>CM042038.1:22942771-27942771 GCA_023525975.1 Smallanthus sonchifolius | reverse complement strand
TCGACTCCTCGTCTCTGATTGAGTGCAGTCTAAATCTACCTTTGGTATCATAAAGAAGACGGAAACTTTCATTGGTCTTGGGAATAGAAACAACATCTATGCAAAAATACCCAACACCATAAAGCAAAAAATTAGGATATAAAAAAAAATTTCATCATAATTATATGTTTATGTAAAAATAAAGACAATGAAGGCATAAAGATTATAAGCATACTAACCCATGAAACCAGCAGGGTATGTCTTGTCAGTCCTGACCTTGTTGTCAACAAGAACATGGCGTTGCATCAAAATAGATTGAACCTCACGGTAAGTCAAGGCATACTTCAACCTATTCCTCAGTATAAGGATCAAGGGCAAGCATTCTCTAGATTTATGCGGCCCAGATGATGGTTTAGGAGCCTGTTAAACAAAAATTAGTAATCACAGAAGTAAATTAGTGAAAAAAAGAATAAAATAAAAAAAAAACTATACAAAAAGTATAAAAGAAAGATCAACTTACAAAAGCACCACCAAGTTTGTCAAGCATCCAATGCTTTGGGGCATTGAGCCTCTTCATGTGCTTCTTCAACCCTCTAGCCTTGAATAAATTACAAATTTTTGTTAGCTGAGTCTAATAAACTAAAAAGGTCTTAACATACGGTTCATTGCTACATAATTTGCAAATGTAAGCACCAAAACCTAAATTAAGAGAAAAATCAAAATCTTTAGGGCCTGTTTGGTTAGCAGAAACTCATGGGAATTCAATGGAATTGTAATGTTTATTCCATTCCTTTGCATGTTTGGTTGGCAAAGAGAAAAAAGTGGAATTGGAATTATAATTGATTCAAACCAAATCCTTCAATTGATGGGATTCAGAAACCCTAAACAATTCGAAGAAAAGTTTATAATTTATGTAATAACTCTAGCAGTAATTCGTTTTCTTAAACACATTTTTTAAAGGTATCTGAGTTCAGATATTTGTTTTATATTTTGATAATTTTAAGTGTACCTTTGTCATTTACGACATTTTTACATTCCAATCACATCAACAAATGCATCAACCAAACACACCATGGATTTTCAAAGGAATCCTTCAAAATTCCAACTCAAATACCAAACGTCGCCTTAATAGTTTTAAGAACAGTGATTGAAAACCAAATTCAAGTTCTGTAACTATACAACAGAAACCAACTGAAACCCTAAGTAAAATAGAATAAAAGTAGAACTAATGGCATCACAATATCATATACAGATCATCTCTTTCAAAAGGAAACATGATTCAATAGCAAAACCCTAGAAACAGATAAAAATCGAATACTGACATTACATAGACCTAAGATGAAAATGGACTCTAGATACAGCATAGAATTGACGGAATGAAACAGAAATGTTACCATGATTAAGGTCTCCGGCGGGAGATCTAAATCTCCGGTGAAATTCTTTTAGAAATTTCTGCTCCTCTCCTACGCGAGCTCCTACTGCCGCACCCCCACAATCTTATGCTTTCCGTCTGATAAACCCTAGATCATGTGTTTATATGCCTTGCAACCCTATTTGATCTGGTGGGCTTCTAAGTGGGCTAGCCGGTCACCAAATTTGGGCTAGGTCTTTATTGTATATACATCTCAGCCAAGTCGGCCGCTTCTTTATACTCTCTCTTGCTAAATTAAAGGTACCAGCATGATATGTCAAAAACTATATTTTGATAGCCCAAATATTCTGAAAGACAGTTTTCTATTGGTTTTTTCGATCTATATACAATATAATAAATAAAGACTTTTACATGTCTCGTGTCGTTTCTATATTCATTTTTATCATTTTTTTCTGTCTCTCTCTTATTAAATACAACTATATCTTTTAATAATGTATATTTAAAAATAATACTAATAAAACATATTTATTTTAAATTATCTTTTATTATAAGAAACTTTGAAATCTAATTATGTAACTTTTATTTTTAATCAAATAGTAAATAAAAGTCAAATTAAATAGTAATTAACGTATTTTTGAAACCCAAATATATATATATATATATATATATATATATATATATATATATATAGGGTTAGGTTATAGTAAAAAGGGTTTTAAAAATAAGAAGGGTAAGAAGGATTTTAAGCTTGACATGTGTCATTTTATTGTTTTTAAAGTGAGGGCATAATAGTCAATGTTAATATACCAAGTCAATGTGTAATACAAGGTCTGATATTACACAATTATCAGACCTGATATTACACAATGAACTGATATTACACAATGAGTATATTACACAATGACCTGACATATTTGAGCGAATTACACAATAATGAGCGAATTACACAATGAGCTGTAAACGTAAAGCACAATGATAAATACATATAACACAATGATGAAAAATATTTGACAAAATGAGCATATTACACAATGACCAGATCTTATATTACACAATGATCTGACATATTTGAGCGAATTACACAATAATGATCAAATTACACAATGAGCTGGAAAACGTAAAACACAATGATGAATACATATAACACAATGATGAAAATTATTTGACAAAATGAGCATATTACACAATGAGCAAATTACACAATGACCTGACATATTTGAGCGAATTACACAATAATGAGCGAATTACACGATAAGCTGGAAACGTAAAACACAATGATAAAAATATATAACAAAATGATGAAAAATATTTGACAAAATGAGCATATTACCCAATGAGCTGGAAAACGTAAAACACAATGATAAAAAATATTTGATAAAATGAGCAAATTACATAATGAGTTGGAAAACGTAAAACACAATGAAAACATATAACACAATGATAAAAAAAATATTTGAGAAAATGAGCATATTATACAATGAACAAATTACATAATAACTAGACCTGACATTACAGAATGACCTGATATATTTGAGTGAATTACACAATGATGAGCAAATTACACAATGAGCTGGAAAACGTAAAACATAATGATGAATACATATAACACAATGATGAAAAATATTTGATAAAATGAGCAAATTACATAATGACCAGACCTTACATTACACAATGACTTGACATATTTGAGCGAATTACACAATAATGAGCAAATTACATATTGACCAACCTGATATTACACAATGACCTAATATTACACAATGAACTGATATTACACAATGACCAGACCTGATGTTACACAATGAACTGATATTACACATTGAGCAAATTACACAATGACCCGACCTTACATTACACAATGACCTGGCATATTTGAGCGAATTACACAATAATGAGCAAATTACACAATGATCGGACACAATGACCAAACATGATGTTACACAATGACCAGGCCTGATATTACACAATGAACTGATATTACACAATGATCAGACCTGATATTACACAATGAGCAAATTACACAATGACCAGACCTTACGTTACACAATGACCTGACATATTTGAGCGAATTACACAATAATGAGCAAATTACATAATGACCAGACCTAACATTACACAATGATCAGACCTGATATTACACAATGACCTGATATTACACAATGAAGTAATATTACATAATGAGAAAATTACACAATGACCTGATATTACACAATGACCTGATATTAAACAATGAACTGATAATAAACAATGAACTGACCTTACATTACACAATGACCTGACATATTACACAATGATTAGACCTGATATTACACAAGGAACTGATATTACACAATGACATGATATTACACAACGAACTGATATTACACAATGAGCAATGTATAAATGACCAAACCTATTACACAATGACCTGACATATTATACAATGATCAGACCTATTACACAATGACCACCAGACCTATTACACAATGACCTGATGTATTACACAATGAACAAATTACACAATGACCTGATATTAAACAATAAATTGATATTACACAATAACCAGACCTTACATTACACAATGATCTGACATATTACACAAGATATTACACAGTGAACTGATATTAAACAATGATATGATATTACACAATGAGCAAATTATAAATGATCAGACCTATTACACAATGACCAGACCTATTACACAATGACCTGACGTATTACACAATGACCTGACATATTACACAATGAGCTGGAAAACTTAATTTTTTTTGTTTTTTTATATAACGACACTATACTCGTTTTAAAGATAAAAACACTCGTTTTTATGTTGTAATTGTTTTAAAAAATAATGTCGTATGTAAAAGTTATGAACATTTAAAAAATGGGGAACTTGATAAAAAGTCAACAAAAGTAGCCAAGAGTAAAATACCCTTCCAACAACTTTTTCTTCTACAATTTAATCTCAACCATTAAATTTTTCTACAATTTGATCTAATGGGCCTAAATCCTTCTCACCCTTCTTAGATTTAGAATCCTTTTTACCTAAACCTTTTCCTATATATATATATATATATATATATATATATATATTAACTTTTAGATATTTTGAATTTGTTTTCTATTCTTAGTATATGTAATATGTTTTTACACGTGTAAAATATATACATAAAAATTTAAAAATTTTATGTATTGATATTTTAAATCCATTATGTAAACATGGGTTCTAACCTAGTATAAAATATACCCATCTTTCATAATTTTCACTTAATTGTTCATCTTTTTCAAATATACAATTTTTAGCCTTAAAAATAGGTTAGATAACCATTTGGATTCTTCGGGCAACCGTCCAAGTAAACAATAGATCCAAAATCGATCCAAGTTTAGTTATGGTGAGTAAAAGTTTCTTCTGTTGTGTTCTGTTGATTGTAGAAATATATATCATAGATTTCATTGTAAAAGTCGAGCGTAAAAGCTCTAAAGTAGATTCAATAATAAGGATTACATTTTCATGGTTCGTCGGAATGATGTCACACCCGGGTCTCCTAGTGTGTGACTTTTGTTAGATTTACTCATAACACACATCGAAAGACTTTACAAAACTTATATTTATAATTTGAAACCACATAATTTTAAAACCATTTCAACTTACCGATAGGATGTCAAATGTCCTTGTCAGGTTTGCCCGGAGATGCCATGTCACACCTCACGTTAACTCATCCTGAAACACGTACTAAAACGGGTCAGCTTACGTTGGTGAGTCTATAACTTTCAAAAACACTTTCTTTATTATCAAAACATCATTTAATACTTTCAAAATATTTTATTAAATGATCAATGTTAAGATAATCCCACCCATTATATCACACTCATATATATCACACACACACACCCCACCACACTTGGCTTAGTCACACCATAGCACACCATACTATTCATTAATCTTGTTTAATGTACTCACATTTCATCAACTATTCATTAATCTTGTTTGATATAGTTGGCCCTCACACTTTCTACCAATGTGAGACTCACACTGATTCTGCCACCGTCATGGAATTCACCCTTTACTTTGTCACCGTCGTGGACCTCACACACATGTCAAGATGTTTCCCACATTGGCTACAACATCTCAAACCCTAGCTTAACATTCTCTCATACACACATGATAACTAACTTGCATGGTTATGGTTGTATAAGCTCCTTGTGTGGACTTTGTTATACAAACTTCATTACATAAAACACATTCATTTAAATTCATTTACATAGCTTTATACACACACCTCACTTACAATGCCAACACTACTAAAGTCATTTCATTCCTTTAACTCCGACGACTCACTAAACACACATTAATCACACAAAATGATATGCATATGTTAATCATCACTCTCTAAATTAACTATCATGCTTTAGCTCACTTGACAGCCTCACATTGGTTACATATCATTAACTTAGATGGACGCTCGTCGGACACTTAGTCCTACACCTAAAACACCGCCCATGTCAAACCACTTTATCCTCCAGGATAAACGTGGTATATGGGCTCGTGGGCGTCGTGTCTTAAGTAACGGTTACATTCATACCTTCAACTAATCACCACACGTATGTGCTTAGTCGCGTACCATATTTAGCATTTGGCCACAACAATAAAGCATACATTTGTGTCACAATTCTTTAAACATTGCCTTGGGTCAAACCACTTTATTCTAATCCTTCAAACAAAATGTGATATAGGGACTTGCAAGCCATGTTTTAGAATCTGTATGTAACTTCTAATGACATGTTCTCACAGAACAAGTTGATCCTGACCTCAACAATATGCGAAACATTAAAATACACTGCTCAAGAATCATGACACATATAACAGACTATGAGTCTCCTATAGATCATGATTTATCTGGACCAAAAAGACATGGATCAAGACCATACGGATCAAATTTCATATGACCGGTTGAGGTCCTATACTAAATTTTAAGTCATTAACGATAAGTCGAGTATAATCTAATCGAGACTACATCAAAATGGGTTGGGGGATTTGTAAATTGTACTTCTAGTATAGGCCCATCCAATGGGCTTAAGCACATTAGTAGTTTTAGCCCATTTGATACATATCAAAAGACATAAGCACCATTAAAAGAGGCCCCCTCGTCTATAAGAAGCAGGTTGCAATGGCATATTCGTAAAATCAACCAAGAAAAAATTATATCATAAAAATGAACGTCAAGAAATACGAAATCAAATTATAAAAAAAAAACAAAAACTATATCATATTTAACACTACTTGGTTTTAAATATAATTACACATAAACAGTCTTGTATAACCAAAATATAAAACAAAAACCTACCAAAATTTAGCATTTAAAAATTTAGTTTGTTAAATACTATAATTAAATAAAATATTAAAAATTAAGCCTAAAAAAGAAAATAAACAAAAAGCCAAAAAAATGATTGAACCAACTTGGGTTTCCGTTTAAAGTTTGCTTCAATACATAGTAATTTATACACTTAACAAGGAAGTCGATATGTCCGAGTGGTTAAGGAGACAGACTCGAAATCTGTTGGGCTTTGCCTGCGCAGGTTCGAATCCTGCTGTCGACGTTTCAATTTTGCAAATCTGTTTTTGATCAAACCAACAGGCAAACACCCTTTAATACTGTTAACATTTGTTCTCCATTGAAGTTTGTATCATTTGATTAGAATCTGTATTACCAATAGATGTTTAGTTATAATGTTCTGTCTCTACATGCTTTTATTATATCAAACTAGGTTAAAACCCATATATTACATAGGTTGAATAAAGACAACTTATTGTAATACATCAGATAATCTATACTATATATATCAGTAGTTTCTACGAATATTTGTATGTTGGATTTTATTGGTGAAATCGATATTTTTTAAAAATATTTTATAAAAGGAATGAAAGAAATGTTCAATTTTTAAAAATATTTTTTCCAAACAAAAATATGTTCTAAATAAAAAACGTGAGAGACGGGAAACAAAAAGAATTTTAAAAATGGAAAGAAATTTGTATAATTAATAGGAGAGAGATGCGGGAAAAATGTTGAGGGTAAACGTGAGAGTGACAAGTGTCCTATTAAAACATTTATTTATTATATAGTATAGATTATCTGATGTATACAATAAGCAAATTGGTTTTTAATAATCCAAACTATGACTCATTGATAATCCGAACTAACAGTTTGGCTGGTGATAATCTCAACTTTCACTTTTATTGTTAATAACAGTCTTAGTGGCATAATCATCATACATTTACCCTCGATTTACACTTATTTTCTCACAAAATGACAATTTAATATGAAATGAAGAAACGTACACGTGAAATTGAGTGGAGATTGAGGGTAAATCGAGTGTAAATATATGATGATTATGCTACTGGGACTGCCATTGACAACAAAAATGAAAGTTGAAATTATCACCAATCAAACTGTTATTTGGATTATTATCAGCCAATGTGTCATAGTTTGGATTCTTAAAAACCAATTTGCCATATAATAATCAATAAATAGTTCTATATACACTAAGTATCTAGATTCTGCATCTTGAATGCACACCCAAGTAGATACTTTCACCAATGGAGTTCCTTTCCGTTCCAATACCATTTCATTCCCATTCTCTCCTTCAATTCCAATCCCATATTGAGATTCCCCTTCCTTTACCAATTCCCTAGCTTCATTCCACCACTCTTCACTCATCTTTACTCCTTTCAAACCAAGAACCTTCCACAAACCCATGTTTTCATTTCCTTCCTCCCACTTTTTGATCCAAGATTTCGACTTTATAAAAGGCGAAACGAAAAGGGTCTCCATAGTCATCCTTCCTTCATTGAAATGGCTAGGAAAACCCCATTCCATTGATTCGTATAATGCGTTGTAATGCGCCAAGTTCTTGTTAAAGAATGAAGAGAAATCATAACAGTTTCCTGTTCTTGCTCCTTCTTTGCCATCTCCAAATGTTATGATCCCTTTGGTTTTTGATAACACCCTTTTTGCTATTTTTAGAAAGTTCTTAACTTGAGTTGTGGTTCTTGTTATTCCCAAATGTGGAAGGCCAACCATGCAGTTAAAAGCCATAAATTCGTCCGTCAAGTTTGTTTGATCGGTTTGTTTCATCATTTGTGTCATCCCATCTCTTGTGCTGTCAAATGGAGGCCAAAACTTCTTGCAAAGATTCATCTTTGTTTGATCAAATTGTGAATCTTGATCTTGATCTTGATCAAGTTTGATGCTTGTGATGATCAAAGATTTCTTGATTCTTGCTATGGCTTGTATGAGTGGAGGCCATTGACTTCCTTCACAAAGGTGAAAGTCAACTATGTGAAGCGATTCCACACGCGTTGGAATCGCTTCAAGAATGATTGAATTTGTTGTGAAATGTGCAAACCGCCCGTACGGGAAGCTATCATAGAACACTCTGAATGCTGTCTTGAAATGTCTCATTGATTCTTGTTTAAGATACTCTTCTTGTTGATTTTCATCACTTTGGAACAAATTAAAGGCTACTCTTTCTAAGGTTTGACCTATGGGGCTTATTTTTTCATTTATGCATCTTACAATCATTTTTGCAAGCTCAGTCTGCCTCATTGATATTCCATCTGCATACGTGGTTAGTAGATTTTGGAGGCCCGTTTGGGATTCGGGTTCGTTGACATCATCATATTCTTCCATGACATCACCAATTGTGACAATGGATTGAATCTCTTATGTTTCTTGATCATCATCATCACACAACCATCTGTACACATCTTCAAGTGTGCTGATGTTTTGTGGATCACTGTAAACTAGTGAAGGGTTTTGCATCTGATCATAACCCAATGATGAAATCATTGAGTTTTCAGGAGTACTCTCATAATAATCAAGATATGAATGAAACCAAGATTGATTGGCCAAGTTGTCTGGATTAGGAGCTCAGACTGCATCATCTTTCTAATTTTTTTTTTTTTTTTTAGTTTTGATGATTGTTAGAGTGTTTCTTGATGTGTTTATATATCATTTTTATTGATATAAGTCAGCAGAAAAGTTAAAGTGAATATAGCTATAAGAATTATAAGAATTTGGATGAAATTAACTACTTGCAGACCTCATTATTTGTTATTATTTATGGATTGGAGTTTTCTTGAGGTTGGTCAGCTATACCCATCAATCTTAATATTAAATTTTAAAATCTCAATCAGTCATTTAAAAAAAACTACCATTTACTCTCAAATAAAGAGGATATTTATCTTTGTGTTCTTATTATCCTGAAAAGATCAAACAGCTTTTACTTAAAATACCTGCCTAGTCAATCTTACAACTTATATACAAAGGATAAGATATGTTACTTCAAGGTTTTTTATTTTGCTTTTCCAACAAAATGCTTTCATCCGATAAAAAAGGAATAAACATAAAAATCTAATCTTCTTTGTATCCAATCATTAAGGTAATTGGTTTTAACTGTCAATGAGCCCCAGATCAATTGGTTTGGGAGGAGACACTCCCATGGCCTTCCAATGTGAAGGTCATTGGTTTGAGACTCACTTTGTGCAATATGTTCAGGTGAGCTAGAGGTTTTTACCACAATGGGCCTTCGGGTGGTAGGTTTCTCCTGGAATGGTGGGCGGGTGGGTCATCAGCGTTGTCTGTGTTCGCGGACGTGGGTGGCCTTTCGCCAATGCCCGATGACCGTGCTTAGAGTATTACAGTATTTGTTGGCGGTTCAAAAAAAAATATTGGTTTTAACTTGTTGGTTGAATGATATTGTGTCTGCTTGCTGTCTGTGGGGTCCTCAATAACTCAATTTTTTTTTTAATTTGTAATCTTCATTTTATGATTTTTTTTTTCTTACAGAATGTTGACATATTGCTAACATTATGGGCAGTCTTTGGTTTCTTACAAACTCTTTCTTGTTATAATTTTAATGTTTATTATGAACTAGGTTAAAATCTCGTGTACACGGGTTGAATAAATGTAATGTTATATATTTAGTAATAAAAATTTTATGTTTTTAAAACCCGTGTAATACACGGGTTGGATAAAATATAATGTAATATATTAACACATAATGATTAAAAGTTTTTTTATTTAAATCTATACCACCCAAGGAGTTTGCACGAAACCAAACTCTTCATATGAATCTTATTTCTAACTAACACGCCCAACGGATTAGTTAAAGCGAAAATAACCATGTAGGGTTTGTGGGCCCCACAGACAAGATGGAACCACAATATCATTCAATCACCATGTTTACTATGGTGTGACAATATTGGTGTTACATACTTAGCACCCAATCCAGTGTTTAATATGTGTATGAAACATTTTGAGATTGACCTGTATTTTATTAGATATATGGTGTTAGCGCAACGTCTCACAGTTCAATGTGTTCCCACCACAGTCCAAATTACAGATTCTCTGAACAAGGGATTATCATGTGCTCGCTTTGACTCTTTTCGATCCAAGCTAAACGTTGTTTCCACCATGTAGCTTGATAAAGAAGTATACATTATACTAAAAAGAGGTACAAAAGCTAAAAGAAAGTGATTGAAAATAATTAGCCAACTAAAATACATAAGGTCACACCAATAACATTCATAGTCATAATAAACCAAGTCTATACCAATAAAGTGTTTGCAAGAAATCAATCTGTCCATATGGTTACAAGTATAATCTATCTAATAACATGTTAAATGATTAGTCATACAAAGAAAAAAAAAGACATAAATGATGAACCTGTGGGTCCCACAGACAATAAGCTGCCACAATATCATCTATATCTATACTTCCTAATAAACAAGTAAAATAGGATGACACATGTCACATTTTTAATGTTTATTATGAACGCTAAAATCTAAACCCTAAAATCTAAAATGGTAGAGTTAGACGATACGGTTCCAACACCGCTGGAATGAGCTCATCGGAGTTCGTTTGATATCGTTTCTTAATGTTTTTGTTATTTATTAGATTTCTTAGTAAAAAATCATTTCTTATTTGAACCTCACCCTACATACATGTACTAACTTGATCGTCAGAATAGCCTCAAGGCGTTGTTCGTCATAGTTACAGGGAGAAACCATCTTCTGAGCGCGAGAACAACCACATAAAGGAAGCTTCTTTCCCTTTTCTTTTTTGTCCCTTTTGCTTCTTAACATAATATCATGAGTATGGTTGGTGTACAACTCGTATAGTAAAATGATCATATTGGGGAGACACTCCATGCAACATTGTCCGAAAGCGATACTCTATACTAGCCGTATGACACTATAACACCTATACGACTCGTATAGAGATCAAATGGTGTTTGGTTAGATTTCAGGGTGTACATATAGCGGTACCCATAAATTTTTTTGATGAAAACGTTAAAAAAATAATTTAAAATAATTAAACAATTACACCAGACAAACCGAATAAAACATATGACGTCACATCGATCCTCGTTAAATCAAGAGCGCAACTTACATTTAGAGGGTGTTTGGGATTGCTTATTTAACTCCAAAAATATTTTATTTTTTGTCAAAAATGTTTATTGACTTATAACTTTTCCAAAAGAAGTTTTTTAAAAACGTGTTTGGATTAGCTTTTGTGATGGAAAAAGTCAATACGTTATTTTTTAAAAAGTGTTTGACTTAGCTTATTCATGTTTTTGTGGTGGGAAAAGCCAATAAGTCAAAAGAAGTTTAAAAACCAGGTTTTTGTGGCTTTTAAAAAATAGTTTTTTACCTTTTTCAAAAAGCCAAAATAAAAAGTGTTTTTATGTTTGCCAAACATTTCTTTAACTAATTGGCTTTTGGAAAATCCAATAAATCATAAACCACCTCAATCCCAAACACCCTCTTAGTATTGACTAAATTTCAGTATACGTCCTTTAACCGGATAACGGCGTTGGAAGGCCTCTGGCGGCACAACGACGACTCTGACGACAACCTTGACACTCCTAACGACTTTCAGTGGTTGGATTAGGACTTGGAGGTAGGGATGAAGGGTTTGAAAGTGGGGATCGATGATTTGTGAAAAACATTATTATTTTTATTTTTTTATAATTAGTATTTAAGTTAAACCCAAATATTCAAGTTATTTATAAAAATAGTTTTTGGGAAGGTAAAAGACTATTTTACCCTCACATGAGGGGCACATTACTACATTTAATAGAAACAATTAACGCCGTTAGTCAAAAAGATGAAACATGCAGGCTTATTTAAAAATAAAGAACATATGCTTTAATTACTTAATTAAAAGACGTATACTGAAATTTAGTCGATACTTAAAATGACGTAAAATGTAATTTGCTCTTAAATCAAATTCAAAAACGGAAAGAAAGAAATCAATAATGTGAATTTGACATTAAATAAATAAATAGTTATTGTGATTAGTTAACTTTAAAAGAAAACGTCTCGCATAGCACCAATATAGGTCGTATAGTCATGTAATTTCTTTTTTTTATAATAACTTTCATTTTAGCCTGTTAACTTAAAAAAAAAACGGAATGGCTCGCTGTTTTTATTATTATTATGAAACCATAAAAAAAATTATTGTGATTTTAACCATTTTATTTTACAGATAATGCTGATAGGTGGTCCACTTTGTAGAAAACAAGTTATTAGAACATGACAGAAGACCGAAAATGACTAGTTCTGTTCAAGAAGCTAACTGGCTTCAATTTCCAATTTTGTAACGCCACTTTTAACTTTATTTTTTGACATTTTTCAACAAATAACAAACTCCCAAGATGATCATATTTATAACCCAAACCCACACAGCTCCCTCTGAACATAACTTTGAAATCATCATCAAAACGATATAATCATGGTGTTATCTCAGCTTCTACTTCAACCTTCTTGGCCAACTCACTCTCATTGTCACTCAAATCATGATCAATACAATCTAAAAATGAAAGTTCATGTCACCACCACTCCTGAAAACTCATCCGTTTCATCAATCAATTTCCCCGCGTTATGCAATGATTCTGGTCATGATGATCATGATCATGTTGGTATGCATAATAGTTCATTGGTTAACATGGATGGGTTTGATGATGTATGTAGATGGTTATGTGATGGTGATGATGATGATGATGATGATGATCTTTATGTACAAGATGAAACAGGAATCAAGAATCTACTTATGGCTTATGCAGAAGCTATTGACATGGAACAAGAAGAACTTGCTTAAGTGATTGTGAATTGTGTAAACGAAAAAGCGAGCCCAAATGGACCACCACTCGAACGCATAGCCCTCAACCTGTTCCAGCCTAAAGAAGATCAAGAAAAAGCATACCTTTGTCAAGAGAGTTTAAGAAACTTCAAATTAGCATTTAGAGCCTTCTATGAGATCTTTCCTTACATGCGGTTCACTCACTTGACCGCGGGTGCAGCCATTGTTAAAGCGGTCGCAACCCATGTGGACTTGGTTCACATAATTGACTTTGACATATGTGAAGGAATCCAATGGCCTCCGGTCATAGAAGCCATAGCAAGAATCAAGAAATCTTTGATCATCACAAGCATCAAACTTGATCAAGATCAAGATTCGCGGTTTGATAAAACTAGATGGCATCTTTGTAACTTTGCAAGAAGTTTAGGTCTAGATTTGAATGTACAAGAGATGGGTATGTCACAAATGACGAAAAAAATGGATGAAAGAAAATTAGAGAGCGAATTTACAGTTTTTAATTGTATGACTGGTCTTTTACATACGCGAAGAACAAGAAAGACAACTCAAGTTATGAACTTTTTAAAAATAGCAAGAGGGATTTTAGCAACAAACCAAGGGATCATAACCTTTGGAGATGATTTAGAAGTTGAAAGAATGAGAAACTATTCGGATTTTTCTTCATTTTTTAACAACAATTTGGCGCACTACAAAGCTTTATACGAATCGATGGAATGTGGTTTTCCTAGTTATCTCAATGAAGCAAGGATAGCTATGGAAACCCTTTTTCTTGCACCGTTCGTATCATCAAAATCTTGGTTTGAAAAGTGGGAAGAACGAAGAGAACACGCGATTTTTGACACGAATATGGAGATGGGTTTTGGGTTAAAAGGTGTAAGAATGAGCATGGAAAGCTGGAATGAAGCCATGGAAATGGTGAAGGAAGGAGAAACTCCATACAGGATTAGAATTGAAGGAGAGAATGGGAATGAAATGGTGTTGGAATGGAAAGAAACTCCATTGGTTAGAGTTTGTGCTTGGAAGGTAATGACATGATATGCAGGATCTTTGATAATCAGATAGAAATATTGTTTATAGATTTGTAAAAAGAAATTAAACTAGTACATGATGTTTAGTCATTGAATTTTGAAATGTATATGTATGTTGTATAAAAAGCAAAATGTCACAGTAATGCCCATGTAAAGTTTATGATATTCTTACAAATCTATAAACTTGCAAAACTCAAATTTGAAGATTAAAAGCAAGAAGGGTTTAGGTATGGATGAAAAACTTTCTTCTGTTTCTTCTATTTTTAAAACTTTCATGGCTGCACAACCAAAAGACCCCAAAAAACTGAACTTTGATGCACCATTACTATCAATCAGACGAGCCAACGGTTCAACCAGTTACCCAAATTCTCGACCCGCTTAGTCCATTTTCATGGGAACTTACAGCCGGTAAGCCAAAAGACACTGGAACTCAATTCCATGATGATTTCCAGTCCTGCTGCCAGGAAGAAAACTAGTGAACCACTCTCAGACGCGATGGACACCTTTTCATTGTCATTGTCTGCAGCTATTGACATGGGGGAATCGGCAGACAATGAAAAGGTGCTGGTCGAATAACTGGCGGATGACTGTGAGCCGAGAGGTGGTGTCACAGTTGGGAGAAAGTGAAAAGACCATTTCTGTTGTATTTCAAAAGGAATGTGATGAGTTACCTAATCAAGTCATCGCTAATGAGCAACCTAATCATGTCATCACTAAGGACAAGCCCAAATTGATGCACGTCTATTCTAGAAGGGGCAAGGGGAGTAATATTAAAAGTGGCTAAGGGGTATGATGGGGAGAGTGATAGTATAATCAAAATGGAATAAAGTTGTTAGGGCAGTTTTTCATTTGTTAAGTTGTTAGTGGCTCCTGCTTGTGTAGAGAGAGAGGGAACATTTCCTGGAATTCCTTTTGCGTTTTACGTCATTTTCATTTCTGTTTCATCTTTCAGTCATTCAATAAACAATTCGTAATCGTTCCTTAGTTTGTGTGTGATTCAAATACCTATCAGAATGACCATATATAATTTCAAAAGTTAAAAGCACGAAATTTAAAAACCACAAAGACGACTCGTGCAATTTGCCATACGACAAGTCACAGCCAAATAATAAAAAACGCATGCGATTACCACATAGACTGATAGGGATTGAAACAGATGATTCAAACAATTAGTGATTAGATACAAGCAATTAGGAAGAAATCGGAACAATAGTAGGGTGTATTGATGGCCTTCAAACATAAATTACAAAGAAACGATTCAGGGTTGTGCCCTCTCTCACTACCAAATTAACAAACTCAATCCTCTCCCCCTAACATGCCTTCTTCTCTATTATTTATACTAACCCATATTACACTTTAGCCCTTTAAGACTACCTAAAACTCACTTCCCTCTCTTAGCTCATTCCCATCATAGACACATCAGGTTAAAAGACTATTACGACCGCTAAACCAAAAGTTCCAAGTAAATATTATGAAAAACAAACTTAAAGATTAAAAACAAAATTTTGTTAAAATTGTAAGGGTTAAAGACCCATAAAACAAATAAGACTTCACCTCCATATATTTATTTCATATGCTTCAACCAATACAAAATTATATTCACTAGTAATGGCAAAATTATACAAAATTATGCTTCACCAGTTGAATAAAATTCACAAGATGTGCAGCAAAAAGTATAGATATATATAAGAATAAAATTCATATGCAATTGCAGTCTAAAATTGTTTCATTTTTACAATCTTGGTCCAAACTGATTTTTTGGGTGAAAGGGAACACACTTGTGACTTAACCCTCAAACCAACATTTTTAAGAATTTTGGACTTTGATGTAGCCCAAAAAAAAGCCTACTTTGGACTGAGATTGTAAAGATTGAAACTATTTTGGACTTCAATTGGCAAAATTTAAACTTTTGGACCAAAAGATGCACGAAACCTTAACTACTCAAATGATTCCCAGTCGTGAGTCACCTTTGAAGAAGATGGCAATGAAGGTTCATCGGGTGTTTCTGGGACGATGCTGGTGGGATTAGAGTTCTTTGCCCTAAGATTATCTAACTTTTCAACAAGGCCCTGGACACGACGTACCTGGTGCAAAAACAATTAAAATTATTATTAAAAGAATCAGAAAGTTTGTAAAAATATAAAAAAAGTAAATACATATTAAAAGAACTTCTAAAAAGAATTAATAAAATAAGACTAAAAGAAAAAGAATGATGCAACACTCGTTAACATTTCGTGTCCAATCGTACAGAAATAAAGTTAAGGGGCTTGTTATGTAATTTTGCTAAAGTTAAGTTTGGGTTTAAAAGTAATAATTCTAGAAATCAGGGCTTAGCAGACCGCTAAGCATTTGTGATACATGTAAAACATTGAGCCACGTGTATAGTGACTTATCCGACAGTTTTGACACGTAGCAACGGTAGCGGACAGTTACCGAACTCTTAACGGTTCGTTACGTCGCAATCAACCGGAACGCCGTCTGTTGACTCATTAACGATGGGACGGTAGCGGGCTGCTACCAATCCCTTGGTGGTCCGTTAAGGGTTGCGGACTTCACTTAATTGGAATATCAGTTCCCAAATTCTCTCTCGATAACCTAAGTTCTGACATTCCTTCCTGACTCTCTTGTACCGCTTAGCACGACGTAAGGTTCCAAACTCTATCCTAAAAACCCGGTTTAGACTCTAAATTGGAATCTAAGGGGATCACAAGTTCGTGTGGATACTGTCATGATCGACTTTAGTGGTTCTACATTGTTTAGACTGGCGAAAAACAATCTAAACAATTATGAATTGATAGTATAAGCAAAAAGAATAATAACACAATAATACTATCAAACACTTGTATATTGATAATCAAAGACTGATGAACATTACAGATCATACGAATGATACTTATACAAGTTTGAGAGTAACTGATTGCGATATATTCTCCACAATCACAACACTACCTAAATTTTAACAAACCAAGCTATAGTTACATAATTATACAGTTACATTAAAAAGGGAATAGTCAAATATAAGATCCCATAAACTCTGCTTTCTTTTATCTTCAATATCTTTGACTAGAAACACAACGGACTTCATGAATCTCTGGCCTACTGCCTCCCTTCTCGCTCTCTCCAAGGAGGCATGACATTTATCCCTTTATCTTGACTATTACTCCCACTGTCTTTGGGCCCATCCCCTTTAAGATATACAACTTTTGGCTGGAATACAACAGGCTTATGGACACACACTGGTAACCTCTTTAGATCCTTCAAGTTTAATGGCCCGACAAATTTAGCTCTAGCAACAAAGTTAAAATAGGTGAAAATAGGTAGAAAATTAGATCTGAAGGGTGTTATGCTACCATGAAAAATCTCATCAGTAACCTAGATATTCTAGAGGAATACATACCATTGACTATGCTAAACGTGAAATCCGAATTGAAAGCAAAAAACTCATTTTAGAATCTGGCAGTTTGAAACATCTAGATCTACTACAAAAATATAGAATCAGATGGGCTATCGAAGTGGATGAGAATTCATCTTATTTCCACGTAATCATTAACGCCAACCTGTGCAATAATCGAATAAACAACTTGTCTGCCAGTGGGGACTGAACAATATATCTGGTGGTCATCAAGAACTTAGCTTTTGAACTCTTCTTATTACCATGTAATCATCAACGCCAACATTCGAATAAACGGCTTATCAGACAACGGTTGAATTCTAATGCGCTCAACCTCCGCATAATTCTTAGGTGCTTCTTTCTAGCCTTGGGGCTTCGAATTAACCTTACTAAAAGTAGTTTTATTTGGGGTATGTGTGCAGGAACATGAGCTTCAGCTCATGGACGATTCCTTTTGTTGCAAGGCGGGCTTTTTCCCATTCAAATATATGGACTATAAGTGGGAGCAAACATGAATTTAGTTAAAAACTGGAAACCCATTCTTGATATTTTCCAAAAGAGACTATCAAGTTGGAAAGCCAACCACCTATCCTATGGTGGTCGAATTACTTTAATCAGATTTGTTTTTAAATCTTTACCACACACTACTGTTCTTTGTATCGTGCTTCTAATTAGGTGATTAAAAGAGATGGATCATATGAGAAGAACATTTCTTTGAGGAGGCTCCACAGAAAATGCCAAAATTTGCTGAGTATCATGGAATAAAGTAGTAAAGACAAAGGAATTCGGTGGTCTAGGTCTCGGCTCACTCAAAGAAGCAACACATAGCAATGCACACTAAATGGTGGTGGAGGTTTAAAGAAGCGAAACATAGGCTCTGGCAAAAAGTAATTTGGTGTATCCATCAAAACTCGAGAGCTTGGAATATGATCCCTATTAAGCTATCCATGTCGGAGCCTGTTGGGTTGTGAAGGCTTGCGCATGAAATAAGAAGGGAGCCGGCCCTAATGGGCTTGAGCCCGGTTATTAGTTTCTTGTTAATTAAGTCATTAACCCTAATCCTAGTATTATAAATAGAACCTCTGATGTAACTTGTATCTTTGAGCACCTAATAATAAAGAACCCTAGTTGCAAAGTGGACGTAGGCCAATTGTGGCTGAACCACTATAAATCTCTCATGCCTTTTACTTTTCTGTCTTTGATTGTGTGTGCGTGACAGTGTGTGATTCCGCTGAGTAACCTACTTTGATTCCTAACAGGGGCCTTGGAAACAAATTCACAAAATATCGAGACTTATCTCAAGTGGGTATTGAATTAAATAGATTGGTAAAAGGCATCCCGGGTTGCGGTTCTAATATACAATTTTGGTTGGACTACGGACGAACCCTTAGCAACGAGATTTCCAAGTCTATTTTCAATTGGAAATGACAAGCTACCAACCATTGCAAATCAACTTGTTAAATGGAGTCACTACCTTGAGCTTTAATTGGAAACGAGCACCCTTTTCACCAACTGAAATAGATGAACTATGGCTCTTATTCTCCTCTATCCCATCAACTGTTCTTTCTTTGGCCGAAGACAAGTGGAGTTAGTCTTTGGATGGAGCTGGCCTATTTTCGGTTCAAAGCATTAAATACCGAATTCAGTTCCTTAAGTCAGAGCCGAATGAATACATTTCCCCTAGAACAACTGTTGGTATTTTAGTGTACCATAGATTACGTTTAGTATACAAATAAGAGTTGACGCTTATTTGGATATTAACGGAACTAACGGGGGTTCGGGGGCAGCGCCCCCGAGAGAAGCGGGGTCCAAGGGGCGGCAGCCCCTGGCTGGGGTCGAGCCAATTTAATGTGTAAATTGGTTGCCAGAGACACGCACAGTTTATTTCGGAATAAAAACGTTATGTAAATAATTCATCAGAATTTGTTTTGGCCGAAATTGACATGTTAATTTCTGAAGGACCAAATGTGTAAATACGTTTAAAACCGATTAACTGCATCTTAGCAGTTATCCATAATTGTTTTTGTGGAGATAAAGATGCAAGTTGGTTGCCAGAGACACGCACAGTTTTTGATCATTCAGAAAACAAAATACATACAGATTCTTGAATCAATTGATTTTATCTGATCGTTAATTGGTATACACTCCAATTTAATCGATCTGAAAGCGTTTCGTTCGTGACTTCAATTGCTATCGGTTAATATTTATACAACAAAGATCGATTAAATTCTCTGTGAAGATGGCTGGTGAATCCGTTCGTGATATGACATCCAAATTTGTGAAGTTGGCGAAATTTGAGGGGCAAGACTTTAGGCGTCGGCAGAAAAAGATGCAGTTTCTGTTGACAACTTTGAAAGTGGTGTATGTTCTCACAACCCCGGCACCAGAAGAAGTGGAGGAAGAAACTCTAGAAGAAACTATGAAGAGGAACAAGTTCTGGAATGACGATTTCATCTGCCGTGGAACAATTCTGAATGGTATGTCTGACACTTTATTTGATATCTACCAAAACGTTGAATCCGCAAAAGAATTATGGGACACGCTTCAAGCCAAGTACATGGCTGAAGATTCATCCAGCAAGAAATTCCTTGTAAGTGATTTTATGCTTTATAAGATGGTGGATGGACGTTCTGTGATGGAACAATACAACGAATGTTTGAGTATACTCGGTAGGTTTGCACAACATGGTCTGAAAATGGACGAATCCATTGCTACCGCATCCATCATTGACAAACTTCCGCCTTCTTGGAAGGAATTTAAACACAGTTTGAAACACAAGAAGGAAGAATACAATCTTGTTGATTTGGGCAGTACCATAAGTATTGAGGAAGGTTGTCGAAGGATGGAAAATGTTTGGGTGAAGGAAAAAGACAAGGACATTGGAGGGTCTTCGGTCAATGTTGTCGAAACTGGTCCTAGTTTCAAGAAAGGAAATGACAACAAGAAGCGTAAATTCCAAGGTGGTGAAAAGAAGAAAGGCTTTATCAAGAAGGCAAAACAGTCCAATGATGGAGGCTGTTGGAAGTGTGAAAAACCGGGTCACTTCAAGAGAGATTGTCGAGTTGGTAAAGGCAAGGTTGATGGAGCTACTAGTGGGGGATCCAAGGATCCCAAACCAACAGGTCCGTTTTTAAATTTCAATTATAATTCGGGTTTGAATTATGTGTCATCTATAAATGAATCTTTTTATGAACAGGATGATGACTTAGCATGGTGGTTCGATTCTGGGGCGACTAGTCATGTTTGCAAGGACCGAAGATGGTTTAAGGAACTTGCAATTAAAGAAGATGGCAGTGTTTTAAAAATGGGAAATGTCGCAACGGAACCGATCCATGGGATTGGACTAGTAGATTTAACTTTTACTTCTGGAAAAACTATTTCTTTATGTAATGTCTTATTTGTACCCGGTATCCGGAAAAACTTGCTTTCTGGTATAATATTAAATAATCTTGGGTACAAGCAAGTATTAGAATCCGACAAGTACATCTTGTCTAAACATGGTTCTTTTGTAGGATTTGGATATCTATGTAATGGTATGATAATGTTAAATTTAAATATGTCTTTTAATGTTAATTCGATTTGTATGGTTGATTCAACTTCTAAAGTTCAGTTAAGTAACTTAGCATTATGGCATGCAAGATTAGGACATGTTCACTATAAAAGAATGAAAGAAATGTCTAAAATGAGCATGATTCCTTGGATTGATTTAGATCATAATAAATGTAAAACTTGTATGCTAACTAAGATTACTAGAAAACCATTTAAAAATGCAAATCGAGAATCCAAAATTTTAGATCTTATACATAGTGATTTGCATGCTACTCCATTTTTAGGTAATAAAAAATATGTCATAACTTTTATCGATGATGCATCACGTTATTGCTATATTTATCTATTGCATGCAAAAGATGAAGCTCTTGAAAAATTTCGAATTTATAAACAAGAGGCAGAGCTTCATCAAAAAGAGTTGGTAAAAATTCTACGTACTGATCGTGGAGGGGGAGTATTATGATCCAGTTTATTTTCAGTCTACTGGAATAATACACCAAACGACTGCTCCATATACACCACAACAAAATGGTGTAGCTGAAAGAAAAAATAGAACATTGAAAGAAATGGTAAATTCAATGTTATCTTATTCTGGGTTAAATGCAGGATTCTGGGGTGAAGCTATGTTAACGGCTTGTTTTTTGCTAAATCGCATTCCTGGTAAAAGCAATAAGAAAACCCCGTATGAACTTTGGCACAAAAGAGCACCAAGCTTAAATCATCTCAAGGTTTGGGGATGTAGGGCTGTGGTTAGACTCACGGAACCTAAAAGAAAAACTTTGGGTGAAAGAGGTATAGATTGCATATTTATTGGATATGCTGTAAACTCCTATGCTTATAGATTCTATGTATTAGAATCAAATGAGTATGTTTCAGTGAACTCGATCATAGAGTCACGAGATGCAATCTTTAATGAAGAAATATTTACATCTATACCAAGGCTAAGGGACGTGAATCATAGTTCGAAGACACCGGTTAATACCGAAGATGTTCCCTCGACTAGCACTGAACAAAGAAAGGGTACGAGAGTAAGAAAATCCAAGACTTTTGGTGATGATTTTCAACTTTACTTAGTTGAAGGATCCAGGAATGAAATTCACTTTCAATATCAATGTTTCAATGTTGATGAGGATCCAAGGACATATGCTGAAGCAATAGCTTCGAGAAATGTTGCTTTTTGGAAAGAAGCAATACAAGATGAGATGGATTCTATTTTGCAAAACAAAGTTTGGAAAATCACTGATTTACCTCCTGGATGCAAACCATTAAAATGTAAATGGATCTTCAAGACGAAGATAAAGGTGGATGGTACTATAGATAAGTACAAGGCCAGGTTGGTAGTCCAAGGTTTTAGGCAAAAGGAGGGAATTGATTATTTCGATACATATGCTCCAGTTGCTAGGATTTCCACCATTAGATTGTTAATATCACTAGCTTCGATACACAATCTTGTCATTCACCAAATGGATGTGAAAACTGCATTCTTGAATGGTGAATTAGATGAAGAGATTTACATGCAACAACCCGAAGGGTTTGTTATGCCTGGACATGAAAACAAAGTGTGTAAATTAATTAAATCTCTTTATGGCTTGAAACAAGCTCCTAAACAATGGCATCAAAAGTTTGACGAAGCTGTTTTGTCAAGTAGTTTTGTGTTAAACCAAGCGGACAAATGTGTTTATAGTAAATTTGATGATTCTAAAAATGGAGTCATGATATGCTTGTATGTAGATGACATGTTGATCTTTGGTACTAACCAATATCAAGTTGATAAAACAAAGGAATTTTTGTCATCAAAATTTGCTATGAAAGACATGGGGGAAGCGGAAGTGATCTTAGGAATAAAGATCATTCATGAGAACAAGGGCATTTCCATTTCTCAATCTCATTATATTGAGAATATCTTGGATAAGTTTAATTTAAAGGATTGTTCTCCAATAGGTACTCCTATGGATCCTAACATCAAACTATTACCTAATAAAGGTGTGGCGATATCTCAACTTGAATACTCGAAGAGAATTGGATCCTTAATGTATGCCATGATAAGTACTAGGCCAGATATATGATATGCTGTTGGAAAGCTTAGTAGATTTACTAGCAATCCTGGTACGTATCATTGGCAAGCTTTGGGTCGAGTATTTAAATACTTAAAAGGAACCGTTCATTATAAGTTAACTTACATTGGGTTTCCTTCGGTACTTGAAGGTTATTGCGATACAAGTTGGATAACCAATATGGAAGATTATTCTTCTACATCTGGTTGGGTGTTCCTTCTTGGGGGAGGTGCCATTAGTTGGGCATCAAAGAAACAGACTTGCATAACAAACTCAACTATGGAGTCAGAGTTTATTGCTTTGGCAGCAGCTGGGAATGAGGCTGAATGGTTGCGAAATTTATTATATGAAATTCCATTGTGGTCAAAGCCGATGTCTCCCATTTCTGTACGATGTGATAGTCAAGACACTTAGGTGTGAGACACAGCATGGTTCGTGAGCTCATAATGCATGGTGTCATATCCGTTGAGTGGATTTCGACTCATCGGAACTTGGCTGATCATTTAACCAAAGGGTTGAATAGAGATCTCGTGAAAGGATCAGCTGTGGGATTGGGTTTAAAGTCCATATGAAAGCTCTCATGTTAAGATACCCAATTCCCACCTAATATGACGTTAGGTGCTGAATTTACAATGTGGAAGGCTTAACATTAGAGTTTGGAACACTACATCAAATCATCCCAAAGTAAGTGTTCAGTTCTGCAAGATAAAGTAGGTTGAAGTATATCTTCTTAATAGTTCTTTTGAAAAATTGCATTTGCAGGTGCAAGATTAAAAGAACTACCTATATGAGTATGAAGTTTAGCTGCTTCAAGAAATTGGGACTTGGTTTTGATATACTTATGAAGGATAGGGACATAGGCTAGTAAAAGAATGTGTCATGAAAGAATTATGAATGTAAAACTAATGTGTATATTATCTTCATGTATTCAATAGTGATATTACAAGGTTCAATCTTTCGAGAAACCTTGATATTCGAATATTTGGAATGTGTAATATACTAGTATGAAATTCAATCGTCTCGATATTTCATATTATGCGTTTGTTTGTTTGCTGTGAAGTAGTTAGTTAATTTATGATTACACTAAAATGGGGGAGGTTTGTTGGTATTTTAGTATACCATAGATTACGTTTAGTATACAAATAAGAGTCGACGCTTATTTGGATATTAACGGAACTAACGGGGGTTCGGGGGCAGCGCCCCCGAGAGAAGCGGGGTCCAAGGGGCGGCAGCCCCTGGCGGGGTCCAAGGGGCAGAGCCCCTGGCTGGGGTCGAGCCAATTTAATGTGTAAATTGGTTGCCAGAGACACGCACAGTTTTTGATAATTCAGAAAACAAAATACATACAGATTCTTGAATCAATTGATTTTATCTGATCGTTAATTGGTATACACTCCAATTTAATCGATCTGAAAGCGTTTCGTTCGTGACTTCAATTGCTATCGGTTAATATTTATACAACAACAACTGACCCCAACAAAAGGCATCTTTTTAGATTGGAGAGCGAAATTGGATATGCTTCCCTCTTTAGTGTCCTTAGCCATGAGACGGGTAAGTGTGCCTATATTATCTTGCATTTTACGTGGAGTCACGATGAGTCAACTGAGCATTTGTTTATCTCTTGCCCTCTCGCCCAAACCGTGTGGGACCTAGTTACACAATGGGGCAACATTCCAACCTTATTCATTTTCAATATTAGAGACGTGGTCTAATCACACCACTTTGTGTAAGGATCTAGAAAGAGAAAAAAAAAGCGACACAAGCGGTAATATTAACAACCTTATGGAGTTTATAGAAGATTCATAATGACATTAGATTCAAACAAAAACCGGTTAACATCCGTAGGATCATAGAAAAACCAAAACATTGACTTTTCAAGGCAACCACTCTGTTTTAGAAGCACTGAAGTTACTTCAACTTGAGCTTCTTCCAAACATAATATAATTTCTGACGTATAATAATTGTTGTTCATACATCATGTTTGTAGTACTTACTTGCTACATTGTAGCTTTTATCGATAAATATTTCGTTGGCCGTTAAAAAATTCGGTAATGTGATTTTTTTTACTATTTGACCAATTCTGACGCCTGTCACAAACCAAAACGTCGGTTTATCAACCTAGGTCGGTTTGGGCTGACTGCGTTAACATTTGGGGATTGTTTACGCCCAAAAAACTCCAACCCGACGCTTTGCTCCGTTCACCGTCTACCACCGGCGATCATCATCATCTTGCTGTCCTCCCGTCGTTCGATATCATCTTCATCGTCAACTCTCTCATCTGTAATCGGCTAATCGTCTTCTTCCAGTCAAATCAAGGTACGATATCCGCTGCTATTGTCATTTGACGCTATACGCCTTTAATTCATCTATTTGTGTATATAAGTATGTATGCAGGAGCTCATATTGATATTTGTGTATGTTCTTCCCTTTTAATTGCTTCAGTTTGGAGTCTAGGGTTTCAACTCTGATTAATTTGGGGAGAGATATTGTATACCTCACTTATCGTAAAATCATCTGTTGCTTCGTCTCACCATTATAATAGACAATGTAATTGAGCAATAGATAACGTTAATCGAGCTATCTTAGTAAATTTTCTAGGAATTAGTAAGTAACCACTGCATCAGGGCTTTTTGTTTTTAACCTTTCCTATGCCACAATCGCCAGTTCCGATATTACCCTTCTCATCTCCTAAATTGGCCCTCCTCACTGCATTAGGGCTTTTTGTTTTTAACCTTCTGTTCTTCGATTTGGGGATTCTCTACTTCACGTCTTTCTCAGAAGTTGGGAATACGTAAGTACTTACAAAAATACGTTCAGTTTTAGTTTGCGAACCGTGACTCCCCTTGATTGATGTTTGTGTGTTGATGCAAACCGTGACTTCTGCAATTGATGTTTGTGTTCGTGTTCGGTACTAACAATTACTCATAGACATCAATTTTTTCTTTTCTTCTCATTTTCCATCAGTTGTTCTTCAATTTTTTGTTTTTTAAATTATTGATGTATCTGCAATTCACAAATTAGATGGCGAAAATTGTTCACCCCATTTGTGTGAAATCAGTAATAGGGTTGTCATAAATTTTTTGTTTTACGGGAATTGGGTTTTGCTTTGACGAATTGAAGCATCATACAGTGATTTGGGTGAGTATTTCGATTATTTTTGTTTAAGATTTGAAAAAATGATAAATCAATCCCATATATCCCCTTAAACTTATTGTTCTTCCTATACTTACCTCTCTGTAATGGAAGACCCAAATAGGAGTTATTTACAGGGCAAACCAATTTTGGATCAAAGTATAAAACTTTCAAATCCTTTTGGATACAAAAGATCAAATGGACAAAAGTAGGGTATGAAGTATGAACAATGTTCAAGATTTTTCTGTTATGCTAATATTTTAACAGACGAGCCACAACACACCACAAACCATATATGAAAGATTTCTATGCCATTCTGCTTTCCAAAAAAATCATCTATTAGGATCAACTTGCTGCCTAACCCATTACAATTGCAAGATGCAATTAATAAAATGAAACTGTATAATATGTCCTGTTATGTAGAAAAACATATTGTACTATCTATTTCAATGTGAATTCACCCAAAATAAATGTGGAAACACATTTTTTTGTTTTTATTTTTGATATTTGCAATGTTATTTTCATATTGATAATGGTTATTATTGTGTTAATCTGGATGGTAGGGATACCTAGATAATTACACGGATTAAGGCCTTGGTCCACATTTTTCTCCCTGAGCGAGCGTATTACTTGAGTCGAGTCACATGATTAGAACAATCTTCTTTACTTGCATCATACAGTTGTTAATTTGGCACTCTACTTGCACAAAAGTTGCATTTGAATTCGATATGTTTACTAACATATCGAATTCAATTGCAACAACATCAGTTCTAGGTTTTTTTGTTTCACAAGTCACAAGTACACTGTACATGGAACATGGTTTTTCAATACAGTTCGTAAAGCATGATGGTTTTGTACATGGGTTAGTTTATAGATCTCCTTGCATCCGCATTATTTACCTAAGCTGGACATTTGTTGGTCTGTTTTAGGTTTATATGTTTTTTTAGGTTTTATAGTCCTTTCAGGTTTATATAGATTTAGATAAAAACTTTAGGTGGCGTTGTTGAATAGAAAATTTTGAAATGAAAATGGTATGCTCAAACCTCAAATTGAGAATAAAGCCCTGTTGAATAGTTTGTGTGGGCACATTGTCAAAGTCAATTCTTTATTGAAAGAGCACCAAATTCAGATCTTAAGAACTTTAACACTACAAAGATTCTATATTAGATGTTAGTTTGTCAAAAGTTCTATCAGATCCTATGATTCAAAGTATTGTGTAATTTATGACTTTTAAGAAAATAAGTCTTTTTTTTTATTTCTGTCCAAATTTTGAGCTTTTTTGCTTTTGATCATATTGCAGGGTTGTTTACTGAGGAACCATGGATGAAGACCAGGAAATGGAGAGATTTGGGATGGAGAATGATTATGAAGATGGAAAATGGATTGGTGGAGAATTTTATTATGGAAAACGCAAAGAAAAACGCCTCCAAACCAAAGATGATGTGCTCTATGGTATCTTTGCTGACTCCGATAGTGACTCAGAAGGTGGGTCCCGCAAGAATAAACGAAGGAAAGACTTCTCCAAAAAACAGGATTTAACCAAGCCACTGAATTTTGTATCTAAAGGCGTTGTGATGCCAACTGAAGAAATCGATCAAAACTCCAAAGAAAAGAATGAAAACGATGACCAAGTCGATGATGACGATGGTGGCATGCCTGGTTTAGGTTTTGGTGCCTCGGGCTTGGCCCATTCTGGTGTCGGGCTTGGTTTCGGGTCAAAGAATGTCAACAGTGCTAAAGAAGAAGTCAACGAAACCAGTGATGACTTTCTTCCTACTGCATTTGGTAAGCAGTTCAAGGAGCGTGTACTTCAAAGGCGTGAGGAAATGGAGAAAACCAAATTAAACAAGAATTCATCCCGAGGTCGCTCGGAAAGGAGAGAAGCAAAAAGTGATGGAAATATAGGCGGTTTTGAGAATCACACAAAAGGGATCGGGGCAAAATTACTTGAAAAAATGGGGTATAAAGGAGGTGGGCTCGGGAAAAACGCGCAAGGTATTGTTGCTCCAATCGAAGCAAAATTGCGTCCCAAAAATATGGGAATGGGGTATAATGAATACAAAGAAGCTGTTAATTTTCCTATTTTACAAGAATCTTTAGATCAGAATAAGGGTTTACCTCAGCCTATTTCTGAAAGTCAACCAAAAGAGAATATGTGGTCAAAGCAAAGTCGGACAAAGAAGAAGAAAGATTATGTAACCGCAGAGGAATTGCTGGTTAAGAAACAAGAACAGGGGTTGGATGTGGTTCAGAAAGTGTTCGATATGCGGGGCCCGCAAGTTCGAGTGTTGACAAATTTGGAGAATTTGAACGCTGAAGAGAAATCACGGGAGAAGGACGTCCCGATGCCTGAACTCCAACACAATGTGAGGTTAATTCTTGATTTGGCTGAGTTGGATATTCAAAAAATCGACCGGGATTTGAGAAACGAACGGGAGACGGTTGTCACTTTGCAAAAAGAAAAAGAACAATTGAAAAATGATGCTAGCCGACAGAAAAAACAACTCGATAGTATGGAAGAGATTGTTACCGTGGTGGAACGATTAGGTCATGAGAGTCAAACGAGTACGTTGACTTTAGACTCACTTGCTAAATCATTCGGGAATATACAAAAACGGTTTCCCAACGAGTACAAACTCGGTAGTTTATCTACAATTGCTTGCTCTTTTGCTCTGCCTTTGTTCTTTAGAGAATTTCAAGGGTGGGACCCACTAACACACCCGGAAAACCACATAAATGTCGTATCAGTTTGGAAAAACTTGTTACAAGGAGACGAGATATTCGATTCACCATACACTCAGCTTTTCATGGAAGTCGTTTTCCCGGCTGTAAGAATATCGAGCACAAACACGTGGCAAGCACGGGACCCAGAACCATTGCTAAAGTTTCTTGATTCTTGGGAACAACTAATGCCTCACCAGGCTCTTCAAACGATACTTGACAACATAGTTATGCCGAAATTACAGGCTGCTGTTAACTCGTGGGACCCGATTCGGGAACATATTGCCATACATAAATGGGTTCATCCATGGCTACCATTATTAGGGCAAAAACTCGATACTTTTTATCCTACTATAAGAAACCGGTTAGAAAGTGTTCTTCATGTTTGGCACCCAAGCGACGTGTCAGCTTACACGATTTTGTCACCTTGGAAGCCGGTCTTTGATCCGGGGAGCTGGGAACAAATAATGGTTCGGTTTATTGTTCCTAAACTGTTGGCGGTTATGCATGAATTTCAAATCAACCCGGCTGACCAGAAGCTTGACCCGTTTTATTGGGTTTTGACCTGGGCCAGTGTCATTCCCATTCATCAAATGCTTCATATAATGGATATATTTTTCAACAAATGGCAAGAGGTTCTATACCAATGGCTATGTTCAAAACCTGACTTTCAAGAAGTTTATAACTGGTTTTTGGGATGGAGGGATCTTATCCCGGCTGAGCTGTCATCCAATGAACACATACGGGCCCGGTTATACGCAGGTCTAGACATGATGAACCAGGCGGCTGAAGGGTTGGATGTGGTTCAACCTGGTTTGAGAGAAAACATTAGCTACTTGAAGGCACGTGAACAGAGACAGTTTCAGGCGGCAGCTGCAAAGGTTGATGATGTGGGCAGTGGTGTTGATTTGAGTTTGAAAGAAGTCATTGAACTTCATGCACAAGAGAATAATTTGTTGTTTAAGCCGAAACCCGGGAGAATGCAAGATGGACATCAAGTATATGGGTTTGGGAATATTAGCATAATCATAGATTCTCTTAACCAAAAGGTGTTTGCTCAAACTGAAGATAGGTGGACTCTTGTATCCCTTGAGCAGTTAGTGAAGCTGGAGAAGAATTATGTGATGAGAAGACGCTGAGTTTTGAAGATTTGAGGTGATTTTAGTACTATGCTTTTCTTATTTTGTTAGCATTTTGATCCCCTTTTATGTTTTGATTAGTGGACTAAAAGATAAAAAAAAAACTGCTCAAGTAATGAAAGCAAATTTACGAAAGGTGTGCAGTATGATTCATTGATGCTGGTTGTTCTGTCATATTCAATATGCAATAGATTTGCTATCTCCTCTACTTCTCGGGCTACTAACACCATCTTTCGTCGAGAATACAACCGTGGTTATCAAGACCTTAAAGCTCAAAACCATCAATGCGGTTTACAAGGGGAGGGGGCTAAGATGGAAACAAAGTGGTTTTCTGTGGAGAAGATGAACAAAAACATGGAGTGTTGCTATATCGGTTGGTGGTGGTCATCTATCGAAGGAGAAGATGCGTGTAGGGACGTTTAAAGGTGTTTGAATGTGTAACTGTTTCATGGGCAGGGGTGGTACTGTTTGGTTAGTTATTTTTTGTTACTTGATTTATTAACAAATAAAACACGGACCTGTTTTCATACATACAGTCTAAAGGTTGGATAAATCAAAAATATTTTTTTGAATACAAGAATGAACTTTGATAACTTTTTTGAAAACAATAATCCTTTTAACAGTGTTTCTAACTTACATTACAAATTAAGTTGCATGTTAAAAAGAAGACCCTTTAAGAAACAATGAAAACTATAGGGGCCATAGATGTAAGTTCAAGTTATTTACTATTTTACTGAAAAACAGCATTTTTACCCCGTGATTCACAGGGGGAGTGCCGTCGTCTACGTATTACGCGTCATGAGTTTGGTCATTATCGCTTCAAGTCATCGAAAGCGAACACTGATACCCGCTACGATTATACCAAAACACCGTCAACGATGTTTTCCGATTATAAGCGTTTGAGTTTGTCGCGGCACTTCATCGGTAACGTCGCTTGCTATAGCGTACGACCCAAAAAAATATACCTGATTATGAAGACATTCCCGTCATAAAAAAGTTTATACCGGATCATTAAAAAAAACTAAGATCAGCCGTCGTCTACGTATTACGCGTCATGAGTTTGGTCATTATCGCTTCAAGTCGTCGAAAGCGAACACTGATACCCGCTACGATTATACCAAAACACCGTCAACGATGTTTTCCGATTATAAGCGTTTGAGTTTGTCGCGGCACTTCATCGGTAACGTCGCTTGCTATAGCGTACGACCCAAAAAAATATACCTGATTATGAAGACATTCCCGTCAGAAAAAAGTTTATACCGGATCGTTAAAAAAAACTAAGATCAGCTATGCATTCTATTTTTTTAAAATGTTAACAAACGAAAGTTATTAAAAAATGAAAGTATTAAAAAATGAAATAGGTTAAAAGCGTATATTATATACAGTACAATGTCTGAAAGAAAAAAAAAAGCAAACGAAAAACAGACTAGTAATCATTTCAAAAAACTAACGAACGAAAACTATATTAATAGAAAATCAAACGAGTTAAAAACATATATTATATATAATTAAATGAATTATAACGTAAATTGGATAAAAAAACGTTTAAACTTAAAAAAAAGACACGTGGACCAATAATATGAAGTTAGTAAAGTATAGTGTTAATTAATTAATAATAATGGGTTCAATTTGGCCCTTTAAACTTTAACCCATGTAACGATGAAATCGTCATGGAAGATAAATGCGACGGTGATGATCATATCGTTTCTGGTACGCAAACATATACTTTGTTTCTAATAGCATTTCAATGTCGGTAGAATTTTGTTTTCTTCAAGTGAGTCGCACCTGTTTTGCAAGTATTTCAGTTCAGACGGTTGCCCACCACCTGTTCGACGAAATGTCTGAATGGATGTAACATTTGTTCTTTATAATCTTAAGTTAAATTTAGCTGAAGAAGCATAAGTAACATATTAAATTCTATAAAACTGATTAGTTTGAACAAACACAGCTTCAAATATTTGATTAGAAAATACAAAATGCAACTCTAGTTTTAGAATGTAGCATGGCTTATGAAGGGAAAACTTCATAGAAATGTAACTAACTTTTCAAACTGTTCCAATTAAGTCACTCAAACTTTTTTTTTGTCCCAATTTAGTCACTCAACTTTTAGGTAACCTGTTAATCAGATACTTTTTACCTTAGCATGGAAACCTATTAAACAGGTAAAAAATATCTGATTAGCAGGTTACCTGAAAGTTGAGTGACTAAATCAGGACAAAAAAAGTTTGAGTGACTTAATTAGAACAGTTTGAAAAGTTGGTTACATTTCTATGAAGTTTCCCTGCTTATGAAACCTGCAAGAATTCACATTCTATATCTATATATACATTGAAAAATCTAGGAGATTGAAACAAAGAATTTTAGCTATCAAAACTCACAGTTTGATGTATGGAGAGACTGCTTCTGATGAACAAATCGATGAAAGAGTAGGTAATAGTTTTGTTCGGTCAAAGCACGTGCATTTTGTGTCATGAATGGCTTGCTTTCTAGAGAAATCAAGTTTGGTACAGAACACACAGTACCTTCCTTTTGATCGATCAACTTCTGATTCCAATTCACTTTCATCTGAGTTTTCATCACTATCTAGAGTCTCTTTTTCTTCATCTTCATCTTCTTCAAATAAACCATAGGGTGCATAACGGATCCCCAGAGCCAAACATATCAGCTTTACAAGTTCTGTAGTGTACTTATCCCAAAAGTGTCTCACTTTCTTAGACAACATAAGAGTCCCTATAACAATGGCTGCACCTGTACCGAATGACACACCAATGATTATGAACTGCCAATCATATCTGTTCTTTGATTCTTCAACTTCTGGTGCAAATTCTGTTTCAGGAATGTTTGAACTAGAGCACTTTCTGTTCAATGGAAACCCACACAATCCTTTGTTTCCTAAATAGGAATCATTCTCAAAAGTCTGAAATTGGCTGCCTGTTGGGATTCTTCCTGTCAATTGATTGTATGACACATTAAAGGTAGAAAGAAATGTAAGGCTTGAGAGTGCAGATGGAATCTCTCCGGTTAAACTGTTCCATGACATATCTAATGACTCTAACCGACTCAAACTTCTCATAGATGGTGGGATGGAGCCTTTGAAATCATTATGTGATACATTGAGAACACGCAATGCTTTGAGTCGGCCAATTGTGCTTGGTATTTCCCCTGAAAATTGATTACTTGAGATGTCAACGGATGTGAACAGTGTCAAGATTTTCACCAACTCCAACTCGAGTCCTTTGGCTGTGACTGTAACTGTATCTTGATAGTAGATACCACCAAACTGCAGCACCTTGAAGCGTAGGTGCTTACTTGGATCTCGACTCTCATCGGCCATCATAGCACCCCATTGCAAGAAACAATCTTTAGGGATGACTCCACTTAATTTATTGCAAGCTATATCAATAATCTGAAGCTTTGGCCAGTTATTATGTTGGTTTTGACTACAACCCACGGATCCATGTAGCCTGTTGGATCTCAGAACAAGGACACGCAAGTTGGTATTGTTACCCAAAGAACATGGATATGTGTCGTTTATGTTGTTCTTCCCAAGGTTTAACACCTCTAGCATTGTGCAATTGACTAAAGATCCTGGAATCGTCCCTTCTATACCATTTCCATGGAGATCTAGAGTGTTTAACCCACAGTTTCTGGGAAATGTACCCTCGATTTTACCACTAAGACTATTATTCCCCAGGCTCAGTACACCAAGACTGCTACCTGATTCAATCAAACAATTTGGTATGCTTCCTTTTAACCAGTTGTTTGACAAATCAAGAACCTTTAAGTAGGTAGCGTTACATATTGTTTTTGGAATCACCCCTGTGAGTAAACTGTCTGAAACTGAAAAGAAATATGCATAGCTGAGGTTTCTTCCAATGCTTTCTGGGAGTGAGGAATTGAAACGATTGTTTGAATAGTTGATGATTGTGGCAGTTCGTGGCGGAATCGGAATCACCCCGCTGAGATGATTGGAATGCATGTCAAGTACAGTAAGATTGGGAAAGTTATATGGCTCTTCGAGACTGGTTAAACGGTTATGAGAAAGGTTCATATACGAAAGACTTCCACTCCCAACTTCCCATATCCAAGTTGGTATTTTTCCTTCAATTTCATTGTTTGAAAGATCAAGATATTTCAATCTTTTTTGGTTTCTCAGATTAAGGAATTTACGAAGTTTGCAAGAAGCCAACTTCAAAGTTGAGAACTTTGGAAGGTTAGAAACAAGACTGATATCATCACTTGTTATAATCGACAAATTATTGAATGAAAGATCAAGATTCGTTAGGTTGCTTAAACGATTCTGAAACTCCACGGTTTTTATGGTCCCACTCAGGTTATTTGATGATAATAACAGAACACTAAGCTTTCCAAGTTCAAAGAAAGTTCTTGGGATTTCTCCTTCTAATTTGTTGCTACTCAAATCAAGCGTATCCAATGAAGATAAAGATGGATTAGTAAAATCAACAAGTAAACCATCAAAATTATTATTGGAAAGCTGTATCTGTTGCACTTTTTGCAAGGAGAACAAAGATGAAGGTATACTTCCATTAAAATCATTAAATCCTAAATCAACAGAAACAAGATTTTGAAGATCTTGAAAGTGAGCAGGAGGAATCATACCCGATAAACCGTTCAACGACAAATCAACACAAGTCAGATTCTTCAACACGGGTAAGATTCTTGCACTTCTGAAATGATGGAATTTGCCCTATAAATCTGTTTGAAGACAAATCTAGGGAGAGCAACTGGGTAAGATTTCCCATGGATTCAGGTATTTTTCCACTTAAATTGGTCTTCATAAGATCAAGTCTTGATAAATTCTTCAGATTTCCAATAGATTCTGGTATCCCACCAGAAAAGTTTGTGCGGCTGAGCACTAAACTTTGAAGTGATCCGTTCATACGAAAATATGGTAAAAAACCGTTAAGATTCATGTTAGCTGATAAATCAAGAATCTGTAAACTCTGCAACTGGAGGACCTTTTCAGGAAATGTTCCAATCAAGTTACAAGAACCCAGATTCATAACCGTCAAATTCTTGAAATTTGCGAAGAAGTCTGGAACCGGAGCACTTAAATTGTTTAGAGCCAGTCGAATTACAGAAAGTGATTGTAGCCTCTCAAGGGAATCATCTAAAGGGCCTGAAAGCTGACAATTTGACAAGCTTAAAACTTCCAAATCAAGTAAAGATGAAGATAAACTCTGGCACCAATCAGATTTTTGTGATGATATATTCACATTATCCAGATAAAGACTTCTTAACTTGGTGAGGTTTTGAACAAGCTTGTCTAGATTCGGGTTTTCAAGTTTTAATGAATGAATTCCGTACGAGAAAAATGAAGAAAGATCAAGAACTTCTAGACTTGTGAGCTGCGATAATTCACCAGGAATCTGACCCGAAAATCCCGAATTCGATAGATTTAAAGACAATAACCTTGTGAACCTACCAAATCTTGAAGGAATCTGTTTGAAATTGAATTTATTCGCAGCAAGATTCACGCTTTCAAGACTCTTTAAATTGAAAAGAACACTGGAATCATCAATTCCAGCCGATATGGTTTCATTGCTTAAATCTAGACCAGTAATCTGCCCGCTTGTGCTGCAACTGACACCTTCCCAATTGCAACAATCTGTAGTATTTGTGTTCCAAGAAACCAGTTTTGTCGAAAATGAAGATCTGAACCGTAGAGTGTTCTTCAACTGAATCAAGATCGACTGCTGGTCGTTTTGACATGTACCAGAAACTGGTAACAAGATAAGGTAAAAGGGTATGAAATAAATGTGAAAATAGAGGTGGGTGTTCATTGGAATCTAGAATTTCAGATACCCATATGATGATTAGAACCCTTCAATTGGAATAGCTTTCTGGGTTTGAAGCAGAAATTTCTATCAAGTGTTTCTGCAGCTAATAATCAGGATCAGAGAACATAAATAGATTGGCCTGTTTTGTTTTGTTGACCAGGTCTTTGCGTTGACTATACTGAATTCTATATATCACGGTATTAGACTATTAGATATTTAGATTGCTTCTAAAATGCGAAAATTCAATGTCAAGATATATGTTTAATATAATAAAAAATTAGCATGCTTTCTTGTTTTGTATAGAAAAATCTTTAAAAGCTTTATTATACTAAAGTCTATAAAATTATTTAAATTACATGTCCTCATGGGAACATGGCATCGTGATGGTAATGAGTTTGAATCCTATAATGTGCAGGTTTAATAGTATCTATACTATATAATAAATAAATGTTTTTTATGACACGTGTCGCCTCCATATTCATTTTTATCATTTTTACCCGTCTCTCTCCTATTAATTACATTTCTATCTTTTATTAATAATATATTTTTAAAAAATATTAATTATACTAATAAAACACATTTATTTTAAATTATCACATATTATAAGAAATTTTGAATTCTATTTATGAAACTTTTATTTTCAATCAAATAGTAAACGAAATTTAAATTACATTAAATTGTAATTAACGTATTTTTGAAACTTGACTATATATTAGTTTTTATATATATTAAATTTTGTTTTCTATCCTTAATATATGTTATACATTTTTACACGTGTTAAATACATTACATAAAGATTTAAGAATTTAAGAATTTTATATATTGATAAGCTAGTTAGTTAATAGAAGAAGATTATGTGCCCATTAAAAAAAAATTAAATGAAAGAGTTGTTATCTTTTAACGAGGCAACGTTTGATGAAACTGTATTTCAGATGTGTAAAAATACTCATGTAAATAATTGTCACTTGAGATGGTGTGAGTTTATATTTGAAGCGGTTAAAAAATTGATGAGGTGATGTTTAATGTTAGCAAAAAGAATTTATGGTTATAGCTTTTGCATTTGTATCTAGAAGTCATGTTTACCGTTGATTTTTCTTATCATAAACAATTTAATTATTTAAATTAGTAAAATAGAGTTTAAAAGAGTGTGTTCTTAAAAAAATTGTCTTCATGGTCCAATAGAGCGTGCCAACGTGGAGGGTTTTATCTTATATGATTTTGAAACGTAAACTATGGATTTATTGAATAATAACAATAATTATTATTATAATTATTATATGCGCGTATTTTGACCTTTTGAATTCATGGGATGTGGAAGCTAGTGACTGACTTGAGGCTTTTTTTTTACGTTTGGAAAAAGGATCCGTTACTGTTTTTACAGAATATATTATTCTGGTTTTCAATAATAAATATTAATTTTTAATTCTGAAATAAATCCATGGTTATGTCCAAAGATTAAAAAGGGTCTTTGAAATATAATAAAGATAAAGAATATCTATAATTTTATAGAACACGAGATTTGATATTCGAAATTAAATGAGGACAAATAATAACAAACAGAGAGAATCTATACAAAATATGAATAGTTCTATTAAGTTTCATTAATTTAGGTATCAATAAGCAGGCTTGTAAATGAACCAAACGAGCACTAACAGAGCTTGTTTGTGTTCGTTCGTTTAATTTTAACCGAACAAATTAACAAACACAAACATTTAAACGAACAGAATTTTTTGTTCGTGTTCGTTCAATAAGAAAATGAGTGTGTTAATGTTTGCTTACGTTCGTTCATTAATATTTGACAAGCATGCGTATTTGTCATTAAAGACGTGCTCGTTGCTGCTATGTAAATCGTTAGGTAGACAGAGCATGGAAGAATTATCGCATAGTTTTCGTTTCCCGATTGAGCGTTAATCCGTTGATCAAACTATCAATTGATCGACCGAAGTTGTAATCGAGCCGTCTCCAGACCTTCAATTTCTTCTTCAGAAATGTTGAGTCCCCATGTAGGCCCCGAAGAAAGGTAGAAAGCCAGTGGCAACGAAGAAGAAAACGGTTTTACATCGGATAGAGCTCTGTGCGTGAAGGTAAGAGATGTAACGGCGTTTAGGATCAGTGGTGTGCTTCTCTTGCAAAACCTGATCGGAGGTTAAAGCTTTCATGACGTCGGAAGGGCTTCTGGTTTGAGCACAAAAACCCTAGGCTCTCTCAGTTTGAGCACACCAACCCTCACTTTTGATCCCGCTCCAGCCTCCAGACGCCTCTATGGCTCTGTGACTGTCTCCGCCCGACTCCTCCTCTTCCTCCGCGTCTCCGCCCAACGATTGCTCCACGTCTCCGCCTCACCAAGTCACCGTCTGTTGCCGTTCAGCCCTCTATAGCTACTGTACAAGGTATTATTCTCAATTGAAAGTCTTGTGATGAATGCACTCCAGGAGTTTGATGAAATGCCAATACTATTTTTTTTGTATCTACACCCAAATTCCACGCTTCAACTCCAGGCGTGACTCCTGTCGCCTCTTTTTATGACACCCCCTTCTTCGTCCTCGAATGGCCCATTGCCATGTCCATTTCGTAAGTTTCATTGTTGCCCGGATGGTGAAGGGGGAAATAAGGGGATTTCTCGGTTGATCTCTCATCTCAAGAGGTTGCACCTTCCTAGCGATGAACGTAGAAGTGTGTTGCGAGAGGCTATTGCCACGGACCATGGGTTGTTTATGGCGGTGGAGAGTACTTTAAAGGTTTTAGGTCAATGGATGTGTGGGATTTGTATGAGTTTACATGCCATTAGTCGTGCCTGCCATCACCCTGATGGTATTGTCCGTTTTACTGATCGTGATAATGACATGGATGGACACATTGTCGGTATTGTGAAGCCTTCTATCTGTGTGGATGAGACCAATATACATGAGTCGTTTATTTTGGATGTTGTTCTCCTTGACCGTGTCTTTAAAGCGCCTATTGTTACTGTCAAGAGCATTCCTCATAGTTGTCGTTTGGCTTTCTCTCAAGCGTTGAAGACCGCTCTCTGCAAGGTGGTTGCCCAACCGGGATCCATTGAAGCATGGGTTAGGTTGTTCCTTCTTCCTCGTTGCACTTTGCAAGTGTTTAGACCACAAAATAGGCAAGAAAACAGGTCTGGGAATAGGAGGGCCTTGCAACAACGTTCAATCTTGAGTTCTTTAGCCACTTGGGGGAAAGAGGATGGTATTGCCATGTTAGTTAAAAATATATTTAACAGTTCTAGTTTGGAATCTTTTGGCCCAGGAGGCATTGATAATCATAAGGAGGGAGCTGTGGGCAATACCAACATCAGGCAGTGTCTTCGTAAGGTTGTAGATGGGCATTTTACAGCGGCAGTGAAGGTGTTATGCTCGTCTGGTGTTGCTCCATACAATGGCGATACCATACAAGCTTTAGAGGCTAAACACCCGCACAGGCAACCTCCATCTATGCCAAGTGAAATATACTCCGAGCCTCCTCTTGTTGCGGAGGTTGATAATGTCCTTGGTTGCTTTAAATCGTTTCCTAAGGGAACTTCGTGTGGGAAAGACGGCTTGCGAGCACAACACATTTTGGATGCTTTATGTGGAGACGGGTCTGCAGTTGCCACTGATCTTTTAACTACTATCACCGCAGTGGTCAATTTGTGGTTAGGGGGGAGATGCCCATCGAGTTTATCAGGTTTTGTTGCGTCTGCTCCTCTTACACCGCTCTTAAAACCCGACAACGGGATCCGACCTATTGCAGTGGGTACTATATGGAGGCGGTTGGTGTCCAAGGTTGCTATGAGGGTGTCGGTAAAGAGATGGCCAAGTACCTTAATGATTATCAGTTTGGGGTTGGTGTGTCCGGTGGCGCCGAGGCCATATTACATAGCGTCAACCGGGTATTGAATGAACGTCACACGAATGGGTCTCTGGCCATGCTTACAGTAGATTTTTCTAATGCATTTAATCTGGTGGATAGATCAGCCTTACTTCGCGAGGTCTGGATGAGGTGCCCGTCTATTTCTTTGTGGGTAGAATTCCTATATGGGCAACCAGCTAGATTGTATCTTAGAGACGAGTACATTTGGTCCACCACCGGGGTTCAACAAGGAGCCCCATTGGGACCACTTCTTTTCGCTCTTGTTTTGCACCCCCTTGTGCATCAAATTAGAAATTGCAAGCTTCGTCTTCATGCTTGGTATCTTGATGATGGGACTGTCATTGGAAATTCAGAAGAGGTGGCTAGAGTGTTAGACATTATTAAGGTGGTGGGTCCTACCTTGGGTCTTGAACTGAATATTAAGAAAACTGAGTTATTTTGGCCTTCATGTGATGGTAGCAAGTTTCATGATGGTTTATTCCCTGTGGACATTGGGAGGCCGTTATCCGGGGTAAAACTTCTTGGGGGGGCCGTCAGCAGAGATGCAAATTTTATTAGTGGGTTAGCTAAGAAGAGAGCTACTAACGTTGTTAATTTGATGCGTCTTCTTCCAAAACTTCGTGACCCGCAGAGTGAGCTACTCTTGCTTCGATCTTGTATGGGTATTGCCAAACTTTTCTTTGGCTTGAGGACGTGCCAACCCGTACACATGGAGGAGGCAGCGCTGTTCTTTGACGAAGGATTGCGTGGGGCGATTGAGGACATAGTTGTTTGTGGAGGTCCTTTCTTTGGAGACTTCCAATGGCGAGTTGCTTCCCTACCTATTAGGTTTGGGGGTTTGGGGTTGTATTCCGCTGTAGAGGCTTCATCTTATGCCTTTGTAGCCTCGAGGGCCCAATCTTGGGCGTTACAGGACCACATCTTACGAGATAGCGGCATATGTGGTATGGATTCTGATTATGATTGTGCTTTGGCTTGTCTTCGTGATACGATTTCAAGCTTTGACTTCAACGGTTTCACTAATAAGGACACCGCCCCCCCTAAAGCACAACATGCATTGGCGAGTGCCCTTTTTAGTAAAATCGTCCGTGAAATGGAAGTCCAGTTTGAAATGACCGTTAGACAAAGAGCTGTTTTTGAGTGTCTACGAGCACCACATGCTCAAGATTACCTTCTCGCGATCCCTATAGATGGGCTAGGCCAACATATGTCGCCGGTGGAGTATCGTACTATCCTTAAGTATCGCCTCATGATTCCACTATACCCGGTTGACGAGTTATGCCCTGTTTGCCATAAGGCGTGTTTAGACTCCTATGGGGAGCATGCGGTTCATTGTAGAGAGCTCTCGGGGTTCAAGTACCGACACGACTTGGTTGGGGATGTTCTTTTTGACATATTTAGGCGTGCCGGGGTTTCTACTAAGAAAGAGGCACCAGTGAATTTCTTGACGGACCCATTGGAAGGAAGATCAACACTTAGACCCGCTGACATTTTGGTCTTTGGGTGGATAGGTGGGAAACATGCGTGTGTAGATCTAACAGGGGTCTCCCCTCTGGTGGGCTTGGGAGTTAGTGTTTTCACGGTGAGTCAGGCTGCTCTAAAAGCTGCTTCGAGCAAAGTGACCAAACACGAGAAAGCGTGTCTTGACAACCAACACGTGTTTATACCATTTGCTTTTGACACTTTTGGTTTCCTTGCACCAGAGGCCGTGGAGTTACTTAACCGAGTACAGCGGATCATGCATAGTAATGTTATGACCCCAAGATCTGTAGATGTAGTTTTTAAAAGACTTGGTTTTGCTATTCAAAAAGGGTTGGCGACGCAGCTTGTTGCCCGTTTGCCTTCTATCTCTATGTAATTTCCCTTTGGGAGTTGTGTTTTTATCTGAAAAAAATTAATATTCTAAACGGACGGTTCACAAACACAAACGAACGAACGTATACGAACATAAGCGAACTTCAATTAAAAGTAAACAAATATAGGATTAAGGGTTTAGTAAACAAATATATTAGAGTAAAGTGTTATTTTTGTCCCGTTTGGTCCATTTAGTTACTTTCAACCAAATTTTTTTTTAGTTTTTCCATCCCTGACGTTTCAAAATCTTGCCATTTTCATCCAATTGACTAACCCCATTAAAATTTTAACGTTAAATTAAGAGCAATTTAGTCTTTTAAATTTTTTTAACAAAATTCTTTTCAAAAAAATTAATAGAAAAACTTATATATGTACACATTCAACCATTCAGGGATTTGGTGGAGGAACACCACCACAGGACTAACGCCAACACTAACACCAGCCACCAACACCGCCGCCGTCCACCACCACCACCACCACCACCACCACCACAAGACTAACGCTAGCCACCAGAAAAGCGTTCCTCACCGGAACCCTAGCAACCTTGTCGGAAAACATACCCGAAACTTAATTTATCTCAGTTAAAGTTGCTTTTGGATCTATCTTTTTGGGTGTTAGATGGATTTCATTACAGATTTATTTCTAAACCCACCATTTAATACAAAAGCTCATCATGAATCCAGAGAAATTCAACACAATCGAACGGGAAACCATGTAAGAAAAGATGCCAACAAGCAATGGGGCGACAATCACTGCGGATCTCCGGCATCATCACTGGAAATATCTTTACTTTCGGCGAACCTTGCAGAGAAAATTCCGATACCCAAATCGAACCTTTACCCAATCAAATACCCAATACAATATAAATTACGAACCGGGGGGAGCATTTCACGTGCTCTCCGGCAGATGACGAGTGGGTGGTGGAAATTCAGATCTGACGAGGGGGTGGTGGCAGTGACAGTGACAGCAGTGGTGGTGGATGGCGAAGGTTTACAAGAGAAGGAGAAGAGGAAAATAGGGGTGGTTAGAGGAGGTGGCGGATAGCGGACGGTGGGAGGAGGGTGGTGCCGGAGATGAAGGAGACGATGGTGGGCTCAATACCCTGTTGATGAAGGAGACAATGGTGGGGAGAGCGTGTGTTTTTTTCTTATATCAATTAGACTTAATTACACAAATGGTACCTCATATATGAAAATTTACATATATGGGGAATAAAAAAATAATTTTTGAAAAGGCCAAATTGTCATTGATTTAACGTTAAAATTTTAACGCAGTTACTCAGCTGGATGAAAATGGCAATATTTTGAAACGTCAGGGACGGAAAAACTAAAAAAAGTTTTTGATTGAATGTGGCTAAATGGACCAAACAACAAGGACGAAAATGACACTTTACTCAATATATTAAATTGATTTTAATATAAGCTTAAGGATTTTAAAATATGAAAATCAAATTGATTTTAAATTAATATTAGTAATAAATAAATCTGAATGAATATTTAAATGAACGTAAACAAGCAAACATAAATGAATAAGCATAAACGAACGTAAATGAACGAACATAAATGAACATTAACGAACGTAAATGAACGAACGCCACATGTGTTCATGTTCGTTCGTTTAATTAAATGAACAAAAAATTTGTGTTTGTTTGTTCGTTTATTAAATGAACGAACATAAACGAACTTTCTGTCGATCGGTTCATAAACGGTTCACTGAACGTTTGGTTCATTTACAAGCCTATCAACAAGTAGAAAGTTTATAGTTTTTCTAAGCATGTTTGCTGATCACTTAGTCCTAATAACAACGCCTAAACCAGTAAAATTCTATCAATAGTAAGACTATTGGTAAGGTCTAGGGATTGTGGGATGTATACAAACCATACCTCTATCATTAGATTAAAATATTTCAATGGTATTCTTGAAATTTTAATCAGATAATTCAAAAAGAAACAAGAACAAGACTATATTCCTGTTGTGAAAAAATGGTACCCGAAATTACACCAGAGAATTTTGTTTTATAATTGGTGAACCAATTCAATGTTTAGTTGAAACGACACAATGTTTCAAAAAAAGTGTCAATAGTGGATGATTTCAACTAGTGGAGCACATATACATGGGGTACTTATTTATAGAAATTAACATATCCATAACTACACGCCGTGCCGGAGAAAAAAATTATCAACATATCCCTAAGAATGAGTTATCTTATTCCTTTAACGGGGTTTATTTGGGCTTTTAAAGCGATCTTTAATGGTATAGTGTTTTATTTTATTATATATAAAGCATTTTATATTATTTTGTTGACATTTATTTTATTTATGGAATTTGTTATAGATGTGAATAATGAAGAAAGATCAAGCAAACTCGCTATGAAAGGGGGTATTTGACTATATACATGGGGCCTCCAAAGGTCTCAGTCTTATTCCTGGCCATCGGGATATGGCTAGGGTGTGGGGAAACACCAAAAAATTAGAAATAGCACTAAATAAATATAACATAAGCACTAGTGATTTAATAGTGGATGTTAGGGGTGGCTGGGCTTGGAAGCTTGATCCACAAGGGGTGTTCTTGGTAAAATTTCTTCGGTTGTCCCTCGGCCTGCTTAATTACCACTCAAGCAGCTTCAACTAGTGTTGGAGTAAGCGGGTTCCATTAAAGTCAACATCTTTGCTTGGCGCGCAGAACTTGATCGAATCCCATCTCGGACGACGCTATGCAGGAGAAGAGTTCCTCTTGATTCGGCCGTTATGTCTTTGCAGTTCAGAGACCTCCGAACATCTCTTCACATCATGTTATTTCTCCACCATGCTTTGGGGTTTTACACCTTAGAAATTGGTGTAAAATGTCTCCGATTTTTGTCTTCTCGGTTCGAGATGTATTGGAAATGTCGAAGCTTGATCGAGCAGAGTCCAACAAGAGAAAAACATTATTTCTCACTGTAGTTTGCGTCTCTAGAAACTTAGAAACAAGGTAGTTTTTTAGGGGGGGAAACGTCCATCAATTGGCTATTCGAAGAAGTGAAAAGTCTTAGCTATTTGTGGGCTAAGAATAGGGCTGATATTGGGTCATTAGATTGGGCCTTCTAGTGTGAACATAATTTTTAAAACTCGTTGTGTAATTTTCTATTTCTGGTTGTATTTGGTCGGCTTTCATAAGCTTGACTGATTGCTTTTTGTTTATTATAAAATCTTCCACCTTTAAAAAAAAAAGGGGTTGCTATAATTCACCAGGAATCTGACCCAAAAACTTGAATTTTCTATGAAATTAAAACCTTAGCCACTGTAAAATGCAAATTTTTAATATTTTACATCAAGTGTAATTAGTAAGTTAACACTAGGTCAATATGCAATAAATGATTCAAACTATTGACTTCGTTGTTTACTTTGAAGTCTTGAAGTGGCCCTAGGTACCTTAAAGTCTAGCCTAGCTTTTATTGTGCAACTACCTTAACAAGTTGTTCAAAGATGAACTATGCTTACACCTTAACAACTAATTGAAGACTATTAACGTTATTAGCTTGTCTAATCTCCAACCGATTTGGTTGTATGCTTACACCTACAAAAATGCATGATTATTTAGGTGTTCTTTCTAGTTCTGGTTGAATTTAATTCTTAGTTTTATAAGTAAATTATAAATTATGTCCTTTAATTATATATGAAATTACAAATATTGTCTATAATAAACCCACAAATCGGTTTTTTTAAATCGAACCGGTTTAAACCGACCCGAACCGGTTTGGTCAACGTTTGGTCAAAACCGGTTTGGCCATAAACCGGTTCGGGTTAACCCGGTTTACAAGCAAGAAAAACCCAACCCTATCAAACCGGTTAGGGTAGGGTCTAAACCGGTTTGTGGGTTAAACCGGTTTTTAATTAAAAATTCAAATTAATTCAATATATTTAATAGAAATTCAAAAAAAAATTATATAACAAATATAAAACATAAAGTTCAACATTTTTGATATTCGGAAAGTTCGGAAATTAAAAAATATTACAAGATAAAATTATATTGAGAGTTTAGAGCGAGTTTAACGAGTGTTTAATGAGCGGTTAAAGAGACTAGATAGTGTAGAGAGATGTGTGATCAACCATAAACACCCCCCATCTATTTATATTGATTTATGGGTGCAAATGGGGCTAAAAAAAGGGCCAAATAGCCTTCCAACGGCTATATTACCGTTATACAACGGTCCCTTTTTTTTTCAGCGGATAAACCGGTTTCCCAAACCGGTCCTCAAACCGATGTTCCACTGATTATCTTATACCGGTTACAAACCGGTGGTTTTTGCTTAACCCGAACCGGTTTGCCTTGAACTGGTTTTTCTTAAACCGGTTTGCCGGGTTAAACCGGTTAGAAACTTCAAACTGGTTATTTTGTGCACCTCTATTTTAGGGTACACTTTCCTTTGGGATCATGTCGAATAAAGCCTTGGATGCTTTGGAATTGCGGAAGAAAAACAAGTGTTTAAAGTCCTCAAATGGGTTTTAAAAATTTGGGTTATAAAAAAAATTGGGTTTAATAATTTGGGTTTTAAATTAAATTTTATGTCCTTTGTCGTAAAATGACTAAATTGCTCTCATGTGTATAACATATGATTGGATTTAACATGAAAGTTAACTTCAATTAGTAGAAATGACTAAATGTGTGTAAAAGTTTCAAATAAATTTTTGAAGCTAAATGACAATACCTGCAATTTCATATATAGTTAAAGGACATAATTTGTAATTTACTCTACTTTTATTTAAGAGATCCACTATTACATGTATTACAATCAGACCGACTTAACTTTTTTGTATGCCTAAATCGAACTTTACAAGTGAGGCCTTTTTTTTCTTCGTATTTCACTGTTATCGACCCTAAATTCAACATTAATAGAAACTAAATGAAATCTATAATAAATAAAGGTTTTTCATGTCACGTGTCGCCTCCATATTCATTTTCATCATTTTTTTTCTCGTATCTCTCTCTTATTAAACACATCTTTATCTTTTAATAATAATATATTTTTAAAAAAAATATTAATTATACTAATAAAACACATTTATTTTAAGTTATCCTTTATCTAAAGAAACTTTGAAATTTAATTATATAACTTTTTATTTTCAATCAAATAGTAAACGAAAGTCAAATTAAATTAAATAATAATTAACGTATTTTCAAAACCCAATTATACATTAACTTTTATATACTTTGAATTTTGTTTTCTATTTTTGGTATATTTAATACATTTTACACCTGTTAAATATATATATACATAAAGATTAAAGAAAATTTTATTTATTAATATTTTTCACTCCGTGTATATTATATGGATTATAAGTTAGTTATTTAATATTTTTTTATTTAACCCGTGTAATACATGAGGTACTATCCTAGTTATATTTACGCAAAGTTATCCTTTTTATTTTCTAAAGAAAACATGATGCTAATAGATGATATAGTTTCATAGTTTACTAAACTTGTTGCAGTTGATGACCAATGAGCATTGCTGATTGCATATCCATTGACATTGATGTAATGTTGATCAATTTCAAAGCTTGTTTTGGCAATATACAAATTGTGATGTTAATGTCTCCAATAATAAACAAAATAAAACTTATTGTTCTCCAACCTCTACTTTTGAAGAAAAAAATTTTAACAAATCAAATATTTTGCATCTCATTATCACTATTCGTGAAATACACATGCTCTAGGACCATCCTTCCCGCCTGGTCATGATTCACATCACTACTGATGTGGCTCGTGGACCACGAGGTGAACACCATGCAGACCCTCGAAGTCCACGGCTGGGCATCCATGTCGTCACCACAACAAAGACATTCTCCCACTTCTATATCGGTGAGCAAGGGTCATTTAAAAAAATTAATACATAATAAATTATCACTGCTCTTACACCACAAAAATCAATTACAAACCCACACATTTTTATGCTACAATAGATTCATCTTCATCTTCATCTTCATCTTCATCCGGCGGGATATTTACAAATGTCATGATCAATAAAATTAATTATTTAATAGACTAATAGATAACATGAGTAAAGATGTTTATACATGTGTTATAAAATATCTAAATTTGAAATATGATAACTTATATGTAATGAATTATAAATGATAAATTATTTATTAATTAGTAAGATTTTTCTTTCTAAAATCATTATCATATAACTAAACGGGCATGAGACCGGGCATAGGATTAGTTTTAAACATTTTAGTGGGTATGATGTTGGTTCATGCCCCTTGATTTACACACACTAAAAACTCTTGTAATGCTTCTGTGTATTAAACTTGAAAAAGGGATGCTTTACATGAAATAACCTACTCTATTTATAATGGAAAAACAAAGCTAAATCTAGCGGTTCTGCAAAAAACGAAAACAGAAAACAAATCCACGTTCCCCATAACTCGGTTAACCACTACCGAGTCAACCGAGATAAACTCATCTTTCACAACTCACATAACAAAATATATGCTTTCTGCCTCTTTTACCCCTGGACCAATCCTTCTCTTGACCCGTGAATATGTTGAACCGAAACTTGTGACCCGCATGACCCGTTAACAAACTCAATTAACCCAACATATGGGACGGGCATGGGATTACGTGATACCCAGCCCGATTACCCGATACCACATACCCATTTTCCTGAACTATATACCTGAAATTTTTTTATTTTCTCTTAACCCTTGTATATTAATGCTTAGTTTTAATAGGTCCATTATGTGAAAGACTAATTTTTCTTTTTAATTTGATGATATTATTTATATTTTGTATGTTGTAAAGTATATATATAAACTTATATAAAAATTATAATGATATTCTTTATTTATGATGACACTTATATGTATGTAATGTATAATATTTTAATTTGTAATAATTGTTATATAAATAAAAGTTATACAATAATCATAAGGGTAAAAAAAGAAATGTACTTGGATATCCAACATATATTTTTTAACAAACTAACGGGTATACCCGATATTCGACGTGTAATGGGCCGGGTATGGGATACGATTTTACAACCGGGTATGGGGCTGGGATTACCAATACCTGGCCCATTGCCATTCCTAAAAGAAAGTACCTTTTACACCATCAATGGCTTGCTTCCTAGAGTGAGTTCTTTCTTTGTTGTCCTCTTCATTGTATAAACCTTAGCATGCAAAAAGCAAAATGGATACTTAGATTGAACCAAAGTTATCATCTTGAACCATGTTTGATTCATGTTTGTCTATTTGTACCAGGATAATAACCCTTCCATAAAATATACAAGACCGATATAACAATTAATGATCCTGCCCCAACTCCCATCCCATAGAATATGGACTGCCAATCATATCCATCTTCAGATTCTTGGGAATTTGCTATTTTTTCAGTTGAGTTAGAGCACTTTCTGTTCAATGGAAACCCACACAATCCTTTGTTTCCTAAATAGGAATCATTCTCAAAAGTCTGAAATTGGCTGCCTGTTGGGATTCTTCCTGTCAATTGATTGTATGACACATTAAAGGTAGAAAGAAATGTAAGGCTTGAGAGTGCAGATGGAATCTCTCCGGTTAATCTGTTCCATGACATATCTAATGACTCTAACCGACTCAAACTTCTCATAGATGGTGGGATGGAGCCTTTGAAATCATTATGTGATACATTGAGAACACGCAATGCTTTGAGTCGGCCAATTGTGCTTGGTATTTCCCCTGAAAATTGATTACTTGAGATGTCAACGGATGTGAACAGTGTCAAGATTTTCACCAACTCCAGCTCGAGTCCTTTGGCTGTGACTGTAACTGTATCTTGATAGTAGATACCACCATACTGCAGCACCTTGAAGCGTAGGTGCTTACTTGGATCTCGACTCTCATCGGCCATCATAGCACCCCATTGCCAGAAACAATCTTTAGGGATGACTCCACTTAATTTATTGCAAGCTATATCAATAATCTGAAGCTTTGGCCAGTTATTATGTTGGTTTTGACTACAACCCACGGATCCATGTAGCCTGTTGGATCTCAGAACAAGGACACGCAAGTTGGTATTGTTACCCAAAGAACATGGATATGTGTCGTTTATGTTGTTCTTCCCAAGGTTTAACACCTCTAGCATTGTGCAATTGACTAAAGATCCTGGAATCGTCCCTTCTATACCATTTCCATGGAGATCTAGAGTATTTAACCCAAAGTTTCTGGGAAATGTACCCTCGATTTTACCACTAAGACTATTATTCCCCAGGCTCAGTACACCAAGACTGCTACCTGATTCAATCAAACAATTTGGTATGCTTCCTTTTAACCAGTTGTTTGACAAATCAAGAACCTTTAAGTAGGTAGCGTTACATATTGTTTTTGGAATCACCCCTGTGAGTAAACTGTCTGAAACTGAAAAGAAATATGCATAGCTGAGGTTTCTTCCAATGCTTTCTGGGAGTGAGGAATTGAAACGATTGTTTGAATAGTTGATGATTGTGGCAGTTCGTGGCGGAATCGGAATCACCCCGCTGAGATGATTGGAATGCATGTCAAGTACAGTAAGATTGGGAAAGTTATATGGCTCTTCGAGACTGGTTAAACGGTTATGAGAAAGGTTCATATACGAAAGACTTCCATTCCCAACTTCCCATATCCAAGTTGGTATTTTTCCTTCAATTTCATTGTTTGAAAGATCAAGATATTTCAATCTTTTTTGGTCTCTCAGATTAGGGAATTTACCAAGTTTGCAAGAAGCCAACTTCAAAGATGAGAACTTTGGAAGGTTAGAAACAAGACTGATATCATCACTTGTTATAATCGACAAATTATTGAATGAAAGATCAAGAGTCGTTAGGTTGCTTAAACGATTCTGAAACTCTACGGTTTTTATGGTCCCACTCAGGTTATTTGATGATAATAACAGAACACTAAGCTTTCCAAGTTCAAAGAAAGTTCTTGGGATTTCTCCTTCTAATTTGTTGCTACTCAAATCAAGCGTATCCAATGAAGATAAAGATGGATTAGTAAAATCAACAAGTAAACCATCAAAATTATTATTGGAAAGCTGTATCTGTTGCACTTTTTGCAAGGAGAACAAAGATGAAGGTATACTTCCAATAAAATCATTAAATCCTAAATCACAGAAACAAGATTTTGAAGATCTTGAAAGTGAGCAGGAGGAATCGTACCCGACAAACTATTCCGCGACAAATCAACACGGGTAAGATTCTTGCACTTCTGAAATGATGGAATTTGCCCTATAAATCTGTTTGAAGACAAATCTAGGTACACCAATTGAGTGAGTTTTCCCATGGATTCAGGTATATTTCCACTGAAATTGCTCCTCCAAAGATCAATTCTGGATAAATTCTTCAGATTTCCAATAGATTCTGGTATCCCACCAGAAAAGCCTGTGTGGCTGAGCACTAAACTTTGAAATGATCCATTCATAGCAAAATCTGGTAAAGAACCGTTAAGATTCCAGTTAGCCGATATATCAAGAATGTTTAAGTTCTGCAACTGGAAGACCTTTTCGGGAAATGTCCCAATCAAGTTACAAGCACCAAGATTCATAACAGTCAAGTTCTTGAAATTTGCAAAGAAATCTGGAACTGGAGCACTTAAATTGTTGAAAGGCAGATAGATTACAGAAAGTGACTTTAATTTCTGAAGGGAATCATCTAAAGGACCTGAAAGATCACAATTTGACAAGCTTAAAACTTCCAAATCAGGTAAAGATGAAGATAAACTCTGGCACCAATCAAATTTTTGTGATGATATATTCACATTATCTAGATAAAGACATCTTAACTTAGTGAGGTTTTGAACAAGAGTGTCTAGATTCGGGTTTTCAAGTTTTAATGAATGAATTCCGTATGAGAAAAATGAAGAAAGATCAAGAACTTCCAGACTTATGAGCTGCGATAATTCACCAGGAATCTGACCAGAAAAACCGGAATTTGACAAGTTTAAATACAATAAACTTGCAAAACTGCCAAATCTTGAAGGAATCTGTTTAAAATTGAATTTATTCCCAGCAAGATTCACCCTTTCAAGATTCTTTAAATTGAAAAGAACACTCGAATCCTCAATTCCAGCCGATATGGTTTCGTTGCTTAAATCTAGACCAACGATCTGACCGCTTCTGCTGCAACTGACACCTTCCCAGTTGCAACAATCTGTAGCATTTGGGTTCCAATAAACCAGTTTTGTTGAAAATGAAGAACCGAACTGGAGAGTGTTCTTCAACTGAATCAAGATTGATTGCTGGTCGTTTTGACACTGGCCGGAAGCCAAAACCACATCATCTCCAAAAAGAATGAGACAAAAGGGTATCAAAAAAATCTGAAAGCAGAGTTGGGTTCTCATTATGAACTTGAATTTTGGACACAAATTATGCTTGTGAACTGTAGAGCTTATGAAATTAAAACTTAGCAACTGTTAAATGCAAAATTTCTATGTTTTTGTATAGAGTATAAGTAGTAAGTCAACACTAGGTCAATGTGCAAAAAATGATTCAAACTATTGACCTTGCCGTTTACTTTGAAGTCTTCAAGTGGTCCTGAGTACCTTAAAGCCTAGCCCAGCTTTCATTGTGCAACTTGAAAGTTTCTCCGGTCCTTTGCTACTTGGATTTAATGGCTTGTTCAAAGTGTTTTGACAAAAAAGGAAGAAAACAAAAAAAGAATCGAAGACTATTCACGTTATTAGTTATTTGCAACGGAGTTTCCTGTATAATGACACTGCTATGTTTATCCCTACAAAAATGTGTGATTATTTAGGCCTTCTTTCTGGTTGAATTTAATTCTTAGTTTTATTTAACTTTTTGGTCCCTGTTACATATTATTACAATCACAAAAGACCTTTAGAATGGGGCCTCATTTTTTAATTTCATTTGTTATCAACCCTAAATTCAACATTAATAGACTAAACAAAACTCATTATTTATGTAAAGCTACCTTTCTTATTTTTCTAAGGAAAACATGATGCCAACAATAGATGACATAGTTGTGTAGGTTACTAAACTTACTTGTTGCACCCAATGACCCAAGGATGTCCAATGAGCATTGCACCTCCATTGACATTGATCTAATGTGGATCAATTTCAAAGCTTCTTTTGGTAATACACAAATTGAGATGCAAATGCCTGCAATAATAAACAAAATAAAGTTTATTCTTCACCAACCTCAAATCAAATATTTTGCAACTGATTATCACCTCATAAATCTCAAAAGGATCAATATCATACATTTGAAGGCCAGCTTCCTTACCTGCAACTTGAATTACAACAGCAGGGTAAATACTTAATACCCACTGATACCCGCAACTGTTAGATTTAGTTTGTATACTTGATGTTTTTTGATAACACAACAGTCATAGTGTTCTCATCTGCCTTCATAGCCCATTGCTAGAAAGACCCACCCGAAATCATTGCTGTCAGAACTCAAAGTATGGAATGGACACTATGTTCATTTGGCTCAAAATCCCTCAATTTCCATCTTATAAAACAAACATATACCACATGATCTCATTCAGACATTTTATCAAACACCTTCCACGCATAACCCATTTGGTCATACCTAGAGTAAAAACGGATCAGGGCATTTTTGAATATACAAATTGGCATTTTGAATATACAAAAATGGATCACAAATTGATAAATTATTGCTCTGGAAAAAAAATCAAAGCTTTTTGTCACTTGTGAGTCGTGGCTGTGAATGCGTAAAAGTTTAGGGCCCTTGAATCTGGGCCTGAGTCAATATTGAAACACATAATTTCACCAATAAGCGGCTAATGATAAATTAAGAATCTCCGATAACATTAGGGAAAATGTAATTGAAGTTTACCAAGTCTAATTCATAATACAAATAAAATGTTGGTTATCGTATTTGTTGAGGACAATTTATGCTTTAGTCAGGTAAGGTACGAATTCTGATCTCAACCCTCTCTTTAAGACTTTATACGAACTTTTTTTTGGCATATGTCATGCTTTGTTTTGTTTGTGATTATTAGTATTTTAAAACTTGTAGCTTGCAATAGACTTAATAAATTTGTACACGTTATTGTTATTGTTATTGTATGTTGAGAATAAAAAGTGGGTTTTGCCTAAATATTCTAAAAAGGATTTTTAAAAATTTGATATCCGGCTTATACGAACTTCGGTTGAACTCACTTCAGCGGCATTAGAACCGGTTCGTCTACCTTTGCTAACTTAACTTTTAGGGTTTAGCTTTTAGGGTTTAGCTTTTGAGTTTTAGCATTTAGGATTTAGCTTTAGGGTTTAAGGTTTAGGTTTGTGGGTTTAACTTTTAGGATTTAGCTTTTAGGGTTTAGTTTTAGGATTTAGCTTTAGGTTTTAACATTTTTAGCTTTTAGGGTTTAGCATTAAGGTTTAGCTTTAGGGTTTAGTGTTAAGGTTTTTTTTTTTTTGGGAAAGGGCAATGCCGGTTCTAACTTTTAGGATTTACCTTTAGGTTTTTAACATTTTTAGCTTTTAGAGTTTAGCATTAGGGTTTAATGTTAAGGTTTTTTTTAGTGTAAAGGTTTAGGGTTTTGTGTTTATTGTTTGACGAGCCGGTTCCAACGCCGCTGAAATTAGTTCAATCAAAGTTCGTTAGAGCCGGATATTTAATTTTAAAAAATGGTCAAATAGGGAAAATTAATGGCGGTTAGTGTCAATTATAGTCAATGGGGTAATTAGGGCTGATAATGGTTGATAGTCACCGATTAGAATAAACTGTGGTAGTTAGGGTAAACTAGTGTTAATTAGGTCAATGAGGGTTAATAATGGTCAACAGAGGTGACTGTTGGTCAATTAGGGTTAGTTAGAGTCACACATGACCAATTATCGTCAATAAAGATCTATGATGTTTAATATTGGTGAACAATGATAAATACTAGTCAATGACGATAAATTAGGTTTAATGAGTGTCAAATATGTCGATTATGGTCAATGTTGGTTAGCCATGATCATAAATAGAAGTGGCCCATTGGAAATCATTAAGAGTTATTATGACCTAATATATCTCATTAAGATATGTATCATCCAATATGTCTCATTAGGTCAAACATTGTCAATATTGGTTAATGATGATCAGTGAGAGTCAATTGGTTAATGAGAGCCAATTAAGGTCAATATTTGGTCACTAATTAGGGGCAATTAAGATTAATTAGAATATTGTTTAATAATGACAACTGAGGCAATTAGGCCAAAATTGGTCAATTATCGGTAATTACATTCAATTAGAGGTTATCAAGGGGCAATGTGTCAATATTGGTGAGTGATGGTTAATGACAATAAATATTAATATATTAAGGGACACTTAACGTCAATATTGATTAAAGATGATCAATGGTGGTAAATTAGTCATTTATGAGCAATTAGACTCAACTGTTTTCGTTATATCCGAATAAAAAATATTTACTAAATTTTTTTGTGTTTATAACGATAATATATAAATCATAATTTTAAAATCAAGTTTTATAATTTTTATGATGGATAGTTTCTTTGTTAGTTTTTTTATAACTAATTTTATTTTAGTTCCCTTCCTAATTTCCAATTTCCACCCCCAAATACCAAAAAAGTAAATTATAAATTATGTCTTTTAATTATACTAGAAAATTATAGATGTTATCATTTGACTTCAATAATCATACCGAATGTCTTTTTATTTTAAGCATTTGCACATATTTCGTACTTTTCATTCACTGAAGTTAAATCTTTCTGCTAAATCCACTCATGTGCTTTGCACATGAGGTAATATGACCACTTTACCGTATAAAGAACGAACGATGTGTTCCCGAGTCTCATTTAATGATGGAAAAGAAGAGAAGAATTGAAGGGGAATGAAACCCTTATTCTAGAATTTTTTTTTAAGAGGGGAAAAGAAAGGAAGTAGGAGAAAGGGTGTTCTAGAGTTTTTTTTAAGAAGAAAAACAGAGGGAAATGAAGGGAAAACAAGCATAATCTACGTCCTTCCAAATTTGAGAGATTTGGAGAGAAAGAAAAAGAAAGAAAGAGAACGAACATTTTCTTTTCTTTTCTCTTCTTTAGTAACTCTGGAACACAAAGGTGCATCTTAAAACCAATATTTCTTTTAAAAATTTTCACCCTCTCTCACGCTACCCCCTCTCTCTCTCCATCCTTCTCTCTTTGTCCCTCCCTCTCTCATTGCCCTGGCAACCGGATCTCAAAACGTTGCTCCCTCCCCCATCTTGTTTGTCGACAGATTTTCAAACCACCATCACCATCACCTCTGCAATTAGTGGTGGCCCCTACTTAAAAACCCTGCAAACACCCCCTTCCTCCCCTTTGTCTTAATCATCCACTACCTCCAAAGTAGAGGTGGGCAAAAAAACCGGTTTCAAACCGGGTCACCGGAACCCGACCCGAACCGGTTTCACGACCAAACCGGTTTCACCCAACCCGATCCGAGACCTGATCCAAACCCGTAGGTGTGTAACCAGTTTTAAAAAAAATTTTGGAGGCCGGTTCTTAACCCGAACCGAACCGGTTTCACCCTCAAACCGGTTTCGGGCCCGACCCGGTTCTCAAACCGGTTCGAACCGTTGGGATTTTCGATTTTAACGGCTTTATAGCCGTTGGAACGGCTATATGACCGTTTTTTTTTGTATTTTGGAGCCCCTATAACTTGTATAAATAGGTGTGGGTTGTATTGGTTCAACCACACAATTCCAAAACGCTCTCATTTCTCAAAAACGCTCACGCTCGAAAGTCGAAACTCTCAAAATGGCAAACGAATCTCAACAATCTAATATTTTTGGTGCTTCTCAAAGTGTTAGTGCTCACACGGTTATGCGGGTTATTCCTACAACAAGGAATCCCAATGTTTGGCAACATTTCGATTTATGCGAAATGTCGAATGGTGGTCATAAGGCTCGATGCAAGTTGTGCGGGCATTTTTTTGGAAAAGGCGCAAACACAACTTTGAAGAATCACATTGAAAAAAAACTATTGTTCGGTTATAAAGGCTCAAGCTTCGCAAGGTCAAGAAAGTATGACAACCGAAGGTAATATTTTTGCGTATAATGTTGACTTGGTTCGGGAGAGGATGGCGCATTTTGTGATTCAAGAGAGTCTACCTTTCAAACACTTTGACAACGAGCGTTTGACCCGGCTTATTCAACAAACGCTCCAACCTCGCTACACTCATGTAAGTCGTGCTACTCTTAGACGAGATTGTATAAATATGTGGAAAAAAGCTAAAGTAGAAATAATAAATGAATTTGAAAATTTAAAAACCGGTATTAGTTTAACTTGTGATGTTTGGTCGGCTCCCCACAATTTGCCGGATTCTTACATTTGCGTTACCACTCATTGGATAAATCCGGAAAGTTGGCAAATGATGAAACGTACTATTGCGTTCGATATTTTTGCATACCCCCACACCGGTGACAATTTATTTTATATTTTAGACAAAGTTATAAGAACTTTTAAAATAGAAACAAAAGTTTTTTCAATATCATTTGATAACGTCTCGAATAATACCGTCGCGGTAAACCAACTTATTTTAAAATATAACCCGATTTGTAATGGTATTTTTTTTCATAGCCGATGTGTTGCACATATTATTAATTTAGTTGTGCAAGATGGTCTTAAACACATTAACGATGTTAGAAATCAATTTAAACAAATGTTGCGTGACATTTTTCATACAAGTCAAAGAAGATATCATCGATATATAAAATTTTGTAAAGACGGGCAAACCGAATGTTTAGGTCCAAATTGGGACGTTTCAACACGTTGGAACTCAACGTGTAACATGTTCGAAAAAGTCATTCAACAAAAACGAAGTTTGCAAATGTTTCATGCCCAACTAGCAAGGCAAAAAAAAGTAACAAAATTTCCGACAACGGGTTGGGGTATCATTGAAGGTGTAGCCGATATGCTCCATATTTTTAAAACCGCTACAACCTATTTATCGGGAGTTTACTATCCCACAAGTCCTTTGGTTTTAAATCAACTTTTTTTAATGGTCGAAAAATTAAACGAATATTCCATGCGAGGCGGCGTATTTAAAGAAATGATACCGCCAATGAAAGAGAAATTTAAAAAATATTTTAAAGAAATGCCCCCGATTATTACTTGCGCCGCCGCCTTAAACCCGTGCTTAAATGTTTCGGGTGTTGAAATTTTAATTGAAAAAATAATTTACGGTTTGGATTTATACGAAGAAGACATATTTTTAACGGATAGAGCAAAAACTATTTTTACACAAAATTTGTCTACTTTATTTACTGTTTATGTTGAAAAATATGGTACAACATCTACCGTTCATGAGCAATTTAGAAACGCTCCATCAAGTGCAAGTACTAGTCGGAGTTCAATGTTAAACTTATTTAATACTATAATGAAAATAGTAAACGTCAACGGGGTAATACCCCAAGTAGCGAATTAGGTAGATATATCGGTTCGGATTTTTTAACCGGTATGAATGCTCATGATTTTGAGACATTTGATATCTTGGCTTGGTGGAAAGAGAAGGAAAACCAATTTCCCATCCTATCCGCTATGGCCCGTGATCTACTAACCGTCCAAGCTTCTACGGTAGCTTCGGAATCTGCTTTTTCTGTTAGTGGCAGGGTTGTTTCTTTACGAAGAACAAGACTAACTCCGCCATCGGTGGAAACGTGCATTTGCTTAAAAGATTACTTGGACGCGGCGGAAAAAATACAACATATATCTTCCCTTGAAGGCGAACTCGAAGTCGAGGGAGATATACGAGGACGAGGTGGAAGGAGGATTGATTGAAGCAATCGACGAAGACCTCCTACGAGGGAGTTCGGGATCCGACTAGTACCGACTACCCGGATTTTCAATATATCCACGAAGAAGACTTTTATATTTAATGTATTTTTAATTTGTAAACTTTTAATTATTTGTTTTGTAATTTCTAAACTTTATCTTGTATGTTTTGTAATTTTTAAGTTAAGTTAATATCTTTAACGGTTAACGGTTTTTTTTTTTTTTAAAATCCGGGTAAACCAGTTTGGGACCCGAACCGGTTTAGTAGCCAACCCGGTCCTCAACCCGGTCCGATCCGGTTTGGTAGGGTTGGGTTCGATGATCCTTGAACCCGGTTCGTGACCCGAACCGGTTCGTATGTCGACCCGGTCCAAGCGGGTATTGCCCAACCCGACCCGGTTTTAAACCCGAACCGGTTTCGTTTGAAACCCGATTTGTACACCTCTACTCCAAAGTATCCAAATTTCATTGAGAATTGACTAAGTAAAAAAGAGACATGGATCAAGAAACTAAAACCAAATGGAACAGGAAATCAAAGCCTTAATTAGATTGAACATTTGGAAGTCAAAATTAGAGTAGTTAACTTTGTGATCAAAAGGAGATCCATATCAGACGTATGATTGTATGAACATCACTGATAACATCAATTCCATTTTTATTTTCCATTATAAATGATAAAGCATCCTCAACTTTGTTACATTTAGTCACTGTAACATTTAAAAAAAAAGTCAAACATTCAAGAATTCTAAATACATTACTTTTCAACAAAACACAACACAAAAGAAAAAAAAATGTTAAATTAAGAGGGTGTTTGGGATTGCTTATTTAAAATTTAAAGTGTTTTTTTTTTCAAAAGTAATTATTGACTTATAACTTTTTTTTAAAGTGTTTGGATTAACTTTTGTAATGGGAAAAGTTAATAAGTCAATAATTTGTTTTTAAAAAAATGTTTGACTTAGCTTATATTTATTGTAGGGTAAAGGGTGGATAGATTGGTAATTTTATGTCAAAAAGTCATAAAGAGTTTTTAAAAACCAGGATTTGTGACTTTTGGAAAATAATTTTTAAGACTTATCAAAAAGCCAAAATAAAAAGTACTTTTATTCATGCCAAACACTTTCAAACTCAATCCCAAACACTAAGTTGAAAATCTCGATTTCACCATAATTGTTCACCACAAAGGCACTGAAATTGTTCCCACCAGCTTTGATCCTTACATCGTCTCTATCAATGGCTATTTTACATCTCGATTTCACAGACACCATCGATTTCTAGTCTTCCCAATCGAAGATTGATTTCACAACCCCTGCAACAAGCGATTTTGGTTTCTAGCCCCTAATTGAGTTTACCTTCTCGTCTTCCCAGTCGATGTTGTTCGTCGGTAGTGGAAGTTCTTCGAGGCATCTAGTCTAGAATAGTCGTGGATTTTTATGGGTTTTGAGTGGTCGGAAACCACTGCAACCTTTGTCTCATCGAGCCATTTTGTGAATTACTACTACTTCCCGAGTCTCATTTAACGAGGGAAAAGAAAGGAAGGAGAAATAAACCTTTGTTCCAGATTTTTTTTTGAAGCGGGGAAAAGAAAGGAAATGAGGGGAAGAGTGTTCTCTAGATTTTTTTAAGGAGGGAAGAGGGAGGGGGGGAGGGAAATGAAGGGAAAGGGAGGGGGGAATGAAGGGAAATGAAAGCTTATTTCTAACCTTCCATATTGGAAAGATTTGGAGAGAAAGAAAAAGAAGAGAAAAGAAGGGAAGCGAATCCTTTCTTTTCTTTTCCTTCCTTTAGTGAACTCGGGAACACTGATGTGTTGCAAAGCACACATGTATTTCCGCTATGTTTTGTGTCGTTTTTATATAGTTTTAGAGTCGTAATTAGTCGTTTTTAGTTAGTATTGATTCATACGTGGTTTTGTAGGTGATCGAGTCACTTTTGGGCTTAAACGAACAAGAACCCGGAAAGAAACAAGCATGAGAACCCGGGATGAGAAACGGAAAAAGTTGGGAAAAGTCAAATCTTAAAAGGGCCATATCTCGGGCTAGAAAATGAGTTATGGGAACCATTTTATATCGATTTGGGATAGCTCGACGAGAAGAATACAAAAATAACATTCTATCAACCTCATTCCTCGTGCCACGCGAACATTGGAGCCAAAAACTTCGCGACACGCGAAGATTCTTAGATCCAGGAAAGTTTTGCGCGTTTGATTGCCCGACGGTACGCGAGAGATTTATCCAAGGGGCCTCACGGTACACGAGGGTCCCCAGAAACACGAAAAATAACCTAATTCAAGGGTTTAATAGTCTAGGACTCTCCCACTATGTATATAATTGATTTCCAGCCGTTTAGAAGCAAAAAAAAAGGCGATTTTAAGGCTGGAGGAGTGGATTGAAGTGCAAAGGTCGAATCTTTGATCCCGGGTGCGTTTGATTTAGCGTTTTAGGTTCCAAAACTTGAACCTGTATCTTTGTTTCTTGTGTTTGAACCATGATTGTGTTTAATTCTTCTGTTTTGAATGTTTTAAGTATGATCGTAGGCTAAAACATTGATACTATCTAGGTCTTATGATGAATGCTTCGTAAAGTTTAGATTTTTATCGGTTTTTGGATATTGAATGATGTTTTATGATTTTGTAACGATCTTAGTATGATTATTGTGGTCAACTTGCATACTTAATTCTGACTTAGTGATTGATTATTAATTCCTTGCGTTGACTATGGTTGTCTGCCATGTGTAATTAGCGTATCGTGATCATAGATTTTAGGGTTTGTGATTTTGGTGGTTTGCTAGACGTAGTGACCATAGGGATTGTCATTGAGTACTGATTTGAATTGAGTGTTCTTCCAAGTTTAATACCCGAGAGGTGAGAATTAGTCATTTAGTCTTCGTCATTAGGAATCCGAGTGTCAACTGTCTGAGAGGAAGTTGGTATTAGGTGTCTAGTGATCTGTTGCTATTCTGAATCATAGTTGTTATCCTAGGATTACCCCGTGCATTCTTTGAGTGTATTGTGGACGGTGAGACTGAGAGGTAATCTGTTCATTAGGGTAAATTATCATAGTTGGAAATACCTGAGAAGTGATCCGACCATCTGGTGAGTTAGTACACTTTAGGTAGTCTAGTTGGTGACACCCTGAGAGTGATTAGGGATCCACTAGGTAGTCTATAGCTGTCATCCTTAGAAACCCAGATCCATCTTAGTTTCCAGAACCGGTAGAAGTTGTTCTTTGCAAGTAGGATTCCGACCTAGGTAGTATTCTTCCCATTCCTGATATCTTCCTTAGTTCTTGTCTTGATAGTCGAGTCGACCTTAGTTTATTACATTCTTTAGTGATAATCAGTAGTGTAGTAAACCCCCAAACCAATCAAATCTTAAGTTCGAGTCAGAGTCTAGTATTAGTATTTAGAGTCTCTAGGGTTCGATAATCCGGTTTACCATTAAGTTGTGCTACACTCGATAGGTTCACTTGTCTGTCAGTGCGATTTAGTTCATAGGTTTTCCATTTATTACTTAGGAGTCTAGGTTAGGTTTTATAGTTATTTTTATAGACCGTCTGGACGACATCAATTTTTTGGCGCCGTTGCCGGGGACACTTGGCAATACCAATATTAGCTTTGACTAGTTCTTTGTTTGATTTTTGGTTTATTTGTTTCTCTTTGAGTCTGTTCTGTGTACTTATCTTATGTTCTTACGTGCGTGTCTAATCTAGGATAGAGTGTTTCTGTTTCTTCCTTTCTTGTGTCTTTCTTTGTATGCACAACACTCGTTCGCAGGGGCACCACCATATTCAACTTTTCTAGAGCCTGAACGAGAGCTTCACGAGCGCACTAGCGACTTTTGGGAGCGTTTGAAACAGTTGTGCGAAAACCAGGTACGTCCTATTAGCCCTATTCCCTTTCCTAAAATTGGCGACGATGATCCTCCAGCGAGACGTACCGTGCACCAGAGAGCCAGTGCTTGGGTTACGGGAGTGAGATCTTCGATCACTAATCCCGACATCCCTAATGCCAATTCTTGGCATATCCCATCACATATCATGCGATCACTCATGCTACTCAGTTCAATGGCCTTGAGGATGAGGATGCACCCGGACATGTGTCTCGCTTCGCGCGCATATGTGATACGTTCAATATCACGGGTGTATCTAAGGACGCTATCTACTTGCGTCTCTTCCCATTCTCGCTCTCTAGGCGTGCTTCTACTTGGCTCGACACTCTCCTAGGCAACTCAATCACTACTTGGGAGGATCTCAAAGCCAAGTTCTTCAAAAAGTATTATCCACCTTCCAGGGCCGCTCTCCTTAGGGATCAAATCCACTCCTTCAGGATTGATCCCGACGAGCCCTATCACATGGCCTAGGAGCGGTTCAACGCGCTGTTGAGCCGATGTCCCCAGCACGGTCTTTCTGACTAGGCAATAGTGGAGAAGTTCTATAATTGCCTTACCTTCGAGAAGCAGCAAATGTTCAATACAGCTGAGGGAGGCCACATCATGGAAAAGTTTAAGCCTGCTAAGTGCGAGGATATGTTCGAGAGCTTCGCTCAAGCCAAATAACAATACCCATCTTCTAGGAATTCTATTCCTAGTGCTAGATCATCCACCACGTCTCATAGAGGTGTGCATCAGGTCACTCCTGATTCTAGCGTGGCTGTTGCCCTCGCCTCAATGGCCAATGAAATCAAAGAGCTGAAACTCAGTGCCCAGAGGTGTCATGTGTGCAGGGGAGGCCATGACACACGGGACTGCGCAGTCAATAATCCAGAGCAGGTGAGCTATGCTGGCAATCAGTACCAGAGCCGAGGGTATAACAACCAAAATTCATTTGGCTCGGGATGGAGATATGGAAATAACCCACCGGGGTTTAATGGTCGTCAGCAGTATCAGCAGAATGGAGGAAGAGATCAGGACCTAGCATGGGAATCAGTGTCGACACGACATCGATTAAAGAGATGCTTGAGACTCAGACACAGTTGCTTGCCCACTTAGTCCAGCAGGACAAGGATGCAAGGCAGAGATTGGATAGCCACGACACTCTATTTGTCACACCCCCAAATTCCACTAACGGAGTTTTACCGTTTGGAAGGTGACACACCAGGATCTCAGTCATTAGTTACATCAAACGACACTATATGAGACTTAAAAAGTCATAACATAAATGTTCAGAGTTAAATGCGGAAGCGTAAACGTTAGAATGAAATCAAAAGTAATTACACAAACAAGCATCAATTAATGTAAATAAGTAACATTGTTTAAAATGTTTGAAATGAATGATATGACAGTAGGACTCCATGCATGTCCTAAGTGTGCAACCTGTGCCAAAGCGACCTGAGAAACATGTAAGAAAAAATGTCAACACGAGGTTGGTGAGTTCACAGGTTTGTATGTAAATAAACTGTTTGAGTGTTGCTGGATCCACATACGTAAGTCACACCTATTGCTAGCTAGACAATGTACAAGTTACTCTAAGCGTTCGCAACCGAAGCTGACTGTTTATGTTTGAGATGCCTTCCGCTATTGCTAACATCAACAATGGCAAGTGTTTAGGACAATTTACACCCGTTAGACCTCCAATCAAGTTAGCGCGACTAACCCGAGTGGGGTTTGTCAAACCCAGTAGTACTACTCAAATTTCCTCGCTATACTCCATATATGAACGGTCTGAGTGTGTAAGGACTTTGCATGTTATGTTTGCACTTAGGTACACAAGTGGTAATGAAATACTATGTGATCCATGTCCGTGTGTATGTCTCTCCCTGGCTGGGAGACAAGTAACGGATGCCTGTTCGTATGCATGTTTCTCCCCAACGGGAAAACAAGTAAGATGATGTTTGTTTGTACGCATGTTTCTCCCCAACGGGAAAACAAGTAAAATGATATTCGTTTGTATGCATGTTTCTCCCTAACGGGAAAACAAGTAAAAATAATGTTTGTGTGTATGCATGTTTCTCCCCAACGGGAATCGCACAAGGATCAGAAACAAATCAGTGTTAACATTCAAAGCCCTGAGTTCTTCCTTCCATTCGCGAACCGAACCAAACCTAGTCCAAGTTCCATCAATTTCGATCACAATTGACCCAGGAACCATAGGGCTTTTGATCATCAAGGTATTTCGAATCTGGGGTGGAGTTTAATTGTAAAAGCTATGAGTATACGATTGTTTATTTCTTGCTTGAATGTCGAAACCCAAGTTTTAGAACACGAAATTAAATTTAACTAATCTGATAATGAATGTGGTTGGATTCATAGGGTTTTTAATGATTGAGAGATTGCGAATCCATCCATGTAAATTAATTGGATTGAGATGGTGTCCGGATTGTGGTTCGACTAAACCGAAATTACATGAACCCTAGATACGGGTTCGTGTTTAATTCGATACCGTGGATCCAAATTTGATTAGGGCTTTCATTACAGATGTGAAAACGAATTTAGGAGTGTAAACAATTACCAGAATGGAGTGTGGATTGATGGCGTCCGGCTAATACGTATTCCGACTTTGACGGCTCGGCCTCCGACGACTCCTTCTGCTTCTTCGGCCAGATTGAATGGTGCAACAAGTTCCAATGGATGCGACTAAGGTGTGTGACAATTCAACTTCAGGAATGCTAAACGAATTAATCGAATTCGGTTGATAATGGGCATTGAGGTCGACGGTTACATGGTTAATGTTCATAATTTGTTTTAATTCATGTAATAATGATGATGGACTGTTCATAAACGATCGTTCATTGCATTAAAGTGTAATTCGGTTATGAATTGGAACATAACATGGTTTATGGAGCTTGAATTTGGATTAAAGATCATGATTTTGACTGTATAAAAGTCAACAGGACCCATTTTGAATTGATTTTGACTTTGAGAATCAACCATCAAGTATTGTGTATTTACATGACTAGTCCTTGAAGTTCAAGATCAAGAATTTACAGAATAAGTCCCTGGGGTTAGAGATTTGAGTTAACGGGGTTAGGTTTTAATAGAAAGTTTAACGGGAAGTCTAACCGAGTATGCTTGAAAAGTCGGATTGTCACACTATTGAAGAACCAACATTCGGCATTCCATGATCTGCAACGCACGGTTGAGTACATCGCTAAGAGCTTCAAGGATCGACAGGGAGGTCCATCTTCAAGCTCCAACGCTTTAGTGATGGCCGTGTCGGTAGGAAGTGTGGAGAAGAAAGAGGTTTTCGAGGATGACTTCCACTCCAGCAAATACAATATTCCGTTACCTGAGGAGGTCAAGAAGATTGACTGGAGGGCTCGATTCACTGAGATCGATGCCAAGATGGTCGAGGAGCAGATGGACGAGGAGGTAGCAGTAGAGGTTCCTGCCGAGAAGGCAGAGGAGGGGAAGACGGGGGTAGAGATGGAAACCCCTGAGATTGACCTGGCTCGTGTTCCCTACCCAACACGTTTGCTGCCTTTTAAGCAAGCTAGGGAACACAATCACTTCCTTGACATATTTAAACTTCTCAAGGTGAATCTCCCGCTCATTGAGGCCCTCCAGATTATGCCAAAATATGGCAAAGTCCTGAAAGATCTTCTTTCCAACATGAAGAAACTAGAGGAGGTCTCTAAAGTCTCACTTAGTGAGCAATGTTCTACAGTGGTGCAGAACAAGCTGCCAGCGAAACTGGGTGATTCATGTCGTTTCATGATTCCGTGCCTCCTAGGCAGTTTGCCCTTGCACCACCGTTGGTAGACCTAGGTGCTAGCATCAATCTGATTCCCTATTCCTTATATAAGCAACTAGACCTAGGTGAACCTCAGCCGACGTGCATGAGCATAGCCTTGGCTGACCGTTCAGTCAAGTATCCACGGGGAATTATGGAAAATATTCTAGTGAAAGTAGGCAAATTTGTCTTCCTCGTGGATTTTGTGTTTCTAGACATGGAAGTAGATAATGGAGTCCCATTCATCCTCAGGTGCCCATTCTTGCGCACCGCCAAGGCAGTAATCGGTATCTTTGACTGGAAACTCACACTTCGTGTGGGGGATGAGTCAGTTATTTTTGATTCTACACAGTCTGTGGATGATGTTGGCGAGCATAGCCACTCCATGTGCATGCTTGATGCCTTCATGGACTACCATCAGGACTCTGATCGTGAGATAGAAGTTAGTGAACCCGCCCATAATTTTAAAGAATCTTCTGATTGGGCGGTTAAGTTGGAGAGATTGTTAGAGGAGCCGGACGAATACGGCGATGAGGTACCTGAGGATATGCTGGAGATAATGGAAGAGTTAGATGAGATCATAGGCAAACCCCCAAGTGTGGGGATGACTAAGGAGAGTGTAAAGGATCCCGATGATCCTTGTGAAGGCTTAGAGGTCCCACATATAGGAGATTCCAGTCCTGAACCTTTGTCCATCACCATTGTGCATTCTGAGAGGGTGAGTGTTAAGCCAAACCCTAGTTCCAGCCCTCCTAGGTCTAGGCCATCCCGTAAGAGAACCCATATGTTCATAGAATCTTCTGATTTTAAGGTAGTAAAACCCCAAGTGTGGGGACGTCTAGGGGTGACAAACTACTTGGGTATTTGATGCATATTACATTCGGACCGGGTAGATTTAAGCTGTGGTGGAAGGATCTGTGTGAAAAATGTGATATGAGTTCAATGTTTGTAAGGAGTAGGAGTTTGTTGAATTTATGGAGGACCGGTAGACCGCAGAGTATGAAGGCGGTTCCGGTTAGGATCAAAGAGAATCCTCCTGATAGGCTTGTTTGAGTTTTGGGCAAGTGCTCGGGATGTAGAGTTTGTATGCTTCTTTGATTTGAGTCCGTGTCCTTTTCTGTGTTTTTCGGTATTGTGTTTTGTGTGTGTCATGTCTTGCAGGGATTCACGCTTGATTTGGCATGGGAAATCATTGGGAACGAAGTTCCTGGTATGTTTTACAATGCTTCTATCACTTTGTAAAGGCAACCAAGCAGAGTGTGCAACCGCGACCGAAATGCTATACGGTGCACACAAGGAAGAACGAAGCTGGATACATTTGTTTGCATCTACATTACCAGCTAAGTTGCTTCCTGTTTTTATTTTGGCATTTTTATTTTCATTGTGTCTTGCTTCACATTGAGGACAATGTGTCTTTCAAATGTGAGGATGTGAGTGTTTAGTCTAGTTCTAGGTTGTGTCTTTATAAAAATCCAAAAGTACAAAAAAATTAATTTTTTTTGAAAAATGTCCTTTGAAATCAAAGTTTTGCATAAAAAATAGAAAATGATAGTACAACTGTATCTACTTGTTTGTTTTAAATGATTTAAATAATAAGAAAACACGTCTAATTAGTGATGTTTTGGTAGACCCAAACAGCTTGAATAGCTTAAATAACCTGTGAGTGTTACTTAGGATTAATCACGTAATAAAATCATGATATCTCGTGGGTACTCATCTTAGGGTGTCGGTAATACTGAAACTGTCAACATATGGTGATAGGTACCACGTTAAGTTAAAATTTAGAAGTTTTTGAAAATTTTCATGGCACACCACACTCTTTTTTTGAGAATAAATCCGAGTTTTGGTGGCGCCCATTCCATAATTCCATAACTATGAGCTTAATTACTTTGAAATATGAGTCTTGCTTATGTGTTTCCCTCTGGGATGGCGACTTGGAGGATACACCCCTAAGTGAGATTCATGTGCTTGAATGTGTAGAATCTAGTCTATGTGTTAGCTTCCGTGATAGTGACTTGGTTGAGACACCACTAGACGAAAGTTCTTATGCTTTAATTAATGCTCATTTCCATCCATTCGATCCATAATCCATTGCTTTCTGAAAACCTGTAAATCTTAGTTTAACGTGGCTGGAAAATCTATATGATTTAACCCGTGCCTAGACATGACCGTGAGACGGGATTAGGTAGAGCTGTAACTTTTAAGTGTGAGTCACATAGGTTGATTGATTGTTGTATAAAATGGAATTAGAACACATCACGGGGGCTAGATAGTTGGCGGTTGGGTTTAGTTGGACAGAAATACTGATTATTGTTTTTTAACTAATTGGTAATTGAGTATTCAAGTTAGATTTCAGTTATGATTCCATTGCAGACTTTTTTAGGACGAAAAAAGGTTAAGTGTGAGGATGTTTGATGTGTTTCAAAGCACACATGTATTTCCACCATGTTTCGTGTTGTTTTATATAGTTTTAGAGTCGTAGTGAGTCGTTTTTAGTTAGTATTGATTCATACATGGTTTTGTAGGTGATGAGTCACTTTTGGGCTTAAACGAACAAGAATCCGGAAAGAAACGAGCACGAGAACCTGGGATGAGAAACGAAAAAAGTTGGGAAAAAGTCAAATCTTAAAAGGGCTATATCTCAGGCTAGAAAATGAGTTACGGGGCCCATTTTATATCGATTTGGTGTAGCTCGACGAGAATAATACAAAAATAATATTCTATCAACCTCATTCCTCGCTCCACGCGAACATTGGAGCCAAAAAATTTGTGACACGCGAATATTCTCAGATCCAGGAAAGTTTTGCGCGTTTGATTGCCCGTCGGTACGCGAGAGATTTATCCAAGGGGCTTCGCGGTACGCAAGGGACCCCAGAAACACGAAAAATAACCCAATTCAAGGGTTTAATAGTCTAGGACTCTCCCACTATGTATATAATCGATTTCCAACCGTTTAGAAGCAAAAAAATGGCGATTTTAAGGCTGGAGGAGTGAATTGAAGTGCAAAGGTCGAATCTTTGATCCCGGGTGCGTTAGATTTAGCGTTTTCGGTTCCAAAGCTTGAACCTTTATCTTTGTTTCTTGTGTTTGAACCATGATTGTGTTTAATTCTTCCGTTTTGAATGTTTTAAGTATGATCGTAGGCTAAAACATTGATACTATCTAGGTCTTATGATGAATGCTTCGTAAAGTTTAGATTTTTATCGATTTTTGGATATTGAATGATGTTTTATGATTTTGTAACGATCTTAGTATGATTATTGTTGGATATTGAATGATGTTTTATGATTTTGTAACGATCTTAGTATGATTATTGTTGGATATTGAATGATGTTTTATGATTTTGTAACGATCTTAGTATGATTATTGTGGTCAACTTGCATGCTTAATTCTGACTTAGTGATTGATTATTAGTTCCTTGCGTTGACTATGGTTGTCTGTCATGTGTAATTAGCGTATCGTGATCATAGATTTTAGGGTTTGTGATTTTGGTGGTTTGCTAGACGTAGTGACCATAGGGTTTGTCATTGAGTACTGATTTGAATTGAGTGTTCTTCCAAGTTCAATACTCGAGAGGTGAGAATTAGTCGTTTAGTCTTCGTCATTAGGAATCCGAGTGTCAGCTGTCTGAGAGGAAGTTGGTATTAGGTGTCTAGTGATCTGTTGCTATTCTGAATCATAGTTGTTATCCTAGGATTACCCCGTGCATTATTTGAGTGTATTGTGGACGTTGAGACTGAGAGGTAATCTGTTCATTAGGGTAAATTATCATAGTTGGAAATACCTGAGAAGTGATCCGACCATCTGGTGAGTTAGTACACTTTAGGTAGTCTAGTTGGTGACACCCTGAGAGTGATTAGGGATCCACTAGGTAGTCTAGTGGTTTGCCTTCACTCTTTCTTTTATATTTTATTTACCAATTCAAAATCAACTTGTAGCTCTGGTTTAGAGGTAAAGTCTAGTGGTTTGCTTTTCTTGGTCACGGGTTCAATCCTTGGTAACACCTTTTTTTATATTTTTATTCTTTTTAGATTTGTTATATTTTTAAGTTTTCATTACTTTTTTTTAATTATTAAGTCTCAATGTGTGACCCATAATACTTTTTTTAATCTATGGTTCAAGCTCCAAAACCAAACTGTCTCAAATTCATACGTTTCTTTTCTGTACTTAGGCACGTTAGTGTCGCCATAACACGAGTAAATAGCTTCACAAATGTGCCCTTACCCACGTTAGTGTCATCGTATAACTTCACCACAACGCGTTAGTTTACGTAATGTTTTTGTACAAACTTTCGAAGCCTTTGATTGATTTTGCGGTTTAACGAGCCACAACGTGTAAAAGGTTTTTTCTTTATTCTAATTTATTTCATGAATTTGGAAAAATTGACATAACATGAACGCACGATATCTAATTCCTATTTACATCGCAACGTGCGAGACGATTCGCAACGCGTGGTGAATCGGCATGCTTAATTTTATTAATGTATGGTTCAACGTCGTCGCCGCACCGCGCGGGTCTTCACACTAGTTTATCAACAAATTACCAGCCGATATGGGGGGTGGGGGTGGGTTATAGGTCAGGACGAAAAATACTAAGACATTGATTCCCTCACGTGAGGGGAACATGACCTGACTTAATGAGGGTTTTGGAGGGGGTTAGTGAAAATGACGAAATATGTATAAAGGTTTCAAAAAAAGGACAACCGGTGTAATTATTAAAACCAAAGGACAATATCTGCAATTTTATATATAGTTAAAGGACATAATTTGTAATTTACTCTACCAAAAACATACCCATTCTCAAAAAAATTAGATTTCCCTAAGTCTCAAAAACAATCTCCGCCATCCCTAATTGGTTTGCTCTCTTAATTGCGATCAATTCTACCCCTTGATCTACTCCATCCCTGTAACGATATAGAGAAAATTAGCATGACTCATTGTAACACCTTAGGCAAATCTCACATCGGCCGTGGTCATGAGAGATTATTGGTATATAATACATGTCCCACCTCAAATATCAAAAACGCGTTTTGGGCGCCTTGGCTGTAATTAAGAGGAGAACTTCACAGTTAAGCGTGTTCGCGTAGGAGTAATCCAAAGATAGGTGACGCCTGAGAAGTTTTCACTAGGGAAAAAAATCCATTAGTGAGCAAAGCGGACAACATTGTTGGTATGAGGGAACGGATGTTACAATCCCTCTTCCAATGATGAATCCTAGCCAGCAACAAATCTTAATCAAGCCTTGGATCCTTGAAGTTGTTACCTTTGTTGCGGTTGTTCTCATAGCCGCTCATGTAATGGTACACATGTTTCTCTTTGTAGTTCGGTAATCGGTGGTTACTTGAAGTAACGAAGGTGTAGTTATCCAATTTCGTGTTTTAATTTTTATGCTTTTAGTCTTTGTGTATGGGCAGGAAATGAGGTTGGAGGCACGGTAGGTGTTCGAAGAAATGTGTGTAAGAAATGTTGTCCATTTGTGTATTGACTATTGAGTTAGTATCTCGTGATTTATGAAAAGTTTCACATAAATATATTGTTCTACAATGACGGTTGTCCTCTGACTATGAAGTTGGATTCATCTGAACACCCCCACCCCTAGGATCATTTATTTGACCATTTGACTTTTGGAGCATTATCTAGGTTCTCTTATAATTATATACGTATATCTATAATCTATTAATGCAGCAGCAGTAACTATTTTTGTCTAAAGGTTATTGAATACCATATATATATTTATTGTGTCCGGTATGAATATTTATTTCATTTGTAACCTAACTTTCTACATTAGATGAAATTTGGATAGGAAATTTAGGATATCATGTCAACATTAACTTTCATATATGACTTTTGTAGGATAAGAAACTTGTGCGCCATGCTAAGTAGATGAAATTTAGGATGTAGTCACGCGGGAGAAGAAAGGGACAAGACCGTGGAGGCGAGGGGGTTCAGAAGTGGGCAACGGTTTGGAAAAGATCGATCTGCAAAACAATGTTATATTTGATTCTAATAAGTGATAACATTTGCTTAGTTTTAGTGTTTTATATTAATTACTAGAGAAAGAAAAAGAAAGAGTAAACTCACGATGATAGAACAAATTGAGGAAAATAAAGTTGCAAATATGGTCAATTTGTATATTTGTTTTTGTAGTTATGTTTGAATATTTCTTATTGTACATTTCTTTGGATACTTTGGTCATATTTAAATTTGAATGTACAAATTTGCGAATTTAATTATTTGATTTTGGGTATTGAAATGAATATATAATGACCAATTTATAAATTTGAAAATCGAAAAAAAAAACGTATTTTTTTTTTGTATTCTACATATATTTGGCGGTCGCAAAGATGAAACGAAACTCGGTTGCAAAAAAAATTAAGTCACTCAATTTTTTTGTGTCCCGATTTAGTCACTCAACTTGTAGGGAATATGCTAATCACTATGCAGTTAATGCGAAAAAAGATCGGTTATCGGCTAAGGACCGATATTTGAGATATCGGTTCTCGCGGTGGGATATCAGTGAGATATCGATAATTTTTATATCATGCATAAAATTATATATATATATATATATATATATATATAAAATATTAATTAATATTAATAGTCAAATTAAAAGTCAAAAACATAATATTAATAGTCAAATTAAAAGTCAAAAAATAATATTAATGCTCGATTGCAGCCAAACAAGCCCGATTAGAGTTGGATTGTAGGTCACTCAGCAGTCGAGCAGTGTGGGAACCTCCGATTGCATCTCAGCAGCTTGTTAGGTCATTTAATTCCATGGGTTTTGGACTTATGTCTATGGTTTTAAACTTGGGCTAACACTTTTTAATAGTGGAAGGGGCAGACTAATATAAAAAATGCCCAACTTAGTCAAACCGATAAACTCGGTCAAAACACCGATATTTTGAAGTTAGAATATCGGCGATATATCGGTAAATATCGCCGATATACTCGGCACCGATATTTATACCGATATTAGGACCGATATTCTACATATGAGCCGATATCCGAGATATCACCGAGATATCGGTGTTATCGACTTGCATAGGCTAATCATATATAATTGACCAATTTAACAGGTTAAAATGATGTGACATAACATTTTTTAATATTCTTTTTTTTTAAATCCTATATATTAGAAATATACATGATTACTAAATTTTTAATTAATAATAAAATTTTGAAACCTACTAAAATTTTCAAAAATTTACGGTAGGTTTGAAAAGTAAAATTTTGAAACAGTAAGTTATGAATTGGTTTTTTATTTTTGGTTTATGAATATGAAATGGATTTTGGAAAAGTAAATTTTAGTAATCGGATAGTAAGTTTATGATTTTTCTTTTTGTAATAGTATGTTTCGAAACATAATTTTTCAAACCTATTGTTAATTTTCGAAAATTTTAGTAAGTTTCAAAATTTTATTATTAACTAAAATTTTAGTAATCAAGTATGTTCATAATATATATGATTTAAAACATAAGCATTTTAACCTTTCAAACAAGTCAATTATAAAAGATTAGCACGTTCATTACAAATTAAGTTGCAAAGAAAAAAATATTAAGGGCCTTAATTTGAGCTGTTATAAAGGTTTGTTACATTTATAGTAAGTTTTTCAACAAATGATTGATCATAAAATCTAATCAATCAATGGTTATTTAGTGTTGTAGGCAATGTTTTCGGAACCGGACCGGACGTCGAACCGGTCTTCTTACCGGTTCACTGGTCGGAATGTTTTCAGAATCGGACCGGATGTCGAATCGGTCTTCTTAGCGGTCCACTGGTCGGACTGGATTTAAGAACCGGACGACGTCATAAATATTATAAAAATATATCAATCCAAACAACCATTAATCCTTTCAAAAACCACCAACAAGTCAATTCCAATAATTTTAAACTAACATCTACCTTCGAAATACGAAGCCAAAAGACTTAAAAAATATTAAAAAAAAAATTCAAGCGGTTCGCCCGGTCCGACCACCCGGTTTCTGGTCCGACCGCCGGTTCGTCCGGTCCGACCCCTGGTTCGCTGCAGGACCGGTTCAACATATGTAACCGGACCGGTCAGACCACTGGTTTCCGGTCCGACCGACCGGTCCGGTCCAGGTTTCAAAACACTGGTGGTAGGTGATGGTTAGCAAATCAGCCATATTCGACTATTCATTCTTCTATTTAAATAATATTTTTTTCATTTTTTTTTATTAAAGTTGATGGTTGACATTTTTAATAAAAAACAATTGGGTTGCACTTGCACCTACCCATAAATATTACCGGCTGTGGCCAGTTGCCGGTAACAACGGGGAGTAGTTGGCCTGGGAGAGTTTGGTAACATGAGTTGATGAGCCGATGGCCACGTCTTGCCACGTCGGATACAGATGTAAATTTCGCACAATGACGAAAATACCCTCCTACTTCCTATTTTATGCCTTCAAAGCGCCACCATCTTCACCAACCCCATTCAAATTCTCTCATCAATGGCATCGAAATTCATCACATTGACAAATTTAATAGTTGCATATGATCAGTGCAATACTAATTAACCAATTGATTTAGTCAAATTTACAGATTCCGCCATGGCTGCCGCAGCCGTCGCTTCCAAATCCGCCGTATTCGGTGGAAGATCTTCAAATCTGTTGGATACCCATTTGAATTCGATCCGTTTTAGGAAACCCCTTTTCGGGTTTCGATATGATTTTGAACGGAAATGGGGGAATTTGTCACTGCAAGGTGGCGGATTGAGGAACAGGGGAGCGGTGGTGGAGGGAGGAAGAAGAAGAGGGTGTGAGGTGGTGAGGTGTACGGCGGAGGGGATTGAGAGAGGAATATTGGGGGGAAGAGGGCAAGAGAGTAATTTTGTTATGCCGGAAAGGTTGAAGGTGGTGGCTTTAATGGCTTGTGTGATGTGTTTGTGTAATGCTGATAGAGTTGTTATGTCTGTGGCTATTGTTCCTCTTGCTGCCAAACATGGATGGAGTAGTTCTTTCTTGGGCATTGTGCAGGTAATATTTTCCCCTTAGATTATTAGCTTTGACCTTTTATTACATGTATACAACAGGTGATGTTATCATACATAATGTTATACGGCTCGTATAGTATCCGTCAGTGGTGGACGCCGTCAAATCAGTTGCTTCTGTATCAATCTAGAAAGCTATATACGGCCGTATAACTTTCTGTCATACGACCTATATGAGAGAAAATCACAAGTTATACGCCTGTTAAGGATCTGGTGAATAGTAGGGAGATGGTGTCAATCTGAAAGGCTATAGGGTCATATAGTTTTCTATCATACGGATCATATGACAGAAAAACACAACTCATACAACCCTTATAGTTTGAATAATAGGTGCTAGTGTTAATTTAAAAAGGTATACGACCGTATAGCTGTCTATCATACAATCCATATAAGAGAAAAACATAACTCATACGACCCGTATATCATCTGATGTCTAAATAGTAGGGGGTTGGTGTCTGTATACTCTCCCCTTAAATTTACATAACTGAACAAAGTATAATCTTTCAAATTTAAGTGTGGTCGAAGTCGATGATTGGTGTACTAGTTTATAAGAAATGATATTGACTTAATGATGTATTAGTTTATAAAAAATGATTTAAGTGAGCCCCCCCTCATTTTTTCGCTCAGTGGTGTTAATTTATACGTATTCAGCCGATTTTTTGCTCAGCAGTATTAATTTATACGTTCGGCCGAAAATTTTATAGTTCTGGCCCCCTGATAGGAAAAAAAAATCCCGCCCTCTTATTTTTTTCTTTAAGCTTGGCCACTGGTTTATACTATGATCGTTAGGGTCTAGGGTTTAGATTGTCTCATGGTATAGATTTGGGGTATTCTATATTGGCCTTTAGATCAATAAGAATGAACATGTGATTTTGGGTCCCATATAATGAATTGGGATCTGCCCACAAATTTTAACTTACTTGACACTTAAAAGGTAAAAAATCTTGTGGTTGTTGGACTTGAAAAGGTAAGTTGCAGCCACTTGAGGAATATTACAAGATCTGACATATATGGGTCCAATCATTGTAAGTATAATAGATATTTCATTTGTAAAAGTTTGATTGTTAGTCAAATCAATTGAGTAATATAAATTTTGAGACTCAAATTGTGATTAAAAATGATGATCACATAAGTAACTATTTCAAACCATGAATTATTCTACTTGTATAAATTTGAAAAAGTCATTAGCAGCCATGTCTTGTTGACTAGAGACGCGTTGAAAAGTAGGATTAGAAGTTGAAATCAAGTTTTGATGACACCACCAACATTTTATATATGTATACTTTTCAAGGACTAATAGTGCCTCTTTACCTACCCCTTATTTTTTGTTCTATATAGAATTCTGGAAAAGCCAAGAGTGTATATTATGTCATTCTTTTATCATATCTATACCTAATAATTAAGTAATTGGTTGTGTCACGTTTTACAATTATTTGAGTCTAAGATTTTTTTTCGCTCTTATTTTTTCTCAACTATTTAATATTTCTTTTATTAATATTTCATTTGTTCAACTATTTAATATTTCATTTGTTAAATGTTTCATTTATTTCTTTTGTTTCTTACTGACTATTTAATATTTCATTTATTCAACTAGTGTGATACACGGGTTTATAGCCTAGTCAACAAGTAAAAATTTTTTTTTTAAAATCTCAAAACGACCCCCAAATGACACTAGTGCATGAATCATGTAACCGGAAACATGGATTATGATATTTTCGGGATAATATATGTGGGGGCAGCTCAAATATTCAACTTTTTTTAATGACACCCAAGTATGTAAACTACTTTATAGCATGTATCTTGTTTTCATTCTTACGAAAATATGTCAAATGACGAATATGCACTTGACTGAACTGAATGGCCTCCAGATACATTATCCCTATAACTCATATGGAACTTGAAACTTCTAGTCTTTACCCACTTTATTGGACTTAAATTAGTAGTCTTTAGTGCTTTCCATGAAGGTGTTAATATAGAATTATGGATATACGGATGATAAAAACCTTAAAATCTCAACAGTTATTGTTAGTTTTTCTTGCAAGTTTACTTCATGTTTAGGACTACAAGCATCCAAAACTAACCAACAATTATGTAACTGTTTTATGAATAGTCGTCTTTTCTATGGGGATACATTTTTTCATCCGTCATTGGTGGAGCATTGGTAGACAAATATGGCGGGAAGCGAGTGATAGCTTGGGGTGTATCATTGTGGTCTTTAGCAACACTTATTACTCCATGGGCTGCAAATCATTCAACAATGAGCCTTTTAGCTGTCCGTGCTTTCTTTGGTCTTGCTGAAGGCGTTGCTATGCCTTCAATGAACATCATTTTATCGAGGTAAATATTATTTTTGATAACTACTTTCATTCTCCCCAATGATTCCATACTGTGTTTAAATGGAGCCTTTTTTTTATTTGTAAATATTATTTTTTTGTGTTTTATGCATGGTAATCATGAATGTGAAAAACTAATCAAGTTTAGCTTAAAATTTCCAAAAGCATTTTTTTTAATTAATAATATCACAATCCAAGAAAGTGATTTTTAGTAAACAAAGAAATGTAGAATTTTTAAAAGTAGTAGATACAAAATATTATGAAATATTTTTTATAATGTTGTACATGGCAAACCACTATTCCATGTTTTTATCCATAACGGTAAAATTTCACGAAAAAAATGGTTCAAAAGAAATAGGTCAAACAGGTGGAATCGGTTGAAAGTCACCCAAAATGTATTTTAATTTCATAAAGCCTCCTAGACCATTTTCTGTAAAAAAAAGTTGGTTATTATTGAAAATAATATAATTTTTAAATCATATTTGACACTAGTTACTTATCAAAATGTTAAAAAATAAATAAATAAACTGCTCAAAAAGTGTTTCGGCTTGATCCAACCGCCCATTTTTTTGTATGCACTTATAGTTGGTTATTTATTTACTTTGTATGCTCTCTAGCATCATCATCCTTGTACTTTTGCTATTTATATTTCTTGAGCAAGTAAATAGTTACTCTTGAAGCTAAAATGTTGTGCAAACATCTGTGTTTTAGGTGGTTTCCATGTGACGAACGAGCTACGGCCGTTGGTTTATCTATGGGTGGATTTCACCTTGGTAATGTGGTGGGGTTGGTACTAACACCTATAGTGATGTCATCAATGGGACTTTCAGGCCCGTTCTTTCTTTTCTCGTCTATCGGGCTTCTATGGCTAACAACATGGACACGCGAGGTTACAAATGACCCACAAGAAAGTCGTTCGATAAGCAGCTCCGAATTGAGATTAATTCAAGCAGGGAAGTCGAATGCTCCTCCTCTAAAGAAGGGAGAACTGCCACCATTACGTTTACTGTTATCCAAAATGCCCACCTGGGCCATCATTTTTGCTAACATAACTAACAACTGGGTGAGTTTATTATTATTATTTTAATGGGGCAATTTCATATATATCTTTCTAAAAGTTACACATTTCATAATATCATATTTATCCTTTTAAATGCTAAAAGTGTCATATCTAATTATCTATCTATTCCATAGTAAATAAAATAAAATCATTTACTTAGTGTTTCACCGCATAAGCGCATAGAACATTTTGTGGTGCTTATTTATTCAAATAATGTTCTTAGTATTTAGTTTTGTTGACTATGAAATTGAGTATATATGATATTTTTAGTGTAATCTATTTTGATTCATCGGTTTTGTTATTCTTGTTGCTTCAAGTGTTTATAATGTGTTTTCATATATGCAGGGATACTTTGTTCTCCTCTCGTGGATGCCCGTTTACTTTAAAACCGTGAGTATTGATTCCTTTAGGATTTTATGTTCTTCAACTACAATTCTTAATGCATAATGTCCGCTAGAGGTTGCAAAATGGGTAGGTCAGTTGACGGGTTGGGTAATGTGTCAAAGCTTGTCGGGTCCATCCGACCTAGAAACACTTCTTTTTTAACTTTTTATTTTATTTTATAAATCACTAATGTTTTAAATATGATTGAGAAAACAATATTTCTACAATCACTATATGATAATGAAATAAAACTATTTTCAAAGTTTTATGCAATCACTATATGATAATGGGTCGAAATTTCCACCTTTAATGTTTGTTAAAGAGAGCCCTAGACACACAAGCCCATATGATCCACTAAGTGGTTCCTTTCACAAACATTTTTTTTTCTTGAGATGTATTTCAAGATACATATTTGGAAGATAATATTTTCGATATCTTGCATGGGCCGATCTTTATGGTGTATTAGATATACCGGTGCATACCGACAAACTTGTGCAGTGTAAAAAAATAAAAAAAATAGTTTTGGATGGTCAAAGTACATGATTTGAAGTTAGTGATTAATCTATGAACTTTTTATTCTAATTTTTTAAATATCTGTAATAAATAGGTGTTTAATGTAAACTTAAAGCAAGCAGCTTGGTTTAGTGCAGTTCCATGGGGAACAATGGCTTTCTCAGGGTATGTTGCAGGTTCTGCTTCTGATTATTTATTAAAAGAAGGGTACTCTGTGACTTTTGTCAGAAAAGTCATGCAGGTAATTTTCAGTTACATACACTAATTTAATTCTTTTTGTTTTGTTTATTTTTGGACCAGAAAACACAACCAAGAGGGTGAAATGAGCATATTATTAATGTTTAGGGAACATATTGTGCTTATGATTATTGGATTATTTGTGATCAAATAATCACTTTTAAGTAATTAGTTCTACAAATTGGTTTTTAATCCAAACTAACAGTTTGGCTGGTGATAAGCCCAACTTTCACTTTTGTTGTCAATGACATTCCTAGTAGCGTAATCATCCATATCATATATTTACATTCAATTCTCACTCTATTTCGCTTGTACGTGCGTTTCTTCATTTCATTCAAAATCCTCATTTTGAGCGAAAATAAGTGTAATCTATGATGAGTATGCTATCGGGACTGTCATTGACAACAAAAGTAAAAGTTGGGATTATCACCAGCCAAACTGTTAGTTTGGATTATTATCAATGAGTCATAGTTAAGATTATTAAAAACCAATTTGCCTTCGTTCTACGGGTAAAATAAAAATTACTTAAACTAATATGAGAGATTTTTACTCCCATTTCACAACATTGTTTCCATGTCCTTTCCTATAAAAATGTCTATTTTAGTAATGCTAATTATCCAAATTTGGTGGGCGTCTAAAATAATGGGAATTTATGGAACACTCAAAACATATGGTTATTACAATTATCATTATATGTGATAGTTATTGTCTAATTTGATTGAATCATGCTGAATTTGGCAGTCAATTGGTTTCATCGGGCCCGGATTGGCTTTGCTTTGCTTGAATTATGCCAAGTCACCAACGGTTGCATCTGTGATTATCACAGTGGCACTCAGCTTCAGCTCTTTCAGTCAAGCTGGATTCCTGTTAAATATGCAAGTAAGATTAATCTGCCATTAATGTTTACCTTTTCTTTATCATCATCATCATCGTTCTCGCTACTTTAAAGTGTTTCAAAGAAATTTTGATATCAAAGTATTTCAATCTAAAATCAAAACTGCACTTTTCAGATGGCGCGTGTGATCTTGCTTTCTTTGTATAAAAAATATTCAGCTTTTGAAAGTCAAATACTTTTGGCACTTTTGCACAAAACCATAATTCTTAAAAAGATTTTTTTATTTATTTTTATTTTTATTTTCACTAGAATGACAATATTAATTTCTAGTTTGGTCCCTAAATACAAAACTTATTTCCTCCTTTTCCCTTTCTTTTATTAGGATATTGCACCGCAGTATGCAGGATTTCTCCATGGTATGTATCTTCAACATATTACACCGCGGTTTTTTAGAAATTGATATTATCTTCCAAATATGACAAAAGAATGCATAAACAAACAGGAATATCAAACTCTGCTGGAACATTGGCTGCAATAATCAGCACAATAGGGACAGGCTACTTTGTGCAGTGGCTAGGATCGTTTCAAGCTTTCTTAACTGTTACAGCAGGCCTATATTTCGTCACAGCCATATTTTGGAACCTTTATGCCACGGGTGAACGGGTCTTTTAGATTCCTATACCAGAAAAATATTAAAAATAAAAGATCCAAATGAATCCCATAACATGTTGCAAAAATTGCATTTTATTGATAGAGTTAGTGATTCTTTTGTGTAGAAACTGTGTTAAGATCAAGGTTTAAGTCTTGTATGTCATAGGTTGTAGAGGGGATTTGTTCAATCTTTGTGCAAAGTGTAAGCTATAATGTTACAAGAAGTTGGAAAGAATTTTTGTTTGGTTTTGAATTATTTTGTAAAATTTATTCTGATCCTTATAAAGAAAAGGTCTTTTTGATTATAATATAATAGAAGCGAAGATGATCAATATTCGTTAGTTTACGTATGGGTGCTAAACAGGCAGTGTTCGTGGAATAATGGGTTGGAGAGTTGAACCTGGCACAAACCCAAAAATCGTGTAGGACACGTGAACCCGAACAAAACACGGTATTCGCGGGTTGACATGATGGCCTGTTTAGCTTGAAGTTTTGTCTACTTTTTATTTTTACATAATAATTAAAATTGCAAATTAAAAAAAATACAAATAGCCGATAGGACAAACTAATTGCATTTAAATTCAACAATTCAACCTGACTTTTAACGATATAATAACACATTTTTAAAAGAAACTACAAAATAAACGGGTCAATCGACTCAATCTGTTTAGACTAAGTCCAAACCGGTGAATTTCGTGACATGTCCGTGTCATAAGTTCACACCTCTAAATTTATGTTAAATCGAGTAGATTTTTAGGCGGGTTTTGTTAGGATGGCCCGCAACCTTTTCTTATAATCACTTTTTCTATAAACCTTTTTATTAAAAAATCAATCTTATAAATAAAACTAGGGTATAGTTTTAAAAATAATAAAATACTAATGATAATTAAGGGGATTAGAAGAAAGTTTCTTTGGGACGGCACTTAGACAAATTCCAAAATTCGTTGGGTTGTGTGGGATAAAATGTTGGCTCCTAAAGATAAAGGCGGGCTAGGAATCAGTAGCATTAGGGCTATGAATTTGGCATTATTATCGAAATGGATATGGAGATTCAAAACGAACCCTATAAGCTTATGGGTCAAAACAATTAAAATTTTCATCTTGACAAAAAATCTTGGAAATGCAAGCAATCTTTGAGACTTGAGAGGTACTTGGAAGAGTATTTGTAAAGCAATGGTTGATTTGAAGGTCTTTTCCTGGTGCCGAATAACGAACACAAACTAGGGATCGATCGATCAAGGAGGTATTACAATAATCATCCACCTTGGTTGGGTCCAAGCCATTCAAAAAGATGATTTATGCAATTGTGGTGTCCACTCTTGGCTAGCAAGAAATGAGAGTATCTTCAACAACCATCTTCAACCAGATAAAGCGGTAGATAATATAAAGGCGAAGTCTTTCCTAAGGATAAAAAACAGGGTGAATCCTCGTTTGCTAGATTGGAACGATTGATGTACTTTTAATCTGTTTTTAGCGTTTAGCATGTACTTTTCATCTCTAGCTTCTAGCTAGTTTTTATAATTCCATTCGTCGTTGGAATAAAAAAAGCTGTTTTTTAATATATGGTTAGCATTTCCTATAAATAATCATGTTTATCCAAACATTAAAAATTGATTATTGCAAAATCCAAATCTAATAACAGATGAGGCAAATCCAAACAAACCCTAAAGTACATTGACAAAAATAAAAAAGAAGGAAAGTGTGATGCTATTTATAACAATTTCCCCTATTAACTTTTTGAAAAAAAAAAGACACCAAATTTAAATTTGAAAATTAACAGGAACAAATATGACCTCTAAAGTCAAAGTCAACCTCAAAATCAAAAAGGGTATGAAAAAGATTAAACTCACATCATGCATAACTTGGTTCCTTGATTAAACTTCCATCAGATCCACCTGAAAGTTCAGCAAGTTCAGCCTGCAATTGTTCATATTTATCTTTTACTGCTGCAGAACTCATTATATCGGCAACATCTTGCTTAATTTGTTGCTGCAGATCCTCAATCTTTACCTTTGATTCCTTACTAGGGGCGTTTTTGTCTTTTACAACCTCCAATTTCAGTATCTCAATTTTGTTCTTCAAATCCGGGGTTGATTCGATAACATCGTGAATTATCTGATTAATTTCTGCATTAAGTTCATCAACTTTAGCCTTGATGATTGACATTGAGGTTTGACCAAATTTTGAAGCAACATGAACACCCGAAGATTCAAGGGCGTTAACGAATTCAGATTCAACTTGTTCCCTGACTTCTATAACTTTCTCTTTAAGTTCTTGATCAAATTCTTCAATGGAAGACACCCCAGATTTTTCAATTTCATCCTTCAAAATCTCAATGTTCTCCTTCAAGGTTGACTTTTCCAAAACCTCTTTGAACTTCTGGTTGACTTTAGCCTTCAAAGGAAGGGTCTTTTTGTAATTTTCAGCAAAGGTTTTAGCTTCGGTTATTTCCTTTAACAAGCTTAGCTTGTACTTCAGCCTTCCATAGTTAGGAGCTGTTGCTAAATTCTCGTTAAATTCAGTCTTTAAATTTTCAAGATTCTCGAGTTGACCAGAAGTCAACTGTTCGTTCTCGGCTTTTGCAAATTCTTCACGCATTTTACTCAACTTTTCTTCGATCCCCAACGCTTTAGCTGCCTCTGAAAATTCATAATTGATCTCTCTTTGCAGTTTTTCAATCAGCCCGTTTTGATCCATATTTATTGAAGATGTTTCTTTTGCTTTCAAAATTTGCTCTTTTAATTTATTAACTTCACCCTGCAACACTTTGTCTGAAATAAGCCCGGGTCTAGGTTCTTCTTTTCTCTTCATGTTGACTTTCTTTTCTGGGTCAACAGGTAGTCCTTCTTGAAACCCGCCAATCTTGCGAAATTTGAGCATTCTATGTCTTAATAGTTCTTCTGTCCCCATCTTTTCGAGCTCCTGCATAATTAGAAAAATATATGTAAGCATAATGCAAGCATAAAATGGCTTTATTTAATCACAGAACTGAGTTCTTCTACTCACATCCATTGATTCAAGAATGCTTGTTTTTATTTGCTCTGAGGTCCAGTGTGGATCTGCATGTGCACCGCCAAGTGGTTCCTGCAATTATGATTAAAAAAGTTGCACTCAGGCTCACAAAGATAGAGGTGGAAAATTTGGTCCAAACGGTTAATTTTTGTATGGGTCAAAACAGGTCGGGTCAGGTGGGTTGACCTGAAACGCTTTTTGCATTTTTATAAGTAGCTTGTGTTGTATACATTTACAGACATTAATTATGATAAAAATATATTTTTTTTAAATACAATGATCAAGTCGATTATATGCATTAACAATACACTTTGGGTGACATTCAACCCGTTTCTTCTTCACCTAATTTTTATTATTTTAACCATTTGACTCATTAGAGATGAAACACAACCTAAATCTACCCATTCATAAATAAATAGGCCGTTTGATTTTAATCATTTGAACCAGACTGCTTATAGGTATATTATTTAGAAACACAAAAAAGGAACACAGTTTATGTTGGAAAATAAATTAGAAATATATGAAAAGTAAAGAATCTTACAGGGATGATACTATCAGCAACTTGTAGCCTGCAAAGCTCGTTAGCTGTGATCTTGAGCTTCTCAGCTGCCTAAAACGGGGAAAAACTATGTAAATTCCGAGCATTTAATGATATATATACAGAAAAAGCAAATGAGAATTGTTTCACAACCTTTGGAGAGGCCTTGGCAGTCTTCCACAAAATTGCTGCACATGCTTCTGGACTATACCATTGGAAAAAAAAAATGAGGGAAAAGATAATAGAAATTTAATGAAACGATTTTGAAAAGGACGCTATTATCTCTACAAAAGCTTCCTACTTCAAGAAAGATTAATTAGAGTTTTTGGGTATAAATGGTCTCCAAATTGACTCAAGACTTCAGAAGGAAGAACAATAATTATTCTCAAGACTTCAACATCAAACAGAGCTCTGCATATGATTTAATCACCATTTTTATAATAAAAAAAAGTTAGAAACTTTATAGTCACCTGGCAACATAGAAAACAGCATTTTCAAGCATTAACAATTTATTAGCACAACCTATGGCCAAAGCACCACCAGAGCCACCTTCACCGATCACGATTGAAATAATTGGTACCTTAAGACCAAACATAGTCCTTAAGTTGTGGGCAATAGCTTCACCCTGCATACGAATAAATTAAGCACTAAATTAAGGTTTTTAACAGGAATAATAATAGTAATAGCAATAATAATAATCTTTACATGTGGTTCCTACATACTTGGCCTAATTCTTCTGATTTAAGGTCAGCAAACGCCCCTGGAGTGTCGATAAATGTGACAATAGGGAACCCATGGTGGTCTGCATAGTACATCATTCTAAGAGCCTTACGGTACCTATAAGAAACATAGTATCAACATACAAGGTCAACACATTTATGATTCCAAGATGCATGTGCATTTTGAAACTGACTATGTGCTACCGAATAATCATAATTAGAAAACCATATGCTATATAATGTATTGCAGGGGATTGTGTGTGGATGTGCTTATGCTACTTGAACTTGTTAATAAGTAATCAATTGTTTGAGTATTTACCAACTTTTGATTATTTAAGTAACTATAAAATAAAATGACCAAAACAGACATCCTTACGTTTATTCATATATTGATGTTTAAAATGTAAAACAACTTATTATTATCCACTATGTGTGTGTTATTAAATTATGTGTTCACAATTTCTTAAAAAGGGAATCACATATAATTCCAATTAATTTTTGTAAGTGTTATTAACACTGAAATGTAGGTAAAAAAAAAAGAAGGGTAATAATACCTGTAAAAAGGGTTATTTAGACCCCTAAATAATTAGAATCTCTCTTTAACAAATAAATGAAAATGTGTGTAAAAAAGAAGGGTAAATAACTACTCTTAATATCTCTTAAAGTTGAAATCGCAATAATTAGATCAGTTTTGTAACATACATCTAAACACCCCATAATAGGGATACCATTCCAACAATATCTTACCCGTGTGGTGTAGGCATTCCAAAGTTTCGTTGAATGTTCTCCTTAGTATTTCTTCCCTTTTGATGACCCATAAACATGAACCGCTTCCCATTTATTGTTCCAATACCAGTCACTATTGCAGGATCATCATAGCCGGCTCGGTCACCATGAAGCTCAACAAACTGTAAATTTCATAATACAAAAAGGGTATTTGATATTAGTTCTGTCAAGTAAATTTTTTTAAGGTTTTAACATTATTAATCAAAACCTTGCCTTTTCAGTAATGTTGAAGACATGATCAAGAAAAGTTGGTCTGTTTGGGTGTCGTGCAATATTAACTCGTTGTATTGGAGTCAAATGTGTATAGAGATCTTTAAGAGCCTGCAAGAAAATACATAAAAGTAACATATGATAAATTATTGACAACATGAAAAAATAACATATGAAAAACTATTGACAACATGAAAAAATAACATATGAATTGGAGGAAAGTCTAACAATGGAAAATGGGTTCATGTTTAGAGATGGGGTTGAAATTTTAACTTTGAACTTCCAATTATAACATGAGAATTTACAATTGATACTTTAGGGGTGGTTCGAATGGGATTTGTGTTTTGAAAGTGATTATGTGACTTAAATAATCAGAATCAGATAATCACTTGTAATAAAAAAGGGATTGTAGGAAATATCGTTTGTATGTGCTTTTACCGTTTTAAGTCGTAATAATCAAATAATCATTAGATGTTGAATTTGATGTTTGACATTGGAAAATTCTAGTTATTTAAAATTACTACATAAAATGACGAAAAATATACATTCTTGTGAAAGGAAATAGTATTTTGAGGTGGGAATATAAGTTTCCTATGTCTTACTTCATAATCAAATATCCCTCGTCTTCCAAAAAGATATTTATATCAGAAAAAAAGGTCCATAATTCTCTCAAATTAGGTTAAAAGAATGGTAATTAAGTAACTTTATTTTACCCTTTGATAGTCAATTCTACTGAAGCTAGTATGAAACTTATCATCCAAAACCGATTAGAATATCAAACAAAATAGAAGCAGAATATGTTTATCCAAACATTATAAACTAACAAGCTGCGATAACCAATAATCAGTTCTAAAAAAGAAATTTCACCTGCTGATATTTGTTCTCTAAAGAGATGATTTGATCACTGAAATCCAGACCAGTTTCATTAGCCATCTTTTGCACCTGCAAACATCAAAAACAAGATTTTTTAAAGTGCCTTCCACAAGTCACACTTCAATGTAATCATATTAAAATATTTAAAAAACTTTACATCAATGATTTTCTTCTGTAAATCCATAAGCGGTTTCTCAAATTCCAAGGTAACAGGCTTCGGTTTTTCCTTCAAAGGCTTAAATGGAGAAAGATGACTAAGAACTCCACCCTTCACATTTGGATCTGGATCTTGGGGCCACGGGTACTCATGTTTTTTCACTTTTCTTACTTTTGCAATTATATTTAAACTCTTTCTCCTGGGACCTACATGCCCTCTGCCTAATGTTTTTAGTGGTACACCATTAGCACCGTTAATGGAGCTTCGAAGAAGATCAGAAGCTGAAGTTGCAGAAGACAAACCCCCAGAAAAAGTAACCGGAGATTGTGATATCGAAGCCATATCTGGATTCAAAAGAATAGCAATTCAAATTCTTGCCTTAATTAACCAAAACAAAAGGTAAAAAAGATTATTAAGAAATGGGGAAACTCATATTGTCATCAAGATGAAAGAAACTTTAGATATATAAATATCAACAAATGTCAGCATTTTAGTTGAAGTTCCACCAAATCCCAGATTCATATTTTCCATAAAAATCCACCAAACTACCTATGTCAGTAGAAATTTGCTAAAAATACATCGCAAGATGTTGAAACTCGAATCCTATTTAGTTCAGACTAATTGAATTTCTATTGAACAAAATAAATACAAGAGATACACATCGCCCACACGCGAACGGCGATCCACAGATCAGGATAGAGAATCATGCTGTTAAAACAGAAGAGGCAAATGCCTATTTCAATGAACAACAACGTGTACCCAGTATAATCTCACTCATAGCAGAGCTATTTGTAGGGTCTAAGGAGGGTGGGATGGGGCGAACCTTACCTCTATCCTGGGGATGGAGATGCTACTCCCGCTGAGATCCCCCGGCTAAAAAAAAAATAGCTAAAATACAGTATAAAATATAGCAAAGAAAAACAAATCAAACAAGAAACATAGCAAACAACCATATACTAGCTACATATAAAAGAACATATGGGCATGTAGAAAGAAACACTAACCCCTATGCAAGTACCTATACACTCCCCTAAAAGGTCTAAACGTCCAGCAAGGTTAAGGCTAAGGCTAACTGATGTAGTGCAAAGCACACATCTTTATTCCTATTGTTTTTGTGTGTTTTATTTAGTTTTATCTTTGTTTTGAGTCGTTTTTTGTTTCTATTGAGTTTTTGTTATGATTGCAGGTGCTCGAAGTGATTACAAGTGAAAACCCGAAGAAACCGAGCGCGAGAATGAAGCCCAAGAAATAAAAGCTAAAAAGTTGGAATTTCAGTCTCTCGCGATACGTGAAGACCAGAAGGGAAACTCTCGCGGTACGCAAGGGAAGCCGGAATCGGCCGAGACTAATTTGTCTCTCGCGGTACGCGAAAGAACAAGCTCAGTCTCTCGCGTAACGCGAGAGACCTGTAATCCTAGAAAAAACCCTAATTTGATTTTAAATAGAATTTGAATGCCATAACCATGGGGGTTCATATTCTAGCCGTCGGGGGAGAGAAAATGGGCGATTTTAGGAGCATCGGAAGAGGATCGAAGATCAAGATCAAAGCTTTGGATCCGGGTTTGTCTAGATTAGCTTTCTCGGTGTTAAAGTTACGATCTTTATTTGAAATTAGTTTGTTTTGGATCATGTATTGCTTGATTACTTCTGTTATTCTTGTTCTAAGTATGATCCTAGGCTAAACTTGTTAATACTGCCTAGGTCTCATGATGATTGCTTGTTAAAGTTCGGAATTTTATTGGTTTTGGATTCTAATTGATGGGTTTATGATTTTGTAAATGATGTCATGTTAATTATTACGATGGTTATTGCATGTTTAGTTCTGATTTGTGGTTGATTATCAATTCCGTGTGCTAATTGTGGTTATCTGCCAGTTTGATTTGCATGTCTAAATCATAGATCTTAGGGTTTGTGATTTTGTGTGGTTTGCTAGAGATAGGAGCCATAGGAGTTGTCATTGACTGCTGATTAGAAGTGAATGTGTGTCCTAGTTCAATAACCGAGAGGTGAGAATTAGTTGTCTAGTCTTCATCGTTGGGAATCCGAGTATTAACAGTCTGAGAGGGCGTTAGTGCTAGGTGTCTAGTGATTGTTGTTAGTCAAATCCTAGTTGTTATCCTAGGATTACCCCGTGCATTCCTTGAATGTATGGTGGATAGTGAGACTGAGAGGTAATCTGTCCATTAGGGTACTCTGTCATAGTTGGAAATACCCGAGAGGTGATCCGACCATCTGGTGAGTTAATGCACTTTAGGTAAGCTTAGTTGGTGACACCCTAAGAGTGATTAGAGATCCACTAGGTTGTCTTTAGCAGTTATCCTTAGAATACTAGATCCATCATAGTTTCCAGAACCGGTAGAAGTTGTGCTTTGCAAGTAGGATTCCAACCTAGGTAGTGTTCTTCCCCTATCTTGATTTCACCTTTGTTCTTTCTCTTGATTGTTTGATTCGATCTAGTTTATTGCATTCTTTAGTGATAATAAGTAGTGTAGTAACCCCCAAACCAAATCATCTTAAGTCCGAATCAGAGTCTAGTTTTGTTATCGTAGTGTCTCTAGGGTTTGATATTCCGGTTTACCATTAAGCTGTGCTACACTCGATAGGTACACTTGCTTGTCAGTGCGGTTTAGTTCATAGGTACTCCATTTATTACTTAGGAGTCTAGGTTAGGTTTTGTTACTTTTTATATAGACCGTCTGGACTACATCACAAACTAAGGCAAACAACAGTATAGGAAAAGCTAAGGCCCCAACACAAATCTAAGACAGATCTATTCCCTCCCAAAAAGTCCATGACCCTAATACGACATCTCCAAGAGCTTATATCCCCAATCATGTCCTCAAAGAGGTGCAGGTCAAGCAAATCCTTCCTAATCCGCTCATCCCATAACAGATTTTGCCTATTTTAATGAAATAAGCATAATATTCTTCTGGTTTAATCTCACTGCATACTATAACTGTTTGCTAATAAACTAGTTAACAAAATCATCTGAAACTCATTAAAATTAGAGTACTCTATTTAGAATGATCGATATAACTGACAAGTTTGAGCTCAGGATCTAAGCAGTTAATGCGATAAAATATCGGATATCGGTCAAGTACCGATATTTGAGATATCGGTTATCGCGGTGAGATATCGATGGGATATCGGTAACCATAAATTTATATAAAAATTATATATTAATCATCAGATTCAATAGTCATAGACTAGAAACATAAAATTTATGTATTAAATTTTAAATTTATAAATATAACATTACTTTTATGCTTTTTATGTATAAATTTATAAGTTTGAGGACCATATATAAACTAGTAAAAATGTAGAGGGGTTAAAAGTTAAAAATACAAACTTAATAAACCCTAAATCCCTCCACCCTATTCATTATACGTCGTTCCCCTCTGCTCCACCATTCCCCCTCTGCCTCCACTCTCACGCACAACAGCTCCAAAATCAGGTCGATTGGGTTTGAAATCGTGGATTGCTGGGTTGATTTCCCACAATGGAGACACATGTGGTTCGATTATGCTTCGAAATAAGGTAAGAACTCGTTCTACTTGCTCGATTTGGTCCAAACTGAGAATATCGGTGATATAACCGATATTTAAGACTCCAAATTTCGGCGATATATCGGTAATATCGGCCGATATTCTCGGGACCGATATTCTAACCGATATTTTAAACCGATATGCTAGCCTATGACCGATAACCATCACCGATATATCGGCCGAGTTAACTGCATAGCTCAGGATTATCCTGTTATCTCCAAAATTGATGAGGAGCTGATCCAGGAGTTAACGAACTCCTACCTAGACCTGCTAGACAAGGGAAAACAGGGCAGAAAAGGCCCAAACTTAAAACGAGCATAACTTGGGCTACAATTGGATTTACGGGGCCCGTAACCAGCGGAAGTAGAGGTCTTCACGAGCCAGATCATGTGTCAAACCGCCTGGCTTAGCCGTTAGACCCGAAATTTTTCAATAAAGGCTCCAATTTCATCAATTAAAGATTTTCCCTAAATTTCAAAATGTTTAATCATTTCCTTTTTATCCTAAAACGTGTAAATCAACGATCATCATCATTTACAAGTCTACTTATGGTGTTCAATTCATGAGTTGTCAATCAGTTTGTAATTTCGAAAATTTGGCACTCCCCACCTCATGTAATGGTTCAATCATTCAATTTATCCAAAGTTATATGAGAAGTTAATCTCTATGTTATTTCTGCTTCCGCTCTACATCAAAAATACAAAAAATTTTCAAGCAAATGATTAGATTAAATCTTCTAAAACCTTAAGAAATGAAACTAATTAACACACAAGCAACAAAAGCCTAAATTTTTTCATGCTATGTTTATTTTCCAGCAAATCAAACAGCATAAACATAAGCATTACAGTACCAGCTTGATTTTAAACAAGATTATGCAATTAATGAAACCCCCATCAAGCATTCATGGATTAAGAGTTCAAAAATGCATCAAAACACAAGAAATTGAAAAAAAAAACAGTAAACCCAGATGATCACCTGCAGATTTGAATCGCAAAGACTATAAAGATCCAAAATTGAGAGATTTATTATGAAGAAGTGAGGAGAGAGAGGGGCAGCATCGAGAAGATCGTCGAGTGGTTTTTGGGTGTTTATGTTCGATAATTCTTATGCGTTTTGAGCCAGCTATGATCCGTTTGGCAGTTGAAGATTGGGTGAACCCACGAGCCATGGGTTAGACCAGGGTTCGAACATGTTTTCACACGAGTGAGGGTAACATCTTTACAAATGTGTGGTAACCATGGCTTCATTCACACATTGGGGTCTACTTCTAACTTTATAATTTATTTTTTTCTAAATTATATTCACTTCTGTCGTAAAATCGAGTAGATTTTATTTGTTGGCTTCATTTCGTCACGTTGTATATTTTGAAAGATTTTTCGGACGACTTGTTTTTGTTTTTATAGTTAGATTGAAATTGGGTCACTCGACCACTTGATTTATATTTAGTTGTTACGTTTTACTTTATTATTTACATGATTTTTGGCTGATTATATTCTTGTTTCAATACCATAAGTGATGAAGGAGAAAAAACTTGTTCCTTTTGTGTTGAAGAGATGGATTTAAACACTATGAGCCTAAAATGAAGTTCAAACTCGAGCTTCATATATCAGGTTCATTAAGTCCACGGGTCTAAACAAGTCTATTGTTTATATACATATAATAAAATTAAATTATTATAATAAATATATATAACATAATAATATTATAAATAATTATGATAAAAATTACTAAATATATATATATATATATATATTAATATATAAAGTTATAATTATTATATAGGTACATAAATAAAACAATTAATAGATAATAAACGAGAGGAGTCCGGGCTTGAAAAACTATTCACAAGCTAGGCTCGAGCTTTAAATATATATATCAAAACAAGTCACGCATAAAATTTGTTAAGTTAAACAAATCGAGCTCGATCTTGGCTCATTTACGTCTTTACATACACATATATACCCATATTTAACACTTATATACTCATATTAAACTCCTCATATATACTCATATTAAACTCCTCATATATACATTACTAACTTGATCATGGAGTGTGTTCTCTGGATTCTGTAACACCCTAGGAAAATTCCATATCAATCGTGCATCAGAGAGATGTTGTTAGTAAGGAATACATGATCTCAAATATCACCAACATGTTTTGAGCGTAATTGTTGTGATATGAGGATAAATCCACAATAGTGGGCAGATTAATATCATCCATTTTCTAAATAAATGCAATCTAAAGTGGCTATATAGATTATGATGTTAAGAACACAACAATGAATTTGTGATTTTATGAACAAATTAAAAGTTGATTCATTTGTACAAGAAAGATTCATTTGTTCTTCATCAACGTCATGGAAACAATATAATATCACAATATGCAATCTCAAGAACCATACGAGATAATGACAAGGAGATGATCAACAAGCTTCTTTCTATATTGTGTGTTCTTCATTGTTTAAAGCCCTAGTAAGTATAGTTATACCACTTTAGTACGATGTCCAAGTATGAAGAATGGGTAGAATTATTGAGGGTTATTAGATAGAGTGATATAGTGTAAGGATTAGACTTGTAATTTGATGTTGAAGGTGTTATATATACACTTTCTTTTATATGTAACCTTAATTACACAATCACAATCTAATAAAAAATTGGTTTTTTTAATATTTCGGTCGGTTCGGTTTTGACAGCCGGTTCCAAACCATAAACTGAATCGTGAAAACCGGTTTTCTAAACCTTAAATCAAACCGATACACTTCTAAACCGGACCAGACAGACCGATTTAACTCGTTTCAAATAGTTTTTAAACACACCTGGTATAAACCAATTTCCAAGCCCACGACTAGAGTCTGGATCTAATTTCTAAATTAGAGACCATTTCCATGCCCAAGACTGGGCCGGTTAGGGCCCAAACAATAGGGTCTAGCACTCACGTTATTTTAGGCCCAATTCCCTTTTTCTATCGTTATCCTTTTAAGTATGTGGATTATTTTGTATTTTTGTTATGCATCGTCTAATAATAAAACATTTTGAGGTTTTATTACAAATAAATTGTATAGTAATTGGTGTATGAAATTAAAAAACCGTAAGCCATTGGCCTCAAAGTTACTAGAAACTTAGTTTGGGTGAAAAACAAGTCGAGTCGAATCAAAATTATATATTTATTCTTTATGGCTACCATAAAGTTACATAATTATATGATATTAAGGCATATGTTGGTGTGAATTGTTTATAGAGATGATAATGCGTCAGTGGAATCCTAGTCTCATACCTGATAAGAAGTTATGCCACATGTCCGTACTCGATACAAATCCAGTTCATACGTATAATCATAGGTATCGAGAATACATGTTTTATGGTCTTATGTTGTTAAAAATTACAGATGGGATGTCTGTCACCCGAAACACTATTTTAAACTCGCCTCAATTCCCGAATTGAAATTCTAAATATTCAACTACAGTTATATTAACTCTATAACTCAAATAATTTCATGTTTCTAAAAACATCAAAAACACTATTTGCTATATATTTTAAGATTATATCATATATTAATACTAGGTTAAAATCCCGTGTATTACACGGGTTAAATAAATAAAATGTTATATATTTAGTAATAAAAACTTTATATTTTTAAAAACCCGTGTAATACACGGGTTGAATAAACCAGTATATTACATCGGTTGAATAAAATATAATGTAATTTGTTAACAAACAAATTTGTCAAAATATGTTTTTAAAAAATGTAATTTGTCATGACAGTTATAAGGTCTGTTAAGTTAGTTTTTAAAACATTTTTTTCAACTGAATATTAATTTTTTAATTTAATTGATAAATGTTAGTTCATATTAAGTTCATTTGATTGATGATATAATAACTATTTATAATTAAATAATAAATATTCGTAATTAAATTTATTAATATAAAGAATATTATTTAATAATAGAGAAATATAAAATCTAATATTTAATAGGAGAGAGAGGCGGGAAAATAAAGATGAGGAGTAACCAGAGAATGACACGTGTCCTAAAGAGATTTTCATTTATTAGAGTAGTAAGATAATCGGTTTCCATGCAGGTAAATGAGTTTGGGTAGACGAGCAAGTAGCACCTAATACCATACCCGTCTCAAATCGTGAAAACTTTTGAAACTAATCTCATATTTAAATAAATGTTTCTTTACAAATCCTGAATATTTTACACTTTTCTATCAAGTTCGGGTTTTTTTTACCATCTCATTTTGTTTACCTCTTCTTTCTCAATAAGCACGGAAAGTTTTATCCTAATATCAAACTTTTGATAATTGAATTCACAAATTTATGGAAATTATGGATTGTGTTGATCAATAAACAACTTTTTTATTTTATATATTATAGATGTCATAGGTATATATAAATAGTAAAATGATAACACAAGACTTTTTCAATGGATAGTTTAGGAAAATATGACCATGTGAATTCATTATGAGATTATATTAACCTCGTTTAATGAATTTGAGAGTTGACACGTTTAATTTGTTTATTTATTAAAGTGAAATATAAAACAAATTAATTTGTTTTGGAACAAATCGATCAAAAACATTAGTAACGTTTGAACATAAAGAATTGAAATAAAGTTTTTGTGAATCCCAAAAAAACAAGTACGGTCTTGACGTTGATGTATCCGATGCATTTGTCTTGCTTTTAATAACATGAAAAACTCTTTTGCTTCATTTACTTTAACTTTTTTTTTTAATATAAACAACTTACTTTTTTCATATATTTTTCATATAAAATTTAATATTTTTTATTTAAGAGTTCGATTTTTTTTATTTAACATTCCTGTATAATATTTAAGGTATTTTTTAATCCTCAAATCTTCAAGAACGTGTTTTTAGTTTTTAATAAGATGTATAAACACCACTTTTAAATATGCAAATGAACCTCTAAATCAAAGAAAGTACACCACTTGCATGGATTAGAAATCAAACTATGTTTTAAGTACTTGATAAATATTTTTTTTTTATTATAACATATAGGAAACCATTTTGAAAGGGTTGTAGTGAAATTTTGAAGTTTGGGTTGAACTATGACATGAATTCTTTTGAGATGTACTGATGACGTTTACATAATAAATAGATTTTATTCAAGGATTACGGATTTTCTAGTGCTTATGGGACGTGGGATATCCCGTTTACCTTGAAGGTTTTTGGGCGGTACCGAAGGTTGGGACGGTGTTCCCGTCGGTACCCCTGTGCCACGTCAGGTTTTCATCTCGCTTCGGCTTCCGCTTCATCCCGAGCCTTCTTTGTTGCTTCTCCAAATCGACACCACCTACCCCTATCATCCCATTTTCACCATCAAAATCTTAATCTCTCTGCCACATCACCATCCCATCATGTGCCGAGGACACACCCACGACCACCCTTAAGAAAGAGGTTGAGTTGTATCCAAATGCAACTCAAGAAATAAAATATGTCTTTAATAAGCATAAGTGGACAACTAGTTCACATCATTTTTAAAGAAAGTGAAGATTCGGTTATTTGGAAGATTCAATATTTTGCTTAGGTATTAGACTAAGTGTAAAATGCAGAATTTTCATGTTGTTGAAATTCTTAGATCGTTTATGTATAGGTTATTTTTAACTAATTACTAAGAAATATAGTTTGATTTTTATTCAAGTTGAAATTTTTTATGTTGCCATGAAATAGAACAAAAGGCATGTCTGAAAATTGTGATTGTATTCCAAATTAGAGTATTAAATAAGTGTATATATACATAATCTATTCTCTACTTTCTCTAATTACAATATGATCTAATATTTTCCTACAAGCTAAGGACGGAGAGCGATCTGTAGCTTGAAACATAAAAATGTGAATCGTTGAGTTGACAACGGTTTTTTGAAGATGTATGCGATCTGATACCTTGTAGATATAAATTGCACACGAAGTTTTCCTTACGTGACTTTTTCTTTGACAAAATAAAAGTCAACTTCAACGTGTTTTGTTATAGCATAAAATACATGATTAGCTTCAAGATAGGTTGCACCAAGATTGTCACACCAAAGAGTGGGAGTAGATGTCTTGTTTACTCCAAGTTCTCTTAGTAAAGCTTCTAATCAGGTCAGTTTAGTAACAGTATCAGTCAATGCTTTGTATTCTAACTATGTGGATGACCTAGAAATTGTTTTATGTTTTTGTGCGGTCCAAAAAATAAGATTAGAGCCCAAATAGAAAGCAAATCCCCCCGTGGACCGACAATCGTCTGAACAACCAACCCATTCAGCATCTGAAAAGGCTCGAATGGGTGAGGATCCATGCCAATGAACATGAGTGAAAGCCTAAAGTTGGGGCCTAAAGTTGTGGCAAGTTAGTAAACCATAATCAATAGTGCCCTTTAAGTAGCGTAATATGCGTTTGACAATAGAATAGTGGTTCTTTGACTCGGCGAGCATGTATTGACACACTTTGTTGGCAATATAAGTGATATATGGTTTAGAAAGAGTGACATACTTAAGATCCCCAACAATCTGATGATGCTTGACAGGCTAGGAAAAGAGAGGATTGTCCTAAAGAGAGAAGAACTGGGATGTGATCATTAGAGAGGAGACCGATTTACGGTCAGAAGACCGGCTCGCTGAATGACCTTGAATGTGTATTTCTTATGAGAGAAAAGAATATTCCGTCCTTGTGGGACAATTTCAATGCCTAGAAAGTAGTCAAGGTTATCAAGATCCTTAAGGGCAAAGTATTTACGTAGGTGATGTATAATTTGATCGACTACTTTTGTATTGTTTCTAGTGACAATGATATCATCAACATAAATTAGAGTGTAAATAACTGTGTTCCCGGACTTGTACGTACAAAGGGAAGGATCAGTCTTTGAGCCAGTAAAACCTAGGTTGTGAAGGTTCTGTGACAGACGGTGAAACCATGCTCCTGGAGCCTGTCTGGGACCTTATAGCATCCTGTGTAGTAAAAAGACATGGTTTGGATGTTTGGGATCAATGAAGCCTTGTGGATATTTGAGGTAGAGCGTCTCTGTATGGTCACCATGTAGGAAGGAATCTGCACATCTAGCTGACGAAGAGGCCATTTCTTTGTAACTGCAAGGGATGGAACCACCATGATGGTGGTAGATTTGACAACATGACTAAAGTTTTATTGAAATCAACCCCTGATTCTTGTCGAAATACCTTTGCCACAAGACGAGGTTTGTAGCGAGTAATTGCACCATGTTGATCCTTCTTTAACCTATAAACCAACTTGCAATCAATAATGTTAGTTTGGGGAACATGAGGAACTAAAGACCATGTTCCATTTTGGACATGCTCTTTAAATTCATCGACCATGGCTTGACGCCACTCCGGATGTTAATTTGCAATGGTAAAGGATGATGGTTCAGAGAGTGGAGTAGAAGAAGTGATTGTATGCTTAGCGAAAGGGCTGTACGGGATAAGAGGTTTAGGAATTTTGGCGTAGATTAGAAGGACATGTACGGATTTGCTATTATCTTATTCATCTTTGATATCAATGTTGCTTTGGTTCTAAAGTGTAAGGCCTGAACTTGAGAATTAGTATTCAACGTTCTTAGGTTATAGTCTTCGATTTATAGTCTGGCTCTTGCAACCCTAGCGAGAGAAAGGTAGGTCTAGATTATTTTAGGTAAATGTAAAAGTACTGCTTACTTCATAATTCTGAATAAAAGGAGTTGAGAGTTTGTTTGAGTTTTCCTTGTGTACTATGGAACTAGTAAAAACCTCTGGCGAATGATACTTCTTTCCGGATATGTCTTGGAGGTTCTAATACACAAGGTGTTTGGTTAAGATTTGCTTAAGGTGTTAGTGTTGTTTATAATACAATCACTCTTTGGATTTCCAATAACCCTTGTGGTGAGGATTCCTATCACAAGCTCAATCAACAGAGTGGTATGGAAGCTTTAGGTAGGTCACCACTCCTCTAGGCTACTCTGACGATCTTTCTTTGGATTTCCAATAGCCTTGGTGGATGATTCTTCATAGTAGTAGGTCATAGGGTGCCCAACATCAAGTCTGGAAGCTTTAGATCGCCACTCGTCTAAGGCCTTTAGGGAACCGCCTTAATAATTTCAATCATTCAAAGATCCACTCTACCATTAGTCAAAAGGATTCGAAGTTATTTCAATCATTCACAGATCCATTCAAAGATCGCCACTCGTCTAAGGCCTTTATCCCTCTGCTTTTATCTCAAAAGTTATTTTCATTCTTTTACATATTAATTCTACTCGATATATTAGTTAACCAAATATTAATATATTGTTTAGTACTATGAGTTGTCACCAGTGTTCCCTGTATCGATACTTGGTTCTTACCTTGCTATACTATGTATACGATATGTACACTTATAAAATGTATGTGTGGTATTTGGTAAAAGTCGTTATTATAAATTTAAAACTTAAAGAGCATAAGATTTCCTAAAAGTAACTCTCCACCTTACAAACGAACAACAATAATACAGGGTTAAGGCCCCAAACATCACAATAAACTGAGTGAAGAAAAGTTGAACTGCGAATAATGGAAATATGTAAAGATAATTAGACATATTTGCGGTAACTGGAAGTGAATTGTTGGAAAACATAAAAGTCAAAAGACGATGATGTGGATGACCAAGCCGCATGTGCCAAACAGTAGAGGTGGCTCGTGAAGCAGAGAAGGTTGTCTTATTGAGAGTGTGAAGCTGAGGGAGTCAAAGAGAGTAGAGACCATGTTCACTGGCGTCCATGAGGAGGATAGTGCGTGTACACTCATCATTCATAACAAAAGAGAAGAGTGAAATTAAAAAAAGACATTGTTGTCTAAATTTTTTTTTAAACAAATAAAAGATTTTTCTTGATTTTAGGAACTGGTAGAATGTCAGATTTAGAGAAAGGTTGAGAAAATATGAGATTTTTGAGGAATCAAAATGAAGCATATGGAGTCCTTTACCATTACCAACATCGAGAGAGTCATTACCATAGTATACCTCTGAATTGTTAAGACTTGTCAGATCTGGTGTCACATGCTTGTAGCTCCTGTGTCAGGGTACCATGTTGTGCCAGCAGTAGATTGGGTATTTGCAGTGTTAGCAACTGGATGGGCACGAATCGTTGATGGTCATGGTTTGGGTTGTCAGACGGAATGTGACCAAAACCATAACGGTGTTAGGTACCATACACGATATTTTGAGCAGAAGCCCAAACAAATTGACCACGATTATGCCCACGACCACGACTCCACTATTGTTGTTGTAGATGTTGTTGTTAGGGGTGTTCACGGTCTGGTTTTTACGGTTTTTAGGTCAAACCATAAACCAAACCGTTAGTACGGTACCCAAAACCGAACCGTTTAAAATAAAAACCAAACTGAACCGTTATTATCGGTTTAATTCATGTTTGGTTCCACGGTTTGGCTTTCTAGGCCCATTTAGGCAAGCCCATGAGCTTTATAGAATAAAAACCTGCTTAAAAGTTCAATCGAAAAATTGGGCTTGTATGTGTGCCTATGTGGCGTATCCATACTACATCAGGTTTTTTTTAAAGCCCAAGCCCAAATAGGAAACAAGCTATCCAGAGTTATATATATATATATAAACGGTCCGGTCCGGTTTCCAACGACCAATTTTTGGTATAAACCGTAAACCAAACCGTTCACTATGGTTTGAAACTTTTGAAACCAACTGACCAAAAGTTTTAGAAAAAACCAACCGCGAAACCAAATTGATGACCGGTTTGGGCGGTTTCGTGGTTTGAAACCGAACCGTGAACACCCCTAGTTGTTGTTGCCATGATTAGAACCCCGTTGTCCTCGATTTTTGTTGCCCCAATTTCTTGGAGGACGAACACTATAGAAGGCATGAGGGGACTGAGGGATGCTGAAAAGTTTGGCATAAGTTGATAACTAAGCCGAGAAGCCATCGGTTGAAGAGCCAAAAGTTGTTGTGATGACTGAGCATGAGTGGTTGTAGTAGCAGCAAATACGTGGATTTAAGGCTATTGTATTCCTCACGCAACCCTGAATTGACATAGAGAACAAGTTCTTTGTCTTTGACTGATTCTCCAATGTTTGCTAGTGCATCAACGTACTCTTGTGCACGACTGATGTAAGCAAGTGGTGTTTCATCTCCTTTCATTTGAAGTTTAAGAATTTGTGTCTTTAGAGTGTACTCCCTCGAAGTAGTGTGTGGAGCATATGCCCATTCAAGTGATAACCAAAGTTCACGGGTTGTTATACCTTGAACGTGAGAGAAAGAGGCTTAAAAAATTATACATATAACAATCATACGCACATGAGCATTATTGGATGCCTATGTGGAGAAGTCTAGATTGAACGTTGTGGCAGCAGCTGCATCAGATCCAGTAGCTAAGAATTGGTCTGGATAAGGAATTGAGCCATCAATATAAGCAAAGAGGTTGTTTGTGACGAGAAATGGCTCAACAATTGTTTTCCAATAGCCTTATTTTGTTGGAGCGAAGGTAAAGACAAACCTATGTGAGTTGTGTGATGTTTTCTTAGTTGATGTAGAACGAGTCAAAGTAGCCATAGTATTGTGACTAGGCAAGTAATTGTATGAGATAGTCAAACTAGGATGGAACTTATGTATGAATCAAACTTGCGCATGAAACTGTAGGAACTTTCATGTGAAACTGGGAACTTTCGTACGAAACTTTGTAACTTTCGTACAAAACTTGTAATCTTCGTGCGAAAGTTGCAACTTTCTTGCGTAATTGGTAAGTGTCATGAAAAAGTTGTAACTCTTGTGTAAGCCTGTAGCTTTCGCGTGAGAACTCTCACGAAACTTGTAATAACAACAAACTTGCAGATGAAGAAAACTTGCAATCACGTGTATGATGATGATGTTGCAATGACGGTAGAATAATCGACAAGCAAGAATTACGAATAAACATGATTGAGCAGCGAAAAGTAATCGCCCAATGAAATCTAAGGAATGGTGATGGCGACGACGACACTGTGGTGAAATCAAGGAAAGACCAACTATAGCGGTGATGGTGCGGCCCAACAACAACAGTTTGTGTGCTCTAATTGAAACTACAATGGTGATGGCTTTTGGGCGCCATAGTGATGGGTGTTGTAACTACGATGGATGTAAGCTGATGGTTGTATGCGATGGTAGAGCCATAGAATGGCTCTGGTTTTAAAATAGAATAAAAGAAATGTTTGAGAATTGTGATTCTATTCCAAATTGGAGTATTATAAGTTTATATATGCATGTTTGTATATTTGCATAATCTATCATCTACTTTGTCTAATTATAATATGATCTAATACCATCCATCATATGTGTCATAATATAATGCACATGTTTGTGTGTATTCACGTGTGTATTATTTTTTTTATAATCATTAGATACGAGCTAGTTTTATATACATCATAACTCTAAGTATTAAAATATGAATAAAGAAATAAACCCCCCCCCCCCACCCAATTGTTTTCAATAACCTTTTTCCATGTCATGTAAAAACAAGATGAAACAATATATTGGAAAGTATATCACCAATACCTTGACATGTTCATATAAAATTTCTTGTTTTCATTTAAAGTAAGTGATTCATACCAAGCTTACATAAACAAAACCTTAAAAAACAAAATATTCAAGAAGAAAAACAAACATTGTTTGAATACATATGTTTTATTTGAATGTATAGAAACCAAATCTTAGACCAATATTTGGTCCCAAGCTAAGAAGGGGAGATGATTCATGTTTGTAAGCATGTTGGTCCAATCTAAGTGTTGTTTTGCATATAACCCATGGTGGGTGGGTCCATATAATTTTCACATGCTCTTGCTTTTTTCTTTAGTAAAGTATTTCATTTTTATGTGTCAAATATTTGTAGGGTAAAGGGTCCTAATTGCTTTGTCCCCCTACATTCATTCTCCAAAAATGGTGGGACACTCTTTCAACCTGTCACTTTCATATGTTTTTTTTTCTTTTCATTATGTAAATGAAAATTTTCATATAAAGAAGTTGAAGTAATTTGCTATGTCTTTTCTCCTTTTTAGTAAAATAGCATGATTTTCATTAATAGGAAGACTTTGAGATTGATTTTTTTTTAATGTTATCAACACCACACATTTAATTAATGATCAATCATTTCTATCACAATATGTATAGCTTGAAATATGGCTTTTAATATGTGCACATGTTTCTCGGTAATTATGACAAGTAATTAGTATAAAAACACCATAATTTGATATAATTACACTCATAAAACTCATTAGATCTAAAATGTGCATGTCTAATGTCTTCAATGATCACCTTCCCATCATTTAAATTATTATTTTTTTGAACGGAACTATTCATGTGGAGGGTACTAACAAAATTCTTTTTCTCAGGAATCACACACATGACCTCTTCAAATGAAACCTTTTACCAATCTTGCATTGATAAAAATATTTATTCATATAGAAGTCGCCCTTTAGGAAAACAATATTTATTCATATACGTTTTTACTTTCCAATATGTAAAGAAGTAAATAGTGGTTGGTTTGTTGTGCTATCAATCTTGTCTTTGGTTTAAAATTAAATCAAGTATGTGGTCTCTCTTGTTTTTTACTTGAGGTAAAATCCAGTATCCTTATATTACTCATCGTAAGTAAAATAATAATTACTTTTTTTTAATGAAAAAACCCTAATTTTCTAATTATTTTAGGCCATTTTAAGTCGACGCTACATTATTATCCATAATTTAATAAACCTTAAAAAGAAGTGTCGTGGGTAGTAGGCCACCTACACTTCTTTCACTTTGTGTTAGATACTTAGTTTCCCAAAATATAATCAAACATGTTGAATGGTGTGGTGGTTAGAGTGGCTAGCGTAAATCCTAAGCTTTGTGTGATGTCAAATGTTCAAGTCGATCCTACGACCTCCATTTTTTTTCTCTTTTTACATTTCTTTTAATTAATGTATTTTCTTAAATTATTAAGTTGTAATGTGTGAGACATAATAACTTTTTCTACCTATGTTATAGTCTCCAAAACTGATCCGTCTCAAATTCGTACATCTCTTTTACATACTTAAGTACGTTGTGTGGTTCGATATCAAAAAAAGATCTGTGTGGTTCGATATCCAAAAAGATCAGTCTTAAATTCGTACGTTTATTTTACATGCTTAGGTATGTTAGTGTCAACGCAAAAACCTTTTTTTCTTTGGTTTTTTGTTTTGTCTTTTTACTTTTTTTTATTGGGCTAACGAAATCGTCGTAACTTTATAGGAATCTTTTATTTACTTAACCACGCTTTTTGTGCTTAGTCACATTTTCTTTTTGTGCTTAGTCACGTCAATGTAACCGCCTCAGCCGTATAAGGTCCGCTTCCTGCCGCGTATCTTCTTTTTGATGTAAATTTTTATCGGAAACGTATTGGGTCAAATATAATACGTTTTTGTATTTATTTCTATGTAAGTTTCCAAGTTGGCCTATGTTTCGACGTGTTCGGAAACGAGTCGGATTACAGTTTTACTTGGTCTACGTGTCAACGTAGATTTTGTTTGGAAATGTGTCGAGTCAAATATAATATGTTTTTATTCGACGGTATAAATTCGAGTTAGTCTACGTTTCGACGCCGCCGCAACGCGTGACGGGTAAAATTCCTAGTTTTCCTTAAATAGAAGTAATAAGATATATATATTTATACCGGGGGACTCAACGTATTTTAGGGCCTAAAATAACTTTGAAATTGAGGTATTTTAGTCAAAGTTTTCTAAATGTATCAAAGGTACTAAAATGTAATTTTATCGAAAGTCAAAACGTACAGTATTAATATTTAAGGCGAATGTTATTATACTAACCTCACATAAATAAACTTTCAATAATTTTTTTATTTTCTAATTTCTCCCTAAAAACATAAAAATTGAAGGATTATCACATGTATTTTCAACTTAAAATATAGATTAGTATTTTTTTTTTAATTTTTTAAGGTCTTTAAAATTTAGGGGCCTACAACGTTTGTTTTAGTTGACTCTAATATACAGACGTCCCTCGTTTATACACACGTCTTCTCATGAAAACTATTAAATATTCATGATTTACTTTATTTACCCAAGAGTTCAGTGTTTATCAAATCATTAGGTGGCACTAGATTCATGGGTGTTCATCGGGACCGTTTGCGGGTTTTTCAGTTCGAATTATTCGGGTTGGTATTTTTTTGGTTGAAACCACAATCCGAAACAAACTACATTTAAGCAAACCTAATCCGAACCTAAAACCACATTGTAATTCGGTTTGAACCAAATAAACTGAATTAGCTGAAAAACTTTTTTTTTTTTGGTAATCACAAGTCCATAACAAGTTCGGTTTGAACAACACGATTAAACTCACAAACCCAAATAGTCTAAAAAACACATAGAAACTTCATACAAACGTATACACATGCAAACATAAATGGCATCATAAACGATTAACAACAAAACATAAACTCCAAATTCTAACTCTTAATTCGTTCTTCCAAGTTCTAACTCTTAATTCGTTCTTCCAAGTTTCAACTCTTTATTTGTTTGATACTTTTATCAAATCTACAAATAATAAGATAAATTAAATAGATTATTTGAAAAGTAGATTAAACATAAAATATATTATTTGAAAAAAAAAACTAAATGAGAAAATAACTTCATCAAATTTTGCAGGATATGACGATTTGGAGAAGAACTAATTTGGAATACGAGTTGTGGACTACATTTGGTTAGGTTAGGTTAGGTTAGGTTAGGTTAGGGTAGCACATTAGGTTTTGTGGATTTAGGCTAAGATATCAATATAGGATAAATAAATGGTTCTAAGTTTTTTGGGTTAAACTGAATTGAAAATTTCTCAAACCTATTTCGAATCAAAAACCTAAATATATATTTTATTTTCGGTTCCAACCCAAATCGAAAACAAAATATGTAATTTGGTTTGGTTTTAATCGATTTTGATTCGGTTCAGTTTTTGGTTAATTCGGTTAACAACCAAATATTGAACACACCTAACTAGATGTGTTAGTTAGTAAATAATATTTGTAAAAGTATGTAAAATTACAGTTATTTATTGTTTAGGGAAGGATTGTATACAATGTTTTAAAAACCGGTTTTTAAACCTTACCGGATTAGACTCAGAAATAGTTTAACCGATTGTATTGGGTTGTACTGGGCGGTTAAATCGGGTTGACTAGTTAACCCTATAGTTCGATAAAAATACAACTTCAACTCAAAAAATAATCTAAAAGTACATGATATGTGTAAAGTATAAATATAAAATTAAGTCAATTCACATAATGGTTTTAAAAAGGAATTACCAATCCTAAAACACACAAACGGAAAGTGTACCTGTCGATATGTAATAAGCGTAGGCAAGACCGGATATCAATCCGTGGACACCTACGGTGGCTCTCAATACTAAACCTCTATCAAGTCCTAACCTAGAAATATAAATGAATGATTCAAATTACGGAGAACGAAACACAAGACGACTCTGAACTCTAACAAACAACTAAGAACACGGAGAATGGACTTAAGAATAAGATCATAAAGAAATCAACTACCTAGGTAAGAATCCTTCTAACATGCAATGACAAAGGGAATTTATACGTATGACAGTCTCTAAATGTACGAATCTAGGGTCGACGAGGAGTGTCACCGACCCCTATGAAAACACTAAACCCGTGTAAAGAACAGGACATGCGATGTCAAAATGTCTAATGGAGGATCACATCTCGGTCTCACCTTCACAATGCTGTTAAAATTTGTGGTCCACAACCCAAGAGCAAAGGACAATCTCTAACTAGACCACAAGCAAACCCTAAGAACACTAATCCACGAATGAAAGGTAAATCTCGCTCTCGCGCAGGCTCGACCTAACACACAACGGGTAGCAGGTTCTAGGCTAATCTATCACCTAAAATAATAAATTAATGTAACGTGTATTGTTGACGTAGTTTGCCATGCTAAATTAGTTATGACTTAGGTAGCATGAAACGTGAATTATTTGTGTGCTAAGCGTGTTGTTATGCAAGTCAAACATTTAATCACTAAACGGGTCACCAACGGGTCGTCGAGTCAAACTTGGTCAAACTAATAAATATTTTCTAAACCCTTAAAACAATGAGATTGTTTAGATACTTGACTTAAAACTAATATGATAAAAATTTGGTGAAGTTTTAATGTGTTTAACTATTTTTTTCAAATTTGTAAAGTTTTAACAATATTAAATTCATATTAAATAATCTGGATATTGGACAAATATGAAAATTGGTCACAAATTTTTATTTATATATATGATCAATTGGTATAAATTTCAAGCAGTAACTTTATGTCTAAGTATGGTTTTGGAATTATGGTCCATTTAAATTTTATAAAAAGTTATTAATTTTGGAATTTTTTATATAAAATTGATTTTATAAAAATTCTAGGGGATTTTGGACAGAAGTATAACCCCATTTAAAACATAAAATTTGACTTTTAAATTGGGTGCTAATATCACACTAAAACCCTAATTTCGGATGAATCAGATTTTTAAACCGTAAACCGGACTTTACGCGCGTAACCGCGTTTTTGGTCAAACGAAACTGTGACTTGAGATTTTGGACACTAAATTAATACTTAAACCTAGGCCAAGACACTAACCGCTATCTCTAGTCAGTTATCTAATCGGACAAAACACAAAGTAATCGTCCTAGCATGAAAGAATCGATCTAGAAGACACAAAATAGACCAAACATCATTCAAACTTGGTCATGGCAATAGCAATCATATTAAATCAGTATTCATATCAATTCACAAGCAGTAAAGATAGAGATTCTAAGATCAACACAACAAATCATACGATAAAAACCCGGAAAAGCGTCAAAACACGAAAGCAATCATCAAACCTAGGTAGCTAACAGGTTTAGCTACTCATACAACTCCAAAACATCATTAAGTATGAATCATACCGAAACATAATCAACAATAGTTCCAGAAATCGAAAGAAATACGCAAACCGAATGTTCCCGAACCGAAAACAAACTTCAATCCTCACTCTGAGGCTTCTAGGAAGCTCCAAATACCAATTCCTGTTGCTCCTTATTGTCTCCTATCGTCCCTGGGCTGCCTCCAATCGAACTCCCCTCAAAAAGCTATCAAAAATCGTTTTTATAACCTAATTCCCGTAACTGCCCGCAGAGGAGGTTAGCGGACCGCTAAAAAGCCCCATAACGGTCCGTTATGGGTGAAATTTCGGGATTTTATTCGCTTAGGGCTGTAGGAATTTCCGAGGCACCCAATATTCATATATTATGGGCCCGGTAACTCATTTTCTAGCCCAAGATATGCCCATCTGAACTTCGGACTTTTTTTTCCTTTCGATTCCATTTATTCCTTCATTCCCGCAACTCGTTTACTCGCTTATTCTTCTCGTTTCTCATATAATACCTACAATATCAACATATATGAACATAAGTACCATACTTTAATGAATTCACAATCAAAACCTATTCAAATGTGGTGAAATACGTGTTATTAACATGTGTGTTTTGCAACACAATCAATAATTGTATTACAAATGACTTCAGGTATTCATGTCTCCGCTTGGCCGCATCCTTGGAAGATGCAACCATCCCTGGTGCTTTTTCTTGAAATGATCGAAACGTTTACATTAGCTTTCACTAAGTAAGTACACCATATTATTATTCCAAAAACCAATTCAGTTCATCGTCGTTTATTTTGGGACGCTTTGGCTCCCTAACAAGATCATTAAACCGCCTAGGTTCATGGTCTCTTGTGTACCATGCAGATTTATAACCACGAATGTTTATTTGGACTTCATTGTCCTTTACAAGACCATTTAACCCGTAGGTCCCACGACCTCTTGTTCCATATCATTGGACTTCTTCCCCTGGAACCACACAGGTTTGTAACCACAAAGGTCTATTTCATACCATTTGGGATCCTTGGAATACGTAAGTCCATAGCCTCCTAATTGTTTATTCAAATCCATGCATAGACATTATAACTACACATAACATGTCTTTGGTTTTCGTTACCTGTAAGCATTACCCGTGAACAAAGTATTCCCTAATACACATAATCATATTAGGGTTAACTAAGGGTTTCGTACACTTACAAGTGTAGTGTACTTACGATAATCTCGTGGCTTTGCTACGTTCGATTCCTCGCTCAAACGCTTAACCGATCCGACCCGAACTAGCACTGCGCCACACTAAACGTGCTTAACCATAATCAGATGTGTGAGTGGCTTTGGTTTACTGTGTCTAAATGGAGTTCTCAAGCCTACAATGTATAAGATAACTCAGCCCCCGTAGCGGACCGCTAAAAGGTCGGTAGTGGACCGTTACCGCCTCGTCAACCATCCACCTTGCACACCACGTAGCGGACCGTTAAGTTGGTCGGTATCGGTCCAGTACCGACTCTGCTACAGCGAGTCAGCTTTGACACACGTTATCTCCTTACGACTTGCTTGGTAGCTTCGTAGTGAACCGTTAAGCCCTTGGTTGCGGTCCGCTACCACCCAAACTTTCATATTCTTTATTTTTAACCCCTGAAGTTTGGGTTACGTGCAGTTCTAGTCCTTCTAGTTTTATTTCTCTTAGATTTTAGGGTGTTACAATATTCCACTAAAACAAGTATTTATTAATTACACAACTATCAAGCGAATAATTGTTTGCCCTCGATAGACATCTTCAAAATGTCTTTTGATGTTTAGAATAATAAAATAAATAACTTAAATATTTAAAATTTAAATCAATTGTTACAAAAAAGAAAAGGCTGGGGATGTCAGTGGTTGAATGAAAACATGAGATGCAAATCTCCTATGCTCTCTCAGAATATGTCTCCTGCATATTTCAATAACTGACCACAAGAATCTTCACTCCTTTCATATTACACCACAACCCAAAAAACCTTATTCTTGTACACTTTCTTTATAGTTTAAAATTAATATTATGATTGTTTATTTTGAATAATTGGTTGTTTAATTTGTTTATTTTAACTAGAGAGTAACATACCGAATCAGCAATGTAAGACTAAGTGTACCGGGCGCACCATTGCTAGGGGTGCCATGTAGACATCACCCTCCGAAGATATTAAACACCAAAACGTGGGCGTTACATTAGGGATCCGGAGCTTTAACGGCTACTCAAGTGTCGACTAATCAAACCATTTACTCTTATTTTTCAAAAAGAAAAACAAAAAAATGTATGTTTTTAGTTAACGCGCTACACACTTTTGAGAGTTTAGTTAGTTAAAACCCCACTGCCTTCGAGGAAGTGACGTGAATGAACTTTTTCACTTTTTAGTTAAACCACTACACTTAGTATTAGAGTTTAAGGACACTTCCACGTTACTTTGTCGGGTATTTCTCTATTTTTCTCTGCACCCAACCCTTTCCTCTTTCACATACCTTCTGAGTCCATGAACATTTGCTTCTCTCTCCTTGCCTTCTCTCTTTCCACATCAGCGTCTCTATAGCTACAAACCATCGATTGCATGTGGTGTTATGGTGTTGTTTACAAATAAGAGCATCCAGTATACACACGTGATCTCTTCAAGTGATACTCAAACCTAACATTATCACTTGGAGAGGGCGTTGTGTTCTCCCATTGTCATATTAAACTTCGGAAACTATCGGTTCCAACGAACATTGGATGATATTGACAAATATCACCACCAAATAGAGATTGAGAACGAAAACATCAAAACTAGTGAAGTCTTGGTAGTATTTGTAATAAACATTTCTCATGCATTACCGATGACACGGCCATCACCAACTTGTTTCAACAGATAACGTCAGGAAAGGTTGACAATAAATCTCGTATGAAATCTTAGCTTCACAATTTTTTATGGATAACCGACAACAAGACCGTCACAATTTCGAATTCACTGACACATGTTGAAAAGTTTGTGAAAAAATCTTATACGATATCTAATTCTTAAAATTCGTTGGAATCACTAACGTGCACTTTGATTTTTATTTTTTTAGGTAGTACATGAGGCCTCGTGGTGTGGTGGGCATGAGACGTGTGAATAGAATGGAGTAAATGAGGCCTCGTGGTGTGGTGGTGAACCCGCCGATATCCTCCTCGTGACTCTTCACTAATTTACGCCTAACTTTAATTCATTAAATGTTTCTTTTAAACTTGTTAAATGACTGTAAATTTATATAAATGCATTTTGACGTTACTACCATACATAAATTAATTATTATAGCTCTGCATTGTTAGTCTAACAATAGTGAGTATGTTTGGTTTATTATGTTTAAGGAAATATGCATCGATACCTATGTTTGGCTTATTAGTGTGAGCAAGTTATTTAATTAATTCTTAATTCACTTTATTGATGTGAGATGTGTGAAAAAATGGCGATGATGCTTGAACCGTACTAATGAAAATCTTATTGCCCTAAGATGAATAGGATGATGACGAAGAGGAGGATGATAAATCCATAAGTCATTTAGGATTAAAATTTGAGAAGTGTGAAGAAAATATAAGTTGTGTAGTATTTATATGATTAAAATTAAAATTATATATATATATATATATATATATATGTAGGGTAAAGTTCATAAGAAAACTAATATTTAGGGAGAGAACTAAAGAACTCCTCTTTAAAGGTAAAAAAAATAATAAAAAAATCATAAATCAAAATATAAATCAAAAACTAAAAAAGTGGTTCGGAGACCTTGTTTCCCATGTCGTCCTCGTTTAATGACAAAAAAAAAACTCGAAAAAATAGTCGGTTTAGCTTTAGGGTTTAGTTTAGCTTTAGGGTTTAGTTTAGCTTTAAGTTAGGTTTTTGGAGGGGGGGGGTTAGGTTTTTTGGGGGTGGGTCGGGGGTTTAGGTTTTTTGGGGGTGGGTGGGGTGGGGTTAGGTTTTTGGGTGGGGGTGGGGGGTGGGGTGAGGGGTTTAGTTTTTTTGGGGTGGGTTAGGTTTTTGGGGTGGTACTACACATATGCAGTATTACGTTTAGGGTTAGGTTTTTAAGGGTAAGGGGTGGGTGTGGTGGGTTTAGGTTTTTGGGGGGGTCGGTGGGTTTAGGTTTTTGTGTGGGGGTGTGTGTGGGGGAGGGGGGGGGGTTAGGTTTTTGGGTGTGGGGGTTTTTATGGTTTTTTGGGGGGGGGGGGGGTGGGGGTTTAGGTTTTTGGTGATGTGTTAAGTTTTTGGGGTGATACTACACATATGTAATATTGAAAATAATAAGAAAAAAAAAACGACGAGTTAATTCTTATTTTTTATAACGTTATTTATACTCAAATAGAAGATAAAAAAATTCTTGATTTAATGGTGCAATTTAAAAAAAAATAATAATAATGTGTGCAAAAGATAGAAATGTTTAAAGATTTATATATTTTAAGTTTTAATTTTACCCTTCCTCTTTAAAATTTCACCCCTTCTTTTTATTAGTGGTTCTCTCATTAAAGTGAGTTCTCTTATGAACTCAACCCTATATATATATATATATATATATATATATATTAATAGGGTTGAGTTAATAAGAAAACGCATTTTCATGAGAAACCAAAAAACTTCTCATTAAAGGTACTGAATATATGTACCACCACTCCAAAAACCTAAACCCCCATCCCATCCACCCCCTCTAAAAACCTAAACTAAACCCAAAAAACTAAACTCTAAAGCTAAACGACTATTTTTTTCGAGTTTTCTTTTGAACGATGACGACGTGAGAAACATGGTCTCTTAACCACTTTTTTAGTTTTTGATTTATATTTTGAGTTATGATTTTTTTTACCTTTAATGAGGAGTTTTTGATTTTCTCATAAAAATGAGTTTCTCATAATCCTTCCCTATTTTAATATATAGCTATTCAATGGCTAGTTCATCGAAACTAATGCTCCCAAAGCCCGTTGCCATGCTCACGCTGCCACCCATCACGAAGGCCGACATGATGTCATGGGCGTGAGTGATGAGGTGGCTCATAGGTCACATACCATTACACATGGTTTTAAAATAGTTAGAATGTAACATGTATATAACACTTTTTTAATTATCGTTATCATAGTTATGTTCTCTTTCTCAATGCTTCGAGCCCTTGAGTTCGCTATCAAGCGTATAGGTTAGAGGGTAATCGCTGGTCACAAACTTGCAAGAGTCGGCTATTTGTTCACATTCAAGCATTCGTTCCCCACGTTCGAGCTAGTCGAATAAGTACTTATTGTTATACCGTTGTGCCCCTTAGAGCCACTTAACTCCCTTTCAAAAATCAAAATCCTGGAATCATAACTTCTTAGTCAGAGAGTAATGATAAGGTCACGACTCAAACCCATAATTTCAAGGTCACAAAGCAATAACCATACATGTTGCTTTAAGGCTCACTTTTACACGATAACAATTTATATTATAGAAAATATGATATTTCTTTTCTAGATAGGGTTTTAAATCGAACTTTATTTTCTAATCATATAAAATTTATTCATGTTATTTATCCAAATATATTTAATAAATATTTGTAAAAAGATTATAAATCAACTGACAATATAATTATTTTCTTTATATGAAAGCGTAAAAATAGATAGGAAGAAAGCGAAAGGAGGAAAAGAGAGACAAAAACTAAAGAGAGAGAAAAGTGGATTGGCGTGAGATTGTAAATTGCTTTTGCCTTTCAATCGAATCTTTGAAAATCCTTCGGTGGAAATTATAACCAAATTATTATTATATATCAAAATGTAATAAATAAAATTTTAAAACTATACCACAACGAATTATTTTATCTTCTTTTATTTGCATATGTAAAATGTTTAAAGCGGTCAAACATATGTTATTATCGTAAACGAATCAAACATTCACTAAACAGTTTGACAATAAATTTGTTTATGTTTGTTTATTTGATAAACGAACGATTATGAACATAATTTTTTATATATTCAACTAAACGAACGAACATGAACATATGTCTTGTTTGTTTATCACGTTATAGAGCATTCATTTATGTTTATTAATTTACGCTTAATTCAAATTAAATTATTTATTTACTAATATTAATGTAATGTTAATCTGATTTTTTAATTTTAATTTAGAATTTATATAGAAATATTTGTTTTACTTTTGAAACATTAGATGTGAGGATATTGTTATTTTAAACTTTAACTTTACTTTTACTTTTAATTGGTGCTCGTGTGTGTTCGCTTATGTTCATTTATATTCGTTTATGTTTCTTTGTAGTCATTTATGTTCGTAAACCATTCGTTTAGAATATTAACTAACAGACATGAACGAACATGAACACGTTCATATTCTTCACAAAAGAAAATAAACAAGAAAATCCTTTCATTTAAGTATTCATGTATGTTCATATATTCAGATAAAGTTAAATAAACAAATACAAACAAGCCTCGTTCGTTTGCTTTCGGTTTGTTTGCCTAAATGTATTCAATATAATATTGTTACAAATATTAAATGTTAATTTAATAAAAATATTTGATTAATTAAGAAGTAAAGTATCCAAATCCAACGGAAAAAAGCGAGTGGTTTTGTAGTGAGATATTATTATCTATTAACAATTAATAATTAAATAATGAAATAGAGATAATTTAAATATATAATTCAATTGTCTCTCTCTCAATCCTTTCACTGTCCGTGTGAGAAAAAATAAAAAACTCTCGAAAACGTAAACGCTTTCATTCCAACATTAAACACTGCACTTTCACTGTTTTTGCTAACATGAGCACCGTGTTCACTACACCACCACACCATCACAACCGTCGTCTGTCATGAATCCACCAACTGACCAGCAACCGCCACCACAGGCGCTGCAGCCACCACGCTCTTCCTTCAGTTGCGACCGTCATCCCGACGAAAACTTCACTGGCTTCTGTCCGTCATGCCTCTGCGAACGTCTCACTACTCTAGATCAATCAGCCAATGCCGCCGCTGCCTCATCTTCTTCCCGTCGTAACTCCACCTCCTCATCCACCGCCGCTGCCGCAATCAAGTCTATTTTCAAACTCTCGTCATCTGAAGCAAACAGAAACAAAACAACAGCGTCAGTAACGAGGATATCATTCTTCCCGGAGCTCCGACGGACGAAGTCGTTCTCCGCCTCGAAAAACGAAGGTTTAGGGATTTCGGCTTGCGTTTACGAGCCGCAACGGAAATCCTGCGACGTTAGGGGAAGAAACACTCTCTCCTCGCTGTTTTCCATCCACGACGAGAACAAACCGAGGCACTCGTATTCTCAACAACCCGTCGTTCTAGAAACGAATATAGAAGACATTGAAGAAGTAGGCCACGAGGAGGATCAAATTCAAATTCACATTCACAAACACGAAGAGGAAGACGAAGACGTAGAAGAAGACGAAGGAGAACAAATTAGGGTTACTGAACATCCAGAAGCGGAAATTGTGAATGAATTAGAGAACAACATTATTGAAGAATCGGCTGAAATTGAAGAAGAGGCGAAGATAGTTTTAGATGAATTGAAGCCAATGAAGGATCACATAGATCTGGATTCACATTCCAAAAAGTCCTCACGGTCAAACTTCTGGTCAGCGGCGTCTGTTCTGAGCAAAAAATGGCATAAATGGAGAAGAAAGCAGAAGAAGGACGTCGCCGGAAGTAACGGCGTCGTTTTATCCTCCGCCTTGCCGGTAGAGAAGCCGCTTTCACGTCAATACCGTGAAACTCAATCCGAAATTGCCGATTACAGTTTCAGCCGGCGATCGTGCGATACAGACCCTAGGTTTTCGCTGGACGCGGGTCGGATCTCGTTTGACGACCCGAGATACTCGTTTGACGAGCCTAGGGCTTCGTGGGACGGTTATTTGGTTGGTAGAACGTTCCCACGGCTTCCTCCTATGGTGGAAGACGTCCCTGTTGTACACGTGGCGCGCTGTGATTCGCAGATCCCCGTCGAAGACGTCCCTGTTGACCTCCCCGGCGGGTCAACCCAAACCCGAGATTACTACTTGGATTCATCCTCCAAGAGGAGAAAAAGCCTTGACAGATCCAATTCCATTAGAAAAATGGCTGCTGCTGTTGTAGCAGAATTGGATGAAACAAAGGTAGTTAACCCTGTGATTTCAAACACCAAAGTCTCACCTGCTATATCAATTGATCCCCCTATGGTTTCAAATTCAAATTCATTAAGAGATGATTGTTCTGAAACGTTCGAATTAGGGTTTAGGGATAATGTGATTCATCCGGTTGGGGGAGAGAAGGAGACGAAGAAGCCTCGAAAATGGCGGTGGAAGCTGTGGGGGTTCATCCAACGGCGTAGTAAAGACTACTCCGCGGATGATGAAGATCGATGCAGCACTGTAAGTGGAGTCGGAAGATCTTACGCTGAGTCGTGGCATGATTGTAATAATGAGGTTAACACTGGGTTTAACAGGAAGATTTTAAGAAGTAATAGTAGTGTAAGCTGGAGAAGCTCTTCATTAAGGAAATCAAACCCTAATAACATAAATGGTAAAGTGAATAGAAGAACAGGAGATGAGTTTGTTCTTGAGCGTAACCGTAGCACGCGATACTCGCCTAATCATGTTGATAACAACGGGATCTTGCGGTTCTATCTAGCGCCATTGAGTGGTAGTCGACGATCAGGGATTGGGATTTCGTCGGGGAAGAACAGAGCGACTAGTAATCCTCATTTGATTTCCAGGAGCATGTTTGGGATCTACTAAAACCGAAAGAGGTTGATGCTTTCTTGCATTTAATTGTGTAATAAAGATGGGTGGTTTATGTTTATGTTTATGTTATGTTAAAATTGGTTGGTTACTTGGGTTTTAATTTAATCTTTCATATTGTTTGTTACTCTTGTTTTCGTTATCAACTCATCTTCTAGTAATACCTTAAGTATGTAACATTACATTTTGTGGAATTTTGTTTCCGGGATGGTGGAAGATGAAGCCATCGTCTCCTCATAGACGTTACATATGTCTCCTATGCAAATAAAAACAAGCACGCAACTATAGACATAATTTTTCATTAAGATAACGACAGAGGTATTACATCACTAATGTAACGGCTACTTTCATAACTTTCTCCATTCAAACCTTGCAAATCTAGTAATATAAAAATCATATAAGATCATGTGTAGTGGTCTAACGCCCAAGGCGTGACCACCACCATGTCGGAGCCACATATTACTTAACACCCACCCCCACCGCCCCCTTTAGGCGTTAGCACGTTAACGCCCACCCCAACCGGTGCCTTTCACGCCCACATAATGGTGTTTAACGTCCCACATCGTGTTGATTCAGATCAATCACGTCCCTACACATGGTCTAAGATGCTAAGAACATTTTGTGGATCATTTTTTAAACAGATAGATGTAAAAGCTCAATGATCAAAAAATACTAGTGATCTTGTTGATCACAATAAAGTCAAAAAAGTGAGAGTGAAAACACACCAACCCAACATGTTTGAAGAAAAAGAAAAAGAAAAAGCTAAAGTTCAAACAAAGAGGCACAAAACCCTATGAATCGTCAAGCTTTGCCTTTGTAATCTGTACTCCATTTTTGTCTTATGATTCAAGATCCCTTGTTACTTTAAACTATTCTTTTTCAAATATTTATATTCGAAATTGTTCCTACAAAATTTACTATTATCAATTCTGTCTCAAATCATTTTTTATGTGTTTCCTACTAGATAGAATATTTTAGTTAGTTAAAGGATATAATTTAGTTATGTTTACTTTGTAATTATTGTTATTATATTCGTATAAATAGTTGTTAATGAGGCTTTTATTATTTGGAAATTTTAATGTATTTAGTGAAGTTAAATGACCAAATTCAAAAATTAGATGTATAATGTATTCAAGGTGGAAGGGTGATCGTTTGGTAAGGTGATCCCAAATGCTTGGGCCTTTGCTGTTAAAAAACATCTGTGGATTTTGCATGGGCCATGCCACAGCAAACAAACGTCTATATAACCACAAAAATTTAGGCCCAAATCTTTTTCTAGACCAACATACAACTTCTCATGCGTGAGGTACAAGTACAACCACCTTGGTTGAAATGGTGTTTCTAGTTACAGAAATCAGATTGCAGGTTATGCATCTCTTCAGCTGGTTATTTTTCATACTATTTTCTTCTTCATTGGCCAAATATCAACTTCTTTTTTCTTTCTTTAACGTACAAAACGGTTTTGAGTCAAATGTGTAATGTTTGAAAGTTTAGGTCGATTAACATATATAAAAAAATTACATTTGTATATGTACATTTGTTCCCATGTAGAGCTTACATCCGATTAGTTCTGATCGTTGATACCGAGTGTAATGCTTCAATGTCAAATTCTGTAGCAACAAGCGAAGGCTCATAACGCAACATATTATACTCTACAAGAGATGACTCGGATATGTAGCTTGCCAACCACTCTACATGCATTGAAGGAGCCTGTTTACACATCAATCAAATTCAGGATATCAAATGCTGGCCGTTAAATGTGACAAAAATGGACAGGTTGAGTATGGGTCAAACGGGTCTATCTTTGGGCAGATAGAGTTAGGCTATTCCTGAAAATTCTTTTTTTCTTTTCGAATTTTTAAAAATAATCCAATTTTTCATTAATAAAATGCTTTAAAAGGTTTTAGTCATTTAAACACAAGTGACTTTTGACCCATTTCATTATAACCTAGGTTTCAATTTACCTATTTGATACATTAGAAACAAAACATAACAACTGTTGTGTGTGTCCAAACATGTTCGGGTCAGGTCGTCTATGTGGTGAGAGTTGGGTCTTTCCTTAAAACACTTTTTTGCCTTTTGAATCTACACACATTATCAAGTTTTCATTAATAAAATGATTTAAAAAATTTTATATGCAACTTATACATGAGTGACTTTTGACCCCATTCATCATTAACAAATTGATTTAAAAGGGTTTTTATATTTATTTATACATGAGTGACTTTCGACCCGTTTTATTAGAAATAACATATAACACACATTGACGGGCCCGTTTTATCATTATGATTACAAGGTCGAAATTGACACATCTGTCATATATATGCATATATAAAAGTTTAGTTTTATACCTCATTTACACCATCAGCGGTAAGTTCAAATCTTCTCAAGAAACATCTAACTATTGGGGATGTCAATTAAAACTTCAAGAAACTAAAAACTGATAATTCTTACCAACACCATTACGCGCTATAAAGAGGAAAACAAAAAATATTCCAACTTTTGTTGCGAGGTGGAAACATAAAAAACAAATCTCCTTTACAGTGAACAAGGTTTTTGAACCAAAAAACACTTCCACCGACACCACAACCACTTCCATCGCACCATCACAAAAAAAAAAAAACAAATGAAACGATTCTTAGGTACGAAAAAGGATTTTCAAATATCCGCAATTCATTTATATTTTCTCAAAAATATACCTAACAATGAAATTGCTACTACATCACCATTTAAACCTTATCAAGTGCCGTATCTAAATAATTAAGTAAAACAATTTGTTCGTTGATGCGTTCTTCGAATGTCTCACTCACTTATGATTAGTTGGTTTAACATAGCAAAACTGGAACGTGAAACATACAACTTCCTAAATCATTTATTTAAACATCAAGATTATAGTAGACTATTCATGTAATTGGTTTACGTCAATATTTCTTCTTTTTAAAAGTACCATCACATAAGGCTCAGACTCATGTATTTGTACATATGCATATATACATTCATTCAAGTATCATAATCATGCATATTCACATTCCCGACTTAATATCTGCTGACATAAGTTATCGTATGATGTTTGCGATATCATGATGGTTCCATGCATTAACTCTCATACTGGGGGTTGATGTCGACTTACTATCTGCTGACATAAGTTATCGTATGATGTTTGCGATATCATGATGGTTCCACGCATTAACTCTCATACTGGGGGTTGATGTCGACTTACTATCTGCTGACATAAGTATTATACATGTCCCAGTCGCAACACGCGGGTTGATGTCGACTAGTTTTTAACATTTACCAAAAAAGTTATTCTTAACCGTCACTAACCATAAATCATTAGATCACAAATCACCCGCCATAACTCCTGATATGTTGGGAATAATAGTTTCAACACCTATTGCATCGGATTCAGTAGATGACTCCTCCAAAACATATTGTAGCTAGTATTATATTTTTTTCAAACTTAAATTTCATATGAGGTTGCAATTCAAGATCTTTAATTTAGCCAAGCTGTCACTCTTGCAATTGCAGCTGATGGGACAAAGGTGTGGTCAGCTGTCCTATGAAGGAACTTTGATAGAAGAATAATGGGCGGGCGGGCGGTTGTGTAACATGTCAAAATAAGTAATTTTGTTGCGTGTCGGGTCAGAATTGGTAGTACCCAAGATTCTTTTTCTCCAACTTTTGTATGAACAATTAAGTGTCAAATATGTAAAGAAAAGTACTATTAAATCAGTTATAATCTATATTTTTAATATTAATAGATAACTTCTTGTTAACGTTATCACTGTTGTTTTATAATACGCCTTTTCTTTCACTGAGAAAATGAGAACATGATGGGGGAGTTTGTACCCGATGGGCGGAGGCTCAGAGCTCTGATACGAATAGTCGAAAAAGGTTGAAGTTGTCTGCTTTTATAATTTATCTACCAGACGACATGGAATTGTGAATTTATGGACTAGGTGATGATCCGTTTTTGATTTACCAGTTTCTAATTTTCTAATGGGAGTATTTTAGATATTTGATGGGTACGTAACCTCATGCAATTTATATTTTTAAAAAATAAGATTTTTTTTTCACTTAAAACTATTTAATGTCTAATGATTGGGCTTAGGCCTAGTTAACATCCATCTATGTCTACAAGCATCAAGTCACCCGATCTAAGGCTTGGTCCAATGTTTGGGCTTAGGCCCGGTTAGCCACATTATATCTATGTCCATAAATCGAGTATTCTTAAGAATTGGTTCCGGTTTCTTGGTTGATCCGGTTCCGGATATTCAAGAACCGGTTTCGGTTCTTACCGGTTCCGGTAATTCAAGGCGAGTATTTCAAGAAAATATTTCCGGTAACCAACTTTGCTTTTTCTGTTCATGTTTAAAAATTCTTAATTTAAGTCAATTTGACACAGTGCACTGCAAATAAGGTTGTCGTGACACTGAAGTGTGGGTATCTTTTCACCATACATGTTATCTTCGGTAATTACTTTATATTAGTTTTTTTGAAACTAACTTGGTGAAACTGCTGCAATATATTAAAGACACTAATATGATTTACAAGATGATTAGCTTTCTTGTGATTAGTAAATACTAATTACATATCTATTTTTTTACAAAATTGCTCATGGTTTTGCTTTTTTGTCTCTTAGGTTAGTAGATATGGAGATAAGATATTTAGCTTACAAAATAATACTACAAGCACTGGTTCTGGTAGAACATGTTCCGGGCATTTTTAGAACCGGTTTTGACTAGAAATATTGGAACCTATCCAGACCATACGGGTAGGGTCGGTACTAGTTCCGAAAAAACCGGTTTTCGGGAAGAACCGGTTCCTATTTTTTTTTTCCACCTCTATCTATGTCTATAATAAACATCAAGTCACGGCCGATTCAAACAATGATACACTAATTGAGTTATTGGTGTTAGATTTGTTTTTAAGCCATATGTGAAGTCAAACAATTATATACTTATGTCATGAGTTTTTTTTTTAAATGTGTAGTGTAAATCAGAAGGTTTTTGATTTAAGACCATCTGTAATGCAAGATCAGTCAGCCATTCATAGACGAGTAGGCCAAGGACCGCCCATTGTGCTGCCGATGATGGAGTGATTGACCATACAATAGTTGGATGCGATCGGGTTACATACATCTTTTGGGGATTGTCTTAAGTCAAAAGGTTTAAAATATTCTTTTAAAAGTTTCTAACAACTATTGTTAGTTCTAATAACCAAAAGTCTATAGGATACATTACGATTTTAGATTTGTGCAACTTAGAAAAGTTACCAACAAAATGTTAATTTGATAGAAGTTGTTTACTTTTGTGATTATTTGTCAAATCAATATACACAATCATATGTGAAAAAACTAACTTGTTGACTCTTCACCACCTTACAGTCGAATATAGATAATCAAAATTGCAAATAAAAACGTTTTAATATTTTTATTCAACCTTTTTATTTACCTTTTCTCCTTTTTATTTTGGTATTAAAAGGTATTATAGAAACATACAATTCACTAAGCTTGTAAATAGTGAATTCAGAGTATTGGTCCACTTGTCGGACAATGAGTGGTCAACATGTCAGCCAATAAATGGTTTTTTTATTATTTTGATTTCAGCCCTTATAGTATATATAATATACACTTTTAACCCGTTTTCATTTTATAATAATTTAGTTTTTCTTTTATAACATTCGTTTGTTACCTTTTTAAAAATATTGGAAGACGTACGGTATATCGAGCGACGTCACCGTGACAAACCCAACCATTTAAGAGCGAGCAACATCGTTTGCGGTGTTGTGGTATTATCGTATCCGACATCGGTAGTATTTTTTTTGTGTTGTAAGTTATAACGAGCGGCGTTACCATTTCGGTGCTGTGACAGACCCAACCGCTTATGAGCGCACAATTTTTATTATTTTTTTGTTTAATCATATTTTTTTTGCATAAAACATTTTTAGTGGGGAGTCAAACACGCAATTGACTTTTGCTTGGTGGTTACGCCGACTGCTTGGAGTTCACTCACACCCAACCCACTCACTCGGGTTCGAACCTTCGGTGTGGGGGTTATTTTTTAGTATTTTTTTTTAAATTTTATTCGATTTTCCCAAGCTTTTATTAAGCTTATATGTTTGTTTTTTCTTTCATAATTTAAATTTACATTACAAACTTTAGCGCGCCTGTTTTATCACAATTACTGCGAGTTACTACTCCGCCGCGGAGCGCGTGAATTCCCCCTAGTTTTTAATATTATCTTATTTGCTATCGTTAAAATAACATTTTAATATTTTTATTTTGTTATTCCTTTTACCCTTCCTGGATCTTTACTTTATCTTTTAGGGCTTTTAACGTGTGTCTTACGAGCTACCGCCCAAAATACAAACACAATCCTTATACCCACATGAATCATAAACAACTTGCATTTATATAAATCATTACGAAAATAATATTTTAATGTGTACCAAGCCTTCACTTAGAAAGAAAACTCACATCAAGCGTTCCAATCTAATTGTTGCATATTTGTTCTATGTTTGACACAAACTCCAAAGGAACGTGTTCGACTTCAATTTGTGCAGCCGCTTGTTTATTGAAGCTTCTAATCTAACGTCACCATGCCGATGATACCTCCTTAATCGATCGTTATCCTCCTCTGGCGTTTTCAACATCAACAAATCGAACGACGGGTTCGTGTGGTATTTATCATCAATATAGGTAGACATGTTTAAATGAGTTTTATAATTTAATCATTTTTTTGCTATTTTAGTTTTCTATCTACAAAAAAAATTGGATACTTCAACAAATTTAAATTGTTTGATATGAGATAATGAAATAAAAGACGCTTTAAATTGGGACAAACAAACAACAAATTGCCATTGGTAACTAGCTTGTTTTCTAATAAAACATTAAATGTAATTGACCACACTAGCTAATACAAAAAAGAAGTGTATTCACATGAACCAAACAAACACAATTTTACCATATGCATGAGCCTCACCCTAAAACCAAACACATGGTGACAATTTAAGTGGGCTAGCATAGATCCAATCCCTAATTAAGTGAGAACAATAATAATAATATTATTAACTTAAATGATCAATTTTCAAGTCCAATTCCCTCATTCAAAAACAAATATGTACAAACACATGATGCTCAATTTAATGGTGGCAAAGCCAAGGGATGAGACTTTGACTCCACCAATATAGACCAAAGTACTTGCACATCTTCATATGGACATGACTTTACATCCTCATACAATATATATATCCCTCTGCCTGCACGTTATGTACCGTTGGTTGGTTAACTTTCACGTTTATTAATAAAATAACAACAAAAACTTGGTTAACAATAAAATAACAACAAAAACTTGGTTGACGTACGTGTTTATTAACAAAACAACAACAAAAACTTGAATGAGTGCGGTGTAATGAGATGAAACATACTCTTGTGGTGGGCAGAATGTAGTTTAACCCAAAGCTTCTTGAGTGGAGAGAAGAGGGATTGAAGCCACCCCATTCTAGGAGAAGAAAATGTTCATGGTTGGTGAAAATAAGATGTGGCTAGCTAAGAAGGGGTTGGGTTGAGGTTGCTTAGATAAGGGTCAAGTTTTTTACTTGCATTTCCCTTCAAGGCTAATCATAAAAATTTGGTACTGGTGTAATGTCACTCTATTTGAACAACCAGTCACCATTCCCTTCTTTCACTTTCCAAAAACCACATAAAAACTTAAAATTGCCTTTTTTTCTAGAAAAGGTAAAAAAGAAGAGTACAAATTGAAACTCTCATGAGCTATTTGACTAAATGTAAAATAAAAAATGGCCATTGACCTTTTTTTTTTACCAAACTAGCCAAAAAAGCGAAAATATCCCATAATTTTTCGCTGGAATTTAATATTATAATTTTTTTAATTTTTCAAATTTTGTGGGGACGAATGGCGATTGAGTCTGGCGAAATTTTTGAAAAATAGCGAAAAAATTGAAATTGGCGAAATTTTGGGAATTTGCGAAAATTCTCAAAAGCAGCGAAATTTTGACCGATTTTGGCGAAAATTTGGAAAAAAGGGCGAAAATTCAGGGAATCTTGAAAAAGTGGTGAAAATTTGATTACTTTCGGCGAAAATTCAGTGTTTGACCAAAAAGTGGCGAAAATTTGATAAAAGTGGCGAAAATTTGACAAAAAGTGACGAAAATTTAGAAAAAAAGACATAAAGTGATGGCGAAAATTCAGGGAATCCAGCGAAAATTCAGGGAATCTAGCGTTAGGATTTGACATATTTTCGCCATTTTTACTATAAATTCGTCATTCACTCATAATTTCGTCATTCACTCCAAATTTTCGCTATTCACTCATATTTTCGCCATCTTTTCTCCGCTTACATTATAAAAATGAATGTTATTTAAGTTTTTATTATTATCAGTTACTTTTTCTTTATATTTAATATTTGATAAAATCTCATTTAATTAGTTAAAACTAATTATATATATATATATATATATATATTTGTTTATTTATACTGGAACACTATTATGCCTCCAAGGTGGCTATTAGATGTAATATGAAAATTGTTAAAGAAATTCGTGAAAAGTTAATAACATATTCAAGTGCACTCATTATTTTTAGTAACACATGTTTTGGATATTGGTAAAGATATGAATATCTTAACAGTGAAGCATCATTAGTTCATTTCATATTTCAAACTCAAATATTAACTGATAATCCAGAGAATGGCATAAACTTTTGGTCATAGAGAATTTTGTTTGATTACTGGTTTTAAATTTGGTAAAGTTAAACCTCACATAAATTACCAAAGTGCTCCTTTTTTTTAAAGAAAGGTTATTTGGTAGTCACAAAGTTAAGTCAGAAGATTTGTTATATATTTTTAAAAATGATTTGCTAACTTTAGAAGAGATCGATGCTGTTCGGGTTTGTTTGTTATTATTGGTTGAGGTCGGATTTAAGGGATTAGAACTTAAAAATTTGTTGGATCCGTTTCTTTTAAAATTGGTTAATGATCTAAGGGCATGGAATGATTACCCATTCTAATTCGGAAATTAAATTATAATATTTTAATATTAAAAATTAATAATATTTTAATAATATTTAAAAAAACAATTTTTAATATTAAAAGTTAAAAATTTAAAAAAATAATAATATTTTAAAACAATTCGGAAAAAAATAATAATATTTTAATATTAAAAATTAAATTATAATTTAGAAAACAATATGGTGAAAATATTCCATATTTTTTCGCCGGCTTAAAAAATGGCGAAATTTATTTTATTTATTTTTTTAGCGAAAATTAAGACATTATTTGGTGATTTTTTTTGATTTTTTGCGAAAATTTGCCCCAAAATTTTCCTGATGACGAAAATTTCGCCATTTTGACAAATGGCATCATCTGATTGGTTGGCGATTTTGGTAAAAATAAAAGTCAATGGCCATTTTTGAATTTTCATTTGGTCAAATGGCCATTTTGGTGAATATGTATTTATGTATGTATAGTTTTGCCTATATATATAAAGGTGTCGAGGATTTTTTTTTTGTTTTTATATCATTTTAACTTATATTATATTTTAGACTTTGTAATTAATTTTGGGTGTATTTTGTTCTCTTACAACTTTTAAAATACGATGTTTTAGAGAATTCCGAGTGTGTCGTTGCGACGTGCCTATTTTTATCATCGTTTCGATATAAGTTTTATTCAAAAATGAGATTTCGTTATAATGTACAAGTAATGGAAGCACAAACGTACAAACCGTCGAAGCTGCTTTAAAGTTTCATTTTTTTTTCCTGTTACAACCTTTAGAATATGATGTTTATAGAGTTCGGGATTTTCCTTTTCCATGTGTTTTTTTTAACCGTTTCGATATGATCTTTTTGGGCAGGTGAATAGGTCGTGGAAACCGAGTGTTATAAATTTTCACACTTAACCGATATCGGCCGAACAACATTGGTATCGACGTCGTTATTATCGAAATCGGTACCGGCCTTGTTACTATCGGAACTGGTATTGGTATTCTTTGTTTTGGTTTTCGATCGATGTAAAACACTTTTCGATATCATTTTGGCATGTAACAACTTTATTATTTAGTTTCTCTTTCGTTTGCTATAGCGAGTGTCGGTTTCATACCGGTACCGTAACAAGCTGAACTTGTACCGACAAAATTCATGCCGCACATGATTGGATAACCATTGCACATGATTCTAACTTATATATACATATTTTTTTTTCAAATATTTAAATTTTTTTATTGACTATTTTCAACATGTTTAAACAAAAACCATTTGCTAGCTGATTTCTACCTTGTGTTGTTTTTTCTTTTTCAAGTTGAATTTATCAATGAACGACTGTACCTGTCATAAAATCCCATTAAATCATTTAGGGGCTGTTTGATAGCTTCTTAATGATTCCATTAAGAAGCTACCTCTGAATCGTTCAGATGTAAGGGGTGTTTGTTTCGCTGACAACCCACCTGTTAATGGTTTATTTTACCTCTTAATGGTTCACCTGAAAAACCATGTTGAACCATTCAGACTTCTTAATGATTCAGCACTTGCCAAACAACCCCTTAGTCACAGATTTATTCACTTAACTAGGTTAGAATCTCGTGTATTACACGAGTTGTATATTGAAACCGATATAACTTATAAATTTGTAAATACATCCTAACCTGTCAGACTATTTATGATAGTCTAATTTGTCAGACTATTATGATCGTCTCGATATATATCAAGTGAAAATGTGTATATATAACAAATTAGTATTTTTCTTTAATAATATACTAGCTTAAAATCCTGTGTATTACACGGGTTGAATAAATAAATTTTTTTACTTAATAACAAAAATTTTATATTTTAAAAAACCAGTGTATAAACAGGTATATTACATCGGTTAAACTATTTATAATTAAATAATAAGTATCTGTAATTGACTCTATATTAATTTACAAATTTGGTTTGTCTCACATATGAGTACTATTCATCAATGTCACTTAGTTAATAGTTAAATTAAAAAAACTTTTTAATATTGAACAACCAAATACTCAGTTCAGTATTCTCTTTCAACTTTTTTTCCTCCACCGACCTAGACATACATTTTATGCTTTATGTACAACCTATTCATGCTTCCTTTATTTCTATGTTTAACACGTGGGTTTTCATCTTATCCTTTCTCCCTGCCTCTTATAAATTCTCAGGAAAAACATCGATGTTTCTAGGGCATTTGATCACTGCAATCAGTCTATCCTCTACAGCTACTGCTTCAGGTTATTCATCTCTTGATATGTTTAATTTTGCTTTTTTCCATGGGTTGTGCTTTGGAAATCAATCATAACCCTAATTTCTGTTTGTGTTTGTTTTACTTTCCATCTATTATGTGAATGAAATTGGATTTTGTGTATGAAGGGTTTCCAACAACTAGGCTCTTGAAATACCTCATAAATTTTCAGCTCAAAAGTATGTTATTTTCCATTTTTAAGAACTGATATAATAAAATGCACAATCAAAAAAAATTCTGCACAATCTGTCTATTCTTTATTAAGGAACTATGTTTATATTTAATATTTTTTTTGACTTTCAGTGAAGAGGAAAATCTAATAAGATAGTAAATAAGTTGTATTTGATTAAGATGACTTCGATTGCTTAAATATAAAACATAGCCCGCTTTACCCATTAGAGATAAAAGATAACCTGAATTGACCTGTTAAAACATAAAACATAACCTCAATTGACCCGTTAAGAGATAAAACATAATCTCAATCGACCCGTTAGAAATAAAACATAGGCCGAGTTCAAAGCGTTAGGAGATAACAAATGACCTCCCATTAGAGATAAGACATACCACATTTGACACGTTAGAGATATAACACAATGTGAATCCAACCGGTAGAGATTAATTATTACCCGATTTATACCCGTTAGATTAACCATACCCGGTTTCGACCCGTTAGAGATAATCGTCCGTTCAACCCGTTAGAAAAACATAACCGATCTTTAGTACTTCTTGAAGGTCATCCATGTAGTAATTGATTTTTTACTATATTTGTTTCTCATATAAAATATAAAACTATATGACAAAATTCTAATCCGAAATACATCCGTTGAATCAACAAATTTTGAACTGCAAGAATAAAGTATTAAGGGATTATAAAATACATGTATTTTATAATTCTATCCTTCAGTAGTATGCATTTTAATTGCTTTACGTCTTTTGCATTACTATTGTGTAATTTATTCGACTGGTGTTCTTGATTAATGTTGTGTTTTTTGCAGTATTACTGCTACCTTTTCACTGAACTTTGCTGCTACCTTTCAGGTTTGCTTTATTTTCTTTATTTGTACTACCTATATTTACTGTATCAGTTATCTTGATGTATTACCTTTGCTTATTTCATACACTGCCACATGTCGATGTCTAAGAAGCGTATACGTATGTCTAATAATTCAATAGCTTCCGCATCTACTTCATCTGACTATGTTGGCTATACGTCCTTAACACAAAATAAGCGTCGTACTACCATGTCCCATTGTTCTTCTTCTGAAACATCTATGTATATAGATATTGGCGATTGTGGCTGCGTTTGTGAATACTGTGATGCGCTTTTCTGGTATGATGAATGTTGTGTTAACAGCTTAATAAACCGTCGGCCAAGATATACTCAGTGTTGTAGAGCTGGTCGTGTGAGGCTTCCGGTTTTTAGAACTTACAGTTCGGTTATCGTTGAACTATTTGAACAACCTAACTTTCTTTCAAACATTCGCGCTTATAACTCAATGTTCTCAATGACATCTTTCGGTGCTAAGGTTGATCATTCTGTCAATCATTCTTCTGGTCCTTACGTTTTCAAAATCGAAGGCCAAGTACATCATTGGCTTGGTACTTTGTGTCCGCCTGCAAATGAAAAACCTAGATTCTTACAATTATACATATACAACACCAACAATGAGGTTTCTAATAGACTTAACGTTTTTAATGGCGAAACAAACTCACAACTTGATGTCGAAACTATATCGCTACTTATCAAAGAACTAGAAAACACAAACGCGTTGGTAAAACTTTTTCGTACTGCTAGGGATATCAGTCAATCTGCTGAGCTACCAACGTTCAGTGTTCGTCTTTTCGGTTCTGATTCTGAAAGGTCCTATGACAAGCCTTCCGGTAACACTATTGGAGCGATCATTACAGACGATAATCCTTCCACCCAAAGCTTTGATATTGTTATTCGTCACAAGGATGGTAATCCACAACGAATCAGTAAACTGCATCCACTGTACATGTCCTTGCAATATCCATTGTTGTTTGTTTATGGAGAAAGTGGATGGTCTACAAGTCTACGTTTACATGGCGATAATTCTTCTCAGGATAAAAAAATGACAATGAATATGTTCTACATCTATCACCTTCATGATCGCCTGAACTTATATAGTCTATTACTCAGAGGCGGACGTCTTTTCCAAAAGTACTTGGTAGACGCCTATGTATGCATTGAGGAAAGTCGTCTCGATTACATAAGACAAAACCAAAATACTTTCAGTACTGAGTTTCTGCAAGGCGTTCATGATGCTATACAACAAGGTGATACTAATGGATGTCATATTGGAAAAAGACTCCTCCTACCATCATCCTTTTAGGTGGCCCTAGATACATGTACAAACACTATCAGGACGCACTTGCCATATGCAGGGTGCATGGAAATCCACAATATTTCATTACATTTACATGTAATGTTAAGTGGCCTGAAATTGAAAGATATATTTCTCAGTTTCCTATGCTAAAACCAAACGATCGTCCCGATATTATTGCAAGGGTCTTCCAACTTAAACTCAACTCATTGCTTGACTTTCTTAAAACAAAAAAACCATTTGGTGAGGTTGCTGCAGGTCATTGTCTCATACATTTTTAAACAATTCTTATTACTCTTAACCCTTATAACCTTTCAGCTACTCTTTCATGTTTGCAAATTTGTACACCATAGAGTTTCAAAAAAGAGGCCTTCCACATTGTCACTTACTATTGTGGGTGACTGAATCACATAAGATTACAACTGCTGAACAACTTGACAACTTCATCTCTGCTGAAATTCCAGACCCTGTAGCAGAACCCACTTTGTGTAGAGTTGTTACTGAGCTCATGTTACACAATCCCTGCGGTGTCATCAACCCTAACACATCGTGTATGAAGTCTGGATCTTGCTCAAAAAAGTTTCCAAAAGACTACCGGTCAGTAACGTCATTTGATAAAAACGGATACGCACAATACAAAAGACGTCCTAATTCCTTTACGTGTAAAAAAAACAACATTGTTGTTGATAATGGTTATGTTGTTCCATATAACCGTCTTTTGTGCCTACACTACCACGCCCACATAAACGTCGAATACTGTGGATGGAGTATGCTTATCAAGTATCTCTTCAAATACATATCAAAGGGTGTTGATCGCATACGATATTCAATCACAAAGACACCAATTCTACCACTCCATCTGCTGCTAATACTTCCCAAATAGATGAAATCAGTAATTTTGTAGACGGCAGATTCATTTGCCCACACGAAGCAGCATGGAGAACCCTTAACTTTGTTATTCACTCTAGAAACCCGGCCATACAACTTCTAGTAGTTCACTTGGAAAATATGCAAAATATAACTTTCAAAGATGTGGACCCTCTTCAAAATATATTGACTAACACCCATTCAAGAAAAACAACATTAACAGAATGGCTTAGAAACAACTTCTATGATGAAAGCGGCCGCCACCTACGTTACATCGACTACCTATCAGCGTACAGGTGGGACACCGCCTCTAAATGTTGGATACGAAGGCGCTCAAATAGAAAACCTTCCATCAGAAGACTTATATACATTCACCCAACATGTGGAGAGGCATTCTACTTACGCATGCTACTAAGCCATCAAAAGGGTTGTCGGTCTTTTACTGATATTCGAATTGTAAATGGCCAAGTAGCACCTACGTATCGTGATGCATGCAAGATGCTCAACCTGCTTGAGGATGACAAGGAATGGTCAAATGCATTAAATGAGGCTTCTGCGTGGGCAACCGCATCTGAATTCCGCACTCTTTTCGTCCACATGCTTCTGTACTGTAGAATTGCAAATCCACAACAATTATGGCATGATCATTGGAGTAAGATGGCCGATGACGCAGAAAGAAATCATGGACTCATAAACCCAATAGATCAAAGACAATATGTATTGTATGAGTTGGAACTTCTGCTTCGTTCAGGCGTTAATGCTTCTACACTTTCCAAATATGGCTTACCGATGCCTGACAAGCCCTCAATTGCCCGTCTTAACAACAGACTCCTGCTAGAAGAAAAAAATTATGATAGGGAGCAACTCGCACATGATCATGAGTTATACAAAGGTCGTCTAAACCATCAACAACATAACATATACGACCGAATCCAACAATCGGTAGCTTCCAATACACAAATTCTAGCCTTCGTTTATGGTCATGGCGGTACTGGAAAAACTTATCTATGGACAACCATAATATCAAGATTAAGTTCAGAAGGAAAAGTTGTACTTGCTGTCGCTGCATCAGGCATAGCATCTCTTTTGCTACCTGCTGGAAGAACCGCCCATTCCAGATTCAAGATTCCCTTAGATCTCACTGACGAGACAACATGCTCCATTTCTAAAAAAACTCATCTTGCCCAACTACTAACAGAGACTTCACTAATAATATGGGATGAGGCCATCATGAATGATCGCAGATGCTTCGAGTCATTAGACAGGACCCTAAAAGATCTACTAGATAACAACCATCTACCCTTTGGTGGAAAATCAATAGTTTTAGGTGGTGACTTTAGACAAACACTACCAATAAAGCCCAAAGCCTCTAAAGAAACCATTTTGTCTTCATCACTTCCTAGATCATATCTATGGAACAAGTTCATGGTTTTCAAATTAACGGAGAACATGCGTTTGCAGAGACCATCACTTAGCCGTGAAGAACGAGAAGAAATTGCAGCATTCTCATCATGGTTGTTGGCGATAGGAGACGGCCTACTTGGAACCCCAAGCATAGACAATCCACAAAACACGAAAATGGTTGAAATTCCAGAGCAATTCATAATACCTTTCGATGACAATGCACTCATAAAGCTCATACGTTTTATATATGATGAGGAGACCCTACAAAACCCATCTCCATCAACGCTTTCCACAAAGGCAATCGTCTGCCCAAGAAACGAAACAGCTCACGAAATCAACATGATAGTTCACAATATGTGTCAAAGAACACCGGTCTCTTATCTAAGCACCGACGCGGTTACTCCACACGCAAACAACAACGATGACCCAGATGTACTTTTTCCGCCAGATTATCTTAACATGCTTGACTTTCCTGGATTACCCCCACATAGGCTTGAACTTAAAACAAACAGTCCCATAATATTGCTTAGAAATATGAATCCAACTCAAGGACTTTGTAACGGTTCACGCCTAATTGTTACACAACTGTTGCCTACAATAATAGAGGCAGTAATAATGACAGGAACCCATGTCGGCCATCGCGTATACATAACACGAATATGTTACGCATAACGACAAAGAACTGCCTTTTAGTTTCAACAGAAAACAGTTCCCATTAAAACTCTGTTACGCAATGACTATCAACAAGAGTCAAGGTCAATCGTTGGACAAAATTGGCATATACCTTCCCCATCCGGTATTTAGTCATGGCCAACTATATGTTGCATTATCGCAAGCAACCACACCTAAAGCTTTGAAGATTCTTATTGTTCCCCAAGAAAATTGTCAACCAAACACAACAAAAAACATAGTTTACTCAGATTTTATAAACGAAGTCAACTCTAACTAAGTAACCCATTTTTTCTTCCCAAAAATCACCCACCACTGCTATTTGTATATATATTAAACTTATTTGTAGACTTTTTAATACATAACGTACAGGTCAACTGCAAATACGATATGATAACAACAAAAAAAGTGCATATATGATATATGTTTCAAGCACTATTTTAACATACCATCATTTCTTTATTCTAATAACAGCATGGACTTCACAATGATTCGTGACATATAAGAAAACCATGCTATTGCACATATTCAAATTAGAGTGATCAACAAATGGATACAACGAACAAAGACAGAAGACTTATGTTATCTTTTCGTAGATGAACAGGTAACCTCAATAGCTCACTGCTTAACATACTTATACTTCTATTTTAACTAACACATATATTGTTTTATAGAGTGATGCCATAGAAGCAGTAGCAAACTCAAAAGATGAAGCATACTTCAACGAAAAGCTAAAGATCCAATCATGTTACATCATAGCCGAATGCATTGCAAAACCCGCAAGAAGCTACAATCCGGTCGTGTCACACAAGGCATCCCTGCGTCTAGGAAAAATAGCCGTCTTCACACCAGTTGACAACAACAAGATACCAACGTACCACTTCGACTTTGCTCCTTACAACATCCTTGAAGAGCGTACAACAAAACCAAGAAGGTTAACAGGTAACAATAAACAAAAACACCTCATAATAAAAACATCAAATATCAACGATTATCATTAACCAATATACACACAGATTTCATAGCACGTGTGGATGAACTCAAACCTGTGGAGAACCGGTCAGGCAAATTACTAAGAAAACTAACCATTCAAGACGAAAGGTAAACTTACATAGAATATTTATGCAACTGTAATAACATAATTGTTGTCGCTGATTTTCCTTTGTATATTAAAAACTTTCACTATTACTTTTATTACTATAAATGTAATTACTTTCACTATGATTTAAATTTTTTTTTCATACTACATTTTTTCTAACTATTTACCACATCAACAGCAAAAACACAATTGAAATAACATTCTGGAAGGAAAAGCTACCAGAACTTGAAGACAAACCACTTCTTGGAAACATAGTTGCTATTACAGCTACTTTTGTAACGAAATATATGGGTAAAAGATCAATTCCATTTAATAAATTCATATTGCTTATCTAACTTTCTATTACTATTATATTTAATTAGAAAAAGTATGCAATCACATGCTGATATATATAACTTAAATATTGTGCAGAGCACATTCAGATGCAATCCACAGACGCCACAACCGTAACTGTAAACCCCCCAATACCACAACTTAAAGATTATCAAAACAGGTACTATAGTAGATTACCAAACAACATCTAACAAAAAAGAGGTTTTTTTCACAAAAAATTATACAATGGATACCAACCTCTCCTGATAAAAGAAATCTCTTTTTGGCAGGTTTAGTACCATACCAAGATGCGTGGCATCAGGTCCATCAGCAACAATGACACTTGCAGACATCCTTGCAAGAAACACAAGTCAAAACAAGGTTTGCAATATATATATATATATATATATATATATATATATATATATATATATATATACATATATAAATCAAACTCATAACAGCCACCTACTAATAAACTAAACATCCACAGCAAACCCGATTCATAACCGAAGCCGCTATAACAGAAATAGACGACCAACATACATGGTATTACACAAAATGCAAAGTTTGCAACAAGCCAGCTCACTTGCAGCATGGACACCAGCCACTGTTCGTCTGCGAAGACCACAAAGGACCAGAAGAAGCAAACATTATGTAAGTTATTCAAACATACCAGATTTTTACCAAAAACATCTATGTCACTTATAAACTCAACTTTTATAAGGTATTGTGTCAATGCAACAATTGTGGACCAAACATTGAATGCCAACGCCGTCTTCTTCAACGAGCCCATGACCATGTTGCTGAACATAGACTGCAAAGACATGGTCATTAAACATCAAAACACAAACCCTCGCGTAATCCCAGATAAAATACTTGCTGCACGGGGTATCATGTGCTCCATGAATGTGACAATGAAAAATGACGGGAAATTCGTGGTTAATAAGTTGACAAAATGCCAGACTCTATCTCCAAACACACCAGACCCAAAAAAGCCTACAAAGCAAAAACAACTACAACTACAACTACCACCAGGTAATTAGTACATTCACCTTATGTTTTCAAGTGGTTCTTATTTTTAGTCCATAGCTTTATATTTTTTCCCCCTTCCAACAGATGATGATGTGCTACCCAAAAAGCCAAGACATTAAGCTTCAACACCACGCCTCATCAAAACAGTAGAACATCTTTTCTAACCAACAGCTGCAACATGTGTATTTTGTACTTAATCACCAGCTTAAAAACCTAATCTTTTGTATATCACTTATCAACACTAACTGATGACAACAACTAGCAATGCCTTTTGTAACTGGTCTATCAAGGCCTGTTATATCTCATAATGGTTGGTAACCGCTAAATAACTTTCTTTTGTCTACGTACAAAACATCCATTACCACAAAAATATAACTTGCGCGCGGCAACGCGCGGGCTAAGAACCTTGTTAGATTTATATTAAGTCTAAAAATAATTTTTTTAATATGATTATTCAATATGAGGGACAGAGGCTGTAACGAACCAAAATCCGGGTTTCGTTTTCAAATAAATAAAATATTTCAATAAATATTATGGTGAAAATAATATTTTAAAAATAAGTTGAAACAAGTGGGTTTCAAGTTAGTAATGGGGTTATACTAGTTTTAACTAGTTTTAGAATGAAATGGGTGAAATGAAAGTTGAGGGGCCAAAAGTGTAACATGGAAAATCTGCCATTTTGACTTGGAGAAGTCAAAATTAACCTCATTTTGAGGTGTTGAGGTCGTGGGTGTTCAAGAGGAGAAAAATGGAGAAAACTCAATTAAAGCCTAAATCGTGCATTTGAGCTTTGATTTGTGAAGGTTTTAGCTCACACATCACCTTTCTAACATCAAGTAAGTGCAATCTTCCATTGACTAAAATTCATGTATGCATGTAGTTAATTGGTGTTAGATTGTGGATAATCTAGCTAAACTAAAGGTAAAGTGTGGTGATTAACATCCTAGAACCCTTTGATTTTGATTATGAGAAGTTAGGGTTCATATGGTGAAAATTGGGGGTGTTTGGATCATGATGCTAGAATGATGAATTAGTGAAGATTAAGTGTTTAGTTGGTAATAGACACTTGAACAAACACCAAATTGACCTAATAAAAGTTAGTGAATGGGAATAACCCAAACATGTCAGTTTAGGTTGGGAATGGAAATTTGGGTTGTGAACCCAATTGTAATGTGATTTTGATGAATGTTAGATTACTACACTAGGTGTATATGTTTAGGTAATCAAATTACAAAGCTAGAAGGTGGTGCGGGATTTTCTAACTCAAAAGGTAAGTGTCTTTGCACTTACTTAATAATGTTGATAATTGGGTGGTATATGTGTTATGATGCATACTATGTGTTGAAATGAATGTGTGTGATTATTGAATGAACTAGTATATGGAAAAGTATGAATGTAGTTATAGTGATAAAACTATAATGGATATGTGTAAATGAATGAATGTGGTTAATGTGGAAATACCATAATGGTTAGGTGAATGAATGTAGTTATAGTTGAAATGCTATAATGGATATGTGTGAATGAGGTTATGATCTATGAATCATAATGGATATGAGGTTATGATCTATGAATCATAATGTATATGAGGTTATGATCTATGAATCATAATGTATATGAGGTTATGATCTATGAATCATAATGGATATGAAGTTATGGTTAAAATACCATAATGGATATGAGGTTATGATCTAAGTATCATAATGAATATGAGGTTATGGCCTATGTGCCATAATGGATATGAATTTATGGCCTATGTGCCATAATGGATATGAATTTATGGCCTATGTGTCATAATGGATATGAAATGGTGAAATATGAATGCTATATGAAATGAATAAAACCTGTAGTGGAAATGCAAGTGTAAATAACCTTAATTGACCAAATTGGTGCAAACGGGTCAAATGGGTGAAAGGGGGAAAACAAGTGTAAATACTTGTTTGAATATGTTTATCTTCATTACTAACGGTGATATGTTAATGTGGTTATGTAGGGAAAGCTCCGATATAGGTCAAAGTCAAGTCCAAGGCGTTGAAGGATTCTCATATGCGTTTTGGTATTTTGAGGGTTTAAAGGAAAATACTTAGATGCTAATGTAAATTGATACAAGAAATAATATTTTTAGTGTTTATAAATGTGGTATGAATGTTTTTGGTCAAACCCAAAAGATAGAAATGTTTTTGTGACGTGTTGATAAAAAATGGTAGAAATTTGGCTAAGTGTGGAAAAAACCCAATTTTCTATTTACAAGAGTCCCCCGCGGTACGCGAGAGCCAGAGAGGGTTCTCTCGCGGTACGCGAGAGACCTGGTTCTCGGACATGCAAAGTTGGACTCCCTCGCGGTACGCGAGGGGAGGTGTCCAGGTTCTCGCGGTACGCGAGAAAAAAAAATAAAAAAAAAATTTGGGATAAAAGCTTTCACGTGTGTTTAATTTTTTAATAATTGGTGTTCCAATTATGGGTGTTACAAATTGGTATCAGAGCAATGGTTTGAAGGATTTGGTGATGTGGCACCAAACTCAAACCGGATGCTCTTGATATGGGGGAAATGATACGAGAATCCATGAAGGACTTGACCAAGACTCGGAGCTTTCAGAAATGAAAGGTTAGTAATGATTTGATAAAGTGGTTATATATATATATGGTCTATATGTATATGTATGAATGAATGGCAAGGTGTTATGTGTGCCAAAACTTGTTTTGTGATTTTTTATATGTAGATGATAATTACAATTGAACATATCGTATTATTAAACATGTCTAGCCAATATGATTAATAAGACGAGATGTGCAAAGGTCTTTATGATAACCATATGACAATGAACATTTACAAGGATTAGGTGAAGGTGATTATATATATATGTATGTATATAGGAAGATATATATATATATATACTTAATACATATAAGAGTGAATGTAAGATGGATTTCCCTAAGGTATTGAAAGTGTAAGGGTGTTAAGGTGTTTCTGTTCTAATACTCAGCTAAGAGATGACAGATGATGTAAATAGGGAACCGTTGGATCCATGGATCCATGAAGAGATGAAGGAAGATGTGGACAAGGCTTTCGAGCAAGCTACATCTTTGTTGATGGAGGAAATGAGAGAAGCTATTAAGCTTACTCTCGAAGAGATGTCAAAGGAAAAGGAGAGAGAACCACAAGATTCTACTCTCAAAGAGTTCATGGTAATCAGGCTCAGGGAGTATAATGGGTAAGTGGACCCGATCCTTAGCCACAGGTGGGTGGTAGGCATGAAATCAAACTTTGAAATGACTTAGTTAAAATTTGATCGGGTTTGTTTGAGGGGCATATGTATAAGTAGAAGAAATTGTGGATGAAAGTCGTCTTAAGGACTCAGGCGTGATGGAGTCAAGAGGTGTATCGCCTCGGAAATGGTGAGGAATGTGGAATTGGTTGGAACAAATAGAAGGCATCTATCTAGTGGAGGATGACTAGAGCTTCCTATCAGGTTGTGTAGATCTTCCTTCGAGGAAGATAGGGCTCTTTGAGGTGATCCTTGGGAGGAACCGTGTGAAGCCTAGAGAGCGGAAATAACTACGGTTGGTGAACCGAAGTGGAAAGAAAACTTTGTTTTCGCAAGAAGGTTCGTGGTGTGCGAACCAAAGGAGTTAAAGGGTGAGAGTTAATAGTTGATTAATTAACGATGAATCGCTATGATGGTTTTGGCTTTTGAAGCAATCCATCGTGGTTAGTGGATGGCGTATTACTCACGATGAGTCGACTCCGGGACGTGACGGAGGTTTGGTGGATTATTATTCGTGAGGAGAAAGGCATTATGGGGTGAAGGCACATGCATCGGGGGGATTCAAGAGATGACGTTGAAATACCATTGATTGCAAGCCATGGTGGGTGGCATCGTGGAAGAGTTCCTTCATATACAGCGTATAATAGTGGTGGTCAACAAGATTTCGGGCAAGTTTTTTATGATTAGTTGTGGTCTCGCTCAAAATCTTGGAATCGTAGAAGAGATGTAAATAGATCGGGTTTCCCGATGCTATCTGGTGACGTTATTCATTGGAGTTGGACCATTAACATTAAGGGTGTTATAATGTTGATGTTTATATGATTTAAATGTAGGAGGTTATGGACGAAACAATCACATGAATCTTAATCCTGCGATGGTGAAAGAGGTGTTCGGTTACTTAGTAACCATATTGATGTCAAATGTGACAGAGGGGTAGCGTGTTGATCAATGTTCATTAGAGACAGCAAAGCACGAGGTATACGAATTGGTGTATACATGGCTTATGCCATCGACATCAACCGGGGGATATAAAGGGATACTTAGTTTTCCTGTTGAGAAAGAGGGTTTGATAAGGGTCATCTTCTCCATCTTCATCTCCTACACCTCCATTAATGGTGTTCTTGGTGGGTTTTTGATGAAAACGAATTTGGGGTTGTATTGGGTGAAATTGATGATAGATAACTTGTTATCTAGCTTAACTAAGGGTGTTGGGAGGTGTTTAACATCCTAGAATCATCTAATTTCTATTATGAGAAATTAGGGATCTTGAGTACTAAATTGAGGATTTTTGATTTAGAATGTTTGGATGATAAATGGAGGGTGATTAAGTGTCTAGGATGTTAATAGACATATGATTGAGTAAGAATCCTCTTTCAATTTGGTGAATTATAAATTTGAGGTTTTGGGTGGAATTGGGTGAAAACCCAAATGGGTCAAAATGGATGAATGTTGTGTAGGGAGGTTTAAAACTTGTTTAAGGTGTAATTAATCAAGTTTAGAACGGGAGAAATCCATAAGATCTAGGTTGGGTGTTAGACCTCTATTGGTAAATGGTGAATTGGTGAATATGGGATTTGACTTTAATGGGTCAAACGGGTCAATATGGGTTGAAAGGTTAAAATTGGGTGTTGGAGGTTTGGTTAAGTTTGTATGAACCAAATTAAGTTGGGGTTGTTGATCTTTAGATCATAGGTATGTCATGAATCTCAATGTGGTGAATGAATTGAGATTGTATGACTACTAAATGCAAGTTGATTGCTAGGTAATCAAGACGTTAAAGGAGCTATCTTGGAAGACCAAGTGGAATCGTCTATAGCTAAAGGTAAGTGCTTTGCACTTACTTAGTAATGATAGGTGGTAGTAAACACATATAGTGTTATACATGTTGATTTGTTGACTATCATGTGTGTAATTGTGCATATGTTGTTTTAATAAACTTGCATATGGGGAACGTATGCAAGGGGAGGGTTTTTAAGGTGCTTGAGGTCCATGAATCTCACATTGTAGTATGGTGATAAATTCTTTGAATGACTTATGTGGTTTAGAATCAAACAAATTAATTAAGTGGTTTATGGTCAAACAAATGTAGTAATTTAGTGAATTTGACTTATGTGGTTTGGAATCAAACAAATGTGGTAATTTGACTTATGTGGTAAATAGTCAAACTAAATTGTGGGATGTGGTGTATTGGTGTAATTTGACTTATGTAGTAAAGAGTCAAACTAAATTGGGTAATGTGGTGTGTTGATGTAAATTGACTTATGTGGTAAATAGTCAAACTAAATTGTGGAATGTAGTGATTTGGTGTAATTTGACTAATACGTGGTAAGAGTCAAAGTAAAATGCAATTGGTGGATTGAGGTCATGAACCTTATTTATGTCAATGTAGCTTGAAGTCTTTGAACTTCACTAATGTCGTTGTTGCTTGAAGTCTAAGAACCTCACGCGAAAGTAATTTGAGGTCATGAACTTCACAAAGTTGTGTTGTGGCGTTTGAGGTCTTTAGAACCTCATGTAGATGAGTTTGAAGTCTAATAACCTCACATGGTAGTTATTTGAGGTCATGAACTTCACAAGTCGTTTTGTGGTATTTGAAGTCTAAGAACCTCACATGAAAGTTAATTGAGGTTGTGAACTTCACATAGTCGTTTGTGGTGTTTTGAGGTCTTTAGAACCTCACAAGGAAGTATGATAGTGTTGTTAGGTGTTTAAAACATTCATGAAATGTTGTTGGTTGCTTAAAACGACTAGGGGACAAGTCGGGAGGGTCGAAAAGGCTAAAAATTTGCAAAACAATTTGGCTGATTTTGGACCGGAGTAATTTACGGCGGGCTGGAGTATTTTACGCCCATAAAGGGCTGTTTACGGCCACATTTACGCCCAAATTGTTGAAATGTTGTTTTTGGTTGATTATTGTTGTAAGGGCATGGGGGGCTCACATGGGGGTCGTATATCATTACTAATGGTTTATTTATGGTGTTTTCTTGTAGGTAAGCTCCGGTTGAAGTACGCTTCGTGTTGGATTGGATTCTCAATACTTTTGGTGGATGTTCATGGTTTGAGTTAGAACTCATGGATGAGGAGTCTTTAAACTTGTTTGAACTATCTTCTTGATGTTAAAACTGGTCGTTATCCTTAACATGTTGGTCGTGGTTTTAAAACAACTTATGTCGTAGTCGTTTTGTTATTATTAAAACGTGTTGTTTTGTCAAGAGTATGTTTATGGGACCTATTTTCGCATGATTTTGAAAGTTAAAATCGGTTAAAAATTTTGAGTGTTACAACTTGGTATGTGAGAATACATGAGCAAGTGACAAGTGTCTCTTTCAAAACCTTTATTTATTAGTATTTATTATAGATTATAGATATAGATTATTTTGCTTGAAAAATCTAGCTTAATATAGAACACAGGGCCGGACCAATGGGCCAGAAGGGTAAAGCTAGAAATCTTATGGCCTCTATTTTTATAAAGTTTTAATATAAGTAGGGCTATTGTTGGAAGTTTTTGTTGGGTTGAAAAAACAGTAGAAACGTGTTGGGCTCAGATTCACTACTTGGGCTTTAGTTAAATCAACAATGTATTTGGAATCGGAGTTGATGGGCTTAAAGATAATTTTATTTGGGTTGAAAGTGCTACTGGATCGATGTTAAAGAAAAATGGTATATTGGGCTTCTTAAATCTCAAGTGGAACTAAAATAGGAGTTAAAAAGGGGTTTTATACGCTAGGTGGGGTGGGTGGGGATTGATTAAATAAGAGTTTATGGGTTTAACTTATATTTTTTTAATTAATCACTAATCTATGAAGTCATTGGCTTTTTCATTAACACTTGGTACATGTTTGAGAATTTGGATTGCTAATTGGTTATATAACATATCACTTGTGTTCTTGTTGGATCGTGAGATCAACATAATCAAATTAAGTAGTTTTGCAATTATCTATCATTTAATTTATTTATCCATTCATGTCTATGTAAATGCCAATTGCTAGTAATTAGCCTACACAAAGTGTTTCTATATCCTGAAACCTGGGTGTGATCATATCTTGTTATTTGGAAATCAATCAGTTTATTTAGGTTAGCGTTTGGTATGCAGTAATTGGAGATGGAATGAAATGAACGATTTTGAGGGAATGAAAAAAATGATGTTTGGTTGGACGATTGAATGGAATCACCCATTCCACAAGGAATGTCATTCCCTCTAATTCCCTTAAATTCATTCCATCCCCACTTTCACCATTTATCACCACCAAAACCTCCTACCACCACCACCAATAACCACCGCCTCCGCCACCCCCCATCACCGCCGCCTCCACCACCCACCACCATCTCTCGCCGCCACCACCACCGCCATCTCTCACCGCCACCCACAACCACACCATCACCACCCCACCCCCACCTCCCACTGCCGCCACCACCGCTGTCGCCTCCCACTGCCGCCACCACCGCCACCACCGCCGTCGCCTCCCACTGCCGCCACCTCCCACCACTGCTACCACCACTTTCGCCACCTCCACCACCACCAACCACCACCACTCCCACCACCGCCTCCACCACCACCGCCTCCACCACCCACCGCCATCTCTCGCCGCCACCACCGCCATCTCTCACCGCCACCTCCACCGCTACCCACAACCACACCACTACCACCCACCGCCATCTCTCACCTCCCACTGACGCCACCACCGCCGTCGCCTCCCACTATCTCCACCTCCACCACCCACCACCATCTCACGTCGCCACCACCGCCACCCACAAGCACACCCCCACCACCTACAAGCACACCTCCGCCACCCACCGCCACCACCCACCCCCATCCCCACCTCCCACTGCCGCCGCCACCTCCCACCACAACCACTGTCGGCTCCTCCACCACCCACCACCACCACATCCACCATCACCCACCGTCACCCAATGCCTCCACCCAACACCACCACCGCTACTCACCACCAATTTTATTCCTTCGTCTTTTCTAGCCTACCAAATAATATAAAGTAATGATTTATTCCATTCCCTTATGGTAACCAAACAAGACAATGGAATGGAATGGTCCATTTCATTCCTTTGTCCATTCCATTACCTCGTTCATTACATTCCCTCGTCCATTCCATTACCTCATACCAAAAGACCCTAAGGTAGTGTTTGGTATGTATGAATGGGAGGTCGAATGGAATGGTTCATTACGTTGAAATGAAATATAACATGTTTGGTATCACATAGGAATGGAATGGGTCATTACATAAGGAATGTGATTTTTCCACTTTTAATGATTTTCATTCTTTGGGGGATGGGTGTTTTTTTTTTCATTCCTTCAAGGAATGAAATTATTTTGTTTAATTAATAACCGATCCATGACCCTACCCAAGGACCGACCCATGACTCGAACCTTGACCCATCCCGTGACCCGACCCATGACCCTAACCAGTGAAAACCCATGACTCGAACTGTGACCCGTCCTTTAACCCGACCCATGACCCGTACCTTAACCCGACCCATGATCCGTCCCTTAACCCGACCCATGACCCGAACCATGGACCAACCATCACCCGACCCATGACTCAACCCGTGACCTGACCCATGTCCCGACCCATGCCTGTACTCATGACATGAACTATGACCCGTCCCAAGACCCGAACCATGCCCCAAACCATGACCCGACCCATGACCCTAACCAAGAACCGACCCATGACTCGAATAATGACCCGTACCGTGACCCGACCCATGACCCGAACCATGGACCAACCATGATCCGACCCATGGCTCGACCCGTGACCTGAACCATGACCCGACCCATGCACGTACCCATGATGTGAACCATGACCCGTCCCAAGGCCCGAACCATATCTCGAACCATCACTCGTTCCGTGACCCAACCCATGACCCAACTTATACCCTGACCCATGCCCAGAATCATGACACTTCCCAAGGCCCGAACCATGTCTCGAACCATCACTCGTGCCATGACACGACCCATGACCCAACCTATGCCCTGACCCATGACCCAACCTATGCCCTGAAACGTCCCATGACCCTGCTCATAGTATAAGTTAATTAATTACAAATATTTTATTTTTCATAAATTTTTTTACTATTTCTAAACAACTTGAATTAATGTTTTATTTCATTCCCATAGGGTAACCAAACATGACAAGGGAATGAAATGGTCCATTTGTTTCCCTTGTACATTCCATTCACTCGTCCATTCCATTCCTTAGTTCATTTCATTACTAATACCAAACAGACCCTAAGTTTTTTGCTTTTCATAATAAAAACCAATTCCCAAAGTTTAGTTTAGTTAATTACTTAAGTTAATTAGTTTAGTTTAAATAACCGGACGACACTAACTACATACACATCGTGGATATGATACCCGACTTACCCTAATTATGTAGATTATTTAGGTTTTTGTATGACTCGAAGGATGGTCATCAATGGTACATCCTTTAGCCAATTTTTGTTACTTATAATAAGTTCACTAACACACAAAAGCCTTCTTGGCGGCCGTTAGTTCCAATAATGAGCCAAAAAACTAACGAGGCTGTAAGAGACATGAAATGAGAGAGGCAATGAAAATGGAGATCCAAGCTCTCAAAGATAATGGAACTTGGAATCTAGAAGAATGACAAGAAGGGAAGCATGCCATATATTCGAAGTGGGTATACAGGATAAAATACAAGCCAAATGGGAGGTGGAAAGATACAAGGCTCGCCTTGTAAATTGTAACTAAAGGTTTCACACAAATAGAAGGTGTAGAATTCCATGAAACTTTCGCCCCAGTAACAAAATTGGTCAGTCTTCGAAGCCTCCTTACCGTTGCCGTTAAAAGGGAATGTTACATAAATCAACTCGATGTATACAACACATTCCTACATAGAGACGTAAATGAAGATGTTTAAATCAAGATACCCCAAGGATTTCAAAAGAGGGATCACAAAAGAGGTTTCACACAAAGAGTGGGTGTAAGTCCATGAAAGATTCTGACTAAGGAAAGACTGAGTACTTCAGTGTGTCCTTTGTGACCCACCTCTCTTTCCTGGGAATCCTTCTCGTGGGTACACTACTTATAGGTCAAGTGTTACTTCTAATATATTATTATAAGAGCTCGATGTTATGATTAGTCAAAATTTTAAACTCATGAATACCTTTGTACTTAACAACTTACCATTACACATACGACCTTTTCGTGCTAGACATGGTCTCTTACCCTCTTCATTCCCCTAAGAATCACCCCAAATCAGAGTCAACACAAGAGGAATACTTTGGGTCCCCATCACCAGACAACCGGTCACCGGAATGACTAGTTGCTAGATCCATGTTTGACTGCATAGCAGATTGGCTTAGGAGAAGACTTGAGACTCCGAGAAGCTGAATCACCTCCGAGAAACCTTATTTAACACCTAACCTATACCATCCAGATCCAGGAGCAGGACAAGACAAGGAACCTACCAATGCGTTAGGAGTTCCACCTGATGCCGCTCACCTATATGTAAGGACCACAGAGTTTCTAAGGCAAGGAGTGGAGACCAGGGAATACTTGATGCACATACGAAAATAACTAGGGCTGACGCCCGGTTTGCAATACGAATAACTACAACGATGTTCGTCTTGGTACTCGTCTGTTTCCCGGTGGAAAACTACCTGAGATGTTAGCCGGATACCCTATTTCGCGTCTTCTTAAAAACTTAAATTGAAACCCATATTCTGTACCTAAATATAAATGTTAATTTTTTTTAACTTTCCTTAATGATTGATATCTAAACCTTCTTTGTAAACCAGTTATCTTGTTATTTCCCCGATTTAACTAATATAGTTATTTTGTTCAAACAAAACCTTTATCAAACTCTTGGTTTATAGATTTTATCTAGAGTATAAACTATTTACAAACCCCCTTTACCTCGCAAAGAAGCTTAATACCAGTCTTGTACAAATGATTTTATAAAAGTAATAACAAGTATTTCATCCTTTTTATGATAACTTGATTAACTATTTTATTATGACTTGTTATTTTGTTAAACTAATTATTATTTAAATTTTGGCTTATTTATTAAATGATAAGGCCATTATTATCTTTTGAAACATTTGCTTTATGATAATCAAATTAAAAAGTTTTTATTTATCCAATTATCCATCCGCCCAAATTATTATTCCATTTATTAATTTACAAACAAGAATACAAATTTCAAATTGCCCGTTTATTTATAAACAAAAAAGCATAAATTAGATATTCATGTACACATTATGCTGAATACCTGCAAAACCTTCCCATCACCTTGCACCTTCCAGAATGTATGAGCTTACTAGTCATTTTAAGGTGATGAATCATTTCGCGTAGGCGTTAACCACCCATATAAACCTCAACGAAAATGGAAAACTTAAAACCCAACTACCTACATGATAGATGAATGTCAAGCAACATGCCTGGCTGCAAAACTCGAGCACCTACGAAATTTGATAGCTTACGTTACTCATGAGAGTTGATTACTTACATATGAACGTTCACATTATACGTGAAAACCAATTTGTTTACTTCATAGACGAAACTTAATTAGTCACATTATACACGAAACTTGGTTGTTTGCAATATGCATGATACTAGATTGATCACATCACACTTGAAACTTACTCGTTTGCAATATACATGATACTAGCTTGTTCACATGATACAGATACTTGGCTGTTTACAATATATATGATACTAGATTGATCACATTATAGACGGAACTTGATTACTTGCAACATGCACGACACTAGATTGTTCACACGATACGTGATACTTGGTTAATTACAATAAGCATAGTACTATATTATTCACGCTATACATGAAACTTGAGTGCCTACATTACACACGAAACTAGACTGTTTACATTGTTTACAATAAATTGCCCACTATATACATGAAGCATGATCGTTCACTTTATCCATGAAACTTGATAGCTATAAACTTTAAGCTACTCGGGGTTTGACGTATTCTTGTTCAAACACGAGAAAGCTATAAACTTTAAGCTACTCGGGGTTTGACGTATTCTTGTTCAAACACGAGAAAGCTATAAACTTTGAGTTACTCGGGGTTTGACGTATTCTTGTTCAAACACGAGAGAGCTATAAACTTTATGGATAACCTGGAGGGTGTGCCATCTACTTAGGGCACCCATGTATAGGGTTGTGCCAGTCTTTACTCCCTGATTGACTTTACCATCTAGACACACAATTACTCACTAGCAACTCATGTATGAAAACAATAATAAAGTAAATGTTTTTGATATTTCCCCCACCTTTGTACCCACACGTAATAGAACGATCTATACGGACCATACGACGATTTGAGTAATTACGGGTGCACACGTAATTATAAAAATCAGCGCATGGAAAACATAGTAAATTCTGTCGTGTGCGATGACATAAAACCTATGGTGAAATACACTAACGAAACTAACGGAATATGATAAGGGCATAGTAGATATACCGCTGGTACATCCTATATATATATATGTGTGCTCCTATCATATTGTAAGAAGTAACGTTGTCCGTATTCATGTAGGGATTTCCTATTACTCTGACCTTGACTAGTAGTTTTGAAATCCTTATCTAGTGACATCACTCGAACATCTTAGACTATATCTTAAAAAGTTTAGATCTAAAAGTTTCCATCATCCTCATTACAAGTGATGCATTCCATCATTTGAATAAAAAAAATCATTCTCGGGCAATCTTTTCCTTATTTTCACTCAAACAAAATCCACTACCACCATCCATACCTCACACGATGACCTGACCTAAAGCTTGTCATCAACTATACTCCTCAAACCGAAAAGCAAAGCTAGTTGAGAATCCAAACACATGTCTCTTCCTTAGACCCTTCTCCTAAGACGAAATTTCCTAAAGTAGGGGAGACTGTAATCCCTAGGAAATTCCGACCTTATTTTAACTTTTCCGGCAATGTAAGTTTATTATTTTGGTGAATCGCATTTATGAATAACCTTAATTACCTACTTCAAATTCATAAGTAATAAATATTTATGTTATATGCTTTGTAAATAATTGTCACCATCCTATTCCATAAATATATAGGTACATACTAAGTCATTTCTAAAACTATGTATATACACACATGATATAAACAATTTATTATGAAAATATAACATTGCTAGTATTTTTAAATTAATAAAGGTAAATAAAACAAATAAATATATAATTATATCTATAAACATATTAAATATGAATTATGATGAAATGAAGTCATGAACATAAAATTTATGAGCACTTAAGTTGAAATATGTTATGAAATTAAAAACTATTTTTCATATTTTGCAATCTTAATATCTATAACAAATTAAATTTTGTAAATAAGCCCATGGTACTACCCTATAAATACACCCTCATTCTTCCCTCATTCTCACACCATATCAAGTTCTAATCCCTCTCTCAAGATTCAAAGTCGTTTCCATATTCATAAGTAAGTTCTTCTTATATTCTTGCTTGTTCATACTTATCATTTAAAAATCTCTCATAACTAGCTAGATCTATGATCCCTAACATGTTTATGTTATAATCATAGACCTATCCAAGATCAAAAGCTCTATTTTAATTAAAATTGTGTCAAACTTTTATTTAAAAGCTTGGTTGATCATTCTTACTCCTTTCAATTTCAAAAATTATGTTTTTACTAAAAATCCTTATTTTCAAGTTAAATTATTTAATATTCAATTTCTATCTTTACATAAACTTATATTTTCACTTTAGCCCATATACTTTCCAAACACAAACTAAACTTGGTTAAGTATGCAAATAGAGTAAATTTCAAACCAGTATGTAGTTATCTGGCAAACATTAAAGTTCTGGCTAGGAAAAGACGGGGTTCTGATCCGATCAACTCTTTCCTGGGAACTTTTCTGTTGGAGGTACTACTCTGGAATGATAACCATTCTAGTGTACAACAACCACTTTCAACTAATTATGATTATGATTATAAACTCATTTCTTTATAAATATTTATACAAACTTTTTTGATATAATTTATTTTTATTATATGAGAACATTTAAAACTCAATTCTATACTTTTAATTAATAATTAATTATGGTTTAATTATTAATTAATTAAAACATTATTATACTTTAAATTTTGGTTTAATTACCAACTAATTAAATCATTATTTTTAACACTTGTTTTTCATAAATCAAATGAAAGGTTTCATTCATTTATTTATGTAGTAAATTATTTAATTACTCAACTAATTATTACTCATTTATTTATTCATCTATCTATCTATTAATTTATGCAATTACAAATAAAAGAAAACTAGTCATTTATTTATTTGTGTATTTATTTACAAACAAAAGAAACCTAATTATTTATTCATACGTTTATATAATTATTACAAACAAACAACATCGTTATTAATTCTTTCACTTATTACAATACAAATATTTATCAAAGATTTACATAAAATATTATTTGCAACTCAAATAATTATTTTATTATTAAAATGAGGACACTCACATCAATCGCCTCGCACAATAGGATTCTCTATTTCAGTTGTACAAATCATTGATATATATGTTCCATCAAACATAGGTTAACCTTGTGATTAGCTAGAACATTTGTGCAATATACTTGTGTGACATCCAAGCTACTCATTGCAAGGTGAGTTTACATAACCCCTTTTTACTGTTTTTGCTTTTGGGGTGAAACATGTTATCAACTTTATCTATTTAAACAATTCAATATCTATGTTCTTGTGCTTGATCTTTATGCTTTATATTTGAACTACTTGGTGACCATTGCATGTGTTTCATGCCAGTACATTCATTAACTTGCAGCCCAAGCCTAAGGTAGTACCTAACATGATCATTTATATGGGAAACTGAAACTATAACTTACCACAAGACCTTGGCGGGTTTTGTTGGGTATCAACTATAACTTAGAGTATCCGCTTGCTCCCCTTTTCAAAATGGCAATCAGTGGGATTGCGTATCTAGTTTTCTATTATCAGGCTTCAATTGTACGCTTGAAACCTTGTATGTTTTCACATATATGCTTTAGACATGCTTTGAACATATTGAATTATAAACCTATACTTAACTTTTGTTTGGTGTCAAAACCTATGTTACTCACGAACTACTTGTAGTTGACATTTACTCACATGTTTCAGGTGCACCAGTTTGAGGACACTACTTGATCACTTAGGACATTGGACCTAGCTCTATTAAAGATTAAATTCAACTTATGTCATGTTTAAACGCTTTATTATCCATTTCTACTTGTAACGGATGCGTTTAATTTTGATGAATAAATATTGTTACATTTAATAGATGATCGTGTGCTTATGAACAACCGCGTCAGCCCCGGCGTATAATCCGCCGCCGGCCGGGGTGTGACATGTGACCCGTATTGGCTAGAATGTCGTTTACCAGAAGATCACGAACATGTTATTTGCTACTTTTAATAAGAGTTTGTGTCATGGAAGTCAAAAAAGAAATTGGTTGTCTCTCGATCATCAGCTGGCGCCGAATACCGAGCAATGTCAACCACATTTACCAAAAATTTGTAAATGAGGGGCTTCTAAAGGAACTTGAGATGCCTTCTCTTGAACCAACACAACTATTTTGTGATAATCAAGCGCCACGTCACATAGAAAGCAATCCGGTATTTCATGAGCGTACTAAGCACGTTGAAATGGATTGATTTTTTTTGTTAGAGAACATGTCGAATCCAAGGAAATACAACCCATGCACATTGATACTAAGTTGCAAATCGTTAATCTCCTCACTAAGCCATTGGAACTCAACAGTTCCACACCCTACTTGGCAAGTTGGACGTTCAAGACCTCCACGCTCCAACTTGAAAGGGACTAATGGGTTGTTGTGATTTGGTTTTTCCTTTGACCCTTTCGATTGTATATTGGAGAGTTCTTGTTGTAATCCTGTATATTTTCCTCTAGTGCATCTTTACCATAGTTATATTATTAATATATATACACAACGAACCCTCCTCATGAAATACACAACGAACCCTCCTCGTGAAATTGGAGCATCTCCAACTTGTTACAAATATAGCCTATATATATGCTTTCAAGAGAGGTTTAGTAATGATATATGCAAGTTGAAATTTTGTCTTGTCATGAATAAGTGGGTGGTTGATTTGAGTGCTTACTACCCAATCCCTTATTAGATGATAATCGACCTATACATGTTTTGTGATCTCGTGAAATACTTGATTCTTGACTATATGTATAGTTATTAGTATCACAATATAATTGCATCAAGTCATTAGAAACAACCCCGAGTTCTCTTAGAGGACGATGAATCCATATCATCTCTGACGTGACATTTGTCTTGGCTCTATACTCTTCCTCAACACTCGAATTAAATATTGTGTGTTGCTTCTTACTTATCCAAGAACACAAGATTTCTTCAATAAACACATAATAACTAGTTGTAGACCATCGTGAGTACGAGAATCCTGATATCAGTCCATCTCTCAACTTGGTAAAAATGAACGCACATGACTATGAACCTACTCAGAATATAAAATCCCTTGACCTCGTGTGCTTTTGAGATACCTCAACACACAAAAGAGAATCTTCTAGTGAACACTCACAACAAATGAAATATTGGTTCGAGTAACTGTCAAGTAGTTAAGCTTCCCATCCTACCGTCTGTATTGTTTTGGATCCTTCATTGGGCACCCGTCCTTTTGAAGGAGCTTCCTTGTAGGAAGTATCGGGCTATGAACTGACTTAATGAACAATAATCCACACTTAGATAGCATATCAAGGACATACTTACGCTAAGAAATAAGTATTTTTTTTTGGGGGGGGGGATGAGATACTCCTATGCCAAGAAAGTATCAACTAAGTCGCTGATTTAGACTCGTAAGTTAGCCTTGAGTATGTGAAAGAATATCAAAAGATCTTTGTTACAACACATATGATCGACGACCCTTGAATCAACAATCTATGGACGCACAAGTTGTCTTGAGTAACACAAATTACATATATTACTGGTTGCTGTAGGAGGAGTACGTTGATTCGGTTAATATTTCATATGATTCGTATGCACCACATGTGATGGTATTTAGTGGAACTCGCGCATGTTTGAAGGTGTCGCTCATAGTTGGGTGGTGGAATCGGTCAAAGTATGATGTCTTGCTCTCGGGTTTCAATCTCGCACGAGTTGCAACTACAAAGAATTTCTCCCTTTGTGTTGGATCTATTACCCAAAACACAAAATATGATAACGTTGATATTACACTAACATATTATTCTTTAGTTGAAATAATATACGTATAATACAAATCCTAAATAATAATATTTGATGTAACAGTTATCAAATATAAATGAATGTTATTTTTGACAAATAACATTGTTATATCAATACGTATTCATTTACATGTTTGGAATAGAATCATTACATGATATGTGTGTATATATATAGTGACGTAAAATGTAATATATAAATGTAGATTTATATAAATGATTCGTTTCAAGTAAAATGAAGCATGTAAATATTCCCTTTTGAATTTTATTTGACATGATTGATGAATGAAAAATCAAGTGTATTTCTCAAATTGTAAAGTGTTTGATTTCTTATAGCTTCAACGGTAGCAAGAGATTATATAAAGAGAAGTGCCAAATTTATATGTAATGAATCAAGCTTGTTTCAAATGATTGGAAGAGTTTGGTTGGCAAAATAAATATAAACGGGTTGTTCAATTAACATCGATGATACAAATGTACAAAACTGAATTAAAAAGATATGATGTAACTTGTTACTTTTTTACCTGTCATTTTATTGTAACCATTTTTTCTTTTAATTGTGAATTCAACAAAGACAATTTAAGTTTTTTTCCTTTTCTAAAAAAAGAGATGTGTTTTTAGTCGACACCCAACATTGAAACATTCAAATCAAATAAATGTTTTTGACCAAAACAAAGAAAGGTAAAAGGAAAAGGTTTAACAAGCAAGTGTTTGTTTGTGTGTTTTCTTCCTGCCCAACTTCCAACATCTTTCTTTACCCAATTCCAAAGTTCTTTCTCGTATTTGCGAAAACACTAATTGCGTTTTCCATTTTTATTCATATAATTTTAAATAAAAATTAGATCATGAGGTATGTCAGTGTAATTATGGTGTGCTCTGATAATAAATGACACGTCACGTGACGCCACGTCACTACCGTCATTATCACACCACTCATCACTAGGCAAGGGGTATACACGTGTGATTGTGGTAGTGTGATAATTAAATGTTTAAGCCAAGGATAATGAGAATAATGAAAAAAAAACTATGTATTCATTGAAGCTAAGGAATCACCACGTGATTATTCTCACGCCACACAATCACGCCACGAGGGGGCGCTGTTCCCTCTTCATCACGCTGTGATGAAGCCTCCACATCAGATCTCTACGTGAAAAAACCGGGTATACCGGATGATCTTACCATCCACCATATATTTATATTTATATGCTTTTAATTACAAAATAAATTTTACTTTTTTATGTTTAAATCCATTTGATATGTGAACGAGACCATCAAATTCAACATTTTATTTTTCTTTCGAAGATGGAAAAGAAAAGAAATGCATTTACGCTACATGTTTTTTTTTAATAAAAATATAATATATATCCAAAAGTGCAACTTCCAATGTGATGTAGTGGTAGGAAGCCTGGATTCTCTAAAAAAGATCCAGGTTCTATCCCCATTAGCATCACTTTGGGAAAGAGTATGTTGGCTCAATGAATGAAGACCTGGATCTTTGTGATCTCCGGTTCGATCCCAAGAGCGTCCGGGTTTTATCACCAGTGGGCTTTCGGGCGGGTGAGTTTTCCCCGGAACTGGAGATAACTTGGGGCGCTTAAGGGCTCCGTACGGCTGGGTTGGGCCAGCTGGCGGTGGCTTTTTGCCAATGGGTCACCCCGTACGGAGTACCTAGGCAATTATATGTTTGTTGGCCGTTCAAAAAAAAAATATCCAAAAGTTTTGTTATAACCATTACGGGATTGAGTATGGTTAATAATTGTGAGCAAGAAGTGAGTGTCATTCAGCTCGCTAAATCTCCACTCATTAATGAGGGATATGGTTAGTGAGTATGCGTGATTTTTTAAGTTAATTATTAATTAAAAAATTTAAAAACTAATAAATAAACCAACTGTTGTCACATGGTTCATTGGTGGAGTGGTAGATAGAGAAAGGTGTCTTCCATGCTCACGATCGTGAGCACACCAACGGGCCACTCACGGATGGGGGGAACAGTGTCCCGTGTGGCTCACGGGTCCCTTTCATGCACCATACCGATGGCCTTATATATCGTTGAAAAACGAGTTAAACTTCAAGTCAAATTTAAGTCTACTAATACAACCATAGCTTCATATCTTTAAGTTTTTTACAAATGTATTAAATTTTACTTATATTGTTATTGCATGTTATCTTTACAATTACTAAAAATACAAGTTTTATCATTTTATATATAGTGTAATTTGAATAAAAGGTAGCGGTCATTTGTCTTCATTTTTATTATTCGTTTGCCTTAGAATTTGTTTATAAACTAGAAATTAAGCCCGCGCGATGCAACGGGTTGCTAACTTTGTTACGCGTATTGCGACGGTGACATTAACGTGACTAAGTAAATAAAATAAACGTATAAAGTTGTCGCGACTCGGTTCTGTAGATCGAAAAATAGATAAAATGCACCGTGAATAAGAGTAAACATTGAAACGACAAATTCATTAAAAAGTTAGTAACAAAATAAAAACAATAGAAATGTAAAAATGTATTTTTTAAAGTAAAAGAAAAATAGGAAAAAGTCGGTTTGTCACACCAAACCCACGTATGCAGGTTTAAAAAATTTATAGTAAAACGAAATCAGAAAAAAAGAAGTTAAAAGCGTATATTATATATATATATATATATATATATATATATTACAAGGGTAGTTTTGAAAGTTTGGAACTTTGAGGGGCAGAGTTGAAAATTTTATCTAGGGGTAAATTAGAAATTTTAGAAACTTGAAGGGTATAATTGAAACTTTTAAAAGTTGAAGGATGGTATCTAAAAATATAAAAATATGAAATAGTAAATAAAGGAGCAAGGGGGATTCGAACCCTAGTCTAGTCTAGAATTTTACCTTGAAGCTTGCTTACCACGGTGACAAAGTAAGACATTTGTTTTAATTTCAATGTATTATTTATTTAAAGTAAAGCAAGGTTAGCCACCGACCTTCAATTCTAAGGTTTTTAGAATATAAAACTATTATTATTATTATTATTATTATTATTATTATAAAACCAATAACTTTATTTTTGTAATTTTATGCTTTTGAGTTATTAAAATCTGAATGACACAATTATAATATGTGTAAAACTTAGTTTTTTTTACAGCAACAATGAGATATCTCATAGAAAAAATAAACGAGAAACTAACCATACCCTAATTATACCAAGCCGAAATGGCGTACACCCAACTAAACACAACTTTTATAAATCTACTTAGGCATGAGAAATACAAAGAAAATACCTTGACCTTACCCAACACCCGTAACCAGACTTTTAAGACAATTCTCCCATCCAACTTGTGGTATTTTACTCTCCCTCCATTCAAAGCTCAATAATTTTATATCTTCCTCCATGTTATCCACTGATCGTATTTTTTAAAATACCCAGTTGTTTCTTGTTTTCCATAGTGTCCATAGCGTACAATATCCAATAGAACATCTCATTTTTTTATCTCTTTTGATCCCGACTTTACTTTCAAGAACTTGACCAGTTCCTTAACATTGGGGAGGTTAAGTAAGCTTTCTCCTAGCCAAGAACCGATTCTGTGCCAAATTTCCTTTTCCATCGGGCAAGGTAAGAAGGGGTGATCCTTCGTTTCAGCTTCTTGAAGACAAAGCTGGCACTTAGTGGACAGAAGTGGGATACCACGAGCATCAAGGGATTGAGCTAGAGGGAGCCTGTATTGAATCAACTTCCATAAAACTTAATACATTTTAGTTTCAAGTTACATGTCAAGTAAAATTTCTGGTTTCAAGTCTATCCTTATATAAAATCATAAAAAACTCATTTGATACACTTAAAGATGAATTTTGGTTTCCGGTGTAACAGGTGTAACATTTCTGCTTTTCGCGTACTTGTAACGTTTACCATATTTATGAATCACTGAAGCTTGAAACCCTCATCATAACTCGTGTTCACATCATACTTGAAACATACTTATTTCATGCACATTATACTTATTACATGGTCACATGTTGACTGCAACGCTTGAAATTGCCTTAAATTGCAACTTGGACCGTTAAACCGTATAATAACTCGTTTACCGACACGAAAACTCACCCACTACTAACTCAAAGGCAATGTATCAACCATATGTGCCTAACATAGTTATTTAACTCATTTAATTTGTCACATAATTCAAATTGATGCCCTAGTACGTTAGTTAGTACTTTCGTGCGATCGTTCGCCTTTTAAACCGTCGTTAGCTGCGTATCGTCAACACCCGACAAATTCGTCTAACATGACATTAATTTATGTTTTAAATGTTTAAAATATTCATTTCATTAATTAAAACAAAGTTTATTTGCAAAACTTTCCTTAAATAAATCCTGAAATTCGAAAAAACGATCAAAAACCGTGAAACCGAACTGTTGGATCAACCATGGGTCAAAGGCCACCCATGACCCATGGAAGAATTTTGCAGCCCACAAGGCCCCAAGGCCTAAAAATTTCGGCCACTCCCTTTTTGTACACCCCTAAAACCCTAAATTGCTTTCGAAGACTTTCCATGTTTACAGCCCTTCTCACCCATTAGTATAAATAGGAGGCTTAGGATCTTATTTTCTTTGCTAATTCTCCCTCAAACACTCCCAAACCCTCATAAATTTTGAAATCCTTGCCCTCACCTTGAATATTTTGAAAACCACTTAGAGGATTCCAAGAGTTTGAAGATCGAACAAGTAAGTAACCCTCCGAAGTTCAATACCGTCTTTAATTTATTCTTTCTTCATCCCCTCAATCTTTTTATTTTTCTATCCATGATCACTTGATTATGTGAAACCTCAGTCCTAAAAACCCTCTAATAATCTTAATCAAACTAATAAATCAAGCTAATATCACCAAATAACAAACAAAGGATCCTCTTTGCAATGGCGGCTATGCCGTCGCATTCTGTGAATCCCCAAGACAACTGTTGCAAAATTGGCTCTTCCGATGCTTTAGTATGTTCTTGATAAATTAAAACATGTTAATAATTATGTATTATCACTTATATGAACTCACACGCTAATTTAAAATAGAATCCGCTTGCTCGTGTCGGCTATGCCGATTGCATTATGTGATTCTCCAAAACGCTTCTGTGAATATCATGGCTAGACCGGTGACACGGGACATTTTGACTAACCTAATATGATTATATTATGTATATAATTATATAATAACATTCGTCTAATTTTTTATTTACGCGTTCGGTAACCTTAAAACCCTAAACGGTCCACTTAAATGCAACCATGGATTGTGGACAAAATCTGTGCTGACTTTAACTAAGCATAATTTGATCATGATTAAAAGAAATTGAGCAAACTCAAATTCCACAACGTATTTCGTCGAATTTTCTTTCCAATCATAATTGGCTCGTTTTCTAATTCAAACGTATGACTCCGTAGTAGCCAAAACGAGACAGAAACATTTTTCAGTACCTTCTGTCTTGTTGGACTGTTTTGGCTATGATCCGAGTCTCAAATTGAAAATCTTTCTAAAAGAAACTTGTTCGGGATGACTTAAACTAATCACCTGTAAAATCATAATATTTGGACGTCGCTTGATATTTTTAACAAGCCCGTTTCTGTTAAGCTACTTTGCTGTCCAAATCAGTAAAACAACTAAAACTCTACTTTTGCAACTATCTCTTAACCTCATGACCCGAACCGCCTATATAACACTCGTCACCATCGAACCCACCCTAAAACTAGTTTATTCGTTTGTTTAGGGTATGGTCCGTTATTCACCTCGTCTATTTGTTCAAGTCTCTCATCTCTTTTAGCTATCAAGGTGAGACTTCATAGTCCCACTTTATTTTAATCGTTTCGGGGGAAACATGTACGCGTTGGCACACATTAAAACACATTTTCAAACAATTCTAAAACAAGCGAATCATATATGTATGTGATTAAATGAACACAACATGATGAACGTTAAACTTGCAAATCCTTAACTTGAAACTTTCAAGCCAACGGTAGTACAGATATGGGCCATATGATGGAAACCGCATATACTTTATGGACAAATGATGGTTGGACATCTTATTCGTTATCAGCGCAACTTGCGAGTTATACCACTTATTCGTTATTCATCATTTTAGGTTGGATTTGCTAATCATGTGTTTGTTTTATTTTACGTACTATAAGATGATCTTGAATTGTGAATTGTTACTTTTGCCAAACTTATGATTTTATTAAACCTGTGATTTCTCACCAACTATTTTTAGTTGACACTTGTTTTTCGTACATGTTTCAGGTGATTAAGCTCATGATAGGTCAAGCAAAGGATCACATAGGATTTGCCTAGATATTAAATGAAGAAACTTTGTTATAAGTTGTTTTGTCTTTTGACCATGTTATTTGGTTGGTTTAAATTGAGATTTATGTAATGAGATTTTAACTATATGGAATTTAATAGTAATCTTCTTTATTGCATTGTGTTCTTTTATTCAATTTCGTCGCACTCCCGTGTTTCCGCCTTGGCGGGGTGTGACAGACGGCCCCTTTGCGCAGGTTGTCCGAGAGTCCATCTCCTCTTGGTGAAAGCTTCCTTCTATCTTTTCCTTTGGTACACGAGATCTCTTGGATATACATAGTTCCCTATATGGTTTCAAGAGTTGGAGGAAATCCTTTCACTTGGTTACACTCACTACAATTTGGTGCATCTAGAAATATTTAAATGCCATGATCTTCAACAATTACCAGACTTTTCTTGCCCTGAATTTTGAGGAAATTAAGATTCTTGGTTTTCTTTGGTTAAAGTATCGATCCAGAAATTCTAGCTTTTCTTGAGATCATTGGTGTAATTTCAGTTCGTTGTAGTTTGGCTTTTAATTTCTAATACTTTTTGTGGTTGTAATTGACGGGTCTAGCTTTGCTAGTATCTTTTTTTTATTTATATATAAAGTTTTGTTGAACGTTAATAAAAAACCTTTTGAGTTTTTTTTTTCGAAAGGCAAACTTTTATTGAAGAAACCAACTAGCCAAAAGAGCTAGAAGAAACATACATAGGAAAACAAAACTAAGAAATATACATGATTTACTTTATATTGAAGCTACATTAATCTTTTCAGTGCAATGTGTTGTTACTTGATCTATTTTTTATCCATAAATACCCTAAAGACTTGATGTCTTCAATGATCTTATCCACTTTTACCTTCTCGCTTGATCTTTTGAGTTTTATTTAATATTTTTTTTATAAACTTCTAAATAAAATACTCGTATTAAAATGAACATAAATAAATGGTTCCAGAAAAGGGTAGATCTGATATATAAAAGCAGTCAGTTGCAAGGAGTCAGGGACATATAAATGACTGTTTTTAATATTTATTTGTGTATTTCTACTTAAGAGTATGAATCAATTATCTTACCGCCATCAAATAACTAGGGTTGTGTAAGGCCCCAAACCCGGGAGGCCTGACTTGTTGGATTTACTCATTCACAAACAGTTCTTAAACATGAATATCAAATAACGCAGCGGAAAATTTCATTCAAACATAACGTCATCATTGTTCATACATGCGGAAGCGTAAACATTGTTTAAATCATAATTACATCATAACTAAACATAACGGGATGCCAGTCTTCAAAAGCAGTCGGGTAACTCTTCATCTCTAGCCAAGCATCACCGTCCATCCTTATAACCTGCCTTAACCTGAATGTGCACACTAAAAAGGTCAGCTACGTTGGTGAGTTCTAGTTTTAACATAAAACCTTAACTTCAAATAATTTGCCAAAAACATAACTTCATTTAATAAAAAGCGTACGTAAAATAATGCAATAACAAAACATAACACTTCATAAACATAAGTCAACGAACATATCGAATCTGCGCTTTCTTGTAACCGTCAAATCCAAACGTTACATACTGGCTGAATAACCTAAGGATCACCACCACTAGGCCCATCATCACCGTACTGTCCTTCGGGTGAGGAACTCCTAGGGCCCGATACTTAGGTCATCCAACCCTTCAAGCACGGCGTCCCAAAGGATAGCGCGTACCAAACTTCAAGCACTGCACCCCGTAGGGCGCAAGTACCAAACTTCAAGCACGACTACCCCGTAAGGTAAATCGTACCAAACTTCAAGGATCACGATAATCCCCTTGACGAACGTCATCGCCCCAGTTGTACAACAGTTGGCCAGCCACAAAGGCCCCTAAAAGGTAAAGGCCCATAACATACTTCCCATCCCTTAACCTTCATTCCCTAAGGAATATTGGCAGATTCGTTCGTTTGTGACTTTCATAAACCTTCGCTTCTTTTACTTCAAAAACTTCAGTTAAAGCATTCGTACGTTTTATTAAAAACATTCATTCATTAAACACTTCATAAACTTCCTTTGGCAAAATATTTCATAAACACTTCCTTCATAACCTTTCCTTCTAAAACATCGTTCATAAACATCATTTTATAAAACGTTTCATACAACCTCATAAACATCGTTTTATAAAATCGTTACATCGTTACGTATGCACACCAGCCCAAAAACATTATTAAAACATTTAAAAGAGGGCTTCTAGAACTCACCTTATAAGCTAGTCTTGGTTGTCCTAATCAAGGGCCCAACCACGTCACTTCCGATCTGAATTGGTTACAAAACACATATATCAGACCTAACCTCGATCCACACTCTACTCAGCTGATATAGGCGAACTTAATGCTAAGTTCGCTTCCTCTGGCCTAGGCGAACTTATAAGCGAACTTAATAAGTTCTCTTACCCTTTGGCCTCGCGAACTTAACTCAGGCGAACATAATAAGTTCGCTTACCCTTTGGCCAGGCGAACATAATAAGTTCGCTTACCCTTTGACCAGGCGAACTTAACCCAGGCGAACATAATAAGTTCGCTTACCCTTTGGCCAGGCGAACTTAACTCAAGCGAACTTGATAAGTTCGCTTACCTTTGGCCAAGCGAACTTGCCAGGCGAACATAATCAGGCGAACTTGATAAGTTCGCCTCCACCAAGCGAACTTGACAGGCGAACTTGCTAAGTTCGCCTGCACCATCAGTCATCTTCCCAAACAGTCCCGAAATTCGTGGATATGGGTTCGGTTATGTCAAAACTTCAACTTTCTTTGCTCAAAACAACCGGTTTTCATTGCAGATACTAAACCTAAGCTTATTCTCAAGTTTCATCCGTAAAAACGTCCTATTTTCACCCAAAACCCGAAAAACTCAAAAACGAACAAAAACTCAGATTTAGGTCGGATCGTTACCTGAATCGAGCTTCTGATTTGGAGGCTTCCTTCACGAGTGCAAGAGACACGATCTGGTGCAATCTTGTGCGATTCCGACACTTTCTCTCTCTACGGTTTTCTCTCTCTAGAATGGCAAAGAGGAGAAGTGAGGGGCTTTGGGCTATTTATAGGGGAGACCTCCCCAAGCCCGGTTCGCGACTGACCTGGCCCGACTTCGGCCCGCTTGAACTCGCTAACTTTATTTTTTTGTCATTTTGGGATGTTACAAGTCTACCCCCCTTATAATAGGTTTCGTCCCCGAAACCTATCACAAGTCAAATAATTGATGGTACGACTCCCTCATTTCCGCCTCCGTTTCCCATGTAGCATCCGATCCCTTTCGGTGCCTCCATTGGACTTTAACCAATTGGGTCACTTTGTTACGCAAACGCTTCTCCTTTCGGTCTAAGATAGCCACGGGTTCTTCGATGTAATTAAGGCTGTTGTCGACCTCGATGTCAGTAAGTGGTACGTGTGCCGATTCATCCGCCAAACACTTTCGCAAGTGTGATACATGGAAGGTAGGATGAATCCCACTTAACTCATCAGGCAACTCCAACCGATATGCGACCACACCAACCCGTGCCATTATCCTGAATGGTCCGACAAACCTCGAACTTAACTTTCCTCTCTTCCTGAATCGAATGATTCCCTTCCAGGGTGACACTTTCAACATTACTCTGTCCCCAACATCAAACTCAATAGGCCTTCGTCGTTTATCCGCATAGGATTTCTGACGATCTTGTGCGGCCTTCATTCGTGCTTTGATTAGATCAAACCTTTCCGACGTTTCTTTTACGACTTCAAGACTTCCTAATTCCTTTTGTCCAATCTCACCCCAACAAACCGGGGTCCTGCATCTTCTCCCATACAACATTTCGTAAGGCGGCATGCCTATCGTCGTGTGATAACTATTGTTATAGGAGAATTCGGCTAACGGCAGATGACTGTCCCAACTACCACCGAAGTCGATAATACAAGCACGAAGCATATCCTCCAATGTCTGAATGGTCCTTTCGGACTGACCATCCGTTTGCGGGTGGTATGCCGTGCTGATATTAAGCCTCGTGCCCATCGCCTCATGAAATCTTTTCCAGAACCTCGATGTGAATCGTGTGTCCCGGTCAGATACGATCGTTAAAGGCATCCCATGCCGTGCTACTACTTCGTTGATAAACACTTCTGCTAACCTTTCTGACGAGAACGTCTCGCGAATAGGTAGGAAATGAGCACTCTTCGTTAAACGGTCCACAATTACCCAAATGGTGTCATGACCTTTAGCTGTGCGGGGTAGCTTGGTTATGAAGTCCATGGTAATGTGTTCCCACTTCCATTCTGGTATGTCAAGTGGTTGAATCTTTCCATACGGTTTCTGGTGTTCAGCCTTTACTTGCGAGCAAGTCAAGCACTTGCTTACATACTTCGTCACATCACATTTCATTCCAGGCCACCAGTATTCCTTCCTCAGATCTTGGTACATTTTGTTGGTACCAGGATGGATAGAGTAACGAGACTTATGAGCCTCATCCAAGATTTTGGTTCTAAGCTCGCCACCCATAGGTATCCATACCCGTCCATAACGCGTTCTAACACCAAGGGTGTTATATTCCAACTTGTCCCGTTGGCCAACCATCCTTTCCTTCTTTATGTTTTCTTCTTTAAGCGCCTCATCTTGAGCCTTTTCTATTTCTCTCATCACATCCGATGTTACCACCAACTGGCAAGCTTTCACTCTAATAGGAGTAGGCACATCCTTTCGGCTTAGAGCGTCAGCCACCACATTTGCCTTTCCAGGATGGTATATTATTTCACAGTCATAGTCTTTCAACAGTTCCAACCATCACCTCTGCCTCATATTAAGTTCCTTTTGTTCGAAGAAGTACTTCAAACTTTTGTGGTCGGAGTAAATAGTAAACTTCACCCCGTACAGGTAGTGTCTCCAGATTTTCAATGCAAATACGACAGCAGCAAGTTCCAAATCATGAGTCGGATAGTTGACTTCGTGAACTTTCAACTGCCGCGACGCATATGCAATCACTCTACCGCGTTGCATCAACACACACCCTAATCCCTGACTCGACGCGTCAGAGTATACCACCAGGTCTTCACCGCCCTCGGGAAGGGCCAAGACTGGGGCTTGGGTTAGCTTCTCTTTCAATTCCTTAAACGCCTCATCCTGGGTCGAACCCCATTCGTACTTTACCTCCTTCCGAGTCAACTTTGTCAATGGCGAAGCTATTTTCGAGAAATCCTGGATGAATCTCCGATAGTAGCCTGCCAATCCCAAGAAACTGCGGATTTCAGTTGGCGTCTTAGGAATGTCCCATTCCCTTACCGTTACTATCTTTTTTGGGTCAACCATAATGCCGTTCAGGCCAATGACATGACCTAGGAATTGGACTTCCCTAAGCCAGAACACACATTTGGAAAACTTAGCATACAACTTCTCCTTTTTCAGAGCTTCCAATACTTCCTTCAAGTGACACGCGTGATCACCCTCATTCTTGGAGTAGATAAGGATATCATCGATGAACACGATTACCGATCGATCCAGCATCGGGCGACACACTCTATTCATTAAATCCATGAACGCTGCGGGGGCGTTCTTCAATCCGAAAGACATTACGCGGAACTTGAAATGTCCATAACGCGTGCGAAATGCAGTTTTCGGTATGTCTTCTTCCCTTACCTTCAACTGATGGTACCCGGACCGAATGTCGATTTTTGAGAACCAACTTGCGCCTTGCAATTGATCGAACAGGTCGTCGATCCTTGGTAACGGGTACTTGTTCTTCACGGTACGTTTGTTCAACTTGCGATAATCAATACACATTCTCATCGAGCCGTCTTTCTTCTTCACAAACAACACCGGAGCACCCCACGGCGAGATGCTCGGTTGGATAAATCCTTTCTCAAGTAACTCGTGTAGTTGGACTATAAGCTCCTTCATCTCCACTGGTGCTAGTCGATATGGAGCCTTAGCCACGGGCTGGGCATCTGGTACTAAGTCAATTCGGAACTCAATTTCTCTATCGGGTGGTATCCCAGGAAAATCCTCTGGAAACAGCTCCGGGTACTCGCGTACCACGGGTACATCGTCTAGTTCCTTCACTTCCGTACACTTGTCAATTACATACACCATATAAGCCTCACATCCGCGCCTCAAGTAATTTGTTGCCTTAATCATCGAGATGACGTTTGGCATCAGGGTGTCACGATCTCCAAAGACCTCGACTTTGCTACCATCCGGAGCCTTGAGTTGGATTATCTTTCGTTTACATATAATTTGCGCTTCATTGGCAGTTAGCCAATCCATACCCAACACAACATCGAACCCTACCAAAACCATAACGAACAATCTGACGGGGAATCTATGACCTTCTATCTTTATCGTGGAGTTGTCAACTACATCGGTTACTCTTGCAGTTCTACCCTCAGCGGTTTCAACGCTAAAGGCCCTTTCTAACTTACTGACATTGTACTTTACGCGTTTACAAAAAGTCACAGATATAAAACTCTTACTGGCACCCGAATCAAATAACACAGAAACAAAAGTGTTATCAAGGATGAACGTACCTGACGCCACATCAGGGTCCTTCCTAGCCTGATCCTGCGTCAGTGCGTACACCTACGTCTTCGCACGAGATCCCTCTCCCTTCTTTTCCGGGCCCTTTCCCTTCCCGGTTTCCCCCATCCTGGGCTTGGTGCATTCCCTACTCATATGACCATTTTCCCCACAATTGTAGCATTTGTAGCCTTGAGGGCATTCACGGGAGTAATGTCCGGTCTTGCCGCATTTAAAGCACAGATTCGATTCTAACCGACATTCACCCACGTGTCTTACCCCACATTTCCCACAGGCTGTCATCTCGCCTACCCTGGCATGCTTGTCCCGAGCCCCATACAACTTCCCACCCGATCGTTTAGCGGGAAAACTCAACTTCTTCATAGGCTCTTCAATGGCAACAACATTCAGCGCCAGATCATCAAATACTACGCCGCTCAGTTCTACTACCGAATCATAGGTAGTAGGGGCGTTTGCCTTGACATAGGTGCGGACCTGGTCCGACAGTCCTTGAATGTAGCATGAAATCTTTCTTTCCTCCGTCGTGACAAGATGTGGCACCAGACATGCCAGTTCATTGAATCGGGTTGTGTACTGCCGGTGCGTCATGCTCCCGACCTTCAAACCCAGAAATTCCCTCTCTACCTTCTCAATCTCGTTCCTTGGGCAGAAATTCTTGATCACCAAAGTTTTCAAGTCAGCCCACATCATCGCATCCACAATCTCGCTCCCTTTTGCCTGACGTATACCTTCCCACCAATGGGATGCTTCCTCCCTCAAGGAGTTAGTAGCAAATTTTACAACTTGATCCGTTCGACACTCGCTCAGACGAATGGCAGCTTCCATACGGATCACCCAATCAAACGTAGCCACCGCGTCTTTCTTTCCAGTGAGGACCGGTGGGTCACATGCTTTAAATGACTTGTAGTCGCATCCGCGAGCAGGCGGTGCGTTGTTGGTCTCATTGTTCTGAGCACCAATTGCCGTGCTAGACCTACCCGCCCCATTGACCTGCTTCAATGCTTCTGCCAACAGACCTGGCAGAGAAGTCTTCATCAATTCTGTGAACTCTCGAGCTATGGCTGCCCTCACTTCTGGTTCAAAAGTGAAAGGTTGTTCTTCAACCAATGTCTGTTCAGTTCCATGCACACTAACCGCCGGTTCAATGTGAACACTTCCTTCTTCACTATTCTCTTGGCGCGCAGGGATCCTGCCACGCCCACCATTTCGACCGCCGGTACGGCCACCACGCCTTCCGTTTCCTCTCCTCGCCATTTCGTTCTATAAGACAAGAAATCCAAAGTTATCACGCTAGTTAACAAATAAAATTCAATAAGTACTGTAAGATGTTAATATACACTAGCCATCTGCAATTAACCATTACACTACCTCTCGATTTCTATTTGACCACCTTTGTGATTCATCAGAACACAAGTCCTCACCTAACCTCTTCTAAGGAATACTATATACGTAATATATACTACCTTCATACTTGATGCTGTGGCTCGAGTTTCCCGTACTGGAATCCGCTTTCGGTCCCATTCAAAGTTTAAGTTCAGACACTGGGAGTGTCCGAATCTCTCAAACTATTGCTCTGATACCAACTTGTAAGGCCCCAAACCCGGGAGGCCTGACTTGTTGGATTTACTCATTCACAAACAGTTCTTAAACATGAATATCAAATAACGCAGCGGAAAATTTCATTCAAACATAACATCATCATTGTTCATACATGCGGAAGCGTAAACATTGTTTAAATCATAATTACATCATAACTAAACATAACGGGATGCCAGTCTTCAAAAGCAGTCGGGTAACTCTTCATCTCTAGCCAAGCATCACCGTCCATCCTCATAACCTGTCTTAACCTGAATGTGCACACTAAAAAGGTCAGCTACGCTCGTGAGTTCTAGTTTTAACATAAAACCTTAACTTCAAATAATTTGCCAAAAACATAACTTCATACTTCATTTAATAAAAAGCGTACGTAAAATAATGCAATAACAAAACATAACACTTCATAAACATAAGTCAACGAACATATCGAATCTGCGCCTTCTTGTAACCGTCAAATCCAAACGTTACATACTGGCTGAATAACCTAAGGATCACCACCACTAGGCCCATCATCACCGTACTGTCCTTCGGGTGAGGAACTCCTAGGGCCCGATACTTAGGTCATCCAACCCTTCAAGCACGGCGTCCCAAAGGATAGCGCGTACCAAACTTCAAGCACTGCACCCCGTAGGGCGCAAGTACCAAACTTCAAGCACGACTACCCCGTAAGGTAAATCGTACCAAACTTCAAGGATCACGATAATCCCCTTGACGAACGTCATCGCCCCAGTTGTACAACAGTTGGCCAGCCACAAAGGCCCCTAAAAGGTAAAGGCCCATAACATACTTCCCATCCCTTAACCTTCATTCCCTAAGGAATATTGGCAGATTCGTTCGTTTGTGACTTTCATAAACCTTCGCTTCTTTTACTTCAAAAACTTCAGTTAAAGCATTCGTACGTTTTATTAAAAACATTCATTCATTAAACACTTCATAAACTTCCTTTGGCAAAATATTTCATAAACACTTCCTTCATAACCTTTCCTTCTAAAACATCGTTCATAAACATCATTTTATAAAACGTTTCATACAACCTCATAAACATCGTTTTATAAAATCGTTACATCGTTACGTATGCACACCAGCCCAAAAACATTATTAAAACATTTAAAAGAGGGCTTCTAGAACTCACCTTATAAGCTAGTCTTGGTTGTCCTAATCAAGGGCCCAACCACGTCACTTCCGATCTGAATTGGTTACAAAACACATATATCAGACCTAACCTCGATCCACACTCTACTCAGCTGATATAGGCGAACTTAATGCTAAGTTCGCTTCCTCTGGCCTAACTTAATGCTAAGTTCGCTTCCTCTGGCCTAGGCGAACTTATAAGCGAACTTAATAAGTTCGCTTACCCTTTGGCCAGGCGAACTTAACCCGGGTGAACATAATAAGTTCGCTTACCCTTTGGCCAGGCGAACATAATAAGTTCGCTTACCCTTTGGCCAGGCGAACTTAACCCAGGCGAACATAATAAGTTCTCTTACCCTTTGGCCAGGCGAACTTAACTCAAGCGAACTTGATAAGTTCGCTTACCTTTGGCCAAGCGAACTTGCCAGGCGAACATAATCAGGCGAACTTGATAAGTTCGCCTCCACCAAGCGAACTTGACAGGCGAACTTGCTAAGTTCGCCTGCACCATCAGTCATCTTCCCAAACAGTCCTGAAATTCGCGGATTTGGGTTCGGTTATGTCAAAACTTCAACTTTCTTTGCTCAAAACAACCGGTTTTCATTGCAGATACTAAACCTAAGCTTATTCTCAAGTTTCATCCGTAAAAACGTCCTATTTTCACCCAAAACCCGAAAAACCCAAAAACAAACAAAAACTCAGATTTAGGTCGGATCGTTACCTGAATCGAGCTTCTGATTTGGAGGTTTCCTTCACGAGAGCAAGAGACACGATCTGGTGCAATATTGTGCGATTCTGACACTTTCTCTCTCTACGGTTTTCTCTCTCTAGAATGGCAAAGAGGAGAAGTGAGGGGCTTTGGGCTATTTATAGGGGAGACCTCCCCAAGCCCGGTTCGCGACTGACCCGGCCCGACTTCGGCCCTCTTGAACTCGCTAACTTTATTTTTTTGTCATTTTAGGATGTTACAGGTTGTGCTAGGGACACCACTGAGGTTTTTTTTTCACACCTGACCTAGCCATCACGTATAGTTCTACAAGTGACGGTTGTGACCCAAACCGTCACGTATTGGCCTAAACGTGATGGTATGTCTCTCGTGAGTACGGAAATAAAAAGGACACTGATAATACGAGGTTGATACGAGGTTGTGCAATCTGCAAAAAAGAGAACCCTACCCGTCACGTATACGCCAATACGTGACGGTTCAGTACGAGGTTGTTTTGACAGAAAGTTAACGTTGACAGTGTTGTCATGCACCTAACCTATCAGTCACAGTTGGACCTATACTTGATGGTTAGGTATGGAGATTCACCATATATTAACACAACTCTCACCACTCACTCTCATCACACCAAACCCACCATCATACACAGACCCGACACTACCATCTTCACCATAATTAAAAAGAACAGAAAGTATAGACGAAAGTGCGTGTTTGAGTTCTTGGTTGTGGTTATTTGCCGTTGGGACACCGCTGTTTTTTTTGTTTCACGCCTGACACCGATGTCGAGTTCGGGAGATCCTTATCAGAAGTCGAAGCTTCCATATTTGAGTGAGGAGCCAACCTTCGAAGATCTGAACAAGGTTTAACAAGTCTTTATTTTATTAAGGGTTCTACTGGGACGGGTAAACTTAGGGGTGTGCAAGTCTTTATTTTACGCCGGGTATCTAACCGGCCATTACGTTTTCAAGAGCATTTCGTATTCGGGAGTCACCCTTCGTGGGGGGGGGGGGAACCAACCCGTTGAATACATACGGTCAAGATTCGTCTCAGCAGCAACCATTACCGAATTACAGTCAAGATGCGTACATGTCACTATTTGGACCGACGGATTACGTCCAAGGGTCGTACCGACCACAACCAGAACCGGATTACAGACATCTCTCATACCAGTCACAACCGGAACCGAATTACGTACATCTCTCATGTCGGTCATAACCAGAACCGGATTACGTACATCTCTCATGTCGGTCACAACCAGAACCGGATTACGTACATCTCCCATGCCTGCCACAACCAGAACCGGATTACGTACATCTCTCCTATCGATCACAACCATAACCGGATTACGTACTTCTCTCGTACTGGTCACAACCAGAACCGGTTTACGGACATCTCTCGTACCGGTCACAACCAGAACCGGATTACGGACATCTCTTGTACCGGTCACAACCAGAACCGGATTATGAACATCTCTCGTACCGGTTACACCAGAACCTACACACGTGTCGGATAGTTTCCATAGGAATGACACAGATGACAGTGACTCTTCCGTTTATTTGAAAGGAAACGATGGGGATGCGGAGAATGCATTGGACGATGATCACATACGCAAGGTGACAGTTTCATATAAAACAGACAAAGTATGACAACATCTCTTTCGTTCGTTTAAATTGTTTATTTATTTTGTTTTATGTACTACGTTTTAAGTCTGACCTTGTAACTCTTTCAGTATTTTAATTCTCGTAAGGATTTGGTGGATTGGGCTAAGAAGAGAGGATGCGAGCATGGGTGCGTCATTGTGGTCAGTCGATCAAGGAAAAAAAATGTGGAACTCAGATGCAATCGTGGTGGGGAACCTAAATACAGGGGCACAGTCAGGCGTACTAGGGCGGGTGGGTCCGATGCAGATGGTGATGATGAGATGGAGGGGTAGATATATTGTTTAGATAGATTTGTACTTTTGTTTTATATGTACAAACTCATTGTATTTATGTATTCAGATTTATTTATGATGGTTTTGTTGTGTTTGTGATGGTTGTGTTTGTTTGGTTGTTTGTAATGGTTGTATATGATATTTATATATGTGGTTTTATTTACGAGTAGTTTAACACGCGAAAAAAACTCTTAGTTTTACATATCAAACCGAAAATCAAAACAAAAACTAGTTTCATAATAAAAAAGACGTGACCGGATTTTAAAAACTATAACTACCAATTTTTACAAACTCTTAACGTGATAAAAACAAAAAGACCAAAAGAAAAAAAAATAAATCGTTATTCACTTTTTACATCCCAAACCGATAATCGAGGTGACCGGATTTTAAAAACTATAAGTACCGATTTTTACAAACTCTTAACGTGATAAAAACAAAAACCAAAAGAAAAAAAAATAAGTCGTTATTCATTTTTTACATCACAAACCGATAATCGAGGTGACCAGATTTTAAAAACTATAACTACCGATTTTTCCAAACTCTTAACGTGATAAAAACATGCATATATCAAAAAAAATAAGTAAGGGGTGACGTTTAGCCCTATACGTGACATATACACCACCAAAACCCTAAAACCCAACTCAACCCTAAAAAAAAACCCCACCAACATATCCCGATATTCTCTGGCGCGCTCATTCCAAAGTCTGGTGGATAAGGGTGACAGATTGCCCTATACGTGGCGTATTGACATTATGTGCCCAATACGCCACGTTTAGCCCTATACGTGACGTTTAGGACATGTGTAGTTCAAAAATTAGACGGTGTCTCTAAAATTTACCAATAACTATCTATCTACTTCTAATTATGTTTAATTTTAATTAATGCGTAATTGAAAAAAAGTATTGTATTTCATTTTCAGTAAACTACTTCTCATGGTTTAGCATTTTTTTCTAATTTTATCTAAAAAAATTGTTTTTCTCCGGTGTGTCATTATGGTTTATAAAACTTGTCATTTTTATTCAATCAGCTAATTTCATCCATATTTTAACGTTAAATAAAGGATATTTAAGTTTTTTTATATATTTTTTATTTTATTTTTTTAAACCCTTAATTACGATCGTCCCCACCCCTTAAACCGTATTAACCCTCATTCAACATTACGATTGTCCCTAATTCCTCAATAACGATCGATTGTAATTGAGGAGTTAGGGACGGTCATAATGATGAATTAAGGTTAATACGGTTTAGACTAAACATAGTGGCAGCGTGAGTGTGTGGGCGTGGTACCCCCTTAGCCACCACGGGCGTGAATCACCGCGCCGAGTGGGGTGAGAGGGGCAAGGTGATGGTGGTAACGGGCGTGAGAATGAGGGAGAGACCAAAATTTGGGGATATTTGTGGGTTTCACATTAAGCTCTCACCCCACAGCATTACACACCTGGGTGAGGGAAGCCCTGGTTTATATGACGCCTACGTGGCATCGAAAATCCACCACCTTCACCCTACCATTACACATAATCTTAAGGGGAGGGAGGACGATCGTAATTAAGGGTTTAAAAAATAACAAAATAAAGAATATATAAAAAGGCCTAAATACCCCTTATTTAACGTTAAAATATTGTTGGATTTAACTGATTTGATGAAAATGATAACTTTTTTAAACTACAAAAATACATAGGAGAAAAACAAACTTTTTGGATGAAACTGACAAAAATAACTAAATCATATGGCTAAAGAGGTTGTGGTATAGTGGTTGAGGTAAGACCTGAAGTATCAAGGGATCCGGGTTTGATACCTGCCAACACCACCATTAATTTCAGTGGCATCGCAAATGAGGCCTAGCTTTAGGCTGATGCACCATAGTTTTGCCCACGTCGATCCAGGGTTCGAGCCTCGGCTCTCCCTTAAGCCCGGAAAGGACCGTATTAGGTGGTGTATTTCCTTGAAAACTCTCTAACTCTGACGCCAAGTGGCCCTGATTAAGACAACATATTGGTCGGAATTAGATGACACTCTCTCATGTGACCGGGGGTTGCGACGTCACAACATTCAATACTCTTCAATTTTTATTTATTATTTATTTTATTATTATTAATGTTGTTTTTTTGTAAAGGAGAGTAATGCCATTGCATCGACTATCCAGTTATCAAAATGCAACCCTTCAACAGGACTTTTACGTAAAGAAGATAGCATTTTAAAATATAATTTTTTTTTATTTATTTCGTTACGACAACATATATCTTATTATTTTTAAAAGTATGATTTTATATACATTTTATGCAATCGACGTGTTATTTTAAAGTGTAATTGATTACTTCTTTGACACCAATAATTATTGAATAAGTTGTTTGCTAAATTCCTACCCTCCTCCTTTGACTATGATATCTTTTTGGTTACACTAATATTCTATTTTTAAAATATATGTAGTTGTGTTTAATCCGGGGATGAATATAGGGGCGAACCCGATTCTAGCTCTTGTATTTGTACAGGGTTTGAGGTGGGGTCGGATCGTTTCACGATGTACACAACCTTACCCTACACTTTATGCAAGAGGTCGTTTCCACGACTTGACCCATGATCCCAAGATCACAAAAGATTGCTTATTACCTGGTTAATTCGAGAATGAATATCAAATACCTAATTGATCGAGGAGACATCGAATTTCTTATTTTGTTGTTTTATTATTAAATTTTTGTTGGTGGTCGTACTCAACTTTTTTGTTAGTTTGGTTTTATAACTTTTTAAAATTTAATCGTCGTTTTATTTTGACTAATTTAGTTACTATTGTATGTGGGTCAATTATTTTATTGTTGTCATAACTTTTTTAATAAAAAATGGTTCATATGTGTGATGATTTATATTTATGCAACATACTTTTTATTTTAATTAGTTAGTTTACTTGTAAAAATTATGCAACATATATTCATCATCATCATCAACATCAAATTACACTAATTTTTGTTATGTCTAACATAAAAAACAAAAGTTATACATGTAAAATATATATTAGTTATCAAATAATTTTTTACTTGTGTATTTTAAAAAATATATACATAAGAAAAGATATATAAAAATAAGCAATAAATCATTCATTAAGGGTTCTCATCCCTCCCAACCCTTTCTCTTCTACATTAGTGCCATGTTACATTTACCAAGGAAATGATCATTGAGTTAGACGAGTTGTACATCAACTATAGGTTCACGCATTATAAACCAAGAAATTCTTTTTATGTATGAGGGTTGAAAATTTTTGGGGTCGGTTGACTAACGATATATAACGTTAAGTTTTTTCATTGAGTAGATTACAAAGTTTTATGGGGGCGATCGAGATTTTAACGTGTATATAACACTAATTTTTTTTTTCATGAAGGGCAGCAACCTTTCATTCATTTAACATAGGTCCACCTATACACACTATGATCGGTACAGACATCCGTTTACCTCGAAAAACTAGCGGTACCGCATAAGGTAGAACGGTATTCCCTAGCGGTACCGCATGCCACGCATGCATACCGAAGCCACACCCTATGGCCTTAAAATAAAATACTTTAAAGAAAAAATATTTATCAAATATTTATGAGAACAATATTGTATTTAAAAATTTATAGTTCATTGTTATTATAAAAATTTAGAATTAATTACACGGATGGTCCCTGTGGTTTGGTCAAATTACGGTTTTCGTCCCTAGGATTGAAAAATTACGATTTGGTCCCCAATGTTTGCCAACTTGTTGCACTCATGGTCCCTGACATGGATGGAGGTTAAATATTTCTGTTAAGTGGGTGTAAAAAGACGAAAATACCCCTAACAATTACAAGGGCCATTTGTGTATTTAATGAAACTATATATCCTCTTCTAAAACCCTAGACACCCCCCACAATCACCCCACCATGGCTGCCACCACCGTGGCCACCGTCTTAGCCGAAGATGGAGGTTTAGCCGGAGACTCGGTATCACAAACTCACCCCACCGCCGTCGTAGCCGGAGATGGTTCTTCTTCTTCAAAAGATCGCCGCCCCCTCCCCTTGATTCTACCACAGATCTAGCGATCTGATTGGGGGAGAAAAATCACTGATTTGGATCAATCAGATGGCGCTCTTAATCTAGACACAAAATCGACAGGGTTTCCGGTGTCCCTCCCTTTCGTCGGCAGCAGCATTCGAGTGGAGACAAGAGAGGGCGGCAAAGGCGTTCCGGTGGTGAGGGCCACAAATCTGGGACGTGGATATCCGGAACAGACACACCGCAAATCCGGCGACAATGGTGATTTCACGACAGAAACAGAGGCGAACGAAGTGTTATGGTGCTCGTGATTCCGGCGAACGAGTTTTTAGGGTTTGAAAATTGGGGGTTTTGAAGGAGACAGGGATGGTGCAGGTGGTGGCCGAAGATGAAGGCGGCGGTGCAGGTGATGGCTGAAGGTGAAGGGGCGGTGCAGGTGGTGGCCGATGAAACATATTCTAACCTTCAAATCGCCTCCGATCAAAAAGTTGTTAAGGGTATTTTCGTTGGTTTAAGGGTATTTTCTGTGAAAACCTAGAATGGCCCTTGCACAAATTAATATGTTTTTATCTCATCATTTAAGTAAATACACAAATGGCCCTTGTAATTGTTAGGGGTATTTTCGTCTTTTTACACCCACTTAATAGAAATATTTAACCTCCATCCATGTCAGGGACCATGAGTGCAACAAGTTGGCAAACATTGGGGACCAAATCGTAATTTTTCAATCCTAGGGACGAAAACCGTAATTTGACCAAACCACATGGACCGTCCGTGTAATTAATTCAAAAATTTAATATTCCTATAATCAAGTCGGAGTGTATAGTTGGTAATAAAATACTTCAAATACTTTTTTTTTCCTTAAAAAAAAAAAACAGTTGTGAGCAAATAGTGATTGGGTAATGATTTGCCTCTCAACTTACGACCAATGTTTTTAGGACCGGACCGGCCCGGCCGGTCGGACCGGGAACCGTGACCTCCACCGGTCCGGTTATTTGCTTTGAGACCGTTTGCTGGTTGAACCGGGCGGTTCAAGCGGTTCAGCGGTCGAACCGCGAACCGCGAACTGGTGGTCGAACCGTGTAGTTTAATTTTAAAAAAAACTTTTTTTTACTATTTTTTTATCTTTTTTATCCTATAGTCCTCCTACTTGCTTCTATTTACAATTTTAACTTAATTTGGCTATTTCCTTTTAACTTATACGCTGCCACAGGTCCTCCAAAACCCTAATCAAAATTAAAATTGAAGATTCAAAAGAATTAAAATTCATACAGACCTACAACCCTCGTCCTTGACTCAAAATTGTTTAAATGGTTGTATATGTAGTATTTGGAATTTTTATATTTTTCTATATATTTTTATGAATATTTATATTATTTATTGCGTCATCCGGTTCTTGAATCCGGTCCGACCAGTGAACCTCTAAGACGTCCGGTTCATTGTCCGGTCCGGTTCTGAAAACATCGCTTACAACACACGACTCAACACAGCTCCTTTTCTCAACTGCAATTCTTCGTGTTTCATGGGTCAATATGTTTAAGGTTTGGTTTTAAAAGACCTCGAATTTATAATCGTTTTTTTTAAATGCATATATGCACTCATACTATATGCACAAATGAATGCATATATGCATATTTTTATACTTTTCTTAAAAAAAATTCAGGAGAGAGGAGATAAACTCAAACTAAGAGTGGGAAGAGATAAATAAAACATTGTTCTTGAAATTTACCTTTTTCACTAAAGCGATATGTACACGTTTTGTGTGGTTCTCACGGTTCTCAACATATGGTTGGTTCTCAAAAGAACATGCCCCTATATATATATATATATATTATTTAAATCTTAACGTATAGTGTTTGTGCAGGACTATGTTGAATGCCAAAAAAAAATTTAGTAAGTTTTTATTGAAAATTTGTTTGGAGATTTTAAAAAGATAAAAGATTATCAAATCATATTGACTTCTCAACGAAACATATTAAATAAGAAATTTGAATTTCAATTCCAACAAATACTAATTATTCCCCAAGTGCCCTAGAGAAATCACGAAAAAAACATCAAGAAGTCGCGGTGTGAAAGAAAAGATGAAAAACAGAATTGGTTGCGTTTTAACCAACAAATGATTGAATCATTTGATTATAGTTAAACTGAATACTTATACCCAGTTTACAACTTGCGACTCAGTTTAAATAACTCAACAAACCAAACCTAAAAAGACTGTAATACTTAATAAAGATAATCCGAACTAAACAATATTTGTCTTGACTCATAAGATAAACATAAACCTCCAACTTTGAGTTATTGACAAGATTAGTCTCACACTCACCCCCTAATCTTGTCAACAATCACATTAAAACAACGGTGGACCAACATCTTCTCATTGAAGCAAACTCACTTCTTCATTTTTCTTCCACTTTAGACACTTCGCCACATAACGCCCAAGCTCTTTACACTTAAAACACCGTATACGACTTTTGTCACGCTCCCTTTGAACCTTCTGTTGTTGTTTACTCGATCACCAAAACATGCTGTTGTTCGACTCTTTTACTTGTTGCCTTCGATCAAGACTAGATGAGCCAAACCTCTGATACCAATTGTTGTCTAAGGGTGTTGGGGGCCATTAACTCCAATACCCATTTACTCACCAAAACTGGCCAATAGAATTCTGTCACCTCAAAACTACTCATTTACTCAGATTTCATTGGAAACACCCTACTCATTTACTCACCAACTTTTTTTTTTTTAAATAAACATTTAATTTAAAAAAAAGACAATTTCATTAAAATAAAAATTAACATAATACAATTAAAAAAAAAACCTACAAAATAAATAAAAGCTAGATAATAAAATTTTAAAATCTAAAAGTTGCATTGCCATCCATACTTTGCGGCAATTTCACGTTTACGTTGCAATACGATCGACAAGTACGGGTCTACGAGATGATCATGCGATTCGATGAATGTTTTGATGTCACGATCCTTTTGTTTTTCAAGCATCAACTCAATCGCCGTTTGTTCTCTTTTTAATTTTGCTTCCACCATCTTATCTTGAAGACCTTTTTTTTTTCTATCTCCAACGTTTTCATAGTCTTGTATTCGTTGACTATGTCTAACAAATTTCCCTTGCTAGATGAACTTTCGGTCGATTTCTTCCCCGGACGTCTTGGCCTAGTCGGTGTCGTGTCGTCTTGCGGTTCGGCGTTCACGTTTATGTCGGGAAAGAGGTTTGTAAAACCCTCCGGTTCAAATGGGGTTTTCGACTCGAAAGTTTTTGTTCTTTTTGAGGATTGACTTCCTTCTAAATCCTCACCCATCAATGCTATGGGTTCCCATTTAGCATTGTTGCGTACAACCTCCCAACATTTCAAGTTGGTGAATGGCCTTTTGTACACTTTCTTGTAATGGCTTAAAGCCGTTTCAACAAGATCCAAATCACTTGTACCACTCGGCCTTATTTGTTTCTATATATATATATATATAATTTGAAACGTTAGATAATAAAATTAAAAAATACCTATATAATTTGAAAAATAAATCTTACCATTTGTTGGTAACACCCGTTGAAGGCAGTCATTTTTTTATTAAGATCTTTCCACTTCCAAGACACTTGGTCAACGGTTCGATCGTTTTCACCAAATAAATCGGTAAAATGCGCAAGAACTTTCTTCCAAAACGAGTCACCTTTTTGTTGATTTCATTTTCTTTTATTTTGTGTCTTGTGAATATAAGCTTGGACCAAAGCAATTTCTTCTTCTTCCGTCCATCTCTTTGGTGGTAACCGGTTTTTGTGTTGTCTTTTCGGCTTGGCACGGTCATCTTCAACTTCATCTTCTCCTTCATCATCATCCTCCTCTTCCGTTTCTTCCTCAACATCCTCATCTTCTTCGTCTTCGGATTCCGAACGGATGATTTCGTTTGGATCAGGATACGGTTGGTTTTGGTATTGGTAGGAAAATTGAGATAAAAAATTAGGATCCATATCAAGCGAAAATTGAGATAAAAAATTAGGATCGGTTGAACTTTGAGGGAAGTAGTTTGGATATTGAGGTTGCGGGAAATAACTTGGAATTGGTTGAGGAGGTGGTTGTGGTCGTTGAGGAGGTAGTTGGGTTCGTTGGGGAGCGGCTTGGGTTCGTTCGGGTCGCGGTTGAGATTGAACATTTGGCCTAAATTTTCTAGGCTTTCTTGACTTTTTGGATGATCCTTCCATTTTTTGTAGAATGTAAAATATATAGATGAGATGAAAGATATTTAGATGATAGGTAAAAATATATGTGTGTGGAATGGGGTATTTATAGGTAAATTTTTTTTTTATTTAAAAGCACCCAACCCACCCCCCACCCCACCAACGGCTACTCACCAACGGTCAAAAAATGCAACGGCTTGATCGAGTAAATATACTCGAATACCCTTACTCGGCCACCCTACTCGGGTTTACCCGAGTCAATGGGGGCGGTGTGCCATTTACTCGATTACTCGGATCACATACTCGAATGTGATCGAGTCTTCCGCCCCGTATACCCTAAGTACACAAAAGAAATTGCACTCAGAAGGAGAGATAAAAAAACATTAGGAAGTCACGATAAAAATGATGAAAAATAGAATTCATTGCTTTTTGACCAACAAATGATCGTCTCTTTTGATCATAGTTAAAACTCAATACTCGATGCCCTGATTACAACTTGCGAACCACTTTAAATTTGTCAACAAACCAAATCTAAATAGACTCTGATACGTAATAAAGATCACCCAGACCAAACTATAACTATTTTGACCCATAAGATAAACAAAAAAAAAATTATTAACCAAATAAAACTCTAACCATGATCCATCACAATTATTATTATTAGACTCAAAAAACCTATAAACAAATCACATATTCCATAACTCAATCGAACTCCCATTTAGAAATACGAACTTATAGCCCCTCCAATTTTGAGTTATTGACAAAATTAGTCAAACAAAAATAAAATCCAGATTTTAATTTCATTAAATCCTATTGAATTTCGTGAACTAAATACGCTCTTTTAAGTCATATTGAGGACATTCAAATATACAATTACATCTTCATATTAGAAATTTTGTCCTATTTTTTTTTTATGTTTTATCATCATCCTACTACATGTAATATTATATTAATAAAATATAATCTTAAAATATTTGATCATATAACGTGGTTTAAAATATTGAAAGCTTTACACGGTTTTAAGTTTGTGGATGTCATGGTCCATTACTCTGTTCTAATTTTTATAATTAGTAGAACCGGTTAAAAAAAATAAAAACTTTCAAATTATACTACTTAATCAGAAGTGTCGGTGGTGTTACCATTTTAACTTCTCAAGTTTGGTGAAATGTCAAAAATTGCCCTCAACTTTATAAAATATTACTTTAATCTTCTTAAGTTTTTAAAGTTTCAGATTTACCCCCTGTAGTATATATAATCTGATTTTACTTTAAATATTTTCGTTTGTTTGTTTAATTTTTTTTAACGTCCCGGTATAATTTTTATTAAAAACGGAGTCATATTCAAAATAAAATACTTTTTTGGTATTGTGGGTTATATCGACTGACAGTGACGTGCTGATACCGTAAAGAATGAGACCGTCGCCGGCTGAAAAACATCGGTACCGTTATATAACTGTCTTTTATCTATGTTTCGATCTCCACAACAGAGTCGCCATAACTTCATACGTTTCTTTTATGTATTTGACCACGCTTCTTTTTTGAGCTTAGCAACGTTAATGTCACCGCCTCAACCGTTTAAGGTCCGTCTCTCGCCATGCAACGTGGGACAAAATTTATTTAACAACGTTTTTTTTCTTAGCCATATTATTATCACCGTCTCAATCATTTAACGTCCATTTCCGCCGCGAAGATCAAGGCAACATTTCTAGTTATATATATTATGATCTAATCACAAAATTCTACACTATAAAATAATTGAAGTTTTATACATTTAAATTTCTCTTTTTCTTCCGTAATTACCCCCCTCTCTCTCTTGTCTATTCATCCATAAATACTTCTCTTGTATCACTATCTCTCCATTATTCATCCAAACTCTCTCTAAAACCATAAACATGACCAGAAGGGTGAGTTTCAGCAGCATGCCCTCACCACCGCCGCCGCTATACTTCAACAAACACGGCGGAGACACGCCGGAACCCATGATCAGAATATGGGCTTTCCGGTCACAAAAAACCTCAGGTTTCTCCGCCATGAGATTTCTAGGCAGAATCAAAGCCAAATTCGCAAGAGCACTCGGTTTTGTTTCATCTTCTCGATCATCAACTTCATCTTCATCATGCAACTGCACTTTAAAACGATCAAGATCATATGTTGAAGCGCTCGATTCGCATCGAGCTCAAGCCATTGAAGACTGTATTCAGTTCTTGAATTCTTCTTCTTCTTCCTCTTTTCAGAGGTCAAAATCAGTTTCTTATTGATATTCTAATTTCTTGTAGTTAGCATAGATGAATTGTAAATCAATTAGGAAAATAAAATATAAAATTTTGTTTTTTATTTGCAATATTTAATTTTTTTAGTTATGAATGATTTCTCTTTGCTTTTATGACAATGGGCCGGAACATTGAAGGGGTCAAATGGGGCTTATTTTTTATTTTTATTTTTATTTTTTAAGAAGTATTGATTTCGACCTAATATGTTTGTTTTATGTTAGTTATAGTGTTTAGGTCCTTATAATTCAGACCAAAAGTCCAAATCTGTTTCACAAATCCATAAAACATATGGTTTTTTATTTTTAATATTTTCAGCTCCCAATTTAATTGTTCAAGTTCCGCACTGTATACGGCAACATAGTCTTTATCTTTATAATTTAACTAAATATCATATTTTGTCAAATTTATTTTTAAATTTGGTTTAATCTCACACGTTTCGTTCTTTATCGTTATCTCTGTCTCGCTCACAAACACTTATTATTTTTTGTTTCTTTCTTAAACTCTCATAAAAAATACAAAATAAAAGAAATGTTTAAATAATAGAGATGAACCTAAAAGAAAAACCATGTTACGAATATTCTTAGAAATTATTAGGTTTTGAAATATATTGTTTCTTCGGTTTTGTCATTTTTTTAGTTACTAAAATATAGTTACCTAGATGTGTTTTGTAAATGTAATTTTATAATTATTACTTACATATTCACTCACGTGTATGCAACAATTATATATGTCTTTCACTTAATAAATTGAAACAATCTCGTTTTCTTGTCTGCCATGTATATGATTAATATATATATATATATATATATATATATATATATGAGTTAAAGGAACCGACCCTTATCTACCGTACGTAAGATAGTGTATTGTATATAAATTGTTACAAGTAAATTATTCGAAAATGATTTTTTATTTATTATGATTAAGATGTGTTTAAATAGGATGAAGAAATAATAGTGATATATACAGGTCCTTACAAGAGTTTGGTCAACAAAGAGAAAGTAGAATTTATGTTTGCTATCTTTGACCAGTCTTATGCCGTAAATTACATACTTCACTGGTGCACACTTTTTACTTTTTTTCGTTTTGAAATCTATCAGAAAAAAAGGCAAGAAACCGAGCGGTATATGCATTTACTAATAATTTATATTTCAGGTTAATTTTATAGAGTAAAATTTAAATATTATCTAAATTTCAGTGTATGTTCATTAACTAAGTAAATTATAGAAAACGTCATTTATGTTTAAAAAACCTTGTATGTATGTCCTTTGGCCTAACGATCGTTAAATTTTACAGTTAAGTCTGATCACGTGTCATGTACATGAGGTATTTTGGGGCTTTTACACATAAAAGGACTATTCTTGTAATTTATTTATATGAATGATGGTTTACAGAAATAGTTCTTTTACGGTAAAAAGACCAAAATTCTTTGATGTGCGTTGCACATGACCTGACTTAATGGTAAAATTTAACGGTCGTTAGGCTAAATGACGTAACGTGCACGGTTTTTTAAACATAAAAGACGTTTTCTGTAATTTCCTTAATTAAATGACTTATACTTAAATTTAGGTGATACTTAAAGTACGTAATTTGTAATTTGCTCAATTTTATAATCCCTATTATAATAAAAAGCTAAATTTTGTGTCACTTGTCAACATTATATTAATCCTCACATCCCTTTTTGCTCCAAAATCACATTTACATACTCCATCTAATATTTTCATATTTAGCTTATTTTTTTAAAAAGATTACATAAATAAACATTTTACCAAATCAATTTCATCATTATAACAAACTGACTCACATTTAAAAAAAAATTATCATCAAAAGTGAATATTATAAAAAAAAATTAGGATATTAAAAAAAAACGGGGTTTTAAAGTTTAATATCTAAAAGCGAATTTTTAAAATTTTATCAATAAAAAACCAAAATTTTAATTTTACATATAAAATTTGAAAATAATAATTTTTTATTTTAAATAAATATATGTTAAAATAAAGTTTGCTAGTATTTAATTAGTAGTTTTTTAATTAAGTTTGATATCAAATTGGTATAAAAAAATGTGTAAAGATATCTATCAATAAAAAAAGTGTGGATAAGATATCGAAAACCATTATTAGTCACAACAAGATTTAAGTTAAGCAAGCTACATATATGTAAATGTAACTAATTAGTAAAAAGTTAATTAGTATGTTATAATGTCTAATTGTTGCCAAAATTTCCTAATCAATTATAAAAATAAAGAATAAAAATAGTGAAGATGTTAAAGGGGTCAATCTTTTCTATTTTCATATTATATGAACTCTTATCAAACATTTGCATGTGTTATTGCAATCATATTTGAATGTTTTGTTATGTGGATGTATTATCATGATACATAGTTGTCATAAGGTTTAGAACTCTTCTCTAATTTTTGAAATTTATCAATTTGCATAAACGTAAATATTTACATATATGTAATCACAAGTTTGTTCCGTCATGAAAAATTGAACTTGTGGTAAAAATATTTGGGACTCTTGTTGTTTGTAGTTGGACATGGCCATCAAGAAACAATGTATAATTATAATCTACATGCATTTTACATATATCTAAATTAACAAGTTACAAACTTACATATATGTACATTGGTACATATATCTATGTAAATCAACGTAGTTACATATATGTAAATTGTAACATAAAATTTTCCGAATTTAATCATACTCATACACATATGTTAGGTATAAAATATTCAAATACTAAAACATGGAAATATGAATGAAAAGGAAAAAAATAAAATGTATAAACTTTAAGAAATGAATTTTTTTTTGAAGTGCAAATATTTTTGTGATTGGAAAACCGAGTTAAAAGAAAATTCCAATATGTGGTTTTTGATTGTCCGTGTATCCCTTTATATTAGCCGGTGAGTAATAATGTTCTTATTCTTCTTCATAACACTTAATTGTGTACAAAATCCGGATTTCTCGGCGTATGAAAACAACATCCTCCCATTTATCATACGTCTAATAACACAAGTTTATACTTAATAGGTACCTTAAGAGTCCAATATCTGGTTCCATTAGGTAATTTGTATATTAACACTACTATAAACATATTCTTTTTATCCACATAACATGAAAGCAACACAAAATAAACATAAGAGTAGTTTTCCTTAAAAAATAGCAAAGCCACATAACATTATGTAATTCACTTTCAAATGTACCAAACAACATATATAAATTATAAACTTATGAATGTATGTGAGAATCTACACACATTTTGGAGTTACATATATGCAACTATTATTTCACATAACTAAAAGAAACTATAAGTTAGCTTATATAAACTTATGAATGTATATGGGATATTACACATATGTAGATTGACTTAGATTTCATAGATCTTGGAGTTACATAGATGCAAATGTTCTTATTTACATATATGTAAACCAGAAAAGAAAATACTAGGAATAAAATTATATTCACAAGATTAATTACATATATCCATATACTACAAAGATACCTTCTTGCTCCTAAACAGTAAATACAGTGTACTATTGTTGTCCGTTCGGACTCGAACCCAATATCCATTGTTCCAAGTCTGTAATGCAGCCTGAGCCGCCCATGTTGTGGTTAATAACGACCTCATCAATCGACTGGCCAACCTCGTAAATCTCTACAACATTGCTAGGCATAATTGCGGAAGAATTCAATTGATCTATTGCTAAAAATACACAAGCGTACAAAACGTAAAATTCGGTGTAACAATAGACGAACATGAAATCAATGGCTGTCAAAGGAAATTATAAAAAAATTGAATGAGCAAAATAACATAAACCAATTCAACAAACATTGTAATCTCTTGAAAAAGATGAAGACATATGATAAACAATTGAAGTCTGAAGAATCAAATCTTTTTGCATAAAGATGATGAAATCGTGTTTTTGCATAAAGATAAAACAAATCGTGTGAATGAATGATTAAAAATAAAAAAACAATTATATAGAGAGTAAATCAAGTGATTTTAATTAATAATGGGGTAAAATTTTATTAAAAAAACCTTTCATTAATACAACCACTATCTTAGTCTAGTGGTAAAGGTATATGCCCTTTGTTGGAAACCAGGTCCAAGAATACGAACACAAACTTTGATCTCAACAACCGATCGATTCTTTCTGTTTATTTTTCTTGACTTATAAATTACATGATCCATAACCATCTATTTATAATAAAATAACCTTGTTAACCAAGTCTTTTAATCCTACTCAAATACTTAAAATAACCCAAACATGCTTGGTATTATCCCTAACCTAATAGATAATTACCAACTATTAATTAAATAAACATTCAAATAAAACAAGGACTCATACTAAACTCAAACTTGTAGCCTTTACATGTGAACTCAATAATTTACCCAACAATCACCCCCTTAGTTCTTAAGTTCACAATCTTCATCCCTTCAACTTGCAAACTTCTTACTTTGATTCCTTCAGGAACTCTTAGTTACAATCTTGACTTTGAACTCTCCGAGTACTATTTGATTAAGATTGAAGCGGGGTTAGCGCCGTCATCATCGAAATTGAAACTCTTCATTCTTTCTCTCCTTCAAAACACCAAGAACAAAGTCCTTGATAGCCTTCTTAACAAGATAAATCTTGTTTGCATCCTACTTCTTCTCTCAATCAAAAACATGGATTCTTGATTGCCTTCTTTACCTTCTTTCTTCAAGATCTAGCTTTTGACTACCTTCCTTCTTTAAGATTTGGCTCTTGACTGCCTTTCAAGATCTGACTCTTGACTGCCTTCTTTCTTTCTTACTTTCTTCGACTAATCGATTTTTTAACGTGGCTGCTTACTTGCTTCCTTCTTCGTCTTCAGCCCCGCAGCCAAAGGGCTGCTCCCCCTCGTGAAACTCGACTGTCAAAACCGCAAACACCGAGCTCTGATACCAATTGTTGGAAACCAGGCCCAAGAATACGAACACAAACTTGGATCTCAACAACCGATCGACTCTTTCTATTTATTTTTCTTGACTTACAAATTACATGATCCATAACCATCTATTTATAATAAAATAACCTTGTTAACCAATTCTTTTAATCCTACTCAAATACTTAAAATAACCCAAACATGCTTGGTATTATCCCTAACCTACTAGATAATTACCAACTATTAATTAAATAAACATTCAAATAAAACAAAGACTCGTACTAAAACTCAAACTTGTAGCCTTCATATGTGAACTCAATAATTTACCCAACACCCTTCACCCAAGTGATGTTGGGTTCTAATCTCACTTGAGACATGGAGTAAATTTGGAGTGGATTAGCCGTTAAAAAAATCCGTTCAATAAAACCATTAGTTTTGTGAAACTGCGGAAAGCAAAGCTAAACCATAGATCAATGGTTAATATAGACAATGTCATTTAAGTAAATAAATCAAAATTATTGGGTGAATAATTTAGTAGAATAGAGACAAATATAGTAAATAAGAAAAGTAAATTTAGAAACTAATATCATATCCGTAAAATTACTCTTTTGTCTCTTCTTTCCTAATTTATGGTAAAAAAAAATCAAAAAACTACATATACATAACAATTAGAAAAGTCAGACATTTTCAATCAAAAAAAAACCTCAGAAATTATTTTTTTTGTTTACATGAGTTACGTATATGCAAAAACACTAACAACATTACATATATGTAAATAAATACATTTATTACATATATGTAAAAAACTTGAAAACATTAATTTAAATTGTGCAAAATTTACGAAGAATTCAAAAAAACTAATCTAAGTGATTTTTGTTTCTTCATCCAACTTTTTCTTCGTCTTTATCTACATTCGGTTTCTTCTTTGTTTGATTTGATTAATTTAGAGATTTATCTTACATAATATTAACTTTTTCGTTTTTGAAGTTTTAGATATCACAAAAGAGCACCATTGAGAGAAAATGAAGAACTCAGAATCAGACCAATCCTTTTACATTGAAAGTGACGAAGATGAAGACAAAGATTGTAAACCAGTGTTCACATATATATATAAACCCAGGTTTACATATATGTATACCCACTAATTTACATATATTCATTCACATTGTCTCGTGAAGTGGCAGAGCTTGAAAAAATAAATAGGGAGGAAAGTCATGAGGCCTAGATTTTTTTTCCTATCACTATGTTTCGGGTTATATGTTCGGGTTGGCGATTCAATTCGGGTCGGGTCAAACAAAACAACAATAAATAACTCTAAATATCTGATTATCTATTATGATGCGAGAGAAAAATGATAAATACATGGAAGAAGAATTAAACAACTAATTAACCCGTGAGCAAAGCAGTGAACGTAATACGCATAAGGACAATTCTTACGAACAGGTGCTTGTAATCCGTTCCATTCCCCTCTAATATTACTAGCACCATCATAGCCAAGCTGGTCTGTTCGTGCTTCAGCGAGGATGACGATTTGGCCTTTGGGGCTAGGTCTGGATGTTTAGATCGAACAAAAGAGGGAAAACAATTTTAGAGGTGAATTTATTTGAACTTTTAACCCCCCCTAAACTTACACTTTTATTTTTTAAATGCACAAACTTTTTTTTTTATTTCGTACTGATAACTTATCGAATCAATCTGAATAGAATAGTTTTGAATTAGGACATATGGGTTATGAACTAATGATTAATTAGGATTTTCACTACTGAGTTGTTTAAATACTCGGATAATTATTTGGGCTTATTTTGTGACTGGATCTTAGGTAAAAAGTTCTAAACCTAAAATGGAGCCTTTTAGAGTTGTTTTGAACTAGGATATATGGATTATGAACTTATGATGAATTAGGATTTTCTTTCGCACAATGTAAATTAAGGTTTTCAAGTTTTTCTTTATATTTGTTTTGAAGATAAAGACGAAGAACCAAAAACTAGTTAGATTAGTTTTTTGAATTATTTGTAAGTTTCGTACAATGTAAATTAAGGTAACTACTATTTTACATATATGTAACTACTATTTTTACATATACGTTAAATCAAGTTACATATATGTAGTTACAGTTTTTACATATACGTAACTCAAGTAAACTAGTTATGTAAACACAAATATTAATTTATGTTTTCTGTTATTGAAAACTAGGTTAAATCTCATGTTTTACATGTGTTAAATAAATATAACTTGTTATAAAACAGTATTTTCTATAAAGATTTGTATGTTGAATGTTATTAGTCATCTGTGAAAATAATGGAGAGTTAAGAAATTATAAAATTATATTTTAAAATAAGATATAATTGAAATTTTCTTATAATTTAATAATTTTTAATAAAATATTAGAATAAATTTTAGATATTTAGTTATTTAACATCATCATTATTTAATAGGAAAGAAAGGCGAAAAACAAAAATCTGAATTTTATCAGAAGTCGACACGTAGTAATTATAGTTATTCATTTATTATAATATATGTTAGAAACCCTGTATATTATACACGGTGAATAAATGGAGTGTTATATATATACTCAATTAATTATGAAGATCTAATATTAGATAATTTTTTAATACAAATTTTAGAAACGTTATATAGTTATTTTTTTAAATGTGTTTATAAAAAGAATGAAAGAAATGTTCAAATTATAAAAATGTTTTATGAACAAAGCTATTTTTTTAATTAAAAATGTTTTATAAAAATAGTTATAGAAATCATTATTATTTAATAGGAGAGAGAGGCTGGAAACAAAATTTATAATTTTTTTTATAGAAACTTGTATCATTAATAGGAGAGAGAGACGGGAAAAAAATACTAAGGATGAACATGGGAATAACATGTGCACCCCAAAACCTTTATTTATTAGTATGTATAGATGTTAGCTTGTTTTTTAATTGCTATGTATACGTAACTTGTTTATTTTTTTACTCTAAATTATGAGAGATGAGAAGCAAGAGTAATATTAGAGATTTGATACTGGTTTCTAAATTTACTTTTCTTTTCCTACCTGATTGCCCCTATCTTATAAAACTAATCATATTTAACTTTTGATTTATTTATTTAAATGTCATTGTCTATATCAATCATTGATCTAATAGATAACTGGTTCATAGATTGCTTTCACGCTTTTCACATAACTAATGGTTTTCTTATGAACCCATATATATATATATATATATATATATATATATATATATATATATATATATATATATATATATGGTTAGGTTATGGTAAAAAAAGTTTTAAAAATAAAAAAAATGTAAGAAAGATTTTGAGCTTGCCATGTGTCCTATTATTGTTTTTGAATGGAGGGTATAGTGATCATTATGTTAAATATGTCAGGTCATTGTGTAATGTCAGGTTTGGTCATTGTGTAATGTCAGATTTGGTCATTGTGTAATGTCATGTCTGGTCATTGTGTCTAATGTCAGGTTATTGTGTTAAATATTTTTCATCACTGTGTTATATGTATTAATCTTGGTGTTTTACGTTTTATATAATTTCGTGTTATTTTGTCACTATTTTTTATGTATTATATATAACATAGTGATGAAAAATACACGATGACCTGACATTAAACACAATTAACAGACCTGACATTACACAATTACCAGACCTAACATTACACAATGACATGACATATTTGACGTAATGAAAAATATAACCCGACATGACAATGACACAATTATTAAGAAAATTATTGTGTTTTACGTAAATTTTCATTTTTGTATATAACGACACTATACTCGTTTTAAAAATAAAAAATGCTCGTTTTCGTCATTGTGTTTTACGTTTTAGATAATTTCGTGTTATTTTTGTCATTGTTTTTTTATATATTATATATAACACAGTGATGAAAAATATTTAACACAATGAATTAACATTAGACATAATGATCTTATATTAGAAAAATATTTGACATTACAAACAATGATGAAAAATATTTGACACAATTACTTGATATTAGACACAATGACGAACAAGTTACACAATGAACTGGAAACGTAATATTTTTTTTTCGTTTACTTAGTTTAAGATAAAAAAACGCTCGTTTTTATGGTGTCAAATGTCAGGTTTGGTCATTGTGTCAAATATTTTCCATAATTGTGTTATATATATTTATCTTTGTGTTTTTTTTACGTTTTAGATAATTTGTGTTATTTTTGTCACCGCTTTAATGTTTTATATATAACAAAGTGATGGAAATATTTGACATAATGACCTAACATTAGAAAAAAAATATTTGACACAATAACTTGACATTAGATACAATGACGAGCAAATTACACAATGAGCTGGCAATGTAATTTTTTTCGTTTTCGCATATAACGACACTATACTCGTTTTAAAGATAAAAAACGCTCGTTTTTATGGTGTAATTTGAAGAAAAAAAATTAATGTCGTATGTAAAAGTTATGAACATTTAAAAAAAAGAGGGAAACTTGATAAAAAGTCAATAAAAACGACCATTAATATAATATCTTTCCAACAATTTTTTCTCCTATAATTTGATCTCAAGAATTAAATCCTTCTTAATTTGATCTAATAGTCATAAATCCTTCTCACCCTTTTTATTTTAAAAACCCTTTTTATTTGAACTTTTTCCTATATATATGTATATACTATATAATAAATAAAGGTTGTACATGTTACATGTCACCATCATATTCATTCTCATCAGTTTTTCTCACATATCTCTCTTATTAAATACACTTCTATATATTAATAATATATCTTTAAAGAAAATACTAATTATACTAATAAAAAATATTTATTTTAAATTATCTCTTACTATATGTAACATCACAAAAATAAAACGACAGTTATAATAACGGAATAAACGAACGAGGCATGTCTGGTCGAGTCGGATGGGCCGGCGGGCTGGAAGGGGAGCCTCCCTATAAATAGCCAAGGTCACCACCCATTTCTCTCATTTGCAACTTCTAGAGAGAGAAACCGTAGAGAGAGAAAGTTGGCGGATCGACCCGAGATTTGAGAAGTGTGTTGCTCCAGAGCTCGTGAGAAGAACCTCCGGATCAGAAACTTGATTCAGGTAACGATTTGGCCTAAATCTGAGTTTTTGTTCGTTTTTGGGTTTTTCGGGTTTTGGGTGAAAAGGGTAACGTTTTCACGGATAAAACTGAAAGATAAACATAGATTTGAGTTCCTTAATGGAAAGCAAACGTTTTGAAGTAAACAAGTTCGGGATCTTGACGTGATCAGACCCGAAGGCGAAAGTTAGGGTTTTAGCGAAGAAGCAGTTCGTGCGTACTTATCAAGTACGCATGAAGCTGATCCTGCGTACTTACCAAGTACGCAAAAAGAGGATGCTGCGTACTTATCAAGTACGCATGAAGAGGGTCATGCGTACTTATCAAGTACGCATGAAGAGGGTCATGCGTACTTATCAAGTACGCATGAAGCAAAGTCTGCGCACTTATTAAGTACGCAAGAATAAGTCCATGCGCACTTGCTAAGTGCGCAGGCATCAGGCTGGTTAAGTAAAGTTAGTATGTTTAGAATTGTTAAACCGTTAGAGTCGGTATTGGTCTGATGTGTATTTGACTAATCAATTCAGATCGGAAGTGACGTTGTGGGACCTTGTTTAGGACAACCCAAATTAGCTTATCAGGTGAGTTCTAGAAGCCCTCTTTTAAATGTTTTATATAATGTTTTTGGGCTGGTGTGCATACGTAACGAAGTGACTATTTTATAAAACGCTGTTTATGAATGTTTTATAAAATGATGTTTATGAACGATGTTTTGGAAGGAAGTGTTATGAAAGAAGTGTTTATGAAATATTTTGCCAAAAGAAGTTTATGAAGTTTATGAATGAATGAATGTTTTAATAAAACGTACGAATGCTTTAACCGAAGTTTTGAAGTAAAAGAAGCTAAGGTTTACGAAAGTCACAAACGAACGACTCTGCCAATATTCCTTAGGGAATGAAGGTTAAGGGTATGGGAAGTATGTTATAGGCCTTTACCTTTTAGGGGCCTATGTGGCTGGCCAACTGTTGTACAACTGGGCGATGACGGTCGCCAAGGGGGTTATCGTGATCCTTGAAGTTTGGTACGATTTACCTTACGGGGTAGTCGTGCTTGAAGTTTGGTACTTGCGCCTTACGGGTTGCAGTGCTTGAAGTTTGGTACGTGTCATCCTTGTGATGCCGAGTAGTGTTGAATGACCTAAGTATCGGGCCCTAGGAGTTCTTCATCCGAAGGACAGTACGGTGATTGATGGGCCTAGTGGTGGTGATCTTTAGGTTATTCAGCTAGTATGTGACGTTTGGATTTGACGGTTCCGAGAAGGCGCAGATTCGATGTAACATCCCAAAATAAATAAAAACCCAAATAAAAGAAAAAGGATGGTGGGCTTGGCTAGGGGCCGGCCCATGGGCCCGAAAACTGAGAAGAACCCTTCTAATCAGTAGCCATTTCCTCCTGTGTCCTTCATTTTCTTCCTGCGCAAGAACCTTAGAGAGAGAGAGAGAGAGACCGTCTAGAGAGAGAAAGCTCGGATCAAGCTCAAAGTCTCGAGGATTGTTGCTCAACATCTCTGGAGCATAAAGGAACGAGAAGGAAGCTATAACAGGTAATTATTATGCCTAAATCTGAGTTTTTGTAACTTTCGGGTTTCGGGTTAATAATCGAGTAAAGGTTTAGATTTTTACGTGTGAAACTGGAAACAAACCACGGGTTTGGGTTCATGGGGGAAAATGGAACATTTCGAACGTAAAAAGTTCATAGCTTGATCGATTAGAACAAAGGGACCAGATCTAGGGTTCTGTTTAGGGAAGAAGACTGCACAGTCGAAACTACTAGTTTCGATATGGATCTATCGAAACTACCTAGTTTCGACAGGGGCAGACCCATCGAAACTACCATAGTTTCAATATAGACCCAAGACCTTAACTAAGAATTTATATAAGTCATACGACTCGAAACTACTTAGTTTCGATAAGAAGCAGTGACTCGAAACTACTTAGTTTCGATAAGAAGTAGTGACTCGAAACTACTTAGTTTCGATAAGAAGCAGTGACTCGAAACTACTTAGTTTCGATAAGAAGCAGTGACTCGAAACTACTTAGTTTCAATAAGAAGCCAGGGCTCGAAACTACATAGTTTCGATAAGGAGCCAGGACTCGAAACTACCTAGTTTCGATAATGAAACCATGACCCGAAACATCTGAGTCAAGCCTAGTAATGTCTAAGTGTCCCCTAGGAACACAGCCTTACGCCTATGACTTGATTATACAGATTGTGGGTGACCATAGTGACATTCAGGAACCGGCTAGGTGTAAACAGAAACGATTCATCTGGTGAGTTCTTATTGCCCTTTTTCCTAATGGTTTTGGGCTGGCATGCATACTGGTATAGTATTTTATAAAAATGTTATTTTTATAAAATGAAAGGCAAAGTATAGTATTTTATAAAAATGTTATTTTTATAAAATGAAAGATAAAGAACAAAAGAGCATAGTATTATCTTTTAAACAAGTTTTTGAAAGATAACAATGAGCTAAAGAAAGAACGATAAAGGAGCCGTACTTCGGTACAGCTCGACAGTGACAGTGACAGTGACAAATACCATGTTATATGCTTATGTGTTAATATGTGTTATTTGTCTATATGAAAGTTATGTGATTGCATTTCTACTTGTGTATTAGTGTAATTGCATTGCATAGTAGTTGCATAGTAGAAAGTCCTGCAGGCATGCTAAAGTAGAAAGTCTCACCCTGAGGTGTGAGCAATGCTAAAGGAGTCTTACACTTCGGTGTAAGCAATGCTAAAGGAGTCTTACACTTCGGTGTAAGCAATGCTAAAGGAGTCTTCACTTCGGTGTAAGCGAGAAAGTCTCACCCTGAGGTGTGAGCAATGCTAAAGGAGTCTTGCACTAACGTGCAAGCGAGAAAGAAAGTCCCACCCTGAGGTGTGGGCAGCGCTAAAGTAAAAGTCTTACCCTGAGGTGTAAGCAAGATAGGGATCTGGTCCTCGGACCACGATCCATATGTGATAGTTAAAGTATGATAAAGTCACTTGTCAAGTATAAGTGAAATGATAGACAGAGTACAGTGGGACACCCTAACGGGTTTCCTTAAAGATAAAGTTTTAATGACAGATAGTAACGTAACAGATTTATAATTGTAACGTTGTAAAGTTTTAAAGTAATAGTTAAAAGTTTATTTCAAAGAAAGTGAAAGTAAAGCTTATTTTATTTTAATAAAACTAAGCTACCAAAGACAAAGTTTACAGTTTAAAGTAAAGAGAGAACTCACCAGCGTTAGCTGACTTTTAGTATGCATGACAGGTAAAAAGGGTAAAGCTAAAGAAAAGTGAAAGAGCCATGTGGGCTGGATAGCATAGACATCGGGCTGCGGTATTGAAGACTGACATTTCCAATCCTGATAGTTCACGTTATAGACAATATTTCATGTTTTAGTTTGATGAATGATTTGAATTAAAGACTTCCGCTGTAATAGATTCTGATTTCCGGTTTAAGAACTATGTTTGTTATGTTGTGTGTCAACTATGAGATGTACCCGTTTTGGGGCGTTTCAAGTTGGTATCAGAGCCATAGTTTGAGAGATTCAGACATTTGCGATAATGTCTGAACTTAAACTGAGAATGGGACAAAGCAAAGGAAGGAAAGGAATGTCAGTCGGAGCAGCCCGTCCATGGAAAGATAGTAGACAGAAGGTAGTCAATGTCCTTACATAGAACATAGACAATAACGCCTTAGTACAGATAGCAGAAAGTAGATGCTTTAGCATAAATAGTACATAGTACATGCCTTAGCACAGACAGTAGACAGTAGATAGTACGTGCCTTATAGTAGAAACTCTGAACTTGGATGCAAATGTTACTCGGAAAGGAAATGTTCAGAACCCGAGTAGTAAAGTAAATTAGTAATTTCATACCGGTCTCTGTAATTAGTAATTTACAGTACTCGAGGTGTTCTAAATTGTTACCTATCTTGATAACACGAGCTATCTTTGTTCACAGTAGACACTAAATGGCTAGAGCAAAGAGAGGAGGTCGCACTGGGGGTCGTACTGGTCGTCGAGGCCGACCTCCAGGTAACCGGAACCGTCCTGAAGAAAGTGAGCACTCCCGCAACGAAGCTGAATCGGTGCATGTGGAGCATAATGATAGTGGGAACCATGTGTCGGCTCCTAACGATGCCCCTAATGAGGCGCTTGAGTTGGAACCGATTGTGAAAGAAGCTATAGCGGCAGAGGTTACTTCAATCTTGAAGAAAGTTCTACCAGAAGCATTGGGCGAGGCCCTTAAAGAGTTTAATATAGGGAAGAAAGAAACGAAAGAGGAAAGCAGCAAGAGACTTGGAGTCACTGACAGTGATGATTCTGATTATGAAATGGCAACCCGGGGTTGCAACTATAAGTCCTTTCGGGGGTGTGACCCGCCGAAGTATGATGGACGGAAAGATGCTGTTGCCACTTTTGAGTGGATAGAGAGAATGAATGGGGTGATCAACATTAGTGAGTGCCGTGATGATCAAGCGGTCAAGTTTGCCGCTCACTCATTCACTAATGAGGCATTAAGCTGGTGGAGATCGATCGAAAGAATCAAGTCTTCTGCTGAGATGAAAAAGATGAAATGGGACGACATGAAAAAGCTGCTAATCACTAAGTTCTGCCCGCAGAACGAGATTGACAGAGTTGAGAGGGAATTTCTGGGGCTCTGTGCTGGTAGTATGACTCATCGCCAGTATACCTCCAAATATCAAGAGTTGGCTCAGCTGGTTCCACATCTGGTGGACACTGAGGAAAAGAGGATTAAGTACTACATCAAGGGACTACCACAGAAAGTCCGTGTGCACGTGAAAGCTAATGCTCCCACGAGTTTTGAATCTGTGGTATCACTTGCTGGGATAGTTTATGATGACTTCGAATCCGCAGACCCATTGCCTACTGAGAAGAAAGTGACCAATGCCGTTAAACGGCCAGCTAAAGAGTGGGCGGGGCCGGAGACGAAGAAACTGAGGATTGAAGATGGGGTTGAATGTGCTAAGTGTGGCAGGAAGCACTCGGGCGAGTGCCGAGTTGGGTTAAATATGTGCTATAGGTGCGGAAAGACCGGACACTACTCTCGAGAGTGTCCCGGGGCACAGTCTTGTTATAACTGCGGGATACCTGGCCACATGGCCAAAGACTGTCGGAAACCCAAGGCTACTGGCACCGAAAAGGGTAAAGAACCTGAGAAGCCGAAGGCAAGGACCCGGGCGTATGCACTGACACAGGAGGAGGCTAGGGGAGACCCAGATGTTGTGTCAGGTACGTTCATCCTTGACCACACTTATGTTTCAGTATTATTTGATTCGGGTGCCAGTAGGAGTTTTATATCATCTTCTAAGTGTAAAAGAATGAAATGCAAAGTTACTAGAGTAGAGCAGGCCTTTAATGTGGAAACCGCAGTGGGCAAGACCACGATAGTAAGTGAATTGGTAGATAATTGCACGATAAAGATTCATGGCCATAGATTCCCAGTTAGGTTGTATGTTATGACCTTGGGAGGATTCGATATAGTTTTGGGTATGGATTGGTTAGCTGCCAACGAAGCCCGGATAATATGTAGACGAAAGATAGTTCAGCTCAAAGCTCCAGACGGTGGCGAGGTTTTGGTGTACGGGGATCGCGACGGTTCACTAACGAACGTCATATCAATGATAAAGGCAGAGAAGTATATAGGGCGCGGATGCGAGGCCTACCTGGCCTATGTGATAGACAATGATGTAAAGGTGAGAGAGTTAAAAGACGTACCAGTTGTATGTAATTTTCCGGGGGTGTTTCCTGAGGAGTTGCCTGGGTTACCACCTGACCGGGAGACAGAGTTCCAGATAGAATTAGTGCCAGGTGCCCAGCCCGTGGCTAAAGCACCGTACCGACTTGCACCTCTGGAGATGAAAGAGCTGATGGTACAGTTGGAAGAACTTTTGGATAGAGGATTTATCAGACCAAGCATTTCTCCATGGGGTGCTCCGGTTCTATTCGTAAAGAAGAAAGATGGTGCCATGAGAATGTGCATCGACTACAGAGAGTTGAACAAGCGTACAGTAAAGAACAAATATCCGCTACCAAGGATCGATGATCTGTTCGACCAACTACAGGGCGCCAGATGGTTCTCCAAGATCGATCTGCGGTCGGGATATCATCAGTTAAAGGTAAGAGAAGAGGACATACCTAAGACAGCGTTTCGCACGCGTTATGGGCATTACGAGTTTCGCGTGATGTCTTTCGGCTTGACGAACGCTCCGGCAGCATTCATGAGTATGATGAACCAGGTGTGTAGACCGATGCTAGATAGGTCGGTGATAGTGTTTATAGACGACATACTCATTTATTCGAAAAGTGAAGGTGATCATGCTTGTCATCTTCGAGAAGTACTAGAGACGCTACAAAAAAGAAAAGTTGTATGCCAAGTTCTCCAAATGCGCGTTCTGGCTTAAGGAAGTCCAATTCTTAGGTCACGTTATCAACGCAGACGGCATTATGGTTGACCCGGCTAAGATAGAGGCAGTACAGGAATGGGAAACCCCGAAGACGCCAACCGAGATTCGGAGTTTTCTGGGATTGGCAGGTTACTATCGAAGGTTCATTCAGGACTTCTCGAGAATAGCTTCGCCACTGACAAAGTTGACACGTAAAGAAGTAAAGTACGAATGGGGTCAGGCTCAGTCCAAAGCATTTGAAGAGTTAAAGAAGAAGTTGACCCAAGCCCCAGTGTTAGCACTACCCGACGGTAACGAGGACCTGGTGGTATATTCTGACGCATCGGGACAAGGGTTAGGGTGTGTTTTGATGCAGAGAGGAAAGGTGATCGCGTATGCGTCACGACAGCTAAAGATCCACGAAATTAACTACCCGACTCACGATTTGGAGCTCGCGGCAGTTGTTTTTGCGTTAAAGATTTGGAGGCATTACCTCTACGGGGTGAAATGCACGATTTATTCGGATCACAAGAGCTTGAAGTATTTCTTCGAACAGAAAGACCTGAATATGCGGCAAAGGAGGTGGTTAGAATTGCTGAAGGACTATGACTGTGAGATCCTATACCACCCGGGAAAGGCGAATGTGGTCGCTGATGCCCTAAGTCGTAAGGAGAATCGTTCTCCTATTAGGGTAAAAGCGTACCAGTTAGTGATAACCCCAGATTTTATGACAGAGCTAGAAGCAGCACAGAAGGAAGCACTAAAGGAAGAGAACATAAAGAAAGAAAGAATGGTCGGTCAACAGACAAAGTTGGAATTAAACACTCATGGAGTGAGGACCAGGTGTGGTCGCATGTGGGTACCGAAGGGCGGAGAGCTTAGGGCCAAAGTACTTGACGAGGCCCATAAGTCTCGATATTCCATCCACCCAGGAACCACGAAAATGTACCAGGATTTGAAAAAGAGTATTGGTGGCCTAACATGAAGAATGATGTGACCGGATATGTAAGCAAGTGTCTGACTTGCTCACAAGTTAAAGCAGAGCATCAGAAACCGTACGGGAAGATCCAGCCTCTGGAAATACCCGAATGGAAGTGGGAGCGTATCACCATGGACTTTATTACAAAGCTGCCCCGCACAGCAAAAGGCCATGATACGATTTGGGTTATAGTGGATCGTCTGACAAAGAGTGCACATTTCTTGCCAATTCGCGAAACGTATTCATCTGAGAAGTTGGCAGAAGTATTTATCAATGAAATTGTCTCTCGACATGGCGTACCGTTATCAATTGTATCTGACCGGGACACCCGATTTACATCGAGGTTCTGGAAAAGATTTCACGAGTCAATGGGTACAAGACTGAACATCAGCACGGCTTATCATCCACAGACGGATGGTCAATCAGAAAGGACCATCCAGACGTTAGAGGATATGCTCCGCGCATGCATTATAGACTTTGGTGGCAGTTGGGATAGTCACCTACCATTGGCAGAGTTCTCCTACAACAACAGCCACCACACCACTATTGGTATGCCGCCTTACGAAATGTTGTATGGTAGAAGATGTCGAACCCCGGTCTGTTGGGGCGAGGTAGGACAGAAAGAGTTGGGGAGTTTAGAGGTAGTCACAACAACCTCTGAAAAGATTGACCAGATCAAGGCCAGAATGAAAGCTGCACAGGACCGTCAAAAGTCCTACGCGGATAAAAGGCGAAGACCAATCGAATTCAATGTCGGGGATCAAGTACTATTGAAGGTATCTCCCTGGAAGGGGATCATACGATTCAGAAAGAGAGGGAAGTTAAGCCCAAGATTCGTCGGACCCTTCAAAATACTAGCGCGAGTTGGTGAAGTCGCTTACCGGTTAGAATTACCGGATGAGCTTAGTGGAATTCACCCAACCTTCCACGTGTCGCACTTGCGTAAGTGCTTGGCCGACGAATCAGCGCATGTGACACTTGACGACATCGAGATAGATAATAGCCTCAATTACATCGAGGAACCCGTCGCCATACTAGACAGGAAAGAAAAGCGGTTACGGAATAAAGCGATACAGTTAGTCAAAGTACAATGGAAGCATCGTAAAGGGTCAGAAGCTACATGGGAAACCGAGACAGAAATGAAAGAGTCGTACCCGCACCTGTTTGACTTATAACAGGTTTCGAGGACGAAACCTTTCGTAAGAGGGGTAGACTTGTAACATCCCAAAATAAATAAAAACCCAAATAAAAGAAAAAGGATGGTGGGCTTGGCTAGGGGCCGGCCCATGGGCCCGAAAACTGAGAAGAACCCTTCTAATCAGTAGCCATTTCCTCCTGTGTCCTTCATTTTTTTCCTGCGCAAGAACCTTAGAGAGAGAGAGAGAGAGACCGTCTAGAGAGAGAAAGCTCGGATCAAGCTCAAAGTCTCGAGGATTGTTGCTCAACATCTCTGGAGCATAAAGGAACGAGAAGGAAGCTATAACAGGTAATTATTATGCCTAAATCTGAGTTTTTGTAACTTTCGGGTTTCGGGTTAATAATCGAGTAAAGGTTTAGATTTTTACGTGTGAAACTGGAAACAAACCACGGGTTTGGGTTCATGGGGGAAAATGGAACATTTCGAACGTAAAAAGTTCATAGCTTGATCGATTAGAACAAAGGGACCAGATCTAGGGTTCTGTTTAGGGAAGAAGACTGCACAGTCGAAACTACTAGTTTCGATATGGATCTATCGAAACTACCTAGTTTCGACAGGGGCAGACCCATCGAAACTACCATAGTTTCAATATAGGCCCAAGACCTTAACTAAGAATTTATATAAGTCATACGACTCGAAACTACTTAGTTTCGATAAGAAGCAGTGACTCGAAACTACTTAGTTTCGATAAGAAGCAGTGACTCGAAACTACTTAGTTTCGATAAGAAGCAGTGACTCGAAACTACTTAGTTTCGATAAGAAGCAGTGACTCGAAACTACTTAGTTTCGATAAGAAGCAGTGACTCGAAACTACTTAGTTTCGATAAGAAGCCAGGGCTCGAAACTACATAGTTTCGATAAGGAGCCAGGACTCGAAACTACCTAGTTTCGATTATGAAACCATGACCCGAAACATCTGAGTCAAGCCTAGTAATGTCTAAGTGTCCCCTAGGAACACAGCCTTACGCCTATGACTTGATTATACAGATTGTGGGTGACCATAGTGACATTCAGGAACCGGCTAGGTGTAAACAGAAACGATTCATCTGGTGAGTTCTTATTGCCCTTTTTCCTAATGGTTTTGGGCTGGCATGCATACTGGTATAGTATTTTATAAAAATGTTATTTTTATAAAATGAAAGGCAAAGTATAGTATTTTATAAAAATGTTATTTTTATAAAATGAAAGATAAAGAACAAAAGAGCATAGTATTATCTTTTAAACAAGTTTTTGAAAGATAACAATGAGCTAAAGAAAGAACGATAAAGGAGCCGTACTTCGGTACAGCTCGACAGTGACAGTGACAGTGACAAATACCATGTTATATGCTTATGTGTTAATATGTGTTATTTGTCTATATGAAAGTTATGTGATTGCATTTCTACTTGTGTATTAGTGTAATTGCATTGCATAGTAGTTGCATAGTAGAAAGTCCTGCAGGCATGCTAAAGTAGAAAGTCTCACCCTGAGGTGTGAGCAATGCTAAAGGAGTCTTACACTTCGGTGTAAGCAATGCTAAAGGAGTCTTACACTTCGGTGTAAGCAATGCTAAAGGAGTCTTCACTTCGGTGTAAGCGAGAAAGTCTCACCCTGAGGTGTGAGCAATGCTAAAGGAGTCTTGCACTAACGTGCAAGCGAGAAAGAAAGTCCCACCCTGAGGTGTGGGCAGCGCTAAAGTAAAAGTCTTACCCTGAGGTGTAAGCAAGATAGGGATCTGGTCCTCGGACCACGATCCATATGTGATAGTTAAAGTATGATAAAGTCACTTGTCAAGTATAAGTGAAATGATAGACAGAGTACAGTGGGACACCCTAACGGGTTTCCTTAAAGATAAAGTTTTAATGACAGATAGTAACGTAACAGATTTATAATTGTAACGTTGTAAAGTTTTAAAGTAATAGTTAAAAGTTTATTTCAAAGAAAGTGAAAGTAAAGCTTATTTTATTTTAATAAAACTAAGCTACCAAAGACAAAGTTTACAGTTTAAAGTAAAGAGAGAACTCACCAGCGTTAGCTGACTTTTAGTATGCATGACAGGTAAAAAGGGTAAAGCTAAAGAAAAGTGAAAGAGCCATGTGGGCTGGATAGCATAGACATCGGGCTGCGGTATTGAAGACTGACATTTCCAATCCTGATAGTTCACGTTATAGACAATATTTCATGTTTTAGTTTGATGAATGATTTGAATTAAAGACTTCCGCTGTAATAGATTCTGATTTCCGGTTTAAGAACTATGTTTGTTATGTTGTGTGCCAACTATGAGATGTACCCGTTTTGGGGCGTTTCATTCGATATGTTCGTTGACTTATGTTTATGAAGTGTTATGTTTTGTTATTGCATTATTTTACGTACGCTTTTTATTAAATGAAGTGTGAAGTTATGTTTTTGGCAGATTATTTGAAGTTAAAGTTTTATGTTAAAACTAGAACTCACCAGCGTAGCTGACTTTTTAGTATGCACATTCAGGTTAAGGCAGGTTACGATGATGGAAGGTGATGCTGGGCGGCTTGATGAGTTACCCGGATGATACGAAGACTGGTATCCCGTTATGATTAGATTATGTTATGTTTATGTAATAAACTATGTTACGCTTCCGCATGTTGAACAATGTAATGGTTATGTTTTAATGAAGTATTTTCCGCTGCGTTATTTTGATATTCAAGTTTAAGAACTGTTTGTAAATGAGTAAATCCAACAAGTGAGGCCTCCCGGGTTTGGGGCCTTACAAGTTGGTATCAGAGCAATAGTTTGAGAGATTCGGACACTCCCAGTGTCTGAACTTAAATTGTGAATGGGACCGAAAGCGGATGCCAGTACGGGTAACTCGAGCCACAGCATCAGGTATGAAGGTAATATATATTTACATGTATAGTATGCCTTAGAAAGGGTTAGGTAAGGACTTGTGTTCTGATGGAATCACAAAGGTGGTCAAATAGAAATAGAAAGGTAGTGTAATGGTTAATTGCAGATGGCCAGTGTATATTAACATCTTACAATGCTTATTGAATTCTACTTGTTAACTGCGTGATGACATTGGATTCCTTGTCTTATAGAACGAAATGGCAAGGAGAGGAAACAGAAGGCGTGGTGGGGGCCGTACCGGTGGTCGTACCGGCGGTCGAAATGGTGGGCGTGGCAGGACCCCTGCGCGCCAAGAGTATAGTGAAGAAGGAAGTGTTCACACTGAACCGGCGGTTAGTGTGCATGGAACTGAGCAGACAATGGTTGAAGAACAACCTTTCACTTTTGAACCAGAAGTGACAGCAGCTATAGCTCGAGAGTTCACAGAGTTGATGAAGACTTCTCTGCCAGGTCTGTTAGCTGAAGCATTGAAGAAGGTTAATGGGGAAGGTGGGTCTAACACGGCGGTTGATACCCCGAACACTGAGGTAATCAACGCACCGCTTAACCGTGGTTGCGACTATAAGTCCTTTAAGGCATGTGACCCACCGGTCTTGACTGGGAAGAAAGACGCGGTAGCTACGTTTGATTGGGTGATTCGTATGGAGGCTGCCATTCGTCTGAACGAATGTCGAACGGATCAAGTTATGAAATTTGCTGCTAACTCCTTGAGAGAGGAAGCATCCCATTGGTGGGAAGGTGTACGTCAAACAAAAGGGAGCGAGGTTGTGGATGCAATGATGTGGGCTGATTTGAAAACCTTGGTGATCAAGAATTTCTGCCCAAGGAACGAGATTGTGTCTATCATTCTCATTAATTTATTATATTTAAAAAAAATTAATCATAGGTAGGTAAATTCTTTGTGTATTATTTTTTTTTATGAAATAAGGATAACTCGAAAAGAGTGTTATTGAAAACTTGAATTTTTCTCACTTCTAATATCATTGGATAACTTCAATTCATTAAATAATTATTGGTTTAATACTTTTTTAATCATGTTATTAGGTCTTTAATTAAACTTATTTTTGATACATATTTAATGAAAAAAATCATTGTTTTACTAAAATGACTAAACCATAAGATCGAAAATGACAGTTTACTCAAAATATTATATTGTGTTATTTATATAAAAAAACATGAATCAAAAGAAATATAAAAATGATCGTTTATAATTTAGAGTGATTTTCAAAAATTATATAATTAAATACAGATTTAAGGGTTATAACTGAAGATATTAGAACAACACATTAAATATAAAATTTTAAAATAGTTTTTTTTTCTCAACAGGTCTTGTTAAAAATATAAGTTTATTTAATGATTCATAAAAAAAAGTTTGGTTAGAGACCCAAAATCATGATTAAAAAATAGAATAAAATGAATAGTTATTTAATGAATTAGAGTTATCCAATAAGAATACGAGTGAGAAAACAATCATCTAATTTTTTTTAAAAAAATAGTTAACTTAAATTAAAAAAAAAGAATAATAGTTAACATAAATTTTAAAAAAATTATATTAAGTTTGTATACAAAATTTAGAGTAAAATAAAAAAACAAAGAAAACAAATAATAATAGGCAAAATTTAGAGTAAAAAAAATAAAAATTAGTTAACTTAGAATAAAAAAAGACTGATTTGACTTTTTAATAATGTATGACCATCATGTGTAAAAACAAAGTTGTCAAAGCAAATGGTGTAGAATGTTTAATTTGTGGGTGTATAATTCATGATTCACTATAATAATCGTGGTTTAATGATATGACTAATTATTTTAAGGTTGCATTGGCAACATTCTATGGACTAGAAAAAAGGAGAGAATGATTCATGTCTCATTTATGTTGTTGTGTACGATACATATAATCTAATAATCCACCAACTTCGAAGCAACTACTCTCACTTGTAGGGTATACATGCTTTCAATATGCCACTATCTTTCCATTAGTCCTTTAAAATACTAAAATAAATACCATATTTTATTAAAATCTATTTATGTGAAAGGTTGCCTGATATCAAAATGATCAGCAATGATGAAGTATATTATTGTTTACACAAGTTACAAAAACGTCTATTTCTTAAGAGAAATCAAAGTGTTTCTGGTCACCCGCGATTGACTGCCCCTTGGATTGACACGAGTGGTGGTCATAGGAAACCTTCAGTTGAGACCGACTGCCCAGTAAGGTTGATAATTTTTTTTATTTCTTTTTAAATATAAGGGTATAAACATAACTGGAAAACTTTTACATTTGAGCAAACAATGAAGACCAACAGGAATAAGGGGCTGGCTGGAGATAGCCGACGGGGAGAGCGCTTGCCGAATAAGGAGGAGATGGTCGACCGAGGGGGGGGGGGGGAGAGGAGCGATACGTGAAGAATAGGTGAAGAGGTGTGGTTTGGGTTTATATAATTTATTTTTTGTTGTTAATTTATATATATATTTTTAAATTTTAAATACTAAGTGAGTTCTATTATTTTATTTTTGTTTTTGTTTTTAGTAGTAAATGTATTTTAGTCATTTTGGAAAAGAATCATAGCAGAAAATTTAATGTTCATCCCAATGTTTTCAATGTTTTCAGAACCGGACCGGACGTCGGACCGGATTTAAGAACCGGACGACGTCATAAATATTATAAAAATATATCAGTTTAAATAGCTTTTAATCCTTTCAAAAACCACCAACAAGTCAATTCCAATAATTTTAAACTAACAATTACCTACGAAATAAGAAGCCAAGAGACTTAAAAAAGATTTAAAAAAAAAAAAAAAATAGTCAAGCGGTTCAACCGGTTCGACCACCCGGTTTCCGGTCCGACCGCCGGTTCAACCGGTCCGACCACCGGTTTGCTGCAGAAACGGTTCAACACATGTAACCGGACCGGTCAGACCACCGGTTCCCGGTCCGACCGGCCGGTCCGGTCCGGGTTTCAAAACATTGGTTCATCCACTCTTTCAACAATCATCTATGTTACATTTGAACAAACCATAGTACAAAAAGTAATAAATTAAATTTAGAGACGATAATCGTAATATAAACGTACAAAACTATTCTTTAATTATTTCTAATACTAATTTAGTACTGGATTTAATTACTTGACTGATTAAACGATGTGTGTATATCAACAAACTTAAATTCCATATTCAACTTGAATTACAACAACAAGTTGTCCATGTCAAAGCCGCACTAAACGATTGAGTCCTTGTGAGCTTAATTTGTTTAAATTTTCCGTGTTAAATTAGAAGAATATATCTTTTGTATTTTATTTGTTTAACATCTTATCAATACTTTTAGCTAATCATATTATATTTTACGATTATAAAGATCTTAACATAATTTTAATGCTACAACAACATTCTAGTTTACTTTGGTATCTTATTTTACATAAATGTTTGAAAAGAAATTTCCAATGATTGGATTTGTTAGATAAACAATATTATCATGTAATTAATTAAAATCAATATGTCTCCACTGACCAGATATAGTACATAAAGATATATATTTGTTAAAATAGTTATTGAATTGTTCTATTTTATGGAAATAATTCTTTATACACATGTTTTATTTTCTTTTTCTTTTTTTTTCACTAAAACGTCGATGGCCACTCAACAAATTTTACACATAAATAGCATATTATCTTACATATGTAAAAATTTGAACCCACGTCGTTATAGTGAACACACAAACATCATGCCACGTTACCGTTAGACGATTAGATAAAGGTACTTATATACTCACTGTTAAAAAAAATACAATTACTTTTAAATTGTTTTGAGAAAATAAGATTCATCCATGCAATTCAAATTCAGATCTACTTATTTTTATATGCACTTATACAGTTGCTACCGATGATATTAATTCAAATACATTAAAATATTATTTTCATCTTCTACAAAGTGACTTTCTAATGTACTCATTTATATACTGATTATAGGAGAGAGTGAGAGGTAACTGTATGTACGTACCGTTAGCCTAATGAGTTACTAAACTATTTTATATTGGATTAAAATTTTTTATTAATTAGCTAGGGTTTGTCTGATTGCTATATATAGCTCTTATTCTGTTCATTGTAGTTTACAATTTTTTATTATAATAAAACCCTAGTTGTCATTCCTCTCTTTCCCTATGTGCATGTTATCAATTAACATGATGGTATCAGAGCTCTATTCCATCTATGTCTATTGATTTGATTATAAAAGGGTTTGTAGCATGCTTCAGTTTCGGGATTGGAACTCCACGATGAGTTTGTTGGTTCGTCTCTTCTATTCGTCCGGTTGCCGCCGTATAGACCGTACCACGGTTCATACGACCCATACCTTGCCGCCGCTGATGTTTGGTTCGTTTTTTGCCGCTGCCATCACATTCGTTTGAATTAGGGGTTTTTCTGCTGCTATTTGATTCATATTTTTGTTGTTGTCATCATCTTTGTTTGAACTAGGGTTTGTTTCCTCTTCGCTTATATTTGCTTCCGTTGCTCGATTTATATTTGGTATTTAATTGTTGTTGCTTTGGTTCGCATTTGGTATTTGATTATCTGATTTCGCTGATCGGTTTATATTTGGTATTCAATTGTTGATGTTCTGGTTCGCATTTGGTACTTGGTTTTTTGATTTTGTCTCGACGTTTTGGCAATATGGCTGGAAAAGATGATTCTCTTCGGTCTATTAGTACACAACTTGATTGTAGGAACTATGTCTACTAGAGTTATGCCATGGAAATTTTTCTTGCTACTAATCCTCAGGTTTTTAAGTAATTAGACAGTTTCTTGCTGCTAATCCTACTACCATGTTCATGTCCATGTCTCATTCCAGTCTATCTTCATTTAGTACCTCATGTATTCCATCATCCTTATGGATTTTGGATTATGGTGCATCTCATCATTTGTCATCCTTTGTTTTCTTTGTCTCCTATTTCACCAGTATCTGTTTTGTCTACTAGTGTTACATCAATGTTAGTAAAGGGTGTTGGTTCTGTTGCCACCCCTCACGTATCTCTCACCTGTGTTAATTATATTATCAAACTTGCTTTGAATTTTGCTTCGGTCATTCAGTTGTGTAAATCTGGTCATTGGGTGTTCTTTTCTGATTCTGTTTGTGTTGTACAGGATCAACGTACTCAAAGGGTGATTGGGGTAGGTCGTAGGTTTGGGGAACTATATGTTTTTACAGAACTCAAAGTATTTGATGTTGCTGCCTCTAGTGTTTATTTGTCTTTTTTTCGTTTGAGTCCTTTGTCTTCTGAGTTTTATCTTTGGTATTCTCGTTTGTGACATGTGTCAGCGTCACGTTACAGTTTTTAGCCACTAAAGGTGCTTTGGGACATTTAAACACTTGTGATATTTCTGATTGTAGTGGTTGTAGAGTGGCAGAGTGTTCTGCTTTACCGTTTGATAAAAGAGTTTTCCATTATGTTGCTACTTTTGATATTGTGCATTCTGATATGTGGGTCCATCTCCAGTATCCACAAAGAGTGGCTCGACTTATTATGTATCAATTATTGATGACTATACTCGTTATGCCTGGATGTATCTTATGAAACACATATATGATCTCTTTGGCATTTACAACAACTTTAGAGCCCTTGTTAAGACACAACATTCCGCTATGATAAAGTGATTCACGTGTGACTTAGGGTGAAGAGGGTACCTTACCCATTTACTCACCAAAATTGTCTAATATAATTCTGCCACCTCAAAACTACTCATTTTACTCAGATTTTATTGGAAACACAATACTCATTTTACTCACCAACATTTTTTAAAAAAAAATAAACATTTAAATAAAAAAATATACTTTTTTATTAATTAAAAATACATAAAATAACTAAAAATGTTTATTTTGTTAAAAAAGTTGCAAATTAAAAAAAAAATACATAAGAATGCTAGAATCAGATGAAGATATTTTGTTAAAAAAAATTAAAGTTTTACAAAAATATATGGGTGGAAAAGAGTTATTTGTTTTAAATAGGAAAATGATATATATATATATATAGGAGAAGGATCAAGAGAAAACCACAAAGTTAGGCGAAAACCAAGAAAACCACTAAAACAATGTGTAATACTATAGGTTACGTATATGTAACCGCAATTTTTTTTGTTTTCTATTTACGTATACCTAACACTATGTGTTACATATACATAAGCCAATATTTAAATATTTTTTTTTTGCAAAATGTATAATATTACATTGATACTCTTATAAAAAAATAAAAATAAAATAAAAAATAAATATTATGATATTATTGGTTAAAATTGGTTTTTTAGTGGTTTTCTTTGTTTTCGCCTAACTATGTGGTTTTCTCTGGAACCCTCCCCTGTGTGTGTATATATATATATACATATATATATAAATAAATATTTTTTTAAAAGCACCCAACCCCCCCCCCACCCACCAACGGCTCTCTCCTATCCGAGTAAAATTACTCGCTCAAATAACTCGGATCCAACTACTCGGCCTACTCAAGTTAAAGGGTGTGGTGTTCCCCCATCCCTACTCGGCCAACTCAATCCTCACCCGGGTTGGGTGCCCCTTTCATCCTTAGTGGGTGAATATACCTCTAATAATTTTACTAGTTACTAGCATCAAACGGTACCATACACCGGTCATCTTGTACCGACACTCCCTAGCAGTACGGTGTTGTAGAAAGAGAACATTGTCATCTTATTGAAACTGCTTGTTATTTGTTTTTATCTACTAAGGTTCCTAGTGTCTTCTCGGGAGAAGCTCTCATAATTGCTATACATGTGATTAATCGAACCCTTACTTCACAGAACTCATGGATGTCTCTGTTTGAAAGATTACATGGTCATGTATCGAATTATTCTACATTACGGGTTTTTGGATGTACTTGCTTTGTCCTCCGTCCTCATGTTGAACGGAATAAGTTATCTCCTAAATCAGCTTTATGTGTATTTTTGGGCTACGACGTTGGATAGAGAGGATATCGTTGGTTTGATCCGCTAAGTCATAAACTAATGCCACATTTCTATATCATATTCCTTTATTTTCAACCCCAGCAAAATTGCATAATGTAACAAAGTCAGATCTTGAGGCTATTGACCCTTTTTAGTAATGGCATTGATACATCCACTGCATATGATGATCCAATTCCAGATACATCTACTACACCTCATGTGCTAGTACATGAGACAACTACATCATCAGATGCTACTTCAACACCATCCATGCCTGAGATTGCTCCTTCGTCTATTAAGACTGGAGCTCCTCAACCAATGAGGAGGTCTATTCGTTTATTTAAGTCCACTGAACTACCAGATTTTGCTTACTCTACTTAATCGACTTCGTATGCTTCTTTTATTGCAAATATACATCATTTATCTGAACCTTAGTTGTATAGAGACGTTGTTTCTGATCCCCTTTTGTAGAATGCTACGATTGAGGAGCTTACTGCTCTTTATCATAAACATACATAGGATTTGGTTCCACTCCCACTTGGTAAGCGTATATTAAGTTTTTGTTGGGTAAATAAGATTAAAATGAGGTCTGATAGGTCTATAGAGCGAAGTAAAGCCTGACTTGTTGAAAAAAGGTACTCGCAAAAGTATGGTATGGATTATGAGGAGACTTTTGCCACGGTCGCAAAAATGACGAGAGCCCGTACTCTTATTGTAGTTCCATCCATTCGTTAGTGGAATATATTTCAAATGGATATCAACAATGTTTTTCTGAATGGTGATCTCCATAAGGAGGCTTACATGACTCCCCCTAGATATTTATCACCAACCAGGTGAAGTCTGTCAGCTTAGGAAAGCACTATATGGTCTCAAACAAGCCCCTCATACTTAGTTTGAGAAATTCCCTACAGTGATTACTTCTCTTGGTTTTCTACCAAATAATCACAACTCAACATTGTTTGTCAGATTTACGAGTGCGGGACATATTATTTTGTCCTTATATGTTGTTGATATGGTTATTACAGGTGATGATTATGATGGTATTGAATCATTGAATTGTGATTTGGCTCGCCGGTTTGCCATGAAAGATTTGGGACTACTACGTTATGTTTGGGTATTGAGGTGGCTCAATCTATGTAAGGATACCTTCTTTCTTAGACAAAATATATATCTGACTTGTTTCAGCAGGCATGACTTTCTAACAACATGACTGTAGACACTCCTCTTGAAACCAATGCACGATATTCTCCCACTGATGGTCTTCCTTTATTAGATTCAAGGCGATATTGTAACTATTGTGGCGGTTTGGTTTATCTTACAGTTACTCGCTTGGATATAGCTTATGTTCTTCATATGGTTAGCCAGTTTGTCTCTACTCCTACTTTTGTTCACTAGGGAGTTGTTCTTCATATTCAGAGATATCTTCGTGAAACTCAGTTTCAAAGCCTCTTGTTTCCTTCGACGTCGTCTCTAGATGTGCGTGCCTACAATGATGCTGATTGGGATCACGATCCTAATGATCGTAAATCCACCACTAGTTTCTGTGTTTTCTTTGGAGATTCATTAATCTCGTGGAAAAGTAAGAAACAAGTTGTTGTTTCTAGATCTTCTACTGAGGCTGAGTATCATGCCATAGTTGGGACTACATGTGAGGTTATTTGCTTATGATGGCTCCTTACAGATATGGGGATTAACATCTCTCATCCTACCCCTTTTACATTGTGGTAACAATAGTGTGATGTTGATTGCAAAGAATTATGTCTTCCATTATTGGACGATGCATATTGAGAATGATTGCCACTTCACCCATCATCTACAGCGCACGACCATCTCTCTTCCATATGTTCCATCAGCCTTGCAGATTGCTGATATTTTCACGAAAGCTCAGTCAACGTCTCAGTTTCATTTCTTGTGTGACAAACTCTCAATACTTATTCTGTTGCATAGTGAGTTTAAGGGAGTATTATTGGACTATTTTGTATTGAGTTGAGATTTTTTATTTATTAGTTAATAGCTATATATAGTCTTTATTAAAATAGTCAGAACTCATAGAGTAAAAAATATAAGAGAGATTTGAATCATTCATTAAAACTAGGAAGTTTGCCCGCCTCGCGTTGCGGCGGCGTCGAACGCGGCGGGAGTTTGGTAGTTATCGATTCGGCTCGTCCACGGGTATAAAACTTACATTTTAACACATGGTAAATAAAGTTTTTTTCAAATTTTGTATTCATTTTTGCTTGCTAAAATTTGAATTTTTGAATGTTTCTATGTGAACCAAATTTGAATGCTTGCTAAAATTTACATGTTCTAGATCGCAGAGTGAATTTGAATGTTTGCAGAGTGGTTTACTACTGTAGCAGGTTCTGGACTGCAAACTAAAATTTGAATGTTTCCTGTTTTGATTTAATATGCGTGTTTAAACAAATATGTGTATGTATTTATTCATGATAATTGTTACCAAGGTTGCACACAAGAACTGAATTGAATAAATGGGTTACAAAAGGGTTTGGTTTTTGTTTGTTGGTTCTGTATTTGGTTGTGGTAGACTGTTTTTTGTTCTTGAATGGCACATTTATGTTTAATTCCCTTGAATGAAACTCGTTTATTTTTCACTCGTTTGATCATGGTTTTGGTACTTGTTAGTAATTAATTGTGTTTGAATCCTTCACAATATGTTTTCAATTTATATGTTTTTGAACACCCACATTAGTCCCACATCGCCAAAGCCAAGAAATACAAGTCTTTCACCTCTCTATATGTTGAACTCCCCATCCTATATCGCCTACAGAATAAAACTCAGCTCCTCTCACTACTCTATAAATTAGAAAGCCAACAGCAAGGCATGAACATTCAATAACCAGTTGGACTGAAAAAATGCTTAACCGAGATGAGCCACGGTTGTGACTTATAAGGTGGCATGGTTGTGCCTCAAGGCTTGGCATGGTCGTGCCTCATGCTCAGGCACGGTTGTGCCTCATACCTAGGCATGGTCGTGCCTCATTAGGTGGCATGGTTGTGCCTCAAGTCTTGGCGTGGTCGTGCCTCATGCTCACGCACGGTTGTGCCTCATGCCTAGACACGGTCGTGCCTGACTGTGTGTTTCCTGGTGTTGATGGTGATGAGAAAATAACGTTTATCGAGCTGGTGAAGAAGTGTAGTTGATTTCAATCTTTTAATTGTTATTATATCGTTAGCTGTTCAATTCCTAAGGTTTTTCAATAAGGAGGAGAATATGACCTAAAAGCTAAAAAATAATTTTATTTAGTGATTATGATCCTATGTATACTTTCTAAACTTTCACTTAAAATCCTTTAAATGGACGGTCGACAACTTGAAACTAATTATACTTATACTTAAAAATAAGTGTCGGTGGTCAATAGGAGGAAGCCACCAATGATTTCATTATATGGTAAATAATGCATGTTCTGGTATATTAACAAAACTTGGACTTGCTGAGTTGGTTAGAACCTACCTACTAAAACTCTTGTATACCACGGGGTTGTAGATTCGATTCTTGCAACCATTGTTTATTTTTATTTTTAACACAGAGCACCCCCCCAACTTAGGTTAAATTGCAAAACTCAACCATAACTTTGTAAATTGTTAATTTGACACCACTCCCCGCCTCCCCCACCCTACCCACCCACCCACACACTTTGGTAAAATGGAAAATTCACCCCCTAGATTTGTAAATTATTAGTTTTACCACCTCAAGTCTCTAAAACTTCGTGTTTACCTATAATCTAATTTTTCCTCATTAACTTGTTTTTTTATTGTCACGGTATAAATTTCGTTAAGAACGACGTCGTATTCATTTTAGGATAGTTTTTATGTGTCGTGGATTAGATCGACTGACGGTAACGTACTGTTACCGTAAAGAATGCGACCGACATCTTCTAAAAAACATCAGTTCCTTTATATAACTGTTTCTATCTATGTTTCGATCTCCCGCCATGAAGCGCGGGACAAGCTCCTACATCTTAAAAAGAAAACATGAGTCACTACTATCATAGATTAATTACAAGTGATAGATGAAACACATCAATAATCCATACACATGTCCAGATTTTAATGGATAAAAAAAGTTACTTTACAAAATTGTTTCATTTCTAAAAATCCAGTCAATTATATACATATTTAAGAAAACTGATGCAGAAGCATCCGATCCATTAATCTAACCTAACATGATCAGTGACCTGTGCGGAGGAAGGAAGCTTGGAGTGTGGAACAAGTTAGAAGATGTGGAGGATATCTTAGTTATTTAAAATTATTTGTTTTTTTTAGAATATTTTGTTACCTGTTTTAGCTCTTGAAATATTTAGTATAAATAGGGACAAGGTTTATTGTTTAGGAGGGATTTGATTAATTGTTAACGAATTATAAGCGTGAAGCTTACCAACCGAAGCTTTCGGTTTGTAAAGCGTTTGAATAAAAGTATGAGTTTCTTGAGCTATTTGTTTGCGCTCCGCGCCTGCATCAAAAACTCAAATACATAAATTTATTACCGATTTAATTACTAATGTATCTCAATTATTATTATTATTATTATTATTATTATTATTATTATTATTATTATTATTATTATTTTCTCATATAATATCTTGATCAATTATTTATTTTTGCAAACTCTAAATATCTTTGCGTCCTTGTTACGATGAACAAAACCAAAATAATCCATTTGAACCACAAACACAAACCCAAGCAAGTTCTTTACGGTTAAGTTCATCAAATTAGAATGTGGCTGCCGCTTGCGGTGGTAATGGCAGTTTTAGGGGGAGGAGTGGTGGCCGGCGTTTTTCATGAGGGAATGCATTGCCGGAAGAGGGAAGGATGAGATGGTTGTGCTTGGTGACGGTGATGAGAGAGAAAATAAGAGAAATTTCTATTTATAAGTCACTAGGTTAAAATCCCGTGTATCACACGGGTTAAATAAATAAAATGTTATATATTTAGTAATAAAATTTTTATATTTTTAAAAACCCGTGTAATACACGGGTTGAATAAACCAGTATATTACATCGGATGAATAAAATATAATATAATTTGTTAACAAACACATTTGTCATATGTTTTTAAAAAATGTAATTTGTCGTGACAGTTATAAGGTCTGTTAAGTTAGTTTTTAAAACATTTCTTTTCAACCGAGTATTAATTTTTTAATTTAATTGATAAATGTTAGTTCTTATTAAGTTAATTTGATTGATGATATAATAACTATTTATAATTAAATAATAAGTATTCGTAACTATATTTATTAATATAAAGATTATTATTTAATAGGAGAGAGAAATAGAAAATCTAATATTTAATAAGAGAGAGAGGGACGGGAAAATAAAGATGAGGAGTAACCAGAGAGTGACACGTGTCCTGAAGAGATTTTCATTTATTAGAGTAGTAAGATGTGATTCGTATCTCGTTTGTAACTTATTTGTAACTAACTTGGAAAAACTCGCTTATAATTATGTTCATAAAAACTGGTTTGTAATTCAACTCAAACTAGTTAGCTCGTATAAACGTTAAAGCAAAACTCGAAGTGAATGTAGCTTGATTGAATAAATTTTCCATAATTGATTTTCTTCCAAATTTGATGAATCTACTATTGTGAGACCAAATACCTTACCAAGATGGGACAGCCGGACAGGGAGTTGCTTGTTAGGTCATTCTATTCTTGTATGAAGAAATAAAAGAAGCGGTTTGGGTTGGGCATACGGTAGTGATAAAGCAATCCGAATGGTTTTACATTCAAATTTATTAAAACAATAGAGGGAAGTGTTGAAAGATGATTTTAATGGATTCATCGAATAAAGACTTTTAATCGAGGTTGTAATGTTTCATTCATTTCACTTATCCCTAAAGTGTGTGATCCTACTTCTCCAAAAGATTTTCGACCGATTAACCTCATAGGTTGTATATCCAAAGTTATGTCAAATCCGCTAGCTTTGCGTATAAAGAAGGTTGTCCCAAAGATCAATGGGAGTGAGCAAACGACATATGTGGAAGGGAGTAATTTAAGGTCCGACGACGGTAATTCCTGAAATGTCTCTTTTACCGTTTAGGTTTACTATCTTGTCCACGCATGAATTTTTTTTTCCTGAAATGTCTCTACCAATAGACTCGTTCAACGGAATTTAAACACATGGGACGGCGTTATATTTAAGGTCGGACTATGGTAATTTAAGGTTGGACGACGGTAATTTAAAGTCGACGACGATAATTTAAGGTCGGGAGACGGTAGTTTAACATCCCTATTTTAGTGAAGTATTGGGTTACCTTTGTCACTAGTTGTGTATTAATACAAATTTTGTGTAATGAAATTAAAAATATATATATATATATATATATATATATATATATATAAAGTAACCTTTCAATTCTAAAAAAATAATATTTTTTTTTCAATTCTAATAAATATAACCTCGTTTGACCATGACACAAAGGGAATAAAGTCAGAACCGACGGTGACACGGAGGTCAGAAATACAGTTGGAGACACATATTTGTAAATTTACGTGCGCCTCCGTTGATAATATGACACGTGACCTATTCTGATTAGGGGATATTACCGTCATCCCATGCGTTTAAATGTCATTGAATAAGTTTATTTGTAAAGACATTTCAGGAAAAAAAAACCATACGTGACAAGATGGTAAACCCAAACGATCAAAGAGACATTTAAGGAATTTACCATATTTTTGATGATGCACATTATAATTAATGAAGTTCACTTTGGGCAAAAATAAATAAAAAAGAAGTGCATGTTATTCAAGGTGGATTTTGAAATAGCGTTTGTCTCTTTTAGTTGGAGTTTTGGATTTGGTGATGGGGCAAATGAAGTCCGGAGAAATGGCTTTTGGGTTACTCGACAACGGAGAGAGCTTCTGTTCTTGTGAATGGGTCTCCAACGAAAGAACTCGATATAGAAAGAGGTGTGAGACAAGGAAACCCATGATCTTTTTTTTTATCATTGCAATGGAGGGATTGAATCTGATCATACACGCGGCTATTGAAATAAATATTTACAAAGTCGTGTCTCTTCGACTAAATATTAGTCCTTGAACTAAAGAATTATCAAGAAACATCCTTTATGCTAACGTTTTGTAACAGAATTCGTCCTTTCGACTTACGGACGTTAACTTCTGGATATTTCATCTTTTCAAAGACCATTTTTATAAAAAAATTAAAAATTTAGGTCCCAGCAATTATAAGAATTTGGGTCTCTCTCTCTACATCTAAAACCAGCATTCCAGCATAATCGTCATCCATATTCCAGCCTCTCTCTAAATAAAACCCACACTTTTCAGGCCACCACTGATTCTCCGGCTAACAGTTACCGGAAGCCCTCTCCGTTCACCAGAAACCCACCACATCTAAAGATATGATCTGAAACCAGATCGATTAGGGTTCCATCGTCATCAGATTGTGGGGTTTGTGTGCAAAGCGATTGTGGGGTTATTGTGCAGATCGATTGTGGGTAACCAGATTGATTGTTGGTTTGCGCTGCGGATCGATTGTCGGTTGTTCAGCCACCATTGCCATCGTCTAAAACCACACCGATCACCACTACCCCATCTTCGTTTCAACTTTCAGCCCGAAACCCCCAAACGAATGTGAAAATCAGATGCAAACTAATGTCAAAATCAGACCCAAATCGTGTGAAGATATGTGGATTTACATAGTGAAACCACAACGGTGGCGGAGGTGAAGAGAGAGATACAGCAGTGTGTTAGAGTGAAAACCACCGATAGCTCCAAATCTTGTTGTTAATCGATTCAGGTGGGATGCTTCCACCACTTGAATAATTCAGCATACTAATAATTTTTTAAAAATATTTTTATTAAAAGGGTAATAGGAATAAAATGCTCTCATGTATCTTGTACATGACTGGATTTAACGGACAAATCTAACGTCCTTTAGTCAAAATTACGAAGTCTGTTACAAAACGTAAACATAAAGGATGTTTCTTGATATTTCTTTAGTTTAAGGACGATTACTAAAAAATGCTATAACGAACGAAAAGTGTACTTTACTCAAATAGAAATTATAATACAAACTTCTCGGTCCAAATTAAAACCTCACATTTGAAATAGATAACCTTTTTCATTAAACTGATGTTATCATTTGAAATCCCTCTTTCTAGATATATCCCCCAAATTAATAACAAGTTATACTCTAACAACAAAGCTTCATCACAGTAAAAAAAAAATGCCCCCCAAAAACAACGTATTTAGCACACAGATATAACAATTTCTTAAGGGAATCAAATCAAACTAATTTGAAATTTACCTACTTTAAAAGTGCAAGGTGTTAGAGCAAAATTGCAGTGTTAGTTTTGGTCATTTATCATCTCTATAGGCAAGCCTTGCTATGAAAATCGAGTCTTGAACTAATGCACATAATTAACAGCTTGATAATCGTTAAAATGAACATCTAACCGGACCTAATTGTGTATCCTCCCATTTGTTTCGATCATAAGATATACCTATATCAAGTATCTAGTGTTGTAAAAATCGCGATTAATCACTAATCTGCAATTGACATTAGAATTTTACCCCAATCGGCCTAAAAATCGCTAATCGGTCAAACGTGGTCAAAATCGCCCTAATCTGCCAAAAATCGGTGGCTTCCCGTTTTTCTAGCGAGATTCTTGTAAATTGCGGCTATTTATAAAAAATGTGTGTATATATATAACTAGTTTAAAACCTATGTACTACACAGGGTGAAAAAATATCAGTATATAAAATTCTTAAATTTGTATACATGTATCTTATAGGTAAAAAAATGTATTACATATACTAACAATAGAAACAAAATCAAAAAATATGTAAAAATTAATATATAATTGAGTTTAAAAAGTACATAAAATACTATTCAATGTAATTTGACTTTCATTACTATTTGATTGTAAAAATAAGCTAGGTAATTACATTTCAAACTTTCTTATAATATGAGATAATTAAAAATAAATGTGTTTTATTAGTATAATTAATAATTTGTTTAAAAATATATTATTATTGAATATGGAAGTGTATTTATTATGAGAGAGAGACGGGAAATTTTTTATAAGAATGAATATGGAGGCGACATGTGGCATTGAGAAACCTTTATTTATTATATAGTATAGATTTTCAAAATTACATATAAAAATGTGTGTATATATATATAATTTTGAAATTACATATAAACATGTGTGTATGTGTGTGTGTGTGTGTGTATATATATATATATATATATATATTTAACTCTGAAAATTACATAAAAAAATTTCAATCCAATTAATCGCTAGTCGGTACCCTACCGCCTGACTAGCACCTAGCGATTTTTACAGTACTACAATATCTATCTATGTTCCCAATTCTACATATCTTCATAATTAAAAAAAAATCTGAAAGACAAGAGGTTTTATAGGGGCAGATCTCTTGTTATTAAAACTAAAGATGTTCTATTCACCGCACAAGTCACAAATAAGTAACATAACTAGTGTCACATTTATGATTTATGTTCACAAAAGTTTATATTTTGTAAGCAATCTAACATCCTGAACTCTAAAACTACCGAGGGACAACACATGGCATGGCTACAAGAACACACAATTTATAAATGAAGAAAGCAAGTGCACCTTGATTGTTTGCTTCATTTGTGCACAAGATTATTGTTTGTATCCAACAAAACGAACAAGTATACGCATTCTTCATGATTCAGGTTCCTTTGTTGATTTTCAAGCGTCATAGAACCAAAACCGCACCTGAAAACACAGAGCTTTGCCATACCTCAAGCCCTTCGGCGTCTTCCCTGCTAACAAACAAACGCTCTCCACCCCCTTCGATTTTACTAATAATCCCTCTTTCCGAATCCTGTAATTTGTCCATGTAGTTCCTCCTGAATGATTCTTCCCCAATTTCAATATTACTTTCACCATTTTGTGCAACTCTAGACCATACTTCTAGTCCACCATCTCTACCAACAAACACCTGCTTCTTGTAACAATGCACCACACTGTTGCTAATACCTCCACTGGTATTTCTCAAGCTAGGGTTTGTATCTCTCAAATAGATCCATGGATCATCGCTTAGTTTGCGCAAATCCGCCATCGCCAGGTCGCCGGATTTTGAACATATCTTACACATAGTTAGTTCCTTCACATCGATGCTGACGTCAGCGAAGGAGTCTCCGAACCTACTGCTTCGTCCCGAGCCTGGCTCATTCGTCTCCCAAACCACTCGTGCGGATCTCGGATCCCATAGACGGATGTAACCGGAGAAACCGAAAGCTCCGGATGTCACGGCGGTGGCCGCGAGAAGTCCGAGATCGGTCACGTAAGTTAGGGTTCCAGGAACGATTGATTTTGAAGAATTTCCGTGTTGTCGACCGATTTCCGATGTCACCTGAAGCGTTGATTTGTCGATTGCGAGTACGCAGTTTTCCTTGTGGTATGAATCGAAGGCGGCGAAAACGGAGTCAGGTGAGTCGGCGATGGCGGTGACCGGAGCTTTGTAGATTCTAGGATCGGTCGGATCTATCCATTCGACGGAGCCGACTCGACGGCCGTTAGCGAAGTTATAGAAATGGACACCGGAAGCGACATCGCACGCTACGGCTGCAATGGCGGAAGGTGTAACTTGCCGAATTGAAATGATGGAGTCGAGGTGTGTCCGTACAGTACCGGCGTGTGTTAAGTTCCAATCGTAAACGGAAATCTGACCGCCGTGCGCTATCCACACAGATCCGTCGTCGATTGTGGTGAAGGCGGAGACGACTCCGTCGGAGGCAGGTCGGATTGTGGCGATGACAGAAGCGTCGATGCCGGAAAGCGGATTAGGAAGCATAGCTGACTTGAGCTGCGATTCGATTCCGTAGTAGGAAGCTTCATCGGAGAGTTCTTGATCTGTGAACCGGCGGGAGGTGGACGGAAGGCGATTGGTTCGGAGGAGGGATAGTAGGACAGAGAATATCTCCGGATCTCGGTCTATGAACACAGGATTTGATGAAGACTGAGCCTGGCGGTTGGAGAGGGCGGCAAGGAGCGATTCTGATCCGCCGGACTGGAGGGTGGAGATGGTGGTCTCAAAGAGCTTGCCGCCGACGTTTAGCTTGATCCGGTCAGTGAGGGTAATATTGGAAAGTGCGTCTTCCATTTAGATTCAGGGCGGCTAAGTGTTCGTGATTTTGGAATGGAAGACTTTTGATAGAAAATTGTTTTTTCTTAAATGACAAAATTAGCCTCCTCTGATGGATTTTGAAGTGTTAGTTTGAATACAGGATAATTGAGCTCAAACCAATGTTATTGTTTTTAAAACCGACCAAAAATCAAACGAGTTCACTTATCGGTTTACCGGTTATATTAATATTGGTCGGATCGGATTTAAAAATGGGTAACGTTATAGATATTATAAAAATTTAATTAATATATATCTAATTTAAAATAAATTATAAAAATATATTATATTTTGGTATACATAGGTAGAAAATAAAAAGAAGGTATCAAAAATAACTAAAATCCGGTTTGAACAATTTGACTAAAACATGTCTTAAATAGGCTAACCGAACCATTTAGAAACCCGGTTCACGGTTCCATCAGTCCAGTCCGGTTGTGAAAACATTGGCTTAGCACGTATTTATATTTTTAGAATCGTGATTTTCAACCTCTTAGTTTTGAACTAATATATGAAATTTGAATTATATTAATAAAGAAAAACATTATCAAAGATGTAATAAAACTGGGACGATGTTTCTAGCTAAGGCAAACTCTTTACCATCTGATCGTAACAATAACTGGATATGAAACATAACACCTTCAAACTACAAGAAAGCAAATAATTAGAGTGAAGACGCTACAACTAATTTTTGCGACTGTCTTATGACATACACCATCCATCGTACATTGTGCGATGCAGTTTGTGGCAATTTCATCGAGCACTAATTTAGCCACAGCTACGTTAACGACATACTTTGCAAGAAAAATCATTTGTGACCGAAATAGACTAGTAAATAAACTAGTCGCAATTCTATGGCTATTGTTGTGACAGGAAATATTGGCCCAAATTTCCTCGCTAAAGTTCATAAAAACCATATTTAAAAACATTATTAATTATATGATTTTCTAAGGGGGGTGATAAAATTTTACTATAACTAGCGGATGAATCCGCACATTGTGGTGGGGTGTTGAAACTTGTAAAGCTTGATTTCAACGACTTATACATAAGTATTCACCCTGCTTTTTTTTAAACTTGAATCCTCCCTCCGGCTGCCACCTCAGTCTCCGGCAAGAAGTCCCTTGATTTCGCTATCTCCACGAGCGGACTCTGAATTCGCTATCTCCATGAGCGGACTCAAATGTCCTTTTCTTAGAATTTATTATCTCAGATAACAGACTCCCCTATTTCGAAAACAATTCATGCAAACACCGAAAACCATTTCTCCAAATACACCATTTTGTCAAAAAAAATTCATTAAATCGACACCTTTGATTTGTATATCCATGCTTAAAGCACATGTACTTATTAATTTGACATAATAAACAATACTTATTGTGAGAGCATCCCCCTCTTTGACGGGTTCTCTTCTCGAAGCCGTCTTTTTGCTAACATCCCCCTCTTTCCATTAAATGAGCCCGTCCTTTCTTCATTAAATGAGGTAAGGGATGAACTATCCACTTCCCTTTTGTCTTGGACCCGAGAATACCTGTTATTTTGTCTTCTTCTGGGGGTATCCCCTACAAGTCCTCCGAAGTCGGTAGTCCTTTGCACTTGTAATGAGGGCTGGCGAATTTAAATTCTCCCTCGTACCCCCTTTTTTATTTTTGTGGTTGCCAGATATTTTTGGTGGGTGGCCCCCTTTAATGTTATCGATTTCTGGTTGGTGGCAGTTTAATTTCTTGGCTTAATTTCGGGGCCCACTTAGGATATTTGAGTTTTCCCCCACCGCACACGTGTCAAGCCTTCCATTATCCAGATATGTTTGCACGTGGGGATATGAACCGACTCCTCGTGTCCAACTCCCTTTATCCTTTTAAAACAATTTCCCCCTTTTTTAGGGTTCACTTCTATACGCATTTGGTTCTGTCGTTCTTCTTCCTCTCGCCTTCTTATTTGTAGGTTAGTGCATCCCTCCTTCTGATAGTCTTAACGCCATGGGTAGGGATGATCTTGCACATGTTCGGTCAGTTTTGTCGGAACAAGACATTGCTTCTTTTTGCCGACGCTATCGTTTGCCCTTAACTCTGCTTCCTAGAAAGCCTTCCGCCGATGACACCGCTTTGGGTTTGGAGGGTTTTATGACCATTTACACTCGGAATTTTAGTTATTCTAACATCCGATATCCCCTTACTGAGTTTCAAATGTCTGTCTTTAAGTTTCATGGTGCACATTTTTCTCAATTTCACCCTTTGGGGTTGTTGAAATTGACACATTTTGAAGTTTCTTGCTGGGCCCAGGGTGGGGTGCCGTCTGTGCCTCTATTCCGTCGTTTTTATCAGTTGAGGGTCGATAGAGACTGGCTTACCTTCGGGAAGCGTCGGGGTTCAGGTTGCTGCTTTTCTCGTTTACCTACTTGTGTTCATGATTGGAAAGACCATTATTTCTTTATCTCCGAGTCGTTTCTTCGCGAACCTCTACCATATCGCAGTCTGACCGTTCCCATTGACGATAAAGATCCAGGGCCTTCTATCAAAAGAAAGCTCTATGCCCTTCTTACATCCAACCCTACCCCCGTCGGACCTCTACCCGTGGAAATTCTTGTCATGGCTAAGATGATCTCTTTGTGGGATGATCCTCTCACTCGCCCTGCAGTTCTGGAACCGGGGGGTAAAGGTGGGTGGCCCGCCTTAGGCTTCGCTTATTTTCCTTTTTGGTCCCTGTTTTCCTTCTTTTCTTTCTTCTTTAACTTTGATCTAACGTGCATTCTTGCTTGTTTTTTTTTATTTTGCAGAAATGAAGTTCTCCAAGGTGTTGGATAAAGCTAATGAGAATCTAAAGTATGTTCCCCTCCCTGTCAAGTCAGTTGGTGCCTCTGGTTCTTCTATGTTTACGAAGGTAGGAACTTCCGCGTCCCCTTCTGACATTGTGACCCCGCAAACTTTGGCTTTTTCTATTGGCGATCCCACGGATATGGATAGTGAATCTGATTCCGAGGGTGAACGTCCCTTGACCTTTCTCCGAAAGCGTCCTGCCCCTCGTTTTACTACATCTTCTCCCGAAGATCTTGGTTTGAAGTCGCGCCTTAGGAGTGCTTCCAAGACTCCTAAGGTGCATTTTCATTCTCCTGTTTCTTCTGCTGCTAGTCCACCTCGGCTATCCGATTGTGGCTTTACCTCGCTTTCTGGTTTTAATCTTGATTTCCCTGCTGGGAGTTCTGTTGGTGTGTCGTTGGATTTGGCTCTGTCCCATATGCCTACTGTGGTACCTTCTGTGCCCATTGCTTTGGGATCTAATACCCCTATGATGTCTTCTCCTCCCTCTCGGGTGGCCACTTCCCCTGTTGATAGCACTCTGCCGGGTTTTTCTTCGTTCACTTCTAGTTCCTTCGGGAAAGGCAAAGGTGTTCTTTCGCCATCCCCTGTTAATTTGCCTATTGATCAACTACCGAATACTCCCTCTCAAGCTCGTGGGCTCCTGGAGGCTATTCTGTCTCCCTCTTTTGTTTCTTATTTTGATGGTTTGGAGACCTCTTCCCTATCTGACCAATTTAGTCTAGCTCATCTGCGGTTGTTTATCGAGGGTACTGGTCTTCTTCACAAGATGACATCACTGGATGCTGCTCTTTCTCGATCGCGTTTATCTGTCCTTCGTTTGCAGGACGAGTTGGCTGAAGAGAAACAAAGCAAGCTGGTTCTAACCAAGGCCAATGCTGATTTTTCTAGGGAACTGGGTCGTGTGAACCGGGAACTTGAACATCTGGATGGGCAAGTTATGTGTTTGGGAGATAAACTGAAGTCTGCTGAGACTTCTCTTTCCATCTGTCGTGGTAAGCTTGCTGATGCTAACGCGTTGATCGACTGCTGGCAGGTTTTCTGTGCCGAGCGAGAGGTATACTTGATTCCTTCATTGTCTATTTTCTGTTACTTGTTTACGCTAATTGCTCCATCTGCTTTACACATTTTTTTTAAAAAAAACAGGAGGATGTTCGTTGCTTGAAGGAGCAACTGGTTGGTCAGGCACGCGATTGGGCTGAAACCAAGGAGGTTCAGGAGCATGATCTTTGTCAAGCTCGTTCAGAAATTGCCCGCATAGTTGACGAGCGACGCATCTTGAAGAAGGAGTTTGAAATCGTGATGAATAGCCGGGACAAACTTTGGGGTGAAAGGGAGTGGTTGATTACCCAAGGGTTCCAACGTGTCTACGAGCGTGTTCGGAACAGTAATGAATACATGCTGCTGTTGGGGGAGTTTAGCCGAGTTTGTATGGCTGTCGGTTACCAAACTGGCCTTTCTGCCGGCTTTCAGTATGTTGTTCATGGGGTTTCCATTGAGGAAACCCCTAATTATGATCCTCATGCAGAGCAATACATGCAAGACACTGGTGTTACCTTTACCTCCTCTAGCCACTCCTTGATAACTCGCCTGAGCAACTCTCCCCGGATCTCTATTTCTGAGATACAGGCCCTAGTGTCTATTGTTGATCCATAACCAGTTACCCCTGGTCCCTGACTCCTCGCTTAGGATTGTTGGTCTTTTGGTTGTAATCCCCTGTATAGGCTGACATACTATGACTATGTTGTTTCTGTGTTTGTTCTGTTTTCCTTTTATGACTATGTTAATTATCATTAGGCGGTGACCATATGGAACAAGCCTTATGTTTGCTTTGATGCATATGTTTACCTGAGTATTTGTTGCATATCGTGTAGGTCGGCACATTAGTGCCTTTTTAAGTGGTTAACTTGGGTCAACTACTTTGTGCCATAATACTGTGCCTTTTTCGTGTTGGGGACTCTTTTTTTTGTCCCCTTTGGATGATAAGTTATTCCTTCTGGCTGTTTCGTGAAATCATTTTTTGCCTTGTTTTGTCATCATCATGGATAGGAATTTTGGCTTCTTATTAAGTGGCTTCTTATCCCTTCATTGTTAAAGGTAGGGATTATCTTGCTCATCTAATAAGATGGTGCATTAGTTTTTGGCTATCTTATAAGTGTCTTTTTATTCCATCGTTATAAAGGATAGGCATTATCTTGCCTATCTTATGAGATGGCACGCTATTTCTTTGTTATCTTGTGAGATAACTTTTTTACTCCGTCATCACAAGGAATATGAATTCTCTTGCCCATCTTCTGAGATGGTGCACTATTTCTTGGTTGTCTAACGAGATAACTTTCTATTCCATCATCACAAGGGATAGGAATCATCTTGCCCATCTTATGAGATGGTGCATTATTTCTTTGTTATCTAATGAGATAAGTTTCTATTCCATCATCACAAGGGATTGGAATTATCTTGCCCATCTTATGAGATGGTGTAATATTTCTTTGTAATCTAATGAGATAACCTTCGTATTCCATTATCACAAGGGATATGAATTATCTTGTCCATCTAATGAGGTGAAACAGCTTCTGTGTTTTATGCATGCAACTTTTGCCATAAAAACAAATAGTGGAGATTTCCAAAAGACAACATCATGTTTTCAATAGGATTCCCAAACGACAATATCATGTTTCCCCAAGAGGATTTTCAAAAGACATTATCATGTTTCCCCGAGAGGGACCAGTTATATGATCCGTTGATTTGGACCGCTACCTTACAAGTAATACTTCTTCAGCTACATTGCATTCCAAGTTTTGGGGATTTACGTTCCGTCTGCCTTGTTGATCTTGTACGTTCCCTTTCCGTTTGTCCAGGCGATTTTGTATGGGCCCTCCCAATTTTGTGTCAGCTTTCCCTTGCTTTCTCGACCACTGGATTCATTAGCACTGAGTGCCCATTCCCCCACTTGTAGCTCCTTTTTCTTTACCTTTCTCTTATAGTATTTTTCCATTTGTTTTTTATATGTTGCTTCTCTTGGTTGGCTATCCGATTTCCACTGGTATCACTGCCTCTGTGCCATACGTCAAGCTGAATGGTGTCTCATTGTTCCCCCTATTCAGGGTTGTTCTATAGGCCCATAGGACATGGGGTAGTGCTTCGGTCCATCCGTTCCTTTCCCTTCCAAGCCTGCCCTTGAAACGTTTGCTTTAGGGTGAGCCACTGATGCAAACGACTGAGTAATGTTTAACTTTCGACACGACTCTTGAAACGTTTCCCCTGCAAACTGTGTGCCATTATCACTAACTATTGTTTGAGGTATCCCATACCTACTTACAATGTTGTTCCAGACGAAGCTGATCATTTGCTTACTTGTAATCGTTGCTAAAGGCTTGGCTTCTACCCACTTGGTGAAATAATCTATGGCTACTACCAGAAATTTAACATTGCCCGGTCCTTCAGGGAAGGGTCCCATTATGTCGACTCCCCATTTTTGGAAGGGCCATGCTGATCCTACCGATATCAAATCGTATTTTGGTTGTTTTGTGACGGGCGCATGTATTTGGCAGTTGTCGCAGTTATGGAGTGTTTCTACCACGCTCTTATACATGCCCGACTAGTAAAATCCCGCTTTCATTGCCTTTGCTACCGTGGACTTTGGTGCTGCATGCATTCCACATATGCCCTTGTGAATTTCCCTAGTGATATAGTCCGCTTCTTCCTCGTCTACACACCGTAATGAGGGTCCCAGATACGACTTTCTATATCGGGCTCCTTCTATCATTTCGTACTGTAGGGCTTTGATTCTGATTTTCCGGGCTTCCCCTTTTTCCTCAGGAAGTTTCCCTTCAGTCAAATATTCTATCAATGGTGTCATCCATGTCTTTGTTTCCCCTACTTGGGTAGTCATTACTTCTTTAATGGCAATTGATGGGATATCCAATGTTTCTACCCTGACGTCCCTTGCGAGGTGTTGGAAAGCGGTAGATGCTAGCTTACTGAGTGCGTCAGCTTGTTTGTTCTTGGCTCTAGGTATGTGGGTGATGTTGCTGGATTCGAACACTTTCAGTATCTCCTGTGCCTTTTGCAAATATTTTGCCATGGTTTCCTCCTTTGCTTCGTACTCTTCGTTTATCTGATTGGCTACTAACAGTGAATCCACGTGTGCTTCCAGGTGCTTGGCTCCCATCTTCTTCGCCATCTGTAGTCCTGCGATGAGGGCTTCATATTCGGGCTCATTGGTGGTGGTCGGGAACCCGAACCTGAAGGCATACGTCATCTCGATCCCCTCTGGGCTAATCATCCTAAGCCCAGCCCCACATCCTTCATCATTTGATGCTCCGTCTATAAACAGCCTCCAAGTGTTTCCCTCATTTTTCTCTGTTATGCCCCCATCTGCCTCTGGATTTCCTTCCTCTATCCCTTCATACGTTTCCGTGATGAAGTCAGCTAGTATCAAGCCCTTAATTGATGTCCTTGGTACATATTCAATGGTATGGTCCACCAATTCTATGGCCTATTTTGCCATTCTTCCTGAGATCTCAGGCCTTCCCAATATCTTTTGGATGGGACTTTCGGTGATCACTCGTATAGGGTGCGCCTTGAAGTACCTTCTTAACCTCCGGGATGCGTATACCAATGCTAATGCTAACTTCTCTATTGGGGGGTACCTTTCTTCCGGTCCTTTTAGTGTCCTGCTCAGGAAGTATATCGGTATTTGCTTCTACTACCGATCCACCATTAATACTGAACTAATTGATGTTTTTGAGGCCGACAATTACATTGTTAACGTCTCTTTTTCCAATGGGATGGCCAGGGTTGGGAGCTGGCATATATGCTCCTTCAATGACTGGAGTTGTGAGGCCCCGATCCCGGGAGACCTCACTTATTGGATTTACTCATCAACACATAGCACTTTAAACGTAAGGCATTCATTAATACAGCGGAAACGATTTAATCTTCTTCACATACGCAGCGGAAAACATAACATGTCTAAACATAACTTGTCAAATACAACTGAAACTTGTCTTAATCAACATAATCAAAAGAAAACATAAACAGGATGCCAACTGCTGGTCTTCGGGTAACTCTTCTCGCCAAGCCAAGCATCCACTTCCATCTACTGCCACCTACACTTAACTGATATGCATACTAAAAATCAGCAACGCTGAGTGAGTTCTAACGTTTACTTTAAATCAATTATACAAAAGATTTACTAAAACATATATACTGCCAATAAGGCTAAACTTAACACACTTTACTTTTCAAACATATATATACTGCCATTAAGGCTAAACTTAACACGCTTTACTTTTCAAACATATATATACTGCCATTAAGGCTAAACTTAACACGCTTTACTTTTCAAACATATATATACTGCCATTAAGGCTAAACGTACACGCTTTACTTTTCAAACAGTTTAAAACGTATAATAAACCGTCAATTCCTCTTTACTGTACTGCCCTCATGGCTTACATCCATGAACCGACAAGTACCTGGTCAATGCCCCCATGATCAACGACCATGAACCGACAATACCGCTTATCCGTCAATTCCTTGTCACTACTGTACCGCCCCCATGGCTTTCATCCATGAACCGACGAGTACCTGGTCAATGCCCCCATGATCAACGACCATGAACCGACAATACCGCTTATCCGTCAATTCCTTGTCACTACTGTACCGCCCCCATGGCTTTCATCCATGAACCGACGAGTACCTGGTCAATGCCCCCATGATCAACGACCATGAACCGACAATACCCTGGTCAATGCCCCCATGGCTTACATCCATGAACCGACAATACCGCTTAACGCTAAGGGGAGGTTGCGTGGACCTCCCGAGCAACCGCCGTCACTCATCCCAGTTGTACAACCGTTAACGAACCCAAAGGTTCTTACTAATGGGTAGAACCCATATCTGACATCTTGTACAAGTAACATCTGTCCCAAGGACCTTTATAGCTGGTACATATTCCCGAAGGAAAACTGTTCACTTTACTGTTCATAAATATTTCTGTAAATCTTGCTCATAACTTAACATATATCATGCCTTTGTTTATGTATATAAAAATATAGTAAACGCTTGCCAAATGATATATCTTTGCTTTTACTGAAACATAGCTTATCATAAAATACATCTTACTTTCTGAAACATAGCTTATCATATATATCATGCCTTTGTTTATGTATATGAAAATATAGTAAACGCTTGCCAAATGATATATCTTACTTTACTGAAAACATACTAGCACATATATCATGCCTTTGTTTATGTATATGAAAATATAGTAAACGCTTGCCAAATGATATATCTTTGCTTTTACTGAAACATAGCTTATCATAAAATACATCTTACTTTCTGAAACATAGCTTATCATATATATCATGCCTTTGTTTATGTATATGAAAATATAGTAAACGCTTGCCAAATGATATATCTTACTTTACTGAAAACATACTAGCACATATATCATGCCTTTGTTTATGTATATGAAAATATAGTAAACGCTTGCCAAATGATATATCTTTGCTTTTACTGAAACATAGCTTATCATAAAATACATCTTACTTTCTGAAACATAGCTTATCATATATATCATGCCTTTGTTTATGTATATGAAAATATAGTAAACGCTTGCCAAATGATATATCTTACTTTACTGAAAACATACTAGCACATATATCATGCCTTTGTTTATGTATATGAAAATATAGTAAACGCTTGCCAAATGATATATCTTTGCTTTTACTGAAAACATACTTTTGCCTCTTTTAAACCTTTCACTAAAACATAGCTTTTCTCTTCAGTTTATAATATATAAAATATAATAAACACTTTACACTAAGTATGCATACCACCCCTAAAGAAGGCAAAAAGGGGATTAGAACTCACCTGGTATCTTAGCGGGGATGTCCTACTGGAATCTCACACAATCTGTACAATCATAAAAATTCGTCACATATCAGACTCATCGAAACTTCCTAGTTTCGGTACCTGCAGACCTATCGAAACTCCTAGTTTCGATACATGCTGACTATCGAAACTCCTAGTTTCGACATATGTTGACTATCGAAACTACCTAGTTTCGATACATGTGACCTATCGAAACTACCTAGTTTCGGTACCTGCAGACCTATCGAAACTCCTAGTTTCGGTACCTGCAGACCTATCGAAACTCCTAGTTTCGGTACCTGCAGACCTATCGAAACTTCTAGTTTCGGTACATGTCCCAGACCAGTCTTCTTCCCCACAAAACCCTAACTCGCAAGCAGATCTGACATCGTCAAGATCCGAACTTTTTACATTCAAAACTTGTGTTTTCTAACCGAGAGTCTAGATCTATACTTCGTTTTCATTTTTAAACGTAAAAACCCAACCTTTACTTGATTTTTCCTTCAAAACCCGATATAATATAAAAATGCAGATCTGGAACAAATGGTTACCTGAAATCGCTTCCTTTTCGTTGATAAACACTCACGAGACTCTTGCTAACGATCCTTGAAGCTCTAGTCCGAAAACCGGGACTTTCTCTCTCTAGGCTCTCTCTCGCTTTCTCTCTCTAGAATTCCGAAAATGGTGTTGCAAATGAGGGTTTGGGGCTGGTCTTGAGACTTATAAGGGCCCAAACCCTTGCCCCTTTCGGCCCATACACCCCGGCCCAAGCCCGATTCCTTTCTTTTTATTTAAGTTTTAATTCCTCGTGAATTCTCTCGTGCTCTAAAACTCGGGATGTTACAAGTCTACCCTCCTTACAATAGGTTTCGTCCTCGAAACCTGCCATAAGCTATACCGATAGCAAATCACAGAATGGGTGGCATAAACCGTAGCTATGCAAGGCAGCTTGGTCATGAAGGCCATTGTGATTAACTACCGCTGAGGATCTAATCCGGGTAATATCTAGTTCTAAGGCTCCTAAGCTGATGGGGCTAACTAATCATTCAAGGAAATAACCCTTCAATCACTTGGTTTGTGCTAGCTCCACCGTGGCGGCCTGTACGCCCACCACGTCTTCCTCCTCCACCCCCTCTAGTTCCTCCACGTCTAGCCATTTTTAACTGAAAGATAGAGAACAAAAGATTTAATTTCATCATGCTAGGGAATATGTAGAACACAATAAGTAAGGTAAGATGTTAATATACACTGGCCATCTGCAATTAACCATTACATCACTTCTTGTTTTCTATTTATTCGCTTTCATGCTTCCACTAAAGCCTCTATTCTTATCTTGACACTCTAAACAATGAAAGAAACTTTACTTACTAAACATATCTGGTGCTTTGGCTTGAGTTACCCGTTACTGGCATCCGCTACCTGGTCCCATTCTCAGTTTAAGTCTGGACATCGGGGATGTCTAAATCTCTCAAACTATGGCTCTGATACCAACTTGTGAGGCCCCGATCCCGGGAGACCTCACTTATTGGATTTACTCATCAACACATAGCACTTTAAACGTAAGGCATTCATTAATACAGCGGAAACGATTTAATCTTCTTCACATACGCAGCGGAAAACATAACATGTCTAAACATAACTTGTCAAATACAACTGAAACTTGTCTTAATCAACATAATCAAAAGAAAACATAAACAGGATGCCAACTGCTGGTCTTCGGGTAACTCTTCTCGCCAAGCCAAGCATCCACTTCCATCTACTGCCACCTACACTTAACTGATATGCATACTAAAAATCAGCAACGCTGAGTGAGTTCTAACGTTTACTTTAAATCAATTATACAAAAGATTTACTAAAACATATATACTGCCAATAAGGCTAAACTTAACACACTTTACTTTTCAAACATATATATACTGCCATTAAGGCTAAACTTAACACGCTTTACTTTTCAAACATATATATACTGCCATTAAGGCTAAACTTAACACGCTTTACTTTTCAAACATATATATACTGCCATTAAGGCTAAACTTAACACGCTTTACTTTTCAAACAGTTTAAAACGTATAATAAACCGTCAATTCCTCTTTACTGTACTGCCCTCATGGCTTACATCCATGAACCGACAAGTACCTGGTCAATGCCCCCATGATCAACGACCATGAACCGACAATACCGCTTATCCGTCAATTCCTTGTCACTACTGTACCGCCCCCATGGCTTTCATCCATGAACCGACGAGTACCTGGTCAATGCCCCCATGATCAACGACCATGAACCGACAATACCGCTTATCCGTCAATTCCTTGTCACTACTGTACCGCCCCCATGGCTTTCATCCATGAACCGACGAGTACCTGGTCAATGCCCCCATGATCAACGACCATGAACCGACAATACCCTGGTCAATGCCCCCATGGCTTACATCCATGAACCGACAATACCGCTTAACGCTAAGGGGAGGTTGCGTGGACCTCCCGAGCAACCGCCGTCACTCATCCCAGTTGTACAACCGTTAACGAACCCAAAGGTTCTTACTAATGGGTAGAACCCATATCTGACATCTTGTACAAGTAACATCTGTCCCAAGGACCTTTATAGCTGGTACATATTCCCGAAGGAAAACTGTTCACTTTACTGTTCATAAATATTTCTGTAAATCTTGCTCATAACTTAACATATATCATGCCTTTGTTTATGTATATAAAAATATAGTAAACGCTTGCCAAATGATATATCTTTGCTTTTACTGAAACATAGCTTATCATAAAATACATCTTACTTTCTGAAACATAGCTTATCATATATATCATGCCTTTGTTTATGTATATGAAAATATAGTAAACGCTTGCCAAATGATATATCTTACTTTACTGAAAACATACTAGCACATATATCATGCCTTTGTTTATGTATATGAAAATATAGTAAACGCTTGCCAAATGATATATCTTTGCTTTTACTGAAACATAGCTTATCATAAAATACATCTTACTTTCTGAAACATAGCTTATCATATATATCATGCCTTTGTTTATGTATATGAAAATATAGTAAACGCTTGCCAAATGATATATCTTACTTTACTGAAAACATACTAGCACATATATCATGCCTTTGTTTATGTATATGAAAATATAGTAAACGCTTGCCAAATGATATATCTTTGCTTTTACTGAAACATAGCTTATCATAAAATACATCTTACTTTCTGAAACATAGCTTATCATATATATCATGCCTTTGTTTATGTATATGAAAATATAGTAAACGCTTGCCAAATGATATATCTTACTTTACTGAAAACATACTAGCACATATATCATGCCTTTGTTTATGTATATGAAAATATAGTAAACGCTTGCCAAATGATATATCTTTGCTTTTACTGAAACATAGCTTATCATAAAATACATCTTACTTTCTGAAACATAGCTTATCATATATATCATGCCTTTGTTTATGTATATGAAAATATAGTAAACGCTTGCCAAATGATATATCTTACTTTACTGAAAACATACTAGCACATATATCATGCCTTTGTTTATGTATATGAAAATATAGTAAACGCTTGCCAAATGATATATCTTTGCTTTTACTGAAAACATACTTTTGCCTCTTTTAAACCTTTCACTAAAACATAGCTTTTCTCTTCAGTTTATAATATATAAAATATAATAAACACTTTACACTAAGTATGCATACCACCCCTAAAGAAGGCAAAAAGGGGATTAGAACTCACCTGGTATCTTAGCGGGGATGTCCTACTGGAATCTCACACAATCTGTACAATCATAAAAATTCGTCACATATCAGACTCATCGAAACTTCCTAGTTTCGGTACCTGCAGACCTATCGAAACTCCTAGTTTCGATACATGCTGACTATCGAAACTCCTAGTTTCGACATATGTTGACTATCGAAACTACCTAGTTTCGATACATGTGACCTATCGAAACTACCTAGTTTCGGTACCTGCAGACCTATCGAAACTCCTAGTTTCGGTACCTGCAGACCTATCGAAACTCCTAGTTACGGTACCTGCAGACCTATCGAAACTCCTAGTTTCGGTACATGTCCCAGACCAGTCTTCTTCCCCACAAAACCCTAACTCGCAAGCAGATCTGACATCGTCAAGATCCGAAGTTTTTACATTCAAAACTTGTGTTTTCTAACCGAGAGTCTAGATCTATACTTCGTTTTCATTTTTAAACGTAAAAACCCAACCTTTACTTGATTTTTCCTTCAAAACCCGATATAATATAAAAATGCAGATCTGGAACAAATGGTTACCTGAAATCGCTTCCTTTTCGTTGATAAACACTCACGAGACTCTTGCTAACGATCCTTGAAGCTCTAGTCCGAAAACCGGGACTTTCTCTCTCTCGGCTCTCTCTCGCTTTCTCTCTCTAGAATTCCGAAAATGGTGTTGCAAATGAGGGTTTGGGGCTGGTCTTGAGACTTATAAGGGCCCAAACCCTTGCCCCTTTCGGCCCATACACCCCGGCCCAAGCCCGATTCCTTTCTTTTTATTTAAGTTTTAATTCCTCGTGAATTCTCTCGTGCTCTAAAACTCGGGATGTTACAGGAGTGCTTCTTCTGCCTCTTTTGTCCACCCGAACTTGTTTCTCTTGATTGCCTGCTTAAGCGTGTCCATGAAGGGTAAACTTCTATCAGCCAACCGGGACAAAAATCTGTTTAGCGCTACCAACCTTCCGTTTAACCTCTGCACTTCTTTCACTGTTGTCGGTGATTTCATTTGGGATATTGCTTGGACCTTTTCTGGGTTGGCCCGGATTCCCTCCTTTGTCACCACTACTCCCAAGAATTTTCCCTCCTCCACTCCGAAGGAACATTTTCCTAGGTTTAAGCGCATGCTGGCTCCTCTCACCCTTCCGAAGGTTTCCTCAATATATTCCAACATGTCTTTCTCTCTTCGGCTTTTTGATTACCAGGTCGTCGACATATACTTCTAGGTTTTTACTAATCTGGTCCTTAAATAGGGCGTCCATGAACCTTTGGTATGTAGCCCCTGCGTTTTTAAGCCCGAAGGGCATCTTATTGTAACAGAAAACCCTTTCGTCAGTGTAGAATGTTGTTTTTTCTTGGTCCTACCTTGCCATGCGGATCTGGTGGTACCCTTTGTATGCATCCAGGAAACACTTCAGTGGGTATGGGGTTAGCGAGTCTATCTTTGTGTCAATTTCTGGTAATGGATAATAGTCTTTTGGGCATGCTTGGTTCAAATTCTTGAAGTCTATGCACATCCTCCATCCTCCATCTCCCTTCTTGACCATCACTGGGTTGGATATCCATGTCGGGTATCTGACCTTCTTGACAATACCTGCTTTGTATAATTTTCTTGTCTCTTCGCAGACCGCCCTACTCCTTTCTGGACCCATACACCATTTTTTATGTCTGACTGGTTCTATCCATTTGTGTGTGTTCAAGTGATGTTCGGCCTGCTCTCTTGGTATCCCTACCATGTCCCTGTGTTCCCATGCGAACACGTCCATGTTTCTGATTAGCAGTTCTTTGAGGCTTGTCTTCCATTTATCTGGTAGTCCCTTCCCTATTTTCACCGTTTGCTCTGGGAAATGGTCATTAAGGACCTATTCTTCTGTTTGGCTTTTCTTTTTCTCCCCCTCCTCTTCTGACCTTCTTACAGATGCCACTATTTCCGTGGAGGATTTGATCGTTGCTATTCCTTTAGGGGTTGGGAATTTCATCATTCCATGTGTTATTGACGTTAGAGCTCTTAAGGCTTTTATCCCTGGCCTTCCGAGGATAGCATTGTATTTTGATTCTGCCCTTATGACCATGAATGTCAATTCTATTGTTCTCTCTTTTTCGATCTCTCTTAACGTGAAAGGCAATGTGATTTTACCGACAGGGTACACTACTTCGCCTGAGAATCCTATGAGGGGGTGTTATCCTCTCTTAGCAGGTACTGTGTTCTTTCGTCCAACCTTTTAAAACAGTGCTCATACATAACTTTCGACCCACTTCCTCCATCCACATGTATTCGAGCTACCCGATGCCCGGCTAGGATGGCTGCTATGTTCAGCGGAGCTTCTTGTGTCTCATCCATCTTCAGAGCTGGAAATGTAATAGGAATTTCCATCCATTCGGCTTCTTCCTCTTCCCTTCTATTCATCTTACTCCAGACCTCTTCCTCATCTCCCCTCTTTCTTATGACGTCGACCCGTCTCCTTGCATCACTTTCTTCTCCCTTCATCTTTTCTTTTTGTTCGTTGTGAGCCACTACTTGTTTAATATCCCTGACCAGGTGAGATAGTTTGCCGGATCTAACGACCATCTCAATTTCTTTTTTCAAATGCACACAATCATCTGTTTTGTGCCCCCTAGTTCTATGATATTCACAGAAATCGTGGGGATGTTCATTACTTCCTTTTTGATGTGGGAGTGGCCTTACGAATGGAAATTTAGATCTTTCTGTTTCCAGTACCTCGCTGGAGGTCTTTGTTAAAGCGGTGAACTTTAGGTTATCTGCACCTGCCAGACGATACTGTTTATGGTAAGGTGATGAATAGGTGGGGCGACCCTGATATTCGTTTCGTGAGGCTTTATACGGGGAAAACATCTGTCTGGGTTTCTCGTACGAGGTTTTTGGTCTAGGTGACCCCACTACCTGGGGTTTGACCCTAGGTTTTACATCGGGGGTCGCTCTTAGTTTCCCACTCTCTTTCTTTTGACCCTGCATCCTTCCCTCTGACCCATGCCCTGACCTTGTCCATGAGCTGATTGAAGGTTTCGGGAAACTCTTCCCCAAGCTTCTCACACAAAGGTATGTTTCGGACCCCGTTCATAAAACTGCTTATTTTCATGACCTCAGGTACATCCCTGATCCGCATGCTTTCTCTCACAAACCTTTCCATAAATATTTCCACGTTCTCGTCATCCCTTCTTCTTATGTGTTGTATCTCGTTTGGATTTTTGATGGTCTTTTTGTTCTGATTGAAGTTTCGTAGGAATCTTTCCTTAAGTCCTTCAAAATCATCAATACTTCCTCTGGGGAGACTGTCGAACCAGATTCTCACAGATCCCGTCAACGTCTAGGCAAACATGTGGCACCATGTGGGGATGGACCATTGTCCTACTAGGCCTGCCCCCTGAAATACGTGTAAGTGATCTTCTGAATCTTTCGTCCCATCAAATTTCTCCACACTGGACGACATTTTGAGTCCCGAAGGGAGAGGGGCTTCTGCTATCCTCTTACTAAACTTGGAGGTGTTTGACAAATTATGTGGTACATAAGGTTTCTGCAGATAATCTAAAGCTTCTTTGGACGTACCTTATATCTGATGCGGATCCTTCTTCTGTGCTTCTAGTACTGTCAGTAGGGAGTTCAACGGTTCGGTTACAACGGTGTTTGACCCTTTCGGAACATCTCCGTGCTTACTGTCCCCTTCCTTTCTAGTAGGTGATGTTTGTTTCGTTCTCTTCTCTATGGAGGTCTCAATCCTCAAGTTTGTTTCTTTGGGGGTTTCGAAATTCAGCTTTGTGCGTAATTCCTCCATCTTTTCAATTCTTTCTAGTTCTTCTAGTTGGTCCTTCAGCTTTTCCCTGTTTTTTCTTACGAACTCTGGGGTAATACGCCCGTGTTCATCGTTCTCGCCTTTTTCCTCTTCACTTTATGTTTCGTATACTTCCTCTATGATGGGAGCTAGGGTGAGTGAGCCCTGAGGCCAGTACATCAGAGCTTTCTTTGTTCTTCCCTGAGGCAGGGTTCGGTGTAAACAACCCAGCTCCTTGGTTTCCTTCTTCCCTGGGTGACTAGAACAGGCCTGTTTCCCCTGATCCTGTCTCCAAGCTTTTCTTTTTTGTCGGATCCGTCATCGATACTCCTTCCCTCCATTTTTCTCTCTACTCACTATTTGCTTACACAGGAGGACTCCAGATTCTTGTTTTGGACACGATGTCCCACAGATGGCGCCAATGTAGCAGCCAGTATCCACACCGAGGGGTACTTGGATCTAAGTTGCTATCTTCTAGTATCTCCCGAAGATTACCTGCACAACAAACCACCGTTAGCCTCGACGTAGGGACCCCGGGGGGATCTCTACGACCAAGCTCGGGAGTGAGAATAAGATTCATTTCTTGAAGGGAGGTCGGTATTCTCTAAGGAGATCACCCTAAACGATTCAATGTTAGTGAGATTGTTTAGAGAGAGAGAGTTTTTCTCATTACCTTAACCTTCATATAAACGGTGAGGGCGTCGGCATTAAATGCCGGGATCTGATGGGACCAGGGGTCTCCTTGGCGACGGCTTTCTCCTCGTGGACAAAAGGTCTCATGGTCCTTTCTTCGGCGGGTTCTCTTCTCGAAGCCGTCCTTTTGCTAACATCCCTCTCTTTCCATTAAATGAGTCCGTCCTTTCTTCATTAAATGAGGTAAGGGATGAACTATCCACTTCCCTTTTTGTCTTGGTCTCGAGAATACCTGTTATTTTGTCTTCTTCTATCCACTTCCCTTTTTGTCTTGGTCTCTAGAATACCTGTTATTTTGTCTTCTTCTAGGGTATCCCCTACAGCATATTTGTGACTTAACATTACAAGAATTGTGAGAAAGGATTAAGCTTAAAAAGAGTAAGAATGTAACTCCTTATCAAATAATATAATCTCAGATAATAAATGATAAACTTTATTTTATAATAAAAATTCCAAGCTACTACCCCACCCGGAGTTAACGAGAGTGTTTATAAATATTAACTAACAAATCATACCAAGGAATTTTTCAAGGTAGAATATTTACAAAGTTACTGTCACATCAGGGCCGGCTCAACGTATTTGATGGCCCCAAACAAACCAAAAATTTGAGGCATTTTTTTCCAAAAGTCATGTTATAAACCCTCATGGTTTATCCAAAACGTCTCGCATAGCTTTCTCTTTTTATTTTTTATATCGGACTCATGCTTTCGGTTTAACATTTAAATCACTAAATTAAAAAAAAGCATATCAAATTATTAAATTAACAAAATCAAATCAAATCACATATTAAAAAAAAATCAAATCAAATCACATATTAACCAAACGATGGAAGATTAGCATACTAAAATGAAACCACATATTAAAAAAATCAAATCAAATTAAGCACAATTAGGAGATTAAAATCCAACCAGATCAGGTTAAAATGCATATTACAATCAAACCAAATCAGATTAAAATGTAAAGCAGATTGAAGTCTAAAGATGCAAAGCAATTAGAAAATGTACCTGATTAAGTCTGAAGATTGAAAACCAAACCAAAACTCAGTTAGTCAGAAGTCCCAAATTCGATGTCCGATTGAAACTCAGGCTAGGAAACTGATTGAAACGAACTTGAATACATGATTTAAGATAGTCGATTCAAAGTCTCAAAGTCATATACAGATTGTAAAGTGCAAAGCAAAGCAAATGATTGAAGAAAATAAAGAAAAGAAGGGAAGCGATTGCCGATTGAAGTGAACCATTTGTTGATGCTAAGGAGTCTCAGTCAATTTATCTTCCACATGAAAGAGTTGCTCACCCTAATTCCAGCCGATTGAATCGTCAATGGCTATTACACAATTTCAGGCCCAAATATATATATTAAACTTTTTTTTTAATTTGGAGGCCCTTTTATTTTGGGTGGCCCCAAGCTCTAGCTTGGCCCACTAACACTATTAGGCCGGCCTTGTGCCACATTCACAGTCGATGGAAACGACCGTGGTAGGAAACCATAAGTCAAGAAAGAAACAAGTTGAAAGTTACTAAAGCATTCCCGGTCAATGGAAGCGACCGTGAGAAAGGCAGAAGTCAATCCAGAAGGAGATAACAATCTCGCGGTCGATAGAAGCGACCTTGAGGATCAACCGCGGGAGAGTCTGAAAATGGAATCCGGATTTTTGTCCTCAAATCACATCCTCTCTCATACTTTTCACCTACACCCCTTAGCAATGGTATGTGTACTTGCTTGTCACAACTACTTGAACTCTATCACATTTCCATATCAGTCAAGCACATTTTTTTCCCATACAAATGTGTGGAGGCTCAATGTAAAGATTCTTAGCAATTCTTTTATATAATCAACCTCAAGAATTCTTCATTCTTTGTAAACGTTTGATACTCCAGCATCCTAAAACTCCCTACAAACACACAAGATCTCTATATTATTCTTACATTCAGTTTCTTCCTTCACATCATGTTTAATGAAGAATTCACACACTCAAAAGTCTTTGAATTAGGGATGATCATTTGGTGCTGGGTACCGATACCGAAATAGTACCGACCGATGATAATGGTACCGGTACCAGTACTTGATTTTCAAGTTTTTCGGTATCGGTACCGGTATTTACCGACAATTCCCGTATTAGTACCGAGAATATGAAAAGGTTTTTTAGAAGTTTTAAACACACCATAATACCTACTGTCTTGTAAGTTGTATCGATAGAATTTAAATTTTAGGGATTATATCAATTGACGATTTGTATTCTCAATGCTTTGATTTTTCATTATACTGGAAAGTGGAAACTACATCAAATAAAAGTAAACATATGAAAAGATAGAATAATGTGAAATGTCATACATTCAAAGATTTTCTTTTTAATATATAGATGTAAAATATCATAGATTAAACTAAAAAAAGGAATTAAGGGGCTAACCGGAGTGAATTGTTATATTCTTTTAAAAATCTTCATATTTTGCAATCATTTATACTAGAGGTGCACAAATCGGTTTTTTTTTTGAACCGGATCCGGTTCGGATCCGGACCGGTTCCGTCAAAGTTGGTCAATAACCGGATCCATTAGAACCGGTTCTGGTTCGGATCCGGTTCCGGGTGTGGAGACTTGGAACCTATTGGGACCGGTTCGGATATTTAGAACCGGACCGGTTAAAAAAAACCGGTTCCACCGGTTCCGAAAAAAAAAAAATTTAAAAATTAACAAAGATACACTATAAAATACATGTTTTATTTATTTTGTAGATTTTTTTAAGTTATTTAACAATAGTTCGTACAAAAAAAATACAAAAAACATAATTGAATCACAAAGCATTAATTATTTATTATGTTTTCAATATTCTTCGTCGTAGTCTTTGTAACATCGGTTTTCATTCTTCTTCGCTTGAGATACGTTGGGCTTCATCGTAAGCTTGTTCTTCGTCCGAAAGTGGAGTCGCCGCCCCATGTTCTACTTCGAATTCATGTATTTCTTGTTCAACGTCAAGCTCGCCTTCTAGTTTTGCAACATGTTGTACACGTTCGGCGGCATCCAAATGGTCCTTCAAGCAAATACTCATCTCCATAGATTCCGGTGTAAGCCTCGTTCTTCGAATAGATAAAACCCTGCCACTAAGAGAAAAAGCGGATTCCGAAGCTACCGTGGAAGCTTGGACGGTTAGTAGGTCACGGGCCATTGCGGCTAGAACGGGATATTGGGATTCCCTTCCTTGCCACCAACTCAAGATATCAAAGTTTTCAAACTCTTCGGATCTTAGAGTAGAAATAAAGTCGGTTGCTTGATATCTCCCAAGCTCGCTACTTGGTGTGGTTCCACGAGCTCGTTTAGTATTTTCGTTTCTTAAAGTGTTAAATAAATTTAGCATCGGGTTCCTTGAACTACTAGAAGTTGAACCCGAACCCATTGATTCACGTATGTTTGATGGATCACCACTTCCACCATATTTGCGTAAATAATAATCAAACATATTATTAAAAGCCGAACTGAAATCCCTTATTGCATTTGATTCAAAATTTGGGTCTTCCTCGAACATATTTAAATCATCCGATATTGATCCAATTAATGTTTCAACACCGGTTACATTAATCGTTGGGTTTAAGGCGGCCGAACATGTAACAACGGCCGGCATTTCTGAAAAATATTTTTTAAATTTAGCTTTCATAGGTTTTACCATTTTTTCAAAAATAGTGCCGTGATATTCAAACTCTTTTAATTTATTACATATTAAGTATAATTGTTGAAGTATTAGCGAAGACGTGGGATAATAAACTCCCGATAAACATGTAGTTGCATTTTTAAAAACCTCAAGCAAATTAGTTAGTTTCTCGATCATATCCCAACTTATATTATCAAATTTTTGTAAACAACGTTTCTTTTGCACAAGTTCATCATGGAAATGTTTTAAAGTAATTCTTTGCCTTAAGGCCGATTCAAACATTTTCCAAGTCGAGTTCCATCTAGTAGGTACGTCCCAATTCGGACCTAAAAAGATGGAATCCGTTTGTTGGCACAAGTTTCTATAGTTTATATATCTTTTTTTGCTTGTGCTAAAAACTTCACGTAACATCACTTTAAAATTTTCTTTTACGTCTCTTATTTCTTGGACGTTTAGACCGTCTTGCACAACCAAGTTAATGATGTGTGCAACACATCGACTATGAAAAAAAACACCGTTACAAGGCGGTTCATATTTTATTTTTAATTTTTCGACCGCGTTTGTGTTATTTGAAGCGTTATCAAAAGATATTGAAAATATTTTCGGTTGAATTTTATAAGTTTGAATTACCGAGTCTAAAATATAAAATAAGTTTTCACCGGTATGTGGATATCCAAAATAATCAAACGCAATCGTACGCTTCATCATTTGCCACGACTCCGGTTGAACCCAATGTGCGGTAACGCAAAGGTACGATTCGGGTAAACCATGTGGAGCGGACCAAACGTCCGTTGTTAAGTTAATGCCGGTATTTAATTTTTCAAAACCTAAAATTAATTCTTTTTTGGCTCTTTTCCACATTTTTAAACAATCTCTTCTCAAAGTAGAACGACTTACATTTGCGTAATTCGGTTGAAGCGTCTCTTGTATCATCCTCGTCAAGCGCGGATTATCAAAATGATCAAAAGGCAAGCCTTCTTGAATGACGAAATGTGCCATTCTCTCACGAACACTTTCGACATTGTATTGCCAAACTCCTCCATCCCTACCAATTTGAGTTTGATTTTCACCTTCTTGAGTGTGTCTTGCGTGACTAGCAATATGTTTCCTTAAACTGCTATTTCCCGCCGCAGCCAAAAGTTTACCACAACGTTTGCAACGAGCCTTTTGCGAGCCGTTCGACATTTCGCATAAATCGAAATAAGCCCATATTTCTTGGTTTCGGGAGCAAGGAAGTATTGACACAACCGTAACATCGCTAGTAGAACCACCAACCGAATTTTGAGTGCTTGCGGAAGCGGAAGCCATGAGAGCGTTTTTTTTTTTTGCTGTTTTTTTGCGTTTTGAGAGCGTTTTTGAGTTTTGAGAGCTAGAATGTTGTGGTGAACTAACACAAACACCCAATACCTATTTATACTAAATTTCAATCCTTAAAAACAAAAAAAAAACAAAAAAACGGCCATAAAACGGCTATATAGCCGTTTTTTTTTAACCCCAACGGCTAGAACCGGTTCCGAACCGGTTCCAAAATGTCCGAAAAAAACCGGTTCCAAAAAATCCGATTTTTATCCGATTTTTAACCGGTCCGTCAAAAAACCCAGAACCGGTCCCGGAACCGGCGGTTCTCATAATATCCGGACCGGTTCTAAAAAAACCGGTTCTCACCGGATCCGGTTTCGGATAATCCATCGGATCGGTTCCGGTTCCGGTTCTTTTGTGCACCTCTAATTTATACATTTATAAAAGCGTCTCATTTCTCATACTATTACTTTATAAATAATTAACACATACATAAGATTATAAGAATAATAAGTATAATTCTTTTATTAAGAAATACTATTTTTTTAATTAACGCATAATTGATTGTAATGTAAAAACTAATGTTTTCCCGACTCCCGTGGTACATAGATAAAAACCAAAGCGGTACTAAACCGGTAAAGTACCAAAATCCCGGTACCAATATCGGTATCATTTTCGGTACGGTATTCGGTTTAGGGTTTTTGTAATTTTCGGTATCGGTATTTGCGGTACCGGTATCGGTTCAGTACCGGTACGGTACCGATCTCATCGATCCCTACTTTGAATACCATTGAAACCAATCTACGACTTCTTCAAGGAAGACGAATTCACGGAGGAAAAATTATGGACTACATCAACATGAATGCTTTCAGAGTGTATAAATCTTTTTCTTTCATGGGTTGGATCTTCTGTATCAATCAATTTGAAAGATTTTTTTCAAAACACCTAAAGCGTTACTATGCGGTGTTTAGCTTTCACAAACCATCTTCCTCAATTACCTTAACCATGTATGGTAAGTCTTGGCCATGGTCACTCGAAAACTTCCGTGAGATTTTAAAAATCCCTACGAACCGACCAGAAGTTTTTTCTTAGTAATCATAACTTGAATCATCTAAATAATATTGGAATTTTGTCAAGGGAAAAGCTAATTCAGACCATTTGTCATCCTACAATCGATCTAAGATCAACACAAATTCATATAAAAGACCTTCAAGCAAAGTGCATTCTTTGGTACAAAATATTTTCTCATAATCTTCTTATGAACACTCCAAATAAAATCTTTGTCAGCACTACTTGGAGCATATCTCTTATTATATAGGAAGACTAGGACTCCTTGCAACTTGGGGTATTTTTTTTTGTGAAAAGAATGTCCAAGATAGCTATATATTACAGACCAATGTATTATGGCATACTTCTCACTGGGGGAGTTTAAAAGAATCGAATCGGGTTATTCGGTTTATTTGAATCGAATTATTCAAATCTGGCTACTTTTTTCAAGATTCGAATTCGAATAAAGATCACTTAAACCGATTCGAATTTGAATAAACCGAATCATTATCTTTTTCTGAAAAAAAATTAAAAAATGACAAATATTTAGTCGTGTCAATCATACCATAATAGTAGTAAAGAGGGTTCAAAACAACCCCAACAACATTACAAATATTCAGTCAAGTCAACCATATCAAAAAAGGCAGATTTTAACTGTTGTAGCATTTTATGTGACAACGGGCTTGAAGAATGTTTGTGCTCGCGCTCTTGATTCGAGTGGATACGAAGTGATTCTGGATGATTTCTGACTAGTACTAGTGTTGATTACAAGTTTTCTGGATAAAATTTGATAAAAATTGATGGATTATTTCTTGGTCAGCGTCAAATTTTTTTTTTCCCTATGAATTTGTTCAAATTTGGAACTTGATTTTTGATTGAGTTTGAAGATTGGAACCGTTAGGAGTTGTTCGAATTCGTTTTCTAACGAAATTGTTGAATCAATTACTCAGTTATATCAAACACTAGTTTAGATCACATGTCTACACACGAGGTGAAAATTAAAAACTATCATTAAATTTTTAAATATTTATGTATATATTTTACATGTGTAAAAATATATTACATATACTAAGGATAGAAACAAACCTAAAATATGTAAAAATTAATATATAATTGGGTTTCGAAAATACGTTAATTACTATTTAATATAATTTGAGTTTCAATTAATATTTGATTGAAATGAAAGTTACATAATTAAATTTCAAAGTTTGTTATAATAAGTGATAATTTCAAATAAATGTGCTTTATTAGTATAATTAGTATTTTTATTAAAGGTATATTATTATAAAAGATAGAAGTGTATTAAATAAGAGAGATGCGGGAAAAAAATGATGAGAATGAATATGGAGGCGACACGTGGCACTAAAAAACCTTTATTTATTATATAGTATAGATTCAAGATTTTTGAAGATTTTTTTGCAAGTTGTGGTGTTCATTAGTTGGTGGACGCTTTGTTTCTAAAATCATCAAATTCAGCTTGATTGTTGTTTGAATTGGAGATTTGATTGGTTAGGGTTTGATAGAAATTGATTTAGAACAAGATTGTTGGATCAATTTCTCAATTTCTTCAAGATTTGAAGATTCATTATTTTTCACTGACCGGAGTATTTGCCGGAGGTTCAACAGAATGATCAAGTTCGCTATTTATCTGAATTGAACAAGTTCGCTAGCTATCTGAGTTGAATAAGTTCAATGCATTTTGAACATGAAATGTTTGTCAGGTGCGCTGGAGCTATTGAACAAGTACGCATCAATTCACAAGTGATATCGTTCGTTCAATTGATTTGATAAATGCGCCAGTTGGACTATAATCAAATTTGCCTGAACAAAATTAAGTTCGCTTGATCTAATCAAATACGCTAGCAGACCTCAAATGCGCTTGAACAACTCAGTAACTTCTATTTGATATTCATTTAACTATTTTGTGGATGTTTTTTCAGTGTTTTGCGGCCTAGTTTTCGGGACCTTGACGTGCTCGTTCGGGAAAATGAAAGTGATCTCAATTATCTTGGATGTGATACGCATTGGATCGGGAAAATTTTGAAAGATTTCGAACTCGGTTCGAGCTGTTTCGAATAGCTTAAAAATGTGTCATTGAAGCTTGAAAGTGTTTTTCCGAGATTTCCGGACGCGATTTCGGTTGTTTAACGTTGTTTCCGGGAAATACGACTTGGTTTTCTCGAGACTCGAGCACGAATTCTAGTTCGGAAAAATTTTGGATTATTCAGAACTCGTTTAAAGCTGTTTCGGCTGGTCTCAAAGTGTGACAAGAAAGTGTTCATAATTTCTGAAAATTACTTTTCGGGATTTTCAATCGTGTTTCCCGGGGTGATAACGACGTCGCCGGTTGAATCAAATAATTTTTGGTGAACTAGAACATGATTTTTAGTTGAACGTGAAAGTTCGAGATTGTTTCGGTTTCGTTTTAAATCGGTTTGGACGTGCTCTAAGTTGGTTCAATTGTTGAAGATTTTAATTCTTTCAAACGTTATAATCATGTTAACTTTCAACAATATGTCTGGAACTCCGTCACCTTCCAAAATCGTATCTCTCGCGGATTTTTCTACTTGGAAAGCTCAGTTTGTAGAATATGTTTCTTTGTCCGAAACAGATTTTTGGAGACCAATAGCAGAAGGGTATACTCATCCAACGTATGCATGTATGGGTATCTCCAATGCACCTAAGCCAGTGACAGCTTTAACCGAAAAATAGAAGAAAGTATATGATCAAGAGAAAAAGACGCTTGCGATTCTAACGATGTCTTTATCAAAAGAACTCTTATATACTTTCAAGACTTTTAAGAGTTCAAGAGATTTATGGGAAGCATTGATGATGCGATGTGAAGATAATTTTGAAGTGAAGAAGAGTAGGAGAGACTTGTTGAAGAAACAATTCGTGGTTTTCAAGTATTTGGAGGATGAATCTGTTGATGATATCGTCATCAGATACTACCATCTATTGGGAGAGTTGGTAAAATGTGATGTTTCTTACACTAATACTGAGGTGAATGAGACGTTGTTGGATGCTCTTCCACCTAAGTTTGAGAAGTACTCAATGCTCATCAAGAAAAATGTGAAGTTTGCCGATATGTCTGTAGCTAACTTGATTGGTAAAGTTCATTCTTATGAAGAAGGTGATGTGACTGAAGTTAGTGACAAGAGTGATTCTGAAAGTGATTGTTTTACAGAATCAAGTGATAGTGAAAGTTTTCACTCTTCATCTTCAGAGGTAAAAGTTGAGGTTAATGATGATGCTGGTTCTGATAATAGTTCTTTAGTCAGTGATTCGAGTGATTCTGGGAGTGTTGCTGAAAGTGAAGAGCCTATTTGTCAGAATGTGGAGGAAAAAGTATCTACTGAATATTTGATGAATGATAATGTGGCTACTGGGAAGGTTACTGAAAAAATTGCTAAGATGTTATCTGAAGCAAATGCATTCATGGTCGATTCGAAACAGGTACATGAGGTTGTTTCCTGTTCAAAATGCATTGAATCTGATCTTAAAATAATTAGATTGTGTAATGATAACACAAATCTGATCTGTGACATGAAGGCAATATACACATCAAACCAAGTTTTGAAAGAAAACGAAAAGCTTTTAAATGCAAGAATTGAATCATTAAAAAGATGATATCAAGGTTTTAAAATTTAAAGTAAATGAACAAGCTTTTCATCTTGATGTTTCTTACTCTGAATATGAAAAGAAAATTAATGAACTTGCCCAGTCACAGACAGAAGTAACAAAATTGTTACGAAAGCTTGAAGGTTATAAGAATTCCAGTTTTCTATTGGAATATTATAATGAGAAAGCTTTGGGTGAAAAATATGTGGGAGGTATTGGTCATTGTCCTTCTTTTGATGATAAGAATGTTGGTGGGGTGTTGGTTTCTGTCCTCCATTTAATGGCAATTATGCAACTCGAAGCATTGAAACAGTGACTGAAGAAGACTTAGAGCCTAAAACCGTCCTCAAGGTTAATCTTGTTACAGGATAGGATATGGTTTATGAAGACTCCAATGATGATGAATCTTTTAATCCTGAAAAGGCTGAAGGACATGTGAAAGAATGTAAGGTTGATGAACCTACTGTTGTCAAGAAAGTCACCAGAGATCGGTGTATCTTGACAGAACCTGATGAGGATGTTGAACAATAAAAAACTAAACCTTTAAAACCTTTTGTTAGTAGTGGGTTTGATTTTCAAGAAATTAATACTATTGAGAAAACATCAAATGCTGATTTTGTTAAAGAGAAAGCTAATTGTGATAAACCCAAGGTTGTTCAATCATCTAACTTTGTTCATGAGTGTGAATCATCAAGTTCAAGTGGTGTTCCGAAAGAACGATGTGTTCGGGTATACAAGAAAAAGCGTGCATGTTTTCACTGTTGTTTAGTTGGTCATATTATGAAGAATTGCCCAAATAAGAATGCTGGAAAGAGATTGGAAGATCCAAAGTTGGCTATACCGTTTGTTGAACCAAAGACAAAACCAAGGGTTAAACCAAAGTCACAAATTCAGCCATCAATTATTGTGAATCAAAATGAAGCATCTAGTTCAAGAGGTATGACTCCTAAAGCTCCTTACATAAGGAAGTTTATCGAGAGGAGAGCTTGTTTTCATTGTAGTGTGGTGAGACACATTTGTGTTAATTGTCCTTCAAAGGCTGGGGGTACAAAGTCTTATGAGACACCGAAGACTAGACAGTTTGTGACAAGATCTGTTGTTACACAATCTCTTGATTCAAAATTCGAGGTGAAGTTATCTAAACCTCAAAAGAGAAGAAGAAATAAAAGATTGAGAAAACTCTTAGAACAACAAGAGGTTTCACAATCTAAACATGTTTCAAATGAACCAGAATGTTCAAACACTTCACATTTTAAGAAGAAAGAACTTAATGAACAAAAGAGTGTTTGGAAAAGAAAAATTATTGTTTCTGATTCGTCGGAACAATCTCCAAAGATTGATGAGATATTCGACTGTGAATTGCGTGAAGTGGTTTACGTTGATAAAGATGGACGACCCAAAACCACTATGGCTTGGGTTTCCATTTCAAACTAATGTTTGTTGCTTGATGTGTAGAGACAATCAAAGAGAACTATTGGCTGCTAACTTTTCTTTATTGACATTGATTAGTTGTGTTGATAGTGGTTGTTTCATGGCACATAGCGACATGACTTAGACTTTGCACTCAACGAGTTGTTGATTGTGGTTCAACGACTTGATGTCCAGGGGGAGAAATTGAAGGAGTTACTCGTTTCGTTTGTCACACAATGGATGAGTATATGATGACAAAGAATCTTGAGATACATGAAGTAGGTGTGTGAGCATCAAGCTCTTGATGTTGAACCTAGTTCTAATATTCAGGGGGAGTTATCTAAATAGGGGGAGTCTACTAAGGTGATAAAGGTTTGATTGTGGTAACTTCTGATGATATCTTTGAATCCGTTTTATGTGGTGAAAATGATTAGTACCCGAGTAAAAATATTTTCAAAAAGGTTTTTCATGGAAGATTTTATTTTTAAAATTCTAACTTATTTTTAAAATTTTAACTTATTTTATGCTTTATTTTCTTTTGTTTACCTGCTTTCTGAAAACCCCAAACAAATTTGAAAAAGATAAAATAGGTACTGCATGAAGTTAGAGAAGAAATGATAGTACATCAGTAGGTGATCACATACACATGACCATAGATTGACTACCTGGTTTTTATGTTTATGTTTGTGCTTATATGATTTGATCTAAACTTTTTAGTCTGCATAAACAGGAAATGATAGCTTCATGACTGCTGACATTATTGTATATAAATTTTAATTTTGATATTTGCATATAATTGAGATTGTCAGTAGGCTAGAAGCGTTTTTAGACCATTAGTAGTGTGAAAATATAATGGTCTATGTCACAATCGTGATTTCAACCCATGGTATGCGGGGTGTGTGTGTTAAAAGATCATTATCGGATAAAGAATATAAGATCTAAAGTCCTTCATGAGACCAATATTGGTTATGTCGTTAAACACAAATTTTCTGTTCACTTCACTACCCATGTCCCGAAAAACATGCAATGTGATGTTGAACTAAGATATGTTTCTGACAACATCTGTTGCAACATATATTCACCCTTGGATCAATTATCTTGATTCCATTGAACATATCCAGATAACAATTGGATCACTCTACCATATGTCATTGAATCAATCGATTTCTTGATCAATCTTATTGTTGAAGAATTCCATCGGTACAATCTTTCTGTTACTGTGAATCATGATACTTCATCCTAACCAAGACATTTGAATTATTCGATTCTGATTCTCTACTTGATATTTTCCTGTGTTTAACGGTATAATTTCATCCTGGAGATTGAAAATTATCTTACAAGGATCTTATATGTCTTGAAGATAATGCAATTTAAATTTCTATTGGCATATTTGTGGGGTACACATTGTTTTAATATAAATGGTACTAACTCATAAGAACGCGGGATAAAAACGTTTGTAGTTTCAAATCTTATAATGCTGACAATTTGAATTGACATGTAGTATATTGCAAATTCGGTATGAATAAGTTAGCATATCATGATCCGATCTTGTTTACTTTGAAGTTTATCACGTATCATTTCATGCAATTCTAAATGATGTGATCGTAATGAAAAGATACGAGAAAGATAATGGTAGAAAAGATCATAAAAAAGAAAGTTGTGAGTTCATTGAGATAGTATTTGCTTAGAAAATTCAAAAGAATTGATAGTTTATGAAAGTTTGAAGTGTTAGTTTTGAAAAGTTTCATTTTTGAAATATCATAAAGTGTAGCACAAGTTGCTTGATTGTTGAGCTGAGATTTGTAGGTACACAAAATGTCATAGGTCAAACCTTAGATCTGCTAGAGATATTAGATATCAAATGTGTTTGTGATTCATCAAAGATACTGATATGATCTTCTTACTCGCAGTGTTAGACTAAAAATATGTGATTCTGTTTGTACAGAGAAATGTCAAAAAGATTTTATGTTTGTTATTTTTGAAAAAAAAAATTTGTCTTTAAGTTTCATATTTTTTGCATTTTTAATTCAAAAATTCCAAAAATATTTTCAGTATGTTTTGATATAAAATTTCAAAAACTCAAAAAGGTTTTATTTCTCATTTCCATGGAAATTACAATATTTTTTCTGACTTGGGTGCATGTTTGAAAAATTGAAAGTTGATCTAAATGCTTAATATTTTGTAAGCATTTGAGGGTTGTTGAATGTAGACAAAGAATTCTCTTTCTAATGTCTTGTTCAAGTTTGAGTGCAGATGGACATGGACTACGGGTACAAAAGAGGCTTCATCCTGTGAGCATATTAGCAGACACCTTCTGAAGCTGTTGTCAATGGGGAGTTTGTTAGATCTTATTTGGAATCAAGTGACAAACATCTTCTGAAGCTGTTGTCAAGGGGGAGTCCATTGGAGCATTTCATGTGACAACGAGCTTGAAGAATGTTTGTGTTATTGTATCTGATCGAGTTGTATTAGTCTTTGTCTAAGTGTCTAGGTTTGTTCTAGAACACTTAGTAAGTATGCTTGAAGGTGTTCAAGCACACTTTGCTAAGTATGCTAGAAGGTTTGTGTTTACTATAAATAGGGGTTACAAGTTCTTGTTTCATTAGAACACTAGAGAAGAAAAGGTGTAGTGTGTGTTTTGGAGAGAACTTTTGTAATCAAGCATTATAGTAATACAAACGAGTTTAGTTTAGATCTTGAGTGTTACTAGTCGATCGTTCATGTCTACGTGATTTGGATTCCGCCCTCGTCGCGTAGATTCGTCAGTTCGTATACGAGATCCGTAGACCCCGAGGACCTACATTAACAACATAAAAGTAGTCTCAAATGTCCAAAACAATCTCAAATGAACTTTGAAACCCATAAAAAACTTTTAAAAAAAGCCCACAAGTAATTTGAAGTTAGAAGCACAAACCAAACCTATTTTTATAAGAGGATATTGTGTATTAAAAAAATTATAAATTCTATAATATATAAATTCGGGTTATTCGAATCGAATCGAATTAGGGATTTTAGAATTCGAATTCGATTTGAATTCGACTTATTTATTCGAATCGAATAAGCCAAAATTCGAAATCGAAATTTTTATTCGAATCAAATTTCGGTTTATTTGAACACCCCTACTTCTCACATGACTCTTCAAAAGACTCTCTTCCAAAAGCTCCATTTGTCGTTCCACAGGGGAAAAATCATAAATCTGAAGTGTATAATCAAAGACATGCATATTTCTACAAGTGAATCACACAAAGTCCCACATAATGAAGAAAGTGTTGAAGAAAGACAACCTAATTAATATTGAGATATTTGTCAAACACTTTGGTCGGACTAACTTATTTGGTACCAATGTGCACATGGTTTGTAATAACCTTAAACTATTCCCCCAAGGATTAGGAAAACACTCGTAGTTTGTATAATATTCCCCTAGGATTATGGTTGTTTGTGATGATGTGGTTGTGCTATTGTGATGATATGTATGTGTATATGATTGTTTGCCACTACTTTGTTTTACAAGGATAGGTACAAAGGCAATTTTCAAGGGGGGGGGGGGGGGGGTTAGCAAAAAAAGGGGGAAAATAGGAGATTACTTGTTGATGATATGGAGAAAGAAGAGATTACTTATGGTTTAGAAAGAATAGGCAAAATGAAGAGCATGGTTAGACTTGTGACAAGGTATGTTGATATTGTTAACATGATCATTCTTATACTTAGAAATGTCTCATAAGTAATTAATTTTTTTATCATTATCAAAATGAGATGATTGTTGGGACATCAAAGTCAAATTACGATCGGAGTAATGTGATTAATCTTTCTTTTGATAATGATAGAAATTAACCAACTTGTGTTAATAAAGTATTCATTAAAAATAATCATATATCAGCATACATATATGAAACACCTTACTTATTTCTTTATTATTTTATCAGAGTTTAATGCGGAAAACGAGTCCCAGATTAACAAAAATTTTGCCATAATGGCTAAGGTAACTTTTTCATTTATAATAATATTGTTTTACAAAAGGATAATATAATTACATCATCCTATATAGGGATCTTCCAACTCCGATAGCTCTATCCACATGAAGCTTCATTCCACGTGCTTTTTTCTTGCAGTGTTTGGAAAACGTTTTTGAATTAGCTTACGCTAAGTAAGTACACTGCATCGTTCATTTTATTATGAACCCTTTAGGTTCTTATTATTGTTCAAGTTTTCTCGGGCTCTCGGCGCCCACGTGACCATCTCCGGACGTACCTCCGGTCACGTTATTTGTATAATTTATGGGTGTGCTAACCCTCTCGCAACCATCACAGGTCATACCTCCGGTCCGAGTATTGGCAATGTCCTTATACTCGTCAGTATAGACTCCTTGCATTTGTCACGAAGACTCATTTATTCCTCAACCCCGTAGGCTTGGAATCTTTTACTCTTTCAGCCCCGTAGGCCTAGAGTTTACTCTTTCAGACCCGTAGGCCTAGAGTTTCCTTTTTCTCTTCTTTTCTTTATTGAGATCCACCTTACAGGCCGGGTAACTCATTTCATTTGGGACCTTGAGTATCTTTGACTCACAGCCTACCAAATGTATCAAGCATTTGTTTTTATTCCATGTATATGCTTAATTTACTCACCAACCAGTCCTCACCTTAAAACTTCGTAACGGTTTCTCCATGATGCATTAGAAAGGTTTATATATAAGAAGTACCAGCGGCGTATCCACCACCCCTCTAACACTTCGTGAGTACTCCGTTATTCCATTTTAGGATTTAGACTCGTTCCATCATGCTCATTCATATTTGCACGTATCATCATGCATTTCATGTATTCATATTCATTATGCATGGTATACTTGCATCTCATATTCGTATTCATCATATATTGTAAACTGGGGTGATTTTCCTTTCAGAGCAGTACCTACCTCCAACAGAGATGTTCCTAGGAAATAGTGACGGGTCTAGGAGAGATTTATACACCACTCTTTCCTTAGACAGAACATTCCGTTTGTCAGATAACTACATACCGGTTGGATGTTCTCCCGTACGTTTACTATATTTCATTATTATTTATTAGTCTATACCCCTAAATATTCATAATGGTTTCACCACGAAGTACCAATAAGTTTGTCTATAGGAAGTACCAGCGGCGTATCCACCACCCCTTGGATACGTCGTGACTACTCCATTATCCCCGTTTAGTGTTTAGACTAATCCGTCTTTACCCCGTACCCCCGTCATATCACATAACACATATCACATATCACGTATCATTTTAAACACATAATTCACGTATTTGTGTCTAGGGTATGGGTCCAGTGTACTTACATTATCCTCGGGTAGTTCCTAAGTTCGTTCCTCGCTTTAAACGTTTCTCCGAACTCGAACTGCACTCATAGCGTACTGCACTCGCACCCAAACGCGCCACACTGGGCCTTCTAACCTTTCTTAGAGAGTGTGTGTGTGTGTGTGTAAAAGTGATAGTGGTGTTGATGTTGTTATTGTTTCAATTGAACGGCAATTGCTTTCTTATTTATAGACTGAAACTGCACCGATGTCGGACCAGCGTCTAAAACGATATCGATCTGACGTCCGCATGTCGGACCGACGTCTAAAACCATGTCGGTCCGACGTCGAGCTGAGTCACCAAACACACGTCAAAGCCACTGATTTGCTTCAGCAACACACATCGGACCGTTATGCTTTGGATATCGGTCCGACATACCTTATTTTCATATTCTCCTCATCGAAACACCCCATTTTCATATATTATGGCTCTCGTAACTCATTTTCTAGCCCGAGATATGCTTATGCGAAGTTTCGGGCGATTTTCGGGCGAATAGTCTTCCAGTTTCGAACTCGGTTGGGTTCTTTGGCCACGTTTCTCAACCGACACGTGCCCCATCTTATGTTTAGGAGTTTTGGGATGTTACAATATAACAAGTTCTAATATGTTAAAGATGATAAAGTTCAAGTACATAATATTCTACATACAAGGTGATGGATATGATCAAAGATGCAATTGGAAGTTACGGTGAAGGATCAAGATGCAACCTTCAACAACAATAGGAACATGCTTACAAAGGAAGGCGCACGCTTTAACATGAATATGTTGTGGAATTAGAGAGAAAAAATAAACTAATCTAAAAGTTTAGTTTATGAAAATCAAAATGATTTATAAAAACTATGTTTTATAAAAATGATAATCATTTCCATTAAGATTTTCTTTATAAAAACCAAAGTTTTATAAAACTAATCCTAGTAAGTAAATCTAATTGGTCTAGTTAGGATTTGAATTTTGAAAGAGATATTAGTGGGGTGTTTCCAACACAATCTTGTGAAAATAAAGTCAACTATAACCATTGGAAAAAAGAGTTTATTTTGTGGGTAAATTTGGTACTTTAGTGTCAAAATACAGGAAATGACTTGAGTGTGTGAGAGTGGTTAAGCTAACGGTCAAGAGGGGAGTAACCAAGGCATGCTCCCAGGCCAACGGTCACTAGGACAGACGACCGTGGCTGGGGAAGCTTGGTGACCTCCTTTTCTTGACTTATGCCTATAAATAGAGACATTGTCCATTCTTCACATTCACCCATTTGTTCATAAACACTTTCAAATATAAATGTATTATATCTCTTTCTAATTCCACTAATATTTTAACATCATTTGAAAAAGAGGAGATCAAGATCAAGAACAAAAGAAAAGGTTGTGCTACAACTTAGAAGATTATTCTTGTTGTATATGTGAGGGCTCTTCACTAATAGTATTAAGTGAATATTGTTGTATATAGTGAGTGAGAACACTATCTTTAAATAGGGTTCAGTTGAGGAAGATCACACTATTTTGATATAGTATTGATGTGTTAGTGGTTGCACTATCTTGACATAGTGTTTGGTTGTGAGGTTATACACTATCTTGATATATTGAATACTTTTGAGAGTTCAATATCCTGATATAGTCAATAAGTGAAGTGTAAAGACATACTACCTTGATATAGTGTGTTAAAGAAGGTGATTAATATATTTGAATAGCGAAACGTTGTACAAGGTGGTCACTACCTTTGAATTAATGAGATGGTGAACCGGTGATCCCATCCGTTAAAGGGAGACGACTAGTGGAGTAAACTTTCGACTAGAGTATCAGGAAGAGGGCATAAAGTGGATTAGTTAACATCCACTTGAACCTCTATATATTCGGTTTTGTCTTTCTATCCCTCAAACTATTTACATACATTGCATTCATTACCTTGAGTTTTAAACAAGAGATAATACATACTAAACCAAGTTTTAATCAAAGAAAATAAAAATAAAAACTATTCACCCCCTCTCTAGTTTTCTACAATGCCTATTACTTGTTTGTTGTGTGTGTATGTTTACTGGTGTATGTGTATGTGTATGTAGTCTTTTGGCAATGAGATGGACCTGATAAGTGTTTCAAGGGAATATGTGGTATTCCAAGTGAGATTTTTGGTGTGGTGTAGTGATTAAGTAAACATAATATGATAGAAACTTATAAATGCATGAATTTTAAAGTGTGTTTTGAAATATTAGCATAGAACTAGCCGACATAAGCTAACTTGTTTAAGCGTGTATTTCACGAAAGTTTGAGACCTAAGGTCATGCTTGACCAGTGGCCTTGGATCGGCTAAGGTCATACTTGACCAGTGGTATTGGATTAGCTTGACATTTAAAAAGGCTTGACATAGGATGTGTTTATGAAAAATTTGAGTTATGTTTCATTTTAGACAGTTGTTTGGTTTAATGTTTTTTTTTTAAGACTTCGGTTGTGTTTGGGTTTGAATAATAGTTTCTTGTAATTTCAATAAATTCAAGTGCTCGGATTTTGAAGGTATGACATGTCTCCTAAATCTATACTACATAATAAATGAAAATAATTTATGTCACGTGTCGCGTCCACATCTCTTTTTATCATTTTTTTCCCGTCTCTCTCTCTCTCTTATTAAATGCACTTCTCTTTTTTAATAATAATTTATATTTAAAGAAAAATATTAATTATACTAATAAAACACATTTATTTTAAATTATCTCTTATTTTTAGAAACTTTAAAATTTAATTATGTAACTTTTGTTTTTAACTAAATAGTGATGTAAGTCAAATTATATTAAATAAAAATTAATGTATCCAAATCATGTAATATACATGTTTTTAAAAATATAACTTTTTACTACTGAGTATATAAAATTACATTTTATGTTACACGGGTTTTTTAAAATATAATTTTTTTATTAGTAAGTATATAATATTATATTTTACCAACACGTGTAATACACGAGATTTTAACCTAATACTATATATATGGCAAGACCACTGCATAGTAATTAAAATATCATATTACAATAGTAATTAAAACATCATATTACAACATATCTATGGCTATCATTTCTACTTATACGTTATACAAGATAGTCAAAACTTCATAAAAATTACAAACATGTAGTGTATACATAATACATCTTTATCTTTATTATAAGCTTACCTAATATAACACCAATAGGCTTAGAAAACACATATTCGCTGTGCTTGTCACCTAGCACAATTCAAATTTTAGGTACTAATAACCTTTAATTGGTCATGAAAGTTATCATAAATGCAACAAGTTTCTAATTAATGGTCTAAAAATCTTTATATATATAACACATCCTCACCGATATAAATAAATAATAATTTAATTAAGAATGTAAACAAACCATATTGATCTAATTAATCTCTGAAAGCTTATTTATAGAAAAAAAAACGACAACAAACTATATATTTGAATCAAATCACATGGTAGCTCTATTGAGACTTACCCTTCTTCGTCTCAACACGACCATCGGTTCCAGCCATCATCGCATACTTGTCCTTCCTAGTCAGATTAGTGCATTCAAATCCGAGTGCATCTCCTATCACCCTTTGAATATAATTTGCCACCTCAAATGCAGATTTTCCGCCTTTGCAAGTAAGTTTAGGAGGTAGTTGATTCAAGAAAGTTATCTCGTACGTTGGCCTAGGGTTCATAAACACAAAATAAGGGTCCAAGAACTTATGCCCACGAGCTGTCGTCCCATAAAACACACTTTGCTTTGTATTAATCGCAACAGGCACTATCCTATCTGTGAGCTCTGCAAAAAGAGCACTAAATCTAAGTAAGAACGGTTCTCTACATGTAGTTCCCTCGGGGCAAATGATCAAATCACCCTCTTCCAACAACTGTTTAATATGTGTCGCATCTTTTTCTCTCTCCCTTGCCAATGCCACGGCTTTGATAGGAGAAATCAACTCAGAGAATTTACTGATACTATACGTGACACAACTTATCTTTCTTCCTAGGGCGACAGCAGTGACCACAGGATCTATGACCGCACGATGGTTGCACACAAAGAGCACCCCACTTTGTTCTTGTTTAGGAGGGGGCGGAGGGGTCCCCTTCACAACCAGTTTGATTCCAAGGATCTTGTAGTTGTAGTACACAATTCTTTCGGGTAAAGGGATATTGAGGTAAACTCTAAGGATGGATAGGAAAATGCCGATGGGCATCCATAGGAAGGTAAGTAGAACGACAACTGGTGTAGGCCTTTGCACTAAACGCCCTTCGTGAAAGATTATCGGACGTAGAAGCTTGTTCCTTGGTAAGGGCTCACATTTAGTTCTTGGTACCATATAACCTTCCTGCAATCAATCACATTAGTAAGTACTAATAATCATTAATTTTTATGTATTAAATTTGAACTTTTATTATTCAGTATATTTATTTAAATACGTTTCCCTTGTTTGCTATGGATTGAATGTATGTACATTAAACTTTAAATCTTGCGAAGGAAAAAAGAAACAAAGGAACCAAAGAATGGCTAAAAGGGTCTTTTTCACTCTTAACTTTCCCATGTGCTTATCACGTCTCCTTTAATATGTGATTTAATTGTCACTCGTGTCATGGGGACCTTCAAACCCATGCAAGAACTAACAAAATTAAATGGGATTGAATGCGTGTGCGTATGGAAGACATTTAAGGACACACACTACATTAATTTTACAAAATTGGCATCACTTCATTTGACTATTAATTCAAGTATAAAACGTATGGCTCACGATTTCTGATACGGTCCGTTTAACTGACACCGACACTTTGTTGAGCGTATTTGGATTTGAGTTAAACGGATATGGGTCATAAACGGATAGACACGATTATGACACGATTAAAATCATGTCTGAATGGGTTTAACATGTCTAACCCGTTTATGACATGATTAGACCCGTTTAACTAACCACATTAAATGGTTAACATGTTAACATAAACTGTTTAAAACCTATTTATCAAAACTATATAATTTTATATTTTTAAATAACTAAATACATAAAAATAAGTTAGAATATTAGATAACCTAACATTTCCGTTTCTACTTTCAAGCGCTAACTTTTCAGTTTCCATTTTCAAGCACTTACCTTTCAGTATTCAATAGGTCTGACAATTTTTACATGACACGACATGAAGTTAAACGGGTTTGGGTTTGAGTTAAACGGATATGAGTCATAAACGGGCCGTCACGATTAAAATCATATATAAACGACTTCAACCTGCCTAACCTGACAAGACACATTTTGCCAGCCTAATAAGACCATACTAAACAATAAACGCTGGCAGGATTTTGTTGGAATCTTAGGAGAAAACTAAAATCAATGGCAAGCGTAATAAACTTTGAGTCAATGGAATTATAACTTTGATAATGAAAATCTATACTAATAAATAAAGGTTTAAGGTGGACACATGTTAGTTGCTTATGCCTCCTCATATTGGTTTTCTCACCTCTCTCCTAATAAATACGTCTTTATCTTATTAAATAATAATGATATTATAAATATATTATTAAAGAAGAATACTATTTATTATAAATAAGAATATATAATAGAAAATCAAAATATAAATAATTTAGGAAAAATACTAATCATTATTCTAATAAACGATTCCAAAAAATGCCACGTGTCGTTATCATAATTTTTCTCATTAATTTTTTTTTAATTTTCTCTATTTTAAGTAAGCTTAAATTTTGAAATCTAATTATATTAAAAAAAAAATTTAGAAAAAATAAAATAAAATTTGAATTATAACTATTACTTAATTAAAGAAACAAAAAAAATATTTATTATTCTTTCGTTTTTCTATTAAACAACTCCATGTAATACATGGGTATATAACCTAGTTTGTTATATACACACACATTTCCACTTGATATATCTCGAGACGATTATAAAAGTCTGACAAGTTAGTACGTCTTTACAAATTTATAAGTTTTATCTTTTTTAATATACAATCTCGTGTAATACACGGGATTCTAACCTAGTCTATAATAATAAATAAAGGTGTAAGGTGGACACGTGTCAGTTGCTTATGACTCCTCACATTGGTTTTCCCGTCTCTCTCTCTCCTAATAAATACGTCTCTATCTTATTAAATAATAATGATATTATAAATATATTATTAAAGAAGAATACTATTTATTATAAATAAGAATATATAATAGAAAATCAAAATATAAATAATTTAAGAAAAACACTAATCATTATTCTAATAAACGATTCCAAAAAATGTCACGTGTCATTATCATAATTTTTCTCATTAATTTTTTTTAATTTTCTCTATTTTAAGTAAGCTTAAATTTTGAAATCTAATTATGTTAAATTCTTTTTTTAGAAAAAATAAAATAAAATTTGAATTATAACTATTACTTAATTAAGGAAACAAAAAATAATATTTATTATTCTTTCGTTTTTCTATTAAACAACTCCGTGTAATACATGGGTATATAACCTAGTTTGTTATATACACACACATTTCCACTTGATATATCTCGAGACGATTATAAAAGTCTGACAAGTTAGTACGTCTTTACAAATTTATAAGTTTTATCTTTTTTAATATACAATCTCGTGTAATACACGGGATTCTAACCTGGTTTAATATAAATATAGGATTAAAATCAAATAAAATCAAATACAGTGGTGAACCGTTGGCGTTAGTAGGAGAAGGAGAAGAAAAAGAAGAAATTGGTGGTTCTCTGTTTTTTTAAATAAAAAGTTAAAATTATCATTTCTAAAAGAAACCAATTTATAAAACAAACGATCACTTCAAGAATCAAAGATGTTTATGATTAGATAAACAATTTATATCATGTAGAGAATGTAATGAAATAAAAGTAAAATTGCACACTATCTTAAGATTACTCTAAATATTGATATAAATTACCTTATCATTTTATATATTTACTTTGTAAGTAAACATGACAAAATGAAATTCTCTAAGAAGCAATAAATTATTTGCAATTATTGTCAGAAAATAAACTGAAATGTGATTGCTGGTCCCAAGCTTAAGGGGGTGTTGGGGATTACTTTTGAAAAGTGACTTATGACTTTTTCCAAAAGTTAAAACTTTCTACTTTTCAAAAACAACTTTTCATCTCTTTTAAAAACAACTTTTTCTCCATTTATCCAAACGGACTTTTAACTTATTACCTTTTTAGAAAAGGTAATAAGTTAATAAGTAGATTGAAAAGTAATCCCAAACACCCCCTAAATGAGAATTTAAGATCCAACTTTTTAATTAAAATTCATAATTTATTTTACTTGTAAATTGTTTTATAAACTAAATTAATTTTTTTTTTAATTTTTGTTTGCCATGAAATATAATTGTGATACTTTTAAACACACCCGTTATGATCCATTTAAAAATACAGAATATCCAATTTATTCTCTATTAGTTACCAAAATCCATCTCTCTCACAAAACTACACTATTCATAAATGTACAAGTCTAACAACACATAGTACAAGCAAGCAATGCATGTGTTTTTTTTTTGTCACTTTGAATAGTGACTCATCCATTCAACAACTAACACCTAAACTTTTTTTAAATATTTTCATTTTCAACCCTTATACTATATATAATTTACGCTTTTAGTCCGTTTCATTTTCTATTAATTTCGTTTTCCTTTAATAACTTTCGTTCGTTAATTTTTTTCCAGAATACAGAGTGTGCGGCTATTTTTAGTTTTTTTTCAATGTTCCGATATAATTTTTTTTAAAAACGGAGTTGTAAAAATGGAGTTTTTTCGTATCGTTGTGTATAGCGAGTGTCGTTACCGTTGTGGTACCGTGACGATTCGAACATATTATGAGCAACCAACATCATTGTTGATATTGATATTATCGGAACCCATATCGGTATTCGATTTTATGGTTTTCGACGATAATGAACATGACACCCGCCGCGGAGCGCGGGTATAACCATCTAGTTAAAATTAAAAATCATATATTTAACAATTTATCAACCACATATGAAAAACTAAAATCAAAACTCTACGTTTAGGTTTATATTTTTAAAATCCTACTTTAGACCAAAAAAACTTTTCTTTTCACATAAAATTACATCTAACATATTTAATATTTCAACTTCCAAGCTATATTTTCATTCTTTTATATATAATAACAGCATAGTATAAAATTCATAATCAAAATATCAGGTTATCTCAAGTAAATGTAGATATGTATTACCTAAAATTGATTTAAAAACAGTTATATAAAGTGAAATTTAACTAGCAATTTAGCCCACAATGAAGATGACAGATTTTTTAGTTAATTTAATGCAACGTGTCATTCACGTAGTGGGTTGATATTTGTTAAATACGAAAATCTTTAAAATAAACCTTTAATCATACTCTCTCACATTTTGTTCTGATAACCAGAAAATCCTGAGAATCTCTTCTCTCACACAGTCGGTTTCGACGGTATAACATCGTCGACCGACTGTGTTTATAACCACTTATATGCATGTTGACACCTGGAAGATTCAACCGTATATTTTATGACACCGTCCTCGCCGTTATCTTTTGTTTTTCTACAAAGTTGTTCAGATAATATCTCATCGTATTTATATAAAATCATTAACTTTTTTCAAACATGATTTTATTTTATTTTTTACTTTTTAAAAATTGTTAAGTTATTTTTTTTTTCAAACACCGTCGGACTTTTTCAAAAATCAAACATTGTCAGAATTTTTCAAACACCGTCGGAGTTTTTCAAATATACAAGTGAATCCAACTCCTTTGGGACATGTGTCGGGATGTGATTGGTTCTAACCACCGTCGCCGACCATGTTATACTGTTGGTTTCGACGATATATGAACTGACATTTTCGAAAGAAATTAGTAAAATAGTTAGAAGAAAAAAAAAGTAAAAAGGCATTCTAAGAATTTTCCTTTGTTAAATAGTCATCCCTTTCATTTGCATACCAATTTTAGTCATCCCTTTCATTTGCATACCAATTATATTTATTTCGGTTTTAATGCATAAAACTATTCCTTTAATTAAAACAATAAAATAAAAATAAAAAATATTAAATATTATTAGTTTTTATTTTCATATTTGTTTTTAAATTATCATTGCTAACTTTTATTTTTTGTTTATATATTTGTTTAATCTAATAGAACTTTGAAGAAAAGTAAGTTTGGGTGTGTTTGCTAGGTCTTTAAATGTGTTTGTAGTTAGTGATGTATATATGAATATGACAAGTGTTAGATATGAGTTACATGTATGATTTGTACATGGTGGTTCGGGTTGTAAATAGTGGTAGGTGATTGTTACAAATCAAACGGTGGTATTCGCTTTAAAGATCAAACCGATAGAAAAGAAAATTAAACAAAATAGCAAAAGTGATAATCTAATCGATCTTCAAGTTCATAAAATAATTAGTAGAATAAGTGGCGGATCCAAAAACTTTTTTATGTTTCTAGAAATTTTTGGGGTCGGTTGCCTAGTGATATATAACGCGTATATAACACTAAAAAAATTCATGAAGGGTAATTAGAAGGTCATTGCAAAATTTTATGGGGGACGATCAAAATTTTAACACGTGTATAACATTAAATTTTTTATTTAACGGAGGACGGTTGCTTCACATGTGTTGTATGTAGGTCCGCCCATGGTAGAATTATACTTCAGCTCACCAGACCTCTAGAAGATTATTTATCAATAACAATCATTACTACAAAAGTGATAATATAGTATATTCCTAAAATCACCATATATCCAAATTTAAACCCATAATTATTTGATTAGTAGTACACTACTTTCAGAGGTGGCTCGACTATATAAAAAATAAGGCGCTGCTAAGAGCAGCCGTATTTAAGGGCCCCCAAATTTTTAGAAGTTAACTTCGTTTAATTTTCAGGTTTGAAAAAAAAAACAAAAGTCAGTAAATCTAAAATAGTTTTTTTTTCTACTAAAATTCACTTTAATTAACTTTAATACGTGTATACAAAAAATATGTATAATCATATTCCATGTGTTATAATTCACTTTTAGCCTCAAAAAAGGTTGAGCCAACCTTGACCACTCACTATAACTTCGTTTCGTTTTATTTTTTATTACTATTATACAAATTTTGATGCAAGTAAAATGTAGTAAAGACCAAGGTTGAAAATAATAAATATTATTAACTATGTAACTTTTGGTAAAAAAAAAGGTAATATAATGACTAGCTAATAAATATGATAAAATAATAATACCTTGCAAATGGACATAAAATCTTTGTCAGTCTCACCATCTCCAAGACCCAAATCAGGCAGATTCGAACCTTCAAATTCTTGCAAAATGGCAGTTTTCTTTAGTTCGCCAAAAACAACACCAGGCTCTTTAACCAACCCGGTGGCTCGCCCAAATTTCGAGACCTCAAGTTCAGTCCCCAACACCTTATCAGCCCCTAAATAATTATTCACAAATGGTTCAACCATCACCCTTGGGCTCGATGTCACCACATACCTTTTCCCAAACGAGTTAAACACCCTCCATGACTCGGGCTGAATATCACCCGCATAGAATCGAGGCAAAACCGAGCTCGAAACAAGCTCGACGTCCCGGATTCTTAACCCGACAAATGAGATGAAAATATATATGCGAGTGGCTGTTGGTTTAGAAAAGAGGGAAATGATGTGGATGAAGGGGAAGGCAAGTAATAGAAAGAAGGCTCGGAAAATGCTTCCGGCTTCGAGTGCTACGAGGAAATAGTACGGGAAAGGGTTGTGGGAGACGAGAAGGGTACCGTTGAGATCTGATGCAACGGTTTGGTTGGATCTTGACTCCGTGGTGCATTTTGAGATCGGTTTGAAACCGAGATGGTCATGAGACATTGTGGGATTGTGGCTATAAAGTTGTTTGGTATGAGTTATGAAGATGAAATGTAAAGGGTTTAAAAAGAAGTTGGGAGATGGGTGCATTGAGTAATATATTTCCCTTTTAATTTCATTTTTGTGGGTTTCTATTTTTATCATGCAAAAGTAAAATGTGCATGTGAGGAGAAAATTACATCTTGTATAAAAGAAAATCAATATTTGTTCTACATCATGTATAAAAGAAAATCAATATTTGTTTCCGCGTATATACAGAGTTAAAAATATCATGTACGGACTTAAAAACATCATGTGTAAATTGACGTCCAATTGTAAAACACCATGTGTAAATTGACGACAACATGTAAAATATCATGCGTAGATTGACGTTTAAGTGTAAAACACCATATGTAATATGTTAAAACATCATGTACAGACTAAAAACACCATCTACAGACTTAAAACAACATGTAAAGACAAGAAACCCCATACACAGATTCAATAACACCATGTATTGATTCACCCTATTAAAACGTATTTTTTTTATTTTTATATAGCAATACCATACTCATCTTAAAAATAAAAAAATGTTTGTTATTATGGTGTATTTTTAAAAAAATAATAACGTCTAAAAAAGTTATGAACGTTTAAAAAAAATGACGGGATATGTATGTGACTTGCATGTCCTTGGTCACCACGGTTGACCCGCTTAGTGATCTTAACAAATTGAAAGTGTTGCTATATGGAAAGCCAACTGTGGTGACCAAGGAAGAACCCCACCTAGAGGAAGACGTGCAAACAGATGGGTTCACCAACGAACCAATTACCATTGTGACATCTAATCCTCCATTGTGCACCAAAGATAGACGACTTGTGATCGACCATGATGATAATTCGTCACACGAGTCAAACAAACCGCAAGAGAGGGCAAGCTACTTAGTGGACCAACCGACTTTGAAGGTGCAACATCGGTTCATCAAGCATTGCAAGTTAACAAAATCTTATCGGGAAAATTGTCTCCTTCATTACATCAACTGTATCAGGTTTGGTCCAGGAAAATATAATTGTTGGTGGCACGACCGTTTTGTATTATGAGTGTGTTTACCATTGGGTTCGTACTAACCAGTGGTAAATGCACTAAACCAAACGGTCGTATGGGTTTTCAAGTATTATGAACCACCTGCTTGTTATTGCTCCCTCACTTGCCCTTCAATAATGTGCATTAGGGCCGAGTCAAGCTAAAGACTTGTTAATAAATAAAATGCTTCCAGGAGGCAACCCGAGTTTTTTGTTCATTTTGGTTGGAACTTTCATGCTTGGAATCACTTAGAGGCTTGTTGAAAACTTATTGGGAGTTTTTTTCCCAAGAATTTCATCAGGGGAGTTTTCCGTTCCACCTTTCACACTCCTATGCCCCGGTATTGCATATGCATATTTGGTACAATGAGGGCAATGTACGTTTCAAGTGTGGGGATGTTGGGGTTTTTGTTTATAGAATACTTCTCATGACATTTTAGAAAACCTCACATTTTTGGCAAATATTTCACCAAAATTTCAATAAATGATATCCATTTATCTTTATTTTAGATTCTTAAGCATGTATGTTTTGTCGGTATCACACGATTAAGTGAAACCTTCGAGTGTTTCAATAAAATATTTTTGAATATCATGATAGCCTAGCAAGTTGAAAAATATGATATTTATGCATGTGTTTGCACCTTTGTCCTTATCCCTCCGTTTTCGTGAGCGTATTTGAGTTGTTTATACTTGTATGCACCTTATTGCACTGCATGTTCACGTTTTTGTTATTTTTGAGTCTGTCAAATGTTTCATTAATATTGGAACTTTCTTTCGACATAAATTTTAAGATCATAAAATGAGTTTTTATATGAAAATGATAGAGGCATTAGGATCACCCATTTTGTGCAGCCTTTTTCGTTTTTTTACTTAACCAAATCATTCCCATTAGTCGTCATGTCGAGCCTTACCCCGTTTCGTGTTTTTACCCATATTATTAAGCCACAAAGTCAAATTAACCTTTTATCTTTAAACCCATGTGTTAAAATTCCGGTTTATGTTGGTTGTGTAAATTGTTCTTTTTAGTGACCTAATTTTGTCATATCTATTTTCTTTCATTTGATGTTCATTGCGTCTAAAAAAATAAAAAGAAGAAGAAAAAAAATAAAGAAAAGAAAGAAAAACGATCTAAAAAAATTACACTGCTATTGTAGCTTCATACGAGAAAGAAATAGGTACAATTGGGCAAATTTTTGGAATTGGTTTAAAGAATCATTTTAATAGCTCATTAGTATTGTATTGTTAGTTTGTTGGTGTGTATCTTTTATTGTCTTTGTAATTAATCACATTTAGCTTTTAACTGTTACAGATTTTAACCATTTACTCACTTTATACCTTGAATTTCATACCTTTAACCCAAGCCATGTTACAACCGTTTCAAGTCCTTTTTATTTATGCATTTTTTCATGTTAGTTGATGGATATTTGATTCATCTGCAAGCCCATGATTATGTTGCTTCATTGTTTGGCATTGGGTAATTCATTTATACACGTGAACATATAAATAACCAAATATTGAGTGAACTTTTGTGAGAGTTTTAAGCTCATGCATAAAAGAAAGATATAATAGACTTGTTACGTTTGAATAGATATTGCCAAGTTTCGATAAGAAAACGCAAAAATACTTTGAACTCGTTTTGTTTCTTCTTTGGACTGTTCAATTGTCTGGTGATCTTTTACGAGTTTGGATCTCTTGCTAACTTATGGATTGCTTCCCGCATTTTGTTTCGCCAATGAGATTCTTTTAAATTTTTTGTTTGAGGACAAGCAATGTTCAAGTGTGGAGATGTTTGATATGTTAGTAACATGTAAATAATGCCTATATCCCATTATTTTGAATATTTTTTATTGCAAATTATTCGATTCAGACACTTATTCGTGTTTTATTTGAATATTGTAGCTCTTTGTGGGGATTTGGTTATTTTTTTGTTGAAAAACTCAAAATTTGAAAAAATTCTCAAAGAAAAAAAGTTTCTGACATGGCAGTGTCAGCCAAATGTTGCCGAGAACACTGCAAGAATTGCTTATCAGATGGTCGACATGAGCATGTCACTTTTGGATATTGTCGTGTGCGGCCCCATAATCGTTTTTTAATCCCCAATTACACCTCATGGGGGGGGGTTGAACTTTGGGAGCAAAACCCTAGTTCTCTCAACCCATTTAGCCAACTCCAAGCATAAAGTCGAAGATTAAAAGCCAAAGATCGAAGATCGAGCACTCCAAGGATAAATGTAACATCACACAACCCACCTCTACTTGTTTTTGGTTTGATTAATTTAGATCTACTATGTTTTCTTCCATTTCTACAAATATGGTGGTGGTTTTTGTAAGCCCCATGGGTTAAACTCGTATTATCACTTGGATTAGACGAAACTAAGCATGCTTTAACAACTTGTACATAACTTTTGGTGTTGGTTATGTTAATGTTATGACAAAGTACGATTACTCTTCAATGATTATGTGTGCTTGTTTTAGTTTGATGAAATACTAAACCTTGTGGGTGTTGTAACCATATTATATTGGAAAACTACACGTGTTATAACATTTATTCACATATTTGTATGGCATTTTACTAGTAGTGGTGGACGAGGGTTGAATGTTTTGGATAATTGGATAAATGTTCATCCTTATACTTATGTTTGAGAAAACCGCGCTATAAGTTGTGAATTTCTCATGTCATTGTTTATGTAATTCTTTGATTTAGTAGTATAAATATGTAGGTTATATAATCATGATATGATGTTCATGAGTTGAAGAATTCTTATATCTTTGTTTATTTTACGCATTTCGAGGTGGTTATTATGTGTTTATAGTATTAACTTTCCAATGATTTGTGGAACTAGATAACCCTGGTGGGAGTCTACTTCATGTTTCACATTCGCACAATTACATCATTTGATCTTCATTGCATAACTTTATGTGGCTATTGTGTGTTTATCTTTCGAGCTTTCTAAAAAGTTATATGACTAGATAGCCTTGACGGGAGTCTAGTCTACCTCCATGTACCAAGTGTAGAAAATGATCTCATAATGACTTTGTGCTTGTTGTAATTGTGTTGCTAAGTGGATTCGAAGCCCAAGTGGTATTTTCACTTAATCGTTTATCTTCATCTTTGTCTTCTTTCTTTGATTGGTTAAATTGTTAGTTATTTTAGTCTAAATTCAATATTCGCAAATCATCTTCTTTGATCAGCTAGACAGTGATAAAAGTTTAGTATTAAGAGTTATCATGTCCACGGACCGATACTCGGTTCTTTCCTAAAGCTATACTACTATATGATAGATACACTTGCGTATTGTGTGTGTAGTTTAGTCCTAAGGTGATAATTGTTTCTTTATTTAAAACTCGTTTTATGTGGAAAATCTTTATTAAATTCTATATACACTTTACAGAGTGTAGATTGAAATACAAACTACATTGCTCCATAATGGATAAGGAAACCACAAACTACAGTGTTCCCTAATGGATGAAACACAAATCTTTATTTAAAACCCGTTTTGTGTGATGATTAAAGGCATGTGTCGACAGGGTACCAAGGCATATGCAAGACTGGAGTTCGAGACTTTTTCAAACCCGGACGGTATGATGCAGGAGCATCCATGGGATCCTTAAGTCCATATATGTTTAGTGGGCCTTCTGATCCATGTACTGGGTCATTCGTTAGTTTGGGCTCGCAGAAGGAGAGGGTTGGGCTGATGAGTCCGTATCTGGGATGGAAGCATCAAGAAGGTTTTGGTTGATCTCCAAGATCATCGATATCTTTTATTTAGTTTGTTTATTGTTATATTTGAAACATAAATTGTATAGATTTAGTTATCGTCTTGCCCTTGTCCCAGGCACCGGTTAGTCGTGACGAATGGTATAGAACACACAACGAAAGCTAAAACCGTAAACTTCTTTCTATTAATAACAAAATGTTTTACAATTTAAACCTACCGACTATTACACATACAACTAGTTCCTGCCAAGGAAACCAAAACAACAGGCAAAACATGTATTCAGTCAACCAATCACGTGTCTTGATCACCACCTTTCCATCTGGAATGCCAGCTATTAAAGCTATCTAAGATTTTTTGCACTTACTGTGCACCTAAGATGTGTGCCCAAAAACATTTAAAAAACATGTCAACTTAATGTTGGTGAGTTCATGAACAGACATACTTTTCAAATCCACTTTTAAACAATCATCTTGAATAATCAGTTATAACAACTAGATAACAAGCATATCCATCATCTGCCCTATAACTGAAACATATGACAACCTGACCATACTGCTCAAACTAAACAATAGTCTACTGCCAAAACTAAACAATAGAGCGCCCCAAAACCGAAGGCTTGGTCGACACATGAAATACACTCATGATAAACCCCACCACGTGAATACTTTTATCTCACACATTGATAACAATTCAAGATGCTTTCATGTACGTAAACAATTACCGGTTAAGACCGGCGCCCATCCCGTTTTATAAATGTTCAGAGAACTCACCTTGATTAGTTACGATTTGCTCTCACGCTGTCTACTAACCGATGTTATCCTATGGGCAAGATAATACTATTTAGTGTATAATGTATATAGTATAACAGCCTCAGTGATGCCTTGTCATCCCTATCCTGATACATATCTTTATTTGGCATTATCCGGGCATTTCCCCATGCACATGTCACCCTTCGGGTATAGACTTTACTAATTGGCACTTCCTGGGCATTTCCCTTATGCCCGTGCCAACCCTCAGAGCTACCCGACCCTAATTAAGGGATATGACTTACCGAATGACTATCTGCGGCATGTTGATGTAGAGTTTCATCGCCCCTTACTCCTAAAATGACTTGCTTGTAACACCCAAAGAGGTATTTCAAGCTCGGGATTCAAAATATAGCGTTACCGAAGAAGTGGATTTGAATACCACATGAAATGCATAAAGCCCCTATTTATAGGTTGATTCTGGGTCCGTGACGGACCGTTACGGGTGGTGACAGTCAGTCACTGACATAGGTTGGGTGAGTCATGGTTCCATATGGCGATTTCCAGAGTTTTCCTTCAAATTTCGGCGTGACGGACCGTCATGGCTAGCGACGGTCCGTTACGGACTTCTCTAGGCCTAACGGACCGTTACACTTGGTGATGATCCGTTATATCTCCATTTTCATATTCTTCTCACCAAGGCACCCAAGTTTCATATATTATGGCTTTCGTAACTCATTTCCTAGCCCAAGAGATTCCTATAGGAAGTTTTGGACTGATTCCGGTCACATAGTCTTTTTGTTTCGTGTCCGGTTAAGTTCTAAAGTCGTGTATCTTAACTTACATTTGTTCTAACTTATTGTTTGGTGCCTTACCAACCCTTAAACATTTATGGTTTGAAATTCGTGGTGTTACAAATCTCCTCTACTTAAAAAAATTTCGTCCTTGAAATTTGAAATGTTATTTGAAGAGGATTATGATACTAGACCAATGTTACATATTATATACGAACTAATTAAACCACAGTGATAACTTAAAACTTGAAATTACATCAATCCGACTATTCTAACGAAAAGGATTTTTATTCAGAAAATTGCTTGAGCTTTTATCTCCTCCACCACTCCCTTAGGTAGTGGTGCACAAATCGGTTTTTTTTAACCCAAACCGGTTTAACCTGACCCGAACCGGTTTGGTTAACAAAAAGTAAAAACCGGTTTGAACCCAAACCGGTTCGGGTTAAACCGGTTTTAGTAATGGGAAATGTCAAACCGGTCAAACCGGTTAGGGTTGGTTTTAAACCGGTTTGCCCTTTAAACCGGTTTTTATTAAAAAAAAAATTCAAATAAATTTTTAATATTAAATCCAAAAAAAATATAGCAACATTAATACTTAAAGTTCAACGTTTATTAATATTTGGAAAGTTCAAAAATTAAAAAACATGACAAGATAAATTTATAAAATTGTAAAACATTACAAAAATATAACAAATATAAACATTAAGTTCAACGTTTTATTTTTTTGGAATAATGATTGATTATTCTTGTGCGTTGTCTTCGGAACTAGAGCTTCGTAGCCTTGCATCTTCGGCTAGTTCTTCATCGGTGACTGGTTCGGATATTCCAAGATCAACCTCGTTGTTGTGTATGGTTTCTTCGGCTTGAATTTCGTCTTCGAGAGATGGAGTGTCTCTTGAATCATCCTTGTCAAGCGCGAATTGTCAAAGTGGTTGAACGGCAATCCTTCTTGAATCACTAACCTCGCCATTCGATGTCGAACAGTATTTGGATCAAAGTTCCAAATTCCTCCTTCGCTTGTCATGGAGGCTTGACCTTCACTTGGAATTCCCTTCAATAACGGGCAAGATTTTCCATATGCATTTTCAAACTAGTGTTTGAATCTTTCCCCAAAAACGCACCACACATCTTGCACCGAGCACGTTCCTTCCCATTTGACAACAAACATAGATCGTAATTGCACCAAATTGTCGGATTTCTCGTTGTTGCTTGAATTTCCACAACGGTAACTTCGTTTGAGGAACCACCAACACCAAAACTTGCCATGCTTTTTTTTTAGAGTTTAGAGAGCGTTTTTGACGGGTTTAAAGAGCGGTTTTAGAGATTAGAGAGTGTAAAGAGAGGTGTGATCAACCATAAACACCCCCACCTATTTATAGTGTTTTAAGGGTGCAAATGGAGCCAAAAAAACGGCTAAAATCGACCCCAACGGCCATATAGCCGTTCCCCAACGGCTCTTTTTTTGCCCAGCTCGAAAACCGGTTTAAACCGGTTTTTAAACCGGTTTGTTTGAACCGGTCCCTAACCCGATCTCATCCAGAAAGCATCAAACCGGTTTCAAACCGGCGGTTTTTGGGTAACCCGAACCGGTTTGGTCCAAACCGGTTTAACCCAAACCGGTTTGCCGGTTTGGACCGGGTTACAAAAAAACCGGTTTTTTTGTGCACCTCTACCCTTAGGTACCGATGTTGGTATGTTGTTGAAAAGTTAATCGTTACGTGCTGGCAGTATTAACCAACAAAGTACCAGAATGACAGCATACAACACCTTCTTATTTGCTGTTGGATCTAACCACATTTTTGCAGCATACCAAACACCTCTTTAATGGTAACATTGGTTTCCAAATTTATGTTGCACCATGAAGTGATTCAACTCCATATTACTCTTGCAAAATGACATGAAACAAACGAGTGAACACACCGCAAAAAACATATTCCATCGCCTCCACATTCACGCCTATCGTAGTATTGATGTTGGAATTCGTGTTAACTTTCTTTAAATAGTAGTTATATTAGTTTTTTTAAACTTAAATAACTATAGACAATGATAGTAATATTATTACATTTGGTAAACTATTATTAATCAGTTTTTTCGAATGTAACAGGAAATAACATAAGTGTTCATATTCCAAATATTTACATCAATTCATTCATAAACAAATGATGATAAAAGAAAAAGAAGTATTAATTGTAAAAATATATGTTTTAGATTGCAAGCTGGCAATCCATGGAAGTTGATGCAATTAAATATGAAAATGATATACCTATTTCATAAATCATTTCTCTTTGTCCTTTTAACCACAAAAGAATAAACTTCGAATAGTAATAAAGTTTTAAAAGTGTTCCGATTAAAATGAAAGGGGTGAGATACCCGGGTGAAAGGGGGTTGGCCGAGTAGGCCAGGGTACACCGCCCCTTTCAAACCGAGTTGGCCGAGTAGGGTGAATGGAGTAGGCCATTGTAGGGTGAATGGAGTAAAATTACTCGGACAAGGGAGAGAGAAAGAGAGCCGTTTGAGGGTGTTTTTATTTAAAAACAATTTCCTATATATACTCATACTCTACAAACATAATTTTCATCTCATTTATATATCTCTCATCTATACTTGTAGATTGTATTGCAACGTAAACGTGAAATTTTCGCAAAGTATGGATGGCAATGCACCTTTTAGATTTTTAATTTTTATTAGCTAGATTTTATTTATTTTGTTAATTTTCTAGTTTTTAAAATTTTTTATTTCTAGGTTTTTTATTTTTAATTGTATTATGTTTTTTTTTTTTAATTTAATGAAATTGTCTTTTTTTATTTAAATGTTTATTTTTTTTAAGTTGGTGAGTAAATGAGTTAAATGAGTAGGGTGTTTCCAATGAAATCTGAGTAAATGAGTAAAATGAGTAGTTTTGAGGTGCCAGAATTCTATTGGGCAGTTTTGCTAAGTAAGTGGGTAAATGGGATGGGCTTCACCCTTAGGTCACTATGTATTTTTTGTCCAAATTGAGTCATTAAACCTTCAAATCAAGTCATTATCGAAACACGAAATGTGTCAAGAAACTTATTGAGGAGAAGATGTATGGGTCGGAATTTCCAATATATTTAATTTTATTAAAAAAATTAAAAAAACATGTTAATTTTATTAAAAAATAATCTAAAATCCACATTAGCATAAAAAAAAGAAAAAAAATGTTCTAATTGAAACAAAAAAAGAACATGCTAAAAAATGTTAAAACCTAATATTTAAATAAAAAATGAATGATGAGTGACTTAATTAGAACATTTTTAAAACTTGAGTGACCTAATTGGAACACTTTTGAAACTTTATTACTTTTTTACAAAGTTACCCCTATTTTACATTATCATATATCTTGTTTTTATTATAAAATAATAATTAATAACGTTAATAATCTAATCCCACATCACTTTTAAACGGTTGTTAGAAAACACTTATATATAACTTCTGTTTGGATAAATAGGGTTGGCGTCATCTACTAACAAATGTAAGACGATAGTTTCCTACAGACGGTAGTTAAGGCAGGCAAGGACCGACATCAGCTTTCTTATAATTATAACGGTTATTGCAGTTGGAGCAAACTGTTTACATGTTTTTCTAATTAATTTTTATATGCAGTATAAATATGTTTGACCTGCTTATATCACCTCCTCAGAGCCGATCCCGAGTATTCGAATGCCTTACACGAGCCTAAAATAAAAGGCCCATAACGAAATATATAATTTTATAAACTAATTTTTTAATGACACTTAACGTTATAGCATAGACATAACAAAATCATAGTATCAGACTGACCGGTGGAACGTATTGTTTTTAAGCCCAAGGCACAATATACAAATTGTTGGGTTGGATTGGATTCATGGGCCTAAACTAAACACAATATACCAATTGTTTTTAAAAAGCCTAAAAAATTACCAATGTTTTCATAACCGGACCAGACATCAAACCGGATGTCTTACTGGTCCACTGGTCGAACCGGTCCGACCGGATTTAAGAACCGGATGCTTTTTTAGTGTATTTTTCGTATACATAATCATATATGTGTTGTGTGTGTGAAATCCGTTGAATTTATGTCGTATTTGTGTTTCTTGATTTATGCAAGAGAAACGATTATGTGAGGAATGTTATTAATTATTTATACTACGTATTCATTCCTATTGGTTCGTTTGATGAATTTGCAAGTTTGCTTAGTTTGTTTGTGTGAGGTCCAAGGTTCAATTCTTTGAACTTACATTTTTCTCTATTTAAATTAACACTCATGGACCCATAGATGCACAACAAAAGGTTTTACTTGTTTCAATTTCTAAATTCATCCCACATCGATACTCTTAGCACTTCCTCTACCTCCTCCTTCCCTATAAATGATAAAGTTCATCCCACATCGCCACATTCACCAATTCTTTCATCCTTTCCTATAAATGCAAGAGCTTAGACATGGAGTTGGTTTAAATCTGGTTTGTCTTATCCAACAGGTTAGCAATTGCAGTGGCGAAGCGGGGGCCGAAAGTCACGAGACAATTTTTTTTTCCTATCGCTATGCTTTGGGTTATATGTTCGGGTCGGGCCAAACAAATGAATAATAAATAACTTTAAATATAAAATAATCTATTATAATGCGAGAGAAAAATGGTAAGTACCAAGAAGAATGTTTCGAGACAAATGATACTCCCAAATTGGTTTTCGTTTAGCTGGATCTCTTTCTATATTGTTAATATCCATTTCATTAATGTTTGATTGTGGTTGTGGAGGTTCAGAATTAGCATGATTTTCTTATTGATTTTCCTGATCTTACGGCTCACTTGTTGAAGCTTTGTGACATTTGCTAACTTGCTCATCATCATTTCTTTTCTTTTGTACATCATCAATTCTTTTAAAAAAATAACTAATAGTTAAAGTTTTCAACTTTCCCATAATATGCCTAAGAAAAAAATAATAATAATCATAATCGATTCATCAATTCATCATCAATCAATATGTTGCTCATCATTAATCAATAATCCTTAAGAATGCAAGAAATCAATAATCATTCCTAATCATAATCCTAATACTTAACAAGAATACAACTAAAGAATGCAAGAAATCAAGAAATTGGGGTTTGATTCAAGAATGCAGGAAATTAGGGCTAGGCTATTATTCAACACCTTAGCAGCGGAGCAGCAAGCAGCGACCGGTGGTGGAGAGTAGCGACGGAGTGATGGCGAATGGCGGCGAGCAGCGGCGGCGAATGGCGGTGACTCGACGAGCAGCGATTTGGGGCAGGGGCAGGTAGTGGCAGAACTGATACGGAGGAGAGGGATATGGTCGATTGTTTTTTTTAGGAAAAATTAAGTTAGGTTAAAAATAATTTTGAATTTTTCATTCCCCCCCCCCCCCCCTCTCCTAAACTTACACTTTTATTTTTAAAATGAACAATCTGTTTTTTTATTTCGTACCCATAACTTATCGAATCAATCTTAACAGAACAAGAATTCTTTAGGAAAAAAATAAGCGGGGGCCAAGAATTTTTTAGGGGAAAAAAATAAGCGGGGGCCGGCTCTATACGTAAAAAAAATTTAGGACGAAAACGGAAAAATTAATACTACTAACGAAAAAAATGGCAGGGGCCGGGGCCCTCCCTGGCCCCTTCATAGTTTCGCCCCTTCATAGTAAGATAGGCAAACGGTTCAACAACATGCTAATACCGGTTTTCCGGTTCGACCGCATGCTAATTTTTTTTTGCCCCTAGAAATGTTAGGCCCCCTACAAGTGTGTTGCCCGCAGGACCAATGGGCCGACCCTCCTTTTATATGATTTCTAGGATACCCAACAACATTTCCATTTCAAACGGTTCGCAATGAGCAACCTTATTTTTTCCTACCCAAACTAAGCTCCATTTTCTCAATTGCAAACTTTCTTAACAAACTTCTTCATATAAAGTTCCTAAATTTATTTGTATTTTCTCAAAATGTGCAAAGTTGAAAATTCTCGTGTTTCCGGTTTTACCTTCTCTCTCGAAGGTGATTTGATACAAATCCCAATGTTTTCCATTGATGGTTGGCACATACGACTTGTATAAGGCCATACGAGTCGTATTATTTAATTATTATTTTTAATAAAGTTATGTTAATTAAAGGTGGAAATACCTCAATCAATTAAAACTAGTAATCGATTATCATTTATACAAACCAAAATCTAGAAAGCTAAAAACGTATGATGAGATTTGATCATGTTCATTAATTACAAGAGAGAGCGAGAATTCAACTTAAATCAACTTTAATAAACAATTATAGGTATGGATTTTACTTACATTTGTAAAGATAATATGTGGGTGTTGTTTTCTTAATCTACACCACACTAGCGTACCCATCTTATTAGGATGGGGGTCGCCCAACCCCCATGAAATTTTTTTTTTTATTATATGTATGATCTAATCCCGATCGACACTCATGAAATTTTGACACCGACCCTCATTAAATTTCTTTTTGACTAAAACGACACCAAAAAAATTAATATAAAACTTTAATTTTGTTATAAATACAAACGTATTAGTTATTATAAACTAATTAACAAATATAAATTTTTATAAATTAATTGGTTAATTGGGCATACCCATTAATAAGCTTTATAAACAATTAACCCTACTGGGCCACTAACCATTTAACCAAATAACATTTTATCCTAAGCCATCTAATTTCTACTAAACAATTAACCGGTCTTGTCATACATTTCCCATTTTTATGGAACGTGATTATGTGGAACGGAAACAAGGGACTATCAACTGAGAAGTCTCCCCCCTCCAAACCTAATTAAAAATCACATGTCACTACCGTCTGCGTGAGTTATGTGTTAGAGGTTGCCCCTCCACTTGCCAAATCTTGTACCAAAAACCAAGCAACCCTAATTTATGTCTTTGTTGAATTTTTTTCTTTAACAAATTAAGTATTTTTTAAAATTTTACTTTAAATTTCACTTTATTATTTGATTATTTTTTAAAATATTAGATTATCGACATCCAAACACCAAAAAAAGTTCAGTGGTCTAAGTTTTGGAAAAAAAAAATCATTGACCCGAACCGACAAAGAAAATCTCTTTTAGTAAATATTTGAACACCAAAAATTTTCCGATACCATAAAAAAATTATGGGTCCGCCTCTCACTACATATTCTTTTTCAAAAATGAATAATTATATTTTTAGTATAGATATCATTTAGAATGAATGTTAGAAAGTTGTTGAATAATTATTTTAAAAATGTTGGAAATTTGTACAACCATTGAGAGGTTGTTGAATATGAACTAGTTAAGTAAACTTGGTTATTGGATGTTATATAAACAGTTGGATAAGAACTAATCAACAAATTTGAACACCCATTGTTTAACATATAAATTATAATCACATAGTCTCTGATTTATTAATGTTTTCTCAAAATGTAGAATTAAAACGGCTATTTCTAAGGGCTGATGTCATACCTCTCGAAATCAACCGTGACATATTTTAGTAATCAGGCGACCGTTCAAGTGTCGTTGGACGACCGTTTGATTATAGCGTTAACATCACAGCCGTTAGAATGATCAAACAACCGTTTCGTAGTACATTCAAACGGCCATTTGAATATGTTTAGACCATAGCGCACTGTGAGAATAGATTTTGGTGGTGTGAGGATAGCATCGCTCTTAATACCAAATTTCTAAAAGAATATAACATTACATTACAATATAGATTAAAATAGAACGGCTATTAATAGTATATTTTTCTTTTTTTTTTATTTTCATCACAGAAGTTTATATAATTTTATTTTCACCCCTTATAATATATATAATATACGTTTTAAACTCGTTTCATTTTCTAATAATTTTATTTTCCTTCAATAACTTTCGTTCGTTAACATTTTTCAAAAAACGGAGCGCGCGTCTGCTTTTTTTTTTTTTGTTAACATTCCGATATAAATTATTTTTAAACGGAGTTGTATTCAAAATCGAGTTTTTCTTTTGGTATCGTAGCCTATAGCGAGTGTCGTTACCATTGTGGTACCATGACGAGCCGAACCTATTATGAACGAATAACATCATTGCCGGTATTAGTATTATCAGAACCGATAATATTTTACTTTTTTTCCTTTTCTATTATTTACTTTTATGTTTCTTTTTTATGGCATTATTTTTACTGTTGCGCCTACGTTTTCATTTAAATTTTATTAACGATCGACCTGACATCCATCGCGGAACGCGGGTATAATCACCTAGTTGTCTATTAAATATTATATTAACTGTTGAGTTATAACTATATAACAAGGGTGGTGATTTGTCTATATTAAACTCATAACAAAATGGAAATTCTTTAAGAAAAAAGATTAGCGTGTTCATAAAAGTTATTACTTATAAATAACCTCCTTCATAGCAATTTGCTTTAAAAATTAATTTCATTTAAAGTCAATTGTATTTAATTACTTTTAGCATAGGATGTCTGTAGAAATTTTTTAAACTAATACAAACATTTCTGTTTTCTAAAAATTAAAGTAACCAGCATATAAACCTCCTTCTTTCTCCTGTAATATAAACTAGCTGAATAGCCTCGCTTTGCGGCAGGTATTAGGTCACATGATTTGTTCATAATAAGCTAGGTTCGTCACAATATATGAACGTTAATGGTACTCGATTTTTGTGGGTGTCACATTAGGCTATCACCTCACCCTACACCTTTACACACTTGGGTGAGGATGAGAGAAGCCTTGATCTACGTGACGCCTATGTGGCATCAAAAATCCACCACCTTCACCCTACCAGTACATAGTCTGAGAGCTCTACTTCATAGCTTAAACATGTTTGTAATTCAAGAATTAATTAATAATAAATATTTAATTACTTACTTTTTTTTAGGGCAAATGTTACTCCTACTTTAATTTTACACCAATAACTCTAAAATAATTCATTGTCCATGTTTAAACCCACGATATCCCCTCTAAGAGGCATTTGTCTTTGTATCAAGTGGGTTAGCTTCACATTGACTACTTAATTACTTACTTAAAAGTCATTAGAAAATTATCAATAATAAAATCTCTCATATATCCCCTTCCTAAAAGTTAAAAAATATCAAATATATACTTATTTTGATTTATTTTATTAAAAATAAATTATATAATGACTATTTTATCCTTTTTTTAATTGAAACTTATAATTTTTAAATTTACCCCTTTAACTAGTTTTTTTTTTTCTGGTTTTTATTTCTTTTTTCAGTTTTTTGTTACTTTTTTTTTTGCCTTTTTTCGTTTTTTACTTCATTTTTAGTTCTTTTGCCCTTTCTTTGTCGGTTTTACTTTCTTTCTTTTTTCGATAATCATCAAAATATTAAAATGTGTGCCAAAATTTTGATATTGGAATAGCAAAACATTGGAAACAATATAAACTCGATAACCTGAATCCATTAACCTGTTTGGATGTTGGAAATGCACATGTTGCATCAGCCGAGTTGGATCAAAAGGTTGTATCACTGGAATCGACCGACTTGATTTAGCTATGACATTTCGGGTTTTCGGTACACACTTTTATAATGTATAAACAATTCCAATTTGATGAAATACAAGTATATTTATTTAATTTTGTTTGTATATAATGTACAAAGTATGTATCTTAATTTATGGATTTAAAATGATTAAAATTTTATAAGTTTTAAACTTATATAAAATTTTATATAAAAATATAAAGTTTAATAGGTTTATATAAATAAATAAAATAATTTGACTAATATAAAGTAATTAATTTTTATAAAAATTAGTCTATGAAAATTATTTAAATATAAATTAAATTAAATTTGATTTTTAAATAAATTAGATAAAATTATTTAAATAAAGTTTTGAGGCAGATTTTAAATAAACAAAACTTAAAGGTTTTAAAAGGAAAATAAGTCAAGGTACCAAATAGGGGCAAATCAAACCACAAGGACCCATCCGTAATTATCTTAGGGACTTAATTAAAACATAATCAAACTTCAGGGACCATAGTTGTCAAATCGCAATTCGTATTTCCGGTCACCTCCTCCATTGTCCGGCGGTCCAAACCATTTTCCGGCGGTCCAAACCATTTTCCGGCGACCCCCTCGACACGCCTGTCCCCTGCACCTCGACAGCCGAAAATGGTCTCCCTGACCTCGTCGTCCCCACGCGAGCAAAAGCCCCCGACCAATTTGTCTCCCCAACATTCGAAACGTCTGATCGTGTTTGTGGCCGAAAGTCCACGCCACGAATTCGGCCCCGACAGTAGACCTCCACGCCTGCTAGATGGCTCGTTAGCTTCGTCTTGTCCAGACGAGTGTCTGGACATACTCAATTGCATGTTTTGTTATAGGGATCGAGCTCGGCTATAAATAGCCATTTACGGACCTGCTCGAGCTCGCCACCCCTCATCCACCCACTCTCACTCAAAATTGAAGCCGGCATTGTGTTCGTCGTCTCTGTGAGAAGCTGTGACCAGAATCTCAGAGCCCAATTCCATCCCGAAGCTTGAATTCCCGATCTTGGTATTTTCGAACATTCGGCCCAGTCGTCCAGACCCTTCGCGACCAGGTAAGGACTTCAAAATTATTCCTTTGCCTTCTGTTATCATCTGGCCAACTGTACCAATCGAAATCGCGACCTCAAACCTTGGGTTACCGGGCAAACCAATGTTCTCGGACACTGGTTTGCCGGTTGCCGAGAACCAGCGACCAGTTTAGCGTAAGTGGTTATCAATTAAACGTTACACACATAACCAGCGATGGGCAATAGCCCGGCTGGTTATGCGTGTGTGTGTTTGAGCCTTAGGTCGTGGGTTCGATCCTTGTGGCCTCTAGCCCAACCATTTTTTTTGCTGTTTTACAATATCTTTTATTTTATTTATTTTGTTTATTTTATTTCACTTTATTTTATTATTTTCTATACACATTAAAAATTATTACGAACCGGTTGGCTCGATCGTTTATTTTGGAAACCATTAAACGACTTTTACACATATTTAACCCGTCAAATTTTTATAAAATAATAAGTCCTATATTTTTATAAACTTGTTTAAATAGTTTTAACTCACAAAATATATAATAATGATAATACAAATAAACAAATAGAAACTTTTTTTATATAAATACAATAAACATAATAACTATTTATTTATAATATTTTAACAAGATTAAAATATATATTTTTAGATGTTAAATTTTATTAAAAATCGTTATCATTTTACCATAATATTTTATACAAATAATTTCAATGAATGTTTTATTTATAAACCCATACACGTTTAAAGTACGAATACACATATACAAACATACAATAATACATATTTATCTACATAGGGTTTCAACGTGCTTAGATATCAATATACTTATCATCTACACACGTGGATTAAAACATCCGCTAGCCAGGTGAGTTACATAGCCCCTATTTTACATTTTTTATATACTTTGGGGTGAAACATTATACATGCTACTCATCAAATTGTTTATACGTGTTATACATGTGGATTATATGCTTGTTCATCGTGAATTATCTTGGGTGTACACTTATTTATTTTAAACACAAGAGAACCAACAGTAATATTAATAGATCTATTGTGCCTGACCAGCCCACCCATGTAGGGTGTTTATTACTACATACTCGGATATAGCCGCGTGTTATATTCAAACATATCGGATCTAGTGGATAACTATATTCAAACATACCGGGCCTAGCTGTTGTGCTATGCTCAAGCGCGTCAATCAAAGTTTGAATTGTGCTTAGATAAACATGAAGGATACAACCATATATGCTATGTTTAACAAGATAAACAATGAGTTGCAAAACGTTTTTATCTACTATTTATCGGGTCCACAAAACCTATGTACTCACCAACTTTATAGTTGACACTTGATTTAAATAATGTTTCAGGTTTGGATATGTGATTGCTTGCTGAAGATTCTGCCACTTAAGAACTTATGGACCTAGTTAATAAAATCAACGTTTTGGAATAGACTAGGTTATTTGAATTGTATTGTACTTGAATATTTGTTGTCTTTAATTAAATTAATGAATTATGCAATATTTTAGCTATCATGTGTTTTTGAACAATCATTCCATTGTCCGCCTCGATGATTCCGCCATCGGTCGGGGTGTGACATTAGCCGACTTGGAAATTGGAATCAGTCGATGTATTGGGTATTGATGGAATCGAAATCGCCAACTGCCGGTTGAACCGCCAATTAGGTTTGAATCAGAAGATCGTATCATTGGTTCAAGAATCAGAAGAGTTGTATGTTTCTTGCAAACTTAAAAGGTTATTTTTATCATTTTTTTAGAACAATGAATTTCTTTAATCCTGTGGAAATTGAACCCGATACCTCCAAAAATCAAAATGTGTATAAAAAAACCTGTCGTGATGGTACATTTGAAAATCATGAAAACGATACGTCGTTCTAAACATGAACGTCATTATCAGAACGATGATGAGCAAACAACATCGCTGCCTGTATTAGTATTATCAGAACCGATATTGGTGTTCGTTTTTTCATTTATACAAAGTAACTTTTTCGTGATTTCCGAAGATATTACAGCGAAACGTTTTTTTTTGTCCAGTTTTTACGTTGACACCTACCCGACATAACGCGTACCTCGTCGTAACGCGCGAGTTAACCTACTCATTATATAATATTTATAAAATTATACACATAAAAAATAGTAAATGGCTAAAGATAATACATTGAGGTGACAACTGCAAAATTTAATACGATGTGAACGTTTTATATAAAAATACTAGGTTAAAATCTCGTGTATTACACTAGTTAAATAAATAAAATGTTATATATTTAGTAATAAAATTTTTATATTTTTAAAAACCCGTGTAATACACGAGTTAAATAAACCAGTATATTATATCGGTTGAATAAAGTATAATGTAATTTGTTAACAAACACAGTTGTCAAAATATGTTTTAAAAAAATGTAATTTGTCGTGAAAGTTATAAGGTTTGTTAAGTTAGTTTTTAGAACTTTTTTTTCAACCGAGTATTAGTTTTTTTATTTAATTGATAAATGTTAGTTCATATTAAGTTAATTTGATTGATGATATAATAACTATCTATACTACATAATAAACAAGTAAAATATGAGGACACTTGTCACAATTCTAGGCATCCTCGTTATAATTTTATCGCTTCTCTTTTCTATTAATAATCAACTCCACTATTTTAGGCAACTAAATTAATTATTTGTTTCAATTTTTATCTACACATTTTTTTTAATTTAAAAATGTGTTTATCATCAATTACTTTGTTTAATCATATTTTTATGAACTTTACAAAATGAAAACAATTTTATAGTCAGTCATGATTCAAATAAAAAACTTTTAATCATATATTTACATATTCACATTGTTCCATTTTGAGGAGTGTTACATTTTATTCAACCCATGTAATACACGGGTTTATTCAACCCGCGTAATACACGGGTTTATTTAACCCGCGTAATACACGGGTTTATTCAACCCGTGTATTACACGGGTTTTAAAAACAAAAAAAATTTATTACTATGTATTTAACATTAAGTTTATGCAACTCGTGTAATACACGAGATTCTAACCTAGTTTATAATTAACTAATAACTATCCGTAATTAGATTTATTAATATAAAGACTAATATTTAATATGAGAGAGAAATAGAAAATGTAATATTTAATAGGAGAGAGATACGGGAAAATAAATGTGAGGAGTAACCAGAGAGTAACACGTGTCCTGAAGAGATTTTTATTTATTAGAGTAGTAAGAAGATGCTAACGTGAATTTATAAAAATATAAATATTTAGGTTAAAAATAAAACCCTAGACAAGCTCAACAAATTGAATTTTGCAGTTTGTCGGTCTTAATTACAAACAAGAAACAAGAAAGAACATAAGAATTATTGAAGGCATGGAATATGAAATACTTATCACCACACATGTTTTTCATTTGCAATTATAATTTGATTTCTCTGGATTGATCGATCATTTATAAACTTAGTAAAATTAATTAATGTTTTATTTTTGTATCACCAAATGGTATCATAACGTTACACATCAGCCGGCCATTGGTAAACATTAAAAAGAAAAATAGAAACTGTTAATTTGTTACCAGATTAAATAATTTTCATATTACAAAAGTCCAACAAATATCTAATTACAAGTCATAATAGATGAAGTTAGAACTAGGGTGTTCATAGATCGTCGAAACTGATTGAACCATCCAAACCAAAGATAGTAGGGTGGTTTGACCGGTTTAACATTTATTCTTTAAATTATTTTATTTTAGGATTTTAAGAATAAAAAGATATATATATATATATATGTATTATATTCTTGTCATTTTTTTAAAGCTAATAAAATATGAGAGATGCTTTTAAAACCACAAATTGAAGTTATGTATATGCATTTTTGTTTGTAGAAACTTCTAGAGGAGATATTGGAATATAAAGATATGCTTTTAAATTATTTTGTTCGCTCATTTAGGATTTTAGGAATATGAAGTGATGTATATATGCATTTTTTTTAATAATCGTTTTTTTTTTAAACCGTAAAACCGATCCGTCAAACCCTAAAACCATGAAACCAACTGGTGTGGCCGACTAAACAACCAGTTCGGTTTGTACTTTCCCAAGACCGTAGTTACCTATTTGGCTGAAATTTTTTGATAAAACCGGACCTTTAATACTCCTACTTTGAATCATGCATACGTGTCATCCACATCAGCTCTTAGAAATACAAAGCTAACTCCACATCAGATTTCAAAATAAAAGGCTACATATACAAAGGAGGTAATGGCTTGTAACATATTAGTATCATGTGTGTACTAAAACTATTTCTTCTTAACTGTACATTTAAGAGTAGATTTAGAGTGTGTGTGAGTTGGTCGGGTTACTAGCCCTGTAAGCAGTGTCGGTCACGAGGATTCGAATACCCTACACGAGCTTAAAAAAAAGGCCCATAACAAAATATATAATTTTATAAGGGACTTGTGGTTGGTATGACCCAGCAGCATAGCTATTAATTTTTTTTAGCTCAAGTCACAGAAAAATGCCCAATTTTTTTAATCTCAAGTCACAGGAAAGGCCCAAGTCACAAAATTACTTTTCAAAAAAGGCCCAATTTTTTTTAAAGCCTTTTGGCCCTCTCGAGATGTTGGGTCCACTACGGGTGTGTTGCCCGCAGGCCCAATGGGTCGGCCCTGCCGGTAAGTTTGAGCCCGGTAATTTGGAAGAACGATTTGTAATTTCAACCGCCGGTATTACCAGGTTAGACCGTCGTACCGGTTTTAGGCCAAGTAAAATTTTAGGTTTAAACAAAAAAAAATTAAGTATTAGCGGCCCGATAGTGATGAGGATGGCGATGATAATTAATTTTATTTTTTAAGCGATTGTGAAATTCATGCATTCAACACTCCAATGATATAAAACAATTGTACACTTTTATTTAAAAAAAACTTTGTTAGAAAATTGAGTGTTTTTGGATCATTTTTTAATTATGCATTAACTTGTGGATTATTTTTTAAGGCAAATGTTATAAAAAACCAATATAGTTTCTGTTTTTTCCTCATAAAAGTCTCTCAACAGACTTGTACATAAAAATCAACATACTCTTTTTTTCTCACAAAAGTCTCTCAACAAATTTTTACCCTAGGAAATGATTCGGTAAAAATAAGACAAAATAAGCGATTCGATTGCAAAACGATTTTATTGCTTATGTGTTGTCATAGATTTTATAGGTATTTTTATAAAATGGATTTAATTTGATTATAAATAATCTCTTTATAGAATGAATTTGTCAATTTATTTTCTTTACCTTGCTTCTGCCAATTCATCGCTAGAGTAAATAGTTTTCGAGCGATTTTTGTGAGAAAAACAAAAAAGTATGTTGGTTTTTATGTGCAAATATTTGTTGAGCGGCTTTGGTTAGAAAAAAAAAAGAGTATTGGTTTTTTACGTGTAAAAAATTGTTAAGTGACTTTTTTTTAGAAAAAACGGAAAGTGTCTTGGTTTTTTTATGGCACTTGCCCTATTTTTTATTACGGAATCATATACTTTTGGATTATTTTTTGAGTTGAAGTTGTATTTTTATGGAATTATAGGGTTAACAATTAACTAGTCAAACCCGGTTGATCGAACCAAGGTAAGGTCCAATCAGATTTAGACATGTAGGGCCGATGATGCAAGCGTGGGCGACCGCTAATTAGTCAACCCGGTTGATCGAACCGGCCGGTACAACCGGTTAAACCATTTTTAAACTCAACCCGGTACAGTTTACAAACCAGTTTTTAAAACATGGGAGTGAATTATATTTATTTTGGCGGTGGAACAATGACATCAAGTCGTTCACAGCCCCTCATAAATATCCAATCCTGCCAGCCAACCGAATCCAGTTATACTTAAAACAATATCATCCTCTTCATTTCTACAAACTTCCAAAAAACATTCTTTTTTATTTTCTCTTTATAATTCAATTCGTTGATGCATGTATGTTATATGTACCCCAGGACTTTTCAATTCATATTATAGTTGTCACACCGCTTAAAATCCTATTTTTTTTATTCGGAATTCAGTATACAAACTTCAATAGAGAGTTATATCCAATTTAATATGACAAGTACAGTGTTAAAAAAACATTTGTTTAACTACTCACCAAAAAATGTGACTCAAATTTAATATGACAAATCACTATCAACATGTTTTTAAAGAAAAACACTAAAAAGAAACTAATAGTTTGGTTCACTGAAATTTGGCGATCATTATTGGGAGGACTCGTATCGTAGTTGAGGACCTTAAGTCTTTATATACGTTCGATGGTATTATTGATTTAACACTATCTTGATATTTTCTCTTTTTCAAATTGTGTCACATTGTTGGTTTCCATCGCAACTTCAAGTCTTTATATACGTTTTGGCTTGTAAATGTCCAAAGATAACATTAATGTAAATAATATTAAATAAGATAAGGATATATATTAGGGAAAAATACCAAAATGGACTATTTGTCCATCCAAAAAAAAATTCAGAGACTAAGCCTTTTGAACTCAAAGGCTTAGCCGGCTTCGAACAGGTTAAATATCCATTTTGGTATTTTTAAGATAACTATGTCTATTTTGATATTTTTCCCTATATATTATCCTTTTACGAAACAGTTAATAAACCTTTTAATGATGTTAGGAAATATATTAATTTTCTTTTAAGCAATAAATAATGATACTAATATATTTTGTGTGAAACAATAACATACAATACAACTTTTAAAACAGATTACAATAAGTGTAAAGAAATTGAAACAGTATCTGCGGCTACAAGAACGAGAAAAATTAGCGTCATATGAGGATTCGTATTCGACATGGTCCCAAAAATAAATTTCACATATCTAAGGATGATGTTGCCGCCTCTCATTGTACAACAGTCAGAACAGTAGCAACATTCTAAACGGGAAAGATAACCTTAAGCCATTTTAATGGACTTGAGTTTGTTTAACCATTGGTGGAAATAGAGGTGCACAAAACGGGTATTATCAAGAACCAGTTCCGGTTCCAGGTATGATCGGTTCTGAAAAACTAAGTATTAGAAGGAACCGCTTCCGAAAAACCAAACCCTATGTACCCCGGTACTCAAGAACCGGTTCCGGGTATTCAAGGCGGGCATTTCAAGAACCTATTTCTGGGCATTCGAAAAACTTAGTTAAACATATAAATACATTAATTAAACATGTAAACAACTAACTTGAAAAGTTCAATAACATTAAAAACTTAAAATGTTATAAAATAGATGAATGTTAAAAACATAAAGTCATAAAACCAATTTGCAGAACCGGTTTTTATCAATAACATGTCCGGGCATTTCAAGAACCTATTTGCAGAACCGGTTTTTTAGGAACGGGTATTTTTCGAACCGGGTCCGGGTATTTCCAAAACCGGTTTTGACTAGAAACTTTGGAACCTATCCAGACCCTACGGGTAGAGTCGGTTCCAGTTCGTGTCCGAAAGAACCGGTTTTCAGGAGAAACCGGTTCCGGGTATTTGGACGGGTTCGGTTCCGGTTAACTTTCTAGTTTCTGTTAGTTTGATGAAGATAGATGGAGGTTTCATAATGTAGATTGTTATGTTAAATTGTTTTTACTTTTAAATCAGACTTGTTTATTTCAAAACATATCAAATTTATAACAAACTTATTAGCGAATATAAAATAAAAAATTATTACTATAACAACTCAAAAAGCGAATTTATGTCATATGATATCATTTCTCTTAATCTTCTCTAATCTTTTAGTGAACCATCTATGGTGTTATTTATAAATTTGTGAAATATCATATATACTCAATCTAAACTTAAAATATTATATACGTCAACTTTAAATAAATTTTTTGTTTATGATCGTTTTACTTTAATCAAATATATGATTTTTTTAAATGTATTTTAATTTATATCAAGCCCCAGTTACACCTATCAAACTCTTGAAAAAATTGTATGGCAAGAAATCGCAACCAACAATCGTCTAATAGATTCCTTCAAGTTTGGTATAACTTGTAACGAATCAAAATTCAAAACATAATATTATGAAGTGTTAGATTGGATTAAAACTAAATTGGAGGTTTAAACCTTGAAGTGTGAATCATAATCTTTTGGATTAAATGGTTTAATTGTTAAAGTTGAAGGGGTTAATGTGTAAATAGTCAAATTTCTGGAATTTGGTGGAGGGGTGGAGGAAACCCACGCCATTTTTGGTGTGGGTATGGGGTTTTGCTTGAAAGACAAAAGGGGATTAGAAATGGAGGATCAAGAACATCAAATTCGGATCTTTGCATGAGAAATCTGATGGAATCGGAGGGTTCATCATCAAACAAACAACATGTAAGTATTCTTGGTGGGTTTAGATGAAAACAGGCTTTGTGCTGAACTGGGTGGAGTAAATAATTATTAACTTGATAAAAGTTATAATCTAGCTTGATTAAAATTTAAGGGTGGTAGATAGCATTATCTAACCACCCAATTTGTGAATTCAAGAATCAAGGTTTTTGAGGGAAATTTGTAGGTTTTGGGTTTAATGGTGTTCTAATGTTAAATTAAGGTTGGTTAAGTGTCTAGGGTGTTAGTAGATACACAATTAACCATAAAGCCCCAATCAATTTAGTGTTTTGTAAAATGAGAGTTTTGATGGAACTTGGGTGATTCCTTAACGGGTCATTTGGGTTAAAGTAGTATTTGATAGGTGTTGAGGGTTTGATTGTGATAATCTAACCTAGACAAATGATATTATTGGTAATTTGGTATTAGGAGTGTGTTAGAATCTTAATTGGTACAATTTTGAGATATCTAGACTAATGGCAGAATGAATTGTTTAGGTGATTAAAGGTATTAAAGAAGCTATCTTTAAAGAACAAGTGAGATCCTTTTTAGCTAATGCACTTACTTAGTAATGATATGTGGTAGTAAATGCATATAACTGAACTATTTTTAGTAATGATATTTTTAGTCAAACCCTTTTATTAAGTTTATGGTTTTATATGTTATGGTTTGTTAATATATAAGTGAACTATTTTTCGTTATGGTTTTTTTATAAGTTTATATTTAAAATGTAGATGGTAAAAACCACGGGTTGATGACGTACACCGTCACATGGATGTGGTAGCTCAACCGGTAGCCCATGTTCGGGTTGTTCCATATCTGCTACCGGTTGCGTTACTTTAGAGGTTGAAGGGGTGGGTATGATGAGCAGCATCAGGATTAAGCTAAACCTGGATGATATTGATATCAATACTGAGGCATTCAACGATGATACAGGCGATGATGTCGCTCATCAGGGCGGCGATAATGACGTTAATAAGGGCGATCGATGGGTGATGATCTTGAGTCGCAGAGCAGGCAGACCGATCATCTAGGCTTATGTATAATATTCAAGAGCTTCCGCGTGATCCCGCCCGTTGTGAGGAGCTTTCCATTCACAATGATGGCAAGTAAGAATTAAAACATACTTTGTAATCTTATTTATTTTTATTTTTTTTTAACTCATATCTATCTTATTATCTTTGTAGTTTTTCTATCTTTGAGGCGAGCTGAAGATTTATAACTATATTTAAGTCTTTGTTTCACGGCCCTTGGTGTTATTGCCATGACGTACCAAAGGACCACCATGAGCTTTTATTTAAGCGATTCGCGGTAAGTACCTTTAATTATTAGGTTGAATGTTATATAATAATGTCTACTGATTAAATGTATGTGTATAGGAACATTACCATTAGCCACCTGAACTCGATGTGGTGATCCACGCTCGATAGGATCGCGTTCACAAAGATCGCTATCGCGATGTGTTGGGAGAGGCCCATGTGCATTGGTGAATAGTGCACGAAAGGCGATCAAATGGGTATTTGGTCTCCCGGATTATGATTTTGAGATCATTCATTCATACCATCCGTGGTGGATTGGAGATGTAGATTGGAACATGATTGACCGGGTATGTATTAGTTTACATCTAATTTAATAATTTTGTATTGTACTATTATACTAATATATATTTTTTGTGAAAGGTGTGGAACACCGAAGAGTGAAAAAACAACTGAAACAAGAAGCATGAGGAGACGTCCTCCCAGCACACGAGGGGGAGGGGGTGGATATCATTTTTGGAGCATCGGGGTACGCATTTACTTTTTAGTTTAACTCGATTACATAATGTGTATGTTCAATAACTAATATTAATTAACTAACATATTGTTCTATCATGAGGCGTCGGGAGTGGCAACCCTGTTAGACGCGGTGTACGTGAATCCACACCAGAGAATATCCGGATACAGATGAGCGGGTCTGGCCTTATTTGAAGGCCCGTGGGTATCTGGTTAGTTTTTACCTGATAAAAACCATTATTTTATATGTTTATGTGTTTCTTTTTTATAAACTAACGTTTCTATTTTGTATCGTTAAAGTGTAGGGTGATTATAACAGGCGGTAGGAAGAGGCGTCGTCTTCCGGCACATAGGTGGATTCGACCACCCTATGGTTGGAGAGTACTGTTTTATTTAAAATCAGTGATGGAAATCCGTCAGAAACACGCTTGTAAATAACTATTTTTTTTTAAATTGTAACCCGTCGTTGATTTATCCGTCAGAGATTACCGACAGAATTCCATCAGTTAAGGTATTTTCCACATGCATTTTGGTACAAACTATGACCAACGGAAGCCCGTCGCAAACCAATTTCACCCACGAATCTAGCCATAAGTAAAGTCCAGTTTTCTTGTACTGTATTAAGGTAAATAAGAAAAAATAGCTGGTTATTTAGTAATCCAAATGATGCAATCCATGGATGGGTATAATAAAATTCGATCTCAAGAACAGAAAATTTCAGTATTTTTATTTTTTACATTCTCTACACGAAATAACACACATACAACCCTACCTTAATTTAAAAAAAAACATAAGAAAAATATACAATTTTACAAGTATACCCTTTTCTACCCAAAAATAAAAATAGTAATAAAATCAAAAGTTCAAATGTTTGACTTTTGTTTAAAAAATGTACAAACTACACAATGTTTTGAAATCAATCTTCCCACAACGCTTTCTTCTTCAATTCTCAATCCCCTACTTTGTTTATTCCACAAGTGAACCCCATAACTCCACTCCTTTAACTGCACCACCTTCGCTTCCACCCATCTCCGCTCACCCCCGGTCACCGGCCGCCGCAACAACCCCTCAATCCGACTCCACCCCACCGGATAAAACGCCGCCGGTGCTAAAACACTCAAGTTTGACCCCCCTCTTTCCACTACTCTTGAAACAAGATAAGGTCCATTGAAACCCCACCGATTTCCATTAAAAGTCAACGCAAATTCTTCAATAAAACTGTACAATAACGGATGGTTTTTATCAAATATCAAAACGGCGTTGTTTAATCTCGTCCAGTTTCCGAACCGGTTCACGCTTTGAGCTCCGATCGAGTTGCGTAAACCGCTGAAATCATTCAACGGGATGAAATCGGTGTCAAGATACACGCCTCCGAATTTGTAAAGAACAACGAGCCGGATCAGATTCGACAAGTTTTGCGCGAACGGGATTTCGCCAGGATCGTGGCTCCCGTTTTTTATATTATCGAACCACGATCCGGCGGGAGTGTTTTTAAACAAGAAGTTTAAATCGGGTTCAATAGTTTGAACCCGAAACCCAAGGTCAATCACGGGTTTCAATATTTGAAACCCGTGATCAGACTGGTCAGAACCATACTGTTTGATAATATCATCAAACAGCTATCTGGGTTGGTTTTGAACAAAGCGTCCACCGCGAGAAACTCGCGGTCTCCGAAAACTCGCGAATTCGAAATCCATGTCATGAAGAATCGGAGTTCGCAGTGTGTGAAAAACTCGTTGGCCCGGGTTTCGAATTCGGGGTTTTCGAATTCGGGGAGGTTGGTTTTGAACCTTTGGTTGGTGGTAAGATTTGGTTCTTGGATGATGAGTTGTTTGACTATTAAAATTGGATTGTGAATGATGGAAGTTGACTTCAAGCTGGTTGTGATGAGTTTGTGATTGGTGAAAATATTGAATGAGATGAAAGTGTTGGTGTTGAAGATGTAGATGAAGATGAGTACTATGAAGCAGATGGTGGTGAATTTGTTGTGACGGTTGGGCCGCCGTTGGTCGGAGGGGAGAACGGTTGTGGTCATTGTTGGATAATTGGAATTGACTTTTGGAGAGTCAATGTGGAAAGATGATAGGATTTATCATTTAAGCAGATGAAGGGTGTTAATGTTTTTATTAATAACTTGTGAGCAGTGGCGGATCCAGGAATTTTTTTCAGGGGGTTCACTGTTTTTAGATGATCCAATTTCATAGGGCCGGACATAAAATTTTTCGGTTCGGTTCGATTGGTCGGGTCGGGCAGGGGCGGCTCAACCATTTTTGGAGGCCTAAAACGAAGAAAAAAACATGAAAATTATGCTTAAAATGTTCACAAAATCAACTAATTTGTATTTAAGAGTCATCTACTCATTTGTTTCTATCAATTTTTTACCTCTAATCATATGAATGCTCAAGAACACACATTTAGTTTAAGAAAGAGTTCTTAGTTTTATAGCTTCACAACCGGATCAAGCGAGCTGCAGTGGGCCGTGGGGTGGGCAGCGTCGTCAGGGGGTTCACCCTATAATATTTTAGGGGGTTCACCCCAGTTTTTTTACCTACCGTTACACTAAAATTTCGAAACTCGGGGGGTTCCTGTGCACCCCCCGCTTCACTATTACATCCGCCCCTGCTTGTGAGGGACGTTAATTATAATAATTTTAGTCGTTAAAAGAGACGTGCAAATGTGAGAAGGGTCCCTCCTCACCTATACACAATGTTCTTCTCGATTCCAAATTAATTACTAAATTAGATTTTTATGATGTTTTATTTTTTTAAAACAACATTCAAGGGTCTCTAAACCATGTATTTAGGGTATTAGGGGCACCTTCGGATAAGCCCTCCGGGTTTATCGGGTACCACGGCTACACCATGGTACGGGCGTGACTGATAAGGTGTGCGGTTATGTAAAGCCCTGTGATGGTTGAAAGCAATGGGAGTATTGATTGAGTGTATATATCCAATCTTTTTTTTATGTATTTTTTTATTGAAAATATCCAATCTTTCTTTTTTTTATCATAATTGAAAATATCCAATCTTTCTTTTTATGTATTTTGATGTAATATTTTTATTTATTGTTATGTATTTTTTTTAAATAATGAAATTAGTTATAAATATATAATTTAGTTTTAATTTAAAAGTTGAAAAAAAAGACTTACGGCATTTAGGTTGTACCCCACCACTTAGGGGGTGTTTGGGATTACTTATTAAGCCTAAACGTTCTTTTTGTCAAAATGATTTATTAACTTATTATTTTTTGAAAAGAAGTTTTTAAAAAAAAGTGTTTGGATTAACTTATGTGGTGGGAAAAGTTAATAAGTCAATAAGTTGTGTTTTTAAAAAATGTTTGGCTTGACTTATTAATGGAAAATTACTCCCTAAAAGTAATAAGGAGAAATGAAAAGTTAAAAAATGTAACTTCTCCAAAACAACTTATTATCCCTTATCTAAAAGTTATTTTGAAAAGTTCTTTTACCATATTCAAAAACACTTATAACTTATTGACTTATTAGGCTTAATAAGTAATCCCAAACACCCCCATATGGTACTTTATGTTAGATTTGGATAAATATAAGGTGACACTCCCTCATTGATTAGAGGCATACTTAGGGTTTTGCGCTCGGTACCCTTATAAGTTCATCTTTTCTAATTCAATTTAATGGTGAAGATTAAAGATTTATGATAATTGTAACATAATATTTTTAAATCTGGGTGAATTGTCGTCTAGCTATTAAATCAATCAATTCTAGTCGTAAACACGGTGGAACAGCTTTTGAATTTTGATAATTTTACGCTTTTAATCTGAGAAAGATGAACATCTCTATAACTAAATTGGGCAAAGCTTTAAGAATCTTAGGATACTTTAAGAATCTTTATGACATTGCATTTTAATTCAATAAACTTGGTTATCCTCAAAATTTCACTAGAGTTCGCAGGCTACCACCAATTTTAAAGTTACATCTTTTCATACACCTTGAGTTTTAAAAAACAAGATTAATAGTGACGGATAGATAAATTATAACATGATGATGCAATTTTTAATTGTACATTTTCTATATACAAGAATTTAATAAAAATTATTGGAGAACATGAGGAGCATTAGTTACTAGTCAATATATATTCGTTTTAGTTCTTTTGAAAACCATTTACAAAATTATTGTCCATTGAAAGATTAAATAAGTCCACATGACACACATGTTTGAGATAGGTTCAAACGAGAATCATCAAGTATCAGAAATCAAAATCTTTAATCATAGAGGAGGGAAGGGAAGAGTCACAATTCATTGACTGGAAAAGGCACAACCATTCTAGATTTTAATTATTTATTAAAATAAGATCTAATGGTCAAAAAGTAATACATTCTCTAATCATTATTGTTATTGTTATTATTATTATTTTTTTAGAACTGGTTAGTTAATATGACACAAATCCTTCTAGCCCAGAGTTTAAATCCAGCCATAAAGGGTGTTCCTGAAATTATGAAGTGCACCTTATGAGTAGAGGTGCACAAACAAACCGGATCCGATCCGAAAGATAATCCGAAACCGGATCCGACCCTAACCTGATAAAAAAAAACCGGACCGAATTCTTTAGGATCCGCCGGATCTAGAACCAGTTCCAAGGTTTTATCCGGACTGGATAAAAATCGGACAAAATCGGACACAAAAAAATCCGGAAAAAATCCGAATCCAATCGGATAAAATCGGATATTTAGTCGGATCCGGTTCCAAATAGGTTCCACCTCTCCACTCCCAAAACCGGATCCGATCCGGAACCGGTTCCCTCGTGTCCGGTCGTTGACCAACGTTGACGGATCCGGTCCGGATCCAAAAAAAATCCGGTTTGTACACCTCTACTTATAAGGATTGAACCTGAGACCTCCACAGGAGGAAAGCCTTATGGCAAAACCCTCTGACCATCAGACCAAAGGCCCAATGACACATTCTCTAATTATTTAATCCACATTCTAACACCTCCACACACACCACACCATATGCAAGCAATTACGCACGTATACATGTATGTATGTGTATACAAAGTATATAAACACACATACATACATGTCAGTAAAAAATTTTCACCAAATGCCACTTGTTTTACTCATAATATCAAGAACTAATGTTCCTTTTTCCCTATTCTAACACAAGCAAACAAAACAAGAAGTAATTTACAACTTGGAACCCCCAAAAGGTAACTTGAAACCACCTTATCAAGGCAATACTTACAAACCCTAAACCTCATGATCAACCTTTACACCACTTTTAATCTTTCTTTCTTTCTTTGTATCAAAATCCATCACTGGTTGTGGTCAATTTCCTTCTATGTAGTTGGAAGACATTTCATGATTCACCATTCTGTACTTTTACATGACTCCATCACGTTTCTTTGGTTGCGGCCTTGACGATGACGATTCTGGAGATGATTGAACTGGTTCTGGTAACCTATAAATCAAGAATTAAAAAAAAATCAGCCACAATTGGTTGGGAAAATCAACCATCTTGTTTTCCCTATGCATGACTGTTGAATATACTGAATCCTAAATTCATGATCCTTCAAGTTGAATCAGCAACAGAAATGCATAATGCAGACTGTATAATGTCAGTTTTAAAGACCATATGAAGCACAGGTCCCAAATAAATGTGTCCTTATGTTTTATCTCTAACGGGTCAAACATCTATAAAAACATACCCAGCAAAATCCCACTAGACAGTAGGGTCTGGGAGGGTGAGATGAGGACAAGCCTTGCCTCTATCCTATTGGATAGAGAGGCTGCTCCCTAGGGGTCAAACATCTATAATGGGTTGAATGTTATCCAAATTTTTTCGTATTTTTAATTCATAAAACCTCCTAAATCATTTTATTTAAAAAATTCAGATTGCTCTCGAAATAATATAACCTTTATCATATTTGACGCACTAATTACTGGCGAAAAAAATTGAAGAGTGGACAAAAAGCCTTTTCGGTCAACTCAACCCAACCTGTTTCAACTCGTACAAAAACTTAATCTATTATCCCACCAACCCATTTTGCCACCTCTAAAATAACACACCATCTAAATAACTCATATTTTATGATGTTCATGCATTCAATTCTTTCTATATTTGAGATATTAGGTGTTCCAGTGACATTGTCTTCACCGAATTTTGAAATTTTTGCCATATTTATGTAATAATTTAAGGGGTCTAATGAAATCTAGTTTAACACCTAATAATTGTCGGACCAAAAAACTTGAGGTAATTAAGTGTTTACAGTTTACTTTCCAACCCTTAATCACATTCTTCACCTTAGTGAGTCGACTCGTTTCTGAACTAGCTGACCCGTTAAACTGGAGGAAGGCCTCATTTCAGCAACCTATAAGACATTTATTTACATTCAAACGTGATTCAATTCAGTTAACTTGATACAATAAAAAATTAAAATAAGATATTGTTAACTAAACAATCATGCAAATAAAAAAGGAAGACACCAGCATGAAGTTTTTAGTTGCACTGGAATACTTGGATAATGGGTATAACTAGAGGTGGCATCGACCCATTCACTTATTAATGTACGGGTTGACTTGGGTTGTGTTTTATCAAGTCAAACTGGTAAAACTAAAAAACTGGTTAAAAAGGATAAAGGTGAAGCGGATCAAAAGTCATCCAAACGCATTTATAAAACAAATACTCGTAAAAAAATTTATTCAAAAAAATAGATTCTTATTGAACTAATATAAATCTATTTAAAAATGAGAAAAACTAGGACAGGAAGTGTTCCGGTCAACCCACCCAACCAGTATCGACACAATTACCCAATTTGACGCCCAACCTGCCGTTTTGCCACCTCCAGTAAAAACAATCGACTGACCATTAATTATTACCTTCATTAAGAGGATCAAGGATGCAACCCCAAACAGTGCAAAAGTAACACATGCTATCTGGAGGTCTGACCAAAATACCCTTTATCCAAGCACAACCTACATACTTAAGTTAAAAAGGTATGTAAAAAGCATCATCAATATTGATATCCCACCTCAGATGAGTTCTCTGCATCTTTGACAAGGGATTCATCATCTGAATCAGATTCCCACAAAAATCCATTTTCCGTTTCATCAGGTTGGTTATCAGGATCTTTATTTACTGTTTCTGATTGGGAGATGATGTATGATACATACTTGTCTGCAATAATATATCAAGATAATCAAAGGGGAAAAAATATACACAATCAGGTAACAGTTTTATTTGATATAAAATTCTTACCAGCTAGGCTGCGAAGGGCATTTTCAGCAGCCTGTTGTTGTGCATCTTTCCGGGTCTTACCCATCCCAACACCTATTTTCTCACCAGTGAATAAAACCTGCATCATTGATCCATAAGATCACCACCACATTCTATAATCAACTGCTAAAAATCATCTCCTGTTTTTTTCTGTGGGGGTATACATATGCCACCCAAGAATTCAAAAGTTCCCAATATTGCCACAACTATTAAAGAAATTTAAAGGCCACCCAAGTATCAATTATGTTTCGTTTATGCCAATTGCGACAAAAAAAAACTTGCCAGGAAACTATAGAATGACAAAAAGGCCTCTAAATTAAAAACTTCTGTCGCTTCTAAAGTTGTAAAAATGACGAAATGCCCCTAAATCTACTCAAAGAAACAACTCTAGATGGTTGTTAAAAACATATTTGAGTAGATTCAGGGGTACTTCAATCATTTCACATTTCGGCGTATTTTGTCATTTTACAATTTTCCAGCAAATTTGTTGCCGGATTCAGCACAAACAACCAAATTGGTACTTGGGTGATCTCTAAAATTGTTTTTGAATAGTTAGGTGGGCTTAGTGAAGATTTTTGAATACTTGGATGACTTATGCATACATTATCCCTAGTTCTTTTTTCTTCTCTTTTTTTTCTTTTAGGCCTCATTATGTGAGGTTATCAAATATAGAAGTTAGGCTATTAAATAATGGTGTACCCTGCTCACCTCATAAGAGAACTGCCAATCCCTGCTGGAGCTCAAGATTGATCTATACTCAACCTATAAATTAATAAACATAAAGATGTGATGAAGCATGTCAAGATAATAGAAAAGAACATCGTGTTTTGTACTGGAACAGATTAGCATACCTTAGAACCACATCTTTGTCCAATTTCCTGCAGCACTCCTACCGATAAAGAAGGCTGTAGCAGGTTTGAATTGCCACTATCAATGGGCCCTCTTTTGTTATTTAAGAATGGTTGATTATGTGGTACGCCTACGTCTTCCACAAAGTTGAAAAAGAAAGACAATTAGTATTACAAGATTTATGCAAGTGTACGGATCTTTTCAACTAGTCTTCAACATGTAAGTACTTCGCAGAATAAAAAATTATTTTATTAATAATGTAACAATTCCAAACCAAACCAAACGTACCCAGTATAATCCCACACATAGCTAACGCTATTAGTAGGGTGTTAATAATGTAACAATTAACACTGTTAAATCCAAATTTCTTAAAAGCTGCTGCATTGTTGGGCGAATAAAAGAATTCATGATAAAGTTAAATAGCAACATTAGCATAATATACAATCCAAAACATTTTTCTCCAATATTAAAATTTATACTAATTTTCATAAAATCAACAAAAAATACTTATAAATTAGCCTTAGTGCTGGACATAAAGAATTACAATAAAAGCTCATCCTTCAAATACCTGATGGCTGACCTGCTTGATGCAAATTCTTCTTTTGCAATCCATATCCATTGAATACCTGAAAATAGCATGACTAAATTAGATGAGTAAATGTGGCATTTTCAACACATTAATTATAAACTTAAAAATTGAATCAAAATCTGTGTTGGCAGGTGGACCCAACGGTTTCGACCTACAAGTAAAGTTCTCTCATTTTGACATGTTAACCTGCCTATTTTGAGCATGCAGTAAAGTAATCATTAACCAAAATTATTATCAAGTTTATATGACAATATGATAGGACAAATACTTAAGCCCACCATAAGAAAGAGGCCACCATATAAGCCCACATGGGGTTCCATTTCTAAAACCAATTGCCAATAGAGGGAGTAACCCATCAATAGGGGTGTAAACAAGCCAAGCCGCTCGTGAGCTACTTGAGATCGGCTCGGTAAAATATCAAATCGAGACTAGCATAAACGAGCTCAAGCTTATATTGGAGCTCTTTTAATAAACGACCTAGAGGCCGTGCTTCACATATCAATCTTGACTAGGCTCGCGAGCCTAAAAGACCTGTTATTTATATAGTTCTTATTTAATTTAATATTGTATATATTACATAATCTATACTAATAAATAAAGGTTTTTTAGTGCCACGTGTCGTCTCCACATTCAATCTCACCGTTTTTTTCCCGCCTCTCTCTCTTATTTAATGCACTTCTATATTTAAATAATAATATATATTTAAAGAAAGTACTAATTGTACTAATACAACACATTTATTTTAAATTATCCCTTATTATAAGAAAACTTTGAAATTTAATTATGTAACTTTTATTTCAATCAAATAGTAATTGAAAGTGAAATTACATTAAATAGTAATTATCGTATTTTCGAAACCTAATTATATATTAATTTTTACATATTTTGAGTTTGTTTATATCCGTAGTATATGTAATATATTTTTACACCTGTGAAATATATATACATAAAGATTTAAAAATTTTAAATATTAATATTTTTCACCCCGTGTGTAGACACGGGACCTAAACTAGTAACTATTATTTTAAATAAAATTATGATAAAATATTTAAATAATATATGTTATGTTATATATAAAAACTAAAATATAATTATATATATATATATAATTATAAATGTATATAAGTAAATAATCAGATAATTAAAAAATAATATGACAGTCGAGCCTGAGCCAAGTTCGAGCTTAAGAAATATATCTCTAAACGAGCCAAGCTCGTTACACCCCTGCCCATCAAGCTTATATGTAGGCATCATTTTTTAAATTATCTAATGTGGGACATGGGTTTGGACCCAACAATCCTTTATTCAAACCCAAGTCTATTGAGCCTCTACTCCAACGATAGTCCATCTAATTCGGAATACGCTGTCTGACCACAACACATCAGGAAGACAAGGCAACTTGTTCTAACCACATCCAATTTCCTAACAACTTCATATTTCAACATTGAGTTGGATTCAAACCCAGGCCGTGCCACCTATGCCATCCACATCCGGGTTAAACCATGGCTCTATACTACTTGATAGGGCCAATGCTTAAGTCCACCATATAAGCCCACAAGGGGTTCCACTCTAAAAAAAATTGGCAATATGTAGACAATTTCTTACATTATCCAATGTGGGGCATGGGTTTGCACTGAACACAATATTAGTAATTTGATATTCAATACCTCGTCATTCTTTGGTTCAGATATAAGTGGTTGAATCCCTGCAGAGAGAGAACTAGCTGTACCATGAGACAGAGGATAATAACCAGCTCGCTGTTTGTTTAATATCTCAAGTCTTTGGATAGGGCCAAGTAAGCTAGGTTCTGCAATATAATTAAATAGAAATATATAATATATTGAAAAAATATAAACCAAATATACACACTTTTGTGTGTGGAAAGAGATGTTTTATGAGTACATACTGTCGGAAGGCATCATTGATCTGAAAGACGGTGGACCGTAGATACTTGCAGTGGGAACTAACAGCTGGGGCCTTTCAGATTTTAGGTCAACGTTTTTAGCATCCTAAATAAGGTGGAAATAGAAAACATGAAATGTTTCTCTGAAGAATTTAGGTCCACATGAATAATAACTGAAAGAAAAATATTAATAAACCATCATAACATAAATCTTTGGAAGGCCTACCTGCGGATTCAGTCTATGAGCGACTTCAGGACCACGCATTCCATCTGCCATTGGGGCACTTGTATTACCATTTGGTACAAAACTAGCATCCTGATAAAAAAAATCTTAAAATAATAAGCAGCAATTTAAAAAAAATCTATATACCAAAATCTATAAGTTTCTTATTTACTCACCTCTGACATAAGATAGTTGCAAACATCTGGTGCAGATGGTAGATTCAAAACTTCATCCTCATGGAAGTGTTCAGAAACTCTCCTTATGAGATTCTCATCAAATTCTCTAGAAAACACAGTATAAGTAAATAAACTATTCTTCATCTTTATGAAATAATAAATAAAAGAAACATTGTCTAAACATAATATTATTCTCATTTAAATAGCCATCTTACTTAAAGAAACCACCTCTAACATTGCATGCTACATTCCTTGCCACACAAAGAACTGGAACAGCGTTTGCCGTCTATCAAAAGAAAATTCCAGATAAACTCATATGAGTAATCTAACTTACATAATTAAATGAGGAAAATCAAGATTGTATGTTTACAATACCTCTGCTTGTGGAGCATAATAAGGAGTGAAAGCAGGTACCACATGAACTCGAGGTTGATCCTTTTCTTCCCAAACTTTTAACCTATCATCAATCACCATGGCCATCCTTGGATGACAATTCCTATCTTGGAAAACATTCAGCAAAGACTTGCGTGCACCTACACAAAAACAAAAGCTATAAATTTAGGGCATCGATGATGATAAACTGAATATACTATTTTTGTTTCGTTTTGATGAATGTGTAGGATAGGTGGGAGGTGGTGACACACAACGACCAATCCTGAAAGACCACTCAATGCAAGCAATATATGTTGCAAAAAAAACCAGATTGAATGGACAAGGTACAGGGTCAGAACGCCAGGAACAGAAAAAAAAAAAAAAAAAAGTCAAAATTGCCACACAGCAAGCATAGAACTACACCTCCAGCAAAAGCCATCAAAAAAAGATAAAAGCAGCAAGGCTTAGAAGTGTATTAAGGGAACGTTTGGTTTGTTGCACGGGAATGGGCATGGATTTGGTTTACGTTGAAATAGAGATACATATAGTTTGTCCTAAAGCGTTTGGGTTTGGGTATTCTTTGAATGCAGAGAGAGAGAGAGAGAGAGATTAGTTTTACAAAATGCCACCTTTTAGATGGCTTTGCCCAAACCCTTGTTTCATGGCTTTTCAGAAGAACCTATCACTTAAGCAAACAACACCTGTCATTTTCATCCCCATTCCGAAACTCTTTGACCAAACACACCCTAATATACTTTTCTTAGTGAAAAAAGATACTTGCCTGATTTGACACATACAACACGAGTCAACAGTTGTTTGGGATCAATTAGGTGGGCCCCAGGGTCTAGCAACCTCCAGATCTCCAAGGCATAATCTCTTTCAGCCATAGTGCAGACATAAACTTCAAATCTTTTGCGTCCTTTTGCAATCAAATAGCTTCTTAGATCCTCCCAAGCAGGCCGTAATCTCACAAGCACACTGGTATCACGAATCTATATATGCAAACAAATTATTATTATAATCAGCAAACGCTTGTGAATACACACATATATGACACTGGTAACATTTGAGTGATTTTGAGGAAAATAGTACTCGTGGAAGCATATCAACACAAGGCAATCACCATGTATAGGTCCAACCAACAGGCCCTGACCTTTTTATCCCTGGTGTCTCTCACTCCCCACAAGTACTAATCCTTTTGTGCAAAAATGCAGATATCACTTCCCTGTTAACAATAATAATAACAATAACAAGAAGAAATACCGAAAGAACAGAAAAGAGAAAAACTAAAAGCTAAATTGCCAAATTGTTGAACCTTAATAACATGATTACAAGTTGTTAAACCTTGAATAACTACTACCGTCTTTCAAAATCCATTAGCACCTTCAGAAATATCACAAACATGCAGAAAATGTAGTTATCATCATAGATGGAAATGTCCTCTCATTTTCACGGTTAAACTGTCCAAGGTAATCTTAGTTGGGGCACTTTTCTTAACAGGTAGTAATACTTTTTGTAATCCTAGAAAAAAATGTGGTCTAAAAGTAATTGAGATAAGGCGGTATATGAAAAAGAATACCAATAGGGTCATGAACTAATCACCTGGAAGTTGAGACTGTGTGAGAACATTAAAGAAAACAAAACATTAGATAACTCTTCTCCAAATTTAGTTACAAAGTAAGGCTGTAAAGATAAACTGTTGTAAGAACTTAAAAGAGTCTACTGTTATTCCTTCGTACATGTGCCCTATAAATACACAACAGGAAAAGCAAAACATGATTATTGTAACCAAGAACTATGTTTTCACATATTCTTTAAGCATTTCAAAAAAAGACGAAAAAGGATGAAGGCTATAATTACTCACATGCCGTATGTGTGAAATCAACTATGTTAAGACATAAATTCTGATTCCAACTTATGTATATCATGAACGACATTAATGACACTCCATTTCCAACTGTGTAGTCTTTACAATAAGACCACAAGCAAAAGACGAAATTAATGACATTGCAAGATCTGATCAAATGTGTTCCAGCCAAAACCTTTAACTACTATAAGACGAATCTCAATCATTACAAATTCATTTGTAGCCAAATAAGTTTCTAAAAGAGATTTTGCTAGGGAATGCTAATTCTTCCATAACTGGCCAGAAACCAAGTCACTTCAGTTTTAATTACAATAAAGACGAATGACAATCACTACAACTTCATCTTTAACCACAATATACTCTATGAGCCATTTTGCTAGGTCATGCTAATGCTTCCAGAATATAATGATTCATTCACAGCTCAAGTTTCCAATCCTTGGTCTTAAATGATATTCATTCTAGCCTGCTAAACAGGAAGTATCTCGGTAGTTCTAGTAACACTTATGATAATACATGCATGCAAAGTTTAAAAGAACGGAATCGCGCCTCGAGGCGTTTTCCCTTCGCCTCACGAGGCGTAAGCCTCAAGGCGAACCGAGGCGTAAGCCCGAAGCGGAATTAAAAAATAATTATAAAAATTATATATCTTATAAATATAGAACTTTTCTTACTAATTTCATCATAGAAAGTCTAAAACAACATATAAAAATTATATATCTTACAAATATAGAACTTTCCTAACTAATTTCATCAGAAAAAGTCTAAAACAGCAAGAGGCGCGCCTTGAGGCGTACGCTTTTCACGTTTTTTTAACGCCTCAGCCCTTTGAGGCGCACGTACAAAAATGGCCCCTGAGGCGTCGCCTCAGACTCGGTTTCTCACCGCCTCGCCTTGAGGCGCGCCTCGAGGCGTACGCCTCAACCGTTTTTTTAAACCATGCATGCATGCTCTAATACAGAACACTAATCATATCATTTCATTAAATCAAATGATCAATTAGATTGACAATACATTGAAGCAGTTTATGTTCTAACCTCTGGATTAATGCGGGTTAAGACTACATTTTTGTCCGGCAATCTTATAACCGGCCGTTGAACACGCTCATTACCAGCAGCATTCACAGGAACTTCCTCCGGTTTCACATTATACGTCTGTCCGTTATCCATAACAACATCATTTTCTGCGTACTGCTTCAACAACGCTCGATCCTCCACGTATCGTTTAAGCTCGGACGTCATCCCAGAAACGCGAATCGGATCAGACTCCTGCCCAATCCAACCAGTCAAAACCTCAATCCTATCTTCAAAAGACTTCATCGTATTCGCAACAATAAGCGTCTCATCAAGATCAAACACAATCGAAAGACACCTCATATTCAACATCCCTAAACAAGCATTGTACAATCGAGCCGGAACCATACAACACCAAAAACAAGGAAATCTCTTTAGTTTGCTTGGCATTGCCACCAAATGCACCTCTTCATCTCCAATCAACACCACAGCTGTCTGTAATAACATGTAATAACACCAAAAACAACTGAACAACTGCAAAACCTAAAATATATGTGAATTATTCAACAATTGTTACCTTCAGTTCGTAGAAGCAAACAGCGTGAAGATCGAGAAGCGGTTGTTTAACAGGTGATGATGATTCAAGCTTGCAACGAACCGGAAACGAAGAGATTGCTAACAGAACTGAGAGAGGAGGACATCGTTCGCTGAGCTGAGAGATATGATGAATCCTAATCTCGTTGTTTGGGAATTGGAACGTCTTATCGGCGGTAGGAATTACATCCAATTCACCCAAACATGCTTCTCCATGGTAAACCACAGATTTATTAAACCCTAACCGACTCATTTACAGAAAGGACATCAAATTACGATAATAATATCTCAAAACCTCGAAATCAATGACGATAAACAAGAAATGCAACGAACTTTCAAGGAAATTTGAGGGATTGACGTAAAGAATTGAAGTAAACTTCACTCGCTCTGTTATACGCCCCTTTGGCCCTTTATTCTCTCTATATAGAAAGGTTCCGAATGAAGTGTGTGTGGGGGGGTTTAATATAGAGTGGGAAAGGGGGTTGAGGTATGTATTAGGGATTGGACTTGGTTTTATTTACGAAAATACCAACGAATTTCTTACGTACTATAATTGTCAAATGGTGTGATGCAAGACGGGTCATGAATGCTTTTCGCGACGGGGTTTGATCGTGCTGTCGTGACGTAATTTGAACCGTTTGATTTTATGAATTCTTCTTCCAAAATTTTAGTTTTATGTATTAAAAATAATTTGGGAAAACACTACAAAATAGTAATAAAGTTTCAAAAGTGTTACAGTTAGATCACTTATTATACTATATTCGATGGTGTATACCGTGTAAAATACGTATTAAGTCACCTAATTTTAGTTTTATGCATTGCGGCGGGTTTGCAAACCTTATTACGAGCGTTGCGGCGACGAAAATAACGTGACTGAGTATATAAAATAAACGTATGACGTTACCACGACTTGGTTCTAAAGATCGAAAAATAGATAAATTGCGGCGCAAAAAGAAACTAACATTGAAATGACACATTCGTCTTACAAAAAACAAAATAAAAATAGAAAAACAAAAAACTAACTTTTACAACCGAATATAGAAAAAAGTAAAAGAAAAAAGAAACGAAATTTGAAGAGTAAACTTAAGAGTTTAGAAATATGAGAAGTAGAGCTGAGAATTTTGTGCAGGGGTAAAATTTAAACTTTAGAAACTTGAGAAATATGTTTAAAAATTTAGAAAGTCGATGGGTAGTATATGAAAATATAAAAGTTGGGGGGTTATAATTAAACCAGGCGGTCTGATCGTGGTATCAAGGTCAATCAAAAATATTTATAAAATTCACTACTTAGCTACCTAGACTGCAGATAGGGAAGTAGGGTTGTCGAATCCACAGGGAACACGTGGAGAATGCTAGTGTTAAAAAAATCCAAATCCGAAACCGAACCCGAAATATCCGAAATTCCGAATCCGAAATATCCGAAAATTCGGATATCCGAATTTTCGGATTCGGATTCGGATATTGATTTTGGAAAATTTCGGATATCCGAATCCGAAATATTTATTTTTTGATTATTTATTATATTTAAATAATTAAATATATATGTCTACCAGACATTAGAAACCCACATTAGAAACCCTAGATGAGTAAAACCCCTAAATCCTAATCTGAGAGAAGAACGTTGCCGTCCATATTCAATCAACACAGCCACCTGCCGCTCCGACCGGCGCCTATGTTCCGACCGCCTTCTGCGCGACAGTCTATGCTAGTCGGCCAACTATGTTCCAGTTCCATGATTCAAAGGTTCGTTCCGATGTCAAGCAAGTTGTAACCAAAGGTTCGTTCCAGTTACACGATTCAAAGGTTCGTTCCGATGTCGAGCAAGTTGTAATCTTGATCTATGTTTCCAATTTTTGGATTGCAAGTTGTAAGTTTGAATTATGTTTCAAAATATCTCCGACTGTTTCAAAGACTTGGGATCTTTGCCTAAGATATTTGTATTAAATGGATTTTGAATAGATTTACCCTTACATCTAAATTTATGAAGTTGAAATTGGTGTGTGAAACTTCAACTAAACTGCAGTATATCATAATTGTAAACCTCTATTTTCTAAATTGCAGTATATCATTTAGTAAACAAAACTCTACAATCTTTTTTTTCAGATTTCGGATATCCGATTTACTATCCGAATCCGTATCCGAAATTTCGGATATCCGAAGTGTTCCTCGTGAAAACATGTGATGACTTTATAGTCATAAAATAAATTGTTTTTCCTGAAAACATTGGTATGTGTACATGACCATAATATGAAACTGTGTTCCTGGAAACATTGATAAAACATTTGTACATAAACAAATGATAAAACCATTTGTATGTAAACGATTAGCAGATCCATCTGCACGAAAACGTTTCAATGTATATGATAAACAAAATAAGGCAATCATATCAAGTATGACCTATCAAGTTGACCCATCATGATATCCGAAATTTCGGATACGGATTCGGATAGTAAAATCTACTATCCGGAAATTTCGGATATCCGAAATTTCGGATACCCGGTTTTGAACACCCCTAGATTCAATTACTACTAAAAATTAAAACTTTATTACTTAAAACACTTGTAATTATAAAAAGAAACTTAAATTGAGTTTAGAAAACTATTGGAGAAAGATGACCACTCTTGGATTCAGATTTAGCAAAGCAAACGCACAATTTCAATTTTAAATCAGATCAGAGATTACATAGACATAACCTTGTTTAAATTGTTTAACTCAACCACACAATAATCAATTCAATCACAAAACCGGATTATTCCCGATGCAAGAAAACCAAGAAACGACGATAGATGCGATAAACCGAAAACATGCAATTATTAATAAGTCAAACACACAATTGAAATCAAAGAACTTAAAGGGTTCACAAAACTTCAATCCAATACTGATCATCTACTGAAATCATACAAACACATGCATAAATCGTTCACCTGGAGGGATCATAAATTTCAATTGGCCGCTCATGATTGTCAAAAACAATAAAGATTCAAATTTCAAACTTACAAGCATTCAAAACTAAGAACAATTGGCTAAAAACTCTCTGGAATCGCCTTAGAACTCCTCTGGGACAGCTGGAAAGAAGAGATATTCGACAATGGGATCATAATAGCTTTATAATTGAAATTAGGTTAAAATTGTCGTAACTAGCTTACTTCGCGTGTCGCGAAACATTCTGGCCAGTCATTCGCGTGGCGCGAAAGACAAAATAGTCGAGTGGGCTTTTTCAAGCCCTCGCGTACCGCGAAATCTCTTCTCCTGAAGATCCATCTTTTCAGAAATTTGACTTTTAATTTTTTACTTTGACTTTCTTTGACTTCTCGGGTTTCGTGCCTTCTTATCAATCACTCGTAAATTTTCGTTTTTTAGCACCATTACCCTGTAACACTCCAAACTCCAAAACACACATAAAACCGACTCGATAAACACAGTTTAACTATTAGAACGTACAAACTCGACTCTTATACACGGAATATTTAACCCTACATCACGGTCACATTATTAAAACGACAAACTCGTTAAAAAAATTAGTAACAAAAATAGTTATATAATGGTATCGATATTATTCAGTCGGTGTCGGTCTCGGTTTTCTAGGTAGCAGCATATTACCGTCAATCGATATAACCAACGATACCTAAAAATAATATTTAACGTTTTTAAAAAAAATTAACGAACAAAAGTTATTGAATAAAATAAAATTTAGTAAAAACATATATTCTATATAATACAATGGGCTAAATGAAAATTTTAGAAAATTAAATGTTTAATTGATAAATACGAAGATGTCCCATTTCAACGGACTATACATCCAGACGGTATAATATACTTTAATATTGAATTATTATTTTATTAGTTTCATTTATTTTAAAAAAATGTAGAAATATCGATGGGCTAGTAGAACCATTGATGCAAATATAATTAAGAAGTGTTTTGTATAAAAAACAATACGAGAAGAGAGGTTTCTCCCATATGAGTGTATGGGAGATTGTAAAAGACCATGACAAATGAGAACCCGTTCCGGTTATGGGTGGGGAGTTTGAATCTCAATCCCAAAAGAGAACAAAAACATCGAAGTCGGGCAATTACACAAGTTCAAATGACGGTTTAACTAGCAAGGTCCCCGACCCAAACGAAGACACAACTCCGACATGGCCGTCACGTAAAGGGAAAAAAATGGCCGAGTCATCAAACAAGAGCAAGGAAAGTTTGGTTGAAGCTCTATACGACTATAGGACAATGAAAGAGAAAGAAAAAGATGAAAAAAAAACAATTTTGAAAGAAATTAGATGAAACAAAATTGGCCATGATGGAAGAACGACGAGAAGCTATCCGGCAAGAACAATATGATGGGGACATTAAGACTTTCCCGAACTGCATGGCGGTATCCCTGACCCGTTTTTTGCAAATCGTCCTACAAAGTAATTTTTATGTTTTATTTTTCAAATGACGTGGCATTACATGACCTGTTTTGATTAGGTAATTCTTACGGTACTTAGGGGTTGAAGGGGTTCCACCCCTCCACCCTAATGCCTCTCATGTGAGAGTCACATGACTCTGAATTAACGGAAAGGTTAGGGTCCATTACTTTTAGAGATAGTGTTAAAAATTGAAACGTTAGGGTTAAAAATTTGAAAGTTGAAGATGAAAAATGAAGTTTACTAGAAATTATAAAATTATTTGTTTATGAAAATTTTAGAAAATTAAATGTTTAATTGATAAAAAATATAACAAAGTTAGGGTTAAAAATTTGAAAGTTGAAGATGAAAAATGAAGTTTACTAGAAATTATAAAATTATTTGTTTACGAAAATTTTAGAAAATTAAATGTTTAATTGATAAAAAATATAACAAAGTTAAGGGTTGAAAGGTTGTATTTGTTACCGATATTGGTAAACATGTTCTTACTAATTTAGAAGTTGAGATTCCAGTGGCGACATAATTAACAACCCTTACTAAAACAAATTACGGTGAACAGGGTTTTGTTTTGGTTGGTCACATGGCACTATGTCACGTGGCATGTTATGAGTGGACAATTTTTTTTGTTTTTTATTTTCTTATTCAACCCTTATAATATATATAATACTAGGTTAAAATCCCGTGTAGTACACGTGTTAAATAAATAAAATTTTATAAATTTAGTAATAAAAAATTTATATTTTTAAAAACCCGTGTAATACACGGGTTGAATAAATTAGTATATTACATCGATTGAATAAAATATAATCTAATTTGTTAACAAACACATTTGTCAAAATATGTTTTTAAAAAATGTAATTTGTCGTGACGGTTATAAGGTCTGTTAAGTTAGTTTTTAAAATATTTTTTTTCAAGTGAGCATTACTTTTTTAATTTAATTGATAAATGTTAGTTCATATTAAGTTTATTTGATTGATGATATAATAAATATTTATAATTAAATAATACGGGTGTTGGGGGCCATTTACCCCAATACTCATTTACTCAACAAAACTGCCCAATAGAATTCTGGCAACTCAAAACTACTCATTTACTCAGATTTCATTAGAAACACCCTACTCATTTACTCACCAACTTTTTTTTTAAAAAAATGAACATTTAATTTAAAAAAAAAGACAATTTCATTAAATAAAAATTAACATAATACAATTAAAAATTAAAAAACCTATAAAATAAATAAAAGCTAGATAATAAAATTTTAAAATCTAAAATGTGCAAATTTCATCCATATTTTGCGGCAATTTCACGTTTACGTTGCAATACAATCGACAAGTACGGGTCTACGAGATGATCATGTGATTCGGTGAATGTTTTGATGTCACCATCCTTTTGTTTTTCAAACATCAACTCAATCGTCGTTTGTTCTCTTTTTGATTTTGCTTCCACCATCTTATCCCGAATATTTTTTTTTTTCTAACTCCAACGCTTTCATAGTCTTGTATTCTTTGACTATGTCTACCAAATTTCCCTTACTAGATGAACTTTCGGCCGATTTCTTCCCCGGACGTTTTGGTCTTGTCGGTGTCGTGTCGTCTTGCGGTTCGGCGTTCACGTTTATGTCGGGAAAGAGGTTTGTAAAACCCTCCGGGTCACTTGGGGTTCTCGACTCGGAAGTTTTTGTTCTTTTTGAGGATTGACTTACTTTTAAATCATCGCCCATCAATGCTATGGGTTCCCATTTAGCATTGTTGCGTACAACCTCCCAACATTTCAAGTTGGTGAATGGCCTTTTGTACACTTTCTTGTAATGGCTTAAAGCCGCTTCAACAAGGTCCAAATCACTTGTACCACTTGGCCTTCTTTGTTTCTATATATATATATATATATATATATATATATATATAATTTGAAACGTTAGATAAGAAAATTAAAAAATACCTATATAATTTGGAAAATAAATCTTACCATTTGTTGGTAACACCCGTTGAAGGCGGTCATTTTTTTATTAAGATCCTTCCACTTCCAAGACATTTGGTCAACGATTCGATCGTTTTCACCAAATAAAGCGGTAAAATGCGCAATGACTTTCTTCCAAAACGATTCACCTTTTTGTTGAATTCCTTTTATTTTATTTTGTGTCTTGTGAATATAAGCTTGGACCACGGCAATTTCTTCTTCTTCCGTCCATCTCTTTGGTGGTAGCCGGTTTTTGTGTTGTCTTTTCAGCTTGGAGCGGTCATCTTCAACTTCGACTTCTTCTACTTCAACTTCTTCATCAACATCCTCCTCTTCCGTTTCTTCATCAACATCCTCATCTTCTCCTTCGTCTTCAGATTCCGAACGGATGATTTCGTTTGGATCACGATACGGTTGGTTTTGGTATTGGTAGGAAAATTGAGATAAAAAATTATGATCCATATCAAGCGAAAATTGAGATAAAAAATTAGAATCCATCTTTGGATCGGTTGAACTTTGAGGGTAGTAGTTTGGATATTGAGATTGTGGGAAATAGCTTGGAATTGGTTGATGAGGTGGTTGTGGTCGTTGAGGAGGTGGTTGGGTTCGTTGGGGAGCGGCTTGGGTTCGTTCAGGTCGCGGTTGAAATTGAATTTTTGACCTAAATTTTCTAGGCTTTGTTGATTTTTTGGATGACCCTTCAAATTTTTTTTGTAGAGTGTAAAATTATATAGATGAGATGAAAGATATATAGATGATAGGTAAAAATATATGTGTGTGGAATGTGGGTATATATAGGTAAAAAATTAGTATTTTTTTAAAGCACCCAACCCACCCCCACCAATGGCTAGTAGCCCCAACGGCTCTCCCAACCACCTCCGAGTAAATATACTCGTTCAACCTACTCGGACTCCCATATCCGCCTCTACTCGATTTAATGGGGGTGGTGTTCCCCTTTACTCGATTGACATTTTCCCTACTCAATCACATGCGGGTATCCCGTCCCCAACACCCTAAGTATCCATAATTAGATTTATTAATATAAAGATTATTATTTAATAGGAGAGAGAAATAGAAAATCTAATATTTAATAGGAGTTAGAGGCGAAAAAATAAATGTAAGGAGTAACCAGAAAGTGACACGTGTCCTGAAGAGATTTTCATTTATTAGAGTAGTAAGATACGATTTTAACTCGCTTCTTTTTTTAGTTATTTCGTTTTTCTGCTATAACTTTTGTTCGTAGTTTTTTTAAAAAATGAAATGTGCGGCTGTTTTAGCTTTTTTTTAACGTTCTGGTATATATATATATTTTTAAAAACGGAGTTGTATTCAAAATCGAGTATATTTTTTGTGTCGTTTGCTATTTCATGTGACGTTACCGTTGCAGTGACGTTACCGTTGCAGTGACGTGACAAACCCAATCGCTTATTGTTTGCGGTTTTATCGTATCCGGTATCAGTCTTAGCTATTATGGTTTTTGACGAGTCGAAAAGATGATGACCAAACCTCTGTCACGTAATGCGGAGAAAAAACGACCGCTCCCGGCAAAACACCGGTAAAATTGCTAGTTATATTTAATAGGAGTTGGAATATGGGAATAGCAAAAGATAAAATATAAAAATATATCTCGTTACACACGTTGCTTTGGTTTTAAATTTGAAATTAAAAGTAGTTTTTCATCAACTTTTTAAACCTTCTTTAATACGTTTCAAGTTTTAGAAAACGATATATCATTATATCATTGAATCCAAAATGTTACGCTATTTGATTGGGTAGAGTCTTCTTGTATAAATTGTAAAATGGTTTTATGTTTTTAACATGTTTATTATAGCGGCACAAATAACCCAATTAAAATGGTGTGTATAGAAAAGGCAAGTATCTGGGCAGCGCCATGCACTAGCGCATGTAAATTTAAAAATTACTATAATGTTGTAATTGGTTCAGATGCACGATTTTATATTGGCGCGTTTCACTCCTTCAGTGGTGTGTCCAAACTCGTTACAATAGTGTTCCAAAATTGTAATTGTAATAGTTAATCTTAGTGGTGGAACTATAGGGGGTCCGGAGGTCCGAAGGTCCGTTGACCCTCCAGCCGGGCAGCCTTTTCGTTTATAGTAGTATCATCGATAGTCCTTTTTGGTGGTTTGACCTTCAAGATATCATCATTAAACTAGTTTTAACAATAGAATTTACATTTACCTTTTTTACTCTAGATATTTTACTGTAACGCAACAACTATGGTGAAAAGACTCAAAGAGGATAGGTTGTTGTAGCATCCAGCTAGTTTCAATTAAGTGTTGTCTCTCATTGTATTCAAATTTAATTTTTAGTTTATTAGTTTATTTGAAAAAATGAACTAAGTTTTCTATATAACTTTACTAAGGTATGCTATCGTATTGTATGACTGTAATAATTTTTTATTACTTTTTATGTTATTTTATATATATACACACACGTGTGTGTTCCTTTTTTTTATCATATAGAGGAGATTATAATAGTAGACACAACTGTGGTACAGACATAAAAAAAGCTATATTGTGATCACCTAATTGAAAATTCCTAGTTTCATCACCGGATAATCTAGTGTTGTAATTGGTTTCGACACAAGTATTTTACGGCTTGAAAACCTTCAAAAGTGCATCAAAGCTCATAATAAAGGTGCGTCCAAATGTAAAAAGCCATTGCAATGTTATTAGTTTTGGTGCACAAGTATATAATAACGCGTCTAACACCTTCAACGATGCATCCAAAGGTTTGTTTCATTGTTGTAACCGGTTCAGATGTACATATTCGAATCACTTTTGTCAAATCATGTGGCATGTTTCTATAAATTTCACACTCAAATAATAAATATATCATAACTACATACTACGACAAAATAAAATAAAATTAAATGGTGTAACACATCATGCTAGTTTTTTAGAGTTTTCTATGTGCCAACGTAAATAATATTACAACAAGTTGTATTTTACATCAGTGATTACTGAATAACATTCAGAATGACACGTCAAAATATTAATTTCATAAAATGTAGAACCATCGTAACAAGTATCCAGACAAAAATGCAAACATAAGTCATCGATTTCAAAAGCGAATCTAACATGTGAACCTGTACTTGTCCGTTTTGTGGTGATTATAAGGGAAGTTGCCATTGACATTGAGACTTGAGAGAAGTATGTGTTGTGAGAGAACGGGATAAGAGAATGAGTCATCGATTTGGCTTCATACGACATTTAGAATTTAGATCGCTGATTTTGATTGCATATATTTCCTTTTAATCAGAGTCGTCCCTGAGATTTCAGGGGCCCTGTGTGACTAAAAAAAATGGGTCCCTAAAAATTTAAAATATAAACTTAAATTTATGAAGAAAAAAAATTGTAACAACACTATGTTTGATTTTTCTTTAAAAAAAATCAATTCAAAAACCTCTCTTGATTGAATTCATCCGATTTAATTTCGTAGGTAGAAGACATCGACGACTGTTGATGGAGTAAATGTCGTATATTTTTTTTATTAGGTAAAATTGTTTATATATATATATATATATATATATATATATATATATATATATACTAGGTTAGAAACTCGTGTAATACACGGAGTTCAGTACTAAAGAGACGCACTAAATAAATCTTTTAAACTAATTTTTATTTGACCCTTTAGATATGATTAAAACTCGAACCGACCCACCCATAAGTAAAAGATTTATCTTCACTTCGTATGGTAACTCCAAAGGTTGATTGAAGAATCATATGATAATTTCAAAAGTTTATTGAAGAAAATCATAAATATGGAAAGAGTCTCACGAATCATCTCTCACAACGATTTTTTGTTTCCTAAAATTTAGTAATTGAATTTGTAAGAAGCATCTTTGACTATGAGAAATAGATCGACGGTTTAATTCCAATTCAAAATTTAAAAAGCCCTCCTAAGAGAAAAAAAAAGTAAAAACATCTAAAAACAGTCCTAGTAATAAATGGTGAAATTTGGTGGGAAAAAGTGAGTCTATATTGGCTGTGGTGCTGGCACGTATCACCAAAGATATTGTTTTATTAGTATAGACTAGCTTTAACCCCGTGTGTTACACGTGGTGAAATATTAAGATTATAATGATAAATAACTTAACACCTCTCTTTTATACAAATTTTATATATTTTTTCAAAAAAATTAAGCTAAATATGAAAAGATTGAATAGTGAATGTAAATGTGTTTTGAAAGGAAAAAAGCTTGTGAGATTGAATGTGGTTCCGACATGTGTCTATTTATTTAGTCTTTTGTTATAATAGAGATTTATTATTGAGTGAACAATATTAATCAAAAATATAAATAAATTTTTCTTTAAAAAAAGGACTAGGCATAGTAACAATATTAATCAAAATATAAAGAGTAAATTATCGTTTGATTAATAATTTTACTGTGAGATTCGAGTAAATTAGGAATTAGAATTAATTATCAAATCATAAAAAGGTCCTAGTAATGAGTAATTATAGGATTTCAAATTCAAAAAGTTATAATAATATTTATCGAGTATTTAGAGCAAATTGTTTTAAGGGAAAAATGGGTGTGAGATTGTGTGAGATTGAATGAGTTGATGCTAAGTGGCAAATAATTAGTTTTTTTATTAGAAGAGAGATGGACCTTTTTTTTTCGGCTTGTGTAGGGTATTCGAATCCTCAGGATCGGCTTTAAAAAAGGACTAGGCATACTAACAATATTAATCAAAATATAAATAGTAAATTATCGTTTGATTAATATTGTTACTGTGAGATTCGAATAAATTAGGAATTAGAATTAATTATCAAATCATAAAAAGGTCCTAACAATGAGTAATTATAGGATTTCAAATTCAAAAAGTTATAATAATAGTTATTGAGTATTTAGAGTAAACTGTTTTAGGGGAAAAAGGGGTGTGAGATTGAATGAGTTGATGCTAAGTGGCAAATAATTTAGTTTTTTATTAGAAGAGAGTTGGGCCTTTTTTTCAGCTCGTATAGGGCATTCGAATCATCAGGACCGGCTCTACACACATGCACATATTATGTAAGTTGAAGCAAAACTCCGTCACTAGGGCTCTGGATGATCCATGGATGTTAGGTGATACACCTAACCAAGCAATGAAATGGTTATGAGGAGATTACTCCTTGCGACCAAGCTTTGACGTGAAAATAATTATTGGTTTTATAGTGAGATTAAGCAAAAGTAGAGTAGACAATCTAACCTTCTTTTGCCGGTTAGAATGGATATTTATACTTATCGTTGAACATAAAGTGTCATTCTCAATCGTTATAGGATAACCGTCAGACCATACTGTTAGGGGAGCCTTTCATGTCTTACACCATTCTCAACGATTTATGCTCAGAGAATGAGTAGCTAGTGAATGAGTGAGGTAACGCCTACATAACACTCACTATTTGCTCACAATCACTAATCATACCCGTTGCCATTATTTTTAACTGACGAATGTTTAATTAACTCAAACAAAAATTGGTTTTTATTTTTACAAAATAATTACGAGGAAGAAGAATATTGTGAACCACAAACAACCACCATCCACGTACTCCACCGAATCCCACCACTAAGATATCAATATTCTTCACAACCGATAAGACCTAGATAAGGTCTAACCTCTCTCACCCGTCAGATGGATTCACTCTCCTCATCCAACGGCGCTACTTCTCTCACTTATCTCATCCTTTCACACCCTCCAACTCTATACATCACCACCACCACCACCACGCTTTCTCAATCTACACACAACTCACCACCAATGGCATCAACCACCACCGCCGCCGCCGCATCATCCTTCATCGGAACCCGTTTACCGGACCTACATTCCAACTCCGGTCGAGTTTCAGCCCGGTTCGGGTTCGGAAAGAAGGCACCCGCCCCGAAAAAAGCATCCAAAACCGTTACATCAGACCGCCCGTTATGGTATCCCGGCGCCAAAGCTCCGGAGTATCTAGACGGAAGTCTGGTCGGAGACTACGGGTTTGACCCGTTTGGTCTGGGTAAACCGGCTGAGTATTTGCAGTTTGATTTGGACTCGTTGGACCAAAACTTGGCCAAGAATGTGGCTGGAGATGTGATCGGAACCCGGTTCGAGAGTGCAGATGTGAAGTCCACCCCTTTCCAGCCGTACAGTGAGGTTTTTGGGCTACAGAGGTTTAGGGAGTGCGAGCTGATTCATGGGCGGTGGGCCATGTTGGCTACCCTCGGCGCTCTCACCGTTGAGTCCGTCACCGGCGTTACATGGCAAGATGCCGGGAAGGTACGCTTTATGCATGATTTACTAGCTTAGAACCCATATATTACAGACGGGTGAAAATAACTAGGCTTCAAAAAATACGTTAGTTATATTTAATGTAATTTGAATTTATTTACTATTTGATTGTAAATAAAAGTTACATAATTAGATTTCAAAGTTTATTATAATACGAGATAATTTAAATAAATGTTTTTTATTGGTATAATTACGATTTGCTTTAAAAATATATTATTTTTATAAAATAGATGTGCATTTAATTTAATAAGAGAGATGCGTGAAAAAAATGATGAAAATGAATATGGAGGTGACACGTGACATGGAAAAACCTTTATCTGTGTCTACATTTTAACGTTAAATTAGAGGCCGGTTTTAATTTCATAAGTTAAAATCTAACCAAATTGCCCACGATTTAACCAAAATTGCCCCTGATTTAACGTTTAAATATATACAGAGTTAGTTAGTTGGATGAAAATGACTAGATTTTGAAAAGTCGGGACGAAAAAGCTAAAAAAAAGTTTTTAGATCAAAGTGGCTAAAATGACAAAATCACATGGACGAAAATAAACTTTACTCTTATTATTATAACGGCTAACTAACACACTCTCTAAACCTGTAGTTAAACCTACATACATGATTTTATTATTTGACTTAATTCTTATCACATTTGATAATGCCAGGACTTTGATACATGATTTATTATATGACTTAATTCTTGTAGTTTTATTGATGTTAATTAGGTGGAACTAATTGATGGATCATCGTACCTTGGGCAACCGCTTCCGTTTTCAATCACCACTTTGATCTGGATCGAGGTTTTGGTGATCGGATACATCGAGTTCCAAAGGAACGCTGAACTTGAACCTGAAAAGCGGCTATACCCAGGTGGCCCGTTTGATCCGTTGAACTTGGCCAGCGATCCCGAGAAGAAGGCGACCCTCCAATTGGCGGAGATCAAGCACGCCCGTCTGGCCATGGTGGGATTCCTTGGGTTTGCGGTCCAAGCAGCGGCCACAGGAAAGGGTCCACTCAACAATTGGGTTACACATTTGAGCGATCCGCTTCACACCACTATCCTCGACACCTTCGGCTTCTTCTCTTAAATGTCATCGATCTTCGGTTGATTATATATATCTTGTAAAGTTTATATCTATTTGACAAAGCAAGCAATCGGAACGATATGATATAATATGATATGATGGTTTTGTTGTCATTTGTATCATGCATGCTACTTTGCTAAATTTGTCTTTCAACGTAACAATGATATTGATTTTTAACCTTCACACTGATTATTCTCACTAATGCATAATATGCATTGCATGTGGTTGTTTAGATTTCAATTTCCGTTTCAGTTTGTTTATTAGCTAGTACACTTTAGTGATTTTTGTTATTACATCTGAACTGAATTTATGTGGAGAGAATGACCAATGAAGACATGCTCGAAAAGACTTTCTTCGCGTTTCATGCCTCTAATTTGCTCCGGTCGTAGCAACACTGAGAATGTAGATTCACTAAGTACTCAAAATTTGTAACATGTATACTCGATACAGAGCAAAACAATAAGCTCCTACTTCAAAACCATCAAGCGTGACCAGACGGTGTGAGCCTGTTCCAAGAAGCGAATGTGACAACTTCTATTAAACAAAAATCAAGTTGTTAACATTGTCTCTCCTCAAAATCCACCACTCAAACATGAATATAACAACACGGAATTAACCATTTTTTAAGGAGTTCAATTATTTCTTTTGACCAGATCATTTTGTTTTTTAAGGAGTTCAATTATTTTTTCGACCACACCATTTTGTTGAGACGTATAAAGAGCTTTAATTTGATGTACAATTAATTAGAAATATGAAGGGTCATAATACTTATCCTCTATTTGTGCATAAGGTTTAATCAAACAAGTCAACGGTATTATGGTGAGAGACCATAGAATCATAATTCTCCTCAACCAAGAGCAAGAAGCAAATTAAAGCCAAGAAAAATACAAAAACCCAGGTTATAAACTTTAATCTTATGAAGACGGTTCTGGTTGTGTTTTTTATTTCAACAACTACAAAAGACAATCATAATTTTTATAATTATATATATTGTAAACTCAGGCACCGCTTTTCTAACAGCAATTGGGTTACGAAAGCTCCAATGAAAAAGTCCACGATGAAATCCTTATCTTCTAGCATGTTGTCAATGCGTCACAGTGAGGGGATAATCCCTGTAACAGCCCTCCGACGTGAGAGTAAGTATCTAGGTGGTTGTGGTCGTTGAGGAGGTGGTTGGGTTCGTTGGGGAGCGGCTTGGGTTCGTTCGGGTCGCGGTTGAAATTGAACTTTTGACCTAAATTTTCTAGGCTTTGTTGATTTTTTGGATGACCCTTCAATTTTTTTTTGTAGAGTGTAAAATTATATAGATGAGATGAAAGATATATAGATGATAGGTAAAAATATATGTGTGTGAAATGTGGGTATATATAGGTAAAAAATTAGTATTTTTTTAAAGCACCCAACCCACCCCCACCAATGGCTAGTAGCCCCAACGGCTCTCCCAACCACCTCCGAGTAAATATACTCGTTCAACCTACTCGGACTCCCCTATCCGCCTCTACTCGATTTAATGGGGGTGGTGTTCCCCTTTACTCGATTGACATTTTCCCTACTCAATCACATGCGGGTATCCCGTCCCCAACACCCTAAGTATCCATAATTAGATTTATTAATATAAAGATTATTATTTAATAGGAGAGAGAAATAGAAAATCTAATATTTAATAGGAGTTAGAGGCGAAAAAATAAATGTAAGGAGTAACCAGAAAGTGACACGTGTCCTGAAGAGATTTTCATTTATTAGAGTAGTAAGATACGATTTTAACTCGCTTCTTTTTTTAGTTATTTCGTTTTTCTGCTATAACTTTTGTTCGTAGTTTTTTTAAAAAATGAAATGTGCGGCTGTTTTAGCTTTTTTTTAACGTTCTGGTATATATATATATTTTAAAAAACGGAGTTGTATTCAAAATCGAGTATATTTTTTGTGTCGTTTGCTATTTCATGTGACGTTACCGTTGCAGTGACGTTACCGTTGCAGTGACGTGACAAACCCAATCGCTTATTGTTTGTGGTTTTATCGTATCCGGTATCAGTCTTAGCTATTATGGTTTTTGACGAGTCAAAAAGATGATGACCAAACCTCTGTCACGTAATGCGGAGAAAAAACGACCGCTCCCGGCAAAACACCGGTAAAATTGCTAGTTATATTTAATAGGAGTTGGAATATGGGAATAGCAAAAGATAAAATATAAAAATATATCTCGTTACACACGTTGCTTTGGTTTTAAATTTGAAATTAAAAGTAGTTTTTCATCAACTTTTTAAACCTTCTTTAATACGTTTCAAGTTTTAGAAAACGATATATCATTATATCATTGAATCCAAAATGTTACGCTATTTGATTGGGTAGAGTCTTCTTGTATAAATTGTAAAATGGTTTTATGTTTTTAACATGTTTATTATAGCGGCACAAATAACCCAATTAAAATGGTGTGTATAGAAAAGGCAAGTATCTGGGCAGCGCCATGCACTAGCGCATGTAAATTTAAAAATTACTATAATGTTGTAATTGGTTCAGATGCACGATTTTATATTGGCGCGTTTCACTCCTTCAATGGTGTGTCCAAACTCGTTACAATAGTGTTCCAAAATTGTAATTGTAATAGTTAATCTTAGTGGTGGAACTATAGGGAGTCCGGAGGTCCGAAGGTCCGTTGACCCTCCAGCCGGGCAGCCTTTTCGTTTATAGTAGTATCATCGATAGTCCTTTTTGGTGGTTTGACCTTCAAGATATCATCATTAAACTAGTTTTAACAATAGAATTTACATTTACCTTTTTTACTCTAGATATTTTACTGTAACGCAACAACTATGGTGAAAAGACTCAAAGAGGATAGGTTGTTGTAGCATCCAGCTAGTTTCAATTAAGTGTTGTCTCTCATTGTATTCAAATTTAATTTTTAGTTTATTAGTTTATTTGAAAAAATGAACTAAGTTTTCTATATAACTTTACTAAGGTATGCTATCGTATTGTATGACTGTAATAATTTTTTATTACTTTTTATGTTATTTTATATATATACACACACGTGTGTGTTCCTTTTTTATCACATAGAGGAGATTATAATAGTAGACACAACTGTGGTACAGATATAAAAAAAAGCTATATTGTGATCACCTAATTGAAAATTCCTAGTTTCATCACTGGATAATCTAGTGTTGTAATTGGTTTCGACACAAGTATTTTACGGCTTGAAAACCTTCAAAAGTGCATCAAAGCTCATAATAAAGGTGCGTCCAAATGTAAAAAGCCATTGCAATGTTATTAGTTTTGGTGCACAAGTATATAATAACGCGTCTAACACCTTCAACGATGCATCCAAAGGTTTGTTTCATTGTTGTAACCGGTTCAGATGTACATATTCGAATCACTTTTGTCAAATCATGTGGCATGTTTCTATAAATTTCACACTCAAATAATAAATATATCATAACTACATACTATGACAAAATAAAATAAAATTAAATGGTGTAACACATCATGCTAGTTTTTTAGAGTTTTCTATGTGCCAACGTAAATAATATTACAACAAGTTGTATTTTACATCAGTGATTACTGAATAACATTCAGAATGACACGTCAAAATATTAATTTCATAAAATGTAGAACCATCGTAACAAGTATCCAGACAAAAATGCAAACATAAGTCATCGATTTCAAAAGCGAATCTAACATGTGAACCTGTACTTGTCCGTTTTGTGGTGATTATAAGGGAAGTTGCCATTGACATTGAGACTTGAGAGAAGTATGTGTTGTGAGAGAACGGGATAAGAGAATAAGTCATCGATTTGGCTTCATACGACATTTAGAATTTAGATCGCTGATTTTGATTGCATATATTTCCTTTTAATCAGAGTCGTCCCTGAGATTCCAGGGGCCTGTGTGACTAAAAAAATAGGCCCCTAAAAATTTAAAATATAAAGTTAAATTTATGAAAAAAAAATTGTAACAACACTATGTTTGATTTTTCTTTAAAAAAAATCAATTCAAAAACCTCTCTTGATTGAATTCATCCAATTTAATTTCGTAGGTAGAAGACATCAACGACTGTTGATGGAGTAAATGTCGTATATTTTTTTTATTAGGTAACTTTGTTAATTTGGACATGTTCCAATGATGAAGTAACTGTTAATGGGTTTTTAAACTCAATTTATATGACGCATAAGTTAATTGTTAATTGTAATTTGTACATAGCTCATCAGTTAATTTATTTTTTAAACTCAGTTTATATTAAATATATTTTTATATAATATATATAATTTATAATTTTGGGCCCCCTAAAAAACCAGGTCCTGAGCGGTCACCCACCCCGTACATGCTCAGGGCCGGCCCTGCTTTAATAGGATATAGAGATGAAGAGGGTAAATTTAAGGATGATGACAATATCACACGCAAATTGGAATGTCTTAAAAAGTGAAAACTACCATCGAGGTTCACAAACCAAAGTTAGTTTATGCAATTTATGGTTTTATATAATTTTTAATGACATGTAAGTTACTTTGTATTTGCAAAAAGCCAGGGGCCGTAAAATAGGTTAAAATGGATTCAATTTAAAACAGGTTGGATCAAATTAGAAGGGTTGACAAAACTTTCTTATTTTGTTATTTATAACTAACATGTTAAATATGATAAAAACTAGATGGTTACGATAGTAACCTAATCCTTTTTTCTTTTTTTTTCTAGTAAAGGGATATGTAGAAAGTTTTATGCATAAGAACACATTTTGTATTACTTTCAACGTGTTTGACCCATAAAATAAAAATATTTAATAAGATACATTTTAAGAACATGTGAATAGTACTAGCGTATTATTGGACCCCTTCTACGGTTTCAACATGTGTCAGCAATTAATTGCTGGCTTTTATTATTGTATAAAATATATATATTACACAAAGTACAGTTAACAAAATATCGTTTCAGCCCAGTGGTAAGCATTCTCCAACGCAAACTTCTTCACCCGGGTTCAAGGCCGGGTTGCCCCCCTTCCTTTCCGTTTTTATGTTTTTTTTTCGTTTCTTTTCTTTTTAAATTTCAAGTTTTTTTTTCAGATTCATTTTTGTTTCTTTTTATTTTTTATTTCTTTTTTCCTATATTTTCGTTTTTTAATATATTTGTTTATATGTTTTTTTTGTGTTTTTTATATACGAGAATACTTTATCTTTATCTTATTTTCACATTACAAGTTTTAGCGCTCACGTTGTATGACCATTATCGCGAATTAAGATACCGTCGCGAATTTGGAAGGTTGAGACATGTGTCACGTTTCCACTGGGTTATTTTTTTATTACTTTTACCGGAACTTTGTTTATGTTTTAAGATTTTAGGTTTCAAGGTTACCACTTTTAGGGGCCAACCAAACTGGTCAAGCGTACGCCACTTTTCCTTCCATTCTCCCTCCCACCTGAGTTTGAATCCTGGTGGGGTTTTTATTCACCATTTTTGTGTTTTTAAATATAGGTTTAAATATTAACACTACAGGGGTCTAGCCCAAGTGGTCCAAACACGCAACTTCTTCCTTTCGTTCTCCCACACCCTAGGGTACGTTACTGTTTTATGTTTATACTTTTTTCGCATCTTTCTTTTTGTTTTTTAGGATAAATATGTGCCCTCCGCGAAGAGCCGCGGTTTACAACGCCGCCACGGAGCGCGGGTTCCCACTAGTTGTTTAACAAAAGACTAGTGGTGACAAAATGAAAAGACGTGTCAAAATGAGTTGTTTTTAGTTTGGGTCAAAGTAGGGTGTTTACCGGTCTAACACTTCTTTGTCCATTTTTTGAATTTTGTAATTAATAATAATAATATGCATTACACATGTTTGGTAAAACAATATTATCAAATAATACACATATATTTTTTTCTGAATAAATTAATCTTGGAGTTGAATACACTTTTGACATGTTTTATTTACCCATTGCAACCTAAATTGACTCATTTTTCAGGTAATATGGATCAAAATAGTCACCTCTAGAAAAGATTTTCAGTACTCAAACACGGAAATGTACAAAGTTAATATAACAATGATATTTTTTATTTGAATACTCTAAAATTGTTATTTATTTCTACTTTTTATTATTTGGAGCTCAAACCTGCAAAAGGTAAAGGTAAGATGATTTTGGAGGAAGCTATAGCTGATTCTGAAAATTTGACTCATTTGAGATAAAAACAAAACACAACCCATATCGACCCAATCATATGTAAATGTGCAAAATTGCATATATGCCTCTCAAGAATAAACTTCTCTTCCTTGTACTTTTGTCGTTTTTCTTGCGCAGCCTCCTGAAATTTACACATTTCATGTCGTATTTAGAATGATAGTCGATTAATTACTTACTACATCCATCCCGATATAGTATAACTTTTGAAGTTCAAAGTTAATAAGACATGGTCTAGTAGCCAGGATGGACACGTTAACTATATGTTAACTAACAAGAAATGCTAGAATAAGACCATGCCTAATGAATTAAAAAATTGATTTCACAGATGTCAATTTTGACTTTGGAAAGTGTCATGTTTGACTTTCTGAAAACAGAGTTTTATGGGCATCTTTGGCTACAAGAACTACTTGTTTTAAGACTATAAGTAACAGAAATGTTGGATACTATATGAAGTATGATTGCAAATAAAATCTCACATATTTCCACCGGACAATTGATCCACATCCAACACAGAAGATGTCAACAACAGTGTGCAGCCCTGTCATCATCATCCGTTCACGCTAGAAGGATCAGGATCACGGTAAAAGAATTAGCAAGGGTCGAGTCGGGTTGACCCAAAACACTTTTGTTCAAAATTTGTAATATTTCCTTTTTTAAAAATAACTAGTTACGTCAAGCATGGTTAAAAAACAATTAAGTAATTTTTAAACATAATGATTTGAGAGGATTATAAAAACACTTTGGGCGCCTTTGAACCCATTTTATAAGTAAACAGGTCCAAATTTTCACATTTAAGGAAAAATGCTTTAGTTTCTAAAAACATTAGTGCTTTAGAGTAAAAAGCTCAAACAAGAACACTTATCAAATCAAAGAAAAACAATAAAATAGGCACATGTTAACTTATGGGAGAAAAAAGGTTAGTAAATCAATGAAAAAACACAATTAAAATTACATATATTCAAAAGCTGGCGGATGACTTAGAGCTTCCATAATGGTGGATGTCATCCACCAAATTAAACGCGTCACATCAGCTTTTCATTAATTATTCAAAAACTCATTTTTTTACTTCAACCATTCATTCATTTTCAAACACCCTTATATTTTCACATCATCACATACTTTTATATTTATATTCTATATACCAATAAACTTATTTATTATAATCTTATTTTTATATTTCGTATTATTTTAAATAATATAATATTCCAAACAAAATAAAAATAAATGAAAATAAAAAAGTTTCATAACAATAAAATTAAAATTTCATAACCTAAAAATTAAAAATTAGATAACCTAAAAATTAAAAGTTGAAAAACTAGCCGTTTGAAAACTAGTCGTTAGAAATAATATTATAAAATTAAATCATTTTCTAATTAAAAATTCATTTTCAATTATAAATTAAAATTTTAAAACTAAAACATTTTATAAATAAATAAAAAATGATTTTTCATTAACTTAGAAAACCATTTTTAATTAAATTTAAAACCAATTTGAAAATGTATACAATTTTAAATCATTAAAACAGTTAAATCATAAACGCATTTATCACTTGGTGGCCCACTCCCTTCGTCCACTTTCATCTGCAGAACCGAACAAGCTTCACGCCGGACAACACCTCCAACGCAGCCCTCATCCGCCATCTCCGTAGGGTTTCGCCACATCAGAACCAGATGGTAAAATGATCATTTTGATGGTAAAATGATCATTTTACCCTCATGTTCAAGGCACATGTCATAACTTAACAGAAAAAATTAACATCAGTTAGTTTAAAAGACATAGAGTGTGCAAAAGTATATAAAAAAAGACTTATAATATACTTATTGAAGTCAAAAGATATAAAATGTAATTTATAGTATAAATAAAGAACAATATGTGTAATTTACTCTAGAAACAAAATAATGCAGCACTAACATCCAAAATGTTCTCTCAAAACAAAAATATCAATGTTAATTAGAATAACGAGAAATACGGTTGAGGCGGTGGCATTATTGTGTCTAAGGAAAAAAGAAAAGCTCTAAAAACCCTTGTCAATATTATTTAGTATAAATTTTATTATATCCATCTTTTATAAAATTGGAAATCCCAGCAACCACCAAATACATACATACATACACACATGCAGTGCCGGCCCATTGGGCCTGTGGGCAACACGACCGTAGTCGCCTAACATTTTGAGTGGCAAAAAAAATTTTAATTATATATATATATATAGGGGACGTATCAAATGAAAACCCTGTTTTATTGTGTAAACCCTTAAACCCTACCTAAGCCACACAATCTTTTTTGTATATTATAATTTGTGGTTCTCATTAAATCTGGTTTTTTTGTTATTTTGTTCTTTTTAAAATCTGTTAAACAACCCAAAAAGGGTAAAAGAGTAAAGTTACATAGTTGATTTAACAAGTATGTACCCTCCCTCTCTCTCTATCTCCAGATCCTTCAAATTTAGGTTCTTTTTTACACAAATCTGTAAATTCTGTTCTTTTTTACACAACTCAGCAAATACACAAATTAGGGAAAATGAGGGGGAAAAACATCTTTACAAACATATACACAAATCAGAAAAAAAAACTTTAGATCCAAATTCACAAATGTCTTTACAAATACACAAGTGTAAAATCAAAATAAACAAGTGTAAAATAAAAATACACAAGTGTAAAAACAAAATACACAAGTGTAAAAACAAAATACACATATAACTTCCAGACATGTTTCGTCTTACACTACTTTTTTCCATATTTGATAGTTGATCAGCAAATCAAGAAACCAATTCAGTGTACATACTTTTATTTTTCCTTCTGCCAGCCCTGTTCGGTGTACAAAAACCAATTTAGTTTTAATGTTCATATAAGCTTGTAGATATTAGTAGATAAATATAACCTAGAAAAAAAAAATTATATCCTATTAAAATAAATCACAACCTAAAAAAAATGTTGATAAAAGCTTCAAAGTGCAAGTGCAAGAAAAAAAAACAAAAAAAAGGATCTCGATCAGATCTCATATCTATACCTGTCACCAAAAAAAGACCTCATATCGCAGATCTGGGTTTACACAAAAAAAACTTTAGATCCAAATTCACAAATGTTTTTACAAATACACAAGTGTAAAATAAAAATACACAAGTGTAAAAACAAAATACACATATAACTTCCAGACATGTTTCCTCTTAGCCTACTTTTTTCCATATTTGATAGTTGATCAGTAAATCAAGAAACCAATTCAGTGTACATACTTTTATTGTTCCTTCTGCCAGCCCTGTTCGGTGTACAAAAACCAATTTAGTTTTAATGTTCATATAAGCTTGTAGATATGTAGATAAATACAACCCAGAAAAAAAAAACTTATATCCTATTAAAATAAATCACAACCTAAAAAAATGTTGATAAAAGCTTCAAAGTGCAAGTGCAAGAAAAAAAAACAAAAAAAAGGATCTCGATCAGATCTCATATCTATACCTGTCACCAAAAAAAGAACTCATATCGCAGATCTGGGTTCGGAGATGACGACAATAGTGGCTCAAAATCTGGGTCCGAAGATGACGACAAACAGTGAGTTTGGGAATGGTGACAACCGTGGTTCTCAGCAAAAAAAGGATGAAGAAAGGTTGGTGTACAAAATTTAGTCGAAAGAAGTCGGAATTCTCTGGAAAACCGTGAGAGGTGGGGGTGAACCATAAGGAAAAAGGTGGTCTCTTTGTCTCTTCCACCCAAAATAAAAATTATTTGTTGCACAAATTTACCGATCTGGGTTTTAAGAGAAGGGGATTGAAGATGAAGACAAGATAATGTGATATGATGTTTAAGGGGATAGAAAAAGTGAGTATATACAGATGGAATTATTTGGGGGAAGAAGAGAGAGAGTAGAGGGAAAATTACACCAATACCCCTCTAGACTAAAAAATCTTAAAAAGGTCTAAGAAATGAATGAGTGGTTGTGGTAGGGTTTAAGGGTTTACACAATAAAACAGGGTTTTCATTTGATACGTCCCTTATATATATATATATATATATATATATATATATATATATATATGCTAGGTTAAAAACCCGTGTAATACACAGGTTCAGTACTAAAGAGGACGCACTAAATAAATCTTTTAAACTAATTTTTATTTGACCCGTTAGATATGATTAAAACTCGAACCGACCCATCCATAAGTAAAAGACTTATCTTCACTTCGTATGGTAACTCCAAAGGTTGATTGAAGAATCATATGATAATTTCAAAAGTTTATTGAAGAAAATCAGAAATATGGAAAGAGTCTCACGAATCATCTCTGACAATGATTTTTTGTTTCCTAAAATTTAGTAATTGAATTTGTGAGAAGCATCTTTGACTATGAGAAATAGATCGACGGTTTAATTCCAATTCAAAATTTAAAAAGCGCTCCAGAGAGGAAAAAAAAGTAAAAAATCTAAAAAACAGTCCCTAGTAATAAATGGTGAAATTTGGTGGGAAAAAGTGAGTCTATATTGGTTGTGGTGATGACAGATGTCACCAAAGATATTGTTTTATTAGTATAGACTAGCTTTAACCTCGTGTGTTACACGTGGTGAGATATTAAGATTATAATGATAAATAACTTAACACCTCTCTTTTATTCAAATTTTATATATTTTTTCAAAAAAATTAAGCTAAATATGAAAAGATTGAATAGTGGATGTAAATGTGGTTTTGAAAGGAAAAAAACATATGAGATTGAATGTGGTGCTAACATGTGTCCATTTATTTAGTCTTTTGTTATAATAGAGATTTATTATTGAGTGAATAATATTAATCAAAAATATAAATAAATTTTTCTTTAAAAAAAGGACTAGGCATAGTAACAATATTAATCAAAATATAAAGAGTAAATTATCGTTTGATTAATATTTTTACTGTGAGATTCGAGTAAATTAGGAATTATGATTAATTATCAAATCATAAAAAGGTCATAGTAATGAGTAATTATAGGATTTCAAATTCAAAAAGTTAAAATAATATTTATTGAGTATTTAGAGTAAATTGTTTTAGGGAAAAAAAGGGTGTGAGATTGAATGAGTTGATGCTAAGTGGCAAATAATTTAGTTTTTTTATTAGAAGAGAGATGGACCTTTTTTTTCAGCTAGTATAGGGCATTCGAATCCTCAGAATCGGTTTTGAAAAAGGACTAGGCATAGTAACAATATTAATCAAAATATAAATAATAAATTATCGTTTGATTAATATTGTTACTGTGAGATTCGAGTAAATTAGGAATTAGAATTAATTATCAAATCATAAAAAGGTCCTAACAATGAGTAATTATAAGATTTTAAATTCAAAAAGTTATAATAATACTTATTGAGTATTTAGAGTAAATTGTTTTAGGGGAAAAATGGGTGTGAGATTGAATGAGTTGATGTTAAGTGGCAAATAATTTAGTTTTTTATTAGAAGAGAGTCGGACCTTTTTTTTCAGCTCGTGTAGGGCATTCGAATCATTAGGAACGGCTCTGCACACATGCGCATATTATGTAAGTTGAAGCAAAACTCCGTCACTAGGGCCCTGGATGATCCATGGATGTTAGGTGATACACCTGACCAAGCAATGAAATGGTTAGCCAGACTAGCAAACGTATGAGGAGATTACTCCTTGCGACCAAGCTTTGACGTGAAAATAATTATTGGTTTTATAGTGAGATTAAGCAAAAGTAGAGTAGACAATCTAACCTTCTTTTACCACTTAGAATGGATATTTATACTTATCGTTGAACATAAAGTGTCATTCTCAGTCATTATAGGATAACCGTCAGGCCATATTGTTAGGGGAGCCTTTCACGTCTTACACCATTCTCAACAATTTATGCTCAGAGAATGAGTAACTAGTGAATGAGTGAGGTAACGCCTACATAACACTTACTCTTTGCTCATAATCACTAATCATACCCGTTGCTCTTATTTTTAAGTGACGAATGTTTAATTAACTCAAACAAAAATTGGTTTTTCGTTTTACCAAATAATTACGAGGAAGAAGAATATTGTGAACCACAAACAACCACCATCCACGTACTCCACCGAATCCCACCACTAAGATATCAATATTCTTCACAACCGATAAGACCTAGATAAGGTCTAACCTCTCTCACCCGTCAGATGGATTCACTCTCCTCATCCAACGGCCCTACTTCTCTCACTTATCTCATCCTTTCACACCCTCCAACTCTATACATCACCACCACCACCACGCTTTCTCAATCTACACACAACTCACCACCAATGGCATCAACCACCACCGCCGCCGCCGCATCATCCTTTATCGGAACCCGTTTACCGGACCTACATTCCAACTCCGGTCGAGTTTCAGCCCGGTTCGGGTTCGGAAAGAAGGCACCCGCCACGAAAAAAGCATCCAAAACCGTTACATCAGACCGCCCGTTATGGTATCCCGGCGCCAAAGCTCCGGAGTATCTAGACGGAAGTCTGGTCGGAGACTACGGGTTTGACCCGTTTGGTCTGGGTAAACCGGCGGAGTATTTGCAGTTTGATTTGGACTCATTGGACCAAAACTTGGCCAAGAATGTGGCTGGAGATGTGATCGGAACCCGGTTCGAGAGTGCAGATGTGAAGTCCACCCCTTTCCAGCCGTACAGTGAGGTTTTTGGGCTACAGAGGTTTAGGGAGTGCGAGCTGATTCATGGGCGGTGGGCCATGTTGGCTACCCTCGGCGCTCTCACCGTTGAGTCCGTCACCGGCGTTACATGGCAAGATGCCGGGAAGGTAAACTTTATGCATGATTTACTAGCTTAGAACCCGTATATTACAGACGAGTGAAAATTACCGTACATAAAATTCTTAAATTTTTATTTATATATTTTATAGGTGTAAAAATATATTATCTGTATGTATTAAAGATAAAAAACAAAATTCAAAATATGTAAAAATTAATATATAATTGGGTGTAAATAATACGTTAATTAATATTTAATTTAATTTGAATTACATTTACTATTTGAATAAAAATAAAAGTTATATAATTAGATTTTTAAGTTTTTTATAATAAATGATAATTTAAAAAAAATGTGTTTAATTAATATAATTAATATATATTTTTTAAATATATAGGTGTATTTGATATGACAGAGAAGCGAAAAAAAATGATGAGAATGAATGAATATGAGACGACACGTGACATGAAAAAACTTTTATTTATTAGATACTAGTTTAGAACCCGTGTCTACACATAGGATGGGTTCTAAATCTTTATGTATATATTTTACAGGTATACAAATGTATTACGTGTACTAAAGATAAAAAACAAAATTCAAAATATGTAAAAACTAATACATAACTAGGTTTCAAAAATACGTTAGTTATATTTAATGTAATTTGAATTTCTTTACTATTTGATTGTAAATAAAAGTTACATAATTAGATTTCAAAGTTTCTTATAATAAGAGATAATTTAAATAAATGTTTTTTATTGGTATAATTACGATTTGCTTTAAAAATATATTATTTTAAAAAAAATAGATGTGCATTTAATAAGAGAGATGCGTGAAAAAAAATGATGAGAATGAATATGGAGGTGACACATGATATGGAAAAACCTTTATCTGCGTCTACATTTTAACGTTAAATTAATTTCATAGGTTAAAATCTAACCAAATTACCCACGATTTAACCAAAATTGCCCCTTATTTAACGTTTAAATATAGACGGAGTTAGTTAGTTGGATGAAAATGACTAGATTTTGAAAAGTCGGGACGAAAAAGCTAAAAAAAGTTTTTAGATCAAAGTGGCTAAAATGACAAAATCACATGGACGAAAATAAACTTTACTCTTATTATTATTATAACGGCTAACTAACACACCCTCTAAACCTGTAGTTAAACCTAGATACATGATTTTATTATTTGACTTAATTCTTATCACATTTGATAATGCCAGGACTTTGATACATGATTTATTATGTGACTTAATTCTTGTAGTTTTATTGATGTTAATTAGGTGGAACTAATTGATGGATCATCGTACCTTGGGCAACCGCTTCCATTTTCAATCACCACTTTGATCTGGATCGAGGTTTTGGTGATCGGGTACATCGAGTTCCAAAGGAATGCTGAACTTGAACCTGAAAAGCGGCTATACCCAGGTGGCCCGTTTGATCCGTTGAACTTGGCCAGCGATCCCGAGAAGAAGGCGACCCTCCAATTGGCGGAGATCAAGCACGCCCGTCTGGCCATGGTGGGATTCCTTGGGTTTGCAGTCCAAGCAGCGGCCACGGGAAAGGGTCCACTCAACAATTGGGTTACACATTTGAGCGATCCGCTTCACACCACTATCCTCGACACCTTCGGCTTCTTCTCTTAAATGTCATCGATCTTCGGTTGATTATATATATCTTGTAAAGTTTATATCTATTTGACAAAGCAAGCAATCGGAACGATATGATATAATATGATATGATGCTTTTATTGTCATTTGTATCATGCATGCTACTTTGCTAAATTTGTCTTTCAACGTAACAATGATATTGATATTTAACCTTCACACTGATTATTCTCACTAATGGATAATATGCATTGCATGTGGTTGTTTAGATTTCAATTTCCGTTTCAGTTTGTTTATTAGCTAGTGATTTTTCTTATTACATCTTAACTGAATTTATGTGGAGAGAATGACCAATGAAGACATGCTTAAAAAGACTTTCTTCACGTTTCATGCCTCTAATTTGCTCCGGTCGTAGCAACACTGAGAATGTAGATTCACCAAGTACTCAAAATTTGTAACATGTATACTTGATACAGAGCAAAACAATAAGCTCCTACTTTAAAACCACCAAACGTGACCAGACGGTGTGAGCCCGTTCCAAGAAGCGAATGTGACAACTTCTATTGAACAAAAATCAAGTTGTTAACATTGTCTCTCCTCAAAATCCACCACTCAAACATGAATATAACAACACAAAATTAACCATTTTTTAAGGAGTTCAATTATTTCTTTTGACCACATCATTTTGTTTTTTAAGGAGTTCAATTATTTTTCCGACCACACCATTTTGTTGAGACGTATAAAGAGCTTTAATTTGATGTACAATTAATTAGAAATATGAAGGATCATAATACTTATTCTCTATTTGTGCATAAGGTTTAATCAAACAAGTCAACGGTATTATGGTGAGAGACCATAGAATCATAATTCTCCTCAATCAAGAGCTAGAAGCAAATTAAAGCCAAGAAAAATACAAAAACCCAGGTTATAAACTTTAATCTTATGAAGACGGTTCTGGTTGTGTTTTTTATTTCAACTACTACAAAAGTCAATCATAATTTTTATAATTATATATATTGTAAACTCAGGCGCCGCTTTTCTAACACCAACTGGGTTACGAAAGCTCTAATGAAAAAGCCCACGATGGAATCCTTATCTTCTAGCATGTTGTCAATGCGTCACAGGAAGGGGATAACCCCTATAACAGCCTTTCGACGTGAGAGTAAGTATCTCCGGTGATAAGAATGAAGGTAATGAGTACCGAAAGAGATGGAGTGATTGATGCATACCTGTAAAAGTGATGATACCTTTCCTTTTATATCATGTGGTTTCTGGCTACCTCATCAAAGGGGGTGTGGGGACTAGTGGGAACCACTACGGAGTCATGCGAGAATGCCTTTCATTTTGATTGGTGGACACGCATTTCTCCCATAGGAGTACGCCATGTGTCATAACCCACTACAAAAAAATAAGGGTATTTGGGACTAAAATTTACCCCGTATCAGTACTTAATGGTTATCAGAGAATGATTTCGCCAGTCCCCAGTCAGTGACGAATAGTTAGTCCTAAATAGTTAGATTAGTAACTGAAAATCAGTCCCCATTGTATGTCGCCAACAGGGACTAATAGTTAGTCTCTGATACAAAAAAACCAATCCTGAATTTGTCTCCCGAATACCACATTATTTCAGTCCCCAATACATTTATTTAGCGACTGAAAATCAGTCTCAGATAATAAGATATTTCAATCCCTAATGTGTAATTTTAGGGATTGAAACTCAGTCCTTACAAAATGTCTACATAGTCCCTGATATGTTTCGTTAAATTCATGATTCCATATCAAATCAGTCTCTAATAAGATGATGTTTTAAAGACTGATGTTTTACAATTTGACCCGGCCATTAGAAGTCTACATGCTTTTTTTTGTCATAATTAAAATTGTTTAAAAAAACATTTTTTATGGAACTACTAATTTTAGTGTTTCACATTAATATCATAAAATAGTAATAAACATTTCGTAATACACAATAAAATACACATGACAAAACAATCCATTTTATAAAATATAGGATCATTGGATTTTAATAACCCCATATTTTACTAATTGGCCAATAATAATCATAATTGAGAATATTCTTACCACCAGTCCCTAATTTCAAACTATTTTCTTACATTGGATTCCCGGTTAAAAAAACTTAACGCCGTTAAGTTTTATATGACGTGGACATCTACAAACCGTCGGAAAGTCGAGCCAAGCTAACAGTAGTCTCGTGGTGGCTTTTGAAATTGGCTCGGGTGGTGTTTAACTGGTCTCGTTAAACACCACCGTTGTCTCTGTTTGAGCTTACCGGATAAACGAGACCAGTAAAACACCCTGAGAGCCAATTTCAAAACCCACCACGAGATCACTTCTAGCTTAGCTCGACTTTTCGGCGATTTGCAGATGTTCACGTCATATAAAACCTAACGACGTTAAGTTTTTTTAACGGGGGGTCCAATGTAACAAAATAGTTTGAAAGTAGGGACCGGTGGTAAGAATATTCTCAGTTGAGATTATTATTGGCCAATTGGTAAAATGTAGGATTATTAAAATCCAATAATCCTAAAATATAAACAAACATTTAAAAGTAACAAAAGCCGAGTACAAATTCAACGTAATGTCAATACAAAGTTTCACTGAAAAATGAAGTTTGATACAAAAGTCGATCATTCTTCACAAACTCCATCAATATCAACATCGGAGTATTTATCTTTCCTTCCTCTAACCTAAGAAAAAATTGTAAACAAATAATTATCAAATGTTTGTTTAAAGCAAGTATGAGCTTAAAGCAAAAAAAACACAGCTAACCCTCCGATGGGTATGAAACTGATTAGTTGTCATAAATCATATATTACGTTGCTAACCCCTACAAGAAAAGACTTTGTTTCATGTCCTTTGAGTAGTTGTCATAAAACATATATCACGTTGCTTCTCTTAATTTGCTTTCTTTCCAAGACATTTGAGATAAAATAACACCTGATGTTAACTCAATCATCATGTCCTTATCGTCTAGTATCACTGCGACACTAATCACGATAAGATTATGCTTGTAACATAGAAAATTGAAAATACAACTATCATTGATCTTGGGATAAATGCAGAAGTAGAGTATTTTTTGTCATAAACCTGTGTAAGCTAATGGTTTCTGTAGTGCACATAACATAATACCTACTTGCCTCCCAATTGACTAAAACAAGTTATACTTGCAGTTGATAATAGTAAAAATAATGTTTCTAACATGAATACATTTACCGTTGGTCATTTGGTGCAACGGTAGCATCAAGACTTCCCTTAGTGGAGGTCTTGAGTTCGAATCCTGGCAACAGCAAAAAAGGGGTCTGTGGCCAGGTCAGGGGGTTTACCCAGTTGTGAGGGGTTCCTCCTGTGATGGGCTGCCCTAAATGTTCTAGGTGTTGCCCCGAGGAAACCCAATTATCCTATAATATCTAGCGTTGCCGTTAAAAAAAAAACAGGAATACATTTGATAGGTGAGAACACTAACCGTATAAAATGGCCAGCACCAAACCACAAACGATGGCTGTAGTTACCACCCACAACAGCGCACTTTTAATCCTCTTGCCAATAGTCCCGCGGACTAAAAATTTATATAAACACATACATGGTTGAAGTTTAATATAGCTATGTCACACCCCACTAAGGCGGAAGTACGGGATGTAACCGGTATATCGCATTAAACACAAGTACAAGAGAAACTAAAAGGAAAGTTGTGCAATACATTGAACCATACCACATGCTTCTAACGAATGTACGAATACATGAAAATCCTGAATCAATACAAAGGGTCTAAAATGCCCAACTACAACCAAAAGTACATAATAATAACTATTCCCAAAAGCAAGTCGTTTAAAGCTCGTTATCCCCATAACTGTTTACCTGAAAAGCATGTTTCAAAAACGGGCCAACTATAAAAATAGTTGGTGAACACGAGTGTTTTGCGACTCTATAAAAAGTAAGTAAATAAATTTTAAAATAAAATAGTAACCATCCGCAGATGATCAAGTACACGTGTTAAGATATAATAACCCTGAGCCACAATCAAAACCGTCAAACTAGTTGTTGCCCATGTATCCAGGTGTCGAATGTGAACACCTACTATGGCTAATTATGCGCCCAAATGACCCTACAAGTCTGGTTGGCGGGACCAACCCTGGGCGGGGGTGTCAACCCAAATAGTACTATTCATAATTTCCACCGGTTATCCAAGCTAATTGATTACGTTAAGTGGGGACTTAATACATCCATAAGTAAACCCAGGTAACCCTAATCCCAAGTAACAACGTGTAGAGTGAAACAACTTTTCCCTTGTAAAACAGTAAAAATTGAAAAATGAGGCCGCGAAACTCACCTGAACAACGTCGGTGATAAGTGTGACATAGTCAACAAAAATCGCAAAGTACGGTTAACATCCAAATTCTATCAAAAGCCAGCAGCCAAATGCAAGCAAAGTGTGGCTAGCAACTCAGTGCTACCAAGGTACGGCTAAATCCGCAAGAACCGCAAAAACAGGTGTCCTAACCGAGTCCTACTAACCAAGTAGACACAAAAAAAATAGCATTTAGGACGCCTAAAGTATAAAACTGAGTCTACTACTCAAAAAGTGGCTATGCAGTCGGTTGCATACCCAAAACCCGTGCACACATGTACGAACCGCTCAAAAGTTGTAAAACCGGCTTTTATATAAATTCGTGACTTTGAAACCTTAAGTTTTAGATTTTATTAATGAATATCAGTAGCTATAATATCATATATGATAAAATCTAAAGTCACAGTTTCGTTAGACCAAAAACGTGATTGTACGCGTAAAGTAAGGTTTAGGGTTTAAAAATCCGATTAATCCGAAATTAGGGTTTTAGTGTGATTTTAGCGTGATTTTAGCACCCAATTTAAAAGTCCAAATTATATATTTTTAATATGATAATACTTTTGTCCAAACTCCAATTAAGACTTTTATAAAAATATTTTTATACAAAAATTTTCAAAAATGGTAACTTTTTATAAAGTTTTAATGGACAATAATTCAAAAACCATATTTATACATAAAATTAATGCTTGAAACTTTCACTAATTGTTCATATACATGATAATTTTTCAATATCTAGATTATTTATTATGAATATAATATTGTTAAAATTTAACAAATTCGGGAAAAATAGTTATAATTGTCCAAACTTCACCAAATATTTAACAAATAAGTTTTAACTCAATATGAGATTCTATTATAAGTTTCAAGTCCTAATGTTGTCCAGAAGTATATGATCCCAAATTCAATCGTTAAAACTTCATAAATACCAAACACATACTTAGCCAACTCCAATTTATATGAATTTTGGATAGGTTTCATGTTTTATCATATACTAATTACTGACCAAATTCCAGATTTTTCCAATACTCAGAGGTATTTTTCCCCATTTTCATGTATTAAACTTGTAAAAATTTTAATAAATAATCTATAAATAGTTTAGTTACCAAACTTTTCAGATCTTACTTTTTATATAAATACTACTTTTTAAAAATAAATTTGAAAGCTAAATCAAAAATTTATAAAAATCCATAAAAAAAACAATTGTTGTATAAAAATAAATATATTAGTTCCATGTGAACCGGGGTTGAGTTTATAACCTAGTAACCACTTAAAATATCAAATATCTCAATACTAAATATTTTCGGATTCAATTCCCAACCAATGACTCATAAAACTATTCTAACATAAAATTAAATCTTAACGGGTAAAGTTTATACCTTTCGTATAAATGGTTCGCGTACGCGAAACCTCCCGTATTTAACATGCAATACGAACCAAAAACACCATTAGGGTCGTTTTTATCTCCCGAGCATTTTCATATGCTCAAAATTTACATGCAATGCCGTTTGGATGGCTATGCAACCCGATCAATTTCCTGTTTCGGTCATATAAACTGTTACAATCTGTTTGTATTCAAAAATATAGTTCCCAACATCTGATCGGAATTTCCTACGGTGAAAACATTTATATTTGTGCTAAGAAACAACTATCCAAAAATCGTCACGATCCAACGGTCGGATCTCCGGGGATCGACGATTCTTTGAGACTCAGTTTTTCAAATCTGAAAATCCGATCAATCATATTCGAGGGTATGAAAAGCATACCTAAAGAGCTCTGATTAAAAATTCCTCCGGTAGGGTTTTGCGTCTATGTGTTGACAAGATCCTACCAAAATTCATGCATTTCTAACGGTCGGATTTCCGGGGATCGTCCGATCTTTAAGACTGCGCATGCATAAAACTTTCTGGACAGAATTTAAAAACTCTTTTTAACGAATTTAAGCAAGAATTTAGACAAATCTGAGCTTAACATTGCGTTCGTAGCGTCGAGAAATGGTTCTAGGGGAAAAAAACCGCATCTCCAACCACCTTCAGCCACTGCCGGACCACCGTGGACCACCACCGGACCACCACCACCACCTGAATTCTCTGCCCTCTCTCTCTAACTTCTCTCTAAAAATTTTCAAATGATGGATTTAGTGGGGTGCCCCACTATATATAGTGGGGTGGTGTTGTACCGCGTGTTCTGATAACGGTATCCCGCTGAACCGAACCCGATAAAAATAGAGGCGTTATTTTATACAAAAATAAATTATTATAATTTATTATTTTCCCTCGAGTCCTTGCGTCTCGTAAATATATATCTTTTCGGATTTAAATTAAAATTTACGAAACCGTTCGACTTGGCTGTTAACGCGTATAAACCAGAACTTGATCAAATTTTTGATATTATAACACCCAAATAAATCTTGCTATTATTTTTTCGTTTACTAACGAGTTCCTTTCGTTTGAAAGTATATTTTAACATAATAATACTATTATTATTATATGAACTCGTCGAACACGGTGTTGACCTGAAAATTCGCGGTTGTCACAAGCTACCAATTTATTCTATTTTTATAACCTACATATGATTTATTGTAGCTGAAAAGTAACCTGATGGTAAGTGATATTTGTTTTATCAAATGAGACACCACACCAAGTCATTATGTTGAGTAAACAAGACTCAACACCAGGCTTTGGGAAGAGTTTATGACAACTTATCAACTAAATCTGATCTTTTGGCCCTGTTTCAAATTTGATTGTTATAAGCCCCAAGTCTCTCAAATGCAATTGCAAACATGTTTCTCGACAAAATAGTCTAATGCAACTCTAACAAATTACACTAGCAAATAGCAAATTAGCAGCAAGTTCAGTGACAGGCAGGAATCAATACTATATATTTCACTTTTAATTAACTCCACCATTTGGAAAAATGCTTTGATTTTTGAAACTTAAACAGCAAGTTGAGTATTACCAAAGTGGAATAAATTACTAAACGTTAAACTTAAACAACAAGTTGAGTTTTTACCATTGGAGATGCAGCTACACAAGGCTAAAATTAGGAAACACCATTGGAGCGAGTGGCGTACCCACCTTATAGGAAGGTGGGTCGTCCGACACCGATAAAAAAAACTTTTATTTGTTATATATGTGGTATAATCTCGACCGATCCCCATGAAATTTTGACACCGACCCCATAAAATTTTGAGCGGCCCCAAAAGAAAATATTTTTTAACACCGAACTTGTATAAATTAATAATTTAATTTGACATTTGAACTAAAAACTTAGTCAGTTAAACAATTACCCACATTTAATTAACTCATTTACCCATTTAGACAATTAAACCCATATTTAGTTAACCCATTAATTTTTTTATTAATTTAATCTAAGTAGTAGCAATCCTGATTCTTATCCATCGACGACTCGACGTTTCATATTCACACTTCACGCAATTAGAAGAACGACAATTTGCTAATCGCCATGCCGCCTAATCAAAGTTAACGCAATCAGAAGAACGATTAACCACGATTCTCCTCTGCCTCCTCACGATTTCAGGCTCTTTGTTAATCACGAATTCACGATTCTCGCCACCGGTAGTCGGTTCATTGTTCACAGCCTTACACCCTTGCCTACTCACGATTTCATGTAACTTTTTAAAAATTTTTCTTTAAATTTTGAATTTTGCTTATCATATTATTTTGCAATAATATTATGTCATATGTGCTATTTACTAATTGTAATTAGTGACAATGTGTGTATAATGTGACCCGACCCGATACTTTTTTTATATTTAGCGATAAATAATCGATCCAAAAAAATTTCAACCCCATAAAAAAAAATTCTGGGTCCGCCACTGATTGGAGCATTGGCAGACAAGAATAAAACTGCAGGATTGAGTTAGAAGCACGAATTTAGGTTCAGATAATAAAAGAATGTAAACTGCAGGATTAAGATTCATTTAAATTAGGTGTCAGTTATATGTGTGAAAAACTCTAACATTCTTTTTGCTTTAATGTACCTGGAGTATCAGATGTAAAAACGACAGCTTTCCTCTTTCGCGAAGATTGCGCTATTTTTTTGGCTTTCCTCTTTTTGCCAATGTACATGCAATATGAAGGTGTACAAACAAATCTCTAATTCAATTACATTGAATGCCAAGAATTCGTATCAACAAACACGTGTTTGTGTTTATAACTCAATTATATTGAATGTCAAGAATTCATATCAACAAACATCTTTAAGTCCAAACTGTGACCTAATTATTAAATTCCATCAGCAAACATGTGTCTGTGTTTATAACTATTGGATGTCAAATTTGCCTCAGAATTCATACCAACACATCAGAAATTGGAGAATGTAGTTATATAAAACCAAATATATGATGAACTAAAAAAAAGTAAATGATTTATACAAATCTCTAACTCAATTACATTGAATGCCAAGAAACTGAAACCTAATTTGTTCCACTAACATTACAACACTAAACCATCATCACTAATACGAATTCTGGTTAATAAAACCGTTTATAATAATTTCAATGTGTTATGAAATGAAATCCCTTTCAATCATGGTTAAAAAATCATTAACATCTAATGTATTTTTACAATTTTCCTAAATTCCTTATAAGCTTCTATAGAGTTAGAGAAAATGATTTATCTCAATTTTATTACAATTTCATACAATCCTAGAATATGAAATCTAGTTTGTTTCAGTTAAATAGAAAGCAAAAAATGAGAATTAAGAACTGAAAAAGCAAGAATTGAGAAACTAGTAACTCACAAATTCAAAATCAAAATTTGTCAATCTAAGATACGGTGTATAACCGTGAGAAGTAATTCAAAATCGTGACTTAGTGTGAGATAATCTGAAATCTGTTGTGCTTACAGTAAGATCCGCCTCCGCCAAGGCCACGACGGAACCCTAGCGCTAGATCCTCTCACCCGCCTATAAATCTTGATCATCGTTGTCCCTCATAACCTCCACCGGTCATCGTCTTCATCTTCTCTGTTTCCCACCGGTCAGCAACCCTATCGCCGCCATGTCGCCTAGATGTTTGCCGGAAGGGGGAGTCAGGACAACTGGGAGGTAGGAGCGCGAGAAAGGATTAAGTTGAAAGAGAAGAAACCCTAGGTCTTATTCGATTTTGAGACATCACGCGCGAGAAAGGAATAATGGGCGGGGTGTTGAAATTTTATAAAATCACGATTAAAAGATGACACACATATATTAATAATTTGTATTAAGTGTGTTTTTTTTTCTATAATGACACTTAAATGATGAGACACAAAGCGTGTGTCATGATTCGCGTGTCATTAAAGCTCTATTTTGTAATAGTGATGAACCTATACATGACATGTAATTTACGGGTTGATATGAACACGACGTTTTAAATCGAAAAGCATACATTTTTAATCTTTTTGTTGAATATTAATTCTTTAAAAACAGAAAACTATACATTTTTAATCTTTTTGTTGGATATTAATACTTTAAAAACCAAAAAACTATACGTATGAGAGACTTAATATCAGTCTCTAATCTTAGTCCCCGATATTGTTTGTTTCAAAAATAGTGAGGATTGATTTTGACTCTATAATATATTTCCTTTAAATTGGTGAACATATTTCTATTATTGGTGACTAAATATCAGTCTCTAGTTCTTTTGTCCGTATAACATGTCGGAGACTAAATATCAGTTCCGAATAAATATCAGTCTCTAATCTTAGTCCCCGATATTGTTTGTTTCAAAAATAGTGAGGATTGATTTTGACTCTATAATATATTTCCTTTAAATTGGTGAACATATTTATATTATTGGTGACTAAATATCAGTCTCTAGTTCTTTTGTCCGTATAACACGTCGAAGACTAAATATCAGTTCCGAATAAGGTTACGAAAAAAGATCTTTGACACTAATTTTCAGCCCCGATACCTCTAATCAAATGGTAGAATTTGTCTACCATAATTGGAGACTGAAAATTAGTCACTAAGCATTTCCTATACCAAAAGGCAATCGAGACTGATTATCAGTCCCTAATTAGGTGCGTATTGAAAATATAAGGAATGATATTTAGTCCCTAATACATTCTCTCTATACCAGAGACTCAAGATTAGTCTCTAACACATTTGCGTCATTACTCATTATAAAAGAAATATATTTGGGACTGAAAATCAGTAGCCAATAAGTTTCCCTCCAAAAAAACTTTACGACACACACATATTTACGACTGAAATTTAGTCTAAAAAAATGGGCCTAAGTATTAACGACCGATTATTAGTTGTAAAACATGTTAGGTAAAAATTAGTCTCAAATACCTTTAGCAATTGATAAATCAGTCATAGATTCTACATATTTGAGACTGATAAATCAGTCCCCTAGACTTTAGTCCCTAATAGTCACTTTTTTTGTAGTGACCGTTTTCGGACCGGACTCACATATACAGGCTTTTGGCTTAACTATTTTTATACCTGTTGATTAGGCTTTATGGGCTTCTCCACTTCATATACTTCACAAATTTTTTTTAAATAACTAACCAGTAAATAACAAGTGGATTTTCCTTTATTCTATATGAACCTTCTATATGATCCAGGGGCAGACTTATAGTAGGGTGAGGGGTAGCGCTACCCCTCAACTTTCTTGACGAAGTGGAAAAAAAAATAATTACGTGTTTTTTTGTAAAACGTTACCCGTGGAAAAAAAATACGTTACCACTGAGATTATTTTAATGCTACCCCTAAAAAAATATACTTTTATTAGAAGCCCGGCCACAAATGGTCGATTAAAACTGCTTTGGGCCTACTTGTGGTGGTTAATAGCCTAGTGGACTAATGAAGTAATGGGTTGTGGGATTTTGGCATGTGGGCTGATTAAAACTCATTTGTGGCCTGGCCTCTAGCAAATAACAAGTCGCTGCTGCTCATTTGTGGCCCCTGGTGACCTGGTCGACGACACAACACAACAACAGTCAACAAGAACCAGCAGCAGCAGCGCTGCTGCCGGTGGTGCGCAGCCGGCAACAACGACAGCAACACAGCAGCAAGCAATTGTCTGAGACACCTCCCACTCACCTCTGTAATCTTCTAACTTTTAATTCTAGATTTCTAGGGTTTGTGAGTGTATCTTCTTTTAGAGTTGATGTGCAAGTGCAAATGTGCGATTGTTCTTAATTTGTTTATTTGAGTATGATTGTATGACTAATTTTTTAATTGTTCCTAACTCTTGTTCTAGGGTTTATGTCTAATTTTTCAATTGTTCACTTAAGATTTTAGGGTTTATTGCAATTTGCAATTGTTTGGAAGATGAAAGCACACGCTAAACAAGCACTTATTAGCAATATGTTTAAAAGAAAGGCCCCGAAAAATGATGATATTGCTCCAACTCCAAGTAAAAAAATTGCTAGTAATAATGATATGCAAAGTACGCTAAAAATTAGAGTATTTAAAAATAGTGAACCCCTTGGGAAAAAAATTTCTCTAGATCAAAGTACGGTAAAAAAAATTCTCTTAGTCAAAGTAAGGTAAAAATTTTTTTTGAACGTTACCTCTGAAAGTTTTCTTTAGATCCGCCACGGATATGATCAAAACAATACTCTATTATACCAAAGGGATGGCTTTCTATTGGAACTGTCAAATCATAAGTTATTATATTTTCTAATCAGATTCACTTCATTTCTATATGGGTCACTAAAACTATTCAACATTATTGTGAAACCTTTTATGAGTGAATCAAATTTTAATGCGGTTTGCAGTTAGCTATTAAAACACTTAACGGAAAAAAACAGGTATTACATATTACCTTTTTTCTTCTTGCTCTTAACAACTACAACTAACCAAGCTTTAATTTCAGGGTCATCAACAGTTTTAGTGGGCTGCAACTCCTGAATAGAATGAGATGTGATGCGGTTTGATCCTTTGGCATTAGAAGAACCGTGAACTTTATATGTGCCACAAAAACAAAACAATGTTTCTCACTAAAAAAGAAGCACAAATATCAACTAACCACGTAATCTATCGATACTACTATATAATACATATTTGAAGGATATTGTTGTAATTTACTCAAAAAAATTAAGACACTTAGCACAATTTTTTTACATAGTGTATAAATTAGCAATGCCTCAAATATGTACAATTACCTTCTAACCTCTATTTATAATTAAAGCCTAATAATTACCTTTTAACACATACACTTAATTCTCTTATTTACTCAAAAAATTAAGATACATAGCACAATTTTTTTTTGCATAGTGTACAAATTAGCGATGTTTCAATTGTTTATAATTACCTACTAACTCATGTCTATAATTTAACCCATGATTAAATTGACACTATATTAAATAGAGAAATCAATTAAAGACATTCAATTCTCTACGACAACGCGCGGGATATTTCTTACGTGTGGTTGTATCTCATATAAATATTTTATAAGCAACTTGCATGTGCGTTTGCAAATGAGGTATAATTTATAAAAAATCATTTAATTAAGCAAATATTTGCATAGAATTAATTTGTCGAGGCCGCATATCGTACAGGTTCCCTACTAGTATTACATAAACATCAAGACTAGTACTGGCGCTTCTGAGTTATGTCACTAACAAAAACATATAATATAACTTAAGAAATTGCAAAATGAGTTGTCTTTTAATTTATAAAATAACTAATACATTGTCTATGATGTGAAACTATAGTACTAGAAATCAAACTATTTGAATAAATACATGTTCAAGTGATATAAGCACTTGAATATGCTTTGTGACATGTTCCCTTTTTAGCTACTTTGTTTTATTTTAACCATGTGACATGTTCGACACAAAATAAAGTCAACCGGTTTTCAGGTGTATAACTGGACACAAATGTTTAAAGTTCAAAATTCACAAAGCATAAATGAGAAGAAAAAAAGAGTACATTTGGTACTAACAATTATACAGAAGATACAATTTCCACATAGGTAATAGGAATCCAGAAATAAGCAACTGGAAGCCAAACTTTGAGTAGAAAAAAAAAACTATTGGTTCTCTATCAGTGTAATTATGACCAATAATAAGCATCATAGGATAGGATATTGTCCAAGATCAATGATCAAGATAAACAAATGATAACATGAACTGAAACAAACTTGGAATTTCTTCTTGAATGTATGTAGTATCTGTATACAGGGAGAATGGTTGGGTTTTATAACCCTAAAACTAAACGACGCGTCGAATTGTAATCGACACACATACATACTTTACAAACTTAACATACTTGACCCTTATACTACTTGTAATCACATAAGACACATAAACATTAACAATTAACTATTAACAATCTTGACCCATTAATTTCTCAAACTTGGGTTACACAATTACGAGGCTAACAATCACTTAACGTGGTTTGTTCACTTACACAATAGAAGTGTATATCAAGTCTGTAATTAACGATAAGTTTATCAATAAAAGATTAGTTTGATTATTTTGTTGTTCGATCGTTCAAAGAAGGACCAACAATGTAAACACATAACATTAAAGCTTTAATTAGTGACATCACTGACAGTTTATTGAATCTTAACATACTTACCGTGGCAGCCTGGATCTAGATAAGGATTTCCTTCATAACCGTTATTACAGTTGCAACGATACCCACCAATATCTGTATCCCTACATGAGCTATTTCCCTTGCACTCATTGGCCTCTATGCAACTCCAGTTGCTTTCGATTACCCAATCGAGCACAGTTGGGACAACAGGGTCCCTGGTATAGAACCTGGAAGAATTAGATAAATCTTGTACACCAAGAAACTGAAAACTTTCTTCGTCACCAAGAAACGCAAAGCCACAACGATTGAAGGACATGACTCTTGTGTGGTTTCTTAAGCTACGAAGCGTAGAATTATAAGTTTTGAGACCCCTTGGTATGGATGTCTGGCAACACCCAATTCCTGAGCAGTATCCATCAGGCACATCATCTGATTTGCTACATAATCCGAAACATCCACTGGAGAAATCACCGCCGTTTGTCCCTTGGATCAGGGCAAAATCATCGCATCCGACGACCGTGAACTTATTCTTCTGGGAAAAACTGAAAGGTGTGGTCTCTAAGTTAAACCATGCATAATAGTCTTCATTATTAGTTACATGACCAAACTGGTTGTAACATCTTAAAGCAACATAACTAGTGAACCACATCTCAGAATCTGAAATATTGTGTATTTGAATGTTTCCTGATCCGATGTAAAGGGTTGGTGGGTCTACGTCGAGTTGCACGTCAGCTCGAATGAATCGTCTTTGGAACAACCTGAGCCGGTACCGATACCAAAAGGGTATGCAACTGTCAAATTGCCACATACTGTTTGGCAGCCTGACTTTGCTATGTTCCCTGTGGTGGCCTCAGGCACTGGTAAATCATTAAACAGAATAAGTGTGAAAAGAAGAAACATGTTTTTATGTGTCTTTGGTCATGGTTTAGTGGAGCAATTTATGGAACGAAATGATTCCTCATTTTTTTATGATTGAAGACTTTGTTGATCTTGTTTAAAGTAGACTTGGCCTTAGAATCAATACAACCAAGTACGGGTCTAGGGCTTGATTTACAACCAACCACACAATACCTAAAACAAACAAAAAAGATGCTCTTTTGTTAAACAAAAGTTTTAATAAAATAAAACTTGATTGCAATTAAAAAAACTGTTATATTTGTTTGCAATAGTGGCTCTGATACCATAATAGTAGTATTGTCAAATGTGGTTACTTGGACTACTAGTCTAACAATACCCTACCCAATAAAATTCACGCGGGCATACGTGTCGTCTCCTTATTGCTTCCTACGCCTTTTAGACTACATCCATTGTACATTTACTATAAATCAATAATATATTGAGATCTGTGATAATTGTTTTAACTCTTAAAATATTTATATTATTTATGAAATAATATTAATAAATAATGTATTTATAAGTGAATACACCGAAACAGTTTCACAAATAATATAATTATATTAGAATTAATTAATAGTTTATATATATATATTTTAAATATTTATTGTTTTTTTAACCCATTCTTAATACATACAAAGTCTTCTGAATTTTATTATTTTTCATTGATGGGTACAGGAATGGCATCTTGACTTGATGGTCTTTTTTTTCTTTTTTTTTGTCCTCAGTTTTTCTTTTCAAAATTAAAAATTTATACTATTTCTTTGTGGGAGATGGAGATGGAGATGGCGTCTCCATTCTATTAATTTTTGTTTCTTGTTTTCTCGTCTTTCTATATTTATATTATTTGTACATTGTTGAACAAATTACTAATCTGGTTGACTTTATATACAAAGGTTAAATGTTAAGGGGACTACTAATTATACACGGGAAATGCTAATCGTACTTGGTCATATACGCATCGTATAGGGCAATACGATGCGTATAGCCCTTCACAAATTCCCGTGCCCGACATTCTCTTACAACCTGTCATTCAAACCTCGTATACGCATCGTATAGGTCAATACGATGCAGTTTAGGATACGAGATTCCTTCTGCCACTAAACCATCACATCGTACCTTATACGCATCGTATTGGGCTATACGATGCGTATAGGGCCCAAATTTTGTGTATTTAACAATGCAGAATTCTCATTCGAACCGAACGAACGTATGCTTTCCAAAAAAAAAAAAAACTATAAACATGTCTTGGTGGTGGGATGGTAACTACGGTTTTCAGGTATATTCTAACGAGTCGGTGGAAAACAACCCGCAAAGTTCTGGCGTTCAAGAGGTGAACCGGGAGGAGGTCTCGTCCGACGTTTATTCTCATCAACGGGTAAGGTTTCCGGATTTGAACGAGCCACTGAGCAATCCCGAGTTCGTATACGGTGAACCGTCTTACCTTACACAGCCCACGAACGACTACTTATACGGTGAAGTCTCATACCCGACACAACAAATCGATGACTACGTATACGGTGAAGTCTCATACCCGACACAACAAACCGACGACTTCGTGTCCGAAGACGAGGAACAAAACCATCAAAACGTGTCATATAAGACTGACCAGAATTTTCAGTCTCGTGAACAGTTGTTGGATTGGGCGGTCAGGATAGGACGTGAGAATGGTTACGTCCTTGTCACCCGACGATCGAGGAGAAAAGGCGACGATCTGACGGAACCGTTTATCAAGGTGTGGCTTGTGTGTGACCGTCAAGGCGAACGTGCGTCTACTGCCACGGTTAGACGTGCCGGTAGCAAGAAAATAGGTTGTCCCTTTAAACTAGAAGGAAAGTACCAAGAAAATACTGGTGATTGGAAATTAACGGTGAAGGATGACAGTCATAACCACGATCCTAGTCAACATCTTGAGGCGCACTCCTTTGCGAGGAGACTGTCTCAGTCGGAACAACTTTTGGTGGCGAAGTTGTATTCGCAAAACATGTTATCACGAAACATTCTGGCAACTATAAGGGAACAAAACCCAGAGAGTAGTTGCATTAAAAAGGACATTTATAATGCGATACAAAAGATAAAAAACGAAACGAGAGTCGGTGAAACTCCAATGCAGATTCTGGAAAACCAGCTTTCTTCTAAAAAATACGTCTACTATACTCGGGAAGATCCTACCACAAATATTGTGGAGGAGATATTCTTTGTTCATCCGAAATCGTTTGAGATGTGGCATACGTTCCCGCACGTGTTGATGATCGACGCGACCTACAAAACAAACATGTATAGACTTCCATTTGTCCAAGTGGTCGGTGTAACCTCCACACAACAGTCGTTTTGCGTCGCTCATGCATTTATATCAAAAGAACGAGAGGAAAACTTCGTCTGGGTGCTACTGCAAATAAAAGCAATGTTGCAAAAGTGTATGGAGCCGCGCGTGGACAAAGCTCTTATGAACGCATGTGATAAAAATATTTTCGGATTGTTCGAAGAACCTATGTCGGTGGCACATACACGAGAATATCGCAAAACATTGTAGGGCATCATTTACAGACGAAGACTGGGCAAATTTCAAGTATTCATGGTCGGTATTATGTGAGTCTCCCACGCCAGATATATACCAGTACAACTTCAACCTGCTTTACGAACGACTGTATGCTGCCAAACGAGGAAGTAAGTTTTGAATATTTAATATTTTCAGTATTGAATAATTATTAAATATTTATTCAATATTTTTCCAGGAGTTATACATTATGTGACTAAAAATTGGTTGGACCCGTATAAAGAAAAGTTTGTATCCGTCTGGTCCAACAAAAACCTCAATTTTGGTCAACAAACAACGAACCGAGTCGAGAGCCAGCATTCGCTTTTAAAGAGTTATCTTAGAAATGCTAACAGCTCCCTAGATAGACTTGTTGGGTTTGTTGATGAAATTGTAACAGATCAATATTATCAATTACAGTTTGCGTTTGGAACAAGCCTCATAAGAAAAATGGATAGCCACATAGCTATTGAATTGTTTGATAACCTGCACGGTAAGGTTTCACATAAAGCTCTAAATTTGTTAGAAAACGAGTGGTACAAGTTATCACATATACGGAAACAAAATGCAACGTGCGGTTGCCAACTTTTCAGTAGTTGTGGGTTGCCGTGTGCTTGTCGTCTGGCAAGTATCGAAGCTACATGTAAACTGTTTTGACTTTGGAATTTGTGAATGTTTAATTTTCAAAATTTTCTGACTATTTCGTTTTAATACAGGTGGCAGAATCCCGCTAGATGCGTTGGACGTCTTCTGGAGGAAACTTGATTTAAAACCGTCGTTTGTCGATGATGAAAATGTAGACGTGGATAAAGTACTTGGTCAAGTGAGAAACAAAATTATTTCAGAACCTGATCATGTCAAAAGAAGTATGCTGTCGAGAATCGCAGGGGTGGTCTTTCCGAGCAAAAGTAACAAGAAAGCGCCTGTGGTACAAGAAGATACTCGCGGTCGTCCAACTTTGAAAAGTCAACAACAAAGGAAACAGGATGTCGCGAGAAACAGCTCATTCACAGGATCCCAACAAAGCAAATGTGACTCTGCGAGATACAGCTCGTACATTGCGTCACAAGACTCGATACAAGCGAGTTCGTTCATTCAACACCGTCGTCCAACGAAGGGTAAAGGAAAGCAACCACAAGATGATAACGCCTATCTTGGTTTTCCATTGATTATGGGGAAAGATGCGGTTAACAATATAAATTGTTTTTAGGATTCGATACCGTCTGTCTTTCATCCGTACATTTCACATATACAGGATGTAAATCCCGACGGTAACTGTGGTTTTTGATCGGTAGTTTTGGGCTTAGGGTTAAATGAAAACCGGTGGCTTTTTATCAGACAACAACTTCTAAAGGAGATGGACAATAAAGAGGAATGGTGGAGAACTGTTTTTGATAGAGTCGCCTTTCAAGAGTATGATATGCTACGTCACACAATAGATTGGCAGGATGTGAAAGCCGCACCAGTTAGTCGTTGGATGTCGATGCCATACACAGGACTCCTAATTGCTCAAAGATTTGGGGTGATTATTCATCTTTTAAGCATCGCCGGTAATCAAACATTTTTTCCATTGTGGTTTGGTCCAAACGTTCACGCTCAACATCACTGTATCATTAGTTCACGTCAACATGGCTCATTTCATCCACGTCAAGTTGGACGGAGATTTTCCGATTCCCACGCCGAATGCACTTTGGAATTTGCACCGAAATGATGATGCAGCAAAATGGGAAAATATATACAGTGATCGTATTGAACGATTTAAGAAAATAATGGCTACTAATGGATCTACATTTCCACAATACTTCACGACTCACGGATAATGCTTTATTAGTTTTTTATTAATTTTAAGTATAGGGTCAATTTAATTATTTTAAATTTTAATTATTTGTAATTTAATTATTTTAAATTAATTTTAAGTTAATTATAATTAATATTTTATTATTTTTTGATTAATTTTAATTAAATATAAATAATTTTAATTTAATATTCTATACGCCACGTATAAGGCCATACGTGGCGTATAGACTTGAACAAGATATTTTAAAGGTTATACGCCACGTATAGGTCAATACGTGGCGTATAGCCACTTGATATACCAGGAAAACGCAGCGTACAGAACCAAACGACTCAAAACAAACAAACACAAACCCATACGCATCCGGCAAAAAAGCTCGTTGATTAGGATTGTCGTCTCAAAAAAACTTCGAAAAGGTACGTCTCTACACCCACGATCATTAATGTTAGGTTTATATTGAATATTAGCGGGTAAAACTGGGTAGATTAGCGATTTTTAGGTTTGAACTTAAGAACTATACGCCACGTATAGGGCCATACGTGGCGTATAGTTCGTCTTAGGAAGACGATGAAGCCATACGCCACGTATAAGTCTATACGCTGCGTATGGCTAGGATTACCCGGTCACTTGCCTACGTATGGCCTGGTTTGGGTCGCGTATGGCTTGGTTTACTCGGCAACTCGCCCGCGTATGGCTTAATTGGCCTGCGTATGGCTTATTTTGCCCGGCAACCGCCTATACGCCACGTATAAGCCTATACGTGGCGTATAGGTTTTTAAAAAATTAATAATTATTATTATTATTTATTATTTAATATTTAAAAAAAAAAAAATTAATTATTATTATTATTTATTATTTAAAATTTAAACAATATATTATTAAAAATATTTATTATTTCAACTAAAAACAATATATTATTATTATTTATTATTTAAATTAAAAAAAATATATTATTATTATTTATTGTTTAAAATTTAAATAATATTATATTATTATTTAAAATTTAAACGATATATTATTATTATTTATTATTTAAATTAAAAAATTAAAAACAATTAATTATTATCAGATATGGCGGATCATGATGATGATATTGAGATGGATCAGCTAGACGATCTTGCGCACAACCCTTTTCTGGATTTTTCGCCCGATACGGAGGCTTATTCCCGTTGCCAGAAGCTTCGGGAGGTGGTGGATTGGGCCCTCCTCGAGGAGGTGCAAGAGGCCGAGCGAGCTAGGGCCATCATCGGTCAGGACACGCCATGGTCGCGTCTTTTTGACCTTTCTTTTGAGGAGACATACCGAGAGCTGGTCGTCGAGTTTCTTTCGACGTTCATCTACTCAGAGACTGGGCTGCAGTGGGCCGTCACGACGGGCTTATACTATGAGCCTGAGACGGTCACGCCGCTTTTCACCGAGGCGGTGACGAAGGTGGACAAGGAGGAACTCCTTGTTTTTTGGGGCTTGATTTCAGATAGTCCTTGGTTGGGTACCAAGGGGAGGGTCTCGGGTATTAGAGACCCTTTGTATAGATATCTGCACCGGCTTATTTCGACGTAGATCGCACCGCGTCTGAAAAGCCGTGAGTGGTGCATTGATAGAGATCTTTTCTTCCTTTTCTTCCTGCTTACTGGGAGGCGGTGCGACCTGTCCACGAGCATGACGCTTTATTTTGCTTCTGCCTACATGCGACAGAAGCGCAGACTTTTATATGGCGGTGCTTTCATCACGCATATCATGCGGTCGGTCATACCATTTGACGACCATGAGCCTGCGATGTTACCGCCCATTCCCCCTGTCCGATTAGACCGTCGCACGGCGAGCGGCATGCGCATCACGCACCGATTCCCGCAGGGCCTTCGGTTCGTGGGGGCCTTCCAGGACCAGGTTTGGGTCCCGGTGCCGTTGTCGCAGATGCCTGGACAGGGGGACCCACCTATGCCTCAGCCGCTACAGGGTGTGGCGATTGAGGACGAGCCGCCACACGTCGAGCAGGTCCACGAGCATCCGCCACAGCATCCCCGACACGTACATCGGTCTGTTAGGCTGGATAGGGCTACCCAGACATTGCTTGATGGCTTTGTTGCCGACTCATGGCGACAGGGTCGTCAACTCGATCGCATGGAGGACCTGATGATGTGGGCGGTTGGACAGCTTGTGAATCAGTCACGAGCCGCCGGCATCGAGCCACCCCCACTACCACCGCCACGTCATTATCCGGACGACCCCGTTCAGGGTGAGGGCGGGGCGGGTCAGGGTGACGGCGGAGCCGGTCAGGGTGACGGCGGAGCCGGTTAGGTTTAGTTCTTTTATTTGTATTTTTTTTCTTTCGTTGTTATGTATGTAAAACATTTTGATGTATATATTTAATTTTTTGATGTAATGTATATAATTTTAGTTTATTTCTTTGGTTGTAATGTTTAATATTTTGTTTGGTTTGTAATGTTTAATATTTTGTTTGATTAACAAACTTATATTAACAAAATTATATAAATTAAAATAAAAATAAACAAAATATAAAAAAAATAAAATTAAATAAAAAATACCTATACGTGGCGTATAGGTCAATACGCCACGTATAGGATTCATAAAACTCCCAAATCTTCTAACTTTTGAATCAAAAATATAACTCGTGCCTCATACGCTGCATATAGGTCAATACGCCACGTATTGGACCAGCCGCCAGACAAAGAATGACACGTGGCATTCTGTTGGCAGTGACTGAACTCTATACGCCCTCGAATTGACCTATACGAGGGCGTATAGGGCGGTGACGGGTCCAATTAGCAATATTCCGTGTGCGGTTAGAATCACCCAATGTTAATCCGTACAATGTCTTATGTAACAAATTACTAATGATTTACGGTTGACTGGAGTGCTAAAATACTTTTTCATTTCTTGGAAAAAGATAACCAACAAACCTAGTAAATTCACTTATAAAGTAGGGTTTGATGACGATAAGATGAGGGCAAACATTACATCTATCATAAAAGATAGAGCCTTTACTCAGAAAAAAACAAAACTTTTTTAAAAGAAGATAAAATCTGACCGACGAAGATAAATGACGCTAATACCAAATAAAAAAGAACTGAGCCTACTACAGACTTAGAATCAGAAAAAAAAAATGATACTTAAATGATAAATCTAGAAAAATACGAGGCCTTAAAAATTATGAGGTTAAACCAATTGTTTTACTTGTAATGGGCTTGGGCCGGTGTGCAAGTGATAATGATATAGCTAATTGGTGATTGTCTTATTTGTACAAACCAGTTTTTTTGCAAAACTGGTTAGGGTTGTAAACTAAGTCGGTTTGATCAAACGTGGTTAACACCGGGTTGAGATTCAGTCCGGTTTGAAGGATGGAAGGAGTCGACCCTATGTTGTATGGTTTGGGTCGGGCCAGAACCGGGTTGAGGCCAAACAGGTTTTTTTATTAATTAATAAAATTCAAATTTTTATTAAAAATTACAAAACAAATTGAAATACGTTACACAAAAAAACACAAAGTCGGTGATACTTGTAATGACAAAATAAACTTCGATACGTTTTTAACGTTACAAATTGGTTTGAAACCTAAACCGGTTTCACATCCCAAACCGCACCCGGTCGGGCTGCAAATCGCTATTGAAAGAAATTCATAAACCTATCTGAAACCTACGGGTTGGGCCATTTTTGGTATCGGTTTGGCTCAAACCGGTTTCGCTCATGCATCACTTGGTTCACCTGGCCCAAACCGGTTTTTTTTTGTATTGATTAAACATTTTGTTCTTTCTTTCTAAAGATGCTATTTATTTGTTGTGGCCTATATAAAGTCAGATTGAGGCCAGACTCCTCTACCCTTTGAAGCCATGAAAATCTTTGTTCTCAAAATGTGGGCAGTAGTTCTAGTGTTCCCCTTCACAACAATTGGTACCCATCCCGCCCGTGAAACTTACAACCTCGTTAACACGACAAACTTAGCAAAACCAGGCTGTGACACCTGATGCGGAGACTTAATCGTCCACTACCCATTTGGCATTGGCATCAACGCAAACTGTTCTATAAGCAAAGGGATAGTGAACCCCCTTCCCCCCCCCCCCCCCCCCCGATTTTTCGCTCAGAAGTGTTACTATATACGTATTCGGCCGAAATTTCGCTCAGCGGTGTTAATTTATACGTATTCGGCCAAAAATTTTATAGTTCCGGACTTCCGGCACCCCCTGATAGAAAACCACCCCCCGTTTTTCTTCAAGCTCCGCCATTGTCTGATAATATTCCACACTACGCATTTCAAACATTGTGGCTACAAACTCATTTAGCATTTCCTCCAACTATACAGATTAGCCATACACCTTCTCGGAAGTAAACAAGTTCACAGTCGTCGGTCGAATAGCAAGTGTGTCGACTCCGCGAGGGATTCGAGTGGGTACCGCTGCATATGCAAAGAAAGATATCAGGGGAATCCTTATCTATCTCCTGGCTGCCAAGTGAAGAAACCAAGGTTTTTTTGTTGTTCATGTCTGTTAACAACATTAACTAACTCAACTTGAATATAATTTGACAGTATTTTTAACATTAGATTTATACGAAGTTTAACAAAATTCAAAGTTAAATCAACGACAAGGGAACTCTACTAGATAAGTGTGTGGTAGCAATCAAGAAGTCCCAAAGGTTGGATCAAGGACAAAGGGAACAATTTATAAATGAAATGATGATTCTTACACAAATTAATCAACAAAACGTAGTGCAACTTTTAGGGTGTTGTTTGGAAACTGATGTCCCGTTACTAGTTTATGAGTTTGTCTCTAATGATACTCTTCATCATCACATTCATGATAGAAAAAATGGCATAGGGAGAATGTCATGGAATAACTGTTTAAGGATAACACAAGCACTTGCTTATCTTCACACAGATGCTAGAATGTCCATCATACATAGAGACGTGAAATCTACTAAAATCTTGTTGGATGAGAGTTACACAGCAAAAGTGTCAGATTTTGGTGCCTCAAGGTAAGTCCCTTTGGGCCATGATCAAGTTACCACTCTAGTTCAAGAGACATTTGGATACAATTGGATCACGAGTATTTTCATACAAGACAACTAATATGCAAGAGTGATGTATATAGCTTTGGAGTGGTTCTTGCAGAGCTATTAACAGACGAAAAACCCCCAAGCATAGAAAGATGTCTAGAGGACCGAAATCTTGCAACATATTTTGTGAAAGCGATGAAAGGAAAACCGGTTGCCTGAGATTCTTGAACGTCAAGTGGTAAATGAGGCAACTGATGAACAACTAAAAGCCGCATGTGACCTGGTATGATCTTAACCAAGTAGGTGGGAAGAGACCTAAAATGAAAGAAGTGACCATCGAGCTTAAAACATGCCATTAATGGCCCTACTGCATGTATGATTACATGCCACGTAGGCAAGTAGGCAAATAATGCTCCACGTACAAAATCCACGTTAATACTTAGGAATGAACCTTTTACATGCCATTAATGGCCCTAGTGCATGTATGATTAATACACCCCCAAGTATTAAGATTTTTATGTTTTTTTTTATCATTTTATGCTCCTATTCCATTTAGTATTTTCTTTTGAACCAATTTTGTAAAATCATTATCTTCTTACAACTTTTAACACCTTCTTTTAACAAATTTTGGGCATGCAAGAAGGTGGATTCATTTAATCCTCATACTTGCTATCTTATCGCATGTAGTATTTGTTGGTAACTTTTTGTTAGCTCCATTAGAAAGCTTATCGACCTTAGTTCTCTTCCGAATAATGCTAGCTTTATTAATATTTGTCCATTAAGGTTAATATTTCTTCTTGGAGAATCTCAAATACATATTCATGCATGTACTAATCTTGATAAACATGGAATTGTGATCCTACCCAAATAGAGCTCATGTGTCAGTTATACAAAAACAGATCATAAACCAAACTCCATAAATGTGTATATAGTTTGAGATACATTATAAAGTGTCACTAATTAGAAAAACTGATCAAAATGACCCAAACATACTTTAATAGACTTATAACATCTAACTCAAGACCAATTGTTGAATATGTTTGCTAGTATTATTAGTATTTGTTGTTATTAGTGTTGGTTGATTGTAATTTGTGAATTTGAGTCGTCTATGACTTATAGTTTAAAAGGTTAGTTATCCATTTTACAACAGTTATGCTGTCGAATTTTAGTAAAATAGTCAAGTGATTGTTTATTACATTGTTTAATGCAGCACTGAATCCAAGAGGAGTATACAAGATCCTCTGCTAAGTCTGGTGGTGACTCATCCGCTGTCGATGAGTTTGCATGCATGGAGTGTGCATTGGGTCATCGGCGTGGCCATATCCGGGGTGTTAGTCGTGTGGTGAGTAATCACACACCGGATGTGTTCAGTACCCCCTCTCCACAACCACATTGGCAAGACGTTGATGAGCGTGTGACTAGTATTCAACAACAATTCCAAGAACAACAACGCGAAGCCCAACGAGAGAAAGAGCAGCGACTGCAAAATCAACAACGAGAGGGAAAACGTCATATGCATAATCAACAAATGCTTGAAATGCAACGACAAATGGATGGAATGCGTAGAATGTGTGACCGCCGAACTAATAGCGACAATAATTAGCTTGGGGTTGTTGAGTCTTTGCCTTTGTTGTTAGTGTTTGTCTTGAACAATTTGCATATTTGTGTGTCGAACAAGTTTATGTTTGATTTGTCGGACAAGTTTGTGTGTCGAACAATTTGAATGTTTGGTTTATGTTTCGGATATTAGTTTTTATCGGATTTGAATATTTGAATGGTTTATACTTAATGATTTGCAGGTTTTTGTTTTTAGAAATTTAATATTTCTGGTAAAATATTAAAAATTAAAAAATATAAAAAAAACAGAAAAGACCTATACCGACGACATGTCGTCGGGATATGCCTTTTTCAAAATATATTAAAAAAAATGAAAAAACCCTATATCGACGACATGTTGTTGGTATAGGTTGACCCTATGCCTACGACATGTCGTCCGTACAGGGCTGGACTCTATACCGACGACATGTCGTTGCTGTAAATTTTCTTTTTGAATTATTTAAATAGACCCTATACCGACGACAATCTTAGGCTATTGGTACGAGACAATCCCGACGACATCTATACCGACGACAAGTCGTTGGTATAAGCTATACCGACGACAAGTCGTGACTATATAATAAAAAAAAATCGTCACTATAAGATGATACTCTTGCTAACTCTCAAGCACTCCTTCATGTCCCATCATATCCCTGATAAGTTGGTAACCTAACATATATGAAATTGAAAAGTATGCATGTGCATGTCGCCAGTGAGTGGATAAGGGTAATAAAATCATGTTTTAGTCTTGTAAAAGGGTTTCAGATGCAAAACTCCGATTATATATTATAACAAATATTATTAAATCAAAATGTGTCATACAGATATATTAAAGTCCAAACAGTTGAATTAATTAATTACTGAAGATGATGTAGGATAGCTAGCCCATGCATCAGATTATAAATGGGGTGGGCATATTACACCGACCCCATTATACATAATATCATTACAATAGTTTCATTTTATAGCGACGATTTTTTTACACCCTATAATGACGACTTATCATCGCTATAGCTTATACCGGCGACAAGTCGTCGGTATTGCCTCGTACCAATAGGCTAAGATTGTCGTCGGTATAGGTCAGCCTATACCGACGATAAGTCGTCGGTATAAGGACTATTCAAATAATTCAAAAAGAAAATCTATACTGACGACATGTCGTCGGTATAGAGTCCAGCCCTGTACGGACGACATGTTGTCGGCATAGGGTCAACCTATACCGATGACATGTCGTCGGTATAGGGTTTTTTTCATTTTTTTTAATAATTTTTGAAAAAAGCATATCCCGCCGACATGTCGTCGGTATAGGTCTTTCTGTTTTTTTAATATTTTTTAATTTTTAATATTTTTTCAGAAATATTAAATTTCTAAAAACAAAAACCTGTAAATATAAACTATTCAAACATTCAAACCCGATAAAAATTAATATCATAAACATAAACCAAACATCCAAATTGTTCGACACACAAACTTGTCCGACAAATCAAACATAAACTTGTTCGACACACAAATATGCAAATTGTTCAAGACAAATATCAACAACAAAGGCAAAGGCTCAACAAATCCAAGCTAATTATCGTCGCTACTAGTTCGGCGCTTCCAAATTCGACGCATTTCATCTATTTGTCGTTGCAATTCAAGCATTTGTTGATTATGCATACGATGCTCTTCCTCTCGTTGTTGATTTTGCAGTCGCTGTTCTTCCTCTCGTTGGGCTTTGCGTTGTGGTTGTTCTTGGATTGTTGTTGAAGACTAGCCACACGCTCATCAACGTCTTGCCAATGTGGTTGTGGAGGGGGGGGTACTGAACACATCCGGTGTGGGATTACTCACCACACGACCAACACCCCGGATATGGCCACGCCGATGACCCAATGCAAGCTTCATGCATGTAAACTCATCGATAGCGGATGAGTCACCACCAGACTCAGTAGAGGATCTTGTATATTCCTCTTGGATTCGGTCATGCATTAAATAATGTAATAAACAATCACTTGACTATTTTACTAAAACTCGACAGCATAACTGTTGTAAAATGGATAACTAACATTTTAAACTATAAGTCATAGACGACTCAAATTCACAAATTACAATCAACCAACACTAATAACAACAAATACTAATAATACTAGCAAACATATTCAACAATTGGCCTCGAGTTGGATGTTCTAAGTCTATTAAAGTGTGTTTGGGTCATTTTGATCCGTTTAAAGTTACAATTGGATGTTCTAAGTATATTAAAGTATGTTTGGGTCATTTTGACCCTTTTAAGTTAAAGGTGGATGTTTTAAATCTATTAAAGTGTGTTTGGGTCATTTTGACCCGTTTAAAGTCAAACTTGGATGTTCTAACAACAAAATCATTTCACTTACATAATCTGTTGATGCTAATTCATTGACCCAGCCCGTCCCTTCTTTATAATGGGTCGATCTAAACACGCCAATAGGGTCAGTCCCCTGTGAAAAACAAAAATAATATCAGTAAGAATTAATAAGCATGTTTGTATAATAATAACAGTTGTATTTAATACCTCCATGTGTCGGTGTTGGGCGTATGATTTGCTGCCATGGAAACTTGGGTAGCGTTGTTGTGCTCGGTTTTGTTTGTTCTTCTCCGAGCGATTTTTATAGCTCGCATTTAAAAACAGCTGATTAATCAAAATATCCCAAGTTTCTTGATTAACATCTTGTGGTGGATTATTCCTCGCCGCCTCCACATCATTGTATCACCCATTCTCGTCGAAATGAACTTTCAACTCTCCTTTGCGGTCTTTATAAGCCCTCTGACACTCGGCGGTGATTCCGAGTTCAACGCGGTGGATCCTAACCCACTTTTTGAATATTCTATCTTATATGTATACATTTTATCGAGTTGACTATTTAAGAAAACAATCAGCAGCATTTCCCCTTAACTCTCTAAGTATGCAGATAAACCGTAAATTCGAAAGAGTAAGGAGAAATAGCTACAATTTTTTCTTAAATGTCAACCCGTTAAAATGTATACATATCTTAAATGAGATAGAATATTCAAAAAGTAGTCCCAAAGGGGACAATCCAAATTGTATCTCTATTAGATAAATTTTGGACGGGTATATTCTAAAGGGTTATCCTAAATAAGCATACTAATGTACACAACATGAGACATGACATACATACACAAAGACGTACATAAATGACATTAGGGGTGTAAGCCTTTTTCTTATTTATTTTATAAAAATATAAAATATATATATTTTTAATATATAAGTAATAGTATTTATAAAATTATGATAAACGAGTCGTTTACACTATAAATGAAATAAATAATTAACTACACAAAGGTAAAAAAAAGTCGGGATACATAACTTAAATAAGTTCAGTGAAACACAAATATAATGTTATTCCCACCTCGTCAACGCAACGAGTTCCGAACTTATAACAAAATTAAATAAAGTTACATATAAATACAAACATATATACATACATACACACTTATATATATACATACACAATTATATAGATACAAATCATAGAAAAATATAGATACACACAATTATATACATAAACATACAAACATATATACATACATACACACAATTATATACATAAACATACATAAAAAAAAGAAATATACCTACAAACATACATACATCCGTTGAACATAAACAAACATACATACAAAAATACATATATAAGCATATGAATAAATACCCTCTTATATACCTACAACTCACAATTACATACATACATAAATAAAAAACTCAATTACATAATTACAAACATACATACATACATACATAAATAAATGTCTAATTCTATAATGACAAACATATACATACATGTATATACATTCATATTAACTAATAATCATAAACACAAATTACACACATACATACAAACTAATCATCCAAACTAATGATCATAAACACAAATTACACACATACATACAGATACATACAAACTAAACATTCAAACTAATCATCATAAACACAAATTACACACATACATACACATACATACAAACACTAATTTAAATAAACTAAATTATATAAAATAATCACACATCTAAACCAAATGACATAAACTAATCATAATTTAATAATTTCATCATACATACAAATATACATACTCATACATACATACATACATACATACATACAAAATCATAAAAATCTTAGATCTAAACCAAATTTCATCACAAATTAGTAATTAAAACGATTATTTAGCTTCACAAAGCTGAAAATCCAAGAATTGATGAAATTCCTCCAAAACCTAACCAAAATAAACAAACAAAACTTCAAAATCTTGAAAAAGTAGCTAAAATATGAAACCCGAATGTTACCTCACCTTAAATCCCGAGAGTTTTTGTGAAAGTTCCTCCCAAAAAGCTTAAAAACCTCAAAATCGTCGGAGAGAATCGTTTGGTTGAGTTTTGGGGGGTTTTTGGGTGGAAATGGAGTTCTGCCGTCTGTTTTCCTATTTGTTCGCGCTGAACCCTATACCGACGACATGTCGTCGGTGTAGGCCTGTTTTTCATCGGTGCAGGAGCCTATGCCGACAACATGTCATCGGTATAGGTGTCGTAGGATGTTGACCAGTCAATAAAGGTTAAAACCCTGTCCCGACGACATGTCGTCGCCATAGGGTTTCCCAGAATTTTAAAAAAAATCGTGACCGACGAAAATTTATTAAATAAAAAAAACAAAAAGAAAATCAAAAGTAACATATACCGACGACATGTCGTCGGTACAGGTTTTCACCAATAATTCATTGGGCGCCAGCTTTCCCTCCAATCTGCATCAACCTTGTATCGACGACATGTCGTCGGTATAGGGTGTCCCATTCAAAATTTTAGTTTTGACCTATACCGATGACACGTCGTCGGTACAGGGTGACCTATGCCGACGACAAGTGTCGTCGGTATAGGCGGCGTCGGCACAAGGTCATTTCCTTGTAGTGCATGCGACACTGTTTATCGAGCTTACTAACTTGGGGGTGGTGATCTCAACTCACCACCATTGTTGGTTCCATATCATTTTATGTCATAACGATGAGTATGTTGTTATTTGGCCTCACACAAAGGATTGACTTGGTACATATATAAACTAGATACAGATATAAACATGTACTTTTATAAACTTCTAAACTCATAAATATGTAAACTCATACACATATTAATAATAGATTTCATACATAAACTTTCATAACATATTTTCATAAAACATTTTTAAAATAACATAAACAAAACATTTTCGAGACTTTTAACTTACAAAACATATTTTCATTCATTGAATAGTAAAATCAGAGAAAACGAAAAAGAGAATCAAAGAAACAATGGTGTTTCATTTCATGGACATTGTTGGCTCAATTGTTATTTGGCCCATGAAACGGGCTCAACCCATGTGTTAAAGGTTTTAATGGGTAACTTAATGACCAAATTAGGGTTATTAGGTTTAACATTATACATATATGCTACCGGGTTAGGGTTTCATCATGAAAGTTAGAAAGATTACTGAAATCAGTTTTTGAATTATATTTTCTAGTTATAATAAAGTTGTTGAAGAGTTATTCCAATTATCGTTTGTTTCGGTTGAGTTCTAATTGATCCAATCCTTGAATTAGTTATGAAACTGATTAGAATCTTGATCCACGATCTCAATGGAAGCGTGCGTGACGTCATTCTTCTCGCCGAAGATTTTCTTTCTTGGCAATTCAAAGCAGTCGGTACCATGAAATTCTTTGAAGCAATTTTAGCATCTTTGTGATTCTCTTTCACATCTTAAAACATCGAATTTATTCTTGCAAAGTTGCAGTAGGAGTGATTACAGTTGAAGTGGGTCGAGCAAAAGGGTTGACACTGAAATTCTTTGATGAAAGTGGGGAAGGTGATCTGTTTGATGTCATACTCTCGTTTAAAAAATGAAGAGGAAAGATTTCAGGGACGGACGGCAGGGGGTAAGGTTTTTAAAATGAAAAGGATGACAGGATTGATTTATGCATAAGGTTATTAATATCAGAATTAAAAACCAAATGGCAACCTAGTGTAATGATATCCAACAGATCTTGGATTCGATCCTTTCGGCCAACATGTATTTTTTTAAGTTTTTCTTTTACAATCTAGACCAAGGGTTTTTTAAGGTTTAATATTTGAAAGGACAAATATGCCCTCACGTAGATGGCACGTGGGGTTACTTAACATTAAAAACTAACTGTTCATGACGAGTAGGGGCTAAACGCGCAACTAATTTATAAAAGTTTGAGCTAAGTTTATAATTTTTAAAATTTAAGGACCAAACTTGTAAAATAATAAACTACATGGCCATTTATATAATTAACTCTTATATTGCGGACGCTCGAAAGAGTTGTCATACCATCATCCCAATGACACTTTTGAATCTCCATATCATTCTTGAATTCTCCATGACGGTCGATGAGAGTTCTTGATCATTCTTTCTCTTCCTTTTTCAAGACTAGTTAGAATATTTTTTAAAACTCTAATTCATATTTTAGACGGATTAACCATATTTGAAGACCTTTAAGTTGTGATATATTATTAGGTCCGGAGCTTACCCCGGGTCATTTTTAAGGAGAGAAGTGAAAGGAAGTGAAAAGAATCTGGAAAAAGATTTGTGTTCCCGAGTTTTTTAATGAAAAGAAGTAGAAAGAAACTCAAAAAATTTGTGTTCTCGAGTTTTTTAATGTAAGGAAGTAAAAGAAATGAAAGGAAACACATAAAATCTCTGATTTATTTTCCTTTCTTTCTAACTCTGAAACACGAAATTACATTATATCTTTGCCTTTCCTTTCCTTTTTTTATCCCCATAATTTTCTTATTTTCCTTTCATTCACTTTCTTTTCTCTCCTTACACTACAAGAAAAGGAAGCAATAGCGGCGACATCAGGAAAGTCGTTGCTATTGGCTCTTGATCTGTGTTTTATTTTTAATTGAACATCTGACCGTTAATAGAAACTTAATCAAACGGCTGGTGTGTTAAGGGCAATAGCGACGACAACGTTAAGGTTCGTTTATTCAATAATTATATTATATTATTATTCATTCCACTTTTATTAGCCGATGGGGCTGTTGAGAGGCCGATGGTGGGGAAACAAAGGACCCGGAACCACATGTGGTGGTCGGGTAGGGACGGACGACGAGCGGCTTCCGTAAGTCACGGCTGTGATGACGCGAGGGTGGCTATGATGGCTACGGGTGGACCAAGGAAGCAGCATGGTGAGCCGGATGGCAGCTGTGAGGGGTCGGCCGAAGGCCCGGGAGAACTGGAGAGGGTAGAGAAGTAGTTCTTGACTCTCAAAGCGGGTAAGTTGACGCACCGCGAGTACACTTCAAAGTTTATCGAGTTGGCACGTATGGTGCCACACTTGGCAAATAATGATGAAAGGTGGGTGAAGCTTTACATAACTTGTCTACTAGATCGAGTTAGGCACTTGGTCAAAGCTTAGCAAGCATCGAGCATCGACGAGGCAGTTGAGTTAAGTGGGACATTGTATGATAATATCATGGGAATTAAAACACAATAGACTAAACAGAGGAAAGAAAGTGGACAGTGTGCCGAGTAAAAGGTTTGGGAAGGACCAAGAGGTCCCGTTTGGTAAAAAGGTGAAGACTGAGGGTCCAGATCCATGTCGTAAGTGTGGAAGGTTGCACTCGGGAGAGTGTAAGGCTGATTCCGTACTATGTTATTGATGTGGCAAGTCGTGTTATTTTTCTAAAGATTCCCCGCGTGACCGTGAATGTTATTAGTGTGGGGGAATAGGTCATCTTGCTAGGGATTGCAAAGCATGTCAGAATGTGGGGTCAAGAAAGGGGACGAGTCCATCGAAGAAGGAAGAAGAGAAACCCAAAGCAAAGGCGAGAGCCTTCACTATTGTAATATCCGTACTTTCCACATCATCGTTTATTTACATTTTGTACCCTTGTACTTTCATTTTTGAATCCATTGTAACCCGAGACTTATGATCAATGAATTTATTAGATTTATTCAATTACATGTTTATAACATACATTACATTTATACATATGCAAGACAATATCATACGTGCAATATTACAAAATTATATATTACAAACACGCGTTTCACTTTTTTTTACACATTTATATTCTCGTTTCACGTCCATACACGCTCGGTTTATTATTATTATTATTATTAGTAGTAGTAGTATTATCATTATTATCATTAGTACTACTATTATTATTATTTCATTTTTTTTCTTTAAAAAAAAAAGAATCACCTCCCTTTCAACCACCAACTCCCAACTAACTCATTTAATACCCCAAACTCTAATCCACACTTATAAATACCCACTCCCTTTCACTCCTCCACCCTTACACCCTCCAAATTCTCTCACAAATCTCTCCAAGTGCTCCATTTCTTCCAAGATTTTTGACAGAATTTTATAAGGTAAAAACCTTATTTTTCTTCAAGTTTCTTCCTTTTTTTTTTCTTAACAATTCTTCCTTCAACCTCTTGGATAAACCTCTATGATCTTATCATTTGTTTACCTTGGTAAACATCTAAGATAAGTCACCATTTGAGGTCCAAGTTGTGGTCTTTCAACTAACATTTCTTCTTCTTCATGTTCTTGTTTGGATATTTTACATCTAGTTGTGGTAAAACCAAACCAAGCTTCCATCAAAATTCTATGATGGAAGCCTTATGCTAAGGTATTTGGATGAAGTAGATGAACATAGGTTCATCTACCATAAGACATCCAATAGCTACAAGGTGTTCAAATACTATACATAAATATTATAAATAAATCTAACAAGGTTTGTGGATTTCCCAACCTTTCTCTTGGCCACTTCAAGTAGTATATTACTAACTATACTAACTTTTGACCATCTGAATTCCTAACTAAGTTAGGGGTTTGTGTTTCGGTCCGCCGTCGGCGATGTATGACCAACTTGATACTATTATGCATATATATTATTTATTATTTCTTCTCCACCGAACTTATACCTACGTTACCTTTTAGGTTAACCGGCATTCCCGACTCTTCACCTTCCCGTTCATCCTTTCGTTTCCACGCTAAACCGTGAGTTTCATACTTGCCCCTTTTACATTTTTGCACTTTGGGACTTGAAAACATGTACATATTCAAAACACATACACTACAAGATTCACACTTTATTCAAACACAATTCATTAACATGCTCATGTGACAACAACTTGACTACATGCTTAAATACAACTTGTTAATACAATAGTTCATTAATTCTTGCAAAACCGCACTTAACAAGTGTAGCGCTATAGGATTAACACCCGTCGGCTTTTCGTTACCTTTATGGAGCCCCCGATCTTGTTATGTTATTTATTCGACTAGTATTCTTTGGATGCTAGGTATGCTATGTCAACAATAGGTTTGAACTATATCATTACAAATTGTATGAACATTAGTAAAATATGTCTATGCATGTGAATTGTTGCTTTAAACATGATTATTATATGTATGAAACTTGTATGAACTCACCAACTTTATTGTTGATCAAATATTATTTTACATGTTTTCAAGAGATGTTTGATGCTACCATGGAAATGGAATCTAGGGACTTTGCCTTAGATATCAAATTTAAATATTTTTGTCTTTTATTTATCAACGTATTTCCTTTAATTGAAACAATTGTATTTGAAATTCTTAGTTTAATGAAATCGGTTAAATTTATATTTCAACAATAGTGCCACGATGTCTTTGAACAATCCTACACGTCACGTTGGGTGATTCCGCCGCCGAATGGGTTGTGACAGATTGGTATCAGAGCCGTGGTTATAGGGAATTAGGAAAATTGCTTATTTGACCTAGCCTATAACTAAGGACCCGTTTTAGACCATTCCTTATGACTCTTAATACGCTTGTTCTACCACCTTTGCTTCTTACTTATTCTTTGGACTAAATACACCGTCATGGATTTCAAGACATCAAGACACTCATATTTCACCAAAGAAACGAACTCACCAAAAGAGGGTATTTCCTCATTCGGTGATAAGTTTCACTCCGCCTAAGACTTAGGAATTTACCATCAAGTTAGGTGTGAAAACCTCACTTTGACGGTAAAAGAATTCCACTCACAAACGCTCTTGGGAAACCTTACCGTTAAAGTTAGGAGTGATTTCCTATCTCAAACGGTTAAGGCACCAACCCTATACAAAACGGAACGACACCACCAAACTAGGAGTGAAATCCACAATTTGGTGATTAGTTCCACTCTTAAAATTTTCAATCTCGCCAAAGTCTCGGCTTTGCTATTGACTAGGGACACGTAGTAACCGGAAGGGTAAAATACCGTTAACCGAATTACCGGCGAGAGTATTTTATCTATTAGGCCAAAACTTTCCCGAACTCAATAGAAGGTTTGACCACTTGGGTTAGTCGACGTTTTGATGTCATAGTAGGCATGGATTGGCTTGCCAAGAACCATGCCGAAGTCGTTTGCTTTGAGAAATTCATCCGTATTCCCCTTCCATCCGGTCAAGTTTTGCAAATCCATGGCGAAAGGCCATCCGGTGGACTCAAACTCATGTCCTGCACCAAAGCCCAAAAATATTTACTAAAGAACTACGTGGCCTTTTTGGCCCAAGTAGTGAAAAAGGAAGAAAAGGGCAAAGGTGTAAAAGACATTCCCATTATTTGCGATTTCCTCGAAGTCTTTCCCGAGGACCTACCCGGTCTTCCTCCATCCCGTGAGGTCGAATTCCGAATTGATCTCATGCCCGGTACGACTCCGATTGCCAAAGCTCCTTACCGCCTTGCACCCTCTGAGATGCAAGAACTTGCCGGTCAACTTCAAGAGTTAGCCGACAAGGGTTTCATTCGTCCGAGTTCATCCCCGTGGGGCGCTCCCGTTTTATTCGTTAAAAAGAAAGACAGATCGTTCTGAATGTGCATCGATTATCGTGAGCTTAACAAACTCACTATCAAGAATCGGTATCCTTTGCCTCGCATCGACGATCTTTTCGACCAACTCCAAGGTGCGTCTTGTTTTTCCAAGATCGATCTCCGTTCAGGATATCATCAACTTCGTGTTCATGAGGACGACATTCCCAAAACCGCATTTCGAACCCGATACGAACACTACGAATTTATGGTGATGCCTTTCGGGCTAACCAATGCACCCGCGGTTTTCATGGATCTCATGAACCGAGTGTGCAAACCGTATTTGGACAAATGCGTAATCGTCTTCATTGATGACATTCTCATCTATTCCAAATCCCGATCCGCCCACGAGGAACACCTTCGCTTAATATTGGAGTTACTAAGAAAAGAACAACTTTACGCCAAATTCTCCAAGTGTGAATTTTGGCTTAAGGAAGTCCAATTTTTGGGACACATTATTAGTGATAAGGGTATCCATGTGGATCCAGCCAAAATCGAAGCAGTCAAGAACTGGATTGCTCCGAAATCTGCTACCGAAGTCCGCTCATTCCTTGGTCTTGCGGGCAATTACCGTCGTTTCATCGCCAACTTTTCCAAGATCTCCGTTCCTCTCACCGCATTAACTCAAAAAGGGAAACCCTGCTAGTGGGGCCCTAATGAAGAGGAAGCTTTCCAAACACTTAAGGATAAGCTTTGCAATGCTCCGATCCTTACTCTTCCCGACGGAAACGATGACTTCGTGGTGTATTACGACGCCTCTAACATTGGTCTCGGTTGTGTTCTCATGCAACGAGGCAAGGTCATCGCTTAAGCATCCCGTCAACTCAAGATCCATGAGAAGAATTACACGACTCATGATCTTGAACTCGCCGTCGTCGTCTTTGCTCTCAAGCTTTGGAGACACTACCATTACGGTACCAAATGCGTTGTCTTCACATATCACAAGAGTCTCCAACATCTTCATAACCAAAAGGATCTAAACATGCGCCAACGCCGAGGGATTGAAACAATCAAAGATTACGAATGAGAAATTCGCTACCATCCCGGTAAAGCGAACGTCGTTGCCGATGCCCTCAGCCGAAAGCACCATGTGAAGTTCCTTTGTGCTCGTATGCAATCCGACATCCATGTCCGTATTTGTGAAGCCCAACATCTTTCGGTCACCGAAGGCGACATGTACAACGAAATGTCTTGTGGTGTCGAACTCCAACTCGAGACCAAACCCAACGGTTTACTTTATTTCATGAATCGTGTTTGGGTTCCCAATCGTTCCGATCTTCGTTCTTCCATCATGCATGAGGCTCACAAGTCTCGGTATTCGGTCCACCCTGGTACAGACAAAATGTACAGGGATCTGCGTTCTATCTACTGGTGGCCCGCTATGAAAAAGGATATCGCACTCTATGTGTCGAAGTGTAATACTTGCGCTAGAGTGAAAGTCGAGCACCAACGTCCATCCGGTTTGCTCGTGCAACCGGAGATTCCAGTTTGGAAATGGGAGAGCATTGCTATGGATTTCATTACCAAACTCCCATTGACATCCTCTCGTCATGATTCCGTTTGGGTTATCATCGATCGTCTCACCAAATCTGCTCACTTCATTCCCATCCGCGAGAGCTTCCCCGTTGCAAGGCTAGCTCAAATCTACATCGCGGAAATCGTTAGTCGTCATGGTGTTCCTTTGGACATCATATCCGATCGTGACAGTCGTTTCACCTCCCATTTTTGGGAATCCTTCAATGAAGCCATGAGTACTCAACTCAATCATAGTACGGCTTACCACCCTCAGACGGATGGTCAGACTGAACGTACTATCCAAACTCTCGAGGATATGCTTCGATCGTGTGTCATTGATTTCGGTGGTAATTGGGACGTGCACTTGCCTTTGATCGAGTTCTCTTACAACAATAGTTACCATACCAGCATCGGCATGGCTCCATTTGAGGCACTTTATGGTCGAAAATGTCGGTCACCCGTTTGTTGGACCGAGATCGGCGAAACACAAATTACCGGACCCGAGTTAATCCAAGAGACCACAGACAAGATCCTCAAAATTCGCGACAACCTACGTACCGCTCGGAGTCGACAAAAGAGTTACGCCGACCGAAAGCGCAACGCGGTTACTTTCGAAGTTGGAGATTTCGTTTTCCTTAAGGTTTCACCTTAGAAAGGAGTCTTTCGCTTCGGGAAGCGAGGAAAACTATCCTCACGTTATGTTGGTCCTTTCAAGATTTTTGAGAAAGTCGGTTCTGTTGCATACAAACTTGATCTCCCTACCGAGCTTAGCAACATCCACCCCACATTCCACGTCTCTAACTTGAGAAAATGCTTATCAAATGAAGATCTCCAAGTTCCACTTGAAGACGTTCAGATCAACCCAACAATGCACTTTGTCGAGAAACCTGTTGAGATAATGGATCGTGAAGTCAAACAACTCAAGCGTAGTCGTATTCCAATCATTAAGGTACGTTAGGAAGGAAAATGTGGTGCAGAATTCACTTGGGAACGTGAAGACCAAATGAAAGCCAAGTACCCGCATCTTTTTTCAGAAATTTTCTAAAGTCGGGGAGACTGTAATATCCGTACTTTCCACATCATCGTTTATTTACATTTTGTACCCTTGTACTTTCATTTTTGAATCCATTGTAACCCGAGACTTATGATCAATGAATTTATTGGATTTATTCAATTAGATGTTTACAACATACATTACATTTATACATATGCAAGACAACATCATACGTGCAATATTACAAAATTATATATCACCTCCCTTTCAACCACCAACTCCCAACTAACTCATTTAATACCCCAAACCCTAATCCACACTTATAAATACCCACTCCCTTTCACTCCTCCACCCTTACACCCTCTAAATTCTCTCACAAATCTCTCCAAGTGCTCCATTTCTTCCAAGATTTTTGACAGAATTTTATAAGGTAAAAACTTTATTTTTCTTCAAGTTTCTTCCTTTTTTTTTCTTCTTAACAATTCTTCCTTCACCCTCTTGGATAAACCTCTAGGATCTTATCATTTGTTTACCTTGGTAAACATCTAAGATAAGTCACCATTTGAGGTCCAAGTTGTGGTCTTTCAACTAACATTTCTTCTTCTTCATGTTCTTGTTTGGATATTTTACATCTAGTTGTGGTAAAACCAAACCAAGCTTCCATCAAAATTCTATGATGGAAGTCTTGTGCTAAGGTATTTGGATGAAGTAGATGAACATAGGTTCATCTACCATAAGACATCCAATAGCTACAAGGTGTTCAAACACTATACATAAATATTATAAATAAATCTAACAAGGTTTGTGGATTTCCCAACATTTCTCTTGGCCACTTCAAGTGGTATATTACTAACTATACTAACTTTTGACCATCCGAATTCCTAACTAAGTTAGGGGTTTGTGTTTCGGTCCGCCGTCGGCGATGTATGACCAACTTGATACTATTATACATATATATTATTTATTATTTCTTCTCCACCGAACTTATGCCTACGTTACCTTTTAGGTTAACCGGCATTCCCGACTCTTCACCTTCCCGTTCATCCTTTCGTTTCCACGCCAAACCGTGAGTTTCATACTTGCCCCTTTTACATTTTTGCACTTTGGGACTTGAAAACATGTACATATTCAAAACACATACACTACAAGATTCACACTTTATTCAAACACAATTCATTAACATGCTCATGTGACAACAACTTGACTACATGCTTAAATACAACTTGTTAATACAATAGTTCATTAATTCTTGCAAAACCGCACTTAACAAGTGTAGCGCTATAGGATTGACACCCGTCGGCTTTTCGTTACCTTTATGGAGCCCCCGATCTTGTTATGTTATTTATTCGACTAGTATTCTTTGGATGCTAGGTATGCTATGTCAACAATATGTTTGAACTATATCATTACAAATTGTATGAACATTAGTAAAGTATGTCTATGCATGTGAATTGTTGCTTTAAACATGATTATTATATGTATGAAACTTGTATGAACTCACCAACTTTATTGTTGATCAAATATTATTTTACATGTTTTCAGGAGATGTTTGATGCTACCATGGAAATGGAATCTAGGGACTTTGCCTTAGATATCAAATTTAAATATTTTTGTCTTTTGTTTATCAACGTATTTCCTTTAATTGAAACAATTGTATTTGAAATTCTTAGTTTAATGAAATCGGTTAAATTTATATTTCAACAATAGTGCCACGATGTCTTTGAACAATCTTACACGTCACGTTCGGTGATTCCGCCGCCGAATGGGTTGTGACAACTATGACTGCGGCTGAAGCTAAGACCGACCCAGATGTTGGCTCAGGTACCTTTCTCGTTAATGATGTATATTCTTCTGTGTTATTTGATTCTGGGGATAGTAAGAGTTTCGTGGCCTATCTTTTTGTAAGAACCTAAGTAGAACGGCTAGGATGATTGAGAAGCCGTTCTGCATTTAAACTGCGGTGGGATTACCCACTAGGGTAATTGAAGCGTTAGAAAATTGTTATATTGATCTAGAGGGTCATAGGTTCTCTGCTAGACTATTCATTATCACTTTGGGAGGGTTTGGCGTAGCGTTGGGGATGGACTGGTTACATACGTTCGATGCAGATATTTTTTTTGTCAAAAGAAGATGATAGGGTAAGCTCTCTACCGAGAGTCATTTCAATGATGAAAGCAGTGAAGTCTTTGAGGCGTGGATGCGAGGCATACCTAGCCTATATCACTAATACCGAAGCCAAGAGTGTGGAGTTGTCAGAGGTACCAGTGGTACAGGATTTCCCTGATGTCTTTCTTGACGATCTGACAGGAGTACCACCAGAGCGGGAGATTGAGTTCAAGATTGATCTACAACCAGGAGCTCAACTGGTCGCTAAAGCGCCATATCGTTTAGCACAGACGGAAATGAAGGAGCTGATGGAGCAACTTCAAGATTTGCTAGATAAAGGGTTTATAAGACCAAGCATCTTGCCTTAGGGTGCACCGGTCTTGTTTGTTAAGAAGAAGAACGATAGCATGCGTATGTGCATAGACTATCGGGAGCTGAATAAGTTGATGATTAAAAACAAGTGTCCTTTATCGCGTATCGATGACTTGTTTGATCAACTGTGAAGTGCGAAGTGGTTCTCGCTCATAGATCTGAGTTCGAGATATCACCAACTGAAGGTTAGAGAGGAGGACACTCCAAAGACTGCGTTTCGAACGCGCTATGGTGAATTTTTGGTGATGTCATTTGGATTAACGAATGCTCCGGCAACATTCATGGAGTTGATGAACCGCGTATGTCGACCAATGTTGGATCATTTAGTGATTTTATTCATTGACGACATCCAAATCTACTCTAAGAGCGAAGAGGGACATGTAGAGCACCTGCAAGAAGTGTCGGAGACATTAAGACGAGATAAGCTTTATGCAAAATTCTCGAAGTGCGTGTTTTGGTTGAAAGATATACAATTTATGGGGCATGTTATTAATTCAGAAGGAATTATGGTGGATCATACAAAGATCAAAGCAGTAGTAAAGTGGAGCACACCTAAGACTCCAACCGAGATTCGTAGTTTCTTGGGATTGGTGGATTACTATAGGAAGTTCATTAAGGGTTTCTCTAAGCTAGCAACGCCTTAACTAAATTATGGAGACATTTTAACGAGTGTATATGTTAACAAATTACATTATATTTTACTTAACATGTGTAATACACGAGTTTATTCAACCTGTGTAATACATAGGTTTTTAAATACATAAATTTTTTATTACTAAGTTTAACATTACACTTATTCAATCCGTGTAATACATGAGATTCTAAGCTACTAACTATAATAAGTTAGTAAGTCTATATCAATTAATTACAAAGTATTTCTTGATGGATTGTATTTACAACATATAAAATACCTTTTTACTTATTTTTAACCACCATTTTGTAAAGTACATACTCATATTAATAAATATACACATTATATCACTAATTAAGTGTTAATACCCTAAACCCTAACCTTTTTTAATTACTACTAATCCCTTATAAGCCTTCCAAATAAGGATATGATTGCATAAAAGTTACCACACAACACTACCTTACCTCACCATCTCTCCCTTACCCCCTACCCCACCTCCACTACACCTCCAAATTAGGCCATATAGAGGGGGCGAATCCCCTCTCCCTCCCGACACTTCTCCATTTTAAATTTCACCACTCTCACAAGTAATCTTCTCTCTTCTTTCTTTCATCCTTCTCTCACACTACTAAGAGTGTTCTTGATGTTCTAAAGGCCTTCAAGAGCTGATTTGTACAAGAACACCACAATTTAACCTGGTTTTTATGATCCAAAGTGAAAAAGAATCTCATATGTGTAGTTAGTTTACTTATTTATGTTAAAATTCTAGTTTTAAACACTTGAAGGTTCATGGGTTTGCAAATCTTCATCCAAATACTACTAGTATAGCTTGAGGATGATGGTCAAAGATCAAGCCTAAACCATAAACATTCATTCAACACACAAAATCTAGTTTTTTTTAAACAAGTTTAACATTAACAAGAAATATTATTTTTGCATCATTTTTCTTCTATTATCACCAATAACTTATTTGGATCTTAGAAAATTTGTTTATCTTTCAAATATGATCTTTTAAGGTTAAGGAAAATATCCATAAACAAGAGGAGAATAAAACAAATTACCAAATCTATACACAAGGTGGTTTTACTTTAACATGCAAAATCATTATATATATAGTTAGTAGATCTTACATTATTACTTTCTAGATCATGTTATTATAGTGTTAGATGAGAAATTTAAAGTTTTTTGGTTTACATGGTTTTTTTTAACAAAAATAAGTCGTTACAATGTCGAAATTTTGATCTAAAATATGTAAATATTTCGAGTTTCAAGAAAACTCTCAAATTTTTATTGTAACTTCTACATGTCATAAGATACCTATAAATAAATTTCATAGTTTTAAGAGTTAGATAACTATTATTTCAATTTTAGTCTTAGAAAGACTAAAATAGAAAAAATACTTAAACATTTGAGAAACTTCTAAAATTTTTAAAGTAACTTCTACTTATCATAAAAAGCTTATTAATAAAATTTTTGGAGTTAGATAATTATTATTTTGATTTTAGTTTTATAAATACTAAAACAAAAAAAAATACTTATATTTTTGAAAAAAATCCCAAATTTATAGAGTACGTTCTACATATCATAGAAGACTTATAAATAAAATTTCGTAATTTTTATAGTTGGATAACTATTTCTTTAATTTTTTACCATTTAGATACCAATAAAAATTTTGTGCAAAACAAACACTTTTAAAAGAAGGAAGTTAGATCTTTCAAACTTTGAGTTCAAAACCTTATAAACTTTAGTTTTATAACCTGATCCAAAAGTAATTTTAGTATTTATAGTGATTTTTGTAAGAAAAACATAAATATAAGTCACTTTTACAAATAACTAAAACTTAGGGACTAAAACCATCAAAACTCAAAAGTTTGCCGTTTTCAAACAAGTATTATAGATGTAGATCTTGGTTCTTCATATAGATCTAAACTTAGACAATCGAACGTCTACTAAACTTAGACAAATTAAGTTGCTCGTGTAGATCTTAGTTTTGGTTCTTCATGTAGGTCTAAACTTAGACAAATTAAGTTGCTCATTTTCGAAAACGGAACGTTTACTAGTTTAACAACAAAATTTTCAACAACATTATTAGCTTATTTTCAAACTTAAATTTCATTCTCATCAAAGCATTATAAACTTGAGTGTTTAACAAGCTTTTTGACAAGGCTTAAATACCCTTTTTGTAAACCAAAATACCATTCGTTTGATTTCTTGGAGAAATTATCTTCAATCACCATCTTAACTGCATTTATTTTTGCATAATAAAAACTAGAAGTGTGACACGAGTTATACTTGCATTATTACTTTAGAGTTGGTCCATAGATCGCATTAAATCTCTTTGAGGATACCCGCCAACCACACCGAAGTATCAAGCGGGTCTTCGCGACCTCACTTTTATTTAAACTGTTTTCAAGAGAAAAGAATGGTATACTTTCATCATACACAACACGTACTACTCATATAGCACACATTACATGTATATATGTAAATTAATTAGAGACAAATTATCACACATCTAAGGCCCTATAAACACACACAATAGTTAACTAATGGACTTGAGTCGCTGGATAATATGAATAGTACTATTGGGTTTGACACTGTCATTTGTGGTTGGTTGTGCCAACCATAACAAGGAGCGTTAAATGAATGCATATTTCCATAAACGTACTAATGTTTCGTGGTAAGACATTTCAATGGGCACTAAAACAGTCACTAAGCTTGGTTATGGACTCATTGTAATTACATCATACATGTGCAATAAGCTTTATTAGATTTGAAAACAACATACTTGATTCTTTAAAACCTATAAACTCATCAACTATTTTCAATTTATTGTTTTAAACATGTTTTTAGGATAATAATATTTATACAAGAAGTATATACATTATTCTAGAGTAGCACTAGACTTGTCCATATGAGTCCCAATACTGTTTTGGAATTACCATATCATTCTTGAATTTTCCATTCATTTTTCAATACTAGCTATTGTTCTTGAATTCTCCATTCCTTTTTCTAAGATAATTTAATTATATATTATTATTATTATTAGGTTAATCTCTATTATAATAAAAAAAAACTAAATTTTATACTTTTGTCAACACCATATTCCTCCTCATTTTTATTTTTCCCTCAAAACCTACATCATTTATCAAATATTTTCATATTTAGCTTATTTTTTAAAAAAGATTACATAAATAAACATATCACCAAATCAATTTCATCATTATAACCATTTACTCATATATATATTTTTTTAATTTATCATAAAAAATGAATGTTAAAAAAACAAGAATAAAAAAATAAGATATTTAAATACTATTTTTGTATTTTAATATATGTTACAATAAAGTTTGTTAATATTTAATTAATAGTTTTTTAATTAAATTTGATATCAAATTTATATAAAAAAATATGTTAAGATAATTATTAATATACTCGGGGTTTAAAACTAGTTTTTCAAATAAAAGAATTTGTTATTGAAAAAAGAATAGTAATTTTGTAGAGTGTTTTGTCTGTTTCTCCAGAAACCGGTGCGTGTCAGTTGTGCACAATACCTAGGGTTTCTCCATCTGTCACTATTTTCTGCTTGACAAGTTTTCGAAATATCATCCATATAACATATCCCTATCATATCAACCATATCATTTTCAACCTCACCAAAATGTCCACCAAGACACGAAGAACAGCCAACACAAACGTAACAGCCTTCGAGAACTTCTTCCAAGGCTGGCTCGTCCGTCAGGAAAACTACCGGGAGCAGCTCCGGTCAGTTCTCCGAGGTTCACACAACGAAGGCGAAGATCATCTCCGAGATCTCATCGCTCGTGTTCTCGCGCATTACCAGGAGTACTACGAGGAGAAATCACGAATCGCGAATCATGACGTGGCGTTGGTTTTCTCGCCGCCGTGGTTTTCGTGCTTCGAACAGAGTTTTTTCTGGATCGCCGGATTTAAACCGGCGTTGGCGTTTCGAATTGTTGGGGGATCTGTTCAGGATATGAGTCCGGAGCAGGTGGAGAGGATGGATCGGCTGAGGGCGGAAACGAAGGAGAAGGAGAGGAGGCTGGAGAGTGAGCTGGCGAGGATTCAGGAGAGCGTGGCAGCGCCGCCTATGGTTGAGCTTACGAGGCGGGGGGATTATTCGCTGGTGGATGGAGAGTATGACGAGATTGATTCGGCGGTGGAGGTGTTGAGAGGGGAAATGGAGGCGGTGGTGGCGAACGCGGATATGCTGAGGACGAGGACGGCGGAGAGAGTGGTGGAGGTGTTGACGCCGGTGCAGAACGTGAATTTTTTAGCGGCGGTGACGGAGTTGCAGATGAAAATTAGGGTTTGGGGATGGCAAAAGGACGGGGTGAGACGACGATGAATCGAGTCCACCTGGCGTTTGTAATAAAGAAGTAAATAGCATGCGTTGTTGCACTTAAAATGAGTCCAGCGGTCGCTTTTCTTGGATGCTTTTTGTTTTTGATATTTTTCTTTTTTTTTTCCATCGAGAGCATATTTGTATAATATATAATATGATACGATATAAGTTATATTTTATTTTCTTTTGAAATATATGGATGTGCTTGTGCTTTGGTTAGAATTTTTTTTTAATCACCAAACGTGATTTCTCACTTAAATTTTGAGTGTAGTTAACGAAAAACCTAAATTTTATATTAACTTTTTATACCAATTTTCATTAATTCCTTTTAAATTAAAGAAAAATCAGGAATTGTCTTCCTTTATGTTTATATGTTTTTATACTCCTTAAGGGTTAAAAAATATCAATACATAAAATTCTTAAATTGTTATATATATCTTACAAGTGTAAAAATAATATAGTAACAATCATGGTTGTAAAACAAGATCTTCGAGTCCGAGTAATCGTTACAAGGTAGGTTGCCGTGGTCCGAGTACTTCCCGCCTAGGCCGAGTACTTCCCGAGTGCTCCCCGACTAGGCCGAGTACTCCCGACTCCGACTAGAGAGCTTCTAGCGACTTTTGCGACCATGGTAACAATAGAAAACAAAATCCAAAAATATGTAAAAATTAATATATAATGAGTTTCGAAAATACAATAACTTACTATACATTACTTACTATTCAATGTCATTTGACTTTCATTTTTTTTGAAAGACAAAGCGAATTTATTCAACCAGGGCTAGCAAAATACTAAAACCCCACACGAAAACATACAAAAGAAAACAAATAAAATTTCAAACCAACATCGATACAACTCTAACCAACATGTTTTTTTTTTCAAATCGAACACCATAATGACTATTTCGGGGCTCTCCCTTTCATCATATTTTTCACCCAAAGCCAACTAAAAGCCTTGACATCCATAACCACCTTTGAAGGGGACAACGTCATCCCATTAAAGATAACCTCGTTATGGTGTTTCCATATACACCAACAAGAAACGACGATAATAGAATGCAACATCTTTCTTCTATCAGAATCGGCTAGAATTGTTTTGTGCAACTCCATCAATATTTGTAAGAAAAAGTATTGATCGGAGGGATTTTACACTACGCACTCACTTGTATCCAAATGAAATCCGTAAAGGGGCATGAGATGAAAAGGTGGTCTATGCTTTCACCCAATCACCACAAAGGCATCAAACAATGGATGGGATGTGCACATTCCTAACCAAGAGAGCCTTGAGAGTAGGGATACGATCCATCTTCGCCCGCCAGTTAAAGATATTAACTTTCCTTGGCACCCAGTTATTCCACGGGAACTTATAAAAACTTTCGTTTCCGGACTCCGAAAGACAAAGATCTTTTATGTATTTAACTGAAAAAGCTTCTGATCCATGGAAACCCCAAACCCATCAATCAGGAGATTAAGAGAAACTTACTGAAGCAAGTAGTTCCGTCAAGCTATTAAATTGCATCAACTCCTTAGGTAAAAGTAGATCTCTCTTCCAACGCCAAGTCCAAGAGATTACCGACCCCCCTATACCCACACAATGATTTATCGTGATCATTTTCTGTTGTTCTACTGCAAATAAAGCAAGAAATCACGTATACAATGGGGTATCATCAATCCACCGGTCAACCCACATATGGATGTTACTCCCACACCCGACAATTCCAATTAGGAGCTTTCCAAGGTCCACATTTGATTTTAACAAGTCAGTGTGGATTTTATAAACGCTTTTCCAAACACCTGGGTTTGATAGCTTGATTGGAATTTGACTCCAAGATCTTGAAGAATGGTGTAGTGACCAAATCACATCAATCTTAAATCTCCACCATCATCAAGCAAATAGAGACAAGTTTGTTTCCTTTAGAGGAGCGATTCCTAACCCGCCTCGATCCACTGGAGCAATAACTCTGATCCATGACACATAATTGAGTTTGGACCGACGTCTAAAACGATATCGGTCTGACGTCCGCATGTCGGACCAACGTCTAAAACCATGTTGGTCCGACGTCGAGCTGAGTCACCAAACACGCGTCACAGCCTCCTGATTTGCTTCAGCAACACACGTCGGACCGTTATGCTTTGGATATCGGTCCGACATACCTTATTTTCATATTCTCCTCGTCGAAACACCCCCATTTTCATTTACTATGGCTCCCGTAACTCATTTTCTAGCCCGAGATATGCTTATGCGAAGTTTTGGGCGATTTTCGGGCGAATAATCTTCCAGTTTCGAACCCGGTTGGGTTCTTTGGCCACGTTTCTCAACCGACACGTGTCCCATCTTATGTTTAGGAGTTTTTGGGATGTTACATTTGTCTTTTATGAGATCTTACACGTAAGCCCTTGAATTATGTCAGATTTACTTTAAGCCTCTAAACTTACGTTTTTTTCTACTTTTTCTTTTAACAAATTTATAATACAGCCCCTGAACTTTAATAAAGTTATCGTTTACACACTATATTTTTTCTTTTTTTTACCAACCAATTTACGAGACGTGGCTCACGCACAATTGTAATGTAGTTGCGCGTGATGGTGTACAAGTTATCTAAGCAGTTGCGTACAACGCCGTTATGAATTTTTAATTGTTTTCCTTTAAAAAAATGATTTTTAACTATTTACCTACATATTATATAACTTACAATTGTCAAGCATCAAAGCCCTTATGCACATAGTAGAAGTGCTCAATGCATTATGTTGATATCAACTATTTTGTCTTTTATGAGATCTTACACTTAACCATTTGAATTATGTCAGATTTACTTTTAAGCCTCTAACTTACAATTTTTTTACCTTTCTTTTAATAAATTTATAATACATCCCCTGAACTTTAATAAAGTTATCGTTTGCACATTGGATGTTTTTTTCTTGTTTTACCAACCAAGTTATGAGATGCGGCATACGCACAATTGCAACGGAGTTACGCGTGCGTGATAGTGTACAAGTTATCTAAGCATTTACGTACAACGCCCTTATGAATTTTTTTAATTGTTTACCTTTAAAAATGGTTTTGCCTTCCTTTTCTAATTCTTTACTGGTTTACTTTTTTTTAACGACTTTGTTATGGTTTCGTTTTTTTGTATAAGGTTTTTGGAATATCACGCACAATTGTAACGGAGTTGCGCGTGATAGTGTACAAGTTATCTAAGCCCTTACGTAGAACGTCTTTATGAATTTCTTTTTAACTATTTACTTTTTTTTAACGGTTTTTCTTTGTTTTTCTAACTTTTTACTGGTTAACTTTTTTTAACGGCTTTGTTACGGGTTTTTTTTGTATAAAGTTTTTGGAATGTTACTAGCTATTTTGCTATAACGCATGCGTTTGAAAAGGTTTGGTTTTTTAATATAAAGTTTCCTTCCAGTATGATTATTTATTTCATAAACAATAATTTTTTAATTATTTTGCTTTTGTATCATTTTATTTTATAAATTTTCGTAGGGGTTAATTTCTTTTACACTTTATCACGCACTAACACCGCGTAGAGACAATTTAGGGGCTGTTTGGCAAGTGCTGAACCATTAAGTGTTGAATCGTTAAGAGGTCTGAATGGTTCAGCATGGTTTTTCTGCTGAACCATTCAGATGTAAAATGAATAATTAAGAGGTGGGCTGTCAGCGAAACAAACACCCTTTACCTTTGAACGATTCAAAGATAGTCGACTTATAACTGGTCAAAATATGTGATTGGAAAAAAATATAGAGAGATTTGTTCAAAATATGTCATTGGAAAAATATAATACATAGATAGAAAAATGCAATAACATTGTACTATCCACCAAATATAATATTATATGTTATTCTAGACGAAGGTAATTTCTAGAAGAGGCGATCATAAAGACGCCTACGTCTTATATTAATTAGACCATGTATTTATTATTAGCAACAATAATAGAAAGTAGCTAGAAACTTGCATTATTTTATCCAACCATTATTCATAGGACAAATATTATTAGTAATATCCTAGGAACTTTTTTTTTAAGGTAAACACACTTTCTATATTTACTCATGAAACTCATTTATTATTTACTTTATAGGACTTGAACCCGCATCATTTTAATGACATAAACATCGGTTGCCACTAGGCAAAGAGGTTATCGAAACTATCTGAAGACCTAGCTAACTCTATTAGATTTTAAATCTGTCATATATCAAATTTCAATAGGAACACGGTCAAAGTTGAGGTAATATCTCATAGTTTCCTTAAGGTACCCCACGAAAATGCATGTTTCGGATCTCGGTTCAAGCTTGTTGAAAGTTTCACAATTAATGTGAGCTTCACAATCCCATATCCTTACATAAGACATGTTTGGAACATTTTTCATATGATATCTTATTCACCTTTTTGGTTGGAACAATATTGGCTACGCGAGCAATTGTTTCCAAGGCGTAGCTCCAAAAGGAGTGTGGCAAGTTAGTACAACTCATCATTGATCAAACCATGTCCAACAGGGTTTGGTTTCTCCTCTTAGATGAGCCATTATGTTGTGGTGTTCTAGGTGGAGTTAGTTGAGAAACAATCCCACACTCTTTGAGATGTTCATCAAATTGTAGTTGATGATGAACTAATCATATAACAAGTTCACTGTTAAGGGAAAACCAAGCCTCTCAACGTAGTTCTTCATCTCCAGAACATGAGAGTGACAACATAAGATTATGAAAGAAATTAAAAACCATGTTGGAAAAATATAAAGATGTTTTCAATTTTATTCATAAGAGGAATTTATAAATGAACACACATGACTAGGAGAAGTAACTTAGCATACCCAAATCTAAATCCTTAAATTTCAAGATCAAATCATGGAACCAAACACCCAATTTGCAGAAACTAAACAACATGTAGTCTGATTATTAATGATCATACTTCCCCATTGTTAATCATTAATCTCAGGCGTATTTGTACTCCTATCTTTGTAAAAAAAAATTAGAGTTTAAAACTGATTGATGAATGAATTACACACACAATATGTTGATTGATGTTTACCTTTCTGGCTTCGGTATGATATACTACTAACCCTTAGTCTTTCTAGCTTAAGAAACAGAAGACACCATCTTCCTAAACCGAACTTCTTGTCTAAAAAGTATAATTACAAAGTAATCTTATTTTTTTAATAATAGAATTAGAATATTTCATGCCCTAACAATATAACCATCATAATCAAGAACAAAATCTAAATATGTACGAAAAACAATCAAAACGACCTAACATCAATTTGGGGATTCATCAAAACTGTAAGCTTTTGAGGAAGCTTCACATTGACAGATGGAAAACGAATGGGATAAATGATGAAGGGTTGATTGATGTGTAACACTGCCCTAATTCAAGTTCAGTTTCAACAAAAATTAAAGATCCATAAGCAATAACAACAAAAATTAAAATTAACAGTAATACCTAGATGAATTTCACCAAAGGGTGCACATCCGATCATACGACCGAGCTTTACACGGTTATGGAGTGAAAGTTTCTTCATTTGTAAGAAACATAAAAATAGAACTATCTTTTAACGGTGAATCCTTTGACCCGCCGCACCATTCCCTCATCTGGTCATCCTTTCATGTTGTAAAATGACATTTTTGTCCTCCTCAAATGTATTATAACATAGTGTAAAGCGTAAATCTAGGATTAAGATGGTTGACGAATCTCCGATTTTGATTATTTTTTTTTGATGATTTTCATGATCCACTGACGCATCAAAATATCTATCCTCATAATGATAAAAAAGGGGAAATTACCAAAATGGACATTTGACTAGTCAAAGTTGTAAAAATGGACAAGGTTTTTCAGTCTTCTTGGGCATGGTCATTCAGGCTATTAGCCGGCTGAAGAAGGCTAGTTCAGCCGGCTTGGATTTCCGAGCCAAGTCAGTTATTTTTTTTCCAGAATTTCAACTAACCAGGAATTGACACGTGGATGTGCATATTCCCAAGCAGACTTAGCCGATTTACTTTTTTTTTACATGGCTCAGCCGACTTGGTTCGAGATGGCTTCCCCGGCTTGACTTAGCCGGCGCCGAAGGTGTTATTACACTATTTAGCCGGCTGAAGTGGACTAGTTAGCCTGCTTCAAGTTTTTCTCTCACTTATTTAAGTTAGTTTTTCAATTTTTTCCATTTTTTCTTAATTTCTCTTACAATTCTAGTTTTTTTTGTTTAAGTGGACTAGTTTCTAATCTCTTACAATTTTGAAGAAAATTTCAATACACTTTGTGAAGTTGTTTATACTGTTCGCGATACGTTACTAGGTGGTGGTTTGCATAAATGGGCACAAGCGCATTTTGTTGGTCAACGTTATGACATTATGACATCAAATAGTGTTGAGTCTATTAACGCGTTATCACGTTATGCTCGACGGATGCCTATTACCAAACTAATCGAATTATTTCGTGAGTCGGTCCAACAATGGTATTTCAACAGACGAGACTAAGCAAGTAAATAAGTTTATGTTATACCAAGCTAATTAATAACATATTGAGTTATCAGATATAGCAGGCTAATATATAATGTTAATGTTTTTAAGTTTTGTATAACAAGCTAAGTAATAACATATTGTATGCTAAGTTATCAGATACAACAGACTAATATATAATGCTAATGTTTCTAATTTTTGTATAGTAGGCTAAGTAATAACTTATTGTAGGCTAAGTTATCAGATATAGCAGGCTAATATATAATGCTAATGTTTCTAATTTATTTTTTTTACTTGCAGCTAAAAATACACATGATTTAAGTACTTAAAGCAAAATTTGAAATTTGAAAAGTGAAAATGAAGGTTGAAATGAGAAGATTTATATTTATAAAAATCGAAGTAGGCTATTAAGACTACTTCAGCCCGTTATCAAGTGTAATAACACCTTCGGAGCCGGCTAAGCCAAGCCTAGCCGAATTAAACAAGCCAACAAGGAAGTCATCTCGAACCGGCTAAGCCTGCTTGGAAGTGGGCTTTACCCGCCTTGGGAATATGCACCTCCACGTGTCAATTCCTGGTTGGTTGAAATTCTGAAAAAAGCTGAATTGGCTCAGAAATCCAAGCCGGCTGAACTAGTCTTTTTCAGCCGGCTAATAGCCTAAATAACCATGCCCAAGAAGGCTGGAAAACATTGTTCATTTTTACAACTTTGACTAGTTAAATATCCATTTTAATAATTTTCTCTAAAAAAAAATTGTGTTCCGCACATAATAAAATGTATGCCAAGCAATCAAGACTCTACACCATTTCAGATCCTTAAAAATAATATTTTCACTTAAGGTTATATTAATTTGACGAGAAAATAACAATAAGTTTTAACATAGAAGTTAACCTTCATAACTAATGTGTTAAGAGTATAGTGAACATACAATATGCCCTAACCAGAGGGACTATTCTTGTAATTAAGTCTAATAATAATAATTTCCTCCCTCGGTTGCGTTCAAATTCTCCGTGCCGTTCTGACCCCACTTCCGGTTTTAGCCGACAAGAGACGCAGACGAAAACTCAATTCTTCTCTTTCTCGAACACCAAAAAACAAACACGCCTTTTACTTTACAATCTCAACTCATGTGGAACCCTAGCTCCAATTAGTTTACTTCAATTTTAGTTCAGGATGGGAAACTGTTGCAGATCTCCGGCGGCGGTGGCTAGGGAGGATGTCAAATCGTCCGGTCACGATCATACCAGCAAGAAGGACAAAGCTAACGTGAAGAAGGCTCCGATCACTGTTTTGAATGATGTATCTAAGGAGAATATAGAAGATAAGTATATGGTGGATAGGGAGCTAGGGCGCGGTGAATTTGGGGTTACTTACCTGTGTATAGATCGAAGTACGAGGGAATTGCTTGCTTGCAAGTCGATCTCGAAGCGGAAGCTGCGAACGGCTGTGGATGTTGAAGATGTGCGGAGGGAAGTGGCGATCATGAAGCACTTGCCGGAGAATTCGAGTATTGTGACGTTGAGAGAGGCGTGTGAGGATGAGAATGCGGTGCATTTGGTGATGGAGTTGTGTGAGGGCGGGGAGCTGTTTGATCGGATCGTTGCGAGGGGGCATTATACGGAGCGTGCGGCTGCTTCTGTTGCCAGGACCATGGTGGAGGTTGTGCAGCTTTGTCATAAGCATGGAGTGATTCATAGAGATTTGAAACCGGAGAATTTTTTGTTTGCGAATAAGAAGGAAAATTCTCCTCTTAAAGCTATTGATTTTGGCCTGTCTATCTTCTTTAAGCCAGGTAAATTATGTTTAAGATTACTGTTAGCTAAATGGATGTTTTGATGTGCATTTCACTTGATAATTGAATAATCAGAGTAAGATAATTATCTGTATTCATAAGTTGTGCTTGGCCATTTTTGTTGGTGTTGGATTCTATGATAATCATAATCAGCTGCAGGTTAATCCAACACTGTCAACTTATTATTGTGGGCTTGTGGCTCGCTTGTAGTAATCATACATACATAATAAGCGTATTGGCGAAACACTTGTCATCATTTATTTTATGGATTTAGGAAGTTATTAATCTCATTTTCTAGTCAAGCATGTTTTGTTGATGGGGAACCATGCCCAACATGATACTATCATGGTGATGAGTCTTCTAACTGACAGCAAAAATCATGGGCAGCCTTACAGTTATTGTGCTTTTGTAGTTAGATACCTCTAATTTGATATAGGATTATAGGTGTCTGCCTGCCAGTTAGGAAATGAAGGACTATACAATGCTGCTTCTTAACAGCAACTCATGTTTCACTGTTCTAAATGTTTTTGAATGAGTTTTGCATGGGAGTCAACATTGCAAGCTATAGTCTCTGAAACATGTTTAAAAGTAAGGTAGTATTTTGTAAATGTGTTCCAGAACTTTATACATGCTTTGGTGGGGTTTAGCCTGCTCAGTGGCATTAGAAATTCATCTTGATAACTTAAAAATGAACTTAAATCATTGTAGATGAGGCCATGAGGCATAGGAAAACAGTATGTAACTTGTGTTAACTGTTTTAAAAAGCGCGCCTGAGCGCGAGGCGACATAAGGCGCAAGGGTTGGGGCTTTAGGTTACATAAGGCGCACCTCAGAACAAGAAGCGCGTACTTCTGCGCTTTGAGGGGCTTTTTTGCGCTTAAGGGCTTTTTTTTGGTATGTTTTGTTGCTGTTTTGGACTTTTGGAGGTGGTAATAACTAGTAATTTTAGTCATTTTCATGGTTTATTGTAATAATTTCCTCTTTTGGATGTTTTAGATGTTTAATATCAAGTAATATGTTTAACATTATTGGGAATTTAGATGTTTAACATCAGTTAATGTGTATATACACAATTTAAATGTTTTTTTATAGTATGTGCGCCTCGCGTACGAAAAGCCCTGCGCTTTTGCGCTTTGCACCTCGGATTTAGACCTCGTCGCCTCGGTGTGCTTCTCGCTTTTTAAAACCAAGGACACTAGTCTAGGCTGAGTTGTTTTCTGACTGTTGTGCTACTGTTATGTTTGAAGATATTTTGTTTGTGACTAGTAAATTTGGACAATGCTGATTGAGTTGTATTTGATTTTAATAGTTATCTATTTACTGGATAAATATCTGTACCATGTTGATCAATGATCTCTTGCTGGAATTTTTTTAATGATTAACTTGTTATTTAGGTGAGAAGTTCTCTGAAATTGTTGGAAGCCCTTATTACATGGCTCCAGAAGTGCTTAAGCGTAGTTATGGACCAGAGATTGATATATGGAGTGCAGGAGTTATTCTTTACATTCTATTATGTGGCGTTCCTCCATTTTGGGCGGGTAATTCTCTTTTTTTCAACATGATTGATATATATCTCTTCGTGTATAAAATATATGAATTTATTTTGTATACACTTCCTTTTATTAGCTGCTTTTCTTTCGTGTTACAAGTTAATAGAACTTTATTGATCTTCCAAAAAGTCCAAGTTAATATTCTCTTTGCTTAAAGTCAGATTTGTAATGCAGAATCTGAACAAGGTGTTGCACAGGCTATTCTTCGTGGGCTAATAGATTTTAAACGTGAACCGTGGCCCAGTGTTTCTGAAGGTGCCAAGAGTCTTGTACGCCAAATGTTAGAGCCAGATCCAAAGCTTCGACTTACGGCTGCGCAAGTACTTGGTATGCTTGTTGTTAAAACTTAGTTACATTATTTTTTAATGTTTTTTTGGTGGGCGCTTCACATGTTAAAGTAGTGGAGATATTATGATAGTGAGGGAATATGGACCTTTGAATGTTTAATTTAAAGACTTTATTTGTTCTATTATGTTGTTTAATGTATGATTTTTGTATTTGCAGAACATCCTTGGCTCCAAAATGCTAAAAAAGCTCCAAATGTACCCCTTGGTGATGTTGTGAAATCAAGGTTAAAGCAATTCTCATTGATGAATCGATTTAAGAGAAAGGCTCTAAGGGTTGGTTAAATGACTCTTTTCTCCTTTATGCGTCAGATACATGTGTATTTATAACTTTGTTAACATGTATTTGCGATACTTTTTTGGTGTTTTAGGTCATTGCTGATTTCTTGTCTAATGATGAAGTTGAAGACATCAAGGAAATGTTCAAAAAGATAGATATGGATGACGATGGTATTATTACCACAGAAGAACTGACAAGTGGACTAGAAAAGTTGAATACGCAGCTTGCAGAATCTGAAGTACAGCTGCTTATTGAAGCTGTGAGTATAATAAAGCTGTCTGCTCCTTAATTTACCTTTTTTGCGATAATGAAATTATCTATTAATTCTGCAATCAATCTATAAATAATAGACGTGGCAATTCGACCTATTTACCTAAACGAGTCGATTTAGGCTACATATCATATGATGAGTCAAATAAGTAGACTTTGAAACTTAGCTAAAAGTGAAATGGGTTGGTCAAATGGGCTGGAAGTTGCCCAAAGTTTCCTCATGTATTGCTTTATTCAGTATGGTTATATTTGTCTGAAGTATATTTTATGTAATCATATATAATACATCGAATATGTATAAAGTGAGACGTCATATATCCTCCTAATGCCACGTGGTATGAATCAATGAGAGCTAGAAAAATGCCCATCGCCATCGATTCATGGCATTCGGAAGATTTGTAAGCATTTATATAGGAGGATATATCATTTCTCCTATAAAATTTAGAAATAATTATTGGCATGTCAAGCCAACCTGACCTGACCGGTTTTGATCCTTGTTAAAATTACCCATTTTGACCCAAACAAATATTTTTTGACTTGTTACCCAACTTGCCCACGTGACCCTCCTTTTTTGCCAACTTTGATACACATTGAGATGCATGATTTGTTGAGAAGACATTGGCTCTCTCCCTCTCCCTCTCTCTCTCTCCCTCGACCCCCCTCTCCCCTTTTGTATTTTCATTAAAAACTCTGAAAAGCGATTTGTATTGATGAAAACGTAGCAGGCTGAAAAAAGAAAAAAGAAAAAAAAGGTAAGACTCCCTCCTTTTTTATTTTATCAAATTTCTAATTTAATCTTCAATAAAGACTAAATAGTATCAATTATTTTTAATTAAAATCGGGGGGTCTTAGCTTGATAACATGCACCTGGACATCCTGAAATATAAATTGTCACTTTGTCATTTGGAGGGAGTAATCTTTATTGAGATAATATGTTAACATACCAAACAAAAATTTTCTTTTTTACTCATGTAGAGGTCCAAACTGGATTGGAATTCCACATTAAATTATTTTTACTAGTAACTATGATGCTTGTAATCACAGAACAATAATCTTGAATCTTGAATTTGTTTATAAATGGAGGTGTTTCCTCATGGTTTAGTCATTCTGTTTGTTACAGGTGGATACTAATGGGAAAGGTAGTTTGGATTATGGGGAATTTGTTGCGGTTTCACTCCACCTTAAGAAGATGGCAAACAATGAGCATTTACACAAGGCCTTCTCATACTTTGACAAAGACGGTAATGGCTTCATAGAGCCACATGAGCTTCAGGACTCATTGATGGAAGATGGAGATGAGGATGTTTCTAATATTGCAAATGATATCTTCCAAGAAGTTGACACGGATAAGGTAAACATACATTAAGGGTATTTTCGTCTTCAAACATGTTTTTGGCCAAGCAAAACTTGATACATACTTGGGTGACCTCCACATACATTATCCCTAAAATATAAAAATGTGAAAAAAAGTGTGGTAAACCGGACCCGACATGTCTGACCGACACATAAAAAATGTAACTGTTTTAGACAACCAATTTTGTCAGCTCTATGGTTTTGTAAACATTTTCGTTGGGTATTGAACGATGCAGGATGGTAAAATCAGCTATGAGGAGTTTGCTGCTATGATGAAAACAGGAACTGATTGGAGAAAGGCGTCTAGACATTATTCAAGAGGACGATTCAATAGCTTGAGTGTAAAGCTGATGAAAGATGGTTCTCTGAACTTGGGGAATAGTGAGTGAGGTAAACCAACCAATGGCGTGAATTTGTTTTGTAATTATTTATATAGGTCCTTGCTTGTGTTTGATTAGATTTGAATGCGAGCTCCATAGCATGTACCAATCTGGGCATGTTTGGAGAATATATTCTTGCCAAAGAAAGACGATACCATTGTCTTCTAGTGTTTAAAAAAATACTCAATTATGTTGTAATGTAGATGTTGATTTGTTTGTTTAGTGGCATGAATTGTCTCCGGATCTTGAGTTTTGTGAGTCGCCGGTAGGGGTTTTCAAAATCGGATATCAGAATTTCGGATATCCGAAAATTTCGGATAGTAAACCGGATATCCGAGTTCTTTAACCAAATCTCCATTTCCTTTTAGGATCGGTAAGCAACATCTTGTCAAATTGAGCAATCAAAATCAAAATTAAGCAAATTGCCATAATCAAACAAACAAACAAATTGAACAGAATCAAACAAAGGAACCAACCAGAATTAAAATTAAACAAATTGAACAAAAATTTAAAGATCTTCCATCCATTAAACATTGAACAAACCTCTCGTGGCTGCTCTCTACACAAAAAATACACTCTTTTTACTATCCATGGATTCTAAAAAATCAAAGGCCAGTTCCAAACAAGATCAACCAATACAATAACCGTTTCCATACCAATATTATCCATATTCTCAAATGTCAACCATGCTTACACAAATTGCACCCGGTCAATACACATATCTTTTACAATATCAACTTACGTTCGACCCTTTTGCACGTGTCAATTTCAACTTGGTCATGGGTCGGTTCAGGCAATGTTCTAACAGGCCAAACGAATAAAATAAAAACTAGTTAAAAGATAATGGGTTGAGTTGGTCAAACGGATCAAAAGTTGTTCATAGTGTTTTTTTAATGCATAAGTCCCTTCTATTCAAGAAATTAGATTACTAATGGAATAATATAGACTTTAATAACATTTGACACACCAATTGCTTTTTAAAATATCAAAGTTCTTGAACAAAAAGTGTTTTGTTTCGATTCGACCCGTTTAGACCCGGCGACCATTCAAAAGAACAAAAAATTGACCTTCTGTAGGCACAATAAGATTTCAAAGGTCTTTTTATACTTCAAATATTAGAAAAAAAGTGGACAAAATGTTTGTTGCCGTTCAGCCCGGCTTGTTTTGACACGTATAAAGATTACCCATTTTGAAATTGGTTTTATTTCATATTAGTTTATTGTTTTGGGCCCTCTTAATCCAGACCAAAAGCCCAAAAAGTTTGGTTTTTGTATGTGTAATATTTTCGGCATCCGAAATTTAATTATTCAAGTTTCGCCACTGTTAAGTGCTAGCATATTCTCTTTTCCATGCTGCCTTTTCTATGTATATGTATGAAAGGAAGTCCTAATAAGAAGAAGACAACTTCATGAAGAATAAAGCTACCAACACATGCCAGCTGAAAGTCACTAAAATGAGTGATCAAGTACCATAAAAAACAAATAAAAAACGGAAGTAAGAAACAATCCTTCATCATTAAATCATAAAAAGTGTAAGGTATACATTTAACAAGAAAAGAAAGGGGAATTCATGATGATCTGGACGTGCTAAAATTCTCATGTCAATAGTATGTGATTTCCTATTCACTTTTACCAATTTGATTGCCACGATTCCAACTTAAAAATTTTATACTTGGCCCATGGGCCTTTTTTTAAGGTTTTCATCTCTATAAATAGAAGAGTCCCATCACTTGTACAAATATTAGGGGTGTTCAAAAAAATCCGAATCCGAAACCGAACCCGAATTATCCGAAAATCCGAATCCGAAAATTCGGATATCCGAAATTCGGATATCCGAATTTTCGGATAATTCGGATTCGGATAGTGATTTTCGGATATTTCGGATAGTTCGGATATCCGAATATCCGAAATATTATATTTATATATTTTTTTTAATTGTTTTTATTATTTAAAAATAAGAAAATTTGAATCAAAACCCGATATATTATATTTATATATTTTTATATGTATATTTTCTAATGTTTTTTAAGGTTTTTAATTGTTTTTGTAATTTAAAAATATTATTTTTATATATTTTTTTATTTTTTTTTATATTTTCGGAAATCCGTTTCACTATCCGAATCCGTATCCGAATTTCGGATATCCGAAATTTCGGATTCGGATAGTGAAATCCACTATCCGAAAATTTCGGATATCCGAAATTCGGATATCCGAATTTTCAGATATCCGAATTTTCGGATATCCGACTTTGAACACCCCTAACAAATATCCCTTTCATTTATACAATATATGGATGACAATAGGACATGTTCGGGTCAGGTATCTATAATCTCAAACCCATTCCCGGTTGTAAAATCGTGTCTCATACCCGACACATTACCCGTTGGGCATACCCTCGTGTATACCCGTTAATATCGGGTATCAGGCATACTCGCAGGTATTACCTATCGGCCATTACCCGTCGGGTATATGTCGTGTACATTTCTATAACTATATTTTTATATTTTTCATGACATATTAAATAGAGCAATTTACATACTACGTCATTTAAGTATTACCAAAATTTCAGAATACGTACTTTAACTAAGAAAATTACATAATACGTCATTTATATTTAATAAGCGTTACACGTTAAGTTCTTTTACCTATCGACCGTTAAGTTTGGTATCTTATTACCTTTTTGTTTTTTCCCCTTTTTACTCCCCTGACTTGTAATTCCAACCCAAAATTAGGGTTCCATCTAAGTTCTTACAATTCCCTAACAGCTGAGAGAAACCAGGTTTGTAAATCAATTTCATGTGGTGGTGCTGAGAGAAGATAGATCGGTTTAGAGAGAGAGGGGGGACAAAGATAGATCGGTTTTCAGATGGTGGTGACCGGTGGTCGGCGGTGGCCGTCGCACTCCTCCATCCTCCGCCGTCCCCATCTCTCCCCTCACCGGTTCAACCCTTTCCTCACCTGAAAATCGCTCACAAAGGATACATCGTCACAATCCTCACCAGAGACCTAGGTATTCAATTCTTACTCTTTTAGGTTGTTTATCAATGTTAATTTTGGGAATTTACATGTAGGGGTTTAAGTTAAGCGTATAGAAGAAATTAATCATCGTTCGGCAAGATTTGTGGTAAAATTGGTTGATAATTGGACTAAAATGTTGTCCAATTTCGATTTCAAGCTGTAAAATTGCTTAGAATTCTCTTGTATTTTTTTTACATGATTTGTAATTGGCAGAAGCTTACTAGCAACATCAATTAGATGCTTTCAAAAAAAAATTAGGGTACTGGAATAAACTTGAATTTATTTAAAAATTAGGTGCAATTTTATTTTGTTTTTGTGATAATGGTGAAATCGAAAAGTTTCTTGGAAGGGTTGATTGTTGACTTTTGTGGAAAGTGATTGGAGAGAGACGATGGTGTACTGAATATTTTACAACTTTACTGGAATAAACATGCCCGCATTTAACGCCCGTTAGAGGTAAGGACGTAATGTGCAAGCTTTTTTAAACATAAATGACGTATTCTGTAATTTCCTTAGTTAAAAGACGTATTCTGAAATTTTGATAATATTAAAGAATGTAATGTAATTTGCGCTATTAAATATGAATAAATTACATATATTAGTATCATAAAATACGTATTTTAAAAGAAAAATTAAATAGACGAAATGTGAATTTTAACAAGTTTCTCACACATCACATGCTCTGCTTGTATTCATGTGACCAAAATATATTAGTGCAAAAAACGGCATGAACTGTAAAGAAAAGTTTGAATAATAAATAACAAATCGTCTATACTACAAAGATCATACGGTCCATAGTTGTTTCATTCAATATTAGTTATGGATCTAACCTTGGTTTAAAAAAGCGCTAGGCGAGGCGTTTCGGTCCCAAAATCCGAGGAGCCACGCCTCAGGCGCGAGGCGAGGGCTTCACGTATGCGAGGCGCTAAAACTAAAATAAATAATAAAAAATATATTATGCATGACAAACTTCACTTCTTAATCATAAAAAACACAAAACATAGTTTTAATATCATATATTCACAATCACATATGGTAAAGTCACAGTAGTCTAAATAAATTAAAATAAAGAATTGTGTGTAGAACTCGAACCCACGATATTCCGGCTAAAGTAACACATGAAGCTACTGTGAATCGAGTGTAGGCCCAGAAAAGTAATCGATTTTGGTTACATACTGTTGGAAGTTTGGGTATAAGTGTGAATGAATGTCTAAGTGGTAGAAGCTTGTCCCACATCGGTTTGGGAACAAAATGAGGTGTTGTTTATAAGGTAAAGCCTTCACTACTCATTTGAAGCTTCATGATGTGTTTTACCACTAGTCCTACCCTCGCGCAGGGGGGGGGGGTTGCGGAAAATTGGGTTTCGACTAGAACTCGTGCATACCCGCACGAATGCAGCTCCGAAAACCCAGGCCCGCGTGAGGCGATTTTTTGCACTCATTATTTCGGTTTTAAAACTGATCAGCCTCTACTCCTTAATGGATTTTGGTTGCTATCAGTTGCAGACACCCGAAAAATCCCAACTCTCAACACATATCTGCTGTGATTCGAGTGTAGGCCCACCTGATTTTAAGCCAAGAACAGTCAGAAACACATGAAGCGGCGCCTCGCGCTCCAGGCTTGAAGCGGCGCTTCATAGCGCTTCTTGTTTATAGAGCGCCTCGCAGTTTTGAGGCGTTTTGGTGAGCGCCTCGGGCGCCTCACGCTTTAAGCGTCGCCTCATGACGCTTTTTTAAACCAAGGATCTAACAATATACAGGAAGGACTTGTCTCTTTTATGAGTATTTTTTTTTTAAAGAAATGTTTAGAAAGTTTAAGGCCAGCAAGTCTTCGTTTTACTTTTTATATATAACATAGGGGAAATGATAGGCGCAACAACATATAATCAAATCTTATTCTCATTTTTCATAGTGGTATTTCCTATCTTCAAAGTAAGTCAGTTTGATAGTAACGTGGTACTTTTCACTCAAAATGATTACTTTAACCCAGTGTTGTAAAAATCGCTAGGCGCTAGTCGGGCGGTGAGGAAGGGCCTAGGCCTAGGCGGGATTAATCGGGGCCTAGGCGGGATTAATCGGATTGGAATTTTTATATGTAATTTTCAGTTTTTTATATATATACACACATTTTTATATGTAATTTTTATAAAAATGTTCATTTTTAAACCACACCAAAGGTTTTCGCCGGATATTTCAGTTTTTCGCCGGAAATTTCAGGTTTTCGCCGGAATTTGGTCGGAAATTCCAGGTTTTCGCCGGAATGTTCGCCGGAATCTGACCGCCTAGGCGCGATTTGGACCGCCTAGCGACTTTTGGACCAACTAGGCCAAAATTAGTCGTTAACGAGCCGCCTAGCGACTAATCGGCGCCTAGGCTTTTACAACACTGCTTTAACCCTACTTTTCAATCCTATTAACCCGAAACTAAATTCACTCACCGTCCTCTCATGTTTGCATCCACTTATTGTCAAGGTTAGTAGTTATAGCATGTACGATCCCCATCATTGCTCCATGCTCCTCACGAATGGCTCGTACATCTGCCTCCAAACAAAAGTCTCTCACCCAGTGTAGCACATCTAGCTACCTTTGCACGCCCCCACCACGTGCCACCCCGCTCATCCTGCGCCTCAGGACCCACCACCGCACCCGACTGTTAGGGTATATGTCACTGCATACGACGATTAACCCGGTGAATGATGTCCATTTTAATAAGAAGTGTCTCATCCAAAAGGGTGTTTGTGGTCTCCCGGGTAAGGGGGCAGGAAGTAGACGCACCCTGCTCTCTCGGTAGACCGTAACACTGTACAAGTCGTGTGACAAGCACGCTCCGCATAGATACTTCTGTTGGTTCCTGTCGTAGGAACAAGTCAAATAGAAGACCAACGTGTGTGCCATATTGCACGTGAGAGGAGTGAGGATGCAATACAAGTATAAAAGGTCATGGGGTGTCACCACACTCCCCTCGTGCCTATTAGATAGGAAGTGGGCGATGAGCGCATGTAAGTAGCGGTGTAGAGGCTCGCGGATCTGTGTGCTCTTGTTGGTGCCCTCCGCAGCAATACATACATAAGCAATAAAAAAACAAAAGTGATAGTGATGTTAGTATAATATTAATAAAAAACATTATTCATAATATCATTATAAAAGTTTAATAAAACCTTTCCAAAGTTGCTGTTGCAGCTTCCATGTCTCCTCCCTTTCCCCCAATCATACCTCGCCATAATGACTATCCGCCTCCACTTGTGTGTACAGACACATGCACACACCAAACTACATAATCGACATTCTACGATCCTCCCCTCCCAATCGGAATGTAATGGGGCATCAGGAGTCTGGAAAGACGGACCATCACAACTCAAATGATATGTCGAGAAAAACTCGTAAGCCAGCTCCCGGTAAATATCGTCGATGATCTCAATAGCTCTACGCCAGACAAGCCTAGCACCAGCCACATTCTCCAGCATCCTCCCCCGCACTCGTAGTTGATCTAAAACTACCCAGCAAATGGACCTAGATGTCAAGATACGTCTCTTGCTCATGGCCAGGAGGCATCTCCGAGCCTCCGCGTCAGTGAACTGTGGAGGTCCCATACGATGTCATTAGACGCTTAGCAAGTTCACTGACGCGGAGGCTCGGAGGCGCCTCCTAGCCATGAGTGAGAGACGTATCTTGGCGTCTAGGTCCATCTACTGGGTAGCTTTAGATCAGCTAGGAGTGCAGGCGAGGATGCTAGGATTCTGGCTGGTGCTGGGCCTGTTTGGCGCAGTGCTTTTGAGATCAGCGGAGATATTTACCGGGAGTTGACTTACGAGTTTTTCTCGACATATCATTTAAGTTGCGCTGGTTCGTCTTTCCAGACTCCCGATGCCGTTACATTCCGATTCGGAGCATCGTAGTCTGTCGATTCTGCAGTTTGTGTGTGCATGGGTCTATACACATAGGAGGAGGCGGATAGTTAGTATGCTGAGGGGAGCATGTCGCCTGGGGCATATGATTGGGGAGCTGCAACAAAAATTTGGAGAGGTGTTAATGATATTATGAATAATGTTGTTTTTTATTAATATTATACTAACATCACTATTATTTTTGTTATGGTTTATGCAGGTATTGCTGTGAAGGGCACATTGTACACCAACAAGAGCACATAGATCCGCGAGCCTCTACAACGCTACTTACATATGCTCATTGCTCACTCCTTATCTAATAGGCACGAGGGGAGTGTGGTGACACCTTGTGCCCATTTAAACATGTACTTTGGGTATTGAACGATGGTTTTGTAAACATTTTCTTTGGGTATTGAACGATGCAGGATGGTAAAATCAGCTATGAGGAGTTTGCTGCTATGATGAAAACAGGAACTTATTGGAGAAAGGCGTCTAGACATTATTCAAGAGGACGATTCAATAGCTTGAGTGTAAAGCTGATGAAAGATGGTTCTCTGAACTTGGGGAATAGTGAATGAGGTAAACCAACCAATGGCTTGAATTTGTTTTGTAATTATTTTTATAGGTCCTTGCTTTTATGCCTGAGGCGCGCATTAAGGAACCGAGGCGTATTTTGTTTTTGCTTTATTATTATTTCCTTGGTTATAGTTGAGCTTATAAAAGCTTCCACAATAAAAAAAAGAAAAAAAAAATTAGTTATTAGATTAAAACAACAAAATAAAAAAACATTGAAAGATACCTATATCATGGCCGACAATAGCGCACAAGAGTATCCACAACGGGATAAAATGCCACCATTTCTGATAACATACATAATTTTCAAAATTATGAGTAAACTAATAGAATTTTAAAACCAAACTTAAAAAAAATTGTTACCTCTTGCCTCAAAACTTTGGATGAAGTTTTTGATTTTCACAACCTTGTATTCTTGTTCACACAATCTCCAATGATTGATGATTGTGGGTTTTTTCTGTGAAATCAAAAACACAAGGGATCTCACAGCAACTAGAGTGTACAGTAGCTGAGTAAAAATAAATAAAGTGGTTATCTGGTTAGAATCTTACTATCAATCAAGCAAATGTAACAATCAAAAGAATACATGCATACCGCCTAAAAGGATTAATGAATCGGCAGATTCAATCAATTTTTGAGAAGTATTTGGATCCATAATCTGGTCAGAAAATCAAAAACCACTCCTCCATTTGCGTCGTTGCATTCAAGAAGATGTTATAGCGTTAGAGCTGGAGAAAATCAGTTATGTGCTTCTCAGACCTGGTTAAACTCTTGGCAGAATCATGTGCTCCAGCTCTAACGCTATACCATCTTCTTGAATGCAACGACTCAAATGGAGGAGTGGTTTTTGATTTTCTGACCCTGATTATGGATTCAAATACTTCTCAAAAATTGATTGAAACTGCCGATGCGTTAATCCTTTTAGGCGGTATGCATGTATTCTTTTGATTGTTACATTTGCTTGATTGATAGTAAGATTCTAACCAGATAACTTCTTTATTTTCATTCAGCTACTCTATAGTTGCTGTGGGATCCCTTGTGTTTTAGATTTCTAAAAAAAAACCACAATCATCCGAGATTATGTGAACAAGAATACAAGGTTGTGAAAATCAAAAACTTCATCCTTAGTTTTGAGACAGGTGGTAACAATTTTTTTTAAGTTTGGTTTTAAAATTCTATTAGTTTACTCATAATTTTGGTAATTATGTATGTTATCAGAAATGGTGGCATTTTATCCCGTTGTGGATACTATTGCCGGCCATGATATAGGTATCTTTCAATGCTTTTTTATTTTGTTGTTTTAATCTAATAACTAATTTCATTTTTTTTGCTTTATTATTATTTCCTAGAAAGACTATACCATTGTCTTCTAGTGTTCAAAAAAATACTCAATTATGTTGTAATGTAGATGTTGATTTGTTTAGTGGCATGAATTCTCTTTGGATCTGTAGTTTTGTGAGTCGCCAGTACAAAACGATAGAGATAAATGATAAAACTAGATTAAGGGTTGGTTTATTCAATATGCTAGTGTAATTATAGATATTTTTACGATTAAGTACACCAGCTGACCTGAAGTTCTACCAACTAAAAACTTGATTAATTAAAAGCCGTGTTTTTTTATTTTGTGTCAAATCATAGTGACACAAGATTAGTTTAAAGTTTTCTTTCACTCAGGCAATCAAAGCTAATTATGTTTTCTTCTCATCAGCCACATATTCAACATTTGGTCCATAGTTATCAAAAGAGCCTGAGGCGTGCGCCTAGGCGCTTTTTTGAGGCGAGACGCAGGTATAGGGCTTTTATACCTGAGGAGCGCATTAAGGAACTAAGGCGCATTTTTTTTTTGCTTTATTATTATTTCCTAGGTTATAGTTGAGCTTATAAAAGCTTCCACAATACCGATTGAAGCTCATTTCCTAGGTATTCGATCATTTTGGTATGACTTTGAACATTTTGGTTTTAATTAGATGATATTAAATGTTATATAATTGTTTTTCTTTATTTTATTTGAGAAATAATATTACTTTTTAAAACATAATATATTCTAATTTTTTTTAAGTGCGCCTTTTTCTTTTCTCGGGCCTTAGCCTTTTTTGTGCCTTGCGCCTAGGCCCTAGGCGAGGCCTATGCGCCTTTGATAACTATGATCTGGTCAGGTCAATTGCAAACTGAAAGTGATTCCATTTCACCGTTTCTGTACACAAAGTCTACGTGCTTTTGATCGTGCGTTAATATGTAAATGATACATATTATTATGCTGCTGTTTTGCAATGCAAAGTTGCCATCAACTGTTAACATTGTGTGTAAACTTCATCAATCTTCACGGCAATGTAAAATACTGGTCTAAATTTCCAGCAATACCCTAACTAATTTCTGACCAGCGGTGTACTGGGCTCTTTTGTGGTTGGATAGGGCTAGCATTATAGATTGAATTACTGTAAGTCAAAGCGCGAACTATGGATGACCGCTGTAATCTTTGAAGATCTCTCGAGGGCTGGAAGCCTTTTCCATATAAAGTTAAAATACATTCGTATTGATTATGTGCAGAGATCAGGTAGTATAATAGTATTAAGGGAAAATCACAAATTTAGCCGTTTTGACGTTTGACTTTACCATAGTAGCCTTTTTTCATGGACAAATAGCAATCCAGATAGCATGCAGTGAAGCTAAGGGAATCAAAGCGTAGGCACAAGTGTAGGAAGAAGCCAAGGCAAGCTAAGATATATTATTTTCGATTGTTAGATTTTCATTCGCAAAGTAATCCCTTGCCAAAAGTTATACTACAATCCAACGCTAACGCGTTTGTATTTAGCGACAGAAAGTGTGTAGTGGCCAGTTTTCTAGTATTGTATGTTTACAACATGCTTACAGTTTTAGCTTATCAAGTATTGAGTTTTTACAGAAACATTATAGTGGTATGACTTGTAGCACATACATCTATCTACTCAGACTCGCAGTCAATTAGAACTTGAACTACTGAATCCATCGTAGGCCTTTTATTTCTGTCTTCCTCTACACAACTAAGACCGATCTCAATAATTTTTGCAGCCTGCTTCCTACTAAACAACCCTCCCAGCCTCGGATCGATTACCTCTTCAATCCATGACCCGTCTTCTTTTTCAATATTCTTTTTGTTTACCTTCACAAACCTCATAAGCTCTGATTCTGTTTCTTGACTAACTACATTAGAAAGGCGGGTTCCGTTTGCCATTTCTAGAACCACAACCCCATAGCTGTAGACGTCGACTTTTGCTGTTATAGGCAGGCTGTGAGCCCATTCTGGAGCCATGTAACCTCTAGTCCCCCTCATCCTAGTAAACTTGGATCTTTGTCCAGTTCTCTGAGACAACTTTGCCAGACCAAAATCTGCAATCTTTGGTGTGAATGCGCTATCTAAAAGAATGTTTTCTGGCTTCACATCACAGTGAATCACCCATTCAAGGCACTCGTGGTGTAGATAGGCCAAACCTTTTGCTATGCCTATTGCAACCTGGAACCTTTCGTTCCATTGAAGAAAGTTTGAGGAGAACAATCTCATGTCAAGAGAAAGATTTTCTACATACTCGTAAACAAGAAGTTTGCTTTCTTTTTGTGAGCAGAATCCCCACATTCGCACTAGATTCATGTGATTGATTCTACCAATCGAGCTCACTTCTGCCCAAAACTCTCCTCCTTCACTCGCATTTCCCAGTCTTTTCACAGCAACCACCCTTTCATCTTCCAAGGTCCCTTTATACACAACTCCTGACCCTCCTCGCCCTATCTCTACGTTAAAGTTCTGTGTCGCCCTCACCAGTCCTTGATAACTAAAACCCCTGAATTGACTAGACATCATACGGTACCCATCTTCTAAGTTGGTTAGCAACTGGTTTTTTCCAAAGAATAGCCAGTACCCTAACAAGATGATTAGCGCTTCGACGACACCAATAGCTATAGCTAACGAGTAAGGATAAACCCAGTACAACTTTGTGCCAGTGGATTGGTACATAGACGGAGAACCCAGCATGAATGTGACATTTGTACATGTGGCCTTAGAACCGGTAAGGATTCTGGGAGATTCTTGTGGTTCAACGCCTACCGGTACTTTAAAGTAGATGGTCCCTAGGATGCTAGGATATTGGTAGCCATTGTGAAGGACATTCTTAGCAAAGCAAACACCTTCACCGGTTAGCCTATAGTTAAACGCCTGACAACGACAATCTGCCAAGCAGATGTCTCTACATGATTCAAACGAAATGGATTGTGAGAAGTTTAGATCAAAGCCGTAGTAATCTGAATACGGCAATGGTAGAAATTTAAACCTTGTTGATGCTCCACATGTTATGTTGAAAGTAGGCTTACAACCCTGGCTTAAGTCAGTAGGGTCAGTCAACTGATAATTAGGAGGGCATGAACATTCAGGTTTGTCTCCATGAATGCAAATGCCGTTTCTCCCACAGATCCATGAATATTACATGGTGATCCAGTTGACGCATTCAAGCTATAAAGTCTGAGATTACCATCAGGGTCAACGGTTAGCCTCCTCCTGATCCCCAACCCCATGTCGGTAGCAGTGAAAGTCAACCCATCGCTCGAATTAAAGACACCCAAATCGCTAAAGGCTGCAATTCTGCTACTGTTATAAGTGGTTCTTCCGTAAGCAAAAGCATTAAAACCAGGATCAGGACTAGGCCAGTATACATTTGATATTTCCGGGCCATCGTAAATCAGTGTTAAAACGTTAATACTGTTAAAGCTCAAACCAAAATACCCGGATTGAAAGCTTCCTATTCTCGAAGCAGATATCAACCTTTTGCTCTTTGTTAGTGTTTGAGAAGGCAAAAGAGTATCAGTTGGATAATCAAGCTTTGCCAGATAATCTGACCCTTTTGGTTCTTCAACACCAGATTACCTGTGTTAAGCAGCACTGCTCTATTTGCATCTGTCGACGTTATGTTGGTCTGCCACACGATCGTTCCATCCCCATCGGTCAAACTCATGACTCCATTTCTCCGAAATGTTAACTTTGAGCCACGTCCATTGACATGTGTGTTGCGGTTAGCAGTCCAGACAACAGTGCGGTCTTTGGAGTTTGTGAACCAGATTGCAAACTAGTAAGCGTTGCTTTGGAAGCCATAGAAGCCGCATGTGAAAGAGTTGTCTGGAGACTTTATGACGTGTGAATCATCTTCGACAGATAGAGAAGAGCCTCTTTGAAGATGATCGAGATCTGCGTTCTTCGAAGCTGAAAATCTGGTCAATGAACAGAAGAGGAGAATGAATGGTTTCATCATAACTTGCTGTTTGATGAACAAGTTCTTTGAAGCTGAACATGTTCTTTTTTAATAAAAGCAAGCCGGCCACGAACCATATTGTATTCAATTGGTAGTTAGATCAATAATGTATAATTGAAATATTGGTACGATCATTGATGTTGAAATGAAATCTATTATGAATCAATCATCAATAATGCAAGTCAACGATCTATTTATAAGTATAATTACTGCTTTTCGTTCATTAGTTATTCGTTTGTTAAACGTTGCTTATAAGTTTGGATAACATGCAAATTTATATTCTTAACCAAATACTTTTTTTAACCGACTCCTAGTCGTGTGAAAGGTACTGTTAAAATTCTCTCGTCAGGATTCGAACCCACTACTAAAGTCGTTATCATTAACTAAAAGATGAATAATTACAATATAGTGGCAGGTAAATGAGCAACAAGCTGCGCCGCAACCCCCTTTGGATAGCAAACCCGATCCTATTAAAAACAAGGTTTTTTGTCTTCGAGGTCTTAAAATTACTATGCATGACCCGATGAACCATGTTCAGTAATTCCACAACCTCCAGGGCTAGTAACCCAAAAGTAAAAAAGCAAAAGGGATAAACACGTGTTGATTCTCTAAGCAAGCTTTCTCGTGTTTAGCAACTTTGCCTGCTTCCGCTTTCAACTCAGCTTGACCCGCAACAAACCCATTGTCTCTGAGACCCACAAGAGGGGACACTCCTGTAAGGTACAAGTGTAGGATAGATCCCTAACCAAATCATGCTGGCCGTAGAATAGATCTCCCTTCTAGCGGATTTGTTAAGAAGTTCACAGGGGCTTCCTTTTTAGCAGAAATTCTTGCCCGCTTAAGAACATCACATAGAACATCCCTAACCAAATCATGCCTGTATTTAAACCCATGTAACTCCTTGCAATGGAGCGCATGCTCGCCAAAAGAATCCAAACAAACCCTGCGGCAAACTTGGCAGGGCTCATCAGACGGAAACAAAGAGATCATTAGCCGGTACTTAAGGATAGCCCGGTACTCTACAGCCGACATATGTTGGCCCAGTCATTCAATGGGGATGACTGTAAGGTAATCCTGAGCCCGAGTAGCCCGGAGACAATCAAACACCGCTTTTTGTCGAGGGGAAAGATCAAACCTCACTCCCATAGTCTGGACGATTCTACTAAACAGGGCACTCGCCAAAGCATGTTGGGTGTCCTTATTAGAGAAACTGCTCAAATCGAAATCTGGAAGGGACATGTGCAAGCGATCCATCGCACACCCATAATCAGAGTCTAAACCAACAATACCACAGTCCCAAAGAATATGGTCCTGCAAACCCCAAGACTGTGCCTTCAATGCCACAAAAGCATATTCTGATACATCTTGAGCCGAACATAAACCCAAACCCCCAAAACGGGTCGGAAGCGATGCCAACCTCCATTGAAAATCCCCAAAAAAAGCCCCCCCACAAACCACGATATCCTCGATCACCCCCCGAAAGCCCTTGTCAAAAACAGAAACAGCTTCCCCCACATACATAGGCTGGCACGTTCTGAGACCAAACAACAGCTTAGCGACTCCCATACACGAGCGGAGCAAAAGGTGCTCGCACTAAGGGTCCCGCAAACGTGGAAGACAACTCATCAGTTCCACCGCACCAGATGCCCTTTTCACAGCCAAACTACGGATGAACCCCGCATCCCGGCTAACGGCACCCCCAAGGAGTTTCACACCCAGCACCGATCTTCCAATCCCATAAGGGAACAAACCATCCTGCATCTTCACACCATTGCACGTGGGCCAAAAAACTTATGTTTTCTTGACGTTGAGTTCAAGGCCCAAACATGGCCCCTCAGACTTGATAATAGCTAAAGCTTTAGCTACCTCTTTAGCGTCCCCGTTAATTGTACCATCATCGAGGTACCAAGCATGGAAAAGAAGCTTGCAGCAATCCTTGATCCGGTGAACGAGCGGATGCAAAACTAAGGCAAAAAGAAGAGGCCCCAAAGGGTCCCCCTGTTGAACCCCAGTTGTGGACCAAATATGACCATCACCCACATATAACCTAGCCGGTTGCCCATATAAAAAGTTCACCCATAGAGAAATGGACGGGCATCAGGTCCGAACCTCATGCAGGAGGGCTATCCTATCCACCAAGTTGAAGGCATTGGAGAAATCGACGGTAAGCATAGCCAACGATCCATCTGAGTGAACCTTATTTAAGAACATGTTCGAGCTATGGAGCACAGCCTCTGACCCACTAGGGATTCCCACCCCAAATTGAAAGTCATAAAGATATTTAGCCATCTCTTTCGCAACACCCCTCATAGCCACCTTAGAGACCAGCCTCCTCCAGATCGCCCCTACAACAATAGGTCTAATTCCGTTGTCTGGTTTTAGCAGCAGCGTGAGGGGGGGCAGACGCAACAAAATCCGCCAAAGCCCTAGGGCAGCTCCCCTCCAAACATGAAATAACCACCATAGAAATAACCTTAAGCAACCCAACTGAAATCGTAGACCCCTCTCCACAAAAAGCATCCAAAATGTGTTGGGCCCTCAATCCATCCCTCCCACAGGAGGTCCCCCTAGGGAAAGAGTTAATGCACCCAAGTACGGTATCAACATCCGCAACGAGAGAAGGCTCAGAAAGCAAGGAAACAGGCATAACCGGAGGGGAGAGGATGAGATGCTTTGCCACCAACGCTTCCATCGTATCCTTACCAAAAGGTGCAACCCCCGAAGAGCATAAAACTTTGACCGCTGCAGTGAAATGCCCATCAGCAACTTTTCGCAAACATAGTTTAACAATGTTGCACACTGTAGAATTATCAGACCTAGGGACAAGCTCATCACGACACGAGGCTGCTCCCAAGGGTTGGGCAAAAAGCGATAGAATGAGCTCACCGAAACCATCCTCATCTCCCCAAGCTGCGAGCGACCGTTGAATGCTAAGACATTGCAAAGACTTTCTATTACCAGACCTACGCTCCTGGCGGCTAGAAGGCCTGAAAAATCGCAATGTGCAACGAGGTAACAACAAAAGTCTCACCCACGCCTGAACAGACTCTGCGCCACCTTACCCAGGGCAGCAGTTAAGGCCTGTTCAAACGCCATACGACAAGAAAGAAGACGCTCTTAACAGTCGTGATAGGAAGGGAGAAGACACGATCAAGTAGAATCTCATCCACCACCACCCTTTCCAAAGGAACAACTTCCCTCCCAACATGCGACTTAGGAATCCCCACTATAAACTCCTCCACATCTCCCGCAACCCATTGGAAATGGGCTATCCCATCCACATGGTGGCACGACCGACTGAGAGCATGTAAGCACACACACACCCCGCACAGCCACTGGGCCGAGACCTTTAACGCCTCACCCACCGAAACAAACAAATCATAATCCGTGGATACCACTTCCAGCAAAACCCCCTTCCAATCGTCCGTTGACAAATGGAGCCGCTTGATGTGCGCAACTAACCGAGGAAACCCCTTGGACCCCGTCGTTCCATCCGGGCAACAATGGAAACCCTTAAATGGGCACGGCCAAACACCCTCCTCTAAAGGGGGAGCCACACTGCTATCTAGAACCCTAGACATAACACCACCTTACAAAACTCCCCGAGCAATGATACCACTCCAAAACGAGCTCCCAACCCTCAACCCTTCCCCTTCCTTGCCCGCACCTTTACATTTACCACCAAAGGTCAAAAGTTCAGGGAGAGAAATGTCAAAGGCAAAAGTTTAGGGTCCAAACTGTGAATATCAGAAAGTTTAGGGACTAAACTGCAAAAAGGCAATAGTGTAGGGGTAAAATCGCCAATAGATGCAAGTGTAGGGCTGGAAAGTGGCAAGATCAGTAACAGGAGGAGGAAATTGCGCTCCCCAACGGCAATGGCGACACTAATTCGAAATCTAGGTCTCGCCGGAGTGGTTTAAGCCGCCGGAAAATCTTGGATCTGGAAACTAGGTGGCAGAGATCTCAAACCGGGATCTCGGTCTCGCCTGAAGGGGCGGAGATCTGAAAACGGGATCCAGGTTTTGCCGGAGTGGCTCACGCGCGTGAAGATGTGAAGATGGAGTCTTCAAACAACACTTATAGTTCCCAATCTTGCCGGAGTGGCTCACGCGCGTGAAGATTATAGTTCCCAGTTCAACACTTGAATCTTTCAAGTTTAATTGTGAAGATGGAGTCTTCAAACACAAATTATTAGATTTAGTCACAAGTTGTATATTTACTTGAATTATTAATGACTTATGAGGTTCATAGACCTCAACGTTTACTTTTTAAGTAATTATTAAATATCACATCTCACATCTAGCCCGTTGAACATAAGCATAGATGCAATGTTTTCAGAACCGGACCGGACGTCGAACCGGTCTCCTTACCGGTCCACTGGTCGGACCGATCCGACCGGTCGGACCGGATTTAAGAACCGGACGACGTCATAAATATTATAAAAATATATCAGTCTAAATAGCCATTAATCCTTTCAAAAACCACCAACAAGTCAATTCCAATAATTTTAAACCAACAATTACCTACGAAATACGAAGCCAAGAGACTTAAAAAAGATTAAAAAAAAAAAAATAGTCAAGCGGTTCAACCGGTCCGACCACCCGGTTTCCGGTCCGACCACCGGTTCGCTGCAGAAACGGTTCAACACATGTAACCGGACCGGTCAGACCACCGGTTCCCGGTCCGACCGGCCGGTCCGGTCCGGGTTTCAAAACATTGCATAGATGTACACAAAATTCAACTTACTAAATTGGTTAATCCTTATTCTAATTAATGATTTTAAAAAATATCACATGTCATTCTTATATTTTTTTTTATTAAAATCTTCAAATTTTTCATATTTTAAGTAAATTGAATTTTGAGATTTAAATATCTTATTATTTTTATTTTTCAGAAAAAATAATATAAAATTTGAATTTTAATTATCCCTCTTTATAAAAGAAACAAAGAATTTTATTTTTTTGTTTTACACATTATTTAAAATATTTGTACATATTATTGTAATTTTATTTTTCTATCAAACAACCTCATGTATAATACATAGGTATATAGCCTAGTAAAATAATAAACAAATTAATTTAAATTTAATCACGCCTATCCTTTGGACAATGCGATGTATACTTTTCATTGAAAGGAATTATGAACTCACATTAGCTATTTAGAGTCTTCAATTGTCCAAATAGAACTATTAATCACAATTGACAACCCGTTTACCTATTAATCAATTTCACCATTCTTATAAAGGAGTTGGAGCGTATAACCCATGCGGGTACCTCGGGTTAAGCGGGTACACTGCCGCATGAGTCTTGGGTACCCTTGCAGGTAGAGGTGCACAAACCGGGTTTTTTGAACCGAACCGGTTCCAAACCGGCCCGGACCGGTTTGCGTTGACCAAACCTTAAACCGGTTTTGACTAAACCGGTTCGGGTTAAACCGGTTTTTTATAAACAAGAGTGTAGAGAGCGGGTTTGAGAAGTGTGATTTAACCAAAACACCCACTACCTATTTATAATGTGTTTGGGGGTTAAAATGGGTGAAAAAAACGGTCAAAAAAAGGGTCTACCGGTCAAAAACGGCTATATAGCCGTTATCCCAACGGTTAGTTTTCGAAAGTTACCGTTAAACCGGTTTAAACCGGTTTGGCAAACCGGTTAAAAAAAACCGTTCCTAAACCGGTAAATCGTATGTATAAGTAAACTGGTTCAAAACCGTCGGTTTAAACCAGTTTGAAACCGGTTCCCACTAAACCGGTTTGAAGTCGGGTCGGGTTTCGGTTTGAAACCGGTTTGGATTTCCAAACCGGTTTTTTTGCCCACATCTACTTGCAGGTATGTTGCTCGGTTACCTCTACCCGTGTGTGGAATCAATGGAGCCGTTGAGATTTAAAAAAAGTTAACTTATAAGTACATATTATTTCATTAATATTTTTACACCAAAAAACTACACTCTTTCTAATATATCTCTATACAAAAAAATACACTCTTTTTACTTTCCATTGATTCCAAAAAATCAAAGGCTAGTTCTAGACAAGATCAGTCGATATAGTAACCGTTTCAATACCAATATTATCCGTATTCTCAAATGTCAACCATATCTACACAAATTGCACTTGGTCAATACACATATCCTTTACTATATCAACTTACGTTTGACCATTTTGCACCCCGCTACCAAAACCTATCATACCGTAACCCAACCATAATGAAGAACGACCACTCCTGATTTTTTAGAGATGTTTGTAGGGGTGGTTTCTTGATTTGGGTAGAGGGTATTAAGGGTGTTCTTGAGGTAAATGAGATTGAAATTGGGTAGTAAGATCTGGGTTGTTTGGGAACAAGGATTGGTGGAGTATATCAAGATTAACCTCAAAATTAGTAATAACAAGATTATGATCATAGGTTTGCATATTCTTATTGTTCTTGATTTATTTATGGATTTGGGAAAACATTTTTGAGGCTGCATATTTCAAATAACAAAGCTGTTCTGCTGATACTTTTTTCAGTTGGGAGAAATTCCATTATTGTAATATATTGGTTTAAACTTTTCAATTTTATCTAGTTTCCTGCCGACTATTTTTTTAATATTTTATCGCTGTTCAAGGAAAAAAAGCTAATATTATAACTTTATATATATCAGTGTATAGTATTTTTTTTTTTTCTAATAATGTAACAAAATTTAATAATTTCTAAGAAACAGAAAATATATAAATATCAGATAATAACAAAAATTGACATGATTATACAAGAAATAAGGTGAACTCCATTCTGTCTTTGTTCAATCCATAGCCCCCACAGAATTTAAACAAAAAAAAAGAATATTAATAACATCTCTTTAATAAGTAATTCCGAATATTTGATTTAGTTTTATTTCTACTGGCAACAAAAATCTAAGTAAACAGTAGTAAGAAGCAACAGAACTTGGTAAGAAAGAAAGAGAATTGAGAAAGGCAGCCGATGCACTTCATCAGGAAGAAAAAAGTGGTTCAAAAGCTAGAAAATGGTGTAAAAACATGAAAGCCGTAGTGGCGTATTTCACGCTCGTCCTCATCTCTTTCTCCATCGCGGTGCCCTTGATCATGGCGCATCACATCTCATCCATGACACGTACTTTGATGAGGCATGCTCAGGTTTCTTGATCGTCCCGTCTATAAAACCGACCTTGTTCGTAGCGAACAAGAAATTCCGCATTTCTTTAGATCAATCAATGTAGTTACCGACAGTCAACACGTCGTTCATGTGCATTTGCCTTGGGTAGTCTGAGGAGTGAAGGTAACATGGGGAATCATGATCTGAGACTCCTTTGCCTTTGCCTGTTTTGTCTTCCTCGCTGGGCCGGGAGATTTTGGGTTCTTGTCAGGGGCGGACCTAGGCTACCCCTCAACTTTACCCCGTAGTGCAAAAAAAAATTTTTTTTACGATTTTATGTATCCGGTTACCCCTAAGCAAAATTTACATTACCTTTCAAATTTTTTTAAAAACTCAACACTTCATAAAAAGTCCAAAATTTTATAAAAAATCTAATACTTTATCAAAAGTCCTCACATTTTATTAAAGGTTTTTAGTTATTGGGTTTTAATAAAACAATTGTGCTTTAGCCAGACCAAATGTTTTATTAAAACCCAATACCTCAAAGTCTCAATTCTCAAACCCAACTTACCCAAGCGGACGGCCAAGAAGAAAGATTGAGAGCGGGAACTGTGAGAGTCAGAGACCGACAACTCGACCGGCCGCTCGACCTGAGTTGAGCCCACCGCACAACGCCGCCTCCGCTAAACCCCAGTCCTCCACCTCCGCAGTCCGCCTCGCCATTCGCATGTTACGGTAACATATATATATATATGTATTCGACCGAAAATTTTATAGTTCCGGCACCCCTTATAGGAAAAAAAATCTCGGCCCACTACGTTTTTTTACATGAAAGTACGGTCTAATTTTTTTTTATTTACATGAAAGTACGGTCAAAAAAATTGTTACCCCTAAACTTTTGTTCTAAATCCGCCACCGGTTCTTGTGTGTTTTGATCGGAGGATCCTTTTGTTAGACCACTCTGATTACCATAATGAAGTAAAAGATGCAAACAAAATTGAAAGGGGTACCCAAATACATAGAGAATGGCATCATCTCTATATACAAATAGTATGCCTCTAACTGAGCCAACCAATAATACAAGGTAGGAGATAAATGTGAATAATGGCAATATTTACTGAAGAAATACCATTCATCTTTTATGTCTTGGTATTTTTCTAATAAAGAATTACATTAACAAATATATATTAGACTATTTTTATTATCATATTATTCTCTTTCATAATCCACTAAAAGTATTCACAGCAGGTTTGGTAAAAATCTTTGAGTGAGTTTTGTATATTTTAAGGAGTGGTTGTGAGTAGAGGGTAGAGAAGATATAAGGTTTTTGTAAATATAAGGATAAAAGTAGTGGTTTTTAGTATAATTATAAAGATAAGGATAAGGATAAGAAGAGAGAAAAATAGAGATAAAAGGTAGAAAAAATAGTGTTTTTTAGTGTAATTATAAGAATAAAGATAAGAAATATAAGGAAGCTGATGTGAATGCTCTAATCTATACTATAGAATAAATAAAAATCATTTTTGCCACGTGTCGCATCCACATCTCTTCTAATCATTTTTTTTCCGTCTCTCTCTCTTATTAAATGCACTTCTCCTTTTTTAATAATGATTTATATTTAAAAAAAATATTAATCTATATCTAAACTATATAATAAATAAAGGTTTTAGAGGGACACTTGTCACTCTTCTATGCATTCTCATCATTTTTTTTCCGTTTCTCTCTCTTATTAAATGCACTTCTCCTTTTTTAATAATGATTTATATTTAAAAAAAATATTAATCTATATCTAAACTATATAATAAATAAAGGTTTTAGAGGGACACTTGTCACTCTTCTATGCATTCTCATCATTTTTTTTCCGTCTCTCTCTCTTATTAATTATACAAATTTTCCATAATTGTTTTTTTTATTTTTTGTTTACTACCTCTCTCATATTAAATAATAATAATTTCTATAATTATTTTTATAAAGCTTTTTTTTCATTTAAAACCATAAGGCTAAAACCATATAATTCAAACGTAAAATTTGAACCTTAAAAGCTAAACCCTAAGAGCTAAGATGGTAGAGTTCGACGAGACGGTTTCAACGCCGCTGAAATGAGTTCAACCGGAGTTCGTTTGATATCGTTTCTAAGCGTTTTGGTCATTTGTTAGATTTATTAGCGAAAACATACTTCTTATTTGAATCTCCCCCTATATGTATAATATATTTATCCACTTTTGTCCATTTATTGTTTTATGCTTGAGTTAATATAATGTAATCTAGATTGGAGCTGCAGGATGCAAGCGATAAATAAATTTTACATTCAAACCGTTCAAACTAAAAAAAAATAATACTTTAGAAGTAACTATTTAAAATTACTTTATGATTTTTAGAAGGTCGACATTATAATTGAATTTTTATAAAATAAGTTAGTTTAGGATCTTCCACTTATTTCTGAAGCATAATTCAAACTAGGGGTGTCAATCGTGTCAGGTTGGTGAGTTGACGAGTTGAAATATTCGACCGGAACACAATCCATATATTTATTCGTGACATAAACCTCAACCCTAACCCATACATGTTTAAAAGCATGTAACCCGAACACTAGTTGTATAACTCATTTATCTACACGGATCAAGCGGGTTGACGGAACTAATAAATCGTTAGTGTGTTAATTAGGGTTGTAATAAATGTGTTAAACGGATCATAAATGAGTTGCCCATCAACCTGCTTAATTAAACAAGTTAACAGGTCGGCCTATTTAGTTAAATGGTTTAAACATGGCCCATTTACTAGTTAGATATGAAAATGAAAAATCTGAATATTTTGTAGCATGTCAGTAATCCAAACGTAGATGCAAGAAACATGCAGGATGCAACAAAGTTGGAATATCATCAATGTTCATCAATTCTTGGAGTCAGTTTAAATAGCCTGGCTATTTTATAAAATCATATTTACACATAAATTAATCATAAAACTATATAAAAGTGTTTCTGACCCGTATATCCGTTTTGACCCGAAACCACAGGACCCGCCATTTTGCCACGCCTAGTTTGTTTTTCAAGATTCAGTTCTTGATCATCAATTTTCGTTGCAGATCTTGTTCTGAAAGATAAAATATTCGTTTATGATTTATCAAAGAAACGAATCGGATTATGATTGTAAGCATAATCTTCTTTACCTTAAATTATGTTTTTTTTATAACAAATATTATTAAATAATCTCTTTCTTCACATCCATATTTCAGGCTCATACGTCTCGGTAACTTCAAGTAAGGACGATTACCGATATGCAGGAGAGTAGAGTGAGAGCAGTTCATCAAGAACCACAAGTGTTACGAGTAGCCCACATGGGAATGGATACCATGCTAAAACCAATTGGTGATATGAGTAGCCCATTAAGCTAAAACCAACTGGCTAAAATCTCTTCATTGCTCATTTTCATCAATATCTTTCTTTTTGATGTGTGATTACATCAAGAACAGCAGTCCCTAATATGCTCTGACTAATTTTTTTCAATTTTATCTAGTTTCCTGCCGACTATTTTTTTAATATTTTTTCGCTGTTCAAGGAAAAAAAGATAATAAAATAACTTTATATATATATATCCCAGTGCATAGTATTTTTTTTTTCCAATAATGTAACAAAATTTAATAATTTCTAAGAAACAGAAAATACATAAATATCAGATAATAACAAAAATTGACATGATTATACAAGAAATAAGGTGAACGCCATCATGCAATTGCACATATCTTCAACAACCTGCAAAGAAATTCAACTTTTCAGTCTTTGTTCAATCCATAGGCCCCACAGAATTTAAACAAAAAAAGAATATTTATAACATCTCTTTAAAAAGTAATTCCGAATATTTGATTTAGTTTTATTTCTACTGGCAACAAAAATCTAAGTAAACAGTAGTAGGATACCAATTCAATTTGTACTTGATTCTTTTGGTTCCTCAGCTGGCGCATCCATCCCTGAATTGCCAGTGTCTATGGACTGTGAATGCGCCAGAGACTGTGTTTGCGACTGGGCCTGAGACTGCGTTTGCGACTGGGCCTGAGACGGTGTTTGCGACTGGGCCTGAGACAGTGTTTGCGACTGGGTTTGAGACTGTGTGGTTTGCCCCTGACTCTCAGTTTGAGAGTCCTGTTGGATTCCAAGAACCACCAGTATGGACCTGAAAAATAACAAGTCATTTGACACAGACTTAAAAGCGCCTGAAACAACAATTTAAAGGTTGCAAAATGGGCGGGTCAGGAGAGTCAGGTAAAGGGTCAAATCTCATATAGGCTTGTGCCGACCTGAAACTTTTGTCCATTTTCAATAAATATTTAGTGTCAAATGTGATTAAAATATTTATTTATTTCAATAATAATATAATCATTTAAAAGAAAATGGTTTAAAAAGTTTTATGCATACCCTTTGAGAGATAAAACATAACATGAGTCGATCCGTTCACAAGTAAATGGGCCCAAACTGCCAGCTCTAAAAATGGTTACTTATCAAACCTTGGAAGTGATGTCCGAATGTCTGGCTGGCTAGCGTATGAAACCAAGGGACCCTTGAGTGCGGGCTGTTTATTCATTGCTATTTCCAGCTGTGAAGGAGGAAGCTAAAAAACACAAGTAGACAAAATAACCACAATCAATTATAAGCTCCCGTAAATTTATAGTCATATGAGACAGCAGAGCATAATTAACAGAAGGGCTGACCTGAAGTAGAACACTGAAAGATTGAGGCTTTGTTAGTTGAGCACATTTCAAAAATCCTACCCACAGCTTTTGGTTTTTCCAAATCTGAAACATGAAATAGGATCTCTATAATATAAGTCCTAAATGAGTAAAGATATATTAAAAACATTTCTCACCTGCTTGCTCACAAGACGAGATAAAATCTCCATAATGAAATCCACCTGTATTATATTTATTCACTGTCAAATATCCGGCAATAAAAGTAGAACAATAATATTTTGTTAAGAAATGATGCCTCACGATTGAAAATAACCTACCCCTTCATATGATTATGTGATTATTTAGGATGTTAACTAGCTGCAACAAAACCAATAAGGGTAGTTCTTTAAATAATTATATACCCTAAATTAATGCTACTACCTTAAATAATTTGAATTTTCAAATGCTCAATACCATCAAAATTGGTTATTACTTATCACAAGCACCAGGTATTATTACACTTGATTATTTCGTTCTGAAAATTCAAAATCCACATAATCATAGTTCTTTACAGCTTACATATGGCAAACAGAGTGTAACTTACCAGGGAGGGAAATGCACCAATTGTCTGAATTACTGTCCGCATAAACAGCATTGGCAGAGGTATCTGCTCCACCTGATCAACGCAATTACATAAAAGCGTGTCATTTTGGGCAATATTTTATGGGTTACAGTTCAAACTAAAAAGAAAGCAGGTTAAATAGTTTAAAACTGTCACTGAAAGCACACTCAAGTGTTCACAGCCTCCTAAATTTCTCAATTCAAAAAAATAAAATAAAATAAAATAAACCATAATCATAATAATACATGTTAGCTTTAAATCATTTACAAAATTCAAAAGCGATGGAAGGCCAACCCAACCCGATGTTACCCATTTTTCAGTTGGTTGAAGGTTAAACATACCAGCTGATTTAGAACTTTTGCTAGAACTTGTTGGGTAAATATCTGTCGTTGCTGAAAGCAAGTGTTGCATGCATCTGTAACCTGCTTGAAGAAAATATTATAAAAAATATTGTATTAGTTCAAACTTCAAAGAGTAATGTAACTTTTTTAACAAAAGGTGTATATATATATAGAGAGAGAGAGAGAAAGAGAGTACATGCCTTCTTGAGGGGAATCCCATCTTTGTCAGGATCAATGCCATGGATCGCAATCAGCACTTCAGCTGGAGTAAGAACCGAACCACCCTGAGATGTTCCCTGTATAACAATGTTCCAAAACAATTTAGTTTGTGAATTGTTTACCAGGTGCTGTACAAAAATAATTAATTGTTGGTGGGTCAATTTGACAGAGCCCGTTTTGACCTGAAGAAAAACTGACACGTTTCCCCAACTATCGAACCTGTCACAATACCAATTAAAAGAAAGAGACAAGACAAAGGAAAGAACGAAGTTAATCAGTGGGCCAGATTACCTGCAAGGTACGAGCAAGAGCAGCCTGAAATTTGTCCAGTGGAAGATTTACAAAACAAGAAAAGATCCGAAGAAGCTGCGTAAACACATGTTAAGAATATTTACTAGAATGTTCACTTTGAAAGAATGAACGGGTCACAGATTTGGAAACCAAGAGTTCATTAAATAGCACAGAACATAGTAAATAAAAGTAGCACAAATGAGTGAATGACTACCTAAAGTCGCAATAATTAACTTTGAGTGTTTGGGTAAAATTAATTTTTGATTCTAACGTATGTTTTATTATTGACTAGCTTAGAACTTGTGTACTACACAGGGTGAAAAAATATCAATACATAAAATTATTAAATCTTTATATATATATTTTATAGGTGGAAAAATGTATTACACATATATACTAACAATAGAAAACAATATAAAAAAATACGTAAAAATTAATATATAGTTGAGTTTCAAAAATACATTAAATACTGTTCAATGTAATTTGACTTTCATTTACCTTTAGAAGTTTCTTATAATATGAGATAATTTAAAATAAATGTATTTTATCAGTATAATTAATAATTTGTTTAAAATATATTGTTATTGAAAATATGGAAGTGTATTTATTAAGAGAGAGAGGCGGGAAAAAATATATAAGAATGAATATGGAGACGACACGTGTCATTGAGAAACCTTTATTTATTATATAGTATAGATTAGTAAAAATAATGACATGGAGAAGCAGGTAAGAAGCTGCAACTTTTAAGCAAAATGATTATTAAAGCAAACGTAAAATTACCAATCTAACCCTAGCTTATATTAAATCATTATATGATTCTGAATTTTCAACTCAAAATATACTTGTGTAAAAAGAACAGTAAACAAAAAAAACCTCATCCTTTGGCAGGAACGGCAATACTGGAATAAGAATCTCAGTATCCTGTTATGTGACAGAATGTAAACAGATCAGTGTGAAGGTAGATTTCTATTTACCATGCAGATAACAAGCATTATACCTTTAATTTTGTGTCATATAACCTTTTAATGGTAGCTATCAGTTCAGGAGACGGAATTGCCCCATCTGTTAGTGTCTGCACCACCTGTTGAAATTTGAAAAAAGAAAAAACTTGGGAAAAAAACTTCACCAGTTTGTATGAGAACAATATATAATGTATAAAAGCGTAAAATACCTGCATCAGAAGGTCCTCGCTTCCACCAGGGGGATCTGAAATAATTTCTAGAAGCTGAGATGATGAGCCAATGGTACGAACAAGCTTGGGGATTTGGAAGCTAACTGCCTGCAAAAAAAGAAAATAGAGATACTGAAAATAAAAGTAGCATGCTTATTTAACTTTCTAAACTTAAAAACAAGAATGTACTAAATCTGAACCTGCTTTGCTGATTTTGACATGTTTTTGTAGACGATTAACAGTTGGCGGAAAAGAGAATGTTTCTGTAACTCAAAAGATATTGAATAATTAACAAGACTTACCTTATAAATCACAGTACAGAGAAGTATATGCTGATATACCTTTGTACATAGGGCAAAATACAGTGACATGCATCGTTGTGCATCGGTTACCGATTCAGTCAAAGGTTGACCAATTTCAGAGGAACTATCCTTAGTGATGAAACTTACTGGTTCAGCCAAAGGTTTCTCCTTCTGCGTATCCTGCAATTGTAAAATGACAAATGAAATATAAAGTTTCATATCTAATGCTTGATTTTCATCATTAAATTTGAAGTTTTAAACCACACCATTGCTAGTTCAGTATTGGATCCATCAGTACGGGCCTTATCAACCGAATTATCACCATTCATTGCAGAAAGTAGCTTTTCCTTTGCAAAATCTTCAATTTGCTGGGAAATGGAGGGTATAGGATAAAGCCTGTTTGCCACCTGAAAATTGGACACTGAATCAAAATCTGAAGATACCTTAGAACTTGTTCAGATAATAATTCAGGATATACCAGACGTATCGCCTTCGTTTGCACTTCCTCCAAGTGATGCACTGCACTCTATTTGAAAAGCCAGTATGATTAGAAGTCAAAATTTCAGGATAAACAATTTTAAGCAAAATTACTAAGCTTAACAAGCCCATTCATCATCAAGGCTTTAACTTTCATATGTTTCCATAAAATAAAAATTCTATTTGTAGATACAAGATATACAATTAAAGAGATAGACCTGTAAAGCAATTTTTAAGCAGACATCTCTAGTGGGTGGTCTAAGGAGAATTAAGCTCCAAACGATGCTAAGACCTTGATGCACTCTATCTCCACTGTGCAATTCCTCATCTTTATCACTGTTTCCAGGAACACACAAGCACTCTAATAATTTTATAACCGATTTTGGCAGGTAAGGAACTTCGTTTAGCAATCTGCTCAAAGATTTGTCAGAGGGTGGGAAAGAATCTCTGAGTGCTTCTGCCTGCAATAAGATGTTAGATTATGGCGTTCGCCAAAAAAAGGAAGTAGTTTATACTGCCACCAAGAAACAGAGAATTTACAAACCACTTTCAGAAGAAACATTTCATAAGTGGAAGTTGCTGTTGTTGAAGAAAAGAAGTCATGATCTGCTTCTGCTTCTTCAAATAATCTATAGAGGGCACGCAAAGTTAACTCATGGCCCTGAAAGAATAAGTCACTGTCATCATTTCAAATATGTTGAGTTCATAAATATCGTAACAACCTTTAAACTAAAATCAGTTGGGTTGGGCCGAGTCAAAATTGGTTTGGATCAAAATGTATCTCCCTCTCTATATATATTATATATAATATTAATATATAAGCAAAAGGCAAAGTGTATCAGGAAGATATTCTATTGTGTTCTTTTCTTTATCAAATTGATCAAACATAATAAAGTGATAATTGCTCTAAGAATCTTATTTCATAACAAGCACCTACGCAGTTAATATCACCGATATCTCACCGGTATCTCGGTTATCGGCCCCGTGACAAAATATCGGTACCGATATTATTGGCGATATTTACCGATATATCGCCGATAATTTAAGTCAAGCACCAATATGAATGCTTTATAAATATATATATATATATATATATATATATATATATATAAATATATATATATATATAGGGTATATATAGGGAGAAAACCCATATGAGTTGTGAAAACTTTATGCAACAACTTTTTTTTTTAATTTGGGTAGTTTTGTTACATATTTTCGTAACTTTTTATAAAAAATTAAAAAAAGGGCCGAAGAACTCTTTTTTTTTTAATATGTAACAATTGTAAAAAAATCCCGTTTTTATATGTAACAGCACGTGTTACATACATAACAACACTGTAACGGTAATTTTTTTACAATTGTTACATCTTTTATTAAAAAAAATCCCTTCGGCGCTTTTTGTATTTTTTTTTATAAAAAGTGACGAAAATATGTAACAAAACTACCCTATTTTTTAAAAAAACAAATAAAGTTGTTACGTAGAGTTTTCATGGGTTTTCACAACTCATATGGGTTTCCATTCTAGCCTAACCCTATATATATATATAGGGGAGGGATCAAGAGAAAACCACAAAGTTAGGCGAAAACCGAGAAAACCGCATCAATTTAGGCAATTTTTTTATTTACGTATACGTATCCAAAAGCAAATTTTTTGATTTACATATACGTAACCGCAATTTTTTTGTTTTATGTTTACGTATACGTAACACTGTGTAAAAATGTTTTTTGGTAAAAATGTTTAATATTACATTGATACTCTTATAAATAAATAAAAATAAAATAAAAAATAAAAATTATTATATGATTGGCTAAAATTGGTTTTTTTAGTGGTTTTCACGGTTTTCGCCTAACTTGTGGTTTTCTCTGGAACCCTCCCCTATATATATATATATATATATATATATATATATATAATACCACTACAAACAAAAAGGATATATTTAGGTTTACTAAGTTAAACCTAGTAAATTCACATGCAGAATCAATTGAGTTTTTATAAATTTTCACTGCATTTTCTTTTTCAGGTTGGAGTACTTGACTAGAGTATAATGTAATTGTCATTGTTTTAAAACAAATTAGCAATCCTTAAAGGTTGAAGATTGAATAGTCACGTTCTTTGTTCACAAAATCACAAACGTAGCATTCATTATTAGAACAAACGCCACATTAGTTACACATGGACTTGGAGAGATCACCTCATGATTTGTATAATCTGCCAGTATGTGTGTTTGAAGAAGTCTCCAAGGGTCCAACTCCAACGGAAACTGCCACAACATGCAAGCAGTCAGGGTCATAACCAACCAAATTATCAGACATATTTGAGGTTAGGATTATTACAATATTTACCTGAACTCCTAAAGAGGAAAGTAAAGAAAAACGAAGCTGTGAGCCACCAGCAACTGCTATATGTTTATAAGCTTCAATAATGCGTATAAAAGCTAATTGTTGCATGTGGTCCTTCTGTTCATCAGTGAGGTTAACAACAGGTGCAGACATTTTTGGCAGAACAATTTTAGATGTTAACTGAAGAGAAGTTGCTGTTGAGGAACTGTTGCTGTTTGTTTCTGCCATAGCCGCTTTTGGACTAAGTTCCTCAGATCTGTCTGTGGACATTGAAGGAGCTATATCCACTGATAATGTGCCCATTTTGGTAATTTCCACTCGACTTTTTTCTTCCAGTTCAGCGGAAATAACTGGTGACGTGTCCATTTTGGTAATTTCAGGCATCTCATCATTCTTGGCTGATGATTCTAGCCCGGGTATGCCATTCTCAAGTTCCTCTATTTCAGTATCTTCAGATGGAATACCTAAACTAACAATCGGTAAAGTAAGAGAAACTGGTGGGCCTGAAGGCACCAAGCCTTGATCGGTGGTAAAGTCTGCTACATCACTATCTTCTGCTGCAGGCTGTTCACCATCCACTTCAGGTTTCTGCAGCATTCTTTCCAATGTAATTAGATGAAAATAATATACAATAGTACTATAAAACTATGTTCAAGATAATAAAAGTATACCTCATCAATGTGCATCTCGATAGCAGAATGTGTAAGTTGAGAACTGGTGGATTTTGATAATATGTCTGTCAAGTATGCAGACAGATTATTAACTTGTGTAGCAGTGCCAGCTGTACCAGGGTGGGACCCGGTGTTCAGTGACTCTTTTTCACCATCATCTATAGGGCGAACTGGAGGAAGATTTGGCAAATTGGCCATTACTACTTGAGCTAGTAAACCGGGCGAAATACTACTGATAAGAATTTCTAACATTGCAGAAGACTGTTGACCCTGTGCAACCAATGAACTGAACATAGAAATAAGCGCCTGCACGGGCCCACTTTCTCCGGTCTGTTTGGTTGTAGTTAGATTGCTTGAAGAATTCCCATTATTTCCCTTCAAGTCCTCGCTCAAATTAGGTGCTGGTTTGACACGTTTTCCAGGTACATCATCATCTTTATTAAGATCACTAACATCCTGTAGTTCAGGCCTCTTCCTAACCGCAGTGGAATGCACTGCTTCTATTGAGGGTTTTATATCCTGTAAAAAACCGAAAATTTATCACTATCCTACAAGAATACTTTTTTACTGCACAGATCCATAGTTAATAGAAGTTACTTATGATTACGAGATTAGGTACCTTTGCAGTTGATAAATTGCCCCTAGAAACTTGATTGAGAGCTTCTTCAGCCAAGCCACCAGCTTTCATTTCCCTAAGTGATCCAACTAAACGATCTCGCCACTATAAAACAAAAACAGAGCATCGTTCAAGGCCAGTACGGAAAGAAAAAAAACTAAACTAGAAAGACAGTGTATCCTTGTTCATCTATGATGTTAAACAATTGAATCAAGTTCATATACCAAAAAACAATAAAGAAAGAATAAATGTATACAGGAAAGAAATTTGATCTTTGTGTTGTTTTGTAAGATAACAAATAACTAAACTAGACACACTTTATCAATAAGAACACACACAACAACCAAGTTAAAAGGGTTAAAAACAGAATCTGTGGTAAATACTAAATGTGTTAATCTACACTAAAGTGATCCTACAACATCCATCTAGATGTGAGTGTTTCAGGAGAAATTCACGACAAACTAACTAAATCAAAAACATAACTAATAAATCCAAGTTGAAGTGGAAATTTTTTGCTAGGCTAAAGTTCTCATACATAACACATTAATTAAGTGTTGAATACTTCAATTAACAGATACATAGAAAATACTCTAGAAACAAGGGCATCTGCTCAAAGAACAAGAGGTTTTAAATAGAATTAAGGGAGCTGCATATGCATATAGACAGATGGCAATCACATGAAACAAATCAAGGATGTGAAAATGTTACCGGTGCAGCACCCGGGTGTGTGCATTTCAAGCAGGTGAGGAAAGCATTCTTTAAAGCGTGATGCACCCCAGAAACATGACCAGCTTTCACACCTGAATTTGATGGATCTAACCCAAGTAAAACTGGAAGAATACGCCCATAAAATGCAGGCCTTTTCCTTGCAATTTCAGAAAGACTGTAAATGCATGATAAAGCAATTAGTAAGATGGAAAAAAATAATAGGACTGTAAAAAACATTAGCAATGAGTAATAATATTTAAATAAACATTCAAAGAGAAGACTATAGCATATGCACGTATGATGAACATCATATACCTCTTAATTAACACAATGACAACCATATTGCTGAGTGACTTGACAGTTGGATATCTTAGCTGATCAAGCAACAACCCCAAGTTCTTACTGGCTTCAATTGATAAATCAGCAACATTAAGTATGGGATGGCCACCACGAAGCCACGCTATGTTAAATTCATCTGCCACACAATCCATCAGACATAACATCAATAACCACACAAAAGATAAAATACAAATAAGGGTTTATAAAAATACCTCTAGAAGTGTGATCTTCAGGTGGTTCAGTAGAAGCACTAGGATCAGCTGTGTATAAAAGAGTTGCTGCTTCAACGAATTTTAATGCAAGCAACTTTCTCCCATCGCTTTCCGGCTTGCAAAACATTTGATTGAAGAAAATTAGACTGCATAAACTATGCAAAAAGATTTTGGGCCAGATCTTTAAAAAGGTTCTTACCTGGTATGCCATCGAATATATTTCATCTTTAAGCTTCAACACCCATAACCATGATGAGGCAAGAGACTCATCCAACTCACTTGAATATAGACCCTGAAAGATACACCCATAACTCGATAGGCATGGTCATTGTGGAGACAAATCAAAGCTTGTGGTTTCCCCTAATTTCAAGAGGTTAGGTAAACGAAACTTTATACTTGAAATCCTGGTTATATTTTGTTAAGTGGCAAACATGAGCTTCGACCATTTGCTATCGATTGATAACTCTGATGAAACAAATAACCTTAAAATATTTCTTACGCATGAAGCATGTTTACATCTAATGCACTCTTTGATAATTTAGTTCAAACACATATATCATTGCATCCATTATTCTTTGTTTCTTCATTTTGTTTTAACTTCTTACTAAAACCATATTATTATATAAGTTGTCTGAGGCAAGTAGGCAACATGTTTTGAACTGCACACATTTGACAGATATGCTACAAAATGGGAAGGTATTGACATTATCAACAACTATAACATCTCCACTAACTTTATACGAGTCTAAAAGCATAGAAGTTTATCCAGCTTAATTCAACAGTTAACATATAACTTTACCTGAACAGAAATTTTCGTAAGAGAGTGTCGAAACAAACTGATTCCACATGTGATCGCCTGTCTAGCAACTGCAGGTGTACCATCTCTTAAGAGAGTTATCAATAAAGGTACAATATCAGGTAACAAATCTGTATAATTCAATCCAACATCACCAGCAATCCTACATATGAGAATCAATCAATTAGCAATCCTCAAATGCGGTAAATGAGATATGAATGAGGGTTTATGATGCTTACTCTGCAACAAATCTGCGAACGGGGCTGCAGCGGTCGGTGTGAAGATGAAGAAGTTGAGGAAAGAACTCTGTGACCAAGTGAGGGTCTTCTGCGAGAGAAAATTCATCTTTTAGTTTACGTAATGTGTCGAGCTTTGATGGAACATCAGTGGAGAATTTGGCGGAGTGAATGAGGCCGGAAAACTTCTCCATCGAAATCGCTGCCATCATTCCCACCATGATTTAAAGCAGAATTCCTATTTCATGAACCCTAATTTGTTTTGGGAGATCGATGTATCACCACCAGCTCAACAGTTTTATTGGGTGTTTGCTTTCTAGGGTTGCTTATTTTTAGTTTTTACAAAATATGTTGTGTAACTCTAGGTTTGTCAACGGATTTGTTTTGCTTTATATTTTGCTTGTACAAGTAGAATGAATAAAAAGGATAACGTTTGTCTAAAATTATGAATATATAAATTATAATAAATATATAGACCATGGTGATTTAACCATCGTGGCCTTTTGATCTAAACCGGTCAAAATTAATATTATCATTCATAACCATCCTCATATTCAATCCAAGTCTGGGTGTAGCTAGAAAGATTAGGTGGTTAACCCTCTAAAAGGTATTGGTTGAAATGGGAAAGTCATGTAGCCTAAAATAAAATTAATGTATGTGGTTCGGAACACTTATTAGTGGGTGATTGTACTTGGGGTATTGTTAGTTCCCCACTAGTTTTCTATGAGAAAATCTCGTTCTTGTTCAAAAAAAAATTATTCAATCCCAACCATTCAAAATCATAAATATTATTAAAAGTGCATTTTTTTCTTTCAAACTACGGTTATAGCCACTGTTTTCACTTCCTACTTTTTAGGTTTCTTTTTTTTTTTTTCATATTTAACATATTTGTCTCTCATTTCTCTCTCCCCTCTTCGTATCTGCTCTCTCGCCATCCACTTTCACACAGCAACCCTTTCCTCGCGTCATCTTCTCTCCCTCCCACAACCTCAAATTTGCAATTTCGAAGGTCATTTGAGACGAGGAATGGTGGCGACAATTGTATCAAAAGAAATGCCTCTAAAGGTCGTCGCAAAGGTTACCAGGTTCAAATTCTATCCTCGCAAATAGTTTTCAGGTACGTAAGATTGTATTCCATTGGTCTTCCTTCGCAAAACAAAAAATCGTTCTTTGAGTCAGACACATATATATTGGAAGCGAGCCCCCAAGTTTAATTTTAAGAATATGCAACACCCGGATTTTTTAAACCAATTTAAACTTTTAAACGACACGAAAGTTAGGTCACAAAACGACAAACAGTCATAACACCACCAACAAGTTTAGACTTTAACGATTTCCAAAAGAAAGGACAAAGATCGTTATAAAACACCCCAAAGAGTTAACAACTACCCAACATGTTTGTAAATCCCACAACGATTGTAACAATACAGAGAAGATTAACATAACCTATTGTAATACCCTAGGCAAATCATGGCTATTGGGTTAGTATCATTCCGGCCATAGTAAGAGTACGGTTATTTGAGAAAGATGAAGTGGTAGCAAAGCATTTAAATTATATTATTATTCTACTAGATTATAGATCCGTGTATTACACGGGTTTTAAATATGAAAACGATATAATTCATAAAACCCTACAATAACAATTTATATATTGTGTCTTTTATGACACACTTTTACTACTGTTATTTACAAAATGGGTTGTTTAAAAGTGTCATCATACTATACTTACTATAGTAAACTAAGCATATATTTGTTTCAGAAAATGAACACATTATAAACCCAACACTAAAATATAATATCAAAGCATCATTCTGACAACTTGATTGCCACGTGTTAACTTCTTTCGTAAGCTTCCCTTTTTACTTCTTGAGGATGGGTCTCTAAGTCTTACTCCTTATTTATGTCATCTCATGAATTTATCTGCACCACAACATCATAAACTAATTACACAACAATTACATTCCATAGTGTATTTACTTATATAAATTATAAATAAGAATACAATAGTCTAAAATTCTATAATCCATTCACCCAAATTTAACGAATATATGATCTTCTTAACTCGACCTTCACGCTTGAATTAACTTATGAACATGTCTATTTTCCTAAACGGGTCAAACAATGAAATGATATTTAGATATAAATATGCATTCTAACTTATCATATAGCGAGAATAAACTTCATATCTTGCTTTTTGCATAAACTTGTTCATGAATTGTTACAAACAAAATGAACTCACAAGATAAATCACATTACCTTGATTAAAGTTTAGCTAAACCATTACACCTTTCGAACCTAAATAAGAACACCTTAAAAGTAGCAATTTATCATCACCTTTTCAAACCTGTTTCCTGATTGCAACTGTTAAACAACATCAGCCCTCAAAGGGGTTTGTTTTCTGGCCTGAGTTAGCAGATTGGGTGCGCATAACTGACAACCCTAAGGCCTGGTTCTTTGGTTGTAACAACATAACAGCATCCCCAAAAGGGGGGTGGGGGTCTGCTTTGATGTCCAAACTTGTTTAAAAATAGTGCAGGTCACCTGCACATTATTTTCAATTCTATACTACACGTATTTACACAATTCTAAGTAATACGTGTGCAGTTACCTTTCTCAAATGCGGATGGAAATTGGTTCCATGAGACAAACATTTCAATAATCAATGATAAAAATAAATGAGTTATAGTATTTACTTAAATTTCACCATTATTAGATATGTGTATGGTTGTCACCATGTTAATGCAAGACGTTCATATAGATCTCCCATAATCAATACCATTACCCGTGAGGAACGTATGATCTTCAGAAAAGAGTTGCAACCTTTTTGTTCTATAAATAGACGTACCTTATATCACGAACCATGTGATTTTCATTGTTTCTATACGTGTGTCGGAAAGCAGGTGGCATACTGAGCTTTCAATTAACTCATATTCTTTACATACCAGCTAATATATGCAATGAAAAATCATCATCAAATGACCTCAATTATAAATATGTTATTATTTGATAAACTTTACTTCTGAATATATTATTCACAATTTAAATTAACATATTCATAGTTTCATACGTTTCATAAACTTTACTCCAATAGAAACAATTTTCTTTGGGAACAACCAAGTCAAACAAAAATGAATTGGATTCTAATCTTTCTTGTCCCAAATCCAAAGGTACAATGTCTTGTAATGCTGAGGTCTTTTTCGTTGACTACTTCCGGTTTAAACTAAATTAATATTGATATTTCGATCCATTTATTCATGAATAGGTCAATTATGGTAGTGTTTTATCTTAAAGAGGTTAATGGGTCGAATACTAAAGTAAATCCAACAAATGCAGAATCCAATATGAATAAGGGTTAGAATTCAAGTAGAGTGATGAAGTCCATTTTAAAACATACCTTCAGCCATTGTATTCCCAAGAAATCTAAGGTTCAAAGAAATACTTTCTAATGTGTCATACCTTCAGATAGATTTGTAACAGAACCTGCAACACAAAATGGGAAATCAAGTTATCAATGTTTCACAAAGAAACATCACAATTCAGCAATTTGGATCAGGAATAATACGATTCAATAGTGTGTGCAGATGAAGTGATGAAACAAAAATTGGAGCTCAGTACCTGAAAAAACACATTTCATATCATCAATCATTAAATATTAAGTTTATTATCACTAAGTTCGACCCATTTACCAATTTCTAAGAGTATCACCAGGTATTTATTATCACTAAGTTCCATGAAGTGAATTGGGGTGGAGGGCTAGATGACCCTCGCTGGTACCCCTAAGGTTGTATTTATAGACTTGATGTACATTTCATTCTTACTTTTGCTTAATGTAACATGACATGAAATCAAAAAAACCGCCATGGTATTATCATAAATTTTGTTTGCGTTGCAAGAACCAAACAAACTAATACTAAAAAAGAAAACAATCACATGATATTAAACCAATATTCTAAAAACCAAACATACTCACCAAATTCTAGAAAGTTGTCAAGCATGTCCAATAAAACCTTGTTGTTTGAGATCATAAAGCAGAAAGGAAACTGCAAATAGACGAAAGTAAATAATAAGATTATTGTTGATACGCTATATTACACATCCATAATGCCACATGTAATGAGCAAAATGTGACTAAAAGATGCAAGCTTTTTAAAGTTGTAGCTGAGTATGCACAAGTGAAAATGAAGTGAATATATGATCAATACCTTATTATCTATCAGGACCATAATTGGCGACTTCGGATCGGGGTCAAATGACACCTTTTTGCTAACAACATCATTTGCCACCATGAGTGTGATTGGTGTATGCCAACGTTCGGCCACAAGTTCAACATAATTTTGAACCTCAATGATTATGCCTTAGTGATAACGCAACTTGTCGTATTACATAGGTTAATTTAAATCTATAACCAAAAATAGGTAGGGATCTAAGGAATTTGCAGGTACCTCAATTTAAATCTACAACCCAAAATAGCATTGAAGAACCTATGAAGAAGGAATGCATTATTCAAAATACCCAATCTGTTACAAGTCAATGTTATTAATGACTCATTTGAGCCAAGCTTACCGTGTTGGACCAACCACTATTTAAACAACTATTTATCTGCAGCATGCTGTCGTAAACAACTATTTAGATGGCAATTGGAAAAGGGTAGATTCGAAGCAAGAAAAATTTTGCAAAAAAGGATTATCAGGTTCCAACTTAAAATCGAATGTAAAAGTAGTAGAGAGAACACTAACTGAAAAAAGTGTGAGTAGCGTACAAATCTTGCAATACCTGATTATAACACACCTTAGCAATCAAAAATCCAAGCGACATCGCAAAATCAAACATCCAGGTGAAAGGTCGGAAAGGAAAGAACGTATTAGAAAACCCCTACCTGAACATCGGAGAGGAAAGAACGAATTAGGGTTTCAGAGAAACCGATGACAAAGAGTAAAGAATCAGACGAATACCAGTGAGGTTCCGAGTTTATACTTCGGGTCAATAAGGTGGATTTCGGGTCAATAGGATCCGGCTTGAAAGGAGACGGGTACAAAAGTAGAATTGAGGGAAAAAAATACATGATAAGTAGTATTATTTTATTAGAGATAAAAGATTAGTGATACGATGTCCTTTCATGTGCATCCAATAATATGTGCATCCTAAATTGTGTGTAATCAATGGATTTAATTTATAAATTTTGATTGTGATTATATTTAAATAGAAATAGTAAATTGATATTTTCTTAAATTACAAGTTAATCATTTACGATAAGTATTTTAAAATATTAAGTACATAACTACCTTACTTTTGATAGTCAAGAACTCAAGATTAATCACCCGTAAAGCTATGAAGTAGTAGAATATCTCAAATTTACTAATAAAGTTTAGTAACCTTAAAATAAGTTTGCTATAATGAATGTATTGTTCGAAACCTTTAAATCTTTGTCGTCGAAATCCTGTTAATGTATGAATCAAACAACCCATTAAATCCTGTAAAATTAATGTAGTTTGGAAACGACACTATTGTATGTCTTATGGCAAGTTAGGGGTTATTTCAGTGATTGCATTTCTCTATTAAGATACGGATAGTCTAAACCCTTCTTTTCATTGTTCCTTTTCGCCTTTCTAGTTCCTGGATTTAAAATTTGTGCCATTTTCCATATTGCTATGTCTACAACTTTTCGTTTTGAAAATATATTTGAAAATATAAAGTGGTTCAAAACCATTTTGTATGAAATATGCTTTGCAAATTAAAATGGTTTGAAAAGGTTTTGTATATGTTTATGAATATTGTTATGAAAGTAAAGTTTGACAAGTTTGCAAGTGTGAAATTTGTTATGTTCATATGAAATATGGTACCCAAATCTCTAATACATCATTGTGGCATAACATTGAGTAGTACCCCCCATGACGATACATTGAGTTCACGGCAGTTTGTTGGCTCAGAGAAGGTTTGGTGCTTTATGCACAATTTGGTACATTATGTACAGTTTGGTGTTTTATGCACAGTTTGGTACTTTAAGTATAGTTTGGAGGTGTATGGATCGATTATAGAAAAAGGTAAATACGTTTGGGGATAGCTTAGTGTGATTTGCCCACACGCCTATTCTGTTTGAATGTTTTGGGCTAACCACCATGCATCGGTTTGTGTAACGAACCAAAATCCGGGTTTCGTTTTCAAATAAATAAATATTTCTAAATAATATTATGGTGAAAATAATATTTTAGAAATAAGTTGAAACAAGTTTAGTAATGAGGTTATACTAGTTTTTAAGTAGTTTTGGAATGAAATGGGTGTTATGAAAGTTTAGGGGCCAAAAGTGTAAATGGCAAAATCTACCATTTTGACTAGTGAAAGTCAAAATTGAGCTCGTTTGGGGTCGTTCATTTCAAGAGGAGAAAAAGAGAAAACGATTTTGAAGCCTAAATCGTGCATTTGAGCTTGGATTTGTGAAGGTTTTGGCTCACATAACATCTTCCTAACATCAAGTAAGTGATTATCTTCCTTTGATTTCACTTTTGAATGTGTTAGTTGGTGGGTTTTGTAGAAATCCAAAAATTATGAATGCATGTGGTTAATTGGTGTTAGATTGTGGATAATCTAGCTAAACTAAAGATAAAGAGTGGTGAATAACATCCTAGAACCCTTTGATTTTGATTATGAGAAGGTAGGGTTCATATGGAGAAAATTGGGGGTGTTTGGATCATGATGCTAGAATGTTAAATCAGTGATGAATAAGTGTTTATGTGGTATTAGACACTTGAATGAACACCAAATTGACTTAATGAAAATCATTGAATGAAAAATTAGTGTCAAGGTATTGGAAAGAAAACTCAAGTAGGTGAGTTTGGTTTGAAATAGGGTGTTTGGTTATGAGAATAACCCAAACGAGTCATTTTGGGTTGGAAATGGAAATTGGGTTGTGAACTCAATTGTAATGTGTTTTTTATGTATGTTAGATTACTAAACTAGGTGTATATGTGTTTTTTTTGAGTTATAGTGTAATACTACAATGGATATGTGTAAATGAGGTTATGATCTAAGAATCATAATGGATATGAGGTTATGATTTAAGAATAATAATGAATATGAGGTTATGATCTATGAATCATAATGAATATGAGGCTATGGTTAAAATACCATAATGGATATGAGGTTATAATCTAAATATCATAATGGATATAAGGTTATGGGTGAAGTGCCATAATGGATATGAAAAGTTGGATTATGAATGTTATGCGAAAAGAATGAAACTTTTAGAGGAAATGCAAGTGTTAAGAAGCTTATTTGACTATTTGGGTGCAAACGGGTCAAATGAGGTAATGAGTAAAAAAAGTAGAATTAACTTATGATATAAGGTGATATATGCAATATGGTATGCATAATGTGTTATGTGTTAAGAATGTGTATAGAGGTGAATGAATTTAGTTATAGTCGTAATACTATAGTAAATATATGTGTAAATGAATTTATGATCTAAGTATCATAATGGATATGAGGTTATGGTTTAAATACCATAATGGATATGAGGTTATGATCTAAGTATCATAATGAAAATGAGGTTATGGCCTATATGCCATAATGGAAATGGAAAAGTGTAATATGAATGTTATACGAAGAGAATGAAATTTGTAGGGGTAATGCAAGTGATAATAAGCCTTTTAACTAATTTGGGTGCAAATGAGTCAAATGGGTGAATGGGTGAAAACAAGATGTAATTACTTGTTTGATATGTTTATCTTCATTACTAACGGTGATATGTTCATGTGGTTATGTAGGAAAAGCACTGATGTAAGTCCAAGTCAAGTCCAAGGCGTTGAAGGGTTCTCGTATGCGCTTTTGGTGTTTTTGGGGTTTAAAGGAAAACCCTTAAATTGTGGTGTAAATTGGTACATGAATCATGTAGTTTGGTGTTAAAAGTGTGGTATGAATGTTTTTTGTCAATACCCAAGTGTTGGGAATTTTTTGGGGTCTTGTAAGATTGAAAATTGTTGAAAAATGGTTAAGTGTTGAAAACAAGGCGGCTGAGTAAACTTTATGTTTACTCAGTCTCCCCACGGTACGCTAAGACATGGACAAGGTCTCTCACGGTACGCGAGAGACTTGTCTTCCGGGCAAGGATTTGGAGCTCCCTCGTGATACGCGAAGGGAGGTGTCATACCGCGAGGGTTTTTTTTTTTTTTTTAAATCTGGGATAAAAGCTTCCGCTTAACGTTATGTCATGCACCGGATATATGTTCTACATTTGAAATATGAAAATGTGTTGCTTATATGTGAACCATTTTGAAACTCGAGCCTTTTTATGAAATAAAACTTGCTTTTTATTACCATTCATCCGCTCACCAAGTAATAAATTATTTGCTCCAAATGTATCTTTTTGTTTTCCTTCTTATACGCCAGGTTAACAGGTCTACCGAGACATGGAGTGTTCGAGAGTTTAAAAAAAGTTTGATGTAATAGGTTTAATTAAATTATGCAATGCTACAAGCATTTATGGGACTTGGTGTGTGATTCTGGTTATGTATAAGTGACACGTCAGCCCTAATCGGGTTGGAGTGTTACAGTTATGACAATAATGATTGTACTTTTGCCTCTCGTATACTTGTCGTAGGACATGATACATTTTTATGATGTATCCACTTACGTGATCCGATATGGCACCATCAATTGAGTGATAAAAATGCGTGAAAAAAAATCACGAAAGAAGAACAAGTGATGAGGGAGTGGGTGGTGAGGTGGAATTGGGTGATTAGGTGTGATCCAAGTGATAATGAGAGAACACCACTCCCTCTCCGAATGATAATGTTAGGTTTAAGTATCACTTGAAGGGATCACGTGTATATACCGGATGCTGTAAGCCTCATCTAAGTGTGGTTATTGCCACGTTGACAGTCCCTTGGAAACTTTGTTGTTTTTTACGGAGTAGTCTAAACTCTAACCTGTGGTCATGATTATCCATCCGATTGGCAGGTATAACATATTCCGAACCACATTTTTGTTCTAGCATGCCTAACCTTTGTGTATATGCCGCCTTTGTAAGTTCCACTTTCTTTAATTTATCATATTAGTTTCTGGACCCATAACATTGTAAAAGCAAATCATATTTGGTTCTCAGTTATAAGAGTTTTTTTTAAAAAGGTTGACGGTTATAGAGTTTTTATAAAATCAAACACACATAAGTATTAAATATAAATATTATGAAATTGTAATAACTTAAATAGGAAGCAGACAGATTTGTACTCAACGCATCACAAGTGGTAAAACATGCATAAGTACTCATGGCATCTCAAGTAGTAAAACACTATTAACATCTTATCAAATTGTTTGTATATATAATGATATGCGGTATTGTCTCTCTCACACACACCCCTTCTGGTTGTGAAGAAATTTGGATAACTAACTAAAGCAAACGTTCGTTTTGTGAATGTTCATGGATAGAGAAGAAAAAAAGCGAGTAGTGGGTTCAGTTATCATCTTGAAGCATGTTAAAAAGATGGGAAATTTTCAGATTTATTGTAGGGCTGAATCTTATATCAAAGAAAAATTAGATAGTGAGGTTGCTTTTTGTTGTGATGATGCATATACCTCCTGCGGTAGAAAGAATAGAATGTCAGAGTTGTATAAGAAGAGGTTCAAATAAAAATTATATTTTGTCTAAGTGAACCATGATTGATACATTATTAAAATAAGAATTATACATCATTTGATGTGATTTGTTTGTTTTTACTCATGATTATCATATATTATTAAAAAAAAGTCAAATCAGTCTTTTTTTTTTAATTTAAGTTAACTTATTTTTTATTTTTTTACTATAAATTTTATCCATTATTATTTGGTTTATTTGTTTTTATTTTACTCTAAATTTTGTATATAAACTTAATATATTTTTTTAAAATTTAAGTTAACTATTATCTTTTTTTATAAATTAAGTTAAATATTTAAAAAAAATTGTATAACGTTTTTTTTTCTAAAAGAGTGTTAATAGAAACTTATTGTTGGATCGTCATACTTTATAAAAAAAAATTATATTTAAAGTAAAGTTATTTTAAAGAGTAAAGAAAAAGTTTTTAATAAAAAACATATTGTTGGATCATCATACTTTATAAAAAAATTTAAATATTATTTTATAAACATTTTCTTTAACCTTTTTAAATGTTTTAAGTCTATCATAAATATTTTTTTTTAATTTCTTTAAAAATACTGTAAACGTTTTTGCTTTTAACTTTAAAAACTTTTTTAGGCTTTTTCATTAAAAAAAATTCTACTTTATTAAAAACGTTTTTTTTACTTTTTAAAATCATTTTTTTACTTTTTTTTGTAAACGTTTTTTTAATCTTTTTAAAAATATATTTAAAATTTTTTTTTTTATAAAAAACGTTTTAAAAAACATTTTTTTAGTTTTTTTATTAAAACGTTTTTTAGCTTTTTCGTAAAATAATTTTTTTAACTATTTTGAAAACGTTTTTTTTAATAAATAGTTCACTATTTAAAAAAAAATATTTTAAAAACTAGTTCACTTAAAAAAGTAAAAAAATATATATATTTTTAAATAGTTCACTATTAAATTTTTTTTAAATAAATAGTTCACTTAAACTATTTTTTTTTATAAAAACGTTTTTTAGTTTTTTTAAAATGTTTTTTTAACTATTTTGAAAACGTTTTTTTTTAATAAATAGTTCACTATTTAAAAAAAACTATTTTAAAAACTAGTTCACTTAAAAAAGTAAAAAAAAAACATTTTTAAAATAGTTAAAAACATATTTTACGAAAAAACTTAAAAACGTTTTTATAAAAAAACTAAAAAAATGTTTTTAATTTTTTTTATATATACTTTAAGGGTTAAAAATGAAAATAAAAAAAAATTATATTTTAACTGACACGTGACACTCCCCCATTGGGGGAGTTACTGTTCACCCACGTTCTTCTTTAAACTGAGTTTCTAATTTCTTTTTTATAAAACGGTATTTATTTAAAAAAAAGTTAGGTTTGTTCATAAAATAATTTTTAAATTGAATATTTCGTTAATTATTTTATTTGAAGTACTAAATATATATTTTAAATAGTATAAAAAGTACTATAATTTTTTTTTCTCTCAAAAAAATAAAGTTTAGATATTTTAAATAATGTATAAATATATTATACACATCCAATATTTTTTAGAATGTTAAAGCTTAAAGTATCTTTTTTTTATTTATGTAAAGTTGGTTTCTTGATTTGACTATCTTGTCATATCAAATGGTGTAAAACTCTTAGGTGGTGTATTAATCTCATATCCCTTTGTCTAAACAGGCTAATTTTTTTTTGAAAAATGACACGTGACAACTCTAACGAACTCTGATTTAACTCATTTCGACGGCGTCAGATACGGCTCGTCGAAATCTACCATCTTAGCCTTTAGGGTTTAAAAATGTTTCTTTTAACAATCACTATATTGTATAAGACCGACCGCTCATGTTAAGTGGTTCATGAACAATGTTTCTTTTAAGAATTTTGACAAGGAAATAACGATTGTATTAAAAACCTAACTACAAGACGCTTAACAATTTGTTTTCAACAATTCGAAAGCATTTGATTGATGAGTAGACAAAAATAAATAATTTGATTGAGATGGATTGTGTCAATGTCACATCAAGTAAAAAGTATTAATTCCTGTGCACGTGCATATGCTATACCAAATCCCATGGTCCATTAGTTTGACCAAGAAAGACGTTGCGTGAAGTCCATGTTCGTAAACCCCACCCCTTCTTGTACTTGTTTGCACTGACTAAGAGCATTCATAGCCTGTTCTTTATAATTTTACGAGTGAGTTTTGTATATTTTATAGGGTGGTTTAAAGTGGTTGTGAGTGGAGGTGAGAGAAAAGATATAAAATTTTTATAAATATAAGAATAAAAGTAGCGGTTTTTAGTATAATTATAATGATAAGGAGAGAGAAAAGTAGAGATAAAAGGTAGAAAACGTTGTATTTTTTAGTGTAATTATAAAGATAAGGATATGAAATATAAAGAACGGGATAGGAATGCTTTTAACCAATCCCAACTTTTGATCTTCCAAATTCGACTCACACCCCCCCTTATTTATAAAAATATATTGAAAGCTGTAAATTGTTGATAATAGCAGTCAACAGTGAAGATAGGATACTATGCATATTTTAGACACACCTTAGGTTTGGGTGCATAATGCAAGCTAGAGAATTCATTAGCGATAAAATGTTTGTACATAGTTTTAGCAGTTTGTTCAGTTTCTACATTTATTTAACTAGGTTAAAATCTTGTGTATTACACGTTGAATAAATATAATATTATATATTAAGTAATAAAAAAATTATTTTTTAAAAACTCGTATTTTACACGGGTTGAATAAATCCGTGAAATACAATATAATATGTTAACACATACACTTGTCAAAATATGTTAAAAAATTTATTAATATAAATATTAGTATTTTATTAATACCTTATTGCATATAGAAACTTATGAAACAAAGTAGACCAATATTTTACGATTATGTGTTACTGTCTTCTTAATATCTCTCATGTTGATGTGAAATAAGCGCAAGTTTAAAAGAGAGCAGAGGTACAACTTCACAAGGAACATTTTTAAAAAAATCAATAATTCTTTTTAACCCAACCGCCTATATGGTATGAAAAAATCAATAAACAAAATAACAAACATTTTTATTTATTATTAAAAATAGCACAAAACCTTTAAAAACTAACAATGGCACACAAATCATCGTATGAGTCCTACCCATAATTCTTTTCTAACTTACAAAGTCCGTTAAGTCACCACATAACTCCCTCGGTACACCCCATATTTTTTGTTGATGCTCAAATACTAATCGTATATTTTGATGATGATAAAAATTAGGTCATATAAGTTTAATGCCACTTAGAGATAATCAAATGATCTTATGTGTTGCTCCCATTCCTTGAATCAACTAAGGAGATGGGACATTTACAAAAAGTGAACAGAAGCTATCGACCGCCAAGACCAAGTGATTCAAGATGACAAAAGATCCTCGGTTGCCTCTGGACATTTTGTTGAGGATAAATTTAAACAACTACACACAAGATAGCTTCAACAACAATGAAGATATGATCGATGAAGCAAAGCCACAAAATGTAAAATGTCAGTATCACTCATGGACAAATATAATAAATCGATAACGATGAAGATTTCACGACATTATTATATATGGTGCTAAAAATTAAAAGAACACGCGGCACGCTACTATTCTTCGTACGAAATAAGCCATTTGTATTTTAAACTTATTAAATTAAATAAATAGAATATATATTTGAATAGCATATATATTGTTTTTTTGTATTTGGAATGAAATCATGATTCATGAGAGATAATTGTGAACATATGACATGATATGACCGACCGCGTGTGCCAGCTTTAATTTCAAATATCTAGGACCTACGCCCACGACCGGTGATAATCACAAACACTACTTCTTGTAATGGTCTAGCTTTTTTTGTTTCGTTGATGAAGGTAATTTACTTTTTAAATTTTAATAAATAAATTATTTATAATTAATGAGAAATAGATGCTTCAGATGAATGGCAACATCCATCATTTTAATGACCGGCCTTACTCGCTCACAAGGGTGATTATCACCGGCTAGCGGTTTTTTCTATAAAAGGGTATTTTTGAAGCGTGGTCATGGGTTCGAATTCTGACAAGAAATAATATTAGTTATATACCTTCTTCTTTTCTTTTATTATTATGATCTTCAATTCATATACATATACACTACGTACACCAAGACATCACAAATGTATGTATAACTTCTTTCGCATAATTAAATTTAAAATGATATAAATAGTAAGTTAATGGTTTGCATGTATTATATGAACCCTAAAAGAATCTGGTGGGGAAGATTAGAGATTATAAAAATGTTAAGAATGATAAAAAAAATAGGGATTAAAATAAAGAACATTCAAAATTGACTGAATAGTACATCATGATTTCATTCAAGTAGTATTATTAATTTTATATATGGTTAGTTTAAGTCATTGACCATTTAATCTAATGGTTTATATGAGTTATTTATAATCTATCACAAGATGATCCGATGGTAAAACGCCTGAAATGTCTTCTAACTAGAAACTCATATCCAAACCTTCCATAGGTAAAAATCTTGAATGATCATCGTCATTAAAAAAATGAGTTATTTATGTTTTTACATTTATTTAGTGTTATTAATTAATCCCTCTTTATATATATTAATTTTTTATTTAGATATATAATGTAAAAAATATGAAAAAGTGGAAGTGCAAGTAGGGTCAAATGCTTAACCATATATGATTACGTTTGTATCCACAAATCATACCTTATTTTATTGATCATTTGCTAACCACAACTTTCATCTTTACCTTTGTCTCTTTAATTATCAGAAAATTAATATGATCACATATACACATATTCATTTAAATAATCTTTTTTTAATAATTAAAGAAGCACACTTAATTAAAGAAATTAAGAAAGTAGTAATTACAAATATGCCATTTACACACCTCATTGTAGATTAAGATCTCTATGGGGATTCTGAGGTAGGGCCCACATCGTTGTGTTTCCGGGAAGGACCGGACACCGGAAGTGGGGTTTTTCTTTTAGGCAAGAAGCCGAAAAAGTTGCCGGAAAAATGAGGGTTGGGATGAGTTACTCGAAACACATGATCGCTGCTGGTTCTTGAGCATTCACTTTGACCAACCATGAAGAAGAAGAAGATGATGCTGAAGAGTAAGAGTGACCGCCATGGAAGTAGATTCATCACAACTACTCAACTCAACTGTATGTTTAACTTTAAGTATGTATATGTATATCTATATGCTAGAGAGAGAGTGTGTGTTATATAAGAGGGTTGTGTTTATGATAAAGAAAGATATAATAAGAGAGTTATTATCTTTCTTACAAAAATATATCTATTATTACATGTGTAATAGTTTAATAAAGGAAAAACATTACAGAGTAGTAATCAAATTTTAAAAATGTTTTAATTATGTCACTTATCATAGTATATCCGAGGGTGTATACTGTGTAAAATACGTATTGAGTGACCTAATTGAAACACTTTTAAAACTTTATTACTATTCTATAAAGTTACCCCATAAATAATAAATAGTTTGAATATATTTAAAATATTCTTTTGAGAAAGTTATGTACCAATATTAGATAGGAATTAAAAGGGTAGATTGTTGCGCCTAGTAGTAAGATGAGAGTTTCATAATAAAAAAGTTATGGATTCTAACCTTGTTTAAGACAGAAAAAAATTTGAATTCGTTCATTTCAATTCCGCTCGATGATTGGAATACAACTTTGGTTTCGTAGGAATGAAAGGAATTCTAAAATATTACATGTGTAGAAGTTTATTAAGAATTAAAGTTCAAATTTAGCACACAGACTTTCAAAAAGAGTGAGGTGACAATATATGTTGATGTCCAAAACCCCATTAGTTTACCAAAAACTTTGCACCGTCCCCACATCCCTCATTTCAATTATTATACGATTTGAAAGCCTAAAGAAGAATAGAAAATCATAGCAGAAAGTTACTAGTCTAGACTCTTAATTTGTCGGATGGCCCCACACTTCCCTGCCTATCTTCAAAGTAGAGAACCTTAATTTTCTGTTTTTTTTATCATACTTGAATGTTAGGAAGGACGGAGTGGAGGGACGGGCTTCACACGGGTTGGGCGGGTAGGACGGGTAACACCGCCGCATCAGTCGCGGGTTGCGCACGGGTTAAGTGGGACGGGTTTTAATACCCGTTTGAAGCAGCGAGCTGTTCACCTAATCTAGCCGTTGGAGAGGACCGTTGGGAGGGGTGGGTTGGGTAATTAAATAAAAAAAAAATTTTACCTATAAATATACATTTTACATATATAATTTTTTACACTTTCTCTTTTCAAACTCTAAAAAAATGGATTCATCTTCATCCAAAAAATATCGTACCAAAGTGCGTGCCTCTCAACCGCAAAACCCTCGTTCAAGTCAACCGCAACGACCGCGTTCAAGTCAACCTCGGACATCTTATCCGCAACCGCAATACCAAAACCAACCGTTTCAATACCAAAACCAACCGTTTCAATATCAAAATCAACCTTTTAGTCCCCGGACATGTTGACACCGATGTACTCAAACGTAAACGGAAAATTGCGGCAAAATACAATTGGCCGTGTAATTTTTAGGTTATTTTAGTTTTTTATTTTGATGTTTGATGTTTTTTTTTTCTTTTTTTTGTTTTTAAATTTTAGGTTTTTAATATGTATCATTTTAATTTTTATTTAATGAAATGTGGTTTTTTATTTGTTTTAATGAAATAATTAAAAAAAATCAAGGGCTTATTGATTCCACACCCTCCTCTTAGGGTTGGAGAGGGTTCAAGAGGGTAAAAATGACATGACAAATTTTAATTGGGCAAAAAGGAAGGGTTTCATGGGCTTTTTTTACCACTCCCTCCATCCTTGTATATCCATCCCTTCATTTTAGTTATGAATAGCACCGATTCAAATTAATTTTAATTTTAATGACAGTCATTTTAATATTAAATAAGAAATTAGAATAAACATTGATACGGGTTAAAAAGTATGAAGTACACACTCGTTCAATACATTCGAACTCTGGGCACTAAGAAACTTCTAAGATTCAAAGGGGCAAAGCCCCTAGACTATTGGGCAACTTAATCCTTACAAGTCAGTTACTATGAGTAGTGACAGCTTAATCCTCAGTAGTAAGTTAGTACTTAGGAATATAAACTTAACGAGTAGTGTTAACTGAAAGAATGTAACTTAGGGCAGTAGTAACATAGTCATAACTGATGTAGCTTCTACTGAAGTTTTCACTTATATAAATGATAATTGTCAGCAACTATAACCGTCAATTGTTGTGCTTTTTCACGAATAGTTGCAACGTTTCATCCCAATCATTGTGAGGATAAAACCCCTTATATAAAGGAATTCTTTTTGGTTTGTTGAAGACGCGAAATTAAAACTTCGTTTTCACATAAAATACATTCTCTTTCTTTGCATAACTTTGTCTTATTTGATTATTGATTTCGTTTGATCGAAATACTTTAATCTAAAAGTGTGACAACACAATTTAGAAAGTTATCCAAGACGAAATTGGAAAAATGAAACGTACAAAATGTGTGTTTAATATAAAGAATTGAAGTTGGATTCGCATGGCAAAAACTTCAATTTATTATTCTCCTAGGTCAATCGATCCATCCCACTTTAATTTGTTATATACTAGGTTAGAGATCCGTGTATTACACGGGCACAATACAAATAATGAAATTAAGATTATGCTTTTAATGACGTATATTTTAAAAAAAAATACACAAAAAAACTAATATTAATATTTATAAGAAATGTAAATAAATGTCAAAAGGGAGGGGGGGGGGGGGGGTTGTTAAATCAAGTTAGCTTATTCAAAAATGTGTTGTTTTGACTTCTTTAAAAGATGAAAAAACAGAAACAGCAGACAAAAGAGATCATACTGTGTAAAATAAGAGAAAAATGGCTGTGATAACAGTCTTTAGTCCAAGTAGATAGGTCCTTGCAGGAGCCATTAACAAATAACAACTTAAAATTTGAATATTTTCAATACATACCATGGCTTTACATGTTAAAAATTAACTTTTTTTCCTGCATGCATTGGTAAGTATGGCAAAAGAAATTGCTAGTTATGGCATTCCAAACGGTTAAAAAAATGGGAAATACATCTAGTCTTCTTCTTTTACAGTTACAAGGTATGATGATGGCATTTTACATGTTTGCCCTTGATCATGAACAATTAAAGTTTCAGTCATTGACCCGTCTAATGAATCATATCTTTTATCGTCTTAAAATGATCACAAAAAGGCATCCAAGAAAAACTAAAGAAACAAATTAAAGATGTAGAACTTGCACAGTCCAAAGAGGTGACCTTATACTGATCTGGCATGGCAGAGGTGTGTTGACTTTGACTTTGACTTTTTTGTTAAGAACTTATGTCTGATATCCACATTTTGGTTTCAGAGTGTCCAGGTAATGGGCTCATTTGATGTCTGCTGGAGTCATGGAGAATTTTTTTTAATGCATTTAATGAATGTTTAGTCATTAACATGTGTAGTATGTTTAGCATGAAAAAGAATAGGTTGTTACCATTTTGGTTAATGAATGTTTAGTCAAATAACACTCTTTAGTTAATGAATGTTTAGCCACCATTGAATACTCAGTTTCCAGCCATCCTTGTCGCCGCCAGCCTAAGCCATCCCCGTTGGCCAACCGTAACTCGTCGCCTGTCACCGTAGGCCAACCATCCTAACAGAAATATGAAGTTTTCGAACCCTAACTTTCTGATTTTCGTTTATGAGTGACTCACAAAAGAAAGTGGGGGAAGAAAAGGATAACAAATGCAAGCATGTTATCATATGTGATAATAAGCAAGGTACGTGTAGTCATACGAAACACATAAAAACCTGCTATGGTACTACTTTCAAAGATGTTGGTCAAATGCTTTTAAATAGTGATATGAAGTTAAAGTCATCTAGTTTTTCTCAAAATACGTTTCGTGAGATGCTTGTAGCTGTTATTGTGATGCATGAATTATCTTTGTCATTTGTAGACTATAAGGCATTTAGAGATTTGTTTAAGTACTTGCAACCCGATGTGAATATCATCTCTAGAAATACCGTAAAATATGATTTGCTAAAGATGTATAAGAGAGAAAAGGTCAAAGTCATGCTTATGGAATCACCTGGGAGGTTACATTCAGTGCGAGGATGGAAAGAGACTTTTTGACAATTCCGGTATCTACTGTCGCATCTGAGTCTACATTCAATGCAAGTGCAAGAGTACTTAATGAACATCGAAGTTTACTTAGTAAAGATATCGTTGAGGCTCTAATATGCACAAAAGATTGGTTATTTGAAGATTTTTGTAATGTCCATTTTCCCTTATTTTATAAGGTTTTTACATAGTATTATATTAATGATGTTTGTTTGTACTTTGTAGGTTCTAACCAAGTTAGTGTAGATGAGCTCACAGAAGATATAATGTCGCTTGACATTAGTCATGAATCAAATGCTTCAAACTCAGTGAACAATCCTAAGGTACTCACTCCAAATGCTTCAAGTAGTGTTGCTTGCTAAAAACAGTAAACAATCCTAAGGTACCCCACTCCAAATCTTTATAGTAATGTTGCTTGATAAAAGTATATGAATATGTCGAATTGACTATACTTATTTTGTGTGTAGGTTTGATTGTTTGAAATTGAAGATTTGAGAAGAAAGAGTACAAGACCAATTGGAACTTGAAATTGTTTTTATTAGATTTTTTATTAGACTTTTATGGATTTTTGTTATAAATTTGTTAAGGATTATGTATTTATACTTTATTTAAGACTTTTGTGAACATTCGATGACTTTTGTTTCACTAAACAGGTTCTTAAACATGTGTTTCTAAACAGGTCTTATCGTGTTAACCAGATATAAACAGGTTCGTGTTCGGAAAAAAAGTACACGTTGAGTTATCATGTCGTGTTCGTGTATACACATTTTGTGTTCGTGTCTTATCGTGTACGTGTATACACGATATGTCAGCCCTAATTTTTGTTCGTATTTAACTTTTTTCTTTTATTTGTATGGACTTGGGCCTATTACCTCTTTTGAATGACAACAGATTGGAGTCCACTAGGTTTTTCAAAGTTCAACAACAATTAAAATTTTAAGTACAAACATAAAAGTATAAAACTAATTAGGTCACTTATCTAAGATGATTTGTGTCATTTAAATCTCTATAAAATTTTAAAAAATAGATTACAAGAAAATATACCCATTTGCACAACGTATTTTGACATATTGTTTGATGTTCTCAACTTCTCATCAACATGTTCTTTACTATTAGGTGGACAAACCGGGTTTTTTACCCCTGGACCGGTTTATAAAGTAGTTTGGTTTTTTTAAAGGCATAAAACCGGTTCAGAGCACAAACAGGTTTGAGAGGAAAAACATCGGACCCTATATAAACCTGTTCGGAATGGGTTGAAATCGGTTTGGTCAGTTTGAAACCGGTTTGGGTCAGTTTGAAACTGATTCAGGTAGTGCTAAAACCGGTTTGGGAGCACGAGAACACGTATTGGTATAGGCCCCATCAGTTTGGATCAGGTTCACATCAATTTGGGCCAAACCGGTTCCGGAGGGGGTTATACCAAACCGGGTTTTTTTGCCACCTCTTTACTATAGAAGATCTCAAACATTAAAGTTAAAACAGAATATAAAGTTGAAACATTTGAATGAAAAATAGGACGACAAAATAAGAGTCAGGTATTGATGTTTTAATTCTACAGTATTTATACAGGTGTAGACGGATAATCACGTCACATGATACAAATGGAAAACAATCAGAATTTTAGAAAAAGAAAAATACAAAGCATCTTTCTTCCCAAAAAGAATAAGCTAAGTGACAGTGTAGAGAGCTTTACTTGGTCCTCTTCTTCGCTTCGCTGTAAAGAACCACTCCCAGCACCGTCAGCAAGTATCCTAGCATCCCTGTTACCGACACTGGATTCTTGAATATCATTATCGACACCACAACAGCAACCGCCCCTTTAGCATTTCCAAGCACCTTAAATAACCATAATATAACAATACTAAGCTTTAATCTTTCAAGTTAAAGTCACATATGTCAACTGTACCTTAGCTCTGAAAAAGAAGTTTTTAAAATATATAAATAAACAACTTTACACAATATATACGGGAAAACACCACAGAATAGTAACCAAGTTTCAAAAGTGTTTCAATTGGGTCAGTCACCATAGTATACCCGAGGGTGTATACCGTGTAAAATGCGTATTGAGTGACCTAATTGGAACACTTTTGAAACTTGGTTACTATTCTACAAAGTTACCCCTAATATATACCTGGAGTGTCAAAGCGCTTGTGTGCTTAGTAACCAAGAAATTGGTCAAGTTTACACAGTATGCCATTGCAGAGTTGAAGAGCAGATACCAAACAACATTGACATCTTTTCGAGCAAGAGCTATGGTGATGCCAACCACATTGTCTTCCATTAATAATGTTGCCGGAAGCAATATCACAACGGCTACTGGCGCCATGTACAGCAATAGGTTCATGGAATTCAGTTTTTCCCTATTATTAATATAATTATAATACGTATGGTCAATAACACTTTCATAAGTTAACAAACATAAAGGGGGTGAGAGGGAGGAGAGATTACCCTTCTGAGGACAGTAATATCCCTTGAAGCACTGATTTTAATGCTCTTGCAGCTGTAGCACCGATACACATGATAAAACCAAATAAATGGAAACTTGGTTCACCCTGCACCCATACAAGAGATGTTTATGGGCATAAAGAATACGATGTAATACAACCATAGAGAAGAGTAATAATCATACTGGTTAAATTTAAAAATGCAGGTATTCTTCCAGAATGATATTCTACAATGAATGATAAATATAACACCTAGAGACGAGACCAGAATGAAAAGATTACAGTTATACTCACTTTTTTAGTAATATTATCACCTCCTAAACTTCCTACTTTAACTATAAAAATGCGAGGAAAAAAAATTCTTGCTCCAGATTGGACTTAAGATGAGAACACACTTTATGCCTTTTTGAAATTAGGAGAAGGGTTAACAATAACAACCATCCGCCTTCTTCCACCAATAGAAACACGCCTGAATCTCACTTAGGCATCCGCAAATGCAGTGGAAATAAGATAAAACATCAGTCTGAAATACAGATCATGCTGTGCAGTTATACTTATCCTAAAAGGATACAGTTACACGGAGATGCATAAAATGCACATCGTAAGCTCATAAAGGAAGTCGACACCAAAGGATAGATTCTACTTGAACAGACAAACTAAGAAGAAAAGGACTTGGAATATGAAACCTAAAAGAACAGAGAAGGGCATTCGCAAGAAAAGGCCAAAGATAAGCTTGGGCTGAATTATTGCAAAATAGAAAAAATAATGTCAGAAGCTATGCCCCTCACCCTCATATGGAATAGAAGGGCATTTTGTGACCGTCATATACCAATTACTAGTCAAGAACAGCTTTAATATGATCAATTTAATTTACAAAACCCTTCATATGCAAACAGAATGCCTAACGCTTCTAAACAACTTTGCATTTAAGATTTTAAGTTAGCAAGAACATAATACAAACAAATATAGTTGGAGACAGAGAAATAAAAAAGCGAGGGTCTGAGAAAAAAAAGCGCACTTGAAGGAAATTTTTCTAAATATAGTATGTATTGAAAAATAATACTATTTTTTTTTTAAAAGAAGCTATTATATAACATTTAATATCATCTAATTAGTACCAAAATGTTCAAATAACCTAGGAAATGATAATAAAGCATAAAATAAAATAAAAAACTGTGCCTAGGACATGAAAGCACAATCACTGCACCTCGCCTCAAAAATGCGCCTAGTCAAGCGCTTTTAACAACTATGTTTGACACCACCACCTATGAAAGGTGAGGGTATTTGAGACTACTACACAGGCCAACTCAATCTCAGAATCAGAAGAGTTAAAGTTATTCCCAATGCTACCTCATGATAATGTAATTGTTACAGCAAGATGCCTCCATACTATGTCAACATCGCGTTTACACCGACAGCCTGAATGTCTTATTCTATACCCGTAAGGTTTAATCAAAACTCATTTGAATTGTGCTCCTTACGCCAACTTAGGACCTCCCTTATATATTGTTTGGTCAAATCTACACCTCTTTTATCTTAATTGCATGATTTATGAAACATCAATCGTTACAAACATAAACCATTTTAACTTTTAACTGCAGCCTATGTTGTCAAAAGCCCTTTGGGCGTGCGCCTAGGCCCTCAGGCGAGGCAAGGCGCAGGAAAAGCGCCTTGCTGCAACCCAAGCCCTCCGTCGACCTTCGAGCAAGATTCCGGTCGGACTCCAGTGAAATTCCGGCCAAATCCTTAAAATTTTAGCAAACCAGTCTTAGCAATCCAAAAATGGCCCGCAACTAGCCTAAACTAGCCCTAAACAAACCTAAAACATGTCTAAAACCCCAAAAAATGGTATATTTGTGCTATGCCCCTTGCTTATCTCGGGCCCTTGCTTTTTAAGCGCCTTGCGTGTAGGCCCAAGGCTCACCCTGTGCGCCTTGAGTGCGCCTTGCGCCTTTGACAACTATGACTGCAGCAATATCCTGACTAGACAGACAGGTAACCTATATCTTAACTTTCAGAAGCCAATTCAACCATATTCTAATTTCTACAAACAAACTGTTGGGCTATGAAAGCTTTTGGGCTGGGCCTATTACGGCTGGAACATGAGGAAAGGGCAGCAGGCCTTAGTTTGTTTAGTTAGCCCTAATCCTAATCTTGTTATTATATATACTCAGCTGCGTAATTGACTAATTGTAATTCTTGTAAGCATCTAATAATAAAGAGAAACCCTAGTTGCACCCGTGAACGTAGGTCACTTTGGCTGAACCACTTTACTTTGTGTGCCGATTACCGTTTTCTATATTCGTTTGTGTGTGTTTTTGTTCCGGCTGCGTACACTACCTACTCTGATTCCTAACACAAACCATGTGCAAATGAAACTATATCTAAAATTCATCAAACATGAACCTTCAGTAATCATAATAGAACAGATCTTACCCCACTGGCAATGACAACACCGGTGACGACAAGCACAAGAGTCAAATAAGTCAACCAGGCTTCCCTCTTGACGGTCATAACATAAGCAAACACAGCAGTAAAAAAAGGAGTGGTGGCTCCGACCGCCTGCGTAAACGAAACCGGCAAATACTTCAACGACACGTTCCCACTCACCACCGACGCACAAAACACTAAACTAAGCACCGAGATCTTGACGAATTGAGCCCTAGACCTAACAGTCTGCAAAGGCACCATCTTCATCCAAACAATCGCAATGTAACTCAGCAAAGAACAAGCGGTCATGTGACACATGGTGAGGAAGATCGGGTACTTGAATCCGTAGTTGCTTAGAAGGTATTTGTTGAGCAGAAGAACTCCAATGTTGGATGCGTACCATGATGAAACGAGCCCGATCGTAGACCACTGCCCCTTCATTCCAATCTAGGGTTTGTGGATTTTGATGGGGTTTAACATAGGTTTTTGAGTGAAATTGAGTGGGGGTTTTAACCGAGAAAGTTGATGAAATTATGGATCTGAGATGGATTACATGTGTTAATGGGAATTGGAAGTCAAATTGTTGGAGGAACAGAGAAGAAGAAGAAGAAGCAGCCTGGAAGTGCAGATAAAACACGGCAAAAGGGCAAAAAAAAAAAGAATAATATTTTGATGGCTGGCCTTGTAAATATTTTACAAAGAAGTATGCCAGTTGTATTTTGTATTTATGTCCCTCTAGTTTTAAATACCTTAATATTCTACCTCTCTAAGTTAACGGTTTTTGATAGGCTTGTAACGAACCGAACGAGCATGAATTGGAGCAAATGATAGAACACAAATACTTAAATAAACGGAATTATTGTTCGTGTTTATTCATTAAGAAAATAAACGTGTTCGTGTTCGTTTATGTTCATTCATTAATAAATGAATGGTCTGCGAACATAAACGAACGAACATAAATGAAAATAAACGAACATAAATTAAAAGTAAATGTGAATATCTAAATCAAAGTTTATAATATCATTATACTTACATTTAATATTTCAAAACTAAATTAAGATATCAAATTGACTTTTATATTAGGCTTAAGGGTTTTAAAATATGAAAAATTAAATTGACTTTAAATTAATATTGGTAATAAACGAATATGAATGATATTTAAAAGAACGTAAACAAACGAACATAAATGAACGAATATAAACGAACGTAAGTTAATGAACATAAACAAATGTTCACGAACGTAAATGAACGAACGAGACATGTATTCATGTTCGTTTATTTAATTAAATGAGCAAAATTTTGTGTTCATGTTCGTTCATTTATTAAATCAACAAACTTTCCGCCGAACGGTTCACGAATAGTTCAATGAACGTTCGGTTCGTTTACATACATAGTTTTTTTATTTTGCGATAAGATGGTGTAAAAAAATGTTTTTATTTGATTTATCTCCGTAGTTAAATGCTTACCCTCACATCAGAGTTTGATCACTTAGAGATTTTCTCCCACACCGTGACAAAAAAATGATGCTTTGCTTGTTTAGATCCTCTACAACATTGTCTGACCTGACATAGCAACTCTCGTCACACTGTTACCCAACACTATGAGTTCAATTTTAATATCAATGATACTTTTCTTTCATTCAAATAAAAAACAAGAAAAAACAATATTTGATGACTTACGTGGTGCGTCCGTGTTTATTAAAAAATGTTTATATGTGCCATATTGTTAAATCAAAATTAATTAATTATAAGTTTCTTTTGAAAAGTATAATCTAGGATTAAAATTTTGAGTAAAATTATGTTGTATACTAATTTACTTCTTGTTAATTAAATACACCAAATGACTTTTATATTGAAAATATTGTGACTTGTATTGAAACACCAATTTGATAAACGACAATTTGATCAGGGTGTGAGTAAGTGAATATGCAAAAGTAAAGGGCAGTAAATTGTAAATGATTAATCGTACAGACAACATTCGGTGAACGTGTGGTTTAGCAGACAAAGGAAACCAAAAGGGTGCAAATGAAAAATCATTTATGGAAATGTAACTGAAATAAAATAAATAAGTTCAACACGGATTGGTTCAAAGTGGGGCTCGTGTTCTGGTTTATTTGCATTTCAATAAAATCAACGCTTGGGAATCGTTTCTACATTATTCGAACCGATGTGCCGGCAAATAATAAATACAAGTTCTACTTTTTTATTTATTCACAAACTAGTATTTTAATCCGTACTTTACAGCAGGGTGAATGCGTGTTACGACGCTAGCACTGACGTGGTCAGGTATATAAATAGAAACTTATGAACCTGCGATGACTCAATTCGAGTATCGATGCTAAGAAAAAGTTACGCCATTGTAAAAATAAGCGTTAAAAACACGAAAACGTATTTTAAAAAATGAAGTAAAAAATATCATATTTGACCAGATGAAAAAAACTAGTTTATTAAATTTAGGTAAATAATAAAAGATTTAACCATGGCACATGAAGATCTCAATACAAACCAAATAATTCTTAGTTTATATTCTTCGTCTTGACCAATATGATGCCATGGCTTTTTATGTCTATATATGTGGTACTACTAATTTGCTTAGCATGTTACTTTCTTTCAAAAAAATTCAAGTAAATTTTAGCTTATAAGATATGTGAAGTTAGTTATAGTTCCTTTAAGATGATTTAGATTTGAAGAAGATTCAACCAATGTACATGAACATCTTGATTTTCACAGTGTTGTGATTAATTAATTGGAGTTTTTTTTTTTCCAAAAAGGTGTAGAAAAAAAACTTATTTATTAAAATGGGTTAAAACTAAATAAATCTTTATTTTGTAAATAAAAAAAATATAGAAAAACAAACAGCCAGAGTGTGGTTCTTCCTTCCAAACAGCCGCTCAAGAAAACGTCGATCCAACACTTTTCGTTTCAATTGTTCTTTCTTACGATTTGGTTCTTCGGGGGTGTTTTGATGTGGTTTTGGAAATGACTTATTGACTTATTAACTTTTTGAAAAGCTAATAAGTCAATAAGTCATTTTCAAAAGCCAGGATTTCTTGGCTTTTGAGAATTGCTTATTGACTTATTGGATTTTTTTTAAAAACATTGCTAATTTTTTTGACTTAACGACTTTTTGAAAAAGCCAATAAGTCAATAAACACTTTACCACTACACTCCCAAACACCCCCTTCAATCACATTCGATTTCGGTTCTCCAATCCATGTTCGATTTTTGTTTCTTCAATTACAGGTTTCAATTTCCAATCGGCCCCTGCTTCAATCAAGTCGTTCTTCAGTCGCTGGTATGATTTCGTTCTACAATCACATTCGATTTTGGTTTCTTCAATCACTTGGTTCTTCAATCACAAGCTTCAATTCAATCGGCACCTCGTTTCAACGATTTTGATCAACAAGGATTTTAACCCTTCCGTTCTTTCAGTTAGCCCCTCATCAACGATTTTGCTCAACGATTCAGATTAGATTCTTGTTGTGTTCATTCTTCAGTTGTTTTTTGTTCCTTCAATTTTGGTTTCGGTTCTTCAATTGTTCAGAATGTATTATTATTTGTTCAGAATGTATTATTATTTGTTTCAGTTTGCTCTTGAAACAGTAGCATTATTATTTGTGTCCAGAATGCATTATGCATCAAAAATGATTTAAATCATGAGACTTTCAATTTTGTTTTTCAATTCATTTTTTATTGTTTCTGTTTTATTTTTTCAGCTCTTTGTGTATAGAATGCATAATAATTGTTTAACATAATGTCTCAATTTACTATTCTTAACAATGATGATGTGTTACAAGAAGATGGAATTGAAGATGAATCTGATATAGATGACGTGTTAGAAGAAGATGAAATTGGAGACGAAACATCACATGGTGAAATAAAAAATTATAATAGATTAGTTTAAAGAAGAGAAAAAACCTGAAAATAAGTTGATTAAATAATAAAAAGAATTAAAGAAAAGAAATATAATAGATTAGTAAAAATAAAGAGAGAAAAACACTCATTTTCGTAAATATTTTTCAAATCACCTATTTTGGTAAATAAGTTTTTCCACTACACTCTTTTAGGAAAAAACTCTAATTAATTGGATATATATATATATATGTGTATAACCAGTGACGGATCTAGAACAAAAGTTCAGGGGTAACGAATTTTTTTTTACCGTACTTTCATGTAAATGAAAAAAAAATAAAAATTAGACCGTACTTTCATGTAAAAAAACGTAGGGGGGGGCGGGATTTTTTTCCCTGTCAGGGGGGCCGGAACTATAAAATTTTCGGCCGAATACATATATATGTCACCGTAACATGCGACTGACGAGGCGAACTGCAGAGGATGAGGACTGGAGTTTGGCGGAGGCGGCGTTGTACGGTGGTCTCAACTCAGGTCGAGTGGTCGATCTCTGACTCTCACAGTTCCCGCTCTCTGTCTTTCTTCTTGGCCGGCCGCTTGGGTAAGTTGGGTTTGAGAATTGAGACTTTGAGGTATTGGGTTTTGATAAAACATTTTGGTCTGGCTAAAACACAATTGTTTTATTAAAACCCAATATCTCAAAACCTTTAATAAAATGTGGGGACTATTGATAAAATATTAGATTTTTTATAAAATTTTGAACTTTTTATGAATTGTTGAGCTTTTAAAAAAAATTGAGGGGTAACGTAAATTTTGCTCAGGGGTAACCGGATACATAAAACCATAAAAAAAATTGCACTGCGGGGTAAAGTTGAGGGGTAGCGTTGGCTACCCCTACCCATAGGGTAGGTCCGCCCCTGTGTATACCCATTTTAGCCGTTTTTTTTTACTCTTTCATAATCCTGATTAACACAGGGTTGAGATGGATTAGTCTCACTTGCTACCTTAACGAAAATGTTGTAGTAAAACGTGTCGTTGAACATGGGGTTGGAATATGTATTAGTCTCACTTGCGTACACTAATGTTTGTTTTTCTATCAGGAGCGGTTCCTTGACAAAAAAAAAATTTCAGGCAATTTAATGACAATTTGTTATTCCTTTAATCGAATGTTTGTTTAATTTCATTTGATTCTTTAAATTGATAAGAATTTCAGTATGTTTTGACGACCTATTTGTTTCCCGGCCAGCAACACTTCATGGTTCTTCTAGATCCCCTTTACCATTTGCTTCGTTCATGGTTCATATTTGAATTGATGCTTTCATATTTTTTGTTAACTGAGTTTAGACAAGAAAGACTTTAATTGTCCTAATAGAAAGATTACACATGGCGGCCCGAGATATTAATTTATTAATTAAAGCATTTGATTTGTATAAGTAATCTATTTAGCTCCAAATTTGATATTATCAAATAACTATTTAAATTTAAAATAATTTCTTGTACTTCTTTGGAGTTTACCCCTTATTAACATTTGTGTTTGGTTGTCACGCAACAATAGGAACAATTTATATCTCTATACTATCTAATAAAATAAAAACTAAAGAGTAAACTCCTCTTTTAGTCCATCTGGTTTGCACAAATTTCATATTTTAGTTCAATAGTTTCAAAATCTCCATTTACATCTAATAGTTTCATCATTTGTCTCCTTTTTAGCCAATCCACTAACATCCATCCAATTTTCTGTTAAGTTTTAACTAAAAAAACTAAAATACCCCTATTAATAAGAATAATACCAAAAAAAACCTTATATACAGATGTGAAGGTTTATTCTGCCACCACCACCACTGCCACTGCCACTGCCACCACCACATCCCACCATCGCCACCCCACACCCCCACCCCCACACCGCTGTTCATAATTAGGGTTCCTGGTTCAGAGGAAAGAGGCAATGTTCATCCTTACCGCTGTTCAGAGGAATTAGGGTTCCTGGTTCAGAGATTGACGGCATCCAGAATTTCTGTTTCCCAAAATCGATGTTTCATGTTACTTGGTGTAACACCCTTAATTTCATACACCGGTTATTAAAACATTAAACAAGCGGAAACATTTATCCCAAGATTTTTTTTACTGTTCGCGTGTCGTGAACTTCTGGAGCCCTCCCTTCGCGTGTCGCGAGGGAGTCCCAAATTACCAGTCCGAGAAACAAGGTTCTCCGCGTGGCGCGAAGAACCTCCCCCTGATCTTCGCGTGGCGCGAGAACACCCAGTAAACAGAGAGTTTAGTTTTTTGCCCAGTTCCAACACTTAACAAAAAATTTCAAGTTTTCACTATTTCAACATGACACAAAAATTTCCCAACACTTGGGTTTTTGTTTAAAACATTCTAACATCCTTCTTTACACAAATCTACATACATCAAGTATCATTTACATCCTTTTAAAGGATTTCTATTTACCCCCAAAACACCTATTTCGCATATGAGAACCCGTCAACGCTTTGAACTTGACTTTGACTATATCAGAGCTTTTCCTACATAACCACATAAACATTTCACCATTAGTAATGAAGATAAAATATAATAACAAGTAAAATCTACTTGTTTTCACCCATTCACCCATTTGACCCGTTTCCACCCAATTAGTCATTTGGCGACATATTACTTAACACCTTACAAGTTTCATTCTTTTCAATTAACCATCATACTTAACACATTTCTATTTCCATTATGGCACATAAACCATAACTTCATCACCACATTTTCATTATGATTCTTAGATCATAACTTCATCACCCATTTCCATTATGGTATTTAAACCATAACTTCATCACCACATTTCCATTATGATACTTAGATCATAACCTCATCATCACATTTCCATTATGGTATTTAAACCATAACTTCATATCCACATTTCCATTATAGCATTACAACTATAACTACATTCATTCACCTCTATACACATTCATAGCACATAACACATTATGCAAACAATATTGCATATAACACCATATATCAACAAAACTAAGCAAGTGTAAAAGCACTTACCTTTCGGGTTTGAAGATCCCATTCCCCCTTCACAATTTGCAATTTGATTACCTAAACATATACACCTAGTTTAGTAATCTATCATACATCAAAATCACATTATAATTGGGTTCACAACCCAATCTTCTATTTCCAACCCAAACTGACCCGTTTGGGTTATTCCCATATCCAAACACCATCTTTTCATCCAAACTCACATACTTGAGTTTCATTACCATCCCTTAACACTAAATTTTCATTTAATCTTTAACATTAGATTAATTTAGTGTTCTTTCAAGTGTCTAAAATCATATAAACACTTAATCATTCATTAATTCATCATCCTAACATCATAACCCCCCAAACCCCCATTTTTTTCCATATGAACCCTAACTTCTCATAATCAAAATCAAAGGGTTCTAGGATGTTATTCACCGTTCTTTACCTTTAGTTTAGCTAGATTATCAACAATCTAACACTAATTAACCCCATGCATCATCAAATTTTGGATTTCTACAAAACCCACTTACTAACTCAACAATGGTGAAATCAAATGGAAGATTATCACTTACTTGATATTAGGAAGGTGATGTGCAAGCCAAAACCTTCACAATTCAAGCTCCAATTGCAAGATTTAGTTTCAAAACTTCATTTCTCCCATTTTCTCTTGCAATGATCGATCCCCACTCTAAACACAAAAGCCAATTTTGACTTCTCTTAAGTTAAATATGGCAGACTTGCCATATTTACACATTTAGCCCCTCAAGTTCCATTTCATCCATTTTCATTCCAAAATTAGTTAAAAACTAATATAACCCCAACATTAACTTGAAACCCACTTGTTTCAACTTATTTATAAAATATTATTTTCACCATAATATTAATTAAAAATATTATTTATTTAAAAACGAAACCCGGATTTTGGTTCGTTACACTTGGAAACAAAGGTGTTGCGGGAATAGGCTTGAACTCGCTGGACGTTGTTCATGATCTTCCATTTTGTCTTATGAGGAGATGATTTTGGTGAATTTGGGGGAGGTTTTAGGGTTTGGTTCGATGTCTGAGAGTTCTGAGGGGATTGGGTCGTCTTTGATAACGGAGTCGGTGTTGGGGGTGGCGGAGCTTGTAGATGTGGTGGTGGGGATGGTTAGGGCTTCGTCGATGATGGTGGGAGCAGTTAGGGTTTCGTCGACGGTGGTGGTGGTGATAGTGACGGTTTCTGGTTGTGGATCCAACATTGGTGGATGAACGTCGCTTGTGTAACATACATGATTTTAATATATAATATTTCATTTTGTGCTTTTAATAAACATTGTGACATGACATTCTTCGTGTTAACTATATTAATTATTCGAATGTTTAATGTCCCTAAATGTCGAGATTTTAAACTTTTATTATATATCTAAACCATATATACATATGTATATTTTTTGTGGAATTAAATAAATTAATTTAGAAACTTTTAAGTTTGTAAAAGTGAAGTCTTATTTTTTAAATGAAAAAAAATAATAAATAAATAAGGTTTAGGTTTTATAAATTAACAAAACCTTAAAAACCATGGTCGGCTACCAATTAGATTCTGCCACCACACAACTTGCTTTTTACATATATATTAAATAACTGCAACAGTTAATATCGTTTAGACTTGCCTCAGTGGTTTAACCTTTACCACTTACTCTTCCACCACCCGTGTTCAAGTCTCTTTGCTCCCATCATTTTTTATTTGTTTTTTAAATTTAATATTTCTTTGTTGTTAAGTTTCTCCTTTGCTGCCATCATTTTTTATTTATTTTTTTAATTTAATATTTCTTTCTTATTAAGTTATTAAATAATTTTTTCATGACGATGTAGCTTTTTAACAGTTTTGGTTTTTTTTATAAATTTTATCAGTGTTAAAAATTCGTTTTGGTCTTGGTTTTTTTACATTAACGATTTTTTTTTTCTGATGTTTCAATGTTAACTTATTAAACGGTTTCATTCTTTTAAAAGCTTTGAATTTATCAACGTAAATGTTAGATCGTGAAAGTATAAGATGGTTCTGTTCTTAGTTGAAATTAGCGGAAACAATAGCAACTACACAAGTATAATCGAGTAAACAGAAAGAATACTAATAAGAACACTGTAGTATCAAGCTTTTGTGAATAAACGATTACAAATGAAAACTCTATCAAGAAGCACACTTACAATGAAGTGTTTACACGGTATTTATACTAACTTAGAATCAAGACAGACCCTTGATTCTAAGGATCAGATCTAACACAGACCGTTGATCTTTTGTACAAAGCTAATAATACAAGTTTAGTCTAAACTAGCTAACTTTATTGAAGCGTCTTCTTTATGCATCATTACTTGCATGCTTGGAGAAGAGCATTGTTGTCCGTCATCGGTTGCACCATTGAGGTTCCTTCTGCTTTGAGTGTGTCAGTAGCTTTTGCAGAAAGTTGTCAGTGACGCTTGGCATGGATAGTCAGCTGCAACGATTTATCTTCAAGGCACAAGGCTGTCAGCAGCAAGGATGAGGATCAACATCAAGACTGATCTGTTGAACGCTGCTGATAAGCCTATCAGCAGCAACAAGTATTGAACGCTGCTGATAAGCCTATCATCAGCATTTGTACTTAGAAGAATTTTGTTGCAATCAGTCTTTGGTTCTACAAACTCCCCCTAAACTGATGCTACCAAAATTCTTCTAATCTCTTTGTTGCTGAAGCTTTTGCATGTGGCAAACTATCCTTGCAACCTCATAGCCTCTTGGATCCTTGCTGGGATTGTTCAGTGGAAGCTCAGACAGAGTCTTGATGTCTTTACTTGGCATTTTGAAAATTGTCTTGCTTGAACATCTCATCTGCTGCTTCTTAACATCAGTTAAGGTGAACTCATCCAGATCAGCATTGTAGGACCAACTTACAAATGGAGAGTAGGACTGAAGTGGTTTGATATCTATGTTCACATCTTTGCTAGGGTTGAAATGGTGTTTGATTGCTAGCATAAGACGTTTCCCACCCTCATTTGCAGGCTCATGAGCTTCACCCATATCCAGAATTCTACTAAGATCTGAATCTGGTAATTGTAGAACTTCATCAACAGATTTGTAAACAGATCTCCTTCTTTCAGTTCTCCCCCTGAAGATTTCAAACCACTGATCCTGTGAACTGTAGAACCAATCAACTATATCTCTGGAGTCTTCTGGTTTAGGTGTGGGTTTGGATTTCTTCAGGAAAGGCTGTTGATGAGAGGGAGCTGGGTGAGATGGTTTGGACTTTTTGGGTGGAGGAGAGGAAGGTTTGGGGATATTTGTGGAAGGTTTTTGGATAGTGAAAGTAGTGTCTGGGGCAGAAGTCTTTTGTTTCTTGACTGGTCTCTTGTCTTCCTTTTCTGTGACCCTTGTCTTGAAGACTTTCTTTCATAGTCTTTCTTCTTCTTCCTTCTTGACTTGTCTGTACGAGGCTTGTAGGTTCATGAATGTCATGGGACCTAGCCTCCTTCCACTTCCCCCTTTGCCTTTAGGAAGTCAGTCATGACCTTCCTTTCTTCATGGGTTCTCTGGTTAAGTGCAATGGCCTTCTTGGATTTTTGACGAGCCTTTTCTTCCTCTTCAGCTCTCTTCTTCTTTGCCAATTGCCCCTGCTGACCCATGACGGCTCTATAGATCTCTTTGTTTGAAAGTTTTTCAAGGTAGTCAACATCCTCACCTTGAAAGATCAGAGCTTCAATCCACTCCTCCCTCATTTCTTTTGTTAATTTAGAATCAGAGATTCTGAATTTAGCATCTTCCTTCCTTTTCTTTTCTTCATCCTCCTCTTCTTCCTTGTTTAGTTGTTCCTGCAGCTGTCTAGCAAGTTCTTCATCTTCGTCAACTTGAGACATTGCATGGAGTTTGACTTTCATCTCATCCAGCTGTTTGGCATACTGCTAGATAAGTTGTTCTCTGAGGAGCATGACTGTTTTTCTTTCTTGAGCCTTTTTCAGGTCAGCCATCTCCTCTTCTTCTCTCTTCCTTCTTATTTCTTCCTTCTCTCTCTTCTCTCTGAGCAACCTCTCTTCATCTTCTTTGATCATAATTCCCTTCCCTTTGTTTACACTGGATGCCTCTGCTTCGGCTTCACTGATCACAACAGCAGATGATTGTGCTGCTGTTGGGATCTCAGCCTCAGTTTCATTGGCAAGTTGAGAGGTTGATAAGGGAAAGTCATTAGCTTCATCTGATTTGCACTCAGGACTTGTAAATTCTATCAGCATTTCTTGGACAGTGGATCTTGATTCATATGCTGCAGCAAAGATGTCTACTCGAGGGGAAGCTGAGTCAGAATCAGTGTCAGAATTTGACACATATACTACCTCAGCAATCCTTCCTTCTTGTTCAAGATGGGCTCTGACATTAGCTATCATTGCCTGGCTTTCGAGGGAGTTGACATTGCAGATATTTTCCCTGAGTTGAAAGATCTTGTAAAGAAAGTCTGTAGGCAGTAGCAGGATGTTCTTGGTGTTGATGGTGAGAGAGGAGCCGTTGCTTAGTAGTAAGGTATGGTCAAGAGAATTAGTGCTTACCTATCCTAGCACATCTAAGTCCTTGACAATGGAGTTGTACAGAAATCTTCTTAAGCACAGAACTTCTTCTTCAGTGAGAAGACTGCTCCTTATTATTTCAAGTCTTCTAGGAGTCAGTCTTCTTTCTGCTGCTGCTGAAGATTCAGGATAGGCTACCCTTTTTGCTGCTTGTATTTGTCTTTCGAACTTGGGTAGATTATCCTCCATCAAGTCATAGAACCTGCCAATAGCAAGTTCTGCTGAGAGGTCCGTAGAGTTGTTGATGCATTGTAGATGGTATAGGTGAAGGACTTGGATGCTGTTGAGAAAGTCCCAGTTTAGCTCTTCTACTCCGCTAAACTCCCAACCAATCCAGAACCTCTCAGACTTTCCATCATACCCCCAAGCTAGTATTGTGTCAAACTCTAGCTGTGTTGAAGTCAGTGGAAATTGGGGGGCAGTGGATTGACTTATGATGGCTGCTGCTTCAGGGATGATGCTGAAAGATGTATATGTTTGTTCTTTGTCTTCAACATCAGTCAGCACCTCATCAACAGCCCGGACGACTAACTTCCAGTCTTCAGAAGTCTCTTCTTCTTCGTCATCTGAAGCTGGCAAGTCATGAACCTGTACAAAAGCTGGCTTGAATAGTGTACTTTGAAATGCAGCTTGCTCTTGAATCTAGTCGTCAAGACTGTCTAAGTCTTCTTCCATTGGGACTATCTCCCCCTTTTTGGTTGCATTAGTGGACAGATAAGCATCAGTTTGGGTGCCCACTGAGACAAGGGAGGGAGAAGCCATGGAGGGGCATTGATGGGCTTCATGCAGAAGGATCTGGTGTTGTAGTTTTGACACCTCAGCCTCAAGCATAGCCACCCTGGCCGTCAATTCTTGATTTTTAAGTTGCATACTGTCCTCATCCATATTTGTGGAATCCTTGGACCCTGATAGGACTGTAGGCCTAGCCTCAGCATCCCCTTCACCCATGGTTTCTTGGCGCCTGGGATTCCTCTCAGTGAGGGGAGTTTCCAAGGAAACATCCTCACTGTGAGTTGCCGTGGTTGAGGTCTTAGCGATGTTGTCACTGTCCTCCTGGTCATTTGATGGACCAGCAGTAGTGACAGCCTCTTCCACATCCACTCTTTCATAACTCCTAGAGTAAACCTTCAGGGGAGTAGAACTTGGGTTGGGTGTGTTGGAAGCAAGATCAATCAGTACCTCCGAGATAGTGGCAGTTGGAGAAGGTACATCATCTTGATCAGGCTCCTCAACACTTAAGTTCAGAAGAGAGAGGAGTGGCTCAAGGGGCTGTTCTATGGACCCGGGAAGTGATCCTAATCCTAATAGAGAGACATCCGAAGGAGTCTCCCTAACAATGTGGCTGTCCCTTATGATATTCTCACCAGAATGTTGTGATTCTGAGTGAGGGCTGTTAGGTTGGGTTTGGGCCTTGGAGGCAAGAGAAGAAGGAGTTCTCTTGCCCCTTTTTCTGGTATACTTGGCTGTAACCGGGGCCCTGTGTTCTGGTTGAGAAATCAAACTGGGTGTTAGAAGTGTATGTGCCTGTGCATCTTCAGTAGAATGCACAGGGATTCGATCAAGGGAAGCAGTTGTTTGTGATTCAGGAAGTGAGGGGAGGGTGTGGGATCAGTACCAGCTGGGTTTGCTGAACTGTCACCCTGGGTGCTTTGCATGTTCATCATTGTAGATAACAATGGAACATTGACCCCTGAGTACCTTTTGGAAACAGTTCTCATGTTTTGAAAAATGTTATTTTTATGTCCCAACATGATGTAGATTCTTGTAGGTTTTGAAAGTTCTTTTAGTTCCTGGTTGAAAACCTCCTGCAAGAATCTTGGGTACATAAAAAATTGTTGCTTTGCACCCTCTTGGAGGTTATATCTCAAACCCTCAAAGATGAGGTGTGCAAAGTTAAAACCTAGGCCAGTAATCATACCATGGAAAGCAGAGGCAAGTGCAGAGCTCACTTGATACCATCCACTTCTCTTTTGAGATATGCATTGGAGAAGAGTGTGGCAGAGATACTTCCATGGAGGGCCCATCAGCGCCTTCTCTATTGTATACTCATTTTGATTTCCAGTGTACCTTATGGATACAAAGGTCCTCATGTACTCTTCCTTTGAGTATGAGATGGCTGCTCCCTCATCTTGAAGCTTAAGATGTTTTCGGAGTGTGGCTTCCGAGATGGTGATGTCCTTGCCGTCTACCTTGTCTTTAATTTGGGGAATCCCCTGTTCGGTAGAGTAGACGAAGGTTTTCCAGAAATCCTCCATATGAGGGATATATATGGTAGGGTTGGTTGTGAGGGCAAAATGGATCTTTGATCGGCATAGGAAGTCGATCATATTATCGAATCCTTCGGATTTCTTTCCCTTGGTTAAGTATGTTGTAAGGTTATGGTACGAGGAGAACTTATCGTCAGGGTTATTGATGTCTGCCATTGTTGTTTGATTTTGGAGGGAAGGTTTGAAGGTTAAGAGTGTGGAAGGCTTTGAATGTTTTAAGGATGGAAGGCTTTGAATGTGGTGGGGACATGAGAGAAGGTGATGTGAGTAGGTGAAATTGAATGTGAAGAGGTGGTAAGGAAATTTGATTTGTTCTTATAACGGCGGAGGAGGGAAAAAGCAAAATGACTTGTACAGTACAACCTTATTCACTTTTTACTGTTACAGCTGTAATACACCAAGGCAGTCATGGTAAAGACTGACGTTAATTTTACAGCGGGTAAAAGTTAATTTGGACTTAAATTTACCCATCAGCAGCAAACTTGGTTGCTGTGGATGAATAAGCCTGTCCGCTGCAAGCTTGGTTGCTACGAAAGGTTAAGTCTGTCAGCAGCAAACTCAATTGCTGCTGATGGATTCAATTATCTGCAGCAAGGATGTTGCTGCTGACAATCTTAAAGCTATCCGCATGAAACCTGTTCCTGCTGATAACTTAAAGCAGTCAGTGGTAAATCCTTTGCTGCTGAAGATTAAACCTGTCAGCAGCTGAAGGACAAAAGTGCTGCTGACTCATAACTTTTATTTACAACAAAAGACAAAAACACATTTTTAAAACAGAATTTCAGAGATAGATTTTAATCAAAGTTCATCATACCAATGGATTCAACTAAATATCTGAATCTAGCTTTGTCAAAAGGTTTTGTAAACAAATCAGCATATTGCTCATTTGTATGAACTTTGGTTAAAATAATAATCTTTTTCTCAGCTTGATCTTTTATTAAATGATACATGATGTCAATGTGCTTTGTCTTGGAGTGCTGCACCGGATTGTTTGTGATTGATATAGCACTCATGTTGTCAATGTGAATTGGAGTTTCCATGAAAGTCATCCCGTAATCCAGCATTTGATTTTGTATCCAGATGACTTGTGCACAGCAACTTGAAGCTGCAATGTATTCTGCTTCAGCTGTAGAAGTTGAAACACATGTTTGCTTCTTGCACTGCCATGAAATCAGTCTCCCTCCCAGAAACTGACATCCCCCTGAAGTGGACTTTTTATCCAAGTTGCATCCCCCATAGTCACTGACAGTGTATGCATACAGATTAAACTTGTCATTTTTAGAGTACCATAGCCCAAGTCTTGGGGCTCCCTTTAGGTATCTAAAGATTCTCTTGACGGCTTGAAGATGTGAAATCTTTGGTGCTGCTTGAAATCTTGCACAGAGACATACTGCAAACATGATATCTGGCCTTGAGGCAGTGAGATACATGAGAGACCCTATCATTGCACGGTACTGATGTTGATCAGTGTCTTGGCCATATTTTTCTGGAGTCAGCTGATGATGCACTTGCATAGGGGTTCTTGTAGTAGAGCAGTCAGCCATCTTGAATCTTTCCAAAATGCTCTTTACATATTTGGATTGGCTGATGAAGATTCCATTTGGGACTTGTTTGACTTGTAGACCCAAAAAGAAATTTAGTTCACCCATTGAACTCATTTCAAACTTTGAGTGCATCAGAATCTCAAAGTCTTTGCACATCTTTTTCCTTGTTGATCCAAAGATGATATCATCAACATAGATTTGAACTAGTAAGATTTCTCCCCCTTCATTTTTGATAAACAAGGTCTGGTCAATAGCACCTCTTCTGAAGTTGTTGCTTAGTAGATATCCTGACAAGGTTTCATACCAGGCACTTGGTGCTTGATGTAGGCCATACATAGCTTTTCTAGTTTGAACACTTGAGTAGGATGTGCAGGATCTACAAAGCCTGGAGGCTGTTTGACGTATACTTCCTCACCAATCTTCCCATACAGAAAGGCACTTTTTACATCCATTTGATAGACAGTGAAATTATTGGATGCAACATATGCCAGGAAGATTCTGATGGCCTCCAGCCTAGCAACAGGAGCAAAGACTTCATCATAGTCAATTCCTTCTTCCTGAGTGTAGCCTTGAGCGACAAGTCTGGCTTTGTTCTTGACTACAATACCTCTCTCATCTTGCTTGTTTCTGAAAACCCGTCGTGGGCCAATAGCATATTTACCTGGTGGAAGATCAACAAGTTTCCAGACATCCTGCTTCTTGAATTGCAGCAATTCTTCCTGCATTGCCTCAATCCAGCTGTTGTGTTTGAGTGCTTCATCTATCTTCTTGGGTTCCACCTGAGATAGAAAACATGAAAACAAGCATATATTGGCCTCGTGAGATTTGCTTCTTGTGAGAACTCCTTGGTGGACTTGGCCAATAATATTTTCATGAAGATGTTCTTTATGGATCCTCTGTGCTGGTACCACCTCCAGCTGTATCCCTTGCTCCAGATTGCTTTGATTTTGATCAGGGGTCTCTTCATTCATGGTGGAAGAGTCTTCAATATCATTAGCCACATCAATATTTTCAGCAATAGCATCAGCAGCATCTACAGCATTTACCGAAGAGTCTTCATTTAGATTTTCAGTTTCAGACATGCTGCTGTTGGTGACATTGGAGAGTCTTGTTCCGGCTTCACTTGCTTCAATTGCTTCCACAACTGATGGAGGATCAATCTATGGTCTTCTCATACAGATAGAAGATTTGGGAAAATCCAGTCTGTAGTCAGTGGATGAAGTGGAGGCAGGTGTTTGTGTAGACGTAGACTCCATATTTGAAAAGGTGAGAGGCTCAAATATTTGGGAGAATGAGTCTATGTCAAAGAGCCAGTTTGGGCCTTTTCCCTGCTCACAGACGATGTGTTCTCTACATTCCACATTTGCTGATTCTTCCATAATTCTTGTTCTTGAATTGAATACTCTGTAGGCCTTTGATTGAGAGGAATAGCCCACAAAATATCCTTCATCAGATTTGGCACCAAACTTAGGAAGAACCCCATGTGTGATGAGAATGGTGCATGGACACCCAAAAGGCTTTAGAAACCCAATGTAGGGAACTCTTTGAAACCAAAGTTCATAAGGTGTCGTGTTGAGGGGTTTGACAATGAGAACTCTATTTTGCACATAGCAGGCTGTGCTAACTGCTTCTGCCCAGAATGTGAGAGGCAGTTTTGAGTCAGCCAACATAGATCTTGCTGACTCAATTAGAGTTCTGTTTCTCCTTTCAGCAACTCCATTTTGTTGAGGAGTTCTTGGAGCACTGTATTGTCTTTCTATCCCCTTGCTTTCGCAGAAACAGTTCAAAGTGTGGTTTTTGAACTCTGTGCCCTAATCACACCTTATGATCTTCACCTTTTGATTGCTTTGATTTTCTACCCTCAGAATGTAGGATTTGAGAATTTCAGCAGTTTCATCTTTAGTTCTCAAGAAGTATACCCATGAGAATCTGGTGTAGTCATCAGTTATCACCAGACAATATGACTTTTTACCCATTGACATGACATTTGTAGGACCGAAGAGATCCATATGCAGCAGTTGTAGTGGAGTGTCATTTGTATTCAAGGTCTTGGGCTTGTGAGAACTCTTGTGTTGCTTCCCCTTTAAGCAAGCAATGCAATGGTCTTCTAGCTGGAATTCTTTGTCAGGAAGCCCTCTGACAAGATTATCCTTCACCAGTTTGTTAATAGTTTTGATATTAACATGACTTAATCTCCTGTGCCAGAGAGCTGATTCATCAACTGAGGCTTTTGATAGAAAACAAGAAACACTCCCAGATGGAGTGACTTCATTCATGTCCAGTACATAGAGATTTTCTTTTCTCTGAGCAGTTAATAAAATCTTTTCTGGAGGAGGTATGGATAAGCCTGGAGATAGTACAAAGCATTCTTTATTCGTGAAGAGCATCCAATGCTTTTGGTCACAGACCTGGGAAACACTCATGAGATTGAAGTCCAATTCTTTGACATAGTTGACCTTATCAATGATCATTCTTTCGTTGGACACAGTTCCTTGTCTAGTAATGGATCCTCCCTTTGAGTCACTTCCAAAGGCAACATATCCTCCATTGAAGTGTCTGATGTTGGAGAGGATGGATCTGTTGCCTGTCATGTGCCTGGAACAACCACTGTTTACCACCCAGGTGTTATTCTTGTGACCTGGCTGTCCCTGCACATGATAGATATCTAATTAGTGGGAGGAACCCAAGAGTCTGCAGACTTAAAAAAGATGGTTGTTAGTTTATCCTTTTCAGTGTGTTTGCAGTCAATGGAACCAATGATAATGCTTGGAGATGGTTTGGCTTTCCATTGCTGTGTTGGTGATTTTCTAGTTTTCCTCACATTGTCAGCAGCGGATTTTGCTACTGATGTTTCTGGCTTGTCAACAGTAGATTCTGCTTCTGATGGCTTTGCTGGAGTGGCAGCATTTTTGGCTGCTGAAGGCTTTGCCTTATCAGCAGTGGACACTCTTGCTGCTGATGGCTTTGCCTTTGATTTCCCTTTATACGCAGTAGACATTTTTGCTGCTGAAGGCTTAACTTTTGTTTTTCCAGACTTTTCAAGATCAGCAGTTGTTTTGTTTACTACTGATGGTGTAAATCTAGATGAGCATTTTGCAATCTGGTTGAAGGGATTAAATCTGCATTTGGCAGCAAAGTGGTTGGTTTCACCACAAATTATACAGGTTTGTTGAGGTCTTGAAACCTTCACTCTTGGGGGAGATAGAGACTCAACTTAATTGCTTTGGCCTCGTAGCTTCTTACCTTCTTGTTTCTGTTAGTCTTTTCAAAGACATGCTGCTTTAAATTTCTTTGGTATTCAAGGTAATGAAAGCAGGTGCTGGCAGTGTGATTATATCTGCCACACACAAAGCATGATCTGACCAGTTTGTCTCTTGAAAGGTAGACATAGTCCTTTCTTTGGAACAGATCCTTGAAGTTCCATGGATGAGCTTTGTTATGTTCAAAAGTGGCTTCTTCTAGGGTCTTTTGAACATATGGAACTTTTTATCCAGGCGTATGACATATATCAAACACCTTCTTCTTTGTGATCGGCTTTAACTGAGGCTTGGGGTTTGTGGATCCTGATGTCTCTCCCTTTTCAATGTATAGCTTTTTTTCATCTGGAGGATAGCTAATCTTGATCTGTTTGAATAGGACAGGGGCTGGAATAGCTGGAATAACAGCAGGAACTTCAGCTCTATTCAGAACAGCTTCAGATGGGGCTGCACTAGTTTCATCATGGTCTGAGCAGGTTGACTCAGATTTCGATGAGGTAGTGCAGTCTTCGACGAAAGGTTCATCCGTTGAAGGATCAATATTTCGGTTTGCAGTGTCAAGATTTGCAACATTGAAGCTTGGTTCGTGAATGGCAATATAGTCAGCAAGAGGAGGAACAGATTTGTACTGATCATTGTTATACCCAAGTCCAGTCTTTACCTTCTCATGGACTTTAATATCTAAAAGTCTTTGTAACTTTTTGGAGGAAAATTCATATTTTTCAACATGAACTTTCTGTTCTACCAGTTCAGCTCTGGTAGCTTTTAGTTTGACCAGTAGATCATCAATCTGAGTTTCAAGATTAGTTTGTTCGTGTTTTAAGAATGAAATCTATTTCTTAAGGCAGTTAATCTTTTCTTTATAAGTATTTTCAACCTTTTTGAACTCAGTTTTCATCTGATGAAACTCTTCATTTTGATCTATAAGGTTTTGGTTATGCTTTCTATAACCTAAAACTTTATCAATACAAGCTTGAGAGCAAAGATGTTCAAATACCTGAGGTGGTATCTCTGCAGTGTGTGCCATAAGAGCTTGGTTGGTGGTAGGAACATCTTCATATTGAAAACTCCTGTCAAAGTCTGAAGTTCCAACATTTGCACAAGCTGCAGTTTGAGCTGGAGGAGTTCCTTGCTGTTGCTGCTGTTGTTGCCTGGACTGACCTTGGTAGCCTTGTCTTTGATTGCTGACACCCGGATTGGCTTTTGGCACCTTGCACTCCTTAGCAAAGTGACCCAATTGGTTACAGTTGTAACACCGGATCTTGCTTTTATCTAACCCCACTCTGGTGTTTGAGTTGTTGCTTGGAACATCTCTCCCGGTTCTAGAATAGAACCTTTTTGCTCTGAGGGAGAGCATGGCATATTAGTGCTGAATATCCATTTCTTCAAGATCATCTGGATGAAAGCATTCCAGATCCTCTTTTATGAAGTACATGCTGCTTGAGTTGTCAGAGACAAAAGCAGTAGAGGTTGACTGTTGAGGAGGGGCTTCAAGAAGAAGTGGTGATGAGTTGGATTGTGAAGCAGTTGGTGTTTGAGGATGACTGACGATGGGGGGATAGTTGTAACATTTCTGATTTTCATGTCGTCATTTTAGTACAATAAAATCATGTTTGAATTCCAATCTTAACAAAGGACTATATTAAACCCTAATTATCAATACAAATTCACAAATTCCACCTCACATTTATTCTAGAATCCCTATATACATATAAATGTTTGAACACATATGTATATATACATTTATGCATCATACAAGTACATATATATATATATATACATATATATATATATATATATATCCAAGCATTATACAAGTACATACACATATATATGCACACTAGTTTGAACCCTAGCCATTTGAAACCCCCCCCCCCCTCGAAATTTTGACTTTAACACAAATTCTAGCCAATTTTGACCGAGTTGACTTTGAAAAGTCAAAACAACCTAAACTTGTAACAATCTAAGTCAGCCACCAACCGATTCGCGTTGGTTTGGACTTATGTGGTAACACAAACAACAAACGATCCAATTCAGGCCCAATCATCACGTAAATTCATACAATTAGGCGGGCAAGATACAAAATTCAAACGAATTTGACTCCTCAAAGTCAAACCGTATCAATCCATGGTTAATTGGTGTAAATGACGCGTAATCAATCCCACAAATCACGCATTGATTCACCTTGAATGTATTCAGACCACAAACGCGACTCTATTCGTCCAAAAACCAAACCGTTTATGCGTAAATCAAGCCGATGACTACTACAGCCAACTCATAACCAAATTGGCTAAATTAGACAAAATTAATCAAATCAAACCAGTCTCAAACCATCATGCACCCTCATACAAACCCTCTGAAACCGAAATCGCATTCCACTTCACCTCTAGACAGCAATCGAGTCTCAAGAACCTCAAGACAGAAACCGTAGCCGACATCATTCGTTGCCCAATCTTAACGAGTAAGTTGTAGATCATTAGGTTCGTAATTGAATCCTGATCATTAGCCCTCTATCAATTCGAGTAAACATAATCAATCGGGTCCAATTTGGGAATTAGGGTTCATAGCAATTCGGTTTGATTTAGGGTTTGACTCACGTTCATATTTAAATTAATGGTACCCCATTTAGACCAGCGAACCACCCGGCTCAACTGGTTAAGGCACTGCGCCATTGAACCGGGTGGCGTGGGTTCGAAACCCACAACCCACGGCCCGTATCCGGCCGGCCTTTTAGCGCACACCCTGAACATCAAACTCGGCTCCTTTTCAGTAACACGTTAAAACGATTAATGCCGGACCACTATCAGAGAACCACACACTGATCCAGTGGTTTGGTTCCCTGGCTTGTACAACACAGACCCGGGTTCGAGTCCCCAGGTCCGTTTAATTTTTCTTACACCCATTTAAAGCTCCGAAAATTTTATAAAAATTATTTTTATAAACCATCCAATGTTCTTAACAGAATAAAAATCAAATTTATAAATTTCCAACATGAATTCATTTTATTATGAATTTATAGCAAAAAAATTGTATAATTAATATTTAAAACAAAAAATTTAGATATTTAAATTATTTTCCAAATAAAAACAATTAATTTTATAAAATTTATAAAATATTAACTTATTTAAAGCAAACTAGTATTTATTTTAAATATGATAAATACATAAAATTTATTTATTATAACCCACAATAAAAAGTTAAACATTAGATTTTATACATAAATATAATTTACACAACTTTATATATTTTTTTTCAAATCTTTAAACATAAATAAATAAAATAGAAATTATTTATTTAAATTAAACACTACCTACACAAATAAAATTTCTTTTTCTAAATAAATATATATTCACATTCTATATATTTTAACACATTTTTCACAATTAAATTAATAAAATTATTTGTTTATTTATTTAAATTAAATACTATCTACACAAATAAAATTTCTTTTTCTAAATATAAATATATATTTATATTCTATATATTTTAACACATTTTTCATAAATAAATAACAAAATTATTTGTTATTTTATTCATTTAAATTTAACCCTATCCACATAAATAAAAAAATATTTTCTAAACATAAGTATATATTTACGTTCTATATATTTTAACATATTTTTCACAAATAAATAAATAAAATCATTTATTTATTTTATTTATTTAAATCCAACCCTAAGTCAATGACTATTAAGTTCATACATATATACCTTGAACTCATAATATACATTAAAATTCTTATACAAGCATAGCATGTCTTTACATGGAATAACACAAACCTTTTTTGTACAAATCCACACACATCAAAACCCGTTGAACCCTAGACTTAGACATAGACTTTTGTACACGCTATTAACTTAATATACATTATACACTAGGTTAACGTGGTGGGTTACAAGGATGTTTCGCCACCTAGTCTCGCGTGCTAGCTACACCCTTCATTCATGTGAGTATTACATAGCCCCCTTTTCTCTTTTACACTTTTTGGGATGATTCATGAATTTTATACAAACAATAGCTTACATTTACACAAACTACACAAACACAAATCCTATTTACATTCATGTGTGCAAATTTGAGCTTTATGTTTGAGTGCTAGGTGTGTTAACTTTTGTGTGCAAATTATGTGCAATCATTAACTATTTAAGCTGACGGTTAACAATGATAGATCTATTGAGTCTGACAAACCCACCTAGATTGGGGTGATTGTTACCGACAACACAATTTGCATGCTAGTTACAAAGGTTTGATTGTACTTAGGTTACACAATAGCTTCTCCCCATAAATGCTTTATTTTATCATGACATGTAAGAATTTGTTTATTCATATTTATACACTATCTATGTACAAACCTATGTATGCTCACCAACTTTTTAGTTGACCTTATTTTATTCATGTTTCAGGTGCTAATGTGTGAGTTTGATCAAGACATGCTACACTTAAGTTTGGACTTAGTTAATTTAAATTCAAAGAACAATTTGTATTTTCATTTATGTACTTGTTGAATTTTTCTATTTGAGTTTGAATTGTTTGAAATGAAATTGATGATTAAATATTGAAATCTAGCGAACCTTGTGCTCATGAACAGTTTACATGTCCCGCCCGACGTTTCCGCCGTCGGTTGGGGTGTCACAGATTGGTATCAGAGCCTTGGTTATAGGGAACTAGGTTATTAGACACCCTTGACCTAGACTATAACTTTAGGACACCCACTTATACCATGCTTCATGATTATGTGTTATGTGCTACATGCTATGTGTTATATGCTTATTATATTAATATTTATTTCATTTTGGTACCTTATTTGTTAAAGTTCATGAATTATTAGACTATACCTAAATAATAAAGTAAATAAAACAATATCCCTACCCTTACCCTAAGCCTCATAACCTTCTTGCCTACTTCTTTATCATTATCATCATAGCATGTGGAAACTTCATGGAGTTAAATCTATAAAAATTTCTTTATTTCCTCGTTAAGGCTTTTAAACTTTGTTAATTATTTGAGGACACGTGTAATCCGGAAGGGTGACACCTGTATTCTGGGTTTTCTGTCTAGGAAAGCATTTCGTATAAATCCCAATCAACCGAGGGACCCGTATGCTTTCCTGGGAATTCCCGGGATGAGTGTTTACTTATAGGCTAAAGCATGTCTCCTTGAAAAATTATATGAGTTTAATTAACCTTAATGTGTCACAGTATTCAAGTGATTATATCATTATTTAAGTACAATCCAAACTATGATTTACTATTTTATTTACATCTCTTCTTGTGTTGTGCAAATCTGTAGAATGCCTCCCCGTCGTGCTACCGTGGCCAACAACAACACTGATATTGCTGCTATCCTTGCACAACTTGTAACTCAACTCACTCAAGTTAATGTTGCCACAAACGGTAACCATGGAACTAATGGTGGTGGTGGTGCCAACCCACCGCAATGAACTTTTAAGCACTTCAATTCGTGTAACCCTCTTAAGTTTTATGGTACCGAAGGAGCTACAGGACTCCTTCAATGGTTCGAAAGTATTGAGGGCACCTTCCTCAATAGTGACTGCCCCGATAACCTTCGGGTCCGTCATGCCACAAGTGTCTTCCAAAAACGGGCACTCACGTGGTGGAATGGGGAAAAGAGAACTAGAGGTATAGAGGCAACCATGGCCTTACCATGGGATGAGGTTAAGAGACTAATGACCGAAGAGTTCTGTCATCGGAATGAAGTGAGGAAGCTGGAAGCTGAGTTTTGGGATCTTACCCAAGACAGTGGTGAAAGTCTGGCTTATACAACCCGGTTTCATGAACTGAGTTTCCTTGTGCCCCACATGGTCACACCCTTATCCCGCTGCATTGAAAAGTACATCGGTGGATTACCTAGGCAGATTCAGGATACTGTCTTAGGGAGAAATCCCGCAACACTTGAAGATGCTATCCGATTATCTGCTACTTTGACCGACAACCATGTGAAAGCAGGTACCCTGACTAGAAAGGGCACCAAGAAGGCCCCCGACACCACAACCCCTCCCGTACACATCAAAGAAGCCAGAACTGGACCCTACCACAATAATAAAAAAGAAAGGCTAGAAATTTTGTTGTGGTCACTCCTGCTACGCCTGTTAACCAAGTTGCTCCCATGGCTCAAGCACCAGCCAAGAAGCCATATGTGGGGACCTACCCACTATGTGCCACATGTAATTATCACCACCCCCAAACCATTCCCTGTCGCCTTTGCACTCACTGTGGGAAATTTGGCCATACGGTCAATGTTTGTAGAGCCAAAGCACTTGCAGGCCAAGTCAACCCACCAACCCGAACCAATCAACAAGTGACTAATCAAGGTGTTCCCGCCATAGCAAATGGGCGTGCTTGTTATGAATGTGGTAACCCGAATCACTTCCGTGACCAGTGCCCGAAGTTCATCAATGTTAGACAAGGCGGAGCTCGTGGGCGTGCTTTCAACATAAACGCCAATGAAGCTCAAGCCAACAATGATGTGGTCAACGGTACGTTCCTCGTTAATAGTCAATATGCCTCCATTTTATTTGATACCGGTGCAGATAAAATTTTTGTGTCACTTAAATTTGAACCTTTACTTGCAAAAACACGGTCCAAATTAGAGAAAACCTTCACTGTCGAAGTAGCAAATGGTGACTCCCTTACAATAGACTCCGTTATCCACGACTGTTCTCTAGAACTTAATGATCATACATTTCCAATCAACCTCGTGCCAATGCCACTAGGAAGTTTTGATATCATCATATTCATGGATTGGCTGTCAAATCACCATGCCGAAGTCATCTGCTTTGAGAAATGCATCCGAATACCCCTTCCGTCAGGAGAAACGTTAAGAGTCTTTGGTGAAAAACTTTGTAAAGGACTCAGGTTAATGTCATGTACTACTGCTCAAAAGTACTTACGAAAGAAGTACGTGGCCTTCTTAGCTCATATTGTTCAAAAGGATGTCAAAGAAAAGAATATTCAAGACTTCCCCATCATCCGGGACTTTCCTGAAGTATTCCCCGAAGACTTATCCGGTCTTCCACCTGTTGGGCAAGTAGAATTTCGCATTGACCTTGTACCCGGAGCTAACCCAGTGGCTAGAGCTCCATACCGTCTTGCACTTTCTGAAATGCAAGAACTTGCAAGCCAACTCCAAGAACTCTCCGACAAGGGCTTCATCCGTCCAAGTCATTCACCGTGGGGTGCACCCGTCTTATTCGTCAAAAAGAAGGATGGATCATTCCGCATGTGTATTAATTACCACGAACTTAACAAGCTCACCATCAAGAACCGTTACCCTTTGCCTAGGATTGATGACCTCTTTGATCAACTTCAAGGTTCTACTTGCTTCTCGAAGATTGACCTTCGATCTGGTTATCATCAACTCCGCGTACAAGAGGAAGATATTCCAAAGACTGCCTTCCGAACAAGGTATGGTCACTACGAGTTCATGGTCATGCCTTTTGGACTAACCAATGCACCCGCGGTTTTCATGGACCTCATGAATCGTGTGTGCAAACCGTACCTTGATAAATTTGTCATCGTCTTCATCGACGATATCTTAATCTACTCCAAGACTAAAGCCGACCATGAGCAACACCTTAGACTGGTTTTGGACCTCTTAAGGAAAGAACAACTATATGTCAAATTCTCCAAGTGTAAATTTTGGCTAAAGGAAGTTCAATTTCTTGGTCATATCGTCAACGACAAGGGAATTCATGTTGACCCTGCTAAGATCGAAGCGGTTAAAAATTGGAATGCCCCTAAGACCCCACCGAAGTTCGTTCATTTCTTGGGCTTGCGGGATATTATCGTCGTTTTATTTCAAATTTCTCTAAGATTGTTGTTCCCCTAACCGCTTTGACCCACAAGGGTAAACCTTATGAATGGGGACCAAAGCAAGAAGAAGCTTCCCAAACTCTCAAGAAAAAGTTATGCAATGCTCCTATCTTGACTCTCTCTGATGGGAATGATGATCTAGTTGTCTACTGTGATGCCTCCAACCAAGGTCTCGGTTGTGTCCTCATGCAACGGGGCAAAGTAATCGCTTATGCATCAAGGCAACTTAAGATTCATGAGAAGAATTATACGACGCACGACCTCGAATTGGGAGCGGTCGTATTCGCATTGAAGATTTGGAGACATTACCTCTATGGCACAAAATGTGTGGTGTTCACCAACCACAAAAATCTCCAACACATCTTCAACCAAAAAGAACTCAATATGAGACAACGACGTTGGGTTGAACTCCTTAATGACTATGACTGCGAGATTCGTTACCATCCCGGCAAAGCGAATGTTGTAGCCGACGCTTTGAGTCGGAAGGACCATGTCATGCTTCATTGTGTCCAAATTCAAACCAATATGCAAAATCGTATCCTAGAAGCTCAGCACGTCTCGGTCACCGAGGGTAACATGTACGAGGAAATGTCATGTGGTGTTGAACTTCTGCTTGAATCAAAACCCAATGGCTTACTTTATTACTTGAACTGTGTTTGGGTTCCCGATCGCGATGATCTCCGTGCATTTCTTATGAACGAGGCCCACAAGACTCGTTTTTCTATCCATCCTGGTGCGGATAAAATGTACCAAGATCTTCGTCATCAATATTGGTGGCCCGGTATGAAGAAAGACATTGCCCTCTATGTTGCCAAATGTCTAACTTGCTCCAAATTCAAGGCCGAACATCAACGTCCTTCCGGTTTACTTGAACAACCGGAAATTCCCGTGTGGAAATGGGAGAACTTAGCTATGGATTTTATTACCAAACTCCCTCGCACCTCAAGTGGTTATGATAGCATATGGGTGATCATTGACCGCCTCACCAAATCTGCTCATTTCTTGCCTATCCGTGAAGACTATCGGGTTGAGAAATTGGCCCGGATCTACATTGACGAAATTGTGAGCCGTCACGGTGTTCGCTTAAACATAATCTCCGATAGAGATGCTCGATTCACCTCCCGTTTCTGGCAATCTCTTCAAACTGCTCTTGGTATAAGATTGGATTTGAGCACGGCTTACCATCCCCAAACTGATGGTCAGACCGAGCGTACAATTCAAACCCTTGAAGACATGCTTAGAGCATGTGTAATTGATTTTGGTGGCAATTGGGACTCACATCTATCCCTAATTGAGTTCTCTTACAACAATAACTACCACACAAGTATCAACATGGCTCCATTTGAAGCTCTATATGGCCGTAAGTGTCGTTCTCCTATCTGTTGGAACGAGATTGGTGAAGAACAAATCACCAGTCCCGAGCTAATTCAAGAAAAATCCGACAAGATTATCCAAATCCGTGACAACATTCGAGTAGCAAGGAGTCGGCAAAAGAGCTATGCCGACAAACGGCGAAAACCCTTAGAATTCCAATTCGGTGACCTTGTCCTTCTAAAGGTGTCTCCGTGGAAGGGTGTGATCCGTTTTGGGAAGAAAGGCGAGCTAACACCTTGTTATGTGGGTCCATTCAAGATCCTTGAAAGGATTGGGAAGGTGGCTTACAAACTCGAGTTACCGCTATCACTTGGCAATGTTCATCCTACATTTCATGTGTCCAATCATGGTGATGAGAATATCCATATACCTCTTGACGATGTGCGCTATCACTTGAAAGAAATGTCTTGCTGATGAGAATATCCATATACCTCTTGACGATGTGCGCATTGACGAAACGATACATTTCGTGGAGAGACCAGTGGAGATCATGGGCCGCGAGATCAAGCAACTCAAGCGAAGTACGCTGGGAATCTAAGCGTGGACCTGAATTTACTTGGGAACGTGAGGACCAAATGAAGCTCAAGTACCCTCACCTCTTTGCTGATTCAGTCGCCTCAACTAGTTAAATTTCGGGACAAAATTCCCTCAACATGGGGATACTGTAACATTTCTGATTTTCATGTCGTCATTTTAGTACAATAAAATCATGTTTGAATTCCAATCTTAACAAAGGACTATATTAAACCCTAATTATCAATACAAATTCACAAATTCCACCTCACATTTATTCTAGAATCCCTATATACATATAAATGTTTGAACACATATGTATATATATACATCTCCAAGCATTATACAAGTACATACACATATATATGCACACTAGTTTGAACCCTAGCCATTTGAAACCCCCCCCCCCCTCGAAATTTTGACTTTAACACAAATTCTAGCTAATTTTGACCCAGATGACTTTGAAAAGTCAAAACAGCCTAAACTTGTAACAATCTAAGTCGGCCACCAACCGGATTCGCGTTGGTTTGGACTTCTATGGTAACACAAACAACAAACGATCCAATTCAGGCCCAATCATCACGCAAATTCATACAATTAGGCAGGCAAGATACAAAATTCAAACGAATTTGACTCCTCAAAGTCAAACCGTATCAATCCATGGTTAATTGGTGTAAATGACGCGTAATCAATCCCACAAATCATGCATTGATTCACCTTGAATGTATTCAGACCACAAACGCGACTCTATTCGTCCAAAAACCAAACCGTTTATGCGTAAATCAAGTCGATGACTACTACGGCCAACTCATAACCAAATTGGCTAAATTAGACAAAATTAATCAAATCAAACCAGTCTCAAACCCTCACGCACCCTCATACAAACCCTCTGAAACCGAAATCGCATTCCACTTCACCTCTGGACAGCAATCGAGTCTCAAGAACCTCAAGACAGAAACTGTAGCCGACAGCATTCGTTGCCCAATCTTAACGAGTAAGTTGTAGATCATTAGGTTCGTAATTGAATCCTGATCGTTAGCCCTCTATCAATTCGAGTAAACATAATCAATCAGGTCCAATTTGGGAATTAGGGTTCATAGCAATTCGGTTTGATTTGGGGTTTGACTCACGTTCATATTTAAATTAATGGTACCCCATTTAGACCAGCGAACCACCCGATTCAACTGGTTAAGGCACTGCGCCATTGAACCGGGTGGCGTGGGTTCGAAACCCACAACCCACGGCCCGTATCCGGCCGGCCTTTTTGCGCACACCCTGAACATCAAATCCGGCTCCTTTTCAGTAACACGTTAAAACGATTAATGCCGGACCCCTATCAGAGAACCACAGCCTGATCCAGTGGTTTGGTTCCCTGACTTGTACAACACAGACCCGGGTTCGAGTCCCCAGGTCCGTTTAATTTTTCTTACACCCATTTAAAGCTCCGAAAATTTTATAAAAATTATTTTTATAAACTATCCAATGTTCTTACTAGAATAAAAATCAAATTTATAAATTTCCAACATGAATTCATTTTATTATGAATTTATAGCAAAAAAATTGTATAATTAATATTTAAAACAAAAAATTTAGATATTTAAATTATTTTCCAAATAAAAATAATTAATTTTATAAAATTTATAAAATATTAACTTATTTAAAGCAAACTAGTATTTATTTTAAAGATGATAAATATATAAAATTTATTTATTATAACCCACAATAAAAAGTTAAACATTAGATTTTATACATAAATATAATTTACACAACTTTATATATATATATATATATATATATATATATATATATATATATATTTCAAATCTTTAAACATAAATAAATAAAGTAGAAATTATTCATTTAAATTAAACACTACCTACACAAATAAAATTTCTTTTTCTAAATAAATATATATTCACATTCTATATATTTTAACACATTTTTCACAATTAAATAAAAAAATTATTTATTTATTTATTTAAATTAAACACTATCCACACAAATAAAATTTCTATTTCTTAATATAAATATATATTTACATTCTATATATTTTAACACATTTTTCACAAATAAATAAACAAAATTATTTGTTATTTTATTCATTTAAATTTAACCCTATCCACATAAATAAAAATTTATTTTCTAAACATAAATATATATTTACGTTCTATATATTTTAACATATTTTTCACAAATAAATAAATAAAATCATTTATTTATTTTATTTATTTAAATCCAACCCTAAGTCAATGACTATTAAGTTCATACATATATACCTTGAACTCATAATATACATTAAAATTCTTATACAAACATAGCATGTCTTTACATGGAATAACACAAACCTTTTTGTACAAATCCACACACATCAAAACCCGTTGAACCCTAGACTTAGACATAGACTTTTGTACACGCTATTAACTCAATATACATTATACACTAGGTTAACGTGGTGGGTTACAAGGATGTTTCGCCACCTAGTCTCGCGTGCTAGCTACACCCTTGATTCATGTGAGTATTACATAGCCCCCTTTTCTCTTTTACACTTTTTGGGGTGATTCATGAATTTTATACAAACAATAGCTTACATTTACACAAACTACACAAACACAAATCCTATTTACATTCATGTATGCAAATTTGAGCTTTATGTTTGAGTGCTAGGTGTGTTAACTTTTGTGTGCAAATTATGTGCAATCATTAACTATTTAAGCCGACGGTTAACAATGATAGATCTATTGAGTCTGACAAACCCACCCAGATTGGGGTGATTGTTACCGACAACACAATTTGCATGCTAGTTACAAAGGTTTGATTGTAGTTAGGTTACACAATAGCTGCTACCCATAAATGCCTTATTTTATCGTTACATGTAAGGATTTTTTTTATTCATATTTATACACTATCTATGTACAAACCTATGTATGCTCACCAACTTTTTAGTTGACCTTATTTTATTCATGTTTCAGGTGCTAATGTGTGAGTTTGATCAAGACACGCTACACTTAAGTTTGGAGTTAGTTAATTTAAATTCAAAGAACAATTTGTATTTTCATTTATGTACTTGTTGAATTTTTCTATTTGAGTTTGAATTGTTAGAAATGAAATTGATGATTAAATATTGAAATCTAGCGAACCTTGTGCTCATGAACAGTCTACATGTCCCGCCCCGACGTTTCTGCCGTCGGTTGGGGTGTGACAATAGTAATTTCTTGCACTAGGACCGGAGTGATCAGAGTGAATCGCAGATGAGATGGTGGAGGAAGTAGAGGTTGATTGATGATTGGAGCTCCTTTCCTTGGCTTGAATCATTTCTAATTCATATGTTTTCAGCATGCCAAAGAGCTCTGTCATCTGGAGAGTTTTTAAATTCTCCGTTCTTCTTATAGACACTGTATATAGTGTCCAGCAGCTCGGGAGAGATCTGATAAACTTTTTGAGAATATCTTCATTCTCTAGCTTTACTTTGGAGCACTGCAGTTCTCCCACCAGGTACGTGTACCTGTTATTCAAAACGGTTAGTGACTCACCTTCCTTCCAGACGAAGTTTTCGTACTGCTGCTTCAGGATGTCCCTTCTGTTTTCTTTGACTTCCTCTGAGCCAGCAAACATCTTCTCAAGAGCCTCCCAGAGCTCCTTAGCAGTTTTATAACTTCTGAAGTTATGAAAAACTTCATTTGGAAGGCACATTTGGATAGCTCCTGGTGCCTTGAAGTCCACCTCCATCTTCTTTATGTCCTCTTCTGAGTACTTGGAGGGCTCCTTCGGGACTAGTGGTCCTCCAGAATCAACAGAGGCCACCATGGGAGTGTAGGGTCCATCCCTGATGGATTTCCACATTCCGTACTCCTGATAACAGAAGAAGCTTTCCATGCGATTCTTCCACATGTCGTAGTCTTCCCCAGATACCAACCTTGGTGGTCGGTTGATGCTGCCGATGTCTTCAAATCCATTGCTTTGTGCCATCTTTGTTTTGTGATTTTGGGTGACTTGATCAAAGAGAAAGTTTATAATAGAACCAGAAGTGATTAAACAAGTGTGAGTTTGTTTAATCTGAGCCAAAGCTCTGATACCACTTGTTAGATCGTGAAAGTACAAGATGGTTATGTTCTTAGTTGAAATTGGCAGAAACAATAGCAATTACACAAGTATAATCGAGTAAACAGAAAGAATACTAATAAGAACACTGTTGTATTAAGCTTTTGTGAATAAACGATTACAAATGAAAACTCTATCAAGAAGCACACTTACGATGAAGTGTTTACACAGTATTTATACTAACTTAGAATCAAGACAGACCCTTGATTCTAAGGATCAGATCTAACACAGACCGTTGATCTTTTGTACAAAGCTAATAATACAAGTTTAGTCTAAACTAGCTAACTTTATTGAAGCGTCTTCTTTATGCATCATTACTTGCATGCTTGGAGAAGAGCATTGTTGTCCGTCATCGGTTGCACCATTGAGGTTCCTTCTGCTTTGAGTGTGTCAGTAGCTTTTGTAGAAAGTTGTCAGTGACGCTTGGCATGGATAATCAGCTGCAACGATTTATCTTCAAGGCACAAGGCTGTCAGCAGCAAGGATGAGGATCAACGTCAAGACTGATCTGTTGAACGCTGCTGATAAGCCTATCAACAACAACAAGTGTTGAACGCTGCTGATAAGCCTATCAGCAGCATTTGTACTTAGAAGAATTTTGTTGCAATCAGTCTTTGGTTCTACAGTAAATTCATGAATTTACACGTCGTTGTGTTTACTTTAGTCTAACTTCTTTTCATGAATTTCGCAAATGTCGATGTAACATGAACTTTATTCAAAACTAAGTCATGTTTACGTCGTAATACGCGATAATAGAGTCCTATTTACATCACAATGCACGAGGAAAGTTGTAGCACGTACGGAATCGACGTACTTATTTTTATTAATGTTTCGACCTAAAAATATTTATGGTTCCACGCCTCCGCAACGCACGAGTCTTAATGCTAGTTTTATAAAATAAGCATCTTAAATTTAAATAACAATTTATCAAAAGAATAACCCCTTAAACACCCCCCCACCCCCTCATATTGATCCCGGGAAACTAAAATCAACCCAATTTTGACCTTGAAAAGGTCAAACCCGCATCTAATCACTCCAAATTCCCTGTGATTTCAGGATTTAAATCCTCCTAAATCGTTAAAACTCTTTTGTGATAAAAAAGGAAAGTAGAATTCTTGGTTTAATTGAGAATCCCACATTTTTTAACCAAAAATCAAACTCCCGGTTTGATTCTCGTTCAAGACCCGTAAATCAAGCAAAACCCGTGATTCTCGTTCGATTGATAGGATGTTAACGCGTCCTAATCATTGGTTATCCTCCCCTAAATACCGATTTCGCTCACAATCCCAGTATCACGACTTAAATTCGTCCTTTTTCCTTTCCCCCCTGGCCGATCGACGCAGCACACTCACGAGCCTCTCGAATACTTTTCCTGAGTGGATTTTCGTTCCAGGTAACCATTCTCGCACCTCTGGCATCGATGTCTCTGTATGTCGATTTGGGTTTTAGGGTTAAGGGGACTGGTTTCTGCATCTGTGTTTGGGGAAGAAGAAGACCAGGTGGCTTCCAGTCTTAAGCTTGTTTTCCCTAACTTATTAATACAACATGAGGCTGGTCCAGTGGTTAACTCCTTCACAAACACAAGGCAGGTCACGGGTTCTAACCCAGTGACCGCCATATATTTTTTTCTTCCTTTTATTTTGATTGACCTCTTGTTTTAATTCCATTATTCACTCACCCACACACAATTATATACTTATAAATGATTAAAAAGCTAAATCCTTTATAAACTCTCAGGGGGGCAATTGTTACTTTTTAAATAAAAAGCATACATAAATATATGTTTACTTATTAAAAAAAATATTTTGTTTACCACCGTTAACTTCGTACGCATTACTTCGTTACCTCCTTATGTATATATCGCAAGAATATGTCAACACTATTGACCTAACCACTCATACATACATATATATTTATGTATATAAACTCATGTACTCTTTATAAAATCACATAGATCAATACATATTTTAGTCATAACTGAACATATATAAATTTTAGCATTTATATAATGGTTTTTATAAACTTTTACGAGCATGTAGACATATATATATATATATATTATTTTTATATATATATTATATTTTTATATATACACGAATAGTGTTTTGAATCAATTATTTTAGAAGTACTCAAAGGTTTTCAATTAATACCCTTTTCAAATAAAAATATATATACATATTCATAACTACGTCTAAGTATTATTATTAACATATAATCTATACTACATAATAAACAAGTAAAATAAGAGGACACTTGTCACAATTCTAGGCCTCCTCATCATCATTTTCCCGTCTCTCTCTCCTATTAATAATCAACTCCGCTATTTTAGACAACTAAATTAATTATTCGTTTCAATTTTTATCTACACATTTTTTAATTTAAAAACGTGTTTATCATCAGTTAATTTGTTCAATCATATTTTTATGAACTTTACAAACTGAAAACAATTTTATAGTCAGTCATTATTCAAATAAAAATCTTTTAATCATATATTATATATTCACATTGTTCCATTTTGAGGAGTGTTCTATTTTATTCAACTCATGTAATGCACGGGTTTATTCAACACGGGTTTTAAAAATATAAAATTTTTATTACTATGTATTTAACATTACATTTATGCAACCCGTGTAATACACGGGATTCTAACCTAGTGAATAATATGTGAGCATTATTATTTCTAACACGTGTACCGATTCATTTCTAATTATATATTACATTTGAAAATTTTGGGGTATAAAATATTTTTGATACAAAAGAAATTGTTTTTCTTCTTTTTTATAAGTAAATTGCTTTGTAAAACAATAAAACCATTTATTTAATTTATTTTTATAATCATTTAAAACAAATTGTATACCTTTAACTACTAAATAATTATGACTAAATTATTAATTAATTTAGTTATAACTTTTACACTAATTATTCATAGAATTCAAATCTATACTAATAAATAAAGGTTTAACTTGGACATGTGTCACTTTCTCGTGCCTCCTCATATTAGTTTTTCCGCCTCTCTCTCCTAATAAATAATCTTGTATCTTATTCAATAATAATGATATTTTAAATATATTATTAAAGAAAAATACTAATTATATTAACTAAGAATATATAATAGGAAATCAAAATATAACTAATTAAAGAAAAATACTAATTTGTTATATACATATATTTCCACTTGATATATCTAGAGACGATAATAATAGTCTGACAAGTTAGGACGTATTTTCAAATTTATAAGTTATATCATTTTTAATATACAATCTGTGTAATACACGAGATTCTAACCTAGTTATAAATAAATAAACAATTTATTTATTTAACTATTTATTTATTTATTCACTTACACACAAAAGAAAACCAATTATTTATTTAAGCATACATAATTATTATTGAACTCAAATAATTATTTTCTTATTAAAATAAGTAAACCCACATTCGCGCATTAAGATTTCCTTATTCATTTGTACAAATTATTGATGCACATATTCCATCAAAACATAGGTTAATTTTGTGATTAGCAAGAACAATCGTGCAACAACAACATACTTGTAAGACTTTCAAGCTACTCATTTCAATGTGAGTTTATATAGCCCATTTTACACTATTTACATTTTTTTGGTGGAACATGAGTACAATTATACAATGTTTACAAACTATACAATACAATTCCACCCTACATTCATGTGTGTAATTTGAGCCTTATGTTTGAGTACTAGGTGTGCAAACTACAATTTGTGTGCAATTTACATGTGCAGTCATTAACTACACAACACGACGGTTAACAATGATAGATCTATTGAGTATGACAAACCCATCCAGTTAGAGTGATTGTTGCCGACAACACAATTTGGTTATTTGCATGCTAGTTACAAAGATTTGATTGTACAACTTAGTTTCACAATAGTAACTGTGACAACCCTGAATTAAGGTCAATAATCTTTGACAGTTAATTCACCATAAACGGGCTCGGCTCATTAACGGCCCAATGTAGACCCAATATGTGAACTTGATATGTAGCATTACCTGACGGATCACTGAATGATTTGAGATAACTTATTATTAATACATAATGTATACATAACCTCACAACTTACGGTTAAATGAACTAACACGTACACGATGGGTAACCGACACACAATGTGTTACTTGACTGCTAATATTAAATATTAATAATGATTATTAATATTTACTTCGACCGACTATTTAGGGATTTACACGTGAGTTATACGATGTAAACTTAATCTAGTTATCTATTACTCGACGAAATTACACGATACAGATGATTCTTTAGAACATGTCATTTTTAAATTACCATCATTATTATTATTATTGGAGAAATAATAATTTTAATCGACTGAGAAACATTCAAACGTGTTAAACATACAATATAGGAGAGATATCCGACTATCCTAGAATTGCGTGATTAAATAATTATTATAAATTTTATTTATTATTATTAATATTATTTAAATGAAGCACGAGACGTTTATTTAAGCAAGCACGTATAGACATGCGATGTAAACGCATACCGGCTTTGACAACAATCGAAACTGAAATTTTACGAAATAAATATTTTAATTACATTTATTACCGTACTTTATTATTATAGGAATTATAGAATAACAATTTGAAGTTAATTCACATTTTGATGATCGAAGTGTAAACGCGATATGTCGAAAACGAGTCCAAAATATAATGTTTTTACCTACTTCTATAACTCTCAAGATTTTATTCTCGTGTGTTCTTTTGGAATTTGGACAGGTTATGGCGAAGGCGGGGCATCACCCGTGATTGAGATCTTTTTTTTAAATCAAACGATCGATATGTGACACGATATACAGAATCGAATGTATATACATGTATATTTTTATGCACCAATATAAAAGGTACATACATAAGTCTATATCATTAAGATTATTGGTTATAAGACACGAACGATTGGAAACTTAAACGATTATGTTTCGAATGAATATGAAAACTTAAATCTTTTTAAACTTGAACAAATATTATATTACATATAATCATATTCATATATAAATGTATATTTTACATGAATCCAAACGTTTATTGCAAAATGGAATACTTGTATAAAATATTATTATACATTCGTATAGTGTCCGAATACATTAAATACCATTGTGTGGGGCAGGGCGTATTTATGTATAAACTTACCAAACCAAATTTCATACAAGCATGTTTACACACGTGACACGTACATTATGTATTTTCCTAAGACTAGTTAAACTATGATTATGGTTTGACATAAATAAATGTGTACGAGCAATTTTATTATACGTATCTAAATACACAAAGACAAATCAATACTCCCCAAAGCATAACTACAACAAGAGAGCGGCTATCAACCAGTCACTGCACTTTAACGAAACGAAATAGCTCAACCGCACACATGATAACTCAACACAAGTTTAGACTCGCCTTCGAATATTAGGGTTAGTATGTAATTCTCATTAAGTACCTACAGGTATCATATGACTTGAGTAGGACATAGACCCATTACCATCATATTACATGGACATTGGTTTCCGTTGTTACATGAAGGATGTTATCATTCCTAACACAATTACGAGGTGAGTTCACTGCCCCTTTTTTACTTTAAAATGTTTTATAAACATCGGGGGAGAAACATACTTGCATAACCTGTTTGAAAACATGAAACATCATCGTTTGGTACATTTGGGAACAACATTACTTGATACATTTGAGAAAACATGAAACATATTTGCTTTATACGTAGAAACAAGGAATCTTGACCGACCATTTATGTTTACATGAGACAATCGTGGAAGAGCTCGTAAAGTCCCCTACGTGAACAATTTATTAACCATTAACTCGTATAGCCGGGATATTATGAATAGTACTATTGGGATTGACACTCCCTGTCATGGTTAGTTGCGCTAACCAAGGGTCCGTATGACCCGATGACTGCACATTGTCTTAACTCTTGAGCCCGTGGGGAATGGGCGAGGGGTGAAACACCTGTGTTTGGTTTGGTTAAAACTCATGTAGAATAAACTTCATATACCTAGCTAGTTACGATGGGTCAACTTGATGGGTCAAACTTGATATGATTGCCTTATTTTGTTTACCATATACATTGAATCATTTCGTGCAGATGGATCTGCCAATCGTTTACATGCAAATTGGTTTTGCTAATCGTTTACATACAAATGGTTTTGCCATTCGTTTACATGCAAATGTCTTTGACTATGTTTTCAAGAAAAACGGTTCCATATTATGACCATGTATACATTATTAACGTTTTTCAAGGAAGACTACTTTACATTATGTGAACTCACCAACCTTTGTGTTGACACTTTTAAGTATGTTTTTCAGGTAACAAATAGCTAGGACACGGTTAGAATAGGTTATCCATTTGGATTAAACCCTAGAAGCCGAAGAAAGCATGATTGTCAAACCTCAAGACGATTTTGACCTACATGGTTCTAGGACAATGAACTAGTTTATTTTAGTTTTTGTAATGATGTTCAATATATATAAGTCTTTACTGTAGCTTCCGCTGTTGTGTAATGTTACTAATCGTTGCCACCTGGATATATTTATTTATTTGTTAAGTGAATAAATTTGGGGGTGTCACAGATTAGTATCAGAGCCAATGGTTTTAGCGAATTAGGTTTCTTTAGTGTTACCCAGGCTCTAACCAGACTCATTTAGGGACCAAGATTGTGACAATCCGACTTTTTAGGTTAACCCCGTTAACTATTCCGTTAAGTTTCTTATTAAAAACTTAACCCCGTTAATCAAATCTAACTCCAAGAACTAATTCGGTCACAATATCAACTCAAAAATACAAGGACTAGGACTGTAATTACCCTAAACCTATTTGATTGACTTTCTAAGTCAAAATTAAGAATTTTGTGTTCAGTTTGACTTTTAAAAGTCAAACCCATGGATTCTTGACTCAAAATTGAACTCCACGGCGAAAATTCATAGAGGTTGTAATCGAAATGCATGATCCCTGTCATAAACGCACATAATTAGAACTATTACACTACCATTAACTCGAATTAACACCAATTATGAACAATAATAACGTAACCGTCACCTCTATCATCCCCGATCATCAAATTGATCAAAACCATGTATCATTTTCACGAATTGAACTCCTGCACACACTCGACGAACCTCTGTGAAGCTTCTGCACGCGTTGAATCGATCGGAGAAGCATCCACACTCGCCGGAGAGCAAATCATTCTCGGTCGGCACCTGTTCTACTAGTACACTACCAATTCAAGCATTATTCTGGTAACTCTTACATCCTTTAGCTTCATTTTTACATCAAGATCATAAGCCCTAACCTAATCGGGGCTTACATTACCAAATTGAACACAATCCAGATTCTAGGGTTCATACGAAACCGATTTAATCAAACTTTATTTTAGAACCTGTTTAAATACAATTAAATTATATCATTAGATTCGTAATCCTCCATTTGATGAAAGCCCTATGCCAATTCACTGCCATAATATCGAAATGACCATGACCCGGAATCTAGGGTTCTTCATAAAATCGATTTGGGGGTTTCAACCTTAAACTCAACCACAATCAAATTAAATTACTTGGTTAGATTCGCAATGATCGAATGAGTAAAAGCCCCATGATTTCAAGGATTTCTAACATCAGAAATATTCAAATCGATCCCACGTTTTCAAATTAGGGTTTCGGCCTTCAATCTCAAATTAATCGATTCAGAACTTGATGTTTTTCAAATTAAAACTCACCCCAGGTTTGAAATCTTGTAAAGAATATAACCCCTGTATCAATTGGTTTGATAGTTGTCAAAATCGACGGATTTGGAGGGTGTTTGGTTCGGGTCGCGACACAGAGGAAGAACACAGGGGTGTTTAGGATTAAAACCATTTTATTCCGGGTTTGTGTGCGATAGCCTAGCGACCGGGACTGGTTAGAGCTGTGTGCGTGTGTGGGAGAGACCCGGGTTCGAGACCGGGCTCCCGCAATTATTTTTAAACATTTTTCTGTTAATATTTAATTAATAAAAATCAAACCCTATAATATTATATTATTATATAAATGTGTTTTAGCCCGGGAAACAACCCGTGGGCTCGGGTTTGAATTTTGTAACAAATTGTATTTCCACTTTTAAAAATATCGTGTTCGTATTATTTTCAAACCGTAATCTCGTATAAAATAATATAATAATATTATTTTCAACCCGTATTCGATGTTAATAAAATAATATATAAATTATATTATTTTCAACTCATTCAATTTCCTGGTGTGACATTTGTTTTAAAAACTATAAATAATATATACAATATTATATTATTTACCTACGTTAATTACCCCGATTAAAAATAATATATTTATTATTTTTCCACTCCAAGGATTATTTAGTAAATCCTTCGTACTTAAAAATAATATATAAATTATATTATTTTCCCAACCTTTGTAAACGACTCAAACGCATTAAAATAATTATTTAATTATTATCCGTTATCAACATTCGACGCGTAACGCGAATTTCCTAAAATCATTACAATAAGATATATATATATATATAAAACTCCGTCGACACGTTCGTTTATTCTTAAATCCTTAGAATGCGTTAGGGCATTTTAGTCTTCCGTGTCGTTGTCACAATTCCCATTTTATCTCTAATTTATGTGTTTATAATTTTAGGGCATTCGTAAGTCGTTTGAGACTTACACACGTGGTTCCAACTATCCTTTGTGTGATACTACCTACAACGCAACGCATGTGAGTTTTCACGGCCCCTTTTTACTGTTTTAACTTGGGGGAGAAAACATGCTTAAACTGCTTTTGAGATTTTGTATTTCATATGCTATCAATGTTAAAGCTAAGTGTAACACGCTATCACAGAAAGTTATCATCTTATCTCGAACCGTTAATATGGATCTTAGCGAGGTAATGTTTAGTAGTACTACTGGGTTTGACAAATCCCACCCGCGTTAGTCGCGCTAACTCGATTGGATATTGAACGGGTGAAATGTTAGCCTACTCACATGGCCAGTATTGATAGACCTGGCAGGAGGCAATAAACAAACAGTCAGTTTCGGTTTCGAGCACTTGAGCTAAACATGAACATAGTTTAGCTACCTATAGATACATATTGAATGATCATAAATCTGGTAAACGCTTACGTATTTACTTGAAACCTGTGAACTCACCAACCTTGTGTTGACACTTTTTCTTACATGTTTTCTCAGGACGCTAAGCTAAGACACAGGTGCACGTTAGGGCATGCATGAGATTCAACTGCTTTGCATTGTGTCTATTTATGTTTGGTTGAATTATTCTATTGTACTTTGTTTGGTTTGGACGTTTGGACTTTTGAGACTTTTGGACTTTGGTTTTGGGCGCGTGTATTTTGCGCATTTACTTTCTTTACGCTTCCGCATTGATACTCTGATTTAAAAGATATTTTCATTTTGAGTCCCATGTAGAGTCGTTCAAAGTAACTAATGTCTGAGATCCTGGTTCGTCACTTCCCAAACGGTAAAACTCCGTTAGTTGAAATTGGGGGTGTGACAGATTGGTATCAGAGCCATTGGTTATAGAGAACCAGGATTGCATACTAGACTATAGCCTCACACATTAGTTACATGTCATTTGGATGTTTGGTACTTATACAAAATGTTGCAGGATCATGTCGTCAACCCCACCTCCATCACCTAACGCATCAGGGCATAAGGCACCTGTACTCTCATCCCCGGAACCCAAAAGGCGCCGGCCTACTTCGGGTAACCATTCAGTTGACCAAGGCGAAACTAGTAACGCACGAGCATTGGATTATGCTCTCAATTGGGACGTATACCCACATATGATCCAAATATGGATTAAGATGGGAGATGTTCCATCACCTTACTTTGGATCCGCATCTTCATCATCTACACTACCTAGCTTACCATGCACCATGGAACAAGCTTTCGCAGCATTCGTATCTTATATGTTGAAGGAATTGAGTTTTGTACAAGATGCCACCGAGGAGATACCTAAACTTCTGAAGAATGGACCCCAAGTAGAGGAGAATAAGGTAGGAGTAGAACACTTGACTACTGAACTAGCTGCAACGGACCATGTCCACAACCTTTTAGTGGATCGTGTGGCACATCTAGAGACGAGGGCTGACACTATGGATGATGATATGGAAGGAGTTCTGGAGAGACTAGCTGCTATGGAAGCTCAGCTACATATGGCAAACCACACTGCTGAAGGCCTTCAAGAGAGGGTGACTCACTTGGAAGCCCAACTACAAGCGGCCCTATTTCCGGAAGACATTCCAGTATCTGACGATGAGGAAGAACCTTTTGAGGAAGAGCCTTTCGAGGAGGAGCCCGTGGAAGAGGAACCGGTTGAGATAGACGATGCGCAATCGTATGTTTCTTCCGATGACGAAGATGTTTGATGACCTTCCTATCCTATCTTCCTTTTCATGTTTGCTTTTGCCTATGTTATTTCTCTTTTCAAACCTAGATGGGTAAGGTTGTTCCCATCCAATAAAAGCATGAGAAGTTTAATATTTGAGTTATTTATTTTGTAGCCTTACAATTTATTTAATTTTTAAAATATTAGATGTTGTATCTCCTTACTCGTACCTGAATAATGTTTAATATGCGGTATATTTCTCATTTTTTTTCATTTGTGATTGTGAAGAATCATGTCTGGGAGAGGACGCGGAGGCCGTGCCAGTGGTCATGGTACCATTAACATGACGGCAGCAGAGCTAGCAGCATTGATAAATGATAGTGTGGCAGAGGCCCTAGCAGCACAGAATGCTACAGGTAAATGCCTTAGCTATTGACTAATAGTGTCAATCCTTCTCCTAAAAACATTTTTCTAAACTCTATAATTCCAATTCAATTTGTACTTCTAAATCCAGGCCAGCAAAATCAGCAAAACCAACAGCTAGCCTGCACTTTCAAGGCATTCATGGATTGCAAGCATCACACCTTTAGTGAAGATGAAGGAGCCGTTGGATTACTTCGCTGGTTTGAGAAGGTTGAATCGGTAATTGCCATGTGCAACTGCCCCGTGGCTAATCAAGTGAAGTTTGCCGCCGGAACTTTAGAAGGCCCGGCACTAACATGGTGGAATGCCCAGGTTCAAATGTTGGGACTGGCAATGGCAAATGGACTCCCGTGGGAGGAATTTAAAGCAATGATGAAAGAGGAATATTGTCCTCGCGATGAGATCCAGAAGTTAGAGGGAGAATTTTGGAACCTTAAGATGGAGGGTTCTGAGATTGAACTCTACACTACGCGTTCCCATGAGCTGGCTACTATGTGCCCGCATATGGTAACTCCTGACTACAAAAGAATTGAGCTTTACATTGGAGGTCTGGTGCCTCAAATACAAAGCATGGTTACTTCATCCAATCTTGCCACTATCCAACAAACCATTCGACTTGCACATAAGTTAACCGACCAAGCGGTGACACAAGGAACCCTACCTCTGAGAGGTTCAGTTGCTAAACCCACCAACAGCCACAAACGCAAGTTCGATCAACATTCCAACACCCACAACCACTCCAACTCCCACTCCAAAGGACCTCAACCCAACCAACCCCAGTTTAACCAACCGCAACAACAGCAACAGCGTAGGTTTGAGCCTACCAAGAACTTCAATCAATCGACCTCTTCTGGCCAAAACCAGGGTGGTTATGCAGGGAAGTCCCCGAAGTGTAACAAATGTAACTTGCACCACTTTGGATTCTGCAATCGTTGCCAGAGGTGCGGAAAAATAGGTCATGCTGCTAAGGACTGCAGGGGTGAATTACAAACTAAACAACCCTTTCAACAACCGGGATCTACTAGGGCTTGATTTGAGTGTGGAAAGGAAGGGCATATCCGGAAGAACTGTCCTCAGTTGAAGAAAGGTGGTAATGGAAATCACAACCCTAACCAGAATAACAATGGTAATGGTGGTAACAATGGCAATGGGGGAGGAAATGGTGCGAAGAGATGAGCCTTCGTACTAGGATCTGGAGAAGCGCGTTACGACCATAATGTGGTCACCGGTAAGTTCCTCGTAAATAATTTCTTTGCTTCTATCCTTTTTGACACCGGTGCTGATAGAAGTTTTATATCTAAGAAATTTAGTAAAATGATAAAAGGAACTTCATCTCTATTAGAAGATAAGTATACAATAGAGATAGCTGACGGCCAAATAATTGAGGCAACTCACATACTTAAAGGATGTAAACTTGAGCTAGCTACACATACATTTGATATCGACCTTATGCCGGTCATACTTGGTAGTTTTGATATAATTGTCGGCATGGATTGGTTATCTAAAAACCAAGCCGAAATTATCTATCGTGAGAAGATTGTACGTATACCTCTCTCGAATGGAGAAACCCTTTCCATCCAAGGCGAAAGAGTTGGTGCAGTCATGGGCATTATATCCTTCATGAAAGCACAAAAATGTCTTCGAAAGGGGCATACGGCTATTTTGGACCTTGTTGCTGAGCAGCCCTCAGAAGAGAAGAAGATCGAAAATATTCCCGTTGTGCGTGAATTTTTGGAAGTGTTTCCCGAGGATCTGCCCGGTCTGTCACCGCACCGTCAAGTTGAATTCCTAATTGATCTAGCACCCGGAGCAGCACCGATTGCTCGGGCACCTTACAGACTGGCACCCAGTGAATTGCAGGAACTGTCCACTCAATTGCAAGATTTATTGGATAAAGGTTTCATCCGACCTAGTTCATCACCGTGGGGAGCTCCGGTATTATTTGTCAAGAAGAAGGACGGTACTTTCCGTATGTGTATTGATTACCACAATCAAGAACCGCTACCCTTTACCTCGTATAGATGACCTTTTTGATCAACTCCAAGGATCAAGTTTCTATTCCAAAATAGATCTTAGGTCCGGCTATCATCAGTTAAGAGTCCGAGAAGAAGATATCTCTAAGACTGCATTCAGAACGAGGTACGGCCATTACGAATTTATGGTCATTCCTTTCGGGTTAACCAATGCACCTACGGTATTCATGGATCTCATGAACTGTCACACCCCCGGATTTGTTTACTTAATAAATAAATACAGGTTGCAACGATTGGTTCATTACACGATAGCGAAAGCGAAAATTGTGATTTCTAAGACTTGATTACATATACAATTACTAAAACTAAGTAATACTATGATCTAAGTTCTTCTAGATCAACGATAGACTTGAGACTTGATATTCTACGTCCTTCCAGCTACTAGGAATTGATCCAACATAGCTAGCTTATTCCAACCGCGCCATGGCTAAAGGTTACCTGAGAAACATACTTGAAAGTGTCAACACAAAGGTTGGTGAGTTCACAAGTTATTATAAAGAGTTATCATAAACCCAATGTTTAAATCTGATCATTTTTCGATCAAAACTCTTTGTTAAACCTGATCACTTTAACCTGATCAGAACTCCTTTGTTTAAAACCTGATCACTTTAACCTGATCAGAACTCTTTTGTTTAAAACCTGATCACTTTAGCCTGATCAGAACTTCTTTTGTTTAAACCTGATCACTTTAACCTGATCAGAACTCTTTTGTTTAAACCTGATCACTTTAACCTGATCAGAACTTCTTTTATTTAAAACCTGATCACTTTAACCTGATCAGAACTCTTTTGTTTAAAACCTGATCACTTTAACCTGATCAGAACTCTTTTTTGTGTAAAACCTGATCACTTTAACCTGATCAGAACCCTTTTGTTTAAAACCTGATCACTTTAGCCTGATCAGAACTCTTTTGTGTAAAACCTAATCACTTTAACCTGATCAGAACCCTTTTGTTTGTATTACCAATGAATATGAATACTAATCCGATCTATTGACCCCATTTGTAAGTTTGCAAGGAATACAAAATAGTATGTAATGTACGAGACCGTAACCAAACCCCAACATTCTGTGCCTCCCCTCGCCTTTCTGCGAGTAAGACAATATACGGTCATTCGGCCATTTGGACCCCTGGTTAGCACGACTAACCATGACCGGAGGCGTCACCCCAATAGTACTATTCATATAATCCCGGGCTAAATCCATAGCTAATGGTTACTAATTTATTCCGAGGACTTTAAGCGCTTTACTTTTCCCTCAATACACACATACGGTCAGATCATTAGTTCAATTCATTTACACACAAAAGTCTTTTACAAGTATGTTTCCACCCCAAATCATTTCAAAACTTTAGAAAAAGGGGAATTAGTGAAACTCACCAAGAGTTAAACCAGAATGTTCATATTGTCAAACGTATAAGCAATTGTATTTGATGTTTTCAAAACATAACAAGTAAGTATGTTTCTCCCCCGATGTTTACAAAACAGTAAAGAGTTAAAAGGGGGCCGTGAACTCACCTTGAGTTTGTGTATACTTGTAATGATACTTGTTGTAGTCAAACTTGACTATTCGTACCCTAGATACCAAAGGGTAAATTGTGTTAAGACCGAACGTCTTATATTGCAAATTGTTCACCGACCTTGTAAATCTGGTTGTTTTTGTTTAAATGTCTTCTTAGATTTTCAACACTTGTTTTGTTATAAAAACAGTTCCAAGTTACTGCCCAATGAGACTGATGACCAGGTATCGAAACTACATAGTTTCGATTGAACAAAACAGATGTCGAAACTTACTAGTTTCGATTGAGTAAGCTGGGTATCGAAACTTCCTAGTTTCGATTGGGCAATAGGTATCGAAACTTCCTAGTTTCGATTGAGTAGACAGGTATCGAAACTACCTAGTTTCGATTGAGTAATAAGTATCGAAACTCCTAGTTTCGATTGAGTAATCAGGTATCGAAACTCCCAGTTTCGATTGAGTAAACTGGTATCGAAACTCCCAGTTTCGATTGAGTAAACTGGTATCGAAACTACAGTTTTGATTACTGGACTTCTGTTTGACATAATCAGTCCTGCATATTTTTAGGTTTTAATCTTGAATTCGACACTCTTTTGGTTATCTTTCTTGCGTTTGAATATTTTGTATGTTTAGCTACAGTTTTTAAAGAAAATAATATGAATAATATTGAGTTTTTACCTAAAACAGAGAATGATGATTTTGAGAGAAACAGAGAATGATCTTGAGCTCCTTAGCTTGATTCTTGAGAAAAATACTTGGAACTCTTCTTATAGCACCGAATTATGGTGGATTTTGCCTTAAACTGGACTTTGACTTGAAGAAAATGGGGAATATTGCCGTAAGAAAATGAGGAAGGCAAAAGAAATTGTGAGATTTTGATTGAGGAGAGTATGGTTCATATCTGCATTCTCGCAGGTATGGTATGGGTTTAAAGATAAGGAAGATGAGAGAGAAGAAAACATTAGTGTGAAAAGGGGGGGGGGGGTCTTCTCTGGCTTCGGCCGAGAAAGTCAAGGAAAATGGGTTGGGGTTAAATAAATCAAACAATTAGATTTAAGTGTAAATTTAACCACTAGTGTTCGTATTTAGTCGGGTTATCCTGGTACGTGAACCGGTAACTCCTAGAATTACCAAATATGAAATGAGACCATGTACGGTTTTTGTTAGACCTTAATATCCTTGTTTGTGAAATTAAGTAAATCACAAAAACAATTATAATGTAAACTCGTTTATAACATGTACGGATATTGACCTGAAATGTCGGGTGTCACATTCTCCCCATGTTAAAAGAATTTCGTCCCGAAATTCAATTTGTGTCCTCTTGAACTGGTGTATCCTTAAACAAGGATGGGTATTTTGTTTTCATTTGATCCTCTCGTTCAAATGGTTCAACGTACCTAGGGTTAAGCTTGCCACAGTTTCCAAATCTTACAACCCCTTTCTAATGTGAGACCTTCAACATGACTTTGTCTCCCACTTGAAATTCTAATGGTTTTCGTCTGTTGCTAGCTCAACTCTATTTTGTCTGTCTTGAGTGGCTTTCAGACGATCTTTTATTTTGACGATTTTGTCAATGGTTTTCTAGCCAATATCAGGACCAGTCAAATGCTTTTCGCCAACCTCCGCCCAACATAGCGATGGGTGACACTACAACCATACAAAGCCTCAACGGAGCGGTTTTAATGCTGGTAGGGTAGTTGGTACTATATAAAAACTCAGCCAACGGCTGTGAGTATCCCAATTTCCTCTGAAGTCGATTACACACGCACGGAGCACATCTTTTAAAGTTTGGATGGTCCTTTTACTTTGACCTTTCATTTGGGGATGATATGCAGTGCTCATGTAAAGGCGTGTGCTCAAGGCTTCTTGTACAGACTGCCAGGTTCTTAACATGAATCGACTGCCCCTTTTAGAGAAAATGGAAACTGGCATACTATTCCTAGCCTTAATTCCCTTAATATTTAGCCTTGCACGCTTCTTACTTTTATCTGTCTCCTTTATTGGTAGGGAATGCGCGGATTTCGTCAAACGACTGACGATTACCATATAGTGTCATACCCGTTCGGCGTCTTGGGTAACTTTGTAATGAAATCCATTGAAATTTGTTCCCATTTCCATTGAGGTATCTCGGGTTGTTGTAACAATCCCGACGGTTTCTGATGTTCTGCCTTTACCTTTGAACATGTCAGGCATTTATCGACATAAATAGCAATTTCTCCTTTCATGTTCGGCCAACAGTAGAGTTCTTTTAGATCCTTATACATTTTATCCGAACCTGGGTGAATGGAGTACCTGGACTTGTGGGCTTCGTCCATACCCAACTCCCGTAAGTTACCAAAACATGGCACCCAAATTCTATTTGCAAAGTATAAAGTATCATCTGATTTTGGCTCTAACTGTCTGATCATTCCTCGCGAAGCTTCACTCTGAATGTTTTCTTCTTTGATTGCCTCCTGTTGTGCCACCCGGATTTGAGTCGTGAGACTCGTATGAATTGTCAATCCTAGGGCATGAACACGGAGTGTTTTAACCCATTCCTTACGACTCATGGCATCTGCTACGACGTTTGCCTTACCAGGGTGATACTTGGTATCACAGTCGTAATCATTCAGTAGTTCTACTCAACGACGTTGCCTCATGTTGAGTTCTTTCTGATTAAAGATGTGTTGGAGACTCTTGTGGTCTGTAAGGATAGTATATTTTGTACCGTATAAGTAATGTCTCCAAATCTTGAGTGCAAACACGACAGCACCCAATTCCAGATCTTGAGTCGTATAATTTTTCTCATGTACTTTTAGCTGTCTGGATGCATATGCTATGACTTTTTCTTTCTGCCTCAATACACATCCCAGACTTTGGTGTGATGCGTCGCAGTACACGATGAAATTTTCAGTTCCTTCGGGAAGGGATAGGATTGGTGCACTGCAAAGCTTCTGCTTCAATAATTGAAACGCTGATTCTTGTTTATCAAACTTTTTGTCCTTCTGAGTTAACGTGGTCAAAAGCAAGGCTATCTTTGAAAAATTCTCGATAAATCGCCTGTAATGTCCTGCCAAGCCCAGAAATTGACGCACCTTAGTCGGAGTTTTTGGTGCTTCCAAGTTTTTGATAGCTTCAATCTTGGTTGGGTCTACATGAATACCCTTCTTTTTGATGACGTGTCCGAGAAAGTGAACCTCTCGGATCCAAGACTCCCACTTAGAGAATTTGGCATAGAGCTTCTCATTCCAGAGTAGTTCTAAGATTAATTTCAAATGATGTTCATGTTCCCCCTTGGTTCGTGAATATATTAATATGTCATCGATAAATACAATCACAAATTTATCCAAGTATGGCTTGGACACGCGGTTCATTAGATCCATGAAAACGGCCGATGCATTAGTCAAGCCAAATGGCATAACTAGGAACTCGTAGTGACCGTAACGAGTCCTAGAAGCCGTTTTTGGTATATCTTCTTCCTAAATTTTCAGTTGATGATACCCTGATCATAGATCAATTTTTGAATAGAAACTGGAACCTTGAAGTTGATCAAACAAATCGTCTATTCGAGGAAGAGGATACCGGTTTTTGATTGTCAGCTTGTTCAACTCCCGATAATTAATGCACATTCTAAAGGTTTCATCATTTTTCTTTACAAACAGGACCGGGACTCTCTATGGTGAGAAACTCGGTCATATGAAAGAATTACTCGACGAGGTGTCCCATTTTTTGTTGTATATTGGGTAGAAATGAAAAAGTATGAAGATGAAACTTTATGTTTGTCCCTCTTATGCTTTCCAAAATCATTTTCCCGGACTAAGACTTTTCTCTTATTTCAGGTTTCATGTTTTCTAGGATTTTCCTCTCCATGTGCCTTCATGGAGCTAGGAATTGATGTTCCTTGGGAGCTCTTATTTGCGAACTTCGAGTCTAATCACCACTTTACCCCTTTGCTTGCACTACCTTTCGAGGCAGACTAGCCTTTGGGTTGTAGCGTCCTGATATGTAAACTCATGTCTCGACTACCATACCTTCAAAGTATGTAAGCCATACAAAGTTCGATGTTTGTTTGGAATATTCACATTCCGTCTAGCTAAGGGAATGAATAGTAATACTGTGAGAATGGTCTCATCGAATTAGTGCTTTCCCCAAAATGGGCTTTGGGCTTGTCAACCCATTAAGTTGGCTGAGATGTTTTAGGAGTTTCACAATTTCCATTTTTGTAGTCATTCAGTGTATCTGCACTTCCTTAGGGTTTGAATGGTACTTTGGTGACATACCATTACGTATTCCACTCATTCAGGTTATAGCCTCAAAATCCTTAGCACAAGGATAAACTGGAGGTAGTGAGTGTTGAACGTCGAGACTTTTGTATTCTAACTGAGTCTACTCCAAGAGATCATTTCTTAACAATAGATGCTCTAGAGCTTCCTAATTATAGAAAACTAGGAGTGAAAGATGCAATCACACCTCTCTTCTAGGCTAAATCTGGGATACATCCAACAAGATGAACTTTGGGGGAGTGCGAGTATAAAAGAGTAATAAATTATTCTTCTCAAATCTTTGTGGACAGTGGCCTGTTGTGAATAGCTCGAGCTTACGTCCTTTATGCATATCATGAGCTAATGAGATTAGCATGAAATTCCGCATTTGGGACTCCTTTAAGAGTTTTGCATGTCGTTTTGTTTAGTGCGACAATAGTCGTTAGTCCACACTTAGGTTTCTTTGGCATTCGCTTGAGCATCAACCCCGGCTTATCCATTGTAGAGAGAATAGTCAGGCTTAAAGGTATATTGAATGTCAATGGCTGCGAGAGCAATCCTGTTTGACCGACATTCTGAAATGTCCGATTTCCTACTTGTCTTATATCGAGCTTCCACAATATCCATAGGTGCCATGTGTATGCGGGTCAGAATAATATCCTGCCCTATTACTGAAGTTAGTGCATAACACTCTTGGCGCAACTTTCAAGCAATTGTGAGATTGAACTGTATGATGGATCCTGAGATTACGCTATAATCTCCCACAATAGTTGTGCAATTATTGTAAGCGTGGGTTGTGGTAATGCTCAATTTAGGGCTATCTTGACCAGTAGAATCTCAAGGAATGAATGTGCGAATTCCTTCGCCGTTCAGGATTCACTAAGGATTGGTTGAATTCAATTTGAATTTCTCTCGTTCCTCCAAAACTAGGAGAATGCTTGTGAGCACCTAATTGAGAAGTCTGCTTTGTTAAGATTCACTCCTTAATCAAGTGATTGAGAACATGGGTTGACCCTCAGCTTAGACAGCAAGACTCACCAAAGTTCTCATGCACTGCAAATTATGATTACGTGTGCACCCGTAATGATAATTTGCCTTGCCTGATCCCTATAGTGTTTCTTCTATCCCAAGCTTTTAATCAAAAGGGATTTGAAATAATCATTAGATTGTGTTTGCACATTTGTACAGGAGTGTGTATTGTTTTATCGGATTACTCGTAATTATGAGCACCAATACTCATGAATCTGCCGAATATGGCAGTTGTCGGATGAGGCTAATGGTAGAGAGGCACCACCAGTGTCTCTTAAAATAAAATATGTATGGTGAAATTCAGGCACTATGTGTTGGGCAGAGATCCTCAAACGAGTGTCGAGCAACTCATGCTCCAAGTCCATATATATGCATGGATCCACATGATCCTGATGTATGTCTGGGTCTCCTGACCCTTGGAGTTCTCTCCCATTTAGTCCTGCTTATTCACCTTGAATTCCCTTCTGTCTGGGCAATCATGCCTGCCATATAACATGGCGAGAGTCTAGGCATCCGATCCGACAACTTATGAAGGAGAGTATTTATACCGTATATACGTTAGGAAGATAGTTGCCTCCACGGCTGGAGTAGTTGTGGTGCAGGCCTAGGTACAGATTCTGGTACGGGTTCAGCCTGTTGTGATACCAAGATCGGTAACTGACGATCGCCGTCGTCGTCGTCCAAGCTCAGCTCGTAACTCGATCTTCTAAGATTGCAGTATGCTGAGTACCCGTTATTCTTGACTCGTAATCCGAACAGTAACATGTTATAAGTGTTTATTATTTCCACATTATTGTATGTGTTTAAGTGTTCACTACATGTGCCACGTAATTGTATTAGTGTAGCTAACGGTACCCTAGTGTAACTCCATACACTAATAGTCTACACAAATTGTTCGGCAACGGTTGGAATTCCTATGCTCAAGTCTTGGGTGATTTTAGTGTGATGCAAGTCTTAGAAATCTTGGTCCCTAAATGAGTCCGGTTAGAGCCTAGGTGTTACTAAGGAAACCTAATTCGCTAAAACCATTGCTCTGATACCAATCTGTCACACCCCCGGATTTTTTTACTTAATAAATAAATACAGGTTGCAACGATTGGTTCATTACACGATAGCGGAAGCGGAAATTGTGATTTCTAAGACTTGATTACATATACAATTACTAAAACTAAGTAATACTATGATCTAAGTTCTTCTAGATCAACGATAGACTTGAGACTTGATATTCTACATCCTTCCAACTACTAGGAATTGATCCAACATAGCTAGCTTATTCCAACCGCGCCATGGCTAAAGGTTACCTTAGAAACATACTTGAAAGTGTCAACACAAAGGTTGGTGAGTTCACAAGTTATTATAAAGAGTTATCATAAACCCAATGTTTAAATCTGATCATTTTCCGATCAAAACTCTTTGTTAAACCTGATCACTTTAACCTGATCAGAACTCCTTTGTTTAAAACCTGATCACTTTAACCTGATCAGAACTCTTTTGTTTAAAACCTGATCACTTTAGCCTGATCAGAACTTCTTTTGTTTAAACCTGATCACTTTAACCTGATCAGAACTCTTTTGTTTAAACCTGATCACTTTAACCTGATCAGAACTTCTTTTATTTAAAACCTGATCACTTTAACCTGATCAGAACTCTTTTGTTTAAAACCTGATCACTTTAACCTGATCAGAACTCTTTTTTTGTGTAAAACCTGATCACTTTAACCTGATCAGAACCCTTTTGTTTAAAACCTGATCACTTTAGCCTGATCAGAACTCTTTTGTGTAAAACCTGATCACTTTAACCTGATCAGAACCCTTTTGTTTGTATTACCAATGAATATGAATACTAATCCGATCTATTGACCCCATTTGTAAGCTTGCAAGGAATACAAAATAGTATGTAATGTACGAGACCGTAACCAAACCCCAACATTCTGTGCCTCCCCTCGCCTTTCTGCGAGTAAGACAATATGCGGTCATTCGGCCATTTGGACCCCTGGTTAGCGCGACTAACCATGACCGGAGGCGTCACCCCCAATAGTACTATTCATATAATCCCGGGCTAAATCCATAGCTAATGGTTACTAATTTATTCCGAGGACTTTAAGCGCTTTACTTTTCCCTCAATACACACATACGGTCAGATCATTAGTTCAATTCATTTACACACAAAAGTCTTTTACAAGTATGTTTCCACCCCAAATCATTTCAAAACTTTAGAAAAAGGGGAATTAGTGAAACTCACCAAGAGTTAAACCAGAATGTTCATATTGTCAAACGTATAAGCAATTGTATTTGATGTTTTCAAAACATAACAAGTAAGTATGTTTCTCCCCCGATGTTACAAAACAGTAAAGAGTTAAAAGGGGGCCGTGAACTCACCTTGAGTTTGTGTATACTTGTAATGATACTTGTTGTAGTCAAACTTGACTATTCGTACCCTAGATACCAAAGGGTAAATTGTGTTAAGATCGAACGTCTTATATTGCAAATTGTTCACCGACCTTGTAAATCTGGTTTTTTTTGTTTAAATGTCTTCTTAGATTTTCAACACTTGTTTTGTTACAAAAACAGTTCCAAGTTACTGCCCAATGAGACTGATGACCAGGTATCGAAACTACATAGTTTCGATTGAACAGAACAGATGTCGAAACTTACTAGTTTCGATTGAGTAAGCTGGGTATCGAAACTTCCTAGTTTCGATTGGGCAATAGGTATCGAAACTTCCTAGTTTCGATTGAGTAGACAGGTATCGAAACTACCTAGTTTCGATTGAGTAAACTGGTATCGAAACTCCCAGTTTCGATTGAGTAAACTGGTATCGAAACTACAGTTTTGATTACTCGACTTCTATTTGACATAATCAGTCCTGCATATTTTTAGGTTTTAATCTTGAATTCGACACTCTTCTGGTTATCTTTCTTGCGTTTGAATATTTTGTATGTTTAGCTACAGTTTTTAAAGAAAATAATATGAATAATATTGAGTTTTTACCTAAAACAGAGAATGATGATTTTGAGAGAAACAGAGAATGATTTTGAGCTCCTTAGCTTGATTCTTGAGAAAAATACTTGGAACTCTTCTTATAGCACCGAATTATGGTGGATTTTGCCTTAAACTGGACTTTGACTTGAAGAAAATGGGGAATATTGCCGTAAGAAAATGAGGAAGGCAAAAGAAATTGTGAGATTTTGATTGAGGAGAGTATGGTTCATATCTGCATTCTCGCAGGTATGGTATGGGTTTAAAGATAAGGAAGATGAGAGAGAAGAAAATAGTAGTGTGAAAAGGGGGGGGGTCTTCTCTGGCTTCGGCCGAGAAAGTCAAGGAAAATGGGTTGGGGTTAAATAAATCAAACAATTAGATTTAAGTGTAAATTTAACCACTAGTGTTCGTATTTAGTCGGGTTATCCTGGTACGTGAACCGGTAACTCCTAGAATTACCAAATATGAAATGAGACCATGTACGGTTTTTGTTAGACCTTAATATCCTTGTTTGTGAAATTAAGTAAATCACAAAAACAATTATAATGTAAACTCGTTTATAACATGTACGGATATTGACCTGAAATGTCGGGTGTCACATGAACCGTGTGTGTAAGCCTTACCTTGACCAGTTCGTTATTGTTTTCATCGACGACATCCTCATTTATTCCAAGAACAAGGAGGAACATGAGGAACATCTACGCCTAATTTTGGAACTACTTAAGCAAGAACAACTGTATGCGAAGTTTTCCAAGTGTGAATTTTGGATCCGGGAAGTTCAGTTTCTAGGGCATGTGGTTAATGAGAAAGGGATACATGTCGACCCATCCAAAATAGAAGCCATCAAGAATTGGGCAGCACCGACGACTCCGACTGAGGTGCGACAATTTCTGGGACTGGCTGTATATTACCGTCGATTCATCGAAGGATTTTCCAAAATTTCTCAACCTCTCACCGCCCTAACTGAAAAAGGAAAAGCCTATAATTGGGGCGATAACCAAGAGTCAGCTTTCCAACACCTCAAACAGAAACTTTGCAGTGCACCTATTTTAGCTCTTCCGGAAGGAACCGATGATTTTGTAGTGTATTGTGATGCATCTATTCAAGGTCTGGGTTGTGTCTTAATGCAACGCGAGAAGGTAATCGCATACGCTTCACGTCAGTTAAAGATTCACGAGAAAAAAATACACCACTCATGATCTAGAGTTGGGAGCAGTAGTTTTTGCACTTAAGATATGGAGACATTACTTGCACGGTACCAAATGCACCATCTACACCGATCACAAAAGCCTCCAGCATATCTTCGATCAGAAGGAGTTGAACATGCGACAACGTCGTTGGGTTGAACTTTTAAATGATTACGACTGTGCGATCCGGTATCATTCGGGTAAAGCTAACGTTGTGGCTGATGCACTAAGCCGAAAGGAAACGAGACCCAAACGAGTTCGAGCGTTACAACTTACTATTCACCCTGGATTGCCTGACAGAATCCGTAGTGCTCAACTTGAAGCCTTGAAAGAAGATAACCTACCGTTAGAAGGTACACGTGGCATGGAAGCACAACTTGAGGTAAAATCTGATGGAATTCGTTACTTCGTCGAACGAATATGGATTCCAGTGTTCGGAAACTTAAGGGAACTAATCATGGATGAAGCTCATAAATCTCGTTACTCCATCCATCCGGGTTCCGATAAAATGTACCATGATCTAAAAGTACTATATTGGTGGCCGAAGATGAAGGCAGATATAGCCACCTATGTTAGTAAGTGTCTGACCTGCGCGAAGGTCAAAGTTGAATATCAAAAACCATCCGGTCTTCTACAACAACCAGAAATTCCCATGTGGAAATGGGAACAAATATCCATGGATTTCATCACCAAATTACCACGAACCCCTACTGGATGTGATACTATATGGGTAATTGTTGATCGATTAACAAAACCTGCTCATTTCCTAGCAATCAAGGAAACCGACAAAATGGATAAGCTTACTCGTACATACTTGAAAGAAATAGTCTCTCGGCACGGGGTGCCAATCTCCATTATTTCGGATCGTGATGCACGATTCACTTCTCGTTTCTGGCAGTCGTTACATAAGGCCTTAGGCACGCGTCTAGATATGAGCACAACATACCATCCTCAAACTGATGGCCAAACTGAACGTACTATCCAAACTCTGGAGGACATGCTACGAGCTTGTGTGATCGATTTCGGTAACACTTGGGAGTCTCACCTACCGTTGGTGGAGTTCTCCTACAACAACAGTTATCACACTAGCATCAAGGCAGCTCCATTTGAAGCACTTTATGGACGGAAATGCCGTTCTCCCATTTGTTGGACCGAGGTTGGAGATAGCCAACTCACAGGTCCTGAACTTGTATTTGAAACTTCCGAAAAGATCGTCCAAATTAGAAACCGTATGGCGGCAGCTCGTGATCGTCAAAAGAGCTATGCCGACAAGCGTCGTAAACCTTTGGAGTTTCAAGTAGGTGACATGGTCTTACTCAAAGTCTCACCTTGGAAAGGTGTCATTCTTTTCGGGAAACTAGGTAAACTGAATCCTCGTTATGTTGGACCTTTCAAAATATTAAAGAGAATCGGACCAGTAGCGTATCAACTGGACTTACCTGAAGGACTGAGTGGTGTACACAATGTCTTTCACATCTCAAATTTAAAAAAATGTCTAGCTGACGAATCTCTCGCAGTTCCTCTTGAGGAACTACACGTTGATGAACAGTTACGTTTCATCGAAGAACCTGTGGAAATTATGGATAGGGAAGTTAAAACGTTAAAGCACAGTAAGATCCCAATTGTCAGAGTTCGTTGGAACTCGAAACGCGGACCGGAATTCACTTGGGAGCGCGAGGATCAGATGATGCGCAAATATCCTAATCTGTTCAAGCACTCCGCGTCAAATTCTTAAGGTACTATTTAATTTTCGAGACGAAAATTCTTTCAACTAGGGAATGATGTGAAACCCTAGAATTTTTTATTTATTTATTTTAATTTTCGGGACGAAAATTCTTTCAACTAGGGAAAGATGTGACAATCGGACTTTTTAGGTTAACCCCGTTAACTATTCCGTTAAGTTTCTTATTAAAAACTTAACCCCGTTAATCAAATCTAACTCCAAGAACTAATTCGGTCACAATATCAACTCAAAAATACAAGGACTAGGACTGTAATTACCCTAAACCTATTTGATTGACTTTCTAAGTCAAAATTAAGAATTTTGTGTTCAGTTTGACTTTTAAAAGTCAAACCCGTGGATTCTTGACTCAAAATTGAACTCCACGGCGGAAATTCGTAGAGGTTGTAACCGAAATACACAATCCCTATCATAAACGCACATCATTAGAACTATTACACTACCATTAACTCGAATTAACACCAATTATGAACAATAATAACGTAACCGTCACCTCTATCATCCCCGATCATCAAATTGATCAAAACCATGTATCATTTTCACGAATTGAACTCCTGCACACACTCGACGAACCTCTGTGAAGCTTCTGCACGCGTTGAATCGATCGGAGAAGCATCCACACTCGCCGGAGAGCAAACCATTCTCGGTCGGCACCTGTTCTACTAGTACACTACCAATTCGAGCATTATTCTGGTAACTTTTACATCCTTTAGCTTCATTTTTACATCAAGATCGTAAGCCCTAACCTAATCAGGGCTTACATTACCAAATTGAACCCAATCCAGATTCTAGGGTTCATACGAAACCGATTTAATCAAACTTTATTTTAGAACCTGTTTAAATACAATTAAATTATATCATTAGATTCGTAATCCTCCATTTGATGAAAGCCCTATGCCAATTCACTGCCATAATATCGAAATGACCATGACCCGGAATCTAGGGTTATTCATAAAATCGATTTGGGGGTTTCGACCTTAAACTCAACCACAATCAAATTAAATTACTTGGTTAGATTCGAAATGATCGAATGAGTAAAATCCCCATGATTTCAAGGATTTCTAACATCAGAAATATTCAAATCGATCCCACGTTTTCAAATTAGGGTTTCGGCCTTCAATCTCAAATTAATCGATTCAGAACTTGATGTTTTTCAAATTAAAACTCACCCCAGGTTCGAAATCTTGTAAAGAACATAACCCCTGTATCAATTGGTTTGATAGTTGTCAAAATCGACGGATTTGGAGGGTGTTTGGTTCGGGTCGCGACATAGAGGAAGAAAACAGGGGAGTTTAGGATTAAAACCATTTTATTCCGGGTTTGTGTGCGATAGCCTAGCGGCCGGGACTGGTTAGAGCAGTGTGCGTGTGTGGGAGAGACTCGGGTTCGAGACCGGGCTCCCACAATTATTTTTAAACATTTTTCTGTTAATATTTAATTAATAAAAATCAAACCCTATAATATTATATTATTATATAAATGTGTTTTAGCCCGGGAAACAACCCGTGGGCTCGGGTTTGATTTTTGTAACAAATTGTATTTCCACTTTTAAAAATATCGTGTTCGTATTATTTTCAAACCGTAATCTCGTATAAAATAATATAATAATATTATTTTCAACCCGTATTCGATGTTAATAAAATAATATATAAATTATATTATTTTCAACTCATTCAATTTCCTGGTGTGACATTTGTTTTAAAAACTATAAATAATATATATACAATATTATATTATTTACCTACGTTAATTACCCCGATTAAAAATAATATATTTATTATTTTTCCACTCCAAGGATTATTTAGTAAATCCTTCGTACTTAAAAATAATATATAAATTATATTATTTTCCCAACCTTTGTAAACGACTCAAACACATTAAAATAATTATTTAATTATTATCCGTTATCAACATTCGACGCGTAACGCGAATTTCCTAAAATCATTACAATAAGATATATATATATATATAAAACTCCGTAGACACATTCGTTTATTCTTAAATCCGTAGAATGCGTTAGGGCATTCTAGTCTTCCGTGTCGTTGTCACAATTCCCATTTTATCCCTAATTTATGTGTTTATAATTTTAGGGCATTCGTAAGTCGTTTGAGACTTACACACGTGGTTCCAACTATCCTTTGTGTGATACTACCTACAACGCAACGCAGGTGAGTTTTCACGGCCCCTTTTTACTGTTTTAACTTGGGGGAGAAAACATGCTTAAACTGCTTTTGAGATTTTGTATTTCATATGTTATCAATGTTAAAGCTAAGTGTAACACGCTATCACAGAAAGTCCTCATCTTATCTCGAACCGTTAATATGGATCTTAGCGAGGTAATGTTTAGTAGTACTACTGGGTTTGACAAATCCCACCCGCCTTAGTCGCGCTAACTCGATTGGATATCGAACGGGTGAAATGTTAGCCTACTCACATGGCCAGTATTGATAGACCTGGCAGGAGGCAATAAACAAACAGTCAGTTTCGGTTCCGAGCACTTGAGCTAAACATGAACATAGTTTAGCTACCTATAGATACATATTGAATGATCATAAATCTGGTAAACGCTTACGTATTTATTTGAAACCTGTGAACTCACCAACCTTGTGTTGACACTTTTTCTTACATGTTTTCTCAGGACGCTAAGCTAAGACACAGGTGCACGTGTAACGAACCAAAATCCGGGTCTCGTTATAAATGAATAAATATTTCTAAATAAATATTATGGGAAAATAATATTTTAGAAATAAGTTGAAACAAGCGGGTTTCAAGTTAGTAACGGGGTTATACTAGTTTTTAACTAGTTTTGGAAAGATATGGGTGAAATTGAAAGTTGAGGGACTAAAGGTGTAAAGTGGCCAAAATCTGCTATTTGACTTGGTGAAAGTCAAAATTGAGTCTCATTTGGTGTTTAGGTCGTTCAAGAGCAAAGGAGAAAAAGAGGAAACGGGTTTGGAGCTTGAATCTTGCATTTGAAGCTCGGAATGAGGAGGTTTTGGCTCACACAACACTTTCCTAACATCAAGTAAGTGTTAATCATCCTTTTGATCTCACTTTAGATGTGTTCTTGATGGGTTTTGAAAGAAAACCGAAATTTTGTATGCATGTGATGAAATGGTGTTAGATTATTGATAATCTAGCTAAACTAAAGGTAAAGAGTAGTGATTAACATCCTAGAACCCTTTGATTATGATTTTGAAAAGTTAGGGTTCATATGGTGGAAATTGGGGGTGTTTGGATCATGATGATAAATGGCGAATTAATGAAGATTAAGTGTTTTTAAAATGTTAGACACTTGAGCAAACACCAAATTAACTTAATAATAATTTTTGAAAGAAGAATTAGTGTTAAGATTAAGTTAATGAAACTCAAGTAGGTGAGTTTGTGGTGAAAGAGGGTGTTTGGCTATGAGGATAACCCAAACGGGTCAATTTGGGTTGGAATTGGGAAATTGGGTTGTGAACTCAATTGTAATGAAATGTTGGTATATGTTAGATTACTAAACTAGGCGAATGTGTTTAGGTAATCAAATTGCAAGCTTGAGAACGGTGCGGGATCTTCTAACCCGAAAGGTAAGTGCCTATGCACTTACTTAGTATTGATGATAAATGGTGAATTTTGTGAATTATGTGTTATGTGATTGTGTACATACTTGTGATATGATAAATTGTGAATGATTTAGTGTGTACAATGAACGAATGTAATTATAGTGTTAAGCTATAATGGAAATGGATCATGTGTTGATCATAAATGAAACGGGGATAAATGAGTTTTATGCAAGATTGTATGCATAATGTGTAAAGTTGCATAATTTGTTATGTGGTATGAATGAGCATGAAATTGTATGCAAATTTGAAGGAATGTAGTTATAGTATTTATACTATAATGGATATGTCGATATGGAGTTATGGTCTATGAACCATAATGGATAGAATGGATATGGAGTTATGGTCTATGAACCATAATGGATAGAATGGATATGGAGTTATGGTCTATGAACCATAATGGATAGAATGGATACGGAGTTATGGTCTATGAACCATAATGGATAGAATGAATATGGAGTTATGGTCCAAGTACCATAATGGATAGAATGGTTATGGAGTATAATCTCGTATCCTAAATGGATATGAAGTTATGGCCTACGTGCCATAATGGAAATGGAAATGTGGTAATGAAATGATGAAAGAAACTTGTATGTGAAAAGTATGTGTATGAAAACCTTAATTGACCAAATGGGTGCAAACGGGTCAAATGGGTCAAATGGGTGAATTATGATCTAGTGTTATGATGGAAATGAGATTGTGGCCAATGTGCCATAATGGAAAAGGAAATGTGTTAATATGAATGATAAATGAAAAGAATGAAACATGTAGGTGAAATACAAGTGTTATGTAGCCAAATGTTAAAATTTGGTGGAAACGGGTCAAATGGGGGAATGGGTGGAAACAAGTAGAATTTACTTGTTTGTTATGTTTTATCTTCATTACTAATGGTGTTATGTTTTGTGGTTATGTAGGAAAAGCTCCGATGTAGTCCAAGTCAAGTCCAAGGCTCTGGCGGGTTCTCGTATGTGCAAATGATTGGTTTTTGGGCTATGTATTGAAATCCTCGAAAGGGGTGTGCGTTTGGGTCAAGAATTTATGTTTTGGTGATTTTGTGGTGTAGGTAAACTTTTGGTCAAAACCCAGGTGTCGGGTATTTTTAGTTTGTGTTTTGGATGCAAAAAGTTGGAAAAATGGCAAAGTTTGAAATCTGCAGCTGAAGGGAAACTCACTGGAAATCTGGTGCCTCGCGGTACGCGAAGAACCTGGTATGGTTCTTTCGCGGTACGCGAGGGACAAGTTATCCGGATTGCCTTCCTTTGGCTCTCTCGCGGTACGCGAAGATCATAGTGGTATCCTCTCGCGGTACGCGAGAGGTTTGAATTCCGGGTAAGAATTTTGGGACTCCCTCGCGGTACGCGAGGGAGGTGGCCAAAACGCCTCGCGGTACGCGAGGATAAAAAAAAAAAAAAAAATCTTGGGATAAAAGTCTTCCGCGCGTTTTCGTATTTTAAAAGTGGTGTGTTACAACTTGGTATCAGAGCAATGGTTTGAGGGATTTGGTGTGGTGGCACCAAACTCAAACCGGATGCTCTTGATATGGGGGAAAATGATACGAGAATCCATGAAGGACTTGACTAAGACTCGGAGCTTGCGGAAATGAAAGGTTAGTAATGATTTGATAAAATGATAATATATATATATGGTGTATGTATATATGTATGATGAATGTTGTTAAGGTGTTATGTGTGCCGAAACTTGTTTTGTGACTTGTTATATGGAGATGGTAATTACAATTGGGCATGGCGTACTATTAAACATGTCTGGCCAATATGTTTAATAAGACGGGATGTGCAAGGGTCTTTATGATAACCATATGACAATGAACATTTGCAAGGATTAGGTGAAGGTGATTATATGTGTATGTATGTTTATGGATGATTATATGGGGATAATACATATGCACAAAGATAAGATATAGTGCCTTAACAAGTGGGTAGATTAAAGACCTATAAGCAGGTAGAACATCTACAACTTGGTTAAAATTTCTCGGGAAGACTAAGGGGCACATGTGTAAGTAGAAGAAATGGTGGACGCAAGTCATCTTAAGGACTCGAGTACGTTAGAGTCTAGACGTGTATCACCTCGTGGGTGGTGAGGAACATGGAATGTGTTGGGAGAAATAGAATGCATCAACCTAGCGGAGGATGGCTAGAGCTTTCTATCATGTGGTATTGATCTTCCTTCGAGGAAGATAGGGATATTTGAGGCAATCCTTGAGAGGAACAGAATGAAGCCTTGAGAGCGGAAAGTATATCGTTTGGCGAACCGAAGTGGAAGGAAAACCTTGTTTTCACAAGGGGATTCGTGGTGTGCAAACCAAAAGAGTTGAAAGGTGAGAGAATTAATCTTTGATTAATTAGCAGTTGATCACTATAATGGTATTGGCTTTGAAGCAATCCATGGTGATTGAAAGAAGGTGCATCACTCGCGATGAGTTGACTTCAGGTCGTGGCGGAAATTTGGTAGATTTTGATCCGATGATTGTAGAAGAGGTGATGGGTTACTTAGTAACCATATCATAGTCAAGTATGATAAAGGGGTGACGTGTTAATCTGTTCTCATTAGAGACAGTGAAACACGAGGCATACGAATTGGTGTGTATACATGGCTTGTGCCATTGACATCAACCGGGGATATAAAGGGATACTTAGTATTCCAGTTGAGAAAAGGGGATTTGATAAGGGTCATTGCACCCATGTGATTGTTCTATAGTACATAAACTTTTCGGTGGAAAAGGAAAATGGAAGAGTGCGTTTTGGCACTGACAGTCGGTGATAGGATAAAAACTGACTAAAGGTCTCACGGTTTGTGGACTTTATGGTCAAGGGGTAAATGATAAAATGTACATAGGTGGAATGTGTACATAAATGGTGGATGAAGTCTTAGAACTTCATAAATGATGTTGGAAGTCTTTTGGACTTCACAAACGGTGTTTGAAAGCGAAGTCTTCGAACTTCAAAAGGTGGATTCGGTGATTTAGATCCTTAAATCTCAAAGGATGACTTACGTTTAAGTCAATGGAAATTCTTAGGATGTTTGGGTCGCAGATAGGAATCTTCCTCCCAGTGTTGTAAAAGAGGATTCAAGTAAGGAAGTTATCGTATCCTTACTTGAGGAGGTTGCATGCTTTATCGATTAAGAATTGATGAGCTGAAGACTCGAGCTTCAAGGGGTATTATGTTTGGGTGTTGGGATCCACGAATCCCAAGAGGTATGAACTTGAGACCTTGAGTCTCAATGGGTGGATTGGTGAGATAGCTTTGAAATTTTCATTTAAGAGGTGAATGACGTGGGATTAGAACTTGGATTTCCTTAGTTGTCAAACGTGTTGACTACTCGTATAAGGTGGTTCAAAAATCCAAGTATCCCATGGTTAGGAGTGTTGAAATTCAAGTGGAAACTTGACGTCATAAAAGTTTTCCTTTGAAATGTGGTGTTTCGGGTTTGAGATCATAGGAGGATAGGTTCACGTATCGTTGGGTTGTCCAACATGGGGACTTTATTGGTGGATAGATTAATGTTTGGGAACTTCTCAGATGAAACGAGTGGGCTCCATAATACATTATGCGTGACCAAACACGAAATCGTTAGGAGGTTGGAACTGTTGTTATTTCATTATGGTGAAGATAAGATAAATGATAAACGTTTCGCCTAATTGAAACAGAGACCATCTTAGATAGTGGGCGATCTAATTGGTGCAAAAAGTAGACAAAATGCGTTTTCGTCGTCGAAGGAACCATTAAAGACGGAGTTAACACTTGGTGGGGATTTGAAGATGGAACGGGTGGTTCTTATGTTGACAAGCTTTGGGAAAATAATTCGGGGTTAAAGACATGCTTTGATAGGATTTGGATTCCTAGGTTGTCAAGTGTTTTGACAACTATTTTAGATGAGGCGCATAAATCCAAATATTCTATCCATCCGGGGGCCACAAAGATATTTTATGATTTAAGGTATCATTTTTGGTGGCCGGGTACGAGGCGTGAAGTTGTTAAGTATGTTGAAGGGTGTCTCACATGCTTAAGAGTAATGGCGGAACACCAAAAGCCGTATGGAAAGCTTCAACCGCTTGAAATACCGCTTTGGAAATGGGAGAATATAGCTATGGATTTGATCACTAAACTACCAAAGACCCGAAAGGGTTATGATGCGATATGGGTAGTAGTGGATCGGTTGACGAATAGTGCATAATTCCTTCCTATAAAGGAAACGTACTCATCGAATAGATTGACAGAGTTATATGTACAAGAGATTGTGTCACGCCATGGGGTGCCGGTGTCGATTATATCGGACCGGGATACGAGATTCACTTCTCGTTTTTGGAAGAAATTCCATGAGGACATGGGAACGAGGTTGAACCTTAGCACCGCCTATCATCCACTAATGGATGGGCAAAGCGAGCGAACGATTCAAACGCTCGAGGATTATGATGCGAGCGTGTGCTCTGGATTTTTGGGGAAAGTTGGGACGATCATTTACCGTTGGCAGGAATTTTCTTATAACAATAGCTACCGTTCTAGTTTTGGTATGCCGCCTTTCGAGGCGTTGTATGGGAGAAAGTGTCGAACACTCGTGTGTTGGGGTGAAATTGGTCAACGGGAACTTGGTAATGTCGAGGCGGTCAAGGAAACTAATGATAGTATTGACCAAATTAGAGCACGCTTGAAAACGGCTCAAGATCGCCAAAAGTCCTATGCGGATAATAGGAGGCGGGCGATTGAGTTCCAAGTGGGGGACGTTGTGCTTTTGAAAGTCTCTTCTTGGAAATGGGTGATACGGTTTAGGAAACGGGGAAGTTAAGCCCACGTTTCGTCGGACCGTTTAAGATGATAGTAAGGGTGGGTGCGGTAGCTTATGTTTGGAGCTACCGGAGGGACTAAGCAGACTTTATAGCACGTTTCATGTGTCTCATTTGCGAAAATGTTTGACGGATGAATCTACTTTTGTCCCATTGGAGGATATTGAATTGGATGATAAGTTGATTTATGTTGGGGAAACGGTGGCAATCTTGGATAAAAAGGTGATGCGTGTACGCATTAAAGAGATTAGCCAAGTTTTGGCAAGGTGGAAACGTAAGAAGGGAGCGGAAATGACTTGGGAAACCGAGGAGGAAATGCCCAAATATTATCCGAACCTTTTTATGTGAAGTCGGGTTTCGGGGACGAAACCCAAATAAGGGGAGGTGATTTGTAACGAACCAAAATCCGGGTCTCGTTATAAATGAATAAATATTTCTAAATAAATATTATGGGAAAATAATATTTTAGAAATAAGTTGAAACAAGCGGGTTTCAAGTTAGTAACGGGGTTATACTAGTTTTTAACTAGTTTTGGAAAGATATGGGTGAAATTGAAAGTTGAGGGACTAAAGGTGTAAAGTGGCCAAAATCTGCTATTTGACTTGGTGAAAGTCAAAATTGAGTCTCATTTGGTGTTTAGGTCGTTCAAGAGCAAAGGAGAAAAAGAGGAAACGGGTTTGGAGCTTGAATCTTGCATTTGAAGCTCGGAATGAGGAGGTTTTGGCTCACACAACACTTTCCTAACATCAAGTAAGTGTTAATCATCCTTTTGATCTCACTTTAGATGTGTTCTTGATGGGTTTTGAAAGAAAACCGAAATTTTGTATGCATGTGATGAAATGGTGTTAGATTATTGATAATCTAGCTAAACTAAAGGTAAAGAGTAGTGATTAACATCCTAGAACCCTTTGATTATGATTTTGAAAAGTTAGGGTTCATATGGTGGAAATTGGGGGTGTTTGGATCATGATGATAAATGGCGAATTAATGAAGATTAAGTGTTTTTAAAATGTTAGACACTTGAGCAAACACCAAATTAACTTAATAATAATTTTTGAAAGAAGAATTAGTGTTAAGATTAAGTTAATGAAACTCAAGTAGGTGAGTTTGTGGTGAAAGAGGGTGTTTGGCTATGAGGATAACCCAAACGGGTCAATTTGGGTTGGAATTGGGAAATTGGGTTGTGAACTCAATTGTAATGAAATGTTGGTATATGTTAGATTACTAAACTAGGCGAATGTGTTTAGGTAATCAAATTGCAAGCTTGAGAACGGTGCGGGATCTTCTAACCCGAAAGGTAAGTGCCTATGCACTTACTTAGTATTGATGATAAATGGTGAATTTTGTGAATTATGTGTTATGTGATTGTGTACATACTTGTGATATGATAAATTGTGAATGATTTAGTGTGTACAATGAACGAATGTAATTATAGTGTTAAGCTATAATGGAAATGGATCATGTGTTGATCATAAATGAAACGGGGATAAATGAGTTTTATGCAAGATTGTATGCATAATGTGTAAAGTTGCATAATTTGTTATGTGGTATGAATGAGCATGAAATTGTATGCAAATTTGAAGGAATGTAGTTATAGTATTTATACTATAATGGATATGTCGATATGGAGTTATGGTCTATGAACCATAATGGATAGAATGGATATGGAGTTATGGTCTATGAACCATAATGGATAGAATGGATATGGAGTTATGGTCTATGAACCATAATGGATAGAATGGATACGGAGTTATGGTCTATGAACCATAATGGATAGAATGAATATGGAGTTATGGTCCAAGTACCATAATGGATAGAATGGTTATGGAGTATAATCTCGTATCCTAAATGGATATGAAGTTATGGCCTACGTGCCATAATGGAAATGGAAATGTGGTAATGAAATGATGAAAGAAACTTGTATGTGAAAAGTATGTGTATGAAAACCTTAATTGACCAAATGGGTGCAAACGGGTCAAATGGGTCAAATGGGTGAATTATGATCTAGTGTTATGATGGAAATGAGATTGTGGCCAATGTGCCATAATGGAAAAGGAAATGTGTTAATATGAATGATAAATGAAAAGAATGAAACATGTAGGTGAAATACAAGTGTTATGTAGCCAAATGTTAAAATTTGGTGGAAACGGGTCAAATGGGGGAATGGGTGGAAACAAGTAGAATTTACTTGTTTGTTATGTTTTATCTTCATTACTAATGGTGTTATGTTTTGTGGTTATGTAGGAAAAGCTCCGATGTAGTCCAAGTCAAGTCCAAGGCTCTGGCGGGTTCTCGTATGTGCAAATGATTGGTTTTTGGGCTATGTATTGAAATCCTCGAAAGGGGTGTGCGTTTGGGTCAAGAATTTATGTTTTGGTGATTTTGTGGTGTAGGTAAACTTTTGGTCAAAACCCAGGTGTCGGGTATTTTTAGTTTGTGTTTTGGATGCAAAAAGTTGGAAAAATGGCAAAGTTTGAAATCTGCAGCTGAAGGGAAACTCACTGGAAATCTGGTGCCTCGCGGTACGCGAAGAACCTGGTATGGTTCTTTCGCGGTACGCGAGGGACAAGTTATCCGGATTGCCTTCCTTTGGCTCTCTCGCGGTACGCGAAGATCATAGTGGTATCCTCTCGCGGTACGCGAGAGGTTTGAATTCCGGGTAAGAATTTTGGGACTCCCTCGCGGTACGCGAGGGAGGTGGCCAAAACGCCTCGCGGTACGCGAGGATAAAAAAAAAAAAAAATCTTGGGATAAAAGTCTTCCGCGCGTTTTCGTATTTTAAAAGTGGTGTGTTACAGCACGTTAGGGCATGCATGGGATTCAACTGCTTTGCTTTGTGTCTATTTATGTTTGGTTGAATTATTCTATTGTACTTTGTTTGGTTTGGACGTTTGGACTTTTGAGACTTTTGGACTTTGGTTTTGGGCGCGTGTATTTTGCGCATTTACTTTCTTTACGCTTCCGCATTGATACTCTGATTTAAAATATATTTTCATTTTGAGTCCCATGTAGAGTCGTTCAAAGTAACTAATGTCTGAGATCCTGGTTCGTCACTTCCCAAACGGTAAAACTCCGTTAGTTGAAATTGGGGGTGTGACAAAGATTTATAAGACCAGCATCACACTAAGAACACCCAAGACCGGAGTATAGAAATTCCAACCGTTGTCGAACAACTTGAGTCGATTATTTGTGTATGTGATTACACTAGCGTGCCATTAGCTATATTAATACTAAATTTACTAACATGACATACGTAACAAACACCTAACACGTACAACAATGTAGAAATAATAATAACCTACAGCATTACTCAATAGAGGGTCACTGTTTGGATTACGAGTCAAGGATAACGAGTACGCAACACATTGTGAAGACAGTTGTAATCGTCAGTTACCGATCTTGATATTACAACGGGTTAAACCCGTACCAGAACCTATACATGTACCTGTACCTGCACCACACCTACAACTACTCCAGTTGTGGAGTCGTCTTTCTCTTCTGTCAGATGATTGCCTCCATTTGGTGTGGTATACATACTCTCTTTCATGATTTGCTGGGTTGGATGACAAAAACCCTCGCCATGAGGTATGACAGACGGGACTCCCTAATTTGGTGGGAACCCGAGGTGGAGAAGCAGGACTAAACGGGAGAGAACTTTAAGGGTCTAGAGACCCAAACACCCATTGTGATCATGTGGATCCACACATACATACAAACTTGGAGAATGAGTTGCTCGATACTAATTTGAGGATCTCTACCCTAAACATAATTCCCGACATCCACCATACACATCCTGTTATTAGAAGACACAAGTGGTGCCTCTCTACCATTGACCCCATCCAGCAACAGCCTTAGTCGGCAGATTCATGAGTATCGATACACATGACTACGAGTAATCCGATAGAACATACACACTCTTGCACGAGAGTGCAACACGATGACACGATCTAATGAACATTTCAGATCCCTTTTAACTGAGAGTTCGGGATAGGAGAAATACTATAGGTATCATGCAAAGTAAATTATCATTACGGGTGCACACATAATCATAATTTGTAGTGCATGAGAACTCTAGTGAGTCTTACTGTCCGAGTTGATGTTCATGATTAATCCGTATTCCTAATTCCAATTCATACACATACGATTGTTGATCGAAATTAATATAACGATAGGGCTGAGCCAAAAGGCATTAGATGATGTGATGCATTATCGCAGGTGACATGGAAATGTACATCATCTCTTTCATCTTCGAATTCTAATGAATCCAAAACCCTTATCGAGATTTCATTGGCATGACAATTTCGACCATAACACTAAGTATGTCTGTTCTAAGTTGATTTGACCTTAGTATTTGGACCGAATCTAGAAATTCTCTATAAGTACTATTAGAACTCTTGAAATTCAGCTATAGATTTTCTATTTTCAATTTCGTTATCTATCTACCAAAGCATGAGGCTGATATACAGACTCTTAAACGTACCCAGAGAAAATACAAAACTCTAACACTTGACACTCATTACCTTAATTCTATGGCTTAAGCCCTTGCGCGAAGGACTTTAAGGCTATAACCGATACAGGTGAAATACGAAATGGTAAATCATGATAATATCGTTCAAAGGCCAAGGACGTTACAAGCATACTATACTACGAATTGTTGGCAAATAATTAATTCGACCCTCTTCATCGCTAAATCACGAGACATATTCTGAACCCTTATGATTCATTGCAACCAACTTCGATAGGAAACCAGGACCTAATTTGAAATCTGAGGATTTAATTCTCTGTTATACGATTGATGACCATTTAAGACCGTACGTGATGTAGGGTTTAATAACCCGTGTTTATATCCCGTTGCGCGTGCGTTTTAGTTGTTTTGAGTTGTATAGTTGTTTGGTTTTATGCGTTTTTGTGGTTGTGTCTACCTCTCAGGTTTATGCGCTAAATGAGCGGAAAACGAAGTATAATGGAGAAGGCATGGAAGTACAGGGGGTTAAAATGTAAAAAGTCAAGTTTACTGGAAATTAGGTCTCTCGCGGTACGCGAAGACCTTGGAGGAATCTCTCGCGGTACGCGAGGAATCAAAGAAGGTTGCCCGACAATTTTGTCCTTCGCGGTACGCGAAGGACTTGTCCAAGACTTTCGCGGTACGCTAAGAAGTCTAGAGGCGCGCCCGATTAGTTTATCCCTCGCGGTACGCGAGGGACTTGCCTACCATCTTCGCGGTACGCGAGAAACATGTTTTACGAGAAAAATTAACCTAAATCAGCCTTTCACCTCTATCAGCCCCTATTCCGACTTCCATTGATTCTAGCCGTCCCAAGGCTCCAGGAAGGGAATTTCTACCATAGTTGGACCGATTGTTCTTGATATTTCATGATTGTAAGTTCTAACACATTATATTTTATTGTTGTTATGGATATGAGTAGCTAAATCCATTGTAGTCCTCTTTGGGTCTAGGGTTTTGTGACCACTTGTAATTTCTTGTATGATTAGCTTGGTTTGTAATCTTGATTGGCATGTTAAGCCATATGATTCCATTTATTTATTGAATACTTTTAACTTCATTGATTGATTTCGAAATGTTGTTCAAGTCTCAATAGTCTCGGGTTTCTTTACATCGGGGACAATTTGGGGGTTGGATTATAGTTGGTTTGTCATTGGTGGTTGTATGAGAATAAGTTTTATTCACAACGGGTTCTCATATTATCACTGAATTCAATTGAACCATATGATTATGTCTATATAATTGCTTGCTAATTGTCTTGAATGAACTTGTGTTTGCATACACGAACCCTAGAGAGGATTACCTTTCTCATTATTGTTTTAAACCTAATTCCAAATCAGTTTATTGTTTTTTGTCTTTGAATAATTGTAACAAAGTAACACTTTCCACATACTACTCGTGGATACGATACTCTACTTACCCTTAATAGTTAAGGTGTTTAAGCATTGTTTTTTATTGACCAAACGACATCGATCAAAATGGCGCCGTTGCCGGGAGTTGGTGCGCGTAGTGTTAATTTGTTATTGTTTGCTACATCTCACAACAAATCAAAATTCTTATTTATTTTTATTGTCTTATTTTATTTTGTTTTGTTGTTTGTGTTGTGTAGGTGATTTTTCAGTTGTATGCATCATACAAGACACTCCAACAAATCCTCTCCATTGCTCTTTGATCAAGAAATTGAGAAGACTGCCAGACAGAACAGGGTTTTTCATAGAACTAACCGTGTTGTGTCTTCTCCAACCAACATGGAGAATAAACAGGATCATGGGAAGAAATCTGATCTGCCTCCTGCAGGTCAGTTACCACCAGAGCTGCAAGCCACCTCAGGCATGTTCTCATCATCTGTTCCTCCACCAAGAACATATGAGAACCTCAACCAATCTACTAGCCAAATCCCACCACTACCAAACTTTGGCCACTCCCTACAAGTAAGCCAATCCTTTGAGTTTAAACCTGAAGCTCACTATTCTTGAGTAGTGACAGATCCCCTACCACCACCAACTTCACAACCCCCAATCATAAATCCGTCCTTATTTCACTCAACCCCACCACCAGGTTTCCATCTATACACTTCCGGCCTAAATTATGAGGATGAAACAGATGGCTTTAATGATGATGAGTTTGACGGTTATGAGGATGAGGGTGTTGACAGAAGGGAAAGACAGAGGAATAGGCCACAGTGTACAGGAGAAAGGATACAGGTGTTCGGTTTGAAAGGTCGAATGAGCATCAGTTTGATCACAGGTTGCCACATCAACCACCTCAGCATGATATTCCTCCACCAGTCCCACCACCATAGCAGCCTGTGAACAGGCAAAGACGACCGGGTCCTAGGAATGTCATTCCTCCTGTTGACAATCCGGGAGGCATTCTAAGGAGACATGACAGGGCCCTATTAGAGGAGTTGAGAGCCACTTCAGACCATCTATTGCTTACAATCCATCTCCAGTTGTTATTCCATAACAACATGGAAGGTCATTTGAAGTGCGTTTTCAGGCAATCCAAAATTTGCCTAAGTATCATGGTCGAGGAACAGAAGAGCCATATTTGCATCTGAGTGCTTATGATTCCATGTGCAACACTATTGGAGGACATGGATTCACACCTGATGATGTGAAGTTGGTATTTTTACAATTCACCCTAGAAGACAAGGCTCAACAGTGGTTTCATTCTTTGCCTTCGGCTTCTATCTACACTTGGGGTGATATGCAACAACAGTTCTTGGATGAATTCTACACCAATCAAAGAACTAGTGATGCAAGAAAGAACATCAGGAACTTCCAACAACAATCTGGGGAGCTGTTTAATGAATCTTTCCTTCGATTCAAGATGTTGATAAAGAATTGCCCACACCATGGTTTGCAAATGTGGGAGATGTTGAATGCCTTCCATGAAGGCTTGACAGATAATAATGTTGTGACCTCAATTATATCTCTAATGGTACATTTGGTACCAATTTTGAGGATGTTGACTGGGATTATCTAGAGAGGATGGCTATGACATTAAAGAGGAAAGCCCAATCTTCTAGGCGGGGAAGGCATTCGGTGGTTAGAGCGGTTGATAGCCCTAGTGTTGAGGCAAGCAGGCTAGAGAAGTTATAGAAACAAGTTGCCAACATGGGTATTGGGGGTCAACAATATGAGGTATGTGAGCAATGTGGAGAGTTAGGGCATAATGGTGCCAATTGTACAGCTAACTTTGAAGATGTAAACTATGTGCAAGGAGGTGGTAGAAGCTATGATATGAACTCCAACAAGTACCACTTGGGCCTTAGAAACCATCACAACTTCCGTTATGGGGATGCCTCAAATCAAGCCAACCCCAACTTTCGAGGTAGTGGTCAAAGAGCTCAACAGCCATTCCCACCCCGAAACCAAAACTACAATCAAAACAACAATCAACGGGGGTATCAAAGGGGGAAGGAGCAAGGAGGATCATCTGGATCTTCCAATCAGAGCAATGAGGATGTGATGTTGGATCTTTTGAAGTCTATCCAACAAGATTTGCAAAAGAAGAGTCAAGCCGATGATGTGCGTGATAAAGCCTTCCAATTCATGACTACTCAAATGGGGCAATTTGCCACTGAAATAGCAGAGTTAAATAAAAGTAGTGGAAAGCTTCCAAGTGACACGGTGACCAACCCATCTTATCACACTTCAGGGAACAGAAACATGAAGAACAACCATGTAGGCAAGGTTAGTATTCTCCGAAGTGGTAAGGTTTATGATAATAAGGTTGCACCTCCACCACCTTTTGTTGATGGTGTGGTGGAGGACATTGATGAGAATGATGCTAGTGATGATGAACCCTAACCGATTCCATTTACACGGGTTGCTTTTCCAAAAGAACCACCTTTTTCTAAAACATCATCTACTGTTGATAATGGGGGAGTGGTGCCTCCAAGGGTGCCATTCCCTGCTTCTTTAGTGAATGTAGGTAAACAGGTGGCAGACAAGAAGCGAGGTCCTCAACAAGAGGAAATCTGGGAACTCTTCAAACATGTAAAAATTAATATACCGCTTCTTGATGCAATTAAACAGATACCGGTCTATGCTAAGTATTTGAAAGATTTGTGCAATCAGAAAAGGCACCACAAAATTCCTGAAAAGCTTGATCTGAATGCACGAGTCAGTGCAATCTTGACCGGTTCTCTTCCACCTAAACTTAAAGATCCAAGAGCGCCCATAATTTCTATACAAGTGGGTGATTTCAAAATGAGCAAGGCGCTATTGGATCTTGGAGTAAGTGTGAGCATCCTTCCTGAGAGTTTGTATGACCAATATGACTTTGGTCCTCTACGTCGAGCCAATACCACCGTGGTGTTGGCGGATTTGACCCCTAAACTTCCAAGAGGGATTGTTCATGATGTGATAGTGAAAGTGGATCAATTCTACTATCCGGTGGATTTCTTGGTTCTTGACTATGTGCAATCTGAAAATGTCACTGAACCAACTGTCATATTGGGTCGACCCTTCTTAGCTACATCCCACTCATTGATTGATTGTCGCTTAGGCACAGTTGATATGACATTTGGCAATAGAAGAGTCCGTTTAAATATCTTTTCAAATGAATCTAACCCTCTGCCAAGTGATGAATGCTTTATGGCAGACATCATTGAAGGATGCTATCCTTATTTCGAGGATGAATCCACAGAGGAGTGTTTTGTTTATGACAAGTTTGAACAGGAGCTGGAGATTGACTTGAGGGAGGAGTAAAAGCTTACTGAAGCTTTAGCTGTGAAGGATGGTAGACCTCCATGGACACATCATGTGGAGAGTCTACCCACAGAGATTGACTCGGGGCTACAACCATCACTTGTAAGCCCCCCAAAGGTAGAGTTGAAGGATCTCCCCAAAAACCTAAAGTATGCATTTCTAGGGGAGGGTGAAACTCTACCTGTCATCATTGCATCCAACCTGGATGAAGAACAGGAGGAGACACTACTGAAGGTGCTTCAAGATTACAAGGCCACAATTGGTTGAACTATTGTTGATTTGAAGGGTGGTAGTCCCTCCATTTTGATGCACAAGATCATCACAGACACAGATACGAGACCTTCACGGGACACACAACGCCGTCTCAATCCCAACATGCGGGAAGTTGTCAAGAAGGAGGTGTTGAAGTGGTTGGACGTCGGGATCATCTATCCCATTTCTGATAGCCCATGGGTGAGTCCAACCCAAACAGTGCTCAAGAAAACAGGTATACAGGTAATAACAGGTGATGATGGTGAGCAACTTGCCACTCGGCCGGTAACCGGGTGGCGTGTGTCTATTGATTACAGAAAACTGAATGCTGCCACATCGAAGGATCACTTTCCTTTGCCATTCATTGACCAAATCATAGAGAAGCTATCAGGTTAGAAAATTTACCGCTTTCTAGACGGTTACTCAGGTTATAACCAAATAGCCATCCATCCTGATGATCAGGAAAAGACCACCTTCACATGCCCTTATGGTACCTTTGCCTTTAGGCGGATGCCATTTGGGTTGTGCAACGCCCCAGCCACCTGTCAAAGGTGTATGATGAGTATTTTCTCGGACATGGACGGGGAGTCGCTTGAGGTCTTTATGGATGACTTCTCAGTTTTTGGCTCATCGTTTGAGGTTTGTTTAAATGAATTATCTAAAGTGTTGCAACGATGTGTAGAAACTAATTTGGTTTTAAGTTGGGAAAAGAGTCATTTCATGGTTCAAGAGGGTATTGTTTTGGGGCATGTAGTGTCAAGTCGGGGGATTGAGGTAGATAAAGAAAAAAATAGTGTCATTTCAACACTACCTCCCCCGATGAATGTCAAGGGTGTGCGCTCTTTTCTTGGGCACGCCGGGTTTTACCGTAGGTTTATAAAGGGATTTAGTGTTATCACAAAACCTTTATGTAACTTACTTCTTAAAGATGTGCCTTTTGAATTTGATCAAAATTGTTTAAATACTTTCCATGTTTTAAAAGATCAATTGGTACAAGCCCCAATCTTGCAATCACCAGACTGGAATCTTTCTTTTGAAATAATGTGTGATGCGAGTGATTATGCGGTTGGGGCTGGTTTGGGTCAAAAGGTAGACAAGAGACCCGTTGTTATTTACTATACAAGCAAGACCCTCTCTGGTGCTCAATTGAATTATACCACAACAGAGAAGGAGTTGCTTGTAGTTGTCTATGCCTTAGACAAAGTCCGGTCTTATATTTGGTGTAGTAAAGTAATTGTGTATTCTAATCATGCAGCTGTCGAATATTTGATGGCAAAGAAGGATGCTAAGCCTAGGTTGATCAGGTGGGTCCTTTTGTTGCAGGAATTTGATCTAGAGATCCGGGACAAGAAAGGATGTGAGAACTTCGTGGCTGACCATCTGTCACGAATTCAAAGGGAAGAGGAGGATGTCACTCCTGAGATTAATGAACGGGTCCCTGATGAATTTTTAATGTCTATTTCATCTTCTGATCCTTGGTATGCAGGTATTGCTAACTATTTGGTGACAGGTACTATTCCTGAAGACTGGACCAAGAAGAAGAAGAACAAATTCCTGACAAAGGTCAACTGGTACATCTGTGATGAACCGGATTTGTTCAAGGTAGGAGCGGACCAACTCATCCGGCGTTGCATTCCTGAATCTAAGATTCCGGCAGTGTTGGAGCTTGCACACGCGTCTGCGTGTGGTGGTCATTTCAGTGGCTAGAAAACAGGGCATAGGATATTATCTTGCGGGTTATTTTGACCCACCATCTTCAAAGATGCCTTTGAGTTTGCTAGGACTTGTACTAATTGCCAAAAGATGGGTAGTATCACTAAGAGGAACGAGATGCCCATGCAACCAATCCTTATGGTTCATATTTTTGATGTTTGGGGGATTGACTTCATGGGCCCGTTCCCAAATTCTTTTGGACATTTGTACATCTTGGTGGCAGTTGATTATGTATCGAAATGGGTTGAAGCAATTGTCACCAAGACCAACGACCATAGTGTGGTTTGCAAGTTTGTGCAGTCTAACATTGTTTCTAGATTTTGGATCCCCCGTGTGATCATCAGTGATGGGGGGATTTCATTTTCAGAATTTTCATTTTGGCAAACTGTTGAAATGCTATGGCGTAGACCACCGGATTGCCACACCTTATCATCCACAAACAAGTGGACAAGTGGAGGTGTCCAATAGGCAAATCAAAGAAATTTTACAGAAAACAGTACGGTTTGACCGCAAAGATTGGTCAAACAAGCTAAATGACGCCTTGTGGGCATACCGTACTACTTACAAAATACCTATTGGCACTACTCTATACCGGTTGGTCTATGGGTAGGGATGTCACTTACCTGTAGAATTGGCTCATCAAGCATTTTGGGCTATTAAAAATGTTAATCTTGATTATGATGTTGCAGGTAAGCAAAGACAACTGTGCTTGAGTGAGTTGGAAGAGCTAAGGGATGATGCATATGACAGTGCCTCGGCCTAAAAGGACAAGATGAAGAAGGTGCACGATGCAAAGATCCGGTTGAAAACCTTTCCCATTGGGAAAAAGGTATGGTTGTTCAACTCACGATTGAAGCTCTTCCCGGGTAAGTTGAAAAGCAAGTTGACAGGTCCCTACTTGGTGACCAAAGTGGGTCACTCGGGTGGCGTGGAGATAGAGGACTTTGAAGACCATTTGAGGCAAACAGTGAATGGCCATCGTTTGAAGCCATATTTGTAGCCTAATGACATCAATGGTCCGAATAAGCAGGTTGAGGTGTTGTTTTTTAGCACTCTAGAAGAGGGAGACACGTAACCAATCTCAGGTACACCGCGTCTGGCTGAAGACGTTAAACTTATCGCTCTTAGGAGGCAACCTAAGCTTTACTTTGTGTAGTTTTTGTTTTATTGTTTGAACGTTGTGGGTGTGTTCCCTAGAAACCCTCACGAGACTAAACTCGTCCACTCGGGCTACCAAGGGGTTTAAATGGCTTGGTGTATATGCTAAATGCACCCGTGATGCCTACGAAAGTGAGTTAGGACTTTACCGCTTTATTTTGTTGTTTGTTGTGCATTTTTCCAAGTGTGGGGAAGCCTTTGTGGTGTTTTGGGCTCATTTATGTGCCATTGAGGGCAAGGGACAAGTTCTTGGGGGGGGGGGGGGTAGGGAACCATTTGTTAAGTTTTGTAAATTTTGATGTTTCCGGTATGTTTTCGTAGTTTTTCCAAGTTTTATAGGTTTTCGTGACGATTTTGGCAAGGAAAATGGCGGGGAATCACGTTCTAGGTATGTAAGTACTTCAATTAAGTGTTGGAACAAGTTTTGGAGAAAGTTGAAAATTTTGAATTTTAAAGGTTGAAATTTTTTCTAAGGCAAAAACTCAATTTTTCAACTTATCTTTCTGTCAAGAAAGGGTCCTCGCGGTACGCGAGGCCCCTGGGTCAGTTCTCGTGGTACGCGAGGGATTGAGTCATCCGTCCGAGGTTTCAAGTCTTCGCGGTACGCAAAAGACTTAGGTCAACCCTTTGCGGTACGCGAAAGACTTAGGTCAACCCTTTGCGGTACGCGAGAGATTGGTCGTCCGGGCCTTGTTTCTTGTCCCTGGCGGTACGCGGAGATGTCTTTCCCATCCTTTCGCGACACGCGAAAAAAAAACTTTTTAACTTATGTTTTTAATTGTGTGAGTCAGTCTTGTCTATTATTTTCATTTGCGTCTTGTTATTGAGTCGTTATGATGCTTGTTGGTGTGCTTTGAGCTTAATTTTGCAGATTTGGAATAAATTGCTCGTACTTAATCTCCATTCGGGTGATGAGTTCCGACTTCCGCTTGATTCTTGCACAAGGCTACCCGCCTGCATCTGTGGAGCACGATCGCGACTGAAATGCTATACGATCGCATATCCAGCTAAGTTCTTTCATTTTGTAGTTGTCTTTGAGTGTTTGTTTCTCTTCCTACATTGAGGGCAATGTAATGTTTAAGTGTGGGGAGGGAGACTTTAGTCTAAGTGTTCATTGAGTCTGTATAATTTAAAAAAATATTGACAATTCATAAAAAGTAAAAAAATTTCAAAAATGTCCTTGGATTAGAATCTGTGATGTTAATTGGAAAATGATAGGTACAATTGGAACTTTGCTCATGTGTAATTGAATTGAATAATAAATAGAAAGTGTGTATGATTTGTAATGTTTTGGTAGGCCCAACCGATCTAAAGAGCTTAAATATCCTGATAGTGTATCTAGGTTCAATTGATAAATAATTCAGGATGTCTTGTGAACTCTCATCTTAGGGGTTTCGACAAGGTTGAAACTGTCAATATAGGGTAATAGGTACCACTATAAGCAAAAGTTTATAAGTTTTTGAAAATTACTTAGCACGTCACTTTTTTGTATGAAAATAATCTGAAAGTTGATGGCGCCCGCATCCATTATCCATCTTGCATGAGCCTAATTAAATCAATTAAAAGCTTGAGTTTCGTCTACGTGTTTCCTTTCGAGATCATGACTTGGAGGATACACCCATGGGCGTCACTTAAGTGATCAATAGTGGATGATTAAGTTAGGAGTACGTGTTTCCCTTTGGGATGGCGACTTGGAGGATACACCCATGCTCCGAAGCTTATGTGCTTCATTGTTTAAGAACTGCAGCCTACGTGTCATATATCGTGTTCCAGCGTGATTGAAACACCACTGGGTTAGGTTCATTCATAAAATAATAATAAAAGCTCAAAAACATGCATCCATCGATCCATAATTCCATAATTTTCAAAAACTTGTAAATTAGTGTTTATAGTGGTGGGAAATCTATAAGGTTTAACCCGTGCCTAAACATGACCTTGAGATGGGATTAGACTAAGTTGTAGCTTCCTGAGTGTGAAATACATAGACAAACTGTTGCTTGGTAATAAATAGGATAGTAGATCACAGAATCGGGGGCTCAATAGATCGGTGGTTGGGTTTAGTCGGATAGAAATACCAATTGTTGCAGTAAACGGTGATTATGTTTTAGTTCTATGAGATTGTGAGAGCAGATTCCAATTATGATTCCATTGCATAATTCTTTTTCGGGACGCAAAAGAGTAAGTGTGGGGATGTGATGTAGGGTTTAATAACCCGTGTTTATATCCTGTTGTGTGTGCGTTTTAGTTGTTTTGAGTTGTATAGTTGTTCGGTTTTATGCGCTACCATTTAATTCTCTATTATACGATTGATGACCATTTAAGACGGTACACCACCAAGAAGATGAACAAAGGGCGAACCATAATCGACATTACTCTCTTGTAAGTCTACACATATACGTTACCTTCGACTTCTCAAATTCCCTTTTTATGTTACATTCATTCTTCCAAGTTCTTGTGAGATATATATACATTTTCTGTAAGGAACCTAAGACGTTCTCGCATTCACCAAACTTTTGAAGTTATACTCGATTCTTGTCTATTTTCTAATATCTACCTAAAGAGAGTCAAGACTCAGACTAAACTGAAAATGATATTACGTCAAATCTTACCAATTTAATGATTGGAGAATACAGAATCGACCTCAGGAGACACTATTTCTATGAGACTGCTCACACGATGTGACCTTTACTTCCTCATCTAGGTGAACTATGACTTTTCCAAATGAAAGCTAGACTATTCCCAAATACTTTGACATTCTCCTTCTTCATCGAGATTTCACCTCCATCTTTGGATGAATCATAGAAATCTAGATGATTCAAAAATTTGGATGACTCAATATTTTTTTTTATCGCGTCGAGCTTATTGTTTGACACCTGTTAAGATCTTTATCTAAACTAGGTTATGAATGACATGCGTGATGTGTCACTAGTAACATAATTGGATAAAACCAAGATCAATCTCATAGGATCAAGTACCCATAGAAATCTTACTCCATATCATAGTTGTCTAATTCACTACCTAGACAACTACTAACAGTTTCCCTAAACCATTCCAGCTTCCTTTTGAGAAATTGCACATGCTGATATTATTTCATGGAAATCAATCGAACAAGTTTTACCTACATACCGAGTAGACATATGAAATATCAGAACCTTTTGTTCTAGAATGATAGAAGACGCTAAGGCATTGACTTATTACGATGAATGGTCAACTACCTGGTTGTGAACTAACACATGTATACATCATTAAACCATATGACTTATCTTTACTGGACTCCCAATAATTTCCTTTTTAGATTCGATCATATGATACGATTTTCATGAGAGAAAATCAAGTATGAATACAGTATTTGTATCCTTACACTTTCAGAAATCCGTGTGCATAAATGCATTTTCGTCATTCATTACAATGATAATGATCATACAGTTCCACTCTGATGAGAATGATCACATAATGAAATCATTCGACATCTATTCCTTGATTCTTTTACTTTGGTGTGTGAGTTGTTTACTTGAATTGTGAAAACTCGTTATGTTAATTCACATCGACTAGACAATCTCTTAATGACTTACTCGTTACATGGATGTGACCTCTCACTGATTTTAGTCCCTTGGGTTCATGGGACTCAGGGGATGATTTTATCACTTCAGGTTATAGTCAACGTCGTTCTTTTGTTGATATATTCGAAGAATTATCCGAAATCTAATCGTTTGAAATAATGAATGTTCACCGATACTGTTGCACTGTTACATAATACAATGATAACTCAGATATTCACACATCCAATATCGTTGGTTGATAAAACATTCGCTTTACTCTCGAATACCGACTACTAAGTAATTTGAGTCGAGATTCTTCCTATGAACTAGTAATGAACCAAAGGTAAGAAATTGTCATCTAAATAAAGTGGGTCAATCCTAGAAGTTAACTTAAACTAAGTTTCAAGGATGAAACTTCTTTAACAAGGGGAGAATGTGACAACCCTGAATTAGGGTCAATAATCTTTGACAGTTAATTCACCATAAACGGGCTCGGCCCATTAACGGCCCAGTGTAGACCCAATATGTGAACTTGATATGTAGCCTTACCTGACGGATCACTGGATGCTTTGAGATAACTTATTATTAATACATAATGTATACATAACCTCACAACTTACGGTTAAATGAACTAACACGTACACGATGGGTAACCGACACACAATGTGTTACTTGACTACTAATATTAAATATTAATAATGATTATTAATATTTACTTCGACCGACTATTTAGGGATTTACGCGTGAGTTATACGATGTAAACTTAATCTAGTTATCTATTACTCGATATAATTACACGGTACAAATGATTATTTAGAACGTGTCATTTTTAAATTGACATTATTATTATTATTATTCGAGAAATAATAATTTTAATAGACCGAGAAACGTTCAAACGCGCTAAACATACGATAAAGGAGAAACATCCGACTATCCTAGAATTGCGCGATTAAGTAATTAAATTAAATAATTATTATAATTGTTATTTATTATTATTAATATTATTTAAACGAAGCGTGGGACGTTTATTTAAGCAAGCACGTATAGACACGCGATGTCAACGTTACCGGCTTTGACAACAGTCGAAACTGAAATTTTATGAAATAAATATTTTAATTACATTTATTACCATACTTTATTATTATAGGAATTATAGAATAACAATTTGAAGTTAATTCACATTTTGATGATCGAAGTGTAAACACGATACGTCGAAAACCAGTCCAAAATATACTGCTTTTACCAACTTCTATAACTCTCAAGATTTTATTCTTTTAAATTAATAAATTTTATGTAAAATCTCATGTTTGATTTCTTGAAAATTTACAAGATTTTATGGTGCTACCTGTAGACTACCGTCATCTTCATTTTTCCTATAGCTATCATCTCTTTCATTTACACAACACACTTCCATCTCTAATTTCTTCATTCCACCAGACTTCTACAAATCGGTAAAATGCCCCTAACAAAGTGAGAGAGTGAGGGCTGGTAAAGGAAGTCCGGCGATCTCCGCCGCTCCTACGGATGACGGCGCCGTCGGGGAGGGGTTCCGACCACTTGAATCCCACTTACATGCTCCTTCTTAAGCAAATCGGGGGCCACAAAAGTCACGCCAGTGGTTTAGAGGCCTAAGCCGACGATCCATATCTGCGCAGCGGCAGACGCGTGAGGCGGCTAGGGTTCTGGCTCCACTGGGGCACCAGAAGGTGGGACGATGGCGGTGAAGTGAGGGAGAGAGAGGGAGAGGCTGAGAAGGACGGGGTGAAGCCGGCCACCGTTTCCCGCATGGTGGTGGTGAAGAACGTCGTCGTGACGGCTAGAGTTGTATAAAAACCCGATTTTCCGGCAAGGAAGCTAACTTCCGGCGAGTCCTGATTTTCCGGGGGAGGCTAGAATCGTCAGATCGATGGTTACATGTTCCTCTCTTGGCCGATCCACTGTAATCCAGGTTAAATCATTCCTTTATTCAATTTTTCGACTATTTCTTTAGGGTTCCGGTTAATTGAGATGGCCGGGTTTCATTCTCGTGTGTTCTTTTGGAATTTGGATAGGTTATGGCGAAGGCGGGGCATCACCCGGATAGGTGGGACTCTTGGGGTCGTTCCCGACAGTCCCGGGTCTGAGTCAACGAAAGTCAAACGTGGTCAATACGTGAAACGTGAGGTTTATAAACGAGACTCCCGAAAGGTATAAAACGCGCACTAATATGATTATATTTAATTACGCGTAAGTTTGATGTGTGTGCGGTTGATTTACGTTGAGTTCAAATGATTCGTTAACGGTTAAAGTGAATAATAACGTAGCGTTAAACATTAAACAAGTTGTATTAGACATAGTGTTGACAAAAGAAATCCGCTCAAATGATATAAATAATTTTAGACGAAAAATATATGATTAGTAAGATGGGAACTTTACTACCACAAACAGTCGTTATATATTCGTATATATGAATAATAATTATTACATTCTTCATATATATGTTTACAAAAATGGTCGTGATATATAAAAATTGACAATTATTATTCGAGATGAATTGGACAACAAGTACGTTGATATAAACTTATATTTTGAATACGAAAATAAACAATACGTGCAATTATTAGATATTATTATTTGATCGACGAATACGTTCACTTTATGTCTTTAGTATAAAACAATTTATACAAAATACATATGACCGGAGGATTTGGACTTTACGCGTTTTGTATAAAACATATACGTGTCTACTTGGTATGTCGATGAATGGTAATTAAGCATAGACCGAATGAACGAGTATATATATATATGAGTATGTAAATACTCATGTTTTTTTTAAAATCAAACGATCGATATGTGGCACGATATACAGAATCGAATGTATATACATGTACATTTTTATGCACCAATATAAAAGGTACATACATAAGTCTATATCATTAAGATTATTGGTTATAAGACACGGATGATTGGAAACTTAAACAATTATGTTTCGAATGAATATGAAACTTTAAATCTTTTTAAACTTGAACAAATATTATATTACATAAAATCATATTCATATATAAATGTATATTTTACATGAATCCAAACGTTTATTGCAAAATGGAATACTTGTATAAAATATTATTATACATTCGTATGTGTCTGAATACATTAAATACCATTGTGCGGGGCAGGGCATATTTATGTATAAACTTACCAAACCAAATTTCATACAAGCATATTTACACGCGTGACACGTACATTATGTATTTTCCTAAGACTAGTTAAACTATGATTATGGTTTGACATAAATAAATGTGTACGAGTAATTTTATTATACGTATCTAAATACACAAAGACAAACCAATACTCCCCAAAGCATAACTACAACAAGAGAGCGGCTATCAACCAGTCACTGCACTTTAACGAAACAAAATAGCTCAACCGCACACATGATAACTCAACACAAGTTTAGACTCGCCTTCGAATATTAGGGTTAGTATGTAATTCTCATTAAGTACCTACAGGTATCATATGACTTGAGTAGGACATAGACCCGTTACCATCATATTACATGGACATTGGTTTTCGTTGTTACATGAAGGATGTTATCATTCCTAACACAATTACGAGGTGAGTTCACTGCCCCTTTTTTACTTTAAAATGTTTTATAAACATCGGGGGAGAAACATACTTGCATAACCTGTTTGAAAACATGAAACATCATCGTTTGGTACATTTGGGAACAACATTACTTGATACATTTGAGAAAACATGAAACATATTTGCTTTATACGTAGAAACAAGGAATCTTGACCGACCATTTATGTTTACATGAGACAATCGTGGAAGAGCTCGTAAAGTCCCATACGTGAACAATTTATTAACCATTAACTCGTATAGCCGGGATATTGTGAATAGTACTATTGGGATTGACACTCTCAGTCATGGTTAGTTGCGCTAACCAAGGGTCCATATGGCCCGATGACTGCACATTGTCTTAACTCTTGAGCCTGTGGGGAATGGGCGAGGGGCGAAACACCTGTGTTTGGTTTGGTTAAAACTCATGTAGAAAAACTTCGTATACCTAGCTAGTTACGATGGGTCAACTTGATGGGTTAAACTTGATATGATTGCCTTATTTTGTTTACCATATACATTGAATCATTTCGTACAGATGGATCTGCCAATCGTTTACATGCAAATTGGTTTTACTAATCGTTTACATACAAATGATTTTGCAATTCGTTTACGTGCAAATGTCTTTGACTATGTTTTCAAGGAAAACGGTTCCATATTATGACCATGTATACATTATCAACGTTTTTCAAGGAAGACTACTTTACATTATGTGAACTCACCAACCTTTATATTGACACTTTTAAGCATGTTTTTCAGGTAACAAATAGCTAGGGCACGGTTGGAATAGGTTAGCCATTTGGATTAAATCCTAGAAGCCGAAGAAAGCATGATTGTCAAACCTCAAGACGGTTTTGACCTACATGGTTCTAGGACAATGTACTAGTTTATTTTAGTTTTTGTAATGGTTTTCAATATATAGAAGTCTTTACTTTAGCTTCCGATGTTGTGTAATGCTACCAATCGTTGCCACCTGGATTTATTTATTTATTTATTAAGTGAATAAATTTGGGGGTGTGACAGTAACTCTCCATAATTGGCTTATTAAACATGATATGTATGGATTGTATACACACAACACAATGATACTATGTAGAGTCAAAATCTATGTATGCTCACCAACTTTTTAGTTGACCTCGTTTTTATCATGTTTCAGGTACAAACGTTTGAGTTGATCAAGTTTGCTTCACTTAGGTTGTGGACCTAGTTAATTGAATTAAATGAACTTGTTGTGTATTTCAAAATTCTTGTATTGTTGAATTTGGTTTGTTGGAATTATGAGTTGAAACGTGATGCGCTAATATTACAACGTAATCAACCATGTGCTCATGAACAGTCTTCATGTTCCGCCCCGACGTTTCCGTCGTCAGTTTGGGTGTGATAGCTTGTGTTGTAGGAGTTATCTTCGTCCGGATCTTCTTTGTTTGCTTAAATTGAAGGTTGTCCATGGTGATGAGCATATGTGGTGGTGATGTTTTTTTTGGTGAAGATGAAGACAGATCTCATGTTTTAGGTTTAAGAATAAATTTTGGTTTTGTTTTTTATTTTTTTAGAGTGAATGCTTAAAATATTTATTGTAATCTGATTTTATTTTTACACAAATGATCCTTCTAACTATTAAACATGCTAATAACTTACCTAATTAGTTGAAGGACATTTTAGTCTTTTCAGTTAAAACTTAACAGAAAATTGGATGAAGATTAGTGGATTGGCTAAAAATGAGACAAATGATGAAACTATTGGATGTAAATGGTGATTTTGAAACTATTGAACTAAAATAGAGAATTGGTGCAAACCACAGGAATTAAAATTAAAGTTTACTCAAAACCAAACTATGTGACACGTATCATGTTTCTATACATCCTTATGATTGTTTTCCCATCTCCCTCTATTATCAATATTTATACTTAATAATTCATCGTTTTATTATTTACTCTGCAATCAAATCATAGTTTACTTATTTTTCTTTGCAATCAAATCATCTTTCTCTTATTTTAAGTGGGTTCTTTTGTTTAAATTTTAATTCTTTAATTTTTTTTATTAGTGTATGATTGTTTATATACAAACTTTTTTTTTATAAAACAATTTTGAGAAATATGTGGTGACTTATTTAAAATAAACATTTTCAAAAAAAAACATTTAGAGGATTGATTTTCCCGCCAATTGTTCCACACTCGTTTATACGGAAATATCATTTTGCGTCCTTTCTAATTAACCCTAATTTCTATTCCTAAATCCCCTCTTCTTCCCGAATCCTCTTCGGCTCCTCCATCGTCGTTGATTGTTCCACGTCATTTTCTTCCATGCATAGGTACGATTCCATATCTAATGTAAGTATCATTCCTGATTTTCTTGGTTTTCTTTTGACTCCTTCCTTGTTATTTAGCGGATTCGCCTATTTTGAATGCTTATCCAACTCTAGGGTATTCACCGATTTCTACAACATCTCTTTCGTCTCACTAGTACGATTTCATATCTAAACCTTCTTTATTTAACACAGTTTGTGATTGTGAATTCGTGAGTAAAATATGTTGATTAGGGATTTCAAGGTAATGCTTAAACTTGTTTCATTCAATAGAAAAAACAGTAGATCTACTTCAAGTAGAGCTGCATTATAAAACCGGTTCTAGAACCGGATCCGAGGGTTCTACCCGGTCTACAGTGGAACCGGTTCCTACCCGGTCTATAGTGGAACCGGTTTAGACCCAAAAAACCCGAGTGGTTCCTACCTGATTCCTATTATTTAGTTTTTCACAAGAACCGGACCTGAACCGAAGAAAAAAAGGCCAAAAACCGCTCAAACCGAAAAACCCCGATCAACAACCTGAACCGGAACCGGTTCCGCCTCTACCCGGTTTTTTTTTGGGGGGGGGGAGGGGGGGACCCGGCTTGTGCACCTCTAACTTCAAGCTATGGCATAGATGACATTATGTTGTTGGACCGATTTGGTTTGATAAGAAAACATATTGCTAAAAGATTGCCTTTTGATTGTTGTGCTTTTGCAAGAAATATGGTAGAAACAAATCAAGTGAAATTTGCACATGAGAAATTGTAAGACATTTTACTGGGTGAAGGTGTGACCTCCTTTTTAATTGTTATACATACATTATTACACTTTTTGTTATAAAGAAGTACTATGTTCTCCATTTTCATATGCCTCATTTTTATTTCTAAATAGAATCCAGAAAACTGAAACAAATAATGTACTGTTATTATATAGACTTATGTTCAAAATGAGTTGTTTAAAGGCTGCTTTCACAAACTCAGAAATATGTTACATCCTTTTCATAGCAAGTTGAGTTTTTTCATGACTTTATAAGTTGGTATTGTTGACCATTGCCTGCTTAGACATGTTCTTCAACAAATAATTCAAAATCAATAAATAAGTTAACGTGTAACATCATGATATAAGATTTAGTAGGTGTTGTTCATATTATGTTTTTGAAGTTTATGGACTAGTTTAAAAACGTTTATTTCATTTCTTTTTAATTTTTTTATTCAAGTAAATTTGACTACGATTAGGTGTTTTTGCTAGTGTGGTATGTTTGTGGGATGTGCACTCTACAATTTTTCAAGTGGTAAGGCGACTCGATCTTTGAGCACTATCAAAATGCATCCCCACTAAAATGTATATCGTTAATGAATAACGAAGTCTAGATTTTTGTTTTCCGTCTCTCTTCTATTAAATAACTCTTTCGCCTATTAATAATAATGATTTTAAATAATTAAATATCTAAAGTTTATTCTAATATTTTATTAAAATTTACTAAATTATAAGAAGATTTCAATTATATCTTATCTTAAAATATAATTTTATAATTCTTAAATCTTCATTATTTGTTATCTATAATTCTTAAATCTTCATTATTTATTATTTCATCAATGGTTATTAACATCCAACATACAAATCTTCATAGAAATTGCTGGTTTATAACAAAATGTATTTATTCAACCCGTGTAATACATGGGTTTATAAGATACTAATATAATATACACACATCATAAAGTGTGATTTCACATAGAGCTCCTATTAATTTTTTATTTTATCTAATCAATTTCCAAAACGTGGATATTAAATAGAATATTAAATTATAGCTAAAAGCCTAAAAAACAAATAAAATTTTATTGGAAGGTCGGTGCACAGAATAATGTTGTCCACATATAATGTGCACACACGGTTTGTCTTTCTATATTAATTATCAAGGCAGAAAGAAGTCCCATAGTGAAAGCAAAATGAGTGTTCAAATTACACTTCTGTTTCTATCCTTTTTTCTTTTTTGGGCTAACACCAACACTATCAGCAGCCACATGTCTAGATGACCAAAAACAGTTGCTACTAGCCTTAAAACACAACCTCACATTCAACTCTTCACTCTCAACCAAGCTCGTCGGGTGGAACCAAAGCGTCGAATGTTGCGTCTGGGGTGGTGTAACCTGTGACGAATCCGGTCATGTCACACACCTCGATCTTAGTCACGAAACCATCCATGGTCCCATTCCGTCTTCTCAAACTCACTGGAAAGGTCTCAAAAGCCTCCAGTATCTCAACATGGCTTACAACTCATTAACTGGGAATTTTCCCAACTCTTTGCTCACCGCTTTGCCATCACTTGATGACTTAGACCTATCTTACAACATGTTATCCGGTCACGTTGTGGATAACGTTTCTTCTGAAGAACTGGGATTGCGAAATCTTGATCTGAGTGGAAACAAATTTGAAGGCCCAGTACCTGGATTCGTTTTCGACCTTGCACATCTTTCGACTCTAAAACTTGCTGGTAATAAATTCAGTGGCAGGGTTGATTTAGGCAGGTTTGGAAAGATGCAAGAGCTTTATGCTCTTGATCTTTCCTATAACAATTTAAGAGTAAGTGTAAATGCAAACTTTACATTACAGTCTAAACTGAACTCAATTCTGCTAGCTTCATGCAAGTTGCAACAGATTCCTGACTTGAAAAACCAGTCAAAACTATTGATGCTGGATCTTTCTGATAACAAACTTAGTGGTGAAATACCTAACTGGATCTGGAACCTCGGGGACGGGTATCTTCGGTTTCTAAACCTGTCACACAACAAGTTTTCTATTCTTGAAATGCCATACACTTTCCCTTTTCTACTTGATGTTCTTGATCTGCATGATAACTACCTTGAAGGAGACATTCCGGTTCCTCCGAGACGAGTTTATCATCTGGATTACTCAAACAACAACTTCAAATCCAGTATTCCTGTTGGCTTTGGCAATGTACTGAAATCAACCCTATTCTTTTCAATTGCCAACAGTAATGTGGTTGGAGTGATTCCTGAGTCGATACGCAATGCTAGTTCCCTGCGTGATCTTAACTTATCACGCAATGCACTTACAGGTCCAATACCGTTGATTGGAAACTTGAAAGATCTGCGGTCGTTGGATCTTTCGGTTAACGGGTTGGATGGGAGTATCCCTGATGAGCTTACAAATCTTAAACAGCTTTTGTTCTTGAATGTCTCTTATAATCATCTTTCTGGAAGGATCCCACAGTTTCATGATCAGACATTCACAGAGTTGTCCTTTGAGGGAAATGAAGGGCTGTGCGGACCCCCTTTGAAGAAGAGTTGTGGTTGAATGCTAATAATGCTGGTTGTGATCATGGATTAATACTTGGTTACCAAAAGTTGATGAATAAAACATGAAGAATGATTATAATCAGTTACAGCACTATATCTAGAATATATTAGCCTAGGGTGAGCAAAACTTAACTATTAATCGAAATTAACCGATAATAGAACCGCCATCGAACCGAATTAACCGGTAACCGACAGTTAAGATTCTTTGATTAACCGATCATGCGGTAATGGTTATGGTTAAAGGTGTCCCATGACCGAACCGAACCGATACAACCCTACAAATTATAAATGATTTCTCCATTCACTATGGTTATGGCTATGGGTGAGCAAAATATATATTCACAAATTTTTCGATCAATTTTCAAAGAAATTTATAGATAACTAATGTATTAATTGTGATTTTATGACTAGAAAAAAAAATATTACTAACATAATCCTATGTCTTTACTAAAAAATATGATTCGTGATTATGGAATGAGAGTGGTTAATTAACCGAAATTAACCGAAACCGACCCATAACCGATGTTTAATCGAAAAACGGTTAACCGACCAAGCGATTATGGTTATTGTTATGGTTATGGAAAAGGGCATAACCAACCAAGCGGTTATGATTATGGAAGAGGTCAAAAACGAATCATAACCGACTTTACACACCCCTGTATTAGCCCTTTCAACCCAAAACAAGTGTTGAAATTTCATCATGTTTCTTCCATTAATAGACCATTTTACAAAGTTCGTGAGTTATATAGATTTAGAATAAATTTAACAAAATACCAAAAGTTTACAAGTAACCATACCACATTTTTAAATTATTAGCCTAAGTTTATAATTTCTAATATTTCCCAAACATATTATGATTCAATCAATGAAAAACCTATTTAATTTATTGAAACAAGAATGTGACTTAATTATGAAATTTAGTTAAGTTGATAATTCTGTATACTAGTTTAATTATAAATATTAGAAGAGTAATTTCTTTTAATAAATGATAGAAAAAATTTCAATTAAGTATGTTGGATAAATTATGAAAGTAGTTGGGCTTGCTTAAAATAGATGGCTAATGAGCGAGGGACGGTTAAGCTTTCAAACAAATGCCGGTTCAAGACTTAAGAATACGTGGTTGGGCTTTCAGATCATGCCGGGTCAAGAATACTCGGAACCGATAATACAGTGTGTATATACATTTGTCATGTGTGCGTAAGTTATATTTGTTGTCCCTATAGTTAGGCTAAGGCACTTCTTCCCATAATTTTCACACCTTTACACCATTCATTCATGTCAGCGTTATATCAGATTTCATAGCTTTTTCACACCTCATTTGAAGGAAATAGGTTCACATCTTCATACTATCACGTTATTTACTTTTTCTAACTTAATTTAATATTAATTTATTTTAATAATTAATATAAAAGTCTCAATAAATAAAAAAGGAAATAATAATTTTTTATTAATAACCAAAAAACACATTAATAATAAAAAATGGAAATAATAATCAACTTAAAACTAGACTTTAATATGTTTAACTAAGTTTTTCGAATACCCGAAAATACGTTCTTGAAATACCCGTCTTGAATTACCGGAACCGGGTACATAGGATCCTGTTTTTCAACAAAGAACCGGATATGGAACCGGAACCGGTAAGAGCCGGAACCGATTCTTAGGAAAAACCGATTTGTACCGCTCTAAATCCAATTGTCGCTTCAAATTCTTCTTCGTTGAACTTGTAAATTGTCTGAACTTCACCTTCAATGATCATGTTATATAGGATGATGCAAGTGTACATTACCGTATTCTTTCAAGCATCCATGCACGTGCCTTTTTTGGTGATCTTTATAATTTCATCTAATTGGTCGGAGTCGGATATGTATGCCAATTGACGCATAGCGGTGATGCACTTTTGAATGGAGGTGAACCCTCTTCGATATCTTGCATCCCGTTTCAATTTGAAATAATCCATTATAGTTATGGAAATCGTTTCGAAAATGATTGGAGCAACACATTCGAATTCGAAAGAGGATGAATTGAGTGAATCCGTTTGAGAGTGGGTTGGATTGAAAAATGATTTGAGATAGTTGAGATTTGTAGAAGATTATATGTGTTTAAGATGGTAAAAATATATTTGAGATTGGTTATATTTATAGTATAAAATATATTTATTTTTTTTTAAATTGTTACCGTTTGAGTGGTTTGGCCCCACTCCCAACGGCTACAAACCCACCACCACGATCGTGGATATCTTCACTTCTGGTCTTCCAATCCATGGTCCACACCAGGTGGGCGTGGTTTTCCACTCCACCCACGCCATCCACCTCAGCCACAGAGGTGTTTTCACGGGGTACTCCCCCATAGCCTTAGAGAGCAGATTTATCTCCGGGTCATGATTTCTACGGGTACAGTCCCTCTGGTTAAAGAGAAATTACAAAACTATCTCTCTATATTTATTCTATTTTATTAAAAATTATTAAATCATAAGGATATATGTCAATTATATCTTATCTTAAAATAAAATTTTATAATTCTCAGATTTTCATTATATGTTATTTGATAATTTTTAAATCTTTATTATTTCTTACTTATTTTACCAATAGTTGATAACATTCAACATTTTTCATAAATACTGATAGTTTAGGACAAATTAGATTTATTCAACTGTCTAATACATACGTTTCTAACCTAATTACTACTCACTGATGCACGTGTAATTAAATTTACCTAAATACCACTCATCGAAACTCATGTATGTCTAAAATACTCTCCCTATATGTATAAATAAAAGTTTGTTAAATTTCCATATTAAAAACGTAAAATCTTTCTGCCACCCATGTGGATGTTTAGACTCATTTCCCCCCTAAATTTGTATATATTCTGGTCGATTTTAACATGCCGATAAATACTCGCTTATTGATGCTTTTTACGAACTACGTTGTAACGTTTCTATTATTTTACAAGAAACAAAAATTAATCTGACGAACGATAAATGGAATAAGAATTGCAAATTAAGTAAGTATTAATGAAAGAATAAATGTCTAAAATCGATAATGCGGCCAAGTCATGTTATTTGAAATAAATATATGTATTACTCGTGTCATGACCAACCCTTCACGTCGTCACTGCTCGATTTTTATTTATTAAATATATTTACTTCCCACTAAGAGTTTATACGTGACCTTGACTATTATATATCATTAAAGAATTTAAATAAAATAAATTATTCTTTTTGTACATCGTATTTTAATGGATGTTTCATTCATATATATGAAACAATTACATTCTTTCTAGTTTATGATCAAATATAAAAGAATAGTTTATTTAATTATTAATTAATTGGTTTCTAATTATGTAATGTGATTGTTCTTCAATGTGCAAGAAAATAAAATAGTTACAATCTCCCACGCGTTACGGATAATTTAGTCACGGATAATTTAGGTCGTATGCAGTGGCGAATCTTGAAGAAAAAATGCAGGGGCTTGGATTTTTTCTCTATCAGGGGGCCAGAACTTAATACCTATAAAATTTTCGGCTGAATACATATAAATTAACACTTCTGAGCGAAAAATTGGAGGGAGAAGGGTGGACCCTCACTAAGCTTCGCCATTGGCCGTATGTGGCCGAAATCGACATATGTGAGAAGGACGTCGTGTTGAAGGAAACAATCGTGTGTGCGTTTGTGGGATTTGACATAATGTGGATTATATTAATTCTTTTTTTTAACCTCCAAAATGACACATATACATATATGTAACTTTATAATTTTTTAACCTCCAAAAGGACACATATACATTTAATGGATATTTTAAATTGATTTTTAATCAATAAGAAATAAAAAAAAGTAGTTTGTTCAAAAAAATCATTTGTAAAACGTGATTATGATATTTGAAAATGTAAGGGTAATTGTGAAGGATACATAAAGCATAAGTGGAAAATTAATTTGCCAGTTGACTAAGCACGTTTGTAAGTGTTAACATTGTGGATGTTCTTATTCATATCGATTTTCACATAAAGCTTTTCCTTTAAAATCTTAGGAAAGTATGAGGAGAAAACACGTGTACAAGAATGATTTATGGGTAAGGGACATTTGTAGGCATGGCAAAATAGCCCGAGCCCGACGGGTATAACCGAAACCCAAAATATCTGGGGCGGGTATACCCGAAACCCGACGGGTACGGGGCCGGGTATGGGACTAATTTTAAAAAAAATTGTGGGTTTCGGACGGGTATGAGATTAGGTGATACCCGACCCGATTACCCGAAATCACAAACCCGTTTACCGAACCATATACCCGAAAATTTGTAATTTATAATTTTATTTTCTCTTAACCAATGCCTATTAATGCTTCATTTTAGTATGTTTATTATGTGAAACTTTAATTTTTCTTTTGAAATATGTATTTATTAATATAAAAAATAGAGTTATAGAAAAGTACACGACATATACCCGACGCTTATTGGCCGATACCCGCGAGTATGCCCAATACCCAATATTAACGGGTATGCCCGTAACCCGCGGGTATACCCGATACCCGACAGGTAATTACCTGACAGAAACCCGACGGGTAATGGGCCGGGTATGGGACACAATTTTACAACCGGGTATGGGTTTGGAATTACCGATGCCATCCCTAGACATTTGCATCTTTTTATGTACGTAAATTTCTCACGCACACATCAGGACATTTAAATGGGGGTAGACGCACTATGAAATATGTAATCAAACCTAATACAAATACGGACAAACAACTAACCATGTACATTGTTAGACACATATCCGAACCATTATATCATGTTTAGACGCATCGCTTGTTGCATAGTGTATTAGACCTTTAAAAAACAACGTTCTTTATCAGTATAACAACGTTCTTTGATATAATATTTAAAAAATACAATGAGGTATATATATTTATATATATTAATGTAAAAGGACATTTGTTTTTAAAAGTCTTGTTTAATTTTTATAAGATATTTTTTTTTTCATTTTTAGCCTTCAACTTTATTGCTTAATACTATTTTTTTCTTTCTTGAACTTGTATTTATTGACGATTAGTTTTCCAGAACCTTTACAGTCGAATCATACATTGAATTGTGGTTCTTTTGTTGCTTAGGTCTTCTAGTTTGATGTCGACCATGGCACTATCGACACATGGTCCAACCGCGGCATCGACCATGGAGCCTCTGTTCAAGATTTCTTGATTGTTTTAATATTTTTGTCTTATAACATCACAAGAACAAAATATGAACATTTGATCATTTATAAGTAACATTTATGTCACAAGTTTTTATTTTTGAAATTTCGACCTCTAAGCCCCTGTGGTTTCATTTTTTCTTCTATTGAGTACTTAAAGTTAACGTCCGTCACATATCTTTTAGTGATGAAGGATACATTCGTCAATTTGCTTGGCTTTTTGGGGACAACTTCGTCATTTACTTTTGCTTAGCTATAAATCCCTAAATTTCCTCTCCCTCTTTACCTTCTTCATCGGAGACCTCTGCCGCCGCAGTAGCACCGCCATCTCACTCTTCATCTCACCACTATCATCCTCATCCATCTCTCTGTTCCTGTGACTCATTCGACCCCGCGGGACCGCTCCGCCACAACGGCGTTTTAGAGGTCTTGCGATCAACGCATAGCTTATCTCTATTTCCCGATCAGATCTAAACAACTCATCGATTCCTCATCCAAATCAAAACATAACAAAACTTCTAATTTATGTTCAAAAATAAAAAGTCAAAACTTCATCTGTTTTTGTTTACGACTCATTATGATTCAAAGCAAATTGATATTTTTTTTTAAAATAACGACCCATTTAGACCCAAACTTATTTTAGTCAAACCCGTCCTGGCTCAAACTTGTTCTGATCTGTTACCCAACCCACACGTTTTGCTAGGCTTACTATTGCTAACTATTGTTAGTATTAATGAACACTCAAATTAGTAGTTAAATATGTGATATGTTATCCTTTTTTAGCAAATTCCTACAATTAAATGTTAGGGGAATTCACCAAAATGACCATTTGACCAAATGAAAAATCAAAAATGGCCATTGACTTTTCTATTTACCAAAACGACAAATCAATCAGATGATTCAATTTGTCAAAATGGCGAAATTTTGGGGTTTTCGCCATCAGCGAAAATTTGGGCCAATTTTTCGCCAAAAATAAAAAAAAATCGTCAAATAATTTCTGAATTTTCGCTAAAAAAAATAAATAAATAAAAGAAATTTCGCCTTTTTTTATCCGGTGAAAAAATATGGCATATTTTCGCCATTTTGTTTTTTAAATTATAATTTAATTTTTAATATTAAAATATTATTATTTTTTCTGAATTTTATTAAAATATTATTATTTTTTTAAATTTTTAAATTTTCGCCATTTCATATTATATAAATTTAAAATTTTTAAAATTTTTTCATTTAATTTTTTAAATATGAAGTTATCATATTATTTTTAAATTTTAATAAATTAATAAAACGAATTTTAATAAAATAATAAAATATAATTTTATTTAAAAAAACGAATAAAATATTAAAATAATAAAATATAATTTTAATAAAAATTATATAATTTTTAAATTTTTAAAATTTTTTCATTTAATTTTTTTAAAGGAATTTTAATAAATTAATAAAATATAATTTTAATAAAAATTATTTCATTTAATTTTTTTCATTTTAAATTTTTAAAAAATAATAAAATATAATTTTTATTTAAAAAAATGAATTTTAATAAAATATTATTTTCAAACAAATATTTATACCCCTCCATACCATTCATTTTTCTCCACTTATCCAACAAACTTCATTAAGTTATCTATACACTTTAGCATCAAACTTCTCTCATAAACTTCACTAAATTACAAGTTATCTTAAGCTTCTTTCACATTATATCCACTTTAAGATTTCTCCACTTATCCACTTTATAAACTTCATCCTTTATCCATTCACTTACCAGTTATTTTTAAGTAATGTCTTGTAATATTATTTTATATACCGGTGGAAAATGAGACTTTGTTAACGGTGTTGAGGAGTACGTTCCTGTAAAAAAAATGTTTTCGACGTGTTTTTTGTGTACCTAGTAATATTAGTTACGTGGGTTTGAAAAATCTTATTTGTGAAAAATGTGGATTTAGCAATGAAATTCGTTTTTCTTATAAAATGTCTACTTACACACATTCAATTGATCTATTGGATGATAGTGATGTTTTATTTTTTTTAAATGTTGTTTTAAATTAACCAAATGAATTGTTGTCTTTGTACGTTACTGAAGAATCTGGTGTGGGTAGTAGTTCAACCGTTCCGTCTAATGAAACTCATCTTGATTATAAAGTTCCAGTGTCTTCTTCGGAGTCTAATGTTCCACATAAATTTTTTTTGTCTATGCCCGAGTCATTGCTTGATCGTACAATAAACGAAGTAAAAGTTATTAACTCACACTCTTCACATTTTTCTGAGGGTCATATTTTTAAAAACAAAGAAGAATTAAAACTCGAACTAGGTAAAATTTGCATTATTGAATGTTTCGAATATAAAGTTAAGAGATCTTCGAAAACCCTATTTGAGACTTCATGTCAAAATGATGGTTGTGAGTGGCGTATAAGGGCGTATGTGATTGAAAACACCGACGTTTTCCAAGTGAGATATTTTATAGATCAACACACATGTTCAAGGAGTCAGACGTATCCTCATATACGTCAAGCCAATAAAAAGGTCTTGGGTCACTTGATAAAAGATCAATTCAAAGATAGCGGGAGGATATACCGGCCGAATGATATCGTTACAGATATTAAAGAGAAATACAAAATTGATATATCTTACTCTCAAGGGAAAAAAGGTCTAGTCGATTTGGTTAATAGAACTTGTACATGTAAACAGTGGGAACTCTCCGGTTTACCTTGTGGTCACGTAATTTGTGTTTCGAGATATCTAAATCAAACAGATTGTAGTCATTGGGCTTTGAATTGGTTTTCAGCAGAGTTTTATCGGGGGACGTTTCAAGAGACAGTAAATCCTCTTCCTGATCAAACAGAATGGGAGATACCAGATGACTATGTTCCAATTCAACCACCACTCATGAATAAAAGACAAGCCGGTCGACCACGTGAAAATAGATGTATACTATCAGTTGGAGAGGTTGTAACACCGCCGTTTTGCACTCGATGTCGTAATGAAGGGCATACTCGTGTCAGTTGTAATCAGCCCAATCCATCACAACTATCATCTAGCGGGAGAGTTGGAGGAAGCAACCCTCAAACCCAACCAAATATTTATGTCGATCCTCAAAATTTTCGTGATTATATCGTCGATACAACATGCCAGGGATCACAAAAATTTGACTTTGATCTGAATGATCCTTAGTGACAAAAACAATGTTATGTTGTATTATTATTATTAAGTTAGTCTACGTAGTATGTTGAAAATGTTGTTAAATTATATTATTAAGATTGTTTTTTGTTTAATGTTTTTTGTTTTTTGTTGCTAAACACATTTTCTCTAATTTTGGAGTAATAAAATTATATTTTACAGGTTAAAATAATATTTTTTGTTTTCTTGTCCCCGTAATATCACGTGAGGTCTACTCAACGAACCTACCCTTGTTCCAAATGGAGATTATACAGAGGAGTTATCAGCGCTTAAAGTTGGTTGCTTAACATTAAAACTCAAGATAATTGTAGTTTACAAAACACATTTTCAACAACTTTGGAGTCATAAAATTATATTTTACAGGTTAAAATAATATTTTTTGTTTTCTTGTCCCCGTAATATCACGTGAGGTCTACTCAACGAACCTACCCTTGTTCCAAACGGAGATTATACAGAGGAGTTATCAGCGCTTAAAGTTGGTTGCTTAACATTAAAACTCAAGATAATTGTAGTTTACAAAACACATTTTCATCAACTTTGGAGTCATAAAATTATATTTTACAGGTTAAAATAATATTTTTTATTTTCTTGTCCCCCGTAATATCATGTTTGGTCTACTCAACGAACCTACCCGTGTTTCAAACGGAGATTATATAGGGGAGTTATCAGCGGTTAAAGTTGGTTGTTTGACATTAAAACTCAAGATAATTCTACTTTTCAAAACACATTTTCAACAACTTTGGAGTCATAAAATTATATTTTACAGGTTAAAATAATAATTTTTGTTTTCTTTTCCCTGTAATATCACGTGAGGTCTACTCAACGAACCTACCCGTGTTCCAAACAGACATTATACAGCGGAGTTATCAGCGCTTAAAGTTGGTTGTTTGACATTAAAACTCAAGATAATTCTACTTTACAAAACACATTTTCAACAAACCTCATCACGTGATAATTCAATTATTTGACCTGCATCCTTATAAATACAACAACACAATATGACTATTTCTTTCACAACACTATTGAGAATATAACATGTCTTCTAACGTAAGAGACGTCAATAACGGTACAAGTAGAAGAAACACAAGGCGTTTGAATGTGTCATCTTCAAATGATCCGGTCATAGCCGACAACATTGCGTCACTGGTTGAGAACCATTATTTCCGGACAGGTTTGAGCTGGTCACGAAATGTTTTCCAATTCTTCTACAACGGAGATTCAGAATGGTGCAGGGTTCGTTGTATGGGCGTTACTGGACTTAATAGAGATTTTTGGGGTACCCTCTAAGGGTATTCTAGAAACGGTTATATAGAGTCAATTGTAAGTTTTTAATACATATATTAGTCGTATATACGTTTTTTCTAATTTAAATAATGGATATTTTTAAATTACAGCATGTTCGTGCTTGGACAAACAGATTTATGTTTTGGAGGTTAGATGAAATACAAAGAACAGATGCCTTACCCCCATCACCCGATTGTTGGACTATCTTACCGTCAGAATTTTATCACCTAGTTTATGATGGGTCGGTTGATGCCCTCCAATATGGAGATGGGACGAACATACTATATCCCCCGTTATGGGAGGTTGATACGGTAAAATTAAGATTTATTTATTTAATTTACACTATTCAACAACAACAAGGTAATTGTTTTTATTATTTAAAAGGTATACTTACCGATAACAGATGACGATAAAAACCGGTATCTTTTTGAGATTAATATGGAGAGACTAGAGATTCATGTATTTTTTCCATATGAATGTCGTCCAAACACCTGCAGTGATTCATGGGGGCATTCATCATCATGTCCACCAAATTTATGTGCAATTTGTGGATAACTTTATATGGTTTCTACAACGTATATCATATTTTGAACAATCTGGGCAACAACAATTTCTTAAAAATGAACCCCTTGAATTACCAATGTCAGGGCAAAGTGTATGGCCTCCTAATGGTGGTCATATTGGTCCAGATTCTGGGGTGGTAATTTGTATGTTATTGCGTAGATTGGTAATAAATAGGTCATTGTCGTGGCAAGAAATGAATATACAAGATGCTTGTATGAGATATAGACGATATATAGCTGATGAATTATGTGCTATGAGAATATTGCAATAAGAAATAAATATTTCTATTTATGTTATTATATTATTATTCCATATGTTATTTTACAAAAAAATAATTTCAAATTTCATCTATAAATACCAACTCTCATTCAACATCTAAGTATCATTTAACACATAATGGGTGATGATCAATATAATTCTCAACCAATTCGTAAACCGTCAAGCTGGATACTTGATAAATGGAGGCGTTCAAAGAACACCGAGGGATCTTCATCATCCGAGCAACAGAACCTAGCTGAAACCAACTAGATAACTTTCAGCGTCCACGAAATAGATGGGCAATTCCAGACGATGAGTCTCATAATTGGTTAGAAACTATTCTTGATTTCTACAATCACGGGGACAAACCGTTTTGTTATTCCGCTATTTTCTTTAGAGAGGCAAAGCTTGATAAACGTTTTTGAGGTAGTCTTTTACGGTTTCATAACAACGGTTATCTCTTACCGAAAGTAAAAAACAATTTAAGTTTTATTATAACTTATTTATTTTGGAAAACATTATTTTTCTAATATGATATTTTTTTACAGCACTTAGAAGGCTGAGTTGGAAGATTTATGAAATGGAGAAATAGGGAACTCGCCAGTGGGGTATCCAATGAAATGCGGTGGACAATATTACCACCGCAGTTTTATAATTTTCTGCTAGACTCACCTAACAAAAACATCATTTCTTATGCTAATGGAAAATTAAACTGTTTTACCCCATTTTGGGAGGTAGACTATGTCTATTTTCCTATACCAATCCAAAATCAAGAATGGTTATTTGTCCGAGTTGATATGAGGACATTAAATATGGTATTGTATTGGAGTGAAAACGTCTCTAGTGATACATATTTATGGTTGGTTCACCCGAAATTAAAGAAAATCTCAGTATATTTCACAGCTTTGTTGGTTAACATCGGTTATTGGAAAAAGGCCGGATACTCTGAAATGGTTATGTCGTACGAAGCTAATGAAGAATTTGTTCAGTCACATGAAGACTTGGTTGGTAATGAAGGGGTGTTTGTTTGTATGCTAATGGAACATCTAATAACCGGTAAACCACTGAATATAAATGACGAATTTAAACAGAAATGTAAGTCTTATCGACGGTTTATGGCAGATCAGTTTTATTTCTGGCGTTGTTTGCCATGTTAGGTTTATTTCTTGTGATGTTGTCAACTTATATTTTAATATTAGGTTTATTTCTTGTGATGTTGTCAAGTGATGTTAAAATCTGTTTTGTTTTAATGAAATTATTGTGTTAATGTTTACCCATGTACACAACACTATATTTTATTTTTAACTTATTAAAAAAAAATTAAAAAAAAACATGCCTATATAAAGAACTTGTGCATCTTCAAACCATCCAACTATCTTCCATCATACATAACACTATATCTACCATTATACTACCACGATTATACTACTAATTGTTGTGCATCATATTCCAACCATCATATTCCAACAATCATACTATCAACCATCATACTACCAATGACTTGTTTTTTTTTTCTATCCAATAAAACCCACACATACTACTAAAAAACCTCCCGATTTATTTACTTCTGCACTTTAGTCTAAACGTTGGAATCGGTGTACTCAGAAATATACTAAAACTACAGACTTCGTTGAAGGGTAGTTGAAGCTGGGGTATGCTTCCAAGTAACTGGGGTTCGCCCCCGAGAAGCTGAGGTTCACCCCGAGGAAGCTGCGGATCCCCCGCCCCCCAGAAGCAGAGGTTCTACCATATTATGTTAAGTTTTGTAATGTTATCGTCAACAGATGAAATATATTATTTTTAACTGTTTTTTAATTATTTTGTCCTTGAATTACAAATTTTTGAGACGAATTTTTAGTGGATAATTAATTATAGCCGGATGATATTTAAAAGATAAGATTAATACATAATAAAAACCTAAGATTAAAACATAATTAAACCTAATATTAAAACATAATTAAACATAGGATTAAAACTTAATTAAACCTAACGTTAAAACATAATTAAACTTAAGGTGACCAATCAGAGTCCGTATCGTGCTCGTCTTCCCATGGGTTATACCAAGGCAAACTAGGGACGTACTCGTCTTTCCAAGGATCACGAGGCACATACTCTTCTTCAGGTCGTTCCTCGTCTACATCTTCTGCTTGGCCATCTTCTAAAGGGTAGTAATCTTCTCGAAGGTAATAGTCTTCTGGTTCTTCTTGGGGGTTTGTAGGTTCATTTTCAGGTAAAAATGTATCATACGCCTAGTTCCAGAAACTATCTTCAGCCCATTGGTCTTCCTCTTCTTGGGGGTTTGTAGGTTCAGGAAACGGCGGTTGAACAGGTTCAGGAAACGGCGGTTGAACAGGTTCAGGCAACGACGGTTGAACAGGTTCAGGCAACGGCGGTTGGACATGTTCATTCACCGGCGGTTGAACAGGTTCAATGGGTTCGGGTACATCCTTTGGAGTTGGTTTACGAATAGAAAAGATATTTGCTGTAGATTTTGACATTTTTTAAAATCTTACTCAATTGTATGCTAAATATATTTACTACCACTATCTACCTCTTTATATAGGCTTTTCATTATAATATAATAATAATAAATTAAAACAAAATTACAAAACTAATAATAGATTAAAACATAATAAAACAAAACATAAATAAAATTACATGAAAATATTATTCCAAGTCAGTGGAGTAATCGGAGTCATCTGAACAGGAGTAGCCAAATTCTTCACGTCGTTGTTGACGTCGAAATTGCCTTACCCTAAATTTAAATCCCAATCCTCATCAAAATCCGGTGAAGAAATTTTTGTTTCTTGAGGGTTTGTAGGTTGGACAGGTACCGGAATTGGATGATTTGTTCGTTGCACTGAACTTTGGTTAGGTTGTTGCACAACAAGAGGAGTGTTATGTTGTTGAGCGGTTGGACGAGGGTTATGTTGTTGACCGATTGGAGTAGGGTTATGTTGTTGTCCATTTGGACGAGGGTTATGTTATTCACTATTTGGACGAGGGTTATGTTCTTCACCATTTGGACGAGGGTTATGTTCTTGAATATTTATGTTAATAGTAAAGTGAAGGTGAATGTGGTTATGATCCGCCATGACCACCAAATATGAGGTGAATTGAGTATTCAAAATGGAAGCACAAGTTGTATATTTATAACCTAAAATACAAGCATAAAAGAAATAAAACATAATAATAAAATCAAACAAATGTTACATTTAACTATTTTTTTAACAACAAACTCTTTGGTTATATTATTATAACATAATATTGCTAATTGTTTGCGAAATTCTTCTGCAGTTTCTCGAGTGTCCTTCTGTTGATTTAAGACGCGTCCATTGATTAACCGTTCCATAAAAATACACACCCAAACACCACAATCTCCGGACCCGGGGCTTTGTTGAGGCACATTAGGTGGTATGACCCTCTTCAAAGGCATCAGTCGTTCAGTCATATTGCGATTATGGAAAAATTTGGTGTACCATAACCAACTAGGAATAAGAAACTGCATATGCTCCAACAATGTATCAGTCTCTTCAGCAAAAATGTTTTGCATACTGTAGAAAAAATAATGTCAATTTTTTATTATTAAGTAATAAAACTTAATTAAAAATATTTAGGATTATAACCTGTTATATACTGTCAGAGTCCATGTTGCTGTGTTCACATGTGTTAGGAACTAATGTGATTTTTCTACATTCACTGAATGTAAAACTACATATATAGAGAAAAATATATTTAATAATATTTTAATAATAATATAATTATTAAATAAAATGCATTACCTTATCAACAGTCCAAGTGACAGGATATGGAGAGTGCGTTCCATCCCCTAATGAGAAACACTTCTCGCCTCTTAATAAATGATAATGAAATTTAGTAGATAAAATTGACCAACGTGAATCTACCGGTCTACAATTGTACAAGTAAGTCTCCCAATCCAGAAGATGTTGTTAGTTAACGAATTTTAAATTAATTAATAAATTAATAAGGCTAAAATTAATTTTTTACTTTAAGAAATTGCTTACGTTCGACTCCAGCCAACCATCAGACCCATCTAAAACCAACAAACTCTTCCAAAAAGGCGGCTCAATAATGGATGACATAGTAAGAGAAGTTTCACAACACTTTCAATAACTGCGTTTTTTTGTTTCTTTAAATTAAGAGTCGATTCAATGATCCCGAAAGGTGAAAGCAAAATAGCAGATGGCTTGCGTATCCTTTTTTCCCGGTTTAGACCAACAAGTTGTAAAAATAATTAATTATAACATTATGTAAAAATACAAAAAACCTGAAATTATTAAAAACATAAATATCTTACCTTTTCTTCATGAATATATGGTCATCCTTAAATCAAAAAAATTATAACAAAGTTAGTATTTTTAAATATATGACCTTTTATAGTTATAAATATTTTAAATAAAAAATATACGCTTACATAAGGTGGTGTTGTGTAGACGTCATCATTTCTATTTGACGTTGATTCACCAATCATTTTTACTATAATTTTTCCCTACCAACGTCTCTACCTTCTATAAGACAAAATAAAACTTAATTAAAAACAATTTATATAAGGAAAAATTTAACTTTTAAAAAATGGAAAAAAAATATACCTGTAAAAAGTCCGAAATGTTCCTGATAACGTCATTCGATGATGATTTATTTTCTTTAGAATTACTCTGTGTGTGTTTTATTGGACTTTCATTAAAATATTTTGATGTATCATCATTTACACGCTCACCCCAAATGATACAACTCTCTTTCCAGTATTGTTGTTGTTCTTCTAATTGTGTAGGAGAAATTACTATGGGCTCGTAACCTGGCTAATAAATTTAACAACAAAAATATAAATGTTAAGAATACGTCATTACATAAAATATAATTGAAAGTAAATGATAACTAAGAAAAGGAGAACGATCTAATATTGCAATTGCTTGTTCCCACGTGAGTTTGCTACATTTTTTCCATCTAAGGCAACGGGGTAAACTACCGTCCCTATCAATTAACATCCCAATCTTCGAAAATATCTCAAATATCCACATCTAGAAAAAAAAAACTAATTAACTTAATCTATACTATATAATAAATAAAGGTTTTTCCATGGCACGTGTCGCTTCCACATTCATTCTCATCATTTTTTCCCGCATCTCTCTCTTATTAAATGCACCTTCATATTTTAATAATGATATATATTTAAAGAAAATGTTAATTATACTAATAAAATACATTTATTTTAAATTATCTCTTATGAAATTTGAAATCTAATTATTTAACTTTTATTTTCAATTAATTAATAAATGAAAATCTGTGACATCCGGCAATTTCAGGTTAACTCCGTTAACTCAAACCTTGTTAGTTCAAACATTATTCATTGCAAACTCAGTTATCTCAGTTAGTCACACGTGCATGGCATTTAATTAAGTTAAACACACGGCAAATCGCACTCGAGTCTAAACCCGGAACGTTGGTGATTAATTAAAATAAATAATTTGAATATTTAATAATTTATATTTATTATAAATTATGTGAACTTTGTGTGATTACGTGACTTTACGTGAATTATGTGAATATTATTGTTCTCGTACGTATTTATCGAATATTAACCGCATGCAATATTTTTATAAAAGTTGGAGTTTTTATAAAAATATAAATAAAAAATTATTAGTTAGTAATTAAGTGTTATTTAACTAATTAGAGTTGAGGGCCTTAATTAAACCTGAAGCCCATTTTGGAAAACCCATTAGTGCATGTGTTATATAAAGAAATTAAAAAAAAAATCATAAACCCTAACCCCACCCTTGAAGCTGTCGCGACCTCCCCTCCCCACACCTCACTCGACCGAACCAAAGATCAAGACGTGGAGCCTTCGATCGAGCCCCGATCATGAATCCGGAAGTAGATACGTGCTAGTCTAGGCGTTTCTAACATCTCTACGTAAGTCGTTTCATCTGATTCCGTCACCTTTTCAATATTATTTTTGAGATCAAAACCCTAGATTATCCAAACATGATTATTTTAAAATATGATAATAAATTAGTTAATTGTTTGATATTGTTGTATCGTATTGATGATTTTATGAACGTATATGAAACCCTAGTTGCTATACGATGTGTAAATTGAATTTTGTTGATTATGTGACATATAGGAATCGCATGCTAGACATGAATTATGATTAATATAGTTATAATTATATTAGTTGAAAGATCTGGGATTGATTAGACGTGATAATTGTGTAAATGAAACGTGTAATGGATGAGTTACTAAAAGAGGAAACTTTTTATGATTTCTATCTTGCATGCTAGACATGACAAGGATGAGGTGATGATGGTTATGTGTTACTTGATGCATGTTTACATGATTTGTGAAATCAGATTTTGAATACCTAGATCGGTTTTGTGAACTTTCCAAATAAGGAAACTTTAATTGTTAAAAGTGGTTATAACTTGCTATTTAGACATGCATGATATGGTTTGATGATAGCTCTATGTTAGATAGGACACAATAACTTGTTGTAACGTGTTAGGTGTTTGAAATCACGCATGCTAGTCATAGGCTACTAAAGATAGCAACTTTGTCTTGAATTATGATTTGCATGTTTAGGTTCTAGACAATTGTTATGTGATGTGATGAGCTATAACATGTTAGAGTGATCCTATGAATATATCAATGATGATAGTTTCCTGGAAACATGAGTCCCGAACAAACCTGCTATTTTTGGAAACTTTCTATTTATAGAAACCTGCTATTTATGGAAAACTGCTATTTATGGAAAACTGCTATTTATGGAAACCTGCTATTTATGAAAACTTGCTATCTTGTTAGAACAAATAGGATTTGTTGCTAAGTGCTACAGCATGATCATTGTGTTTAATATAGAAGTGTTATACTGAACAAACATTAAATCACTAAACGGGTCACCAACGGGTCGTCGGGTCAAACTTAGTCAAACTTGGTCAAACTTAGTCAAACTTGCCAACTTTTCTAAACACTTAAACAATAGTATTGTTTGGATACTAAGGGTTCGTATTAACTTGCACAAACACACACTTATAAACCGGTGTTTATAGGTGGCAGTTAGTCGTCAAGCATTCTAAGTTCGTTTTCTTTCGCAAGCACTCTAAGGTGAGTTTCACGGCCCCTTTTCTTATGGTTTAAACTTGTGGGAGAAAACATGGGTACGAACATTTAGATCTTACATTTCTTTTATATCACTTGTGTACTAAGCGCAAACATATCATGAAAGTCCTTACTTATCGAACCGTTAGTATATGGGTTAGCGAGGTAATCTTGAGTAGTACTACTAGGCATTGACAAGCCCCACCCACGTTAGTCGCGCTAACACGACAGGTAGTCGAACGGGTGTAACATTGACCTAAACATTCACCATTGATTATGATAGTCATGGTGGGAAGCAGTACAAACATAAACAGTCAGCTTCGGTGTCGAAACGCTTTAATAACATGTACTAGGTTAGCTACCTATGATATAAATTGTAAATGGTATTATCTAGTAAACTTTACAAACATTGAAACCTGTGAACTCACCAACCTAGTGTTGACACGTTTTAACATGTTTTCTCTGGTCATTAAGGTAAAAGCACAAGCTAAGGCATGCATGCATTCGAAGTCCATCATTTTTCTAACTCAAGAACTATTTATTTTAATTATTTTTGAATTGTTTATTTTTGGCGCGACTGTTTTGGCGCATGCTTTTCATCTAACTTTTCGCTTCCGCAAGTCTTACATTTAATCAGTGTTTTCATTACTAGTGTTGCATCGTGACTATGAGCAATGCTAGTGGTTTTTTCTTAAACTCATATAGAGTCGTTCAAAGTAACTAATGACTGAGATCCTGGTATGTCACGCTCCTAACGGTAAAACTCCGTTAGTGGATTTTGGGGGTGTGACAGATTGGTATCAGAGCTATTGGTTATAGAGAACTAGGAAATGCATACTAGACTATAACCATGCATTAGTTACACTACACTTACACTCATACATGGCACTCTCTCATCCCGTTACAGGAAATGTCGACCCCGCCTAATTCACCCGCATCCCCAGTCGTTCAGGAGCACGATGTTCCTACCGTACCTTTGCCAGAGTCGAGGAGACATCGCCTCAACCCGATCAATATCACTGTAGGGCATGACGAGCCTATTCATGTGCGTGTCAGAGGTAACACGCAGGACTGGGATTAGTATCCCGATAGGATCAGGAACTGGATCCGCGAGGAGGAAGTCCCACCTCCACTCACTACTGACATTGCTTCTTCTTCTTCATCATCTTCTGTACGAGCTTTGCCACCATTGCAGTACCCCTATGAGCAGGTGATAGCTGCCCTTGTGGCTAGGATGGACCGGGAGATCCGGAACATGAGGGACGCAGCGGGAGAGATTACTAGCATACTTCAGCGAGAGATGTTGATGAATCAGAGGATCACCAAACTGACTGCAGATTTAGCATCAACTGATACAGCTCATGAGAATTTGGCAAATGGATGTGTGGATATGGAGGACCGGCTGAACACTGCAGAGTGGAACCTAGATATACTCCACACCAGGATTGAGCAAGTGGAGGCACGACTTGCAGCTGCTGAAGCAGCAGGAGTTGCACCAGAGGATGCACCTACAGGAGACCAGGATGAGGTCGATGATGCAACATCCGATGTTACATCAGCTGGCAGTGGCATTTGATCTTCTATCTTCATTAGTTATTTACGTCCTTCCTTTTGAACCTAGATGGAAAAGATTGTTCCCATCCAACCGATGTTTCTAGAATTTTGATGTTTGATTGAATTTAGTTGTAATCGTTACAATTTATTTTATCAAGTATTACTATTATTGAAATGTCAGATGTTTTGGTTTGAATTTCTTTGTTTACCGGTACTTGTATAATGATAAAATGCGATGTATTTTTCTCATTATTGTATGTTGTGAATGTAAAGATAATGTCTGGAAGAGGAAATGGACGTGGTGGACGCGCCGGAGGACGCGGTGGTCGTGGAAACATTAACATGACTGCAGCCGAGCTCGCGGCACTCATAAACGAGCGTGTGGCTGAAGCGGTAGCAGCTAGTCAAGCCGTTGTTAATGCTGGAGGTAAAGCAAAATATTATCGACTCTAGTGAGTCATCATTCATTCTAAACTCAAATTCGAATATAGTATCCCTAAAACGCATTCTTGTTTACAATTCAGGTCAACACAACCACCAGCAGGTTTGTACTTTCAAAGCGTACAGGGATTGCAAGCCTCACTCGTTCAGTGGAGCCGAAGGGGCTGTTGGCTTACTCCGCTGGATGGAGAAATCTGAATCCGCATTTGCGATGTGCAATTGTCCACCGAATAATCAGGTGAAATATGCATCTGGCACACTTGAGGGTCCAGCCCTTACTTGGTGGAACTCCCAAGTGCAAATGCTAACTCTTGAGATGGCAAATGCATTGCCATGGGACGAATTTAAGACTATGCTGTGGGAGGAGTATTGTCCCCGCGATGAAGTGCAGAAACTTGAGGGCGAGTTCTGGAACCTCAAGATGGAGGGATCTGAAATTGAAGCCTACACTACTCGTTCGCATGAACTGGCGAACTTGTGTCCGTAAATGGTAACACCTCCCTATAAGAGGATCGAGAAGTTCATTGATGGTTTGGTCCTGCAAATTCAGAGCATGGTGACATCTTCTAATCCCACTACGATCCAGCAAGCAATCAGGTTGGCTCACAGGCTGACCGATCAGGCAGTCGCTCAGGGCACCCTACCCCCTAGAGGTGCGTTATCAAAGACAAATGACAACAAGCGGAAGTTTGACAGTTCATTCCCCAAAACCTTCCAGTCAAACCCACCTTCTCAGCAACAGCAACAGCAACACCGTAAGTTTGAACCGTCAAAGAACAACAGTCAGTCTAACTCTTCTCAGCAGAATCAGGGTTCTTATGTTGGCAAGTACCCGAAGTGCAACAAATGTAACTTCCACCATCATGGAACGTGTGACCGGTATCGTTGCAACCGGTGTGGAAAGATGGGTCATTTGGCCAAAGACTATAGAGTGGATCTGCAGAACAAACAGACACCACCTGGAGACGCACCCAAAGGCTGTTTTGAGTGTGGTAAAGAAGGGCATTTCAAGAAAAATTGCCCGCAGTTGAGGAGAAACGGGAACGGGAATGGAAATGGCAACAATCATCAGTGCGGTAATGGAAATGGTAATAACCACCGGGGTGGAAATGGTAATAACAACGGAAATGGTGCAAAGGGCCTAGCATTTGTGATTGGATCGGGAGAAGCTCGGAATGATCGGAACGTTTTTAACGGTATGTTTCTCTTACACGATTATTTTGCTTCTGTACTCTTTGATACTGGCGCCGATAGAAGTTTTATATCTAGAGAACTTAGTAGTCAGTTAGAAATCAACCCAACTTTATTAGAACACCATTATACCATAGAGATAGCAAACGGTAAAGTAATCGAGGCAACCCACATTCTCAAGGGATGTAAGTTAGAACTTTCTGGTCACAAACTCGACATCGATCTCATGCCAGTTACACTCGGCAGTTTTGACATAATTGTGGGCACGGATTGGTTGTATAAAAATCAAGCCGAAATCATCTGTAGTGAGAAGATCGTTCGTATACCCCTTCCTAGTGGAAAAATCCTATCTGTTCAGGGCGAAAGAAGTGGTGCAGTGATGGGCATCATATCTTTCATGAAGACTCAGAAGTGTCTGCGTAAGGGTTATACCGCAATTCTAGCCTTTTTCGCTGACAAGTCCACCGAGGAGAAAAACTTAGAAGATATCCCTATCGTTCGCGAATTCCCGGAAGTATTCCCTGAAGACCTACCTGGTCTTCCACCATATCGTCAGGTCGAATTTCAGATTGACCTAACACCCAGAGCAACGCCTATTGCTCGAGCACCCTATAGACTGCACCAAGTGAGTTGCAGGAACTATCCACTCAGCTGCAAGAGTTGTTGGATAAAGGTTTCATCCGACCGAGCTCATCGCCATGGGGAGCTCCAGTCCTAAAAGAAATATGGAACTTTCCGTATGTGCATTGATTACCGAGAGTTAAACAAGGTAACAGTCAAGAACCGCTACCCACTACCCCGTATTGACGATTTATTCGACCAACTTCAAGGGTCAAGTTTCTACTCAAAAATCGATTTAAGGTCTGGATATCATCAGCTGAGAGTTCGAGATGAGGATATATCCAAGACGGCATTCAGAACCCGGTACGGCCATTTCGAGTTTTTGGTCATGCCGTTTGGATTAACTAACGCACCCGCGGTGTTCATGGACCTCATGAACCGTGTGTGTAAACCTTATCTGGATCAATTCGTCGTTGTTTTTATTGACAATATCCTCATATACTCTAAGAGTCAGGAAGAGCATGAGGAGCATCTGCGTTTGATCCTTGAACTACTAAAGCAGGAACAGTTGTACGCAAAGTTTTCCAAATGCGATTTTTGGATTCGCGAGGTTCAATTTTTAGGACATGTGATCAATGACAAGGGAATACATGTCGATCCAGCCAAAGTGGAAGCTATCAAGAATTGGGCAGCACCCACAACTCCAACCGAAGTTCGGCAATTCCTAGGATTGGCCGTATAATACCGTCGTTTCATCGAGGGATTCTCAAAGATTGCCCAACCTCTCACCGCCTTAACCCAAAAAGATAAACCCTATAATTGGAGCGAGACCCAAGAATCAGCATTCCAGCTACTGAAGCAGAAACTATGTAGCGCACCTATCCTGTCTCTACTAGAGGGAACGGATGACTTCGTGGTGTATTGCGATGCCTCCATCCAAGGTCTCGGTTGTGTGTTGATGCAACGCGACAAGGTTATCGCATACGCTTCTCGACAGTTAAAAATCCATGAAAAGAATTACACAACTCACGATTTGGAGTTAGGAGCCGTGGTGTTTGCACTCAAGATATGGAGACATTACTTGTACGGTACCAAGTGCACCATCTACACCGATCACAAGAGTCTTCAGCATATTTTTGAGCAGAAAGAGTTGAACATGCGTCAACGTTGTTGGATCGAATTATTAAACGATTATGATTGTGCAATCAAGTACCATCCGGGCAAAGCTAATGTGGTAGCTGATGCCCTAAGCAGAAAAGAAACCAAACCCCGACGGGTTAGAGCATTACAACTCACTATTCATACAGGATTACCCGAACAAATCCGCAATGCCCAACTCGAAGCTTTAAAAGAGGAGAACTTATCATTGGAATCCACTTGTGGTATGGAGAAACAACTTGAGGTTAAAGCAGATGGTATTCGTTACTTCGCGGAACGAATATGGATACCAGTATATGGAAACCTAAGAGATCTAGTCATGGATGAAGCTCACAAATCCCGATACTCTATCCATCCGGGATCCGACAAGATGTATCACGATCTCAAGGTTTTGTATTGGTGGCCAAACATGAAAGCCGACATAGCCACCTACGTGAGCAAGTGTCTGACTTGTTCCAAGGTCAAGGTGGAGTACCAAAAGCCATCCGGATTACTTCAACAACCGGAAATACCAATGTGAAAATGGGAGCAGATTTCCATGGATTTCATAACCAAATTACCCCGAACCCCTACTAGATGTGACACAATCTGGGTGATAGTGGATCCCCTAACCAAATCCGCTCATTTTCTTGCTATCAAAGAGACCGATAAAATGGAAAGGTTAACTCGCCTCTATCTTAAAGAAGTAGTATCCCGACATGGAGTGCCAATCTCCATCATTTCCGATAGAGACGCCCGATTCACCTCACATTTTTGGAAATCATTATAGAAAGCTCTAGGCACGCGCCTGGATATGAGCACAACGTACCATCCTCAAACAGATGGCCAGAGTGAGCGTACCATTCAAACCCCAGAAAACATGCTACGAGCTTGTGTGATCGATTTCGGAAATAGTTGGGAGACTTACTTGCCTTTAGTGGAATTCTCTTACAATAACAGCTATCATATTAGCATCAAAGTAGCACCGTTCGAGGCTTTGTACGGGAGAAAGTGTCGATCACCACTTTGTTGGGCTAAAGTTTGAGATACCCAACTTACGGGTCCTGAACTTGTGCATGAAACCTCAGAGAAAATCGTGCAAATCCGAAACCATATGGTGGCAGCTCGTGACCGTCAAAAGAGTTATGCAGACAAGCGCAGAAAACCGCTAGAATTTCAAGTGGGTGACAAAGTGTTATTAAAGGTTTCACCTTGGAAAGGTGTGATTCGTTTCGGGAAACGAGGAAAGTTAAACGTGCGTTACGTTGGACCATTCGAGATAGAGAAAAGGATCGGTCCAGTAGCATACCAACTGAACCTACCAGATACACTCAATGGAGTACACAATGTATTTCATGTCTCAAACCTAAAGAAGTGCTTATCAGATGAGACACTTGTAGTTCCACTCGAGGAGTTGGAAATTGATGAACAGCTACGTTTTATTGAGAAACCAGTTGAGATCATGGACCGAGAGGTCAAAACTCTCAAGCGCAGTAAGATACCTATTGTCAGAGTTCGCTGGAATTCGAAGCGTGGACCGGATTTCACGTGGGAACGCGAGGATCAAATGATGAAAAAGTATCCTCACCTTTTCAAACAGTAAACGGCAAACACGAAAGGTACTAACTAAATTTTGGGACGAAATTTAATTCAACAAGGGGATGATGTGACAAACCTAAACTTTTGTTTCAGACGTTACGGACTTCGTTTAATTTTCGGGACGGAAATTCTTTCAACAAGTGGATGATGTGACATCCGGCAATTTCAGGTTAACTCCGTTAACTCAAACCTCGTTAGTTCAAACATTATTCATTGTAAACTCGGTTATCTCAGTTAGTCACACGTGCATGGCATTTAATTAAGTTAAACACACGGCAAATCGCACTCGAGTCTAAACCCGGAACGTTGGTGATTAATTAAAATAAATAATTTGAATATTTAATAATTTATATTTATTATAAATTATGTGAACTTTGTGTAATTACGTGACTTTACGTGAAATATGTGAATATTATTGTTCTCGTACGTATTTATCGAATATTAACCGCATGCAATATTTTTATAAAAGTTGGAGTTTTTATAAAAATATAAATAAAAAATTATTAGTTAGTAATTAAGTGTTATTTAACTAATTAGAGTTGTGGGCCTTAATTAAACCTGAAGCCCATTTTGAAAAACCCATTAGTGCATGTGTTATATAAAGAAATTAAAAAAAAAATCATAAACCCTAACCCCACCCTTGAAGCCGTCGCGACCTCCCCTCCTTACACCTCACTCGACCGAACCAAAGATCAAGACGTGGAGCCTTCGATCGAGCCCCGATCGTGAATCCGGAAGTAGATACGTGCTAGTCTAGGCGTTTCTAACATCTCTACGTAAGTCGTTTCATCTGATTCCGTCACCTTTTCAATATTATTTTTGAGATCAAAACCCTAGATTATCCAAACATGATTATTTTGAAATATGATAATAAATTAGTTAATTGTTTGATATTGTTGTATCGTATTGATGATTTTATGAAAGTATATGAAATCCTAGTTGCTATACGATGTGTAAATTGAATTTTGTTGATTATATGACATATAGGAATCGCATGCTAGACGTGAATTATGATTAATATAGTTATAAATATATTAGTTGAAAGATTTGGGATTGATTAGACGTGATAATTGTGTAAACGAAACGTGTAATGGATGAGTTACAAAAAGAGGAAACTTTTTATGATTTCTATCTTGCATGCTAGACATGACAAGGATGAGGTGATGATGGTTATGTGTTACTTGATGCATGTTTACATGATTTGTGAAATCAGATTTTGAATACCTAGATCGGTTTTGTGAACTTTCCAAATAAGGAAACTTTAATTGTTAAAAGTGGTTATAACTTGCTATTTAGACATGCATGATATGGTTTGATGATAGCTCTATGTTAGATAGGACACAATAACTTGTTGTAACGTGTTAGGTGTTTGAAATTACGCATGCTAGTCATAGGCTACTAAAGATAGCAACTTTGTCTTGAATTATGATTTGCATGTTTAGGTTCTAGACAAATGTTATGTGATGTGATGAGCTAGAACATGTTAGAGTGATCCTATGAATATATCAATGATGATAGTTTCCCGGAAATATGAGTCTCGAACAAACCTGCTATTTATAGAAACCTGCTATTTATAGAAACCTGCTATTTATGGAAAACTGCTATTTATGGAAACCTGCTATTTATGGAAACTTGCTATCTTGTTAGAACAAATAGGATTTGTTGCTAAGTGCTACAGCATGATCATTGTGTATAATATAGAAGTGTTATACTGAACAAACATTAAATCACTAAACGGGTCACCAACGGGTCGTCGGGTCAAACTTAGTCAAACTTGGTCAAACTTAGTCAAACTTGCCAACTTTTCTAAACACTTAAACAATAGTATTGTTTGGATACTAAGGGTTCGTATTAACTTGCACAAACACACACTTATAAACCGGTGTTTATAGGTGGCAGTTAGTCGTCAAGCATTCTAAGTTCGTTTTCTTTCGCAAGCACTCTAAGGTGAGTTTCACGGCCCCTTTTCTTATGGTTTAAACTTGTGGGAGAAAACATGGGTACGAACATTTAGATCTTACATTTCTTTTATATCACTTGTGTACTAAGCGCAAACATATCATGAAAGTCCTTACTTATCGAACCGTTAGTATATGGGTTAGCGAGGTAATCTTGAGTAGTACTACTGGGCATTGACAAGCCCCACCCACGTTAGTCGCGCTAACACAACAGGTAGTCGAACGGGTGTAACATTGACCTAAACATTCACCATTGATTATGATAGTCATGGTGGGAAGCAGTACAAACATAAACAGTCAGCTTCGGTGTCGAAACGCTTTAGTAACATGTACTAGGTTAGCTACCTATGATATAAATTGTAAATGGTATTATCTAGTAAACTTTACAAACATTGAAACCTGTGAACTCACCAACCTAGTGTTGACACGTTTTAACATGTTTTCTCTTGTCATTAAGGTACAAGCACAAGCTAAGGCATGCATGCATTTGAAGTCCATCATTTTTCAAACTCAAGACCTATTTATTTTAATTATTGTTGAATTGTTTATTTTTGGCGCGACTGTTTTGGCGCATGCTTTTCATCTAACTTTTCACTTCCGCAAGTCTTACATTTAATCAGTGTTTTCATTACTAGTGTTGCATCGTGACTATGAGCAATGCTAGTGGTTTTTTCTTAAACTCATATAGAGTCGTTCAAAGTAACTAATGACTGAGATCCTGGTATGTCACGCTCCTAACGGTAAAACTCCGTTAGTGAATTTTGGGGGTGTGACAAAATCAAATTACATTAAATAATACTTAATGTATTTTCGAAACTCAATTATATATTAGGTTTTACTAATTTTGAGTTTTGTTTTTATCCTTAGTATATGATACATTTTTGCATTTGTAAAGTATATATATAAAGATTTAAAAGTTTTATATAATAATATTTTTCACTCCGTGTGTATACACGGGATCTAAACTAGTATAATATAAAACGAAAGTAAATAATGTACTATATAAAAATAAACAAATACTAACCTTAAATGCCCAAATAAATCCCTTGATGCTATATGTTAGCTTTATTTTTCGATCGTCTCTATTATTTTTAAAAAGGGCATTATGAATATTTGGGTACATGTATTTCCAAATATGAGAACCCCATGGATAATCGTCCCATGCCCCTAGATCATTAACCAATTTTAAAAGAAACGGATCAAACAAATTTTTAGGTTCTAACCCCTTGAATCCGACCTCAACCAATAATAACAAACAAACCCGAACAACATCCATCTCTTCTAAAGTTAGCAAATCATTTTTAAAAATATATAACAAATCTTCTGACTTAACTTTGTGACTACCAAATAACCTTTCTTTAAAAAAAGGAGCACTTTGGTAATTTATGTGAGGTTTAACTTTACCAAATTTAAAACCAGTAATCAAACAAAATTCTCTATGACCAAAAGTTAAAGTGCGGCCACCGATTGAAAAGTTTATGCCATTTTCTGGACTATCAGTTAATATTTGAGTTTGAAATATCAAATGAACTAATGATGCTTCACTATTAAGAGTTTCACATCTTAATCAATATCCAAAACATGTGTTACTAAAAATAATAAGTGCACTTGGATATGCTCTTAACTTTTCAAGAATTTCTTTAACAATTTTCATATTACATCTAATAGCCACCTGGGTGGCATAATAGTGTTCCTGTATAAATAAACAAATATATATAATTAGTTTTAACTAATTAAATGAGATTTTATCAAATATAAATATAAAAAAAAATAACTGATAATAATAAAAACTTACATTAACATTCATTTTTATAACGTAAGCGGAGAGAAGACTGGCGAAAATGAAAGTAAATGACGAAAATAAGGAGCTACTAACGAAAATTTGGAGTGAATGACGAAATTATGAGTGAATAGCGAATTTATAGTAAAAATGGCGAAAATATGTCAAATCCTAACGCTAGATACCCTGAATTTTCGCTTTAAATTTTCACCAAATTCCCTGAATTTTCGCCATCACTTTGTCATTTTTCTGAATTTTCGCCACTTTTGGTCAAATTTTCGCCACTTTTGGTCAAAGACTGAATTTTTGCTGAAAGTGGTCAAATTTTCAGCACTTTATTGAAATTTTCGTCATTTTTTCAAGATTTCCTAAATTTTCGCCCTTTTTTAGAAAGTTTCGCCATATGTGGTCAAAATTTCGCCACTATTCAAAATTTTCGTAAATTCCCAAAATTTCGCCACTTTTTCCAAAATTTCGCCAATTTCAATTACCATTTTTCAAAAATTTCGCCTGACCCAATCGCCATTCGGCCCCACAAAAAAATAAAAAATAAAATAATAATAAATAAAAAAATATTATAAAATTCTGACGAAAATTTGAGGTGAAAATTTATGGAAAATTTTCGCTTTTTTGGCTATTTTGGTAAAAAAAAAGTCAATGACCATTTTTGATTTTTCATTTGGTCAAATGGCCATTTCTGTGAATTTCCTTTAAATGTTTTGGATGGCATTATAATATATTATAATTATTATATTAATAAATAAATGAGAGAACCGGACGGAAAGCATTTGCCGTTTCAAATTCTGTTTTGTTCACTAAACAGTAGACTATAAATACACCCGCCACATGGTCTCTCTTCGAAACCTTGTATTCCCAACTTTTATAAAAATAAAAATAAAAACCCTAAAACATTTTCGAGCCCAAATTACCGGTTTTTAGTCCGACACTTCTGCAGTTTTGTTTCGATACTTTCCCATCTTTTCTCTGTTGGTTACTTTGAATGTCAACCACCGCTGCAACCTGGAGACAACCAACCCACCGCCGCCGTCTACCGGAATTAATGTCCACAACAGACTCACCCACACAAAACCCAAACGGATGCCAATGCGACGGTTGCTTAGATTACGTGTCCGGGATGACGGTTAGTTGTTGTTTGGGGTGTTGTACCGCCACCTGCCACCACCGTAACAACGTCTTCTTTTTAAGGAAAGTGTCGCCGGAGAAACGGTTTTTGAGACGAGGGAGGAATTTTAATGTCGTGTTTGGGTTTGTTGGTGTGGTGGTGGTTTTTATGGTGTTGTGTAAAGTTGCTTACATGGCGGGAATACGTCTTCGTGAAGTTGAGGTTCCTAACTCCGGCGTGTTGATCTTGACACGTCATCCAATAGAGGCTCAGAGAATTGTATCATCTTCCATGCCCATCAGATTACTAGACAAACACTATCTTCATCATCATCATCGTCATCATGTAATCAATTTCTTCTTCTTTTTTTATATTTTTATCGGGTTATGAACTTATGATCATCAAATGTTTGATTGAATTTTTTTATGTTGTTTGGTAAAGAACAAGGAGAGTGGGGTGCAACAATGGAATGTAGAATTTTGACTTTTGACCAACTTATTTTCAATCTTTTTAGAAATTGGGTTTTTTTTTCCATTATCTAATTATGTAACCTCACTGAATTTTTTTAATGGTAAATTTTTAAAAAATAAAGTGGTAAATGTTAAACTGTGATTCCCAATCACGGTTTCGTTTTATTTTTACAAACACGTAATGATTGGGTGTCAGAAACTTACCAAAGATTACCAATTTAACTGAAAGCGTGATTCCCAATCACAATTTTAGTGTTACCATTTTAACTGAAACCGTGATTTCCAATCATGGTTTCAGTTACTTTATTGTAAACCAATAACTTTATTGCAGACACATATCTCAGTAATACCAATTTGAACTTAAACCGTGATTAAGAATTACGGTTTTATCATTTACCACTTTTTGGGTCAACCATACCATTTACCACTTTGTTTTTTAAAAAATTACCATTTAAAAAAAAAATCTAACCTCACTACTACATCAATTACCTTTAGATGATGCCAAAAAGATGAATAATTTAAGTGTTAGATGCAATTTTAATTTGAAGGATTGTGATTTGTTGTTAGGTTGAAGAAATATGGATGAAACCAAACAGCAGTGACTATCACCAATGCATTGTTAGACCGAGGAACCGAATCAGTTAGTCGACCATCTTGTTTTTATCATAGATATAAATTTTCCAATCATCACTTAAATTTTTTTTAATTTTTTTTTATAGGGACGGACTCGAGGACAAACGGGTATATTCTTGTTCATGCCAATGGTGGATTGAATCAGATGAGAACCGGGGTGAGTCATCATCCAAAACTATCATCTTGAACACCTTTTTGCTGAGAAAACGCGATACTTTTGATGAGCTTTTGTTTGTGTTTGTTTAGTATAATGTAACCGGGCTTCAAAATGTGTAAATGGCTTATTATGACGATGGCAGATATGTGACATGGTTGCCATTGCCAAGATCATGAATGCGACGCTTGTTCTTCCTTCTCTTGATCATCAATCTTTTTGGACCGATCCCAGGTATGGGACTTACGCCTTTTTTTTTGCAGTTTTTAGGTCCTTGCCCATGTATAACTGTTCCTGGTGACAGCCTTAAATGGTCATTTGGTTAGGCATGTGCATACCTTACAAAAGAAATTGCATTGTTTTCTAGTGCCAAAATGGTAACAAGTTAAAACTTTTTTTATTCTTATGTAAAAATGCAGTGTTTTATAATGCCATAAAGGTGACAAGCTAAAACTTTTTTAGTCTAATGTATCCCATGAGTTTTGAAGTTTGAACATTTTGATATTTTGATATGATAATAATCTATATCTATATCAATACTATATAATAAATAAAGGTTTTTATGCCACGTGCCGTCTCTCCTATGTTGTCAAAAGCCCTTCGGGCGTGCGCATAGGCCCTCAGGCGAGGCGAGGCACAGGAAAAGCGCCTTGCTACAACTCAGGCCCTCCGGCGATCTTCGAGCGAGATTCCGGTCTGATTCTAGTGAGATTCCGGCCAAATCCTTAAATTTTAGCAAAATTCTACAAATTCCGGGTAAACTGGTCTTAACAATCCAAAAATGGCCCGCATCTAGCCTAAACTAGCCCTAAACAATCCTAAAACATGTCTAAAACCCCAAAAATGGTATATTTGTGCTAAGCGTCTTGCTTATCTCGGGCCCTCGCTTTTTAAGCGCCTTGCACCTAGGCTCAAGGCTCACCCTTTGCGCCTTGCACCTAGGCTCAAGGCTCACCCTTTGCGCCTTGAGTGCGCCTTGCTCCTTTGACAACTGTGGCTGTCTCTATATTCAATCTAATCTTTGTTTTCCCACTTCTCTCTCTTATTAAATACACATCTATTTTAATAATAATATATTTTTAAAGAAAATACTAGTTATACTAATAAAACACATTTATTTTAAATTATCCCTTATTATTAGAAACTTTGAAATCAAATTATATAAATTTTATTTTCAATCAAATAATAATGAAAGTAAAATTACATCAAATAGTAATTAACGTATTTTCGAAACCTAATTATATACTAATTTTTATATATTTTAAATTTTGTTTTCTATCCTTAGTATATGTAATACATTTTTACACATTTAAATATATACATAAAGATTTAACAATTTTATGCATTGATATTTTTCAACCTGTGTGTAGTACACGGGTTCTAAACTAGTAATGTAATACATACATAGCTAGCTAGGTTGAAAGTTTTTGATGCATGAAGTAAGACATTTGGGACATGATAATGTGTTCTTTTTTTCAGTGGTTTTAAGGACATTTTCGACTGGAGGCATTTCATGGATGTTTTAAGAGATGATATCGAGATTGTAGAGTCTTTACCGCCAGAAGTCACTGGTAAAAAGCCACATCCCAAGGCTCCTATATCATGGTCAAAGGTATGTATGTATATATAGAATCTTTTTTTTTAATTTGAAGGCCTTTTGTTTGACTTTGGTCAAATGCAGGCTAGTTACTATAGAGGGGAGATGTCTTTACTGTTGAAGAAACACAAAGTAATTGAGTTTACACATACGGATTCAAGACTTGTCAACAATGGGCTCGCGCCCTCTGTTCAAAAGCTTAGGTGTCGAGCCAATTATGAGGCTCTTCGCTACTCTCAGGAGATTCAAGAACTCGGAAACAAATTGGTTGATAGACTTAGGAGCAAAGGAGAACCTTATATTGCTCTTCATTTAAGGTAATTACGTCTTTTCAAATCTTACATCGATCATCCGCCTAACTTTGGTCATTACATATCTCTGTAAAGGCTATGAATTTCCCTAGACTTTGTAATTGAAATTTGTTTGTTGCAGATACGAGAAAGACATGCTGGCATTCACAGGGTGCAGCCACAGTTTGATGGTAGATGAAGCAGAAGAGCTAAGAGCGATGAGATATCGCGTGAAGCATTGGAAAGAAAAGGAAATAAACAACAAAGAGAAGAGGCAACAAGGGGGGTGCCCCATGTCCCCTAGAGAGGCTGCTTTCTTCCTTAAAGCCATGGGGTACCCACCCACCACCCAAATTTACATAGTAGCCGGTGAAATATATGGAAATGAAAGCATGAACGCGTTTCAGAGCGACTACTCAAACGTGTTCTCTCATACCACACTTATGACTCAAGAGGAACTAGACTCGTTTAAGCAGTATCAAAACCGTCTTGCTGCAGTTGATCATATTGTGGCCCTTGAAAGTGATGTTTTTGTCTATACGTATGATGGGAATATGGCAAAGGTGGTCCAAGGGATAGGATGTTTGAAGGGTTCCGTAAGACCATCAGCCCTGATAGGTATTGTTCTTTTCCTTACCCATGTGACCAACCTATTTGGAGATACCACAACCCACCTAATCATTTGGGGCTTGTTTTGGTTTTCAGGCAACAGTTTGTTAAACTGATAGATCGGTTGGACAATGGAGTGATAACATGGGACGCGTTTAGCTCTCAAGTCAAGACCATTCATGGGGACCGGCTAGGTGCACCACATGAGAGGAAGGTCCGCGAGTCTCCTAGAATAGAAGAGAATTTCTACGCGAACCCATATCCGGGGTGCATTTGCAGCGACCGAAGAGTTTCATCTTGGTCACAAAAATAGGCATTTAACTTTTAACGGTTGTATAGTGCACACACAAAGTCTTGCTTGACCATACTACCACAACACTAATTAAGATCTTATTATTTTTATATCTATAAGTTATTTATTTTAGAAGATGGGAAATGAAAAATTCACTTTAATTTAAGAGATGCATATGATGTTTTGATTTTAGGTGTTTTGGTCTCACATGCCCATCATGTGCTTCCATTTAATCTTGTATTTTAATGATTGTATCAGGCAACTGATCACCATTTTTAGCGCTCTTGTTAGTGGGTGACTGGGTCTCCACATGACTTGTTATTTTGTTTTCTTTTAACGTGGATATATTTTAAAGATTACTAAAAACTAGTTGGTTCCCCCGCGCTTCAGCAGTCTGCTAGGCTACACGTTTGTGATCAATAATAGTTTAATGGAACGAGAAAATGTAATGTGGTTTAATGTTTGGTTTTTCTTTCCATGTGAATATCTTTTATAGGATTTGGAAATGAAGGAAGGTGTGAAAGTGTAGTGCGGGCTAAAGTGGTTTTTGATAAAAGGAGGATTCTTGTCACTCGAATTCTGGTATATGTTATTGTGTGTCTATGTGACAGCATAGATGATAATTATTGAATAATTTGTTTCTAAACATGTAGGATTTTGGTAATAAGAATTAGTTACATGAATAGTTTGGTATGGTCATATTACGGTTTTCACATTTAGTACAATTGTTTGTCAAAACGTAACAAATTTGGTCACAGAACTAGATTCGAGTTAGCTTTTCTATCAATCTTTTAAAAATGACTAAATGCCCCCTTAATCTTTAACTAATAAACAAAAATCGTAAGTGGACAAGTGTCACTTACTGGTTTCATTCTCAGCATTATTTCACCGTCTCTGTCTCTCCTATTAAGTAATGGTATTAAAATATAACATTTTTTTTTAAAATATTTAATATAAATCTAATTATCGATACTTATTATTAAATTATGGATAATTATTTTATTATTAACCAAATGAATTTAATATAAAATAACATTTATCAAGTACATAAAAAGGTTTAATACCCAGTTAAAAAAATATTTTAAAAATTATTAAATTATATAACTGTCATTTCAACTTACATTTTTCTTATAAACATATTTTAACAAGTGTATGCGTTAACATATTAAATTATATCTTATTTAACCCGTGTAATACACGAGTTTTAAAAGACATAAAATTTTCATTATTAAATATACAACATTACATTTATTCAACCAAAGTAATGCACGAGATTCTAACCTAGTATTAGATAAAAAGAAATCTAAAATATTCTTGAACCCACTTACAAATGGTAAAAAAAAAAAATAATAATAAAAGGAATGTAGGACTCACTGTAACATCTGTCCAAATACGTCCCAATTATGCACAAGAATAATGATATAAGGATTAGAATTGTCAAAACTCAAAGACACGGAATAAAAAAAGGAAAATGGAAATTTAAGGGGTGCCAACGGTCCGCTATGGGGCGGACTGGCTGGCGGACCGCCTAGGTCCCAGCTGACGGTTCGCTACGGGCTTCTTGAGGTAGCTTCTACAAATGACGTGTGTCGTCGCCACTTGTAGGGCATGCGTTATGACTCATCAAGGAGTCTGACGCGTGGACCTTGGCCGACCACCAAGATTCACCCACACGGTTCGCTAAGGACGTGTGGTGCGCATGTAGACCAGAGCTCGCCATGTGTCGCGCATGCAGACTTCAGGGCGGTAGTGGACCGCTAGGGATCTGGCTAGCGGTCCGCTACGAGGTCAGTTTCAGCCTATAAATAAAGGCCTTCACCGAATCATTTTCCACACAAACTTGCTACTCCAACTCTAAGCTTTCTGCTATTCCTCTGATCTCGATCCTTCTACTGCTTACCCAACTCTCGAGCTACTCACCCACGTTTCGACTGACTTTCGCTTAAAACCGCACTCGCGCATTTTTAACTGAGGTAATCCGAGGAGCGTATAGAAGTCCAAGATAAGCTGCTAAAGCCTAAGACTCGACTTCTAGAGCTGCATAGTACCTAGTATATCTTCATCCTAATTCAAATCAAGGTGAATACAATTTTAAACGCTTTCAATAAATGATCAAACCTTTTTCGTTTATGAAAATCCAAAACATGTGATAAATACTTAATGTGTATTACCTTGTGGGGTTGGCTACGAATATAACCCTAGGGGTTGTTATTGTTTTCCCATATGTATATGTAAAGTTTGATCAAATGTTTATACTAGCTCCGGGAATATAAGGTCGGGCATGGCTGGCATATTTGTCGAGTGATTGTGTAAGACGTGGATCCGATGGTCCCGCAACCCTCGAGTATGTGACAAGTGCATACGCACCAAGACGGATGCAATAATGTGTTTACTACTATCATATGAAGTTATGATTAACTATTTAACAAGTGTGTTGCCTAAAGATAAAGAATTTTCGTGTCATAAAAGTATTCACCAGCTTATTGCTGGCGTTTCATTTCCAAACGTTTTTAGAAAAGGAATAAATACCCAATATATGTCGGGACTGGCTGCGAATATAGTCCCGAAGATAGTTGTGGGTTTTGTTGTTAGCCAGGTCTGCCTATGGATATAGACTCGAGAACAACCAGAAAATATATTACATGTTCGTGCCATGGTGGAATGATGCAATGATGCCTAAGTACTAGGAAAGGGCCTCAAGAAATATTACAAGGCTAGGTCTGAGGATTATGATCCCTATGCTTTTACCTTCCTCGTAGACTAGAAAAGGCTGACTGTTGTCAGTGGGTTTACTGATTTCAGATTCAATGTAATCAAACAAGTTGGGTTATTAAACCCTGATATTTAAATAAAGATATTTGTTTACACAACAAGATTCTTGTATTTACACAACCAACCCTCGAGGTTGAGATTATGAAACAAACGATCCATTTGTAAACGATTTCCGGTGCACAACACAAACTCTGAAATCAAAGCACGATTGGTACCAGTCGGTGTCGCGCCCAAGTAACGTCCCTGGGGTGCCTAGAACGGGGTGTGACACTCACAAAACCCTAATATACCTAATCATGACTCCCCCCACCCCCAAAGTCCAAAACCAATACTCATCTCCTTCTCCTTTGTTCACAACCACCATTGATCTCGGCATTTATTCTTGTGAGCACCGAACCCATGATATCCCTGATATCGAGCACACCATTATGCATCTCCACCTTCTAAGTATATCATGAGTAAATTTAAGTTCCCAAAACCAACTGTAGACCGCCACTCAGTTTTTCGGGCAACCTAACACCGGAGGAGAGGACCGATTTATGTTTCTGTTTCTTCTTTTTTCTCTCTTTTTGCACATGAACTGCTGACACCATCACCACCACAACCACAATAACGAAAAACACTAATTGTGACATTGGCACTGACACCAACTTAAACGTGATGTGATTGCACCACCAAACGTGGCATTTTGCCCCCTTGTGATATATTTTACTTTTAGAAATTGACCTTTATGGCACACTTTGGTGTTGACTATACACAGGGTTTGAAAAACTAGTTGTAACTGTCCCATTGTCATCGTGAGGCCCACATATTTGTCACCACAGTGGATTTCCTACTTTTCCACATTACATGAAGTTCTCACTATGTCACTACACTTGGACTTCACATTATGCCGATACGTATCCCCGCTTCTAGGCAGCATCAACTCCCAACTCACCCTTAATCAAACACCTAAACTAACAAAACTTTAACTTGTCAAAACATGGAAACTCATTTCCATTATTGCTTCAGTTTAGAAATATTGCTTTAATTAAAACATGTTTAAAAATCACCTTTTTTATGCTTTAGTGATTAACTCAAACCATTAACCATGTACACTTGATGTGTACGTGGTTGATTTTCATATGTTAATAGTGTTTAATTATATGTTTTTGATCTTAAATATGCATGGAATACCTTTTACCTTGAGTGTGTATTGTTTTTAAGTTACATATGAAGAATGCATAAGAATCATGCCAAATTACGCATGAAAACAAAAGGTTGAAAAAGGGGAAGGAGTAACATATGCCCCCAAGGGTAACGCCGGGTTCGGCGTAGTTTACACCCCCTGTATTTTGGCGTAAAAAGTTGGATTTTGGAGCGTAAGGCAGAAACCATAACATATGAGGAAGTAAAAGGGCCTAGTGTTCGCTAAGTACAACATAGCTTACGTTGGAGAAGAGTTAATTGTGGATTTAAGTCGGTTTTGGTCTCCTAACTAGTTTTATATACTATAAAATTGGCTCAATAGTATAAAATTACTAATCTAGCCTACTACCTAATTGACTAAGTTCTTAAGCTTCAAAACCGTAGTTCCACAAACAAATTACCTAACACAGGCACTCATCTGCTCTTGTCCGCTCTCAGTCTCGTTCACATTTCACGGCCTCAATCTTCACACTAGGGCTGTCCAAATTGCTCGACGCTCAAAACTCGCTCGATGCTCGATTGAAAAATAATCGGAAAAAGCTCGTTTGATTTCGGCTCGGTTTGTAAACGAACCGATGAGCATGCCCTTGCTTGGTTTCGTTCGGCTCGTGAACAACCCTACTCTCATCTATTAGCGGTCCTGAGTGATGATGTGGTGCCTAGTGGCACCAGTTTACACTCATAATTACGTGAGTATACAAGATGCTAAAATGAACTTAATTAATGGGAGAATTTCATATATACCCTACAAACTTGAAATATATAATATATACCCAACAAAAACTACAAATATCATATATACCCTTAAAAACATGTAATAATATTACATATACCAATTTTATTAAAAATCATTTAAAAGATAAACATTTTATCCTTATTTCTCTAAACTTTAATAATATATATTTAACAATTTTTAACATTGAAATTTCACATTTACACAGTTTCAACTTTTAATTTTATAACCATAAAAAATAGTTTTCTCAAAATACTATTTTCATTTTTTCTCATTTTTTTTAATAATCTTACCAATTTTCTTTTATAGCATTTGCGTTTTGTAACTTTTTCGCAATCATTCTACAGAATCGATGCATTCTTAATGGAATTGGAGAATCGCGATAGTCGCCATCAAGAATAGGAGAACGAGTGATTTTTTACGTATTGGATAAAACTAAAAAATTAGGCTATAAAAAATCATATAGCGGATAAGGGTAGAATGATTATAAGGTAACAAATTATTTAAATTGAATATATATGATATTTTTAATTTTGGCTGGGTATATAAAATATTTACACGTATTTATAAAAGTATATATAATATTATCCCTTAGTTAATCTTCAAATGACTATGGATGTGTATTAAATTTGAAAAAATGCCTAATTTTATGTATTGAAATTAAGTTTTTTTAACAGTAATTTGGATCACTGACGGGCCATTGGCCCACCTGATCATCTCAGATGCCTAAGAGTTAATTTTTAGAACAACCACTAGCTTTGTCTAGTGTCAAATGTGTATACCAAGACTTCACTAAAATGGCTGGTCTTGGGTTCAAGTCTCACTTGTAACAAAAAAAAGGTCTAAGTTGATCATAAGGTTTTCTCACCTATATTAGATTTCCTCATACGAAATGAAGATGATCAGGGGATCCAAATTGCCGTTAAAAAAAAAAGTTAATTTTAGAAATTTCGCATATGTTTGAATTTTTATGTTCTGAAACCAAATTTCCTAAAATTTTGTAACCGGCAACTGCCAGCTGTCCACCTCATGTCTTTTAATTCAAACCGGCCGACGAATATCGAAAAGTCGACCGTTACAAGTCACCCTGACTCAAAACCCCGCTTCGTAATTCAAAATTATAACTTTATCTAGTAATTTACCGTGATACCCCTACGCCGATCTACCATCATTTGTATAAATCCATATACTCCTCCCTCAGTCCCACCACTCACTTTTTCACTCTCCATCAAACCCTAATCTCACTCTTCCATTTTCAACCAAACCAAACATGCGTGAGATTCTTCACATCCAAGGAGGCCAGTGCGGCAACCAGATCGGCGCCAAGTTCTGGGAGGTTGTTTGCGCCGAACACGGCATCGATTCCACCGGCCGTTACCAAGGCGATTCCGATCTGCAATTGGAGAGGATCAATGTGTATTACAATGAAGCAAGTTGCGGCAGATACGTTCCAAGGGCCGTGCTAATGGATCTGGAGCCTGGTACCATGGATAGTCTCCGATCTGGTCCGTACGGTCAGATCTTCCGACCTGACAACTTCGTGTTTGGTCAATCAGGCGCTGGAAACAATTGGGCCAAGGGTCACTACACCGAAGGCGCTGAGTTGATTGATTCGGTTCTGGATGTCGTCAGGAAGGAGGCTGAAAACTGCGATTGCCTTCAAGGTATTTTTTTTTCTTTTAGATATTTCGTCGAACACCTTTTCTTCATTAGGGTTTTGTTACAGTTTTGCTAATTTACAGATCTAGATCTAAATTAGGGGGTTTGATATGCAGGGTTTCAGGTTTGTCATTCTTTAGGAGGGGGAACAGGATCCGGAATGGGTACTCTTTTGATTTCAAAGATCCGGGAAGAATACCCGGACCGTACTATGTTGACTTTTTCAGTCTTTCCTTCACCAAAAGTGTCTGATACTGTTGTTGAGCCTTACAATGCCACCTTGTCAGTTCATCAACTGGTTGAAAATGCTGATGAGTGTATGGTTCTTGATAATGAAGCTCTTTATGATATCTGTTTCAGGACCCTCAAGCTCACCACTCCAAGCTGTAAGCTTTTTTATATACCAATTTGATATTTCAGTTTAAAAATTGAATTTGAAATTACAGATTGGTTAATTTTGTTTTGTCATTTATGTAACAGTTGGAGATCTGAACCATTTAATATCTGCAACAATGTCTGGTGTAACCTGCTGTCTTCGATTTCCTGGGCAGTTGAATTCTGATCTGAGAAAGCTAGCGGTGAATCTTGTTCCGTTTCCTCGGCTTCATTTCTTCATGGTTGGATTTGCTCCTCTGACATCGCGTGGGTCTCAGCAATACCGAGCTTTGACAGTGCCGGAACTCACTCAACAAATGTGGGATGCGAAGAACATGATGTGTGCTGCTGATCCGAGACACGGTCGATACTTGACAGCGTCTGCGATGTTTAGAGGGAAAATGAGCACCAAGGAAGTGGATGAGCAGATGATCAATGTGCAGAACAAGAACTCGTCGTACTTTGTTGAATGGATTCCGAACAATGTGAAGTCAACTGTTTGTGACATTCCACCAACGGGTCTGAAAATGGCGTCGACGTTCATTGGGAATTCGACTTCGATCCAGGAGATGTTTAGGCGGGTGAGCGAGCAGTTCACAGCCATGTTTAGAAGGAAGGCTTTCTTGCATTGGTACACAGGGGAAGGTATGGATGAGATGGAGTTCACTGAGGCTGAAAGCAACATGAATGACTTGGTTTCAGAATATCAGCAGTATCAGGATGCGACGGTTGACGAAGAGGGAGAATACTACGAGGACGAAGAGGAAGAAGAAGTCGGTGAGTAGAGGTTTCGAGTTTTAGGAAATGAATATTTACCGCGAGTCCCAGTTGTCGGTCTCTGGCAATGGGACTGTTAGGATTTTAGTACTTGCTATGGTCTATGGTTTTTCTGGTTCATATATCAACTTATTTTCTTGATGTTTGCTTTGTTTACATATGAAATAAATCTGTGCCCATGGTAGAAGAAATTCAAATAATGTTTTTATGTATTCTTGTTTCACAACAACAATCATACCCAAAGTTTAAAAGAACGGAATCGCGCCTCGAGGCGTTTTTCCTTCGCTTCACGAGGCGAACCGAGGCGGAATTAAAAAATAAATGTAAAAATTATATATCTTACAAAAATAAAATACTAAACATCAAACAATGTTTGTATCTTGTTTGTTGTCTACATCAACCCCTTCCAAACCTTTCCCAGGTGTAATGTGTAGGAGAAGAATGAGAAATTAGGTCAAATTAAGGAGAAGAATGAGAAAATAGGTCAAATTAAGGAGAACCAAACGCAAATTATGGACTTTTGACCCATTTGAGTTGTGTATTTCGTTAATAGAACAATATACACAACTCAAATGGGTCAAAAGTCCAGTCAAAAGTCATTTTTTTCCATTTCTACCACTTCACCGCCTCAGCCCGCCTCGACCGCCTCAGCCCCTGTGAGGCGTACGTACAAAAATACCCTGTGAGGCGTCGCCTCAGACTCGTTTTTCTACCGCCTCGCCTCGAGCACCGTTTTTTTAAACCATGATCATACCTAAGTAAAGATTCTACTTATCGCAAAAACTTCATGATGAGCCTTACCACGATCAACACATGCATTAATTGCACAATTATTATCAGAGATCACGGCGTAATCTCAGAGTCTATCTTACAATTCAGTATCACATTTACTTGAAATTTACATCAGAAGTGCTACGCACTAACTTCTATAATTGGATGAGAATTTATTCTGATCCTCTTACGCATGACACCTACAAGGTATTGCGGAAGTAATATGATATTTTTACTAGTTTAAATGCAAGTTCCTAAATGGGTGTGATAATTCTTTACATGTTTTCTGGAAATAAAAATATGACAAGTCACTTGGTGATTTAGAATAACTGATGATGAAAAAGAATCAACAGAAGAACACAACATTTAGTCATTTAGCTTGAAAGACATCTCAAGATGAGAAAAATAAGGGGACCCTTAGGCGATTCGTTTTGTAAGGCTCACTGTACTCACTTACGGACTGTTTAATTGGCAGGAATTCATGGGATTGTAATTATTTCCAACCAAATCTACCTAATTGAATTCAAAAGAAGGAGTTTTAATTAATTCCTTAGGCGATTGGAATTTAAATTTCATTTCTTAACATGTTTGGTTGGCTAAGAGAAGGAATTTTAATTTATTCCAACCAAATCTACCTAATTGAATTTAAAATCTCTCCCTATTTCAATGAATCCATCACCATTTTAAGTAGTAATTTTGTCAACCAAAAGTTTATTCGCTGTATTGTCTACGATATCTCTAACCGGATAGTCATAAGGACCTTAGTCAGAAATGACTGGATGTATAGTGAGAGTTGTATGTAGTCAAGAAGTGATATGTACCCTTACTATTGTGAGCGAAAGACATCTATGGGGCCCTCGTTGGTTCAAACCGGTATAAAATGTATAGTTGTGCTCAAACTAAGAGTTTGATTTGAAATTAAACATAGATGAAAAATGATTCGATCCATGTCTTACGTTCAATGGGTTTAAAATCCAAGTCAGATATCGTACTTCCCTTACGATGCCTGCTCTTAAAAGCTTACGGGCTTCTTCACAGGCTCTGGACCCATTCTCCTCTTTATATATATTGAGTTGATATTCCGCTTGACTCACTATATGCCCGCCATATCTTTGTGCTGCCACGCAATATCTATGTTCCTCATCAAAAGTTCCTTGAGACTTGTCTTCCAGTTTATCGGATAGTTCTTGATGGTTTGTTATGGGAATCGATCATTTAGGATCCGTTCCTCCACGTTACTGTCTTTCTTCTCTGGTTCAATTGGGACCTTCGACACCGTTGCTATGATTTCGGATGAGGATTTTATTGTGGCTATGCCCCTCGACGTGGGGAATTTCATCATGCCATGGGTAATAGCCGTCAGGGCTCTCAGGGCATTGTTTCCAGGTCTTCCCAATATTGCATTGTATTTGAGATTGAAAAGTGTAACTAAACATTAATTATTGATATTCTGCAATTGTTATTGAGTCATCGCTTTAATTTCTAATTCGTATGTTATAATTAAGTCCATAAATTATAGTTAATTGAAATAGTTTACATTGTCTAATTATATTCAACATATTGTTAAAATAACAAAAACGAAACAGTTAATCATGTAACGTCACAAAAGTATTGAAAATTTATATTCGGGAGGTCTCGTAGCATTAAAAATTAAAGAGTAAATTGTCATTTTTGTTCATGTGGTTTGATCATTTTAGTCATTTTCATCCAAATTTTTTTTCGCTTTTTCGTCCCCAAGCTTTCAAAATCTAGCAATTTTTATCCAACTATCTTCGTTTACATCTTAACGTTAAATCATGGGGTGATATTGGTTAAAATCAGGGGTAATTTGGTTAGATTTTAACATATGTTTTTCAAATCGACCCTTGATTTAACGTTAAAATGTAGACGGGGTTAGTCATTTGGATGAAAATGACTATATTTTGAAAAGCTAGAGACGAAAAAACTAAAAATTGTTTTTTGGATAAAAGTGGCTAAAATGGCCAAAACACAGGGACAAAAATGACAATTTACTCAAAAATAAATAAAGATTATGTCAAATAAATAATTTAAATAATTAAAAGGTATGTATTTTTATGAAAACTTTTTAGGTATGAAACTTAATGTCAAATAAACAACTTTTTTTAATTAACATACCCTAAAAGCAAAATTTGATTTTTATTTTGTTACCTTATATTCTATACAACGGTAAGATTTAAACAAACACATCTTTAATTGAATATCCTTAGAAATTAAAAAATAATAATAACTTTATAAATAGATAATAAGAATTTATTACAATAAAATAGAAATACAAATTAATTTAAGGTAGCATTTAGGCATTTGATCAAAACGTTTACCGCCGAAACCTTAAAACATTTCCCTCCCTCAGCTTCGATTAACAAACCACCCCCCGCTAAAACAATCCTTTTTTGCTTTGTTTTCCACCCAAATATTTCAAATATTCCCGCCCCCTTTTCCTTACTTGTACAGTTCTAATCTCAGATCTCTTCTTTCCCATCCATCTCGATTACGAATTTAACGAATCGCCATGGGCAAGCAAACCAAATCTAGAAAACCAGACGGCGTAATCGGCAAAGGAAAGGTCACTCCAGTTCAAGTTGCCTTCATCGTCGATAGATATCTCTCTGATAACAACTTCGTTCGAACCAGATCCACTTTTCGAACCGAGGCTTCACATCTCATCTCCAAATCCCCAGTTAACGAGGTGTTTTTCTTCTTCGTCGTTTCTTACTTTCTTCTTTTGTAATTGTTGAATTCGTTTTGATGGATTGGTGATCTGTGCAGGCGCCGAAGAGTTTGCTGAGTTTAGGGGATATGTTGGATGAGTATATCTGTTTGAAGGAGCAGAAAGTGATGTTGAATCAAGAGAAAAATCGATTGGAGCAGGAGAAGTTTAGGGTACAGACGTTGTTGCGAGGAATGCAAGATGTGATGAATGCGTATAATCAAGGCGGATCTTCTGCTTCTGCGGTTGCTCCTCTGCCGTCTCCGATGGTCAGACCTCTTCCGTCTACCATGCCAGGTAAATTGGAATTTGTTGGTTTAATTTTGGTGTCTTCAATTGTTCGTTAGTTGTAATTTATGTCTAAATGTGTTTAATAAGTTATAAAAGTTATGTATTATTATTTTAAGACAAATTGGATTTTAATAATTATACTAACACTTTGGCAGACGATAGTCTTAACTTTCACTTTTTGTTGTCAAGAACGGTCCAATAGCATAATCCTCATAGATTCACACTATTGTTTTCGATCAAAATTATGATTTTGAATGAAATTGAGAAACATACAAGCAAAATCGAGTCTAAATCTAAGAAGATTTAGCTACTGTGACTCCTCAGTGAAAATTAGGACTATCATGAGTCAAACTGTTAGTTTAGATTATTATTAGTCAATGAGTTTAGAAGCGAAGCTTGAAGAAAAACGCAAGGAGGCGGGATTTTTTTTCCTATCGGCCGAATCTATAAGTATTTTGGCCGAATACGTATAAATTTTCACTACTGAGCAAAAAACCCGAGCCCTCACTAAGCTTCGTGAATGAATGAGTTATAGTTTGGATTATTAAAATACAATTTGTTTTATTTTAATTATGATCATATTTATGAAATAGGCCTGATCTAGTGACAACTACATTATGGTGTTGATGAATTTTTGATGAAATTTATTATGAAATGTGACAATGATATTTATTTTGTAGTGCACAAGAACACAGTCATGATGTCAGCTTCCAGCTCTCTACCAGAACCCTCAAAATTTTCAACCCCAACTACTAGCCAACCTAATTTAAAGAGAAGAGAGAATTCTAAAGATGTTCCTTCTGCTCCATTAGCTTCAAAGCGAACTCGCAGTCAACCGTCGGTCAAACCATCTGCTTCTGTCACAGTAACATCAAACAACCAAGGAAACACATTACAAGTCACTCCAGTTCCATCAACTAAACTGTTACCGGTTCAAGGTTCTAGTGTGGCTAAGTGTCTTTTCAATCCTGGTCCTCAAACACCATCACCGTCTCCAACTGTCTCACCGGTTGATGATAATCATACTCCGCCTTCAAGTAACAAGAAAACAGTCACACCCCAACAGTTTACATCCACTAATCGAACGGTCATCACTTCTGAGACGATTCAAGTGAGTCCTATGAAGCAAGTATCCTACTATTCAATCGAGAGGAATCATTGCATTACATCACCAATGAAACCAAGCTCAAAGAGATTCACCACCCGAGATCATGTTAAGGGAAGGTTGGATTTTGATGGTTCTGAACCGGTGACAGTTAATTCAGAGATGCTGACTTCTGATGAGAATACAGAATCTCCATCAGAAGATGATGCTTTTGACTTTGATTTGCCTAATTTAGACTGTTTAGGGGCAGATTTCAATCTAACTGCTTTGTTGGGTGATTTTGATCTTGATGCTAACTATTTTTGCCAGCAGGATAACGGATCCTCTCCTGAGTCCCTTTCAGGGTAAGACCCTCAACTTGTTTTTTTCTTTTTTGTGATTTCAGTACTGTCAACAAGTTCTAACCTTTGATAAATAATGATCAGATCACCAGGCACAATGGTGGATGACAGTACAGGTGATCATGATCTTGTTTCAGGAATGTCTTCTATGATGACAGAAATTCGATCCGAGCAAGACATGAGTATGGCAGGTGGAGGGCCTAGTTCGGTGACATCTGTGAAGTCGATAACAAAATGCATCAAAGTAATTAGTCCTGGTATGTTATGATTCTCACTGGTTTCTTTTTGGTCACACAAAGGATTAGTCTGTTGAGGTGTTACACTTTTTGTGCAGTGAAAAGCCGCGGTACTTGATGACCAAAGTTGTGATGCAGATCAAGTGGTTTAACAAGAACATGCTGCTAACATGGTGCCAATATAGGACTTACTGCCGTGCCGTTAAATGGTGTTATGGATCTGATATTTAGATAAAGTTGTTTTGTTCCTTGGGATTAGACTAATCTGATAGTTCATTGGGTGTTCATTCCCTTTGATCAAGTATAAGTGATGTAACTACTTGACTTGGAATATATTGATTATTTTCTTTTTAGGAAGAACAAGTATAAGTTAGGAATATTGCTTTTCTTTTGGTTTTGACTTTTGATGTGGAACTTTCACTTTTTAACTTTTTATTTTATTTTTAGAGGGAAGTTTATTCATCAAACTAAGAGTTAATTATAGTTTGGGTAAAATAACATGTATGAGTCCTAAGTTTAAAAACTAATAAGTTTGAGTCTTGTGGTTTTGATTTTATTACAAGTTTGGGGTCTAATACTAACTTTTGTTAACTTTATTGTTAATTATATATAAAATAATCAAAATACCCTTTGACTATTATTTTAGGGACTATTTATGTAATTAACCTTGAAATTATTAAACACCCCCACCTACCCACACCCCATGTCTGCTCCTCATTGACATCTTTCATTTGTTGTATCACTTTTCCAGCCACCTCTCCCGCAACCTAAAAACTCAACATCACCGAATTTAATCAGGCGATTTGATCGATCTTTACGACAACATTTGAGGATGCTTTAGTGGAGGAAGCAATAGCAAGAAACCACAATACGATAAACGAAGCCACTGATATAACAATGGTAGCAATGACAACTTCGAATTAGGTCTGGATTTGTGGAGTTTTGCCCATGAAACTTCGAATCTGATATTCAAACGACGGTTAAGGTTTTTGTCACTGCACAAACATTGAATCCGATGATATAATTTTAGGGGACATGGTCACCTTCAGATCTCTGGTTTTGCCTATGAAACATACTACCATTTTCAGATCTCTCTTTGAGTCCCTCTCTATTTTAAATCAAACTCAACAAAGATGAGATTTTTCCAAGCTTTGGTTGGAGGTGCTAATTGGAACCCACAAACCGGGAAATGGTGGTGTTTTACCATGGATCTAGTGCAATTGGTGTTCCCGTAAGTGGAAAGGGGAACACAAGATATTCGAAGAGCAAGGAGTGATTTCGTGTTGGATTCATGAGCCCTAAATCGAGGTTGACTTCATGGCTGGAGAGGTGGTGCAGGTAACCGCTTACGAGAGGGGGGGACATGAACCGGCAGGGGTTGATTTCTTTTACCATTGTTTTTGTATTTACACAAATAAATCCTGAATTGAGTTAATTACATATATGATCCCTGTGTTAAGATAGGCGAAGGGTAGTTTTGTCATTTTATCAAAATTTAACAGAAAAATTAACGGAAGTTAGTGTTAAAACCCAAACTTGTAAGAAAATCAAAACCACAAGCCTCAAACTTGTTACATTTTAAACTTAGGACTCATATATGTTATTTTATCTAAATCATAGGACCCATTTGTGTAATTAACTCTCAAACTAATGAAAATTAGACTAATATACCTTTTATTTTATCAAACTGTACCTAATTAATTAATACCTTGGTAGGATTTTTTTTATTATTTTTAAAGCTCACTGTATTATGAGATTTTATATCTTTATCAATCAAATATACATTGGAGTGATGTATGAAACTAGACACAAGGGATTTACCAATGAAAAGTAACAAACAAAACTTTTATTACGAAATTGGCGAAATTTTATTGAACAGAAAATTTGGAACAAACTAGTTATTACACAAACTTGATCAGACTTATTTATATTATCTAGAACTTACAACAATAACCCCTACAATTCATGGAATTACAAAACACACTTCCAACATACTCCCCCGTAATTCTAAGAGTCTCCATGTAGTTCTATGTAACATCCTGGAAACCCGACTCTATTTTCGGGGAGTGGGCTTCTGGAAAGGAATGGGCTCGACCCATGAGGATCATCAAAACCCCTAAAGCACCTTGAACCAGCCACCATTCCATCATCTTTCGAGATTTTTGTAGAGAGATGGGTTCTAGAGAGAGAAAGTAAAAGAAATTTGGAGTTCTGGCCCAAGATTGCTCCAACCTTCTTCTCTAGCGATTGTGAGAAAAATCAGAAGAAGAAACATTGTTTTTGAGGTAAAAAAATCTAACATAAACCCTTTGTTTTAAGTTTAAATGGGTTTTGAGGTAAAACCAGAGTTTTCATCACAAAATAAGGATTTTTACGTTTGAACTTGGTGTATAAAGCCCATATATATGATTATGGAAGTTAAACAAGCGTTTTGAACGTAAAATGTTACGAACTTCGGAGGAAAACAAGCATGTTTGGATATGGTGTTCATCAGGCGACAATGCCAGTGTCGCCACCTTCAAGTGAAAGGCCTCAAACCCGGGAGACCTCACTCGTTGGATTTACTCATTCACAAATAGTTCTTAAACTTGAATATCAAATAACGCAGTGGAAAACTTTCATTTAAACATAACAGTAACCTTGTTAAACATGCGGAAGCGTAAACATTGTCTAAACATAACGTAATCAAATCATAACAAGATGGCAGTCCTCATGATCAGCCGAGTAACTCTTCATCGCTAGTCAAGCATCACCGTCCAACGTCCATACATGTCCTTAACCTGAATGTGCATACTAAAAGTCAGCTACGCTGGTGAGTTTTAGCTTTAACATAAAACTTCTGACTTCAAATATTTTTCCAAAAACATTACATTTAAACTTCATTAATAAAAGCGTACGTAAAGCATGCAAAAACATAACATAACACATAAGTCAACAAACATATCGAATCTGCGCCTTCTTGTAACCGTCAATTCCAAACTTCAAGTATGATACCTCATAGGATATACGTACCAAACTTCAAGCACGGCATCACAAGTATAACACGTACCAAACTTCCAGCATGATACTCTGAGTAGTAGTCGTACCTAACTTCCAGCACGATTACCCTGTAAGGTAAGTCGTACCTACTTCAAGGATCACGGTAATCCCAATGGTGAAAGTCATCACCCCAGTTGTACAACAGTTGGCCAGCCACAAAGGTCTCTAAAAGGTAAGGCTTATAACATACATCTCATACCCACAACCTCAATTCCCTAAGGAATAATGGCAGATTCATTCGTTTGTGACTATCATAAACATTCACTTCTTTACATCAAAACTTCAGTTAAATCATTCGTACGCTTTATTAAAAATGATTGTTCTTAAACATATCGTAAACCTCATTTCATAAACACATCATTCATAACCTTTCTTTCCAAAACATCGTTAATAAGCATCATTTTATAAGACATTATAAACATCAACCATTGTTTTTTATAAAACCGTCATATCGTTACGTATGCACACCAGCCCGAAAATATTATTTAAAACATCTAAAAAGGGCTTCATATAACTCACCTTAGCTAATGCTCAATTCACAAGTTATCGTTTCACCACGTTTTTCACTTCTACATAGAAATTATCATGGACTGGTTAGTATTCCGATCGTAAATTCCTTTGGTGGAAATAACCATCTATATGTTAGGAATCTATAGTCCAAATTTCATTTCATTTCAACGGCCGGATCTCCAGGAAATACCCGATCTATGTAGTTGTGTTTTTCAGAAAAACACAGCTCAAACTACTGTCAAATCGACTATAAAAATCGAACCTAAACAACTCCATTTCTTATTTCCACCGTTCAAAATGATCATATAAGTGTTATAAACGCATGTTTTGGCGATGCTATGAGTGTGCCAAACGACATTGTGCCTGGCGGCACTGACCATGTTCCGGCGACATTCCTAGAAGACACTAGGGTTAATGATGGATCTTTGCTTGTTGACTTAGATACATACTTTGCGGGTACCACTTTGTGTTCATTTAGAAACATTCACTCTTTTTGGTTTTCTATCTTGAGAGTCATTAATAGTGCAGGTTCTTCAATTGCTTGAGACAATGTCTTAGTATCTCTATTCATCTAGGGTTTCTTCTTCCCTCATCTTTAGAACTTTAAACTCATTCCAAATTGTAGAATCAGGTCTTCTGGCATTGCCAGATATAGATAGGCAATTGCATAGTTGTTCTTCTTCACATCGACCTCGACACATGCCGGGGGTTCAATCGCCTCCCAAAGTCCATGAACACTGAAGATTGCTTTCTATTTCAGTGCCCAAATTGTGTAGTTCGTCGCGGTGAGAATTTGGCATTGAAGGGGAATTGTGTAATTCTCCTTGATTGTAATCATCTGATTGTTTGGCGATTGCCATCGTCTTCTTCTTTCTTCGCTGGTATGAAGTTCCACATTTGGGGATCAAGATCCAGTCCTTCGAATCTTGATTTGTGAATATTTTCTTTTCATGATTCAATCCTTCGAATCAATGATCAAGAGCTATTTTCCCTTAAGCTATGATACCAATTAAAATCAGGCACAAGGGATTTACCAACGAAATTTAACAAACAAAACTAACAAAACTTTGATCAAGAAATTGAGGAAATTTTATTGAACAGAAAATTTGGAAAAAACTAGTAATTACCCAAGTCGGTCAAACTTATTTGTACTATCTAGAACTTACAACAATAACCATACAATTCATGGAATTACAAAACACACATCCAACATTGTTTGTATAGAATAAAAGTTTTCTTTTTTACTTTTACAAACTTGATTGAATTTTATATAGGATTAGACAACTTTATACACAAAACAAAGGACTTTATATCCTTTTTTTTCTTAAATTTGAGACCAAAATAATTTTGGGGCTTATGTCCAAGCCTGAAAAATCAAAGCGCAAAGGATTGAGACGCCCATGCCTTTTCATTAGTAGAAAAATCAAATAATTAAACCACAAATATAATAAAACCGAATCAAATGAGAAACCAAATTTATGGTTTAGTTATTGCTGTATGTGTTCAAATAGTCGAGACCACAATTATAACCAACCTTTATGTTTTTTATTTTTTATAAAATATATTTACTTTTCCTTCTTTATAAATTAACATATTCGTTGTGTTTTTTTTTACTATAACATGGCTGAATTTATTAACTGAAATGAGTTTGAACTAAATACTGATATGCTCAACCGAAACAAACAAGCCGTTTATAACTAAATTAATCGGTTATAAAAATCTAAAACTAAAACATCAATTATAGTTTTGATTATGACCCCAAAGGACTCATTCTCACCATAACTTATGAAACATCCTTCTTTTAGTTTTAAAGTTTTCTTTAGAAGGTAACGCGTTATTTGACATGTGGCAATTACTTGGAAAGTTCATGCATATTGACTTGACGACGCAACCAATTTTGATTATGACACGTGGACCCCATTCTTGATGGTAGTCTAGACGGACATGAATTCATAACGCAAATATTGACATTTCACCGGCCACCTAATTCTACTTCCATATTCACATTCTACGCCTAACCAAGACTTCTTCCTTATTAAATTTCTTTATAGAATATTTCTTAAAAAAAAAATAACTAATTTTCATTTATCTAAAATAACTATTCACTTTAGAAAAAAAAAATGGTTATAATCAATTGAAGTGTCCATGGCCTTCTGGTCTAGTGAAAAGCAATGTGATTCTATGGTTACAAGTTCAAATCTCACTTCAATACAAAAATCTTGTTGTCATTAACATGGGTTGTCAATGAGCTCTCCAGACATAGGCAAGTCAGGGGGTTTTACGAGCTAGTCGGTTTCCTCCTGGAACGGGTTGGCGCCATCCTCGAGCGTCGAACTAATGTTGGACGGTTGAAATCCCGTCTGAGGTATGGACATACCTAGGTTATGAAGAGGCATGCCACTTAGTCCGAATTACCATCGCCGTTCAAAAAAATAATCAACTGAAGTTTAGCTCTTATTATTAATGTTTACTATTATTTTGTTACTAAAAACTATAGCTACTTATTATTTTTAAATGTATAATTAAATGTATGTTAGTGTTCAATTAACGGTTAATATATATTAACTTAAATGTAATTTGATTAAGTATTGAGTTTCAAAGAGAAAGAGAAAGAGAAATTCTGTTATGAATATACAAGTAGATTTTAAATAAATAATAGAATATGAGCTAGCGAGGTAAAACAAGTTGAAATTAATAATTTACAAAGATAAATAAACAATATTTATTTGGTCGTGTAAGTTACGTTTGGGGTTTGAGAAATATTTTCTTTTAACATTGTGGTCCTTGAGGATTTCAGTAGAAACCACTTTGACCGTAAAATAAGTTTTAGGTACACATGCACATCTTTTTAAGAAAGCCTTAGAACATCTCCACCGCTAGTTAGTGGACGGTGAGAACATATGAAGTGGCAAACAAGAATGGAACAACACCTTCGACTCCATGCGGTCACAACAGTTGATTAGTTTCTTGTTTTATTTGACCCGACTCGTTTGTAACCTGACTAGTTTTTTTCACTCCTTAGCAGAAGTTCTTGGATCCGTCACTGGTTTGGAGGCTTCATCCGGAAACAAATGCAACCCTCTCATCTGGATCTTTGAACGCATTCAAATGGAGGGTGGTGGGTGTTAGAAAAAGAATGTAGTGGTAGAGGAAAAATGAGGTGTTTTTAAAGAACGAATGCAAATATGATGTGATAACTAACGTGACGTGCTTATGGATGTTTGAATTAACCAATGTTGTGGATGCTCTTGTGAAGAAAAAAAGTGGAGATTGAAGATAAAATTGTTGAACGTGAAAGTTCACAAGTCATGTGCAAGCTTTTCCTGTTTAGTTGTTTAATTGAAGGAAAATCATGAGAACAGACATGTTAAACTATAATTTTTGCTCAAAAAGGCGTTTGACTTTTACTCATTCATAGGCCACACACCCATATTCCGACACTTGTATAGCCAACACACTCATAAATCCGACACCTTTACAGCCCACACACCCATAATCCAACACATTTACAACGCACACACCCAGACTCCGACAGCTCCACAAACCACACTCCATAAATCCGACACCTTCACAACCTTCATAGCCCAGACGTCGATAATCCAGCACCTCCACAACCCATTTAAAAATCAATGCCTATTTTATAATTTTTTTTAATCTAAGTTACCTATTCTCGTGATTTTGCCCTTAATTGAGAACAAAATGAAATATATAAAAGTTGAAGGGGAATAGTAATTTAGTTGCAAAAGAAACATCCAGAAGTGCAAACAAACGACGTCACCATGAAGAAAAAATGAAACATACGCCGTATCTTCATTTTCTTTTCTACTTTTAAACGCGGCTGGCTTCCGTCAGTCAACTTAATTACTCGTTATCAACTCCTCCCTCCCTTCCTCCCATTTACATTTACATATTCCTCCCTCTCCCCCTTATATATATATATATATATATATATATATATATATATATATATATTATACACACGACACCAACATTCACTTCAAACACACAAATTAATCCTCCATCCCTCAAACATACAACAAAACATGTCTTCTCCAAAGTTCTTGTCTTTGGTTCTCTTCTTTGCTTCATCCCTCTTTCTTCAAGGAACTCTAGGTACATATCACCATATGTCCATATCTACTATATATGTATTAGTTTTTTTAATTTATTTTGATTACTAAATACGTATTGTATTGTATTGAATTGATGAGCAGGGGAGATTGTATGCGAAGATTTGCCTACAGAGGTGTGCTCGTTTTCCATTGCGTCGTCTGGAAAGAGATGTTTGTTGGAGAACTACGAGAACAACAATGGTAACACGGGGGTACCAATGCACCACATCACAAGTGATGGTGGAGAGGATGTCGGAGTACATAGAGACCGATGAGTGTGTCAAGGCTTGCGGTGTCGATAGGAATTCGGTTGGGATTTCTTCCGACACTCTGCTTGAGCCGCAATCAGTCTCCAAGATCTGCTCTCCGTCTTGCTACCAAAGCTGCCCCAATATCATTGATCTTTACTTCAACTTGGCTGCCGCTGAAGGTAAACATGCACGCATTTAATTAATAAATAACCAGAATTTTTATTTCCTGCTTGTAGATTAAGAAAACTTAATTGTGAATATGTTACAAAGTCAACATCTCTAGTTACCATTGAACGAGTCATTTCAGCAACTTTGACGTGACCAAATAAATGTCAATGGTTATTCTGGTAATATTCAGGGTCGGCTCAATCTTTTTTGAGACCCAAAATGAATTATAAAATCGGGTCCATTTTCATAAAAAAGACAATATTTTCCTTGTAATCCGTACATGATATTTTAATGTGTAATTATTAATTTAATTCTATTTTTCAGGAGTGTTTTTGCCTGACTTGTGTGAGAAGCAACGGAGCAACCCTCGTCGTGCCATGATCGAGCTTCTAAGCTCTGGTGCTGCCGCTGGTCCCGCGGCTAGTGAAAATCTTGCTGGAGCTCCCGCTCCGGTGTCCATATAAACTAAGCGTACCAGTCTACTATACGTTTAATGTTGTTATAGCTTTTTTTTTTGATAAATTTGTTGTGAAGGAGGGATGAATAATTAGACTTAGTGGGAGATTTGTTTTATTTTATATTTGTTTATGATACGATAAATAAATGCATTTGCATGCTCGGCATATTATTACCACACTTGCTTGTTTATTTATTTGGTTGAATAAGGTAGATTAAGTTTAACAATTTAATTAACTAAGACACTTAAGTTTTCTTTTTGTTTTAGTAATTAAAAAAATTATTTTATTTAATTATTTGATAGTTGCCACAAATGACAAGCAAGTTACTAGATAACATTTTCTTTAAATTAACATATAAAAAAAGATTGAACGAGCTGAGAATGAACATGATGATGTTTTAGGATAAATGTTTGAAATTCCAAACATATTAACTTACTAAAAGCGTTTATGATATCAAATCATCTTATCTTCTTTCATTCACATAATAATACCCTATATATAGGGATGAGTACAAGATAAATATGCAAAAGATAATTTACAATCATAATCAGAGTATAATACTAGATAATAAATAAAAATCTTTATGGGATACATGGTATCATTCCGGGCCTTCTTAATTTGTGTTTTCCCCCTTTCTCTCGTACTAAATATATAAATTTATTTAATTATTTTTTATTTCCTGTCTCTCTTTCCTATTAAATAATAATATTTTATATAATTCTTTTTTACAAAATGTTTTTAATTTTATAAAAAGTTAGGTCTGGTCATAAAACAGTTTTATAAATTGAACATTTCGTTCACTAATTTTATAAAACATTTAAAAAAATAAGTATATAACGTTTTTAGAATTTGTATTAATAAACTATGTAAATTCTTATTACTAAGTATACATTCCATTTATTCAACCCGTGTAATACACCGAGTTTCTAACATAGTACTATAATATACTCCAAAATTCCCTCGATGCTTGAGTGGGAGTTTGTCGAACACTCAAACTGTCTTGAAATGCTTGAAACATGTGTCGAGGCAATCCTTTGGTGAAAATATCCGCATATTGAAAAGCGAAGGGGATCGTACAAAGCGGATGTCGATTTCCACGTGTTTCGTTCGCTTCTGTTGAACCGAGTTTTGAGACAAATATACGACGGGAACGTTGTCACAAAACACTATAGTGGCCTTGCCTAAAGGAACATGTAACTCAAGTAATAATTTGCTCAACCATGAAGTCTCGGTCACGACATCCGCAACCCTATGGTACTCCGCCTCAGCACTCGAACGTGATACAGTGGGTTGCAGTTTGGACGACCATGAAATCAAGTTGTTTCCCAGAAAGACACAATATGCCGATGTGAACCGACGAGTGTCGAGACATCTGCCCATCAGCATCAAAGTAGGTTGTCAAAGAGTCTGCGTACGTGGGACTTAACTAACCGAAGGCCGGAATCCAAAGTACCATTAAGATATCGTAGTACTCGTTTCATGAACTCGAAGTGTGGCTGGTGTAGGTGGGCTGTTGCGGTGTTGGGATGGGTTGTGGTATTGGATTAGGCTGGAGGTTGGCAGATTGGTTGGAAAGAAGGTGTTAGGAGGGTCATCGAGAAATTGGTTAGATTTGGTTGGGATGGGGTCGGTGAAAGGTAGGGACAGTTCGTCAAAAATATCATCAAGTGATAAAGTGACCTTTCCAGATATCAGATTGTCATATCATTAGCCACGAAAGTTTACATGATAACCAAGAAAAATGTAGTGGGTGGAGCGGTTATGAAGTTTGAGGGGGTAGGGTGGCAGATAGGTTCGGGTAGCATACACACTCGAACACATGAAGATGGTCACATGTGGGCTGGGTGTAGGCGAAGATTGGGAAACGGTATTGCGTGGGCTGGGTGGAGGTGAAGTATGAGATGCAGATGTGTTTTGGGCCGGTAGAAGGGAAGGGGGAGTGGTGGGTTGTTGCGGTGTTAGGGTCAGATGTGGTATTGGATTAAACAGAAGTAGTGGGCTAATAAACTGTAGGTTGGAGGTTGTTAGATTGGTCGTAAAGAGGGTCATCGAGAAATTGGTAAGATTCGGTGGGGATGGGGTCTGTGAAAGGGAAGGACTGTTCGTCATAAATAACATGAAGGATAAAATGACCTTTCCGGATATCAGATTATAACATCAATAGCCACGGAAGTTTTCGCGATAATCAATGGGTGGAGGGGTTATGAAGTTGGTGGGGTACGGTGGCGGATAGGTTCAGATAGGAAGCACACCCGAACACACAAAGATGGTCATAGGTCGGGTGCCGAAGAAAGAGTGCAAAGGTGTGAGTGGAAAAATGAAGACGTTTAGCAGGTAAAATGTTACGGAGATATGCCACCGTGAGAAGGGCTTCAACCAAAATTGAAGCTGGTAGATGGGCATGAGTTAGGAGGGTGAGGATGATGTTATTGAGACGGCGGATCATTCGCACGACCATTTTGTTGAGACGTTTGGGCCTGTGTATGTTTGCAAAGGATTTAAATTCATGGTTATCAAATTCTCCGTCCAAGTCACATTGGAAAGTTTTGATTTTTCTATTAAATTGGGTGTGGATTAGTTGATGAAATTTGGAAAAGGTTGGAAAGGTTTTGGATTTGTATTTTAAAGGATACAACCAAACATAATGAGTAAAATTGTCAATCAAAACCATGTAATATTGTCACCGGACTTGCTTAAAACGGGTGAAGTTTAAATATCACAGTGTATTAAATCAAAAGGTGCAAACGTCATTGAAACGGAATCATAAAAAGGCAAACATTTGTTCTTAGAGAATTGGCAAGAATGACATAAACTAGAGACTGTAGTCTTATTAAAAGAAACTGAAAAACGTGAACGCAATAAATATATAGTTTGTTCCCCTGGATGACCTAACCGGTTGTTCCAATGGTCGGTTGTAGAGAAAAAAACGGAAAGACTTGCTGGTGGAGTGAATAGGTAAAGGTCACCGGTACTGTTGTGGCGGGAAAGATGGACTCCACTCGCTAGGTCCTTCACAGTAAAACCAAATGTGTCAAATTTAACGAATGTTAAGTTATCAACAGTGAATTTAGGACGGAAAGAAGATTTTTGACAATCTCGGGTGAAAAAAAGGATATCACTGAGTTCGTAAGATAGATTCGGTAGGTCGTAGGCAGTGTTTCCGGACCCGTAAATTGGTAAAGAACTACCATTCCCAACAAATATATTTTTTTACATTAGAATTTGACAAAGGGTTTGTGAATTTACCTTGTTTGACGAGATATGAGACGACGCCCCAGAGTCCATGTACCAAGATGGACCGTTTGGGTTAAGTCCTGAATCAAAACTTGGTGTTGGCCCTTGATCAGTTAACGGGCTCGGCGACACAGTTTGGGCTGCAATTTAGAATATCATAATACTGCAGAATCTTGAAGACGCACTATATGGTTCATATCAAGGGTGTAATTGTATTTTAAATCTTCAACTAAGTCATTTTACACATTTTATTAAATTCTAAAGATCGATCATTTTAGGAATTTATAAAAAATACATATTTATCTAAACTATATTATCAATGAGGAAAGATATATTTTTTGTTATGGTCCACAATCCACGTATAAAGTTATAGGATCCGTCCCAACTTTATTTCTACACTTTTATCACCTTTTAAAAAAAATTAATTTAATTAATAACAGAATTGTTTTATCTATACTATATAATAAATAAAGTTTTCTCAATGACACGTGTACCTTTTAAAAAAAAATAATTTAATTAATAACAGAATTGTTTTATCTATACTATATAATAAATAAAGTTTTCTCAATGACACGTGTCGCCTCCATATTCATCCTTATAAAAAAAATATCGTCTCTCTCTCTTAATAAATATACTTCCATATTTAAGTAATAATATATTTTAAAACAAATTATTAATTATAATAATAAAACACATTTATTTTAAATTATCTCGTATTATAAGAAATTTGAAATGTAATTACCTAACTTATGTTTTCAATCAAATAATAAATGAAAGTCAAATTAAATTGAATATTATTTTATGTATTTTTTAAACTCAATTATATATTAATTTTTGCATTTTTTTATTTTGTTTTCTATTGTTAGTGTATGTAATACATTTTTCCACCAATAAGATACGTATATAAAGATTTAAGAGTTTTATTTATTGATATTTTTTCACCCTGTGTAATACATAGGTTCTAAACTAGTTTAACTAATGTAGAGTAAAACCAAGCCCACTGATTCAGAACCACTACCATGACGAGGGAAAAAAACAAGATTGCATCTCATTTTGTTAAAAAGTGTAAAATAGAGAATTATAAAGTGATAGTAGGAGAATATTTGTTTGGTATGGAAATTGAGTATAAAGGTTGGTATTTATAGGAAAATAAAAATAATTAAAAATTAAATGGGTTTAATGGGTAGTTTTAACGGTAACAATCACATCTCACCACGGCTTCATGAACCCATTAATACAACCCGTGCCACAACCCAATAGGTTACAATTAACCATTGAACTTGTGTTTTATGTTTACTAGCTTTGAACCCTGTGTAATATACATGGGGTGAAAAATATCATGCATAATATTCTTAAATTTTTATGTATATAAAAATGTATTATATAGACTAAGGATAAAAAAAATCCAAAATATGTAAAAATTATTAATAATTGAGTTTCGAAAATAAGTTAATTACTATTTATTGTAATTTGACTTTCATTTACTATTTGATTTAAAATAAAATTTACGCAATTAGATTTCAAAGTTTCTTATAACAAGGGATAATTCAAATTAAAAGTGTTTTATTAGTATAATTATATTTTCTTTAAAATATATTATTATTGAAAAATAGACGTGTATTTAATAAGAGAGAAGCGGGAAAAAAAAATGATGAAAATGAATATGAATGTGACACGTAGTATAAAAAACATTTATTTATTATATAGTATAGATATAAATATAGATTTCATATACTCAACCGTTAAACAACCTCAACTCGATTAGTTAGAGATTAAATAATTTGTGTGAAAGGTTGAAATGATTCACCAATCATACATAACTAGAGGGGTTTCACCCGGCGCGTTACGTCTGGAATTCCGTCACAATTCCAAATATCAAAATGCGTGTATCAAAACCTTAAGACATCAATAAACTATTTTTTATAAACTCACAAACGGTTAAACTAATTAAATGGAAAAAAAGAAAAAAAATTGAAAAAAGTAAATAAATCAGGAAAAAGAAAAATGGAAAAAAGGCAAAAATCAAGAAGGGATGGAGGGGAATGTAATCTTCAGGAAATTTCCTGCTTTTATTTTAACTTTTTCGGCAATGTAAGTTCATTATTTTGGTGAATCGTATTTATGAAGAACCTTAATTACCTACTTCAAATTCATAAGTAATAAATATTTATGTTATATGCTTTGTAAATAATTGTCACCATCCTATTCCATAAATATATAGGTACATACTAAGTCATTTCTAAAACTATATATATACACGCATGATATAAACAATTTATTATGAAAATATAACATTGCTAGTATTTTTAAATTACTAAACGTAAATAAAAAAAATAAATATATAATTATATCTATAAACATATTAAATATGAATTATGATGAAATGAAGTCATGAACATAAAATTTATGAGCACTTAAGTTGAAATATGTTATGAAATTAAAAACTATTTTTTATATTTTACAATCTTAATCCCTATAACAAATTAAATTTTGTAAATAAGCCCATGATACTACCCTATAAATAGACCCTCATTCTTTCCTCATTCTCACACCATATCAAGTTCTAATCCCACTCTCAAGATTCAAAGTCGTTTCCATATTCATAAGTAAGTTCTTCTTATGTTCTTGCTTATTCATACTTTTCCTTTAAAAATCTCTCATAACTAGCTAGATCTATGATCCCTAACATGTTTATGTTATAATCGTAGACCTATCCAAGATCAAAAGCCCTATTTTAATTAAAATTGTGTCAAACTTTTATTTAAAAGCTTGGTTGATCATTCTTACTCCTTTCAATTTCAAAAATTATGTTTTTACTAAAAATCCTTATTTTCAAGTTAAATTATTTAATATTCAATTTTTATCTTTACATAAACTTATATTTTCACTTTAGCCCATATACTTTCCAAACACAAACTAAACTTGGTTAAGTATGCAAATAGAGTAAATTTCAAACCAGTATGTAGTTATCTGGCAAACATTAAAGTTCTGGCTAGGAAAAGACGGGGTTCTGATCCGACCAACTCTTTCCTGGGAACTTTTCTGTTGGAGGTACTACTCTGGAATGATAATCATTCTAGTGTACAACAACCACTTTCAACTAATTATGATTATGATTATAAACTCATTTCTTTATAAATATTTATACAAACTTTTATATAATTTATTTTTATTATATGAGAACATTTAAAACTCAATTCTATACTTTTAATTAATAATTAATTATGGTTTAATTATTAATTAATTAAAACATTATTATACTTTAAATTTTGGTTTAACTACCAACTAATTAAATCATTATTTTTAACACTTGTTTTTCATAAATCAAATGAAAGGTTTCATTCATTTATTTATGTAGTAAATTATTTAATTAATCAACTAATTATTACTCATTTATTTATTCATCTATCTATCTATTAATTTATACAATTACAAATAAAAGAAAACTAGTTATTTATTTATTTGTGTATTTATTTACAAACAAAAGAAACCTAATTATTTATTCATACGTTTATATAATTATTACAAACAAACAACATCGTTATTAATTCTTTCACTTATTACAATACAAATATTTATCAAAGATTTACATAAAATATTATTTGCAACTCAAATAATTATTTTATTATTAAAATGAGGACACTCACATCAATCTCCTCGCACAATAGGATTCTCTATTTCAGTTGTACAAATCATTGATATATATGTTCCATCAAACATAGGTTAACCTTGTGATTAGCTAGAACATTTGTGCAATATACTTGTGTGACATCCAAGCTACTCATTGCAAGGTGAGTTTACATAGCCCCTTTTTACTGTTTTTGCTTTTGGGGTGAAACATGTTATCAACTTTATCTATTTAAACAATTCAATATATCTTGTGCTTGATCTTAATGCTTTATATTTGAACTACTTGGTGACCATTGCATGTGTTTTCATGCCAGTACATTCATTAACTTGCAGCCCAAGCCTAAGATAGTACCTAACATGATCATTTATATGGGAAACTGAAACTATAACTTACCACAAGACCTTGGCGGGTTTTGTTGGGTATCAACTATAACTTGGAGTATCCGCTTGCTCCCTTTTTAAAATGGCAATAAGTGGGATTGCGTATCTAGTTTTCTATTATCAGGCTTGAATTGTACGCTTGGAACCTTGTATGTTCTCACATATATGTTTTAGACATGCGTTGAACATATTGAATTGTAATCTATACTAACTCTTTGGTGTCAAAACCTGTGTATCTCACCAACTACTTGTAGTTGACAGTTACTTACATGTTTCAGGTGCACCTGTTTGAGGACTACTTGCTCACCTAGGACTTGGACCTAGTTTAATTTAAATTATGTTTTGAACGTTTCATTTTCCTATGTAACGGATGCTTTTAAATTGAATAATAAATATTACCATATTTAATAGATGATCATGTGCTTATGAACAACCGCGTCAGCCCCAGCATTTAATCCGTCGCCGGCCGGGGTGTGACAGGGAACAGGTTTGAACCTGGATCACCAAGGAGGAGGGGAAGCGCATTACCATCCCAATCAAAGCCCTTTTAGGTTTCAAGTGTGTAGCAAAATGTAGACGAGAGATTTGTACTTATTCGGTATGTTGTCTGTAATACAGAATGACTTCTTTGTTATGGATTACGTATCGTTTGATTCTATTGTCTTTTATCTTTGCTTTTCTCTATATGTTCTTCATTGTTCCCACAAGAATCAACGGATAGATCTTTGTTTTTCCGTTATGCAACGAGGCCCCTGGACCTACATATATACTTGAAAAAAAAACTTATAACAAAAAGTTAAATAAAATAATAAACTTAATTTTTTTAGTGATAAACAAATAAATATTAAATAAAGTAATCTATATCTATATCTATACTATATAATAAATAAATGTTTTTTTCATGCAACATATCGATTCCATATTCATTCTCATAATTTTTTTTCTCGCCTCTCTCTTTTATCGAACATAAAATGTTCAACAATATCGAATATGCAATATCGAAATTGACTAGAACTCCGATTGCAATTGCGTGGCTGCGATTTGATTGGAACTTGGACCTTTTGATTTTGGATTATCGGAACCGACCACAGGACCTCCGATTCCCCTAGTCCCAACTCGACTTTGGTTTTGCAATAGAGCGACAATCTGTGCTTCACTCGCCGATTTTGATTTTGATTGGAATGTGGATGGACGCTTGACTTGCTTGTTTCTAGTCGTTCTATGATTGTCTCATGGTGCAAAATTACAGTTGGTCATCGATTGAGTTGGAACAAATCTAGAACACGGGGCCTTGTAAAGAAATAGATGGGTGTCCAAAATTTTTAAATTAAATTTTACACTAAAATTTTAAATACATGTAAAGGCCCATTAAAAAGTTCAGGACCCCCCGGGCTAGCCTTAAATCCACCCCTGGGTTTAATCCTAGTGTTTAATGTATATAATATAGCCAAATTAGTTTTTAATAATATAAACTATGAATCATTGGTCGATCTAAATTAATAGTTTGGTGATTTTAACTTTTACTTTTGTTGTTAATTTCGGCCGTCCACCACCACTTTCTTAGCTATTTCCATTCTTGTTTGTGCTGCTTCCATATCAACATGTTGCGGATTCACTTGATGACGTATTTACAAATTTATAAGTTTTATTTTTTTTTATATACAGTCTTGTGTAATACACGGGATTCTAACCTAGTTATTTAATATAAGAGAGAAATAGAAAATCTAATATTTAATAGGAGAGAGAGGCGGAAAAATAAAGGTGAGAAGTAACCAGAGAGTGACAAGTGTCTCCATGGTTTTCCTTTATTATATAGTATAGACATAAATTTATCATATTAGTTTAATAATTATTTTTATTATAGGGTATTTTAGTCATTTAATACACACTTAACAGAAAAACTAATGTCGGTTAGTCTTAATACCCAAGGGCGAAGCTATGAAGGGGCTAGGGAGGGCCCCGGCCCCTACCGTTTTTTCCGTTATTAGTGTTAATTTTTCCGTTTTCGTCCGAAATTTTTTTTACGTATAGAGCCGGCCCCTGTATATTTTTTTCGGCCCCAGCTTCTTAGATTTTCAAGCTCCGCCACTGCCTAAACCCGTTACAAAACTGAAATCATAATACTCACACTTGTAACTTGAAACACTTAATACTCATGCCTGTTACTTTTCACAAATCTCAGGGACTAACCGTATAATTCTTATAATAATATCATTCAACTGTTCAAGAATAGAATAACAATAGCAAGACAAAAGTGTGAATTTGTATATGTAGTGTGTGCATGAGAGCAGCAAAAAGAAAATAAATATTAGTAATGAGAGATTCGAACGTGGGTCTTATAGTAAGTTACTCACTACCACTATACAACCATCCGAGTTTGTTTTATGTTTGGTGTAACTTCAATTATATTTAAAAGCCTATTTTATTTCACCTGCCATCATGGACCAATTACAACGCGCATGATGAATAGTTGTCAACCGACATATCAAATTATTGTGTTATTAAGAGTGAAGGGGCACAACCATTGTTCAAAGCATATCCTAACAAAACCAATTAATGAGGGTGTGTTACCACACTTTTACCCAAATATTACCCTAATATCATAAAGTGTTGGGGGCACAACCCTAATACTTTAGTTTTTTTTTTTTTTTTAAATTAAAACTAATATACATTATTAAGTTTAAATATATAAAAAAATAATCATCTACCGGAACTAATCTTGTTAAATTAATGTGCAAATATAATTTAATATTTAAATATTAAATTACTGCAGCCTTTCTGCGACCTTTTAGATTAAGTTAATGTGTAAATATTAAATAATTTAATATTAAGTATTAAAAAATAGTCTTCTTCTCCATTTGAAACCTGGGGGGGGGGGGGGGTTAATCTCATCTGCTGCTTGATTTCTCTTCTACCCACACTCATGGAGTCACGGGTACATATACCCGCAAAACCTTACCCGCTTCTCTACCCGAATGATCGGCGGCGGTGTACCCGCATTACCCGTGAAGCCGAACACCCTTACCCAGGACGCCCCCATCACCCTAATGTTTGTTTACTTTAATCTGTGTTCTTATATTTTAATTTATTATATGCCTTTTTCACAGGAGTTACGGTGTAAATAAATATTTTACTTTAACTACGCGAATTTAAAACGTTTAACCTATAATCATGTCAAATTGAAATTTTCATCACAAAAGCAATATTAGTGTTTGTATCTTATCTTAATTTATAACACATATGTCAAAAGTTTCGTCTCATTCATTTCACATTTCACATTTCAAAAAGTAGGTTACCAATGCATTAGGATAAAAATGAGTCAACACGGTTGAAACATAGTCGATGGAGGCCAAAGTAAAATATTTAATTTCTGTCATGTAATTGAGTAAATTTAAAAAGAGAAATATGTAATTCTCCCATCTTCAAAACATAATTTGGAAAATTAGATATTACATCTTACAACATTCACAACCCCCGTTCCTTATCCTTTTAATTATAGTAAAAATCACTACCTTTTTTAACTTATTTTTATTAAATAATAATTTTTATACTTTTATCATTACTTTTTTTTCTCCTGCCCTCACAACCAATTTAAAAAAATACATATACAGAACCGGCTATGAATGCGGTTATTATTTTGATGAGAAAATAGAACCTTGTTGGTTAACAAGAAACTGAGTACAATTATTCTGAATGAAGTCCAACCCATCATTATTTTATGTGAACGATAAGTTTTATTACTCAGTGAGACTTGAACACATGATCTTTAGGTCTTTTAGATCTTTAAGAGGTTTGTCTCTACCATTGAGCTACCACACTCAATCCATCATTATAATTTGTTTACCTTTGATACCGTGTCACAATTGGAAGTGACATATATAATATATTTAATAGCAGTGTTGGAGGTAGAATTTTTTTTCCACGTGGTCGACTTTTTATAGTTAAATATTAAATAAGCCGGGTCACATAATAAAATGAAAAAATCAAATAAAATTTTAAATAAATAATAAAAGTACGTCAAACGAAATTAGAAATGCATAAATAAAAATACAATAATCATACAGTTACGCTTTAGAGGTTTTTATTTTTTGATAAGATGAAATTGATGGTCGATCGGCGGGATCCCATAGAAAATTATCAAAATCAATAAATTCAATAGTTTTAGAAGATGAAGATTTAAATTTTCTTTAAAAAAAACTTTCAATATTTATATTACTAAAATTAAACCCAAATCAACAAATAACTCACAAGATTCACCGTTCAAATAATCAAAATACACATATCGCATGTTACAATTTACACATTATTAATTACCACTCTAACAAAATTAAAATAACAACATAGTCAAAATACACGCATTACACATAGCAAATTAACAACTAAACATTTACTAATGGGTTGAACAGTAACATACAGAGCAACATAATCAAACTTTAGCAAATAATCATATAAAGTAAAATTTAAAGAAAAGGTAAATATCTTTTACATAGATTAGGAAATTCCTTACGCAGATTTAGTTTTAAAGAGTAATCACTAAAGACTAAACTACACACGTATAGGCAATTATACATATCGTATCGTAGTATAGTAGAATGGTAAGAACCTGGTATCAATCCGTGAACATATTGGCTAATACTAAATTTTCTATCAACATTCAACCGGTGTAAAAGAGATTTGTTTAAAGAACCAATGATTGTGAACATGGAATGAATAACAAATTTAGAAAGCTTTAAAAAATCAGAACTTAGAGATAATCATTTAGACTTCAATCATCTACATTTGAATAACAGACATGATTGATTTTTATCATGAAAACTATTTTAAAGATTTTCCTTAAAAACAAACAATGTGTAAAGTGCTAGAACAAATGTTAACCTAGACAAGGTATCAATCCCACAAAAACATGAGAACATGTGTCATAGACACACACACACTAATACCCTAATTAAGTGAAACCAATTTATTTACCAATTCCATATGACATAGAATTCATCTAACTGATCTAGACAGATAAGTGCCCTATTGATTTAAAATATGTGATTAGACTAGCAAAGTAAAACCTATCAAGTTCTTAGACCCTTTTATTCAGATCTATTCCCTAGGTAGCTCACAAATTATACCAGTTTATGTTACCGATTTGTCTATTACCAGTTATAGTTTTAAGTCTCGGGTTACAAGTGCATTTTTATACCCTAAAGATAGCACTAGTTGATCTAACACATAACTTCATAGAAAGACCAATAAGACCACACAAATCAGTTTTACAATCAACAATCACTTGCAATCATACACGTCATAAGTTCCATGATAACAAACTGAATATAATCACACAATTATAGTATAAATAAATGGAAAAGTCAAACCAATCATAGAATCATCTCATCAAAACGGTTATAAAGTGTTTAGCCGGACATTGTAATGTAAAGCAAACACATATAAGAAGAAACACATAGTTATAGAATCAAAGAAAATTATCTAATCTGGAAGGCTAGATCTTTAATCCTAGATTCTTTTAAGGCCTAGATTTTTTCTTCTGCTCCAAAACACACTTCTCAGCCTCTAAAAGTCAGATCCTAACCCTAGCGGCCGTCACATTGCTTAAATGGGCTCACATTAGGGTTTCTGTCCTGGCTAACGTACGGGTCGTATGTTCATTAAATGGGTCGCATCTTCTAAGTTTTCATACTGCTCGTACCCTCTCAAACAAGTACGAGCTCTTCATACATATACGGGCCATACCCCAAAGAGTGTACGGGTCGTAATATCTTCAACTTTTGACTTCTTTTATTCAGTTTTCCTTCCTGCACCTCCATATCTTCACAAAAGTCCTTTCTTTAGCATCAAAACCTGCAAATCACGAGAAAACATAATTAGATATCAATTCTTATCAGATTTGCATTGAAAATACCCCAAAATGTAAGGAATTATGCGTGAAATAGATGTGCAATTTGGAACACATCAATTGGTGATGGAATCTGTATCACAACTCGCAAGACTGAAGTGGTGAGGAACGCAGATGGTTAGAACTCAGAAACGTGGATGGGATTCAGAAACGTGATCACGGTCCTCATCTTCTTCTTCTAGAGTGCAGTCGATAGTTCTCAAATGGTATCAAGAAAATAAGGAATGAATAGAAGGTGGGGGGGGGGGACAAATACGTTATTAGTCGAATTAACTTAGCCAAATTAAGTTATTAGTTTAAATGGATATTGTTTTATAACTTGACCCAATTAAGGTATTAGTTGTTCTTGGGGTCGGTGTCAAAATCTTAAATTAATTGTTCTTGGGCGTCGATGTCAAAATTTTATGGGATCGATGTTAAAATTTTATGGGAGTTGGTGTTAAATTTTTTGGGTATCTCTCGAGATTATATCGCCATATATAACAAATAATTTTGTCTTCATGGGCGTCAGACGACCCCCTACTCATAGGGTAGGTGTATGCCCTCTTTAGTACTATTATTTTCACAAACGTGTGGGCAGAAATTCTACGCAATGATGTAAAAATCTTGACGCACAGTTATAAAAAAACTTGATGCACAATTATAATTCTTACGTGTTGGTGTAAAAATCTTACATTGTCACACGGTTGTAAAAGATCCTGATACACCGTTATAGACACACAGTTCAAGACGCTTTAATTTTTTTCTTATATATAACAATACTCAAATTAAAGATATAAAAAACTCGATTTTGTATTGTAATTTTTTTTAGAAATAATGACGTATAAAAAAATATTTATAACTTTGATTACCATTCAGTGATGCCCAATCCTTCTTACATGTTTTACACTCCAAACCCCTTTTATTATAATCCTATACTTTTGAATATATCACTAAAAATTTTCTTTGTGCCACAATTACGACGTTCACTAAATTAAACAAGACTTTTCTAACAGTGTTATGTTAATTCCATTTATAATTAATTTTACTAAATACTACCCAAAATCAGTATTGAAGGCGTAGTTGTCTCTCGTATAACCAAATTCAAATATTTAGAATCGTTTGTCTAGATTGACGGGGACATAGACAGTGATGTAACCCCCAACTTCAGGCATGTTTGTGCAAGTGGAGAGAGGCATCAGGAATATTGTGTGACGAAGGTTCCTAACAAGGTTAATAGGGAAATTTTATAGGATTGCAATTCAACTGACTATGTTATACGGAAGTGATTGCTCGATCATCAAGAAGACATAAGCACGAAAGCTAGAGGTAGCATAAATGAGGATGCTGAGATGAATGTTGTGAGGGATGTATTTGCCTTTTTTATTTGTATTTACTGTATGGTTGTTGATCTTTTCCTGGTAAAGTTTTCTCTATCATTATAGGTTAGGTGTAGTCTTACAACTTCCATTATTAGTATTCTTCTGTGCTTGTTGGCTATGATATGAATTTATGATTGTTTGCCTTGATTTCCTTTTACACACTCATATAAAGAAGCTAGTGGCTTTTGGAGCAGGTGGTTCCATCGTGAACATTATCTTTATCTCTTGGGATGGAGATAAGATATATCCTCACAGACCATATCAATAGCTCTGATATTAATTTATGATTGTTTACCTTGATTACCTTGTATTGATTACGTTGTTTGTTTGAACCAGTTGAAAGATATAATTCATAAATCATATAGCTATATGCCTACAATTTATAATTGTAACTAAATTTTTTCAAATAATACCAACTTTAAAGCGTCTAATATTTTCAAATAATTACTAGGAAAAGCTACTTTAATTAGGGTGAAGGGGGCGTATGCGGGTAAGGCGATCGGGTACGCGGGTACACCGCCGCCGTCACTTCGGGTTCGCTCACGGGTAGCATTTTGCGGGTACTTTTACCCGAGTTCAATTGTGTATTATAGCCGTTGGTCAAATGGAGATCGAATGGAATCGAGCTGGTTTATCAAATGAAGAATGGAGAGGATGACTATTTGTTTAATATTTAATATTTGCAAATGAGTATTTTTTTAATATTTAATATCAAAATGGATAAGATGAATATTTTTTTAATCGAGCTGTAGGTTTGTTGGCTTTTTTTAAAATTTAATATTAAATTATTTAATATTTACATACTAAAAATATTTAAAATAATTTAAGGTACATGAATATTTTTTTTATATATTTAAACTTAATAGAATGTATATTTGTTTTAATTAAAAAAATAAAATAAAAAAACCTTTAGGGTATTAGGATTGTGCCCCCAACACTTTAGGGTATTAGAGTTGGATTTGGATAAAAGTGAGATGGCACACCCTTATTAGGTATTTTTCTTAGGGTAGTTTTTTAGTGAAGGTTGTGTCCCCTTTACTAAACCCATTTACTCATTTACTCACCAAAACTGTCCAATAGAATTTTTTCACCTCAAAAATACCCATTTACTCAGATTTCATTGGAAACACCCTACTCATTTACTCACTTACTTTTTTGAGTAAATTACACAGATTGTCCTTTAATTATACTCTAAATTACATTCTGTGTCCTTTGACTTCAATAAGTACACCACAGGTCCTTTATTTACATATTTTTATACACTCTATGTCCTTTACACTAACTGGTGTTAAGTTTTTCAGTTAAGTTTTGTCATGTGCCTCTCACATGATGGGTAAAATGGTCTTTTCAGCTGCATATTTAAATTCCCAATTTAATTACTATTGTCATTTCACCACAGGTCTGATATAATTTCCTTAAAAACCACCACCGCCACCACAGCTCCGCCACCAGCCACCGATCAATCTCCGACACCGATTCCCAAATAGACGAGTTCCACTCTCTTCTCCGCGCCGACTCGCCTCTCCGCTCAGACGACATCTCCTCATCCACCGCCATCGTCGCCGTCGACAAGCTCCACACTCCGTTCAGATCTCCTATTTCTAACAACATCAAATCCTCTCATACAATCAATGTCGCGCCTCTGGCAAAAGCTAAATCGCCTGCCGTAACGTATAACCGGCCGGCGAAGGAGGAGGCGGTGACCGGCGTTACTACTAAGGACGGATCCGGCGGCTTTGATAACAGAATCCGCAGCGGGATTAAGAAGCCGAGAGTGTCGGTGACGTCGATTGTGACGATTGAGAGAGCGGGGCTAGGGTTTAGGGTTTGTGAGATGATATTAAGCTTAATTGCTTTCTCTGTGATGGCTTCTGATAAAACTCGAGGTCCCCAGCTCGCCAAAACCCTAGATCGAGCTCCGGATCTGAACCAGATCGAGCTCCGCCAACTCGCCAAAACGGCCGGATCTGAACTAGAAGCGACGGAGGATGGATCTGAACCAGAAGCGACAGAGGCGTCGGAGTACGGTGGATGGATCTGAACCAGAAGCGGCGGAGGCGACGGACACGACGGAGGACGGTGGATGGATCTGAGTCATGACGGTGGATGGATCTGGGAATTGTGTGGTGGCAGAGAGAGAAACATATATTTTTGAGGGAATATTATTAGAAATTACATAAATTGTCCTTTAATGGGTAAAAAGACCATTTTACCCATCATGTGAGAGGCACATGACAAGACTTAACTGAAAAACTTAACACCAGTTAGTGTAAAGGACATAGAGTGTATAAAAATATGTAAATAAAGGACCTGTGGTGTACTTATTGAAGTCAAAGGACATAGAGTGTAATTTAGAGTATAATTAAAGGACAATGTGTGTAATTTACTCTACTTTTTTTAAAAAAAGAATACATTTAAAAAGAAATAGTATGTGTGGTAGTGATGGGGTCCACTAGAGAGAGAGTGGAGTGGTGAGTGTTTTATCCGAGTAAAAAGACTCGGGCAACTTACCAAGACAAGCAACTCGAACCATTGGAGTTGGTGTTCCAACTTTACTCGGATACTCTCTCACTTACCCGGACTAGCCCGAGTTGTCTACCCCCATCACCCTTACATAGAGAGACTATATTAATTTAAGTAAATAGGTGTTAACTGTTTCTTAAAACAATGGGCAAAAAGAAACTTAATAAGTCAACTGTCATTAATTATATAGACTTGTTTAGTTTTTTTAACCGCATATTATATAGTTTTTTATCACAAGTTTTAAAAACGGCATATTAAATCTTTAATAACGTTTTGACGGCGTATTATATAGTTTTTTTTTTCAACTGTCATTAATTATATGAACTTGTGATAAAAAAAACTTATTTACTACGCTAGGTTATAAACTGCATGTATTACACGGGTTGAATAAATACAAATTTATATACTTGTTAAAAAATATTTATATATTACATACTAGGTTAAAACCAATGTATTACATGGATTAAATAAAGGCAACTTGTTGTAAACCAGTAGTTTCTATGAATATTTGTATATTATAGAAATATTTTTAAAATAAATGAAAGAAATGTTCAATTTATAAAAATATTTTATGTACAGACATATTTTTTAAAATAAAAAATGTTTTTTGAAAATAATTATAAAAATCATAGTTATTTAATAGGAGAGAGAGAAGAGAAACAAATTTTTTTTAAAATGTAAAGAAATTTATATAATTAATAGGAAGCGAGAAAAATATGTTGATGGTGAACATAAGATTGACAATTATCCCATCAAAACCTTTATTTATTATATAATATAGATATAGATATAGATTTATAACATGTTATATAGTTTTTTATCACAAGTTCTAGAAACGTTATATAGTTATTATTTTCAAATATTTTATTAAAATAATGAAATAAATGTTCAATTTATAAAAATGTTTTATGATCAAACATATTTTTTTTAAATAAAAATTTTTTACAAAAAGAATTATAAAAATTATTATCATTTAATAGGAGAGAGAGAAGAAAACAAAAAAAAATTATAAAAACAATTTAAAATTTGTATAACTAATAGTAGAGATAGTCAGGGAAACTTTTTATTAAGGATGCATAAGATAATAAGTATACCACTAATACCTTTATTTATTAAATACTAGCTTAGAACCTGTGTAATACACAGGGTGAAAAAATATCAATACGTAAAATTCTTAAATTTTTATAAATATCTCTTATAAGCGAAAAAATATATACATATACTAACAATAGAAAATAAAATAAAAAAATATGTAAAAATTAATATATAGTTGAGTTTCAAAAATACATTAAATACTATTCAATCTAATTTGACTTTCATTTATTATTTGATTGAAATAATAAACTATGTAATTACATTTCAAAGTTTCTTATAATATGTGTGAGATAATTTAAAACAAATGTGTTTTATTAGTATAATTTATAATTAAAAATATGAAAATGTATTTCTTAAGAGAGAAATGCGGGAAATTTTTTTATAAGATTGAATATGGAGGCGACACGTGGCATTAGGAAACCTTTATTTATTATATAGTATAGATTGATATGACAAAAGATTTGGGTATCATTTGTGGTTTTCATCTTAGGGTTGATGACCTAGTGGTAGAGAAAAATACTCTAGGAACACCGACCTGATTTCATTTTTTTTTTGAAGTTTATCGCGTATTTTACATGATTTTTATAGTCTTAAAAAAAGTTACAGTTTTCATGTTTGTTTGAGACCTGAATGAATTGTCATAGGATAACATTAGACTTTATAGAGATTCCTATCCAAAATGTGTGTTAGATATATCACAAAAACTGATATGATCTTCTTGTTCATAACTTTCGGTAAAAATATTTGATCGTACATATTGCACTTTTATTTTTAGTCGTTACATTTCGTATATTGAAAAATCAAAAAGATTTTGTTTTTTCAACTTTCATGAAAATTTACTTGACGGTTATACTTAGATGGGTTCAAGTCCCACTCCTAACAGATATTAAAAATTTTACTTTTAAAAAAAAAAGATGGTTTTCATTCCATTATAAAAAAATTTGTGTTTTTCATTAAATAATTGAAATCTTTATATCTCTTCTCGCTTCTAACCGCTTGTTAGTCGCTTTTCAATAAAATCTCTGGCGGTTAAAAAAAATCATTTGTGTCAAAATCAATTTATAAAATAAATTAAATCCCGAAAAAATCGGACTATCGTGTTTTTTTCTTCATTACTTGCCGACAATCAAAGCACAATTAGTATAATCCAAAACAGTACATTTATGATTTATTTAACAACAAATCAATATAATCGAAAATACTACAATTGACCTCAATCAGCACTGAGGAAAGTCAGCCGGCGGCGGCGGCAGGGTTGATTCCGCCGTACCTCCGTTCTCCACCAAGAAAGCGGTCCCCAAACCCCACGGCAAATGTACTTCCAAATGACAGTGAATAAACCACACACCCGGATTATTCGCTCGGAATCTAATGACAGCCCAGCCGCCAACAGGGACTCCAAGTGTGTTCCGTTCTTGTGGGTTCACAAAATTGAACTTTCGGCTGTCGTTTACTGGATCATAGTTCCCGAACCCTTGGGCCAACACGTGGAAGTTGAACCCATGCAAATGCATTGGGTGATTTTCAATACCGATCAAGGCTGTGTTCTGGAACACGATCTGAACCGTTGAATTAAACTTCACTTTCTTCACACTTGTTAGTTTGGGTGTCATTAAAAGACTTTGATTGAAGGTGTTGTTGATGTTAGTGTAATCGAATACCGACGGCGGTTGATCGGGGAAATCAGTGGTGTAAACTCCGCTTACATTTCGGAAAAAAGCTTCCAAAAGAGAGATTCTCGGCGGCAAAACGAATGAATGGTTGTTCATGCTAGCCGCCATTCGTTGGGCGAATATTCCTTGACATGTTTGGTTGGCACCGCATTCTGATAACCCAAGTCCCATGGTTATGAACATGTTCTCGTCCACGGTTTGAGGAACCGGGGACCAGAACGGGCTGGTTACCAGCCCGGTTAGATTGCTTGAAAATGTAAAGGCGGTTGGTGTGTCGTTGAAGGCGGGTAGGGCGGGAAGGATGGGTGTTGTTTGTATGGCGTTTTGATAAGCTAGGATTGCGGTGGTGGAGTTGTCGTTGAAGGGAACGCCTACAGCGCTATTGTATGGTTGAGCAGCCATGTAATATAACCCTGGTGACTGGTTTGCGGTTAGCAGGACGTCTGTGGTTTGACCTGGACCCAAGACAAGTACGTCGGTTTGGAAGGGGTTCGTGTAAGCCGCATCCACCGCAACCACTGTAAGGTTGTGGTTGGCTATCTTGAAGAAGAACTGAGTATTGAGAGCAGCGTTGATTATTCGTAACAAATATGTTCTCCCTGGTACCACGTCTAGCCTGTATGTGACTAAAAAAAACATATATTTTAGATAACAGATAATGAAGATTTAAATTATAAATAATAAATAAAAAAATATTTAAAAATTATAAAATTATATTTTAAGATAAGATAAGATATGTATAATTAAAATATTCTTATTTAATAAGTTTTAATAAAATATTAGAACAAGTTTTAGATATTTAGTTATTTAAAATCATTATTATTTAATAAGAGAGTGAGACGAGAAACAAAAATCTAGATTTCAGCAGAAATGAACGCTAGCAAGATAAACTTATTTATTTATTATAATAAGGATTTACAAATTACTTACTGTTTGAACGGCAGGTGTTCATATCACCGGGCCAGCCATTGACGGTATAAGCATCAGAGTTAACTGGTGCCCGTCCGGTGGCTAGTGCAGAGCTCTCAACTTCGTTAGGATCGGCATTCCACCATTCTCCTAACATGATTGTATCTTCTCGATAGGGTTTAACGAAAGGGTACTTTTGACCATCTCGTGGGCGGATGATGAGAGCACCATATACGGTTGCTCGTAGCCATTGAGAGTGTGCATGCCACCACAGCGTGCCCTCTTGTCCCGTTAGATTGAACCTGTAAGTATAGTTACCTCCCGGCCTGATTGGGCACTGAGTTACAAATTCAGGACCATCCGCCCATTGCGTTAACCTCTGGAAAACACCATGCCTAAACACGCATAATCAAAATTATATATAAATAAATTTATACCATCATGCATAAATTAAAGGAGCTAGTTATATACCAGTGGATGGTAAGATTGTACGGAGATTTGTTAAAGACATGAACAACAACTGTATCGCCTTCCTTAACCCTTAACGTCGGCCCTGGAAGGCTTCCATTGACGGCGGTGATGACTTGATCTTGGCAAAATCGATTCACTGTTAGGTTCTTCACCTGTGGAGATATAAAAACATTAATTACAGTATAATTTTACTTGGAGCCAAGGGTATCTCTATCCCCAGGGTCCTTCACATACCCTACCAATAGCCTTGCTATGTATAAAAGACACAGATCAAAAGAGTACGTACATGAAATGAAGTCTCCACGATATCAGCAGACGCCGTAAGAAATGACAATGCTACCACCAATCCAACTGCCCACAACGAGCTTAGTGCCATTGCGCGCGCTGATCGGATCCAACAACAATTTCTCTCTAAATGTGTATGTGTTGGTTGTAAGTTTGTAATATATGTTGAATTGTCGAGAGAGAGAGAGAGAGAGAGAGAGAGGGAGAGTCTGTAAAGAAGAATGAGTTGTGGCCGGATATATATAGAAGATTGATAATTGATTGCGTAAGTTGAATTTAAGACGTTTAAATTTGTTTGCACTAAAAACGTTCTGTTGACGATTATGCTTCTAATTGTTTATTCTTATAATTTGATATTAACTCACATATATAATAAAACCATTGATTAATTTATGGATTTAAGAAACATGATGGCATCTTCCAGATTGTCTTTTCACACACGTTGTGCGTGTGACAAATGACATCCTATACAATGATAATCAAGAGTACGACACAACAAACAAATTATGCCAAGATCATATATATCGTTGTTAATTTGAAGAACTCACGAATTAGTCCTATCAACTAATTAAACGAGCGAGAACAAACGTTAACTAATACCAATGAAAACAAAATCAAGTAAAATGACGAGAACCAAAGATCGAACGTAAAACTTGAACCCTAATCGAAAGAAGACCAATTAACAATTCTGAGTAAGGGTGATGGGGGCACCCTACTCGGGTATGTCCGAGTAGGAGGGAAGTCACCGGGTAAAGGGGGGTACACCCCCCCTTTTGAATCAGGTAGGGCTGGGTAGTTTACCCGGGTAACAAGAAACGAGTATATTTACTCGGTGATCCACTCTCTCTCTCTCTACTCTCTCACTTCCAATAAAATCTAAGTAAATGAGTAGTTTTGAGGTGACATAATACTATTGCGCATTTTTGGTGAGTAAATGAGAAAATGGGTTAATGGCCCCCTTCACCCTAATAGAAGTTTCAAACGAATGAACAATCGGATATACATGTAGATCGAGAACATTAAAAGTAACCATACATAATTACCGTATATACCACTAAATATGCTGAAGTGATCTGAATTGTCTACCTCATTATTACAATTGTTAAGATTGAGACGGTGACACACCATAGAAGTTAAAAATATTGATAGAAAGAGTAAAAGAAAATCAAATGCAAAACGGTAACAGATTTTTCACAACTAGAAAATGAGCATGCCTATTTACACAAATACCCCAACGATTTCCACTCGTTAAGACAAAAAGTCCACTAAGCATATCTTGAGTTGGTGCAGAAATGTGATCCCCTATACTTGAAGACAAAAGATTAATATGAGAAAACATAAGTAAACATGTCTCTGCTTGAACTTTTAAAAATAACGGCACATGAAGAGCCCTCCGTGTGCAATGGTTTATTGCGACCGAAATTGCAACCGCTGGTGAATTTGCGACTGATTTTAGCGACCGGACTTGTGGTTGCAATTTTTGTGACTGTTTTGCGACCGACCTTTGTTGCGACTATTTTGCGACCGATCTATGTTGTGACTAACTTGTGACCGGTATTCTTATGACTGGGTTGCAACTGGATGTTTAAAAAAATAAAAAAATTCCCTTGTTTTTTCAATAATTTCTAGATTTTTAAAAACCATAATTCACAAATATCAAAATAAACATTCTAATTAAAGTTATAAAATAAACATCATATTATAAAAAACTCTCTAGTGAAAGTTCCATGATAATTACAACGAACTTTTTAATGAAAATTCCAAAATAGTTACAACAAAAATTTCTAGTGAAAGTTTCAATATAATTACCACAAAATTTCTAGTGAAAGTTTCAAAATAAACCTTAAGTTATAATGAACTTTCTAGTTAAAGTTCCAAAATAAACATCAAGTCAACAAGCTTTATAGGTAAAGTCCCAAAATAAACATTAAGTTATTCGAGCCTAAGAGACGTTTTGAGATGCTTGGATTTTTTGAGAATAAAGACTTGGCAAGGCTTCAAAGTTAGTCATTCTATCAAGCATAGCCTCCTTTTCTTTCACCAACTACTCGATGACTCCGTTCAACCCTTGTATCTACGAATAATAAACATGTACTTATATTTACATTTGAGTATAAAAGCTAAAATATAACTCATTTAGACTTGTCATAACCAAATATGACTCACTAACACTTATTAAGCCACATTACACCCAAAGTTAACATGATATAAGCCACTAACTAAATATGACCCGTTCTAACCAAATATGACCCATTAACACCCGTTAAAGCCATATTAAAATCAAATATAACAGGCTACAATCCACTAACTAAAGTATGACCCATTAAGACCCGTTTTAACCAAATATAACCCATTAGGACCCATTATAACCAAATATGACCCCATTACACCCATTAAGCCATATTACAACCAAATATAACATGCTACAAGCCACTAACTCAAATATGACCCATTCTAACCATATAGGGCGTATTATAACCAAATATCACCCGTTAACACTTACTAAATCACATTACAACCAAATACAACACGATACAAGGTACTACACTAAGATATGCCTCATTTGTACCCGTCATGAACAACTACAAGCAAATATAAGTCATTAAACTCAAATATGACTTATTCACACCCACTATAACCAAATATGACATGTTAACACTTGTTAGGCTAAATTACAACCAATTATAACATAATACAAGCATTACATCCACATATATGCCATTTATACGCGTCGTTAACCATCAGACACTCTAACTGACATGTTTTAACTGAGCATAATTGACCATCAAACACCCTAGTTGACATGCAATAATGATAATTGAGCATAAACGACCATAATTCACCATCATTGGCCTACTTGTTCTTAAAGTATCATCATTGGCCCTAACTGAACATCATTACATATAGTTAACCATCAATCACCCTAATTGGCATTTAATGACGATAACTAAGCATACACGACCCTTATTCACCATTATTAGGCCTAATCGACCTTAAAGTATCATCATTAGCCCTAACTGAACATCACTGAACATGATTGACCATCAATAACCCCAACTGATTTCAATTGACCATCAATGGCCTTAATCGACCATCGTTGACTCTAGTTGGTTATCAAAGACCATAATGTATCATAAATCACCCTAAATGACCTTCAACGACACTGATTTACCATAAAGGGACTAAATGAACCTAAAGTATCATCATTAGCCCTAATTTAAATTTGCTAACCCTAGTTAGCCGTCAATCACCCTAACTGACTTTCAATAACAATAATTGAACATAAACGACCCTAATTCACCATCACTAGGCCTCATTGACCACCCTAAAGTATCATCGTCTGTGACAATCCGACTTTTCAAGTTAACTCCGTTAGTAATTCCGTTAAGTTTCCTGTTAAAAACCTAACCCCGTTAGCTAATCCAGTTAAATTCTAACCCCAAGGACTAATCCTGTCAATATCTGAATTCAAACTTCAGGGATCAAATTGTATTTTACCCAACTTCATTTAGGCTGACTCTGAAAGTCAAAATTCGTGAGTTCTTGTTCCTGTTTGACTTGTAAAAGTCAAACCTCTTGTTCCTAAGACAAATCCGTGAATATTAGCCGAATTCGATTGGAATTCGTAACTGAAACAGACTTAAATGTCATTCACGATCATCATGGAACCTTTAATTCTCGTATTATATCGAATTAAACCCAATAATGGGTGTTCAAGTCGAAACCGTCGCCTCTTTGATCAAAATCGACGAATGGTTATATTGTTTTCACAAATTGAGCATACACTCACACAAGTCGCATCAAACTAAAGCTTCTGCGTACATCAATTCGTTCGGAGACAAGACAGTGATCACCGGAGACTAACCCGCACGGCGTCGGACTCGGTTTTAGTCGAACTCTACCAACCCGACATTCATTCTGGTAATTGGTTACAGTATTACTTTTGTTTCAATCCTTGGATCATTAGCCCTAACCTAATTGGGGCTTTCACTATCGAATTTAACACAATCCGAATCTAGGGTTCATCGCAAAAATCGATTTGGGGGTTTCGACCCTAAACCTAATCTCAATCAAATTAACTTACATCAACAGTTTCGCAATCCTGTGTACAATAAAAACCCTCTATAAATTTCAATTTATAACTTCGAATTGTGTTTGGCCCGTAAATAGGATTTGTACTTGTATTGTTTGTGTAAATGTAAACATGTAATTTGTATATAGTTCATGTTTCACCCCAAAAGTGTAAAAGAGTAAAAGGGGCTATGAAATACTCACTTGTATTCGAAGGCGTAGCTAACACGAGATACTAGATAGTAATGTGATCCTTGTATTGCACAATGTTAACCTAGAGTGTAATGTATATTGCATTAATAATGCACAATAGTCTAAGTCTAAGTCTAAGGTTGAATTGGATAAAGTTAGTGATTGGTACTTGAAAGTATTGTATAAAATGGAAGATTTGAAATGAATATTTTTAGAATATTTTGAATAAGGTTTGAGTTTGAAATAATTAAATAAGTAAATTAGATAATTATTGTTTATGAAAATGATGTAAGTATTAGATGTATTTAAGTATAACTAAATAGATGCTTTTGTTCAAATATAAATTAAATAAAGAATTATTAATCTATTCATTAATTTATAAAGTGTAACTTAGACATTAAAATATTATTAAGTGTAGGGTTTATAAATTAAATGTTGGTCTTTAAATAATTCTCTTTTATTTTAAGATTAAACATTTGATCTTTTCTAAATAAGGATTTAAATTGTAGGGTTTATAAATTGAATGGTACAAACGTAAGAACCGCCCTGTATTTTTATAAAAACATTGATTAAAACGGTCTCACAACATGAAACCAGACCGACAGAGGTACCGGTTCACGGTCCGACCGGTTAATAAATTGAATGGTACAAACGTACGAATATATTTATATATTAATATTATTCGTAATTAGAGACGTTCGACACGTAATGTAACTATCTTAATAATTAAATTAAGAAACTCTTATTCCCGTGGACACGTTCGTCTACTCATTGATCCTTGGAATGTCTTAAGACGTTCAAATCTTCCGTGTCGTCGTCACAAAACCCCATTGTATCCCTAACTATTATGCTTATAATTTTAGGGCATACGTAAGCAATTCATAGGCAAACTCTTGTGTTTCTACTTGCATCCTTGTGTGATGCTATCTACTACTCGTACACAACTCAGGTGAGTTTCACGGCCCCTTTTTACTTGTTTTACTATTGGGGGAGAAACATGCTTACACACAAACGTATTTTACTTGTTTTCCTGTTGAGAGAGAAACAAACATGAATAACAACTATCATACTTCTACTTGTTTTTCCCGTGGGGGAGAAACAGGTACGCAAGCAAATATCATTTTACATGTTTTTTCCCGTTGTGGGAGAAAACATGACGCAACTACTTGATTATGGTACTTTATATGATATCACTATTGAGGCTAAGCGTAACACACTATCACAGAAAGTCCTCATCTTATATCGGACCATTAATATGGATCTTAGCGAGGTAATGTTTAGTAGTACTACTGGGTTTGACAAGCCCCACCCGCGTTAGTCGTGCTAACTCGATTGGATATCGAACGGGTGAAATGTTAGCCTACTCACATTGGCCAGAGTTGATAGACCTGGCAGGAGGCATATAAACACAGTCAGCTTCGGTTGCGAGCGCTTTAGTAAAACATGAACATAGGCTAGCTATCTATAAATATGCATATTGAATGTACATAATCTGGCAAACACTCTCATATTGCAAACTTGAAACCTGTGAACTCACCAACCTCGTGTTGACACTTTTTCTTACATGTTTCTCAGGTCGCTTTGGCACAGGTTGCACACTTAGGACATACATGGAGTCCTGCTGTCATATCATTCATTTCAAATATTTTAAACGGTTTATTTAATTACATTAATTAACGCTTGTTATGTGTAATTACGTTTGACTTCATTGTAACGTTTACGCTTCCGCATTAACTCTGAACTTTTATGTTATGGCATTTCAAGTCCCATATAGTGTCGTTTGATGTAACTAATGACTGAGATCCTGGTGTATCACCTTCCAAATGGTAAAACTCCGTTAGTGGAATTTGGGGGTGTGACAGATTGGTATCAGAGACATTGGTTATAGAGAACTAGGAATTGCATACTAGACTATAACCCACACACATTAGTTACACGACACAGATTCTCATACATGCTACACGTAGCATCTGCACATACATTGCATTGCAGGCATGATGACATCATACCTATCACCCTCTGTTGACGAGGGGCAAGTCATTCGCATTGCATCATCATTCCCGGTGGTGACACTCGGGGAATCATCAGAACAGCATTCACTCCCGTTCAAGGGCAGCGAGACGGAGCCTTCGGAGGAGTCACTTACATCACCATCACCTGTTGGGTATGGTGGGCTTTCTCAGGTCCATGTTTTGGATGACACTCAGTAGTAACGCATATCTCTTTGGGAATTGGGATCGTCGGAGGCGAGTCCCTACTATAACCACCAGCAACAATACGCCGAATGAAGGGCAGATCGTTACACGTATTATTGCAGAATCCATTGACACGTAGATGTCATCACTTTCTCGAGCCATGGACTTGCGTCTTGGTCGATATTCTGTTGAGAATAGATTGACCACAAATCTGAGAACGCATTGCTCAATGCATACTCAAACCCTATCTTGAATCAGTTGCAAGGACGGCTACTTGCTGCTTCCTATAACTTGTATTCTTGAATTAGTTTCATTTCTAGAAGTCGCAATTCGTGTACATGTTTGCTTCATGCTCTCATCTACAATCCGCTGGATTGGACTCTTGTATTGTGTTTCAACTCGAGTGAATACTCGGATCAAACGATTTCTGACTACTCATCCTAATATGAGTCCTAGTTGATCAACTTATGATTAGTGACTAAACTTTCTGATAACTTATCATCTCTAACAATACTCTGTATTCGGAAATACAAACTAAAGGACATTATGACACAGAATAGGGAGAACTAGGGTGAGCATGCAAAGCAAATTATCATTACGGGTGTACACGTAATAATAATTTGAAGTGCATGTAAATCCTGGTGAAGCCTAGTGTGTGGATAAATGGTCCTAAGCAGTAATCTACAAACTTAAACTTCCACTATCCGTAGAGACTCTCATAACCCACTCAACGACTAGTTGGTATCAGTAAACTCGTTTAACAGCTGATAGCCGCGACTATCAGGTTGAAAATGTTTACGGACACACTGAATTATCATCAATGAAATCCATCAATGTTATTTTCACTCATGTAAGAGTCTTAGTGATCTTACGACTCTCATTCAAACTTAATCAATGGAACCACCTAGAGTGAAACTCTAGTAGGACCTCAGAGTAAAATCACCGACCCAACTATGTACACAGAATTTGAGGAATTCTTTCTATGCTAACACGTTATTCCTTACACTCCAACAATAGATCCCATTTGAACTTGTTACCTTATCCTGTGTCAAATCCTTAGTCTAACTCCGAATTTTACTCCAGCATATTCAATCCTGTAAACAGATTTCTTTCTTCACGAAATGATCCCGTTGATTCAATGACATTAGGAAACGAAGATTTAACCTAACCAACCATCAGTTGAACACAAATACTTAAACATACATCCTATCTTTTATGCTACTGGAATCTATATCTCATTAGACTTTTCTTCCTTACATGTGAACCTCTTCCCTTAGCCTATGCATTGGCTGACGCTTGCCTTGTAAGCGCGGGTCTCACTAGAAGTCTCAGCACGATTTCACAAATTCCATATTAGTGTGTCGTGCTCTAACTCTATTAGAAGCTAAGTATATAATAGAGATAGCTGACGGCCAAATTATTGAAGCAACCCACATTCTTAAGGGTTGTAAGCTTGGGCTAGCTAGTCACGTACTTGATATCGACCTTATGCCGGTCACACTTGGTAGTTTTGATGTAATCGTCGGCATGGATTGGTTATCTAAGAACCAAGCTGAAATCATTTGTCATGAGAAGATTGTTCGTATCCCTCTCCCGAATGGAGAAGTCCTATCCGTGCAAGGCGAAAGAGTTGGTGCAGTCATGGGCATCATATCTTTTATGAAAGCACAGAAATGCCTTCGAAAGGGGCACACGGCTATTTTGGCTCTCGTTGCTGAACAGCCATCGGAAGAAAAGAAAATCGAGGATATTCCCATCGTTCGTGAATTTTTGGAAGTGTTTCCCGAGGATCTACCTGGTCTGCCACCACATCGTCAGGTTGAATTCCAAATCGACCTAGCACCCGGAGCGGCACCGATCGCTCGAGCACCTTATAGGTTGGCACCAAGTGAATTACAATAATTATCCACGCAATTTCAAGATCTGTTGAATAAAGGTTTCATCCGACCTAGTTCATTACCGTGGGGAGCTCCGGTATTATTTGTCAAGAAGAAGGACGGTACTTTCCGTATGTGTATTGACTACCGTGAGCTAAATAAAGTCACAATCAAGACTCGCTACCCTTTACCTCGCATAGATGATCTCTTTGATCAACTCGAAGGATCAAGTTTCTATTCCAAAATAGATCTTAGGTCCGGTTACCATCAGTTAAGATCCCGAGAAGAGGATATCTCTAAGACTACATTCAGAACGAGGTACGGTCATTACGAATTTATGGTCATCCCTTTCGGATTAACCAACGCACCCGCGGTATTCATGGATCTCATGAACCGTGTGTGTAAGCCTTACCTAGATCAGTTCGTTATCATCTTCATCGATGACATCCTCACCTACTCCAAGAATAGGGACGAACATGAGGAACACCTGCGTTTGATTTCAGAATTGCTAAAACAAGAGCAATTGTATGCCAAAATTTCCAAGTGCGAACTCTGGGTTCGAGAAGTACAATTCTTAGAACAGGTAGTCAACAAGACGGGAATACATGTCAATCCAGCTAAAGTAGAAGCAATCAAGAATTGGGCAGCACCTACAACGCCGACGGAGGTGCGTCAATTTCTGGGGTTGGCTGGCTACTACCGTCATCTCATTGAAGGATTCTCCAAGATTGCCCAACCCTTCACAACCTTAACTCAAAAAGGTAAACCCTATCTCTGCAGTGCACCAAATCCTATCTCTTCCAGAGGGAACGGATGATTTTGTGGTGTATTGTGATGCATTCATTCAAGATCTTGGTTGTGGGCTGATGCAACGCGAGAAAGTGATCGCTTACGCTTCTCGTCAGCTGAAAATACATGAGAAAAACTACACGACTCATAACTTAAGAGTTGGGAGCCATAATATTCACACTGAAGATATGGAGACATTACTTGTACGGTACCAAGTGCACAATTTACACCGATCACAAGAGTCTTCAGCATATCTTTGAACAGAAAGAGTTGAACACGAGACAACGACGTTGGGTTGAACTTCTGAACGATTATGACTGTGCAATCAAATATCACCCGGGGAAGGCTAATGTGGTAGCGGATGCCCTGAGCCGTAAGGAAACAAAACCCAAGCGAGTTCGAGCACTACAACTTACCATACTCAGCGGGTTACCCGATAAGACCCGTAGTGCTCAACTCGAAGCCTTGAAAGAAGATAACCTACCGTTAGAAGGTACACGCGGCATGGAAACACAACTTGAAGTAAAATCTGACGGAATTCGTTACTTCGTCGAACGAATATGGATTCCAGTGTCCGGAAATTTAAGAGAACTGGTCATGGATGAAGCTCATAAATTCCATTACTCTATTCATCTAGGTTCCGACAAAATGTACCATAACCTAAACGTGTTGTGTTGGTGGCCGAAGATGAAGGCCGATATAGCCACCTATGTTAGTAAGTGTCTGACATGCGCGAAGGTCAAAGTTGAATATCAAAAACCATCCGGTCTTCTACAACAACCAGAAATTCCTATGTAGAAATGGGAACAAATATCCATGGACTTCATCACCAAGTTACCACGAACCCCTACCGGATGTGATACCATCTGGGTAATCGTTGACTGATTAACAAAGTTCGCTCACTTCTTAGCAATCAAAGAGACCGACAAAATGGATAAGCTTACTCGTACTTACTTAAAAGAAATAGTCTCTCGGCACGGGGTGCCAATCTCCATTATTTCGGATCGTGATGCACGATTCACTTCTCGTTTCTGGCAGTCGTTACATAAGGCCTTAGGCACGAGTCTAGATATGAGTACAGCATACCATCCTCAAACTGATGGCCAAACTGAACGTACTATCCAAACTCTGGAGGACATGCTATGAGCTTGTGTGATTGATTTCGATAACACTTGGGAGTCTCACCTACCGTTGGTGGAGTTCTCCTACAATAACAGCTATCACACTAGCATCAAGGCAGCTCCATTTGAAGCACTTTATGGACGGAAATGCCGTTCTCCCATTTGTTGGACCGAGGTTGGAGATAGCCAACTCACAGGTCCTGAACTTGTATTTGAAACTTCTGAAAAGATCGTTCAAATTAGAAACCGTATGGCGGCAGCTCGTGATCGTCAAAAGAGATATGCCGACAAGCGTCGTAAACCTTTGGAGTTTCAAGTAGGTGACATGGTCTTACTCAAAGTCTCACCTTGGAAAGGTGTCATTTGTTTCAGGAAACGAGGTAAACTGAATCCTCGTTATGTTGGACCTTTCAAAATATTAAAGAGAATCGGACCAGTAGCGTATCAACTGGACTTACCTGAAGGACTGAGTGGTATACACAACGTCTTTCACATCTCAAATTTGAAGAAATGTCTAGATGACGAATCTCTCGCGGTTCCTCTTGAGGAACTACACGTTGATGAACAGTTACGTTTCAACGAAGAACCTGTCGAAATTATGGATAGGGAAGTCAAAACATTAAAGCGCAGCAAAATCCCTATTGTTAGAGTCCGTTGGAACTCAAAACACGGACCAGAATTCACGTGGGAGTGTGAGGATCAGATGATGCGCAAATATCCTAATCTGTTCAAGCACTCCACGTCAAACTCTTAAGGTATTATTCTAATTTTCGGGACGAAAATTCTTTTAACTAAGGGATGATGTGACATCCAGAAATTTTATTTATTTATTTAATTTTCGGGACGAAAATTCTTTTAACTAGGGGATGATGTGACAATCCGACTTTTCAAGTTAACTCCGTTAGCAATTTCGTTAAGTTTCCTGTTAAAAACCTAACCCCGTTAGCTAATCCAGTTAAATTCAAACCCCAAGGACTAATCCTGTCAATATCTGAATTCAAACTTCAGGGATCAAATTGTATTTTACCCAACTTCATTTAGGCTGACTCTGAAAGTCAAAATTCGTGAGTTCTTGTTCCTGTTTGACTTGTAAAAGTCAAACCTCTTGTTCCTAAGACAAATCCGTGAATATTAGCCGAATTCGATTGGAATTCGTAACTGAAACAGACTTAAATGTCATTCACGATCATCATGGAACCTTTAATTCTCGTATTATATCGAATTAAACCCAATAATGGGTGTTTAAGTCGAAACCGTCGCCTCTTTGATCAAAATCGTCGAATGCTTATATTGTTTTCACAAATTGAGCATACACTCACACAAGTCGCATCAAACTAAAGCTTCTTCGTACATCAATTCATTCGGAGACAAGACAGTGATCGTCGGAGACTAACCCGCACGGTGTCGGACTCGGTTTTAGTCGAACTCTACCAACCCGACATTCATTCTGGTAATTGGTTACAGTATTACTTTTGTTTCAATCCTTGGATCATTAGCCCTAACCTAATTGGGGCTTTCACTATCGAATTTATCACAATCCGAATCTAGGGTTCATCGCAAAAATCGATTTGGGGGTTTCGACCCTAAACCTAATCTCAATCAAATTAACTTACATCAACAGTTTCGCAATCCTGTGTACAATAAAAACCCTCTATAAATTTAAATTTATAACTTCGAATTGTGTTTGGCCCGTAAATAGGATTTGTACTTGTATTGTTTGTGTAAATGTAAACATGTAATTTGTATATAGTTCATGTTTCACCCCAAAAGTGTAAAAGAGTAAAAGGGGCTATGAAATACTCACTTGTATTCGAAGGCGTAGCTAACACGAGATACTAGATAGTAATGTGATCCTTGTATTGCACAATGTTAACCTAGAGTGTAATGTATATTGCATTAATAATGCACAATAGTCTAAGTCTAAGTCTAAGGTTGAATTGGATAAAGTTAGTGATTGGTACTTGAAAGTATTGTATAAAATGGAAGATTTGAAATGAATATTTTTAGAATATTTTGAATAAGGTTTGAGTTTGAAATAATTAAATAAGTAAATTAGATAATTATTGTTTATGAAAATGATGTAAGTATTAGATGTATTTAAGTATAACTAAGTAGATGCTTTTGTTCAAATATAAATTAAATAAAGAATTATTACTCTATTCATTAATTTATAAAGTGTAACTTAGACATTAAAATATTATTAAGTGTAGGGTTTATAAATTAAATGTTGGTCTTTAAATAATTCTCTTTTATTTTAAGATTAAACATTTGATCTTTTCTAAATAAGGATTTAAATTGTAGGGTTTATAAATTGAATGGTACAAACGTAAGAACCGCCCTGTATTTTTATAAAAACATTGATTAAAACGGTCTCACAACATGAAACCAGACCGACAGAGGTACCGGTTCACGGTCCGACCGGTTAATAAATTGAATGGTACAAACGTACGAATATATTTATATATTAATATTATTCGTAATTAGAGACGTTCGACACGTAATGTAACTATCTTAATAATTAAATTAAGAAACTCTTATTCCCGTGGACACGTTCGTCTACTCATTGATCCTTGGAATGTCTTAAGACGTTCAAATCTTCCGTGTCGTCGTCACAAAACCCCATTGTATCCCTAACTATTATGCTTATAATTTTAGGGCATATGTAAGCAGTTCACAGGCAAACTCTTGTGTTTCTACTTGCATCCTTGTGTGATGCTATCTACTACTCGTACACAACTCAGGTGAGTTTCACGGCCCCTTTTTACTTGTTTTACTATTGGGGGAGAAACATGCTTACACACAAACGTATTTTACTTGTTTTCCTGTTGAGAGAGAAACAAACATGAATACCAACTATCATACTTTTACTTGTTTTCCCCGTGGGGGAGAAACAGGTACGCAAGCAAATATCATTTTACATGTTTTTTTCCCGTTGGGGGAGAAAACATGACGCAAATATTTGATTATGGTACTTTATATGATATCACTGTTGAGGCTAAGCGTAACACACTATCACAGAAAGTCCTCATCTTATATCGGACCATTAATATGGATCTTAGCGAGGTAATGTTTAGTAGTACTACTGGGTTTGACAAGCCCCACCCGCGTTAGTCGTGCTAACTCGATTGGATATCGAACGGGTGAAATGGTATTCTACTCACATTGGCCAGAGTTGATAGACCTGGCAAGAGGCATATAAACACAGTCAGCTTCAGTTGCGAGTGCTTTAGTAAAACATGAACATATGCTAGCTACCTATAGATATGCATATTGAATGTACATAATATGGCAAACACTCTCATATTGCAAACTTGAAACCTGTGAACTCACCAACCTCGTGTTGACACTTTTTCTTACATGTTTCTCATGTCGCTTTGGCACAGGTTGCGCACTTAGGACATACATGGAGTCCTACTGTCATATCATTCATTTCAAATATTTTAAACAGTTTATTTAATTACATTAATTGACGCTTGTTGCGTGTAATTACGTTTGACTTCATTGTAACGTTTACGTTTCCGCATTAACTCTGAACTTTTATGTTATGCCATTTCAAGTCCCATATAGTGTCGTTTGATGTAACTAATGACTGAGATCCTGGTGTGTCACCTTCCAAACGGTAAAACTCCGTTAGTGGAATTTGGGGGTGTGACATCGTCGGCCTAACTGAATATCATTATTGAACATCGCTGACCCTAACTAGTCATCAGACACCCTAGTTGACTTTCAATATGATAAATGAACTTAAACGACTCTAATTTGCCCTTATTGGGCTCATGGCCATAAATTATCATCATGGGCCCTAGTTGAATATCGTTGACCCTAGTTATCCATCAATAACCCTAACTAACCTTTAATGATAATAATTGAGCATTAACGACCCTAGTTCACCTTCATTGGGCCAAATTGAGTCTAATGTATCATCATTGGCCCTAATTAAATATCATTAATCCTAGATGACCATCAATAACCCTAACTGACATTTAATGTCTATCAACAACCTTAATCTACCGTCATTGACCCTATTTGACAATCATTAACCATAACAGATCATCAATCACCATAACAAATTGTCAATCAGCCACCCTCAATAATGATAATCATGCATCAACAACCCTAATTCACAATAATTAACCATCCTTGATCATAACTGAACATCGATAACCATAATCTAAACATTATTGCTCGTATTTTGCTTTGCTTTTTCAATCAAACTTCTCAAATCTTGAGGTCTGTCAAATAATGGACGATTGAGGAGCGATTATGAGATGAAAAATTGTGTTATGGATAGCAAAGGTCGTCGGTGGCTTTGGAGAACGTGGGTAGAGCCACTTGGTGAGAAGTAAGAAATTGACCCTAAATTGTCAATTTAAAGGTCACAAATTTGTGACTGAATTGTGACCGAAGTTTAGCGGTCGAAAAATTTGCGACTGAATTGCATCCGAAACTAAGCAGTCGCAAAATTTGCGACTGTTTTGCGATCAGATCTTGCGTGGTCGCTAGTTTTATAATTTTAAATCTTGAAATTATCCAGAAACATTTGCTTCACGTTTCCGAAGTCTATTTTGAACACAAAGGTCAAACCGTGTGTTCAAGTACTACAATCTACTTTATGATACACATTTTCAAAGGTCCCCGCGTTTTATGTTAATCTTTTTATATTATAGTGGAAAACAACCAACATTAAAATACTAATTACTTATGACACACAAATAATAGTCCCCTTATTTAATATATACTTTTTACAATGAGAACAAATTGGAATTGAGTTGGACTTAAGGGCTTTGAACTATTCTTACCATAAAGTAGAAAAGAATAAAGGCCAACACGTTGATGAGTTGAGTTTCTACTTACATAGCTAATGATTTTTAGTCATGAAAATATATTTAGATAATATAAAGGTTAGGTTTAAAAATAAAAGAAACAATTTCTATTTTTGTCACAAACAATTTGCATTTGTTTTATTTTCCTGTCGTATATAATTAAAATACAAAAAACTTTGATTTTAAGATGCTTTTAGTTACGTCATAGCTAAAAATGACCTTTTTACGTGGCAACATGTTATATTAAACCGATATTGTTTGACCTAAATCTCAACATGTGGTCAATAAGGATGAAGCAAATAATAAAATATCTATATCGAGAGTAAAGAAACCATTACATGATTACACTACTAGAAAATCGGAGTGTAGGATCGTGAGAATACAAGATGGTTCTGTTCTTAGTTGAGGTTGGCGGAAACAAAATCAACTACACAATTTATAATCAAGTAAACACAAAGAATACTGATAAACACTGTTGTATTAAGCTTTTGTGAATGCAAAGATTACAAGTGAGAAACTCAATGAATAAGTATGACAAGCACTACAAGCACACTTACAATGAAGTGGCAACTCAGTATTTATAGTAACTTAGAATCAAGACAGACCCTTGATTCTAAGGATCAGATCGAACACAAGCCGTTGATCTTGTTTATTAATTTACATTACACGTAAAGGCTAATCTAGTTAACTTTACTGAAACGTTTTCTTTATTCATGATTGTTTGCATGCTTGGAGAAGTGTATTGTTGTCCGTCATTGGTTGACCATAGCGGTTCCTTCTGCTTTGAGTCTGTCAGTTGCTTTTGCAGAAAGGTGTCAGAGACGCTTGGCCTGGATAGTCAGCTGCAGCGTTTGGTTTTCAGTGAATAGAGCTATCAGCTGCAAAGAGTGAAGGTTGCTGCTGGTAAGCCTATCAGCAGCAAACATGGATGACCGCTGCTGATATCAGCAGCAACTTGTGCTGAATGCTGCTGATAAGCCTATGAGCAGCAACTTGTGCTGAATGCTGCTGATAAGCCTATCAGCAACGTTTGTACTTAGAATAATTTTGTAACAATCAGTCTTTGGTTCTACAAACTCCCCCTAGACTGATGCTACCAAAATTCTTCTAGTCCCTTTGTTGCTGAAGCTTTTGCATATGGCTGACTATTCTTTCCACCTCATAGCCTCTTTGATCCTTGCTGGGATTATTCAATGGAAGTTCAGACAGAGTCTTGATGTCTTTGTGTGACATTTTGTAGATAGCTTTGCTTGAACATCTCATCTGCTGCTTCTTTACATCAATCAAAGTGAATTCATCCAAATCAGCATTATAGGACCAAGATACAAATGGAGAGTGAGACTTGAGTGGTTTGATATTCATGACCACATCTTTGCTAGGATTGAAGTAGTGTCTGATAGCTAGCATAAGATGTTTCCCACTCTCATTTGTAGGCTTATGAGCTTCACCCAGCTCTAAAATTCTTTGAAGATCGGAATCAGGTAATTGTAGAACCTCATCAACAGACCTGTAAGTGGATATTCTTCTCTCAGTTCTCCCCCTGAAGATCTCAAACACTTGATCTTGTGAATTGTAGAACCAGTTAACTATATTTCTTGAGTCTTCTGGTTTAGGAGTGGGTTTGGGTATCTTCAAGGGAGGTTGTTGATGAGTGGGAGCTGGGTGGGATGACTTGGACTTTTTGGGTGGAGGAGTGGAAGGCTTGGGGATGTTTGTGGATGGTGTTTGGAGAGAGGAAGTAGTTTCTGGTGCAGAGGTTCTTTGTTTCTTGACTGGTCTCTTTTCCAGTCTTTCTTCCTCTTCCTTTTTCACTGTTGTATACAGGGCTTGTAGGTTCATGAAGGACATGGGACCTAACCTTTTTCCACTTTCTCCCCTTGCCTTAAGGAAGTCAGTCATCTTCTTCCTTTCTTCATGGGTCCTTAGATTAAGGGCAATGGCTTTCTTTGACTTCTGTTGAGATTTTTCTTTCTCTTCATCTTTCTTTTTCCTTGCCAATTCCCCTTGCTGACCCATGAAGGCTCTATAAATCTCTTTGTTTGACAGTTTTTCAAGGTAGTCTGCATCCTCACCTTGAGAGATCAGAGCTTCAGTCCACTCCTCCCTTAATTCTTTTGCTAATTTAGAATCAGTGATTCTAAACTTAGCATCTTCCTTCCTTTTCTTTTTAGCTTCTTCCTCTTCTTCTTTTGCAAACTGTTCCTGCAGCTGTCTAGCAAGTTGTTCATCTTCCTCAACTTGAGACCCTGCATGGACTTTTACCTTCATTTCATCCAGCTGTTTGGCATACAGCTGGATTGTCTGTTGTCTGAGAAGAATGGCTGCCTTTCTATCTTCATGCTTTTGTTTTTGAGCCATCTCTTCAGCCAACTCTTCTTCTTCTCTTTTCCTTCTTCTCTCTTCTTTCTCTTTCTTTTCCTTTTGCAACCTCTCTTCATCCTCTTTTGTCATGATGCCCTTCCCTTTATTAACATTGGATGCCTCTGCTCTGGCTTCACTGATCACAGAAACAGCTGATTGTTGTGCTGTTGGGATCTCTGCCTCGGCTTCATTGACATGTTGAGAGGTAGATAAGGGAAGGTCTTCAGTTTGGCACTCAGGATCTGTAAGTTCTAGCAGCCTTTCTCTCACAGAGGATCTTGCTTCATAAGCTGCAGCGCAGATGTTATCTGGAGGGGAATCTGAGTTGGAGTCAGTGTCAGAGGATGACACATCTTCTTCCTCATCAATCCTTCCTTCCTTCTCAAGGTGAGCTTTGATAATTGCCATCATCGCCTGGCTTTCAAGGGAGTTGACATTGCAGATGTTGGCTTTTAGTAGATAGATCTTGTGGAGGAAATTTGTTGGTAGCTGAAGGATGTTTCCGGTGTTGATGATGAGAGCAGAACCGTTGCTTAGGAAGAAAGCGTGGTCAAGGAGCCTAGTGCTTACCCATCCTAGCACGTCCGAGTCCTTGACCAGGAAGGCATACAGAAATCTTTGAAGGCCCAGAACTCCTTCTTCAGTGAGAAGACTGCTCCTTGTTATTGCAAGATTGTTGGGAGACAGTCTTCTTTCTGCGGCCGACGAAGATTCAGGATAAGCTACCCGTCTTGCTGTTTGTAGGAGTCTTCTGAACTTGGGTAGATTATCCTCCATCAGGTCATAGAACCTGCCAATGGCAAGTTCTGCTGAGAGATCCGTTGAAGAGTTGATGCAGTTAGATAGATGTAGTTGTAGGACTTGGAGGGCATTGAGTGAGTTCTAGTTCAGCTCTTCTACTCCGCTGAACTCCCATCCAATCCAGAACCTCTCAGCTGATCCATCATACCCCCAAGCTAGAATAGAGTCAAACTCTAGCTTCTTTGAAGATTTGAAGATTTGGGGGGTAGTGGATTGACCTATGATGGCTGCTGCTTCAGGGATGATGCTGACCAATGTAGATGTTTGATCTTTGCCTTCAACATCAGTCAGCACTTCATCCACAGCCCTGACAACCAACTTCCAGTCTTCAGAGATCTCTTCTTCTTCATCTTCTGATACTGGCAAGTCGTAGACCTGTACAAAAGCTGGCCTGTAAAGTGAGCTTTGGAAGGCAGCCTGCTCCTGTATCCAGTCTTCAAGGCTGTCTTCGTCTTCTTCCATGGAGACTATCTCCCCCTTTTTGGTTGCATCAGTGGACATATAGGCATCTGTTTGAGTGCCCACTGAGACAAGAGAGGGAGAAGCCGTGGAGGGACATTGATGGGCTTCATGCATCAAGACTTGGTGTCGTAGTTTGGACACTTCGGCCTCAAGCATAGCCACCCTGGCCGTCAATTCCAAGTTGTGTAGTTTCAGACTGTCCTCATCCACAGTTGTGGAATCCTTGGACCCAGATGGGGCCGTAGGCCGAGCCTCAGCATCCCCATCACCCGTGGTTTCTTGGCTCCAGGGATTCCTCTCAGTGAGGGGAGTTTCCAGGGAAACACCCTCACCATGAGTTGCCGTGGTCGAGGTCTTAAAGATGTTGTCACTGTCCTCTTGGTCATTTGATGGACCAGCAGTAGTGACAGCCTCTTCCACATCCACTCTTTCAATACTCCCAGAGTGGACCTTCAAGGGTGAAGAACTTGGGCTGGGTGTGTCGGAAGCAAGACCAATCAGTACCTCCTTGATAGTGGTAGTTGGAGAAGGTGCATCACTTTGGTCGGGTTCCTCAACACTTAAGTTCAAGGAAGACAGGAATGGGTCAACGGGCTGTTCTATGGATCCGGGAAGTGATCCTAATCCTAATAGAGAGACTTCCGAAGGAGTCTCCCTAACAATGTGGCTTTCCCTTATGGTATTCTCACCAGAATGTTGTGATTCTGAGTGAGGGATGTTGGCTTGGGTTTGGGCCTTGGAGGCACGAGAAGAAGGAGTTCTCTTGCCCCTCTTCCTTGTATACTTGGCTGTAACCGGGGCCCTGTGTTCCGGTTGAGCAATCAAACTTGGGGTGAGTAATGTATGTGCCTGTGCATCCTTAGTAGAATGCACAGGGGTTCGATCAAGGGAAACAGTAGTTTGAGTTTGTGGCAGTGAGGTGGAGGGTGTGGGATCAGTATCAGCTGGGTTTGCTGAACTGTCACCCTAGGCACTCTGCGTGTTCAACATTGTAGATAACAATGGAACATCGGCCCCGGAGAACTTGGAAGAAACTGTTCTCATGCTTTGAAATATATTGTTCTTATGTCCCAGCATTACATAGATTCTTATAGTTTTTGAAAGATCTTGGTGCTCAATGTTGAACACTTCCTGCAAGAATCTTGGGTACATAAAGAACTGAGATTTCACCCCTTCTTGAAGGTTGTATCTCAAACCTTCAAAAATGAGGTGGGAAAAATTAAAACCTGCTCCAGTTATCATACCGTGAATTGCCGACGCAAGTCCGGAGCTTAGTTGGTTCCAGCCACTCCTCTTTTGAGATATGCATTGGTGAAGAGTGTGGCAGAGATACTTCCATTTGGGACCCATGAGTGCCTTCTCTATCGTATACTCTGTTTGATTCCCAGTGTACCCTATGGATACAAAGGTCCTCATGTATACGTCTCTTGGGTAAGAGAGGGCGTCCCCTTCATCCTGAAGCTTGAGGTGTTGGCGGAGCTTTGCTTCAGTGATGATCATTTCCTTACCGTCTACTGTGCCTCTGATTTGAGGAGTGCCCTGTTCAGTAGAATACACGGCTGAGCTCCAAAAATCTTCCATGTGTGAAGTATATATGGTTGGGTTGACGGTTAGGGCATGGTAAATTTTGGACCGACAGAGGAAGTCGATCATACCGTCGAAACCTTCGGACTTCTTGCCTTTTATTAGGTATGCGGTGAGGTTGTGATATAAGGAAAACTTGTCGTTTGGGTTGTTTATGTCTGCGCCTGCCATTGTTATGGATTTGGAGGGAAAAGAGAAGGGTGTTTGAATGGTGGTTGATTATGGAAGGCTTTGAATGCTGTGGGGACGGGAGAGAAAGTGATGGACGGTTAGGGTTTGAAATTGAAAATGAAGAGGTGGAGGGAACGTTTGAGATTGTGATATAACGGCAGACGAAGAAAAAGCAACTTCACTTGTACAGTACAACCTGTTTTACTTTTCATTGTTACAGCTGTAAAGCACTCGAACAGTCATGGTAAAGACTGAGAGTAGTTTTTACCGCAGGTAAAAGTTAATGTAGACTTGTTTTACCCATCAGCAGCAAACTTGGTTGCTGCTGATGGTGAGCTATCCGCTGCAAACTTGGTTGCTGCGGATAGTTAAGTCTTTCAGCAGCAGATTTGGTTGCTGCTGACTGTTGTATTCATTCAGCAGCAAAAAGGTTGCTGCTGACCGCCTTAAAGCTGTCCGCAGGAAACTTGTTCCTGCTGATAACTTAAAGCGATCAGTGGCAAAGGCTTTGCTGCTGAAGAGTAAATCTGTCAGCAGCTGAGAGGCAAAGCTGCTGCTGACTTATCACTTTTATTTACAACATAAGACAGACATATTTACATCAAAGGATAGATGCACTCAACTGAACCGATGATGATGCTTGATGGTTTCTTTGCCTTCCATTGTTGAGTTGGTGGTTTTCCAGCTTTCTTTGTCTTTTCAGCAGCAGACGTTGTATGTGATGATTTTACTTGAGCAGCTGCAGATGCTGTTGAAGGCTTTGCCTTGGATCTTGCCTTATCAGCAGTAGACCCTTTTGCTGCTGATAGCTTTGCCTTATCAGCAGCAGATTTTGCTGCGGACTTTGTTAGCTTATCAGCAGCAGATTTGGTTGCTGCTGAAATCTTCTGCTTCATTTTCTTGGGCTTAACTGCACTAACAACCGATGTATGTTGATCCTTCTTTACCCTTTGTCTTTGAGGGGCTTGATGAAGAATCTGGTTGAAAGGGTTAAACTTACAGTTTGCAGCAAAGTGGTCTGATTCTCCACAGATGATGCAAGATTTTTGAGGCTTTGACAACTGCTCCCTTGGTGGAGAAAGAGATTTTCTGAATTGAGTTGTCTTAGCTTCAAAGCTTCTTACCTGTTTGTTCTTCTTTGTCTTCTCAAAAGCATGTTGCTTGAGGTTTCTTTGCTGCTGTAGGGAGTAAAAGCAGGTGCTGGCAGTGTGGTTATATTTCCCACAGACAAAACATGATTTTGTCAGTTTATCCTTTGACAGATGCACATAATCCTTTCTTTTGAAAAGGTCTTTGAAATTCCAAAGGTGAGCTTTGTTGTGCTCAAAAGTAGCTTCTTCCAATGTTTTTTTAACATATGGAACCCTTTCTTCAGGCGCATGATATGTGTCAAACACCTTCCTTGGCTGGACTGAATTGGAAGGAGGCTTTGAGTTGGTGGAGGTGGAAGACTATCCCTTTTCAATAGTTAGCTTTCTTCCTTCTGGAGGATAGCTAATTCTGATTTGTTTGAAGGGTTTGGGAACTGGTATTGAAGGGATAATAGGGACTTCATCTTTAGTGACTATCACTTGAGGGGCAGGAGGAGATGAGGCATTACTTGTTTCAGTGGAGTCTGAGCAAGTTGACTCAGTCTCTGATGAAGTAGTGCATTCTTGCACAGGGGTTTCTTTGACAGCAGGGTCAAGATTTCGGTTGGCCATGTCAAGATTTGCTAGACTGAAGCTTGGTTCATGGATGGCAACGTAATCAGCAGGAGGTGCGACGGTTTTGTACTGGTCAGCATGACATCCCAACCCAGTTTTTACATTTTCATGGATTTGAACATCCAAAAGTCTTTACAGCTTTTTGGATGCAAATTCATATTTTTCCACATGGACCTTTTGGTCTGCCAATTCAGCCCTTGCAGCTTTCAACTTAACCAGAATATCATCAATTTGAGTTTCAAGGTTTGTTTGTTCATGTTTTAATGATGAAATTTCTTTCTTTAAACAATCATTCTTTTCCTTGTAACTGTTTTCAACCTTTTTAAATTCAGATTTCATTTGGTGAAATTCTTCATTTTGATCTAAGCTTCTGGTTATGTTTCCTATATCCAAGGACCTTATCAATGCACTCTTGAGTACATAGATTTTCATATACCTTTGGTGGTACCTTTGATGTGTCTGAAGTTAGAGAGGATACCTCTAATGTGTCTGCCATGATGTCACACCCCGACCGACGGCGAAAAACGTCGGGGCGTGAAGCTGTGCAGACTGTTCATAGCTCATGGTTGCTAAAGTTTGAATAATTTAAACATTCATTTTCATTACACGTAGCAAGTTCATACCATACAAGAACCAAATGTAGCGATTACAAAATATAAATAGTTTAGATTAATTGCTAGGTCCAAATCCTATATGTAGCAGCTTGTAATACTTCAAACATTGTCACCTGAAACATGGTTAAAAACAAAGTCAACTAAAAAGTTGGTGAGAATACATAGGTTTTCGTGTCATGTAATAGAATATGGTGTCGTGTGCATACAATTCATACAAACATGGCAATTAAGGCATTTATGGAGAGATACCATCGTGTGACCTGGTAGTACAATCAAACCTTTGTAACTAGCATGCAAAACAAACGCGTGTTGGCAGTAACAGTCACCCTACCTGGGTGGGTTTGTCAGACTCAATAGATCTATCACTGTTTACTGTAGGCTATAAAATAGTTAATGATTGCACGTGAATGGCTAACTGCGCGTTGGTCTACACACCTAGTACTCAAGCACAAAGCTCAAAATTGTAACACATGATTGTAGGGTGGAATTGTATATTGTGTAGTTTGTAAACATAGTAAATAGAACGCATGTTCCACCCCAAAAGTTTGTAAATAGAGTAAAAGAGGGGCTATGTAACTCACTTGTGTTGGAGCGTGTAGTTTGCACAGATCAACAAAAATACCAAGCGTGTTGTAGGTCGCTACGTTTGACCTATCGAATGAGGGTATAACACGTGTCACTGTTTGTGTTATTTTGTGTCCAAAGTGGGTTCGTTGGTGGTTTGTGTGTTTAGGGTTGGTTTTGGAATAATAAATTAGTAGCGATATATATTTGTATAAATAGTTTTATAAAAATGATTATATAAACTCATGATTCCATCGGTTTTGAAACTATCGGGAATTAATCGTTTTAAATTTCTAAATCAAAGATTTGGTTTATAAATGATTCCCGGGTCTTGGAATTTTATAACTTAAATTTTTATAAACAAGTTTTGAAATGTTTAAATAAAAACATATTAAATTAAGTTTGAAAATAATAAAATTAAAGTTTCTGGTCAAGGAGCACGACCGTTCTCGCGAGAGGCACGACCGCGCTCGTTGCCGGGCGTGACCGTGGTGTTCTGAGCGCGCCCGTGGTCGAGTCAGAAGTCACTACAGAGGGTCTGGACATAGAGCACGACCGTGCTCGTATCTGGCACGACCGCGTCTAGTGTTTGTTTTTGGTCAAGACTTGTTTGCTCGGTAAGCACGACCGGGCCACACCTGGGCACGACTGTGCTTGGTCAGGCACGACCGCGCTCAGGGATGAGCGCGACCGTGTCGGGCCTTTTTCAGACACAATTCGATCGATTCTTATATTAATAGCTTCTAGATTCTTAGGGTTTTCACTTAGTGGATGATTACGAATGTTTCTACATAGTTTAATTGTATTTATATCATGTCTAGAGTGTAGTTCGAGTAAAATTTATGTTTCGACTTTTTGGTTCAAAATCGGATCGATTTGAGTGTTTCTTGTAACATCCCGAGTTTTAGAGCACGAGAGAATTCACGAGGAATTAAAACTTAAATAAAAAGAAAGGAATCGGGCTTGGGCCGGGGTGTATGGGCCGAAAGGGGCAAGGGTCGGGCCCTTATAAGCCTCAAGATCAGCCAAAAGCTCTCATTTCCACTATCATTTTCGTTTCTAGAGAGAGAAGGTGAGAGAGAGTCTAGAGAGAGAAAGTCCCGTTTTTCAAATCCGAGCTCATAGGACTGTGGGCATACGTATCTGGACCGTTTAGCTGTGAAGGAGAAGCGATTTCAGGTAACCTATTCTCTTAGATCTGAGTTTTAGTTCGTTTTTGGGATTTTCGGGTTTTGGATAAAAAGGCAACGATTTTGCGGATGGAACTTGAAAATGAGCTTAGGTATAGCATCTAGAATGGAAACCGAACATTTTGATCTAAGAAAAGTTGAGATACTGACTCGATCAAACTCGCATGCAAAAGCTTCAGATTTTTGGAAAGACAATCTGTGCAGACCCATCGAAACTACCTAGTTTCGATATGTTCAGACCCCATCGAAACTACAAGTTTCGATGTGTTCAGACCCCATCGAAACTACAAGTTTCGATGTGTTCAGACCCCATCGAAACTACAAGTTTCGATGTGTTCAGACCCCATCGAAACTACAAGTTTCGATATGTTCAGACCCCATCGAAACTACAAGTTTCGATATGTTCAGACCCCATCGAAACTACAAGTTTCGATATGTTCAGACCCCATCGAAACTACAAGTTTCGATATGTGCAGACCCATCGAAACTACCTAGTTTCGATAGGTGCAAATCCATCGAAACTACTAGGTTTAAGCATAGAGATGTCTAGTGTCATCTAGGAGCACTACCTTACAAGTACGGCTTTATTATAACAGATCGTGGGTGACATTAGTGACGCGCAGTAACCAGCTAAGAGTATTTCAGAACTGCTTATCAGGTGAGTTCTAATCCCCTTTTTGCCTTCTTTAGGGGTGGTGTGCATACTTAGTGTAAAGTGTTTATTATATTTTATATATTATAAACTGAAGAGAAAAGCCATGTTTTAGTGAAAGGTTTAAAAGAGGCAAAAGTATGTTTTCAGTAAAGTAAGATATATCATTTGGCAAGCGTTTACTATATTTTCATATACATAAACAAAGGCATGATATATGTGCTAGTATGTTTTCAGTAAAGTAAGATATATCATTTGGCAAGCGTTTACTATATTTTCATATACATAAACAAAGGCATGATATATATGATAAGCTATGTTTCAGAAAGTAAGATGTATTTTATGATAAGCTATGTTTCAGTAAAAGCAAAGATATATCATTTGGCAAGCGTTTACTATATTTTTATATACATAAACAAAGACATGATATATGTTAAGTTATGAGCAAGATTTACAGAAATATTTATGAACAGTAAAGTGAACAGTTTTCCTTCGGGAATATGTACCAGCTATAAAGGTCCTTGGGACAGATGTTACTTGTACAAGATGTCAGATATGGGTTCTACCCATTAGTAAGAACCTTTGGGTTCGTTAACGGTTGTACAACTGGGATGAGTGACGGCGGTTGCTCGGGAGGTCCACGCAACCTCCCCTTAGCGTTAAGCGGTATTGTCGGTTCATGGATGTAAGCCATGGGGGCATTGACCAGGGTATTGTCGGTTCATGGTCGTTGATCATGGGGGCATTGACCAGGTACTCGTCGGTTCATGGATGAAAGCCATGGGGGCGGTACAGTAGTGACAAGGAATTGACGGATAAGCGGTATTGTCGGTTCATGGTCGTTGATCATGGGGGCATTGACCAGGTACTTGTCGGTTCATGGATGTAAGCCATGAGGGCAGTACAGTAAAGAGGAATTGACGGTTTATTATACGTTTTAAACTGTTTGAAAAGTAAAGTGTGTTAATTTTAGCCTTAATGGCAGTATATATATGTTTGAAAAGTAAAGTGTGTTAAGTTTAGCCTTATTGGCAGTATATATGTTTAAGTAAATCTTTTGTATAATTGATTTAAAGTAAACGTTAGAACTCACTCAGCGTTGCTGATTTTTAGTATGCATATCAGTTAAGTGCAGGTTTAGATGATGGATGTGGATGCTTGGGCTTAGAGAGAAGAGTTACCCGAAGATCAGTGTCTGGCATCCCGATTATGTTTATGTTTCCGCTGCGTATGTAAAGAAGATTAAATCGTTTCCGCTGTATTAATGAATGCCTTACGTTTAAAGTGCTATGTGTTGATGAGTAAATCCAATAAGTGAGGTCTCCCGGGATCGGGGCCTCACAAGTTGGTATCAGAGCCATAGTTTGAGAGATTTGGACATCCCCGATGTCCAGACTTAAACTGAGAATGGGACAATTAGCGGATGCCAGTACGGGTAACTCAAGCCAAAGCATCAGAAGCGTATAGTAAGTAAAGTTTACCTTTAGAGTGTCAAGATAAGAATAGAGGCTTTAGTGGAACCATGAAAGCGAATAAATAGAAAACAAGATGTGATGTAATGGTTAATTACAGATGGCCAGTGTATATTAACATCTTACCTTACTTATTGTGTTCTACATATTCCCTAGCATGATGAAATTAAATCTTTTGTTCTCTATCTTTCGGTTAGAAATGGCTAGACGTGGAGGAACTAGAGGGGGTGGAGGAGGAAGACGTGGTGGGCGTACAGGCCGCCACGGTGGAGCTAGCACAAACCAAGTGATTGAAGGGAGTGTTCACACTACCCATACTGATACGGTGGTCAGTCAGCACAATGTTGAACATGCGGCAGAAGATGATCAGACATTCGAGTTCGAGCCGGCCGTGCAAGCAGCTATTGGCCGTGAGTTTACCCGACTGTTGAAGGAAACCTTACCGGCCATACTAGACGAAGCCTTGAGGAAGGCCAAGGAGAGCCCTAACACAACTGAAGAGCCTGTGGTGCTTCCAGCAATGGGAGGACCAAATCTAGTAGAAAATGTTGCACCGCCTGCTCGCGGCTGTGACTATAAGGCATTTCGGGGTTGTGATCCACCCGTGCTTACTGGGGAAAAGGAAGCATCAGATACCTTAGATTGGATTAACGGCATGGAGTCGACCATTCGTCTTAGTGAATGTCGACCGGAACAAGCAGTCATGTTCGCTGCAAAGTCATTGAAAGGGGAAGCCGCACACTGGTGGGAAACTGTGAAACAGGCTAAGGGTGACCAAGCGGTCGGATTGATGAGGTGGAGTGACCTGAAAGCGTTGGTAACTGAAAAGTTTTGTCCTAAGAATGAGGTCCACAAGGTGGAAAGGGAATTCTTGACTCTGCAAGCCGGACTCATGACTCACCGGCAATATACTTCAAAGTACAATGAGTTGGCGCGTCTGGTGCCTCATCTTGTAACGTCAGAGGAGAGGAGGATTCATTATTATGTTCAGGGGTTGCCTCCAAAGATACGTACCTTTGTAAAGGCCAACACACCGAGTACCTTTGAGTCTGTGGTTGTTCTGAGCGGAGTTGTCTATGATGACATTGCCTCTGAAGTCATTGCTGAAGCACCCAAGAAACAAGCAGCTAAGCGCACTGCTGAGGAACTCCAGGGTCCTAACGATAGGAGGGCGAGGGTAGAAGCAGAGGGTCTATGCGGTAAATGTGGGAGGAGACATGGAGGTGAATGTAAGGCGGGTCAGGTGGGATGTTTCAGGTGTGGCAAGTTTGGACACCAATCACGGGACTGCCCGGAAAGGCCAAGATGCCACAATTGTGGGGGACAGGGACACGTGAGCCGAGATTGTAGGAAGCGCAAAGAGCCGGAAGCGGGAGGATCCGGAAAGGGTAAGGGTGCAGAGAAAGAACCTTACATCAACAAGGCCACAGCAAGGGTTTACCAGATGACTCAGTAAGGTACGTTGCAAACTCTTATTTGTGATATGCCAAGTTTATGATTTTATTTCCTTGAATGATTAGTTAGCCCCATCAGCTTAGGAGCCTTAGAACTAGATATTACCCGGATTAGATCCTCAGCGGTAGTTAATCACAATGGCCTTCATGACCAAGCTGCCTTGCATAGCTACGGTTTATGCCACCCATTCTGTGATTTGCTATCGGTATAGCTTATGGCAGGTTTCGAGGACGAAACCTATTGTAAGGAGGGTAGACTTGTAACATCCCGAGTTTTAGAGCACGAGAGAATTCACGAGGAATTAAAACTTAAATAAAAAGAAAGGAATCGGGCTTGGGCCGGGGTGTATGGGCCGAAAGGGGCAAGGGTCGGGCCCTTATAAGCCTCAAGATCAGCCAAAAGCTCTCATTTCCACTATCATTTTCGTTTCTAGAGAGAGAAGGTGAGAGAGAGTCTAGAGAGAGAAAGTCCCGTTTTTCAAATCCGAGCTCATAGGACTGTGGGCATACGTATCTGGACCGTTTAGCTGTGAAGGAGAAGCGATTTCAGGTAACCTATTCTCTTAGATCTGAGTTTTAGTTCGTTTTTGGGATTTTCGGGTTTTGGATAAAAAGGCAACGATTTTGCGGATGGAACTTGAAAATGAGCTTAGGTATAGCATCTAGAATGGAAACCGAACATTTTGATCTAAGAAAAGTTGAGATACTGACTCGATCAAACTCGCATGCAAAAGCTTCAGATTTTTGGAAAGACAATCTGTGCAGACCCATCGAAACTACCTAGTTTCGATATGTTCAGACCCCATCGAAACTACAAGTTTCGATATGTTCAGACCCCATCGAAACTACAAGTTTCGATGTGTTCAGACCCCATCGAAACTACAAGTTTCGATATGTTCAGACCCCATCGAAACTACAAGTTTCGATATGTTCAGACCCCATCGAAACTACAAGTTTCGATATGTTCAGACCCCATCGAAACTACAAGTTTCGATATGTTCAGACCCCATCGAAACTACAAGTTTCGATATGTTCAGACCCCATCGAAACTACAAGTTTCGATATGTGCAGACCCATCGAAACTACCTAGTTTCGATAGGTGCAAATCCATCGAAACTACTAGGTTTAAGCATAGAGATGTCTAGTGTCATCTAGGAGCACTACCTTACAAGTACGGCTTTATTATAACAGATCGTGGGTGACATTAGTGACGCGCAGTAACCAGCTAAGAGTATTTCAGAACTGCTTATCAGGTGAGTTCTAATCCCCTTTTTGCCTTCTTTAGGGGTGGTGTGCATACTTAGTGTAAAGTGTTTATTATATTTTATATATTATAAACTGAAGAGAAAAGCCATGTTTTAGTGAAAGGTTTAAAAGAGGCAAAAGTATGTTTTCAGTAAAGTAAGATATATCATTTGGCAAGCGTTTACTATATTTTCATATACATAAACAAAGGCATGATATATGTGCTAGTATGTTTTCAGTAAAGTAAGATATATCATTTGGCAAGCGTTTACTATATTTTCATATACATAAACAAAGGCATGATATATATGATAAGCTATGTTTCAGAAAGTAAGATGTATTTTATGATAAGCTATGTTTCAGTAAAAGCAAAGATATATCATTTGGCAAGCGTTTACTATATTTTTATATACATAAACAAAGGCATGATATATGTTAAGTTATGAGCAAGATTTACAGAAATATTTATGAACAGTAAAGTGAACAGTTTTCCTTCGGGAATATGTACCAGCTATAAAGGTCCTTGGGACAGATGTTACTTGTACAAGATGTCAGATATGGGTTCTACCCATTAGTAAGAACCTTTGGGTTCGTTAACGGTTGTACAACTGGGATGAGTGACGGCGGTTGCTCGGGAGGTCCACGCAACCTCCCCTTAGCGTTAAGCGGTATTGTCGGTTCATGGATGTAAGCCATGGGGGCATTGACCAGGGTATTGTCGGTTCATGGTCGTTGATCATGGGGGCATTGACCAGGTACTCGTCGGTTCATGGATGAAAGCCATGGGGGCGGTACAGTAGTGACAAGGAATTGACGGATAAGCGGTATTGTCGGTTCATGGTCGTTGATCATGGGGGCATTGACCAGGTACTTGTCGGTTCATGGATGTAAGCCATGAGGGCAGTACAGTAAAGAGGAATTGACGGTTTATTATACGTTTTAAACTGTTTGAAAAGTAAAGTGTGTTAAGTTTAGCCTTAATGGCAGTATATATATGTTTGAAAAGTAAAGTGTGTTAAGTTTAGCCTTATTGGCAGTATATATGTTTAAGTAAATCTTTTGTATAATTGATTTAAAGTAAACGTTAGAACTCACTCAGCGTTGCTGATTTTTAGTATGCATATCAGTTAAGTGCAGGTTTAGATGATGGATGTGGATGCTTGGGCTTAGAGAGAATAGTTACCCGAAGATCAGTGTCTGGCATCCCGATTATGTTTATGTTTCCGCTGCGTATGTAAAGAAGATTAAATCGTTTCCGCTGTATTAATGAATGCCTTACGTTTAAAGTGCTATGTGTTGATGAGTAAATCCAATAAGTGAGGTCTCCCGGGATCGGGGCCTCACATTTCTACAACGAATTGACATAGGGCTTTCGTAGTAGAGATAGATACAAAGCTGAAGACGTGTTACTTACTTGTTGAAAGTGGGCAATTGAATGCGGTCGGCTACGGGTCGAGCGGCTTCGTTTCTTGGCGATCAATCGGACGACAGAGGTGTTGTGAGCGTCGAGTGAGAGTTCTGAGAGATTGAGTGGGTGTATATGAGGGTGTAGGAAGCCTGCAACTTGCTCTCAATTGTTTAATTCGCAAGACTTGGTTGTGGTGGGTATGGGATTAAACAAATGTGCAAATTGGAGGACAATTTAGGCGTGTTGCAAGTTGAATTCAGTCGAGTAAGGTCTGACGCGTGAAAACCGGCTTTTCTTTATTTTAAATTTCGCGAATTCAGAGGGTATGGTATGGTTTGACTTCTGCAGAGTCAAGTGGGTTCATCAGCGCGACCGTGCCTACTTTAGGCGCGACCGTGCCTACTTTAGGCGCGACCGTGCTTAGGTCTGCAGGCGCGACCGTGCCTAGTCCTAGGCGCGACCGTGCTTGCCTAGTTTTGTAGTTTTTGAGTTTTGTCAGTTTTGGTCCTCGGGGCTTGTGAGATAATTGCGTTTTTGTTTAATTTATTGTAATAGAATAGTTTGTATATGTAACTGCATCGTAGTTTGTTTGTACACGAATCGAAACTGAAATGTGTTTGTTTATTGAAATCAAACGATTACATGATGAAAATCAGAAATGTTACAGTCTCCCACTGTTGAGGGGATTTCGTCCCGAAATTCAACTAGTTGAGGCTGCAGAATTGGTGAATAGGTGAGGATACTTGAGTTTCATTTGGTCTTCGCGTTCCCATGTAAACTCGGGACCGCGTCTGGAATTTTCGATGGATTTAAGGTAGGGGATTTGACTAGGGGGGTATAGTAATTAACAACCAGCTTAGGTCTGTTACCCGAGGTCAGGTATGAGTAGTATTAATGAGTTAGGTTAAGAGGATTAAGGAGAATCTGTTGGAAGGATACGTTGGGCTCCAAAGGTGAGATGCATTACTGGGAACAGTGTTGATGGGAATTTGATGATTATAATTTGTTCAAGAAGTAACCTACTATGCTTAAGTATTGTCAGTGGTTAAGTGGTTTCACAAACATTGGCCCGTTAAACAACATGAAACTTTACGTGATACGAATAACGCTACTGCTGATAATATGATAGGAACACTTATATATAGGAAGTACCAGTGGCGTATCCACCATGCCCTTGTCGTATTTCAACAGTTTTGTTATTGTATATCATGCTAGGTTTCACGTCATAACACACTATAGAATTTGCTATGCTTTCCATGCGCTGATTTGTATAATTTCGTGTGCACCCATAATTATCCAAATCGTCGTATGGTCCGTATAGTTCATCCCATTATGTGTGTGGGACGGGGGGGAGGGTAACACAAAATTCACATAATTTGTAACTACTGTTTTCACGTATGTGTTGCAAATAATTGTATACCTAGATAGTAAGGTAAATTGCAACAATTGTAAGCAATTTAGTTCCGTGTAATATGTAAGCACTCACTACATCCATGTATGATCTAGTGTTATGTACATTGTAAGCATGTATAGTGTGAATAGTTTAGTACCATGTATGTAGTAACAAATGAGTTTCATGTATAATGGAAACAAATAGTTTTTCATGTATAATGTAAACACATTGAGTATCGTGAGCAACCAAGCTTTATGTATTATGTAATTGATCTTGTATCGTGTATGTTGTAGATAGCTTAAGGTTCATGTAGCATGTACTCAATCGCGTATATGGCAAACTACTACGTTGCATGTATGTTTGTGAATAACTGAGTTTCATTTGATTTTGTGGATGTTTGTGTGTAAGCTATTGAATCTCATGAGTGACGTACATTAACGAATTCGTTTGTATAGGTGGTCGAGTGTTGAGGACAAGCGTGTTGTTTGATATTCATGTAAAATGCGGGTAGTTGGGTTTTAGCTTTTTAGATCTTGCTGTGGTTTGTAGGAAGGGTTAACGTCTACGCGAAACGCTTCATCTCGTTGAAGTGGGAAGTATACTCGTAGGTTTCTGAAGGTGTAAGGTAGCGAGAGGGTGTTGTGGGTAATTAGGGTGATTTGTTTGCGAGTAAATGATTTGAGCTTGTTTGTAAGTGGGTAAGAAATTGTAATTTATCCTTGGTTGTGATTTGATTAAATAAGCAGAAATAGTAATTTGAATAACCAAGTGAGCGAAATGAATAATTTAGAATCTTTTACTTTAATCAATGAGAGAAAGTCCCAGAGAAGGACAAAAATAGTGACTAATTAAGCCAAAGGTTTAAAAATCAAAATTATAATTTATTTAGAAAAGGTTTTATAAAACAAGTCGTATATAAAAATATTTTACAAGGTAAAAAGGTTCGTTGGAAATCTATATTCTAAGTAATATTTATAAATCCAGAGTTTGATAGATGCTTTTGCTTGAGTACAAAAACGATGTTGTTTTAAATGAATAGAATGATTAGTTTTGCAAAGGAGGCTTGGGTACGTGTACTAATTCGCAATGAATGAGAAGATGGTGTTTGTGGGATCTTGATGAAAATATGGTGGTAATATTGAGTCAACGAGTAATGGTATTAAAGTTGTAAAATAAAACTTAACATAAATGATAAAGTGTCAAAAACTTCATCCTAACATAGGATGATAGTTTCAAACAGAAATTTAAAGACAAAGTAAAACAACCCAGCTAGCGTCTCAGGTAGCTTTAACAAGGAAGCAGATGAGTACTAGAAAGAACATGGTTACGGTCACTCGGATAGCAAAACGGGTCTCAATTCTAGCTCCCTCGGACTTTAGCTCGTAAGTTCAACTTGGTCTTAGTAATAGTGACAAACTGTGGTAGGCGTAAGTAGTTCGGATAACGACAAATGACATAAATGATTACAAGGCGAAATTTTTATTCTAAATTAGATCTTCATTTGCCTCCATCTTGCACTAGCTTCAATTGGTCTTATTCACTGGCTCGGTGCTGACTTGATCTTTGTTGGTGTTTATGTTGAGGGTGCGTCCACGAGCATCACCCTGGGCAACATTGACAATCCTGGGACATCGGTGACAGAAATGGTTTGGGTCGCCACATTCAAAGCAAGCTCGTCCGTTGGTAATAGCCGGGACCACTGGGTTTATCACTTGCTGCTTGGTCCTATTCCCCCGGTTGGCTCGAGTAATGGGTGGTCCAGATCGGCAATCGTTGGCAGTATGGCCATATTTCCCACTGTTAGCACATAGACGGCATGGCATTTTTAGGAAGTGATGATAATTGCATGTGTTGCACAAAGGGTTGTTGCCCCTATATGGTCTCTTATTCTGGGCTTGGGCTAGTGGTGCAACTTGGTTGATCGGTATAGCAGCGATAACGACAGCAAAGTTGCGTTTCTTATTGTATTGAGGAGGTCTGGGTTTGTTTTCCTTAGAGGGCTCGGAAGAGGCTGCTGGGTCAGTGGCTTTCATTGTACTTTTGGCGTTGTTATTAGCTTGGGTAAATTGGGTTACTAGCTGAGTGAGGAGAGCAGCAAGGTTGGTATTATTGTTGTTGTTGGCATTGCTAGTATTGGTGTTGTTGCGGTTGCTGTTACGACGAGGAGACATTCTATACAAAAGAGAATGATATAAAAGAGTTGTGAGAATTTATAAAAATTTGCTGAAATTTAGGATAGGAGGAATAATAACACATTTATTTCATAGTTCGGATTGTATTCAAGTAATCACATTACTACTTGAACACTGTGACATATTAAGGTTAATTAGACTTATATAATTTTCAAGGAGACGTGCTTTAGCCTATAGGTAAACACTCATCCCGGGGATTCCCAGGAAAGCATACGGATCCCTCGGTTGATTGGGATTTATATGAAATGCTTTCCTAGACAGAAAACCCAGAATACAGGTGTCACCCTTCCAGATTGCACATGTCCTTTAATAATTAACAGAGTCTAAAACCTTAACGGGTATGTAAAAATATTTTTGATAGACTAATGTCTACGAGTATGATTTTTCCACAAATTATGATGAGGATGACATAGAAGCAGGCAAGGAGGATATGTGGCTTAGGATGTGGGTATGGATACGGTTTATTTAACTTTTTATTTAAGTATGCTTGGTACGTCATGCATTTTAATAATTTCAGTATCAAATAACTAACACATAGTTTAATAAGCATGTACCACATAGCATGTTAACACATAGCACATAATTCACATACCATGGCATTGTTGGGTATCCTAAAGTTATAGTCTAGGTTAATGGTGTCTAATAACCTAATTCCCTATAACCAAGGCTCTGATACCAATCTGTCACACCCCGATCGACGGCGGAAAACGTCGGGGCGTGAAGCTGTGCAGACTGTTCATAGCTCATGGTTGCTAAAGTTTGAATAATTTAAACATTCATTTTCATTACACGTAGCAAGTTCATACCATACAAGAACCAAATGTAGCGATTACAAAATATAAATAGTTTAGATTAATTGCTAGGTCCAAATCCTATATGTAGCAGCTTGTAATACTTCAAACATTGTCACCTGAAACATGGTTAAAAACAAAGTCAACTAAAAAGTTGGTGAGAATACATAGGTTTTCGTGTCATGTAATAGAATATGGTGTCGTGTGCATACAATTCATACAAACATGGCAATTAAGACATTTATGGAGAGATACCATCGTGTGACCTGGTAGTACAATCAAACCTTTGTAACTAGCATGCAAAACAAACGCGTGTTGGCAGTAACAGTCACCCTACCTGGGTGGGTTTGTCAGACTCAATAGATCTATCACTGTTTACTGTAGGCTATAAAATAGTTAATGATTGCACGTGAATGGCTAACTGCGCGTTGGTCTACACACCTAGTACTCAAGCACAAAGCTCAAAATTGTAACACATGATTGTAGGGTGGAATTGTATATTGTGTAGTTTGTAAACATAGTAAATAGAACGCATGTTCCACCCCAAAAGTTTGTAAATAGAGTAAAAGAGGGGCTATGTAACTCACTTGTGTTGGAGCGTGTAGTTTGCACAGATCAACAAAAATACCAAGCGTGTTGTAGGTCGCTACGTTTGACCTATCGAATGAGGGTATAACACGTGTCACTGTTTGTGTTATTTTGTGTCCAAAGTGGGTTCGTTGGTGGTTTGTGTGTTTAGGGTTGGTTTTGGAATAATAAATTAGTAGCGATATATATTTGTATAAATAGTTTTATAAAAATGATTATATAAACTCATGATTCCATCGGTTTTGAAACTATCGGGAATTAATCGTTTTAAATTTCTAAATCAAAGATTTGGTTTATAAATGATTCCCGGGTCTTGGAATTTTATAACTTAAATTTTTATAAACAAGTTTTGAAATGTTTAAATAAAAACATATTAAATTAAGTTTGAAAATAATAAAATTAAAGTTTCTGGTCAAGGAGCACGACCGTGCTCGCGAGAGGCACGACCGCGCTCGTTGCCGGGCGTGACCGTGGTGTTCTGAGCGCGCCTGTGGTCGAGTCAGAAGTCACTACAGAGGGTCTGGACATAGAGCACGACCGTGCTCGTATCTGGCACGACCGCGTCTAGTGTTTGTTTTTGGTCAAGACTTGTTTGCTCGGTAAGCACGACCGGGCCACACCTGGGGCACGACTGTGCTTGGTCAGGCACGACCGCGCTCAGGGATGAGCGCGACCGTGTCGGGCCTTTTTCAGACACAATTCGATCGATTCTTATATTAATAGCTTCTAGATTCTTAGGGTTTTCACTTAGTGGATGATTATGAATGTTTCTACATAGTTTAATTGTATTTATATCATGTCTAGAGTGTAGTTCGAGTAAAATTTATGTTTCGGCTTTTTGGTTCAAAATCGGATCGATTTGAGTGTTTCTACAATGAATTGACATAGGGCTTTCGTAGTAGAGATAGATACAAAGCTGAAGACGTGTTACTTACTTGTTGAAAGTGGGCAATTGAATGCGGTCGGCTACGGGTCGAGCGGCTTCGTTTCTTGGCGATCAATCGGACGACAGAGGTGTTGTGAGCGTCGAGTGAGAGTTCTGAGAGATTGAGTGGGTGTATATGAGGGTGTAGGAAGCCTGCAACTTGCTCTCAATTGTTTAATTCGCGAGACTTGGTTGTGGTGGGTATGGGATTAAACAAATGTGCAAATTGGAGGACAATTTAGGCGTGTTGCAAGTTGAATTCAGTCGAGTAAGGTCTGACGCGTGAAAACCGGCTTTTCTTTATTTTAAATTTCGCGAATTCAGAGGGTATGGTATGGTTTGACTTCTGCAGAGTCAAGTGGGTTCATCAGCGCGACCGTGCTTAGGCCTTCAGGCGCGACCGTGCCTAGTCCTAGGCGCGACCGTGCTTGCCTAGTTTTGTAGTTTTTGAGTTTTGTCAGTTTTGGTCCTCGGGGCTTGTGAGATAATTGCGTTTTTGTTTAATTTATTGTAATAGAATAGTTTGTATATGTAACTGCATCGTAGTTTGTTTGTACACGAATCGAAACTGAAATGTGTTTGTTTATTGAAATCAAACGATTACATGATGAAAATCAGAAATGTTACACATGAGAGCTTGATTGTTGGCAGAAAGATCCTCAGGCTGGAAGCTCCAGTCAAAGTCAGTAGTTCCAACATTTGCACAGGATTCAGTTTGTGCTGGAGGATTGACATGTTGTTGTTGGTGTCTTGGCTGAGCTTGGTGTGCTTGTCTGGTTGGATAGTAGTCGCTGGAAGAGGCTGATTGATGGCTTGAGCTTCTTTCTTTGGCTTGAATTATTTCTAATTCATAGGCTTTTAGCATACAAAAGAGCTCGGTCATCTGCAGAGTCTTCAGATTCTCAGTTCTTCTTATTGACACTGTGTAAAGTGTCCAGCAACTAGGAAGAGATCTGATGAACCTTTTGAGAATGTCTTCATTCTCCAGTTTCACCTTAGAGCACTGCAGCTCTCCTACCAAGTAAGTGTACTTGTTATACACACTGGTTAGTGACTCACCTTCATTGCAGACAAAGTTTTCATACTGCTGCTTCAGTATGTCCCTTCTGTTCTCTTTGACTTCTTCAGAGCCAGCAAACATCTTCTCCAGCGCCTCCCAGAGCTCCTTGGCAGTTTTGTAACTTCTGAAGTTGTGAAAAACTTCATTTGGAAGGCACATTTGGATGGCTCCTAGTGCCTTGAAGTCCACCTCCATTTTCTTGATGTCCTCTTCAGAGTACTTGGAGGTTTCCTTCGGGACTTGTAGCCCTCCACCATCAGCAGAGGCCACCATGGGAATATATGGACCCTCCTTGATGGATCTCCACATTCCGTATTCCTGGTAACAGAAGAAGCTTTCCATGCGATTTTTCCACATGTCATAGTCTTCTCCAGATACCAACCTTGGTGGTCGGTTGATGCTGCCAATATCTTCAAAGCCATTGCTCTGTGCCATTTTTGTTTTGATTTTGGGTGACTTAATCAAATAGAGAGTTTAGAATAGAACCAGAGATGATTAGACAAATGTTAGTTTGTTTAATCTGAGCCAAAGCTCTGATACCACTTATAGGATCGTGAGAATACAAGATGGTTCTGTTCTTAGTTGAGGTTGGCGGAAACAAAATCAACTACACAATTTATAATCAAGTAAACACAAAGAATACTGATAAACACTGTTGTATTAAGCTTTTGTGAATGCAAAGATTACAAGTGAGAAACTCAATGAATAAGTATGACAAGCACTACAAGCACACTTACAATGAAGTGGCAACTCAGTATTTATAGTAACTTAGAATCAAGACAGACCCTTGATTCTAAGGATCAGATCGAACACAAGCCGTTGATCTTGTTTATTAATTTACATTACACGTAAAGGCTAATCTAGTTAACTTTACTGAAACGTTTTCTTTATTCATGATTGTTTGCATGCTTGGAGAAGTGTATTGTTGTCCGTCATTGGTTTACCATAGCGGTTCCTTCTGCTTTGAGAATGTCAGTTGCTTTTGCAGAAAGGTGTCAGAGACGCTTGGCCTGGATAGTCAGCTGCAGCGTTTGGTTTTCAGTGAATAGAGCTATCAGCTGCAAAGAGTGAAGGTTGCTGCTGGTAAGCCTATCAGCAGCAAACATGGATGATCGCTGCTGATATCAGCAGCAACTTGTGCTGAATGCTGCTGATAAGCCTATGAGCAGCAACTTGTGCTGAATGCTGCTGATAAGCCTATCAGCAACGTTTGTACTTAGAATAATTTTGTAACAATCAGTCTTTGGTTCTACAAACTCCCCCTAGACTGATGCTACCAAAATTCTTCTAGTCCCTTTGTTGCTGAAGCTTTTGCATATGGCTGACTATTCTTTCCACCTCATAGCCTCTTTGATCCTTGCTGGGATTATTCAATGGAAGTTCAGACAGAGTCTTGATGTCTTTGTGTGGCATTTTGTAGATAGCTTTGCTTGAACATCTCATCTGCTGCTTCTTTACATCAATCAAAGTGAATTCATCCAAATCAGCATTATAGGACCAAGATACAAATGGAGAGTGAGACTTGAGTGGTTTGATATTCATGACCACATCTTTGCTAGGATTGAAGTAGTGTCTGATAGCTAGCATAAGATGTTTCCCACTCTCATTTGTAGGCTTATGAGCTTCACCCAGCTCTAAAATTCTTTGAAGATCGGAATCAGGTAAATGTAGAACCTCATCAACAGACCTGTAAGTGGATCTTCTTCTCTCAGTTCTCCCCCTGAAGATCTCAAACACTTGATCTTGTGAATTGTAGAACCAGTTAACTATATTTCTTGAGTCTTCTGGTTTAGGAGTGGGTTTGGGTATCTTCAAGGGAGGCTGTTGATGAGTGGGAGCTGGGTGGGATGACTTGGACTTTTTGGGTGGAGGAGTGGAAGGCTTGGGGATGTTTGTGGATGGTGTTTGGAGAGAGGAAGTAGTTTCTGGTGGAAGGCTTGATGTCTTGCCCTCTCAGACTCTGTGTAATACCCCCCACGTCTCCACCTTTTTCTTACAGGGCCACCTCACCGTCCGTGACCACACTCACGCCTAGAGGTGCATAAATCGGTTTTTTTAAACCGAACCGGTTTAACACGACTCGAACCGGTTTGGTCAAAGTTTGGTCAAAACCGGTTTGGCCCTAAACCGGTTCAGGTTAACCCGGTTTAGAAGGTGGAAAATGCCTAACCTGTCAAACCGGTTAGGGTTGGTTACGAACCGGTTTGCCCTATAAACCGGTTTAAACCGGTTTTAATTAAAAAAACCGAATAAATTTGATATTTTTAATAAAAAATAAAAAAAAAATATATAATAAATATAAAACATAAAGTGGAACGTTTATTAATATTTAAAAAGTTCAGAAATTAAAAAACATTACAAGATAAAATTATAAAATTGAAAAACATTACAAATGACAATATATATTTTTATTTTTTGGAATATTGATTGATTATTCTTGTGCGTTGTCTTCGGAACCGGAGCTTCGTAGCCTTGCATCTTCGGCTAGTTCTTTATCGGTGACTGGTTCGGATATTCCAAGATCAACCTCATTGTTGTGTATGATTTCTTCGGCTTGAATTTCGTCTTCGAGAGTAGTTTGGTCTTGTATCCTATCCATCGCATCCAAATGCCAGGGGGTGAGTCTAGTCATTCGTATCGATAAGACCCTGCCACTAAAAGAAAACGCAGATTCCGAAGCTACCGTGAAATCTTGGACGGTTAGTACATCACGGGCCATGGCGGAAAGAATCGGAAACGAAGCTTCGTTTTTTTTTCCACCAAGCCAAAATATCAAACTCCTCAAAAACGGTAGGAGGCATAAACGCTAAAAAGTTTTTGCCAATATACCTTCCGAGTTCGCTACTCGGGGTGCTACCTCGAGCCCGTTTACTAAATTCATTTAACATTTCGTTATATAAATTCAAATTAACATCTCTCGAGCTACCACTTGATGATGTACCCATTGTATCATGTGGAATCGGAGTTGTACCATATTTATGTAAATAAACATCAAATAAATCTTATAAACATTTGTTAAAATATGTTTTTGTGCCTTGTGCAAAATGAATGTCTTCACTATCCAAATTCAAAGCGTAAGTAATTCTATCAATCAACATTTCAACCCCGAAAACATTTATGGTAGGGTTTAACGCGGCGACACAAGTTATAATGGTAGGCATTTCTTTAAAATATTTTACTAATTTTTCTTTCATCGGTTTTATCATTTTTGTAAAAGGAGTGCTTTTATTTTCAAGTTCATACAACTTGTTAGCCATTAAATATATTTGTTTTAGAGTTAATGTACTTATGGGATAATAAACACCAGATAAAAAAGTGGTGGTGGTTTTGAAAACTTCAAGCAATTCGGTTACGTCTTTTAAAATGTCCCAACTCGTAGACGAAAACTTTAGAATTTTACGACGAGATTTTGAGGAAAGCATTTCATGAAATATTTCTAAAGTTTCTCTTTGTCGTAAAGCGTTATGAAACATATTATAAGTCGAGTTCCATCTTGTCTCGACGTCCCAATTCGGACCTAAGCAAAGATTATTCGTTTCACGACAAAATCTAATATAATCATGGTATCTTTTTTTATTACTAAAAATATCTTTAAGCATTAGTCGAAAAACATTTGTTAAGTTTGAAACCTCTTCAATTGCAAGCCCGGCTTGCACCGCCAAGTTAATCATGTGTGTAACACATCGACTATGGAAAAAAACGCCGTTGCAAACCGGTTTATATTTCATTTTTAGTTTTTGAACCGCATTTGTATTATTAGATGCATTATCAAAAAACATTAAAAAAAAGTTTGTTTTGTAATTTAAATTCGGTTATAACACCATCTAATATATAAAATAAGTTTTCGCCGGTGTGTGGATATTCAAACAAGTCAAACGCGATTGTACGCTTCATCATTTGCCACGTATTGGGATCAACCCAATGCGCGGTAACGCAAAGGTACGAATCGGGTATACCATGTGGAGCCGACCAAATATCGGTAGTTAAGTTTACACCGGTTTCCAAATTTTCAAATCTCAAAATTAATTCTTTTTTTGCTTTTTGCCATATTTTTATACAATCTCGTCTAAGGGTTGTGTGACTTACTTGATGATAACGTGGTTGGAGTGTCTCTTGAATCATTCTTGTTAAGCGCGGATTGTCAAAGTGGTTGAACGGCAATCCTTTTTGGATCACTAATTTCGTCATTCGATCTCGAACAATATTTGGATCAAAGTTCCAAATTCCTCCTTCGGGTGTCATTGAGGCTTGACCTTCACTTAGATTTCTCTTCAAGGACGGACACGATTTTTCCATATGAGATCTCAAACTAGTGTTTGATTCTTTCCCCAAAAATGCACCACACATCTTGCAACGAGCACGTTCCTTCCCGTTTGACAACAAACATAGATCATAATTGCACCAAATTGCCGGATTTCTCGTTGTTGGTAGAATTTCCACAACGGTAACTTCGTTTGAGGAACCACCAACACCAAAACTTGCCATGTTTTTTTTTTAGAGTTTAGAGAGCGTTTTTGAGCGTTTAAAGAGCGGTTTTAGAGATTAGAGAGTGTAGAGAGAGGTGTGATTAAACCTAAACACCCACCACCTATTTATAGTGAATTAATGGTGAAAAAATGTCAAAAAAACAACTAAAAAGCCTCCCAACGGCTATAAAGCCGTTGAATAACGGCTAGTTTCTCATCAGGTCCCAAACCGGTTTACCGGTTCACACAAACCGGTCCTTAACCCGGTGGCCTCCTAAATGATTTAAACCGGTTTGTAACCGGCGGTTTAAGCGTAACCCGAACCGGTTTGTCCCAAACCGGTTTGCCGGTTTGAACCGGGTAGAAAAAAAACCGGTTTTTTTGTGCACGACTACTTACGCCCCCTCACAATTGCCTCCCACGCTCCTTCTCACATCTGGACGGAGCGGTGTTCCACGTCCCTCACCCTCTCCACGTCAGCCTGGTCACGCCCCTCACCCCACCTATTATAAACAGCCTCACAAAAGTAGTTTCAAATTTCAATAAAATATCTGGATTTTATTAGTTTCCTAACCTTCGTGATTCACAATTTCACATTATTGTAATGATTGCTAAGCCCATGTTATTAAGAGCCCACAAGCCCAAATGGGTTAAGGGTTATCGACCCTTCAACAAATTGCGTATTTGGATTCAGAGCGTCCGACCCAAACCAAATCTTGCTGATGAATTAAATGAAATTTGTATTCTTGAAGATTCATCAAACAAAAACCAATGGACTCAATCTTTGTTAAGTTCACATGAGAAACTCAATTTGAGTTTGTTGGATTGAAGATTGGTGCATTTAAAGGAGTATTTATTTTAGTTAATTAGATGGATTTGTTTCATTTATATTAAATAAATGAGTTAGTTATAGTCCTATCTAGTAGAGTTAAAAGATAAATCCAAGTGTTGTTTGGATTAAATAAGTAGGTTATTGAGTCTTAGCAGAATTAGTAAGTTAGAGTCTATTTAAAGGGTCTTTGCACTGCAAGTTAATTATAAATCACAGAATGAGGTTTACGTGAGTTTGGTACCTAGGCTACGACAAAATAGTTCAAAAGCAGGCAATCTATGTGTATTAATTGAAACTAACATGCAAGTAGCTCAATTAATTTAAGCTAGCAGACACGGAGTTAAATTAATTTAAGCAAGCAACCGGGCATGTGTATTTTTTTTAAACAAGTTTTTGTATGAATTGTTTTCTTTTGGCAGCAAGCAATAAGCAAGTCGGGTTCAAATTTTTTGAATCCAAGAAAGAAAGTGAGTAAACTTTTTTCACTAGGTTTTTGTAACACCATCTCCCGGGCCCTTCGGTTCAAGTGGCAGATTGGTATGCTCAGAGTAACAAATTGCAGCGAAAATAAAATAATATAATCATTAATTTAAATTAAAATACATATTACTAAAGAAAATACGGGTCACGTACATCAATATCAACCAAAAACAACTATCACCCCGTCTAAAGCCAAATAAAACAAATAAATAGATTTTTTCTTAAATAAACACATGACATTTTTCCTAGAGGTGTTCATCGGGTAGGGTTGCGGGTTTTTCGGATTGATATTTTTTTTGGTAACCACAATTTGAACTGAACCATAGTTGAGAAAACCTAAAACCACATTGTAATTCGGTTTGAACCTAACAAACCGAATTAGCAAAAAAAAAACTTTTTTTTTGGTAACCATAACTTATTCGGTTTAAACAACACAACAATTTAGGAAAATCTAAACAAAAACGTACCTTCATAAATTAATGAATTATAATCCATATATGAGTATTGATTATTGATATGGATTAAAATCTTGAATTGGGTTAGTTATAATATATGGATTAAAATAGTGATATAACTCAATTCGAGTTTTTCGGTTCAAACTGAATTCAAAATCTTAAAACCTAAACCAAATTAAATATTCGGTTTGGTTTTAAATGGTTTCAATTTCGATTCGATTATCAGTTTAATCAGTTTGAAACCAAATATTGAACACCCCTAATTGTTCCTGAAGTAATAATCTAGGGAATCAAGGGACACTAAAATCATCCCCGAGGTTCACACTCCTTAGCTTCCTGGTCAACAAATCTACATGTACATGTTTAATAACAAATACGACAGCTTATGAAAGCTGGTAAGTCCGTAAATATGTAACAATAGATAAGACGCTATGTGCATAGCAAGTAGTAAGGTAAAATATAAACTTAATCAAACACTATCCATAGGACAGTGTCAAAAATGGTATTTGTGACTAAAAACAACTTGAACAACAGAGGTTCTAACCAAATGGTTCTAATACAACCAGAAAAGAAAAACGAGGAACCAATGGGTCTTAATAATACTTAGAAATAATCAGAACTACAAGACTTATCTGCTTCTTTTTTCTTGTGTTACTTACATAAATAGCGGGGAACACAACGGATACATCTAACACCGCAATTATCTGACACAAAAGAGGAAGGAGCGAGATGACAGCAGGGAGGAGGATACGAGAGCGGCTGATGGAGAATCAATCAGAGAGGAATTTCCTTGTTTGAGAGATTGCATTGAGGAACCCTAATGCACGCCACCAGGACAGGAGGAGAAGATTTCATTTATTGAAGAGGTCGAAACCCATCAATATGCTCTTATCTCGTGTGAGAGTGTGGCAGAGTAGGATAATATCCGTTAAGTAGTACTAGTCACGCATGACAAGTCTACAAACATGAGTGTTGATTATAGTTCAAAAGTGCATGGTTTTAAAACCAGTTAGAATGTATAGTTCCAAAACATTTAAATAAAAAGTGAATGTAAGTTACCAGACTTACCTAATTCTTAGATAAGTGTGGAAAACAACGATGAGTCACGGATCATGACTTCCTAAATAATAAAGATATGTTACGGTAGTGTTTCTTAGGGTGAAGGGGGTACAACCCTCACAAAAAATTTTACCCTCACCAAACTAACCAATGAGGTTGTGCTACCTCACTTTAACCATTTTCCTACCCTAATACCCTAAAGTGAAGGGGGCACAACCCTAACAAAACTAATTTTTTTAAGTAAAGCAAATAATAATAATAATAATTAAAATAAATTCATTAATAAAAAAAGTACATTAAAATAAAAAAAAGTACATTAAAAATAAGTTGATCATGTAATGGATACGCGTATTGACTGGGTGCAATTTGGGTAGGCATTACGAGCATTTGAGTGGGAATTTGACCATACGGATAATATGGGTACGGTGCCGGTTGTTGTATTGGTTGAGTAGGTTGTTGTGTTGACGGGTTTTGGCTAGAACCGGCCTTTGATTTTTTTCGAGTACCAACTTTTGACTTTTTGGAGTCCATGATTTTTAAGTAGAAAGAAATGGTAGAAAAAAATATTTTTGGGTGTGATTTTAATGGTATAAATGTATTGTATATATATAGGAAAAAAAAGTTTTTTTTTAATTTAAAAAGAGGGTTTAACGGTTAGATAGCCGTTTGGCAACGGACATGTGAGGAGAAGGAACTCGGGTACATATAACCGCAAATGGACCTCACTGAACTCAGGTAAGGCATCGGCGGCGGTGTACCCGCGTACCCGAGCCTACCCGTGAAGGGTACCCTAGGGTGCCCCTCTCACTCTTAGGTCATAAGGGTTTAGGTGTACAATGTACTAGGACTCTTGGTCTAGTTCCTAAAATTGTAAACTTTGTTATGACAATAGCCCAGTTAATTGCCCATATAATGTACTTGAAAACCCCAACAAATATTTTTTAACAAACTAATGGATATACCTTATACTCACAGGCATGCTTATACACGATGTGTATTGAGTCGGGTATGAGATATGATTTTACAACCAAGTATGAAATTAGGTCATACCTCATGGATTGACAGGTGGTCAAAAGCTTAAACGGCTTTGATACCAATTTAAGGATTGACTCGATATAACTCAAATGATAAAGGAACAAAAACAAAGATGAGGATTGGATATTTCACAATATTATTACTCATAAGAAATATAACTCAAAAACCTCTTGAGTAATAATACTGTGAGTTATCCAATCCTTATCTTTGTTTTTGTGCTTTTATCGTTTGAGTTATGCCAAGTCAATCCTTGAATTGGTATCAGAGCGGTTAAAACTCTTGACCACATGTTATTCCTTCAATTCGTATCACAACCAAGTTCAAGGTACCCATAATTGATACCAAGCACGCCAGCAGTTGCCATCGTAGGATCAAGGGTTGCTCGTTGTGTTGCCAAAGGATCTAAGGCCGAGTGTTGTTCGTCCAAGAACCGAAAGGGTTAATCATCCGAATGCCAAATAAGATCTAAGAGACCGCCGCCTACCAGCTTTGAGACGTCAAGAAGAGATTTAGGGCCGATTTCTTTTGCCAAGGAGAGATCTAGGACCGATTGAAGACGATCAAGTAAGATGTAAGGTGAACCGATCAAAGATGACCAATTGCTTCAGGGAGCCACCACCGATCTTGTTTATCAATTACATGAATCGAGGAACCAAAGTTGGGGGAACCGAAGCCCGTGAGCCTTTGTTCATAACTGTCCGACCAATATTTGTGCCTAGAAGTTGCTGACGTCTCAAAGGGATCAAGTTCAAGGAGATGTGGAAACTGATTGGTGATGAAGACCCGCCTAATTCGAGTCGGAAAATATGGGTGATTGTTCGTAATTTACGCCTAAAGAGGCCCAACACAGGTGAAGGGCCCGACCCGATGCAACTGGGTTTAATTATATTTGGTAATTCGTTGGTGACCAAGTTAGGGCTATTAGGTTTCTTGTTAGCAAAGTTTGGCTGAGTCTATAAATAGATGATACCGGGTTAGGATTTCATTACGAGAGTTATTGTAATCGGTTTTTGAGTTATATTTTTCAGTTATAACAAAGAGTTGTTTGAGAGTTGCCAAATTAACGTGTTTTTGTTTTTGATATCGAATTCAACACTTGAATCAATTCAAGGATTGAATTGATAAACAAAATCACAAACACAACTCTCGTATTATTATAACCAAGATACTGATTCAAAACTTAGTTACAATTATCCCATATATAATAACGGTAAACATGGTTATATATTTGTATGCAAACCAGGCTTGGTCAACAAGAAAAAATTAAACCCTAATACTAGGGGTGTTCAAAAAAATCCGAATCCGAAACCGAACCCGAAGTATCCGAAAATCCGAATCCGAATTATCCGAAAATTCGGATATCCGAAATTCGGGTATCCGAATTTTCGGATTCGGATTCGGATTCGGATAGTGATTTTCGGATATTTCGGATAGTTCGGATATCCGAAATATTATATTTATATATTTTTTTTAATTGTTTTTATTATTTAAAAATAAGAAAATTTGAATCAAAACCCGATATATTATATTTATATATTTTTATATGTATATTTTCTAATGTTTTTAAGGTTTTTAATTGTTTTTGTAATTTAAAAATATTATTTTTATATATTTTTTATTTTTTTATATTTTCGGATATCCGTTTCACTATCCGAATCCGTATCCGAAATTTTGGATATCCGAAATTCGGATATCTGAAATTTCGGATACGGATTCGGATAGTGAAATCCACTATCCGAAAATTTCGGATATCCGACTTTGAACACCCCTACCTAATACACCTATAAGCCCTTTCAACTACACTTAGGGAGACTCCATAGGTCTATTAGGCCTGGTCTTTCTACCTACTCATGTTGGGCCCTCCCTTTGAGATAATAAATTACCAACAATCAACCCTTAATTTTCAAATCGAAACTAGGTGGTCTTCAACTCCAAACTCACCCATCCCGGTTCAGGTTGATCGTCCATCAGCTTTGACTTATTTTTCTTACGTTGGTTGTACGTAAGAGGTGTAGCAGGATCTGGATCCAGTCCTTTGGATCAGACTAGAGAACAGAACAAAAATTTTTGTTTGATGTTGGTATGACATGTACGGTGTTCTTGATACGGCACGTACGATGCTTTGCGATGGGGCTGGAAGGAGATCTAGTGGTGGCTGTGACTTTAGGTGGTCTTGAACGGCAGCGGCTTACTATTTAATAGTGGCGATTGTTCTTTCTTTGGTGGTTGCAGATCTAATAATCGATTGGTGTTCTTGAATGTGTTCTTCGACTTTTTCGATCACGACTTTGATCGGTCTTCTGTCCTTCTCGATCACGTCTTTGATCGGCCCTCGGTTTTTCGAATCTATCACAACTTTGATCGATGAATACCAAAACAAGTGTGTGAGCTTAACCGCTCTGATACCAATTCAAGTGGTGAATTCGATATAAAAAACAAAAACATGTTAGTTTGGCTAACTCCCAAACAAATCTTTGTTATAACCGGAAAATATAACTCAAAAAATCGAGTATAATAACTCTCTAAGTCTCATAATGAAACCCTAACCCAATAATATCTATTTATAAACTTACCCAAACTTTTTTAACAAGAATTCTAACAACCCTAACTTGGTCACCACGCAATTTGCAAATATAATTAAACCCTAGTTGCAACCCCATAAACCCACAGGTTCTTCGGATCGAGTCCACCACCTACTCGTGTTGGGCCTCTTTAAGCGTAAATTAGCAACAATACCCTGCCCGATTACCCAAAACCACATACCCTTTACCAGAACCGTATACTCCAAAAATTTTAATTTATTTTCTCTCAACTTTTGTCTATTTATGCTTCATTCTTGTAGGTTCATTATGTGAAAAATTAGATTTTCTGTTGCGATATGAATTTGATGATATTATTTATTTTTTGTATGTTGTTAAGTATATACATAAGGTTATATAAGAAATTCTTATAATGATATTATATATTTATGATTACGCTTATATATGTATATAATGTATCATATCTTAATTTGTAATGGTTGTTATATTAATAAAAGTTATCCAATAACTATAATTGTAAAAAAAATGTACTTGAAAATCCCGACGTGTATTTTTTTTAACAAAGTGATAGATATACCAATACCCGACAAATACTCGACGAGTATTAGACCGCGTATAAAATACAATTTTATAATCATGTATGAGACGCCCGTTACCATCCGTAATTAGATAAACATATAAATACAACAAAAGCTAACAAAGCTTTTCTACCAAACTCTATGACATTGTCACGTACACATCCACTAGTTTATATTATTGGAGATATTACATATGGCACATGTCATCCAAGCTAATTTATATTTGGTGTGACAAAAAAGAACCGATAATATTAACGTGACAGCAAAAGGGAGTTTGTTAGAAACAAATCTGGCTCATTTCCAGCCCCAACTCTACCCTTCACAATTATCTCATTCACTCCAACACTATTATTATTATTATTATTATTATTATTATTATTATTATTATTATCATTATTAATTATTATTATATGTATGGAAAAGAATGATGCGAAACCCCACAACCTTCCCTCTTTCTTTCCTCATTATTTCTCTGCCTGCTGCTGCTGCTGCTGTTGCACAACATTATTATTATTATTATTATTATTATGATTTCATTCTAATCCAATGTCCCATTCCCCCCCTGATTTAGAATGCGGCGGCGCTTCCACCTCCGACGACAACCAATGTTTCTCCGACGGGTCTTGTTTCTGCTCCACCTACGGGGACGATCCTGAAATCGGACAGGTGGAAGTGGTGAAAGATTGCAGAATTTGTCACCTGAGTCTTGTCGGTGATAGTGACGGTGATGATGCTATTGAATTGGGTTGTTGTTGTAAGAATGATTTGGCTGCTGCTCATAAACATTGTGCTGAGACTTGGTTCAAAATCAAGGGAAATAAGTCAGTTTTTTTCCCTAAATTCAATTCGATTCAATTGCATTGTTTGTTTGTTTGGATCTTTACTTTACACAAATGATTTACTCATGCTTTTTTTCTTTAAGCATCTGATTCTTCACTTCATGGCTCGATAAATAAACATTTTTCAAGTTTTAATTTTGACTTTTTAGGTCAAACTAGATAAAATTTTGGATTATAATAATACAAAGTAACAATTTGGCTGGTGACAGTTTCAACTTTTATTTTTATCATCAAGGCAGTTCCAGTAGCATAATTATAATAGATTTATACTCGATTTGCACTTATTTCGCTCAAAATGCTGATTTTGAATGAAATTGAGAAACTAAATTCATCAGCCAAACTGTTAGTATGAATTATTATCAGCTAATAGGTCATAGTTTGAATTCTTAAAAACCAATTTACCTTCTATTTATCTAACAAGAAAGACGAAGTGAAACATGTTATGTGGTTTTAACTTACTCCTTGGTTGAACAGAACATGTGAAATCTGTAATTCGGTTGTGAGCAACCTGGTGGTCCCAAATGAGATGCCTGGAGCGATGATGGATGTGAGTCTGGAAGCAACAAGTGTAGCCAGGTCAACAACAACAAGAGGTCAAGGTCAAAGTCAAAGTCGAGGTCGAGGTTGCATCAATGGTCATAGATTACTCAACTTCATACTGGCATGTTTGGTTTTTGCTTTTGTCATATCATGGCTTTTTCACTTCAACATACCCTCATGAATTCTTCTTATTTGCTTATATTATATACCTTTCCTTTTCTTTAACATAGTATAATGCAATCTTATAACATACAACTAAAAATCTGGGTTCATTGGGGTTCTGTCCCGGTGATCAAGGAGTTTTTCACATAGTGGTTTCTTCTTGAGGAGATCCCGTAGTGGTGGAACTTGAACAATTAAACCGGGGGGCTCGAAAATACTACACAAATAAAACTAAATTTTGTAGTGGATTTGTGGAATAGATTTGGGCTTTTGGTCTGGATTAGGAGGGACACAAACACTATAACTAATATGAAATAAAACTAGTGGGCTAAAATCAATACTTTAGAGCAAAAATGTGAGGAAAAAACTAAATTTAGGCTTTTGATCTGTATTAGAAGGGGCCCAAACAGCATAACTAATATGAAATAAACCTAGTGAGCCGAAATCAATACTTTTAAGCAAAAAAGTAGGGGGCCTGGGTCCCCTCTGGCCCATATTAAGTTCCTCTCCTGAGATCCCGTGTTCGAGTCCATACGGTTACAACCCATAGGGAAAGACATGCATGACTCACAGGAAAACACCCAAGCTGCTCCCAAATGGAGTAGATATTTAAGAAAGTCGCTTTTAAAAAAAAAATCTGGGTTCATCAATTATCATGTTTACTGTCACTGATTTTGTCCAGTAAGTTTACTTGAAACTAAACAAATCTGGGTTGAGGCCATGAGTGAATAACAAGACTATTTCAAAGCAATGAGTGAATAACAAGACTTTTTGGGGTCACTTGCACTACAGCATATTTGCTTTCTTTCTTTTCCCCTACTTATGTTATGGTGCAATTAACATATCTTCTACTTCTAGTATATAAAATATAGTTACTTTCAAAGCAAAGGAATATAGAAATTTTCATCTCACTGCTGCTTCAATTACTACTTAGTAGCAAATAAAAAAGTGTAGCTTATTTTAAAATGATAGTCTTGGTTATTCTGCTTGACGGATGCAGCTAATTACCAAATATTGTTGACTGATAGAAACGAAGAGAATCAGAGGCGAAATTCGATCACACAAGATCTTTTCACTAGCTTCTAACGACCTTATAACGGTAGTTAGTTACAAGTTTAAGCAATTACAACATTAGACCCTGAACTATTGATTATTACTATTTCAACCCCTAAACTATTTAATATCGTAACAAAACTCCCCGGATAAAATCATTCTTGTCCACAAGAATGGAATTGAGGGAACCTTAGCTGGAGATCCTCCAAATCTTCCCAGGTAGCTTCAGTGACCGGAAGGGAGTGCCAGTGGAACAAAATGCGAGTAGTAGCTCGATTGCCTTTACGCACTAACTTGCAATCCAAAATTGCTCTAGGTTACGGTGAGAATCTAGGACCTTGGGGGTAACGGAGTGATAGCAGAGGGGGTGCCGGGAACTGCTTTGAATAGGGAAACGTGAAAGCCTTTGTGAATTGCAGATGAGTCGAGAGCTACAACTCCAATTTTCTCTGTAATTAGGAATGGACCATAGTAAGTAGGTGCTTGGTTTTAAAAACCGCGAGTAAGCGCGCTTAACTCGTGACTCGACCTAGGGCGCAGACTCTAGCGAGTCATGTAACCCAACTCGAGCAACGTACAAAACTCGCACTTTTTTGAAAAAAAATCGCACCTAAAGGCTCGATTCTTGTACAGGGGCTGTTTTTGTGCTTCAAAGTGTTATACATTTAGCTAAAGAGGTTGTACATGTAAGTAATTTATACATTAAATCATATATAAACCTTATTTATGGCTATATTTTGGGTAGGGGATGCTAAAAACCAATGGGATATATAAAAAAATTTATATAAGCATCTTGCGCTTTGCGTACGAAAATCGGTCCGCTTTTGCGATTTGCGCTTTGCGCTTCGGATTTAGACCTTGTCGCTTCGGTGCGCTTCTCGCTTTTTAAAACCAAGAGTAGATGCTGGTTTCTGATTTTTATGCTTCTTCAATGTTGATTGCACATAAGGGTGTAGTTTAACATACACCCAATTGCCCACTACGAATTGTCTTTCCGCCCTTTTTTGATCACCAAATTGCTTCATTCTGTTTTTAGCTTTAGCCAAATTGACTTTAAGAGTAGCTAATTTCACCTCACGTTGCTTGAACCATTCTTCAATTGAATTTATTTTTGAATCATTGGGAATAAAAGGAATGTGAAGTGGAGGTGGAACACCATATAGGGCTTCAAAGGGTGACATGCCTATAGTCGAGTGGGTAGTGGTATTATACCACCATTCGGCTAAAGTAAGCCATTTTGGCCATTGCAAGGGTTCATCCATCATTCTACATCTCAAGTAAGATTCTAAACATCTATTGAGAACCTTGGTTTGACCATCTGACTGAGGGTGATAGGCTGAAGAAAAAGCCAAAGTAGTACCATGCAGCTTCATAAAGTTCTTCCAAAAGTGACTTAAGAATAATGAGTCTCTGTCTAACACAATAGTGCTAGGACATCCATGTAGCTTAAAATATGGTCAAAGAAAAGTTAAGCTACTTGTACTGTAGTGAAAGGGTGAGATAGTGAAATTAAGTGCTCACATTTTGTAAATCTATCCACAACCACCAGAATAGAATCTTTACCATAGGATTTAGGAAGACCACCACTAAAATCCATAGCAATGTCACTAAAAATAGTCTTGGGAGTAGGAAGGGGTTGTAGCAACCCTGGAGTAGACACGCTTTCATATTTAGCTCTATGACAGGTAGAACAATTTCTTTCACAGTTTGGGCACATTTTTTTCCAATAAAACATCAACTTCAATCTTTGAAGAGTAGGAAGATACCCTGAAAGAAGCCCCATAGGAGAGGAATGACATAACTGCAAATATAGGACGCCCAGCCAAGGCTTCAACCCGACAGATAATCAGCCCCTTCCTTCCAAGTGCCGGACCTGCAAATGTAGGCACTCGGGGAAATGTTGCTTTACTACCACATGTGGTAACTCCCAATGTTTTAGGAAGAAACAAGTTGTGTGCTATGGTTGTGGGGAACAAGGGCACATAAGGACCAATTGCCCTAAACTCAAAATCGCTGGTGGATCTACATCCAAACCGGCTAATGGAGTTAAGAAGAACGCCCGAGCGTTCGTTCTAAAATCAAAAGAGGCAGATGTGATGCCTGACGTTATATTTGGTACATTCTTTGTCAATGATGCTAATGCTAGGGTACTATTTGACTATAAGGCATCCCAAAGTTTTATAAATCATAAATTTTGCAACATGTTAAACAAACCCTTAGCCAAGCTAAACAACTTATGACAAGTCGAAACGGCAAATGGAGACCTAATCCGAGTCTCCGAGTCCCTAAGCGACTGCTCGATCACACTATCTGGACATGCCATACCCATACAATTGTTGCCAATGGAACTGGCAGGCTTTGACATTGTCCTAGGAATGGATCGGTTGGCCACTAACCAAGCCCATATCCTTTGTGATAAGAAGGCCATTGAGTTGTGTACGCTTTCGGGAGAAACCATAATGGCGAGAGGAGATAAATAAACCAACCCTGCTGGTATGATTTTAATGCTAAAAGCAACAAGATACCTTCGTAAAGGACGTGTTGCCTATTTAGTATCTGTAACAACCGACAAGTCGGAACGAAAGATTGAGGATGTGTCGATCGCTGCCGAGTACCCTGACGTGTTTCCAGATGAGTTGCCCGGAACACCTCCTAATCGAGAAGTGGAGTTTCAGATTAATATTGTACCGGGTACAACTCAGATAGCCTGATCCCCTGCAGATTAGCTCCTACCGAGATGGTTGAGCTAAAGAAACAACTTGATAAGTTGTTGGAAAAGGGATCCATTCGACCGAGTTCTTCACTATGGGGAGCTCCGGTTCTTTTTGTCAAAAAGAAAGACAGTTCGATGAGGATGTGTATCGACTACCGAGAACTAAACAAAGTTACCATAAAGAATCGGTATCCACTCCCTCGAATCGGCGACTTATTTGATCAGCTCCAATGAGCAAAATGCTTTTCAATGATAGACCTTCGCTTAGGCTATCATCAGCCAAAAGTCCAAGAAAAAGACATATCCAAGACGGCCTTCAGAACTCGATATGGTCATTTTGAATTCACGGCCATGTCGTTTAGACTGACGAATGCTCCGACAGCATTCATGGACTGATAAATCGCATATGCAAACCTTACTTGGATAATTCGTAATCGTATTCATAGACGATATACTTATTTACTCCAAGAGTAAGGAGGAACATGCCGATAATCTGACGAAACGTTACGCTAGTTCTCAAAATGTGAATTTTGGCTGTCAGAAGTACGGTTTCTCGGTCATGTCATTAACACAAATGGCATACAAGTAGACCTAGCAAAGATTGAGGCTATTTCCAAATGAGAAATCCTGAAAACGCCAACCGAAGTGTGAAGCTTTCTCAGTTTGGCTGGATATTATAGAATATTAATCCAAGATTTCTCAAGGATTGCTATTCCTCTAACTTCGCTGACTCGCAATTGAGTAAAATACGAATGGGGAAGCAAGCAGAGACATTTAAAACGTTAAAGCAAAAGTTGAGCAAGCACCAATACTAGCTTTGCCAGAAGGCAACGAAGGCTTTATTTTTTTACTTCGATGCATCACATACCGGGCTTGGTGTGTGCTAATACAAGGAAACAAAGCATCGCCTATGCGTCACGACAACTAAATACATACGAAAAGAACTATACGATTCATGATTTGGAGTTAGGTGCCATAATATTCGCATTGAAATTATGGAGGCAATATCTCTATAAGTCAAGTTCACGGTATTCACCGACCACAAAAGTCTGAAATGCATCTTTAGTCAGAAAGAACTAAACATGAGGCAGAAAAGATAAATGGAAGTCCCGAGTGACTATGACTACGAAATCTGTTATCATGTGGGCAAGGCTAATGTTATGGCCGACGCTCTAAGCCGAAAAGAAAGAGAAAAGCCTAGAAGAGTCCGTGCCTTAAGACTCGACCTTATGACTCAAATAAAAGAGGCACATAAATCCGTCTTGGAAAAGGCAAACCTCGACCAAGAAAGCATGAAAGAAATGTTGAGCAACTCGTCAAAGGAAATGACAACATTCTAAAGATGAACAAGAGGATATGGATACCTATATATGGAAACTTACGAGAAAGGATTCTCGAAGAGGCTCATAAATCTAAATACACTATGCACCCAGGAGGTGATAAGATGTACAAGAACTTGTAACCCAATTACCAGTGGATCGACATGAAAAAGCACATTGCCGTGTATGTTCCAAAGTGCTTAACTTGCTCCAAGGTTAAGGTCGAACACCAAAAGCCATCTGGATTATTACCACAATTAGAATTACCATTATGGAAATGGGAAATGATAACCATGGATTTTATCACAAAACTTCCTCAAACCAGTCGAGGGAATGATACCATTTGGGTTATCATTGAGAAAGTGATGAATTGAGAAGCAAGATTGCTCTTTGATCAGCCTCTACCTAAGCAACATAGGCCAGGTAGTCAGTTTCTTTGTTATTAGCAGTGGTAGTTGGTGATGGTGCCGGGTGAGAACCATCAACATGGTGAAAAAGCTTCCGGTAGGTAAGAAGAGAGATCATTTGGCTTTTCCATAAAAGATAATTGGATCAATTAAGCTTGAATGTGATCATATGAAACACCGTGGCAAGAGGCAAAGTGCCATCATTTGAGGAAGAGGCCATGACTGATTGATGGAAGATTGATCGATGAGAAGCGGGAAGGTGGGAGGATTGGCAGAGAGAGAATAGGAAATGTGGGGAAGGGGAAGAGACAAGGTCTTGGCTGATACCATATAGATTGGTAAGCCACACCTTGAATGTAGGTGTGATATGTATTTATAAAAGAGATAATTACTATTAAGGAATACAAGTATAAAACATGTACATGTACTATACACCTCTAACTATTTAATTCTAACAGTATACATACGATATCATACAAAACGGACATAATACTATTTAAATTATCTATCCATATAAATTTCTATGTACTTTCAATTATCAATTAACTCTAGTAACTTTATAATTAAAGACTATATATAAGTTAAGTGAAGTGGTTGGAAGAGATATGAATAATCTTCGATACGTTTGCATAACACACTAGCTAATCTGCACGCATGATCGAAACTTATTGATGATATGTGTTTACAAGCATTGGCCTCATCAGGTGTCAACTACTAAACAGGAGAATAATGGTCTTGGATTCCGACAATGTGGGTCAAATCTGTTACCACCTGCGTGCAGTTGAACAAATTAAAAACATGATCTACTTAATTGAAGAGAGTAAAGTGTCATTTTCGTCCCCGTGGTTTGGTTATTTTAGCCATTTCCATCGAAAAAAACTTGTTTTTAGCTATTTCGTCACTGACTTTTCAAAATCTAGTCGTTTTTATCCACCTGACTAACCCCGTCTACATTTTAACGTTAAATCAGAGACAATTTTGGTTGAATCAGAGGCGATTTGGTTAGATTTTAATCCTATGAATTTCAAACCGACCCCTGATTTAACGTTGAAATGTAGACGAAGTTGGTCAGGTGGATGAAAATGGCTAGATTTTGAAAAATCAGGGATGAAAAAACTAGAAATTTTTTTTTTGGATGAAAGTGGCTAAAATGACACTTTACTCTAGTTAAGAAGTTGAAGAAGTTTTATAAAGTACCTCTGATATGGAGCATCGTTCTCTCGGGTCATAAGACAAACAGTTTTCTAAAAGCCGGACAATCAAAACCAGTTGAAGAAGGTTCATATCGTCTTTTATTGACGGGTCTACTAACTCCATATACACCTTCTCTTCTAATAGTGGCCTTGCCTGCAGATCCCATTGGTCATAATCATAATATAATATGTTTTCATGTATGTAATTAGTATACTACTTAATTACCCATCTCAAAAAGCTTTCCCCCCGAGTCTCTTCAAGAGTCTTTCGACCCGTTAGTAGTTCAAGAAGCACCACTCCAAATGAATAGACATCAGTGTCGCTTGAATCAGTCCCAGTTTCGCCATATTCAGGTGCCAGATACTCGAAAGTCTTAAGGACCCTTGCTTCGGACATGTGATTCAAGTCCTCGTATGGGTTTTTCATGAGACCAATGTTGGCGAGCTTCAAAGAGTTCAAATTCCCATTTTATTTAATTTAATTAATCAACTGAGATGCTATATATAACTAAATAGATCATGAGTTTTGTACCCGTGGTTGAAAGTCATGAGTTAGAAGAATGTTTTTTGGTCTCAAGGATCCAAAAATGTTGTTGGAATGCAAATATTGCAATCCTTTGCAAGTTCCTAGGGCTATTTTCAGTCTTCTCTCCCATGTCAACTCTTTACTTCTTGCTACATGCATACACATATAATTAATTAAGGCAAATTGTATTTTTCATATTTCAAACTATGACCCATTGGCCGATAATAATCCATACTAACAGTTTGGCTGGTGATGATCCTAACTTTCATTTTTGTTGTTAAGGACAGTCCCAGTAGCATAATCATCAAAGATTTACACTTGATTTGTTCACACTCTATTCAAAATCACAATTTTGAGTAAAATTAAGTGTAAATTTATTATGATTATGTTACTAGGATTGCCCTTAATAACAAAAGTGAAAGTTGAAACAATCACCAGTCAAACTGTTAGTATGGATTATTATCGACCAATAAATCGTTTTTGGATTAGAGTAAAGTGTCATTTCCGTCCCTGTGGTTTGGTCATTTTAGCCAGTTTCATCCATAAACGTTTTTTTTTAGTTTTTTCGTTCCTAACTTTTCAAAATCTTGTCATTTTCATCCAATTGACTAACTCTGTCTACATTTTAACATTGAATCAATGGTCGGTTTGAACTCCATAGGTTAAAATCTAACTAAATTCCCCATGATTTAACCAAAATTGCCCCCCTGATTTAACGTTAATGTAGACGGAGTTAGTCAGTTTGATGAAAATGGCTAGATTTTGAAAAGTCAGGGACGGAAAAGCTAAAAAAAAAATTTATGGATGAAACTGACTAAAATGGTCAAACCATATGGACGAAAATGACACTTTACTCTTTGGATTATTAAAATCCAATTTGGGTTGAGCAACTCTTTGAACCATATATATATAGTTATAGTATTAGTTACCTGATAAATGTGTGGTGAGTGATTCATGGCAGACATACTCGTACACAAGGAACCTGTGATATCCTTCGGAGCAAAATCCAAGCAGTGTTGCTACATTTTCATGTCTGAGGTTGCCGAGTGTTAGCGCAAGCGATCTAAACTCGTATTCTTTGATTGTGGCAAAAAAATGCTTTCTTATCACAATCTGCAATCCACTGGGCAAAGTTCCTTTATAAACCCTCTTTCTGGATCTAGATAACATATACTTTTGGGAAAACCCGTATGTCAAGTAAGCGAGTTCTGCATAACTCAACTGTGTAAAGAAGCCCGGACCGTTCAACAACAGCCTCTCGTGTCCACATACTGTACAATTATTCTCGTCAAATATCAACTCCTGCATATCTGATTAAAACAGAACCATCAACTTATAATATATAAACCAAAATTAGTTAATTTGTCATACTCACTTGTAGAATTAGTTCCAATATTAACGTCCTCGCGCTTGGGATCTCTTAAAATTTCTACACGACCCGTACGACTCATCGTCAAGATCGTGCACGTAAGATTATCCAGGACATACTTTTGATCTTCCTTCTTTAGACTGCATGCTTAACATAATTAATTAAAGAGACTTAAAACTGAGATTTATGTTTCTGTTTAAATACAAGAAGATTTCTTTATATTGATAGGGAAAGGTGTTGAAGTTTTGGGTGAAAAATAAGTTTTTTCACTAAGTTGTAAAATGACCTTTTGCCAACTTTGGACACAAATAAGCATATGTAACAGATCTAAATATTCTTATTTCTTTCTATGTTTGTGTTCTCTTACGTGAAACTTTCACTAGGAAACAAACCGCATCCAAAATGGAGCTAATATTAATAAGATATCGATGCTCAAAGTTGAGTATTTAGAGCTGTGAAAATTCAGCTTTTCTTAAGTAGAAAAGTGAGGAAACTTGTCCTACATCATTGGGATGACAAACCTTTGAGTGAGTTATAAGGATGAACACTCATTTAGGACTCTTACCTAATAAGGAATTACACTCATTGGATCCAGTTGAGCAACTGTGCCTGGGACGAGGGCGATGGATGTTATGTGGCGTTTTGATCTGGGTTCGGTCCTCGGGCACATGGCGGGTGACGTGGGGCGGCATCCGGGCTCCGTGCCCGGCCTCTACGGCGTGCGTTGATGGCGTCCGGAATCCGGGTAGGCGGGTCATGTACACGGATGGTGTCTGGAAGCCTACGCGGTTCGTCCATGCGGCGTGTCCGGCTAGCCTACATGTGACAGCGCGGATGACACAGGTACACGGCGTGCACGGCCTAGAGGGTGGAGCCCGGTCCACGTGTCTGTGTGCCATGCAACGTCCACGGCAGGTGCGCGACTTGTCGTGTGGACCTGGTCCACGTATCCGCGTCCAGATATACGCGCGCGGCCCTTACGGGTGAAGTACAGTCCACGTGGCGTGTGCAGCTATACGCGCGGATCCGTGTCCACTGCATCAACAATCCGTAACCGTTGAACAGTTTCCTGTTTTACAACTCTTCAGACTTAAGTATTTAACAGTTACGAATTAAAATTCAAAAACCAAATAAATAGCATTGAAGACGTTTAATTCTCATTATATACGTTTTTAAATTTGATCAGATGTTACGATTCTTATTTCCTGTATAAATACAAAGACTTGCTTGGCATTTCTAGACACTGAAAATCACATAACAAAACGGTAATATTTTGCAAGAACTCCCAATCTCTACTCTCTTCTTCTCAAGGTACTCTTTCAAATTTAGGAATTCCCCCCGGCTGTATACACAACTTCGGTCGTTCTACCCTGGGAAACATTCGAGTTCTCTTGGGAGACTCATAATTTGTTTTAAGGGACATGTGCTAAACATGAAGCCTTGGTCATGAAATTCGTTTTAGTTCATTGTATTTGTACTTTTCTTTATTTCCATTGTAAAAGTATGGTAATTTACTGCTTTTTTTATTTCTTGTATCGTAATTTATAATTTATACAAGTGTAAGTCTTATATTTTTGGCGGACGGTCAATACAAAAGGTTCAAATGATAATTAGTTTTTTATGTGATAACCGTGATAAGTGATAACCACTCTCAAACAATCACATAATTTCTAAATTATTTTCTCTTTTAACTATTAAAAGAGTATTTAAGTATCTTGAACATAAATACGGAAATGAAGAATCTTACATGTACGTACCACGTAATGTTACATATACGTACCACATAATGTTACATATACGTGACACATAGCGTTATATATATGTAACACTAACATAATGATAATTTTTACATATACGTAATACCATGTTTGAGAGTGGTTATCATGGTTATCACATAAATATTGGTTATCATTTGAACCTATATTGATAATAGAGTTGTATATATAAGATACTGTGTTAATATAATACGAGTAAGTATTAAACTGATAAACAAGGGAAGCTAAGCAAAATGTTCGTATATAGAGATTGGATGATGACCTGTCTAGCAGCACATAGGTTGCACCAAAATCCTTAGCAACCTGGACTGCCAACTCTTTCATGGAGTTTCCTGCCTCTGCTGATGTGTCAAAATCAATCTGTATCATATCATATTAAACTAACTTACTACCTTTCATATTTAGGTTTAAATTTTACACACACAAGTTATATATCAATTTCAATACAAAACCAATCTAAGTATAAAGGAAACTGTACAAACACATCTACATGTTGCATTAAATGTGGTAATAAAATACTTATATAACACCATAATCGTCTCTTTTACTACATTTGATAGCACTACGTACATGTGCTTATTACGTCACTCGTGCTTCTCTACTTAAAACATATGCTTCTCCTAGTCGTGGTCACATCAAACAATTAAAATGTCGTCTCAAACAACTCTCCAAAACATCTACAGAATCCATTACCTAGTATATGCAAGACATAAAAACAATTGTTGATGAATTGGCCATATTAGGTAAAAAAAATATGGATGATAAAGATGTCATAGATGCAATCTTGAATGGGCTTGATCAAGCCACCTACAAAACCACTTCTAGATGCCATCCATGCTAGAGATTCCACCATCTCATTCACTGAATTACATGAGAAACTTATCAACCATGAGTTGTCCCTGTTACAACAACAACCTCTAATGGTATACATCAACCAGCTTTGGTATTTTATGTCCAAAACAGAAACATGGGCAAACAGGGGGCACAATCAGCCTTCCAACACCGACAGCACAATGCAGCTTCTGGCCTGCTTCCCACGCCAACCCAAACCAATGGAGAAAGACCTTTTCTTGGCAAATTCCAATGGTGTCACCAAAGGGGTATACCCACTCAAACTGTCCTCTTTTTAAACAGGCACATCCAATGATTTTTGTTCTTCCCTTTAACCGTGTCTCACAGGTTAAGAACACACAAGTGCATACCATGAACACAAAGAATGGCACCTCCACAAACTGGCTTATTTTATGGCGGGGTTTCCCGTCATATCACCGATGATTTGAACAACCTTTCTCTTCACGCCCCATATCATGGAACGAAAGCATTCGTCATCGGTGATGGTTAAAATTACTCATATTGGCTCTCTAATTATCGAAACTCATAACACACCTCTCATCCTTCATAATGTGTTGTGTGTACCTTCATTATCTAAAAACATCAAATCCATCTCTAGATTATGTTGTGACAATAACCTTTCACTAAAAATTTACTCTTGTGTTTTTGTTATTAAGGATCGAGCCTCCATACTCAAAATCCTCCAAGGAAAGGCAATCAAAGGAATGTATGAGCTTCGCTCCTCTTCCTCATCTTCACCTTCGGTCTTCACCATGCAAAGAACGGACTCAACAACTTGGCATCATCGTTTTGGTCACCCGCACAATAAAGTTTTAAAACTTTTATCTACCTTTGTTTCTTTTCATTTAATCATTAATGATAACTGTAATTCTTGTCACGTTAATAAAAGTCATCGGTTACCTTTTTCCAATACTTCTCTTTCATCTAGTGCACCTCTTGATTTAATATTCTCAATTGTATGGTGTTCTCCATTCACTTCATTTTATTATTACAAATATTATATTATCTTTGTTGACCATTTTACAAAAATATTTATGGTTTTATCCCTTAAAACATAAGTCTGATTCCCTCTCTACATTCACTAGGTTCCAAAACTTAGAGAAAAATTTCTTCAACCGAAAATAAAACAACTATTTTCCGACAACGGGGTGAATATGTGAAGCTTCAATCTCGTCTCAATTCTTGTGGCATATCTCATCTTACATCGCCACCTCATACACCCAAACACAATGAATATGTTGAACGCCGCCACCGACATATTGTCGAAACCGGCCTCACCTTATTATCCCATGCCAAGCTACCCGTCATCTTTTGGCCCTTTACTTTTACCACGGCCGCCTATCTTATAAATAGGCTGCCCACACCTACACTAAATAACCAATCACCCTTTTACAAACTATTTCAAAAACACCCTAACTATAACAAACTCTGAAGCTTCGGTTGTTTATGTTATCCATGATTCTGACCTTACTCCCTTCACAAATTACATCCAAGATCTACAACACAAAGTGCCTACTACTCTCTTAATCCGATAACTTACAAAATATATTCCTCAAGACATGTCATTTTCATAGAAATTGATTTTCCATTTGAACGTCTAACAAACTCCTTCTCCAACCAGCCCATTATATTGACAGATTGGGATCCTATTTTACTACCCATTCAAACATCAAATAACCCCACCACTACTACTTCTGAACCAATCCCACACCACTATCCACTACTACATTACACACTACCACCACTTCTTCAACTCCACACAAACCACCCACTGCTCCCATGGAATCAAATCTCACACTACCGTTTCTCCCTCACAAAATAACCATGAACACTTGAGACCCTTAATCTCTCAAACTGTAACCACACCTCCTCCCAAACCTATTATCCGACTTCCAAACCAAACCCTCGGTACTACAATTCTGGTTTTTTATTAGCTTGACACTAATACTCCCTCAGTTCCTTCCGAACCATCAAATATTACTCAAACTTTAAAACACACGTCATGGCGTCAAGCCATGCATTAAGAGTATGATGCCCTTGCACGTAACAATACTTGGAATCTTGTCCTATCTCCTCTTGCTCCTAAATAGTCGGTTGCAAATGGGTATATCGCACAAAAGACAAAATTGATGGTTCCGTTGACCGGCTAAAAACCCGTTTTGTTGCCAAAGGTTTCACCTAATGGTCAGGCATTGATTATGTTGAAACCTTCAGTCTCGTCATGAAACTAACCACTCTTCTTCTCGTCCTCTCTTTAACCGTATTCCAAGGTTGGTCCTTATAACAATGCTTTCCTTCAAGGGACATTAAACGAAGATGTTTTCATGGCTCAACCACCGGGGTTCATCAACCCGTCTTTTTCCACACATGTTTGCAAGTTAAACAAGCCATGTATGGCCTTTGACAAGCCTCTCGTGCTTGGTATGATGAAATCAAATCCTTAATAATCTCACATGTGTTCAAACCAACCATTTCAAACTCTTCTCTCTTCAAGCTCACAATCTGTTCCTCACCCATATTCATTCTAGTTTATGTTGACGATATAATTAACACGGGCCCATCCAACCCTATGATTACTCGTTTCATTCATCTACTATCTGCTAAATTTTATTTAAAGCACCTTGGCACTTTATCTTACTTTCTTAGTATTGAAGTCCTACCACACTCTCATGGCATCCTTCTCTAACAAAAGAAGTATATTTTCGATATTCTTCACAAAACCAATATGAGTGATTGCAAGCCAATTTCCACACCGATCACGTGTTCTAAACCGCTCACTTTACATGGTGGTACCACTCATCAACCCAACCGAATATCGGATCATTGTAGGAGCTTTACAATACTCATCTCTTACTAGACCGGATGTTGCCTTCTCCGTTAAAAACTAGCTACTTAAACATTTTATTTCAGTGTTAAAACAGTTCTCATGATTATCAACATATATGTTAGCTCTTGAGTATTGAATATAATTTCTTAATCCATGTGTTTAAAGTTTAAGGTCCTTTATGTAAATATTGTAAAGTGTGTACATATTGTAAGTCAAGGGTTAAATGTGTTAAAGCCCAAATTAGAAACCGTATCATCAAAAGGACGCGTTGATTCAGTTAGGTTAAATATGAACGAATGGTCATTGTATTCGTTAGTTAGTCAGGGAAAATTGTTGATCCCTTCTAAGATTAGAGGGAAGTTGGGTAAATGATCTCTACGTCTGTTAGCTAGAGCTAGAAGAATGGCAATTGATACCAATATTAGGAAGATGTTACGAATGTGATCTCTACCTTCATTAGAGAAAATGAATCCTCTCTACGTTGGTTATCTCTCATCCCTAATTACATAAAGTTTTTTTAGTCTAATGTCATGTTAAAAAGCAAATATTTTTATAAAAGTGTTCATTAATATTAAGATGATTACTACACGTAAAATGGTAGCTAATCATTTAATAATTTTTTTTTGAACGGCTTGGGCTCAACTTGCATGTTCCATCAGGGGAGGCTCGTACATCAGTCTACCCATAAAACCCCCAAGGAATTCGAATATGCAGAGGGTGTTCCTAGTTTTTATTAAGTGCCCTTACAAGATTCGAACCCATGACCTCCACATAGGGGAAACCCTTTGGAAAAACCCCCTGACCACCAACGCAGAACCTTCATGGGCGGCTAATCATTTAATAATTCTCATAATTTTAACACGCCCATACACACACAAACACATTAATATCAACTGCAAATGTGATATGAAAAATAACTAATTAACCTGTCTAGATTCAGCAAGCCGGATTAAATGTTGGATCTCGATATTCGACTGAGTCTCATCTTGTTTGTCAATGATTTCTCTTTCTATTCTTTCATGTTTCTTTAGAATGGTCGCACTTGATTGCAGTCTAGTTCCTGGCGGGTGAAAACAAAACTTAACTTAATTAAAAAGAAAGAGTAAAAGGGTGTTTGGGATTGCTTATTTAACTCAAAAAGCGCTTTTTGTTAAAAGTGCTTATTAGCTTATGACTTTTTAAAAATGAGTTTTTAAAAAAATGTTTGGATTAGCTTTTGTGGTGGGAAAAGCCAATAAGTCAATAAGTTGTTTTTTAAAAAGTGTTTGTCTTAGCTTATTCACGTAAAATGACCAAAAAGGACACTTTTTTTAAAACCAAAATGATTAAAAAAAAATACCAAAATGATTCATAAAAAACGAAATATAAGAGGGTGTTAGAAAAAAAAATTTAAAACCAAAACGATCATGCAGACCTGCGATGGATGTTATCTAGGGTTTTGATCTGATCGTAATATATATAAGAGGGTGTTAGAAAATTGTAAGGGTAGATTGGTAATATTATATTGCAAAAGCCAAAAGTCATTTGAAAAGCCAGGATTTTGTGGCTTCTTAAAAATCAACTTTTTAGCTTTATCAAAAAGTTAAAACCAAAAGTGCTTTTACATTTGCCAAACACTTTTTTTAGCTTATTGGCTTTTGAAAAAGCCAATAAGTCAATAAGCAGTTTTCAAACGCAATCCCAAACACCCCCTAAATTTGCCCGGGTTTGACATGTTTAACCCTTTTACTTCAAAAGTGAATCTTTTAATATATCCGAGGTACATTTTTATAACAATTTCTGCCCCTACACTAACTCTGTTAACTTTTTATAGTTAAGTATACATTTTAGTTATTTTATTTCTAAGGTACTAGTTTAACCAATTTAGTTCAATAAAAACTTTTTTTTAATTTTTTGATAATTTATTTTACTTGTTTAAAAACCTTTTTTTTACTTTCTTAGAATAATTTTTTTTAGTTTTTTTTTTCTTCATAAAAAGTCTTTTTTAAAACATTTTAAAAACGTTTTTTAATGGACTGAAATGGTTAAACTAGTCCTTAAAAAATTACTAAAGTGCATCTATGTTTAACAGAAAAAGTTAACAGAGTGTTAGAGTTAGTAGCAGAGGCTGAAATAGTTATAAAAATAAAACCTCAGGGGCTGATATGTTAAAAGATTCATTTTTGAACTGAAAGGGTTAAACATGACAAACTACAGTTGGCCAATGCATTTAAATTAATTAAAAAGGTAGACAGATACATATTTGGCAATTAAATTAACCTGGTGTCACAAAACTTAACTTAAAAATAAAAGTTGGCCAATGCAATTAAACGACTAAAATGTACTTATATTTAACAAAAAAAAGGTTAACCTTAAAGAAGATTGGCACAGAAAACTTAACGTACAAGGAAACGTATGTGACTCAAATTCTTTGTTTTATTGAATGAATAAATAATTGACTTACAAATATCCTTTATATAAGCCTAATATCCTATTTCAATACAAATCCTTATTTGAATCAAACTAGAGGAAAAACTAACTCAAAATACCCCTAGACTTTGTAAGTCGGTCCTTTTTACCCGAACTTACATCACAAGATTAGTCTAACAAACCTGATGTCACAAAACTGGTGACAGAATTACTCCAACTACTTGTTTCATTCGGTGTGGGCTTTGAGAAGCATGTTCCGCAACCTAGAAGGGGAATCAAGGATGGTGGCTTGATGAATGGTTGCACCAATCTAAACAACCTAATCATGTCTCCTTGTTTGAGCACTGGCAGGCTCGTTATAACCCATCTCGCAAGATCTACACCTAAACCGGATGACACGATCACCACTCTTTCGACTCTTTCTCTTTGGAACATGTTTTAAATGTGATTTTGGATCAGTAAGCCCGCAATGGTGTGTGCTACCTACTTATAACATCTTTTTTGACTTCATGTGTTTCAACTTTTATGCATCGTACGGGGATTTCTAGGATGAATATTTTTTGTGTTCTCCACCAAACAAATCGAGGTTGTGGATCTCTAAGCTTAATTATATATTAGCTAGGGATTAACGGTAAAGAATAATTGAAGTTACCTAAACCTTTTAAGTATACGGGCACCAATAATGAAATGTTAATTCAGAATAAAGACGTACAGTTTCTAATACTACATGTCCATGCGACGCTTCACCAAGCATCACAACCCGCTACATAAAACAATTTCTAAATTTGATTTGTTACAACCTTGACCCCTTGACTAAATACAATTACATAAGACTCCAAAGCTTAACTTTAAACTAATTACAATTCTGACCCGCAACGGATTAAACATAAAACAGATTGGCATGCGAAGTGTAAATATGAAAATATTACAGATTTACCTTACGTTAAACGAACGAAAAATAATATCGTATAATGTTAGTAGTAAATAAGAAATCAAATATGTTTTAAAATATTTAACAAATGCATATAAACGAAAAAACGAACGAATATAAAATAACGAATCAGATATGTGTTCATTTTTATTCGTTTAACTATGTTATATGCACATGTATTACATGACCTTGTTTAATAGAAAAATGAAAGTAAATAATGTGTAAAAAAATTAAAATAATATGTAATAAAATTCTTTGTTTCCTTAATTAAGCAATAATTAGAATTTAAATTTTATATTTTTTTTTCTAATAAAAACATTAAGATAATTAAATTTTAAACTTCAAACTTACTTAAAATAGGGAAGATTTTAATGAGAAAAAATATGATGATAACACGTGATATTCTTTGAAATTATTTATTAGAATAGGAATTAAATGAATAATTTTTTTCTTATGTTCATTTATTTAACACAAGGAGATTGGTGGTATTATTTTGCTCCATCTAATCCCATATATTTTTTACTGGGTTAAAACTCATGTATTATATGGGTTGAATAAACATAAATTGTTGTAAACCATCAGTTTCTTTGAAAATTTATATGTTGAATGTTATTGATCAAATAGTTATTTTTTAAAAATATTTTATAAAAAGAACAAAAGAAATGTTCATTTATAAAAATATATATTTTATGAACAAACATATGTTTTTAAATAAAAACTTTTTATAAAAATAATTATAGAAATCATTAATATTTAATAGGAGAGAGAGGAGAGAAACAAAAAAATTAAAGAACATTGTATAATTAATAAGAGAGAGAGGCAGAGAAAAAATATTGAGGGTGAATATGAGAGTGACAATTGTTTCACAAAAACCTTTATTTATTATATAAAGTATAAATTCTATAGTTTTATGCACCATTTGATTCGAGTAATGGTTTACAACAAGTTGAACTTATCTTATTATTGTTTTTACCCGACCCATTTGACTCAACCCACTCTATTTTTTTTTTTTTTTGTTAAGCTCATAAAATAAAAAATCCATAGATCTGCCACCGAATCAAAAATTTATGTCTAGATAATAAATGTTTCAAACCGAAACGCACCAAACTTATTTGTTATTAGATTTATGTCTCAAATTAATTATTTTTGGCTAAAGTTTTAGGCCTAAATTCATTAATAAGTGGTTAAAAAACTAAACCCAAAGTTTAAGACCCAAGTCCATTATTTTGGGTAGTTTTTTTAGTGACTAACATGCTCACATGTAACTAGCTTGGCCTAGTGGAAAAGGTGTATAGTAAGACTTCTATAAAATGAAGAGGTCTTGGGTTCAAGTCTCACTTGTGATAAAAAAAAATGAAGGTCCAGGTTGGGCCAGGGGTTTTCTCACATATGGTGGGTTTTACTCCTGAGGGTGATGGAGATGATCGGGTGGGTCAGTGATCCAAATTGTTGTTAAAAAAAAACATGCCCACATGCAAAACTAAAAACCGACCCATAACTGAATACGTAAAACTAAAATAAAAACGGTTCTTAACAATGAAAAACTGAAACTGGTTACTAAAAATAAATGTAAAAGTTGGTTATTATGTAAATTAGTTGGTTATCAACGTGTGTGATAGTAGGAAGTGGTGTTGGTATTAGCAAGAACTTAGTTCGTGTTGAAGAACATCTATACTACTAACCGAATTAACCACCAACTATTTTAATTGTCAAACTCACTGTTTCATTAAATATTGTGTCGTTTCAACAAAACGTTATGATAATTCGTAGCCTATATAACGCAATTTCTGTGGCTATTTTAGGTAGGGATGACAATGGGTCAGGTTCAGGTAATCTCATACCCATACCCGGTTATAAAATCGTGTCCTATGCCCGGCGGATTACCTGTCGGGTATCTGGTATACCCGCGGGCATCGAGCATACATGTTAGTATCGCGTATCGGGAATGCGGGTATCGGATAATACTCGTCGGGTATATGTCGTGTACTTTTCTATAACTCTATTTTTTGTATCTATAAATACATATTATAAAATTTATTTGTTCACATAATAAACCTACTAAAATAAAGCATTAACAGGCATGGGTTAAAGGAAAATAAAATAAATAAATTTCGGGTGTATGATTCGGGTATATGGTTCGGGTAAACGGGTATGTGATTTCGGGCCGGGCATCACCTAACCCCATACCCGCTAAAAAAAATTAAAATTAATCCCATACCCGATCCCGTATCCGTCGGGTTTTGGGTATGCTCGTCCCGGATGTTTCAGGTTTCGGGTATACCCGACGGACTCGAGTTATTTTGCCATCCCTAATTTTGGGGAGAGTTCCATAACAGAAACATATATACTAATTCTTGATTTTTTTGAATTATCCGATTGAGATTTCAAGTGATATGTTGAAATACTTCAATCTAATATAATAGTGGTAACACGATTTAGAAAGATGATCTTGGAAATCACCTACAAATTATAACCATTTTGGAGGTCCAAAACAAAGGAAAAAGCGGGCCTTTTCCAACCTTCATTGTTACAAAACGCTCCTCATTTATCCAAGTTTTGGGATCAACAATAATATACGAAAAAGTCTAGATATTAATTGTATTTTAAATTAAAACAATCTCGTTGATGATTGTATTTTGAATATGCAATTATCATATAACCAGAATATATAATTTCCTTTCAACCCCAAAGTCTTAATGTTGAAAATATCAATGGAGAGGAAGTTCCCACCAGAGATTTATACATATTTATGTTTATAAATTGGTTAAAGTACTCGGAGTTATGATGTTAGAAATATTGAGCAAGTTGGACATATGTTAATGTGGGGAATGAAATACCTATTGATGTGAGAATATGACGACATATTTTTTGCCTAAGATTTTTAAAAGGCATAAAATCACACATTAGAGTTAGAGTGCGTTTTGGTACAAATATATTGATTATTTGCTTTCTTTGTCAAACCTGAAAATTAAATGAAGTTAAAACTTAAAAATTGGTAGCCCCTAAAAAATGGGGGCCCTCAGCAACAATTTATTTTTTTTATACAGTCAAGCCACCCCTGACACAAAGTTGTTCTAAAATAATATACAGTTTTTTATATCTGTTTAGCAAAACTAACTTATAATAAGTTAATAAGTTGGCAAATGGTAGATCAAAAGTAACAGTGTAGAAATGTGACATGTTAAGTTGTAAAAAATATGATACTAGTTTTATTGCAAATGTAGGGATCAGAATAATGCATGAACACATATATTTCGGACAACAGATTAAAATAATTCCCCATCTTCCATCTGACACCAAAATTCGATCCAAAAAGTAATTGAAGAATGACAGGAATGAAAATCGACGAAGAATTTGTGCCTGATAGGCGCATTGAGGTTGAAACAGACGATGAAGAAAACGAAGCCGAAATAGATTGCGACGACGACGACAATGATGAAATCGGATCCGACTGTGACATACCACCCTCTTCTCACTCCCATAACTGTACCAATGATCCCTGGCCTCAAACTTACAGGTCTCCATTCTTTCATTATCATAAGCGCGCTATAGACAATTAGACTATAGACATCACAAACAATAAAATTGCATATACGTAAACACATGCAGGCGGTCGATGGACATGTACACAATGCCCCTTCATCCTGTGACTTCCTTTAGGGGAACATCAGACTTGAATCTACCAATCAAGAGATCATTTGGTCTTACTAAAGATGAAACCAAGCCCCTCATTTCCTCAAGAAGCTTGGGGAAAGATCAAGTTCCTATCTCCTCACTCCCCATCAAATTATCTCAAACATCAAACTTAACAATCTCCGGCCTCCCGCCTCCTGTCGAGCAGTGCTCGTTTTCTCAAGCAGTCCTTAATGGTCAGACCAATCACTGTACAAAATAGTATGTATTCAGCATGTTTATTGTTATATATGTATATGTATATATGCAGCGATAAATGTGCTATGCGGCATAGGAATCCTGTCAATGCCTTACGCCTTTAAAGAAGGAGGGTGGTTGAGCCTTGTGCTTCTCATGGGATTTGGTGTTATTACTTGCTACACTGGAATATTGTTAAAAGTATGCTTAGAAAGATGTCATGGACTCCAAACGTACCCTGATATCGGACAAGCTGCTTTTGGTTATTTTGGGCGCGTGTGTATAGCTGTGAGTATATAACTATATTACTATATATGACCTGATATGATAGTTTCAATTTCAAATGTGGTGTAAGTAGTAACTGTTTCCAATTGAATGCAGGTGGTTTTGTACTTGGACTTGTTTGTAAGTGAATGTCCATACTAGCTGTTGGCTGCGTCTACTTAATTTTCAAGTTGTGTAATATCTGTTGTATACTACGTGCAGTCGTCTTGTGTGGAGTACTTGATAATGATGAATGATAACCTTTCATCACTATTCCCACACGCCCATTTGTATATTGGCGGCATTATACATCTTGATTCTTATCTCTTTTGTGCCATTATATCTACCCTCGTCATCCTTCCTACAGTTTGGTTGCGAAACCTCAGTTTACTCTCATACATTTCAGGTTAAACTGACATATGTATATATAATTATATATCCTTCATAATCACAAATAAATATATACAAATACAGACCATTTTGTGATGTTTATAAGTAGATTTATCGGTTATATTATCTAAAATAAAAATTAATTTTGTGAGCAGTTGGAGGAGTTGTAACATTGGTGGCTGTGGTGGTGTGCTTGCTATGGCTAGGGGTGGTTGATGGGATCGAATATCACCCAATCCGAACTGCACTAGACTTAGGGAACCTGCCTGTTGCCATTGGTCTTATTGGTTTTTGCTATGGCAGCCATTCTGTTTTCCCCAATATCTACACTTCAATGAAAGAACCTTCAAGATATCCATATGCGCTTATTATCAGGTCACTATTATTATTATTTTACATAAGAATATGAGGATGGATCTAATATAGTTGTTTGTGAACAAATGCAGCTTTTCTGTATCTTTTGTTATGTATACCGCAGTAGGAGTATACGGGTACCTGATGTTTGGGGACTCTGTGAAATCTCAATTCACTTTAAATATGCCCACACATTATGTCACTTCCAAAGTCGCAGCGTGGACTGTGGTAAGTATGAAGATAATACCATCTTCGTCAAACTTTGACGTTTGTTTCCATGATTGATTGATTGATAATAAAATGAAATGCAGGTTGTTGCGCCTGTTACAAAGTTTGCCTTGACACTTACACCTATTGCATACGGTATCGAAGAACTGTTGCCTCCGGCTCAACAGAGCTCATATGCTGTCTCAATAATCATAAGAACCATCCTAATGGTTTTAATTTTACTTGTAGCTCTAACAGTTCCATATTTTGGTAAGTATTCATTCAAATTCCTCCAACTTTTATGATTTGATGCTTGCTAATCAATCAGTCGTCCGTCTGTCTATCTACAGGAGTTGTGATGGCCTTGACTGGATCCGTACTTGAGATGCTGGTGGTAATTAATTAAATTAATTTTCCCATTTGTATTCTTTATTTGATGCTTGCTAAACAATGTTGTTGATTTTCCGATCAGTCTATAATCTTTCCTTGTGCTTGCTACTTGCGGTTGCTACATGGTCATACGACGACACTTGAGGTTCATAACTAACTTTCTTATTCTATTGTATAGCTTGTGTCCTGGATTGTCAAGTGGTTGTTTGTTTGTTTGTTTGTTGCAGATTACAATGTGTTCATTGATGATTTTGTTGGGACTTGTATGTGCTATTATTGGCACTTATACATCACTTGCAAGCATACCTGCTTAAATTAATCAAGTTAATTGTTGCAGAATGGTTGTAAGTTGTGTTTTTGTATGAATGAATATAATTATATATATGGGTAAAGACAAGTGTTTGATTGGAAATTTTGTATTTATTTATTTAAGCAAAAACCCTTTTATTAAATTTTACAATTTGCCCAAGTAAGGTAATTGGTTTATCTATCTCTATACTAAAATTCATATTTAAAAATAAAAATTTTATATGTTAAAATATATTAATAACTCTACATTTGAAAGTGACGTGAATAGTAGATCGATCCTATTGATGAAAATTGTCGGCTAGGACACATGGCGTTAGTAGATTGAGTGGTTTTTTTTGCTTTTTTTCTTTTGGTTTACCCATTTGTTTTCGGTGTTTGTGTATTAATAATATTTAGTTCGAACCTCTAAAAAACCTTAGTTGTCCTGGTGGTCGCCGCCCCTTTTCTCTGGCCTCGCATCCACCTCACCCACCTGTTTGAGGTGGTTTTTTTTTTCATTTTTTGTTAACCTTATATTTTTACTATTTTTACTTGGTTTTAATTTTACGTTGCAAAACTTAACGCTCACGTTTTGTAACAATTACCGCGAGTTGCTGCACCGTCGCGGAGCACGGTTTCCCTTATTAATTAGAAAATTGAAAATGGATAAGATTAAGAAAGTGGGATATTATTATTTTAAGTAAAAAAAAGATGTTGGAAGCAAGCAAAAGTATGGGCAAGTTAAAGCAATTGATCTGGAGATGGAGGAATTGGGAGTCGGTCAGTCTCTTCCTTCTCTTGATTCCATGGACGAAGATCCCTACAGGTTTTCATCTCAATCTCATCTCCGTTTATGATTTCATCTTTATTTCTAATTTCAGAAATTAGGGGAAACTCAAAACTAGTGATATGATATGTCAAAATAGTTTCAGATCCATCCAGATTATAGGTTAATTTGGGCATATCTTATTGTCATCGATTCAAAGTCATTGGATCACCGATCTATTTGTTTTGGATCTTTTAACTTTTAGGGTTTTTTTTTTTGATAAACCCACTCCCCCGACCAATACCCTACTAACCGGTCAGAACAAGGTAAATCGCGGTCTAAGTCGGGTAGGTAGCCTTGTGAAGAGATTATAACTTTTAGGCATTTGATGCAGGAAGAAGAGGAAATTCGAAGATGAAATTTTGGATGTTCGTGTTGCAAAACACACATGTTTGTCTTTGGAGACGAAATTGTCGGCAGTAGATAGCAACAGCTGTTCAGAGGATGCAGGTTCCATCATGTCTGTATCCGCTCATGATTCTCATTCGACTTCAACATCAACATCATCGGTTAATTGGAGTGGCGACACAAAAACGTGTGTCACAAGTCCAACTTCTGAGGATTGTAGCTCAGAATGTGCATATGAATATGAATATGAAACCAAAGAATCAATGGTGGAAGATTTGTTTTGCGCCAATTCGGCAAATAAATCTGTGCTTTCATCAGGAAGATGGAATGTCAAACAAGGTAGTTCATAAATAGCCATCCATCGTCGTTTATAGTGTTTCGTTTGCTTTCTAACTTGATGCCGATTAACGCAGATACTGAGCAAGGAGCTGAGAAGCTCACCATTGATAAAGAGTTTGAACAATATTTTTCAATGCTTATGCTATAGGTACCCACCCCCCTACTTAAATTGTAACTCTCACTTTTGTTTGTTATATATTGCCTCTATCTTGTGTTATGCTTCTTTTTGTTCCTGACCACATATATAAAAGCTTCTATCTATAAATGGGCGGATGGGACTAGAGCCGAGCTGGTCGGTTATGTTTTATAATTTCTGTATCATCGAGCCTCGGTGCTATAGGCCAAGTGTGGTGTTGATTAATCTTGTAATGTAGCATGTCTATTGGTAATCATCATTTGGTTTTGGTAAGTTTGATTAATTCATATGTTTCTTTTACACTGATAGTCCTTTTGATCCCTAAGTTTTATTTATTTCCCTCTTGGTTCCTATTGTGCACAAACAAAAAAGATGGAAAATGGGTCTTTGGGGCTTTTTCTCGTGGTTGAAGGGAGTTGGCACGAGGTGGAGACGAACTGTGTTTAAAAAAGCGCCCTAAGGCGCTGCCTTAAGCGCTAGGCGCCCAAGGCGCTGGGCAAAACGCCTCAAATGGCTGAGGCGCCCAGGATACATGAAGCGCCCTGAGGCGCCGCCTCAAGCTTGAGGCGCGAGGCGAGGCGCCGCTTCATGTATTTTCACGTTTTTTTTTACTTTTTTGTTATGAATTTGAGTTCCAATTGCAGTTCCTCTTTACTTAAATCAGTTTTTTCTTGAATAGGACGAATATTTCTTGCAAGTTTTGTGAAAATTACTCAAAGGAGGAGTTTTTAGACTGAAAACAACATTTAGTGGGAGGTTTTAAGAATGTTACTAAATTTTTTATTACTTTTTTTAGCTTAGCGCCTCGCATACGTGAAGCCCTCGCCTCGCGCTTTTTTAAACCAAGGAGACGAACAATGTTATGCGTCGGGTTGGTTCGGTGGTGGTTTGTGTCTGTGTGGGTGGTGCCGGGACGCCAATTAGTGGATCCACAGTGACTTGGACATGGAAAAATGATGGAACAGTGGTGGAGAAGGTTAGTGTTGGCTTCTGTTTTGGTTTTATGGTGGTAATGGTTGGAGATGACGGATATGGGAGGGGGAGGAGCTTTAGGCTATGTATAATGATTTCACTAAAAGTGAAAAATGCCCCGCCACATTAGAGCCTTTATTAAACCGAATTACTAAGGTGTGTAATTGTTTCACTATATATATACACACACACACAAGAAGCACCCCACTCCCCTTGGAGCCAATCACAGCCCCGCCCCACGCCCTCGATAACGTGTAGGGGGACGGTGTTCCGCGCTCATTCACGGGCCACGTGGTCCACCCCCCCCTTTCACAATCCCATTACATATTGCCTTACTTGAAGACCCCACCTCATGTCCTGGATAACACCTTAAGGGGCGGTGTTTCACGCCCATTCACGAGCCACGTGGTCCATGACCCCTTTCATAATCCCATTACACACTTGAAGAAGATGGGGCTGGCTTGGGTTTACTATTTAAGTGGGCCCCATTACACATCTTACATGAAGATGGAGCTGGCGTGGGTTTACTATTTAAGTAGGTCCCACCATTTCTAGTAAATCGTAAGCATTTGTATGTATTTAATATATATTATTATAATATTAATTGGGTCCCACCATTTAATTTTTATTTTGTTTTTTAGTCGTGAGTATTTTGGTTATTCTTAAAAATTTAACAAAAAAGTTGTTAATGAACATCCGTTCCAGGGACCATTTGCGTTGTCTTTGAGTGAACAGTAGGGACTAAAAGTGTAAGAAAGGTTGAACAGTAGGGACTAAAAGTGTAAGAAAGGTTGAACAGTAGGGACTAAAAGTGTAAGAAAGTTTGAACAGTGGGGACCAAAAGTGTAAGAAAGGAAACGTAGAGATCAAAACTGTAATATAAATATAAACTGTGAAGTGTAAATATCATAGTCACTTTTAAAAAATATTAAAAAATTAATAGAACTGAACAGTATTTTTATAAATATACAAATTGAACAGTAATATTTTCTTTCTTCTTCACTCATAACCATTTTAAGTCACTCTTTAAAATATGTAGAACTCACTCACAAATATATACAAAACCTGCCATGAATGCTCTAACTAAAGGAAATCTATGTAAATTATTGTACTTAGAGTAAACTGTCATTTTCGTCCCTGTGGTTTGGTCAAAATTGCCACTTTCATCCAATAGTTTGTTTTTTTTTAATCTGGGTCCTCGTGGTTTTAAAATATTGCCACTTTTATCCTCGTGGTTTTAAAATCTTGCCACTTTCATCCAGTCAGCTAACACCATCCATTTTTCTCAGTTAAATGAGGGGTATTTCAGTCATTTTACGTATTTGTTTTATTTCTTCATCTTTTTTACTCTCACTTTTTAATCATAGAAACAAGCGACGGAGGTGTTTCAGTGGTGCTCGCCGGAAACTGGTCAAGAAAAGAGGAAGAAGGCCAGCAGGGGGATGATTAAATTAGAGGTTAAATTGGGGATGATTAAAAAGTGAGAGTAAAAAAGATGAAGAAATAAAACAAATACGTAAAATGACTGAAATACCTCTCATTTAACTGAGAAAAATGGATGGTGTTAGCTGACTGGATGAAAGTGGCAAGATTTTAAAACCACGAGGATGAAAGTGGCAATATTTTAAAACCACGAGGACCCAGATACAAAAAAACAAACTATTGGATGAAAGTGGCAATTTTGACCAAACCACAGGGACGAAAATGGCAGTTTACTCTTGTACTTATTACTAGTTTTATTTTGTTTCACATCTATACTAATAAATAAAGGTTTGAGGTGGATACTTGTCACTTTCTTGTACCTCCTCATATTAGTTTTCACGTCTCTCTCCTACTAAATGCATCTCTATCTTATTAAATTATAAATATATTATTAAAGTAAAATACTAATTATATTAAATAAGAATATAGAATAGAAAATCAAAATATAACTAATTAAAGAAAAATACTAATTTGTTATATACACACATTTCCACTTGATATATCTCGAGACGATCATAATAATCTAACAAATTAGGATATATTTATAAATTTTATTTTTTTTAATATGCAATCTCGTGTAATACACGAGATTCTAACCTAGTTCTATAAATAACCGATCAAATAACATCTCATGTGCTAGAATACACTTCATATGTATTTCTTCATAATGACCATGCACTGTAAATTTTCTTTTTAAAATAATGTATAATAGGTTAAAAGCCTGTGTATTACACGTGTTGAATAAATAAAATGTTATATACTTCGTGATAAAAATTTTGTATTTTAAAAACCCGTGTAATACACGGGTTGAATAAACTGGTATATAACATTGGTTGAATTATTTATAATTAAATAATAAGTATCCGTAATTAGATTTATATTAAAAATCTAAAAATAAATTCTTTTAATATCATTATTAAATATGAGAGAGAAATAGAAACGGAAAAAAAATGATAGAGATAACCAGAAAATAACATGTGTCCATAGAATTTTATTTATTAATATAAATATTATTATTTGATAATATTATTTAACAGAAGAGATAAACAGAAAAATTAATATTTAATAGGAGAGAGAAGCTAAAAAATAAATATGAGGAGTAACTCATGATTTTTCTTTATTATATGGTATAGATTTCGAAATCGTTATTAAAAGTATCACATTCCATTCTTCTTTACAACTTCAAAGAAAGAAGATCCGTCTTCTAAGCTCCTGCTATTTACCGTTCCTAATTTCAAATTGCAACTCTTTTTACTAATCGCAAATGTACGAAAAGGAAAATGCCTATCAACACACTAGTTCACCTGATCGAGTGATTTCTTTCACAAAGCTAGCCAACAAAAAATACATCCTAAAGCACCGAGGGACGAGCGATTTCAACGGGTGAGCACTGGGCGATTTCAGCAGTGAGGTCGAACGACTTTAAGGGGTGACCGATGAAGCGTTTGATAGGCGTGACTCACATTTAGCTATGGTTCGTAAATAGTAACCGGTCATATTTTGCTCAAAAATGCTTATTTACATTTTTAGTTTTAAAATCAACTGTTTTGACATTTACTAACCCTTATTCTGCATGGTCAGCGACCAATCGATTGAAAGCCACCGCCATCAGTTTCAGGTGTATTTAAGGTATTTTCAGTTAATTTATTATTTTCTTTCTCAGACACCGTGAAAAAGACCATATTTTCTACTCTCTCTCTCTCCATGGATTGAATTGTGCAATTACTTCGAAGGTACGAGTTGGTGCCGGGGTGGTGATATGATGGAAACGTAGTGGTGGTTGGGTACTTTGGTGTTGCCATGGACTTAAAAGGTGGTGGGTTGTGGTGGTTTGCGACGGTTGCCGGTGGATCTGAGCGCCCAAGATCCACCTACGTCGCCTGACGGTGGTTGCAAGGTTGGCCGGAGGTTAGATGCTCACCGTCTTTCTCTATCGGGTCTAAGATTTTGGTTTAGGTACAAAGAGCACCGCCGACAGAGCTTAGATCTAGGTCGATGATGGTGCGCGCTGGTCGGTCAGATAGCTACAAACAGCACCGCCGACGGAGCTTAGATCTAGTTGGTGCTACGGTGATGGTGGAGCTGTGTGGCATCTGATGGTGAATGGGGCGGAGACTTTGGGGTTGGATTAAATTGTGGGGGCGTTAAATTGAAGTTTAAAGAAGAAGAGGGGTGGGATAATAAGGTGTGGATGACAGAGGTTTCATGGGGGTTTTCAAATCACTATTCTTAGTGCCCTATTTCTATATCATGATGACGCTTTAGATGTTATAGGCTTCATAATTTTACTAAGCACATTGTTTGATACAAAATTGCAAAAAGTGTTTCATTTTACTGATTTTAATTGCTTTTTTCCTATTATTTTAAAAAATTAGTGCAATATTTGCGTTAACTAAAAAAAATATAAAAATAATCATCAAAATAAAAATTAGCGGAAGTAAATTTAATACCTTCACAGACTATTTTGTATTTGTAATTCATGTAAGTATAAACAATGATTTACTGTTTTTGGTTACGTTTTTCTCTTTTTATTACAAGAACGTGTGATGCTATTTCTTTTATTACCTTTACGTTTTATTCAACTATAAGAGTTTTAAAATGCTAAAATTAATTTAAATGCTATTTTTTTTAGCTAAACACTTTTTAAATTTCTAAAATTAAATGAAAATTTAAGTTTATTAAGTAATTTATTTATTTTTTTGGTTTCAAAAACACTATTATGACGTGCTTATTTATAGTTACGTTCTTAAGCTGCCGTTTTATATTTTAGTTGTACAAACCTGTCGCATCGCGCGGGATTTAATTACTAAACCTTATTTCAGAAGGTCGGTGTCCAATAGGACTTTTCTTGTATTTTTTTTCTTTTTTTTAATTCTATTTTTCATATACCTCCTTAACTTTCAACATTTTCAAATAATACCCCTAAATTTTTTTAAAATCCAACTTAAATGACAAAAAAAGCCTCTCAACTTTGTAAAATATCACTTTAATCCTCTCAAATTTTTAAAGTTTCAATTTTACCACATTTACTATATATAATCCAATTTTTTATTAATAAATTTCGTTTGTTTTTTTTAACGTCCCTATACAAATTTTTTTAAAGGTGGAGTCGTATTCAAAATAGGTATTTTCTATGTATAGTGTGTTATATCACATGACGGTGACGTGCTGGTACCGTGAAAAATGATACCGACACCGACTGAAAAACATCGATACCGTTGTATAATTGTCTTTTATCTATGTTTCGATCTCCACAACCGAGTCTCCGTAACTTCATACGTTTCTTTTATGTATTTAACCACTTTTCTTTGTGTGCTTAGCCACGTTAATGTCACCGCCTCAATCATTTAAGGTCCACATCCCACCGCGAAGCACGGGGCAAAAGTTATTTAACCACATTTCTTTTTTTAGTAACGTTAATGTTACGGCCTCAACCGTTTAAGGTCCGTCTCCCGTCGTGGAGCACGGGGCAACATTTCTAGTTCTAGTCACATTTAGAATCTTATATAAATGATTATTCAACGACAAGTCATAACGTCATAAACGATTATTTATTTCCAACCATTAAATATTTGAGTTTATACATCTGAAACTTTGGGATTTTACAACGATCAAATTTGACGATGAAAAAAATAATAGTCTAACAATTAAAACTTAATATACTGTGTATCTAATTGTCAAACAAAGTCTAATAATGTGCATAGTCAAACATAAAATAATAATTAAAGTCCCAAAAGTTACTTTGTGACTCTTTGGCAAGTGCTGAACCATTAAGTGCCGAATCATTAAGAGTTTTGAACGGTTCAGCATGGTTTTTCAGCTGAACCACTAAGAGGTAAAATGAACCATTAATAGGTAAAATGAACCATTAAGAGGTGGGTTGTCAGCGAAACAAACACCCCTTACCTCTGAACGATTAAGAGACAGCCTCTTAATGCCAAACAACCCCTTAGCCTAATAAGCTCATATTAAGCTTTTTCCAGCCGATTTCTAGCATAAATAGCAAACCAAACAGTTGAGTACGGTTTAAACAATTTTAAACTAACCCACCGAGAAACTGTACAAAAACCGACCCTGAAACTAAATTGTTTATGATTTCAAACCAAACCGTGAAAATCCTAGTAATTCTTGCGCATTTTTACTTTTAAATCTTGTTATATCTTCAACAAGTGATTGGGAGACACAAGTGTGTGAGACTAGGCCTAATTGTCTGAGTTTCAACATCAGCCTTTCCAACTCTTAATTTGTAACTAGACACTGTATTTGGTTGTGTAAGATGGTGTAGCTCCAGCTGTACTTAAAAGTGCATTAGGTAAAGAAACTGAAATCTGATGAAGGGATTGAAAAGAATTGAGAATTAGAACCTAGCAAAGTAACCAACGTTCAAGTTTACTTAACAACTACTATGCAATGAACACCATAGAGACTGCTGCACTTCAACACACACATAATCAGCACAAAGAATTGACCAAAAAACTTGTCAGTAACCAAATAAAACAGGCTCAAAAATTAGTTATAAGTAACTGAATTATAAACAGAAAAACCAAGTAAATCTAAATGTATAGGGCATTGCATCTGTCTATATCAGCAAACCCTTCTGGATACCAGAAACAAAATGGGACCTTTCATATTGAAGTAAAACAAACTTCAAGCCACTATACAAATAGTGCAAGACATTTCATAACCCATACCAGATGACAAGTACAGTAACTATGAGTTTCAACAATCTGACTACTAATCAAAACTGGACTCAGTTACTAACTAGTCAAAGAAAACATAAATCAATTTGACAATTACTAGATGTCTAATACTCATACTGATATTCGACATGAAAAGTAATACCTGCAAAGTGTGTCATATCTCCCCAAGATATATCTGTTTATCACTGCTGCAAGATCCTATGACAGGTTCAGTGGGGTGGAAGACACATTCGTTGACAGATCCAGTGTGGCCGGGAAGCTTATAGAGTAAGCGTCTTGAAGTGGTATCCCAAATATAAACCATCCTATCAGAACTACCAGCAGTGACCTTGGTCCCATCAGATGACCAACTACACTTGAGAAGGTTCTGCTCCACATTGTGCTGGTGTCCCTCCAGTATCTTCACACAACGGTTCTGTGGGGCATATGGACGCATGTCCCAAATACGAAGAGTGCAGTCCATCCCATTGGTAAGGAGGTATGAGCCGTCAGGGCTGAGACGCATACCCGTTATCATATTCTGATGACCTTCAAGTGTCATGGTAACCTCATTTCTCCTAAGATCCCAGACTTTGACAACATTGTCAATTCCACCGCTGTATATCTTGTCTGAGGCATCAGAAAACGCAACAGCGGTGATCTGGTATTTATCTGGAAAAGTCTGGATAGCACCCCTCTGACGGAGGTCCCAGAGCTTAGCAGTGCCGTCATCAGATCCACTGACAACAAGAGGGGGACCCCTCCTAGAAGGGGAGCAGGAGTTGACAAAAGAGGAGTGTTCCGCCATCTTCTTTATCTGCTTCCCTGTCTCTACATCCCACGCCCTCAACATCTTGTCAGGACTGGCTGAGATTATCTGGGAGCCATCAGCCGTCCACTCTAGATCCAACACAGCATTCTTGTGCCCTTTGAGAACCATGAAATTGTCGCATTCGCCAGTCACGCTCCAAAGGAAGATTTCTCTGTCATGAGAGCCAGAGGCGATGACTGTTCCTGCCGGATTGAACTTCATGGTGTAGATGGCACTCTGATGGCCTGTGAGCAACATGATAGGTGACAACAAACTTGATGTTCTTTGTTTACCACTACTCGTATTCTGGTGACGAGTATATGATATATCCATTGGCTGAACACCCATAACCGACATGGCGCCTTCACCTGCTTGCATTTTGGCTTTTGTTCCTGTATCATATCATTGCAATGAAGAAAAGTGAAAACTAAAATGAAGCAAAAATAGGTTTTATTTATCATCCAAAATGAGAATCCAATCATCTACATAGGAGAAAGATTATGTATGACCAAACACCACTGGCATAAACAATGTCTACTGGCATCAAATTCAAGGCTGTAAATATATGTTTCGACCTAAAACACCAACTGACATCCAAATCTATAGCAAACTAACTAACTAACTAACTGATGATGAAAAATTGTAATTATATAGGTCAAACTAAAAACATGTAAGGAAACAGACAGTGGTGAAAGAAACCTGTAACTTTATTGATGAAATCGATCGACAGCGGTGAAGCGAGAACGGTGATTTCGGTCTTTGGTGGAGCGTTGAAGTTCAGTTTTCTGGTTATTGAGAACAGCAGCCCTAACTTGGTTCGATCGATAGGAATAGTTAGATTTTGGGGTAGCTAAATATAAATTGAGAGTAAACTACGGTTTTAGTCCATGTGGTTTGATCCAATTACCGTTTTTAGTCCAATAGTTTAATTTGACTTTTTAATCAATGTGGTTTCTAGTTTGATCCAATTAAAATTTGATAAAAGGACAAAAATACACCAAACAATAAAAAATATATATATAAATACATAAATTAAAAAACAATTAGTATATAATTTCTTCACTCTCTCTTCTCTCTCTACCATTGTCGACACCAGAACACCCTCATAGCTCCGTCACCACTTAATAGCCGGCGACCTCACCGATTTCCATCATTGCCACCACAGCTCCGCCACCACGATATACACACCATCAGACCATTCTTGGTGCCCAATCTTACAACCATCTGCAACAATTTTTCGAGGGGGGGTGTCTGTGTTTGGTGCTTCTATTCCCACCCCTCTCTAACACCGACGAAATATTTCCATATTTAGTGAGAGAAATAAAGATTTGCTCATGAAGAAATTCAGAAGATCTGCAAGACATATTTGATTTATTCTAAAGTCATCAGATGTTGTGATTTTTCTAGGTAATAATCAGTTTTGACATATTAGTTCAGAATTTTGTAGTACAAATTTGTGGTAGAGATAAAAAGAGGGCATGGTGGAAGGGAGAGACTTTATTTTGGTTAATTACATAAATGGTCCTTGTTTCCATGTGTTAAAATGAGGCCATCTTTGTCTTTTCACATAAGGAAAAAATTGTATGACATTATACGCATGGCTTTAATTGAAAGTAAAATAAAACCACAGTGAATAAAACAACCAAATTAAAACTATTGTGTTAAAAAGGACAATTGGACTACAACTATAAACTAATATAGGTATTGGGCTGAGTATAAAATATGGGCTAGATTCCTTGGACATATTTCGGGTAGGGGTGTCAATCGTGTTGGGGTAGCGGGTTAGCGGGTTGACGGGTTGGCGGTTCGCGGGTTGAATTATGCAACCCGAACACGACCCATATTCTTATTCGTGTAAAAAAGTACAACCCTAACCTGGATACACTTAAAGTCGGGTCAACCCGAACCTGACCCGTTTAACCCATTTATCTAAATCAAAATCATAAACCTCTAAATCTAAAATCTAATTCATTAAAGGTAAATCGAAAATTAACTGAATAGTCATATCTACAAAGCAAAAATAAAATTTTTTTTATATAAATTAATTATTTTATGGTAAACACTAAATTTAAAAGTAATTAAACAATCGTTTCTACAAAAGTAAAACTAAAAAAAATTGAAACCTAAAAGGGTTAGCGGGTCAACCCATTTGTTAAACAGGTCAACCCTAACCCGACCCATTTTCTAAATGGGTTAACCCTAACCCGACCCTTTTTAAACAAGTTGTATTGTCCAACGCAAAACTTTTTTTTTCATGTTGGGTTCGTGTCGGGTTCGGATTCGTGTCAGGAATTGACACCCCTAATTTCGGGTTATTCCGAACACCCAATTTGGTTTTGGTTTAATACCTAACCGAAAACCGAATTTATAATTCAGTTCAACTTTAATCAGTTTACCCCTTCTTTTTACACATCGCGGTTGGAATGGATGTGTATGTTGTCTCTTTCTTTTAATTTAGATGTGCTTATATGGTATTCTTGGGAATAGAAAAAATAATGGTTGGAAAATGGAGAAATGGTTGTTGAATAGGTTATTTAACAATTTGTGACCACTTTTTGCGATTTCAAAAGCTTTATGTTTGTAAGGATTTTGATTCTGAAATCTATTTGTCAAAGCCTTTGATGTAACGAAGTATTTGAATTAAAGTTCTCAGGTAGTGACCACCCTTAGAAATTCTTACTAAACGGGTAGTGATCACCCTTTTAAAATTCTCACTAGAAAGGTAGCGATCACCTTCTTGTTTCTCACTAAGTGGTTACCTAATAGGGTGTAAACGAGTTGAGCCCGAGCCTAACACTAATCAAGCTTGGCTCGTTGGATTATCCTGAAGCTCGAGCTTGGCTCAGTTCAAGCCTATAATTTTTGGATTGAGCTCGGCTCGTCGAGTGAAAATTAAGCTCCAGGTTGGCTCAGCAAGGCTCGATTTCATTCAAGATGATTAAACGAGCAAAAGCTCGGGAGGCACAACTCGGCTCAGGCTCGATTTGGGGGTTAAATTGAATTATATATTAAATATATAAAAAAATCTTACTAGGCTCGTTAACGCTCGCGGGCCTAAACGGTCTTAGAAGGCAAAGCTCGAGCTCGATAATTAAAGAGCCATATTTTAGGCTTGAGATCAGGCTCGGACTCGTTAAGGCTCGGCTCATTCGAATTTTTTTACTGATCCGATCTCGAGTAGCTCTTGAGCTAGCTTAACTCATTTACACCTTAGTACTTACCCTTATAACTCTCTTCTAACATTGGCGGGTTTTACCTCACTAAGTTTAAATGATTAAGATATTAGTATTTGTTAATCAAACACACTTGTTCTTGCTATTTTGAATCTTGAGGATGAGATTGGATAGGTATAATCACTCAAGAATATTTTAGATTTTTATATATGTAACAGCTGGGGACAAATGTTTGAGAAAAGGATGTTTAAATAGCCCAAGTTGAGAGAGACAAGAAAGCGACATAGTGATCAGATGATCGATGCTATGGTCGGACCGTGCATAGACTGTACTACGTCTCATCATGTTTTGTCTCTAAAAATAAATTTGTTATGAATTGTTCATAAATTAGATCTCTACAAAGATCAACCATTTAAAAGTAGGATTGATCATATATTTGAACAAGAAGGATGTCTCCTTCCATTCTTTTTTTAGAAAAAAAAAAAGTGTCTTTCTATAACACATGCAATATATTTGTTAGCAAGAAGGAACTCATATTAGGTGTCAAACCATGCTCTAAGAGCTTGCTTTAGCATATAAAGAGTTTTTTCAAGTGTATACCAATAATAAGGATTACGTGGATCCTCAAAACCTAGAGGTTGGGACTCAAATACCTCCTTTTGCAACTTATCATAGAGGAAGGCACTCTCCACATCCATCTGATAGAATGTAAACTTTTAGATGCTATAAATGATTGGAAGATTTGAATGGCGAAACAAGTGCAAATGTCTCCTTTCTTCTTGGGCATACCCTTGAACTACCAATCTAGCCTTATTTGTCATTATTATTCCTTTTTCATCTCTTTTATTCCTGAAAACATAGTTGGTGCCTAAGGCGTACTTACCTCTTTGAAGCTTGCAAAGAGTCCAAACTTTTTGTCTTAAAATTGTTGAAGCTCCTATTACATGGCTTCAACCCAACTGTTATCCTTTAGTGCTTCTTGAATCTTCATATTTTCATTCTAGGACAAGAAACAATCATGTAAGCAGATATTACTGACACTAGTTCTAGTTTGTACCCTTTAGTGAAGATCCCTAGTTATTTGATTAGTGGATAACTCTCCATCCATTGATGTGTAACATTGGAGGTAGTTATGTCCTACTACAAGTCTTGAACATCATTATTGGCATCCGGTCCAGTCTCATCATAAACTTGCAATGGAATATCTTCAGTAGTTTATTCAATATGTGAAGACCCATCAACAAAAATCTCAGTATCCACTAAAGGTTTATTGATAGCAGGACTCGATGTTGTTTATACAGTAGGTGGGTCAACTAAAGGCCTCTCAAGTTCAATCCTATATCCTTGAGGAACTTCTCTTGTTGTTGCTCAACATTTTCTACACATGCTTCATAACAAGTGTGAGTAGGGATTGGCAATATATCTAAATCAAGCAGATTATCATGAATATGATAAGTGGCATAAATGGAGTCCCACTGAACTTGACATCCAATAACTTATCTACCACATTTATCCTTTTAGTATAGACTCTAAAAGCCTTAGAATGAGAGGAGTATCCAAGAAAGTGTAACACCCCAATTCTTATCAAACATATAAGTAGAGGGGCTAAAATGGTCAATAAGTGAAACCCTATGGGTTAGATTGTAATTGATTCAAAGGTTTAGGGTTGAAAATGAAAATTTTAAAAAATGGACGGTGGCGGAACGCCACCAGAAGATTTAGCGGTCCGCTACGTGTGGCGGAAGGCAGCAATGATGAGCTGCCATGTGTCAGCTGACTAGCGCATGGAATCTGACGCGTGGAAACCCTATAACGGATCGCTAGATGGTCCTTAGCGGTCTGTCAGCCGTAATATTTTTTAGCAGTCCATAACTAACATGTACAGCGATCCGCCACATGCTCGCCAAGCAAAGGATAAGCCGCCTCATTGCTTAGCGGACTGTCACCCCTGTAGCTAGTGGTCCGCTATGGGTAGGTCGAGAAGCCTATAAATAGATGTACCTTGAGCTCGTTTTAGGCAATCTCACACGCCAAATCACACTCTCAAAACACACACTTAGCCTAGGGAATCATGCCAAGAGCCCCGGTTTGCGTAGAGAAGTCCGATTTCCAGCTTTTCGACCTCAATACGCAGTAGATAGTTCCGAGGTAAGGTTCTGACTAGCTTTTAACGACCTGGTTATTATCATTAAGCTAAGTACGAATGTTTAAGTAATGTTATAATGGCTTAGGACCTTGAGCCAAGCCATTGTAAATGAAGTAAGATTAACAAGACCGAGAGAAGAGCAAGATGTGAGTTCTTTTTAAATGCTTTAAATGTTTTGGGTCGGTATGCATGTTATGGAAAGATTTACATGTATGCTTTAAATACTTTAGGCTAGCATCCATGTTGTTACAAGAGGTTATGTATGAAACATTGTCTTAATCTTAAAACCATGTAACGGAGTATTCATGTAATATCAAAGGAGTGGTGGGTACGTCGCTGGTACACTCTATATATAAACTTGTTTGATATGTCATGAAGAAACCTTTATGAGGATTTAAGATAAGAACTGGTTTTGAAAAGAGAGAGAAAGAAAGAAAACTTTCCTTTTGGCATGATTTCAGACCAAGAAAATTTATCCATATATACATGGAAAAATCATCAACTAGAACCAAGCAACAATTCTTCCTTGCCAAACTCATCACACTAATGGATCCAAACAAGTAAATGTGAAGAAGTTGTAAGGGGTTAGATATAGAATTGATTTCTCTAGACTCGAAACACTAATGATATTGTTTGCCATTATACAAGGAGTGCGATATCATTAAATCTGAACTCCTTATAGGGCAATCCTCTAACCAAATCAAGCTTTGTTAACTGGTTCATGGTCTTGAGTAGGGTTTCATCAGCCAAGGCTATACACTTTTCCCTTTATCCAGCCATGAGCTAAAGCTTATTGTTTAATACATCTGCATTAGATAATAAGATTTTGCAGTCACTTTTGGTGAAAAGGACAACAAATCACACATCTAAAAGGCACTAAAGAGGTTAAACTTTAACCCTTTAACTAAATTTCCTCTTAAAACTTACCTGGCCATTTGAGACTCTACTTATGATTGATCATCTTGTACTATCAACAAAGGAAACATGACCACCTTTGAAGAACTTTAATCCCTTAAGAGCTTGTTTGTATTGGATATTAGGTTTATTATTGTGAGCCCACGGGCCCATTAGGTATCTAGAGTTTGCATTATGTTCTCTATATATTGTAATACATTATTCCGTAATAATCAATTGAGTCTTTTATCATCTTACATGGTATCAGAGCTTTACGATTCTGGTTACCTTCTTCTTCTCCGCTGCTCTAAACAAAAAATAAAAACCCTATCTGTCTCCACCAAGATGAAACCTGTCACACCCCGACCGATGGCGGAATCATTGAGGCGGACGATAGAATGATTGTTCAAAAGCACATGATAACTAAAGGTTGCATAATTCATTAATTTAATTTAAAGACAACAAGTTCCAAATACAATACATTTCAAATAACCTAGTCTAGTTCAAAACATTAATTTATTTAACTAGGTCCATAGTTCCTAAGTGGAGAGATCTTCGGCAAGCAGTCACATATCCAAACCTGAAACATTATTTAAATCAAGTGTCAACTAAAAAGTTGGTGAGTACATAGGTTTAGTATTTCCTGTAAATAGTAGTTGTAAATCGTTTTGCAACTCATTGTTTATATTGTTAAACATAGTATATGATGTACCATTTATTTAATCACAATTCAAACCGAGTTTGACGCGCTTGAACAGAGCACAACAGCTAAGTCCGGTATGCTTGAATATAGTTACCCACTATATCTGATATGTTTGAATATAACACGCGGTTATATCCGAGTATGCAGTAATAAACACCCTAACCGGGTGGGCTGGTCAGGCACAATAGATCTATCAATATTACAGTTGGTTGTCTTGTGTATAAATGTATGTACATCCAAAGAATAAGCATATAGTCTCATGTATAACACGTATAAACAATGTGAGTAGCATGTATAATGTTTCACCCCAAAACTTATAAAAATGTAAAATAGGGGCTATGTAACTCACCTGGCTAGCGGATATGATAATCCACGAGTGCGGGTGATAAGGACGTTGAAACCTAAGCACGATGAAACCCTATGCGGATGGATAAGTATTATTGTATGTTTATGAGCGTATTAGTATTTAATGAGTATAGGTTTTATAATAATATCCTTAATATTTATTTGTATAAAATAGGGTGGAAAATGATAACGGTTTTGTAAAACTTTAACTCACAAATATATATATATATATATATATATATATATATATATTGTTTTAAACAAGTATTTATAATGTTTAATGTATTTATATATAACAATAATAAATAAAAGAAAATTCTTTATTTGACTAATCATATAATATATATTAAAATTTGTTTTAACAAGTTTATTAAAAATATTTACAAGACTTATAAAGATGGGACATTTTATATATTAAAAGGTATTTAGATAAGTTTATAAAAATATTAAAAGATCTATAAAAATTGGACATTTTATATATTATAATGTATTTTAATAAGTTTATAAAAAAAATTACAAAAAAATAGGATGGTTTATAAAAATTTGTTTAATCGGTTTCAAAATGAACGAACGAGTAACCGACTCGTTTTAGCACTTATTGTATAAAAAGATCATTTAAAATAAGTTAAAATAATTAAATGGATTTTAAAACAATTAATTTAAACAAGTAATAATAAGTGGGTTTTAAATTAATTATTTTAATATATATATAATAGATAAAATGGGATTTAATAGTCAAATGGGTCGGACCGGGTCGGCCCAGACCCGAATCCGGGTTCAGAAAAGGGAAACGGGTCCAGAGGCTTAAACTGAGAAAAAAAAAGGGGGTCGGCCGGAGGCCACAAGTCTCGAACCCGGGACCTTAAACTCATCGCACACGACACTGATCAGCCGGGCTATAGCCCATCGCTGGTCAGGTATACGTTAATTAAATGATAACCACTTAGCGAAATGTCCACTGGTTCTCGGCAACGACCAGGAGTCGTGTCCGAGCATTCTCGTTTGTCCAGGAATCAGTGGGCTATGGTCTGGATTATGCTCGGAATTGCTAGCACTAAGATAAACGAAGGGTAGGGAAACGAAATGCAGTGATAATACCTGACCGAAGTGGTCTGCGGAGTCGAGAATGAAGCCGAGAATATCCCAAACTGGAACTGGACTTTGGGGTCGAATTAGAACTTCCAAGGGGGCTGGGGAGTTTCGCCTGGATGTCGCGAACACAGAGGTATCCTCAATTTAGAGGGAGAGTAGACAGAGAGGGAGAATGGGGCTTGAGAAGGACCGACAATGGTTTTTATACCCGAAGTTGAATTCGATGGTGGGACACGAAATTGAGCACATCTACACACTTGTCTGGTTATGCCGAAACTGTCCAGACGTCTTGCAGAGGTCGAGGTCCAGCCGCGTGGGTGAATTGCGGCGTTGACATTTGGGTCAGATTGTGCGCGTGAAATTCTGATGATGGAAAGGCAAATTGGTCGGGGGAACGAGGTCGCACGAGGAAGGCGAGTACAATGGCGTAGGTTTTAGGTGTTGAGGGGTAGAGGGACAGGGCTGTCGGGCTCGCCGGAAAAGCAGTTTACCCGCCGGACCAAGGAGCAGGGTGACCGGTAAAACGAATTGAAATTTGGCAATTTTGGTCCCTGGGGTTTGAAAACGTTTAAAACAAACCTTAAAAAAATTCGAACAAACCCCCTATAGAATCAGTTTTATTCCAAATAGCCCTCCGACTTTAATTTAATTACAAAATTTAATTTCTTTTTAAACTTTAATTAATTTAGATTATATTTATATATTTTATAAATCCATTTTCTTTATTAAAAACTAGTTATTTTTAAATAATTATCTTATTGAAATAATACATTAAATTATTTATTCAAATTATTAAGTTTATTTAACTTAAATTCTTTTAAACTAAATAAAATTTAAGCATATATATAATTTTATAAAACTTATGTTTTTATTTAAAATCAAACATTTTGAATGGTTAATAAAATTAAAAACCATTGATTTATTTTTATAAATTATTTAATTTAATAACATAATTTATATAGTTTATAACCTTCAAATATTTTTAAAAATTAAAAATACATAAATTGAAATTTGCCAATACACCAATTTGTATAAATTTGATTAAATATAAAATGTTAATATTTACACGATAAATTCCGCAACGAAAATTTTTGAAATGTCACAAAACCCTAGACAGGGCGACGGCGCGCCGCCCCTGCCGCCGCCGCCCTGTCCCACCTCCGTTCTCTGTTTAGTTTCTTTTATTTTCATGTTTCTCGTTCAAATAAAGCTTTGTTTTCGATTCAAGATTCTGACTGCTGCTCTTAAGGAATTTATTTTTCAAGAACTTTGTTTCTCGTTGCCGCCGACAATTAAGTGCCTCCATTGTCACCAAACATGATATATATTTGTTATATATGTGTTTGCTTGAGAATAATATTCTCAGAATATGAAATTAAATTGGAAAGTGGATCATGACATCACTAAAAAATTTCAAATTGATTGAAAACATGTTAATGATTTCCCAAATTGGAGAGTCACTTCTTTTTCTTTTTTTCTTTTTATTTTATTTTATCGGTGTTTTAGCCCGCCAAGACTATGGTCCACGGTCACCGATCTCAAACTATGGTTTGATTAGATTATATTTTCTTATTTTAGATCTACGGATCTCATGTTTGATCTACGGATCCAAGTGATCGCCGCTTGTTAGCCTCGACACACCGCCACACGACTACGGTCGCCGGTCGTCGACTTACCTATTTTCGGGAAACAAGAACCAATGAAAAAAAAAATTCACATATTTTGAAGATTAGGACTACGGTCCATTGCTGTGGATAGCACAATCAAACAAATATGGATGGCACGGCAACATCAATCACAATATGGATTTGTTGGCAAAAGTTTAGATTTATGAGTCGATCTAAGCATGTTTATCTTATTATTATTGGTTTTTATGTTTTTTTTTATTTTCCAGTCTTAGCGTCCGGTTTACTTCCGCTATGACTGCGGGGGAGTATTGGATATTAGGTTTATTATTGTGAGCCCACGGGCCCATTGGGTATCTAGGGTTTGCATTCTGTTATCTATATATTGTAATGCATTATTCAGTAATAATCAATTGAGTCTTTTACCATCTTACAGTTTCTTCCATGCAATGTGTCTTGAGTATCCACTATCCACATACCATATATTTTGTTTTGACACATAAACAAAACATTAGTTAACAATATGCACCTAAACCATGTTGGTCTTGGGTGACTTTTACAAATTTACCCAAGATGATTTTATGAATTAAATTACACAAGATGATTTCATGAATGAATCGGGATTAATTCCGGTTTAGTTGCTTTTGAAAACATGTTAATCAAAAGATGCATTAACAATTTTTGCTTGGCTTTATGATCAGCGGCATTGTCTTTAGCAAAAAACTTGAGGTGTTGTTGATGGTTTCTTGCTTTAGAATTGTAAATCTTTTGTATTATTCTAAAAACTAGTTGGTCACGCCCCTCGCTCCGCGACGGTGTGGAGCGTTTTTTTTTAATTTAACGCATACATGCTCAGACGTAAAAATAACGTTAAAAAACCTAACCTAGAACTAAAATATCGGCGACGGCGGATCGATTAAAAACATAAACGTAGATGCAGCCGCAAACGTTTGTAAAAAGCAAACCTAAAAAAACACAGGCGGCGACTTTGCTTAAGAACGCCAAAAAAATAAAGTCAAAGCGGCGGTAAAACCAAAGAAAATAAAACTAAAAAAGTAAACGAAACTTGGAAGCAGATTTGACGGACTGCACGCTCGTGATTCGCTTATACCCACGCTGCACGGCGGGTGTCGGGCCCATCGTTAATAAAAGATAAATGAAAATGTAGGCGCACCGGTAAAAATAATGTTAATAAAAGAGAAACATAAAACAAAATAATAAAAGAAGAAAAAAAATTAACGGTTTGGGTCGTCGAAAACCATAAAAGTTAATACCGATATGGGTTAGGATAATACAAATACCGACAATGATGTTGTTCGCTTAGAATAGGTTCGGCTCGTCACAATGTTAACGACACTCGCTATAGGCAACGATACAAAAAACTAGATTTTGAATACAACCCCATTTAAAAAATTTATATCGAAACGTTGACAAAAAAAAACTAAAAACAGCCGCGTCCTCCGTATTTTGGAAAAAGTTAACGAACTAAAGTTATTAAAGGAAAATGAAATTAATAGAAAATGAAACGACCTAAAAGTGTAAATTTGTATATAGTATAAGGTTGAAACTGAAAATATAAAAAAAAAACACACACGTCAATTGATGAATGGAATACTTACTATTCACCTCCGTTGTACTTTAAATCTTAGTTATAAAATCACCATGTAAAACGCACTTGTTATAGGAAACGATACAAAAAAAACTTGATTTTGAATACAACTTCGTTTAAATATATATATATATATATATATATATATATATATATATATATATATATATATATATATATATATATATATATATATCGAAACGTTGACAAAAAAACTAAAACAGTCGCGCCCTCCGTATTTTGAAAAAAGTTAACGAATAAAAGTTATCAAAGGAAAACGATATTAAGAGAAAATTAAACAGGCTAAAAGTATAAATTTATATATAGTATAAGGTTGAAACTGAAAATGTAAAAAAAAAACACATGCGTCAATCGACGAATGGGACACACTATTCACATTCGTTGTACGTTAAATCTCAGTTATAATGTTTCTTTTCACCATCATGATACTTTCCTTTGACTAATATAAGGTTTTATTTTACTTTCGATTAAAGTCATGCGTCTAATATCATTCAACTTTTTCATTAGTTTTTATGTGAAAAAACAAAGATGCCTTTATTTTAACACAAGGAAACAAGGACCATTTATGTAATTAACGAAAATAAACTCTCTCCCTCCCACCATCCCCTCTCTTTATCTCTCTACTCTCTCTATCACAAATTTCTGAACTAATATGTCAAAGCTAATTTTTACCTAGAAAAATCACAACATCTAATGACTTTAGAATAAATTAAATATGTTTTGCATATCTTCTTAATTTATTCATGAGCAAATCTCTGTTTCTCTCACCAAAATATAGAAATATTTCGTCGGTGTTAGAGAAGGGGTGGGAGTAGAAGCACCAAACACAGACCCCCCTCCCCCCGAAAAGTCGTTGCAGATGGTTGTGAGATTTGCCAACAAGAACGGTCTGATGGTGTTTATATCGTGGCGGCAGAGCTATGGTGGCGATGGTGAAAACCGGGGAGGTCGCCGACTATTTAGTGGTGGCGGAGCTATGGAGGCGTTCTTGGGACAATGATAGAGAGAGAAGAGAGAGTGAATGTAAAGAAACTAAAAGGAGATAAGATATGAAATTATATACAATTGGTTTTTTTTTAATTTGTATATTTTTTTATTATTAGGGATATTTTTGTCTTTTCATCAAATTTTAACAGAAAAATTGGACGGCGTTAATGGAGTGTAGCTGATTGGGACAAACTAGAAACCACATTGACTAAAAAAAGTCAAATTAAACTATTGGATTAAAAGAGATAATTAGACCAAACCAGAAGGACTAAAATCGTAGTTTACTCTAACTTGTATTTAGCTACCCCCAAAATCTAACTATTCCTATCGATCGAACCAAGTTAGGGGCTGTTGTTCTCAATAATCAGACGACTCAACTTCATCACCGTTCTCGCTTCACCACTGTCGATCGATTTCATCAATAAAGTTACAGGTTTCTTTCACCACTGTCTGTTTCCTTGTTTTTAGTTTGACCTAGTTTGGTCATATAATTACAATTTTTCATCATCAGTTAGTTAGTTTGCTATAGATTTACAGCCTTGAATTTGATGCCAGTAGACATTGTTTATGCCAGTGGTGTTTGGTCATACATAATCTTTCTCCTATGTAGATGATTGGATTCTCATTTTGGATGATAAATAAAACCTATTTTTGCTTCATTTTAGTTTTCACTTTTCTTCATTGCAATGATATGATACAGGAACAAAAGCCAAAATGCTAGCAGGTGAAGGCGCCCTGTCGGTTATGGGTGTTCAGCCAATGGATATATCATATACTCGTCACCAGAATACGAGTAGTGGTAAACAAAGAACATCAAGTTTGTTGTCACCTGTCATGTTGCTCACAGGCCATCAGAGTGCCATCTACACCTTGAAGTTCAATCCGGCAGGAACAGTCATCGCCTCTGGCTCTCATGACAGAGAAATCTTCCTTTGGAGCGTGACTGGCGAATGCGACAATTTCATGGTTCTCAAAGGGCACAAGAATGCTGTGTTGGATCTAGAGTGGACGGCTGATGGCTCCCAGATAATCTCAGCCAGTCCTGACAAGACGTTGAGGGCGTGGGATGTAGAGACAGGGAAGCAGATAAAGAAGATGGCGGAACACTCCTCTTTTGTCAACTCCTGCTCCCCTTCTAGGAGGGGTCCCCCTCTTGTTGTCAGTGGATCTGATGACGGCACTGCTAAGCTCTGGGACCTCCGTCAGAGGGGTGCTATCCAGACTTTTCCAGATAAATACCAGATCACCGCTGTTGCCTTTTCTGATGCCTCAGACAAGATATACAGCGGTGGAATTGACAATGTTGTCAAAGTCTGGGATCTTAGGAGAAATGAGGTTACCATGACACTTGAAGGTCATCAGAATATGATAACGGGTATGCGTCTCAGCCCTGACGGCTCATACCTCCTTACCAATGGGATGGACTGCACTCTTCGTATTTGGGACATGCGTCCATATGCCCCACAGAACCGTTGTGTGAAGATACTGGAGGGACACCAGCACAATGTGGAGCAGAACCTTCTCAAGTGTAGTTGGTCATCTGATGGGACCAAGGTCACTGCTGGTAGTTCTGATAGGATGGTTTATATTTGGGATACCACTTCAAGACGCATACTCTATAAGCTTCCTGGCCACACTGGATCTGTCAACGAATGTGTCTTCCACCCCACTGAACCTATCGTAGGATCTTGCAGCAGTGATAAACAGATATATCTTGGGGAGATGTGACAGACAGACAGGTATTACTTTTAATATCAGTAGTTAATTGTCAAATTGATGTATGTTTTCTTTGAAAAATATGACTAGTTAGTTACAACTGAGTCCAGTTTTGATTAGTAATCAGATTCTTGAAACTCATGGTTACTGTACTTCTCATCTGGTATGGGTTATGAAATGTCTTGAATAGTAGTTTGAAGTTACATCAATATGAAAGGTCCCATTTTGTTTCTGGTATCCAGAGGGGTTTGCTGATATAGACATTGAGTTTTACTTGGTTTTTCTGTTTATAATTCAGTTACTTATATCTAATTTTTGAGCCTGTTTTATTTGGTTACTGACAAGTTTTTTGGTCAATTATTTGTGCTGATTTTGTGTGTGTTGGAAAGTTAACAAACTTCAATAAGCTCTATGGTGTTCATTGCATGGTAGTTAAAAATCGTCAACCCGTGAAACTAAACCGACGCCAAACCGTTATTTGTCGGTTTTAGTTTTCAACGGTTTGAATATGGTTCACAATGGTAAAAAAAAACGTTACTAATGGTTTGACTTAAAAATCTTCAAATTTGATCGTTGTAAGATCCCAATGTTTCAGTGGTCTAAATTCATATACTTAATGGTTGGAAACAAATGTGAGTAGAATGTTAAAACAGTTGATTTTAAAGCTAAAAATGTAAATAAGCATTTTTGAGCAAAATATGACCGGTTACTATTTACGAACCTAGCTTAGTATATCAGTCGCCCACGCCCATCAAACGCCGGTCACCCCTTAAATCGTTTGACCTCACTGTCGAAATCACTCGGTGCTCACCCTCTGAAATCGCTTGCCCCTAGGTGCTTTAGGATGTATTTTTTGTTGGCTAGCTTTGTGAAAGAAATCACTCGATAAAGTGAAATTGTGTGTTGATAGTCATTTTCCTTTTCATACATGTGCGACTAGTAAAAAGAGTTGTAATTTGAAATTGGGAGCGGTAAGTAGGAGTGGTAATGGGCCGGGTTTAGGTAATCATAACCCCATACCCGACTATAAAAGTTTGTCCCATACCTGGCTCAAAACATGTCGGGGTTCTATCTGGTAATTACCCGTCGGGTTTCTGGTGAACCCATTACTTTGTAAAAAATACCTGTTGAGTATACTCGACCCAAAACCCGTCGGGTATATATAAAAATTGTATATAAAATAAAAAAGAAAGAAAGAAAATCATGTAAGGGATATACATTTAAAATAAATACATCTATTTTATAATAAAAAAACTAAATGATTTTGACAAGTGTCATCATCACAATTCACCTTATAAATTCTCCCCCCCCCCAAAAAAAAAAAAAAAAACACATTGATATACAATATTCAATCTTTCCATATTTAGCTTATTTTTTCTTTTGAAAATTACATAAATAAACATTTATCCAAATCAATTCATAATTATTACCATCGACTCAAATTGTGTCTTTTTAATCATCATCAAAAGTGAATTTTTTAAAAATCAAGAATTAAAAAATAGAAGATTTAAAAAAAAACAAGTTTTAAAGTTTAATTATTAAAAAATGAATTTTTAAAATTTTATTATTAAAAAACAAGATTTTTTTAATTTTACATATAAAATTTGAAAATATTACTTTTGTATTTGAAATAAATATATGTTAGAATAAAGTTTACTAATATTTAATAAGTAGTTTTTTAATTAAGTTTGGTATTTATAAATAAATTTTTTATTTTGATTTTGAATTTTTAATAGATAGTTTTTAATTAAATTTAAATTGTGTCAATATATTAAGGAGTACGGTTTTTAAATTTTGGAGTTTTAAATATTTTATTTTAAAAGAAGATAAATTGTTGAAATTTAAGTTTTATTTTTATTTGTATTTTTTATTTATTTTAAATTAGAGATTAAATATTAAAAGTTTAACGAGATTTTTCAGCATAAAAGGCGAGATTTAAAAATAATAATAATTTTGATACGTAAATTTAATTACAACTTAAATATTTGTAAATATGTTACAATATCAAGATTAAAGTTTCTACAAAAAGACTAATAGAGTTTCAAGAAGCTAATAAAATGAAGAAACAACGTATGCAAAGACATTTTTTTGACTCCCTACCAGCTTAAATCAGGTTCGCACCGTTTGTGACATTTTTTCGAACGGTTTTGGCTATTTTGTGTTTTCAGTCACTGAGGAGAGAAACTATATTCTTTGTTACATTTAGTGGGTGTTAAACATAGAAAAATTACCAATACCACGTACAATATTATATACAATGAAGTATTTTCAAATTTGTAAATTATTGTTATAAGGTTTCATTTTATATGTAATTTAATGTATTACAAAAATTACACCACTTATGAAATGTATTTTTTTAATGTTTTAATTATTCTAATACATATAATCTTAGCATTTAACAAAATAAAACAGTTACCAATACAGTTTTAACGTTTCACCCCATGTAACACATGGTGTTAAAGCTAGTTATATATACTTAAAATAAATACGGTATAGATACTTAAAATCAATAAAAAAGAAATAAAACTATGTCGGGTTTATAATCAGGTAAACGGGTATATGTTATCGGGTAATTGGGGCGGGTAAACATGTATATCACTGTATCCCATACCCGTCCCAAACCCGTGAAAAATTTCAAAAGTAATCCCAAACCCGGTCTCATACTCGATTACCCGACCCCATACCCGTCCCGAATGTTTCGGGTTTCGGGTTTTTCCATCGGGTTTGGGTTTTATTGCCATCCATAGCGGTAAGCAGGAGCTTAGAAGATGTAAGGAAGAATGGAATGTGATTGGATGTTGAGATGGATGAATCTGGTTCAATTGTTGATTTCGTTTGGTTCCACAATCTATAATGCAATGGAACAGAGAGGAGGCTGCGGTTTTATAATGCAATTGGGAGCGGTATATCAGTCGCTCACGCCCATCAAACGCTTCATCGGTCACCCCTTAAAATCTGGCACTCTTGAACTAGGAAATGAGTTGGTTTGGATAAATTTTTTTGTATTTTAGGTTGAATTGGGTAACACCATAACACAAAACAGGTTGAAATGGGTAACACCTTAAAACAATTTGGGTCAATATGGGTCATCTAATAACGATGTAAATTCAGAATGGTTTCAAACAGGTAGCAGATTTTGGTACTTTTATTTTCTGAGACATCTTATTTCAACCTAAGCCACTTTTTTTGTTACAACTCATTCTGATCCGAAGAAAATTGATATATTTTTCAACCCGTGACCCGAACTCAGTTTGGTCATAACTCATCCTGACCCAAACTCATTCTAACCCGTTTCTCAATCCAACCGACCCATTTTTGCCAGGATCACAAAATTTAAACTACTAACAAGTAGAGTGAGTTACATAGATTTTCCTTTAGTTATATATCAAATTACGCTTTATTTTCTTTGTATTCAATAATTACAGAGATTGTCCTTTTTAAAAACATTTTACACACCGTGAGTTTGTTCAATAAAACCTATCAATTTCCCCATCAACTTTCACCTCTCCAATCACAAATCCATTAACCAAAAAGCCAACAAAACAAAAGGAGGGGGAGTGGGAAAGGCCGATAGCGATGTACAACGACTGAGGTGGTGATGAATGGAGTAGCAGACAGCGTCTAGTTGAGAGAGACGGGGGTGGGCACGGAACTCTGGAATAGCCGCTGTGGTTGCTTGGTCCAACAAGCGACGACGAGGAAGGGTAAAGCCACTACGGGATGGTTGTCGAACCACCTGACGGCGGCCTCGGGTTCCGACTGAAGGTTTAATCTTGATAATTATTATTATTAGTTTATTAATTGTTTGAATGGGTTCGTATTAGAGTAGGATTGAGTTGGTTTGTTTATTGATTATTTAATTGAGTTTGAGTTTGGTTAGGATTGGTATAGTTTTATTATAAATAGATGGTTAGGATTCATTGTAAAGTGTGGTCTTTGATATTAATAGAAAAGGAGTCGAACATAATTTGTTCAAGATCGTGTTTTGGTGTGTGCGTGAAGGGCCTGATTTCCAACAATTGGTATCAGAGCAAGATTACAAGTAGGTCACGAAGATTAGGGACGACAATTTTGGAAAGCCGTCAGATCTGATTTGGATCGGAAGCTTTATGAGAAACAAAAAAAAAAGCAGGAAGGTTGCATCGTGAATTAATTGCACGTGTGTGTATCATCGAAAGAAGAAAACGAAGAATCTGGAAGTGTGTAAACTAGCATGAGAAAAGTGATGGCTGGAAACATTCTTGATAAAGAAGAAGGTACACACGTCATTTATTAAAGTAACCAGGAAAGCAACTCAAACAAGTAAGTAGGAGAAAGTTAATTGAAGCAACACACAATTAATTCAAGAAACCGAATTGAAGGCAAGGAGCTGAGAAGAACGAAGCCACCAAAGACAAGAGAGGAGACCGAGGTTCTGCGTGAGTCAGGGTTCTAAGTGAGCCAAAGATCAAAACCACCAAAAGAGAAGTTCTGTGTGAGCCAAGAAGATTGAGTTCTGTGTGAGCCAAGGGAATGAGTTCTGTGTGAACTAAGTAGAAGAGTTCTGTGTGAACCAAGGAAGAAGAGTTCTGCGTGAACAAAGATTCTGCGTGAATCGATTGAGAAGAAGATACCAAAGAAAAAAAAAGGCGTTCTGCGTGAGCGGGTTCTGTGTGAACAAAAGATAAAGGAATCTGTGTGATTCGGTGGAACGAAGAAGGGGTAGAAAATTTCTGTGTGAAAAATAAACATGGTAGAGAAGGATATGAGACGATGGTTGCCGGTGGCACAATGGGTATTACAGGTGCTACGATTGAAGGGTATCAACCAAAGAGGCCGAATGAAGATGATTGGTATTTCAATGGCTATGGATGGTGTAATGGTGGCTATGAGTATTCCAGTGGCTACTAGTGATGATGTTGCGACCACCAATTGTGGTAATATGTTTGTCGGAGAAGATTCGGCTAAGGCGGAAGTCAAATCGCAAGTGTTTGAGACTTGTGAAAAATTGTTTTTCCAATCAGATGAGGTAAGTGACGAAAAAGAGAATGAGACGACGGTTGTGATGGAAAATAATGTCAAAATCTCGTCGGTTCAAAAAGTAGATTATATTGACGTAAATAAAGAGTTGGATGCTAAAGGCCAAAGTATTGGGCATGTGAAGAATAACCAAGCTGATAATTTGTTTCATGATGAGCCGCGAGACATGCCAAATAAATCATGTGGTAATGGAAAGATTGGAGATAGTGGGGCGGAGGTGCATATCAAGCACATGAAACGGAAAGATAAAAGCAAAGAAGGTAGTCCAAGAATCAAAATTAAAGAGATGCGGGTATTATTACGAATCGAGAATCTAGAAGGTACAAAATCAAGATTAAGGGGGAGAATGAAGGTTTAATCTTGATAATTATTATTATTAGTTTATTAATTGTTTGAATGGGTTCGTATTAGAGTAGGATTGAGTTGGTTTGTTTATTGATTATTTAATTGAGTTTGAGTTTGGTTAGGATTGGTATAGTTTTATTATAAATAGATGGTTAGGATTCATTGTAAAGTGTGGTCTTTGATATTAATAGAAAAGGAGTCGAACATAATTTGTTCAAGATCGTGTTTTGGTGTGTGCGTGAAGGGCCTGATTTCCAACACCGACGAGACCCCCAAATGGTCGAATAGCCGACGGATGGAGTCCCGTGGATAGATCGGCAACGACGGTTTTGAGTCCGTTATCGGATGGTAGCAACGACCTGAAAACACTGCCATTCCGGTGATCCACGGTATTCCGGCGTTGGTCCAGGGACCAGTTGTGAATGATTTTGTGCGAATTTAGGGTTTCAGGTTTTGAGATGTTTTAACTGATAAGAAAGAAGCAAACAAAATGACGGTTTTGCCCCTCACGTGAGGGGCACATGATGTTAGTTAACCAGGATAATGGATGGGAGCTAATTTAAAGGACAAAGGATGTGCAAACTTTTTAAAAAAATTAAAGGACAATCTCTATAATTATTGAAAATAAATGACGGAGTACAATTTGATACATAATTAAGGACAATCTCTTTAATTTACTCTCATTAGTAGTCATAGCTCAATGGTGTATAGTTGATTGGGACAAGCTAGAAACCATATTGACTAAAAAAGTCAATTTAAATTATTAGACTAAAAACAATAACTAGACCAAACCACAAGGACTAAAATCGTATTTGACATGTTTATTCTTTTTTACGTCTTTATATGAAGTTTGTACCGAGCCATGTTAACGCTTACCATATTTATCAAAAATATCCTCAAACACTTGCCGAATATAATGTTACAAGATTCTTATTTCTATCTAGGTTTCGATATAAATTTTTACCAGCCATCACACACGGACAACTGAATACCGATTAGTATTATAAACGCTTTTAATTGTGAGAAAGATCGAGCCCTGACACATCAACTTGAAATAAAATAATAATTTAATAACTTTTAAGGTATTTAAGAAAATGATTTATAGTAAAGTCAAGTGCTTTAAGATATCTTAGTGAGGGTGAGAAACATAAAATTTACAAGGCTAAGGCTTAAAAAAATAGTGTGATATTTGACTTTACATAGAACATGCACTTTGTGTCTTTATGTAATGTCTGTCTGGCTATAAACATCTCCATACATCGTCCACGTTGTATCCTACTCCCTCAATATCTATATACTATTCTATACATATCTCGTCAGATCCAACCTCCTAAAGTCCGCTCCTTTTAAACCAGCACCGCTTTATTTATTTAATTTTTTTATTTTGAAACCAAAATCCTTAACCACTAAGCTATCTGACACCTATATATACATGCAATTGCTAACACACATATAACGAATATGGATAAAGAAAATGGTTTGTTTGAGTTGATACCAGAAGGGTTTGTAGCCAAGGCTTTGTCGCTGACGAGCCCTCGAGATGCTTCCAGGCTGTCGTTGGTTTGTTCGGTGTTTAGGTCGGCGGCGGAATGGGACGCCGTGTGGGAGAGCTTCTTGCCGGCAGAGATTGTAACGAAGGCGGTGGAGGACGGATTGAGCTTCTCTTCCAAGAAGCAGTTGTTTCTTCGTCTCTGTGATCATCCGCTCATCATCGACGGCGGCAATAAGGTTAGTTTAACGATTCTTGTATTTACCAAAGTGGTATTTTCATTGGCTTAAAATTATTTATTGTCGGTTTAGTCGTTTAACGGACAGGGTCGACTGAACCTTTTTTTTGTCATATTATAAATCAGGTTCATTTTTGTAAAAAAGAAATAGATTTTACTTAGAATCCTAATCCCAACACATGGGAATATGTTGGATGCATATTTTTTTATATATACTTTTTAAAGTCACACAATCACACGTATTAAAGTTGAAGTGAGTTTTAATAAAAAGAATATGATGATGCATATTTTTATACATAGTTTTTTTACATTGAGTGAGTTTTAGTAAAAAGAAAACTTATGCACATTTTTTGTATACAGTTTCTTAAAGTCCTGCACCTCCCACGTAATAAAGTTGAAATTAAAGTTGGAGTGAGTTTTTATAAAAAAATATAACTTTTTTCAGATATACTGATTTTTTTGTTCTCGTTTTAAAAACCTGAAAGTTAATATTAAATCCTAAAGATTGGAGCCTTTAAATATAAGTTAAATCTTAAAAATATAAGTTAAATCTTAAAAAGGAAAACATCACATAATAGTAACCAAGTTTTAAAATTGTTTTAGTTAGGTCACTCACCATCACCATAGTATACTTGATGGGGGTATACTATGTAAAATGCGTATTGAGGGACCTAATTGTAACATTTTTAAAACTTTGTTACTATTCTACGAAGATACCCCACTCTTAAATACTAAAGACCAGGGCCGTTAAAACATGGGCCCCTCTGCGTCAGCTTTTTTTTAAAATAATGGAGTCACCCCTGTTTAACGGTTGGGGTTTTAAGTGTTAAAAGGGTTCTCTTGTTGAATATGACAGAGCTTCTCACTGGACAAACAAAGTGGTAAGAAATGTTACATGTTGGCTGCAAGGGATTTATCCATCGTTTGGGGCGATACTCCAAGGTATTGGAGATGGATTTCGTTACCCGAATCGCGGTAAGCTTTTAATCTGCATACCATCTTTTATCCTAACCAAACTACAATCAACTTAAACACATTGAATTGTAGGTTTACAGAGGTTGCAGAGTTGATAAGTGTGTGCTGGTTTGAAGTACATGGTAGGATCAGTACCTCAATGCTATCACCAAACACTCTTTATGTAGCATATATCGTGTTCAAATCGACATCAGAAACACACGGGTTCGAGTACCAGCCAGCCGAAGTTTCGATTGGGATAAGCGGGCTCGAGAGCCAGACCAAGACCGTGTTTCTTGAACCTGAAGGTGAACCAAGAAGGCGGTACCCGGTCATGCCGAGAAGACGAATGGGGATGTACCGTAGAGGTCATGTCGCGTACCGGAACCCAATTATGCCAATGAGCCATGGTAACGGGCCGGGCCCGAAACAAAGAGAAGATGGGTGGATGGAGATTGAGCTTGGTGAGTATTTTATCAAGGAAGGAGAGGAAGGTGAACTGGAAATGAGTATGACAGAAGTCAAAGGGGGGAATTGGAAGGGTGGGCTTGTGATTCAAGGGATTGAGATTAGGCCTAAGCCTTGTAAAACTTGAGTTTTTTTTTTTTTTTTTTTATAATTTGGTGGAAAATTAATTTCGATTTAAGTTTGATTCAGTTTAGGATTGTAAAGACTAACATAGTGTGTCATAATCAAACATCATAACTCCAAATAAATCCTTAAAAGATGATACAATGGTACAGAATAAGTAACTAAAAATTGGGCTATTTACAATTTCTCTGACGTTGACTTCCACTTATAAGATCAACTGATCAGATTCCTCTAACTGAGTTGGGACCGCTCAAAGCAACCAATCACATTAAAACACGTCTAAAAACGTAACACTCGGTCCTGGTGAACGGCACGGTTGTGGGTTTGACTTGGGTGTTACATTCTTCCTTTATCTTATTTGAATTTCGTCCTCGAAATTTACTATTACTCAAACATGCGCGGGGATCTTACTAGTTTATTTTAAGGACCATCTATGTTACCAGTCTACAGTCAATTGGTAATTAATGGAAATTTGGGACCAAAACAACATGATCATACCACAGTAACAATCCGTGTAACTAATCCGGGATAAAATCATGAAATGATAAACTTCTCAATTTTGAAAAATCTAACAATCTTTAATAGACATAAATTAAGGACAATAAGAATAACAAGTTTTAAAATTAAGAACTACATATGCAGTTTTTACTCTCTTTAAGACACTTTTTTGTGTCACATAAATGAAAATAAACAAGTTCTAAAGATCTGCTCTTAAAAAATAAAAATAAATAAAAAATTGGGGAAAACAATAATTATAATCCTGAATTTCCATTGCCAATTAGTTGGTTTGTGCAAAAACCAATTTTGTAAAAAGAGAGGCTCCTAATCAAATATGTCAATACATAAACAACCTGCAAATTCCATCCATATCCATAAATAATAAACCTTAATCAGGATATTAACTGTACACAACCCAAACACTACCTACAAATTCTTCATACTTCACCCCTGCCTGCAGCTAATTCCTAACACTATGATCATCCGATATCGTCTCTTCCGAAGATGCATCACTGTCGATAACAATCACTTCATCTGGTTTACCAATCTGATGGATCGCAGCGGGTTGCAACAGAGGTTTGGCCCAATGGGCTGCACCAGATGATGGCTGCAACTGGGGTCCTATTTTATCTGTCATTCCCATGGTTATATTGGAGCCACAAAAGGGTTGGTTAATCCACTGCATCAAGCCAGAACAACCCGTGTATGAAACCGAAGGAGGCCCAACCTGTTCGACGGGTCTTGAAGGAGGGAAGCTAACTGCTTCCTGGAGCCAATGGGGTAAGTTTAAGTTCCCCTTGGGACCGTTGACCAAAAAATGGTCAAAGGTTGACCGTCCTCTAAACCCAAGGGTGAGTTGGGGTTCGTCAACAAGAATAGGATTGTGTTTCTTGATGGGTTTAAACTGTTTCGTGTGAAAAGACGGTTTTGCCCTTAAAAGATTCGACTGTTCTTCCTCCCACCGCTCGGCTAACTCACGTGGTGATCTCCATGATGAAAAGTGAAGCCGAGGGTCCCGTAAAATGGCATCCCAACTTCCCATTCCGTGTCTTCTTACACCAATCCAAAGAAAGTCAAGTTCCTCCTCTGACCATACGTTCGGGCGGTCAAAACTTTCTGAAAAATTATTATGTTTAACATTTACAGCCCTTGCCTTACTTAAAATGTTGTCAAGCATCATCTTGTGTCTCATTAAGGATACCGAGTCGGATGGATATTGTGCCCCGATCATGTCTTGAACGGGTTCTAAACTTCTGTTTTCAAAGTTGGCACTGTTTCTAGATTCAAGTGGCAGAGACAAATGTGTAGAATATGTTGAGCTTCTGAAGTGTAGGGGTTTCCTGTTTGATTGGGGATGCATGACAGATATTTCTTGTAATGGAAAAATATCGTCTTCCGGAAATAGCTGCAAGAATTAATAGCCATATATCATGTACTTGCCCCAAGTTTATACGTGCGGTTGGCTAACCCCTAGTACTTGTTATACCCCCACCCCCTTTATTGATTTTAGCCCATTGGCAATCATGTCAAGTAGAGGTGACAATTTCAACAAACGGGTCAGTTTGGGTTATGTTCTATCTCTAACAAGTCATACAGGTAACACGAAGAAAAGGTTAACAAAAGGGAGTCAAAACTCAAAAGTTGTCCAAAGTGTTTCCATGCCTAAGATCTTCTAAATAATTTTATTCAAAATATTAGATTAGTATTTAAATCATATAAGTTTCCTAATCATATATGGCATACTCATGATTTATTGAAAAACTAATTCATAAAATAATTGTGTACTTTGCCTTATGACCCAATGTGGTAATTAATAGAACTTAGGGACAAAAAGGTATTATGGATCAAGTTGGCCCGCTTCAACCGTACGAAAACTACCCGTTTTGACCCAAACCCATTAACCATCTCACCTTTTTCTAATAAAAAGACATTAGTGACGTTGATTTCGGTTGACAAGTTTCCTCATTTTGTATTATATCCGGCATCTTATCATTATTTTACGACAGTGAATGAAAACAGTAACAACAACAATAATAATAATAACCTGATCAACCAAGTGGTCATATTCAAACCGTACGCACCTGAAGAAAGTTCTTTTTTGATGTTTGACTTTGACCAACGGAGACTGACGGGAGGTCTGGGCCCCACATGTGGCTGCTACTAGAGAGTCCTGGAGGAACACAATGCACCTGAGATAATGAAAGCTCCCCAATTCTCTCATCAAGCAACTCCAGTACCCTGCTTCTAGAAGGGAACTCATGCAAAACTGTGGAATGACTTCTGCTGGTAGAATCTGTTGATTCCCGGTGATTTTCCGATACATTATTGTTGGGTTGTACATTAGAGCTACATTCCAGTGTTAAGTTGCAGTCCACCAAACCACTCAATTCTGATAAATCATAACTAGAATGAGTGAGAAATAATGGGCTTCTATAGCCAAAAAGAAAGAAAAAAACATCACCTCAGGTTGTTTCAGAAAGTCTCAACTAGAGGTCGCAATTCAGATCTGTTTACTTTGGAATGGGTCGAGTCGGGTTATGTTTTATCTCTAATGGGTCAAACATATGAGATTTTGAGAAGTATAAAGAAAACGGGTCGAAATTCGCCAAAGTTGTATTTTAAATGCATAAAACCTCCTAAATTGTTTTATTCAAAATATTTAAATTATCAACGAGATTTTATAATTCATGTAATCGTATTTGAAAGTTGAAACACTGATTTTTTTATTAACAAAAATAAAAATTTAAGAACTCTTCGACAAGAAATGACCCATTTTGAAACATAACAAGGCCCTTGCCCGTTTTGCCACCTCTAGTCTCAACAAAAGAACATATGTACTCCCTATGTTATGAATAGAAATACACTTCGATTTTAAAGTTAAACCTACCGAATCCATATGTGATTACCAATTTAGTACAAATTCAACAGCGAAAATTCAATTTTACTTCTTTTTTTGAATGAAATTAGGCGTACGCTTCAACATTAATGTTAAACCAATTACACTTTGTCTTTACCATAAAATCTAACATGACCATCAAAAGTTTTGCAATCAAAAGATTTACTTTCGAAGTTGGTAATTCAATCTTTGACATCAAAATTTCAATTCTGCCACTTCTTTTTGGAATGAAAAAAGAGTCTTCACTTTGTACAATGTTTTTAGAAAATGGAAACACAAACTCGTTGGAGGAAGGTAAAAGATCATCATGGGTAATTTTTAGGTGCCGGTCGAATCAGGTTGGCCCAACCCACAAACACAAGTTTTTATCTTTTTCTTTGAATTTTATTAATATATGAACTAAATATGATATGCAAAAACCATATTAGATGTAACCCTTTTAAATAAAGGTATTGAAGAGGCTTCTATGCATTTAAATACACTTCGGCCCGTTACCCGTTTAGTTAAACCCATCGACCCATTTATAAGTAAGTACAGCGTCAAAATTGCCACCTATATTGCCTTTGTTACAAGTATTATTTAAGCAAAACACTAACCAGGTGGAGGCTTTGATAAATCAAAAGAAGCTAGTGAGCCTTCATCTCGTTTCTTGTGAGTTTTAGCACTTTCTACATCATCACTTGATATGATCCGTGATTCATCTGCTGCAAAAACAGGGCTCTGTGATCCTTCCAGGCTTTTATCTTTAACATAAGATATAGCATCTATTGGTGACTTTTCTGAAAAAGTAGCAAATCTCCATAAAACCCTCTATATAATAAGTATACAAGAATACAGTATATTGTAGAGGTAGCAATTGGATAACAGGTCAAAATGATCTCGGGTCAAAACATGTTGGGTGGTGTTTGGCCGACCTGGCAACCCATTTGACCCGCTTATAGAACACGGTATCTTAAAAATACAACGATTTAAGAAGTAAATATTTGAATACGTGTTCAACGAATTTTGACCTGTTTGACAGGTTATAAATCAAAAATACATCACGAATTGACCGTTTGCATACACGCTGGTTGAAATTGTGAATTCTTACCTGATGATTCAACTATTACTGGGGTATTCTTTAAAATGCAGCTTCCAGTGGTCAGCTCTTCATTAGTAAACTTCTCACTGCTAAAGTCAGCTAATACCTAAATGAGAACATGGTGCGACAGAGGTGACGTATAGAAAAGATGAACATTCAAGTTAACGAATACATACCTGTCAATTTTAGGTACAGAAAGTGAACCAACATCACAGAGGTCATGATCTTCGATTGTCTTCTGTCATGAAAAAGCGTACACAGTAATTAATTATATCCTTCTCTTAAAACATTTTAATATGAAAGAAAGAATATAAAAAGAACCACAATTGCAGAAGATCCATATTACAGTGAGTGCTCTGCGAGACTCCCTCCGGCTAAAAAAATGCAACATTTTGACTCGACACGTACATTAAAAAAAACTGTTTTATACTACTGATCAAATGCTAAAATGCCGTCTATAAAAACAAGATGAAGAAAACTGAATACAAAAAGGAGGACATGAATACAGAATTAACCAAAAACTGAAATGTTGCAACTTCAGGATAACCAAAAAAAGAAAAATGTTGCATACTTTGGAAAGTGGAAATATCATCTTTTCTTCCAAACCAAAAACTGACGACAGAAGGGTAAATGCAGTTATTAGCTGGTCATAAAGTGTTGGAAGACAATGCAATTCATAGGGTTTTAATTCTACGACAGAAGTGCTCACTACAAAAGTGACGGGCTAATCTAGACAACAGGTGCATAATATTCCTGAAGAACATTTGTTATGTTATTTACGTATTTTATTTTCTATACTTATGTTGGGGGAGGAGCGTTATATACAAGTTAAGCTCCGGTGACTATGTAATTTTGTAAAGAAACAAGATCATCTCTGGTGACTTCCAACAATATTTCTAATTAGTCTTCCAACATCTGTTCAAATATGGATATAACTACATGAATAGCCAAGAACTGCATTGGTGCATACCTTTTCTTGACTTGCAGTGCAATATCTTGAATTGCAATCGTTTCTCGTTAAATCAGTTGAAAGATCTAGAAGACAACCATTATCCATTGTGGAATTACTTCTTTTGACCGCCACTAAATCATATTTCTCCACAAAAGTTGACTTTTCTTGCATAGCAGTCCCATCCACAGGTTTTTTCCGTCTTGATCTGCGACTGAATGTTATCAACGGGAAACCTGGTTTTTTAACTTCCATTGCGTCTTCACATGAATTGCCAACTTTTTCAAATGTTGATAATCCAACTTGCTGTTTGACACCACTAGAACATAGTCTTTTCCCGTCAAGATCCTTTAGTGGACAAACAAAACTGATTTTAGTAAAATTAAATTATGAGACCGTTAAGAATACATGACATTCTGAAGTATATTCACAAACTTGTTAAAGTAAAGCTTACTTCATTGGAAGGAAGCTGGCCTTTAACATCATAAAAACAATGGCAATTTTCACATTTTTGCGCACACTGATTCAATTTCTGCACAAAATTTCAACAATTAGCAGAAAGAACTCTGTAATAAGGATATGGTCAGAAGGAATACATGAAGTATCACTAACATAATTCAAATTCCTATAGCTTTAGATCAATCTAAGACCAATAGGCCTAAAAGTAATAATTATAATGCAGAACACTAAGATCAATTACCAAACTTTAATTTGTTCTTGTAATCATAATCAACAGATTAGCTATTGACAAAAAATGGACAAAAACCAAGATGCTGAAGAAGCGGATGAAAAGTGGTTAACCTAACCAAGTCACTTACATATAATACATATATATATAAACACACATGTATGTATATGCTTATATACATATATACATACTAATAGATATCGCATATTATGGTTTAGCTGTGTTATTAGCTGTCAAATGATTTGATTGTATCCCGATTCTGTTGCCTTAATTACTGGCACAATAATATGCGATATCTATTACATACATAATACAGGTATGCTCAACCGTTTTACCTAACCTCATACTCGTTTTCTTACCGCCTCGCCTCAGCCGTTTTTTTAAACTATGGGTATGCTTATACATATAGTAATATACATATGTATACAAGTACTGTTTGTGTATTCATATACTATTTAATACATTAAGGACATGTTTAAAAAAAAGATTTTAATGTTCTTATCACAAGAATAAAAATTCTTAATGGACTAAATCAGAAAGATTCTTTCTCATGGCTGGAGTGCAAAACTGCAAATTCACTTGCATAAAATCCCAAAGCTACCATCAAATTTTCTTTATTATTAGTTTGTTCAAAAATAACACCAATTCTTCAGATGACGGAGTTGATTAGTGAATATTATAGATTGGTATGGTATTATAATTCTTTTATTTTGCCGATAATAGCTTAAACTGAAACTCTGAAATTAATTAACAGCTCATTGTATAGAAGTTCAATAGTTTACAACCAAAACTTTGAATTTAACTCCAATTATATAAGTACTCCCTTACTTTAAAGTAATGCAATTGTAGCATGGCTAAAATTGCCACACCTTTAGACGTCACCCGGAGCCTAGGCACAAGGTGTTTAAAAAGCAAGGGCTTTTTTAAGCGAGGAGCATAGTATAAAAATACCATTTTTAGGGGTTTTAGACATGTCTTAGGCTTCTTTTGGGTTAGTTTAGGCTGTTTTACGTTGATTCCAGGCTTGTTTAGGGCTGGTGTAATTGTTTAAGACCAGTTCAAAAGATTTTTGGCCTGAAAATGGGTCTTTTGAAGCGAAGCGACAAGGCTGCGCTGGGCTGCGCCTGGAGGCCTAGGCGTGCGCCTTGTGGGCTTTTGACAACATAGGTCTCAGCAAGAAAGAGAAGATAATACATATGAACACACTATTTGTTTTGTGTTTCTTAATAACATAATATATTACTTGTCTATTATCCTTGTAATTACAAAATTTTAGTGCTCTTTTCCTTGTTTTCCTCATTCACGTGTACTATGATGAATATGATTCCTAGAGAAGCACTATGGCATATGCTACAATATCTTTGTATGAATACTTTTGTAATACTATCTTAGCATCTGCATTTGTCCTTGTCAACTTTCTTGATTGTTTGTTTTATATTTACAGTGTACATCAGAACATGATATTTCAGGTAATTGGGTTACAACTTTACAAATATTTTCTCATCCAGAAGAAATATCTCTAGCAATGCTATATAGGTTTAGAATTTATCATGCCTAACTGGATTTAAAATTTTCTTATAGGCGCTTGTATCAAGCTGATTCCAACTAAGAAAAAACAGTCCACAGCAAAGCAAGGCGCATAGAGATATATTTTTTTTATAACGGCTAACTCACACAACCTCTAAACCTACTCCTAAATCTACACCAAATGTCCTCAACGGGACTAGAACCCTCAGCCACTTGGGAGGAACACCTTTACTACACACCATGATACCATAACCTCAAATCAGATAATAGTCAGGAATGATATACAATCAACTATGCACTAATAAGTGACATGAATTACCTCATGTTTTGAGACTTCTTCTTCCTTGACCGGTGCTTTCAATACCTCTAAACTAGTTTGATCAAGGCACTCATTTTCAAACCCTAAGCCAGGTCGTGAAGAAAGCCGCTTCCTCTTGTACGTTAACACAACTTTGCTACCAATCATTGATGCTTTAAGGAGTTTGATATTTGAGAAAATTGTCGAGACGATTAATACGCTAAAAAAATGAAACTCATGAATCACGCATCGGATAACCTCATGAAAGCTTCAGCCCATAACTGCAAGCAATGTGTTCCTGAAAACACTATTTTCATTGTTTCAAGGTCTTCTAACCAAAAGGAAAATTGAAAATAATATTTACACATTTATTTGATTAAATTCAGTAAAAGCCTACAACCATCTTTTCTAATATCCCTTTTGTTGTCTAAACCTATCTATCTACATAAATTCAAATAACATGAATCTTCAAATAATAATATGTTTTATGAAACATTGATGTAGAACAAATTCAAACAACAAATCCCTTAAAAACACATATTTAAACTATTTATATTAGCAAACAATAAACTTGAGCAAAAACCCTTCTTTACCATTCTCTGTAAAACACTGATATAATTTTTTTTTTTTTTTTTTTTTTTTTTGCATTTAACATCAACTCCAATATACTTTATAAAACTATAGCAGAGATTATTCATAGTTAACTACAAATTTCAAATAATAATGCTAACAAAATTGGCACAAACATGCATTTACCTACATATATGCATATGCATAATCCATAGCCAAAATAAGGGAACAATTAAACAAACAAAAATGAAAAATCTCACCAATTTTGTGTTGCAAAAGTAATTGAAGATAATCACTTCAAACTGTCTCTAACTCTGTGCAAACGATGGTGCAAGTGTGTGTGTTTTCTCTCTCACATCTTCCACACCTTTTTTTTTCTGTGGGGATGGGAAGGATGGGTCCCACTAACGATGAATTCCAATGTATCTATGTTCGTGGTGGTGGCACGTGAAGGAGTACGCGTGTAAAACTCGGCGCGTGTCAGACACGTAGGAGGGGGAACGCGTGGGTTTGGATCATGACTGTGGAGAAGTGGCAGAGTATTGTCATTTATAGTCAAAAGCAATCCGAAGACGGTAACACCTATTCATCTTGTGCATTTAACCATGGTTAGATTTCCAAAATCTAAAACATATCGGGATTTTATTTTTTATTTATTTTTACTATATATACATAAACTTTAGTAATAACATATTTCTTTAAATCATACTTTAAATATTATATATTTTTTAAAAAAGAAAATATTTGTAAGTTTAAATAAACTAGTAGAGCAATCCTCGCTTCATGACGGTGTCGTAATTCGCGGTAATACTGACACAATGGGAATGCTAAAATTTGTAATGTAAAAATAAAAAACAGATAAAATGTTTTCGCATACTAAAAAACATATAAAAAAACATAAAAATATAGGAAAAAAAGAAATTAAAAAAAAAAGAAACTAAAAAACCAGAAAAAAAATTAGGAAAAAGGAAATTAAAAAAGAAAGAGAAACAAAAAAAAACGCGCGAGGGAGGGGGTGCCGGGTCAAGACCTACACATGGGAGTGCCCTTACCAGCTGGACTGCAGCAACATCTGTTTTATTATCCACGCTAAAACATATTAATTTTTTTTTTAAAAGTAAACGAAATCAATTAAAACCAAACCCCCAAAGCCAGTGGCTAATAGGGGAAAGAATTTACAAACCCAACCCAAATTGGCCAAAACATAATACAATAACGTTCGTCATAAAATGCTAATCTGGAATGCTATCCAGTCCTCCCAAGTAATACTTCTCAACTTTGCTCTACATGTAATCCATAGGTACGATAGTTCTTTGACTTGCACCACACAATTTTGATCCGTCGTAAGTTTCTCGTCAAAAATTCTTTTGTTTCTACTGAGCCATAGACACCACATAGTTGTTAGCGAGATAACATGAATCAGTTTCTTCTTTTTCTTTGGTACTTGTAGCTCTTCGACATAATTGATTACTTCCTTGATAGTATAGAGAATAGGCGGACTAGGTTGGTTGCTCCATCTCCAAATTTGTCACCATATCGATTTTGCGTACAAGTATGATACTATCAAATGATCTGCGTCTTCTTGGCAAATTCCACAATTTGGACAAGTCATGTCTAAATTATCCGACCCTCTTATGGCCAGGGCATCTTTCGTCGCTATACGTCCAACCATTGCTCTCCAACTGAACATGCTAACTTTTGGTGGTGCCCATGTATTCCATCTGAATTTAGGACCTGATATAACTGCTCCTTGGGCATCTTCTAGCTCATTCCTAAATGTGCTTACTGAAAACTCTGTCTCCGCCTCTTTCATCCATCCCCACACGTCCTTTTTTTGTGACAACCTAACATGTGACAATAAAATTTTCAAATGATTAAACTGTGTTAATGATATACCCTGTGTTGGAGCTTTCTTCCACGCCCATCTCTATGTCTTGTCTGCTTCCGAGTAGCAATCTGCAATGAATACATTTTTATCTATAGCCAAAACAAACAGGTTAGGAAAAATAAATTAGAATCCCCCGTTCATGCCAATTATCCACCCAAAATCTTGTGTTACCTCCTAGACCCACTTTCCTTTTAATTTTCTGTATAATATCAATATTGTGTTTCACGAACTCTTTCTCGATTCCAATTATGTTCTTCCATACCCCCGAGATTGATTTCCTAACCGGAAATGATTGGACGTTTCTTTGTCCTCCATGTATTGCTTCAATCATTTCTTTCCAAATATGATATTTGTTATTTTTCCACCTCCACCACCATTTCACCAGCAATGTCGTATTTAGATCCTTAATATTACCCACTCAGAGGCCGCCCTTACGTCTAAAATCCTAAAATTCAACGTTAAAAGCTAAACACTAAAAGCTAAGATGGTAGAGTTCGACGATACGGTTCCAACGCCGCTGGAATGAGCTCAATCGGAGTTCGTTTGATATCGTTTATTAATGTTTTTGTCATTTCTTGGATTTCTTAGCAAAAAACAACTTTTTATTTGAGGATCCCCTATATATATATATGTATAATAAGCGAATATTTACACACCCAAAATAAAAACACGGGCTAAACGGGGCATTTTCATATTAAAGAAACAAATACGAGTCGAGTGGTTTGGTATGAAGCTTCCACAAGGTTACACCTTGAAACTTAATGGATCAGGCAACTGAGAACTTTCCTTGTTAAGGGAGGTGGGAGTGGAGTGCGGGTAGGGAGGCAGATAGTAGCGGGTTCACCGCCGCGTCCAAGGAGGGTTCAGCCGGTAGAGGTGGCAGATATTTGTAGCCGTTGAAATTGTATTTTGAAGCCGCTGAAAGAAGTGAATAAATGAAGAAGAAAGTGTAATATGGACTTTTCAGGTGGGTCTCCTTTTATTTAAATATATTTAATATTAAATACTATGCTTTCTTATTTTTTGTCTTTTAAATATGAAAGAAGTAAATGAAGAAGAAAGTGTAATACTCATAAATAAAGATGATTTTTAAATTCTTTAGGTGTTTTTTTAACTTATTTTTATTTATTGCCTTTTTATTTATTGTTATGTATTTTTTTAATTAATTAAATTTTTAATTTTTAAATTTGGTTATTAATTTGTTTTTTTAATTTGGTTATTAATTTGTTTTTAATTTAAAAAAATAAAAATAGGAGGGTTGGAGGGTACTTGAAGGGTACCACTCCCACCATAGAGGGTACTTTGGGAGGGTACTTTGGCTAAGTGAGGTGACATCTTCTAATTAGTCTAATTTGGGAGGGTAGTTTAGTTAGAAGGGTACTACTCCCACCTCCTTATTAGCACTAGATCATATCTGGATCGACTTGAAACTACAAGAGCATCAGTCTTGAACATGACTTTGATAGAGACAGGTGATTTGTGATCAAACAATCAATCAATTAATAAAAAAAATAGAAAGATAGATGCAAGAAGTTGTAAGTGTTTATTGAATCAAATCAGTCATCGGATGTTACATGTTAAATAGTACAGGGACTAAAAATGTAATTGTTGCTAATTGAGAGGTCTGTTTGTAATTGTTGTTAGAAGTTAGTTGGAACTAAACGAACGGATTATAAGTTCGTTAATATGTTCTTTGTAAGAATCATCTGGATAATGAATTGAACATTTTCTCTCTATTACGATTCCCGTTTGATTCTAATCCTAACATTGGTATCAGAGCTACCGTCCCTTTCGGAGCTCAAAGTCTGCAAGCGTTGTTTGTATCAATTCAATCGGATTTAAATTCAGCAAGAATCGTCCGTTTTCGTTTCAATTTCGCAGAAATTAGGGTTCGTGATTGTGTGTATGGCGACTAGACAACAAGAAATGAAACGATTGGAGAAGTTAGCCCATGAGAATGCGAAGTCAATTGAAAGTCAACAGATCCTTATGGAGCAAAATTCAGAAGCAATTGAATTACTTTAAAGTAGTTTGACAGCATTTGTGACGCAAATGTCCGATATGAGCAACAATGTTGATCGTTTGAGTGATCGACATGGTGGCCATCAAGAACAGCGTCTAGTACGCACTGGTCGATTAGATTTTCCGAAATTCAGTGGAATTGAGGTTGAAGGTTGGATCATACGCTGCAATCATTTCTTTACCATCGATAGGACTCCTGATAATGCTCGTGTACACTATGCGGTTATTAATTTGGAAGGAGCAGCATTGGAATGGCATCAAGGTTATTTTGACAATCAAGATAGGGAAATTGAAGACATTACTTGGGATGAGTACTGTCGTTCTATTATTAATCGGTTTTCAGACAGATTATCCGAAGATCCTATGGAAGAATTAAAGAATCTCAACCAAACAGGTTCGTTACAAGATTACACTAAAGCATTTGATACTCTACTTAATAGGGCTAAGTTGACTGATGAATATGCTGCTAGTTTGTTTGTGGGTGGACTAAAACCAGAAATTAGATGTTTAGTTAAGATCTTTAAACCTAAGTCAATGAGGGATGCTATAGAAATGGCTAACCAACAAACTGTAGTGTATTGTACTTTGTTTGGAGACACACCAGTTAAGAAGTCTATTTCTACTTCCTTATCAACTAGTACTATCAGTTCTAATGTGGGTTATGTGAAATCTGGTGTTGGTGGGAACAATCCTGTTAATACCTTATCCTTACTACCTACACCACCTGCTAATAAAATGTTAAAGAATGTGAGGAAGGTTCCTGCTAAAGTGGCTGAAGAAAAAAGGGCTAAGAATGAATGTTTCTGGTGTACTGAAAAATACTCCCCATCTCATGTTTGTAAATTCAAACATTTATATGTGCTAGAAATATATGGGGATGATGATGCTATTGTGGATGAAAATAATTTTGGGGAATTGCAGGAAATGAATTTAGACCCACAGATTTATGTTCATGCTTTGATGGGAGTGAATTCCTTTTCAACTATGAGAGTAGTTGGTACTATTGGCACTAGAAAGATACAAATTCTGATTGATTCTGGATCTACTCATAATTTCCTTGATTCCAAATTGGCTAGTAAACTGTAGTGTCCATCTAAAAGGTTACCATCTATGAAGGTTAAAGTGGCTAATGGTAAGGAGTTAGACTGCCATGAGTTATGTTCTAATTTTCAATGGCTAATGCAGGGTATTTGGTTTAAAACAGATGTATTATTGTTACCCTTGGACAATTATGACATGGTTTTGGGAATTCAGTGGTTACAATCCTTAAATGACATAATTTGGAATTTTAAAGCATTAACAATGCAATTTTCAGTGGACTCTAAAGTCATTTTGCTAAGAGGAACTAATAGCAATGAAATTTCTTTGTGTTCTATACACAAGTTGAACAATTTGCTGAGTAAAGAGGGTCCTATGGTTCAGCTACAGCTTTTCAGTATGCAAATGACTCAAACAGATTCTTTTCAACATCAAACTACCTTAACTGACTTACAACCCAATTCAGCAGTTCAAGCATTGTTACAGGAGTTTGATGATGTTTTTCAAACTCCAACTACATTACCCCCAGATAGAAGTTGTAACCACAAAATACAGCTAATTGATGAGGCAGTCACTATTAATCAGAGGGCTTATAGATACCCTGTTGGTCAGAAAGATATTATTGAAAAGATGGTACAAGAGATGTTAGATATGGGGATTATCAAGCACAGTGTAAGCTCTTTTGCCTCACCTGTGGTGTTAGCTAAAAAGAAAGATGGTTCTTGGAAACTTTGTGTGGATTATAGAAAGCTCAATGATCACACTATTAAAAACAGATTTCCTATTCCCTTGATTGAAGAACTGTTGGAAGAATTAGGAAGGGCTGAGGTTTTCTCTAAGCTGGATTTGAGGTCTGGTTACCACCAAGTCAGAATGCATGCTTTGGATATCCATAAAACTGCTTTTAGGACCCATCAAGGTCTATTTGAATTTTTGGTGCTCCCATCAGCAACATTTCAAGGACTTATGAATTCTGTGTTTCAGAAGTTATTAAGGAAGTCTCTGCTCATTTTTTTTGATGATGTGTTGGTTTATAACAAATCTATTCAGCAACATGTGGAAGACTTAAGAGTAGTTTTGCAACTTTTCAGAGATAATCAACTTTATGCAAAGCTGTCAAAGTGTAGTTTTGCAGGCTCCAAAGTAGAGTACTTGGGTCATGTGATCTCTAAACATGGGGTATCCACTGATCCCTCAAAAATTGATGTTGTTAATAATTGTCCTACACCTACTAATGTCATGCAGCTTAGAGGTTTCTTGGGTCTCACTGGTTATTACAGAAGATTTATATCTTCTTATGGAATTTTGGCTAAACCTCTCACTAACCTGCTTCAAAAAGATGCTTTTGTATGGTCTAGTGAAGCTCAACATGCATTTGAAGTTTTAAAGACTGCTTTGGTCAGTGCTCCAGTGTTAGCTCTACCAGACTGGTCAAAAGAATTCATTGTGGAGACTGATGCTAGTTCAAAAGGTTTAGGAGCAGTTTTAATGCAAGACAACCACCCTATTGCTTTTGTAAGTAAAGCACTATCTGCTAGACAATGTGCCCTATCTGTTTATGAGAAAGAACTGTTAGCTATATTGTTGGCTGTCAAACATTGGCACCAATATTTGATATTGAAGCATTTCACTATCAAACAGATCAAAAGAGTTTAAAGCATCTGTTGGAACAGAAAATCACTACACCCTTGCAACATACTTGGCTTAGTAAATTGATGGGCTATGATTATAATATTTTGTATAAGAAGGGTGTGGACAATAGTGTTGCAGATGCTCTATCTAGAGTTCATGGAGTTACTTTGTTTCAAATTGCTATTTCTTCTTATGATCCTATACTGTTGCAAAGAATTAAATCTCATTGGGCTACTGATGTTACTGCTCAACAGTGGATTTTAAGACTTTCTCAAGGTGAGTCTATTAAACATTTAGCTTGGGATGGTTCTGCCTTAAAAAGAAAAAAAGAAGCTGTGGATTGGCCAGGATCAGGAGTTGAGAAAGGATATTTTACTGTTGTGTCATGCATCTCCTTTAGGGGGACATTCCGGGGTTCAACCTACAATTCAAAGATTTAGAGATATGTTTTATTGGAAAGGGGCTTACAAAGATATTAACTTTTTCATCAAAAGGTGTGATGTTTGTCTCAAATCTAAGTATGAGACTATTGCTACACCTGGGTTATTGCAACCACTTCCTGTTCCTAAATCTGTTTTCACTGATATGTCTCTGGATTTCATTAGTGGTCTTCCTAAATCTGGTGGCAAAGATGTTATTTTAGTTGTGGTGGACAGATTACCAAATATGGTCATTTCTTGACCTTAAAACACCCTTTCTCTGTTGTCCATGTAGCTCAAGTAATGATGGACAATGTGTTTAAACTCCATGGTTGCCCACAAACCATTGTTTCTGATAGAGATCCCTTATTTTTGAGCATGTTTTGGAAAGAATTTTTGAGATTACAAGGCATTCAGCAGGCTCTTTCTACTGCTTATCATCCCCAGTCAGATGGACAAACTGAAGTTTTGAATAGGTGTTTAGAAACATATCTGAGGTGTATGGTTATGACTGAACCTACTACTTGGGTGCAATGGATTTCTTTAGCAGAATGGTGGTACAACACCACTTGGCATTCTGCCATCAAGATGTCTCCTTTTAAAGCTTTGTATGGTGTTGATGCTCCCTTACATTTGCCTCATATTCCTTGTGACACTGCTGTGGCTATATTGGAGGAATTATTTTTAAAAAGAGAAGCTATGATTTCTACTCTTAAACATACTTTAGAGAAAGCTAGAAACCGAATGAAGCAATTTGCTGATCTTAAAAGGAGTGACAGAACTTTTCAAGTTGGGGATTGGGTTTATTTGAAGTTGCAGCCTTATGTGCAAACTTCTTTAAGATTGCATAGATATTCCAAGTTATCTCAGAAATTTTTTGGTCCTTTTTTGATCCTTAAACGAATTGGTACTGTGGCTTATACAATGGATCTTCCTCCAGGTTCCCAAATTCACCCCACTTTTCATGTGTCCTTGTTGAAACGTGCTTATGGACCTCCTGCACAACCTATTCACTTACCCAATGCAACTGCCCCAGTTCTGCAACCATTTGCTATTTTGAACAGAAAATTGGCTAGGCAAGGCAACCGTCCAGTGGTTAAGTTTTTAATTCAATGGGAGGATTTGCTTTTACATGATGCTACTTGGGAGGTTGCAACTGAATTCTTGCTGCGATACCCAGATTTAACTGTGATTCTTGAGGTCAAGAATCTTAAAGGGGGGAGTATTGTTACATGTTAAATAGTACAGGGACTAAAAATGTAATTGTTGCTAATTGAGGGGTCTGTTTGTAATTGTTGTTAGAAGTTAGTTGGAACTAAACGAACGGATTATAAGTTCGTTAATCTGTTCTTTGTAAGAATCATCTGGATAATGAATTGAACATTTTCTCTCTATTACGATTCTCGTTTGATTCTAATCCTAACATCGGAGATTACAATCACACATGCATACACTCTCTCTAAGAGAGTCCCTTGCCAACCCTAGGTAAGCTCCCCGTGACTCACAAATGGACACACACTTACAAATGAAGGTAAACATCCTATTTATACTAGAGTCTTGTTCTTCCATCAGCCGCATCTGATGAAGAACTTACACGAATCTTACTTTCAAGTAAAACACACACGAAACAAAAAAAAACCGTGTAAACACACATGAACATTCTTTTGCGCGAAAACTTCCTTTTGTTCATGTTAAACATTTGATAACCATCGGTCTCATATTTAAAACTCTACAATCTCTCCTAGACTGATGTTATTAAATCTGCCTAACTCTGTCACACAACTTCCGGAATCAACTGAAATTACAAGAGGTTTAAGTTGTAAAAATAAACTGTCATGAACTCCATGTTCTCCACTACTAAATGCTAGAAATAAATAAATCTAAGGAAATTAATAAAAATAAACCCAAAGGAAAAATGGTGCTTGCAAATAGAAAGAAAATTAATCATGGCTAGAACATGGGTCAAAGGTGGGCTGAAATCCAATTGACAATTGTACCATCATTTGAATAATTTGACCAGCTTGAATGGCTATTACCTACTGATAGGGATTGTAGTTGCTTTACCATGCATGGCTGCTCTCATGTGACCCGCGTGCATGGTTGCATGCCCTCGCACAAACCGACCCATTCATTGGAGCAAGGGTTGAATAAGTGTAGTGAACGGGTCGGTGACCCGATATACGACAAAAAGGTGTGTGCAAGTTAACCAAACTTGACCCAACCTATTCAACTTGTACTAAAAATGATCTTTTTAACCCGAACCTGTCTTGACCCATTACCCAACCTGTCCATCTTACTTTTCCACGTGTAATAAAAGCGTTCATCTGAATATCTTATATATCTATGATTATCAGTTAAATCAAAAGGAGATCCGGATCTAACCAGCTAATCTTCAGGTGTTGTTAAGGGTGACTGAACTATGCCCAACTGTCTTTAGAACTCTTTTACTAGACATAACAATCCTTAAACTTTCAGCCTTTTCCCATCTTTCAGAAGCAGCATATATATTTGACATAAGCACATAACAAGAACTATCACAAGAATCTTGCAATTTGATTCTTTCAAGCACTCGGTTTGCCATGTTTAGGTCACAGTGAACTCTGCATGCTCCAAGGAGAGCCCCCCAAATCATGTCATTTGGTCTCACTGGCATCGTTGTTACTATTCGGTATGCATCTTTTAATCTCCCTGCCCTTCCTAAAAGGTCAACTAAACAACCGTAATGCTTGACATTAGCCGATGAACCATATTTCTCTATCTTTTTGAAAGTTTCTAACCCGTCTTGAACAAACCCTGAATGTGCACAAGCAGATAAAACCGAGAGAAAAGTGATTTCATTCGGGTCCACACTAGATTTCTCCATTTTATTAAAGAACTCCAAAGCTTCCCTACAATGGCCATGGGTAGAAAAGCCTGAGATCATAGCATTCCAACATGAATCGTTCTTTTCAGTTTCCGACCCATTTTCAAATATTAATCTTGCATTGTTTAAATCGCCGCATTTTGCATACATGTCAACTAAACCATTTAGAATGAACTGATTAAGTTTGATTCTTTTTTGAATAATCATGTTATGAAGTTGTTTACCTATTTCTAACGAACCCAATTGAGCACAAGCGGATAAAGCACTTGCAAAAGAGACCTCATCCGGTTCAAACCCATCCGACTGCATTTTCACAAATGCATCTAGAGCTTCATTGCAAAGACCATTTTGACAATAACCTGAAATCAATGAGTTCCAATTCACCAAATTCCGAACCTTAATCCTATCAAAAACGGCTCTACCCTCTTCCACGTCACCTTTCTTTAAATAACCCGAAACCATTGATGACCAAACATAAAAGCTTCGTTCCGGCATAACCTCAAACACATCCTTAGCAGCCTTCATCTGCCCGTTCCTCGCGTACCCATCAACCATAACACTCCATGTAACCACATTTTTCAGGGACAAAGGAACCCGGTCAAAAAGACACCTAGCCATCTCTGTATCTCCTGTTTTCGCATACCCTGCGATCATTTCAATCCATGACACTGCAGTCCTATCCGACATCTTCTGAAACAAGCATAACGCGGTTTCTGTTGCTCCATTCCTCATATACACACCTATCATAGCGTTCCATGTGACAACATTCTTCACAGGCATTTCATCGAACACTTTGCGTGCATTGATTAAATCACAGCATTTACCATACATGTTTACTATTGAGGTTCCCACCACTACATCAGATTCAACTCCAGCTTTGATTGATTCTGCGTGCATAGCCTTTCCGTAATGAATCATGGAAAGAGAAGCACAGGCTTTGAAAATCAAAGGGGCTAGGGTCAGCAGACAGAGACGATTTTGGGTGTAAACTAGAAGTGCTTCTTTCGGTGTGCCCTTAGAGATGTGATTCCGAATAGAAGAATAAGAGTTTAGTTGATTGATCATGTGGGGATGCTTTTGGTTTCTCTTTGAAGATTAACTTTTCAATGGAGAGCTTTTGCAACATTTGCAGTTCATAGATGGCGACAAGTTCCTTCAAGTTCGTATGAACTGTTTTTTTTTTAATAAATATTTTGGAATGTTACCGGGCATTGGAACGCGTGTCAAAAATTTATTTTTTATATAAACTTTCGAGTATGTTTAGTTACTTCGTAAACGATAACTTTTTTTAATGGTTTCGTTTTTCTATAACTTTATTTTATAAGTTTTCGAGGACGTTAGTTTCTTCCGCGGTTTAACAAGCCGTAAGCCCGTAACGCACGTGAACACAATTCTAGTTATTGTACAAACGAAAATAAAATTAAAAAAAATAAAGAAAACTTGTTTATGCGCATGGTTCATGTAAATGAGTATGTATGTTTCGGGTTATGTATCACATAATATCATACACATCTCATACCTAAATAAAGCCCAAAACTTTTAAAAACGAACCAAGAAAATTGCAAACGAAAGAAAAAAGAAGATGAAACAAAATCACAATCTTTGATCAAACCATGTTGTCTTGAAAGTTTAAAATAAACTTAATATATTAAATTATAAGGGTCTAAATATCATTAGTGTAAATTATGTTTTAGGTTAAAGTTGTATATCATATTATATAGTGGTTAAATTTTAATTAATGTTTGGGAATACCAGCGTTTTAATCAAGCGTTGTGACGTTTGGGAAAGCATTGGCTCGTATTGTATAAATAGGGTCAATTTATGAAGAACAAAGATCAGTAATTCATAATAAAAAATCATGTTTGTATATTTTAGTATGTGTTCTTATTCAATCAATTATTCTCTGATTCACCAACCATCGGTATCAAAGTCAGGTTAGAGGACAAATTGATCCATGGTACCAAAGATCAAATCCAAGTCGAGAAAAATATTTCCTTGATGTTGACCACCTTGTTGTTGAATCTCTTCTCATTTCCTAGAAATCCACAAGCCACTAAAATAATCCCATGGAACACCTCTTTTCATGACTCCCCAATCCCACTGTTAGTGTGAAGTTCCAAAAGACCTCACCGAGAAAGCGTAGATCGGGGGAACTCTACACCACCCACTAATATGATTCCACACCACCGAGGCAACCATACAAGACGTGAAAATATGCTCGACCGATTCAGCCTCCACCTAGCACAAAATACACTTAAGCTCGCCAACATGGACATTTCTTCTGGAAAGAGTTGAAAGGTCGAAATTCGATCCAACTCCGCTCTCCAAGAAAAAATATTACACTTAATAGGCACTCATCTACTCCATTTCATAGCATACCATGAATTGACATCCCTATCCTTAATAAGTAGATTTTTACATGACCCAACTGAGAAACAACCAGACCCATCACCCAGCCACTCCCACTCCCACTTGTCTCGACCATTGGACATTCCAACTGAGAAACAACCGGACCATTGGACATACTAACCAAATTCAGATAAGGCAGTAGCTGTTCCATTCAGCACATTCCAAAACAGAGAACTACGCACACTTCCAACACCAATTCATCAAGGAAAAAAGACCATCCAAGCTGATACGATTCAAGACTCTACATCTTTTATCACCTTTCAAGCTAAACAGATTAGGGAAGACGGCTTTAAGGGGCTCACTGCATAAACACGGGTCAAGCCAAGTGCGAATATCTTTCCCCTCTCCCACCACTCCTTTAAAAAGCTGATGAAGATGAATACCTGAGATCACGACTATAGAGTCCAGTTTAGCTATGTTATTCCACACATCGGGAATATACTTGTTAAAAGGAAAGATCGACCAAGAGTTCTTGTTTAAATGAAAGGCATCAATGACGTTTTTCCAAAGATTATGGTGTTCATTCTTGAATCTCCATAACCATTTAGCTAAGAGCGCAAAGTTGATGTCCTTAAGCTTACTTAAACCAACACCACCCACGTCCTTAGGCGTAGCAACCCACTCCCAAGCAACCCAATGGATCTTCTTCACCTCATCCGACCCACCCCAAATAAATCTTTTGATAATGATCTCTAAACCGTCAATAACTTTAGCCGGGGCATTATACAAAGAAAAATAATAGACAGGAAGGCTCTCGAACACCGATTTAATTGGAGTGACCCGACCTCCAATGGAGAGCGTAGAAGCCTTCCAAGGAGACAACTGAGATTCCACAATGTCGAAAATAGGCCTCTAATGAGCCACTCTATTTATATTAGCCCCAACTGTGAGGCCAAGATAAACAAATGGAACCGTCCCAACTTTACAACCTATCACCGAAGCCAAAGTCTCCACTTCAGCCAAATCAACCCCAAGACCATAGACATTAGATTTACCCAAATAAATCTTAAGGCCCGAGCGCATATAGAAACATCTAAGAATCTTAAACACATTTCTCGTGTTATAAGTGGACCATTCTCCAACAATAATAGCATGTCCCCTTTTTGAAAAGTTGTGGGTTCAGTCCCATTATAAACAAATGATTCAGATTTACGAGTAGATTTAAAGTGAGTGTGAGTTTGCGATTAAAATAAAAATAATGTTGATACTAGATAGCCGTACTGATTCAAATTTAATTTCCTACTTGCCACTGATACTGATCCCCTCTCTTAACTTTTCCAACGCTTAACACCTGTCTTTCATTCATGGTGATGTAAGCAAACAAAACAACCGAACAAATTCCTTCCTTCATCGGGAACCCAACCCTTTTCTCTTTTCTCCCGTTTTCAGCAATTCCGATTCTCAAACCAATTCGTAATTGCCATGAATTCAAACCCTAATCATTACCATGAGACCTCATCTCCTTCTGTTTCCCCACCGGAACTCGATTCTGAAGTTGAGATAACTACTGCAGGTTTCCCCCTTTTTCCAATTTCATGTATCATCAACTGGTTGAAATGTATCCAATTGTTAATTTTGATGATGATTTCTCTGAATTAACGTATTTTTCAAAATAATGTTTGTTCTGTTTCTGTTGGTTAACTCAGAGTCTGTTGATCCTCAAGGGAGTTCATCTACAAATACAACCATTAGTCAACCTGGGAGAAACAAAGTTCATGGCTTACTTGGACCTAAGTTTTTTGACACTAAAATTCCTGCCAGAAAGAAGGTTTTCACTTCTCTTAGTCTATCAGTGTGTTCCTTTTCTGTTTCTTAGTTATTTACTTTACTTGTTTTCAATTTCAAATTTCAGGCGAAACGGGCGGGTTGGGGGTAACGGGTCAGAACGGGTTTTGGTCAAGAAGGTTATGACCAAAATGAGTTCGGGTTAAAATTTGTGGTTTTTTAAAAAAAGTAGCAGTTTGCTTTGGATTAGAATGGGTTGTAACCAAAAAGGGGCTCGGGTTGAAATGAGTTGTCATGGAAAATAAAAGTACCCAAATCTGCTATATATTATTTTCCTCGGCTGGTGGTGGCGTTGCGGCAACGGCTGTCGGTGACGGTGGCATCGTGGTGGTGTCGGTGGTAATCTTAAGTGATTTTCTCGCCAAACGTGGCATTGACCCATTTGAACCCATTTTAAATTTACATGGTTTTTAGGCGGCGCATCTTGACCCAAAACGTGTTAAGGTGTTACCATTTCAACCCGTTTTGTGTTATAGTGTTGTCCAATTCAACCCAACATACAAAAAATATTTACCCAAACCAACCCATTTCCCCTAATTTGGGTCAAGATTGCTGGGTCAAGCTCTCATGAACTGATGAGGGTTAAAATAAAATGTAGCAAAGCTATCATGAAAATAATTGAAACAGGATATCAAGAGTATTTTTTACTTTCATGCATGTTTTAAAAAAAAGCATTTAAGTGGTGCATGTACTTTCTGCAGCTTAAGTGGTTGAATCGGCTAGCTAGTGTTCAAGCCAATGGTACCGTGCAATTTGAGATTCCTGAAGAAATTAAGCCACAAAACTTGGATTTTGGTACCAAAGTTGTTACTAGTGGAGATAGTGAAGACCATGATTTTGATACAACAACCATTCCAGAATTCCCACCATTGCAAATTGTTATGCTTATTGTTGGAACACGGGGAGACGTACAACCATTTGTTGCCATTGGAAAACGTTTACAGGTTATAAATATACTTCCTTAAATTCAAACCACATGCTTCATACCAATCAATTATTTGAGAAATGTTTAAATTTCGTATTATCCTTATCAGGAATATGGTCATAGGGTGAGATTAGCAACTCACTCGAATTTCAAAGAGTTTGTCAAGGCTTCTGGGCTGGAATTTTTCCCTCTAGGCGGTGATCCTAAAGTCCTTGCTGGCTGTAAGGACCCATACACCTGTGTTGATATTCTACATATATACATTTTAGATTTATGGGGGCTGTTTGGATGTGCGTTTTGAAACTGATTATCTGATTATTGCTATACGCAGTAGCAATTATCAGTTATTAGTGTTTGGATTCTGCCTTGTGATTATCTGATTATTTAGGGGGCATATAGTATTCTACCTGCTGTAACAAAAATGATTATCTAAGGGCAAAGTAAAATTACTTATTTACCCCTTCATTTTACGTATTTTATTAGATTTTTCCTTCCCAATTCACAGAACTTCTCTAATCTCTCCTTTGTGTTTCAAAACACACATCTAAACACTGGCATTATTGCTTGTAATGATGAGGTTTGTATTTTTTGTGTAGATATGGTGAAGAACAAAGGGTTTTTGCCATCAGAACCTTCAGAAATACAAATTCAGCGAAGTCAAATAAAGGATATTGTATTTTCTTTGCTTCCTGCTTGCACTGATCATGATCCAGATTCACATGTCCCATTCAATGTAGATGCTATAATTGCTAACCCACCTGCATACGGTAGGATCCTATTATTTGTATAACTCATTTAAAAACCGTTTTAAATTTGAAGTTGTTGATTTGTTGATATCTAGTTTGTCTTAAACAAAATGACCTCAGGCTTACAAGTTGATAGACTATATGGCATATGTGTAGTTTGTTTTGCTCGTGATATGGACACGATGCTCAGAGTATTTATTTGAGTAAACTGCAGAAAGGAACCTTGATGTATACCCTGATGTGCAATAGGAACTCAGAAATTTAAATATAGTCTTTTTTGTTGCGTTGTTTTTTTAAATTTATTAAAGGACTTATGCTTGCTCAGGTCATACTCATGTTGCAGAGGCGCTTAAAGTTCCCCTGCACATCTTTTTCACTATGCCATGGACGTATGTATCTTCTATTGCTCCTTTTTGTTTTATGAGTGCACCAGTTTGGGATACAATGGGGTTCATTAACTAAAAAGCATTAGATATTAGGCGCCGAATTGAATCAGCAAAATATAGATTTTATCATCATTAATTTTAAATATTTTGTTTTCTTATTTTATGTATTTAAGGATGCTTATTAGCTTGTATAGCGAGTACATAATGAAGGTTCTTCTCATAGAGCATTTTCCCAAAAATGTTTTTCACTTGGTGAATTGGGCATGTATATTTATGCTTCAATTTGAACATAAATGTAAATAGATTTGGAGTGTCTTATGTTGTAGTTGAAGTTGAACTTATAAGCTAACAAAGTGGATTTAAGACAACTTATAAACTCAATTGTTTAATACTTCTTAAAACTCATACGAAGTTTCGAACCCAAACGTATCATACGTTCATTGAAACATCAGCAAGCTAGCGCATTTGGCCCATTTGATCCGTTAGCTATACTGATGTTTTTACAGTCTACATGCTTATCGGTAATACATAGGGACTTCCCGAGTCCCATTCTTTTACTAATGTTTATCTTTTTTTGTTTTGTTTTGTATTTTTGCTTGTTCAGGCCTACTAGTGAATTTCCACACCCTCTTTCGCGGGTTAGACAGCCTGTTGCGAATAGAGTAAATATCTTAATTGTTCCAGTTTCAACTATATACATCATTATTATTACTATTTGAACATTTTATTGTTAACACGATCCTAAGTGCTTGTTGCAGTTGTCATATCAGATTGTTGATGCATTAATTTGGATGGGGATGCGAGATATAATTAACGAGTTTAGAAAGAAAAGACTGAAGCTAAGACCTGTGACGTATTTAAGCGGTTCGAATCATTTCCCCCAAGATTTGCCTTATGGATATATTTGGAGTCCACATCTTGTCCCCAAACCAAAAGGTCTGTTTATATTTATACATTAATCAACAGTTTATAGGTGGACTAGTATGCTACCAACTGAAGTACATATGGGTCTATGACTCTATTCGTTTATGCCACTTTGTTAAGAGGTGGCAGTTTCAACCCATTTGCTTATGAATGGGTCGATTGGGGTTTTGTTTTATCCCTAACAACAGGTAAATTAAAAAGAAGTAGCTTAAATGAAAACGGTTACAAAGTGTTTTTAATGCATAAAATATCCAAAATCATTTGATTAAATATATTAGATTATTATTGAAAGAAAATACTTCCATAATCATATTTGACAATCAGATGTTTACAAAGAAAGTCAAAATTTTTGGGCAACAAGTGTTCTGGGCCAATCAAGCATATACCCAAAACTACCATTTTGACCCAAGCCTGTTTAGTCCACTTTCCACCTCTACATTTGTATTTTAATCTCTAATCACTAATTCACATTAGGAAGATGGGCTATGATAGCAAACCACATAGTTCCTTAGAAGACCTTAAAATGGAAGGAAAAAAAAACAAAAATGGTGTGTCAGCAGTCAGTAGAGCCTATGCATGCTTATGGTATACTAATGTTCTGTATTCTTAATTTGTTATAGATTGGGGTCCTCATATTGATGTATTGTTGGGATTTCCGAATTGGAGATTCCTTTGCGTGCAAGGCAAGGAATTGGTTCAAAAAAGGAATGGATAATTATGGATGGTTTAAACGTGATTTGGTTTAATCTATTAGGGATAATTATCATGTCTTTAATGATTGTTTATTAGCAATCCTAGTTTAATTCTAACATGTTAGGTTAGATTATAAATACCGTGATATGGGTATTAGAGATTGTAATGTTCAAGTTTTGAGTTAAGTTTCTTGAATAATAAAATTGGGTGTTAGCCAATCATAGTTCTCGTCCCTGTTTTCTGTTTCTGTTTTGATACCAATTTGCTTTAATTGGTATCAGAGCCATACCTGGGAGAATTATTCATCACCGATTGAGTTCAGGATCGGAGGTGCTACTGTTCCGGCAAGAAGAAATCGAAAAAAAACAGCAGGTTGAAAGTGGAATTATAACCACTGATTGTCCTACTGTTCCGGTTGAATTAATCGAAATTGACAGCGGGTTGGACGCGGCTTTAGGGCTGCTGATTGTCCTACTGTCTCGATTAAAAGGAGGCCGATCGATTTCCTGGCGAGTCGGAGCTGTAATCAGGATACAACAAGGGTACGACTGTTTTCTTGGGGCTGTTTGGAGAAATTGGAAGCAGCAGAGAAGGATTAAAACAGGTTACTGTCTTAATCGTGTGCGCTGGAAACTGCAGAACCGAAGACTCCATTAACTTACAGTCGGCGAAAGAAGAATATGGGAGACGGTCAGACACCGCCGGTCATTGTGAAGGAGACGAACCCTTCTTCGTTTCAATGTCCTATGTTAACATCAACGAATTACACGATTTGGGCGATGCGTATGCGTGTAATTATGAATGTTCACAGCGTATGGGACGTAATTGATCCCGGTAATACCGATGCCAAGAAGAACAACGTTGCTACTGCCGTGTTGTTTCAATCGATTCCCGAAGCCCAGATTTTACAAATCGGGAATCTGACAACGGCTAAGGAGATGTGGGAAGCGTTAAAGACCCGTCATCTTGGAGCCGATCGGGTGAGAGAAGCTAGGCTTCAAACTTTGATGACCGAGTTTGAGGCGTTAAAGATGAAAGATTCTGAGACAATAGATGAGTTCGCATCCAAGTTATCCGGTTTGTCTTCGAAATCGGCTTCACTTGGAAATATTATTGAAGAGTCAAAACTGGTGAAAAAGTTTCTTTCAAGTCTAACGAGGAGTAAATTTATTCACATCGTGGCATCAATCGAACAGGTCTTGGATCTAAAAACGATTGGATTCGAAGACGTGGTGGGTCGTTTGAAGGCATATGAAGAAAGAATAAAGGAAGAGGACCACCAATCTGAAAACCAAGGACAGCAAGCAAAACTTATGTTTGGAAATTCGGATGCCTCTTCGAGTTCAAGACAATACTCACGACAATCGAGTAGGGGACGCGGAAGGGGTTCATATCGTGGACGTGGAAGTGGTGGAGGACGTGGAGGTCAAAACCGTGGTTCACATGATGAGTTCAATGGCGGCGATAAACAAAAGGGTAAAGAACGTGATTTGTCAAAAATAAAATGTTTTCGTTGTGACAAATATGGTCACTTTGTTTCGAGGTGCCCGGATAAGAAGAAAGATGTGCAAGCAAACTTGGTCGATGCAAACGAGGTCGATGCAAATGAGGTGGATCCATCCTTATTCATGGTGCAAAGTGTTCAAGAAACGGTGTTCTTGAACGAGGAGAAAGTTATTCCGAAGAATTACGAGAACGGTTCGGTTGAAAAAGACTTGTGGTATTTGGATAATGGTGCTAGCAACCACATGACGGGTAATTTATCTCTTTTCTCGGAGTTAAATAAACGTATTGGTGGTAATGTTAGATTTGGGGATGGTTCCAAAGTTGACATTTGCGGGAAAGGGTCAATTTTAATTGAAGGAAAAACGGGGGAGCAAAGGTTGTTAACCAACATTTACTATATTCCTAGCCTACGAAGTAATATTATAAGCCTCGGACAAGCAACCGAGTGTGGTTGTGATATTCGTATGAAAGACGACTATCTACGAATGCACGATTGTCAAGGAAAATTGTTGATGAATGTGACTCGGTCAAAGAACCGTCTTTACATGATTAAATTAAAAACTGTGAAGCCCGTATGTTTGCAAGCTCGGATTGATAATGAAAATTGGCTATGGCACGCGAGACTTGGACACTTAAACTTTGCGTCAATGAAACAAATGGTAGAAAAGGAGATGGTGCACGGGATGCCAAAAATCAATCACGAGAATCAGATTTGTGAGTCCTGCTTAGTTGGGAAGCAAACGAGGCAACCTTTTCCAAAATCGGCGTCTTTCAGGGCAACGCGTGCCTTGGAACTTATTTATGGAGATTTATGCGGTCCAATTTCCCCATCTACCATAGCGGGAAATAGGTATGTCTTTGTGTTGATCGATGACTTTTCACGTTTCATGTGGACTTATCCTTTGAAGGAAAAAGGCGATGCGTTTGAAACCTTCAAAAAATTCAAAGTCATGGTGGAGGTGGAAACTAAGGAGAAAATCAAGACGTTTAGAACCGATCGAGGGGGAGAATTTACATCCCATGAATTCAATCGGTTTTGTGAAAACGAAGGAATTATTCGGCACTTAACCGCTCCATATACACCTCAACAAAACGGTGTAGTGGAGAGACGAAATCGTACTTTATTGGAGATGACTCGAAGTATATTAAAAGCACGACAAGTTCCCAATTACATGTGGGGGGAGGCAGTGAGGCACTCAACCAACGTAATAAATAAAATTCCAACACGGGCGTTACAAGACAAAACACCGTACGAGATGTTGAAATGGAAGAAGCCCGATCTTAAATTTCTCAAAGTGTTCGGATGTGTGGCGTATTCGAAAATTCTTGGTGGAAATCCTAAAAAATTAGACGATCGCTCGATTCGTCTAGTTTATCTTGGAAGCGAAAAAGGTTCGGCGGCGTATCGTTTATACAATCCAACAACTCGGAGAATTGTAGTGAGTCGAGACGGTGATACGGAGTTTGATGAAAAACATGGGTGGAACTGGGGAAAAAATAAGGCTTTTAATGAAGAGGAAGCTCGTGAACCGGGTATGTTTTGGGTGGACTTTGATGGTGTAATTAATACAGGAGATGGTTCTGTTGATACAGACTCAAGTGGGTTTGATAGTAATATGGGTGATCACCCCAACTCAAGTGAGGACAGCCTAGGTGAGCAGGGACCGAATGGAGATGCACCAGCTTCTAACAGCAGCGCTGCCGCTACTGTGTCACCTGGTCCAAGTCTGCGAGGCCCATCAGGTCGTGACCAGGCCCATTTGGCTAGTAACAGCAGCCATTCGAGTAATATGGTCACTCCAGAACCAGTGTTTCGGAGATCCAGTCGAGTCACAGTTACCCCGGTAAAGTTTAATGATTATATGTTAAATTCAAGCTCAATTGATGAAGAGTTTTTGTTACTTGCTGATGATGAACCGGTTTGTTTTGATGATGCTAAATCTAAACCGGAGTGGATGAAAGCAATGCGTAGTGAAATCGACTCGATAAATAAAAATAATACGTGGACGTTGACTGAGTTACCACGTGGTGCAAAGGCGATTGGGTTGAAGTGGGTTTTCAAGGTTAAGAGAAACGCGGATGGCTCACTAAATAAACATAAAGCGAGACTTGTGGCAAAGGGTTATGTTCAGCAACCCGGAGTCGACTTTGACGAGGTTTTCGCACCGGTGGCTCGACTTGAAACGGTTCGTCTACTTTTATCTCTCGCAGCTAATGAAAGTTGGGAATTGCATCATCTTGATGTCAAATCTGCGTTCCTACATGGCGAGTTGAAAGAAGAAGTGTTTGTTGTTCAACCGGATGGATTCGTTAAAAAAGGTGAAGAGCACAAAGTTTACGAGTTATCTAAAGCGTTATATGGATTAAGGCAAGCTCCACGGGCGTGGAATACGAAGTTAAATGGTATTTTGTTAAACATGAAGTGTCACAGGTGCTCGCAAGAACAAGCCGTATATCGAAAAACAATTGGAACGGATGTGTTATTAATCGGTGTGTATGTTGACGATTTAATTGTGACGGGTTCCAATTTGAACTTAATTTTGGAGTTTAAGCGCGAGATGGCTAAAAACTTCGAGATGTCGGATTTGGGGAAACTTACTTATTATCTCGGGATTGAAGTTTCACAAAGCAAAGACGAGATAAAAATTAAGCAAGAGGCATATGCAAAGAAAATTCTAACGGAGGTCGGTATGATGAATTGCAATCCTACAAGTGTTCCCATGGATCCGAATGTTAAGATGTCTAAATTTGAAGCTGAGGAAGACTTTGATGCTACAAGATATCGGAAGATTGTTGGGTGTCTTCGGTACCTTTTACAAACTCGTCCCGACTTGGCGTATTCGGTTGGTGTTGCGAGTCGGTATATGCATTGCCCGAAGCAATCTCATGCAGCTCTTATTAAACAAATACTTAGGTATTTGCAAGGCACTATTGGTTATGGCATTACTTATACTCGTGGAGAAAATATGTTGCTTGGTTACAGTGATAGTAGTCACAACATAGATCTAGACGATGGAAGAAGTACTACTGGACACGTATTTTATTTTGGATCTTCACCAATTACTTGGTGTTCGCAAAAACAAAATACCGTGGCATTATCATCGTGTGAGGCGGAGTATATGGCGGCTAGTGCAGCCGCGTGTCAGGCGGTTTGGCTCAAAGAATTGTTAAGTGAATTAGTTGGCAAGAAAATTCAAGCAGTTGTGTTACGCGTGGATAATACATCGGCAATAGCTCTCGTGAAGAACCCGGTTTTCCATGGGCGGAGCAAACACATAAAGTCCCGTTATCACTATATTAGGGAATGTGTTGATAGTGAAGACATCGTGGTTGAACATGTAAGTGGTGTTAATCAACGAGCAGATATCCTAACTAAAGCACTTGGGAGGATCAAGTTCAAGGAGATGATTGATAAGCTTGGAGTTGAAGACTTGTCAAATTCAAGTTCGAAATTCCGGGGGTGATTGTTGGGATTTCCGAATTGGAGATTCCTTTGCGTGCAAGGCAAGGAATTGGTTCAAAAAAGGAATGGATAATTATGGATGGTTTAAACGTGATTTGGTTTAATCTATTAGGGATAATTATCATGTCTTTAATGATTGTTTATTAGCAATCCTAGTTTAATTCTAACATGTTAGGTTAGATTATAAATACCGTGATATGGGTATTAGAGATTGTAATGTTCAAGTTTTGAGTTAAGTTTCTTGAATAATAAAATTGGGTGTTAGCCAATCATAGTTCTCGTCCCTGTTTTCTGTTTCTGTTTTGATACCAATTTGCTTTAACAAGTGTTCTGGGCCAATCAAGCATATACCCAAAACTACCATTTTGACCCAAGCCTGTTTAGTCCACTTTCCACCTCTACATTTGTATTTTAATCTCTAATCACTAATTCACATTAGGAAGATGGGCTATGATAGCAAACCACATAGTTCCTTAGAAGACCTTAAAATGGAAGGAAAAAAAAACAAAAATGGTGTGTCAGCAGTCAGTAGAGCCTATGCATGCTTATGGTATACTAATGTTCTGTATTCTTAATTTGTTATAGATTGGGGTCCTCATATTGATGTGGTAGGTTTCTGTTTCTTGGACCTTGCATCAAGTTATGTACCTCCAGATTCGCTAGTGGAATGGCTTGAAAAAGGTGAAAAGCCCATCTACATTGGATTCGGTAGCCTCGTAAGTTTATTCTCCGTGGATCTACTTCATTTCAGTACTTTTAGTTAGTTATTTTTCATCTTTGATAATGGCATATGCGGTAAATAGTGCAACTATGGAGAAGTAAAACTAAAGTGATATTCCACATATACAAAAATGGACGGTTTTGATCCGTACTAACTTTTTTCTGATTGATGACTCAGCCTGTTCAAGACCCAGATGGAATGACAGAAATAATAGTTAAAGCCTTGGAAATTACTCAACAGCGGGGTATAATCAACAAAGGCTGGGGTGGCTTGGGAAACCGTAAGATGTTAATATTCTTTTTAATTTTCTAGCACTACAAATCTCCCGATTGGGTGGAAGAACTAACGCTATACGCTTTTTAGTCTCTAAATATACCGACAATCTTATATTACAGTTGCGAAGTCAAAAGATTTTGTCTACTTGCTGGATAATGTTCCACATGATTGGCTATTCCTACAGTGTGCTGCTGTGGTAATACTTGTTTACTCAGAATACAAGTTTGAAGAATGCATACACTTGATTATCATATCTATATTCTAGGAGTGGCAAGATTGAGAGTTGGGTCACGTCATGGCCACGGGTCAGGTCGTTTTTAATACGGGTCAAAATATCAAAATACTTTTTTTGTCATGTAAAAAAAATATTAATATTTACTGTTAATTATGATTACAAATACATGCATTATCTAATAATCCAGATCTTTGAATAAAACGATTTAAGAAGCTGTATGCATTACAAATAGACTTTGGGTGGGTGACCTCACCTTCAACCAATTTGATCCATTCCCCTTTTAGCTACTTTTTTTTATTTGACCCGTTTGAGAATTGAGACAAAACACAAACTAAATTAGCCCAGTCATAAATAAATGGATTGAAATTGCCACCTCTAACTGAAACAACTTAAATTTCATGACAGTTGTCTAAAACTAAAGTAACATGTAATTTGATCTAAAGATCAAAAGCACTTTATTTCTTTCTTTTTCAGGTTCATCATGGTGGTGCTGGAACAACTGCCGCTGGTCTTAAAGCTGCGGTAAACTTTCCGTCTATTGACTTATAATTTTTTGGGCCTGTTATTTTATTTATAATTAATATTTTTTGTATTAGTTTTAATATCTGGGATTCAATTTTTCAATGATCTTGAATAAATTTCAGTGTCCGACGACGGTTGTTCCTTTCTTCGGAGACCAACCATTTTGGGGGAGGCAGGTGCATGCTAGAGGAGTGGGTCCCCCTCCAATTCCGGTTGAGGAGTTCTCACTAAAGAAATTGGTTTCTGCAATAAACTTCATGTTAAAACCAGCAGTAAGTTTATATAATTTCAACACTAAACTGATTCTGTCTTTAAATTATATTTAGGATACATGTCTGACCCGTTAGACCACATTCAACTTGTTTCCTTTTTAGATAAATCTTGTAGCGTAATCCATTTGACCCATAAGATTCCAATGTATGTGAGAGTTAAAAATTAGTCGTGGCGTTTTAACTAAAGAAATCATTATAATTGTATAAATAAAACAATAGGGTTGAGTTCATGAGAAAACCCCTCTCATTCGAGCGGCGTTAGAACCGGCTCGTAAAACTCGATCTAAAGCCTAAAGCTAAACCCTAAAAGCTAAACCCCACCCCCAAAAACCTAAAATCCCCACCCTCCAAAAACCTAACCCCCCCACCCCACCCCACTCCCCAAAAGCCTAAACCCCCCACCCACCCCCAAAAACCTAAATGTCGAGCCGGTTCCGCCGCCGCCAAAATGAGTTCATTCGGAGTTCGTTTGGGTCGGTTTTCTCTAGTTTTCTCACGAACAAAGAGTTTTCTCATGATCCTTCCCCTAAAACAATATATGTTAACTGTGTTGATGCAGGTGAAAATAAGTGCTACTGAATTGGCAAAGGCCATGGCTGATGAAGATGGTGTTAAAGGCGCAGTGGACGCGTTCCATAAACATTTTGGTCGCAGGAAAGCCAACCCCGAGCCTCCTAAGCTGGCTCGACCACTCGCCAACTTTTCGATGAGACGGTGTCTGGGCTGCACTTGATATCTTGCCTTTATGAAAAATGTTGATACCAAACTTTACTAACATGTACATTTTCTTCCTTTTGTATGTCAAGTGTTTCTTGTTTTTTGACACAAGTGTTAAAAAAAGTGTAGAGATGGATTTGTTGCTTTTTTCTTAAGATTTTGTTTGATTCCGGAATTAAACGGGTATTTGATGGACTCTCAAATGGAATATAAAAAAATTTCATAAGTTATTTCGTGAAATTGATGAAAATATTAATTCTTAAAGTGCAACGAAATTACGAATGTTGGCATGCATCGTTTTTTTCGAACAAATCTATAATCCTTTATATAATAAATCACTATCTTAAGATGTCACGTGTCATCTTTCTTTGAGGTCAATTAAAGTTTTTTCCGCCCAAACTAAGTCAACATAAATTATGAAATCATTAATTCGAATCATTAACTTTCGTTAAATACAATTAAGAATTTTTTAATATTATGGAAATATCAATTAAAATCCTTAACTTTCAAATTATGAAAAATTTTAAATTATATTTATTTTTTCAAAAACAATATTATTGCTTTATTATTTAAAGTCGTTACATATGCATAACTTCAGTCATGAAAAATACTTATAATTTTATGAATTCTGTCGTTTTTATTGTTCAACCCGTGTAGTACACGGGTTTTTTAACCTAGTCTATACTAATAAATAAAAGTTTTGTGTGACACGTGTCGCCACCATATTCAATCTCATCATTTTTTTCTCGCATCTCTCTCACTTATTAAATGCACCCATCTATACTATATAATAAATAAAGGTTTTTTGTGTGACACGTGTCGCCACCATATTCAATCTCATCATTCTTTTCCCGCATCTCTCTCTTATTAAATGCACCCATATCTTCTAATTATACTAATAAAACATATTTATTTTAAATTATCATTTATTATAAAAAACATTGAAATACAATTATGTAACTTTTATTTTCAATCAAATAGTAAATGAAAGTCAAATTATATTAAATAGTAATTGACGTATTTTCGAAACCCAATTTTATATTATTTTTTACATATTTTGAATTTTGTTTTCTATCCTTAGTACATGTATAGTAATAAATTTTTACACCTCTAAAATACATAAATAAAATTTGAAAAATTTATGTATTGATATTTTCACTCCATGTGTATTACACGGGGTCTAAGCTAGTATTACAACACGGATGGTCCCTCGGTTTATCAAAATTTTGGATTTGGTCCCTAATTTTTCAAAAGTACATGGATGGTCCCTGAGGTTTGCACTTTGTAATACATTTAGTCCCTAGCCAACAAATCTAAAAGTTTTAGAAGGTCCAAGTTAGGGACCAAATGCGTTACAAAGTGCAAACCACATGGACCATACATGTACTTTTGGCAAAGTTTGGGGACTAAATGCATTACAAAGTGCAAACCCTATGGACTATCTGTGTACTTTTAAAAAACTAATCCGTGTACTTTACTCTATTATATAACTAGCTTAGAACCCGTGTAATACACACGTTACACGGGCCGAAAAATATCAATACATAAAATTCTTAAATTTTTATGTATATATTTTACAGGTTTAAAAATGTATTACATATATTAAGAATAAAAAACAAAATTCAAAATATGTAAAAAATAATATATAGCTGGGTTTCGAAAATACATTAATTATTACTTAATCTAATTTGACTTTCATTTACTATTTGATTGAAAAATAAAAGTTACATGATTAGATTTCAAAGTTTCTTATAAAAAGGGATAATCTATATCTATACATACTATCCTTCACCTAACAACTTGGTAATTTTGATTTGGCTTCTGATTTGTGTTTATATGTGTATTTGATATTTCGATTCCGTTTTAGGAAACCTCATTTTCTAATGATTCAAAGGGATCTTCATGTACTATACACCATGTGGGTCAATGAAAGTGGTTACTTTGGATTTCGAATGAAGATAACGATTGTCGGCAGTTTTTATATTTGCTGCATTTGGTCAGGAATTTGAGCTTCTTTGAGGTTTATGTTTCTTTTGTCTCTTGACAGTTGCACCCTTTTTTAACGAAGTTCACGACTTTATCTTTCAGAACTTGACTTTTTGAAGTTCCATTTTGGACGGTATAAACCTAGCTTGGATTATATACTATTATTACAAATAGACCATTTACCATTTGTGTTTCTTTATAGTTGTTATTTTAGTTCCATTAAATTACATTTAATTTAATATCCAAAATCAGTTGCTTCAATTTTCCCTCTGCTTTGTTTACTGTAGATGCTGTTTGAATATGTGGAGATCATAATTCGTGTTTCTACTTTCAAAGTGAAAATGGCCACTCAATTCAGTTATAGTTTTCAAACAGATAAAATGAAAGGTATGCTCTATGGCTTTCATATAATTAGGTAATTTCAGAGTTATAATGTGCAATTAGAGCTGACAAAAAATGAAATTTAATCATTTTTTTCATGAGTTGAACGACGGGATATTTGAAGAAAACATAGAAATATTAGTATAAAAAGTTGTTGATGTTGCTCTAGCAGGATTACAAGCCTGCCCCTCTACAGCTAGATCAATTAATCATACAGGTTACAAAACAAGTAAACTTTGAATGGGTCCAAAGCATCAAAAGTTGTTGCGACGCCTGCGTTATATAAGAAACAAAACAATAAAAGGGTTCCATACTATGAAAGCTTCTAAGATAATTCATTCAAAGATTTAAATTAATCCACTGTATCGCCCATTTAACCCGACCTCACTGAAACATCTTAGCATATTAACGGAACTAAAAACTAGCCACATTTAAATGGATAAAGGCATATATTTCATGGTTTTAATGTGTAAAAGTGTTATATCAGGATGATTATAGGTTAGTATTGTTGTGTGATTTCTAATTGATGTTATGTTAATATATTTTGTTGAACAATCGTCCTCGTTACTATTATGTTGAACAAAAGTACTGCAAGGGTCACTTGGGCTTTATGGTCAATTCACTTGAAGCTCTAATGAACTCCCATGAAGAGCAATAAAACATTTTTACTCTGATTCTAACAGCCGGTATTTTATTGAACGGGTATGTTGCAGTACCATGTTAAAAACACTAACATATAATTTCTGTTTTCAATTATGATCATATCATTCCACATATTATTTAACACCATTAAACATCTGTTTCTTGAAAAAGAACACACAGGTCATAATTGAAATAAATTTCTGTTGCAGATTCGAGACTACAGAGCTAACTGGGATTTTGATGTGAATCAACCAATTGCATAAGATTATTATCATGTATGTTCTTATTTCATTTGCATACACAACTCAGAGTTGGATTTCATTTATGTAACTCAAGTTGGATTTTTTTTAGATAAATCTTGGAATTTACCTAAAAGAAGAAAAAAAGTGAGCTCATGATTTTGATAAATTGATCTGTTGGTGGATCCAACATTGTTGATGGACAATTGGAGTTGATGCTGTAGGTATTTCGTTGATGATGTCATTAATTCCCACCACATATTATATATATATATATATATATATATATATATATATATATGCAATTATGGATAGTTGTTTTTCTAAGAGACTACTATATGATGATGGAAAATGTGTCTTGTGTTGATAATTGTTTTTGTAGGAGACTGCTCTATGATTATAGTGAAGGGTCCGGATGAGATTTTCTTGTAAGATATACGAAAAAGTATTCAGAGATTTGTAAGTTGTAACTGTATTTAGATATTTGTAAATTGTGATTTTAACTGTTATCATTTTTCATTATTACATGTAATATGTAATTATTTATTATAAAAAGTATTTATAGATTTATTTATTTTTGCTTTTTAGTACTCAACTCCGTGTAATACACGGGTCAATAACTTAGTTTAAAATAAATGTGTTTTATTAGTATAATTAGTATTTTCTTTAGAAATATATTATTATTAAAAGATAGACGGGAAAAAAGTGATGAAAATGAATATAAAGACGACACGTGAGATAAAAAAACATTTATTTATTAGATAGTATAAATTCGTTTAACTATATAAACAAGTAAACAACACTACTATAGATGTTTTATTACATGTAAGGGAGGTGGGAGTGGAACCCTCCAACCCAAACTACCCTCCCAAAATAAACCAATAAGAAAATGTCATATCATTTAACCAAAGTACTCTACATGGTGAGAGTGGTACCCTACAAGTACCCTCCAACCATACCCGCTAACAACTATTGAAACCTTGTTCAACGGTACGATTTTGTAAACTTTCAACGGGTATGAAAATTCGCTCACCATACCCGCTTGAACCCGCCTTTCGTGTGGTGCTGTACCCGCATACCCGATCTCGAGTTCCCCTCTACCCGAGCACCACTCCCACCACCCTAACACAAGTCCACATAAATTGGAAAACGTGAAGGATCAAGTAAAGTATTATTTACTAGCCGAGTTTATTGCTCATATTTATTTGTTGATTTGTCACCTAGAGTAGCTAGCCTAGAATTTCTCCATATCAATTATTATTCCTTGTATACATCGGTTGTCAAGCAATAAGAAAGGATCGATAATTTTTTGAAAACATGGTATCAGAGCTAGGGTTTCTCTAGCTCTTTACCACTGCCGTTCAACCAAACTACGGTCCTCTATTTCCTTCTCTATCGTTTGCTATAGACCACGATCTCTTCTTTTCTTACGTCCTTTCTTTTCCCCTCTCTTTTCTTCCTTTTCTTTTTGATGGCATACACTTCCAAAAAGGAGAAGGTGGCAGCGCCGAGACAAGACGGTCGCTCGAAAAAAAGATTTCCGAACAATAGCTACACCGAAAACAACTCTACGGAACATTAGCGGGGTACTCGCGAAAATGAACATGGTACTCACAGTTGTAAAATGAACATGGTTTGTAGGCTCTAATACCATGTAGTCAGAGAACTAATAGATTTTTTGTTTGATACTAGCATTAGGGATTACAAGGTATATATAGAAGAGTAAACATAAAAAACTAATGAAACACTAGAGCACACTGGCAAGCTGATAGTATATACAATCTAACACTTGGAATAGATCGGGAATTTCAGATGTGATAAATTTCGTATGTTCTTCCATACTTAGCAATTTTGAGGTTGAAATTATTTTTTAGGAGGTAGAGTTGTAATAATGGGAAAAATAAAATGAAAAAGAGCATATTATTAATTCACTGGATTAAAGCTCATGTTTTACATGAGTTGAATAAATATAATTTGTTATAAAATAATATTTTTTATAAAGATTTGTATGTTTGATGTTATTAGTTATCTGTGTAATAAAAGATAATTGAAATTTTCTTATGATTAACTAATTTTTAATAAAATATTAGAATATATATTAGATATTTAATTATCTAACATCATCATTATTTAATAGGAGAGAAAGACAAAAAACAAAAATATAGATTTTATCAGAAGTCTACACATAGCAAGTATAGTTATTCATTTATTATAATATAGGTTAGAAACTCTTTATATTATACATGGTGAATAAATGCAGTGTTGTATATACTTAGTAATAAAGATCTTATATTACACATTACATAATTTTTTAATACAAATTTTAGAAACGTTATATAGTTATTTTTTAAAAAATGTTTTATAAAAAGAATTAAAGAAATGTTCAAATTATAAAAATGTTTTATGAATAAAGCTATTTTTTTAATTAAAAAATGTTTTATAAAAATAGTTATAGAAATCATTATTATTTAATAGGAGAGAGAGACGGAAAACAAAAATTATATTTTTTTTATAAAAACTTGTATCATTAAATAAGAGAGAGAGGAGAGAAAAAAATGTTGATAATCAATATGAGAATGACATGTGACACCCCAAAACCTTTATTTATTAGTATGTATAGATTAGTATTTTTCTTTAGTTAGTTATATTTTGATTTCCTATTATATATTTTTATTTAATATAATATTATTTTTATTATTTAATAAGATAGATAAACATTTATTAGGTGAGATAGGCGAAAAAATTAATGTGAACAAACATGACAAAGTGACAAGTGTTCATATTAAAACTTTATTTATTAGTATAGATATTTAAGTTAGGTGAAATGAAATAAATTAAACAAGGGAGAGGGACGCAAAGCTTCGACCCATGGCCTCTGTTTTGACTGGATCCTTCCCCTCAAACCTCTCCTGCAACAAACTCACGATTGATTCGGGATTTCGACCACTCACTCCACGTCTCAATCGAACCGTTTTAAACCCCTCAAACTTCCTCATGGAATCAATCATCACTACTGGACGAGCTCGCACAGATCGAGCGTCTTTGGAGTCGCAAGCCAGGTAACATTCGAACCGCTTTCATTTACTTCATACTCAATCGTTCACCATGTGTTAGGTTATTCAATATGATTCTGTCACTTGTCGTCGGATTTTGATTCGGTTCCAGCGAATGTGAAACATTATAAATTATGAAATAAGATTTGTCTAACCACACCACACCACACCATGACCTAGCCTCCATCACATTAGGTGTAATGTATATACATAATTGTTATAATCTGTTTGTTGAATCAACAATATGAATGTTATGTAATTGTAATGATTTGGAAACTAGTAAATTAGAATTTGTTAATCATTAGTTCCACGTTTTGGTTCACCGGTGACCTAATATTCTTCTGGACCGATTCAATCTCTTGCAACTTCTTCAGTCCAGCAACAAACTCACGATAGAATAGGGATGTAATCTGTTATCAACATGCTTCGATCAGTTTTCTCCTCACACCAAAATTGGTTCTCACGAAAACCATCTCTCGCTGCTCTACCTGCTGCAATCTGCCACCGCACCTGGCTACCGTCACGCAACCGTGTACTGCATTGCTACCTCCAATCCGTTTCTGTGAGACGCAGGTACCAAAATCGACATGATTCTTTCTTCCGAATCCCAGTTTTTTGAAATTGTGATTTGAGTTTGATGTTTAGTCTCGATCTACACAGCCTCGTAGTAAACATGTCCAGTTTCATATTCGGAAGCGGCTATCATCACGAACCACGATCAAACGACACCTAAGATCGAACCACGGTTGACAACTATTGAGTCGCTCAAGCGTTCGTATTTGATTCGTTCCGTGACCCCATAGTTTTTCATTTTTAGGTACAAACTATGTTAGTTTTTTTGGCTTTTTTTAAGTAGCCCGGTAGAAACCCTAAACCCTATCATTTTTTTGCCACTAGTTAGATCGACGAACGACATCATGTTGAAATTAGATATGAATTTGATTCTTAAATGAAACTTGAAACTTGATTAATTGATTGAAATTAGTTGTGAAACTTGAAACTTGATTGAAATTTGAAACTTCAGTGATTTTAGATTTTTTGTTCTTGATTTTAACGTTAGTGTTTTACTTGGTGTTGAATTTGGTTAATTGTTGAAACATTAATTTTGAGGGATTATAGAAGGATATTTGGAAAGTAAGTCATCAACCCGGTACGAAAATTCTATTATGTGACACACCCCAAAAATCCTAACATAGGTTGTTAGAAATCTGAGCACCGAAAAAAAGTGACCCCATAGAAAAAAATTTGTAAGTTTGTTTTCTTTTTTTCCTTTCAATTTTCTTTGATTTCAATTACAAAATTATAGTCATTTCCCTTTTTTTTTATTGTAGTTATTTCCATAGGTACCGAATTCGTTCATAGACACGCGATCCCCGTATTGGATCGCGTTGTACCAAATCGCAATTCGTTTCTTTCCAATTCGCTATGGTACGGCGTACCCAATCGATCAGGTTCGCGATCCAGTTACCTCGAATTCCTTGTGCCAAACCCCATTTCCAATCGTTCCAATCGCTGTGGAATTCGCGATTTTTGGTCATCGAATTCGCTAGAGGGTTGCCTGGTTTTGGACGGAGGAATGATCTTCAGCACCATCCCTCTGTTAAGCGATGAGATTAGAGGCTTCACCATTGCTGCTCTGACCTTTTCTCTAGATCGACTGCAAGCAAGAGATCGAAGGAATGGGGGTGGCTAACCTTTTCTCTTTCCAGACATCTTTTAGGTTTAGGGTTTCTCTGGATTAAGAGAGATGGCCCAACCCACTCTCTTTTCACATTATTATTAAGCCCAATAAAAATGACCTTTTTCATATTAGTATTAAATGGTATTTGAAGTTAGTATTAAATGGTATTTGAAGTTATATTTTTATTTGGAATTTAGCAAGTATTATATTGTATTTGAACTTATGTTTCATTCGGGTACATTGAACCGAACTACATGGTACACCGTACCGGTTCGTACCGAAATGAACCTACCCCCCTCCGTACCGAATACGTTTACTCTAGCGAATTGCGTACCCGTACCGGAGTGAACCGCGTATTAGGTAACTATGGTAATTTCTTTCATTTGTCTTTGATTTGTCATCTTTTGGTGTTTGATTGATATAAGCGGGGGGCGAACCAAGGGAGTGTCAAAAGGGTCCATTAATCCCATTCATTAGAAGTTAAATTGAGGTTTTTTTAAAAGGAAACATGAGTTTAGATGTAGTCAGTCGGCAGAGAAGAGAACCTTTTATGATGACTTGCGACAAGTGCTGGTTTCGCCGCCGGATACAAGTTTATAACATTGGACGTTTTTCATCATGATGATGATTAAGATTAAAAAACATCCTTTTTGGTAAAAATGAAGATCCTTTTTGTTTCGATGTAAATGTGTATTAAAGAATTAATGGTTGTATTTGATTTTTTTGATTTTCGATTTTGATTTTAGATGACTATATTGGTTCCAAAAATGGTAAATTCAACTTTTGGCAGCATGATTAGGTTATAGATTACATCTTTTTCTGGTGAAAACAAAAACCCTTTTCTGGGATCAAGTTTCTTATTTTAAGATGTGTGTATCAGTTTATATGTGTTCTAATATGAAAATGGCTGTGTTTGACTTTCTTTTTTGACTTTTAGATGGTCAAAATAGCTGCACAAGCAAAAAAATAAAATAAAGTGCATCATGTTTTGTAACAAGTATTCATGAAAGGGTGTCTTTCTTTTACAGAAACGTCATAAACTAAACTATTTTCCTCTCATTTTGTTCTCAATTTAATTGCTTTTTCTCTTTGATTTTCTAACATTTTTGTATGATTTTCAGAAGATGTCGAGATATTCATTTTCGAAGGATATTCAGGTCCGCGTAAGGGGGACTCCATTCAACTTGAGCAGGGTAAAACACTTGACCTTTGCAAATATTCACATTGAGCATGTTTGGTTCATTTTGACTTTGAAGCCATATGGAAAACATATGTGATAGCTATTTTTTCAGTTTATACATCCAACACCAGAGTAATAAACCATCCTATTAAAGAAGTGTTTTCAAATTTCAAAATTTTTACATAATTTTTGTAAAAGCTTGGTAGAATTGACATTAATCTCACAGTAGTAAAGTGTTTCTTTGACCTTAATAAAGTCAGACTTCACATTTTTCATGAACTGCAGGATCTTCTTGCTGCAAAATCATCAAAACTCTGTAAGCTGTTTAAAGAAAACCCTGATGAAGATCTTTCTCATCTTCTTTCTGATATCCCTACTAGCCCTCAAATCTTCGAGATCATGGCAAGATTCTGCTATGGTTTCCATGTCAACTTTACACCAGAGAACGTCATCCCGATTTCTTGTTTGGCTTGTTATTTGGGTATGACGGAAACCCACAGCTCCCGCAATCTATTACATCAAGCTCTATACTTCTTTGAGCATGAGACCATTACTGGCTGGAATGAATCATTAAGATCGTTAAAGGCGATAGAGAATCCAACTATTCTGCAACAAGCAGCACAACTTGGATTGATTGATGCTTGTATGGATTCAATCATCACTAAAGCTCTTGATAATCCACTTCTTCTTGGGGAACCTATCAAGAATCCGGTTCTTGATGATGACAACGAATTTGAACAGGAGTTCAATGAGAATGTTTACAAGCCAAATGATAAGAGACAACTCTTTGTTCTTGATTGGAAGTCAGAAGATTTGAGTTTGACCACTCTTCATCTTCAGTTTTACGAGTCTGTAATTCGAGGGATGATTCAATGTAAAATGGGGTCAAACTACATTGCATCAAATCTTTATGAGTATGCTAAAAGATGGGTGTTCCTTGATCCAAAAGAAACTGATGAAGAAACCTCTTCTTCTGAAGGGGATTCTTCAAACTCAAGGAGACTTGCGATTGAAGCAATCGAAAAACTTTTACCCCACGATCGAGGGGTTCTCCCGTGTGCATTACTATCTGAAATGCTTCAATATGCAACGGTTTTAGAAGCTAATGTCAGCTGTAGGGAGGGGTTCGAAGTGAGAATTGGGAGACAGTTAGATTTGGCAACTGCAGACGACCTGCTAATACCATCTCAAGGTTACTCCAAAGAAGAAAAGTATGATACCGAGTGTGTTCGAAGAATCTTGAAGCATTTTTACCATAATTTCACTGGGAAAGATCAATCTGGGCTTGAGCTTGTGGCTGAACTTGTGGAGGATTTCTTAGGTGAGGTGGCAAACGACATTGATCTAAAAAAAGACTCGTTTATATCACTGGCTGAAATGTCGACTGCTGCATCAGAAGGAACACAGAGAACTTCAGACGGGATATACCGAGCAATAGATATCTACCTGAACAAACACAAGTATCTGACAGAATCCGAAAGGGAGGAGATTTGTGGGGTTTTGAAGTGCAACAAGATGTCACCTGAGGCATGTGAGCATGCAGCACAGAATGAGCGGCTTCCAGTCCGTGTGGCGGTTCAGGTGTTGTTTGTAGGGCAGCTGCACCTGCGGGAAACCATCACGAAGGAGGCGTTGGTGCCGGAGGACAGGTCGAAGACAGCCGAAGATGAAGAGGAGGAGATGGGAGAGTTGCAGAAAATAAGCAGTAAAGTGTCGGAACTGGAGAAAGAATGTGTTGTGATGAGGAAGGAGATTCAAAGAGGTTATCTGACCAAGGCAATGGAGAAAGATAAAACAAACGTTTGGCGGGAAATGAAAAGGAAGCTTGGGTGCATATCGAGGCTCAACAACAGTAACTGTCATGTGATGAAGAAGAAGAAGAAGAAGAAGGTTCATCCAAGGTAGAATTCAAGACTTTGAGTTGGTTTTTGTTACTTCATTTAGCTAATAATAACCGTTTGATCATTGCTGTTATTTGTTTTGGTTTCCTGTTGTTTGTTTTGTATACATTTCTCAAGAGCTAATTTATTTCGTTGCAGGTTATTAAATTATATTACTAGTTTTAAAATGTTAAAAAAGTACCAGGATCTGACACGTGTTAAAAGTATTCAAGTTTCTGGAGACGTTATCGTTCTAATGGGTTAAATGCAGGGTATGTTGGGGTGCTTTGCCTAGCCGAACACACATTACAACAACGAAATTAGATGTAATGTTATTACATGTTTGATCGTATATAGTGTATTAAATCTTATAAAATACATCATTTTTTTAAATATATTAATATTATCCTCAATTTATTTTTTAATTTTATGGTATAATATTTTAAAATTAATAAATTATATAAAAATTATTATTCTAGTTTAAAATCTAATGAAGTAGATTTATTTAAATGTAAAAAGTAACATATACATAGAATTAGGAAATTGTTATTTCCACATCTTAGTTATTAAATTGACTTAGGGACAACAAAAGAATTCTAACATGATGGAATACATGAAACCTGAAATATTTTGGACATGTATTTGTGTATGAGATTAATTTTAATTTTTTTATGCTATGCGATATGTATGATGGAATACATGAAACCTGAAATATTTTGGACAGGTATTTGGGTATGAGATTAATTTTCATTTTTTTTTATGGTATGGGATATGTATGAGTTTAGGCGACACCTGACCGGATTACCCAAAACCATATACCCGTTTACCCGAGCAATAAACTGAAATATTTTTAATTTTATTTTTCATGGTCGACCATTGTTTAGTTATCTTTTATTTTAGTAGTATCATTATTTGACAAATTAACTTTTTTTTTTAAAATATGTATTTGATAATATTATTTATATTTTGTATGCTATAAAATATTAACTTATCTTTTCATATCTATATCAACATGAAAGTGACATGTTGTAAGTCGTAACTAATAACATTTAAAAATGAGATGTACAGTACTATTTCATAATTGGTTGCTTTTGACGGTCGGCTCACGTGACAAGGTTTGATTGGGTTTTTGTGGGTGGCCAATGCATGTGTCCTTGTAAGGTTGGTGGAGTGCTTTTTTTTATTTAATTTAAACCCAAACTTCTTTACTTTATAAGAATAATTTCTCAATATTTAACATAACTTGCATCTAGGTGGGACGGTTATTATCATATCGCTTTACTGCATACAATATTGACAGGATTCACCTGGGTTCGATCCCCACGATGGAATTTCCTATTTTAACATTTTTTTTCTTTTTTCTATGGCATTTTTTATTTTTTTTTTTCCGTTTGTTTTAAAGTTCTTTTTTGCTACCCAGCCGCGTTGTGCATTACTCTAACACCATCCGTATTTCCAATTTGAACCCGCGAATGAATTCGCCATTTTATTTTATAAATTTAAAATATTTTTATTGTGACATTGATATGTATGTAATTTAAATTTATCATCTGTGGTTTGACATGCATCTCAATTAGATAAACAAATTAAATTTTCATTTTATCATTAAGAATGGGTCATTATGTCTCATTTTGATATTATTCATTCTGATTTGTGTACATGTCGCTCTCAAACAGACAAACAAAATAACTTTCCTTTTTATCATTCAAAATCAACCATTGTGCCTTATTTTGATATTATCAATTCTGATTTGGGTAGCAATTAGACAAACAACCCCTTAATATGCTAACATCTTCACCAATAGTTTGTCGTCATCTCTCTTTAACAATTTTCGTACTAGATTGAATGTTCATATTTCTCCCATTCAAACTACATGGGTGTAATAATTATTGTATAGATATGGTTAGGCTAATGCTTATGTCTTATCTTTATATATTCGTGAACCTAGATTCATTGGGACACAGAAATATACAACCATTCACATCCGTCACAACTTGTCACAAAAAAATATAGCGGGTGAACGTATTTTGATACTTTTTCTTTCTAAAATGACTCATTTTACTCAAGTCCATTTTGGTTAGAACCTATTTTAACCGAGAACAAATTCATACTTTTTAAAATGATCATTTTTGACCCAAATTCATTTTTCTCGGAACTCATTTTGTCCCAAACCCAATTTGACCCGAACTCATTTGTTCTTATCACCCGACCCGACCCTCCTGTTTCGCCCATGATTATCTAAAGTCAACAAATTTGATACCGCCAAGTAGTATGTACTTTAATTAGGAAAAAAAACCAGGGATAAAGATTACAAAGACTAAAAAACAAACTAATGTGGCACGTTAATCTAATCTCCAAGGAATACATTTGAGATTAGAACACGATCCATTCCATTTACTTATGCAGTCTCCTCCAAGACGATCACAACATTTACATATCATTCCAAGTGTATCGAAAGCCCCCCCATATCCTACAAAACATGCCCATGATGTTAGCATAATAAATATGACGAAAATAAAAGTTATAAGTGTTATTAGTTAAATTGGCAGCATCAATTATTATCGGCCAATTAATGAGTCATACTTTAAATTATTAAAATCCATTTTTCATAAATAAAAGGGTAAATTTACATGACAATAACTAGTTTTCAAGTTGTTCCACTAAAATCACTTTAATTTTTTTTTGTTTCTTCAAAGTCATTTAACTTTCACCTTTGACCTGCTTCATTTTTAGCCAGGTCTTTAGGTTATAGAAGTACAGTAACTGTACAGAACAAGATTTAGAGTACTTACTTCCTGAAGAGATGAGCGAAAGCGGTCTTGCTTGTGCATATATCATCGTGTGGTGACGAGAGTCGAGTCTAAAACCCGTCACCAAAACAAACACCAAGAAGATGAAAGCCGGCTTGATGAACAAAGTCATGATTTGGAAACAAAACTCATCAGTGATTTGTTTTAGGGTTGGTATATAAACACCAAAGGAGGATGATTGAATTTTGAAAAGTTAGCCTGTCTTTTAGTTAAGTTGACCTACAGAAAGTCGACTTTGTCATCGAATAATAATTAAAAGGGTGAATAAAAAATGAACATCTAGAAGGGTTGGGTGGCTTTGGGTATTATGTATAGTTGTTAGCTTGTGGGCTTCTAGATATATACGAAAATGAAGTCATACTTCTTACGTTTCTTTTTGTTTTGGTTTAGAGGAAGCTTCGTCTTATTGTTTCTGTAGGGCATATTGGATGTGGATTTTTTCAATATAGAAATGGCCACAGCACATATAATACCGTGTGTTATAGGTATACGTCTGTAGGGGAAGTTTCTATTAAAAATCCTAAGAAATGGGTCAAACGAACTCCGATCCAGCGGTGTTGAAACCGTCTCATCGAAACCTAAACCGGACCCAAAAACCTAAACCCCCTCCACCCGCACCCCCAAAAACCTAAAAACCCCCCCTCCAACCCCACCCCAAAAAGCCTAAAACCACCACCCCCCCTCCAAAACCTAAACCCACCCTCATCACCCACCTCCAAAAACCTAAACCCCCACCCCAAAAAAAAAACTAAACCCTAAAAGCTAAACTCTAAGGCTAAAATCCTAAAATTCGACGCTAAAATCTAAACCCTAAAGGCTGAGATGGTAGAGTTCGACGATACGGTTCCAACGCCGCTGGAATGAGCTCAATCGGAGTTCGTTTGATATCGTTTCTTAATGTTTTTGTCATTTTTTAGATTTCCTAGCGAAAAACTTCTTATTTGAACCCCCCTACATTTGTAATACATGTCGTAATGTAGAATACTGTCTGTATTCTCATTGGCCAAATAAGAAAAAGTTGTCATATCTGACATCAGTCATTCATGTTCTCATACGGGTTGTATAGTATCATACAGACGCATTATACAAGTCATAATGGTAGATACGACCCCCTGGTGTGGTCACGTACGGGCCGTATAGTACCATATACGGCTCGTATAAATGTTGAGTTATGATACATTTTTTTTTTAATTATTTGACACGCCGTATTATTCCTCAATATACATGCCATTTATTTGATGTGACGTAAGATTCCGTCAAAATTACTATATAAACTGGTATATGTTAATTCAGTTAATCGTTCAATTTTCTTTGCTCATTTCGATAATCTATTAAGAAAAATCGTTACCGAGCCAAGCAGTGGTTCCTTACACAACCATCTAGTAGTATTTTCACATGGGCAAAGACATAGCAGATCTTCTTAGATGGAACTCATTATTAATGATTAAACAATGATTTAAAACAGTTGACTTTTAAGTTTGACCAGTTAATATGCACTACAACTACAATACTACATCTAACAAAAACAATTCTAGACATTCCAGAATCCAGATCCCGGAAGATCCTTCAACTCAATCATATTGGTGAATTGGATTTTATGAAGCTTACCTAATTAGATCACATGGTTGTAGCTCAGGTTTGATCTGTTTAGAGAGACCAACCTCTCCCGGAACCGTATTCGCCGCACTTGGAGACTTGGTTTTTATAAAGCATTGTTTATAGCATTATATTTTTTATAGCACAATTTTAATGATTTAAGTCAACATTAAACATGTCTACTCATACACACTCAAGGATGATTCAAGAATAGGGAAGTTGATCCATGTTGATATAAACAAACAATCACTCAAGAACCAATTTATAAATACAATGGGATACCACATAAAATTATTTAATTTTTTTGAAAGACATTTTATAAAAATGTATTTAATTATAAAAGTAACTATCTTAATGAGACTAGCCTAATTGCAACTATCTTGTGTTCAAATCAAATTCATTACCTTGATGCCAATCACTTTGAATACCCACATCTCCATTATCCCTTTCCTCATCATTCAGAAAATCCTCAGATGGTTCTTTTTCATCTTGAATATTATCCTCCCATCGATTCATCATTTCATCAGGGTTGACTTCTGGGTCTTGGTCAACCACTTCATGAGCCCCCATTGCACTAGCCCTTATTGGTCCCCTAGCCATCATCTCAGCATGAGCTTGTGATTCGGCTTGAGCCATTGCCGCCATATGTAAACTGGCGGCTTGAGCTTCTTGACCCGCCTTTTGTCTTGTTTCCATTTCTGCCCTTGCTTCAAATAATGCACGCCTTTCTTCCTGTAGGAGAATCTGTTCAACAAATACCCTTTCTTCTGATCTGAATTCCCCAATGGCCCGTCTTCGGGAAATGATGTTGAAGGCAAGAACTTGTTTTTCAAAAGTTGTAGTAAATTCGGCTAATTTGTTAGTAATGTTGTGATCCCATTGTTGAGAGCGAGATAATGCTTGGCCTGTGGTGTCGGAATCAAGGATTCTATCATCTTCCTCAGCTTCATAATCTGCTACCACATGGTAAGGTAGCAGCCTAGAGAGACAGAATATAATCTTGTTAAAAGCTACATAAATCATCAATTGCATTTTTCAAAATGTATGTCGTATCTTGCAGCTATATCAATATTATACGCTGTAACTAGAGGCGAAAAGAATGACCCAACTGATAGGTTTAAAGTAGATTAATCTTGAAATTATACAACTACTGTAATCAATAAAATATGTAAAACTAATGGACAAAATGTGTTTCGGGTTAACCAGTTTTGACTTGAACCCATTTTGACCCGTCAACCCATCCCGTCTGATCTATCCATTTTGGCAACTACTAGCTATAGCATAAATAATGACACGCTCCATAGGAACCATAGAATACAGCCAAATCACTCAACCGTTAGCTGTAAGCAACCTAGGTCTAAATTTTTGTGGTTTGCATATACCAAACTTAACATGAAAGGTTCTAACATCTGAAAAGGCAATGAAACTAGAACAACGGGATAGTAAATAAGAAACTTTTTTATGTGAATGCATTTATTTATAAGGACGATTATAATAAAGTGGCAGGTAAATGGGCAACAAGTTGCGCCGCAACCCTCTTTTGGATAACAAAACTGATCCTACTAAAAACAAAGCTTTGGGTCTTAGAGGCTTGAAATTACTATGCACGACCCGCTGAACCTATTCAATATGGAGCTTTCCATGAACTTGACGACAATCACTTGTAACATAAAGTCTATGAGCTTTTTATGCAAAACAACACCAATAAAATTCCCATTTTTACAATCTTTAGGGTGAAAGGGGTGCAGTGCAATACCCGGGTGAAAGGGGGGTTGACCGAGTAGGCCGGGGTACACCGCCCCCTTCAATCCAAGTTGGCCGGGTTAGAAAAATCGAGTAGGTGGTTCGAGTAAAATTACTCGGACAAGGGAGAGAAGGAGAGAGCAGTTGGAGAGAGAGAGAGAGCCGTTGGAGATTTTTATTTATAAAAAAAAAATCCTATATATACCCATACTCTACAAACATAATTTTCATCTCATGTATATATCTCTCATCTATATATTTACACTTTTAAAAAAAATGGAAGGGTCATAAAAAAAACAACAAAGTCTAGAAAATTTAGGCCAAAAGTTCAATCTCAACCGCCACCCGCACGAACCCAAGCCGCTCCCCGACGAACCCAACCACCTCCTCAACGACCAGAACCACCTCCTCAACCAATTCCAAGCTATTTCCCGCAACCACCATATTACTACCCCCAAAGTTCAACCGATCCAAATATAATATCTCAAGATATGGATCCAAATTTATTATCTCAATTTTCGCTTGATATGGATCCTAATTTTTTATCTCAATTTTCCTACCAATACCCAAACCAACCGTATCGTGATCCAAACGAGATCATTCGTTCGGAATCCGAAGACGAAGGAGAAGACGAGGATGATGAAGAAGAAACGGAAAAGGAGGATGTTGATGAGCAAGAAGAAGAAGAAGAAGAAAAAGTAGAAGAAAAAGTTGCTCGAAGTTGTCGTCAAAGATGTTGGCGCCAAGCCGAAAAGACAACACAGGTTACCACCAAAGAAATGGACCGAAGAAGAAGAACTTGCCGTGGTCAAAGCTTATATTCATAAGTCCCAAAATAAAATAAAAGGAAAACAACAAAGAGGTGATTCGTTTTGAAAGAAAGTTTTAACGCATTTTACCTCTCTATTTGGTCCAAACGATCGAACTGTTGACCAAGTGTCTTGGAAATGGAAGGATCTTAACAAAAAAATGACCGCCTTCAACGGGTGTTACCAACAAATGGTAAGAGTTATTTTCAGATTATATATATATTTTTATATTTATAAAAAACAAAGAAGGCCGAGTGGTACAAATGATTTGGACCTTGTTGAAGCGGCTTTAAGCCATTAAAAGAAAGTGTACAAAAAGACATTCACCAACTTAAAATGTTGGGAGGTTGTACGCAACAATGCTAAATGAGAACCCATAGCATTGATGGGCGAGGATTTAGAAGGAAGTCAATCCTCAAAAAGAACAAAAACTTCCGAGTCGAGAACCCCAAGTGACCCGGAGGGTTTTACAAACCTCTTTCCCGACATAAATGCCGAACCGCAAGACGACACGACACCGACAAGGCCAAAACGTCCGGGGAAGAAATCGGCCGAAAATTCATCTAGCAAGGGAAATTTGGTAGACATAGTCTAAGAATACAAGACTATGAAAGCGTTGGAGAGAGAAAAAAAAAAGAAAGTATTCGGGATAAGATGGCGGAATCAACATTAAAAAGAGAACTTGATGCTTGAAAAACAAAAGGATCGTGACATCAAAACGTTCACCGAATCGCATGATCATCTCATAGAACCGTACTTGTCGATTGTATTGCAACGTAAACGTGAAATTGCCGCAAAGTATGGATGGCAATGCACCTTTTAGATTTTTAACTTTTATCAGCTAGCTTTTATTTAATTTGTTAATTTTCTAGTTTTTAAAATTATTTATTTCTAGGTTTTTTATTTTTAATTGTATTATGTTTATTTTAACTTAATTTAAATGTTGGTGAGTAAAATGAGTTAAATGAGTAGGGTGTTTCCAATGAAATCTGAGTAAAATGAGTAGTTTTGAGGTGGTAGAATTCTATTGGTCAGTTTTGGTGAGTAAAGTGGGTAAAATGAGTAAATGGGTTGGGTGCCCCGTTCATCCTTATAGCAAGTTTCAAGAACTTTCTATGAACCATTTTTTTTTCTTTTGAACGGCAGATCTATTCTACTCCTATTCCTAAATTACACCAAATAATTTACCTCATGCCTGGGTCCCAGGACCTCCCATCTAAAAGGCAAATGCCTCTACCAAGTGGGCTAGTCCACATTGGCTTCTATGAACCATTTGGTAGTAAGAAAATGCATGATAGATAGAGATATATCAACAAACAATCAGCAATGTATGACCAAAATATAAAGGTAACATGAAGTCACAGAAATTGTACAAAATCTATCCACCTTGATACAAATTTTGACCATGAAATATTTGACATCTATCAGTGACTGCACAGATCTATGTATCAATAATTGCAGGTATTATGAAGTAGAAAAAACCTACAAGGTAAATAGATTTAAATTCATACAAAAAGAGATGAACAGAAACAGAACCTCTCACAAGCGTCTTCTAGAGATGAGAACGGGCGCTTGAAATCGGGATGGCAGACACGCCAAGCGTCCTGATACGCCATTAGCAGTTAAGACGGAGAAAGGCCAGATGAAAAATTGACGACTTATGGTTTTGAGGGGGATTAGGTCAAGCAGGAAAGCGAGAGATTTGCAGTAGGAGGAACTTATGCTGATGATGATGGTGTGGTTGCTGTTGTAGCAATAGCTGTTTTGAGCCAACGCCTTCGCCTTCTCCATTTCGTTGTCCCCGATTAATATCCGGCGATTCATCAGACGGAGTCTTCCACCTCCGATTTACGCTCTCTTATTTCCGATGAACTTGGTCACCCGCTAATTTACCTGAAAATTCTAATCTGATTTTCACTTTAAAAAGTAGGGTTACTTTTATAACTTATAAGTACCCGTTACTTAAAATTTTGGAATTAATTACATGGATTAGGGCCAAAGGCTTAATAGTTCAGCGGCATTTTGATGGTGGGATAAGACTTAGTGACAATAAGGTCACGGGTTCGAATATCACAATGGGGTTTTTCTAAGAAAAATTGGGTTTCCTCATGAATTGGTGACTTGGTGTTGGAATATGGCCGGGTGGTACCACTGGTGGCACGATGATACTCCAATGGTCCGTTAGTGATCCAAATTTGTCGTTCAAAAAAAAATTACATGGATTAGGTTTCACGGATTTCACTTAAGGCCAATAGAAATGAAAATTTACAGGTTCAGTTCAATAGTTTATACATTTGTAACAGAGATGACTCCCAAAATAGATGACCGTTAACTTTGGCTGTTAAGTGGGTGTAAAATGTCTAAAATATCCCTTACATTTAAAAAAAAATAAAAAAAACCTTTCGCTCCATTGTTTCTCGCCCAAATATCATCCACAGAGTTACACTTTGGGCAACGTACAAATTGATAATATTTAATCGTTAAATATTATAGTTCACAAAAGTCATTTTATTAAACGACAAATAAATATTTAGAGAAATATTTATTCGGTTCATTCGGTGATTAAATTATTTAGAGAAATAATTATATACGGGGGATTTAATGATTAAGTGTTAAACATTAAAAGATTTGGTTTTCACTGATTATGTGTTATCAGTAAACTTTATGGATTAATTGTAATTAATAGTTAATTACAATGGATTAAAGGTTAATGCTCGGGGGAGTGGTATGTAAATAGTTAGACTATAAATTCCTAATCACTCCCAACCCTCGGCTCCCCCTCCCTTTTGCCTCCGCTAGCCGTCGTCGCCATCCTCACGAGTCCGTGAGACAGTTTTGCTTGTTTGCGGGTTCGTGAACTGTCTACTAACGAGGTGCTTGTTGAACGAAAGTGTTATTATTCATTTAATCGTAGAAGGTATAACCGAAGGAGTATGGTGGGCTGGGTATTATCTCGTTAAAAGACATCAATAGTGTGATCCTCTCTAAATGGGTGTGAAGGTTCAAACAACAAGACCAAAGTCTATGGAAAACGGTAATCTCGACCTTCCATCATAACAACTCATCTTGGTGAAAAAAAACTCTTAACAGGTGCATGGAACAACATAACAATGTTTGAATCTAAACTTTTAGTTGTCGGGCAGAAACTTCAAGATCTGATTTAGGGCAGAAACTTCAGAATCTGATTAAGCGCATTCTAGGAAGCGGGGAATCGATCAGATTTTGGTTAGACCTTTGGATCACTAGTAACTAATAATAAGCCTCTTAAAGAAGCATTCCGTGCCATTGGAAAGAAACAAGAAGCACAGTCAGAGACTGTTACTTCGTGGACTCACAAACGATATCATGGGTTTGGCACTGGACTCGCGATCCACAGTCAACTGCCGAAACATACTGGAACAATTGCAATCTGCTGCTAGGTTATGTTAGCCCATCAGAAATCAAGGACAAATGGATATGGCTTGGGGACACTTTGGCACAATTCCCTATGAACTTAATTGCTAGCCTGAAGTTCTCTTTCAGACCAGTTTTTCCAAATGAAATGGTGTAAATGTAATATCTCCGGATGGAGAGACCGGCTACCAACCTTGGTGGCGTTAAGCAAAAGGAATGTACCCAATCAATCTTGCCCTCTTTGCTGAGGGGCTCCTATTCACTTTATGTTATATTATAACAGTGGTATGACAACACATTAACAACCGGTGTAAAATCCATCAAATTATGCATTATTGATTAAGACTTATTTGACCTTTTTTAAAACTGTCACGATAGAAGAGGTCAAAAAAGAGAGAGCATAATTTTAATCTCACATCGGTGCATATAGAAATCAAAAAATAAAGCTCACTTTTTCAAACAAAACAGTTATGGTGGAGTGAATAACTCTCGGATTCAATTTTCCATTGAATTAATTTTAACATTATCTTGTTCGGTTGCTGTACCGTTTATCGAAAAAAAAAACAGCCAGTGCATGTGACGTACATTTGTCACCTTCTCACTGCAATCAATATCTCTCTGTCCAACGCGTGTTATCCCTTTCTCCAAAAACCCTTTCTTCATTCCACTTTCCTGTCGTCTTCTCCAACAAAAATTCATTCTACTTTCAACACATCACTAATACGCACGCAGGTACACACTCTAATCTTCTTTACGAAATTAACATGTTTTCTTTTATTGGATATACACAATCCTAGGCTTAGATCAACTGTTTTTGTTTTGGATTTAATTAACCATTCTGCAGAGAACTAAAATTTAGAGTTAATTACATAAATAACCCTTGTAGTTTAATCAAATTGCATGTTGTCCTTCACGGTTTAAAAACTGCAAATTTAGCATAAAATTTGAATATCTGGTTGCCTTTTTAGCCCCTAATTTTAACACCATTTAGTTTTTAACAGAAAATTTTAACACCATTTAGTTTTTAACAGAAAGTTAGCTCATGTACCATTGATTTGCGATTGTAAACTTAACCCTAAAATTGGTAAAAATAGTAAAAATTTAGTAAAAATCACTATTTTTTTATAAATCTTACTTATATTACTCATTTTTAAGATTAAGTTTGCAATCGTAATTCACGTGGATAGCACATGGGTTAACTTTCCGTGTTAACATCATGGGCTAAATGCGTAACAGGTCTCAAATGTTTGGGCTAAACTTGCAGTTTATAAAATCTAGGGGCCAAACTTGCAAATTTGATCAGACCACAGGGCCATTTATGCAATTAACTCTAAAACTTATAATCATGAACATCAACCGGATAATCGTTTCTATTGTTTTGATAGGGGATGTAACCAACAAGATGGAAGATCCAGAATCAGAATGGAAAATTCAAGAATATCATCCGTACTCAAGAGAAGACGATGAAGATGCTAATATAATGAAATGGATCTTGACAAAAGGATATGGGATTGGAAGAAAGATTGCAGTTACTGGGATTGTCATCTCATCAGTGCCATTGGTTCTTCCACCACTTGTAGTTTTTTCAGCTATGGGAGTTGTGTTTTCAGTCCCTTTTGGACTCCTGTTTGCAAGCTATGCTTGCACCAATAAGCTCATGAACATGTTGCTGCAACCACCACTGATGCTGGAATATTATGCTGATGAATGTGAATCAGAAAACAATGAAAGGGTGGACTGTAAGTTAGGGTTAGATTTAGATGATGTTGAAGAAAATGAATATGATTGTGGTCCACTAGTAGAGGGTTATGTTACTGATAAAGAGGACAATGAACAAATTATGGAGGATATAAATCGTGAGATTGAGTTCGAGTTAGATGATGATGATTATAGGCAAGAATGGCAAACTTTTATGAAAAATGTGGACGAAGAGGATATGCAAGGAGTCGAGGGTTTTGACATTGCTGGCGATAGTTTAGAGGAAGAACGAAAGGAGAAGGAGCAATTGGTTGAGAATCGGATCGATGAAAATATAAGTAATATATTGGAAGTAAATGAAGATGCAAAGTTAAGGGACGAAGGGAGGGTTGATGATACGGTGGAAGAAGATTGTGTTGTTGGCCGAGGTGCTTATAATGTAGCTTTTGGAGATGTTAAGGATGTTGAAACAACCAAACTTGTTATAGTTGAAGAGGTTAAGGTTGAGGTTGAGTTTGAGGATGGTGAACAAACCGAGGATGTAAATCTAGGGGTTGAGACTGAGATTTTGTTCGAGTTAGATGATGATTATAGGCAAAAAGGGCAAACTTTAGTGACGAATGTGGACGAAGATGTGAATGAAAGGGAAGTGGAAATGGAAATGGAAGATGATACACTTCAAATAGAAAATGTGTCTGAGGAGAAAGAAAGAGAGCAGATGGAGGATGAAAAGCTAGGAGTCGAGATGAGACCGGATTTTGACGTTGCTGGTGATGATCAAAGGTATGATGATGGTTTAGAGGACGAACAGAAGGGGAAGGAGCCATTGGTGGATGAAAACAGAAGTCAAATAGAGGAAGTAAATGATCAAGATGCAAAGTTAAGAGACAAAGGGAGGGTTTGTGATATGGTTGAAGAGGATTACGTTGTTGGTGAAAGTGTCTCTAGTGTAGTTTTTGGAGATGTTAAGGATGTTGAAACAACCAAACCTGTGACAGTTAAAGATATTGACTCGCAGAAACTTGTAGAAATAGTAAGCAAGAATGGCGAGCCCGTAGGTGAGATCCACCATGTTGTGATTTTATCCAATGGACATGATGAAGATAATTCTAATTCAAGAGAAGTAGAGGAATTGGATCTGGTTGCAAAAGAAGTGATAGGAGATGTCAACAAAGACGAAAGGGACATCGCGTCACATGAAAAAGTAGCGAGAGAAAGAATGGGAACTCAGGAGAAAACGGGTGGTGAAGATGTCATCATGGAAGAATATTTGATTTATTCAAATGCAGATTCGAGGGAAATTGGCCGTTTGGATTTGTTGGATGAGAGAAAAGCAAACACTAATTTGGAGAGCCTTGAAGGTATGCACTCTGTTGAACTTGTAAACTTTTGTTGCATATATCCACCATAAACAAGTTAGCTAAATGTGTGGTTAAAAATGTTCAACTTTTGACCAACTGACTGGTGTTTGATATTTGTAGTTGGTAATGAAGTTAAGGAAAATGCTGCCGATGAAAATGTGGATGTCTTGGCACGGGATACGGATAACGCAAAATTCGTGTATAAGAAAATGCCATCAAGAGAGGTGAATGTCATATTTCTGAAATTAGTTTTCAACTTTTACATCTTGGTGCTCTTTGTAACCATATTGAATGCATGGATTATTTGTGAAATACAAAAAGGTAGGCAAGAAAGTGTTTTGAGAGTTAATTAGTTAAGTCAACCCAACCTTGCTAGTTTGACCTGCATCCTAGCATAGCACCCATAGGTTACAAGCATTCTGATGGGCCATAAGGTTTTGTATTAAGGTTTCATTTTTGCCCCTATTTTTACCAATGTACATCCTTTTCTTTAAGGTGAGACCGTGGTGGAACTAGAATTTCTTAGTCGGAGGGGTATCATAATGTTCTCTTCTCTACCGACTACAACTAAGAATGCGACTCACGTTTTGTTTTAAAAAAACTCTTAACTTTTATATATAAAAAATGGATAAATTCTGGTGACCGAGGGGTCAATGGACCCTCTTGACCCTCCCTTGGTTCTGCCCCTGGTGAGACAACAAATTACAAACCTTTATCGTATCAGAGCCAATGGAGTTTTTGTATTGTACGAACCTTTAAATACTGCTAGTGTGTTTTGCAGGGGAACTTAGATGATGAGAAGATTTGGGAAAAGATCGGTGCAATGAGGACAATAGTGGGATACAAAGCCCCAAGACAGCCCACATGCATAGGGGAACTAAAGGCTCTTTTTGTATTTACTGGTGTTGAGCCACCAGCATCATTCAAAGGTGAAGGTGAAAGTGATTCGGATCTGGATGAAGTGAATGCAAAGCTCAAGTTCCTCATGGCGATTGTTGGGGTGAAGTAACTATGTCGGCACTAGCTTGGTCTCTATTCTTGTTGCTTGATAACGAGTCTAGCCGGGTTGTTGGTTTGTCTACACTATGTTCGGGTCGTTGGTTTGTACTATGTTCGAGTTTATCTTTCCTTTGTATGTTTGACCTTGTTATGCGGTTATTAATCATACTCCTAATTACTTAACATACAATTCAAATTGAAAGTCCCCTATGATTGGCTTCTGATGCCACATGGCAGGACGTGAGTGGACCAGTTATTAATTACGTTACGTAGAATATACGTTTTCAACCTGTTTGATTTCCTAATAATTTTGTTCTTTAACGCACGACGTCAACAAAACAAGGCATGAGAGCCAAAGTGCAGGTAGGGAGGGCAGTGTTCTTTTATTTTTTAAGCCTCTCGAAGACTAATCGGGGGGGGGGGGGACCTTCTTTCTTCTCCTGCGGAGCCATGATAAAGTAACCAGCGGCAGGTTAGTACAGTTCTCCTGCTTGTGGATTTTTCCCTGCGCTTTACTAAACATACAATTCAAAATGAAGATATGACTATGTTAACAGTAGTCTCCCATGATTGGCTTCTAATGTCACATGGCATATTTTCTTTTTTATTTCTAACATTTACGCTATGTAGAATATACGTTTTCAACCCGTTTGATTTCCTAATAATTTTGTTCTTTAATAAAAACTTTCATTTGTTAAATTCGTTAAGTTTTAAAAAAATAACGGAATATGTAGTTGATTTTACTTTTTTTTGTGAATGTTCCGGATTTTTTTAGACGAGGTATTATTCAAAATCGAAGCGTGGGGTCTTTGTATTTTTTTTACTATTCTTTTTCTAAATATTTTTTTTTTCGTTTCGTACGTTTTAACGTTTTGATTTACTATGTAGAATATACACTTTTAGCCCGTTTGATTTTCTAATAATTTTGTTTTTCTGTAATAACTTTCGTTCGTTAAGTTTAAAAAAACAGATATTTGAGTCATTTTAAATGCTGGAAATCATATAAACTCTTATGTAATGAATTAAATATATTGAAAGTTGAGTATGTTCATAGCTTGTTCTCAACAAAAAGAAATGTGGGGGAACCTCCTATAATCAAACACCAAGGGTAAAGGGTATACTCTTACGCCTACCCTTGCGTGAGGGTGGCCAATCCGTGATGGTGGCAAGCACACCACCTCCCTCATGCGTGAAGGGGGTATGAGTGATGTTCCGTGAGAATTCTCACGCATAGAAAACCCCATATTACCGTTTGAATAGAGCCGTTGGGAGGGGTTTGACCTATTAAAAAAAATATACTATATATACAAACACAAACTTAATCAAATTATTATCTCTATTTCACCAATTCAAACACAAACATAATCAAAATGGCATCGTCATCTTCATCTTCATCTTCAAGTGACGAAGCGGCTCAAATGATGTTCCGCGCGTGGACATCCGCAGCGATTATGTGGTGGCACGAAGCCGAATCATCACAACTGTTAACAAGAAATGCTCGTCTAAACCAAGAACGGTCGGTTGCTAACACCCAACTACTACAAAATTATTTTAACGAATGGTGTATGTATGACGAGGAGCACTTTGCTACCCGGTTTCGAATGAGCCGGAATTTATTTTTAAGGATATTAAATGATATAGAAAGAGAGGTTCCTTGGTTCTGACAAGGTGTTGATGCGAGAGGTCGGATTGGTTTCACCCCCGTTCAAAAGTGTACCGCTGCGGTTCGTCAATTGAAAAATGGAAGCGCTAGTGATTCGTTCGACGATTACCTAAAGATGTCTGCCCGAACAATCAGGTCATGCATGTATAAGTTTTCTAAAGCTATTATGAGATTATATGAAAGTAGATATTTTCGTAAACCGTCGGCTAGTGACAATGAGCAGTTACTTGCAGCGCATGAAGCTAAGCATGGCTTTGTCGGCATGCTTGGAAGTATCGATTGTACACATTGGGACTGGAGGAATTGCCCCAACGCATGGCGATGACAGTTTGCACGTGGTGATCATCCTAATCTGAGTATTATGCTCGAATCAATTGTATCAAATGACCTATGGATTTGGCATTCACTTTTTGGTGTTGCCGGTTCCAACAATGACATTAATGTTCTTAGACAATCGCCTATATTTGTTGATTGGATAAACGGGACTACACCCGACTCATCTTTTGAACTTAGGGGGATAATTTACCAACGTGGGTATTATCTTGCCGATGGAATTTACCCCGAATATGCTGTAATTGTCAAGTCGCTTACGGAAGCCATAGGTGTTAAACGTAATACTTACAAAAAAAGCTCATGAAGCGGCAAGAAAATATATCGAACGAGCGTTCGGTATGTTGAAGTGTAAGTGGCATATTATCCAACGTCCGGCTAGGTGTTGGTCTCAAAACAAAATTAGGAACATAATGTATGCTTGTATTATTCTGCATAATATAATTTTAGAGGACAACGACTTGACAATTTGTCACTATAACCCTTATGAAGAGGAGCCTACGTATGAAGAAATTGACGAAGATAAAAAGCAATGCAACCGTCAAGAAATACGAAGCCAAGAAGTTCATCACGCTTTGAAAGCGGACTTGATTGAGCATATTTTCAAACGTTCGCAAAACTAGTTTTTATGTTATTTTTATTTATGTTATTTTTTATTTAAATTTTATTTATGTTTTTTTTTAATTTTATGTAACTTTTTATTTATGTTAAATGAATATTTTATTTAATGTATTTAATGTTTACTTGAGTAAAGTATACCACTTGCCAAATAAGAGCCAAGTGAGAAGTATGTGACAGAAAATGTACTCTCACTTGGGAGAGCCAAGTAAGAGTATACCTCATACTCTAAGAGAGATGCTTCATAAAATCATAGTTCATTATATAATTCTTTTGTTAGCCTAAATAAATATATATGAAAAGATTAAACGCTCAAGTAAATAAAAGTAGGATTATGATGAGTAAATAAAAGTAGGATTATGATGAATAGAAGTTGGATCTCTTTTACCGTGTACACATTCTCTACTTATTTACACTTATTGGAATTTGAACTTTACTAAGTGTAGAAATAGAGCTCGGATCAAGCCAAGCTTAAGCATACAGCAAGTTAAACAAGCCTATTCAAGCTACGTCACGACACATTTACACCCCATACAAATAGCTTAACAAAATAGCATTTTACGTAAAGTGTAACGTTGGTTGAGCCAGGTTAACCCAAAACATTCACCCTAAATATTTGTATTAGAAAACTGTTTAATTTAAATGGATTATATTTCAAAAATTAGATGAGAAGAAAACAAGTAAAATTGGTTGCATTTCCAAAACTATTTAATTTAAATGGATTATATTTTAAAAATATAATCATGTGAAGAAAACAAGTATAATTGGTTGAAGTGTAACAAACCCTGAACACTAACTTCTAGATAGAGATGCTCAAAAGAACCGGAACCGAATCCGATCCGATGGATTATCCGAAACCGGATCCGTCTGGAACCGGTTTTTTTGGGACCGGACCGGATTTTGTGAGAACCGGCGGATCCAGAACCGGTTCTGGTTTTTTTGACGGACCGGATAAAAATCGGACAAAATGGAACCGGTTTTTTCGGACAATTTGGAACCGGTTCGGAACTGGTTATAGCCGTTGGAAGAAAAAAAAAACGGCTATATAGCCGTTTTTTTGTTTTTTGTTTGTTTTTAAGCCTTGAAACTTAGTATAAATAGGTATTGGGTGTATGAGTTAGTTCACCACAACATTCTAGCTCTCAAAACTCAAAAACGCTCTCAAAACGCTCACTTTACGCAAAAAAAAAAGCGCTCTCATGGCTTCCGCTTCCGCAAGCACTTAAAATTCGGTTGGTGGTTCTACTAGCGATGCCACGGTGGTGTCAATACTTCTTTGCTCCCGAAACCAAGAGATATGGACTTATTTCGATTTATGCGAAATGTCGAACGGTTCGCAAAAGGCTCGTTGCAAACGTTGTGGTAGAATTTTGGGTGCGGCGGGAAATAACACTTTGAGGAAACATATTGCTAGTCACGCAAAACACACTCAATGTGAAGATCAAACTCAAATTGGTAGGGATGGAGGAGTTTGGCAATACAATGTCGAGAGAGTTCGTGAGAGAATGGCACATTTCGTCATTCAAGAAGGATTGCCTTTTGATCACTTTGATAATCCGCGCTTGACGAGGATGATACAAGAGACGCTTCAACCGAGTTACACAAATGTAAGTCGTTCTACTTTGAGAAGAGATTGTTTAAAAATGTGGAAAAGAGCTAAAAAAGAATTAATTTTAGGTTTTAAAATTTTAAATACCGGCATTAACTTAACAACGGACGTTTGGTCCTGTCACACCCCCGCCAAGGCGGAAACACGAGGGGCGACGAAATTGAATCATTACACATGGAATAAAGAAAGTACTAAGGAATTTATTGAAAAACCGATAGTCATTACATCAAGTTTAATTCAAATAAAGCAAATAACCAAATAGTTTCATTTTCAATTTAAGTCTATGCTAGGTCCACTAAGCCTTATCCTTGAATCCTAGCGTGAGCACGACAGCAAACTAGTTTCCATTACCTGAAAAACATGCTAAAATAGGTCAACTAAAAAGTTGGTGAGAACATAGGATTTGATAGATATAATACAATAGGTAACCAGAAACAATCATAAACAAGTTTCAAATTCCAAGTAATTTAAACCATCATACATGAGTTCACAACCAACCCTAGTGATCGATAGCTCTCCCGCCCAACACCTTGTCAGGGTGTTAGACTATAGTATAAGTGTCAAGAATGCAGTTTCTGAACACCCAGCTCCTTCCAAGTTGATCAGAATCCACAACTTGAAGGACGCTCGGAATTGATTGGCATGCATCAACCCGAGAACTGAATGGGCTAGTCAGGCCAATAGATCTATTTACGTACTCCCGTGGCTTCCCCGAAGTTAATGGTTGTGTAGTTTTAGAAATAAGAGAGACTTTGTAGTAAAAATGGCATTTGCAACATGTATAAATCAGTTTAATGTTACTAGAATTGGAAGTTTGTTATTGAATGCAAAGTATAGTTTTGACTCAAGACTTGGTTTCAGTTTTGATATAGGAGCATGTTTTTCACCCCAAAATAGAAAGCAAAAAGGGGCTATGAACTCACCTTGCAGCAGGTGAGATTGATCTTGATTGCTGAAGTAACTTGGTTTAGAAGATGCCTAAATAAGTTCGAGTTTGAGTTAATTTACAGAATCGTGGAAAGATGAGGGGTTGTTTTGTAATTAGAGGAAAGTAGTCATCGTATACTAGAGTAGTTATCGTACTAGAGTAGTACCTCCAACAGCAAAGTTCCCAGGAAAGAGTTGGCCGGATCAGAACCCCGTCTTTCCTAGCCAGAACCTTACTGTTTGTCAGATAGCTACATACCAGTTTGAAGTTTACTCTATGTGTACACTTTAACCGAGTTTAGGATGTGTCCGGTAAGTTTGGGAAAAGATAAGGGCTAAAGTGAAAATGTCTATTTAATAAGAATTGAAAATAGATAAGTTAATATTAGAGGGTTTTAATAATAAGTTAAGAGTTAAAATATAATTCTAAAAGTTAAAAAGGAATTAAGAAATATATAGTTTTAAAAATAAAACATTTGAATAAGTTTTAAAGGATTTATAAAATATATTTTGTAATTCTTGCGTTTTAGAGAAGTAATGAAGTTTTTAAATAATGCTTAATAATGTATATAGTTTATCATTTAAATAACGTTATTAGTTTCAAATAAAAACATAACTTTAAATGGTTTCTCGCGAAATCTTTTATAAAAATAAAAATATACAAAATCCCTTTATGTTTAGAAAAATACATCATTTATTTATGCTATTTTAAAAAATACCTTTTATTTATTTATTTTTTTATAAAACAATATATATAATAATATGATAAATTGAAAATTCTAAAAAAAAAATTTGGTTTAATAATATTTAGTTTTTTTTTTTCTTTTTTAAAAACATAATAATACATGTATTTATGAATGTATGTGTGTATAAGTGCTTAAAACCAAAACAAAAAAAAAAAAGTGGTCAATGGGTTTAGAACCCATGACCTTTGGTCTGAAAGTACAAAGGTTTAGCCACTAGACCAGATGCTCAATTTAGTTATAATCCAGAAACAAAAATACTAAAACTGTGATTAAGCCCTATCATTATCTTCCCCAAACATACAGGCTTGGAAACCAGAACCCAACCTCAAACCCTAAAATCGATTTTGAAAGGAAATCAGAAAGTGAGAACGTGCGATTAGCATAAAAACGAGTACCTGGAGTCGTAAACCACACGGATTAGAGCCAATTTGTCAATGATTCTGTGTCGGGGAGGAGGCGTGCGTCGCTCAGAACAGGAAGGAAAAGAACGGATTTTTTTGTGGTAGTTCTGTTTAGGAATCGACGTGGGTATTTATAGGGTGAGTAGCTCCATTAATAACGCATTAACAGTTGCGATAAGAACGAGTTTCGTGGGATTTTGAAGCTTGGATTATCAAGTACGAAATCTTCTAATCGGGATTTCAAAATGGTTCTAAATGGTTTGAGTTCAATAACCATTTCAGCGAATTTCTAGTTCCACTCGATTGTTAAAGCTTAGAAACTAGTTTAGGAGGGATTTAAACATCCGGATTTGGTGGATTTGAAAGATGAGAATACGATTTTGACTTTTGAAAGTCAAAGTTGTTCTTGGTTACTTCCAGGGTCCAAAGATGTAAAGGGGGTTTCACAAGGGGGTTCAAGTGTTTTTTAGGGGGTTCAACATCAAAATGAGGGTTCAAAGTCTTTTTATCAAAATTAATAATTTCTTTTTGATAATAAACATTTAAATTTTATACTTTTAAAGTTTTTATAAATATAACTAATCAATTTAATAATTCCCACTTTTGTTTAAAAATATTAATGTAATTACTTATTAGGAATTGGAATTAAATTGCTCTACTAAATAAAATGAGGCAAAACGAGGATTGTACACTAAGTCGAAGCAAGATTACATGAAACTAGAATCGTTACGGTTTTTAGAGATGTCACAGTCTCCCCTAGTTAGAAGAATTTCGTCCCGAAATTCCACTAGTAAAGTCTGTGCTAGCATGAAAAAGGTGAGGGTACTTGAGTTTCATCTGGTCTTCACGTTCCCAGGTGAACTCATGACCTCGCTTAGAGTTCCATCTGACTTTAACTACCGGAATGCGACTTTGCCTTAGCCTTTTGACATCACGATCCATGATCTCAACTGGTTCTTCAACAAAGCGTAACTTGTCGTCAATCTGAATCTCATCCAAGGGGATAGGTAAAGGGTCATCGGCTAAGCACTTCTTAAGATTAGACATATGGAAAGTGTCATGGATACCGCTGAGTCCTTGAGGTAGTCGAAGTTTGTAGGCAACTGGACCAATCCTTTCCAGGATCTCGAATGGCCCAACATACCTAGGTGCAAGTTTACCCTTCTTCCCGAAACGGACAACTCCTTTCCAGGGGGAAACTTTAAGTAAGACTCTGTCACCGATTTGAAACTCGAGGGGCTTTCTTCGATTATCAGCGTAACTTTTCTGACGATCTCGGGCGGCCTTGAGTCTCTCTTGAATCTTGAACACTTTGTCTGAGGTTTCTTGAATGAGCTCGGGACCAGTTATCTGATTATCACCAATTTCAGTCCAACACACAGGTGATCGGCATTTCCTTCCGTACAAGGCTTCGAAAGGTGCACACTTGATGCTGGTGTGATAACTATTATTGTACGAGAACTCAATGAGAGGTAAGTTTCCACCAAAGTCGATTACACAAGCTCTTAGCATGTCCTCTAGGGTTTGTATGGTCCTTTCGCTTTGGCCATCGGTTTGAGGGTGATAAGCCGTGCTAAGATCCACACGCGTCCCTAAGGATTTCTGTAGGGATTTCCAGAATCTGGATGTAAAGCGACTATCACGGTCAGAAATGATGGATACGGGTACACCATGACGAGTAATAACTTCGTTCATGTAGAGCTTGGCTAGTTTTTCCATTTTGTAGTCCTCACGGATAGGGAGGAAATGAGCAGACTTAGTCAAACGATCGACTATGACCCAGATTGAGTCGTGTCCCAATATCCCGTTCTAGCCGCAATGGCCCGTGACCTACTAACCGTCCAAGCTTCTACGGTAGCTTCGGAATCTGCTTTTTCTCTTAGTGGCAGGGTTTTATCAATTCGAAGAACGAGACTTACACCGGAATCTATGGAGATGTGTATTTGCTTGAAGGACCATTTGGATGCCGCCGAACGTGTACAACATGTTGCAAAACTAGAAGGCGAGCTTGACATTGAACAAGAAATACATGAATTCGAAGTAGAACAAGGAGTGGCGAATCCACTTTCGGACGAAGAACAAGCTTATGATGAAGCCCAACGTATCTCAAGCGAAGAAGAATGAAAACCGATGTTACGAAGACTACGACGAAGAAGATTGAAAACATAATAAATAATATATATTTTGTTATTCAATTATGTTTTTTGTATTTATTTTTTACGAACTATTGTTAAATCACTTAAAAAAAGCTACAAAATAAATAAAACATATATTTTATAGTGTATCTTTGTTAATTTTTTTAATTTTTTTTTAAAAAAAAAATCCGATGAAACCGGTTTTTTTTGTCCGGTCCGGTTCCATAAATCTGGTCCGGTCCCAATAGGTTCCAAGTCTCCACTCTCTTAACCGGATCCGATCCGGAACCGGTTCTATTGGATCCGGTTGTTGACCATCGTTGACGGAACCGGTCCGGATCCGGAAAAAAACCGGTTTTTGCACCTCTACTTCTAGATGGCTTTATTAAACTATACTATATTATGATAACAAGTTTAAATAATCATATAGTACATCATTTACAAACTTAAACAACTTTACAAATAAGGAATGTGGGTTGACTCGGCCCGCTTCAACCCGTACCAAGAACCAACCCCTCTACTCCCATGAACATACCTTGATGCCATCAGAAGAGGAAAAAGAGGAGTCTTAACCCATATAGTGGTTACACATTATAGAGGAGAAAACTCAAATAATATATGATAAAAACATCACAATTAATTATAGTACATAAAAAAAGTCTGTAGCATAAATCACATCTCGATGTCATCGAGGTCCGGAAGGGGGAAACGAAGTATTGCAGCGATTCCCGTCAGTTGTGCCAGTTCTGTAATTATGCAAAAATCATGTCAGCAAGCTTGCATGGGATTATAGTTAGGGGTTGTTAGATGAATTACCCCCACCCCTCTTCTAATTTGGTTAAACAGTGCGAATTAGTGATTTGAAAAGATAGAATAACTGACAGGGAAAAGGGTACATAAAAATAGAGTGGTACGTTTAGCACACACAACCCCGATTATTAGTAGAGTAATGAAAATTCTTCCAAATTCCACCTACTGTTTATAGTTGTTTCCCTCTTGGTAACTGGACCAAATGCAGAAACTAACGGAGTAGCAAAAGGGCGGGACGGGTTGGTTAGGTAACGGGTCAAAGGTTTAGATCAAAACAAGTAATTTTTACACAAAAGCTCTTTTCATCCGTAATTTTTCAGAGTTTCATTACAAATAATTAGTGCTTTAAATAAGATTACGAGAGTTGTATTAATTGAACAATATCCTAATACTTTTTAATAAAATGATAGGTTTTATGCAATATACAAAATGATGTAAAATGTAAAGTGTACTCACGCTCCCCTGAAACATGCATTGAAGAAAATATATGAACCGATCCCCCCGAGTCCTTCACTGTGTTGACCAAATTTACGTATCTTTGCCTTGTAGCTATATCAGAACTCCTGTAAAATACAAAAAGTTAAAAATAATTCAGATTATATTAAAAGACTTATTTATGTATTGCGTTTATATAACTGTTTGCCAACAAGAACAAAATCGGGAATTAAAAACCTGAAAAGATCATCAGTGACAAGTAATGTCTGAACAGCCATTCGTTCATGGGCAACCTCAACATGCTTTGGTCCATAACATGCACGATGTGGATCCTAATGGTGTATAAAATATAAAACCGTAAATTATTTGTTTCAGCATAAATATAAAATCAAGAGCATATATTCTACTAGAGATCAGAAACTAATGTTGGAATTTGCATGATGCTAAACAATGATGTATAATAATTCTATATAATTGAAAATATATAACTCATAGAGTCTGGTTATCTGGTTACTATGTTATCCTAAAATTGATAGAAAATGATCCAATGAGATGATCAAAGATGGAACCTGACGTTAGAAAGCATGGTGAAGAAATCCTTAAGAGCTCGGACCTAAATAAAGAAATTAACGACTGTTACTAAAAGAAAAACTGAAAAAGGTAAGTAACTGGGCTTGTGGGCTCAAAACGAATTGAATTTACAATGCTTAGAGCAATAGGGATTGTGGGCTACCTCTTGGGCTGCTTTTGTATCTTTGATGATATTCATCACGTTTGGAGTATCAAGAACTTCTCTCAAACTATGTCTGTGTAAAAAACAAATGTAAAAGTATAAAATTTACTGCAGAAAGTTAAATACTTTACGGAAAATGATATTTTATTTGCAGCAATAAATATACTTGTATCCTGAAGTCGAGTGCACAAGAATGATGCGCGATTTGTTCTCAATTATTTGCCTTAGATCTCTTCTTTCCGCTTCCAACATTAAATGGCGATGAAATTGATCCTAAAAACATTAATAGTAATATTTTTTAATTAAACTAACACGTTAATAATTTATAAAAAAAATAATAAATGCCCTATTTATGCTCAAATCCAGTTTTTAGTTCTCATTTAATGATCTAGTAATATCAGCTAGAAATACTGACCTTAGTGAACCCGGGACTTGCAATAACAGCACATCGAACAACCTTGAAGTCAACATGCTTCAAAAACGCCTGGAGAAATAAAACAAAGTTTCAATGATTTCCACTTGTGTACATGAAAGTGAAACTATGCAATTAGAGAAATACATATATACAATACATAATATTGATAAGCAAGCATAACATAGCTTTTACAACTTTGAATCAATTCACCTGTAAAACATTCTCATAGAACTTATTCAAAGCCTGTAATGCAAAAAGACAAATATAAATTTAGAACCAGATATCCACATATGTAGAATACATAGTAAACTTTAGACCAATGATTTAAATATATAAAAGGATATCAAAAGCATTAATTTTGAAACATACTTTGTCATAACCAGCAACAGAAAGTCCATGCTTGCGAGGAATTGAAGCTTCTATCCGAGAACGAGTAATAGTCATACTAATTAAATATCGACCAATTTAGCACTGTGTAACTCACAAGGACAAAAAAGCTATAAAAAAGCATAGCTAATGCTTTGAAATGACAGCCCCAGAACTTTTGGGGTGTTTGGATTTGTGTTTTGGAATTGGTTATCTTATTGTAGCAACTTTAAGTCTCAATAGTCTGTGTTTAGTGTTTGGATAAACATATACTGCTTCTGATTAATAAATAGTAAGTTTCATATTAACTTAAACAAAACTGATTATCTAATGGTAAAACAATATTAATTATTCACCTATTTCTATTAAACTAATGAGAGACTTTTACTTTGTTCACATAAATACCCTTTTTGTTCATCTTATCTATTGAATTTTTAAATAATCGGAATATATCAGCCATTCAAATATCTGGTTATCCAAATACTACATCCGCAAACAGATGAAGCATATTTTCTACCATTTTTAGATAAATCACTTCCAAAGCACACCCTTTATAAGCATGTTTAGGCTCCGTTTATCTAGACTTGACTTTAATCATCCTTACAAATTACAATTTTCTTAAATCTATGCTTAGTTGCTTACAGTCTTAAACAACAAACCACTACGGAACAATATCCACCAGATAACTTACACACACATTAAGGGAAAAAAATATTTAAAAAAATAAAATGATATACGTTGTAGATAATAAATAGGTTACCTTTTACCAACAAGGAGAATATGTGCCAACCCTTCTTGCATTAGCACCACTGCAAGATCAGCACTGGCAGAAGGATCTAAATCGGAGAGAACCACCAGAGTAAAAAAAAAATCAAAAACTAATTATCGTGATATTCCATGCCCGTAAAATCACCAAAATATACCTGAGGCTTGCTGAACTGCTTCTATTGCTAGTGTGTCCCATAACACCTGCGATGTAACAAATAACCCACATCAGAAACAAGTACTAATTAGTAAAAAAATGAAACTGAAGGATACCTTTCTTAACACAAAAGGCCTACGTGATTCAAGGTCAAGTGTATGAAATTGCCCTATCTGCAAACGAAGAAACATAATAAGGTGAATAAATTGATCTAGAATGTTCCTTTCGGAAGAACCAATCAAACAATTCTTTATATCCCTTCTAAGCGTTCTATTTCGTAACATGTTTGATTTCATGGCTTCTATTTACTTATCGTATTCTTGATTGGCACCTACTTTTACATGTTCATTTTCCAGGATGTTCTTCCCACGTACTCTTAGCACAGAACCTTCTTTGTCATAATCAACATTCTGCGAAAATAAAACAACATAAACGTGTAACAACCGATATACATATTTATTGTAGCACTTACAATAAACTCACCTTACCTCAACTTTGATTTCAAGTTTTAATTTCACGCGTTCTGCTTCTCTTGATCCAGAAGCTGCTTCTCTAAGAACTTTTCTACTCGAAGCATAAATAAAGATATTACTTCCAGTACCAAAATTCTATACTTTTCCAAGTGAAAATGTAAAGTTATGCCGACTGATATTTTAGGCAGTAAAACACAAATCAAGATGCTTGAAAATATGCAATTAACTCAAATTGTAATAAATTAGGTTGCAAAACTAACACAAAGTATTTATATGAAGGATGGATTTATTCATCCTGAAGCTGAAAACTTGTTTAAAATCAACACCTAGATTAACTTGTGGACTTGCATAATAAACAAATTCATGTTCTGTAGGGTTTCTTTCTAATAACAGAAAGGGGTTAGGAGACTATATTATCTTGAATTGAGAGAGACCTGATAGTAACAGCCATGACAGTATCGCCTGGAGCAATTAGGTTATAAGCGACCCACAAATCGTCTGAATCATCGGGAATCATCTGTTTAAAAACCAGTGAGAATCTAAACATTTGTTATCGGCGACGAAAAGGAGTTACCTTAACGCTGCCAGGGCCATCGGGAACGAAATCTCTCCGAACGATCTTCATCGCAACAACAGTTGTGCGTTTCTTCGTTTTCTTCTTTTCTAGGTTGAAGATGCAAACCCTTTGTTTAGCGATTAATATTTACTCTTGTATCATCTTTTATCCTTTTAATAAATACTAAATTACAATATTTTTTTTTAGAGAATTTTGTTTTGAGTTCATTTGGTTTGCTTAAAAAATTGTTTTGAGTCTAATGGTTTTAATTGGATTTTTTGAGTCTCGGTGGTTTCATTTTCATTTCAATTAGGCCCAGACCTCTAACACCGTTTGTTTTCTTCTGTTAACTTTTAGAAAAAGACAAAAATATCCCTGTTCATAAATAAATAAATAAATAAACAAAAATACATAAATCATATAAAAGTCTCATATATGTCTTCTTTCCACAATCTCCCTACCTTCTCTCTTGTTAATCACCGGTACGCCATCACAACCAAACACCATCTTCTTGTTACTCAAATCCCTATAACACTAAGAACACGAACACGCCTCCCTGCCCTATTACATCCCCCTTCCGTCCGCCTCTCGGATTATGCCTGGACCGAGCATACCAAAGGGGAAAACAGATATAGCGGAACAATTGGGCGGCGTTTGGTTTACAATATAGGTTGACAAATTCGAGAAATTGCTTCACCGCCGGCCACCCTACAATCGTCGACCACTTTTACCAACAATTCCACGCCATCCCTACCCTGGTTATGCTCATAACCCTCCCCCTCTGCTCTCTGTTTCCCCTCCCAACACCACCCCCTCGTAACCCTAACTCATTCTCAGCACCACAGCAACACCGCCGCCGGTAATTCAGGTAGCTACTGTTGTTGAAGAATACATGGCGTTCTTCACCTCAAACCATGGGTGAAATCAAGAACGTTTGGCAGAGAGAGGGACAATTGTTGGTAGAGATGAAGGTTAGGGACGATGAAGAAGGATTGGCAGAGAGAGGGACATGATAAAGTGAGTGTTTGGAGGGAGGAAGAGGAGTGTAGGGTTTTTAGGGTAACAGAGAGAAAAGGGTATTATAGAGAGAAAAGGGTATTATAGTCAAATCACATAACATTTAACGGTACTAATGGATGGCGTTAGAGACGTGTAGTCGATTGGGACAATTGGCAAACCACGAGAACTCAAAAAGCCCAATTGAAACCTTTGGATTCAAAGCGATTTTTTAACCAAACCACAGCGACACAAAGCGAAATTTACTCATTTTTTTTTGAAGTGGGTCTTTTAAAAACTAAGATGTCTTCGTGTAGAGGTGACTTCACTGAAAAACTTAACTTCTGTTACCGGAAAAAAAATGAAATTTGTAAGAACTTTGTCAAATAAAGAACAATTTTTAAAAAAACTCATTCTATAATTTGAGTGAACGTAAAGGACAAAAATTATAATTTAATCTTTAATAAAAAACAATATACTTTTAAAATATTTAAAATTATAATTTTTTTTAAATAATAATTTTTTTAAGTTTTATAAAAGTGATTAATGAATGTAATATTTGCGCATCAACTAACCGTTGTTTATATATTACTTAGATTAAAACCTCGTGTATTACACGAGATGAATAAAAATATTAAATAATTACTAATGAAGATTTAGGAAACCCAAAATTGTTTAATTGGAAATAATGTTTAATATGTCGAAATAAATAAAATATAAAACAAAAACTAAAATTATAAAAATAACTAATTAAAGTAAAAGGGTTATATTATATAAAGTATACAGTTCAAATTTTATATTAATTTTTCTAAAAAAAAGACGTTAACATAATTAGATTTTAAAGTTCAAACTTACTTAAAATAACAAATTGATATGTGTCAAAAATGGCTTAAAAGTTTGACAAGCGGCAAAAATCATGTGGTTTTATTATAACCCCAGGTATAATTATCGTTAATAAAAAGATAATACTTAAACTACCTCGTGTTTTCACCTTTAACACAAATGAGTACCTTGTTTTCTCACCTATGATACATGCTTTCTTCCTCAAATACACACACCAAATGTGTATACGTATGTTCAATTTTGATTGTGGTACGATTTAGAATTTGTTTTGAGAGAAGGGAGAAATTATGTTTTTAATTAGATCGGTACGATAAAGGGAAATACAACGATACCCTCATGAATGTAGTGATAAACAAAGTGGAAATCACACTCAAATGGAATAGGCTACTATATGAATTTATTGAATTTGTTTGGAAGTGATGGTCGTCTAAGGTGGGAATATTTTCATGATATCAAAGCAGTGCTCGATCCAAATACAAATGAATCTATTGAATTTGTTTCATAGTTTACACGTAATCACGTTTGATCCAATCAGTGGCGGACTTAGGTAGCCCCTTGAGTTTTGAAATTATAACAGAACGCTATAACAAAAAACAGGGGTGAACCCCTAGATAAAATAGAGGGTGAACCCCTATCTCCATCGACGGGAAGAAAAAAAGATTAACCGGATTTTTCGGCTGAGGATGGCGAAGGGCGACGGCAGACGGAGGAGAATGTTGAAGAGGATCTACATCGGAATCGACCAATTCAGCCTTGTTTTTGCCGGAACTAGACCAAATGTTGAAGAGGAAGGTGAAGTGGCACTTGGATCTGTATCGTGACCGAAACTTGTAGAAAGTTGTCGGTGTGTCATGTACTCATGTGTGTTGTAGAAGATTGTGAAGAAGCCTCGGTCTTCCGATATGGTGTTATAGTTGTAAGATTAGATGAAGACGATTAGGTGCAGGTGAATGGGAACGTTTAAAAAAAGGGAGAAGTTACAAACCCTTTTGCTTTAAGTGATTTGGATGTGACTGAGCTATCTTTTCAGAGTTATTTTAATGATATTTTTTATTTGTTAATTAGTTTTATTGTTTTACTAAAGAATATTATCAATATCAATTATGTATATACTTTTATTAATTTCTTAGTTTTAATGTATTTTTTATATTTGTTAAATATCAAATTAATTATGACGTCATCCGGTTCAGTTACCGGTCCGACCAGTGAACCTCTTAAACTTATCCGACCCGAACCGTCGAACCGACCCGAATTTTTTATGTCCGGCCCTGTTAAATTGTAGCAGTTAAAAACAGTGAACCCTTTGGAAAAAGTTCTTGGATCCGCCATTGGATCCAATATCGAGTGTCCTCAATTGAAGATCATAGTGATTGGCAAGCTGTTTGGAAGATTATGTCAATTGGATTTAAAGAACAATCTAGTATCCATGTGTACAAACTTTCACTTTTTCAAGAATTACAACTTAATTTACTCATTTATGCTTCAAATTCAAATGACAATGTCAGATTCAGTAACTATATCGCATCATACATCTCACATCAATAAACAACAGTCGAAACAAGTAGACGAACTATTGTTCGATCAAGGAATATTAGGAAAAGTGATGCAATTACAAAGACTAGAGTTTAAATTTTAAATAATCACATCTTACCTTTGTTTGCTACTTCTTCTATTCATGTTGATTCATATACAGGATATGAGGCTCAACCTTATCTACATATGGCTAACTTTGGTCGGATTTGTGGTGTTTGACTGAAATAAAAAAAGTGACATCCAACTTTTAAGACAGATTATAAAAATTTAAGCTAAAAAAAGTCATGATAACCATATCCAAACTTAAACAAAAAGACCCATCATTTGCAAAAGTGTCTTCGATCTTTGTTTCCCAACTTCTTGATCACGTACAACCTTCAGTTTCCATCCCTTAACTTGAAAGTATATGAAACACATAATATTAGCACAACTAAGTGAAAGGATGCAATAAAACCAAGTTATATCGAACCAACAGTCAAAACGACTCGCGCCAAAAGCCATCGGCGCATGGTACCCATATCCCTCATTTTTTGGTGTATTTTTGTAGTGTAAGGCGGTAGTCTTCGAGCGTATTGATGTACTGCCAGCATATGATGTTGGGATTCCTAAACGTGTTTTAGAATTTTAGAAAACAAAGGCGGAAGCGTGTATACGAACAAGATCAAACAAAACTTTGATCTGCAGTGTAAGGCAGTAGTCTTCGAGCGTATTGATGTACTGTCAGCATATGATGTTGGGATTCCTAAACGTGTTTTAGAATTGTAGAAAACAAAGGCGGAAGGGTGTATACGAACAAGATCAAACAAAACTTTGATCCACAGTGTAAGGCAGTAGTCTTCGAGCGTATTGATGTACTGCCAGCATATGATGTTGGGATTCCTAAACGTGTTTTAGAATTTTAGAAAACAAAGGCGGAAGCGTGTATACGAACAAGATCAAACAAAACTTTGATCCGCAGTGTAAGGCAGTAGTCTTCGAGCGTATTGAATAATAAGTTGAAACCTTTGATGAATGGTGGATATCGTTATCGACTTCAAGATCGGATCAAGCAACTAGTTAAAGCTCTGAATAGTCTTATTCATCCTTGGATTACAAGTTTGAACAAAAGAGAAGATAGATAGAAAGATAAATGGTTCTTAATCATGCAAGATAAAATGCTTTGTAGAAAAATGAGATGATGTTGGCTAAAAAAGAGGGAGAAATGAGAGCATTGGGGTACACTCATTTATGCATTTTTGTTTAGGTTATCGAGATTCTCAATCACTTTTTTTAGTGGGGAGGAAGAGTGCATGAATTACGATTCTCAAATGAGGAAACCGTTCCTCTTTAAATAAAAGAATACATCACTAAATATATATTACACCATTTCAAAACACATTTGATAGTGTATATGTAATTTTAATGGCATCTCCATTTTAGGATTCTTTTCGCAAACGAGATGGGAATTCTAAAACTTAAATGTTTTTAAGAAACTATGTATCAAAGTTAAGTGAAGAGACCATAAAAAGTTAATATTACAGAAAAGTGTACGGACTATCTGTTTATGTAATTAATTAAACTAACTAGTTTTCTCCCTTGCGTTACGTGTCACACCCCGCCAAGGCGGAAACACGAGGCGCGACGTTCATGGTTTTTCAAAGCATATAATTATTGCAAACGCATACATACAACCGGATACATAATTTAAGTTTAAGGTTTTACAGCCCAAAATAGTATATGAAATTACAAAATATTAAGATTTCGCAAATATGACCCAATACATTTTAGGTTATACAAGAAAAATCTTCAAAAGTAGTATCCACCATGTATGCATGATCCCTACGTAGTATTACCCTTGTTGCCGCAATTAATTTTGTAACATCCCAAAAATAATAAAACGAATAAATATAGCGAGACCGGTGATTTAGTCGGAATATTTAAACAAAAGGGAACGGGCTTGGGCTCGGCTTCAATGGGCCGAGGGAAGCCCAGGTACATAAGAGGTAGGGCAGCCCTCTTCTCTGCTCATTCCCCACTCACGCAACTTTTAGAGAGAGAAAGGAGAGCTCGGGTCTAGAGAGAGAAAGTTGACGGATCATCCCGGAATTGAGGGAGCACGTTACTGCTAAGCTTGTGAGAAGAACCTCCGAATCAGAATCTCGATACAGGTAATAATCTTGCCTAAGTCTGAGTTTTTGTTCGTTTTTGGGATTTTCGGGTTTTGGCTAAAAAGACAATGATTTTGCGGATGGAACTTGAAAATGAGCTTAGGTATAACATCTAGAATGAAAACCAAACGTTGTGATCTAAGAAAAGTTGAGATACTGACTCGATCAGACTCGCATGCAAAAGCTTCGGGTTTTTGGGAAGACAATCTGTGCAGACCCCATCGAAACTACCTAGTTTCGATATGTGCAGGTCCATCGAAACTACAAGTTTCGATATGTGCAGGTCCATCGAAACTACAAGTTTTGATATGTGCAGGTCCATCGAAACTACAAGTTCCGGTATGTGCAGGTCCATCGAAACTACCTAGTTTCGATATGTGCAGGTCCATCGACACTACCTAGTTTCGATATGTGCAGACCCATCGAAACTACCTAGTTTCGATAGGTGCAAATCCATCGAAACTACAAGGTTTAAGCATAGGGATGTCTAGTGTCATCTAGGAGCACTACCTTACACGTATGGCTTTATTATAACAGATCGTGAGTGACAATAGTGACGCGCAGTAGCCAGCTAAGAGTATTTCATAAATTACTTATCCGGCCAGTTCTAGAAGCCCTCTTTTAAATGTTTTAATAATGTTTTTGGGCTGGTGTGCATACGTAACGATGTGACGATTTTATAAAAACAATGTTTATGAAGGTTGTATGTAATGTTTTATAAAATGATGTTTATGAAGGATGTTTTAGAAGGAAAGGTTTTGAAGGAAGTGTTTATGAAATATTTTGCCAAAAGAAGTTTATGAAGTTTACGAAGTTTACGAAGTGTTTATGAATGAATGAATGAATGATTTTAATAAAACGTACGAATGCTTTAACTGAAGTTTTTGAAGTAAAAGAAGCGAAGGTTTATGAAAGTCACAAACGAACGAATCTGCCAATATTCCTTAGGGAATGAAGGTTAAGGGATGGGAAGTAAGGGCCTTTACCTTTTAGGGGCCTCTGTGGCTGCCCAACTGTTATACAACTGGGGCGATGACGGTCGCCAAGGGGATTATCGTGATCCTTGAAGTTTGGTATGATTTACCTTACGGGGTAGTCGTGCTTGAAGTTTGGTACTTGTGTCCGACGGGGCGCAGTGCTTGAAGTTTGGTACGCGCTATCCTTTGGGACGCCGTGCTTGAAGGGTTGGATGACCTAAGTATCGGGCCCTAGGAGTTCCTCACCCGAAGGACAGTACGGTGATGATGGGCCTAGTGGTGGTGATCCTTAGATTATTCAACCAGTATGTAACGTAAGGATTTGACGGTTACGAGAAGGCGCAGATTCGATATGTTCGTTGACTTATGTTTATGAAGTGTTATGTTTTGTTATTACATTATTTACGTACGCTTTTTATTAAATGAAGTATGAAGTGATGTTTTTGGCAATTTATTTGAAGTTAAGGTTTTATGTTAAAACTAGAACTCACCAGCGTAGCTGACCTTTTTAGTGCGCACATTCAGGTTAAGGCAGGTTATGAGGATGGACGGTATTGCTTGGCTAAAGATGAAGAGTTACCCGACTGCTTTTGAAGACTGGTATCCCGTTATGTTTAGTTATGATGTAATTATGTTTTAATCAATGTTTACGCTTCCGCATGTATGAACAACGATTAAGTTATGTTTAAATGAAAATTTCCGCTGCGTTATTTGATATTCATGTTTAAGAACTGTTTGTGAATGAGTAAATCCAATAAGTGAGGCCTCCCGGATTTGGGGCCTTACAAATTTCCTGAAAAACATACTTGAAAATGTCAACACGAGGTTGGTGAGTTCACAGGTTTTATATAGGAATACAATGAGCAAACCAATTGCATGAAAATGATTTTTACGTATATGATAAACAAAACAAGTAATGTTTGACCCATTTGTAAACTAGCTAGGAATACAAATAATATGTACATACATGAGGCATAACCAAACCAAGACCAGGTGTTTTGCCCCTCACTCGTACCTCACGAGCAATATTAGAACACTATGCAGTCATTTGGCCAGAGGGACCCATGGTTAGCGCGACTAACCATGACCGGGGGTGTCAGACCCAATAGTACTATCCATAGAATCTCAGGCTAATCTATAGCTAGTGGTTATAAATATGATGATCAGGGGACTTTACGAGCTCCAAATGTGTTCACTCATGCATACATAAAGGTCGGGTCTTGTTTTCTTGTTATCATATAAAAATAGTTATAAGTATGTTCTTCCCTCAAATAGTACAAAACAGTAAAAAGGGGCCGTGAAACTCACCTTGAGTTTGTGTATGCTTGTAACGATATTTGTTCTAGTCAACTTGACTATTTGTACCCTAGATACCAAAGGGTAAATTGTGTTAAGACCGAACATCTCATGTTGCAAATTGTTCAACACTTGTTTTGTAGTAAAAACAGTTCTAAGTTACTGCTAAATGGGACTGATGACCAGGTATCGAAACTACTTAATTTCGATTGAACAGGACAGAATAGAGGTCGAAACTACCTAGTTTCGATTAAGCAAACTGGGTATCGAAACTATCTAGTTTCGATTGAGTACTAGGTATCGAAACTCCTAGTTTCGATTGAATAATAGCTATCGAAACTACCTAGTTTCGATTGAGTAAACAGGTATCGAAGCTCCTAGTTTCGATCAAATAGGTATCGAAACTACCTAGTTTTGATCAAACTGGTATCGAAACTCCTAGTTTCGATTGAGAAACAGGTATCGAAGTTTCGATACTGTCATTTCGTTTTACAGGATCAGTCCTGCATATTGTTATGTTTTAAACTTGAATTTGACACACTTTTCTTGTTATCTTACTTGCGTTTGAATATTTTGCATGTTTTAGCTACGGTTTTTAAAGAAAATAATATAGATAGTATTGAGTTTTTACCTTAAAACGGAGATGAAGATGATGAGAGAAAACAGAGAATGATCTTGATTCTTTTGTTAAATTTCTTTTAGAACCACTTGAAATTCTTCTTAAAACACCGAATTATAGTAGGTTTTGCCTTAGAACTTGACTTCGATTTGGAGAGAATTGGGGAAAATTTGCCGTAAGAAATGAGAAATATGAAAAAGGAAGTGCGAGGTTGAGACTGAGGAGGTATGATTTTATCTGAGTTTTCTCAGGTATGGTATGGGACGAGTGAAGGGGGAATGGTCTTCTCTGGCTTCGGCCGAGAAAGTCAAAAAGTGGTTTGAGGGTTAATAATTAGTTTTAAGTATTAGTTTATTAATGGTATTAATATCAATTAGAGATTTAAAAGGGGTAATTTAATTTGGTTTAGGTTCTTCACGGTATTGTAAATTTGGCAAGTTTATGGCTTGCTGATGAAAAATATTTAAATCTTAGATTGTATAATTCGATGAGGTGATTATTTGTAGGTATAAATACCTAAAGGTGACGATACGTGGTAACGTCTTCGAAAGGGTTCGTTATTTTACTTTTACTTATACCGTATGTTTTAGTCTAAAAATAAATTATTGACCAACGTAAGGTTTATGTAATATATATGTATATATATTTTTCTGGTTATTTAAATTAACCATTCACGTTCGTATTAGTCGGTTTATACTGGTATGTGAACCGGTAACTCCTAGAATTACCAAAATATGAAATGAACAATGTACGGTTTTTCTTAGACTTTAATGTCCTAGTTTATGCAATTAGGTAAATCTCGAAAACAAATATAATATAAACTCGTTTATATCGTGTACGGATATTAACCTGAAATGTCGGGTGTCACATTACGCGGCGGGAGTTTGGTATTTATCGGTTCGGCTCGTCGGCGGGGATAAAAATTACGTCTAAACACAGGCTCGCTATAGTGTACGATACAAAAAAAAAACTCGGATCACTGAAAAAAACAAACAAACCTATGCATCTTGTTTAAAAAAAAGTTAACAAACGAAGTTATTACAAAAAAAAATACTCATCAAACTTTTGTTGCAGTTGCAATTTTATTAAAAAAACCTTTATTCTATTGAATTTTGTGACAAATATCTAAAAAAACAAAACTTTAAGTTAAAATATAAAGTTGTGGTAAATCTATAAAAAATAAAATTTTTGTATCAAAAGAAAAAAAGTCAAAAATTAAAGTTGTGCAAATCTATAACAAAAATGTTTTGTGTAAAAGACAAAAAAGGATGAAAGTTTCCTATTTAATCTAACCCCGTGCAAATCTAAAAAAAAGTTGTGTAAAAACAAAAATGAGAAAAGTTTACTATTCAATCCCACGACAAATTATAGTCATATAACGAGAAATGTCTATTTTTGGTGTGAGAGATATAAAATCTAGGGCTAGCCGGTTCACACCTTAACTTAAAATTACTAGTGTAAAACATAATCTATACATATTTTAGAGTGTCACATGTCATTTTTATGTTCATCCTTAATATTTTTTCTCGCCTCTCTCTCCTATTTAATGCTACAAGTTTCTATAAAAAAATTATAATTTTTGTTTCACGCATCTAAACTATTAAATAGTAATGATTTTTATAATTATTTTTATAAAATATTTTTTAATTAAAAAAATAGCTTTGTTCATAAAACATTTTTTTATAAAACATTTTTAAAATTAACTATATAACGTTTCTAAAATTTGTATTAAAAATTATGTAATATGTCAAAAATATGTAATATTAGATCTTTATTACTAAGTATATATATAACACTGCATTTATTCACTATGTATAATATGCAGTGTTTCTAACCTATATTACAATAAATGAATAACTATACTTGTTACGTCCCGACTTCTGATGAAATCTAGATCTTTGTTTTTCGTTTTTCTCTCCTATTAAATAATGATGGTGTTAAATAATTAAATATCTAATATATATTCTAATATTTTATTAAAAATTACTAAATCATAAGAAAATTTCAATTAAATCTTATTTTACAGATTACTAATAACACTAAAAATACAAATTTTCATAGAAAATACTGTTTTATAACAAGCTGTATTTGTTCCACCCATATGACACATGGGCTTTAACCTAGTATAATTAATATTTGCGATTAAGTACACCGGTAATTTTCAAATGGAATGTCGCCGGATTGAATCCGGACCACAGTAAAAAAAGTCCGTGACCAGGTCAAGGGTTTACTCAGTTGGGGGTTCCTCCTGAGATGAGCTGTCTTGTATATTCTACGTGTTGCCATAGGAAAACACAATTATTATCTATACTATATAATAAATAAAGGTTTCAAAATTCCACGTGTCATCTTCATATTCATTCTTATAAAAATTTTCCCGACTCTCTCTCTTTTATTAAATACGCATCCATCTTCCCAATAATAATATATTTTTAAACAAATTATTAATTATACTAATAAAACACATATTTTTAAATTATCTCATATTATAAGAAACTTTAAAATAAAATTACCTAACTGATGTTTTCATTCAAAGAGTAAATGAAAGTCAGATTAGTTTGAATAGTAATTAATTTATTTTAAAAACTCAATTATACATTAACTTTTACATATTTTTGTATTTTGTTTTCTAATTGTTAGTATATGTAATTATATTTTTTCACCTATAAAATATATATAAAGATTTATAAATTTTATGTAAGGTGTTGCTGTTAAATACAAATTAGTATTAAAAAATTAAAAAAAAATATATACATAAAATCGTTAAAACCCTCATTATTCGCTCCGGCAAAGTTGTCTTCAGAAGTAATCTAAAAGCTAAAATGCACCAACCCAATTCGTTGGATCAGTGGGTTCCACGACGCCATTAGACTTGAATTTTAAGAATTCGCAGTTAGATTTCTCCTTCCCTCACCGATTTCATCAGGTAATACCAGTCAATTTGTTGAAGAACAACACTCAAATTGTTTTAGGTTTAACTTTTATCCTCTGTTAACAGATCGGCAACGCTCGATTTCCATGGCTGTTCCTGTTGAAGAAGCAATTGCTGCTCTTTCTACATTTTCATTGGAGGTATGTCACTGAAAGATTGCATTGTAGCTCTATGGAACCAAAATATTTGACAATTTAGTTCCAGTTTACTTAAATCAAGTCAAATCCCCGGTGATCTTAAATAGTTCAGTTAGGTTATAATGAAAGCCCCAAATCAAATGGAAGGGCGAATAATGGTGTGTGAGTTGAAATGTGGTTTTATTTCCATTGTCAGTTATCACATTCATCACAGTAAGAAAATACCTTAAAAGTTATACTCACTTATGCACACAAATCATACCAATTTTGTAGTAAACCTGGAATGTAAGATGTTCTGATCCAATTGTTTGTTCAGTGTTATTACTGATAATCTTAAGATCTATCACAATTGTTTATTCGTTCTTATTGTTATTGCTCTTACTGTTATCGTTTTCATTGTTGAATGTTGATCTTCTTCTCCTTCCTACTATATTGTTACTTTTACTTTCAGCAGTTCAAGTTTTGGTCTATGTAGATGTATGAAAAGTTGCAAACTATAACTGCCTTTTTTGATAGGAAGTGATATAGTATTGTGTTTATATATTCAACATGTAATGTATGTGGTTCGGTATGTAAATGTAAACAAATGGTTTTATCATGTATTTCCATTCCACCTCTCTAATTTTGCTATATTGGGTTATTGAATTATTTGAAACAAGACATATGATTTAAATTTCCTTCATGTAGCAAGCGGGTTATGCTTATTACCAATAACAATATATTTATTACTGACACTACATCTGTAGGATGATCAACCAGAGGTCCAGGGCCCAGCATTGTGGGTTTCATCAGAAAGAGGTGCAACAAGTAGTCCAATTGGTATGTAATTACTTTTTTTAATATTTTTTTATGTGGCATGAAGTATTAAGCTGATTTTTGTCTTATAACAAGTATACATGGTTTTCTTAGTTCTATATGCTTGGAATATTTAGACAAGTTACATTACTATTCACCATTCTAGAATTCTACATGCCACCTCAATTCCTCATGTATAGGTATATTACCTTGATAACATTATTTGCGAAAAGTTGATTTCACACACAAACATATATGTGTGTGTGTATATATATACATATTCCCTTTTTGAGATGCATATTCAGAGTGTTTGGAATTGCTAAAAAAGAACTAAAGTATCTTATTTAGGCATTCTGTCTCTTTCATAATCAGTTCTTTCATTCCTAATTCCTTTTTGCAGAGTATAGTGATGTCCATGCATATCGGCTATCTTTATCAGAGGACACAAAAGCACTAAATCAGCTGGTATCTTGCTCTTATATCATTTCATTTTGTATCTTAAAATGCTGAACATATGTTCACTAGTACTTAGAATGTCCCAGACATATTTTCTGTGCATTTTATGATATATACCTCTAAATTAATTTCGTATGTATATTTTGTAGAATACACTTATACAAGAAGGCAAGGAAATGGTATCAGTACTCTATGCATACAGAAGTTGTGTTAAAGCACTTCCTCAGGTTTCTTGAAGAAAACTTGCTAAATTTATTTTCTTTTTTATATAATGGCATGATGTAAATGTCTGTATAAGCTGAATTTACAATTAATAACCAGCTTCCAGATTCTATGAAGCAAAGTCAAGCTGATTTGTATCTAGAAACCTATCAAGTGCTGGACTTGGAAATGAGTCGGCTTCGCGAGATACAAAGATGGCAAGCATCAGCTGCATCTAAAGTACACCCCATAGTTTAATCCTTTTACAACCCGGTATTGAAGTTTTCTTACAATTTGACATCTAACCACTTTTTTTGATTATGCAGTTAGCAGCAGATATGCAACGGTTTTCAAGGCCCGAGAGACGCATCAATGGTCCCACTGTAACTCATCTTTGGTCCATGTTGAAATTACTTGATGTTTTGGTTCAACTTGATCACCTAAAAAATGCAAAAGCCAGTATACCGAATGATTTCTCTTGGTATAAAAGGTAAAATTAAGATATGCGGAATTGCTAATTTTACATATTTTTTTCCCTTTTTTGTTACAATACTATAATGAGCTAAAAGAGATCTCAATATATATGTATATACACACACACATATACATATCACATGAAAATAGAACGTGATAACTATTTCTGGCACTTTGGAAACACATAAACTGAATTGCTTAATGCTTATCAGGACATTTACTCAAGTCAGTATTCAATGGCAAGACACAGATTCAATGAGAGAGGAGTTAGACGATCTACAGGTGTTCATGATTACACAAAAGTCTTCAATTAACTCTCAAAAAGTTTGATAAGCTGATTAATGTCACTTCATGAACTAACAGCTAACTATTGTATTGCTTGCAGATTTTCTTGAGCACAAGATGGGCCATTTTGTTGAACTTGCATGTTGAAATGTTTCGTTTAAACAAGTATCCTACAAAGCTAAACTATTATCATACCTAAAATGTGCTATTATTACTATTCATCCCCTTTTAGTTTAGGTTTAGCAATACATTTTTTGCTTAGGTAAGGTGACACATTAAATGCTGTTTTATAAATTTTAAACTATAGCCTTTTACATCTGAATTCGTAGACTTTTTTGAGTTCCTTGACCAATGATAGTGTGGAAGACATTCTTCAAGTTCTGATTGTGTATGCAGCTGAGTGCCTAGAATTGGATTTTGCACTTCTTTTCCCTGAAAGACATGTTCTTCTTCGTGTTCTTCCTGTTCTTGTTGTCTTAGCAACATCTTCAGAGAAAGATAGCGAGTCACTCAACAAGAGGGTCAAGATGAACAGACTCATTGCTATTTTTAAGGTATACTACTTTCTTTTCTTTTTCAGACTCTAGCATATGTATAACACAACTTATATGAGAAAAATAACAATATATTTTTACTATACTTGCTGCTTACATAGATTAACATTTATCTGTTGTAGAATGATCCAGTGATACCTGCATTCCCAGATCTTCATCTTTCACCAGCTGCAATATTGAAGGAGCTTTCTATGTACTTCCCTAAATTCTCTGCACAGACCCGCTTGCTAAGTCTTCCAGCTCCTCATGAACTCCCACCTCGTGAAGTACAAGAATATCCTCCATATATTGTATTTTTAATTTATTCTACAGATATATAAATACTAACGCTGATAGGAATAGAAGATTATGTTGTCTTAGCATATTGTCCAAAAACATACATGAATTCAACAATTTGCAGTACTTGACGCATTCAATAATATTGGTTTTCAGGCTATGTTTCTCTATAACACTGTCTTTAAAACTCTTCGAGTTTGGTTTGTGTTAATTATTTTAGTTGCCTTGACATGATTCACTTATCAGCGACATTATTTGATCATAAATCACATTGGAGCAATTCGTGCCGAGCATGATGACTTTACTATCCGTTTTGCTTCTGCTATGAACCAGGTGTTTATTTCCTTGGATTACTTTTTTATTTGCATGTGAACACCTTATTATTTATTTTATGTTTCTGGACATGATAATCTAGTTATTCTGGTGGAAATATTTGTACGTCAGTGTCTTAATAATTATTTTATTTGTCGTTGATCGTGCCTTTCTTACTTATTTTTGCAGCTAGCGCTATTGAAGTCGATAGAAAGTGCAGATATTGAATGGTCGAAGGAAGTCAAAGGATGTATGTATGATATGGTTGTTGAAGGTTTTCAGCTTTTAAGCCGATGGAGTTGTCGCATTTGGGAGCAATGTGCATGGAAGTTCTCACGCCCCTGCAAGGACTTTGTTGAGTCGGTTGAAACGACATCATCAGTTTCTGATTATGAAAAGGTTTCCATTTATCTTTTTGGTTTATAAAAAAATTGAAGAAATTAGAAATGGAAAATGAAAAGAATGAAGGAAGAGTTTACCCTGTTGTATTAGAGCTGATTATCTGATTGTGATTATTCAGTATCACATATTCACATCCAAACACCCCTTTAGTTGTTATATTGAAGAACTATGCTACTTGTGGATGGTGCCATCATTGATTCTCTCTCTTTTTCTTCTGCCACATAAAAGTCAAATTTTGTATTTTGTTATAGGTGGTACGGTTTAATTACAGTGGTGATGAAAGGAAAGCTTTAGTTGAACTTGTGAGCTACATAAAAAGCATTGGATCAATGATGCAGAGGTGTGACACATTAGTAGCAGATGCCTTATGGGAAACTGTTCATGCTGAAGTTCAAGATTTTGTGCAAAACACATTGGCAGCTATGTTACGTACCACATTCAGAAGGAAAAAGGACCTTTGTAGGTCAGCATCAACCGTTTTAGCTTGTAATTGTATAAATAATTTAACTATAAAACTGTTTTTTTTATGAATCTACATGATAATATTTTTTGGATGTTTTTCAGGATACTGTCTGATATGCGAACCCTTTCAGCAGATTGGATGGCTAACACTGCCAAGCCTGAATCTGAGTTGCATGCATCACAACATGGAGGTGAAGAAAACAAAGGAAACTTATTTTTTCCAAGGGCAGTTGCACCAACTGCTGCACAGGTGAACTTTTGGATTTATATCAACCATATTTGTTTGTGTACGCATTAGTTAGCTGTAGCAATTTTACCATTTACTTAGAATGGGTCAGTTTGTGTTATGGTGTATCTCTAATGGGTCAAACAGGTAAAATGAAAAAAATCAGCTTAAAAAGAACCAGGTTAAATGGTCTAAAGTAGCCAAAGTGTATTTATAAAGTATAAAACCTTCTAAATCCATTTATTTAACGATTAATATTAGTGAAATAATCTATCTTTTGTAACCATATTTGACAAACTAAATTTTTATTAAAATTTGGACAAAATTTGTTTTGGGTCAATCCAACTGACTGTAAAAAAAGTAAATGATTAGACCCAAACCCATTTTACCTGTTATTAGAGGAGCTCATTTTGCCACATCAAGTGCTACTCTTGTTTCTTCTAATCAGTATGAACAGTCTGTCATCCTATCTTCCATTTCTTCAGGTCCACTGCTTGCAGTTTTTGATATATGAAGTGGTATCTGGTGGTAATATGAGGAAGCCAGGTGGGCTATTTGGGAATAGTAGCTCTGACATTCCTGCAAATGATTTGAAACAACTGGAAACCTTTTTCTACAAGCTTAGTTTTTTCCTACATATTCTAGACTATTCAGGTCTGTGCCAAACGTACCCTTCATCTTGTTGACTTTACAGTAGATACTACTTTTTTATATTCTGATGTTTGACTTATGAAAGGAAATGATCGAATTTGAGGTTTTGAAATCTCTATATGTTTAGTAGAAAGTGAGTATACTATGTTAAATTATACATAAAAGAGTACCAACAACCAAGTCTTTATTCTTTTGTATTAAGTCATTGTGGTATCAGTTATTGATGACATAGCTGCACTAACTTTTTCTTTATTCTTTTTAATATGCCAGTTACTGTTGCAACATTGACGGATCTTGGTTTCTTATGGTTTAGAGAATTTTATTTGGAGTCTTCTCGTGTCATTCAGGTAAGATAGAAAATTTACTACCATTACTTTGTAAGTAAATTCAACAATTGTATGTTTATATAAGCATTGATGAAACCATCCAAAAAAAGATGTGGAAAAGTGGGCGAGTTGGGTAACGGGTCATGACGGGTTGGGTCACAAGTGGGTAATATTTGAAGTTTTTGTATATTACTTATTATTGCAGTTTCCTATTGATTGCTCTCTTCCTTGGATGTTGGTGGATCATGCATTGGAATCACAAAACGGTGGTCTTCTTGAAAGTGTTTTGATGCCATTTGACATATACAATGATTCTGCTCAGCATGCCCTCGTTGTACTCAAGCAACGGTTTCTCTATGATGAAATTGAAGCTGAGGTAATTTACTGAAACGGGCTTGTTGACCAGATTACTTGATTTTACCTCGTGTTTGATTTTCTGAATAGTTACTAAATGGGTGCATATATAATCTTTCATTATTTGGCAGGTGGATAACTGTTTTGATATATTTGTGTCAAGATTGTGTGAGACTATATTTACACATTACAAAAGTTGGGCTGCTAGGTATTCTCTTCCCTATATTTTGCATTTTTTTGTTTTGTAAAAAAGATGTGGAAATTTAGTTTTTACAAATGGGTTATCAATTTTTTCAGCGAGCTCCTTGATCCCTCGTTCCTTTTCACACTGGATAACGGAGAAAAGTTTTCAGTTCGCCCAATGAGATTCACTGCCCTACTCAACATGAAAAGGGTCAAAGTAAGAATATTTAGGCTCTAATCTTTATATCATATCCTTTTTTGTTTACTCTTTTTTCTTTCATAAAGTGGGTATTTTGTAGGCCTTTTTGTAGTGAAAACACATAGACAGTGTTGTAATAAGTGCTTTGAAAGTAATGTTAAAAAATTCAAAAATATGTAGTCTATAAAGCAATGCTGCTTTCTGTTATTTTTCTGACACATATATAATTCTTTATAATTTATAGTTACTTGGAAGGACGATCAACTTGAGGAGTTTGATTGCTGAGAGGATGAACAAATTATTCAGAGACAACCTTGAGTTTTTGTTTGATCGTTTTGAATCACAGGACCTGTGTGCTATAGTAGTAAGTTCTTATCTTTTCTTGTTCTTTAAAATCTTTGTAATGGGTATTTTGTATATTTTGTTGTGATTTGTTTTTTTTTATCCAGGAGCTGGAAAAGCTATTGGAAATCTTAAAAATGTCTCATGAATTCTTGTCACGGGATCTCACTATAGATTCTTTCAGTATCATGCTAAGTGAGATGATGGAAAACGTTTCTCTTGTTTCTTACTCAAGTCGACTTGCTTCTCAGGTTTAATAACATTATTTTTTCCTACATCCATTGTCTCATCTTTATATCACTTTCAAATATTGATGTTGGCTAATTTCTTGATTTATTATTATTATTATTTTTATTATTACTACTACCACTACCATATTAGTAAAATGGCTCATGTTGTTACATATTTCACATTTTCACTTATCTTTCTCTTTTTTTGAAGTCCGGCAATTGATAATTAGTTCATGCAGACATTTCTTAGTGTTAATCACCTTCTGTTATATATGTGACTTTAATCCAATTTCAGGAGGGTAGTTTTGTCTTTCTGTAACATTATGTTTGCTTTATCCTAGATTTGGACGGAGATGCAAAGTGATTTTTTACCAAACTTCATCCTATGCAACACAACTCAACGATTTGTTCGATCATCAAAAGTACCAGCTGCTCCTGTTCAGAAACCATCAGTTCCATATGCCAAGCCAAACTTCTATTGTGGAACTCCAGTAAGAAATTACTACATAAAATCATCACCATATTGATTAATTTTTCGTTTTACCTACAATTATCTTATTAATTTGTTGGGATTTTAGGAGTTAAACTCAGCGCACCAAAGCTTTGCTCGATTGCACAGTGGGTTCTTTGGGTTACCTCACATGTTCTCGATTGTACGGCTTCTGGGTACTAGATCACTGCCTTGGCTTATTCGAGCATTACTGGATCATATTTCAACTAAGGTATCTACATAACTGTAGTTATATTTTCCAATATTTTGGACTAATATGGATATGTTAAAGTAAAAGCATTATGATGTGGTCATAGTGTGCATCTATCTTACATATTATATGCATGAATAATGAAATAACATGTTTCTTTCGTTCATTTGGTTTTACTTTTGTGTATAAATAGATGCATACACATGCATTACCATATTACCTTAATCCTTGCTACCTAGACATAAAGTTGATAAAGCCAAAGCAGGTTAAGTGGCATCAGGATTGCCCATTTTAATAAATGATTTTTTTTCTTGGTGAAACAATCTCTGATTAAATTATTAACATTGCCACGATCTAATGGTTTGTTGCAACTGATTCAGATAACAACCCTTGAACCAATGATAACGGGATTGCAAGAAGCACTGCCAAAGTCTATCGGCTTGCTCCCATTTGATGGTGGTGTAACAGGTGTATAACTAATGCTTTAATTATGATAATAAAAATTATGTTGAATTTTTTTTAGTGGCATCCGTCTGAAGTATTCTTTGTTTAGGGTGTATGAGGCTTGTGAAAGAACTTCTTAAGTGGCAATCCAAAACAGAACTTAAAACAGAGATTTTACATGGGATTAAGGAAGTTGGAAGTGCTTTATATTGGATGGGGCTGCTTGATATCGTTTTGGTGAGTTTTCATTGTCTTAAAGCTAATATTATCAAATTACCATTTTTTTTGACATAAATAAAAATCTGCTTTTTGTTCTTCCAATACTGATGTTGAACAGAGAGAAGTTGACACAACTCAGTTCATGCAAGTAGCCTCATGGTTAGGGTTAATACCTGGTGCAGATGGTCAAATACTACAATCACAAGAAGACGGAAATAGCCCTGTCGTCACTCTCTTCAAGTCAGCCACTGCTGCTATGGTGTCAAGCAACCATGTAAATCCTGCACCTTTTTACACAATGTCAAAACAGGCAGAAGCTGCTGGTATGCTAACAATAGACAATCTCTATTATAATTTTGTTGGTTTTTGTATTGGGTTTATGTAATCTTGGAATATTTTAGTGTGTCAACTGTTTGTTCGTTGCAGATTTATTGTACAAGGCTAACTTAAATACTGGAAGTGTGCTTGAGTATGCCCTTGCTTTCACGAGTGCTGCACTTGATAAATATTGCACCAAATGGAGTGCTGCACCAAAGACTGGCTTCATTGACATTACCACATCAAAGGATTTTTATCGTATTTTTAGTGGTCTCCAGATAGTAAGTGACCATCACTGATTTATTACGTCAATGGGTCAGGCGGGTTGGGCAACGGGTCAATACAGGTAAAAAATGGGTGGGTCACTTTTTGTCCAAATTTTGTACACTTTTGATAAATAGTCAGTATATAATGTTTGATTTAAACAATGATCTATTTGTAGTTGATTATTTTATTGTATATGTAATTTATGTTTAATTGCAGGAATACCTGGAAGATTGTATGCAGGTACCCCCCAACAACCATGAAATGTTGGGGGATTCAGTGGCATGGGGCGGTTGCACAATAATCTACTTGCTTGGTCAGCAACTCCATTTTGAGCTCTTTGACTTCTCCTATCAAGTCTTGAATATCGCAGAAGTTGACAGTGCCGCAACTGGACCATCAAATAAGAGTCCTCACTTTTCCCAGGTTCCAATAACCTCTTTCTCCATCTTTTCAAATTTATAAATAATTAAGTGCGTTAATTATCACAAATATATCGTTGATAAGATGATTTTAGGAGGTTGCGTGATAACATGCTATCCGATAAACATGATGATCAATTAGATTTTGTAACTCTTATATCTACAGGGATGGGAAGTGCTACTAGAAGCTATGAAGAAAGCTAGACGTTTGAACAATCATGTATTTTCGATGTTGAAGGCCCGTTGCCCTCTTGAAGACAAGCAAGCCTGCGCTATCAAGCAAAGCGGGGCCCCTCTTCACCGAATCAAATTTGAAAACACCGTATCTGCCTTTGAAACGCTTCCACAAAAATGTTCTTGACCTGAACCAAAATGTTGTTGTCACGCTTAGAAGACCATGAATTCATGCTCTTAGATATGAATGTAGGAATGCATCTATATGTATATGTGGTTAATATTCAGTTTATGGTTTGTTTTTTCACTGGAGGATGTTGGAAGTTGAGTGGTTTGTGTTATAATTGTTGAACGTACACTATAACAGTTTAGTTAAATGTACACACTTTTGTGTTTTCTCTTGTGTGAAGAAAGTGGTTACGGTTAACCGGTGGACACTTCGCATGAGGTTACAATCGTAGTTTCTAAAATTTTTCACTTAGCACACCTAAATGTAAAGTTCATTTACAATTAAAATGTCCAAGACGAATTGATAGTTTCTGTCTGAGATATGACATTTTTATCCCTAACCTCTTGTAGAGGTGAAAAAAGACCCCGACTTGTGAACCGGAAACGATTCTAATTAGAAAACAGAACCGGTTTGGGTTTGAATCTGGTTTGTAAACTTATAGGCTAAAACCGGTTTGAACCCGGTCACACCCCCCTCGAGAACCGGTTAACTTTTAACCCTAGATAGTTTGACCAAAAACTGGGTTTTTGACCAAACCCAAACTGGTTTGGGCATTCAACCCAATTTGTACGCCTATACTAGATAAAGTGTTGTGAGTAGGGTTGTAAACAAATCGAACCGAATGAGACCTTGTTCGTGTTCGTTTGTTATGAATTACTGGACTAACAAAACGGTTCACGAACACATAACTGAATGAAATTTCTTGTTCGTGTTCATTCATAAAGGAAATGAACTTGTTCGTGTTTGTTTGTTAATCTCATAAATGAACACAAACGAACATAAACAAACACAAACCAACATAATTACATAAATGAACACAAATAAACATATCTTCGTTGCCGATTGTAGGCATGACATTTAGAAATTCGGATGGATCATCATCAACATGATGATACATACAATCATAATTTTCCCAATCATATCTTTGTCCCACACATGACATGGGTGTCCTAGAAATACAAAGCGAGCTTGTAGAACTCCAAATACTCGTTCAACATGTTTTCTAACGGCCTCTTGATGTTGAGCGAACAACTTGTATTTCAACTTCAACCCGAGTATTTTTTTTTTCATGACTTCACTTCACTTTCTATAGTAAACCTCATTGCATGAAGCTCTATAGCAATTTCATTAGAAACCTTACATTTTCTTTTTCTTTTAGCCGCATCTCTACCCGTTGGACGTGAATAGTTGAACCACCACTACTTGGCGTTTCCATGTTAATTGATATAATAGTCTCCTTATTCATAGTTCTTAAATTTTTTGTGTTACCACCACTTTCCTCATTACCCACTTCACATTCAGGACGAGAACGTGTTGTGTCACAGTTTATCTGTAAATCCCACATCGGGTGTTTACACATAGCTTCAATAAAAACAATAGTTGCTAAACTTGTCCCACTTCTTCATTATGAGCTTCATTCTCAACATCTTTCAAGCTCATTCAACTCTTCTTTGTTGATATGTGTCTCAATATGCAACAACCCTCTTTTGGCCATTTTCATTAAGTCGTTTAAAACAACCTCTCATTTGAGGTTTGAGGATTTTCTGTGACAAGAACTTGATTTGGATTTAGAAAGAAAAAGAGTTTTTGTAGTATTGAGCAGATAGATAATCTTTCGAATCTCCAAAATTCAAATAAAAGTTTGGATACGAAGGATTCATAGTAGAAAATGCGAAATCAAAAGATGTTTGTGTAAAGGTTTTAGGTGTGGTTTTTGGTTTTCAATAGTAAGTCAAGAGTTTTATAATACAAGAAAGAGTCGATCTTGGTTAAGATCAAATTTCGTGTTCGTGTTCTTGGACCTTTATTAGTTAAGGTAAAGAGACAGATTAGACACAAATAATGTTGACTTGAAAGTAAAGTTTTGTGAAAGTTATGCCTTTATCGGCTTTTGATATATGTGTGTTAAGTCCTTTTATTAAATTTTATGTTTTTTATGTAAAGTTAGGAGTAACTCAACATTGGCTGACTTGGAGTATGCACATCAGGTTAAGTGTAGTTTGAGAGACGACCCGAGGATGCTTGACTTGCAGTGATGAGTTACCCGGCTATTAAAGATCTGGCATCCCTCTATATTATGTTCGCAAGTTTATTATGTAAAGACAATCTTATAATTGTTTTGGACAAGTAGATGTTATGTAATGAAGTTTCCGCTGCGTTAATGAAATTTTAAGAACTATGTGTGAATAAGTAAATCCAACACGTAAGGTCTCTCAGGATTCAGGGCCTTACATACTACAATTTAACAACTGTAAATATAATTAATATTTGTATTCAAATATAAAAAATAATACTCATTTGATTTTGTTTTCTACTTTTCTATACTCACAAAAGTGAGTTGATTCAATTTAGAAAAACAGAAGCCAACAGCAATAAATTATGACAATAAATGTTACAAGTATTTCAATATTTTTTAGAGAAATTATAATATTTATGTGCGTGTGATGTAACGGTTTGCAACAATAATTATATTTGACAAAAGTCTACGCTGACTTTTAAACCACAATATTCCTGTAATGACTGAAATTTGATACACTTTATATTAATTGTCTCTTAAATTTGTATATACAGGTTTGAGACTCAACAAATCATGTTTACTTTCATCATTTTATAAGTAAAGAGAACCTTCAGTCACTTCTCTTGTTCTCTCAAATATTTTCTAGCATGAATAATTTTCTATCGTTTTTTCTTGGGTCGATTTTGGTGATCCAGGTTAGCGGGACTCCGGCTCCAAAAGTAAATCAACCCCGACCATTTTTCGTGTTTGGTGATTCCCTGGTTGACAATGGCAACAATAACTTTTTGGTCACGTTTGCACGGGCTGATATGCCACCTTATGGTATCGATAGTCCATCACATCGTCCAAACGGTCGCTTCTCTAATGGCCTTAACATCCCCGATGTTATCAGTTTCGTGTTTTTCCCTCATTTTATCGATCTAATGTGTATACATGATATCCGATTTAACATGTTATTAAATACTTTATTTATGATATATTTAAGTTTTGTCACTGCAGGTGAACATTTGGGATCTGAACCCGTATTACCGTATTTGAGTCCAGAAATGACGGATAAAAAGCTTCTAATGGGTGCAAACTTTGCGTCTGCTGGAGTAGGAATACTAAATGATACAGGATTCCAGTTTGTAAGTTGACCTCATGCTATATCTAATGAATCTCTCTCTCACACACACATACACATATGCATCCGGTTTCGATCTAGTTTGTAAGTTGACCTAATGGTTTGTACGTAAACCTGAACTGGACATCTATTAAAGGTAGCGTGCTAATCAATTTGCTTGTAAAAGTCAACACGCGAACTATATCAATCTAACTAGTGTCGCTAGGCAGTGTCGCGAGACACACGATCAGTGTCGCCAAGCACACGATCAATGTTGCCAGAACTTGCGTTATGGACTTAGTGTCGCTCACCTAGTGCGACACTCTTAGTGTCGCCCAATGATTAGGGTCGTCAATCATTGGCAGACCTCGGGATCCATGTCTTTCTTCCCCGACTAGTGTTGCCACAAGAACTGTTAACCCTAACAGGCCCATTTTCGATCAAAGTTTGTAACTTTTTACATCCAAAATTGGCCATTAACATGTAAAAACCCATACTTTTGAGATCAAAACCCTAGTTTTACAGCAAAACACATTTAAACTAAAATAAGAGGTTTTAGGTTTGATCTTTACCTTAAAAGCTGTAGTTCTTCGTGCTTCTTCTTCTAGATCGACAGAGAAACAGCCCGGGAGTAATACTTGAGATACCCCTATCCCTATAAAACTCTGCTTTGATCATTAGAATAACATTTGGCATTGAGATATCCCTAACTTCATAAATCGTGACTTCGTTACCATCGGGTGCCTTGAGCTGAATCACCTTTCGTTTACATATAACCCGTGCTTCGTTGGCAGCAAGACATTCCATTCTAGTACCACGTCAAACCCTCCTAAAGCTATTACGAATAACCTAGCGGGTAATCTATGGCCATCTATCTTTATAAGGCATTTGTTTATGACTTCTATCACTTTCGTGGTTTTACCCACAACAATTTCTACACTAAAGGCTAGTTTTACTTTGTCAATTGTGCACGCCAAACGATTAAAGAACGTAGAAGCTAAAAAACTTTTTCTTGCGCCGAAATCAAAATGTACAGATGCAAGGGTACTGTTAACAATGAACGTACTTGACACCACGTCAGGGTTTCCCCTTGCTTCCTCCTGAGTTAGGGCATACACTTTTGTTCGAGCCCTCGGCTTCTCGATCTCTTTTCCTTTCCCGGTCTCACTAGGCTTTCTGTAGTCTTTACCCCTGGTGTCTGTCTCCCCACAGTTATAACATTTAGATGCCCCCGCACAATTCTGAGGCTAAATTCAAGAGGAGGCTAGGGTTTATCCTTTCCCCTCCTCCTTTCATGTTCGGCCCAAGCCCATCCACCACCTTAGCCCACCTTTCACGTTTCCCAATTATTCGTGTCGGGATTTTACCTTGTTATTCGTGTCGGGATTTTACCTTGTTTTTATTGAAATTTGAATATGGGGTTTGGATTGTTGATTATGTGACAAAATAGTAATTGATTGTGTGCAGGCAAGCATACTTCGAGTCCCCGTACAAATAGCATACTTCAGAGAGTACCAACAAAGAATAAGTTATATGATAGGTGAAAAGCAAGCAAAAGAGCTTGTAAACAAAGCTCTAGTACTTGTTTCATTAGGTGGCAATGATTTTGTGAACAACTATTATTTGACTACCTTCTCCGCCAGGCGTCAACAATATGCTCTTCCCAATTATGTCTCACTCCTAATGTCCGAGTATCGCAAGATTTTGATGGTACGCTTTCACCGATTAACTATATATCTATATATAAATATAATTAGTTTAAATAAGAACTATTGAGTATTTAAAAATCATATACTCTTTATAAAATCATTTACATTGATGAATACAATAGCGGGTTATGGCCCACGTTGCCGCACTAGGTTTTGTATAAAATTCGAAATGTAGGAAAATATAATGTCGTAACGGTATATTTATAATTTTATAAAACATTATATACTCAAAGTTATAAAAGAAAACCAAATTTTGACCTGTCTCTGTTTTAAATTTTTTTTTATTCAATCGTAAAATCCAATTATGGAAAAAGAAACAATTAATAATAATAACTACTACAACAATAATAATAGAAAATCAAAAAAAGTAAAATAGAAGTGGAAGTACACATGACAAGTGTTATGTGATGGTGATACTATTCATTAACATCCAATTTTTTTTTGAACGACAAATCTATTATAATCGTACTCCTAAATTACAACAAATATTTTACTCTATGTATGGGTTTGAACCCACGAGGACCTTTCATCTATAAGGCAAAAGAGTCTTCTACCAAGTGAGTTAGTCACACATTACCATCAATTTTTAATAAGATATATAACTATTTATGAAACTGCAATGTAAATACAATATTTATGAAATCATTTTTTGAACTATATAACTTTATTACCCGTGAACAGTGTTTTTATAATCGGATCGAAAAACACTTCAAAGAGTGTTTTATTCTTTTACTTTTCTAAAAGTGTATGGAAATATTAAATTTTCTTGGTACATTTTATGAAAAAAGGTAAATAAATTTATGGGTACACACACACGTTTACATTCGGTTCCAGTCGTGCTTACACTAATTTTCCTTTAATGTGTAAAGAAAATTATCTTCAGACTAATTTTTGTATTTGTTTAAGTAATTAAATAATGAAACAGTATAATTCAATCAATTTAGTTTTATCTAATATTTTATTTTGCTAAAACTTAAACTAATTTATTTTACTAATTTCATTATATATCACCATAAAAGCCTTACATTCAAATGAATATTTTTGAAAAGCACAAACTATGAACATTTTAACGAAAATTACATGCTTATAATAAAATTAATGTGAAATGACTAAAAAATTCAAATCAACCAACAATCCATTTTTACTTGAATCGAACAGATAAAAGATTAGATAAAATAAAATAAGTTGAAATAAAATAATTAAATAATAATAAACTTTCAAACCAGTGATTTTGATTACAATTTTTTTTTTCTTTTATACTTTTCCTAGGTTTAATGTAGTTTATGAAACTAAAATTGGCATAATCGGACTGGTTCTATGACCGGTTAATTTCTGATCCGATCAACGTGTCCGGTCTGGTCCTAAAAACACTATATTATAACAAATTAGCTGAATATATATCTACACATATAAGGCCTATTTGATGTAGTGTGTGTTAGAAAATATTGTTAGAGGCTTACAAACGTTATTAATCATGATGTAGACCTTGTACGAAAATGGAGTTAGAAGGGCAGTTCTAATGGGTTCTGGACCACTCGGGTGTGCACCCGCGGAGCTAGCCCTACACAGTTCAACCGGTGAATGTGCTGCCGAACTTCAAGCTGCAGCAGAACTGTTTGAACCACAACTCGTCCAAATGGTTAAAGAGGTTAACATTGAATTGGGCGCTCATGTTTTCATTGCAGCCAATACCAAACTGATGAACCATAACATTATCACCGACCCTCAAGCATTCGGTAACAACATACCATCTTAATTAAATGATCAGTTAATTTAGTGATCTTTTTGACCGTTTTAATTAAATGATCTTGCAGGATTTGAAAACTCAAAAACAGCATGTTGTGGACAAGGACCGTACAACGGGTTGGGTTTATGCACCCCATGGTCGTCGTTGTGCGAAGACAGAGATAAGTATGTGTTTTGGGACGCCTTTCACCCGACTGAAAGAGCGAGTAGATTTATCGTGGAACAGATGATGAATGGTGCAGACGAGTACATGAGGCCCATGAACTTAACCACTGCCATGTACCTAGACTCCAACATGTAATATGTTTGTTTGAAGCATCATATACATTTTCATATTGTCATAAAAGATTACAAGTTATGAATTCAAATCTTGAAAACCTTCAAATGCATGATCATAGTAACTTTGAAGATATAATTCAAGACTATTTTTCTCTAGTTCATAAATTGTTTGATCATCCAAGGTTTTATAGAGATTTTCAATAAAATCATTATGATTATCTTTGAAATCCTTAGAAGCATTATAATTAGCTCCCGTTTCGTCTTTTAATTCCGGAGTGTCTTTATCATCAAATATACCGTTGATAAAACAAACATCACCATTAAGTGTGAGAACATAACCTTGGTTAAATAATTGAGACAAACTCAAAATATTTCTATCCAATTAAGGTGGGTATGTATAAGACACTAGGAATTATTCGTTTTTGGTAAATTAACAACAATTCAATTTCACCAATACCGTGTGAAAACAAGCTTTCGTGTTTATGGGTCTTTGTTTCAATAGTGATGCCATTTTTAAATTTCGAGAATAATTCCTTATTTCCCGATACGTGTTTGTCAAATGACAAATCAACAACCCAAATATGATCTCAAGTACGATAATTTGTTTTTATTATCAGGAAATCATTTGGCACCACATAGTTAGTAAAATCGACATATCCTACTAGGTGGTTTTTGCACTTGTACATTCGGACACACGATGTCCATGGAGATGACATTTGAAGCATCAGATTTTCTCATTTTCCTTGATGGTTCACAACCCTTGGTTATTGCAATTTCTTGTGCAATTTCATCATCATTAAGGCACTTAGCTTTATATGAGTTCTTAGTTGCCATTGGTTTCTTAGAGTCCGAATTCTGCTTATTTCTCCATTGTTTCTTAGGATTTGGACCCAACCGGAGTCCTACCAATCTTCCTTCTACCCTCTGGTGCATGTGATTTGAACACTAGGCATCCGAACATGTATTAGATTTCATAAAGCGATTTGGCAATGGGTTCCGAACATAGGGTTCAACCCAATCAGGATCTGAAGTGCAGTGTTTCTTTCCTCTATTCATTTGCCTTGCTCTGATACCACCTTAAACACAGTGAGATTTCCCTTGGTTCGAACATTTGTTAACCGGTGGTGGCATGATTCAATGCAAATACAATTGAAAGTGGTATGGTGAGTATTGAACAAAAGGTATGAAAGAATGTAAATCATCAATCTCTTACAAGACTAATTTTATGGGCCTAGTTTTATTAAAGTTGTTATGGCCCAAACAAACTTAAACATAAAATGCATAATTAATTGTTCAACATTATTTAACATAAATACACCCCATTAGACAAAGAAGGCTTATGGTCCAACATTTGATTCTTATTTCCACACCATGTTAGCTTGTTTACACCTCATGAAACAATTTTCCACAACGAGGACACAAAGAAGAATGGATGTCGATTCAAAGATTATTATGATTAGTCTCCATATATATATATATATATATATGTATATATAAACACTAAACATTCATAGTCCACCTTTAGAAATATTTTTACATATATATTTATTTGCTTTGCGATAGAACCCATATAACCTACACATGTATAATTTATATTTAGCAAGAAATGTAACAACTACGCTTTCAAAGACATAAGGGTGCTTAGGTTCATGGGTTTCATGTACTTGGTGCCATTGAATATTTCTTGCACGACGAGTCGATTAGCCCTCTCAGTCGGGTGATAGCCATCCCAATACACATACTTGGCCCTATCGGAACACAAGTTTGAAAACGCGGTGCAAAGACCCAGCCCGTTATACGGTCCTTGGCCACAACATGCCTTGTTAGTCATGTCAAATCCTGTACAACCCATTTAAAACCCGTTACCATTAGCTAGGTCATCAAGTGTGTGTGTTTTATAAAAGAAAAAGAAATATGTATTACCAAAAGCTTTAGGTTTGGTGATGAAATCATAGAATATATGATGTGCTTCAACGGAAATAAACACATCACTGCCCAATTTCTTGTTCAACAACCCGATCATCGCTGTCACTTGTGGATTGAATAGGTCCGCGGCCCGTTGCAGCTCGGTAGCACATTCGCCATTCCGGCTACGCATTGCTATTACCGATGGTGCACAGCCCAGTGGTCCGGTCGCAGTCACTAGTACATTTCGAGCTCCCAAATTATAAAGCCTCTGCATATAATACACAATCTTTTATATCATTTCTTTTGTGTATTTGACGATAAAAAGTTGAAAACAGGTTGTTTTTTTTAACAGCAAAGGCTCAGACACTTGGGATCACCCTAGCAAACATATTCCGCCCGAAGAACAGATGCGTGGTGACCTAGCCCCATACCATCCAGAAGAAACCCACAATTGTGAAAAACCTCTGGCTCAATAAGTGAGCCCTTTTTTAGTTTGATTTATGAGTTCACCTCAGGTTGAGATAGCGATTTTAAAATTTTCAAAACTGAAGTTTTAAAGTCCGTAATATCTAACAAATTTAAAAATCTAAATACATAATATTGTGTTTTTATCTACGTTTATATAAATTTTATTGAAAAAACATTTTTTTTCTAAAATAAAGTATTTTTTTATATTACAATATCATTAAATAATTTCTTTTCAATACAACTCTAATTTTAATAAAATTTAATTCGAACTGTATAAAAAAATAAAGCAAATATGTGTATTTAGATTGTTTTAATCATTAGAATTTACATATTATTAGAAAAAACTAAATTATATGTTAAATAAAAATAATAAAAATTAAAAAAACAGATATTGAAGTCACTATCTCAAACCCAAAAATGGAACTTATATTTCTTGAAAACGAAGATCGTAGCAAGTTATTACCATTAAAATCTTTTCGTACTCGGTGGTGAGTAATCGAACATAGTCAGGGAGCCTGTATTGAAAAGATCGTAACGAGTTTCGCACCAAATAATAGTTGTTCACGAAATCGTTGCCTCCACAAGTTATCAACACGAGTGCCTCATTAACGAGCTTTTTGGTTTTCTCGGCACCAATTAAAGCAGCGACACGCTTTTGGTATGTTTCAAAGAATGCTAGTTGGTATGGCATTCGAATTATGTTCACCTATAAAACATGAATGAATTGATGGAGAAAATGTATGATACAAAACCAGTAATTAATACGTTATTTGATAATTCAACTTTTAGATTTTAGTTATTAAGTGGTTAATACTAATTACTTACATAAATCTGTTTTTTTTGTTGGATTGCCTCGTTTGTCCCTATAAGTAAAATAATTTCATTGTTGTTTTTATCATTAAATAAATGACATTTAAAAAAAAACAAAAGTTACTAATTCTAAATTATAATTAAGTATTTTTCAATAATAATTCAACTATATTACTAAAAAAATTCTTTTTTATTTGTTAAAATAGTATTTTATGTGCTATTCAAATTTTATTTTGCTTAAATTTATTTTCTTATTTATGTGCCCTTAAATTTTTATTTTGCTTAAACTTGTTCGTACTTTTAATTTGCCAATCATGACCTATTCAAGATATGAGTTAATTTATGTAAAAAGAATTTATATATTAGGTTCATTCGGGTCAACCCAAACTATAAAACGTGTCAATTTTGATTTACTCAAGTTATACAATATGTCAAAACAGACCACATTGCAAAACTTGTAAACTTTTTAAATAGGTTTGGTTTTGATCCCACTCCGTTTAGCCCTTTACTTAACTATGTGGGCGAGATATGTAACTAGATATTTTTAGATGAATTATATTTTTCTAACGGTGGTTATTGCTAAAGCACGGACTCGGCTCGTAAGTAGTTTTTTCTTGACTTTATAATTATATATATATATACATATTTTATTATATTTTTATACATAACATAATATATATTATTTAGTTATTTTTATCATAGTTTTATATATACGAATCATAATTTTATAAATATATATTTAATGTAGCAATTCGCCCGTTGAGTTAACAATAATTAGTGAAGTAATAACAACTTACAAACTGGAATCCAGTGTCATTAAGGATTCCGATCCCTGCAGAAGCGAAGTTGGCACCCTTCAGGAGCTTTTTTCCATCCAGTTCCGGATCCAAGTACGGTAATAATGGATCCACCCCGATTTGTTCACCTGAAAATTTTAACCAAAACCTTTTGAAAATGTCTTATTTTTTAAAAGAAGACTCATGAATTAATATTCAAATAATTGTCTTTCAATTAAAACATCCACGGTAAATCATCTAAAATAAGCAACAAAATACAAGGAGACTAACAATAAATAAATACATATTATATAACAATGCTAGTCGAGGGGTCAACCTATAAGATCCGGAATGTTTCTACCATTAGAGAAACGACCAGTAGGACGATGTGAGAGAGAATCAATCCCATAAGGAGGTGAATCAGCTCGTGCGGTTGTAACCAAAAAATTATTGTTTCCATTGTCGACCAACGAGTCCCCAAACACAAAGAACGCCCGAGGATAATTTACTATTCGTGAACTATCGGTGGGGCTGGTTGTAGCCCCACACACAAGATTTAAGGAAAAGAACACAAGTATTATTGAAGATAACATTGTGGACGTATATTGTTATATATATGAAGGTGACAACTAAAACAAGTGATTCGAAACCAAAAGCAATGTGGGTATTTATATTTGAAGGATAGAGTGTCAAATTTGCATGTAGTATAGAGTTGACTTTTGGAGGGATATCCCCTTTTGCTCTTTAGTTCTAAATATAGATTATTTCGTGATACATTAGACTACTAGAGCATGTCTAAAAGGATAGCTTAAGAACGGCACCATCTAAACCATGAAGGTCTCCACGAAACACTTCCATTGGAAATGCTGATATATATTTTAAAAAGATTATAATCAACCATATTTATTTATTTAACAATCATAAATCAACGATAATTTGATCAGAATAAACATTTCGTATTTTGGACGGTAAAAAACAATTAATTTATTCAAACTTGTTATTGACTTTATAGTTGAGAATCAAATGCATTATGGTGGTCGATGGAAAATTTAACACATTTTCGTCACAAAAATTAAATAGCATTCATTAATTACCAAAACTTTTATTTGCTAGCGGTTACACGATTTTGAATGGTCACCATTCATCACCAAGATAGACATATACGGTGAGAGTTTGGCTACAAAGAAATAAAACCATAGAAATTAGAAAGTGTAGAAATCCATCACACTAAGACACATGCTAAAGAACTTCACGTGCAAGTCTCTCATCTTTTTAAATGTTCGTAACTTTTTATACGTCATTTTAAAAAAAATATACCATAAAATCGAGTCTTTTTTTATTTTTAATATATATGAGTATAGTATTCCTATACTTCAAAAAAAAAATCCAGACATGTGAAACACCATGTGCTATTTGACACTCATGTGTAAAACACCATGTATAAAATTGACACTCAGATAAAACACCATATGTAAATTGACGCCCATGTATAAAAGACCATGTGTAAATTGGCTCCAACATGTAAACACTATGTGTAAAATGTTAAAAACACCATGTACAAACTTGACGCCAAAAGGGTAAACATCATAACAAAAGAAAAACGCCATAAACAAAAAAAATTAAACGTCATGTACATGTGTTTGGATGTTAAATGTAACATCACAATTGTAATACACAAATGAAAAACTAATCGTTATGTTCAAATTTGACCTGATAAGTGTAAAACACTATAACAAAAGAAAAATAACATAATGAAAAAAGTTTAAATGCCTCGTACATGCGTTAATTTTTTTTTTATACATGGATGTTAAATTTAAGATCACGGTTGTAAGACACAATGAAAAACTAATCATCATTTTGAAATTTTACCCAAAAAGTGTAAAAACAATAACAAAATAAAAACGCCATAAAAATGTCTAATTTCAAACAACACCTAGTTGGTTATTTTTTTTAAATATAGTAATACCATACTTGTTGAAAAGATAAAGAAACATTCGATTTTACATTGAAATTAAAAAATAAATAATGACATAAAAAAGTATGAACGTTTAAAAAATTTTGGGAAATGACATGTGATTCGCATGTGCAACCGTTTTGATTGGATCTTATCATTCTACCCTTCCTGATGGTTTATAATCATAATGATCTTGTGATTCTGATTCCTTCATACACTTTGTACTGTTTGGGTCCTTTTAGGTGTAACTCTACACACACATATGTGTGTATGTGTGGGAGGGTTCTAGGCAACACACAGTTTTTTTGTGAGAACATGAGTAACTAATCTCAGCTAAAAATTAATTGAAATCTCAAATAATGACAACACATAGATATAAAGCAATTTAGACATTAGAACTAGGATCCATAAAAAAACTATTCTCTCGTTATAGACACCTAAGAGTTATTGGGCTTGGCCCAATCATCCAAAACACATCAAACAAAAATAAATAATAAAACCCTAAATATTATACTTAACAATTTAAAGATCACTGAATTAACCTGACAGGTTTCAAAAGGACAAAAAGCATATAATTTACTATCATAAATATCGTTTAGTCATAAAGGCTGTTGTATACTGACTATTGAAGAATGAAGCTTAGAATGAAGATTTTGGAACTTTTGGTAGATGGAGACACTAGTAGTGTTGCTTGAGTTTGTTCAGGCGACACTAACTAGTCTCGTCAGCCTTCACGACAACACTAGTCGAGTCTTCTATAAATACTTGGTTTTTCTTGTTATTTGGTGCTAGAGCTTTTAATTTACACATTCGTACATATTTTAGTGATTAGGGAGCGTTTTATCTGTAAGCATGAGCGAATTTTATTCATATAAGTGCTTATTATCAATCTAATATGTGTTTTTATGGAGTTTATTTGATTTATCTTATTGTTCTTGAGCTTTTAGTCATTCTACACCTATGATTGTTGGAATTAATCAAGTTAATTGATTCTATTTCACTTTTTGGTATCATATCGAAGATATTAGTGCAGAGATCTTTAGATTTGGGGCTACAATGTAGTATCATAGCCATAGTGATATTCTTTTTGGTGGTTTTTGGTGTTTATTTGCTACAGATTGTTACTTGGATCGGTAGGAAGCTCTAGTTTGTTTCAGTTTTGGGTTGGGGTTGTATTTTGGGCAGATTTTGGATTTTGGGGTTGAGTTTGTGAAAAAGGGGAAGTTCAGCTTCAAATGAGCTACACTTAGTATTCATAGGATGACACTGTGTGTAGAAGAAACTGCTTTTGGCGACACTAGTTTCTTCGGGATTATAAAGGTTGCGACACTATTGGTGTTGGCGAGACTATCCGGTTGGCGACACTACCCCTGAATGAAAGTTCAACGTCAATGACACTAGTAATGTTTTTTTTATTATTAAATGTTATGTTATTTAATTTTATAGGACGTAACCAAAAAGCCGGAATATTTTGGAAAAAAAATATATGAACAATTTTGTGAAGCAATTGGTAAAGGCGGATACCTGACAGACAACATGATAACCAACAGGTGGAGGGATATCCGGTTGAAGGTTGACAAGTTTTCTGGTAACTATAAAAACAAGTTAAACAACCACGAGAGTGATCAAAGTGATCTTGATATCTTTCAAGAAGTGTTAGAATCGTATAAAGAAGATAATAATGAGTCGGTGTTTAAAATGGTTCCACTTTGGGAATTATTGAGAAAGTGCACGAAGTTTGAAAAGATAATAATGAGTCGGTGTTTAAAATGGTTCCACTTTGGGAATTATTGAGAAAGTGCACGAAGTTTGAACAAGTCCCATTAATGGGACAATCATCGTCTAAACGATCAAAAACGTCATCCGGCAATTACGTTAGCCAATCTAATTCGGATAGGCGTAGCATTAATCTCAACGAGTCGGGCGATGAGCTTGAGTTTCCGGAAGAAGCCGCCCGCCCTATCGGAAGGGACAAATCAAACGAACCACATCATCATCATCAACCCACACCAACGAGTACAAGGAGAGTTTAGACATTATATCCGACCGAATGGCTAAATTCAACGAGTTATCCAAGAGGAAGATAAAAAAAGGAGACAAAAAAAAGGCTAGCGATATGAGATTTATTTCATGCACATCGATCATTTGGTTGGCGACGAGCGGGAGAAATTCCTTAAATTGAAGAAAAATATAATATGTAGTTTAGTAGTTTTTTTAGTATTATGTTATTCTTTTTAATATTATGTTATTTTTTTAATATTATGTTATTTTTTTATTATTATGTTTATTTAAGGGTCATTTACATATATCTCATTCCTAAGTTCATTTATTACATATTTACCTAACCCCTAATTTTAATTACATATTTCTCCTTTCTAAAACTTATATATTATATATTTACCCAATTCACTTAAAATAACTTATTGAATTACTATTTTACCCTTAATGAACCAATTAAAGTACTATTTACATATATTCCCTTCCAAAATATATTAATTTACATATAAGGGTAAATAGGTAATTGTGTAAGCATTGGGTAAATATGTAATTGATTTTTATGGTTTGATATGTATGTTATTAAGAAGGTTAAGAGGGGGAAATATGTAAAAAACTCTTTATTTAATATTAAAATAATAATTATGTAATTATTACAAAACAGGCCACTCTTACCCCACCATTACACACATGGGTGAAGGTGAGAGTGAGTTCTGGCATTGTCTACGTGGCCCCTACGTGGCGTGGGGTGCTCTCACCTTCACAGTACCATTACAGATAGTCTAAGACTGATCCGAATAGCTGATAACTTCAATTAATCTACGAAGAAAAGTTTTATTTTATTGGGCAAATACCATATAAAATCAACGCATTTTCTATTTTTTCTCACTAAAATCTTTCAATGATTTTTTGCACACAAAAAACCAACACACTCACACTTTTTTCCCACAAAAGTCTCTTGGCAAATTTTTGCACATAAAAAACCAACATCCTTTTTGATTTTTCTCATAAAAATCTTTCGACAACTATTTACTCTAGCAAATTTATTAGCAGAAGCAAGGCAAAGAAAACCGATTGACAAATCCATTTTATAAAGAGATTATTTGTAATCAAATTAAATCCATTTTGTAAAAAAATACCTATAAAATCTATGAAAACACATAATTAAGCAATCAAATGGTTTTGCAATCGAATCGCCTGTTTTGCTCTAGCTTCTATCAATCGTTTTTCTTTGTTTTGCTTTTCACCGATTCATTTGCTAGGGTAAATAGTTGTCGAGTGACTTTTGTGATAAAAACAAGAAAATATATTGGTTTTTTATGAGCAAAAATTTGTCAAATACTTTTGTGAGAAAAAATAGTATATTGGTTTTTTATGTGTAAAAATTTGTTAAAAAACTTTTAGGAAAAAAACATAAAATATATTGGTATTTTATGATATTTGCCCTATATTATATCTCTAATTTAAGCTAAAAAAAACTAAAAGCAACAATGTAAAATTTTGAAGTTGAAAGTAGAAGGTTCGAATTTACTTAAATCTCCAATTGAAAGCATACACAAAAGCTAAAACATGGATAAAAAACTTAGGTGAGATAGCTTTTAAAACTTACGGAACAAATATGAAGGAAAATTGACCTTCTAAATAATAAAATCTTAACAGAATATGTGCTAAAAGGGTGTTTTAGATTAAAAAATAAAATTCATGGCTATATTGAACATGCAAATGCCAGCATATGCAATTAATGTGAATCCATTTACTTTAGCAGAGTGTCAAGTGGCTCCATGGGCAACCCATATTTCTCAAAGTCTATAATAAAGGCTATATGTACATATCATCCAACTTATTGTAAACTTGTAAACTAGATTGTTACGTCGGTCGTGAGCATCGTTAATAAAATTTAAATAAAAACGTAAGTATAACGATAAAAATAATATTAATCAAAGATAAACATAAAACTAAATAATAAAAAAGGAAATAAACAAAGTAAAAAAATTAATGGTTCGGCTAGTCGAAAAACATAAAAGAGAATAACGATAGGGTTTCGATAATATCAATACCGAAAATGACGTTCGCTCATAATAGGTTCGGCTCGTCACCTTACAACGGTAACGGTGCTCGCTATAGGTAACGATAAAAAAACCTTAGATTTTGAATACAAATCAGTTTAAAAAAAATTATATCGGAACGTTGAAAAAAAAAAACAGTCGCGCCCTCCGTATTTTTAAAAAAGTTAACGGACGAAATTTATTAAAGGAAAACGAAATTAATAAAAAAAGAAACGGGCTAAAAGCGTATATTATATAGTAATGAAAATGTTGAAAAAGTTAAAAAAAAGAAAAAGAAACTACAAACTTTGATGGCAAAAGTCGAAGAAACCAAACTTTAGTGGCAAAAATCCAAAGAAGCAAAACTTAACTATTCCCCCAACTTTTCTTTTAATCTTAGTTTACAGTTTACAATTAGCAGCCATTCATAAAAGGTTCTATGTAAAGTGTTTGCCAAACCCATATCTTATATAGGACCATGACTTTGTAATAAGTTGTCCACTTTGATCAAATTTTGGCATATGAATTCAGTTCAATGCTAAAGGGACCTAGGGCATCTTCCATTTCCATGAATAAGACTTGAAAGCTAGGCTTTCATTAACCTCTAAGCATCACTTGGACAATTGCAGATGAAACTAATCTTATGGTTTGTTTCAAAAATGTATAAATTCAAGCTTCTCTCCCCTAGTTGATAGCCGGATCACGAGGCTTGATTATCGATCACACAAACTACGGTTAGCATGCGTATATTAACCACGATTCGCTTGCCTTCCCACTACTAGAAAACATATATATTTCTTCCTACAAAAGTTTCCGACAAAAGAAATTTCCCACAAGTTAGCGACAAATTTTTGACAAAACAAAAACAAAAAAGTAACTATACGATTTCCTACAATTTTCTGACAAATTTATTAAATAAGTTAACTTATTTATTTACTACAATCGTCGAAATATTGTCGGAAATTGGACAAAAGGCTTTTGTCGCTAATTTGTCGGAAAAAACATTTCCTACGGGGTTTTTTCCAACAAACACTTTTTTGTCGGAAACTTTTCGCTAACGACCAATTCCCACAAATTTCCCACAAAACTGTTGTCGCAAATTTTTTATTTTTTTATTAGTGAGATTTCGTAGGAATTTGTCGGAATTGGTCGTTAGCGACGAGTTTCCGACGAAAAATGTTTGTTAGAAAAAAACACCGTAGGAAATGTTTTTTCCGACAAACAACTGACTAATTTTCCAACGATTATAGTAAATAAATAAGTTTACTTATTTAATAAATTTGTTGGAAAATTGTAGGGAATCATATAGTTACCTTTTTGTTTTTGTTTTGTCGGAAATTTGTCGCTAACTTGTAGAAAATTTCTTTTGTTAGTAATTTGACATAAATTTTTATAGGAAATATAAATGTTTTCTACTCCCTAAATGTTTACATTATGAAAACAATCAGAAGAAAATTTGCTCTTGAAACCCTAAACGATCCTTTGTAGATCATTTCCTAATTAATTGTATTGGAATTATAACCCTATAAAAAAACTCAAAAAGAAATGTGCATCTTCATCTTACCTATCCTATTGCAATTAGGGTTGTAAACAAACCGAACATTCAACGAATAGTTCATGAACCGTTCGGTGGGAAGTTCGTTTACATTCGTTCGTTTAATAAATGAACGAACATGAACAAGGAATTCCGTCCGATTAACTAAATGAATGAACATCAACAGATGTCTCGTTCGTTCAATTGTGTTCGTGAACGTTCGGTAACGCGTTCGTGAACGTTAATTTGTTTACATTTGTGTTCGTTTGTTTATGTTGTTAATTAAATATTTTTGAATATTTCTATTTTATTTTATTTAAACTTTTTATATTCTGTAATTTTTATTTTATTTTTTCCCTAACAATTAACTAAGTAAAGTAAGTTCGATACATGTACATAAAACTTGATATTAAAATAATCTTATTAAATGTTCATTTCGGAAGACATTAGGGTTGACATTAAAAGTCCCAAACTAGGCTTCATTCGGTTCCGTTCGTGAACATATCCATTTCCTTAATGAACGAACACGAACATGGAATTTCGTTCAGTTAGTGTTCGTGAAGTTAATTGCTAAACGAACGAACATAAACAAGGCTTCGTTACTCTCGCCACACATAATCCCCGATAATTGAAGGCAATCAAAACGTAACACGCAAAAATAATGTAAATTAAATATATGTACATTGAGATTCAAAACCAAAAAGGTGAAGAACAAAGCAATGCATACCGCTGTCGCTAATCAAGAGAAGCTTGATGAGGAAGATACACAAGAATCATTGTAGAAGGTACACAAGATGGAGATGGCAACGGTTGGCGTGGAAGATTTGGAGGAAGGGGAGACGAAAGGTGCAAATGAAACATTAGGGTTTATATCCGCGCTTTTTTAAACGAAAAGGTCATTAGGATCTGTGTATCTGTAACGGGACATACGGGACATAAGTGGGTTTTTTTGGGGGGGGGGGAAGTTGTGAGGTTGAATGTGGTGATGCTAAGTGTCCCAAGATTTATTCTTTAATTAGAATAAAGATTATTTAATCGTTATTGACTTGTGTTAGGATTATTTTAGTTTTAGTATAAATAGAGGGTTTAGAGATCATTGTAAGCGTCAAGAATTATAATAAACAGAAAGAGTCGATCTTAGTTGAGATCGAATTTTGTGTTCGTGTTTTTTGGTCTGATTTCCAACATTTACCAGCCAAATGCGTCAGAGTAGATCGACCTGATACGGTTAAGTGGTTTCAGATTTTTAAGCATTTTGCTCTGATACCAATCATAGAACACATGTATATGAATTTCCACTTGATCATAGTATATCAAGAATAAAGAGGATTTCATCAAGAACCTAATTGATTATTAGTGTTCGTCCTTTTTGAATGTTCAAATAAAGGTTTATCACTGTCAAACCCCGGCCAGCGACGGAAAAACGGGAGTGCAACAAAATTGAATAAGAGAACATAAGGCAATAAAGACATTTACTATTAAAATTTCATGATATTAAAAACCCAATTACATAAGTCTTAGAATTCAAACAAAACAAATAACATGTTCAAAAAACAAAACAATTTAAAATAAAGTTTCTTCAATTGATATCTAGGCAAATCCTATATGACCTTGTCTTAACCTAACACGAGCTTAATCACCTGAAACATGTATGAAAAACAAGTGTCAACTAAAATAGTTGGTGAGAATTTACAGGTTTAATAAAAACATAAGTTTGGCAAAAGTAACAATTCATAATTCAGGATCATCTTATATCACATAAATAAAATAAATACATGATTAGCAAATCCAACTTAAAATGATGAATAACGAATAAGTGGTACAACTCGCAAGTTGCACTGATAACGAATAAGATGTCCAACCAAAAGTTGTCCATAAAGTATATGTGGTTTCCATCGTATGACCCATATATGTACTACAGTTGGCTTGAAAACTTCAAGTTAAGGATTTGCAAGTTTAACGTTTATCATGTTGTGTTCATTTTTTCACATATATATAAGATTCGCTTGTCTTAGAATTGTTTAAAAATAACGTGTTTTAATGCGTGCCAAGGCGTATATGTTTCCCCCCAAAACGATTTGAATAAAGTGGGGCTATGAATTCTCACCTTGAAAGTTAGGCGAGATAAGAGACTTGAACAAATGAACGAGGTGAATCACGAACCAGACCCTAAAAAAATGAATAAACTAGTTTTAGGGCAGGTTCGATGGTTACGAGTGTTAGATAGGCGGTTCGAGTCATAAGGTTAAGAATTAGATGTAAAATAGGGTTTTTAGTTGTTTTACTGATTTGGATAGCAAAGTAGCTGAACAGAAACATGCGTGTTAAAAATATCAAACGATGTCCAAAAATTATGAAATTGTATAGGTGACTAGTTTAAATCGTTCCGAAGAAGTTTCGTTTAGAAAGTTTTTCTGTTTGAGACTCGGATTATAGCCAAAACAGTCAAACAAGACAGAAGGTACTGAAAAATGTTTCTGTCCCGTTTTGGCTACTACGGAGTCATACGTTTGAAATAGAAAACGCACTTTACATGGTTAGAAAGCTATCTCGATGAGCTACGTCATGGAGTTAGTTTGCTCAGTTTCGTTTAATTATGATCAAGTTATGCTTAGTTAAATTCAGCATCGTTTATGTCCAAAGTCAACGGCTGCACTTAAGTGGACCATTTAGGGTTTTTAAGATTACCGACGCGTAAAATAAAATTAGAAGAATGTTATTATATTATAATAATACATAATATAAACAGATTAGGTTAGCCAAAATATTCCGTGTCACCGGTCTAGCCATGATATTCACAGAAGCGTTTTGGAGAATCACAGGATGCAATCGGCATAGCCGACACGAGCAAGCGGATTCTATTTTAAATTAGCGTGTGAGTTCATATATATGATAATAAAGATCAATTAACATGTTTTAAGTTAACAAGAACAAACTAAAGCATCAGTAGAGCCACTTTTGCAATAGTTGTCTTCAGGATTCACAGAATGCGAAGACATAGCCGCTATTGCAAACGAGATCCTTTGTTTGATTGTTGGTTATGTTAGCTTGATTTGTTTGGTTAGTTAAGGTTATTAGGGCTGAGGTTTCACATGATCAAGTGATCATAGATAGAAAATAGAAAAAGATTGAGTGGACAAAGAAAGAATAAATTAAAAGACGGTATTGAACTTCGGAGGGTTACTTACTTGTTTGATATTCAACTCTTGGAATCCTCTAGAGATTTTTGAAATATTCAAAAGGGAAGGCAGAGATTTCACAAATTATAAGGGTTTGGGAGTGTTTGAGGGAGAATTAGTAAAGAAAACAAGATCCTAAGCCTCCTATTTATACTAATGGTTGAAGGGGTGTAAAAATGGAATGTTTTGGAAAGGAATTTATGGTTTTTAGGGTGTGTAAAGGGGGTGGATGAAATTTCTAGGCCTTGTGGCCTAGTGGGCCGAAAAATTATTCCATGGGTCATGGGTGGCCTTTGACCCATGGTTGATCCAACGGTTCGGTTTCACGGTTTTTGATCGTTTTTTCAAATTTCAGGATTTATTTAAGGAAAGTTTTGCGAAAAAAGTTTGTTTTAAATAAAGAAATGAATATGTTAAACATTTAAAACATAAATTAATGTCACGTTAGACGAATTTTTCGGTTGTGGACGGTACGCAGTTAACGACGGTTTAAAAATGACTAATTAGTACTTTTAAGTATTAATTCACATTGAATGAATTATAAGAACATGTTTGAGATGTATAAGGGTGGTTCATGTGTATTTAATGTGTCATAATCATCAATTAAGTCTACGAGTGATCTACAAATCGATCACAGATAAGTATGAGTCTTTGTAATGAAGCATAAACGTATGTTTCACATGTGAACTAATATTGTAACAATGTATGAATAGGATTTCAAGATCAATGAAATGTCATGCGAATTCTCATTGATAAACCTAGAAGGAGTACAAGTAGTAAAAATTAGAATTATCACAATCACCCCACAATTAAAAAGCATGCAACTTTTATTCGTTTCAATCGAGATCCAATTAAGACAAGACATTTAGTGATGCATAAACAATATTCGACACACAAATACCAACCTAGCAAACTCAAAACCTAACGTTACAAATTAAAATCTTAGACAACCAATTCTATGAAATTCAATAAATGCCTGGTATAGGAGCTTTAGAGATTAATAGTGGTGTCACACATTAATTTGTGCAGCATCCAAAGCCATGATGGTGCTAAGGTTCATGGGCGATATGTAGTCAGTAGAGCCTATCATAATTTGTTGCACGATGAGTCGGTTTGCTTTCTCCGACGGGTGGAAAGGATCCCAAAACGCGTATATATCCCTATTAGGACACAAATTCGACTGAGGTGTGCATTGTCCAATTCCATTGTATGGTCCTTGTCCACAACACGCTATCTTTGATGTAACAAATCCTACTCGAAACACATATAGATACGATGATTAACAAAGTATAAATTACTTTAGTTTTTTTTTTGTATGAACGACGACTTAGAAGGATGTATACCGTATCTTGCTGGGTCGGAAATGAAGTCGAGGTTTGTTTGACGAATATTGACACCGATAAAAGTATGACTCCCGATTTCTCTGTTGAGACTGTCTAGCATAGTTTGGAGTTGAGGATTAAACAAACCCGCTGCTCTTTGCAACTGCTCTGAGCATTCACCGTTACTGCTATGCTGTGCTAGTTCCGCAGGCACACAACCTAAGGGGCCTGTCCCCGTGACCAAAACTCTACGTAATCCGATCTCGTGTAGCCTCTACATTTAAAAATAGACCGGTCGAACTCAATAGTGAACATAACAAACTTCTGTTTGCAAGGCATTTGATTACAGATAATATTTATTATATATCACTGGCGGATCACCTACGACTAATTGCAATTCACATGGCCAGTAACCGACGGATTTTTACAGTTGCGTAACTATTCGTCAGTAACTGTCAAAATGATATTTTCAACTTGGTTCATGTCCTAAACAACCTTTTTACATGTAAACGGATAAATATATATTGGAAAGCGATTAAGGTTACCATCAAAATTTTGCGGTACTCGGTGATGATGTAGACAACATAATCGGTTAGAGCAAACTGTCTAGATCTTGCAGAGAAAGGGACCAAATAGTAGTTGTTGACAAAGTCATTGCCTCCCAATGTCATGAGGGTTAAAGATTGACTTATAAGCCTGTCAGTCTCTTGTTGACCAATTAACTGACTCACCCTTTGTATATATTGCTCCAAATATGCTATCTGGCCTGGCATCCTTATGATGTTTATCTGCATCACATTTTCATATGAACCAGCCTCCATTTTCAAAATGTTCAAGAAAATACTTATTTTATCGTAAGACTACAATCAATTTTAAAAGTAATATTTTTTGAAGAAATAGGTTATTTTTATGAGTTTTAATGGTTTCTATGTATACTTTGAGTATTGCAGGTAACTAGGTGATCTGCTGGTACACCAACGGATGTCAAATAAAGTCTGCAACATCTGGTATACAAGCTGAAGGGTTATATTGTTAAAATATTAATCTAGACTTAGAATATTTTTATTATTATTATTATAATCTTATACTTAGGATTATTATTTTAGGTAGAATAAAAAGTGGCGGTTATCATGCAAGACATGTATATATGTATGGATATCTGTAACATTATTCCTCACCAAGATCAATTGAAAACATTTGTGATTGATCCATCTCATACTATCTCTCTCTTTCTCGTTTTCTTGTTCATATTCAACGAATTCGATTCACATGCTTGTTCTTGATATCCAACATATATGACTTACAAACTGGGCTCCGGTATCGTTGAGTATTCCAACTCCAGCAGAAGCAAAATTTGCTCCAACGAGTAACTTTTGACCTGTGAGCATTGGACTCAAGTAGGGCAATGTTGCTTCTGAACCAATGGCTTGACCTGGTAATTAATCAAAATTATTATGAAGCAGTAAAACAAGAACTATATAAGCCCAATTATTTGTAAATCTGAACCCAAAACCAATAAATTAAAAAAATCTATATATATAGCCCAGTTTTAAAAAAAAAATCTATATATATAAGCCCGTATTATGTTTTTTTTTATATATGATTATTTAGTTTATATTATAGGGCCCGATTTTTTTACATGTCACGGGCCCAAAATATTTTGAAGATTCTCGGGACTGGCCTTGACAAGAAGACTGCATATATAATGTATATATAAACTTAACTGATAAGGTCTGGGATGTTAAATCCGTTGGAGAAACGGCCAGTGGGGCGTCCAGTAGGGTAATCTATCCCATATGGCACGTTGTCAGCACGGGCTGTTGTAGCCAAGTAGTTGTTGTTGCCATTATCGACGAGTGAGTCCCCAAACACGAAGAACGCTCGAGCATCGGCTTCCAGAGCAACGTTCCTCAAAATTGTGAACAATGAGAACCAGAACAAACAAAGTGATTTTGAAGGTGCCATAATTTGTGTGTGTAACATGCACATACAAAGATTATGGACCCTGTGTGATGAGGCAGAAACAAGAAGGCAATGAGGTGTGTAAATATGCAATGGATAGTATGGTTATATAAGAGTAAGTTAGGTTAATCCCAACTGCACATGGTGGTGGTAGATTGGGTGCATTAAATTGACAGTAAGTTGATTACACTATTACCAATTGATCTAATAATAATAAAGACTAGCTATTGTACGTGTATTAAGTTATTTCTCAGTGTCACATGAGTTAAATGACATATGGTACTGGCCTTAACTACAAAGACCAAAATAGGCCACCAGATGGTAAGGTTAATATAATGTACAGTCTTCATCAAGTAATAACTTCATGTTGAATGCTTTTATAACCTACTTCTCTCTTTAGAAATAAGTACGCTGTCAAAAGATGCACCTACCTTCACCTTCCGTATTTAGAATTCAGTAAGTTCCTGTACATCTCCTTGATATTTTTCAGTTCTATCATTTACATGACAAAATAGTTCTATTTATAAATCAATATACAATCAAAATAGTTCTATTTATAAATCAATATACAACCCTTAGTTAAACACCTTTATGTGTTTGTAATAGTGATTGTATATTGATTGTGTAAAGATAAGGGATACAAGCTAGAGAGGGATGTATACAAATCCCATATTTACATAATATACCTCCTACTAATCACTAATGACATTATGATCTAATATTCTACCGCAACAGAAGGGTGGGTATCAGCGACGTGCAGCTTGGAACGTAAGAACTAGCTAGAATCCCTTGAGTTGGTAGCGGCTTTTTAAAGATGTGTGCAATTTGGTCATCTGTTGATATAAACGTTCTGAACCTTGAGTCTGCCTTGAGCCATTTTTTCACGAACGAAATGAAAGACCTTGGTAAGTCTGGAAAACCTTGAGTCTGCCTTGAGTTGGTAGCGGCTTTATCTTTATTGTTATCTTTATCTTTATTTCAACATGCTTTAACGGGTTGTTCAATATAATGTAATATCCTGAAGGTTATATGATTTGACGGGTTCGTGATGGTCGGGATTCAACGAGGCATTATGGAGATATGTTGAGGGACCAAAGTAACACACAAAAGTTGAAAGAGTGGGGCCGGACCTATAAGCCCTAGCTGCCACCCCATTCCCCTCACTTCTTCACCTGTATGCAATTTTCTAGACATTTGAGATCGATAGAGCTTAAGATTCTAGACTATTTGAGATATGATTCGACCATTAAAGCTTCAGTTTTTGTTAAAGTGGGTAAAAGTTAGGTTTTGATCAAAGCTAGAATTTTTACGTGTGAAATCGTAAACTAATGCTAGATTTGTCTTGGTATGGGTTAAACAAAGGGTTTGAATGTAAAAAAGATGGAGGCTTGAATCAGATCTGAGAAATCTCAGATTTGAAGGTGGCGAATGATTCGAGCAAAACTTTCGATGCCCACTCGAAAGTTTCGGAGAAAGTAAGGGGACGTAACTTCAATAGTTCTGGACGAAAGTTCTTGGACGTAACTTCAATAGTTTTGGACGAAATTTCTTGGATGTAACGTGGGAAGTTTCGGACGAAAGTTTTAGGCGAAACTTCTTAGTTTCAGCCGAAATTTAATACTTTCGTCCAGACGGAAGTTAGACGAAAGTTTCCCCGTATTAATATAGTTCACATGTGAAACTCGTGCAGATTGTAAAGTGTTTCCGCATATCCAAGTCATCCTTCTAGTATAGTTAAAGATCCTTAAGTGAGTTCTAATTGCCCCTTTTACTATGTGTTTGGGCTGATGTGCACACTTACAGATAAAAATATTCTTTTATGAATAAAACATCTAAAGTATAAAGCTTAAGAAAAACTGATAACAAAAGACGTTAAAGAAAGATAGTTATGTTATGTGCTTCTGTTTGATAAAGTGTGCTTACTTGATTGTTTACCATATTGTGTTAATGTGATAGTTATATGATTGATGGTGTATAATGAAAGTATGTCATAGTCATAGAAAGTTAAAGAAGTCTTGTCATAAGCAAAAGGAATCTTGCAAACCGGTTAAAGGAGTCTTGGATTCAATCCCAAGCAAAAATGAGTCTTGTATGAGTACCAACAATAGGAGTTTTACACGAGTGCAAACACATAAAAGAGTCTTGTACGAGTACCATCACATAGATGAAAGACTTGCGCTAGTGCATGTCTGTTCATTAAAGATATAGATAACAATAAAGATAAAGATAAAGTTACCGATATAAAGTTTTCCAGACTTACAAAGATGAAGTTTTGTTTTAAGTTAAAAAAAGCATTTGATTTTGTTAAATTTTAAAGTTATGTTTATTGATAGAACTCACTTAACGTATCTGACTTTTAGTGTGTGTATTAGGTTAATTTCTAGGTTGTTTGGGAAGCATAGGATGCTTTGGACTCGGTGGGCTTACTAGGCGAGAAAAGTGACATCCTAGTTATTGTTTTAACTTCAAGACAATTTATGTTTGTATCTGGGAGATGTAAAGACGTGAAATTTGTTTAAATAAACTTCCCGCTGTGTTTGAATGAATTTTTTGGTTTAAGAATTATTTGCAGATGTGTAAATCCAACGTTTAAGAACACCCCCTCCCCTCCGAGTTTGAGGCGTTTCATATAAGCACATCACAGATGGACGAGTTTATAACAAAAGTCAAGGAAAGAAAGTTCAAAGTCAAAGAATTTTTAAGCATGTATATGTTGAAAACAATGTACATAGACAAGTCAATCTCTTATGAATGTGAAGGTAGCCCCTTCATTTCATTACTAAAAATTAAGGTTTTGTGAGTCAGTGTCAAAAGAAAATATTAGCCAAACAAGCAAATCTCAAGCAACAACATGTTAATAAATTCTAGTACAAAAAGGAGGGTGGTCAATCATTAAAATACAAAAAAAAAAAGAAATAGAGAAGAAAAAACATACAAGTTAGAAGAATCAGAATGTGTTGGATTTTTTAGGGAAGGATATATGGAAGATGACACAATATATGAGGAGCCCAAAAAGTTTATTTTATTCGGGATTATCATTTAGAAAATCCAAAAATTCAACAAAACGTCAAAACCCAAAAACATAGTAAAAACAAAGCTTCTCATACAAATGTCATGCATCCTGAAACTCTCTTCAAAATCTCATCAAGTGTATGAGAAACTATGGATAAGAAAACGAATTTTAAACAAAGTTTTTCACAAACTGCCTATACTTCAAAAGTTTCTCAAACCCAAATGATTTTTTCTAACAAGAAAAACAAATGTTGTCAAGTTTGTGGTAAAAATTTACATAGTTTTTAGGCGACCCATCTTGACCTAAAATGTGTTAAAGTGTTACCTATTTCATCCCGTTCTATGTCATAGTGTTGCCCAATTCAATCCAAGATACACAAATTATTTACACAAACCAACATATTTCCTCTACTTCGAGTCAAGATTGCCTGGTCTGTAAATAACATAGTTCACCGTATGGATGAGTGGTAGCAATTGGTTTGTAGCAGAATTCACTATTGCAATAGGTTCAAAGATTTGATTTGCAAACATGTAATAATTTATCATTCAATTCGCAATCGGGTAAAAATTTATCTATCTAATTTTCTACTTAATTTTTAGTTCCCTTAAGGCTATCAAATACGTTGAGCCGTCCTGCCCGACTGAACTAAGTAAAATAACCTAAATCCACCAAAAATTGTTTGTAAAAATTAATACAAAATGTAGATTTAGGGGTAAAATAAACCGGGTTGGTTTTAAACCCAATTGAATAAACATAAACCACGCACAAACTTAACTATCTATATCCTCTAAATTCTTGATGCTGATCAAACCCTTATCTGCGTTTTCAACAGTTTCATCGATGGTTGCTAAGCGTTTATGGGTTAGGTTTCATAAAGAATCGATTAACTCTCTCTACACTCCTTTTGTAGTTTCTTTGGCATCGGGGAATCTAAAGCTTCATACTTTTCAAAATTACATCGCTCAAGATGTTCATTTTCTTAAGTGCTTTGCCCAAGCGTAAGTCATTTATTTATTTTCTTTCTTTTTTCTGTTTATTCTTCTTCTTCCAGATTTTAGATTTATGTGTTCTTCATTGATTTAGATATGAATTTGCTGAGGGGTGTGTAGATGATGATGATGATGATGATGTTGCTAAAGCTTCTGTCAGTGAATTAAGACAGAGTGTTCTTCAAGAGCTGGAAATGCATGGCTCTTTTTTCCAAGTAAGATTGATTCGTTTGTAAGTTTTGTTGAATGTCATGATGCAATGATTTCTTCTGTGTTTTTCTTAGCTTTTTATTGTTTAAAATACCTGGCATAGTTGTTGGAAACTCAAGGTGCAAAGGGTGGGCCAATCGCCTAGGCGCTTAAACACGGGTATTATTGGCCATTTTCATGGTTGTAAAAATCGCCGGGCGCTAGTCGGGCGGTGAGGTAGGGCCTAGGCGGGATTAATTGAGGCCTAGGCGGGATTAATCGGGGCCTAGGCGGGATTAATCGGATTGGAATTTTTATATGTAATTTTCAGTTTTTTATATATATAAACACATTTTTATATGTAATTTTTATAAAAATGTTCATTTTTAAACCACACCAAAGGTTTTCGCCGGAATTTGGCCGGATATTTCAGGTTTTCGCCAGAATTTGGCCGGAAATTTCAGGTTTTCGCCGGAATGTTCGCCGGAATCTGGCCGCCTAGGCGCGATTTGGACCGCCTAGCGACTTTTGGGCCGACTAGGCCAAAATTAGTCGTTAACGAGCCGCCTAGCAACTAATCGGCGCCGCCTAGGCGCGATTTTTACAACACTGGCCATTTTTAGCTGTCTTAGGCTGGTTTAGAGTGGTTTTGGCTGTTTTAGACTAGTTTGTACTGTTTTTTGGCTTGTCTAGACCGGTTCTGACAGTTTTTCGTTTGCTGATTTTGTGTTTTTCCAGTTTTTTTGCCCGACCCAAACATTTGACCCGTTACCCTTATGTGAACAAACCCGGTTAAGTCCAACAATCACCCCCTAAGGGGGTTGTTTGTTCACACTGATCTTCACAACAGTGTTGAATCATCGTCTTCCTGAACCATCTCCCAGATCGTCTTACCTATCCCGGACCCCAGACCTCAACCTTGGTCACGTCCAAAGTCTTTACTCGACCTTTTTGATCTGACCTTCGCTACCCCGGTACACCAATTTCTTCTAGGGTTGTAAGCCACCTGCTATCAACTACCAACCAGAACACAAGCCACCCGCTTTTCCGTCTTCAGAGTCGCAAAACGATAAAAGATCTCAGCCCCCTTGCCGATCGTTTCTTTTGCGCTAATTGATATCCCAGCCCTTTGCCGCCAAAAACAATTGCCGACCTGCAAAGAATGCCGACCAATTTTTTCTTGGATGCATTTATCTTGTATATGAATATGGTGTTGGGTTGTGAAGGCTTTGGCACACTGGGCCTCGGTATTGGGCCGACTAAAGGGGCAAGGGGGCGCCGGCCCAAATGGGTTCTTTTAGTTACATGTTGCCTAAGTTGTTTAACCTAATCTGTTCTTATTTATATCCCTACCATTTAATTGTAATCTTGTAACACCTAATAAAGAGAAACCCTAGTTGCAGCCGCGGACGTAGGACATTGGCTGAACCACGTTATTTCTTGTGTCATTTTACTGCTTTCTACTTTAATCATTTGTCCGTGTGTGTTTGTTTCCGCTGCGTACCGACTCTGATTCCTAACATATGGGGGAGGGGAGTAGATGTGATGCCAAGGAACATTATCTTAGGATATGTATCTTAATGTTTTCTTTTCCCTGTATTTATCTTGTATCCAATTATGGAACAATAGTTCAGATCTGCGTTTTCAAATTGATTATTGCAACCTCAGATATCATAATCACTCAATTAGATAATCAGCTCACTAAAACCAGGAAAATTTATAATTATATCAGTAATCAGTTTTGTTTAAAACCGACTATATAATTAGTTTTTATTTCTTTTACACAATGGCAAGAATGGTCTTTACATATTGAATTGTATCCTTAAGATTATTATCTTCCTGTGGAGTTGATTATGAATGACAGATGATGATCGTTGTAACCTTCTTTATGATTTAGTGTTGATCTTGAATGATATACGACTCTTTGATACATCATCTAGGGATGGGGCTTTGACGTGTCAAAAGAAACTCTACCAAACGCTGCGACAATAAAGTACACTGACTTCTTGTTGGCAACTGCTTCCGGGAAGATTGAAGGCTTAAAAAGCCCTGAAAACATCAAAACTCCCTTTGAAAAAGCAAAAGTTGCAGCATATACAATTGGTGCAATGGTCCCTTGCATGAGGCTTTATGCTTTTATCGGTAAAAAGCTCCAGTCGGTGATTGATATTAACGGCAATTGTCATCCATACAAGAAATGGATCGATAATTATTCATGTGAAGCTTTTCAGGTTCCGGTTAATGCTGTGTAAAGTTTACCTTTTCTTTCTTGTAGAGGTGGCATTATAGACGTGTTGGCTAACGTGGAAAATGAATTCAGGCAAAAAACGGTTAAAGGTTTTGACCCGGTTTTTTTATAAACAGTTAGTCTGTTAGTTGTATTACTAAAACTATTTTAGTTCAGAAAGAATCTAAGTTTCTTAATAAAGTTTTTTGAAGTGCTTTATACATTTAAAATACAATTTTTTTCTTGTGATTTTCGACCCATTTGACTAAGTTTCCTTTTAGCTATTTTTCCTTGACCCGTTAGAGATCATCATTACTTGAGTGGGCCCATTTTTAAGCAAATGGGTCTAGGTTGCGACCTCTACTTTGTGGCGTGGCGCATTATATGACTCGGTTTGTATTTTATAAAATATCAGGCAGCAGCTCTTCAGACAGAGAACTTGCTGGACAAACTAAGTGTCTCTTTGACGGGTGACGAACTTGATATTATGCAAAAACTTTACCATCAAGCAATGAAACTTGAGATGGAGTTCTTTTTAGCTCAACCCGTTGATCAGCCGACTGTTGTTCTGTTATCAAAGGAGCACAATCATGTTACAATTTTCTCCGATTTTGATTTGACATGCACAGTAGTTGATTCATGTACCGTTCTGGCTGATATTGCTATGGCTACACCACCAAATTCGGGTCAAACCCATCTTGAGAGTCAAAGTCAAATCACCAGGATGCCGTTGACCAAATTGAGAAACACATGGGAAGCATTAGTTAAGCAGTATGAAGAAGAATATGAACATTTGATGGAAACTATGATGGTCAATCATAAAGGTAAAACGCCATGTTACTTGTTAAACATGAACAATTAATTGAAGAATTTCAATTATTTGTATTAAAATGATCTTATTCTGTTTTTAAAAAGTTGAGAAGTTTGACCATGAGGGGCTCCGGAAAGCACTCGAACAGCTATCGGACTTTGAGAAAAGGGCAAATACGAGAGTGACTGAATCCGAGATACTCAAGGGTTTGAATCTTGAAGATATTAAACGCGCGGGTCAACACTTTGTTCTTCAAGAGGGATGCATGGATTTCTTTCAGAGTGTCATAAAAAGCCCAAATTTGAATGCAGACATCCATGTTGTGTCTTATTGCTGGTGTGGTGATCTTATTAGGTCTGCATTTGAATCAGGTACTACTTTAATTGCTGATAAATTGTCCATCAATCAATCTGCTTTCCAACTTATTCTTTTTAATACCTGTAACATAACGTTAATTGGGTCGTGTTCGCGGGTGGGTGGGTCAAACCGACACAAACCCGGAAATTTGACGCAAAACGAACAAGAGGCACAAACCCGAACTTGACACGAGTTTTTGCGGTTGACACGAACATAACACGTTTAACCTGAATTTTTAGTTATCTTTAATTTTTTTGCATATTAATACCTCTAATATTGCAAATTTACAAGTAAAAACATGAATATATAAAAAATAATCAACTTTAATCTATAAAACTAGATGCTCATTTCTTTTTTAAATTTTATCATAATACATCCTATCAGTTTAAGTTATGAAATAAATTTTTTTTTTAAATCAAAGGGCCAACCCGCGAACCCGCTAACTCAACCCAAACACAATTTGTTTAACTAAACGTGTTCGCAGGTGCAACCCGAAACTGACCCAAACCCGCAAATTTCATGTCAAAAAGTTTTCACACCCGTAAATTATGAAGTTTGTTTTTAAGGTATGTTGTATCAAATGTACCATGTTTCAGGGGGTATACACAATCTGCAACTACATGCAAATGAGTTTATCTACGAAGGCCTTATATCGACCGGTGAAATCATGAAAAAAGTAGAGTCCCCTATCGACAAGCTTCAAGTTTTTACCAACGTTTTGGAAGAACATGACCAAACACATATAACCGTCTACATCGGTGACTCGATAGGGGACTTGCTTTGCCTTGTAGAAGCAGACAGGCATTGTGATTGGTTCAAGCTCGAGTCTTAGAAAAATGGGGGGCCATTTTGGTGTTTCGTTCATGCCTTTGTGGCTTGGTTTAGTCATGAAACAAAGAGAGCATGTAGAAGGAAGTAGCTTTCGATGGAATCGGCGATCGGGTGTTGTATATACGGTTTCTAGTTGGGCTGAAATTCATTCTTTGATCGTTGGTTGTTGAAAATTTATGTTGTTAGGTGTAACTAAGTATCTTATGTATGTGTGTTTGTTACAAATATAAATGATGTGTTAAATCATGATCATAGAAATAATAGTTTATGTTTGTAGTTAGGGATGTGTATGGTTCAGTTTTATCTCCAACAGAGTCATAACCGAAGGTATCGGTTATGGAAGTTTTCCAACCGATTAGTTAGGTTGAACTCGGTTAATTAGACAGATGGAGCCTCAAATGAAGAAGGGAGTGGTGCAGTTATGATAACCCTCATAGTCAGATTGATGACAAAGTTCTAACAAGCATAGTTTGTCGAAACATTTAGAAAGTATATGAGCACGTTAAATGGACGATTGGAACATTTTGTCTGATTAGAATGATGAAATATCATTTCATCTACTACTTTTTCAACTTGTTTTATAATCAAGTGTCAACTGAGAACTCTATACAAACATAGTAGAATGTATTATTAAATTATTTTTAGATAAAAAATTGTTGGAATATAGGTTATGTGTCTTTTAATAACCTGATCGGGTATTAAACCTACCACTTTACTGATACGATGGTTGGATCAGCTTTAAAAATCAAACTACGTAATAAGTAATTTAAAAAAAAAAATACTCTCTCCACACACAAAAAACTGTTACATCTTTTAGTGTGAATTTACAATGTTGAAGGTTCAAATAAATTAAATATGGAGACTGAAATAGTGAATTAGGTTTTGAAAGGAAAAATGTAAAAAACTTTAAAAAAACTAAGCCAACATGTTTCTTGTTCGATGGTTCAACCCGTTCAAAAGTACTTAAGCGGACCGGTTATGTAGTGGTTCTTGGTCCGACTTGTTGCTCGGTATAATTCTGAAAACTGTATCTAAATTAAGTTTGGAATAAAATGTTTGAAAGTGGAGAAGGCCGAAAGAGAGGTTGTCGTGGTGTTCTACCAACAATATGCAAGGGCACGAGTCGCTCTGACAATATTTAGGGTTTGATGGTGTGGCTGGAAATGTATACGAAATAGAGGTGTAAATATCTCGAGCTCAACTCATTTATAGCTATATTTTTTTAAAGCTTGAACCCGAGCTTGAGAGTAGTTTTTTAAATTTGAGTTTGACTCGTGTTACATTTATTACTTATTTATATATATTTATAATTATACAAAGTGAAGGTGATGGTGTTGTGTAACCCATAGATTAAGCTTGATCTATAAAATTTTATATATTGATAGAGATAGCATGTCGTTTACTTTTTTTTCAAATGGTTTATTTCATATAAAATAGGAAGTCCATCACAATTTGTTAAAATTTATAAATACATAATTTTTAGAATTAATTACATGGATGGCCCCTGTGGTTTGGTCAAATTATGGTTTTGGCCCCTAGGATTCAGAAACTATAACTTTGACCCAATAGTTTGCACGATTGTAACACCCATGGCCCCTGGGTTGGATGTCAGTTAAGTTTTTCAGTTAAATAGGTGTAAAATGTCTAAAATACCCTTTACATTAAAAAACATCATAAATTAAACTAATACCACATGTGGGACCCACCAAACCTAAATCAAAACCCACTTCATCTTCTTCAACATTTGTCCTCCACCACTACCACCGGCGCCATTTCCGGCGACAACCACCACCGGCGCCATTTCCGGTGACAACCCCACTTCATCTTCTTCAACAAACTCCTACCCTACCCCAGCACACCCCACCTCACCCCACCTTCAACGTCATCTTCATTACCTGCACCCCTCCGCACACAGATATAGTTTTTATTCAAAGAACTAAGAAGTATTTGTGAGATACGAATACGTGTGTCGGTGTAATCAGAAAATAATTACAACATAAAACCCAAATAATCCTCTATTCAGGCGCAATCAGACGAGAAATATATTTGTTATTCGATATTTTTAGCAAATAATCCTCTATCCAGGCGCAATCAGGTGGGGTTGGCCGGAGAGGCCATTCGGAGGGGTGCAAGTAAAGAAGATGAATTAAAAAAGCTCCGCAAGCCACCGCCCACCTGTCAATTATACACCACGCGCTGTCATCGTAATCGTGCAATTTTCCGATCCGTTTCTCTTCCTCTTTCTCTTTTCTTCGTTTCCTGTTCTTGATAATGGCAGCAAGTTCTGGAAACTCCATTCTTGCTCCTGGTACTTGCCCTAATTCTTCGATTCTCTTACTTTAAATTTCCATCTGATGTTTTTATCTTCGATTTCCAGAGGCGATCCAGGTTTTGGTTTCATCCCTCGCCGATGTTTTTATCTTCGATTTCCACAACAGCCTGAAACCACCGCCGCCACCACCACCAATCTGAAACCACCGCCACCGCCACCATCAACCTGAAACCACCAATCGCCAAGAGGGTTCCGACGAAACCACCACAGCCTGAAACCACCGTCGCCGCCACCAACAATCTGAAACCACCGTCGAAATAGGTGGGTGGTGGTGGTTTGACCCATGGTTGGGGTAGAGAGAAGATGGGTGGGATAGAGATAAGATGGGTGGGGTAGGGGTGGGGTGGTATTTATATTGTTTTTTAGTTTTTAATTTTTAAAGGGGTATATAGGTCATTTTAAAAAATTTAACCCCAAAAGATAACTGACATCCAACTCAGGGGCCATGAGTGTTACAATCGTGCAAACTATTGGGTCAAAGTTGTAGTTTCTGAATCCTAGGGGCCAAAACCATAATTTGACCAAACCACAGGGGCCATTTGTTTGAAAAAAGTGGGAAATGCAAAATTTAAAAGATTAATGGGAAACAAATCCTTATAACTTATGAACTAACACCATACTTGTTTAAACAAATAATCACATATCTTACAAAATAATGCTTTTAATCCATTAAACTCGTTAAATAGAAAGCAAATAAATAATATTTAGTAATCCCATCATGAATAAGGATGAAATGTATGTTGATAGGAATATTGAGAAGCCTCCACTAAGGGACTCAATGAGTGAGTGATGTTGATATAATATCATGGGATCCACATCAACTGTAACATGGAGAGGTTCTTAATAATATTTATCGCCAATATGTACCATGTTCTACAATCACATTACCAATTATTTCAATGTCTATAAATCAATTATTTATTTTGTTTTAATCCTATATTTTTTTTATTATATTACTGTTTTCATAATTGTTACAATAATTTTTTATTATATTTAAAAAAAATACAATATCCTTCTAATATAATTTTCTTTTTAATCTGTTGTTTCAAACATATTATAATGAAGTTATTTTAATTTCATAAGAATTACATGTTTACATTAATCTATATCGTATAATTCTGCTTTGGTTAAAACTTAAAACTTATTATTTATTTTATAAAAAATACATGACATATCATAATTTTTTTTTATAATTTCTGAGAAGTAATTTATCACTTGTCTTATCTTTTTTCTTTTATAAATCTATATCTATACTATATAATAAACTAGGTTAAAGCCCATGTTTTACATGGGTTGAATAAATACAACTTGTTATAAAACAATATTTTCTATGAAAATTTGTATGTTTGATGTTATTAGTTATCTGTGAAATAAGAAATAATTAAAAAATTGTTATGATTTAATAAAATACTACAATATATGTTAAATATTTAATTATTTAACATCATCATTATTTAATAGGACAGAAAGACGAAAAACAAAAAGCTATATTTAATCAGAAGTCAACACGTAGCATGTATAATAATTCATTTATTATAATATAGGTTGGAAACCATGTATATTATACATGGTGAATAATACAGTATTATATATACTTACTAATAAAAATCTAATATTACATATTTTTGACATATTACATAATTTTTTAATACAAATTTTAGAAACGTTATATAGTTATTTTTTTAAAACCTTTTATAAAAAGAATGAAAGAAATGTTCAAATTCTAAAAATGTTTTATGAACAAATCTATTTTTTAATTAAATTTTTTTATAAAAAGTATTATTTAATAGGGGAGAGAGACAGGAAACAAAAAATATAATTTTGTTATAGAAATTTCTATCATTAAATAGGAGAGATGCGGGAAAAAAATTATTGAGAATGAACATGGGAATGACATGTGGCATTCTAAAACCTTTATTTATTAGTATGTGTAGATTTAAAAAAAAATACAATATCCTTCTAATATAATTTTCTTTTTAATCTGTTGTTTCAAACATATTATAATGAAGTTATTTTCATTTCATAAGAATTACATGTTTACATTAATCTATATCGTATAATTCTGCTTTGGTTAAAACTTAAAACTTATTATTTATTTTATAAAAAATATATGACATATCATAATTTTTTTTATAATTTCTGAGAAGTAATTTATCACTTGTCTTATTTTTTTTCTTTTATAAATCTATACTATAGAATAAATAAAGGTTTTTAGTGTCATGTGTCGACCACATATTCATTTTTAACATTTTTTCCCGCCTCTCTCTCTCTTATTTAATTCACTTCTATCTTTTAATAGTAATATATATTTAAATAAAATACTAATCTATATCTATATCTATACATACTAATAAATAAAGGTTTTTTAGTGCCACATGTCATCTTCACATTCAATCTCATCATTTTTTTCCCGCCTCTCTCTCTTATTTAATGCACTTCTATATTTAAATAATATTATATATTAAAAGAAAGTATTAATTGGACTAATAAAACACGTTTATTTTAAACTATCCCTTATTATAAGAAAACTTTAAAATTTAATTATGTAACTTTTATTTCAATCAAATACTAATTGAAAGTGAAATTACATTAAATAGTAATTAACGTATTTTCAAAACCTAATTATATATTAATTTTTACATATTTTGAGTTTGTTTATATCCGTAGTATATGTAATATATTTTTACACATGTGAAATATATATACACAAAGATTTAAAAAATTTAAATATTAATATTTTTCACCCCGTGTGTAGACACGGGACCTAAACTAGTTATACTAATAAAACACATTTTGCTTTAAATTATCTCTTATTATAAGAAATTTTAAAATTTAATTATGTAACTTTTATTTCAATCAAATACTAAATGAAAGTCAAATTATATTAAATAGTAATTAATGTATTTTTGAAACCCAATTATATATTTTAGGTTTGTTTCTATTCTTAGTATATGTAATATATTTTTACACATGTAAAGTATATACATAAATATTTAAAAAATTTATATATTGATATTTTTCAATTTTCACGTCAATTGTAGACACGGGATCTAAACTAGTTAACTTATATATATGAACGAAATCTAATTGAATTTACTAACGGGAATAAGCTTAAATTGACTTAGGCTTTGAACCGACTACTTAACCGAAGTAACTGAACCACTATAACTGAAAAACCAAATAGTTATAAAAATCTAAGTACATATATAATCTAACCAAATTAACTCATACCGAACCAACAAAAAAATAAACTAGAATTCCTCGTGAAAAACGAAGGGAATTAAAAAAGATTTGAACCCGAATTGTTTGAAAATATAGATATTCGTATTTTTGGATTCAGATAGTAACTTAAAAAAACTGGATATTTCGAATATCCAAATATCAGAAATATTTTATTTATTTTTTTATAAAATATATTTATTAGCAGTGGCGGGCCTAGGATTTTTTTTATGTGGGTCGGAGATTTTTTGGGGTCGATCGTTAATAATTAAATATTAATTTTTTCGGCCTAAGTCGGGTCAGGTCGGGTCACACAATAAAACGATGAAAACTAACAAAATTATAAACGAACAATAATAATACGATGTTTGTCATTAGAAATGCATAATTAAAAAAAAACAATATCCTTATAATTATTCTCTACGTTTTTATTTTTTGAAACTGAACCATTACCTTATCTATAAGAACTTTTCTAATCAACTATTTTTTTTCAATAGTTAATTAGGTTCAAAATATTTAAATGAATATTGAGTTTATTTATGGATTTATGTTTTATTTGGGCCTGTTGAAGGTTATTGGATTAAACTATTAAAAGTTTGGTTTAAAATTTTAATATATTAATGGGTTATGAGTCAACTGTTATATGGTTAAAAGTTTGGTTTAATTGATTTTTATTTATAAAATCTATAATCCTAAAAAATATTTCTTGAGGGTCGATGCAAATATTTATGGGGGTTGGTGTCAAAATTTTATGGCGGTCGCTCGAAAATATATCATATATATAACAAAAAAACAAATTTTAACGGTGTTGGCCGACCTGCCGACACCAACATAAGTCCGCCAATGTTTATTAGGTATATAGTTTTTTTATCAAATGTATTACGAATAACTTTTCATAAAATATTTTTTTTTTTGTAAAAATTCGGATAATTTTTATAAAAATTATCCGAATTTTTATTTTTTTTATAAAATATATTTCAGATAGTCGAATATCCGAAATTTCGGATACAAATTTGGGTGCTGAAATCAACTATTCTAAATTTTCAAATATCCGAAATTTTAACATCTAAAATTTCAAATATCTGATTTTAAACATCCCGTAAAAAAACAACAGTAACAGTAAGGAAACCTTTCATATATTTTCCATCGGTCAAAATCACCTTCAGATCATTCCTTCTATAATATTTATCTTCTAGTCCTTTATATTGTCCTTATGATTCCAGCATTTGTTGGTTTTAACCCTGAAACTAACAAATAATTTCATAATAAGTGAAAACATATGTTGTAAATGGCATGAGTTATTTCTACACCCTCACGTATGTGTAAGTGTTATATGTACACATAATTATTGGGTCGTATTGTATCATATGACTCGTATACCTGAAAAACAATCACCTCATACCCTATTACAGATAGTATGGGGTATTATGGTTTTGCGCATACGACCCGTATGGTGCAATACGACCCGTAATTGCCTATATCGTTGTTATTATATTTTTTCTATTGTGAAAAAAATTATAAATTAGTAGAATCCATCATGGTTTGAATTGTCTGACCATAGACATTGCAAAATTTACCACATAAAATCGAAACAATTCTTATTTTTTATGAGTTTTCTCTAGATCTTAAAGTAAAACTATCATATTTGATGAAAATTTTATATTCTCTGCTTTAACAATAGTGTATATGGGAGTTGATGTTGCTTTCTACTGCTTCCTTGTTGATTCACTTTTGTCTCGTCTTAACGGGTATGTCATTTGAAAGTTGGTTATTAGATAAAGACAATGTTTGAAATCGAACCGTCAAACAAATCGGTTTGAGATAAATCTATATTCTCTGTTTTAAAAATAGTGGATTTTACCGGTTGTTAATCATGACTATATAAGATAAACAACCAATCGAACACCAAACCAATCATCAAGCATCAAAACGATAAAAAAATATACATATATACATCAAATGTTTAGTTTGTAAATAAAAAAATAAAAAAATATAACTATGGCGGCGAATGCTAGCCTAGTGGAGGCTCGTCTACAACGACGTATGGTCGTATAGGGAGCAGATTAGAGAAGGGAATCCCAGATGATCGCAAATCCCTTGTGTCCTGGCCCAATCCTAAAAGAACTCAGCCATGCATCTCTCTAATCAGATGAAGCAACTCTTGCATGAAGTCAGCGGACGGGGGGACTGGTCTGAGAAAAGTCTGATGTTGCTGTGACGGAGGTGGTGGGGGTTGTGCGCCCTACTGCTGCACCGCAACCTCTCCTAGTATGAGCAGTCGCAAGATGGTCTGCTCCTATGTAAAGACCAATGGAGACTACCACCAACATTATAGGCAATCCCCATGCCTATCACTGTCTGTCGACCCAGACGGCTCGACGCGAACTCCATAGTCTGGGCTAGTAGAATATTGTCACACCCCGTCAAGGCGGAATCACGAGGCATAACGTTCATGATTTCAAAAGCATATGATTATTGATCGGTGTCGAAGGGACCGGTCAAAGATAAAGAATTAGAGTGTCCTAATCACCTTAAACTAGTTAGGGTAAGAAGGGTGTCGAACCACGAAGAGTTTGTGGTCGGTGCTTAATTTCAATTGACAAAGTGATTTATGAAGTTGCAATGGGTCTTTCTGACCAAACACAAGCAATGGTTTAGGTGAAACTTATCAAACTCAACAAACAAGGATTATCAAGTAACAATTATGATCAAGAGTAATCAAGTACCAAACAAACGATTTAGATTGTAACAATAATTAAAAAGGAATCACGCCCGGGTTTCAAGTTCACAAGTAATTAGGGATTATCACACCAACATATGAGTTCAAGCAATCAAATGGTTATCTAAATCAAATTGACCAAATCTAACCAAGAACATCAACATTCATACATCATCGGCAAATAGTGTAAAACAATATTCACGAATGAAATCGAGACAAATGTATGCAATATAGAATTAGATTAATCAATAGATTCAACACAAATCAAAGTTTATAGCAATTATCATCTAACGGGGTCAATGGTGCAAGAATTTATCGACTCCCGTGAGTTCATAACCATACTAAACACAAAGATTCAAGTATTTCAAACCAAATGATTACAAGAATTGTTTCTCAAAGCTAGCACATGATAAAACCCTAAAAACTTACAAACAATCCACTCGGGAATGATTACCGGTGGATTAGCCGCTCATGGTTGTGGAATTCATCTTCGATTCTTCAATTTCTTGATACCGATCTTCACTAATATGTTTCTAGCCTCCCAAAATCGCCCAAAACTGTTGTTCAAAAGATGATTTCGAATTTGGGGAAGAAAACCCCCAATTAAACATCAAAATCGGCTGTTTACCGAAAATTCGCGTCCAGAAAACGTAACCGGCGTAAGCCTACGCTGGGTGGGCGTAAGCTTACGCTGCCACACTGGAAGCTGCTGTGAAAGAAATGTTCAGGCGTAGGCCTGCGCTGGGCGGTGTAGGCTTACGCTAGGTCCTGAGTTTCTGCCCCGTTTTCTCCGTGTCTCTTCCGACTCTTGCATCTCTCACCTAATATCTTCCAAAATCATACTTTAAGCTTTCAACACCTGCACATGCATAGCTAAACAAAACTTTTGTATTCCACATGTTAATTTACATAAATATAACATGTTACACCTTTTAATGCATAAAACTTTGGTCGCTTATCAATTATCGCAAACACATACACATAAGTTGGAAACTGAATTTAAGTTAATGTTTACAAACCAAAGTAACTGTTTTTAAAAATACAAAAGATGCGAGATTTTAAAAATATGACTCATCTACGATGAGTTATACCAGAAAAATTCCCAAAATAGTATCCATCCATAAGTGCATGATACCTACTAGACGTACGTCTTGACTCCGCGCTTAATACCCTGAAAAACATACTTAAAATGTGTCAACACTAGGTTGGTGAGTTCACATGTTTTACTTAATCACATGTTAATAATCCAATTTGTTCAAAAACCATTACATGTATATATAATGAATAAGTGATTAATAAATAAATGATCGACCTATTTGTAAACTAGCTAGTTTTACAACAGATTATGTTCATACATAAGCCTTTTAACCAATCCTAACTAAGTGAAATCTCCCCCTCCCCGCTCCTCATGAGCATGTGTTAAGACAATATGCGATCAATTGGCCATGTGGACCCCAGGTTAGCGCGACTAACCATGACTGAGGGTGTCAATCACAAATAGTACTATTCATAGAATCTCGACATTTCCTCTCTAATGGTTAATAATTGTGTTGTGTTGCGCATTGTTCCGGGGGGGCTTTATTGGGCCCTTAATGGTACTTATAGCATAGTTTTTCAGTCATATTAAATTGTTGTCATCAAAATAGTTTCAGTATGTTCCTCCCCCAAAATATTTAAAAACAGTAAAAAGAGACCGTGAATACTCACCTTATATTCTTGGATGCTAGGAGTTATATTTGATCCTATTAGACCTCGTCTATTTGTAACTTAGTTACACGAGGGTAATTATGTGTTAAGACTTACTCGTCTTGAGTGCAATTGTTCACCAACTTAATTTTATCCGGTTAAGGATATGTTTATTTTAAAACAAAATGAGTTTCGTGATGCGACCCGTTGGTAATTATTATCCATTTCTTGATATTTATATATATATACACACACACATGAGAAGTTTACACATGAATGACATAAAGATGACACGTTACGATCGTCACATAATTATATTTTTGCCCAACTATATACTATTTAAAATCACTGTCCATTATTGTCGTGATCAAGCAAAGTAATGGGCTATTATTACTATATTTATTCCTTTACTATTTAATTTCATAAGGTAACACACGATTAATTTCAAAGACTTAGTAATCTAGAAAATTTCAAGACGTACCTATTAACCCACAATTCTACACATATATATTATGTCATACCATATTTCTAACTTTACCATTTAAATAATTTATTAATTGAAATACTTATTTTAACACTCTTGATGGTTATATTTACTAAAAATTGTGGCACTAGGATTGCCAGCTCATTGAAGCTGTCAGTGTAACCAGCTACGTCATCTCCGATCATTTGCAAATTCCACATCTCAATAGTACCACTCCATATTTTCAATCCACCTCAATAGTCCCACTACACCCTCTGTGCCATTGAAATTACGAGGGTTACAGGATAGGAAGGCCTTATAGATGCATTTCCTGTTCGAAGCATCTGTAGGGTTACAAGTCACTATTTTAATAACGTTATTAACTTAGGTCGTGACTATGTGTGACTTGGATGATTACTCGTTTTATTACCTCCAGAACCTGTGGCTGTGCCACTGCCTCCTGCACCTCCTCCACCGGTACCACTACCATTCCCTCCGCCGTTATTCCGATTGGCTTCGTACTGCTCAATGGTGGCGGCTACACGCTGTGATATGAGTTGATCCACTTCTGCGGAAATCAACGTGTTGTTTTCACCGGTGGTGTCACGGGGCATCCTTCGTTTTGGTGCCATGGTGTTCTTTTCTAATCACACAATCCAAAAAGAAACACGCATTATATAGAGATAATGACATAAGGATATAACAACATTAAACGCAAACAACCATCACATACATAGTTTAAAACATAATAGTACATAGTTCCAACAGAGGAACTCAGAATAGATAAGTTTTACATAAACTATATGTACTAAGTTTCAACCACATAACTTGTTACGGACACAACTCGCCTGTAATAGGTCTAGAAATAGAACAGCGTTCCTGGCGGAACGGAAACTAAGGTCATCATAGCCTCCACGTGTGCCTTAGCTAAAGTAGCTCGGAGTTCAGCCTCAATCACCCATTTCTCGGCTACCTCTGCTCTCCGCTCATCGACGGTGGTCCTCAGCTCCATCTCTGCTAGTCTCCACTCGACCTTTACTAATCGGTTAGCTATGTTATGAAGGGACTAGTCCTACAACTCTTGATCCTCCATCAAACCTAAAATGCTCTCTTTCAGGGTTTGTATAGTCGCGATTTCCTCCTAAATGCGTCCTACATCAGTCTCCAGATAGCAGACCTGTGCCCAAAAATAAGATATTTTTTAGCACAGGTTTTGGCGTCCGTTCCTCGTGGGTGTCGCTACGAGTAACTAGTACGGGGATGGTGCATTCCACGCACTCCCTTGTGAGTGGTAAGGGTCGTGATATGCATGATAATCCAGTGTTGTCGCAAGTCGTAGGAAGGTCCTCTGGGCACAGGCTCGTCTGCAGGCTCAAACATCTCGTGGATTACTACATAATTTAAACGGTGCGTTGTCGTCTCGGCGTTGGGTCTGACGTCGAAATGGGGTTGGTTGGTGACGATATTCAGTTTCTACGATATCCATATTATATGATGATAGGTTATGAAGTGTATATGCTAATGAAAACGTCTTAGTGAGTCATTTAAATTATGGACCAGGTTTAATTTTAGACTCTTAGTTCGCTATGATCAATGGCTCTGATACCAATCTGTCACACCCCGCCAAGACGGAATCGCGAGGCATAACGTTCATGATTTCAAAAGCATATGATTATCGCAAACACATACAAATTAGTTGGATACTGAATTAAAATTAATGTTTACAAACCAAAGTAATTGTTTTTAAAAATACAAAAGATACGATATTTTGGAAAATATGACTCATCTACGATGAGTTATATTGAAAAATCCCCAAAATAGTATCCATCCATAAGTGCATGATACCTACTAGACGTACGTCTTGACTCCGCGCTTAATTCCCTGCAAAAATTACTTAAAATGTGTCAACACTAGGTTGGTGAGTTCACAAGTTTTACTTAATCACATGTTAATAATCCAATTTGTTCAAAAACCATTACAGGTATATATAGTGAATAAGTGATTAATAAATAAATGATCGACCTATTTGTAAACTAGCTAGTTTTACAACAGATTATGTTCATACATAAGCCTTTTAACCAATCCTGACAAAGTGAAAGCTCCCCCTCCCCGCTTCTCATGAGCATGTGTTAAGACAATATGCGGTCAATTGGCCATGTGGACCCCAGGTTAGCGCGACTATCCACGACCGGGGGTGTCAATCCCAAATAATACTATTCATAGAATCTCAACATTTCCTCTCTAATGGTTAATAATTGTGTTGTGTTGTGCATTGTTCTAGGGGGGCTTTATTGGGCCCTTAATAGTACTTATGCAACCATAGTTTTTCGGTCATATTAAATTGTTGTCATCAAAATAGTTTAAGTATGTTCCTCCCCCCAAAATATTTAAAAACAGTAAAAATGGGCCGTGAATACTCACTTTATATTCTTGGATGCTAGGAGTTATATTTGATCCTATTAGACCTCGTCTATTTGTACATTAGTTACACGAGGGTAATTATGTGTTAAGACTTACTCGTCTTGAGTGCAATTGTTTACTAGCTTAAGTTTATCCGGTTAAGGATATGTTTATTTTAAAACAAAATGTGTTTCGTGATGTGACCCATTGGTAATTATTATCCATTTCTTGATATTTATATATATTTACACACACACATGAGAAATTTACACATGAATGACATAAAGATGACACGTTACGATCGTCACATAATTATATTTTTGCCCAACTATATACTATTTAAAATCACAGTCCATTATTGTCGTGATCAAGCAAAATAATGCGCTATTATTACTATATTTATTCCTTTACTATTTAATTTCGTAAGGTAACACACGATTAATTCCAAAGACTTAGTAATCTAGAAATTTTCAAGACGTACCTATTAACCCACAATTCTACACGTATTATGTCATACCATATTTCTAACTTTACCATTTAAATAATTTATTAATTGAAATACTTATTTTAACACTCTTGATGGTTATATTTACTAAAATAAATATTTGGGTTTTATAATATTCGTTTTTGTTATAAAAGTACCTTTTATATTTGATCATTTTTAAAACGTCCTTATTATATATAGTTTACTACTTTTATCAAAACATATCCAAAGTCAAGGTCGATAATTTCATAAAAAAGTCATTTTTACGAACAAAGGTTGAGCCTTAAATTTATACCTACTAATACGACCATTTTAATCATAATAACAGTTTAAACCATATCTTTTACCAAATTACTTATTAACAAAGAGTACACATTTTTATCTTTGATAAATATACTATTTTAACGTACTATTTTCATATTTACTTGCATTTCCAAACATATAAAGTAACATAAAACAATATAAACATATTTTTCACATACAATTTAGATCTAGATTTTGATGACAAATTTAATCTACATACATATGTACGAGTCTACCTATATACTTTTCGGTTTTTCATACACGTCTATATTTTCATATCTACGCATTTTAGCACAAGTTAGATCATCAAACTTCCATAATTAACTATATGTATATATTCGAATACTAATTTTTAACACTTATATTTTAGAAACTTTTATGGACAAACACTAAATATACGACTACATACGTATTTGTGTACATACACATACTCCACAATTACTCATGCTTAATTATCTCATAAAATTTTATAACACAACAAATCATACATATACACATACGACACACACATGCATGTATGAATAAATCTATGTTTTAAACTTGAATTTAGTACACTTTCTTTGTTATATTACTTATGTTTAGAAAAATTCATAAAAATATCCCCATTTTATGATGAACAAAACGCATGTTAACCCATAGTTTCAAAAGAAAAGACATGAATTCAAGGATTAAGTCGATGGAATTCTTACCACTAGACAAAGCTAAGGAAGATTTTGAAATAGCCTCTAAGGAGGCTTGAGTAGTTTCTAAAAGCTCCAAACACCCTCGTAAACTCTTTGAATCTTGGAAGCTCCACTTAATCTTCACTAAAAAGAGCTTGTAATTTGAAAAAGCATGAAGATGGAGATATTGTTGTTGTTGCCGTATGAAAAGGAGAAAAAGAGGTGGATGGAGTGTGAAACTTGATCAAATGAGTAGAAGGTAAGGATATACGGAGTGTGTAAGAGAGGTGGAGTGTTCAAGGAGTTGAATGGGCATGCTTCTAGTCTTAACCAATTTAGTAGGAAAGAATTCAAGTGTGGGGGTGGGCCCACTTAATGTGGCCGTAAGATGTAAAATAGAAATGATGGAATTGGATTATTTTATTTTTAGGTGATTAAGTGGTGTAATTATGTAGACATTTTGATTATTAAGGCATTTAATTTTGTTAGTTTTCAAAATGGTGATTCAATTTGGTTCAATGCTCTTAATTGTAAAATGATAGTTAACTAGTTTGATAAAAAAAACATCTAATTGCTTGTTGCATAAGTCATAGATATGTTTAATATTATGTATGAATGTTTAAAGATGATATTATATGGTAAAACTTTGAAATTATGCCGTCATGGATTATTTTATGGAATGTGGACTTTAATCTTTGAAAATAAGTGTATAAATATAATATTGTGTGTTAAGGACCTTTGGACATTATCTATTACACTAATATAATCACCAACGTTTCTATAGGTCGGGTAAACGTGTACTGGCAATTCTCAAAATTACCCTAATATGTAATGTAATAATGCATGACTTTTCTAGACTTTAATGACCTGATCCATGCCATTAAGTTAACGAAAACTTGAAAATGTAAACATGTTTATGTTATATACGGATAGTGACCTGTTTTCTCGGGTGTCACATTCTCCCCGTGTTAAAATGAATTTCGTCCCGAAATTCAGTTGGTGCTATCCTGAGCTGGTGCTATGAAATGCTTGTCACCTAATTCCGCCCAACACAGCGGTGAACGACATTTGCGGCCGTATAAAGCTTCAAATGGAGCGACAAACGACTATAATAACGTTGGTGTGTTAGCTGTTATTATTGGAAAACTCGGCTAATGGAAAATTTGTATCCCAATTTCCTCCAAAATCTATTACACACGCGCGAAGCATATCCTCTAACGTATGAATGGTCCTTTCGCTCTGACCGTCCGTCTGTTGATGGTATGCCGTGCTCATAAAGAGGCATGTACCTAAAGCTTCTTGTAGGGGCTGTCATATCCTTGATACAAAACGACTATCTCTCTTATAGATAATAGAAATTGGCACTCCATGACTACCCACAATTTCCTTGATGTATAACCTTACAAGTTTCTCTGTCTTGTCAGTTTCTTTGATTGCTAGAAAGTGGGTGGATTTCGTTAATCGATCGACGATCAACCATATAGTGTCATATCCATTTGACGCCTTGGGTAATTTTGTAATGAAGTCTAAATAAACTGTTTATTCTTATAGGTGAGTGAAGTTAGAGGTAGAGCTATCTTAGAGAAATTTTCGATGTATCGACGATAGTAGCCGACTAGCCCTAGTAATTGACGCACTTTGGTCGGCGTTCTCGGTGCTTCCCAATTTTTTTTAATTGCCTCAATCTTTGAAGGATCTACATATATGCCTTTCTTATTGATAACATGTCCAAGGAAATGGATCTCTCGAATCCAAAATTCACACTTAGAGGATTTGGCATAAAGCTTCTCATTTCGCGGTAACTCCAAAACTACATTCAAGTGATCTTCATGCTCCTCCTTAGTTCGTAAGTATGTTAGTATATCATCGATAAACACGATCACGAGTTTTTCCTAGTACGGCTTGCACACTCAGTTCCTGAGGTCCATGAACACTACAAGTGCGTTGGTTAAGCCGAATGGCATAACTAGGAACTTATAGTGACTGTAACGAGTCCTAAAGGCCATTTTGGGTATATCTTCCTCTTGAATTCTCAGTTGATGATACCCTGAACGTAAGCTGATCTTAGAGTAGAAACTTGAACCTTGTAGTTGGTCAAATAAACCATCTATTCCGGGGAGCGGATACCGGTTCTTGAGTATGAGCTTGTTTAACTCCCGGTAGTCTATACACGTCCTAAAGGTTCTGTCCTTCTTTACGAACAGGACCGGGGCTCCTAAGGGTGAGAAACTCGGCCTGGCGAATCCTATATCAAGTAGCTCCTGTAATTGGCCCGACAGTTCTTGCATTTCGGAAGGTGCTAATCGGTAAGGTGATTGGGTAACTGGTGTGGCTCCTCGTACCAGGCCTATTCAAAATTCGACTTGTCTTGGTGGCGGTAGTCCAGGTGAATCTTCTGGAAATACTTTAGGGAAATCCCTAACGATAGGTATATCCTCAAGTCGACGATCTTGCTGCTCTTTCTCAACAACGTGAGCCAAAAATGCGTAGCAGCCTTTTCGTAAATACTTGCCAATCTTTCTAACTGTGAGTGTTCCCTTGTATTTACTATCACGATCACAGTTAAACCATACATTCACGACATCACCGTGTCCGCTTTTCCTAGATCGTTTGGTGACAATAACACAACTATTCTCACGTTCTCTCATAGAAACCCAATCCACCAACTCATCACGAGATGCGAACACCTGAAAACAACAATGGTATGTTTCGGGTAATGCCGGAAACCCGAGACATCTTGGACGGGTATGGGGTCGGGTAATCTAGTATGAGATTACTTTGTTTTTTCACATGTATATTATATATATTTATATTTTGTTTTCATTTTGATATGATTTTTAACATATATGAGTTACACGTTAATGGGTATATCCAACGGGTATTTTTATGAAACTAACAATTATGTATATAAAAACAATTATATTTAAAATTTATACTATAATAGATGATGCATATTTCTATTTGATCTTTAAAATACTGACAAAAAAAATACTCTATTAGTTTCATTATTTAAATTAAACCTAAACACACAAGTTTTATAGGCTTGTGTTCTGTTTTTGTGTCTAGAAATGAGACATTTATATATTTCCTCTTGCTAATATCATTAATTAAATATTTTCCTAAGCTAAAAAATCAATTACATATTTCACATTCCAAAAATATATATATTACATATTTATCTTTTTTTATTAAAATCAAAGAAATTAAATAAGATAAAATATTAATTATTAAATAAAATTATAGGAGCTGAAACTGATTAAATAAAATATTAAAAATTAAATATAAAATATAACACATCGAAGGTGTGGGGTTATCAAGGGGCGGACCTACCCTAGGGGTAGGGGTAGCCCCCGCTACCCCTCAACTACACGTAGTGCAAAAAAAAATGCTTTTTTACGACTTTATGTATCTTGTTACACCTGAGAAAAAATTACGTTACCCCTCAATTTTTTTTAAAAGCTCAACACTGAGCCCAAATGTTTTATTAAAACTCAATACCTCAAAGTCTCAATTCTCAAACCCAACTTACCCAAGCGGTCGTCCAAGAATAAAGAAAGAGAGCGTGAACTGTGAGAGCCAGAGGGGCGGGGATTTTTATATAACTTAGTATGTAATATATATGTTTTATGAAAAAATATATAATTGCTTTTTTAACTTACGAAAATCTGTAATTAGTTATCTTAGCAATGAAAAATATGTAAATCTCCTTGGAAATTAACACCATACATTCTTTAACATTTCGAAAATAAATACTTTGGTATTAAAAAAATGTGACATTGCAATTTCTATACGAAAAAGTAGCGATTTGTTATCCAAAATTAATCCTTTTAACCTATTAATAAATATACTTATACTTTTTATTGCTATCAATGAATATATTGTTTTTTTAAAAGTATTTGAATTATTTATTTGAAAAATAATAGAAGTAAAAGGCATAACAGCATGTTACGAGCCACTTGGAAACACATTCCGTCCATGTTTGAATGTCGGGAAAACTTCAAGTAAAATCAAAATCAAAATCAAAATCAATTATGAGTATACAGAGTAATTACGCTGTTGGTATTTTCAGGACTTCACGAATAATTGTTATTTTAACTTTTCAAATATACATGATAGTAAACATTATTGAAATGAGTTTTTTTTAATTTATATTCTTTAAAACTGAATTTAAATATAAACTGTTAGAAAATAGATTCGAAATTTAAATATGAACTGGTACTAACGGAATCAGAAGAAAGTAACGCTAATTCTTAGCATGATTCAGGTTGATTACAAAAATGTTGTAGTTTTATATGTAGACGTAGCGAAGTAAAAATCTTATTACTCTAATAAATTAAAATCTATTCAGGACACGTGTCACTCTCTGGTTATTTCTCATCTTTATTTTCTCAAATCTCTCTCCTATTAAATATAAGATTTTTTATTTCTCTCTCCTATTAAATAATAATCTTTATATTAATAAATATAATTACGAATACTTATTATTTAATTATAAATAGTTATTATATCATCAATCAAATAAACTTAATAGTAACTAACATTTATCAATTAAATTAAAAAATTAATACTCACTTGAAAAAAATGTTTTAAAAACTAACTTAACAGACCTTATAACTGTCACGACAAATTATATTTTTTTAAACATATTTTGACAAATGTGTTTGTTAATAAATTACATTATATTTTATTCAACCGATGTAATATACTGGTTTATTCAACCCGTGTATTACACGGGTTTCTAAAAATATAAAATTTTTATTACTAAATATATAACATTTTATTTATTTAACTCGTGTAATACACGGGATTAAAACCTAGTTATAAATATATACAAAAATGTTAGATATTGTAGTGTAATTTAATTAACTTGTTTGACTAACATGTATCATCATAAATCTTACTACTCTAATAAATGAAAATCTCTTAAGGACACGTGTCACTCTCTGGTTACTTCTCATTTTTATTTTTCCGCCTATCTCTCCTATTAAATATTAGATTTTCTTATTCTCTCTCATATTAAATAATAATCTTTATATTAATAAATTTAATTACGAATACTTATTATTTAATTATAAATAGTTATTATATCATCAATCAAATGAATATAATATGAACTAACATTTATCAATTAAATTAAAAAATTAATACTCAGTTGAAAAAAAATGTTTTAAAAACTAACTTAACAAACCTTATAACTTTCACGATAAATTATTTTTTTTTAAAACATATTTTGACAAATGTGTTTGTTAACAAATTGCATTATATTTTATTCAACCGATGTAATATACTGGTTTATTCAACCCGTGTACACGAGTTTTTAAAAATATAAAGTTTTTATTACTAAATATATAACATTTTATTTATTTAACCCGTGTAATACACGGGATTTTAACCTAGTCTATACTATATAATAAATAAAGGTTTTAGGATGACACTTGTCACTCACACATTCATCCTCATCATTTTTTTCCCGCCTTTCTCTCCTATAAATTGTACAATTTTCTTTAAAAAAAATTTATAATTTTTGTTTCCCGTATCTCTTTCCTATTAAATAATAATGATTTTCTATAATTACTTTTATAAAACGTTTTTTATTTTTATTTTTTAAATTGGTTTTTTCATAAACATTGTTTTTTAATTTGAAAACTACTTCATTCTTTTTATAAAATATTTTAAAAAAAATAATTATATAACATTTTAAGAATTTACAAATTTTTATTAAAACTGATGTTTTATAACAATTTGTATTTATTCAATCCATGTAATACATGAGTTTTAACCTAGTATCAAATAAGTAAAGAGATGCGGAGAGCACGTTTGTTTAAGTTTATTATGATATTAGGGGCGAAACCCTAATTTAACGGGGTTCAAGGGGCAGAGCCCTTGGCTGGGGTCGAGCTGCGAAAATATTTATTTCCACTAATATTGCTTCATTAAAAATTCATTTTAAAATGAATTTCTGGAAGGGGCAAAAGTGGCAAATTTAAAATTCAAGAACTTCCTAGGGCAGTTTTTAGACCTAATAACTGCAAATACTCTCCTGTGATTTTGGTCTCTCTTTTGGTTCGAATTCATCATACAACAGACCATACTTTGTTCTTCTAAATCTTTGAATCTTATCCGATCAATCATTTGGGTGAACCACCAAATAGATTTGATCTGAAAGTGTGATAACGCCTTTCAGATTATCCAAGCAGTAAGTTCGTTTCTGTAATTTCCTCAACAGGAAATTGGATTTTAGTTTCAATGATATTTAAACGAAAGTAAACATACGAACATAGGTGAACGAATATAAACGAACATTGATGAACGAACGTAAATGAGTGAACATAAACGAACGTAAATGAAAGAACGAGACACGTGCTCATGAATTAAATGAACAAAATTTGTATTCATTTTCGTTCGTTTTTTAAATGAACGAACATAAACGAACTTCTTGCCGAACGGTTCACGAATAGTTCACTGAACGTTCGGTTCGTTTACAAGCCTAATTACCTCTCGTAAGGACAATTACGAGTGAAATGGAGAAACATACTTTCGTTGTAAGCGAAATCAAATGGAAATATTGATAATTGTGTGAGTGAAGTTGTCATTGACAACAAAAGTAAAAGTTGAAGCTCAATTAATTGGTATTCTCATATTTTTCTCTCCTCGATTGTGCAACAACAGGTTGGATGAACACCCGTTCTCCGACTCTTTTTTATTATTATATGAAAAACCCAATTACAAGAATCAAATCTAATCACATATTTATAATCAAAATAGCTTCACTCCAAAGCAATTAACAACCTATTCTAATTCTAAACAAACTCCAAACATATAGGTCGACCTTCTAATCCTTTGTTCTGGCCGACTCTAATTGAACAAAGCAATTAATAAAACTTTACTAATCCAACAATTGAGTTATGACAAGATTACTTCAACAATCACCCTCTAATCTTGTCTTGGACTTATTATCTTTTCACAGCAATGTCGGCACTTCCTCATCTCGAATTAAATTCACCACTTCCTTCTTGGGACACTCGCTTGCATAATGTCCATACTCATTGCAATTAAAACATCTGATTTTACTTTTATCCAAATTTCGGTTTCCTCGACCTCTTCCACCATCTCTACCTCGTCCACGGTTACTTTGACTTACGCACCCTCGTCCACGACTTTCACAACAGAGCTCGCCTTTCTTTAAAATTTCTTGTCCATCAGCTTTAGAAAGTAGCTAGAAACTTTCCTTGATTGTATTCTTTCTAATCGGGATCTTTAATTCGTTCTTCATATGCCTTCAGTCTCCCAACATGCTTCCTCAAATGGCATGGAATTGATTTTAAAATATTGTTCAAGAGTAGCAACAATCTAAAGGTACTTTTTTGGGACTGAGTTAAGTAGCTTTCTCACGATAACTCCATCATCAAATTTTGAACCAAACCAAGGTTCCTAAACTTGGCAACTAAGCCACTTAATTTTACCGCCAACTCATCCTTAGACTCGTTGTCTTTCATTTTCATCAACTCTAGCTCATTTCTTAGTGTTTTCAAACACTCTTTTTGCACTCGTTCAGCTCCAAGGTATCGAACTCGAATTGCTTCCCACACATCTTTCCCATTGTTATACCTTGCAACTTGAACCAAAATATCCTTGGTAGAGCTTGAAAAATTACCGCTTTTGTTGTACGGGTTTTTCCTTCTATCCACTATTGCTCCCGTCACCGGATTTTAGGCATCCCAAAGGCCTTGAGCTCTTAAGATCGTCTCCAACATGATTGACTAACACATATAGTTTACGTTCGTTAGTTTTGCACATTGTAACGAGCCATTACCTTATTTATTCGTTTGCACGATTTCACCTCCACCGCGTGCTCCTTCTGTCATAATTCAAACTTAAATCTTTTTGTTTGAGAAACACCTGATCACATCCACACCTAATACCAATTGGAGCTCAATTAATCGGTATTCTCAAATCTTTCTTTCCTCGATCGTACAACAACAGGTTGGATGAACCCCATTCTATGACTCTTTTTTATTAATATATGAAAAAACCAAATACAAGAAATAAATCCTATCACCTATTTATAATCAAAATAGCTTGACTCCAAATGCAACTAACAATCTATTCTAATTCTAATCAAATTCCAAACATATAGGCCGACCTTCTAATCCTTTGCTCTTACCGACTCTAATTGAACAAAGCAATTAATAAACCTTTACTAATTAAGCCCTCGAACAATTGAGTTACTCCAACAAAAGTTAGAATTCAAAAACAACATATGATCTACAGGTTAAATGATTAAAATCCACTTTTTAAAACATATATAATTGAATTAAAAAACGTCTCGAAAAACCAAACTCCAATTTAGAATCAATGTAAGATATAAATTTAGATTTTTCACAAATCACATATCATTATTTAACACATATTTCCAATCAAACCATGATGATTAAAAAAGAAATTAGTGTAATTACGTGTCATTTTGTTTTTTAAACAAAGAAGAATACAAGAACACCCTGGAGATAGACCCACTTTCCAAATAATTGATTTTTCTGTTATTAATCAATCACCACTCCCCTCACCATATCTCCAAAACCTAAACCCAAATCACCATGAAACTTTTCAATTAAACTCCATCACCATTCTTTATTTCCAGAAATGAAGATCACATTCACATTCACACTCATCACCACCGCTTGCATTACCATCCTCCTCCTCCTCGTCCCCCTTGTTTCCAGCGACGAAATTTCGTCACTAATGTCTATCAAATCCGCCATTGCTGATTCTTTAAACTATCTCAACGACTGGAACACTTCATCCTCTTCATCACATTGCAACTGGACCGGAGTTTCATGCAACCAACATGGCTTTGTTGACAAGCTTGATCTTTCAAACATGAACCTCACCGGAAACATTTCCGACGATTTCCAGAACCTTTATCATCTTTCGTTTCTGAACTTATCTTCCAATGGGTTTTCATCAATTTTACCCAAATCGTTTGGGAACATTAATTCACTTGAAACCATTGACGTCAGTCAAAACAACTTCGTCGGAGAGTTCCCGGAATTTTTCGGAACACAGCTGAAAACCGTCAATGCTTCCAGTAATAACTTCGCCGGATACCTCCCGGAGTCTCTTGGAAACGTAACGTCACTCGAAACGATTGATTTTCGCGGGAGTTTCTTCGTGGGGTCGATTCCAAAGAGTTTTAAAAACCTGCAAAATTTGAAGTTTCTTGGACTCTCCGGGAATAATCTCACCGGAGCTATACCTCCGGAGATCGGTCAGCTTTCGTCTTTAGAGGTTATCATTATCGGTTACAATGAATTCGAAGGTTCAATCCCGCCGGAGATCGGAAACCTTACGAATCTACAGTACCTGGATTTGGCCGTCGGAGCACTCACCGGAGCAATCCCAAAGGAATTGGGTTTGCTTAAAAAACTCACCACAGTTTACATTTATCAGAACAGTTTCCATGGAGAAATTCCGGCGGAAATTGGGAATCTCTCGTCGCTGGTTTATCTGGATCTTTCCGACAACCAATTTTCCGGTGAGATCCCGGAAGAATTAGGTAATCTACAGAGCTTAAAGTTGTTGAATCTGATGTGCAATCAGCTCACAGGATCCATTCCAAGTAGCATCGGTGAGTTGCCAAATTTGGAAATACTTGAATTGTGGAAGAATTCATTCACAGGTTCGTTACCGGCGAAACTTGGAATGAATTCGCCGTTACAGTGGTTGGATGTTTCTTCAAATTCATTATCCGGCGAGATTCCGGTGGGATTGTGTGATTCCGGGAACCTCACAAAACTGATTCTCTTCAACAACTCGTTTTCGGGTTCTCTCCCCGTTGGTATTTCGACTTGTTCTTCGTTAGTTCGAGTTCGAATTCAGAATAACAAATTTTCCGGTACGATTCCGGCTGGACTTGGAAGCTTGCCGGAGCTACAACGGTTAGAAATATCGCATAACAATTTAAGTGGTAAAATTCCTCATGATCTCACTTTGTCGAGTTCGCTTTCGTTCATCGATGTTTCTTCGAATCGTCTTGAGTCGAGTTTGCCTTTTGATATACTATCTATGCCCAATCTCCAAACGTTAGTTGTTTCAAACAACTATTTGGATGGGGGAATCCCGAGCCAGTTTCAGGATTCCCCGTCTTTATCTGTGCTAGATTTATCATTCAATGGTTTCTCCGGTGAAATCCCGAAGAGCATAGCTTCATGCCAGAAGCTAGTGAATTTGAATTTAAGCCACAATCGGTTCACCGGAGAAATCCCGACATCGATAGCAAGTATGTCGATGTTGTCTGTTCTTGATCTGTCGAACAACTCATTCGTCGGAAAGATTCCCGACACTTTTGGGAGCTCACCGGCTCTAGAAACCGTCAATCTCTCTTACAACAAGCTAGAAGGACCGGTCCCGGACAACGGGATGTTAAGGACGATAAACGCGAATGATTTAGTTGGAAACGACGGTCTTTGCGGAGGTGTACTTAAGCCGTGCTCGAACACTCGAAGCGCTAATTCCAAGCGAAAGAACCTTCGTGTTCGTCATGTCATTTACGGATTCCTTTTCGGGGTTTGTGTGATTTTAACCATTGGGATAGCGGCGTTCACGGGGCGGTGGTTGTACCGGAGATGGTTTCTTTACGGGTTCTTTGATGGATGGCTTATAAAGAGGGGTATGGAATGGCCATGGAGACTCATAGCATTCCAAAGACTTAATTTCACAAGTGCGGATATCATGGCTAGCATCAAGGAATCAAATGTGATCGGAATGGGTGGAAGTGGGATCGTTTACAAGGCCACGATCCACCACCCGTCGCACTCCGTGGTGGCGGTGAAGAAACTGTGGCGGTCGGAGCCGGATATTGAAAACGGGGATGACTTATTTGTAGAAGTGAATCTTCTAGGTCGACTACGACATCGGAACATAGTGAGATTATTAGGCTATCTCCATAACGAAACCGATGTTATGATGGTTTATGAGTACATGCCTAACGGGAACCTTGCGGAGGCGTTACACGGGAAACATTCGGGGAGAATGTTGGTCGATTGGGTGTCGAGGTATAACGTCGCGCTAGGTGTCGCCCATGGTTTGGCTTACCTTCACAATGACTGTCATCCGCCCGTTATCCATCGTGACGTAAAATCAAACAATATTCTTCTCGATGCCGATTTTGAGGCTCGGATCGCAGACTTTGGATTGGCACGGACCATGGTTCGAAAGAACGAGACCGTCTCAATGGTGGCTGGATCATATGGATATATCGCTCCAGGTTAGTTCCTTAGGTTCATACAAAGCATCAATCTTAACCCGTTTACTTATAAATAGATTTATATAATACCATATCAAATTTATCAACTAAGATATTTAGTTAAAATAGACCTAGTCAAACCGGTTTATATAAATAAGTTTACTTTTAATGCAAACGACTTACTAAATCACTTTATTCAATAAAAAAAACTAAAGTAATATGATATCGTTATAGTTTTTCTAATATAACGTTAATGAGAAGATAAGAAAAAAGTATTTCAGGTAAACCTGTGTTGACCTCACGTGTATAAAAAGTTATTGGTTTTGACTTGTCATCGAACTCTTGTCTATTTTGAGACGTATGTCTTTTTATCGTCATGAATTTAATCAATTGCATTTGTAACACTAAATTTTTTGATACTACAACAGAATACGGCTACACATTGAAGGTGGATGAGAAAAGTGACATATACAGTTTTGGGGTGGTGCTTTTAGAGTTATTAATAGGGAAACAACCGTTGGACCCGTCATTTGGCAACTCGGTGGATATTGTAGAATGGGTTCGGAACCGGATGAACAAAAGAGAATTGGAAGGTACATTGGATCTTGAAATAGGAGGAGAATGCAAATATGTGCAAGAAGAAATGCTTTTGGTGCTAAGAATTGCACTTTTATGCACTAATAAGCTACCAAAAGAGAGACCTTCAATGAGGGATGTGATCACAATGCTTGGAGAAGCGAAACCACGACGAAAAAGCGTTTGTGATGATATTGGTGCAAAAGAGAAGCCTATTTTCAACAACTCGCCGGTCGTGGGACTTTTATAATATGCATTACTCACAGCTAAACAAGTTTGTTAACTATTCTCTATTCAAATGAAGAAGATACGAGTCGAAAATTCATCGGTAGAGTGGTTCAACGTATTTTGGATTCAATGTGGTGTTGAAATGATGTAATTTAGATTTTTGAGTCAAACAAGCGTTGTAAATTATTGTTATGCATAATATCGGAATCCCTTTTGTAGATTTTGGGGGAAATGTAATTGTTGAAACCATAAATAACCATTTAATATGGTTTTAAGCTTGTTGTATTTAGTAGAAATAACATACGGTTTTACTAATAATATAAACCTACAATTGTTTTTGTGGTGATTTTTATAGTTCAGTAAATAAATTAGAAAAAGAAAATAAAAATATGTAGGTAAGATTATGTGAATTTCATCACTCTTTTTAATAAGGGTTTTTTTTAATAGATGCTAATTTGATTGCATATCTATAAGGTTTGTGAGAAAGAAGGTTTTTTTGAACGTGGAGGTTTCGTTTATTGGGGGGAAGTGGCTTTAGTTTGAGTTCAAGTCTTTCAAGGGATGCATGAAGTTCAAACAAAGTGAGGAGATTAATTGTAATTTCAAGAGTTAAGCACAATACCCAAGAATTTTTTAGTGAATAAAATGTTGGCCTTGTTGGGAATAGTATGCCCAAGTAACGATATCTGAGAGTGATTCTATGATGTGGATCGATCGGGATTCACTTGTTAAAAGAAAACAGAGAAGAAACCAGAAGAAAGTAGATAGAGTGTAGACCATTTTTATAATTTTCATTCATAATTAATTCAAATACTACTTGACTATTTATAGCCTTCCAAATAAATAAATACGAACCTACTACTAACACCACCACTAATTAACTACTGACCCACTAATTAAAATAACAACCCACTACTTTAACATGTAAATAACTAATTTGACTCAAAAATATACCAAGTGACTCTTGCATGACTAAAGACTAATTGACCCATGTCTTCTTACTGCACTTCCATTGTCATGATCACCTCATCATCTCCTACGTCTACGTGCATACTCACGTGTGGCACATAACATTCTACTAAGGTAGGATTTAAAGGGTTGCACCATGAGCAACGTATGATAAGTTTAGCCTTACAATAGTGGACACAATGTAACATGATACATTGATTGACTTGAATGAACAAAGAAAAATGAAGATTGTTACCATCTCAAGACAAACAGTACTATATGAACACCAACATGTCATAACCATGATTAGTTATACTATAGGGACCCGACTCCACAAGTTGACATGAGTGGACAAAAACCTAAAAGTTCCTAGACAAAAAACATTATAAGGAGGTGTCAACAACTATATACACCATCTTCTTTCATTCTGACCAGATTCCTTAGTGTTCACAAAAATTAACGAAATATTTATGATGTACCACGTGGTAAAAGTTGTGTTTATAATGGTTGATCTTAGCATGGTTCTAGGATTGACTATAGTGATCAAGAAGAGTAAGGATGGTTGTTAGCTTATTTATGTTCCAAACATATTTCTTTAGTGTTTTCCTTGCTCATTATAATCATGAATGTTTATTGAAATATTTCTCATGAAAATTATGGAACTCTGAGGCACAAAACCAACTTTCTTGGAACTCGCATAAGATATATACATCATGAAGATGTCTCCATCGCTTGTTGTTCTCTGTAACGTCCCAAAATGAATAAACCAAATAAATGAAATAAGGTCGAGACTTATAACACGGGTTTGAATGGAAAGGATAAGAAGAAAGGAAATGGGTTGGACTTGGACTCCTCCTTTATCTCTCATGGGCTATGGAGCCCACCCATATAAGGGTTTTAGGGCAGCCACAGTCCAACTCCAACACATTTGCGCAAGTTCTAGAGAGATCGCGGGTTAGAGAGAGAGAGAGAACAAGGGAAGACGGCTCAAAAGCTCGGGGATCTTTAGTCACCATCACAACAACGAGTAGCAACAGAAATCGGACCCCAAGAGGTAACCATCTTTTCTAAATTTGAATTTTGTGAATATGGGGGTTTTGGGTTAGTTTTTACGTATGGAACTTAAAACAAATCATAGATCCAGGCTCATTAATTGAAATGGAACGTTTTGAACGTAAAACGTTCAAAGCTTGAACGGCTTGAAAACATAGCCGGAATTTCTAGGGTTTTGGGGAAAAGGCCTGCACATGCGCCAAGTTCGCCTGATGCTCCAAGGGCGAACTTAACGTCTTCGCCAATGCATATTCGCCTAAATCAAAGTAGCGAACTTACCATATATTCGTCTAAGCCAATGAAGTGACTTTATCATATGTTCGCTTAAGTCAAGGTGGCGAACTTGACTCATGTTTGCCCAAGTCAAGATGGCCAACTTGACTCATGTTCGCCTATTCCAAAGGGTGAACATAGTGTTTGCCAACTCTAAAAGATAGAATGTATCTAGTGTCGATTAGGTCGGTAATCTTATCTTGTATTGTATGAATATACGGATTGTGTGTGATACCTAGTGACGCTCATTGACCGGATACTGTACTCCAAGAACCGTTTATCAGATTAGTTCTATGTGCCCTCTATGCGTTACGTGCAAATGATTTTAAATGTTTTGGGGTTGAAGTGTATACATGTAAGATAAATGATAAGGTGAGAAAAGGCAGAAAGATCATTGTTATTGAAGTGGGTCAAGAGCAAAGTTGTTGATAACGTGAGAAAAAAAGAGAGAAAATGGACAAACTAATTCTATTATTCATCTTCATATATATATAAACGATCCAACCTAAAACTCTAAGCCCATAAATATTTGGCTGGGGCATAAAATAGTCAGTATTTATAACAATTTCAACTTCATAGTAGTATTAATAATAATAGTTTAGAACAAATAAACCGCCCTATTTAAGACCAAATGGGCCCAAATAGGATCAGAATTACAGGAACTGGGCTATTTTAGATCTGTTTGTGGCCTGGGCACCAAGTTAACAAATATTTTTGTTGTTTAACGAACTTCATTTAAAACATTAGTAAAAAGAATGAAAAGAAAAAAAAAACTTATCCATTATTAAAGCTTGATAGGCTTCAAACTCTTTCTAAACCCAAATCAAGAACTTGATCAATCAACATAAAACATTTGTTAATATTCAAATTCATTTATTTTCCCTCCAAAAAGATGGAAAAACAAACATCTAATTAAAAAAGAAACTCTACAATAAAGATCCCTAATTAAACATCTAAAACAACCTACTGAATTCCATTTTTACCAGCATTTGATGATGAAGAGTACAACAGCCCTGAAGCAGAAAAACTCGAGTTATTGCTTTGGATGTACAAGCACTTCATTGCATCGCTTGACGGGCCTTCACTCGCTTTACGGGGTTCTTCTCCATTGACACCTGCACACGATGCTTTGAGTGTCATTTTGGGCTCGGGTTTTGAACCCTCTTCTCTATCGAGACGTATTTCTTTCAACATTGCTTCAATGTCTTTCATGGAAGGCCGGTCATCAGGGGCTGGTGCAACGCAAAGTAAAGCCACGCCTAGGGTTTGCATCATCTCCTCAAGCTCAGGTTCGGGCCGGGTCTGCAGGCTCGTATCCAGCACTTCAACCCCGCCTCGTTTCTGTCTAACCCAATCCACGATGTGCAGCCCGTTTTCTATGGTGGGGTCTATTGGCTGCTTACCCGTTAATACTTCTAACATAACCACACCAAAGCTGTATACATCGCTCTTTTTTGTTACGTTCATCATGTACCCAATCTCTGCATTTTTATCATAAGCTTCATTAAGCCACAACTAAAATAAGTTTGGATTTTGACAACCAAAACTTTGACCATAAGAACGAGACGTGACAAAAAATTTAACCTGTTGGGTGAACTCGGGTTTGTATAACCTTGATAAAAGGTGAAACCGGTAAGATACAAAAAAGAAAAACTGGACAAAGGTGAAAACGGGCCGAGTCATCCGCGTTGCTATTAGCAAATACATAGGGCTTAAAAGTTCATTAAGAATTTGAGCCGAGTACTTATAAACTAGAACTCGACCGGCTACATGTTTTCATGCTAATATATGCATTTGACCCTTGAATTACTCCATACATACTCAACCAGTTTTCAACCCTAAATTTTAAATAATAAAAAATGGTTAACTGCATAAAAAAGCATCCAACTTTGACTCCATTTAAATAAATTTTTAACAATGAACAATCATTTTAAGTCATTAACCAAAAAAAATGGTAACTTTGAACACTACAGAACTAACCTGGCGCGATGTAACCAAAAGAACCAGCAACCGTGCTTGAAGATCGAGCAAAATCTCTATCATCAGCAAGTTTTGCTAGACCAAAGTCAGCAATATAAGGTTCAAAATCGAGCCCGATAAGAATATTATTCGCCTTAATATCCCTATGAACAATCGGTGGCACACAGTCATGGTGTAAATATGCCAATCCTTGAGCTGAACCCAAAATTATCTGAAACCTTAAATTCCATTCCAAACAGCAACCAATATTTCCATGAAGAACACTGCCTAAACTTCCATTAGGCATGTAATCATACATAAGCAGTCTTGTGTTTTGATTCCAGCAACAACCCAAAAACCGAACTATGTTTTTGTGTCGGATTAAACCGAGGGTTTTGACTTCAGTTGAGAAAGAATCACGAACTGTGCTCGAGGGCGCACAATCTTTTTCACAATATGTAGTTGCCATTGTTGTTGGCCATAGTTTTTTGACAGCAATCACCTCACCATGATCAAGATTTGCTCGATAAACTACACCTGAACACCCTTTTCCAATCACATTAGTTTCAATCAGACAACTTAATATTTGATCGACTCTAAAATTAAGCTTTTGAAACGGTGTGAATTTCCAATTCGATGAACTCCAGTTACCGGTTTCAGAATCAGTATCTTGAGGTTTACCTTTAGGAACTCGGTAAACAGCTATTAAACCAAGAATTACTAACCCCACAGCTGCTGTTGCTAATAACGCGATAACGACTTCAAGTTTCTTCGACTGTGTAACACCCCTTTTGTTCGACGTTCCTGTTACACCAGTTTGACCAAGGAAACAAGACTTATGTCCTAAAGGGCATAACCCTTCATTTCCCGCCAATTCTTGGGCCGATAACTGGTGGAAAAGCTTGTTGTCAGGGAGAAAACCAGTAAAATTATTGTAAGAAACGTTTAACGACACAAGATTCACCATCCCAGAAAGCGCCATTAAGTCTCCCGTGAGCATGTTATGTGAAAGATCTAGGGCCGAAAGCTTGTTTAATGAAGAAATCTCAGGAGGGATTTTACCATTTAAGGAATTCCAACTTAGGTTTAAAGAGATATCTAATGCAACCAAACTGCAAAGCTCAACCGGAATGTTACCAGAAAGCCTGTTACTACTAAGATCAAGAAACTGTAGATTTGAGCAATGGGCAAGTGATGTAGGAATCAATCCAGAAAACGAATTTCCACTAATTACAAGTCGGTTTATGAAAGCCAATTGCCCGAGGGTATCAGGAATTTGACCCGAAAAATGGTTGTTTGAAACATCTAAAGCTTGAAGGGTGGTTAAAGAAGCTAATGAGCTAGGTAAAGTACCAGAAAGAGTGTTATTGCTAAGATTCAGCATTTGAAGACGTGTGCAATTCCCGATTTCATTTGGGATTGCTCCTGTGAGATAGTTTTCAGATACATCAAGAAAATCAAGATCTTCAAGAAGCCCAATTTCCCTAGGAATTTGCCCGCTAATTTTGTTATTTACCAGCCTTAATCTAATCAGTGAACTACAATTCCCAATAGAAGAAGGGATTGAACCCGAAATGAAATTCGAAATCAAGAGAAGTTTTGTTAGGTTCTTCAATTCAAACAAACCCGAAGGTAAACTACCAGTGAGAAAGTTATGAGATAAATCAAGAGACTGTAAACTCTTCAAGCCTGCCATTGTTGAAGGTATTATTCCTTCGAGTTTGTTCTGCCACACAAAGAACACTGACAAATCCGGCAACATCCCCAGCTCAGCTGGGATTGAACCTGATAACATGTTTCTATCTAGCTGTAACTGGATCAAATGAGTACAATTTGAAACAACAGGTGGGATTGAGCCTGATAGATTGTTGTTACTCAGCATTAACTCTTCAAGATCAATGAGATTTCCAAGTGAAGCAGGAATTCCACCAGAGATATAGTTTAAAGAAAGATCAATAACTTTTAAACTTGTACAGTTACCAATCTCTGATGGAATTGAACCCACAAGATTGTTTTGCCACAATAACATCTTTTCCAACTTGTGAAGATTTCCCAACTCAGATGGAAGTGAACCAGAAAGATCATTTTCATATAAATACAAATCAGTAAGCTCAGAACAGTTCCCAATTTCCTTTGGGATTTCTCCTGTAAGCAGTGTTGTATAAACGGACAAAATTTGAAGCTTGCTTAGACTACCCAAAGAAGAAGGAATTGATCCAGAAATCTTAGTGTCAGCAAGACCCAAAACTTTTAAATTTTGACAGTTACCCAACTCATAAGGGATCTTCCCAGATAAATCTTTATTCCCTCCAGCCCTAACAACCTCTAACATCCGAAGATTAGCTAGCTCAACAGGAAGGTTCCCAGTTAAAAAATTATCAAACAAAACAAGATTCTTCAAGCTAGAACAATTACCAATCTGTTGTGGGATGAATCCAGTGAGTTGATTGGAGTTCAATACCAAATCTTGGAGGTTGAAAAGCTTGGAGATTGTCATTGGAATAGTCCCCTCAAGTCTGTTGGAACTTACATCAAACACCTGGAGTGCACTGTATTCTCCAATCTCATCCGGTATCTTTCCGGTTAAATTAGCACCGGAAATAACGAGAGTATCTAGGAATTTCAGAGATGAAAAGTTGGAAGGAAAAGGAAGGGCTAATTCGACATTACGAATGTTGATCTGGGTGACGTAATTTTGCGAAGAACAAGTGACGTAAGACCAGTTACAAGGGTTTTGATCAGACGGATTCCAGTTTGAAAAAGAGGAATGTGGTGATGACGACGAATGAAGCCATGAAAGCAAAACAACAGCTTCATCGTTTGAAGCATGAGCAACAAAAACAAGAATTGATAGGAGCAACAAGAGGTAGCGGTGGTTGTGCCCTAACATCGGCATCTGCAAATGAGGCTCGATTCCCAGATTAAACATCTCGATTCCCTCTATACACAAATATATTACTTTGAAGGGAAGCAAGACACATTGACCTGAACTCCATTATTGCCCTGTACCTCGGGGTTCTGCAATTTCTTGATGTGTGTTAACAAGTGAAGAAGTGCAATGTATAACATATTGCCCGAGTATCGGGAATGATGAGATCATGTGCGAGGATGGTGGGCTTTGCTTGGTTTTCTTCAATGGCGAATTGTATAATATATTGGGTGATGTTCATGAGTGTACTGCATGTGCTCTGGCTTAAAAGTTCAACGTCTGTCTGTTTGTGTTTTGATACTTGCGTCTTATTTGAATTCGTTAACATGTAATGAATTAAAACATGTTTTTTTAAGGGTCTAATTGTAAAAATATTTACTAAGGTCATCCGGTATATCGGGTATTATCACGGCGTCCCTTTGTATTTGTCGAAATCACGTCGTGATTTTTAACCAACACCGCCCCTCATAAAAAAAAGCACGATGTCGTCCTACGCCGTAAAAAAATCACGTGAGCAAATTGATTTTTTCAAAAAAATACTACCGTTGAACGGTAGTATTTTTATACCGTTGTAAAAAAATAAATAAATAATAATTAATAATATTAATTTTACTCACTATAAATACCCAATTTTTACTCCATAATATTCACACTTCTACTCACCAATCTTCTAAATAGGTGGAGTTGTAAACTTATTTATTAAAATTAGAGTTTTTCTTTATTTTTAACAAATCTACCATCATTTTTTTAAACGTTCATTGTAAGATCATTCGTTTTGTTCAATGTTTTGTTTAACACCGTTCGTTTTTTTTAAACATTATTTTTAAAACCATTCGGATTTTTTAAACATCTTTTTAAAACCGTTCATTTTGTCTAAACGTCATTTTTTTAAATCATTTACTTTTTTTTCTAAAGGTGTATCTTAATAATTTAGTTGTTCTCTTTTCAAATTTAGCTAATAATCATACATAATCATTAAAATACTTGATTATGCAAATGTTGCATGCTTTTACTCTATTTTATAATAATAAAAAAAAATCGAACTGTTAAGTTTTCATTCCTAAGGGCATTTTATAATCAGTTAAAGTTTATTTTATTAGTTAGTAATCAGTTTATAAAAAGTAAAATGTAAGTTTACAATCAGTTTATAAAACCAGTCAGTTTATAAAAAGGTGAAAAGTGTTTAAAAAAACGTGTATGACAAGCTAACGGTGTTAAAAAATGAACTTTTTTATTAGATTAGTTAAAAATAAGAAAATAAAGAAAACACTCATTTTGATAAATAAGTTTTCAACTAAACCTATTTGGTAAATATTTTTTCAATGTGGTTTTTTATTTCTTGTGATTTTCATTCCTTATGAGATGGGTGTTTTTTTTTTCATTCCTTCAAATAATGAAATTATTATTTTTTAATTAATAACCGAACCATGACCCGACCCATGACTAGAACCATGACCTGACCCATGACCCGAACCAAGGACCGAACCATGATTTGTCACGTGTCCTGAACTATGGACCGACCATGACTTGACCCATGACCCATGACTCAATCCATGCCCGGACCCATGATTTGAACCATGACCCGACCCATGCCCTGAAACATGCCTCGAACCATCACCCGTGTCATGACCCGACCCATGACCCAATCTATGCTCTGACCCAGACCCGTCCCATTACCTGACCCATAGTATAAATTTATTAATTACAAATATTTTATTTTTCATTGTCAGTATTGGTATTATCGGAACTCATGTCGGTATTCGCTTTTATGTTTTTCAACGACCAAAACCGGTAATTTTTTATTTTGTTTTTTTTCTTTTTTTATTATTTAGTTTTATGCTTCTTTTTTATTAATATTATTTTTACCATTAAGTCTACGTTTCCATTTAAATTTTATTAACGATGGGCCCAACACCCACCTCGAAGCGCGAGTAGAACCATCTACTGTATATATAATAGAGATTGGAGGGATAAATGGGTCTTTTTACACAAAATTATAACGCTTTGTTGTAAGACGCCTCCCTCCTAGAGGTGCACAAATCGGGTTGGGCCCCGGTTCTTGGTGGATCAGGTAGATTTTTGACCGGGTAGGGTCCGGAACCGGTTTTGAGGAATCCTACCCGGTGGAACCGGTTAGGGGAGGGTCGGGTCGGGTCCGGTTTGGGTATGAAACCGGTTCCGATCATTACCAAACAGTTATATTTTTACAAACAATAACACTATAAATATAATTCAATATCAACCATATTTTACACACAAAATTTTACTTCACTCTTAACTAACAAAAATGAACTTTTGGACCGAAGACAAGGAGTATGGCTTGGCCCTTGCGATGGTAGACGTTAGGAGAGAGACTTCAAGTAATGAGTTATCAAATCCTGATTTATTATGGGATCGCAGCATACAAAGGCTTAAATAAAGTCAAAGTGGCATAGTATCGTTAGTGGTTGAGAGGTTTCACACAATCTACAAAAGACAGATGATCGCTTTGGAAGATCCAAATAATGATCAGAATGTTGTCGAAGAATCTTGTGCTGAATATGCACGAGTTCATGCAAAGCCGTTTGATAAGTTAGCAATTTGGAAGCTTTTAATTGACAATTAATTTTGTATTGTTTTCAAGTTGTATATCGACATTCACCCTTGTGTAATGTTTGCAGTTAATAAATTAAGTTGTTTGTAATTATTATTAATAATACACACTAAAATAAATAAAACGGGTATGGACCGGTTATTATTACATTACTCTTAGCAGGCTAGCACTACTCATTGTTTGAAACATTCGTCTCATCATACAACTTGCAATACTTGTCTAAGTGTTTCCGCAAGGTTGAGTTTGAATCCTTTGAAAAAAAATTCCTGTCGAACTTGCAACGAGCCTTGTTCGGCCCGGTTGATATTTCACAAAGATCAAAATATTGCCAAATATCCGGGTTTCTATTCGTAGAAATAACTTTTACCACCGTTACAGATGGCCGAGCAGCGTTACCAGCCATTTATAGAAGAAGAGAGAGTAAAACAATAGTATTTTTCGGTTTTCTCGCTCGGTTTTGCGTTTTCAAGTTTGATACTCAACCAATTCATCCGACATCTATTTATACTAACTTAGGGGGACTAAAATATAAAAAAAAGAGTCTAAATGGAGCCTCCAACGGTCATATACCCGTTAAAAAATGTTTTTTTTAAACATGTTTAACTGCTAGAACCGGGTAGAAATCGGTTCTACCCGGGTCTGGTTTGGGTCCGGGTAGGAATCGGTCAAGCATAAAACTTTCGGAACTGGGTAGGAATCATCGGGTACGATCGGGTAGGGACCGGTTCTTGGTTGGGTGGGGTAGGAACCCTCTCTTGGTTTGTTGTTTATTTGTAAGTGAATTAGAAAAGGGTGATTGATAATCATCTGGAGTACATGCGCCTTCAAAGGCGCAAAATGGGGGTTGATGATTTTGAGCTACTCACAATAATCGGAAAGGGAGTATTTGGTGAGGTAAAGGTTTCTCTTTTATTTTCCTTTCTAGATTCATGTTTTGTTAGTCAGCATATTTCTAAATAGCAGATCATAGTAATATATTATGACAATGATTGATGGGGAATAGAGTTTAAGAATTCATGATTTCATATTGCTATCATACATGTCCTGTGTATATAAAATTGAAACAGTTTAATGCATATCATCTATTAGTATGTGATTTTGTAATGGATTGGAGTTAGTTTTTCATTTGCTTAATTGTAATATCCGTACTTTTCACATCATCGTTTATTTATATTTTGTACCCTTGTACTTTCATTTTTGAATCCATTGTAACCCGAGACTTATGATCAATGAATTTATTGGATTTATTCAATTACATGTTTACAACATACATTACATTTATACATATGCATGACAACATCATACGTGCAATATTACAAAATTATATATTACAAACACGCGTTTCACTTTTTTTACACATTTATATTCTCGTTTCACGTCCATACACGCTCGGTTTATTATTATTATTATTAGTAGTAGTAGTAGTATTATCATTATTATCATTAGTACTATTATTATTATTATTTTATTTAAAAAAAAAAAAGAATCACCTCCCTTTCAACCACTAACTTCCAACTAACTCATTTAATACCTCAAACCCTAATCCACACTTATAAATACCCACTCCCTTTCACTCTTCCACCCTTACACCCTCCAAATTCTCTCACAAATCTCTCCAAGTGCTCCATTTCTTCCAAGATTTTTGGCAGAATTTTATAAGGTAAAAATCTTATTTTTCTTCAAGTTTCTTCCTTTTTTTTCTTAACAATTCTTCCTTCACTCTCTTGGATAAACCTCTAGGATCTTATCATTTGTTTACCTTGGTAAACATCTAAGATAAGTCACCATTTGAGGTCCAAGTTGTGGTCTTTCAACTAACATTTCTTCTTCTTCATGTTCTTGTTTGGATATTTTACATCTAGTTGTGGTAAAACCAAACCAAGCTTCCATCAAAATTCTATGATGGAAGCCTTGTGCTAAGGTATTTGGATGAAGTAGATGAACATAGGTTCATCTACCATAAGACATCCAATAGCCACAAGGTGTTCAAATACTATACATAAATATTATAAATAAATCTAACAAGGTTTGTGGATTTCCCAACCTTTCTCTTGGCCACTTCAAGTGGTATATTACTAACTATACTAACTTTTGACCATCCGATATCCTAACTAAGTTAGGGGTTTGTGTTTCGGTCCGCCGTCGGCGATGCATGACCAACTTGATACTATTATACATATATATTATTTATTATTTCTTCTCCACCGAACTTATGCCTACGTTACCTTTTAGGTTAACCGGCATTCCCGACTCTTCACCTTCCCGTCCATCCTTTCGTTACCACGCCAAACCGTGAGTTTCATACTTGCCCCTTTTACATTTTTGCACTTTGGGACTTGAAAACATGTACATATTCAAAACACATACACTACAAGATTCACACTTTATTCAAACACAATTCATTAACATGTTAATGTGACAACAACTTGACTACATGCTTAAATACAACCTGTTAATACAATAGTTCATTAATTCTTGCAAAACCGCACTTAACAAGTGTAGCGCTATAGGATTGACACCCGTCGGCTTTTCGTTACCTTTATGAAGCCCCCGATCTTGTTATGTTATTTATTCGACTAGTATTCTTTGGATGCTAGGTATGCTATGTCAACAATAGGTTTGAACTATATCATTACAAATTGTATGAACATTAGTAAAGTATGTCTATGCATGTGAATTGTTGCTTTAAACATGATTATTGTAACATCCCAAATAATGACAAGACAAATAGAAAAGGGAAATAAAGTGGGCTTGGCCAAAATTTCGGCCCATGGGCCGAAAAGAAAAGGGGGAAACCCCATTACAAAACAGCAGCTTCAACCCAAACCCCTCTCATTTCATCTTCCTGCGCAAGAATACTAGAGAGAGAGAGAGAGAGCGATCGGCTTGTGAAGAAAACCGCAAGGAGAAGACTCAAGGGCTCGGGAATCATCCGACTCCACCATTTCAACGCATAGCAACAGAAATCGGGCCTGTTGAGGTAAGCATCGCCTCTGATTATGAGTCTTTGCATGTCTCGGGTTTAAATCAAATAAAGATACGATTTTTGCATACGAAACTTGAAACAAATCACGTATTTGAACTCAAGAACGATAAAGGAAGGTGTTTAATGTAAAATGCTCAAGGTTTAATCGATTGGAAATAAGTTGGCTGGATCAAGGTTCTGGTCAGGGAAGATGCAGACCCATGACTCGAAACTATAGTTTCGATACATACAGACCCGTCGAAACTACTCTAGTTTCGATAGTCATGTTTGACTCGAAACTATCTAGTTTCGATAGCAGCCAATGACTCGAAACTACCATAGTTTCGATAGGATCTCATGACTCGAAACTACCTAGTTTCGATAGAAGGATTATGACTCGAAACTACCTAGTTTCGAGTGTAAGACCATAGCTCGAAACTACCATAGTTTTGATGCGACCCACCTCCCGAAACTACTGAGTTCAAGCATAGTAATGTCTAGTGTCATCTAGGAGCACCATCTTATGTGTATGACTTTATTATACAGATCGTGAGTGACATTAGTGAAGCCCAGTAGCCAGCTTAGTGTATTACAGAAACTACTCATCAGGTGAGTTCTATGTGCCCCTTCTATGTTATGTGCAAATGTTTTCAAATGTTTTGGGGCTGAGATGTATACACTAAGTGAATAAATGTTATGAATGTCAATGTGATCATATGTGTTATACAAGTATATATATATATACCTATACATGAAAGAGAAATTATGAATAAAGAATGAAAAGCATGATTATCAAGAATGAATGAAAGTATAACACAATATGAAAGAATGAAATCCTGCTTTATATCCATGTATATATTGCTTGCCAAGTACAGAAAATGTTATGGACGCTTCGATGATAACGGCTACTTCGGTAGACGGACGACCATGTGATTATTTTACAACCGGGACAAGTGCGTTCCTTCATCAGCTAGGACGTACGAATGTCATTAAAGGACGGTCGAAGCAATTGGCATATTATAGTAGAACGGTTGTATAAATAATAGTCGCATGGGAAACGGATACCTTCGGGTAGACGGGCGAATATGACGGACTACGACGGTAGTACGGTTAAGACGGACGGCCGAAGGTTTGCCGGACGGTATAGCATAACAGATGGCCGAAGGTTTGCCGGATGTTGTGGAGGACGGACTACGACGGTAGGACGGGCGTATGTCTTCGTGACTTACGCATAAATGAATGTTGGCTGATCACTCTTATGAGTATGACCAATAAATGTTAATGAAAGTAAAGGTGAATGCATATTTATGTGCTCACATACGAATGATAAAAGAAAGCAAAGGATATGTAAATGTGTATTTATATTTATATATTTATACGTAAGTATTTATAAATGAATAATGTTCATACCTAAATGTTTTTAACTAGAACTCACCAGCGTTAGCTGACTTTTAGTATACATTTCAGGTAAAAAGAAGAAAGGTCGTGCATTGGAGTGAAGGCTATCCCGATCAAGGGCTGACATCCCATCCACTTTAATTTTTGTTAAAGCAATGTGTTATGTTTAAATGATTAAGACTTCCGCTGTTAGGGCTATGTTTATGAGTAAATCCAACGAGTGAGGTCACCCGGGAAAGGGGCCTTACAATTATTATATGTATGAAACTTGTATGAACTCACCAACTTTATTGTTGATCAAATATTATTTTACATGTTTTCAGGAGATGTTTGATGCTACCATGGAAATGGAATCTAGGGACTTTGCCTTAGATATCAAATTTAAATATTTTTGTCTTTTGTTTATCAATGTATTTCCTTTAATTGAAACAATTGTATTTGAAATTCTTAGTTTAATGAAATCGGTTAAATTTATATTTCAACAATAGTGCCACGATGTCTTTGAACAATCCTACACGTCACGTTCGGTGATTCCGTCGCCGAATGGGTTGTGACAGATTGGTATCAGAGCCGTGGTTATAGGGAATTAGGAAAATTGCTTATTTGACCTAGCCTATAACTAAGGACCCGTTTTAGACCATTCCTTATGACTCTTAATACGCTTGTTCTACCACCTTTGCTTCCTACTTATTCTTTGGACTAAATACACAGACACTCATATTTCACCAAAGAAACGAACTCACCAAAAGAGGGTAATTCCTCATTCGGTGATAAGTTTCACTCCGCCTAAGACTTAGGAATTTACCATCAAGTTAGGTGTGAAAACCTCACCTTGACGGTAAAAGAATTCCACTCACAAACGCTCTTGGGAAACCTTGCCGTTAAAGTTAGGAGTGATTTCCTATCTCAAACGGTTAAGGCACCAACCCAATACAAAACGGAACGACACCACCAAACTAGGAGTGAAATCCACAATTTGGTGATTAGTTCCACTCTTAAAATTTTCAATCTCGCCAAAGTCTCGGATTTGCTATTGACTAGGGACACGTAGTAACCGGAAGGGTAAAATACCGTTAACTGAATTACCGGCGAGAGTATTTTATCTATTAGGCCAAAACGTGTTTCCCGAACTCAATAGAAGGTTTGACCACTTGGGTTAGTCGACGTTTTCGTTAGTTCATGAGCCGAGCTAACGAGACACTCCAACTTTTTACAAACAAGCCTCTCTTTTATATATAAACTATTTTCACTACTATTATTATACTAACTCGGTTCGATCTCGTGGACGCTCGCTTTTCGCTACTCACCTTACTAACTTCAAAACGCTAATACATTCAAGAACCAATTAAATTTATGCTCTTTCATCGTCACATGTTTGTTATATACACTATTTCCATACATGATTCACATGACCAAACGTGCTATTACATGAAATTACTTGATTACTTGTGCCATACGTGAAATTTACATACTCATATGACAACATTTTTTATGCAAAACCATTGATCTAAGTCTCACAACCCCCTTTCGTAGATGTCTTCATCTCGCCACTCTGCTACCGCCAGGAACAACAAGAGGGACAAGCGTTTAGTCGCACTCGTGGCCAAGCAAATGGCCCAAGTCATCCCTGGCCTCATCCAGAACCTCACCCCCAACGGATCGGTCGAATCCAACACCGAAACTCCCAACTCCCACGCCCAACACTACCGAACCTTCCTTGCTTGTCGTCCCGAATCTTTCACGGGACTCGAAGGTGCAACCAAGCTCCTTAGCTGGTTTGCGAGCATGGAAAACACCTTCTCGGTAAGCGAGACCCCGGACCACCTCCGGACTCGCTACGCCGCTAGCCTCTTCAAAGAGCAAGCTCTCGCTTGGTGGGATAGCGAGAAGGAGCTCGACGAGGAGATCGTCACCCTGTCTTGGAAGGAACTCAAAGCGTTTATGTGCGAGGAGTACTGCCCTCCCCACGAGTTGCAAGCACTCGAGGAGGAGTTTTTCACCCTCAAACAGGACAGCGGTGACAATTCTGCCTACAACCTCCGCTTCCAACAACTCTCCGTCCTTGCGCCTCGCCAAGTTGACACCATAGAGCGATCCGTGGCCAAGTACATACAAGGCCTCCCGTCCGTCATCAAGGACACGGTCGCCGCCGCCGAACCCACCAACCTCGCCAAGGCCATGCACCTTGCGGCCGCTTTCTCCCGAAACCGTGTTCAGGATGGTACTTTAACCATTCGGGGCACCAATAAGCACGCCACCCAAGCCACCGTTGAGCCCACCGAACCCAAAGTCACCGAACCAAAACCCGCCAAAACCCCTACTCACCAAAACAACAAAAAGCGCAAGTCCCAAGCCCGGAACTATGCGGTTGTCACCCCCGTTAACCAAGTGTCGATGAACCAAGACCCGACACCCCAAAAGAAACCGTATGGTGGATCTTACCCATTATGCAACACTTGCCAATACCACCACCCAAACAACCTCCCATGCCGAAAATGCACCTCGTGTGGCAAATTCGGACACCTTGCCAACCTATGCCGCAACCCACAACAACCCCAAAACACCCAAGCTCCCCCACCAAACCGAAACCCACCGACCATCACAAATGGTCAGGCTTGCTACCGTTGTGGTGATCCAAACCACATGAGCCCACAATGCCCACAAAACCAAAACCAACACCACCACAACAACAACCCCACCACCAACAACAACCGCAACCAACCACTCAACCAAAACCAACCCACAAACCCAAGAGGCCGTGCTTACAACATCAATGCGGCGCAGGCACAAACTGATAACGACGTGGTGAACGGTATGTTTCCTATCAATGGTCGGTATGCTTCTGTTTTATTTGATACCGGTGCGGATAAAAGTTTCGTATCGCTAGAATTTGAAATTATGTTAGCTAAGACCCGATCTAAGTTAGAGAACTCCTTCACTGTCGAAATCGCGGACGAAAAATCCACCTTTTGTGACACGATTATCCTCGATTGTACTCTCGACCTTAATGGTCATCCCTTCTCGATCGATCTCATACCCATGCAATTGGGGAGTTTTGATGTCATAGTAGGCATGGATTGGCTTGCCAAGAACCATGCCGAAGTAGTTTGCTTTGAGAAATTCATCCGTATTCCCCTTCCATCCGGTCAAGTTTTGCAAATCCATGGCGAAAGGCCATCCGGTGGACTCAAACTCATGTCCTGCACCAAAGCCCAAAAATATTTACTAAAGAGCTACGTGGCCTTTTTGGCCCAAGTAGTGAAAAAGAAAGAAAAGGGCAAAGGTGTAAAAGACATTCCCATCATTTGCGATTTCCCCGAAGTCTTTCCCGAGGACCTACATATTGTTGATCAAATATTATTTTACATGTTTTCAGTAGATGTTTGATGCTACCATGGAAATGGAATCTAGGGACTTTACCTTAGATATCAAATTTAAATATTTTTGTCTTTTGTTTATAAATGTATTTCCTTTAATTGAAACAATTGTATTTGAAATTCTTAGTTTAATGAAATCGGTTAAATTTATATTTCAACAATAGTGCCACGATGTCTTTGAACAATCCTACACGTCACGTTTGGTGATACCGCCGCCGAATGGGTTGTGACATTAATGAATATTGTACTCTTGTGTTAATGCTAAACAGGCTGGAAATTATTTAAAAGATGAAGTATGGCATGGTCTCATTGTTGTGATAACCAATTCAACTAACCTCCATGGATATACAGTTAGGTCACTCTACAGAGCAATCGTGACCGATGTATGAAGAGTTGAGGGGTGGCAAAGGCACCCCCTCAACTTTTTTTTTTCTAGTGTTAGTTAGGTTATAATTTTTTTAGACACTTCCAAGTTTTGTCAAAAACCTTTTAAAAATCACCTAAAGTAAATTAAAAAAATATCGAAGCTCATAGAAACTAATAATCTAATTCTCTGCATCGTAGTCCAGTAGCCGATGATGGGTTTTCAAAACGCCATGTGGTGTAAGAACTCAAGCGTTAAAGCACTTGTAAACAGAGAACAACGTTTCACCTTTTCAAAGTGTATTGATTTTTACCGTTTATTTTTACCATTTTTTTACTATATGAAATTTATTTTTACCCTTTTTTTGTGCATCCGCTAAGTAAAAATCCTGAATCCGCCCAGGTACCATGAATTCCTTTTAAAGAACATGGTTATTTCATTTATACAAATTAAAAACAATATTTGTCAATGTTGTAGTTTATTTTACTTTTATCTTATTTATTTTTTTAATTCTAAAAAAACTATGCTTTAATCAACATGGATGATGAGAGTGATGGGTACCTATCACATTAATAGGTGGTTTCCAAAGAGTAAGTAATATTTGCACTTATACTTTTGTAGGTGGAAGCTTTATTTATCAATATTTTCAAATATTTATATCATTCTTATGTGTGGTGTGTATTTGTTTAGTTATATACTCTACTGACTTATGAAGCAAAACATATAAGGTTAGCTTTTAGGGTTTAGCTTTATCGTTTAACTTTTAGTCATAGGGTCAATTGAGGTTGTGTTTTCCTTCTCAAACGAGTCAAATAAAAAGATAGTGAAAAATGAAATTAGTCTATTGGTTAAACCAGTCAAGAGTTAAAGTTGCCTGAATTTTTTTTGTGCATATAACCTGTTAAGCTTTTCTGGATTTGTAAAGTGGGTAATGAGAAAAGTAGGTATTTGATTTAGATGTTGATGGTTGTAAGTTGTTAGTTTCTTGTATGAAGTGTTTCAATATGGGACCAAATTGTCACACCCCAACCGACGGCGGATTATACGTCGGGGCGGACGCGGTTGTTCAATAGCACAAGGTTGACTATTAAAGTTTCAACATTTCATTAATAAATAGATTCAAAGGTTCAATACAAAGGAAATAACAAGTATACAAAATTTATTTAATAAGTAGTCTAGGTCCAAAACGTCCTATGTGATCACAAACAAGTCTCATGATGTAGAACCTGAAACATGTGAGAGAATCTGTCAACTACAAAATAGTTGGTGAGATACAAAGGTTTTGACACAGTTTAACAAGTATTTGGAAAGAATTACAATTCACTATGATATATGCATTCTATAATGTAAGTATGAGAAACAAGCATCTTAAACATTGTGCATATCAACCCTCCAACCAAGTTTAGGCATAACCCGCAGGTTACCCTTATAAGTCTCAAGTTTAAAAGTTTAATTCAGTAACAATCACAAAGGGCTCCTCCCGAAGGGTCAATCAATCAATGTGGATTGATCAAATACAATAGATCTATCATTGTTACCATAGGCTTTATCAAAGTTAATGAATATGCTAGTTTTAAGTTTAATCTAAGCATACAAGTCTCAAGTTTAACATAAGAATAAGCATCTAGTCATAGTTGTACAAGAATTGTATAAGTTTAAAGTTTTGAACATGTTTCACCCCAAAAGTATAGAAAGGAAAAATGGGCTAAGTATACTCACTTGGATTTATGAAGAGTATCCGACACGGATAAGTATTTGCAAGACTTTGAGGGAGAATATCCTCACAATAAGCCTAAGTATGCAAGTCTAAAGATTTAAGTTTGCTTCTACAAGTATAAGGCAAAAGATCTAGGATTTCGAGATTTGACTAGGGTTCCAATGGGAGACGGGAATGATTGTGTTTATAAAGTTTAGATTGAAGTTTCAAATAGGAATTTCGAGTGACATAAGACTCCAACATCAAAATGTAATAATTTTATTAGTTTAGAATAATTATTAATTACAACAATTATTTAAAACGTCTTTACACAAAATAGGTAATAATAATCCATTAAAGTTTTCTAAGTATTTATAATTAAATAAATTTAGTGTAAGACTAAATAATTGTTTAAGATTTATAAGAATTATTTAAAGAATAATCTTAGATTAAAGTGTACGGATAAATAAAATTATTTAACAATTAAGTAGTGATCAAGGATTTATAATAATTTGGAAAGATGGATAATTATTAAGGTAAAATAATTACCCATAAGGATAAATACTCCTTTCTTTTAAATCAATATAGTTCATTACGATTTATTAAAGTATCCAAGTGTTAATCATTTGTTTCACAATGTAATTTTAAATAATATTTAGAATGTAGTTGTATGTTTAAATGTAGTTATAAGTTTATAAAAAAGTAAAATAGAATTTCTTATAGAGTTTACATCTTAATTAAAAGTGTATAAATATTTAAAGTTTAAAAGAAACTATAAGTTTAATAAGCATTAGATTATAAGTTTATAAGTGTTTAAATAAGGTTTGTGTTAAAAACTATAAGTTTATAAGTATTCCAATTGTTTATAAATTTATAAATGTTTTAAATAAAGTTTCTGGAGGTATTTAATAAAGTTTACAAGTTTATAAATGTTTATTTATTTTCTTGTAATAAATAATTAAATAACTTTTCTGCTTTATTTAAATAGATAAGGAAGTTCAAGTTAATATAAAATTTATATAAATGTATAAGTTTATTGTTTCAATTAATTTATTTTAAAGTTTTAAACAATTAAATGTATTATTCCCAAAAAGAAATAATAACGAACTAAAGTTTCAACTTTTATAAAATATCTCCTGTAATAAGTCTTTGTAAACTTTAAAAATATTTATAGTTTTTAAATATGTAAAACTATTTTTTTGTTTAAAGAATTATTTATTTCAAGTTTTAATCATTTAAAATAGTTCAAGAATCTAAAAGTATAAATAAAAACCATTTTTGAGTTTATAAAAGTATTCCCGAATTTATAAAAATTATTAAAAACGAAAAACCTGTTTGGAAAATGGTTTTAAAAAGAAAAAGGGTAAAACCGGCTCGAACCTGGGTCACTGACCGGGTCGAACATACCCACACACACCAACCATCCCGGCTACGGGTCTTGCTACTAGTTTATCCGGAAAAGAATGTTTATAAGCACAAGTTCCAAACACCCCCAAATCCGATATGAACCCTAGAATTTAATTGCCCAAATACGATGTGATTAACCCCCTGTTAATGCAAATTAACAGAGGGCTATTGATCCCTGGATGAAAAACGAAACAGAGGGCATTCGAATTACCTGATATGATGTTGAAACGAAGGAGAACGGGTTTGGGTTTCGGTCGACTGTTCCACGATGTCAAATCGGCAATTGCAGGTATCGATCGATGGAATTGGGTGTTTGCGGAGTTGTAGTGTGTTGTCGTTAAGGCATTACCGTGGTTATTTATAGTCGATTTCGAGTTTAAATGCTAAAACAGTTGGGAGGATTTCGGTTGGCGAAAATGGAATTCAAATTCGAATCACGCGTGTCTGGGACTGTGTTCAAGCATTGAATGGTATCGGGGTTAGGTCGCACGCTCGAGTCGACGCTCGAGGCACATTGAAATCAGCCGATTATCGCGTTTTTGGCAAAATTGGGTTGGAACCGGGACTGTATGGGGTTCGAACCTGTGGCCGTTTTGGTCTCAGGGAGTTTGAGCTAAATACAAGATCGGTCCCTGTAGTTTAAAGGTTCTGACATTTTATGTTTAAAGTTAGGTTTTCAGCTTAAAGCAAGTTTCAAGAGTTGACAGTTTTGGTCCCTCGACTTCATAAACATATAATAGATGAGTTTCTTTTTATAAAATCAAATATATAAAAGTTTAATAAGTTTTTTTTGTATTTTATAAAATGGTTTATATGTTTAAGTAATAAGTTTACAACTTGCAATTATATATATATGTTTAAAAGTTAAAATTTATATTTATTGTTTAAAGGAAATATGAAATCGGGTTTTAAATTAAATGATACGTGCATGGGCTTTAGACGAAGAAAGGTCGGAAAGTATCGGATATTACACAAATGTTCTTACCTCTTTCAGTTCTGTTAACAATCTCTTCCTCTTTAGTTAATACCTTAATACACATGAAGAATAGCTTATTTACTTATAATGCGTTGTCCAGAGAATTTGATGAGAATTATTTAAGGAGGTTTTCTGAACACTTTTATGAAGATGAAGTTTTGAATCTACCATCTGCACCAGATGTTTGCAGTTATCTAATGCCAGAGGTGAGTAAATAAGAAACTTACGCGTTTTAATATCTAGAACTTTTTTAGTTCTTGTTTATTTTTAACATTTTGGTTTGTTAATTCTTCAAAGTTTGGTTCGGAACAAGCATTTCAAATAGCAGATGGTATTCCAAAATTAGTTTTTACTCTTAGAGACTAAAATTCTAAAAGTCAACTTGATAGTAAGTTGGGTGTCCAAAGCTAAAATCTATACTATATAATAAATAAAGGTTTTTACATGCCACGTGTTGCCTCCATATTCATTCTCATCATTTTTTTTTCTAGCCTTTCTCTCTTATTAAATACATCTCTATCTTTTAATAATAATATATTTTTAAAGAAAATACTAAATCTCTTAACATATTTTGACGAGTGTAAGGTTGGTAGTCCCGTCTTCTTTTGGTTCTTAATTTCTTATTTAAATTCATTCGACTATGTTTGTATGTTTGAAGTTTTTAGATCAGCGTTTGATTCTCTCAATAATGTAAAGTTCTTCTAATTGTTGGTAGGCGGATGAGGTAATTACAATTTCATACCTGTAGCCTTGTAAGCATGTTGTGTTTAGGGTTTGGGATTGGTTTTCTATGCATATTTATTACTTGTAGATGCATAATTGTCTCGGATTGTAATCAAGTGAATCAGTATGCACCCTTCTTCATATGATTTAATATATACTTTGAATTTGGTTAATTGAACCAAAATGGAACATACAGTCACCTTTTTTTCATTGTATACAACTTACTTTTTACCATTGTATGTAACATACTTACAATTTATATTATGTTTTGAAGGATTGATTTTAAAAATGACAGCTAGCTTTATGTTATGTTTAGAAAACTTAATCATGGATTTTTTTGTTTTTATTCAGTCATTCTCATGTTAGCTGTTGATGCAGGTTGTTGGGATCGATCTTTTTTCTCAATCTTTACTACCACCAATGGTTGGCATTGGAGGGTTCAATCAGCTATAATTGAATATGTACCTTTATTGGCTAGCGAATTAGGTGTAAGCTTTTTTTTATGATAAGCTAGGTAGTCTTTGTATGAAATGGTTATAGGTAATAGTAATATTATTGTTATGCATTTGTGTTGCAGGTTAACTCCATCAGAGATGGTGCTGTTAATAACTTAAAACGCCTTGCAGAAGAATTTGGTCGTGATTGCGCGATGCAGCACATTGTTGCACAAGTAGGTCTCATCATCTGAACATCCTGTTTATTACTGAACACAACTGTAATTTTGATATATTAATCTGACAATGATGCAAAGTTATCGTCTTTATGAAATGTTTTTAATGTTGGTGTGTAGTTTATGTATGAGTAATAATTCTTGGTTTGATTTAAACATTAAATGCGCGTCGGTGTTTCTGGTTTTTATATTTACTTGCTGTTGTAGAAGATGTGAAAAGGTTGTATCTTCATGTGTGGCGTTTTTAGCTATTAGCTGAACAATCTTTTGCTACTTTGATAGTAAATTGGTTGCTAAATTTCTATTTGCTGTATAAGAGTGTTTTTAGTTATCCTTACCTTATCAACTTATATAATTTGTGCTTTTTTTTAGGAAAAGATTAAATCATGTGAAATTGTAATTGCCTCACATCTGGTGCATCTACAACTAGGTTTTGGATTTTATGTACTGTGCCAAGCCTTTGAATAATTGGTAATGTTGCTGATCTGTGACCAGAAAGATGATGAATTCGAGTCACTGAATTGTCAAAGCATAATAGAATTGCATAAGTAGGTTACATTGCATACACTCGGAAAACATGATTAAAATTTTGTAAGATTCACAAGTTCTTAGTTGTCATAGTCGTCGTTCATTGTACTGCATTCGAGGTCAATGTTGACCACATCACCACCATCACAACCATTTCCACCTCCTGTAAGACTTTGGACAAAATTCTGGCCAAGCTGCTGCATCATACCATCGACAAATCCCGTCACCATTACATCTGCAAGTCCATTACTAGGTCCACCATTCTGATTGGCTGCACCAAGCATTTGAGGTTGTGGTTGCATCTGGTAACTTTGGCTGCCAACAGGTCCTTGTGGCTGCGGCTGTGGTGGTCGTTGAAAACCAACAGATGCTTGTGGCTGTTGGTAACTTTGAAAGCCAACAGATGCTTGTGGCTGTTGGTAACTTTGAAAGCCAACAGATGCCTGTGGCTGTTGGAAACTTTGAAAGCCAACTGGTACCTGTGGCTGTTGCTGTTGGTAACTTTGAACACCAACAGGCACAGAGTTCTGTGTTTGCCACTGAGTTTGAGCATGACCGGTGCTCATGCTATGTGAAACCGGGGGCTGTGGAGAGACGAATTGATTCTGATGTGGGGCGGAATGACTATGCTGCAGCATTTTCGCAGTGGCACAGTGTAAATGGACATCAAACTCGCAAGAAACGCAGCGGTAGAGCCACTGGTCAGCCGAGCCGACAGAACGACACACATCACATGAGAAGCCTGACTTTTCACCATATGGAGAGGAAAAAGTAAGGACAAGCGGGTGCGGGTGTAACGGGTGGTTGACCGAAAGGGGCTTAGAAGCACATAACACATGCAAATCAAAATCACAAAACTGACAGTGATAGCTGAATCGAGTTCCTTGCTGAGCGCAAGCATCACATCGAAAGAAACCACCGGGGTAGATAGAGGTGGGAAGAAGGGAAAGAGCGTGTTCGCGGTGGGACGGGTGGGTGATTAATTCAGGAAACTTAGAGCATGAGGGGTGCAAGAAAAAATTACAAGGTGGGCAGACATAGATGTGGTCAGATGATAAAATGGGGAGGTTGCAGCCTGCACAAGTGCAATTGTTATTGTTTTGATGTGCTGATAATTGTAAAAGATGAGGGTGGCTTGAGTGCTTGATTTGTGTGTTGTGCATCAATTTTCCCATCTCTATTTCTCTCTCACACACACAATTGGCAACTTACATCTAGAGAAGAATAATATTATAGGCTGGAGTAGTTGACTTTGGAGCATTTGAATGTGTCAAAGTAAACTTCTACTTGTCAACTATTTAAAAAACACGGCCTATACTTTTTCAACTTTTGATTTTAAAATTATTTTAATATTTTTCATATACCTAAACTCACAAAAACATTAAATTATTAATTGTTGTAGATTTAATTATTAATTGTTTGTTTAAAGAATAAATACGGTGAAGCTATTTATCAACTTTAGAAATAATTGTATAGTTGCTTTCAAGTGATTACTCGAGAAGACTTTTGTAGTTGACTTATTCGTTAGGACCAACAACTTACATTTTGATGTAAAAGGATAAATGTGAAATTGTAATTGCCTCACATTTGTAAAGACGTGAAGTTAAATATTACCTCGTATTGCAATAAAGAATGGCACGGAGAGGACTAAGCGAAGCGCACAGGTACCCTGACGGCCTGTCACGCGCTGCCATTGAACCACCGCTATTGATCAGCTGGAACCAAGGACGAATGTTGAGCCCTCTCATACTGTGCATACTGCCACCATCATCGACCACAACCGCCACAGTAGCAGCCGTCGACCACAACCTCCACAACCGTCTCCGCCTCCATCTGGCCCTCTCAAACCCGACATCGCTACGGTCGAGGTCGTTGGTCACCAGCGTCGACATGCTAGCTATATGGCCTGATTCCTTTATGTATCTCTGTACTAGTTTAGATCCCGTGTTTACACACGGTGTGAAATATATCAATACATAAAATTTTTACATCTTTATTATATATTTTACATGTGTAAAAATATATTACATGTAGTAAGGATAGAAAAAAAATTCAAAATATGTAAAAAATAATATATAACCGGGTTTCGAAAATACGTTAATTGCTATTTAATATAATTTGACTTTCATTTACTATTTGATTGAAAATAAAAGTTATATAATTAAATTTTAAATTTTTTATGATAAGAGATAATTTAAAATAAATGTGTTTTATTAGTATTAATTAGTATTTTTTTTAAAATATATATTATTATTAAAAAATAGAAGTGCATTAAATAAAAGAGAGAGAGACGGGAAAAAATAGTGAGAATGAATATGGATGCGACACGTGACATGCAAAAACCTTTATTTATTATATAGTATAGATTTGTGTGTTTTGAAAAGGATGAAAAGGAAAACATGCCTACTTTACACGGGTCTGGAGAATAAAAATCTGATAAACACGGACCAATGAGGAAGTGCTGCCTGGCACTATTCTCTGACACGGTGATTAAATAGTAACTAGTAAATGCCTGCGCTATGATGCCTGCGCGCGATGTGGCGCACTAAACTCGGAATTCATATTTCATGTGAACCTGTTGATTAGAATTTAGCATATGGATTAGAATTTAGCATATTCATGTAGTTATCTTAAAAATAGTACTTTTAAACAATTGTTAAAAAAAATAATTATTGAAAATAGATGCAAGTACAAAATTATTAAGTCATCCATCACGATCCTTCTTATTTTAAAATCACAATAATCACTTAGAGAACGTATATCTAAAACCGCGTAATTATGTGCGAATACTTTTGTTCTACTTAAAAACCAAACATGTGCAATTGCCTTCTTCAATTCCATAAGGAAAAAAAAATGCAATTTTAGAAAACAAATTAAGTATTTTTTTTTGTTAATGCGTTCAAATCTACAACAAATACAAAGATTTTGTTGCTAAGGTGGAACAATTTAATCCATAAACATAAACTACAACCGCACACTACTAAAGAACACGAAAAAAACAGCTAAAGTACATACCAATTAGTAACAGTCACTACAAGGATATCACCCTACGTCAACTATCTAGACGACAAATGGCGTCGGGATAGGTCAACCTTAATTGTGGTAAGGGAGACTATAGGGTTGGGTCAGATGGAGGTAAAATTAGCGCATTTTTTTCACTAGTGAAAACCTGTACTGTCGTCGGTATAGGCTAATTTCCTTTTATTTTATATATATTTTTTGTTTATTTATGTTTCGTGAAAAAAAAAATAATAATAATAACTCTATACCGACCACACGTATAGACCTTGTTAAAATTTGACTGGTCAATGACCCTATACCGATAATATGTCGTCAATACAACCAACCCATGCCGCCGACATGTCAGCCTATACCGTCGACATGTCGTCGGGACAGGTTTTTGCGAGATCAAAAGCAGGAAACAACTTCTGCTTCTCATTTCCACAAAAAAAAACCCAAACTCTCCCAACCTTTCTCTTGGCGATTTCACGGTTTTTGGGTGTTTTGTGGAGCAATCTTCACCAAACTCTCGGTTTTTTAGGTGAGTTAACATATAGTTTTCAATCTTCAAACAAAATTTAACATTTTTAGGTTTTAAGCTTAATTTGTTTGATTTTTCTTAAGCATTTGAAGCTTTCAAGAATTTTCTTGGATTTCAAGCTATCTATATCTATATCTATACTCATTTATTTATTTATTTATTTATAATATAATACATATTAGGAGGATACAATTGTCTTTTCTCACATTTTTTAAGACGCCGGATACACTTTCGTATTCTCGCCGGAGGCCTTGTACCGACGAACTCTTCCCCTTCCCCCTTCCCCTTCCCCTTCCGTTTCAAACCAACCATAATTGAGCCATTCAATCTTCTCCCCCACGTCCCTTTCTCCTGCATCGCGGCTCATCCCTCATTTCTCCACACCAGACACCCAAATTAGGGTTTCCCCTTCACCTGTTATCTATCGCCCGTCACAGCGATAGTGGCTCACTCACCATTTTCACACTCCTGTTTGAATTTGCGTTGTTTCTTCCTGTGTGGACACAGAAAATGGTAAAGCAAAACCCTAATTTTCAATCTTTCAACGAATATTGTAACGTGTATCTCATCAAGATTGCTTGTAATTTTGTTTTCTGTAGTCGTTCATGAGGTACGTCGAGGTCGGAAGAATCGCCCTTGTCAACTACGGAAAGGATTACGGAAAGCTGGTAGTCATCGTTGATGTCATTGTTCAAAACAGGGTATATACTTTATGAATTAGGTCATACAGCCCTATTTTGAATCTTTATTTCTTACAAGTAATCAAGATGGTTCGGTTATTCAAAATTTGATCAGGTGTTGATGTAGCTGAATTAGATTGACTTTTGGACTGTTCTAATTTAGTTACATTTTGCACTTGAATTCATAAAACAGTAGTTTCCTATAGTGGTACCTAATTGTTGTATTCTAACTGTATTTCAATTCTTATTATCTTGTTAAAGCATTTAGAGCCTTTGCAGTAAGTGGATTGTCTTTGTAAATGTATTGAAATCACTGTTTTTTAAGAGAATTGTTAAGCGTACACCACCCCTCACATCATACGGTCCGTATTTAATCATGACGTCCTTTTTCTTATTGGCTCTTGTTGATGCAGCTGACATGGTGAGGGGCCAAATGAACTTTAAAAGGTTAACACTCACAGACATCAAGATTGACATCAAAAGAGTCCCAAATAAGATAACATTGATTGCTTCTTTGGAGGTTGTTGGTAGGTATCTGGTTTTTATTATGTTGTATATATGTTGCTCTTTTGTGGTTTGTTATATGGTGTGAGAATGGAAGTTGTGATTGTGGATCCTATAAATTAGCAAAGTGATGGGTTGAATTGCGGGTCAAAGGGTCAAAACAGGTTTAACCTGTGAAGTTTTAGAAGGGTTTAAAACAGGTTGGTTCAAGTTGGGTTGACCCATCAACACTGTTTTTTACCTATTTTTTGTAATTACAGGAAGCTATTAGTAAACGGTTTGGGAGGTTGTACGCATTAAGAAATATGCTTTGGACCGCTTTGAACTCGTTTGAATTTGTTTCTATTTTACCTGACGTTTTTATGATTTGACCTATAAGTAAATGGTTCGAAATGGTGACCTCTACATTTGACACATTATCAAAACAATATTAACCCATGGACCCATTTTTATATAGGGGCTAAAGTTGTGGATTTTGACTTTTTGTTTTCGTAGTGTAATTCTTGATTTTGATTTTTACTTATATTTTGTTTTCATTTTAAGGAATGGGTTCCAGCTTCTGGAGTTGTTAAAGTGAATCTGGTGTTGGAGTTGTTAAAGTTTATGTTCCTGGTAAGTTATTCAAATCATAAAAAAAATTTAGGTTTATATTTTGTTATTGATTTATAGTTTTCTTTTTTTGTAACCGTGAGAACATATGAAAAACTCATGTTAGCTTAAGCTTTATATAGTATTGCTAGAGGTGGGTAAATAGGCGGGTCGAACAGATTGAGTAATGAGTTAAAGCAGGTAATTTTTAGCATAAGTCAAAATGGGTTGGGTCGAGTGATATGTCATCATTTATACATATTTTACATACATAATAATCCCGCATTATGGTACTACATTGAATAATAACCTTGCAATTTATGCTTAAAACACAAATATTTTATAATTGCAGGTTATTCGGTGTTAAAAATACAAATCAAGCTAAATCCTATCAAAAACACCAAGTATTCAAGCTTTTAGAAGGTTCATTCCCGGAGCATTGACCCCCAAGAAGTCAAAATTGGTCAACAATAGTCAACAAGAAGCTACAAGACAAAGCTGGGAGAAAGAAGTGGGTTGCACGGCCGTGCATCCCAATGCACGGTCGTGCATTGCCCTTCTCTGCTCCCCACGGCCCGATACCGTGTCCTTTGTACCCTGTTCGATTCCCTGGGCCTTTCCACGACCGTGCAACCCAATGCACGGCCGTGCATTGCACATTTTGAGGCCTATAAATAGGAGGCTTTGGTTCTTCATTCCACACACCAATCCAGAGCAAAATTACACTCAATAAGAGAGTATTCTCGTAGTTAGAGTAGAGAGTAGAGGGGCTCCTCATTGTTTCACAATAAAAGAGCCTACGAAACTTATCATTACGCTAGTTGTTTATGTTATTCGTGGCTAAAACTTCTTTTTATTGCTAGGGTGAAGATGATTTTTGATGAATGTTAATGTTTAATCTATTAATGAAGTGGTATATTTATGTATTTAACTAATTCGTCCTAAAAAACCATCTCTTGATGTGCTTTTATTATTGTCTAAATTCGTCTATAAATTTGTGAGTGTCTTGATTTTAAATAGTAAGATCGTAAAACCCTTTTTAATCAAACTTCTTTTGAAACTCGTACGTCTTTATCCGAGCAGAGATTGATAAGACAAGGCTTGGTCTATACTTCTAAGATCGTACGTCTTTATACGAGATTATTATGCGACCAAGAATTGGTGAACTCATGTTGGGAACTGTACGTCTTTATACTTGGTCCCATTGTTTCACCGCCTCCCGGTAAGCAAAATATAATCACCTATTTAACTTAATATAAAGCATTTTGAGTCCGATGTCTTTATCCAACCCGGAGATGACCATTCGATGGGTTGAGGGTAAATGTTGTCCCTAACGAGAGGCACTACCACTTTTTAAATAATATAAGTTGAAAATCAAATATCATGAAGACGAGGCTATAGCGGTGACCCGGGTCACAAGTTTGTAGTAGTCATACCACCGAATTAGTTAACTTAACATTATCACGTACCAAACTGATTCGAATCCCGAAGCAATACATTTCGAAATCTGATCATTTTCGCTTTATTTACTTTTCTGCTATTTACTATTCTGCTAGTTACATTTCTGTTACACACTTCACGCACATTTTTACTTTTATGTTATTTACTTTACCTTCATTTACTTTTCTGCTTCACAAGCACACAAAACCACCCACTAATTTATCGGGCTAAACGATAACAAAAGTTGAGTATTGAAACTCGACCGTGTCCATTGGTTCGATACTTGGTTCTTACCTAATTATATTACGTTGCGATATGTACACTTGCCTATTGTGTGTGTTTTAAGTTAACGTAATTATCATTTTAATTTATAAATTTAAAACCCGATTCCGTGAAATCAATCACCTTAAAAATATATTTATTTATATTTTTATATATTGAAACAGACACATCAAGTTTTTGGCGCCGCTGCCGGGGACACAGTGATTACAAGAAAAATTCGAGTTAACGGATTATCCTTTTATTTTTCTTCTATTTTTCTTTCACGCTTTGTTGTAGGTAGTGTATAGTGTTGTAAAAATCGTTAGGCGCTAGTCGAGCGGTGGGGTAGGGCCTAGGTCTAGGCGGGATTAATCGGATTGGAATTTTTATATGTAATTTTCAGTTTTTTATATATATACACACATTTTTATATGTAATTTTTATAAAAATGTTCATTTTTAAATCACACCAAAGGTTTTCGTCGGAATTTGGTAGGAAATTTCAGGTTTTCGCCGGAATGTTCGCCGGAGTGTTGTAAAAATCGCTAAGCGCTAGTCGGGCGGTGGGGTAGGGCCTAGGCCTAGACGGGATTAATCGGGGCCTAGGCGGGATTAATCGGATTGGAATTTTTATATGTAATTTTCAGTTTTATATATATATACACACATTTTTATATGTAATTTTTATAAAAATGTTCATTTTTAAACCACACCAAAGGTTTTTGCCGGAATTTGGCTGGAAATTTCAGGTTTTCGCCGTAATGTTCACCAGAATCTGGCCGCCTAGGACCGCCTAGGCCCGACTAGGCCCGATTTGGACCGCCCAGCGACTAATTGACCGACTATGCCAAAATTAGTCCTCCTTTTTCCATGGTAGTGTATGATCCAAAGTTCTACTACTGGTTTATATCAACCTTTAGCATAACCTGAAAGATTCTTTCACCGCCGAGTTCGAGAAATCGTGCTAGAAAAATGGCCGTAGAAAACCGCACTATCACCGAATTTGCAAGACCATCACTAGACGCGTTGGGGTCTAGTATCACAAGACCAACCGTCGACGCTAACAACTTTGAGATCAAATCTCATGTCATCTACATGATCCAGTCATCATGCACTTTTAACGGATTACCCGATAAGGATCTGCATGCCCACATCGCAAATTTCCTTGAGATTTATGATACCTTTAAACTGAACGGAGTGTCGAACGACGCTATTCGCCTCAGAATGTTCCCTTTCTCCTTAAGGGAATTAGCTAACGCATGGTTGAATTCTCTCCATGCCGGGTCAATCACCACTTGGGACGATCTCGCCCAGAAATTCTTATCGAAGTATTTCCCACCGGCCAAGACTGCTAAGTTAAGAAATGATATCACCACTTTCATTCAAAACGATGGTGAATCACTATATGAGGCATGGGAACGCTTCAAGGACATGCTAAGGAAATGTCCTCACCATGGGTTAGTGGTTTGGCTGCAAGTATCATCTTTCTACAATGGGCTACATAATCAAGCCCGTCAGACACTTAACGCTACCGCGGGTGGCATCTTTGAGAACAAAAGGCCACAGGAGGCTTATAACCTCATTGTAGAGATAGCTATGAACATCTATCAATGGTACAACCCATAGACTAGTAGAGGAACAAGGCAGGGAGTCCACGCCGTCGATGCTGTCACACGTTATCTGCTCAAGTAGATGCCCTGACCACAAGACTAAACCAAATTAGTAAGGGCAAAGCGACACCGAAAACAATGGAAGAAGTGAAGATCATCACAGCCGACGTCGAACAAGTTGACTTTGTCGGAACAAATCGACCTCAAAACAACCCTTATAGCAACACCTACAACCCTGGATGGAGGAATCATCCAAACTTTAGCTGGAAAGACAACAACCGAAAGACAACACCGAAAACAATGGAAGAAGTGAAGATCATCACAGCCGACGTCGAACAAGTTGACTTTGTCGGAACAAATCGACCTCAAAACAACCCTTATAGCAACACCTACAACCCTGGATGGAGGAATCATCCAAACTTTAGCTGGAAAGACAACAACCAAGGACAATCTGGTTTTGGACAACAAAAACAGTTTCAGATTAGACAGCCTCAGAACTTTCAACCTCGTCAACAATTTCAGGGACCTACCAAGATGGGTAATGGGATGAGCCTGGAGAATGCAGTGACTAAGCTAATTTCCACTACTGAAAGTCAAGCCCTCCTAGCAGATTCTCATCACAAGAAATATGAGGAAAGGTTTAGTCTACATGAAGCTGAGTTCAAGACGTAGAAAGCTACCCTTCAATCCATTGAGGCGTAATTAGGACAAATAGCAAAACTATTGTCCGAAAGACAACCAGGATGTCTCCCGAGTAACACCGAAACTAATCCAAAGGCCAACGAAAGTGCTATTACTTTAAGGAATAGCAAAGTCTACCTAGAGCCACCTATGCCAGGAGAAGAAGTCCAATCACCTAGGAGAGAGATATTCACCGGAATACCACTACGACCACAGCCCGCAAGTTCGTCCACTCATAAAGCACAACCTAGTGTAATCCAACCTCCTACGGCAGATCTTCCTCCAAAAGTTCCACCAAAAAGAACGTTCAATTCTCACATACCCTACCCAAGAAGGTTGGTTAAGCAGAAAACTGATGAGCAATATGACAAGTTCATAGAAATTTTGAGCCAAATCCATGTCAACATTCCCTTCTTGGATATTATACAACAAATGCCAAAATATGAACACTTTTTGAAGGATTTCCTCATAAACAAGAGAAACATTGAAGAAGCGATAAAAATAACAAATTACCGTGTTGCTCTTATCGAAAGACATCTCCCGAAGAAACTTTCAGATCCAGGAAAATTCTCTTTACCATGTTCTATAGGGCCACTACCAGTTACATATGCGCTCGTTGATCTAGGAGCAAGCGTAAATGTTATACCCTCCACTATGTTTCAAAAGCTCGACATTGGGCAACCGCGACCGGTTAATGCAACCACTGAACTCGCGGATGGGTCAGTTAAAACACCTATATAAGTAATCGAGAACTTATTGGTGAAAGTTAGCAAGTTTGTTTTCCCTGCTGACTTTATGGTTTTAGAAATGGGACAAGATTTCTCCGTACCATTAATCTTAGGTCGCCCATTTTTAGCCACCTAATATTACCAAGCCAAAGACACCAGATCCTATGGCAATAGACCTTACCAAGGATCTTGTCAACACTAATTGGATCGATGAGTACTTTGATAAATTACCAAAGCTGAACGAAGAAATAGGAGAAACAGGGGGGTTGTTTACTCCCATATGAAGAAAAACTGATGCAACACGTACGGGTCGGGCTAAAGACCCATAAATAAACGTAGCACTTCCGGAAGGCAACCCGATGATCATGAATAAATTAAGAAGTTGGTGCATACGGCAGAAAGCATGGACCTCAGGTTTAGTTTCTCCAAATTTAAGTTTCTAATTAATTCATCCCCCATGTATGCCTTCTCGATACTAGGACCTTAGTAGCTTAACTAATATCTTTTATTTTCCTTGTTCATTTTTATGTTTTCTTTTATGTTTCAGATAGAACAATATCACCAGAACATCCCTCTACTTTGAGGAGTTACACTCCAACTCTACGAGCCTGAAGCCGAAAGCAACATCAAATTTATGAGAAATTCGATCAAATATTTGAAGCAACAAGTTGACAAGCAGCTGACAGGCACAACCTGTCAGCAACAATAAGTTTTAGCCTTAGGTTATACACCGAATTGATCGGGGGAGTACCAGTTTCATTTCCCTTAAAACTCCATGCATTTAAATTCATGCATAGTATTTCATTACATGCATTTGTACATTGAGGGCAATGCACAGTTTTAAGTGTAGGGTGGAGAATTAGAGATTCGGGATTGTTAACCTCAAAGCAGTAAAAATTTAACTTGTGATTTTCTACCCATTTGACTAAAACATTACAAAAACTTACCTTTTATAAACCCGAAAAATTTTCAAAAAATAGTTAATCCCTTTTTAAACAAAACCTCTTGGAGTTTGCACTTAACTAAATAAAATGAAGACATGACAAGTAGAAACAAACGAAAATTATGCATAACAAATTACTAAACCCTATCCCATCCGTTTACATGTGAGAATAATCTGAGCCTTTTCACGAGCATTATTATCATTATTTTTGCATGCTCTTTCGTTGGTATATTGAGTGTTTATTCGATTGAATTCTATGCATAATTAGAACTTGTATGACTTATACATATCAAGACCATGAACTAGTGGAAGTATGAAAATGATTGAGGCATCTAGGACTTTATTACCCTTATTATCCGAAAACCACAAAAATATTATCCGCCTAGATAACCCTCTGAACTTTAGCCCTTTTTCTTTTCTAAAAACCATACTTATCACCCAACCAGCTTTTCGCAAACACCGGTAATTGGTTAACTGTCTTCAAAATGGGAAGTTTATCTTATGTTATCATTGCAAGTTCATTATCATCGAGACGACTTTGGAAAGAATCCGTCCTACTCAGAAGAATTGGAATATACAAATGGTGGATGAATTAGGAAAAATTCGAACGATCTGCAGGAAATTCAAAGAAATATTATTTTAAGGAAATTGAGGAAAGCGGAGTACTGAAGAAGTTGTCTTGTCAAAAAAAAGTTGGTCTTTTACCGGGAGACCTTAAAGAACTGGGTATGCATTCTTTCGATTTCAATCTGCTTTCCTGCCTTCATTTCGCAAATCCTGAATTACCAACCGAACTCCGAGAAAAGATTTTTCAAGCAACCAGGGATTTAAGAAAATGGTGGCGCAAGCAAGAACAATTGCCTCCATTCCGTGGCTTGTCAAAAAGTGTCGCCAAAAGATACGGTAGATGTAGAAAATGTGGCAACTGGAGCCACGATGGAAAGTGTAGCAATAATCAAGCTGACTCTCAAAATGAGTATACACATCTGATCGAAGTAGGTGCTGTTAGGCTACGAGTCGAAAGAACCATACGAAAAGGCAGCAATGTGTATTACGCAATAAGGAACGAGTAGAACCTGATGAGAGATCTTGGTCTTGACAATCTGACCATAAACGAGCCATCAGATTAGTTATACCCTCACGATCTGAGTACTGTAGAGGGACCTTTTAGTACTTCCATTTTAAGCCATGAGGCCATAGCCGAGTGTTTCGCAATAGCTGCAGCCCTTTAAACCCCTTTAAAACCCCTAAAAATCCAAAAAGATTTTCATTTTCACCTTTAGTTTTACTTTAGCTACATTACAACCCTTTAAAGTCCTCTTGATTCATGCATACTACTTAGTTAGTTGGTGGAGACTTGATTTGCATACAAGCTTATGACTGATCGCAGTCGAAGGTACAACCAAATTAAAACCTAAATACCTTTAGTAAAGGGTAAGTAGGGTATCGATTCTCGAGGAGCTCGTGGAAGGTTAACTGTTGCAACTAATTAAACTAGGCGATAAAAGTAAAACCGAATTTTGGATTTGATTAATTTTTAAGAACAACCGATTATGCACTTACTGAATTTAAAATTAAGAAATCAAAAATAAATGAGAGTAAACTTGAAAACGAATAACAATTGATTAAAAATAGTAACCAACTCTAGACTTCAGACTTGATATGGATTTGAAACTGTTTAATTTAATTGCACGACAATTCAGCCAATAACAATTAAAATTCATTCGGTGTGTTAACCCAACGATCTGAGATCGGACAATGGAACACAATCACGAACTAATCTAACAGTTATCACTTTGACAAAAACCTGATTAACAACTCGATATGCTAGCGGCTGTAAAAGTCGAATGACAATCGAATAATTGCAAATTAGATTGATTCAAATCTATTTGTGAATCTGGAGGACAATTATAAACATACAAATGAAAGATTATCCAATCCCATGTTTACATTCATGCAATCAAAACAGTTAAAAATCCAAATATCAAAGTCTTACATCTAAGATTGGTTGCCGGGTGCTTAGCCTGACATCACGCACGTCGATTTTTCAAAGTTCTTCCATGAATCCATGCTTGAATCCCTGATTTTTGGGTGAAAAAGCTTCAATCTTGATGATCCAAATGCCCCAAAATCGCCTCAACACTTCTGCCTGTTCGTCTCTCCCAAAAAAACTGACTTTCCATGCATATTTCTCCTCAGAATCGAAGCTCCCGTCTTTCTGTTTTCCCGACCACCGTAAGTTACAGTGGTTTTGCCGTAACTTACGGTTAGCTTTTTCCAAATTATAACTTACGGCCTGTAGCTTCTGCTTTACGGCCTCGAAAATCTAAATTTCTGTCCACCGTAAGTTACGTTTGCCTGGCCGTAACTTACGGCCAACCCTTTTTCACTTCTTCGTTTCTTCGTTCCGATTCCCGTAACCTGCATTTCCACGTGCTCTAACATCTATGTTTTAACCCCTTTTACCTACAAACACAAAAGCTCGTAGTAATTGCTATCCATGCATATGTAATAAGAGAAAAAACATATAAAATCGCGGGGTTAAAACACTATAAACACACAAAATCCACATCCCATCACATTCCCACACTTAACCTTTGCTTGTCCCCAAGCAAACCTTTATTTTTCACTTATTTCGCCAATAACCCACATCCAAAGCCCTTTTATTTCTCAACAAGTTAAGGTCTAGAATCATACCCGTCCCATAGACTGACACAGTCGAGATTGACAAACCGACGAGCAAGTGATAAACAGTTAGAACAAAACGCGGTTTGCTTAATCAAACGCAACATGCTTTTATTTCTATGCAATTGCTACATATCCCTCACAAGATGCACTCCTCTCGGTTTAATTTCTGGACTAGCATAAATAATGTGCTAGTATAAGTATTCACTCCAAAACCGAATGTGAGACCATATAAGCATATGCTTGTAAAGCAATCAAATCTCCACTACTGCTATAGACACTGCACAAATCGAAGGACTTTGGGTTTTTGGCTTAGGCTCGGGTAAGGAATTTAGGCTTTTTGGTGGCTAGTGTGATGAGAAATTCTACATTTTTTTTTAACTTACAAAGTCACATTTGACTTGCTTTATTTCTTTCACAACTTTCTCACAACTTGAATCATTGTGATTCACTTCTCATACTCCATGCTATTTTTGTATTTTTCACCTTTTTTTTTATCTAGAATTCTCATCAAAATTTTCAAGAAAATATACACTTTCTACTCGGCTTATGGGGTGGACAAACGACGGGTATAATGATTTTATTCAATGTCATCTATCAGGCTCAACAATGGCTTCTAAGGAATTATAGCAACAAAATGGATTAACGGGGAATATGGGGAATCCTAATGCCTTGTCATCTTTGTGCACATGTCTAATATGTAGTCTCGAAATGTATCAACTATACAAGTTCTACCATATCATATCACATTGGTCACTCTCAGCAATTGAAACAAATTTTTCAGTAACCTATCAATCTATAGCAAGTATGGCTCAAAAACTCACATATGGCGGACAAATGGTTACCGACATGTAGCATTAGCAATCAATTCAAAGCATGTTACACCTAATTAAGCATCCCTTCCCATTTTTCTTAAAACACCCATCGGAAATACTCTCCTGAAACTTAAAGGGACAACCATGATTCAAGATCTAGATTAGTCAATCAGAAAGGACCTTTTCCATGAGTTTAAAAATTGGTTTGCTTTGCAAAAAATTTTCAATTTTTCAATTTCGACGATTTTTAGCAAAATTCAGCAAAGTTAAGTGTGTTTCTCCCCCCATCCCCACACTTGAGACACATTGTCCCCAATGTGTGGTTTTGTCAATTTCTCATCCTTGGAACTCATGATAAGGGCTGCTAATCCACCCTTATGCACCCGATGACACTAACCTAACTACTACTAACTAACAAAACAACTTAAGCACACAATATCAAATTAAACACACCCTACACAAATGTCCACACCACCAAAACAGAAAATAAAAGAAAATAAAAGAAAATAAAAGTAGTTCTTCCCAATCCAACCACCCACCACCCTTAGTTACAGATCATTGTTCACAAATAATAGAGGAGCCAAGCACATGGACCTGATGTTTATCAGAGAATGCTCAGAAGTACTGCGGCTGTTGTGGTCCAAAAATAGATGTCATGGTCTCCTCAATTGCACTAAAATCGAACACACTCGGTGTTCCATCACCTCTATCCTGCTGTTGCTGTTGTTCTTAGTAGGGATTAAGCCATTCCGAGTGATGCACCTGTGGTGGCGGGTATCGAACTGAACCATCGAACAGGTCCAACGCAGTGTAATCAATAACCGGTGGATGTTGTACCACCTGTTCACCCCCTCTCGAAAGTTGTGTTGCCCCCAACACAATTCTCAAATCAAAACGTACCTGGTGATCGATCTTCCCCATACTTAGCCTCGTAGAAGAACGCATGACAAACAAACATATCAAACACACAAAAAGAAAACAAACGAAAGTAACAAATGGCTAATGAACAATTTGAAATATAAACTCTACAACCCGAGGTTTCCCTCGAGATTACCTGGACCTCAGACGTCCTCATAAGTTGGTGAGCCTTCGACAAAGCTCACCACTTCCATTGATTCCTTGTTAATATCGGTCGCATCCAAATATGGCTTCAGTCGGTGACCATTAACCACTTGCTTTGTCTGATCTTTCACGCTTTCAATTTCAATGTCACCGTAGTGACCAATCCTCACAATCACAAATGGTCCGGACCACTTGCTCTTCAACTTTCCTAGAAATAACTTCAACCGTGAATTAAACAACCATACCTTTTGACCAACTTCGAAGCTCCTTTTCCTTAGCTTCGCATCATGCACCGCTTTCATCTTTGTCTTGTATGCGGCTGCTGTGTCATACGCCTCTTCACGCAACTCCTCCAATTCACAAAGCTCTAACCGATGTTCTTTCCCTGCATCATCATATTCCAAATTAAGTGTGGTCATCGCCCACAAAGCACGGTGGGCGATTTCCAATGGTAGATGACAACCTTTTCCATAAACCAAACGGTAAGGAGTCGTTCCAATCGGCGTTTTGTACGCCGTCCGATATACCCATAAAGCATCATCTAATTTCTTAGACCAATATTTTTTATCAGCTCGGACGGTCTTTTGCAAAATTTCCTTAATCTGCCGATTAGAAACCTCAACTTGACCACTAGTTTGGGGGTGGTAAGGTGTAGCAATGCGATGATCCACGCCATACTTTTTAAGTAATTTCCCAAAATTAAAATTTTTGAAATGGGTTCCCCCATCACTAATGATGACCCGAGGTACCCCAAATCTAGAAAAAATGTGGGTTCTTACAAATTCACAAACAACTGCGTGATCATTCGTCTTAGTGGCAATGGCTTCAACCCATTTAGACACGTAATCCACTGCCACTAAGATATATACCTTACCAAACGAAACCGGGAATGGGCCCATGAATACAATTCCCCATACATAAAAATGTTAACAATTAAAATTGGGTTCATGGGCATCTCATCCCGTTTTGCAATTCCCCCCAGTTGTTGACACCTAACACAGCATTTAACATAATTCATAGCATCTTTAAACAAAGTGGCCAGAAAAGACCACATGATAGAACCCTATACGCCGTTTTCTTCCCACTTAGATGGCCTCCACACGCAGACGAATGTGCATGAGCCAGCACACTCTGCACCTCTTCTTCTGGGATGCACCTTCTCATGTTCGGATTGAGTCGCCTCTGTGTGTCGCGAGCGGGTTTTGCGTCCGGCTCGGTTATGATCTTGTGCATTACAACAGAGGGACTAATCCCCTTCAAATCTGCTATCGTCCATCCAATTGCTGATTTGTGAGCAACCAGTACCTTCAACAATTCTTTCTCCTGATCCTTGGTCAAATCTGATGCAACAATGACCGGTAAGGTTTTCTCCTTTCCTAGAAATGCATACTTCAAATGTGATGGTAATTCTTTCAGCTCCAGCTGCGGTGGCTCAACCAAGGATGGCTTTAACTCCTTGTTCCATTTATCTGGAAGTTTCTCTTGATGACAGGACCACGGTGGCATGTTTTCTTGCACTACTTTAAGTTCAACTTCCCTTTCCGCCTCAATCAATTCCTGCATATGTTCTCTCTCCACCCTGTCAAACACAGAACAATCGTCTGATATGTTATCCGTGCTTACCAAAGGCTCATAGCAAGGAACACATCGGTCAACAATATCTGCCATAAAACAAGTATCACAAACAGGTGGGTTAGTAACGTTAGTGAACATATTCAACCTCATTTTCCGATTTCCAAATGTCATGTTGATTGTTCCTGAAACACAATCAATTATGGCATGTGTAGTGGCCAAAAATGGCCTCCCCAATATGACATCTGGTTGTCTCCCTTGTATCCCCGACACATAATCCAAAACCAAAAAGTCCACAGGGTAATAAAATTCTCCCACCTTAACAAGGACATCAGTTAACACTCCCCTAGGAAGCTTAGGAGTCAAGTCAGCTAACACCACAATAGTGTCAGCCTTCTTGAGGGGACCAAAATCAAATTGATCATACAAGCTTCCCGGGAGAATGCTAATGCTAGCTCCCAAATCCAGTAACGCCCGTTCACTTTTAAAATCACCGATTTGAATTGAAATTAAAGGCGTTCCTGGGTCATCAAGCTTTGGTGGAAGTGCACCCGACAAAATAGCACTGACTTGCACATTTACATCTAACTTCTTAGGCAACCTTGGTTGTCTTTTCTGTGTGCAAAGGTCCTTCAAATACCGAGCATAAGTAGGTACCTGTTTAATTGCATCTAGAAGAGGCAGATTGATTTTTACTTGTTTAAAAACTTCCCACAACTCATCTTGTTGTGGGCCTCTTTTTGACTTGTTTGATTTGTCTGGTTTGACCAAGGCTGATGGAAATGGAGCCTTGTTAACAACATTTTCAGATGGTGAGTTATTATTTAAAACCGGTTTATATGCAATAACAGGTTCCTCACTATCACTCTCTTCACTCTCATTTACATCCTCCACAATCCCTTCGACGAAAGGAGGTGGAGGAGTGACATTATTATTCACTTCTTTACCACTTCTGAGAGTAATTACCTGATTTACCTGAGCATTCTTTTGGCTAGAACTCTGATGAGCTGGATTTACCTGTGTATCGCTGGGAAGTGTTCCAGGAGGTCTCTGTGAAAGTTGCTCTGCTATCTGTCCCACTTGCTTGTTCAATGCAACAAAAGCCTTGTCCCTTATGTCATTTTCCTTCCTCATCTCTTTCATCATCTCAACGAGTTGATCAATTTTTGAGCCTTCAGAATTGGTGGATGATCCAGCTTGTTGATTTGCAGGCGGAGCTTGTTGCCTGTTGTTCTGACCACCTCCTTGTTGCTGATTCCCATAATAAGGTCTCTGATAATTGGCTTGTTGGTACTGTTGACGATCAAAAGCTTGAGGATAACTTATGTTGTTTGCAGGTTGGAAATTCGGGTTCATCTGATTTGAAGCATTACCATACCTAAAATTAGGATGGTTTCGAAGCCCTGGATGGTAGGTGTTCGAGTTCATATCTCCATGCACTTGATTAACCTCTTCAGTTGGGCCCCCTTGTTGTCCACCTTGTTGTTGCTGACACTGACTAGATTTGTGCCCAAGATCACCACATACCCCACATACATGATAGACCGAACCCGTTGGAGCTGAAGTGTTCTCCTTACCCAACCCGGCTATCTTTGCCACTTTCTGTGCCATAGCCTCCAATTGCTCATCAGTCATTTGGGTGGCTGCCCCATTCACCGTCTCATGCTTAGATCTTTTGTTCGACTGCTCCAACAGTTTAGAGTTGGCACACATTCTTTCTAGCAAATCCCAATCAACTTGTACATGATTATACAAGAAGGTGCCATTACTCTGTGAATTGATATCCCGGATGTCTTCAGACGACATTCCATCATAAAACGCCACCAATAACTCCCACATGTTAATACCATGATGAGGACACTTCCGTAGCATATCCTTGAATCGAGTAAAAGATTCATGAAACAATTCCCCACCCTTCTGCTTGAAATTTCGGATATTTGCTCGGGCCTCATTAGTTTTCTTCATAGTGTAAAACTCTTCCAAAAACTTCTGTTGTAAGTCAGCCCATGTGTAAATACTAGCAGATGGTAGAGAATCAAACCATTCCTTCGCACGGTCTTTCAAACTGAAGGAGAACAAAATCAACTTAACCTCATCTGGTGTAAAACCTTGTAGCCCAGTTACCTGACAAAATTGCTCAAAACTCTGCAGATGTGGATAAGGTTCTTCAGTGGCACGCCCATGAAAAGTAGGCATGGAAGTCAATACTGCTGGACGGACTTCAAAGGATCTTCCATTTCTCACAGGTGTTACCACAGGAGAAGCATTCGTGGTCAAAGCTGGTTGGAAGTAATTGTTGGCAGCTTGGGCATGCATCATGCCTTGATTGTAGTTTCTCGGTACTCCCATGTTATGTTGTGGAGGCATAGGAATACCGGGCTCATAATTTGGTCCCTGCATCTGTGGCATCGGAGTCCTATAGAATCCTTGCGGCTGTGGAGGGTATCCTTGTGGTTGTTGCTGTGGGAATCCATATCCACCATAATTTATTTGGTGTTCTTGATTCATGTAATTCGGTGGTGGATGCTCGTACATGTTCTGTGGCTGCCCTTGACGCGGATCATATCCATTCCACCCATCATCCCATCGTTGTACCCTTACACCCGTTCCAAGTGTGCCATGCACACTATTATTGTCAAGAGTATCGCGATCGGTATTGGTTGATGCTCTGCTTGAGGGTGGATTTGGGTTTTGAGGGTCATTCAGAGGTGGTTGATTGGGTGGTGGGTTGTTGTAGGGTGGAGGATCGAATTTATCCTCAAAGTTGAGTGGAGGAACATTAGGATTCACCATTTCTGGAGATGGATTTGGTTGGCTTGAAGATGCAAGATTGGTGCGATGAATAATCCTGTTGTGGCGAGCTGTTCGTTCAATTTCTGGATCGAAGTTCAATGGAGAAGATCTACCAGAATATCTTGTATGCATACGATTTGTGATCACCTGCACACAACAAAAACAAACAACCCAAGTAGTACTGCTTGAAACAAATTAATCTAAACAATAAACCTTGCGCACTGGCTCCCCGGCAACGACACCAAAATTTGATAGCAGTCGAAGGTACAACCAAATTAAAACCTAAATACCTTTAGTAAAGGGTAAGTAGGGTATCGATTCTCGAGGAGCTCGTGGAAGGTTAACTGTTGCAACTAATTAAACTAGGCGATAAAAGTAAAACCGAATTTTGGATTTGATTAATTTTTAAGAACAACCGATTATGCACTTACTGAATTTAAAATTAAGAAATCAAAAACAAATGAGAGTAAACTTGAAAACGATTAACAATTGATTAAAAATAGTAACCAACTCTAGACTTCAGACTTGATATGGATTTGAAACTGTTTAATTTAATTGCACGACAATTTGCCAACAATTCAACCAATAACAATTAAAATTCATTCGGTGTGTTAACCCAACGATCTGAGATCGGACAATGGAACACAATCACGAACTAATCTAACAGTTATCACTTTGACAAAAACCTGATTAACAACTCGATATGCTAGCGGCTGTAAAAGTCGAATGACAATCGAATAATTGCAAATTAGATTGATTCAAATCTATTTGTGAATCTGGAGGACAATTATAAACATACAAATGAAAGATTATCCAATCCCATGTTTACATTCATGCAATCAAAACAGTTAAAAATCCAAATATCAAAGTCTTACATCTAAGATTGGTTACCGGGTGCTTAGCCTGACATCACGCACGTCGATTTTTCAAAGTTCTTCCATGAATCCATGCTTGAATCCCTGATTTTTGGGTGAAAAAGCTTCAATCTTGATGATCCAAATGCCCCAAAATCGCCTCAACACTTCTTCCTGTTCGTCTCTCCCAAAAAAACTGACTTTCCATGCATATTTCTCCTCAGAATCGAAGCTCCCGTCTTTCTGTTTTCCCGACCACCGTAAGTTACGGTGGTTTTGCCGTAACTTACGGTCAGCTTTTTCCAAATTATAACTTACGGCTTGTAGCTTCTGCTTTACGGCCTCGAAAATCTAAATTTCTGTCCACCGTAAGTTACGTTTGCATGGCCGTAACTTACGGCCAGCCCTTTTTCACTTCTTCGTTTCTTCGTTCCGATTCCCGTAACCTGCATTTCTACGTGCTCTAACATCTATGTTTTAACCCCTCTTACCTACAAACATAAAAGCTCGTAGTAATTGCTATCCATGCATATGTAATAAGAGAAAAACATATAAAATCGCGGGGTTAAAACACTATAAACACACAAAATCCACATACCATCAATGACCATTGCATAATTTGATTCGAACTTGAGTGTCCCAATTAGTTTACATTATCCATATATATAACCCTAGAGTTGAGTGAACATTGTGAGTAGTGAGAAGTTTTTGAATAATCAATGTTTTAGTAGGCTTGTAATGGATTCCATCATCTCAAAACAAGAAAAACACAAAAATAGAATAAGCAGCTCAAGAGTTATCCCGGAGTCTCAACACTAGTTGAAATTCCATTACTTTTGTAAAGTTTTTAGTTATGGGTGTGATCATGCATGAGTTTGCTTAAGAACAAGCAAAGTTTAAGTGTGGGGTGTTATGATATGTCATCATTTATACATATTTTACATACATAATAATCCCGCATTATGGTACTAAATTGAATAATAACCTTGCAATTTATGCTTAAAACGCAAATATTTTATAATTGCAGGTTATTCGTAGTTAAAAATACAAATCAAGCTAAATCCTATCAAGAACACCAAGTATTCAAGCTTCTAGAAGGTTCATTCCTGGAGCATTGACCCCAAGAACTCAAAATTGGTCAAAATTGGTCAACAATAGTCAACAAGAATCTACAAGACAAAGCTGGGAGAAAGAAGTGGGTTGCACGGTCGTGCATTGCCCTTCTCTGCTCCCCACGGCCCGGTACCGTGTCCTCTGTGCCCTGTTTGATTCCCTAGGCTTTTGCACGACCGTGCATTGCACATTTTGAGACTTATAAATAGGAGGCTTGGGTTCTTCATTCCACACACCAATCCAGAGAAAAATTACACTCAAGAATAGAGCATTCTCGTAGTTAGAGTTGAGAGTAGAGAGTAGTGGGGCTCCTCATACTTGTTTCACAATAGGGGAGCCTACGAAACTCATCATTACGCTAGTTGTTATGGCCATTCGTTGCTGAAACTTCTTTGTATTGCTAGGGTGAATATGATGTTCGGTGCATGTTGATGTTTAACCTATTAATGAAGTGGTATGTGTATGTCTTTAACTAATTTTTTCTCAAAAATCATCTCTTGATGGGCTTTTATTATTGTTTAAATCCGTTTTTATATTTGTGAGTGTCTTGATTTTAAAGAGTAAGATTGTAAAACCCTTTTTAATCAAACTGTCTTTGAAACTTGTACGTCTTTATACGAGCAGAGATTGATAAGCCAAGGCTTGGTCTATACTTCTAAGATCGTACGTCTTTATGCGAGATTATTATGCGACCAATAATTGGTGAACTCATGTTGGGAACGGTACGTCTTTATACTTGGTCCCATTGTTACACCGTCTCCCGGTAAGCAAAATATAATCACCTATTTAACTTAATATAAAGCATTTTGAGTCCGATGTCTTTATCCAACCCGGAGATGACCATTCGATGGGTTGAGGGTAAATGTTGTCCCTAACAGGAGGCACTACCACTTTTTAAAGAATATAATTTGCAAATCAAATGTCGTGAGAACGAGGCTCTAGCGGTGACCCGGGTCACAAGTTTGTAGTAGTCATACCACCGAATTAGTTAACTTAACATTTTCACGTACCAAGCTGATTCGAATCCCGAAGCAATACATTTCGTAATCTGATCATTTTCGCTTTATTTAATTTTCTACTATTTACTATTCTGCTAGTTACATTTATGTTACACACTTCACGCACATTTTTACTTTTATGTTATTTACTTTACCGTCATTTACTTTTCTGCTTCACAAGCCCACAAAACCCACCTACTAATTAATCCGGGTAAACGATAACAAAAGTCGAGTATTGGAACTCGACCGTGTCCATTGGTTCGATACTTGGTTCTTACCTAACTATATTACATTGCGATAGGTACACTTGACTATTGTGTGTGTTTTAAGTTAACGTAATTATCATTTTAATTTATAAATTTAAAACCTGATTCTGTGAAATCAATCACCTTAAAAATATATTTATTTATATTTTTATATATTGAAACAGACACATCATCGAGTCACCAAGCTATTTTGTATTTTTTTGAAAATTTTATAAATAATTAATGCATTAAATATGATTAAGAACACTGCATTTCTAAGTTAAACTTTTTATTTAATATAACGTTTTAAGATGTAAGCATATTAATACAATGGGGGCGAATTTCATTATGTTTGACCAGTTTTTTTTAGCTATTTCTAAATATGTACAATCTTCTACCAAATCATTTTATTCAAAGATTTAGATGATTGTTTAGTAATATTATTATGTCATCATATTAGCACATGCATTATTAATAAATAAATGGACCAGAAATTGTCGGTGGGCTAACCTGGCTCGACCTGCCCTGCTTCGGCCCTAATAAAAGTGACATGTTTCAACACATACCCATTTTAACCCGCTAACCGGACACCCCCGTCGTGTTGTGTTTTTACATATGACATGCTTTCTTATTTATTTTTTCTTTTGTTGACAACATGTGAAAGTATGTTTCTTGAATTAGACATAAACAACATCAGGGTTTCAAGAGATTGGGTGGGAGACCATTGGGTCAGAACCTAACATCCTCTCATTGATTCCTGTCAACACTAATGAGATCAAACCTGAAAGATCACCTATTTCATCTAAAGTAACCCCCTGAAATCATTGACCCTGAATCTGTTGACCCTGAACCCATTGATGATTTGAATGACAACAAACCACCTCAAGAGGGTGATCCCGGCCCTGGTCTCCATGAGAAAGAAAAAGACTCGAGTTCAGCCCTTGATGATCATAATTTACAAATTGTTGAACAGCGTGAGCATACAAGCGAAAACAAGGAAGCATCATTTACCAAAAAACCGAATGGCAGTTTGTGTATAGGAGTGGCAAAAAAGTTTTATTGATTGTTTTAGGAACACCTAATTAGAAGAAAAAGAGAGACCCTATGGTGGGTGCCTTAAAATTTAAAACTTTGTTAGTAAAATGTGGATTCTGAAATAGCCTCAATCTTTTACCAAAGCCTTTGTTCTGATCAACTTAGACTTACTTACTTTTTTGTATGAAAACATTAGAAGTTACCGTTTGGCAAGATTGTAAGGAATGCCATCAAAGCTATACTAGTGGAAAGCCTCATAAACCTTTGGCATGCAATGATCTTCCACATAAGTTGAGAGATCATACAGAGACCGACGTAAAATTTTGGCCTGATTCACAAAGTATTTTTCTCACTTTACTTTTAACTTTACAACTTATAGATATTAATTTCATGAAACCGTTTCTTTCATGTGATTATAACTTGTAATGCAGTATTCACATCTGGAATGGAGTTTGTTTACGATACTATTGTTGCACGTGTTCGGGAGCGGGCTTTTCTTGTCACTGGGTAGAGTCATTATCATCTCTTCTAATTCTGCTTAGATGTCCCAGTTTTGACCCACTTATAATGGGTCAATTCGGGTTATGTCTTATATCTAACGGGTCAAAGGGGTTAAACAACGTTTGAATTGTATTTTTAATTCGTCATGTGCCAAAAGATAACATATACTGACCAGTTACCAATGCGTCCATTTTGTCACCTTCTGTTGGATCTTTATCTGTTCTTGTATGCTACTTGCATGTCAATAGTGGATAGTTTTTTTTTATAGTCTAAAGAGAAAATTGACACCGTATAACATGTTTTAAGTATCACTATTATTTAATAAAAGTATATTTGTTTCTCATTTCAGTTTTTCTTCACCCTTGTTTGCTCTGATTATGTTTACCAAAGTTTCAGTAACTTAAACAAGTTGAGCGTTCACTGATTGACTTCAAGTATCGTTATTTGTTTTACATTGATTTTAAATTACTTTCACAAAACTTTTACTCTTAAGTCTTAACTGATGACCTTCTGTTAACTTAGAATTATTTTTTTTACTTACTTTATAAAAGAGATCGAAACTTAATCAGGTTTGCTTTCGTAAACAATATGTGAATATATTATAATACTAGTTTACACCCTGTGTCTATACACGGGATGAAAATATCAATACATAAATTCTTAATTTTTTATATATATATTTTACATGTGTAAAAATGTATTACATACGAATGATTAACATCAAAATTCAAAATATATAAAAATGAATATATAATTAGGTTTCGCAAATACGTTAATTACTATTTTATGCAATTTGACTTTCATTACTATTTGATTCAAAATAAAAGTTACATAATTATATTTCAAAGTTTTTATAGTAACGGATAATTTAAAATAAATGTGTTTTATTAGTATAATTAGTATTTTAGTTAAAGATATATTGTTATTAAAATATAAATGTATATTTAATAAGAGAAAGAGGCGGGAAAAAGATGATGAGAATGAATATGGTGACGACACGTGGCATGTAAAAACTTTTATTTATTATATAGTATAGATATAGATATAGATATTGTATAAACACATAATAAATATGGCTAATTTTTTTTTAAGTGTTTAAGCTTTACAAAAAACATCATTTTAACTTTGATGTCCAAAAGAACAATTAATATGAGTTTAAATAAGAATTTTCTAAAAAACTAAAACCTGGTTTCATAATAATAGCATGGCTTTGCATCGACCTGATGACTTAATTCTCTGGCAAAAACACCATTTCAGTGCCTTTTCATTTGTTCGTGCATTTTAGTCAAAACTTTAAGTTCGTATTATGTTGAATTTTCAAATGGAAATTTTACTTATCTATTTAACAATAACATCATTTTGTTTGTAACATGATCACTATATTTTAATTTAGTTGCTATATGTTTATTCATCGCGCCGGAACGGAAGACCGGATCGAATTTCAGGAGATTTTGAATTTCACTTGATAACTTCATAGCATCACCAGCACATAGATTTTGGAAAAGTATAACACTGAAACCTAATAATACCAATAGTAGTGTCGTCATATTTTTTTTACTTTTATTTTAGTTACAAATCAGAACTCATGCAAAATAAGGGATAAATTTACATGTCATTTAGATTCATCTTTTGTTGTAAAAGTTGCACAACATTAGAATTGTCATAATTATGTCTTAAATTTAAATTTTAGCACAACTAATGTCAAGTTCTGAGTTTTGACTGATTATTGTGAAATCAGAACCACAGAATTACAATTGGAATTACTGATTTATAACAAACATTTCAAAGTGCAATAAAGAAATATGTGATTTTGTAATACAGATCAAAGAAAATAATCTATACATTGTTGAAATTTAATGAAATGTGAACCAAACTCTTTGTACAGGGGGAGCTTGAATTGTAGAACAATTACATGACTAATCTTGTTACAAATATGGAACTTACAGATTGATTAGTCCTTTCTGCAACAAAGTTTATACATCTTATTCGGCTAACGTCTTACACAAAGTTAATTTGTCGGGACCGCACATCGTGCGGGTTCCCTACTAGTTTGAATATAATTTACTCATTTTGGTTAGTAATTTTTGATAAAATTAGGTTTAGATGTATGTTTATATTTATTTGTATGTATATTTGTATTTATTTGTATGTATGTATATAGTTAGAGATTTGTTCATTTGTTTTTGTATGTATATTTATGAAATTGTGTATGTGTATGTAATTTGGGAAATTTGTATGGATGTGTATGTGTATATCGTTTATGGCGTATAGTTTAACAAGTTGGTTATCCATTTTACAACAATTATGTTGTCGAATTTTAGTAAAATAGTCAAGTTTATTACATTGTTTAATGCAGGACCGAATTCAAGAGGAGTTTACAAGATCGTCTGCCGAGTCTGTTGATGATTCATCTGCAGTCGATGAGTTGGCATGCATTAGGTCATAAGCGTGACCATATACGGGGTGTTGGTCGTGTGATGAGTAATCCCTCCACAACCACAATGGTAAGAAAATGGATGAGCGAATGACCCAACTCCAACAACAAATGCTAGAACAACAACAACGAGAACTACAAACGCCAACAAGAAGGAGATCAAGAATAACAAATGGCTGTCTATAATCATTCTCAACTCTCTTTTTTCCCTCAAAATCATATTTCCATCACCTGTTTAATTTTCCATATTTGGTGTTTTTTTTAAATTACATAAATAAATATTTTATCAAATAAATTCACCATTATTACAATTGACTCACATTTGTTTTTAAATTATAATCAAAAGTGAATACTTAAAAAAATCAAGAATTAAAAAAATAGGAGATTTTACAAAAACAAGTTTTTAAAGTTTTATTATTAAAAAATGAGTTTTTAAAATCTATACTATATAATAAATAAAGGTTTTTGTATGCCACGTGTCGCCACCATATTCAATCTCATCATTCTTTTTCCCCCTATCTTTCTTATTAAATACACTCATATCTTTTAATAAATTACTAATTATACTAATAAAACACATTTATTTTTAAATTATCCTTTATTATCAAAAACTTTGAAACCTAATTATGTAGTTTTTATTTTCAATCAAATAGTAAATTAAAGTCAAATTACATTAAATAGTAATTGACGTATTTTCGAAACCCAATTATATATTATTTTTTACATATTTTGAATTTTATTTTCTATCCTTAATATATGTATAGTAATTCATATTTATATCTGTAAAATACATAAATAAAATTTAAGAAATTTACGTATTGATATTTTTACCCCGTGTGTATTACACGGGGTCTAAGCTAGTTAAAAAATATAAAAAACAGAAAAGACCTATACCGACAACATGTCGTCGATATAGGTGTTTTTCCAAAATTATTAAAAAAAACCTATACCAACGACATATTATGGGTTTTTGTGGGATAACCTTATAAAGATAGAAAAAATAAGAAGAGAAAAGAAGTAGTACAAATGAAAAATAAATATTGTTGTTGGCAAGACTTAAACCTCTGGTGAATCAAATTAATCAAAGAAATTGATGGATCATTGTTTTTGGATTTTTATATTTGAATCCTATGATGAATTTTAAAAAAGATTCGATTTTTTTTTGGCTGTGTTGTATGAACTATGAAGTGGGTCTTGATTTGAATATTCCAGTTGAATATATGGGGAAATAAAAGTGCAACATGGTCTGTATCAAACCCGTTTTTCAGAATAGTGTAATGGGACCAATCCTACATTCCATAGATGCAATAGATTGCCATTTGCCTAGACTCACAAAGGGTAATCACAGTACTAAATATATTATACATGATAAATTTGATGTTAACTAGATTACCCTTAATCTTGAATAATAGGATGAAGAGTCATTTTTGTTGTTTGGCAGCTCTTCACAACTGTAGTAGGTTAATAACAAACATGTAACTTCTTTTTAGTTTTTTTTAAAAGATTTATAAACAATTTATTTGTTTTAAATTGGATTTTGCAGAAAATGCAGAACCACTTCCAAGGGACACAAGGGTTAAAATAGTAATGGGAGCAGCTCAAGGCTTTGCTTTCTTGCACACTAGGGACAGTAATGTCATTTGAAAAGATGTGAAATCCTCAAATATTTTGTTAGATAAGGCAAGTAAAAACTAATCAAATTTACTTTAAATGTGTATATGATTATGGTTGTGCACCTTAAAAATATTGATGGCTTAGGTTCAAATGTTCAATACAATAGTTTACATTTATATCAAATTAAATTTTATATTGATTATTTCAAGGTTTTAACGCGAAACTCTTGAATTTTGGGCAGGAAAAGTTAGGTTTGGTTAATGGAGAGTCTCATGTCTCAACAGGCATAGCAGACACCTATGGCTATATGGCTACTGAATATGTGGCAAGTACTGGTTAGTTCTCTTATCTCATTGTGGCATAATCTATGGATAAGTTTGTAACAGTGGTGTTACCTTGCAAGCATAGGTTGCAAGGTATGTGAATAGCGATGTTTATGCTTTTAGAGTGGTGATGCTTGAGATTATAACACGGTTTAGAGCATCAGACTATAATTATAATTGCATGAAGCAAAACTTAGTGGAGTGGGCTAAACCTTTCTTGGTCAACATAAGGAAATTGCAAAGAATCATTGACCAATGGTTGGACCAAGATTACCCTACAAAAAGGCGTTATTAAAGCCGTTCATGTAAGGCCCCAAACCCGGGAGGTCTCACTTGTTGGATTTACTCATTCACAAACAGTTTTTAAACTTGAATATCAAATAACACAGCGGAAAACTTTCATTTAAACATAACAGTAACATTGTCAAACATGCGGAAGCGTAAACGTTGTCTAAAACATAAACACATCATAACTAAAACATAACGGGATGCCAGTCATCATGATCAGCCGGGTAACTCTTCATCGCTTGCCAAGCATCACCGTTCCTCGTCCATACCTGTACTTAACCCGAATGTGCATACTAAAAGTCAGCTACGCTTGTGAGTTCTAGTTTTAACTTCAAATATTTTGCCAAAAACATAACATTTAAACTTCATTAATAAAAGCGTACGTAAAACATGCAAAAACATAACACAAACATATCGAATCTGCGCCTTCTCGTAACCGTCAATTCCAAACTTCAAGTACGATACCTCATATGATATACGTACCAAACTTCAAGCACGGCATCACAAGGATGACACGTACCAAACTTCCAGCACGATACTCCGAGGAGTAGTCGTACCTAACTTCCAACACGATTACCCTGTAAGGTAAGTCGTACCTACTTCAAGGATCACGTTAATCCCCATGGTGACTGTCATCACCCTAGTTGTACAATAATTGGCCAGGCACAAAGGCCTCTAAAAGGTAAGAACCATTACATACATCTCATACTCATAACCTCAATTCCCTAAGGAATAATGGCGGATTCATTCGTTTGTGACTTTCATAAACATTCACTTATTTACATCAAAACTTCAGTTAAAGCATTCGTATGTTTTATTAAAAATCATTCGTTCGTAAACACATCGTAAACCCCATTTCATAAACACATCGTTCATAACCTTTCTTTTCAAAACATCGTTCATAAGAACCGTTTTATAAAACATCATAAACATCAAACATCGTTTTTATAAAATCGTCACAACGTTATGTATGCACACCAGCCTGAAAATATTATTTAAAACATTTAAAAAGGGCTTCATAGAACTCACCTTAGCTAATGCTCAATTCGCAAGTTATCGTTTCACCACGCTTTTCACTTCTACCTAGAAATTATCATTGACTGGTCGGTATAAAAACTATACTTACATACTTCTGATTGTAAATTACTTTGGTGGAAATAATCATCTATATGTTAGGAATCTACAGTCCAAATTTCATATCATTTCAACGGTCGGATCTTCGGGAAATACCTGATCTCTGCAGCTGCGTTTTTCAGAAAAATACAGCTCCGACCTGCTGTCAAAATGGCTATAAAAATCGAACTTAAACCACTCCATTTCTTATTTTCACCATTCAAAATGATCATCTAAGTGTATAAGCCCTTTGCTTAAAAATCAAGATGATCCAACGGTTGGATTTTCTAGATCGTTCGATTCTTTAAAACCGCGCAAATAAAAACTATTCTGGACAGATTCTAAAAACTCAAGATTCAGGGAAATCAGAGCTTACCAACATGTTCATAACGTTAAGAAATGGTTTAGGGTGAAGACCCGTAATTCCGATCACCGTGCCCCACCGCGTCGAACCACCATCGGTCGCCGGAAGTTCTTCTTCTCTCTTTCTCCTTCTCTTTAGTCTCTCTCTCTCTAACCTTTCTCACTCTTCAAATGAAAATGAAGACATATATGGCTGCTATTTATAGGAAGGTAGGAGGCATATGGGTGTGACACATGTCCGCCACATGTTGCCATGTGGTGCATTGCATGGTGACTCATCACCATGTGTCACCTTGTAAGATAGGAGGCATATGGAGGTGCCACGTGTCCCGCCACATGTTGCCTTCTTTAGATGATTCATTGATACATGTTGAATCATATGGTGACTCATGGTTGCATACGGGTTGGGTTTGTTAATACACTTAAACCTCCTGGATCGTCTCTTAACGTTCCGAATAAAAATTCGGGGTGCTACAAGTCTACCCCGTTACAAAAGGTTTCGTCCCCGAAACTTGTCATAAGTCAAACAATTGAGGGTACGACTCCCTCATTTCCGTCTCTGTCTCCCAAGTGGCTTCAGATCCCTTCCTGTGTTTCCACTGTATTTTAACCAACTGGATGACTTTATTACGTAAATGTTTCTCCTTTCGGTCGAGAATGGCCACGGGTTCTTCGATATAGTTTAGGTGGTTGTCGACGTTGATGTCGTTAAGCGGTACATGAGCAGATTCATCCACCAAACACTTTCTTAAATGTGATACATGGAACGTAGGATGAATCCCACTTAACTCATCAGGCAACTCTAACTGATAAGCGACTTCAACAACCTGTGCCAATATCTTGAACGGTCCTACAAACTTCGGACTTAACTTCCCTCTTTTTCTGAATCGTATGATTCCCTTCCAGGGTGATACCTTCAACATCACTCTGTCCCCAACATTAAACTCAATAGGCCTTTGCCGTTTATCCGCATGGGATTTCTGACGATCTTGGGCGGCCTTCATCCGTGCCTTAATCTGGTCAAACCTTTCTGACGTCTCTTTAACGACTTCGAGACTTCGCAATTCTTTTTGTCCAATATCACCCCAACAGATTAGGGTCCTGCACCTTCTCCCGTACAACATCTCGTAAGGAGGCATGCCTATCGTCGAGTGATAACTGTTGTTATAGGAGAATTCGGGTAATGATAGGTGACTGTCCCAACTGCCACCGAAGTCTATAATACAAGTGTCACGCCCCCAATTTCAACTAACGGAGTTTTACCGTTTGGGAAGTGACGAACCAGGATCTCAGACATTAGTTACTTTGAACGACTCTACATGGGACTCAAAATGAAAATATCTTTTAAATCAGAGTATCAATGCGGAAGCGTAAAGAAAGTAAATGCGCAAAATACACGTGCCCAAAACCAAAGTCCAAAAGTCTCAAAAGTCCAAACGTCCAAACCAAACAAAGTACAATAGAATAATTCAACCAAACATAAATTGACACAAAGCAAAGCAGTTGAATCCCATGCATGCCCTAACGTGCACCTGTGTCTTAACTTAGCGTCCTGAGAAAACATGTAAAGAAAAGTGTCAACACAAGGTTGGTGAGTTCACAGGTTTCAATTAAATACGTAAGCGTTTACCAGATTTATGATCATTCAATATGTATCTATAGGTAGCTAACCTATGTTCTTGTTTAGCTCAAGTGCTCGCAACCGAAACTGACTGTTTGTTTATTGCCTCCTGCCAGGTCTATCAATACTGGCCATGTGAGTAGGCTAACATTTCACCCGTTCGATATCCAATCGAGTTAGCGCGACTAACGCGGGTGGGATTTATCAAACCCAGTAGTACTACTAAACATTACCTCGCTAAGATCCATATTAACGGTTCGAGATAAGATGAGGACTTTCTGTGATAGCGTGTTACACTTAGCTTTAACATTGATAGCATATGAAATACAAAATCTCAAAATCAGTTTAAGCATGTTTTCTCCCCCAAGTTAAAACAGTAAAACGGGGCCGTGAAAACTCACCTGCTTGGCGTTGAAGGTAGTTAAACACTAGTAGTAAGTTGGAACCACGAGTGTAAGTCTCAAAAGACCTACGAATGTCCTAAAATTATAAACATATAAACTAGGAACGATAATGGGAATTGTGACTGTGACACGGAAAACGAGGAACGTCCTAAAAGAACCGCTCCAATAAACAAGAGTGGACGAACGCGTCCACGGGTTTAGGAATGACTTTACGTGACGAACGACATAAATAATAATATATATATACGAGTGGATAATATAATTAGTTATATTATTATTTAGTCTCGATTGATTTACGCGTTATAAAATGACTTGAAATAATATAAATATATATTATTTAATAATACGGGTCACAATTTGGGAATAATATAAACATATTATTTTACACGAGTTTACGGCTTAAAAATAATATAAATATATTATTTTTACATGTTAATAATAATAATATATTATTTATAAAAGTGGGTATAATTTATAAAAATAAACTAATATTTCAAACCCGAGCTTACGGGTTGTTTTCCGGGTTGAAACCCATTTATATAATAATACAATATTAAAAGGTTTGATTTTTATTAATTTAATAATCCAGAAAAATGTTTTAAAAAATAATTGTGGGAGCCGGGTCTCGAACCCGGGTCTCTCCCATACACGCACACAGCTCTAACCAGTCCCGGCCGCTAGGCTATCGCAACAGAACCCGGAACACATTGGTTTTAACCTCCTGATCAGGCGTGCTTTCCTTCCCCACATGTACCCAGATCGAATCCCGTCCCAAACACTGAATCTGATCGCGAATAGAGTTAAGATTCACAGGGGTTTTGTTGTTTAGAGGATTGCGAAACTGATGATGTAAACAATTGTAAAAACGGTTGCGATTTGGGTTGTTAATTTCAGTTAAACAGAGTCGAAAACTCTGGGTTAAGAACACAGATCGATTCGATTGAATCCGATATTAAAACTTGATGAATTTATGGGGTTTTTAACAATGACTGGATTGCGAATCTAACCGTATAACTTAATTTGATTGAGGTTAAGTTTAGACCAGGATTCGATTAACCCAATACGTGATGAACCCTAGAATCGGTTCATCACTGATTCGATGTTACATACTCGAATAAGCATAGGGCTTTCAAAGCATAGATGATTGCGATTCTAACCATGTCGTTTAATTGGATTAACATTGAGTCTAGGTTAGAGTTTGACTAAAACGTTTTCAAATGAATTCCAGAATCTGATTTTGTAAAATTGGATGTTGTTTGATTCAATTAACATGGGGTTTTCATTAAACTGAGTATTTAGAAACTACTGGTATGTTTTAATTGCGTTGAGAACGAGTCTAGAATCAAAAGCCCCAAATCCGATTTCTTAAGAACCCTAGAATCGGATTATGACTCAATCGATAATGTAAGCTCTGATTAGGATAGGGCTTTCATTCTAAAGCATAAAATGAATCAAAAGGCTGTTTCAATTACACAGTTGGATGTCGGATTGACTGTGCACGATTAAAACAGGCTTCGACGGCTGCGGGTTGATCCTCGTCGCTTCTGGTTACTTTTCCGGCGTGGCTGGTGTTTGAGAATTCTTCTGAGTGACTCGTACAAGGATTGTAGGCGAATGATTTGAGAGGAGAATACGAGAATTAGTCGAATTTGGTGATCGTTTGGGATAATGTTGACGGTTTTGGGTTTAATTACCATTTTCTGAGTTTAATTCGATTAATGATTATGATTAAGGTTTCATGATGATCGTGAATGACATTTAAGTCTGTTTCAGTTACGAATTCTGATCGAATTCGGTTAATCATTCGCGAATTTGTTTAAAGAATGAGAGGTTTGACTTTTTACAAGTCAAACAGGAACTCAAACTCACGATTTTGACTTTTAGGGTCAACCTAAATGAAATTGGGAAAAATACAATTTGATCCCTGAAGTTTGAATTCAGTTATTGACAGGATTAGCCTTTGGGGCTTGAATTTAACTGGATTAGTTAACGGGGTTAGGTTTTTAACAGAAACTTAACGGAATAGTTAACGGGGTTAACCTAAAAAGTCGGATTGTCACATCATCCCCTATTTGAAAGAATTTTCGTCCCGAAAATTAAATAAATAAATTTTTTTTTCCGGATGTCACATCATCCCCTAGTTGAAAGAATTTTCGTCTCGAAAATTAAATAGTACCTTAAGAATTTGAAGTGGAATGCTTGAACAGATTAGGATATTTGCGCATCATCTGATCCTCGCGCTCCCACGTGAATTCCGGTCCGCGTTTCGAGTTCCAACGAACTCTGACAATAGGTATCTTACTGTGTGCTTTAACGTTTTAACTTCCCTATCCATAATTTCCACAGGTTCTTCAATGAAACGTAACTGTTCATCAACGTGTAGTTCCTCAAGAGGAACCGTAAGAGATTCGTCAGCTAGACATTTCTTTAAATTCGAGATGTGAAAGACGTTGTGTACACCACTCAGTCCTTCAGGTAAGTCCAGTTGATACGCTACTGGTCCGATTCTCTTTATTATTTTGAATGGTCCAACATAACGAGGATTTAGTTTGCCTCGTTTTCCAAAACGAATGACACCTTTCCAAGGTGAGACTTTGAGTAAGACCATGTCACCTATTTGAAACTCCAAAGGTTTACGACGCTTGTCGGCATAGCTCTTTTGACGATCACGAGCTGCCGCCATACGGTTTCTAATTTGAACGATCTTTTCGGAAGTTTCAAATACAAGTTCAGGACCTGTGAGTTGGCTATCTCCAACCTCGGTCCAACAAATGGGAGAACGGCATTTCCGTCCATAAAGTGCTTCAAATGGTGCTGCCTTGATGCTAGTGTGATAGCTATTGTTGTAGGAGAACTCCACCAACGGTAGGTGAGACTCCCAAGTGTTACCGAAATCGATCACACAAGCTCGTAGCATGTCCTCCAGAGTTTGGATAGTATGTTCTGTTTGACCATCGATTTGAGGATGGTAAGTTGTGCTCATATCTAGACGCGTGCCTAAAGCTTTATGTAACGACTGCCAGAAACGAGAGGTGAATCATGCATCACGATCCGAAATAATGGAGATTGGCACTCCGTGCCGAGAGACTATTTCTTTTAAGTAAATACGAGTAAGCTTTTCCATCTTATCGGTTTCCTTGATGGCTAATAAATGAGCAGACTTTGTTAATCGATCAACGATTACCCAAATGGTATCGCATCCGGTAGGAGTTCGTGGTAATTTGGTGATGAAATCCATGGATATTTGTTCCCATTTCCACATAGGAATTTATGGTTGTTGTAGAAGACCGGATGGTTTTTGATATTTAACTTTGACCTTCACGCAGGTCAGACACTTACTAACATAGGTGGCTATATCGGCATTCATCTTCAGCCACCAATATAGTACTTTTAGATCATGGTACATTTTATCGGAACCCGGATGTATGGAGTAACGAGATTTATGAGCTTCATCCATGATTAGTTCCCTTAAGTTTCCGAACACTGGAATCCATATTCGTTCGACGAAGTAACGAATTCCGTCGGATTTTACCTCAAGTTGTGCTTCCATGCCACGTGTACCTTATAACGGTAGATTATCTTCTTTCAAGGCTTCAAGTTGAGCACTACGGATTCTGTCAGGCAATCCAGGGTGAATAGTGAGTTGTAACGCTCGAACTCGTTTGGGTTTCGTTTCCTTTCGGCTTAGTGCATCAGCCACAACGTTAGCTTTACCCGGATGATACCGGATCGCACAGTCGTAATCATTTAGAAGTTCAACCCAACGACGTTGTCGCATGTTCAACTCCTTCTGCTCGAAGATATGCTGGAGGCTTTTGTGATCGGTGTAGATGGTGCATTTGGTACCGTACACATAATGTCTCCATATCTTAAGTGCAAAAACTACTGCTCCCAACTCTAGATCATGAGTGGTGTAGTTTTTCTTGTGAATCTTTAACTGACGTGAAGCGTATGCGATTACTTTCTCACGTTGCATTAAGACACAACCCAGACCTTGAATAGATGCATCACAATACACTACAAAATCATCGGTTCCTTCCGGAAGAGCTAAAATAGGTGCACTGCAAAGTTTCTGTTTGAGGTGCTGGAAAGCTGACTCTTGGTTATCGCCCCAATTATAGGCTTTTCCTTTTTGAGTTAGGGCGGTGAGAGGTTGTGCAATCTTTGAAAATCCTTCGATAAAACGACGGTAATATCCAGCCAATCCCAGAAATTGTCGCACCTCAGTCGGAGTCGTCGATGCTGCCCAATTCTTGATGGATTCTATTATGGATGGGTCGACATGTATCCCTTTCTCATTAACCACATGTCCTAGAAACTGAACTTCCCGGATCCAAAATTCACACTTGGAAAACTTAGCATACAGTTGTTCTCGCTTAAGTAGTTCCAAAATTAGGCGTAGATGTTCCTCCTTGTTCTTGGAATAGATGAGGATGTCGTCGATGAAAACGATAACGAACTGGTCCAGGTAAGGCTTACACACACGGTTCAAGAGGTCCATGAATACCGCGGGTGCGTTGGTTAAACCGAAAGGCATGACCATAAATTCGTAATGGCCGTACCTCGTTCTGAATGCAGTCTTAGAGATATCTTCTTCTCGGACTCTTAACTGATGATAGCCGGACCTAAGATCTATTTTGGAATAGAAACTTGATCCTTGGAGTTGATCAAAAAGGTTATCTATACGAGGTAAAGGGTAGCGGTTCTTGATTGTGACTTTATTCAGCTCCCGGTAATCAATACACATACGGAAAGTACCGTCCTTCTTCTTGACAAATAATACCGGAGCTCCCCACGGTGATGAACTAGGTCGGATGAAACCTTTATCCAATAAATCTTGCAATTGAGTGGACAGTTCCTGCAATTCACTGGGTGCCAGTCTGTAAGGTGCTCGAGCAATCGGTGCTGCTCCGGGTGCTAGATCAATTTGGAATTCAACTTGACGGTGCGGTGGCAGACCGGGCAGATCCTCGGGAAACATTTCCAAAAATTCACGCACAACGGGAATATCTTCAATCTTCTTCTCTTCTGAAGGCTGCTCAGCAACAAGGGCCAAAATAGCCGTATGCCCCTTTCGAAGACATTTTTGTGCTTTCATGAAGGATATAATGCCCATGACTGCACCAACTCTTTCACCTTGGATGGAAAGGGTTTCTCCATTCGAGAGAGGTATACGTACAATCTTCTCACGACAGATAATTTCGGCTTGGTTTTTAGATAACCAATCCATGCCGACGATTATATCAAAACTACCAAGCATGACCGGCATAAGGTCGATATCAAATGTATGTGTAGCTAGCTCAAGTTTACATCCTTTAAGTATGTGAGTTGCCTCAATTATTTGGCCGTCAGCTATCTCTATTGTATACTTATCTTCTAATAGAGATGAAGTTCCTTTTATCATATTACTAAGGATAGAAGCAAAGAAATCATTTACGAGGAACTTACCGGTGACCACATTATGGTCGTAACGGGCTTCTCCAGATCCTAGTACGAAGGCTCGTCCCTTCGCACCATTTCCTCCCCCATTGCCATTGTTACCACCATTACCATTGTTATTTTGGTTAGGGTTGTGATTTCCATTACCCCCTTTCTTTAACTGAGGACAGTTCTTCCGGATATGCCCTTCCTTTCCACACTCAAAGCAAGCCTTAGTAGATCCCGGTTGTTGAAAGGGTTGTTTAGTTTGTAATTCACCCCTGTAGTCCTTAGCAGCATGACCTATTTTTCCGCACCTCTGGCAACGATTGCAGAATCCAAAGTGGTGCAAGTTACACTTGTTACACTTCGGGGACTTCCCCGCATAACCACCCTGGTTTTGCCCAGAAGAGGTCGACTGATTGAAATTCTTGGTAGGCTTAAACCTACGCTGTTGCTGTTGTTGCGGTTCGTTAAACTGGGGTTGGTTGAGTTGAGGTCCTTTGGAGTGGGAGTTGGAGTGGTTGTGGGTGTTGGAATGGTGATCGAACTTGCGTTTGTAGCTGTCGGTGGGTTTAGCAACTGAACCTCTCGGAGGTAGGGTTCCTTGCGTCACCGCTTGGTCGGTTAACTTATGCGCAAGTCGAATGGTTTGTTGGATAGTGGCAGGATTGGATGAAGTAACCATGCTTTATATTTGAGGCACTAGACCTCCAATGTAAAGTTCGATTCTTTTGTAGTCAGGAGTTACCATATGCGGGCACATAGTAGCCAGTTCGTGTGAACGAGTGGTGTAGAGTTCAATTTCCGAACCCTCCATCTTAAGGTACCAGAACTCTCCTTCTAACTTTTGGATCTCATCGCGTGGGCAGTATTCTTCCTTCATCATTGCTTTAAATTCCTCCCACGGGATTCCATTTCCCATTGCCAGTCCCAACATTTGAACTTGGGCATTCCACCATGTTAGGGTCGAGCCTTCTAAAGTTCCAGCAGCAAACTTCACTTGGTTAGCCACCGGGCAGTTGCACATGGCTATTACTGATTCAACCTTCTCAAACTAGCGAAGTAATCCAACGGCTCCTTCAGCTCCACTAAAGGTGTGGGGCTTGCAATCCATGAATGCTTTGAAAGTGCAGGCTGGCTGTTGGTTTTGCTGATTTTGCTGGCCTGGATTTAGAAGTACAAATTGAATTGGAATTATAGAGTTTAGAAAAATGTTTTTAGGAGAAGGATTGACACTATTAGTCAATAGTTAGAGCATTTACCTGCAGCATTCTGTGCTGCTAGGGCTTCTGCCACACTATCATTTATCAATGCTGCTAGCTCTGCTGCCGTCATGTTAATGGTACCACGACCACCGGCACGGCCTCCGCGTCCTCTCCCAGACATGATTCTTCACAATCACAAATGAAAAACAATGAGAAATATATCGCATATTAAACATTATTCAGGTACAAGTAAGGAGATACAACATCTAATATTTTGAAAATTAAATAAATTGTAAGGCTACAAAATAAATAACTCAAATATTAAACTTCTCATGCTTTTATTGGATGGGAACAACCTTACCCATCGAGGTTTGGAAAGAGAAATAACATAGGCAAAAGCAAACATGAAAAGGAAGATAGAATAGGAAAATCATCAGGCATCTTCGTCATCGGAAGAAACATACGATTGTGCATCGTCTATCTCAACCGGTTCTTCTTCCACGGGCTCCTCCTTGAAAGGCTCTTCTTCAAAAGGTTCCTCCTCAAAAGGTTCCTCCTCATCGTCAGATACTGGAATGTCTTTCGGAAATAGGGCCGCTTGTAGTTGGGCTTCCAAGTGAGTCACCCTCTCTTGAAGGCCTTCAGCAGTGTGGTTTGCCACATGTAGCTGAGCTTCCATAGCAGCTAATCTCTCCAGAACTCCTTCCATATCATCATCCATAGTGTCAGCCCTCGTCTCTAGATGTGCCACACGATCCACTAAAAGGTTGTGGACATGGTCCGTTGCAGCTAGTTCGGTAGTCAAGTGTTCTACTCCTACCTTATTCTTCTCTACTTGGGGTCCATTCTTCAGAAGTTTAGGTATCTCCTCGGTGGCATCTTGTATAAAACTCAATTCCTTCAACATATAAGATACGAATGCTGCGAAAGCTTGTTCCATGGTGCATGGTAAGCTAGGTAGTGCAGATGATGAAGATGCGGATCCAAAGTAAGGTGATGGAACATCTCCCATTTCGATCCACCTTTGGATCATATGTGGGTATACGTCCCAATTGAGAGCATAATCCAATGCTCGTGCGTTACTCGGTTCGCCTTGGTCAACTGAATGGTTACCCGAAGTAGGCCGGCGCCTTTTGGGTTCCGGGGATGAGAGTACAGGTGCCTTATGCCCTGATACGTTAGGTGATGGAGGTGGGGTTGACGACATGATCCTGCAACATTATATATAAGTACCAAACATCCAAATGACATGTAACTAATGTGTGAGGCTATAGTCTAGTATGCAATCCTAGTTCTCTATAACCTATGTCTCTGATACCAATCTGTCACACCCCCAATTTCAACTAACGGAGTTTTACCGTTTGGGAAGTGACGAACCAGGATCTCAGACATTAGTTACTTTGAACGACTCTACATGGGACTCAAAATGAAAATATCTTTTAAATCAGAGTATCAATGCGGAAGCGTAAAGAAAGTAAATGCACAAAATACACGCGCCCAAAACCAAAGTCCAAAAGTCTCAAAAGTCCAAACGTCCAAACCAAACAAAGTACAATAGAATAATTCAACCAAACATAAATTGACACAAAGCAAAGCAGTTGAATCCCATGCATGCCCTAACGTGCACCTGTATCTTAACTTAGCGTCCTGAGAAAACATGTAAAGAAAAGTGTCAACACAAGGTTGGTGAGTTCACAGGTTTCAATTAAATACGTAAGCGTTTACCAGATTTATGATCATTCAATATGTATCTATAGGTAGCTAACCTATGTTCTTGTTTAGCTCAAGTGCTCGCAACCGAAACTGACTGTTTGTTTATTGCCTCCTGCCAGGTCTATCAATACTGGCCATGTGAGTAGGCTAACATTTCACCCGTTCGATATCCAATCGAGTTAGCGCGACTAACGCGGGTGGGATTTATCAAACCCAGTAGTACTACTAAACATTACCTCGCTAAGATCCATATTAACGGTTCGAGATAAGATGAGGACTTTCTGTGATAGCGTGTTACACTTAGCTTTAACATTGATAGCATATAAAATACAAAATCTCAAAATCAGTTTAAGCATGTTTTCTCCCCCAAGTTAAAACAGTAAAACGGGGCCGTGAAAACTCACCTGCTTGGCGTTGAAGGTAGTTAAACACTAGTAGTAAGTTGGAACCACGAGTGTAAGTCTCAAAAGACCTACGAATGTCCTAAAATTATAAACATATAAATTAGGAACGATAATGGGAATTGTGACTGTGACACGGAAAACGAGGAACGTCCTAAAAGAACCGCTCCAATAAACGAGAGTGGACGAACGCGTCCACGGGTTTAGGAATGACTTTACGCGACGAACGACATAAATAATAATATATATATACGAGTGGATAATATAATTAGTTATATTATTATTTAGTCTCGATTGATTTACGCGTTATAAAATGACTTGAAATAATATAAATATATATTATTTAATAATACGGGTCACAATTTGGGAATAATATAAACATATTATTTTACACGAGTTTACGGCTTAAAAATAATATAAATATATTATTTTTACTTGTTAATAATAATAATATATTATTTATAAAAGTGGGTATAGTTTATAAAAATAAACTAATATTTCAAACCCGAGCTTACGGGTTGTTTTCCGGGTTGAAACCCATTTATATAATAATACAATATTAAAAGGTTTGATTTTTATTAATTTAATAATCCAGAAAAATGTTTTAAAAAATAATTGTGGGAGCCGGGTCTCGAACCCGGGTCTCTCCCACACACGCACACAGCTCTAACCAGTCCCGGCCGCTAGGCTATCGCAACAGAACCCGGAACACATTGGTTTTAACCTCCTGATCAGGCGTGCTTTCCTTCCCCACATGTACCCAGATCGAATCCCGTCCCAAACACTGAATCTGATCGCGAATAGAGTTAAGATTCACAGGGGTTTTGTTGTTTAGAGGATTGCGAAACTGATGATGTAAACAATTGTAAAAACGGTTGCGATTTGGGTTGTTAATTTCAGTTAAACAGAGTCGAAAACTCTGGGTTAAGAACACAGATCGATTCGATTGAATTCGATATTAAAACTTGATGAATTTATGGGGTTTTTAACAATGACTGGATTGTGAATCTAACCGTATAACTTAATTTGATTGAGGTTAAGTTTAGACCAGGATTTGATTAACCCAATACGTGATGAACCCTAGAATCGGTTCATCACTGATTCGATGTTACATACTCGAATAAGCATAGGGCTTTCAAAGCATAGATGATTGCGATTCTAACCATGCCGTTTAATTGGATTAACATTGAGTCTAGGTTAGAGTTTGACTAAAACGTTTTCAAATGAATTCCAGAATCTGATTTTGTAAAATTGGATGTTGTTTGATTCAATTAACATGGGGTTTTCATTAAACTGAACTACTGGTATGTTTTAATTGCGTTGAGAACGAGTCTAGAATCAAAAGCCCCAAATCCGATTTCTTAAGAACCCTAGAATCGGATTATGACTCAATCGATAATGTAAGCCCTTATTAGGATAGGGCTTTCATTCTAAAGCATAAAATGAATCAAAAGGCTGTTTAAATTACCCAGTTGGATGTCGGATTGACTGTGCAGGATTAAAACAGGGTTCGACGACTGCGGGTTGATCCTCGTCGCTTCTGGTTGCTTCTCCGGCGCGGCTGGTGTATGAGAATTCTTCTGAGTGACTCATACAAGGATTGCAGGCGAATGATTTGAGAGGAGAATACGAGAATTAGTCGAATTTGGTGATCGTTTGGGATAATGTCGACGGTTTTGGGTTTAATTACCATTTTCTTAGTTTAATTTGATTAATGATTATGATTAAGGTTTCATGATGATCGTGAATGACATTTAAGTCTGTTTCAGTTACGAATTCTGATCGAATTCGGTTAATCATTCGCGTATTTGTTTAAGGAATGAGAGGTTTGACTTTTTACAAGTCAAACAGGAACTCAAACTCATGATTTTGACTTTTAGGGCCAACCTAAATGAAATTGGGAAAAATACAATTTGATCCCTGAAGTTTGAATTCAGTTATTTACAGGATTAGCCCTTGGGGTTTGAATTTAACTGGATTAGTTAACGGGGTTAGCTTTTTAACAGAAACTTAACGGAATAGTTAACGGAGTTAACCTAAAAAGTCGGATTGTCACAACAAGCACGGAGTATGTCCTCCAATGTTTGAATGGTCCTTTCGAACTGGCCATCCGTTTGCTGGTGGTATGCCGTGCTGATATTAAGTTTCGTGCCCATCGCTTCATGAAATATTTTCCAGAACCTCGATGTGAATCGTATGTCCCGGTCAGATACAATCTTTAATGGCATCCCATGTCGTGATACTACTTCCTTAATAAATACTTCCGCTAATCTTTCCGACGAGAACGTCTCGCGAATAGGCAGGAAATGAACACTCTTCGTTAAACGATCCACAATTACCCAAATGGTGTCATGACCTTTAGTTGTGTGAAGTAGCTTGGTTATGAAGTCCATGGTAATGTGTTCCCATTTCCATTCCGGTATATCAAGAGGTTGAATCTTCCCGTACGGTTTTTGGTGTTCAGCCTTTACTTGTGAGCATGTTAAGCACTTGCTTACGTACTTTATCACCTCATGTTTCATTCCAAGCCACCAGTACTCCTTCCTCAGATCTTGGTACATTTTGTTGGTACCAGGATGGATAGAGTAACGAGACTTATGAGCCTCATCCAAGATTTTGGTTCTAAGCTCACCACTCATAGGTATCCATACCCGACCAAAACGTGTCCTCACACCAAGGGTGTTATATTCCAACTTGTCCCGTTGTCCGACCATCCTCTCTTTCTGTATATTCTCTTCCATAAGTGCCTCGTCTTGAGCCTTTTCAATTTCCTTCATCACATCCGATGTGACGACCAACTGGCAAGCTTTCACTCTAATAGGAGTTGGCACGTCTTTTCGGCTTAGAGCATCAGTCACCACATTTGCCTTTCCAGGATGGTATATGATTTCACAATCATAACCTTTCAAAAGTTCCAACCATCGCCTCTGCCTCATATTCAGTTCTTATTGTTTGGAGAAGTACTTCAAATTTTTGTGGTCCGAGTAAATGGTAAACCTCACCCCGTAAAGGTAGTGTCTCCAGATTTTCAATGCGAATACGACAGCAGCAAGTTCCAAATCATGAGTCGGATAATTGACTTCGTGAACTTTTAACTGTCGTGATGCATAAGCGATCACTCTTCCGCGGTGCATCAGCACGCACCACAATCCCTGACCTGAAGCGTCAGAGTATACCACAAAGTCTTCATTGCCCTTGGGAAGGGCCAAGACCGGAGCTTGGGTTAGTTTCTCCTTTAGTTCCTTAAATGCTTCTTCCTGGGTCGAACCCCATTCGTACTTTTCCTCTTTCCGTGTCAACTTTGTCAACGATGAAGTTATTTTCGAGAAATTCTGGATGAATCTCCGATAGTAGCCTGCCAATCCTAAGAAACTGCGGATTTCAGTTGGTGTCTTAGGAATACCCCATTCTCTTACCGTTATTATCTTTGCTGGGTCAACCATAATGCCGTTCGGGTTGATAACATGACCTAGGAATTGGACTTCCCTAAGCCAGAACGCGCATTTGGAGAACTTAACATACAGTCTCTCCTTCTTCAAGGCTTCTAACACTTCCTTCAAGTGACATGCGTGATCACCCTCATTCTTGAATGTTGCTGGGGCGTTCGTCAGTCCGAAGGGCATTACGTGGAACTCGAAATGTCCATAACGCGTGCGAAATGTGGTTTTCGGTATGTCTTCTTCCCTTACTTTCAACTGATGGTACCCGGATCGAAGGTCGATTTTTGAGAACCAACTTGCGCCCTGTAATTGATCAAACATGTCGTCGATCCTTGGTAAAGGGTACTTGTTCTTCACTGTACGTTTGTTCAATTCCCTATAGTCGATACACATTCTCATAGAACCATCTTTCTTTTTCACAAATAATACCGGAGCACCCCAATGAGAGATGCTCGGCTGGATAAATCCTTTCTCAAGTAACTTGTCTAGTTGTGCCATTAGTTCTTTCATCTCCGTTGGTGCTAGTCGATATGGAGCCTTAGCCACGGGCTAAGCATCTGGTAGTAAGTCGATTAGGAACTCAATCTCTCTATCGGGTGGTATCCCAGGAAAATCCTATGGAAACACATCCGGGTACTCGCGTACCACAGTTACATCATCTAGTTCCTTTACTTCCTTACATTTGTCAATTGCGTACACCAGATAAGCCGCGCATCCGCGCCTCAAGTAATCTGTTGCCTTAATCATCGAGATGATGTTGGGTATCGGGGCGTCGCTGTAACATTCATAATTTTCAAGTATTATTTTATTTTGTTTTATACACTAATAACAAACCATTTCAATCTCGAACTCGTTCAACGCAATATGTTACGTTAATTATTATTTTCATTGTAAATCAAATTCAAAGTTTCAACCTTACATTAACATATTATTTTTGCTATTTTATATATATATATATATATATATAAGTGTGCGTGTGTACTTCGTCATAATAATGAATCAAAACTTATGAGTTTTAATCATGTTCAAACACCTTTAAGATATATGTATAGATGTATTTAATAATGATTAAATATGTAATTACATATACATTTAATTATATTAAATAAACCATTTGTACAATTTATAAATCCTATACAAAAAATGAAATTTACTTCCTTTTAAATAATTATGTTAACCAATAATTTATTTTATTAAAACAATTTTATAAAAGGAATCTAAAGCAAATAAAAAGAATTTTAACTAATTAAATTAAGCATTGAACCTCCCTCTTTGTCCCTTTTTATACCAATTGAACCCACTTTAATCCCCTTGAACCAAAGCACTTTTTTTATTTAGTTTGAACCCCTTAAAATAGGTTGGACCTTTCTTTTGAACCCTGGAACTCAAAGGAACCCAACTTTGACTCCATGAAAGTCAAACATGCACTAATCTTCAATCAATCCCTGAAATCTTAGGATTTTGATTCTCCAAAACCGTTTACTACTCGTTTGCGACTGTTATGGAATTTGTAATCATTCAAATTGATTGAAAAATCAATCCCTTAGACCCATTTTTATGGTTGCGGTTTGGATATCAAAATACCCCGATTTCATGCTCAAAACGCGTAATTTTCAATCTATTAACTAATGTAACGCGTATATTATCGTCCCATATAACTTCCCCATCTAATAACAACTCGAAACGAGCCTCATTCTGTCCTCCTCCCGGTTCACGAATGACATCAAGGGTCAAGCCGTTTCTTTTTTCGTGAAAACGACGATTAACAGGTAAATACCATGACCTTTACTCGATTCTAATCCTCTGTTTCCAAAAGTCCCTTGAACCATGAACGATTTGGTGTTGGATTTGGGGCTAGGGTTTTGCATTCTTGAATGTTTTGGGGAAGAAGGTGTCTGAGCCCTTCATATTAAAACTTAAACTCTTCCTTTTCTTGACATGGTTTAGTTCCCAGATCATATGGTTAAGTCTTCCCCCTCACAGGCATGAAGTCACGGGTTCAAACCCGCTCAGCCCAATTTTAAGCCTCTTTTTGTTTTGTTGAATGTTTGTTTTCTTTTCCACACACGCACACACATATATACAAAACATATGAAATTTTTATAAAGATAAAGGAGAAGATATATATACTTTTAGTTATGACAAAACGTATACGAATAAATTTTAACATATACATATACTTAATCTATAACTTTTATGGATATGTAAACGTAAATCTATACTATCTAATAAATAAATGTTTTTCCATGCCACGTGTCGTCTTCACATTCATTCTCATCATTTTTTCCCGTCTCTCTCTCTTATTAAATGCACCTCCTATTTTTAACAACAATATATATTTAAAGAAATTATTCACTATATTAATAAAACACATTTATTTTAAATTATCATTTATGAAACTTTGAAAATCTAATTATTTAACTTTTATTTTCAATCAAATAATAAATGGAAAAAAAATTATATTAACTAGTATTTAATTTATTTTCAAAACCCAATTATATATTAGTTTTTGCATATTTTGAGTTTTGTTTTCTATCCTTAGTATATGATATATTTTTACACGTATAAAATATACACATAAAGATTTAAAAAATTTATTTATTAATATTTTTCATCCGTGTGTATACACGGGATCTAAACTAGTATAAATATATACATATGATTTTCTTATAAACAAATTATTGTTATGAACCTATCTTTTTGAAACGTTCAAAGGTTTACAATTATTATCCTTTTTAAATAAATATATTTATAGATATTTATAACTAGGATTAGTCGTTCTAATTATCTCAAACGTATAACGAATAATATGTGAGCATTATTTTTCTAACAAGCGTATTGTTGCACTACCGATATATATTTCTAAAGGATGGGCAATTGTTAAGAGTATTTTATAAACCCTTCCATTTCTTTGTGACTTTTAAAATTATAGTGACATCATGAATTTTATTAAATGAAAGATTATGCACACATTAATAAATTAAACTTTTAAAACGTCATGGCCTATAATAGACTATTAATAATACATTTTTATTTGTAATTAATAAAATAAATATTACTAATTGTTTTAATCATATAGTTATTATATTATTAGTAGCTATACAATCCTTTAAATTTAATTTTCATAAATAATAATATCATATTATTAGTAGCTATACATTATTACATCATGATTGTTATTATCTTAATAAATTGATTATTTTATTAAGATTACAATTAATGTATTTGACATCAAGTTTTCTTTTATAAATAAAGAATTTATAATATATATATATATATATATATATTTCTTGTAACATGGTTTATACATTTAAACATTTAACTTGATATCATACTAAATCAAATCTTTACTATTCTTCGTCGTTCCAAAAACCTAAAATCCCAAAATCATTCCATTATTGTTTCTCTTAAACCATTACTACATTATAATAATGTATCTTATTTAACTTAGGACATCCGTAATTCTTGTTGCTACAAGATACAAGTCCAACTATCTTCTTGTCAATGTGAGTTTACATAACCCCTTTTTACACTATTTACATTTTTTGGGTAGAACATGAATTACAAATATACAATGTTTGCAAACTACACAATACAATTCCACCCTACATTCATGTGTTCAATTTGAGCCTTATGTTTGAGTACTAGGTGTGTTAACTACATTTTGTGTGCAATTTACATGTGCAATCATTAACTATATAAGCCGGTGGTTAACAATGATAGATCTATTGAGTCTGACAAACCCACCCAGTTAGGGTGATTGTTGTCGACAACACAATTTGGTTATTTGCATGCTAGTTACAAAGGTTTGATTGTACAACTTGGTTTCACAATAGTAACTCTCCATAATTGCCTTATTAACCATGATGTGTATGGATTGTATACACACAACACAATGATACTATTTAGAGTCAAAACATATGTATGCTCACCAACTATTTATAGTTGACCCTCTCATTTTAAACATGTTTCAGGTGGATATGTTGATGTACAAGTTTATCATATAGGAGCTTATGGACTTAGTAATACATAATTTGGATGTAATGTTTGTTTCTGTTGTTTGAACAATATGTATCTGTAATTCAACTTAATAAAGTTATGAAATTTAGTTTGATCATGAGCTTTTGAACAGTCTACATGTCCCGCCCCGATGTATTCCGTCGTCGGTTGAGGTGTGACAGTCACAATCCCCAAAGACTTCGACTTTACTACCATCTGGAGCCTTGAGTCGGATTATCTTTCGTTTACATATAATTTACGGTCCTACCCTCAACGGTTTCTACGCTAAAGGCTCTTTCTAGTTTGCTGACTGAGCATTTCACCCGCTTCCAGAAAGTGGCAGATATAAAACTCTTACTGGCGCCCGAATCAAATAACACAGAAACAAAAGTGTTGTCAAGGATGAACGTACCTGATGCCACATCGGGGTCTACCCGGGCTTGTTCTTGCATCAGTGTATACACTCGAGTCTTCGCTCGGGGCCTCTCCTCTTTCTTTTCAGGGCCCTTACCCTTTCCAGCTTCACCCATCCTCGGCTTAGTGCATTCGCGACTCATGTGGACACTCTCCCCACAGTTAAAACACTTAAAGCCTTGGAGGCATTCATGGGAGTAATGTCCCGTCTTGCAGCATTTGAAGCACAGATTTGATCCCAGCCGGCATTCACCGGCATGCCTTCCTCCACACTTCCCACAGACTGCTGACTCGCCTACACTGGCATGTTTATTCCGAGCTCCAGAAAACTTCCCACCCGATCGCTTGGCAGGAAAGCTCAACTTCTTCAACTCGTCAATGGCGACGACATTCAGCGCCATCTCATCAAATACCATGTCACTAAGTTCCACCACTGAATCGTAGGTAGTAGGGGCGTTTGCCTTAACATAGGTGCTGACCTGGTCCGGCAGCCCTTGAATGTAGCAGGCAATCTTCCTCTCTTCAGTCGTGACAAGATGTGGCACCAGGCGTTCCAATTTCTTGAACCGAGTGGTGTATAGTCGGTACGTCATGCTTCCGGCCTTCAAACCTAGAAATTCCATTTCTACCTTATCGATCTCATTCCTTGGACAGAAATTATTGATCACCAGAGTTTTCAAATCATACCACATCATTCCGTCAACAGTCTCGTCCACCTTCGCTTGGCGCACACCTTCCCACCAGTGAGATGCTTCTTCTCTCAAGGAATTAGAAGCAAATTTCACAACCTGGTTCGGTCGGCATTCGCTCAGACGAATGGCGGCTTCCATACGGATCACCTAGTCAGAAGTAGCCACCGCGTCTTTCTTTCCAGTCAGGACCGACGGGTCACATGCCTTAAAGGATTTATAGTCGCAACCGCGAGAAAGCGACGCGTTGACAACCTCATTGTTCGGGGCACCAATTGCCATATTAGTCTCGTTCGCCTCATTAGATTTCCTCAAAGCTTCTGCCAACAGATCTGGAAAGGAAGCCTTCATCATTTCAGTAAATTCTCGAGCCAGGACGCCTTCACCTCCGGCTCAAAGGAGAATTGTTGTTCTTCAACGTGAGTCCGTTCAGTTCCATGCACCCTATTTTCTGGTTCTGTATGAACACTTTCTTCTTCGATGTACTCTTGACGAGCAGGGATCCTGCCACATCCATCACTACGACCTCCGGTATAGCCCCCACCACGTCTTCCGCCTCTTCTACCAGCTATTTCGTTCTATAAGACAAGGAATCCAATGTCATCACGCTAGTTAACAAATAGAATTCGACAAGTACTGTAAGATGTTAATATACACTGGCCATCTGCAATTAACCATTACATTACCTCTTGACTTCTATTTGACCACATTTATGATTCCATCAAACCACATCTTCTATTCTACCATTTTCTAAGACATTCTACATGTGTAAATATATACTACCTTCATACCTGATGTTGTAGCTTGAGTTACCCGTACTGGCATTCGCTCTCGGTCCCATTCCCAGTTTAAGTTCAGACACTTGGAGTGTCTAAATCTCTCAAACTATTGTTCTGATACCAACTTGTAAGGCCCCAAACCCGGGATGCCTCACTTGTTGGATTTACTCAATCACAAACAGTTCTTAAACTTGAATATCAAATAACGCAGCGGAAAACTTTCATTTAAACATAACAGTAACATTTTCAAACATTCAGAAGCGTAAACGTTGTCTAAAACATAAAAAACATCATAACTAAAACATAACGGGATGCCAGTCATCATGATCAGGCAGGTAACTCTTCATCGCTTGCCAAGCATCACCGTTCCTCGTCCATACCTGCACTTAACTTGAATGTACATACTAAAAGTCATCTACATTGGTGAGTTCTAGTTTTAACTTCAAATATTTTGCCAAAAATATAACATTTAAACTTCATTAATAAAAGCATACGTAAAGCATGCAAAAACATAACATAACACAAACATATCGAATATGCGCCTTCTCGTAACCGTCAATTCCAAACTTCAAGTACGATACCTCACAGGATATACGTACCAAACTTCAAGCATGGCATCACAAGGATGACACGTACCAAACTTCCAGCACGATACTTTGAGGAGTAGTCGTACCTAACTTCCAGCATGATTACCCCGTAAGGTAAGTCGTACCTACTTCAAGGATCACGGTAATCCCCATGGTGACCGTCATCACCCCAGTTGTACAACAGTTGGCTAGCCACAAAGGCCCCTAAAAGGTAAGGCCCATAACATACATCACATACCCATAACCTCAATTCCCTAAGGAATAATGGCAGATTTATTCGTTTGTGACTTTCATAAACATTCACTTATTTACATCAAAACTTCAGTTAAAGCGTTCGTATGTTTTATTAAAAATCATTCGTTCGTAAACACATCGTAAACCTCATTTCATAAACACATCGTTCATAACCTTTCTTTCCAAAACATCGTTCATAAGAATCGTTTTATAAAACATCATAAACATCAAACATCGTTTTTATAAAACCGTCACATCGTTACGTATGCACACCAGCCCGAAAACATTATTTAAAACATTTAAAAAGGGCTTCATAAACCTCCTGGTTCGTCTCTTAACGTTCCGAATACAAATTTGGGGTGTTATAGTTCAGCTCATCCTAAGTTGTCTTGAACCACAAACCAAGAACTAGCCTTCTTTGAAGTCAAAGCCAAACTCAAATTCGAAGTCAAAGCCAAAGTCAAAGTAAGAGGATAAATGTAATTTTAAGTGTATTTAATGAACAAAGATATGAAGCTAGAGATTATAACAGGGTTAGGAGCATCAGACTATAATTATAATTGCATGATGCAAAACTTAGTGGAGTGGGCTAAACATTGCTTGGTCAACATAAGAAAATTGCAAAGAATCATTCTAAATTATTTGTTATTGTAAACTTTTATATACATAATTGTAATTTCAGTTTTCCGCATGAAAAACTGCATCAATAAATCAACATGCGAAATTAAAACTAAAATGTTTTGCGACCCATTTTGACCCGTCTAACCCGCACCTTTTGTCAACTGTAGGGGATTTATTAATTAATAGCGTACTTTGATGTTATCGGTTGCATTATTTTTCTCGATTAATACTACTAAGAGACTTTCTATTAATTTAACATAGCCTATCAGTTTAGACGAGAGAAGACATAAAGAACAACTTCACAAAATATACACTTATCAAGTAAAATATTATTATTGATTTATGATTTATGTTAAGCAACTTGATGAGCATAGATAAAGCCTCATAGCAGGAACACGTGGTTGAGTAGGAGAATTTGATCCTTCCACCTCATCTCAATTAATACTACTAAGAGATTTTCTATTCAATTATTTTAACATCAGGTCCTAAAGCTTACATGCTAATTTGTAAATTGTAATAATTATTAATTTTTATTATTACATGTCATATGTAATTATATATTATAAGAAGCATTTACAGATTTTTTTATTTCATCATTTTTAGTACCCAACCCTGTGTAATACACGGGTCTGGGAAGAACAACATTTATAAAAAAGAAGTATTCACGGATTTTGTGTATCATTGTAAGTTTCATTTAACATATGATTTAATCTTGCGTCTACAAAGAACATCATAATCTTATCATGTAACAAAATGAAAAGTTTATAAATACAATATCAAATTTGTATATAAAAAGAGTTGTTAAGATATTTATCAATTTAATCTTAACATTTCACCATGTGTAACACACGAGGTTAAAGCTAGTATTTAATAAAAATTCAAGTTATCTTAAAGTTAATGCAATTGAGAGAAACTAGAAATTATGACCCACGTGTTGCGGCGGGGTTGTACAATGATATTAACGTGCATAACTACATAATTAAGTCAGCGCGTTTGTGAATCTCGCCACACGTGTTGCGGCTGTGATACTAACGTCGTTAACGGTGACTTTAGCACGTCACACTCTGCGGCAGGAATCGGACCTTAAACAGTTGAGGCAGTGACTAACGTGACTAAGCGCAAAAAAAACGTGATTAAGTAAATAAAAAAATGTATGAAGTTACTACGACTTGGTTAGCCCAATAAAAAGAAATATAAAAAAACCAATGAAAAAACTCAAAAAAAAAATATGGACCAACAAATAGGTGACATGTGGCGTGACGTTAGGAAAAACACATAATTTTGATACTTTGCAAACTTCAGTGGGAGTTATGGTAGACACTTATAAATGAGTAAAACAAAATTTATACCGGGACGTAAAAAAAATATTAAACATAAAAACAATTTTTTTTATGAAGGTATATTTAAGCTTTTAGAAATTTGAAGGTTATTATTTGAGAAATGTCTCGAATAGAGGGGTCCATATGAGGAAAAAGAAAAAAAAATTGTGATCGGTGGCCGACGTTGATAATCGAGTGTTTATAAATGTCTTTTTATTTAATAAATTTTTATTAAGGATTATATAAAATTTCGAAACAAAAAATCACTTTTAATAAGCAAATGGTAAAAGACTAAAAGAGTTGGGCCGCCGACCTTATATCCCATCACTTTAGTAACGAAGCTCATTGTTTTGGATGCTCACCTCGCATCACTTGCACGAGGTAGTTGAATAACCAACCATCACTTCGTGACACCCCCACTTACAAATCTATTTTTAGCTAGTATCGTATTAATAACGGCATTCTGTTGATAAATTGAACACAATAACTTGCTATTGAATTGTAAATCGTTGGTTTTGATTTACAAATATCGATGGGTATATATACTCATTCAAGAGACACAACGCTTGAAAAGAAGCGATACAACCGTAGACCAAATAACTGTTCATGTGGCTTCTAACTTTGGGTTTATACATATACTACCCTTGACTCTTACATAAATACATAAAGACTCCAAACATACTTTGTAAGGAAGACTAAGAGACCCATGTATTCTAATATTTAGTTGAGTGATTACCGTTTGTGTCCCTTTGATTTACACAATTTAACACAATGGGTCCCTAACACAAATTTTTAACGATTTGAGTACCTGTTGTATATAATCTGTAACACTCTGAGCCCCTGAGCCTAACTTCGATAAAAAATTTTGTTAAGTTTTTCAACGAAAGGGGTAAGATGGTAATTTACTTTTTTATATAACCCTAAAAATCACATTGAACCCCTCATCCTATTTCAACTCACGCCCCCCCTCTCTGCTCTCGCCGTCCTCCCTCTTCCAAGTCGTCCCCGACCTGAAGTTTCGCAATGCCTCTTCTAGTGGACGCCCTCCTAGACAACTAGGCTGTCACATGTACAATTTTTTTACCTTTTTAGTGTTTTTCTTTCCGATCGACCGGTCCAATTTTCTGTTTGATCGGACATTCTAATAATCGTCATTTTTTGTGTTTGAAGCCAGAATGCCGCATGCGACCCCTACTCACCTTCGGGTGCGGGTAAGTGTCGTGTTGAAGTTCCTTTTCAACTGTGACTTCAAATTTAAGGTGGAATATGGCTGAGACATGTAGTTTCGGGGACATAATGATTTTTTTGGACAAATTAGTAGTTTCGGATTGGATTTTTTTTGGTGTTTTTGAGAATGTATTTTGGATTGATTTTTTTTTTGTGACAATGATATGACAGAGGTTAATGATATGACTTGGATTTTTAGTTGTTTTTGCATGAAATTAGTAGTTTCGTGTGAATATGGTAGTTTTGGGTGAACTTAGTAGTTTCGAGGTGAACTTAGTAGTTTCGGGTGAAATTAGTAGTTTCGGGTGAATATAGTCTTGCCAACAAGGACTCAGACAGGGACGCAAACGGATATTACATGTTTCCAGGGACGCAGACTGTTATGCATTATAAGGGTACAACGGACATTTCACCGAAATTTAAACTGAAAATTTAACGAAGTCAGGCTCAGGGGCTCAGAGTGTTACAGATTGTATACCACACGTACTCAAAGCGTTAAAAATTCGTGTTAGGGACGCATTGTGTTAAATCGTGTAAACCATAGGGATGCAAACGATAATTTACTCTATTTAGTTTAATACTTCTATACTCCCCCTCAAACTAAATATAGTTTAAAGAAGGTCTTCCTCTTGCTTGATTTATCTTTACAGAAATGTTGGTTCATCATCATACACAGGTTGAACTTCTTGATCATCTCTTTTCTCCTTATCCTCCATTTGGTGCATTCTTTTGCATAGTGACCATAGTTACCATATTCATAACACCTAACATTGCTCTTGTCTTGGTTTCCTCGATCTATACTTGTTACGTTCCCTCGTCCTCCTTTGAAAGGACCTCTTCCATGTCCTCTACCATGGCTTTGTGTACCACGTCCTTTACCATGATGGCAAATTTCAGAATTACTTGCATTTGCCATCAGGAGCTTTCCTTATTATCCTTCGGTTCGTCTTGTCTTTTGAGACGTTCTTCAAAGGTTATTATCACTCTTCCTGCTTCTTCAAATGGCATTTTTTCAACTTCTGAATTTTGTTCGATAGTTGTCATGATTAATAGAAACTTCTTTGGAACCGAGTTAAGTTACTTTCTCACAACTGTTTTGTCCTTAATAGTTTCACAAAGGGTTTTAAAATTAGCCCTTATACTGTCTAACTTTCTTACGAAATCACTTACGATTTCGTTTTCTTTCATTCTCAAGGCCTCTAATTTGCTCCTCAAAGTTTGTAGACGTGCCTTTTGAACGAGGTCTACTCCAAGGTATTGAGCTTTAATCGATCCCCACACTTCCTTTGCACTTGAGTGTTGTGCAACTTGAATTATGACATCTTTTTTCATCTGCTTCCTCCTTAGCACCAATTGTCTCCCAAATGGCATAAGCCTTTAATGTCGTTTCCATCAATACCGCACATGTAGTGTAGTTTGTTTCAGTCAGTTTTAGGCATTGAAGGTATACGTTTACTTGCTCACGGACCGGACCGGGTGTGCTTTCTACTTTCCTGTCCTCATTTACCGTCATACTTTCTTTTCTTTCATTGCTTTCCTACTTTTGAACTTGCTTAATTTCTTGCTGTTCTTTTCTTATTTGTTTTTGTAATTTTCTAAGGCATGTACTTACTTTCTTTCTCAATAGAAAACATACAAAAACGCTAAATCCTTTTTGATCGATCAAGTGAATTCTAACTTACTAATTTCTAATTAGAATTTATGCAATAAAATTCAAGAGATACTTGTATTGAATTTTCCTTCCACTTTTATATTTCCGATTGAAAGTTCAAAGATCCACTAACATACCCAACCTTTTGATGTTGTGATTAGTCCGTCACCACAAAGAACTCCAATTGAAATCCCTTTTTTATGCGTTAACATTCAAAATCCGAGAAACAAAACAATTTCACCTTTTTCCCTTTGAAGTAGAATTCCCATTCAACAGACACAACTCTTCAAAAGAAGCGATACAACTCTAGACCAAATAACCTTTCATGTAGTTTCTAACTTTGAGTTTATACATACACAACTCTTGACTCTTATATAAATACATAAAGACTCCGAACATACTTTCTAAGAACGACTAAGATACCCCTACTTTCTAATATTTACTTTAATACTTCAATAACTTCTCTCGTCCTAAAAAGGTCATTTGGTTATTTCGTTAGGAAAATGATGATGTTGATTTTGTTGATAGATTATAGTATCATCAATTAGTTAGGATTTACTTATAGTAACAAACAAAAATTAGATTAAGCTTCATTACGGGTTATAGGAGATGCAGGATGCATGCTCATCCGAGACTATGTAACTTCCAACTTTAATCAACGAACAACGAAGGTCAAGAACAACGCCCCTAGTGTGGTCTGGGTCTAGGTAGGTTTGGATCCACGGGGCTAACTAACTTACTCGTCATCGATTTGCATGAAACAATTACATGATCATTTCATGAAAACTGTGATGATTTGCTATGCTAAAACCAAAGTCTTTGATCGGGGTTAGATACTTAACGGAAAGAAAGAAACATATACTCGTTTTTTATTTTCTGAATTATCCAATCAAGATTACGAATAAACCATCGAAATACTTCAAAAGTGATAACACGATTATGAATGATTATCCAGTAAATTCCGTACACATTAGACTATACTTTGTTCAGATCCAATGCGTCAATTTTCATGACTATTTATAATTGACTTTTTGCTATCACGCAATTTGGTCCAAATATGGATAGCTTGTCAAACTTAAATTTGTTCATCTACAAAGTAACAAAACACAAGTTTCTTAACAACTTGGACATCCATTCCATACGATATGACATAACACATCTTATCCATTCCTAATTATTATAACAAGTGGAACATTGTCAATAATTTGTGCTAACATAATTGAATGACTTCTATGTCTATTGAAGTTTCTTTCATAATCTTGAATGTTAAACCAACGTCATACATGTTTGGTGGCTGAAATATCATAGAAACGAATATGAATAGGTGGTGTTTCAAGAAACAGGAAAGATAGAGATAAGGAATACATTTTCACTTAAAACAGAAACCAAAAGTGGTACATTTAGGGATGCAAAGATGATTTCTAGACAAGTGTGATGATTAGAATCATGTAAACGGATATATTATAGATTTTAAAGAAGCACCGAATTCTAGCTAAGTTTAGTATTATTACCACTGGAGACTTTATTTAGACTTTACCATATTAAGAAACCCACTATAGACAGGTTTAATGATTACAAAACTATTAAAAGAATATTGTAGAACATGTTTTTACACCAAATTGGTAATCAAACTATAGCATGTTTTATTTACAAATTTATTTACAACAACACGTAACAAAACTATTTAAGTTTAATCCATTGACTTAAACATTTTCAATATAATTATAGTAATACATGTCTAAGCAAATATGAAAATTATAATCACATTACACACAAAACAATAGTGAAAAAATATAAAGTTATGCTATATTTATCATGTATTTTAGTTTCATAACTCAAGAAAAAATAATGTTAGTTATCATTTATGTGTATTCAAAATGATAAGGATACTGTAGTGATCATCTTTTTATTATATTAACTAATATAAACGATTTCTTAAGAAAACATGATAGAGATAAAAAGAGTACATTGAGTTTGTCTTAATCATCTATGTTTTACTAGCTATTTATATAAATAATTAGATTGAATTTGAAAGGATATAAAATTATTTATTGTGAGAGAATAAATTATATTTCGTTTAAATATGCAAAATGAAATAGAAATTCATAATATAATACATAGCAAGTTGTATATTTCACTCTTCCAATGCTTTAACACATTAATAATCCAACCAAAATATACAGACTCATGACTAATAAAATTTTCTTTTCTTCCATTACACCATGATTATCATTAATTAACATATATAACTGATACTTTAACTAACATCACACCCAAATTTATTAAACTTTAATTATAGCATATTGAGATGATCATTCATGTTCAAGCTAGTTTACCTCTAATTAATATCATTAATTAGACCATATTTATTAAACTTTAATTATAGCATATTGAGATGATCATTCATGTTCAAGCTAGTTTACCTCTAATTAATATGGAGGCCGGCCATGAGCCCAACCAAATGCTTCATGGTTCAATTGTCCACCACCACCATTAGGGATCAAGTTATACCCTGGCATCGGATCATGATCACCCAACCCTCCTCCACCAAGGGGCGGCTGCGGCGGCGGTGGAGGGTGATCACTTCCCAATCCCATCCCAGTCCCAGCAGCCTGCACCACACTATCTGCTTCCTCTTCTTCCTCAACCGGGAGTCTTTCATACGTAGCGTTGGAAAACGTTGCGGCTATAACCATCACGGGTCCTGACGCCACCAACGATCCCACCACGCTCCCACCAACGACTTGACCTTGACCTCCCGCGACGTAAATGGTGAGGCCGGTTGAGCCAGGTGGAGCAGGACCGGGTAAAAACGCTCCGGTTAATGATAAAATCTCGAATCGGCCTTGTAAGGCCATGACCGAGCCCGGAGCCGTAGGTTGTCTTAGGGTTAGGTTAATGACAGTCCCACTAGCACTCATCACACAAACCCCTCTTTGCCTTCTCCTACTAAACTGAGCTATGCTCTCCGCGATATCCGTCCCACTTTCCACCTCCATGACATGGCTACGAAGCGCGTTGGGGCTGTCCCTTGTCACAAAAATCGGGGGCTTTGGTTTGTTTTTTGAGCCGGGTGGACGACCTCTAGGCCGCCTGCTTGGTGCCTCGATCCCGCCTTCTCTTGGATCATCGCTGTTGTTGTCGTCTCTCTCGTCTTCTTCACTTCCCGCGGTGTTGTTTTCATTCATCGAGATTCCCAGATCTGGCTTCTTTAGAGCCAAGGATGATGGGTCCATTCCACCGAGGTTAGCTTGCCCGGTCCACCATCGATTCGACATGCTCGATCTATGCACAAATCAAAGATGACTAGCAGAAATCAATCGGAAAGACAGGGAGAAACAGTGGTGTAGATGAAAACAACTGCTTGTTAATATTAAGAATAATACCCCCTTAATTGGATGCCTTTTGGAGCTATGTGGGATTTGGTTGGCTTGTCTATAAGTTTTTGTGGGTGGGGTGTATCTAGCTAACAAAGGTTTTTTCCATCTTTTCTCTCTCTTTGTATATTAATTTTACTTTGTTTTTTTTTTTGTGACAACTTGTGCGAAAATGGTATGCAAGTTTAGTATAAAATGATGTACTTGTGAGTTGTGACTTGTTCAGACTCATATATGTATGTCATCGAGAAAAAGAAAAAATTACTAGAGAGAAGAGAAAGGGTCTTTGGAATTAGGGTTTGGAGGGGTGTGGGGTGGGGTAGCGTGCGCATGAGGTAGTGGGTGCCCTCTTTTGTTTTCTCCTGTGTGGTGTTTTGAATGCATTTTTGTCCCTCGTAATGTAATATAATAATAATTCACAGCCGAACACAAGTTTGACTAACTGCTTTATTCATCTTTCAAATGAAAACTTCACAATGGTTTTGATTGTTGAATGAGACGTATACGTTACCGAAAACTTCACAATAGAAGGTCGTCGGTTCGAATCAGGACCACGATAAAAAAAATGGTATGTGGTCGGGTCAGGGTGCTTACCCAGCTAGAGGGTTAGGATGGTTTGTTGTAGGTGTTGCACCGGAGAAACCCAATTATCCTATAATATCTAGATGTTGTCGTTCAAAAAAAACAAAAGTAATCGTACACTACTGATTTAGTCGCAAAATGATCGCCAACTTTGCGATCGTTTAGATTCCGTCACAAACCGGTTGCAAATTTTTATAAAAATAAAAATGAAAATATTATTTAATTGCATCACCAAAATTCCTCTTATATATATATATATATATATATATTAAACTTCTCCGGTCTTTAAGAATTTTGTTTTGATGTGGTGATCAATATTTCAGTCCACACTGTGTGGCGCTATAGCATTAAAGAAACGAAGTATATATCTATATCACATATTATGCTGATGTCATACAAGTGAATTTAACGGTGGAGAGAATTTTAGTGGTGTATAAGTCACTTTCTATATATTTGTATCGTCTTTTTCTTTTGTTTGTAAAAAAAACAAGTCGTATAAGAAGTGTAAGCAAAAGAAAAATAGGATTGTATGTTAAATCAAAAAATCATAGAGGAAATAACATGGTTAGGATTGATTCTAGTTTTGTAGCTCATAATGTTTGTATTGATTCTAAACCCTAGATTCAATGGTTAGGATTGATTCTAGTTTTGTAGCTCATAATGTTTGATCGATGTAGAGCTCTAAGTATAGTTTTCTCAATTATGTATTGTAACGCTTGTAACTCTTATTTCATATTGAGTAGTATAATCTAGAGCTTTTTTTTTTTTTTTTTTCCAAAACAAGTGTTGTATTTATTTTTTTGGTCACATATATATATATATTAGTCATTCAACAAGGCAAATTACATAAGGATAGCCGGTAGACGGGCAACAAACTGCGCCGCCATCCCCTTCTGAATGGAAAACCCTAATCTACTAAAAACAAAGCCTCGCCCCTGAGGAGTCGTAAAGTTGCTGTGGACCACACGCTGAACTCTAGCCAAGAACCGAACCGCGTTCGGCGCCAAGGAGCCGAACGTGTCAAACGCCAGGGGGACAAAGGCATGCTGATTATCCTCACAAGCTTTCGCGTGCTTTTCCACCTTCTTTGACTCTGCTTTCATAACCGCTTGCCCCGCCACAAACCCATTTTCCCGCAACCCAGCTAGGGGGGATACACCTGTGAGATCGACACAAGCATGTTTCCCGCCCTCCCAACCAAAAACTAGCACGTCCGCCGGGCGTAGGGTGGACCTCCCTTCCGCCGGGTCCGTAAGAAAATTAACCGGTGCCTCTTTCTTTGCCGAGATCCCTGCTCGTCTGAGAATATCCATTAACGCGTCTCGAACAAAATCTGTTATCTAGAGCTTGAAAGTGAAATGCGTTCTTATTTGTTCTTGATTGTCCTTCACTTAATCTGTTATCTATTCTCTGTGAGAATTTAGTATTTGTGTTGGATTGATTTTGACAATCTTAGCGTACCAAGAACCAACTTGTGAAGTTAGTAATTGATCCTTACAAATGGTATCAGAGCCAAGTTACTAAGAAAATCAACTTAACCATTGATTTCTCAAATTGGGCTCACAACCTTCTATTTTGGTTTCATTCTGAGATGTAAATTATAAGGAATTTCCACTGTGCTTATTAAATGAAATTTGATTTATGGATTTCCGCTCTCTTTAATTTCCTTAATCGTTCTTCTGAAACTGGATCATTCTCCCTAATTGCAAAACAATCATTATTCACATTTGCAATTTGGTCATTGGTTGTCCTCTATTTGAAGAATAGTTACAATTGTTACACTACAACGAAACTTTTTCATCTCATTCTTATTTGTTTAGAAGAAATTAGGTTCGTTTTTCAAACGCTGATTTGTTCTAATGGGTTTTAATGCTTTTGGATGATTGAAGAGATTACTATCATGAGGACTATGTTGGATTAAAAGTAAAACGGGCACCTTATTGTTAAATTTGTCTGTGAAGCTGAATGTCTGTTTGATGAATTTCCTCAAAAAACAAAATTCTTTAGTAAATATATGTTGATAAATCTATGTATATTGCTCTATGCAAATCTATTAAGAAATTATAATTAAGCTCTTGATTATAATTCTAATTGTTATAAGCTCTAATTGTGATTTAAACAGTTTTCTAAAGAAGTATTGTAAACCCGAAATCCTACTATACTTTTGGGCCTAAAATGGAAGAAAGAAGAGAGAAAACAAGCTTGGAATGTATGGGCTTTGCCCACAAGGGTTCCACAACCCTAGACCCCATCTCTAAGCAGCCTCATTTCAAAAAAAAAACATTTAGAGAGAAAGACAGACTGAAGTTCTAGAGAGATAGAGAGCATCAAGAAATTCGTTATTGGGCTCCAAGATTTGCTACAACCTTCTTCCGCGTCGAAATAGAAAAAAACACACTAAGAAACGACATCTTAGAGGTATGAATCCATGTTGACATCTCTGTTTTTTGCTTAAAATGGGGTCTTCGGGGTAAAACTAGGGTTTTCATCTTAAAGGTTAGATTTTTACGTGTTAAAAGATTAACAAATCTAAGATCTAGCTTAATGGAAGCCAGATAAACGATTTGGACGTAAAACGTTACGGTTTTGGATCAAAAATGAAGTTGTTAGGGTTTATGTTCTTGGGGCGACAATAATAATGTCGTCATCTTCATCCGGCGACACTAATCGGCAAAGACGATGGACGTCTCCCGAAGTTTGCCAATGATTGGTACACGTGTCATTCCATTTGGCAACACTAACAGTGTCGCCAGTTATGTACACAACACTAAAGAGTGTCGCCATTATCATCCGGCGACACTATGTGAACGACGAACGCAAGGTCTTGCGACATTGTCACTAAGCGACATTGTCAGGCAACTCTTAGTGTTGGTGGCATTATGTCCCCCTTTGTCTGTGATTTTCTAGCTGAAGCTTAGTAAGTTTCACACATTATACCGAATACCAGGTGAGTTCTAAGTCTCCATTTGTCTTTGATTTTGTGCTGGGGTGCATACTCATATGATGTTAAATGTTTTTATGGTTAAACGTACTAAATAGTACAGTATGAAAGAGGCTAAGTGTAAATATGTGCCTAAATGAATGATGATGTAATATGTGGCTAATTGTGTTAATGTGCTTACATAAAGAGAAAGTAAAAAATGCTGACGTGTAAACATACCACCATAGTTAAAGAACAAAGGGCTATACGATAAACGTGCCAACATAGTAAATGATGAAACAGTTGCCCACGTGGTAAATGAATGTAAAGAACAAAGAGATTAAACATATTTTTATATTAATTCGATGAATGATGAAACGGTTGTCCAAGTGGCAAATGGATGTTAATGAACTAAAGAAAGATACGTGTAATACGTGATTATGTGATATCTACTTCAGTAGACAGACGAAACGGCTACTTTGGTTTACGGATGAAACGACTACTTCGGTAGACGGACGAAACGGACTACGACGGTAGGACGGATGAAACGGTTACTTGGAGCAGGTGAAGCTAGACAAGACCCCAATTTGGGCGAAACGGACTACGACGATTAAACGGATGTTTCGGGTGCGGTGATCATGGACACTTCCACAAAGACTGTCCAAAGAACCGGAAGCCTGCAAATACGAATGCTCGGGGCAGGGCGTTTGACATTGGAGAATGTGAAGCTAGACAAGACCCCAACATTGTTACTGGTATGTTTCTCGTAAACAACTGTTATGCTTCTATCATATTTGATACGGGTGCCGACAAAAGTTTTGTGTCCACCGAGTTTAGTACGTTACTTGGTATTACACCACTTGCATTAGATTACCTCTACACGATAGAGCTGGCGGATGGTAAGCTAATAGAGACAGAACAAGTAATTCCCGGTTGTGTCTTAATGTTAATCGACCACTCTTTCACTATAGACTTATTGCCGGTAACATTGGGAAGTTTCGACATAGTTGTCGGGATGGACTGGTTGTCTAAGAACCGAGCCAAAATCGTATGTCATGAGAAGATTGTTCGCATACCCTTCCCGAACGGGGAAGCGCTGAACATTCAAGGAGAACGGAGTGGTACAGCACTGAGGATCATTACCTGCATGAAGACCCAGAAGTACTTAAGAAAGGGTTACCATGCGATCTTAGCACATGTGATGGAAAAGAAAGCAGAAGAGAGAAAGATAGAGGACATTCCGATTTTCCGAGACCATCCGAAAGTATTTCCCAAAGACCTGCCCGGACTCCCACCGTAACGGAAAGTCGAGTTCCGAATTGATCTCACACCAGGAGCTGCTCCGATAGCAAGGTCACCTTACCGACTGGCGCCATCAGAAATGCAGGAATTGTCTAACCAATTACAGGAACTATTGGACAAAGGCTTCATCAGACCGAACTTCTCACCCTGGGGAGCACCGGTCTTGTTTGTTAAGAAGGACGGATCGTTCTGCATGTGCATCGACTACCGAGAACTGAACAGAGTGACGATCAAGAACCGATATCCACTACCAAGGATCGACGACCTGTTCGACCAATTACAAGGGTCGAGCTATTACTCGAAGATCGATCTACGTTCGGGATACCATTAGCTAAGGATTCAGCGCTTTCCGAACTCGTTATGGTCACTACGAGTTCATGGTCATGCCATTTGGGTTAACCAATCCACCAGCGGTATTCATGGACCTCATGAACCGAGTGTGCAAACCCTATTTGGACAAGTTTGTGATTGTGTTCATAGACGATATCCTGATATACTCACGGAATAAAGAAGAGCATGCCGATCACCTGAAGTTAATCATGGAGCTGCTGAAAGACGAGAAACTGTACGCCAAGTTCTCGAAGTGCGACTTATGGATTCGCAAGGTACAATTCCTTGGACACATGCTCAACGAAAAGGGCATACATGATGACACCATCTGGGTAATTGTCGACCGGTTAACAAAATCAGCACATTTCCTTCCTATAAAAGAGACCGACAAGTTAGAGAAACTGGCCCGAATTTACCTAAAGGAAGTAGTCTCGAGGCATGGAGTGCCAGTCTCCATCATTTCAGATAGGGATAGCCGATTCACATCCCGATTCTAGCAATCTTTACAAAAATCCTTGGGTACTCGATTGGATATGAGTACTGCGTACCATCCCCAAACGAACGGTCAAAGTGAAAGGACCATCCAAACCCTTGAAGACATGCTTAGAGCTTGTGTGGTCGACTTCGGGAACGGTTGGGATACACACCTACCGTTGGTCGAATTTTCATACAACAACAGCCTACCACACTAGCATCAAGGCCGCACCATTCGAAGCACTTTATGGACGAAAGTGTAGATCGCCGATTTTTTGGATAGAGGTGGGGGATAGCTAACTCACAGGTCCAAAAATTATTCATGAGACTACAGAAAAGATCATGCAGATACGCGAACATATCAAGGCTGCGTGTGATCGTCAGAAGAATTACGCTGATGTGAGACGCAAACCCTTAGAATTTCAAGTGGGAGATAAAGTGCTACTGAAAGTCTCGCCATTGAAAGGAGTAATACATTTTAGCAAGCGAGGGAAACTGAACCCTTGTTACATTGGACCTTTCGAGATTCTGAAAAGGATTGGTCCCGTTGCTTACAAGCTTAACCTACCGGAAATTTCACACCCCAGCCGACGGCGGATTATACGTCGGGGCGGACGCGGTTGTTCAATAGCACAAGGTTGACTATTAAAGTTTCAATATTTTATTAATAAATAGATTCAAAGGTTCAATACAAAGTAAATAACAAGTATACAACGTTTATTTAATAAGTAGTCTAGGTCCAAAGCGTCCTATGTGATCACAAACAAGTCTCATGATGTAGAACCTGAAACATGTGAAAGAATCTGTCAACTACAAAATAGTTGGTGAGATACAAAGGTTTTGACACAGTTTAACAAGGATTTGAAAAGAATTACAATTCACTATGATATATGCATTCTATAATGTAAGTATGAGAAACAAGTATCTTAAACATTGTGCACTTCAACCCTCCAACCAAGTTTAGGCATAACCCGCAGGTTACCCTTATAAGTCTCAAGTTTAAAGTTTAATTCAGTAACAATCACCAAGGGCTCCCCCCGAAGGGGTCAATCAATCAAGGTGGATTGGTCAAATATAATAGATCTATCATTGTTACTATAGGCTTGATCAAAGTTAATGAATGTGCTAGTTTTAAGTTTAATCTAAGCATACAAGTCTCAAGTTTAACATAAGAATAAGCATCTAGTCATAGTTGTACAAGAATTGTATAAGTTTAAAGTTTTGAACATATTTCACCCCAAAAGTATAGAAAGGAAAAAGGGGCTAAGTATACTCACTTGGATTGGATGAAAGAGTATCCGACAAGAGTAAGTTTGCAAGACTTTGAGGGAGAATATCCTCATAATAAGCCTAAGAATATAAGTCTAAAGTTTTAAGTATGATCTATAAGACTAGGACAAGAATTCTAAGATTTCAGGATTTGACTAGGGTTCCAATGGGAGATAGGATTGATTGTGTTTATGAAGTTTAAATCAAGTTTAACTCAAGTTTATAATAAAGGTTTTGAATGAATGTCACAAGACTTGAATATCAAAGTTTCATTAGAATAATCATTAGTTAAAATAATTATTTAGAAGTTTTATAATTACTCTAGTTAGGTAATAATAATCCAAATAGTTTTCTAAGTATTCGTAAATGGAGTTGAAGTAATTGTTAAATGAAAGACTAAATAATTAATAAAGTTTTAACAATAATTATTCAAGAAATAAATAATTATTAAAGATTTATAATAATTATTTAAAGAATATATAATGATAATTATTATTTTGAATAATAATTAAGGTTTTATAATAATCATTTTAAGATTTGCATAATTATTAAGGATAGATAATTATCTAATTGAAAGTAATAAATATAAACCATTTATGATTTATTCAAGCATTTAAGCAATTAGTATTTATTATAATGTTAAAATGCTTTCATAAGTTTAAATAAATGAAATACAGTTATAGTTTAATAAAGTGCCAAATAGCATTTCTCATAAAGTTTTATATTTTAATATATGAGTTTTAAAGTTTATAAGTCTATAAATATTTTAAATAAAGTTAAAGTATTTAAATAAGGTTTACAAGTTTAAAATTGTTTAAAGTTTTTCATTTTTATAAAGTTTATAAGTTTATATCTTTATGATTGTCTAATCTTGCATAAAACACGTTTTTATTTTATAGCTTTTAAATATTTATTATCAAAGTTTAAATAAGTTTTAACTAAGTTTTATTTAATTAAAATATTTCCAGAATACAAAAGTGTAAATAAAAATTAGATTCAAGTTTACAAAAGGTTTACAGAATTTATAAAAAAATTTCAAGTTTAAATCTGTTGTTAAAAGGCAAAAAAAATGAAAAAAGCAAAGCTGGGCTAACCGGATTCGAACCCGGGTCGCCCGGTTCACAGACACACACAAGCTTAAACCATCCCGACTACGGGTCTTGTTGTTTATAACACAGAAAAGAAATATTTAAACAGCTTCTCAAATCGCGCCCATTCCCCTTATGAACCCTAGAATCGATCCCTGCCAAATACACCTCGATTAACCCTCTGTCATAGCGATTTGACAGAGGGTTTTTGTTCCTATTATGAAAATGACGATTATGGTATTTGGAATTACGTGAAATGATGAAGGAATAAAGGAGAACGAGTTTTAGTTCTTGAGTCGGCCGACGCATCCTCAATCGGCAAATGCGGAAGCGATATGATAGAATTGATTGTTTAGAGAGTTGTAGTGTGTTGTCGTTAAGGTTTAGGGACTGGTATTTATAACAAATTTCACGATTTAATGCCGAATCGGTTTGGGAGTTGGCGGAGGAGTACAACGGATTCAAATTCGAAATTGCGCGGGTCTCGGGCCGAATTCGAGCATTGATGGTTCTTGGGTTACGGTAGCACGCGCGAGGCGAGGCTCGAGGAGCATTGAATTCTCTTTTTTTACGCGTTTCGGATTAAACGGCTCGAAGCCGGTCTCCACGGGATTCGAACTCAAGGCCTGTTTCTGATTCAGAAGTTTGGGTTTGTGGCAGAACAGGTCCCTGATGTTTCACTGAGTTAACATATTTCGTTTAAAGATTTGTTTCCAGTTTAAGGCAAGTTTCAGCGGATGTAAGTTTTGGTCCCCGAAGTTTTTATAAAAATTAATATGTTTAAATAAGTTTTCTCAATCATTTTTATAAATTTATAAAAATGATTTATATGATTTATTTATTCATAAGTCTAAAAAGACGAGTTTGTATCATTTATATAATTACAACTTATAAGAATTTATATATATATATATATATATATATATATATATATATATTTATACTTTCAAATAACACTCACATATATCTATATACATATATATATATATATATATGTTTCAAGTATAAATTGTTTTATTTTCCTTAACTAAAAATTAAAATTCATTTTGAAGGAAATAGTTTTAATACGAATTCGAGTTTTTAATTTACTAACACGGGCAAGAGTTTAAGAAAAGATATGTCGGAAAATCCTGGATATTACAGTCTCCCCTGCTTTAGGAAATTTCATCCCGAAATTAAAGTAGAAGGGTTTTGTTTAGGATTTAAGTCTATGATACGCCCAAAGATAATGAGAAAGATGTTTTACGTTCCCAAGTAAGCCCTGAGTTACGTTTAGATTTCCCAAGGGGAAATATCTATAGGAATAAGACTTTCGCTTGAGTTTCTAAGTTTTCAAAGTATATGATTGCCGTGGGTTTTCCTAAGGGTATATAGTCTCATCGAAGCATATGAAGATTTGTTTTCAGAAATGTACTTTAGAGGATAACTGTTGAATTTCCATTCAAGATTTAAAGTGAGATGCATCACTCGGGATGGATTCGATGATAGCGTAATGATTTGAGTTTGTAGTCTAACACGTCTAAGGATTGCTACGGTACCTAAGTTTCGTGGCTACCTTTTACGATGAGTCTTAGATAATAGCACACGACAGAGTTTACTATGTCTTCCCATACGCCGATTTTCATACTTACGTGTGCACCCGCAAGCATTTAAATCGTCGCATAATCCGCATAGGTCCTTCCGTTTGTGTGTGGATCAAGAAAGAGTACCAGAATTTGTTTAACTCACGACTAGAGTTTCCACATAAGAGTGATCATTGATTAACGAGTCCCTCAGAGAGAAGCGTCATTCAATGAGTAAAGAAAAGAATGTGACAAGATTTAGAGTTTCAAAGTTTCCTCGTGATTGATTAAGAATACTTCAATCATTGAGTAGTTTAAAGTCTTTACACTTTCCTCGGGTTTGATCAAGAATACATCAAACCTTGAGTAGTTTAAAAGTCTTATACGTTCATCATGTTTGAACAAGCATACGTCAAACATGGAGTAGTTTAAAGTCTTATACGTCCATCATGTTTGAACAAGCATACGTCAAACATGGAGTAGCTTAAAGTCTTATACGTTCATCATGTTTGAACAAGAATACGTCAAACATGGAGTAGTTTAAAGTCTTTTTACGTTCATTGTGTTTGAACAAGAATACGTCAAACATGGAGTAGTTTAAAGTCTTTACACGTTCATAGTGTTTGAACAAGAATACGTCAAACATGGAGTAGCTTAAAGTCTCATACGTTCATCATGTTTGAACAAGCATACGTCAAACATGGGGTAGTTTAAATTGTGTTTGAACAAGAATACGTCAAACATAGAATAATTTAAATTGTGTTTGATCAAGAATACGTCAAACATAGAATAGCCTTAAAGTCTCTTAGTTTAGCTTCAGTGTATAGAAGTATACGATTACGTTTTGAGTATAAAGTGGTTATCTTAATTATTATAATTTGGTACACAAGTCTAAACCCTCTATTTTATCCTTACACTTAATCATATTTAAGTCAACTATATCTCTTCATCCTTATGCCTTGGAAATTTTATCACCCTTATTATCATTTACAAAGGATTTAAACTCTTAGCCCTTACCATCTGAGGAAAAGAAGCTGCTTTAATAGGTGAAGCACACCCTTGAGCCACAAGACACAATCCCTAACGATCCTCACCATAACCATGAGTTCAAATAATAATGTCACTTGTACATGATGGCTGGAAGAGTGGGTGTAAGTCCATGAAAGATTCTGACTAAGGAAAGACTGAGTACTTCAGTGTGTCCATTGTGACCCACCTCTCTTTCCTGGGAATCCTTCTCGTGGGTACACTACTTATAGGTCAAGTGTTACTCCTAATATATTATTATAAGAGCTCGATGTTATGATTAGTCAAAATTTTAAACTCATGAATACCTTTGTACTTAACAACTTACCATTACACTTACGACCTTTTCGTGCTAGACATGGTCTCTTACCCTTTTCATTCCCCTAAGAATCACCCCAAATCAGAGTCAACATAAGAAGAATACTTTGGGTCCCTATCACCAGACAACCGGTCACCGGTATGACTAGCTGCCAGATCCATGTTTGACTACAGAGCACATTGGCTTAGGACCAGACTTGAGACTCCGAGAAGCTGAATCACCTCCGAGAGACCCTTATTTAACACCTAACCTATACCTTCCAGATCCAGGAGCAGGACAAGAAAAGGAATCTACTAGTGCCTTAGGAGTTCCACCTGATACCGCTCACCTATATGTAAGGATCGCAGAGTTTCTGAGGCAAGGAGTGGAGACCAGGGAATACTTGATGCACATGCGGAAATAATTAGGGTTGACGCCCGGTTTGCAATACGAATAACTACAACGATGTTCGTCTTGGTACTCGTCTGCTTCCTGGTGGAAAGCTATCTGAGATGTTAGCCGGATACCCTATTTTCGCGTCTTCTTAAAAACTTAAATTGAAACCCATTTCCTGTACCCAAATATAAATGTTATTAATTTTAACTCTCCTTAATGATTTATATCTAAACCTTCTTTGTAAACTAATTATCTTGTTATTTCCCCGATTTAACTAATATAGTTATTTTTTCAAACAAAACCTTTATCAAACTCTTGGTTTATAGATTTTATCTAGAGTATAAACTATTTACAAACCCCCTTTACCTTGTAAAGAAACTTAATACCAGTCTTGTACAAATGGTTTTATAAAAGTAATAACAAGTATTTCATCCTTTTTATGATGACTTGATTAGCAATTTTATTATGACTTTTTATTTTGTTAAACTAATTATTATTTAAATTTTGGCTTATTTATTAAATAATAAGGCCATTATTATCTTTTGAAACATTTGCTTTATGATAATCGAATTAAAAGATTTTTATTTATCCAATTATCCATCTTATTATTCCACTTATTTATTAATTTACAAACAAGAGTACAAATATCAATTACCTGTTTATTTACAAACAAAAAGCACAAATTAGATATTTGTCACACCCCAACCGACGGCGGATTATACGTCGGGGCGGACGCGGTTGTTCAATAGCACAAGGTTGACTATTAAAGTTTCGATATTCCATTAAATAATAATTTAGGATTCAATACAAGGAATATAACAAGAAATACAACGTTTAATTTATAAGTAGACTAGGTCCAAAAGCATCCTATGTGATCACAGATAAGCCTCATGATGTAGAACCTGAAACATGTGAGAGAATCTGTCAACTACAAAATAGTTGGTGAGATACAAAGGTTTTGACACAGTTTAACAAGTATTTGAAAAGTATTACAATTCACTATGATTTGCGCATTCTATAATGTAAGTATGAGAAAACAAGCATGTTAGACATTGTGCACATCAACCCTCCGACCAAGTTTAGGCATAACCCGTAGGTTACCCTTATAAGTCTCAAGTTTAAAGTTTAATGTAGTAACACACACCAAGGGCTCCCCCCCAAAGGGGTCAATCAATCAAGGTGGATTGGTCAAATGCAATAGATCTATCATTGTTACTATCAGCTTGATCAAAGTTAATGAATGTGCTAGTTTTAAGTTTAATCTAAGCATACAAGTCTCATGTTTAACATAAGAATAAACACGTAGTCATAGTTGTACAAGAATTGTATAAGTTTAAGAATTGTGAACATGTTTCACCCCAAAAGCATAAAAGGAAAAAGGGGCTAAGTATACTCACTTGGATTGATGATGAGTATCCGACACGGATAAGTATTTGCAAGACTTTGAGGGAGAATATCCTCACGATAAGCCTAAGTATGCAAGTCTAAAGATTTAAGTAAACGTCTAAGACAAAGATCTAGGACTTTGAGATTCGGACTAGGGTTCCAAATGGGAGCTGGGAATGATTAAGTTTATAAAGTTTTAATCAAGTTTAAATAGAGATTTTGAATGAAAGACATCAAAGTGTAACAAATTTATTTGTTTGGAATAAAAGCCTTACAATTACACCACATAGGTAATAATCTATTAAAGTTTTCTAAGTATTTATAATACAAATTACTTGTAATATAAGTAAGTTTAAATAAATAATAATACTTATAAGTTTATAAGATATTAATTAGAATTTCCTATAATGGTTATATTTTAGTTATAAGTTTATAACTATTTTTAAAGTCTAAAAGGGAATCCATAAGTTTATAAGACTTTAAATAAAGCTTGCGTTTAAAATAATAAGCTTATAAGTATTCAAATTGTATATGAATTTATACACGTTTTTAAATAAAGTTTCTTAAGGTATTAAAGTTTACAAGTTCATAATATTTAAAGTTTTCATTTAGCTTCATAAGTTGATATTTATTTAGGAAGCAAATAAAGTATAGTTAAGCAAATAGATTTATGTTTATATACATTTTATAAAGTGTATAAATTTATAAACTTATAAGTTTCTGCTTTTTAAATAAATTCTATAACTCTTCTAATCTTACAAAAATTATATAAGTTTAAAAGTTTACAAGTTTATATTAAAGATTAGAATAAAAGAACTCTTTTAATTTAAGATACAAATAATATATTAAGTGTATTTTAAATAATTAGTTTTCGTGAGATTATAGATTTTATAAAAGTTTTAAAAGTATTTTTATGAATTTAAAACCAAAATTAAAGATTTAATTAATTATAGGTTTAACTAAGTTTTACTTAATTAAAAATGTTCCAGAATGTAAAAGTGTAGATAAAAATCGTTTTTAGGTTTATATAAGTTTGACATAATTTATAAAAATTATTACAAGTCTAAATCTGTTTTTAAAAAGGCACAAAAAATTAGAAAACAAAACCTGGGGCCAGACCGGATCGAACTCAGGTCTGCCCCGGGTCACCATCACACATAACACGATTAACCACCCGACCTACAGGTCTTGTTACATTTAAACTTGAGGAAAATAAAGGATAAACAGAATCCCGAATCGTCCATGTTCCCCATATGAACCCTAGAACCGAGTTTTGCTAAATGCATATCGTTTAACCCTCTGTTTATGCAAATTAACAGAGGGTTATTGATCTATGAACAAAGACGAGGAGTTTGAGCATTTGAATTACCTGATTTGGAACCGAATTGAGTGAGCACGAGTTCAAGATTCGACTTCGGCTCTCGCGGACTGAATTGAACAATGTAGGTATCGATCGATGGAATTGGGAGTTTGAGTGGTTGTGTTGTGGTGTCGTTGATGATCCTATGCCGGTATTTATACACGATTTCGTGATTAAATGCCGAGTTAGGTGGGAAGTTCGCGAACGGCTCCATCGAATTAAATTGTGGCTCACGCGGCGCTAGGCTCGAAATTTGGCATTGATGGATGTTGGGTTTCGGTCGCATGCGGGAGTCGACGCCCGAGGTTCGTTGAACCTGGTCCGAAATCACGATTTTGAATATAAGAGGTGGAAACCGGCCGCTGCGGGACTCGAACCCATGATTAGTTCTGGGTTTCGGATCTTTGGTTAAATTACACAACCAGTCCCTGAAGTCTCCTGGCCTTAACACTTCATGTTAAAATTTGATTTTAAGTTCACTCCAAGTTTTAGAAATGACAGTTTAGTCCCTGAGTTTTTTTTATAAAAATAAATGTGTTTTATTTTTATAAAAGCTAACTAAGGTTTGTTATTTTATAACCTTATAAAATAATTTATAAAGTTTATCTTATAATTAACTAATAAGATTTTAAGAAATCTATTATTCATATAATAAAATCATATGTTTTTTTTATAAAGAATGTATATATATATATATATATATATATACTTTCAAATAAGTTTTATTTATATATATATATATATATGAATATATATATATATATATGTTTCAAGTTCAACGTTCTAAGGATTTAAGTTTTTAAACAATAATTCGCGAAATGATACGTTCGGAAAATCCTGGATATTACAGTCTCCTCTACTTTAGGAAATTTCGTCCCGAAATTAATGTAGAAAGGTTTAGTTCAGGATTTTAAGTCTATGATACACACAAGGATAATGAGAAAGATGCTCTACGTTCCCAAGTAAACCCTGGGTTACGTTTAGATTTTTTTTTTAAATAAGTTGTAAGGATAGGGATAAGATTACGCTCGAGTTTCTAAGTTTTCAATGCATATGGTTATCAAGAGTTTCCCTAAGAACATATAGTTCTTATTCAGATAGGTGAAGATTCATTTTAAAAAAAACATTGGGGAGGATGATTGTTGAATTTCTATCCAATATTTAAAGTGAGATGTATCACTCAGGATGGATTCGGTGATAGTTCAAGAATTTGAGTTTGTAGACTAATACGTTTAAGGATTGCTATGGTACCTAAGTTCCGTGGCTCCCTTTTACGATAAGTCTTAGATCGTAGCACACGACAGAGTTTACTATGCCTTCCCATACGTCGATCTTCATACTTACGTGTGCACCCGCAAGCATTTAAATCGTCGCATAGTCCGCATAGGTCCTTCCGTTTGTGTGTGGATCCAGAAAGAGTACAAGAATTTGTTTAACACACGACTAGAGTTTCCACAAAAGAGTGATCATTGATTAACGAGTCCCTCAGAGAGAAACGTCATTCAATGAGTAAAGAAAAGAATGTGACAAGACTTAGAGTTTCAAAGTTTCCTCGTGATTGATTAAGAATACTTCAATCATTGAGTAGTTTAAAAGTCTTATACGTTCATCATGTTTGAATAAGCATACGTCAAACATGGAATAGTTTAAAGTCTTATACGTCCATCGTGTTTGAACAAGCATACGTCAAACATGGGGTAGCTTAAAGTCTCATACGTTCATCATGTTTGAACAAGCATACGTCAAACATGGGGTAGTTTAAAGTCTCATACGTTCATCATGTTTGAACAAGAATACGTCAAACATGGGGTAGTTTAAAGTCTCATACGTTCATCATGTTTGAACAAGAATACGTCAAACATGGGGTAGTTTAAAGTCTCATACGTTCATCATGTTTGAACAAGAATACGTCAAACATGGAGTACTTTAAAGTTTCATACGTTCATCATGTTTGAACAAGAATACGTCAAACATGGAGTAGTTTAAAGTTTCATACGTTCATCATGTTTGAACAAGAATACGTCAAACATGGAGTAGCTTAAAGTCTCATACGTTCATCATGTTTGAACAAGCATACGTCAAACATGGGGTAGTTTAAATTGTGTTTGAACAAGAATACGTCAAACATAGAATAGTTTAAATTGTATTTGATCAAGAATACGTCAAACATAGAATAGCCTTAAAGTCTCTTAGTTTAGCTTCAGTGTATAGAAGTATACGATTACGTTTTGAGTATAAAGTGGTTATCTAAATACTCTAGTGTTTAAGAGAGGTGTGGGACAGCGTTTGGAACAGGATTAACCGTTATACGCTTTCTCACAGAAGATTCGAGTTGTCCAGAAGATTAGTGGATCCCGATGTTTGGTTTAGATAGGAGTCAGGGGATGTACTCTGCTAAAGAGAGTAATGTCCTCCTTCCTGCTAGTGTCTAGTATCAAGAGTGAAGTTTTCTCGTATATATGGAATGTACGTTTATCAAGTCTTAAAGGGTTTGGTTTAGATGGACACACAAAGTTTTCGAGACTAGGAATCCAAGTATAAGTTTGAAAATAGGATAAGTCAGTTGAGTTTCAAGTTTCAGTATTAAGCTTTACATGATCCTTTATTGATCATGTTTAGTTTTACGAATACGGGATTGAGTATTTATACGAGTTTTACATGACTCAAAAGTCTCTGACCTCATAGTTGCGTATACAAAGTTTAATGTTTTAGCAACGTGTATTTAAGCTTTTAGTCCCAGTTGTGATTTATAGTAAGTCTTTTACGTGACAAGAGTTGAATAAGGAAAGTCTCCAAGCATAGGGTGACGGGAAAAGTTTTGATATGGTTTATGATAGTGTGTTTACAAATGATTTATCTTGATTCATAACAGAAAGTATAGTTTTCTTTTGTATAGAATGTAATTAAGATGTTCAAAAACAACGAGTTAGGCATCGATAAGTAGTACGAGTAAGATTTATAAAAGATAGGTGTGATTGTCACGCGAAAAGTTGGTCAAGTTTACAAGTGTTAAGTCTATACAAGAAGTAAGGGTCATGGTTGTTTGGGGTAATGATTCGTAAGTCGGGTTGTTTTTGAAAATGAGCTTACGAATTAGAAGATTTGTTCAAGATTTATTCCTCAGGTACACGTGTCACTTAGGATTTTTATAGTTTAATGCAACGTTGTTAATTTTTTTCAAGTACTAACGTAAGTTGTTTTTGACGAAAGTGTTTGGGTAGGTGTGTTAAGTTTACAATGATGAAAGGAAGTGTCAAATTAACAAGTGTTAACAAGATGAAATTTCAAAATAACTTTCATTAGATGTTTCAAAATTTGGGCTTCTAGCCCTTACATAAGACAAAATTTAAAATTTAATAGAAATGGAGGCTTCATGCACGCCTTAGGTAGCTCTCCACTAAGAAACAGATTAGTACTACCACAAGTACTGCTAGGGTTACTCGGATAGCAAACCTAGCCTCTGCCCTAGTGGTCTCGGTGCGGTGCTCGAGGATTTCTCTGTCTTCTTCCAAAGTTACGATCTTTTCTTCCTGAATCCAGATTTGATTGGCCAGGTCGTTGATCCTTTGGTTTAACAGGTCGTGCTGTGCCCTATGCTCCATTTCCCTCCTCATAAATTCTTCGGTTTCCAGAAACCTAGGAATGTTAGGCACCGGGATCCCCATTGCCACGGCAGGTACTCCGGCATGCCTAGCCCTTAGCGTAGGGGTAGGTGCTAGGTACGGGTCCCTTGGTGGTGATGAGAACCGGTGGTGAAGATGAGGTGGTTGGTAGGGATTCCTCGGTGGTGATGTCCTAGGGTTTATGGTCCAATTGGTGTTGAGCTCAGCTCTTGCCCTAGCATTAGGGTAGGGACTTGGTTGGTACACTGGTGACTCGCTACTCTCTTCGCGGTCGGACTCTCCTCTTGGACGATACACTGGTGAAGAGTGTGAGTGGTAGTCCATTACCTAGCAAGAGTAGAAAGAAAAGGTTGTAAGTAAGTTGATCAAATATATTCAAAAGTTTTTATACATAATACTGAGTTATCACAGTAATGTTTTCAAAAATAGTTTTAACTTGAAGTTGATGGGCTAACGAAGAGAATTCCCGGAAGAAGGGGTGGTCACGAGGACTCACTTATGTACCCTATTTCCCTAGCCAGAACTTCCTCATGGGCCTACAACTTCCCTCAGTTGTTGTCACCGATGTTTGGGTCTTATGGTACTATGTCAAGGTTAATTATGGGTTTAGAGTCTTAAACGTGGAACTTGTTTATTCTATAGTAGGTTTCTTCTCTTGCGGGGAAAACAATCAGGTTGCTAATCCCTTTGTTAATGTACTTTAGATTTAAAAGACGTTAAGTTTTGTTTACAAGAAATGGTGATGTGTAAGTTTTAAGGACGTATGAAGGTTTTGAGATTAAAAGTGTAACAAAGTTTTGAGTTAGTCATAAAATGAAGTTTGCTTGAGTGACGAAAAAAATGAAATGAGACACAAGGGTTTCCCCTTATGTGCCAAGTTTATAAAATAATAAAAGGACTCGTAGGATAATACATGGTTTTAAATGTGTTGGTATTACAAGAATCATGAAGTTTAAGGATGTATGAACAGTTTGAGATGTATAAAAGTGTAGCAAAAGTTTGAGTGAGTTATCTAGAGTAGTTTGGTTGAGTGATGAAAATGAGATGAAACACAAGTGTTTCCCCTTAAGTGTTATGTTCATAAAATAATGAAGTTTATAGGAGAATTTGTAGAGTAATACATAGTTTTAAGGGTTGTATTACAACGATCACGAAGTTTATGGGGTAGTATCTATAAGTATAAGTTTATGTATGTAGTTTTTTTTTTAAGTATAATCTCGTAAGAATTTCTCCTTGAAGGTAACTCCTTCAGGTCATGACGAGTAAGCATGCTGTCATGTGACAAGATGAGACTTAAAAATCATAGAATAAAGGTTATAGAGGAAAGTTTTTGAATCATGAATTTAAGCGTAAAGCATTTGAGGTGGCACTCATTTAGTGCGTATCACTAAGTGAGTATCTTGACATATCAAGTGAAATTTGAGCTCACTAATGTTTAGAGAAGTCGTGCATTCCTATAAGTGGATACTCATCCCAAGAATTCCCAGGAAAGCATACGGGTCCAACGGTTGATTTGGATTTATACGAAATGCTTTCCTTGACAGAATTTTCCAGAATACAGGTATTCACCCTTCCGGTCCGCACCAGTTCTCACACATTATCTAGAACTTAAATATTCTTGACGAGAGTTTAGTGGTGGATTAGACTTAAAGCCTAAGAACGTGTCCTCGATGTAGTAGCCTCTTGTAGTACGTAGGTAAGTAGAATCGTAGAATCTCCAGGCGTTCACGTATAAGATTTAAGAATAGAATGAGGAGAGAATTCCTAGTAAAGGACATGAGATAACTCATGTTTGGGTCTCCTAAGTTATAGTCTAGGTCATGTGTCTAATAACCTAATTCCCTATAACCAAGGCTCTGATACCAATCTTTCACACCCCAACCGACGGCGGATTATACGTCGGGGCGGACGCGGTTGTTCAATAGCACAAGGTTGACTATTAAAGTTTCAATATTTCATTAAATAATAATTTAGGATTCAATACAAGGAATATAACAAGAAATACAACGTTTAATTTATAAGTAGACTCGGTCCAAAAGCATCCTATGTGATCACAGATAAGCCTCATGATGTAGAACCTAAAACATGTGAGAGAATCTGTCAACTACAAAATAGTTGGTGAGATACAAAGGTTTTGACACAGTTTAACAAGTATTTGAAAAGTATTACAATTCACTATGATTTGCGCATTCTATAATGTAAGTATGAGAAAACAAGCATGTTAGACATTGTGCACATCAACCCTCCGACCAAGTTTAGGCATAACCCGTAGGTTACCCTTATAAGTCTCAAGTTTAAAGTTTAATGTAGTAACACACACCAAGGGCTCCCCCCCAAAGGGGTCAATCAATAAAGGTGGATTGGTCAAATGCAATAGATCTATCATTGTTACTATCAGCTTGATCAAAGTTAATAAATGTGCTAGTTTTAAGTTTAATCTAAGCATACAAGTCTCAAGTTTAACATAAGAATAAACACGTAGTCATAGTTGTACAAGAATTGTATAAGTTTAAGAATTGTGAACATGTTTCACCCCAAAAGCATAAAAGGAAAAAGGGGCTAAGTATACTCACTTGGATTGATGACGAGTATCCGACACGGATAAGTGTTTGCAAGACTTTGAGGGAGAATATCCTCACGATAAGCCTAAGTATGCAAGTCTGAAGATTTAAGTAAACGTCTAAGACAAAGATCTAGGACTTTGAGATTCGGACTAGGGTTTCAAATGGGAGCTGGGAATGATTAAGTTTATAAAGTTTTAATCAAGTTTAAATAGAGATTTTGAATGAAAGACATCAAAGTGTAACAAATTTATTTGTTTGGAATAAAAGCCTTACAATTACACCACATAGGTAATAATCTATTAAAGTTTTCTAAGTATTTATAATACAAATTACTTGTAATATAAGTAAGTTTAAATAAATAATAATACTTATAAGTTTATAAGATATTAATTAGAATTTCCTATAATGGTTATATTTTAGTTATAAGTTTATAACTATTTTTAAAGTCTAAAAGGGAATCCATAAGTTTATAAGACTTTAAATAAAGCTTGCGTTTAAAATAATAAGCTTATAAGTATTCAAATTGTATATGAATTTATACACGTTTTTAAATAAAGTTTCTTAAGGTATTAAAGTTTACAAGTTCATAATATTTAAAGTTTTCATTTAGCTTCATAAGTTGATATTTATTTAGGAAGCAAATAAAGTATAGTTAAGCAAATAGATTTATGTTTATATACATTTTATAAAGTGTATAAATTTATAAACTTATAAGTTTCTGCTTTTTAAATAAATTCTATAACTCTTCTAATCTTACAAAAATTATATAAGTTTAAAAGTTTACAAGTTTATATTAAAGATTAGAATAAAAGAACTCTTTTAATTTAAGATACAAATAATATATTAAGTGTATTTTAAATAATTAGTTTTCGTGAGATTATAGATTTTGTAAAAGTTTTAAAAGTATTTTTATGAATTTAAAACCAAAATTAAAGATTTAATTAATTATAGGTTTAACTAAGTTTTACTTAATTAAAAATGTTCCAGAATGTAAAAGTGTAGATAAAAATCGTTTTTAGGTTTATATAAGTTTGACATAATTTATAAAAATTATTACAAGTCTAAATCTGTTTTTAAAGAGGCACAAAAAAATAGAAAACAAAAACCTGGGGCCAGACCGGATCGAACTCGGGTCTGCCCAGGGTCACCTTCACACATAACACGATTAACCACCCGACCTACAGGTCTTGTTACGTTTAAACTTGAGGAAAATAAAGGATAAACAGAATCTCGAATCGTCCATGTTCCCCATATGAACCCTAGATCCGAGTTTTGCTAAATGCATATCGTTTAACCCTCTGTTTATGCAAATTAACAGAGGGTTATTGATCTATGAACAAAGACGAGGAGTTTGAGCATTTGAATTACCTGATTTGGAACCGAATTGAGTGAGCACGAGTTCAAGCTTCGACTTCGGCTCTCGCGGACTGAATTGAACAATGTAGGTATCGATCGATGGAATTGGGAGTTTGAGTGGTTGTGTTGTGGTGTCGTTGATGATCCTATGCCGGTATTTATACACGATTTCGTGATTAAATGTCGAGTTAGGTGGGAAGTTCGCGAACGGCTCCATTGAATTAAATTGTGGCTCACGCGGCGCTAGGCTCGAAATTTGGCATTGATGGATGTTGGGTTTCGGTCGCATGCGGGAGTCGACGCCCGAGGTTTGTTGAACCTGGTCCGAAATCGCGATTTTGAATATAAGAGGTGGAAACCGGCCGCTGCGGGACTCGAACCCATGATTAGTTCTGGGTTTCGGATCTTTGGTTGAATTACACAACCAGTCCCTGAAGTCTCCTGGCCTTAACACTTCATGTTAAAATTTGATTTTAAGTTCACTCCAAGTTTCAAAAATGACAGTTTAGTCCCTGAGTTTTTTTATAAAAATAAATGTGTTTTATTTTTATAAAAGCTAACTAAGTTTTGTTATTTTATAACCTTATAAAATAATTTATAAAGTTTATCTTATAATTAACTAATAAGATTTTAAGAAATCTATTATTCATATAATAAAATCATATGTTTTTTTTATAAAGAATGTATATATATATATATATATATATATATACTTTCAAATAAGTTTTATTTATATATATATATATATGAATATATATATATATATATATATATGTGTGTGTGTTTCATGTACAACGTTCTAAGGATTTAAGTTTTTAAACAATAATTCGCGAAATGATACGTTCGGAAAATCCTGGATATTACAATATTCATGTACACATTATACTGATTACTTACAAAACCTTCCCATCACCTTGCACCTTCGGGAATGTATGAGCTTACTAGTCACTTCAAGAGGATGAATCATTTCACGTAGGTGTTAACCACCCATATAAACCTCAACAAAAATTGAAAAAAAAAAAACTTAAAACCCAACTACCTACATGATACATGAATGTCAAGCAACATGCTTGGCTGCAAAACTCGATCACCTACGAAATTTGATAGCTTACATTACTTATGAGAGTCGATTACTTACATATGAACATTCACATTGTACGTGAAAACTAATTTGTTTGCATCATACACGCAACTTAATTAGTCACATTATACACGAAACTTGGTTGTTTGCAATATGCATGATACTAGATTGTTCACATCACACTTGAAACTTACTTGTTTGCAATATACATGATACTAGCTTGTTCACATGATACAGATACTTTGTTGTTTACAATATACGTGATACTAGATTGATCACATTATAGACGGAACCTGATTACTTGCAACATGCATGGTACTAGATTGTTCACACGATACGTGATACTTGGTTATTTACAATATGCATAGTACTATATTATGCACGATATACATGAAACTTGAGTGCCTACATTACACACGAAACTAGACTGTTTACATTGTTTGCAATTAATTGCCCACTATATACATGAGGCCTGATCGTTCACTTTATCCATGAAACTTGATAGCTATAAACTTTGAGCTACTCGGGGTTTGATGTATTCTTGTTTAAACACGAGAAAGCTATAAACTTTGAGTTACTCGGGGTTTGACGTATTCTTGTTCAAACACGAGAGAGCTATAAACTTTATGGATAACCTGGAGGGTATGCCATCTACTTAGGGCACCCATGTATAGGGTTGTGCCACCTTGTTAGTCTTTACTCCCTGGTTGACTTTACCATCTAGACACACACTTACTCATTAGCAACTCATGTATGAAAACAATAATAATCTAAATGTTTTTGGGTGTTTCCCCCACCTCTGTACCGACACACAAAAGAACGATCTATACGGACCATACGACGATTTGAGTAATTACGGGTGCACACGTAATTATAAAAGTCAGCGCATGGAAAACATAGTGAATTCTGTCGTGTGTTATGACATGAAACCTATCGTGATATATAGTAACGAGACTAATGTGACATGATAAGGGCATGGTGGATACGCCGCTGGTACTTCCTATATATAAGTGTTCCTGTCATATTATCAGAAGTAGCGTTGTTCTTGTCACGTGAAGTTTTATGTTATCTTGACCTTGGCCAATGTTTGTGAATTCTCTTGTCCAGTAACATGTCTTGAACATATTAGAATACATCCTAAACACGCTTTTTATCATCATATTCTCATCGTTCTCATTTCAAGTGATGCATTCCATCTTTGGAGTGCAAAATATTTTTCGACAGTTTTCTCCTCATATCTCTTCAAACTAAATCCACTATCATCATTCGTTCCTGACTTTGAGTATCAGACCTAAATCTTGTTATCGATTGTACTCCTCAAACCGACAGTCAAAACTCGTTAGGAATCCAAACGTGACCCCTAGTTTAATTGGGAAATGCGACGATCAAATGCAGACCAAGTACTTGCACTTATTCTCTACAAACTCTTCCTAATTTCAATTTCGAGACGAAATTCCCTAAAGTAGGGGAGAGTGTAACATTTGTGTTTTTCCATTTCATTGTATTCATCGTACAAGCCCATGTAATCCATGAGCAACTTCAAATTTCAACACAATATAAACCAAGTGTTCATTATACATTATGCATTGTACAAGTTATTATAACACATGGTCAATCATAGTCATCTTTACAAATGCTTTCTTATTTCAACACATCATATTTATACATCATCATTTATAAAATATTATTTCCACTAAACATTTTTATATCAAATGACTTATATTTAGTATGGACTTAAGCCTCTAATTTCATATTTATGTTCCATAAATATATCAAACTTATGACATATTCACTATATTATTATAAACCTTTCTTAACTCATGCATTTACTAATTTAGGTTATCATAATTTTAATTCCAAATTTTCTTTATTATATTCATAGGAGTTAATGTAACAATTAGTTATAAGAAAACTAAAAATTATCAAAGCACACATTTATAACTAACAAGTCCATGTGTGTACCTTTTATTAAAACTAATATTTAAAAAATCATTAATTTAAACTTTTTAAAAAAATATTAATATTTATTTAGTCATGAATGTTATTAAGAAAAAAAAACTTATAAATTTTTATATCATATAAATGGAATTTAAACCTCTTAAATATCATGAAACATTTTATTTATGTTTTTCTCATGATCTCTCACTATAAATAGACCCTCATTCTTCCCTCATTCTCACACCATTCCCACAAAGTTGAATAGCCCCATTCTCACACCATATCAAGTTCTAATTCCTCCCTCGAGATCCAAAGTCGTTTCCATATTCATAAGTAAGTCCTTCTTATATTTTTGCTTGTTCATATTTTTTCCTTTAAAAATCTCTCATAACTAGCTAGATCTATGATCCCTAACATGTTTATGTTATAATCATAGACCTATCCAAGATCAAAAGCCATATTTTAATTAAACTTTTTCAAACTTTTATTTAAAAACTTGGTTTGATCCTTCTTACTCCTTTCAATTTCAAAAATCATGTTTTTACTAAAAATTCTTATTTTCAAATTAAATTATTTAATATTCAATTTCTATCTTTACTAAACTTATATTTTCACTTTAGCCCATATACTTTCCAAACACAAACTAAACTTGGTTAAGTATGCAAAAAGAGTAAATTTCAAACCAGTATGTAGTTATCTGGCAAACATTAAAGTTCTGGCTAGGAAAAGACGGGGTTCTAATCCGACCAACTCTTTCCTGGGAACTTTTCTGTTGGAGGTACTACTCTGGAATGATAACCATTCTAGTGTACAACAACCACTTTCAACTAATTATGATTATGATTATAAACTCGTTTCTTTACAAATATTTATACAAACTTTTATATAATTTATTTTTATTATATGAGAGTATTTAAAACTCAATTCTATACTTTTAATTAATAATTAATTATGGTTTAATTATTAATTAATTAGAACATTATTATACTTTAAATTTTGGTTTAATTACCAACTAATTAAATCATTATTTTTAACACTTGTTTTTCATAAATCAAATGAAAGGTTTTATTCATTTATTTATGTAGTAAATTATTTAATTACTCAACTAATTATTACTCATTTATTTATTCATCTATCCATCTATTAATTTATGCGATTACAAATAAAAGAAAACTAGTCATTTATTTATTTGTGTATTTATTTACAAACAAAAGAAACCTAATTATTTATTCATACGTTTATATAATTATTACAAACAAACAACATCTTTATTAATTCTTTCACTTATTGCAATACAAATTTTTATCAAAGATTTACATAAAATATTATTTGCAACTCAAATAATTATTTTATTAAAATGAGGACACCCACGTCAATCTCCTCGCACATTAGGATTCTCTATTTCAGTTGTACAAATCATTGATACATATATTCCATCAAACATAGGTTAACCTTGTGGTTAGCTAGAACATTTGTGCAACAAACAATATACTTGTGTGACATCCAACATACTCATTGCAAGGTGAGTTTACATAGCCCCTTTTTCATTTTTATACTTTTGGGGTGAAACATGTCTACAATTACATTACTTACACAATTCAATACCCTGTGTTCTTATGCCTTGGTCTTTATGCTTTATGTCTTAAACTGCTTGGTGACCAAAACGTGTGTTCATGTTAGTACAATCATTAACTTGCGTGGCAAGCCTAAGGTAGTACCTTTTATGATCATTTATACGGGAATCTGATACATTACTTAACACGAACCTTGGCGGGTTAGTGTTTACATTTAGAACTCCACGCAATCCGGGGGATTGTGCATACATATAACATGGCTTGATTGTACGCTTGGAACCCTGCATGTTTTCACATTTATGCTCTAGACGCGCTTTGAACATATTGAATTGTAAACTTATACTTAACTTTTGTTTGGTGTCAAAACCTATGTTACTCACCAACTACTTGTAGTTGACATTTACTCACATGTTTCAGGTGCACCAGTTTGAGGACACTACTTGATCACTTAGGACTTTGGACCTAGCTTTATTAAAGATTAAATTCAACTTATGTCATATTTGAACTCTTTGTTTTCCATTCCTATTTGTAACGGATGCTTTAATTATGATGAAATAATATTATCACTTGTTAATAGATGATCATGTGCTTATGAACAACCGCGTCAGCCCCGGCATATAATCCGTCGTCGGCCGGGGTGTGACATTTATTGGGTAGTATCTATAAATATAAGTTTATGTATGTAGTTTTTAAGTATAATCTCGTATGAATTTCTCTTTGAAGGTAACTCCTTCAGGTCATGACGAGTAAGCATGCTGTCATGCGACCATCCTTGAAGAGACGAAACATAAGAATCATAGAGTAAAGGTTACAGAGGAAAGTTTTTGAATCATGAATTTATGAAGTGTATAGTATTTGAGATGGTACTCATTAGTACATATCACTAAGTAAGTACTTTGACATATCAAGAGAGATCTAAGCTCACTAATGTTTAGAGAATTCATGCATTCCTATAAGTAGATACTCATCCCAAGAATTCCCAGGAAAGCATACGGGTCCAACGGTTGATTTGGATTTATACGAAATGCTTTCCTTGACAGAATTTCCCAGAATACAGGTATCCACCCTTCCGGTCCGCACAAGTTCTCACACATTATCTAGAACTTAAATATTCTTGACGAGAGTTTAGTGGTGGCTTAGACTTAAAGCCTAAGAACGTGTCCTCGATGTAGTAGCCTCTTGTAGTACGTAGGTAAGTAGAATCGTAGAATCTCCAGGCGTTCACGTATAAGATTTAAGAATAGAATGAGGAGAGAATTCCTAGTAAAGGACATGAGATAACTCATGTTTGGGTCTCCTAAGTTATAGTCTAGGTCATGTGTCTAATAACCTAATTCCCTATAACCAAGGCTCTGATACCAATCTTTCACACCCCAACCGACGGCGGATTATACGTCGGGGCGGACGCGGTTGTTCAATAGCACAAGGTTGACTATTAAAGTTTCAATATTTCATTAATAAATAGATTCAAAGGTTCAATACAAAGGAAATAACAAGTATATAACGTTTATTTAATAAGTAGTCTAGGTCCAAAGCGTCCTATGTGATCACAAACAAATCTCAGGATGTAGAACCTGAAACATGTGAAAGAATCTGTCAACTACAAAATAGTTGGTGAGATACAAAGGTTTTGACACAGTTTAACAAGGATTTGAAAAGAATTGCAATTCACTATGATATATGCATTCTATAATGTAAGTATGAGAAACAAGTATCTTAAACATTGTGCACTTCAACCCTCTAACCAAGTTTAGGCATAACCCGCATGTTACCCTTATAAGTCTCAAGTTTAAAGTTTAATTCAGTAACAATCACCAAGGGCTCCCCCTCCGAAAGGGTCAATCAATCAAGGTGGATTGGTCAAATACAATAGATCTATCATTGTTACTATAGGCTTGATCAAAGTTAATGAATGTGCTAGTTTTAAGTTTAATCTAAGCATACAAGTCTCAAGTTTAACATAAGAATAAGTATCTAGTCATATTTGTACAAGAATTGTATAAGTTTAAAGTTTTGAACATATTTCACCCCAAAAGTATAGAAAGGAAAAAGGGGCTAAGTATACTCACTTGGATTGGATGAAAGAGTATCCGACAAGAGTAAGTTTGCAAGACTTTGAGGGAGAATATCCTCATAATAAGCCTAAGAATATAAGTCTAAAGTTTTAAGTATGATCTATAAGACTAGGACAAGAATTCTAAGATTTCAGGATTTGACTAGGGTTTCATTGGGAGATGGGATTGATTGTGTTTATGAAGTTTAAATCAAGTTTAACTCAAGTTTATAATAAAGGTTTTGAATGAAAGTCACAAGACTTGAATATCAAAGTTTCATTAGAATAATCATTAGTTAAAATAATTATTTAGAAGTTTTATAATTACTCTAGTTAGGTAATAATAATCCAAATAGTTTTCTAAGTATTCGTAAATGGAGTTGAAGTAATTGTTAAATGAAAAACTAAATAATTATTAAAGTTTTAACAATAATTATTCAAGAAATAAATAATTATTAAAGATTTATAATAATTATTTAAAGAATATATAATGATAATTAATATTTTGAATAATAATTAAGGTTTTATAATAATCATTTCAAGATTTGCATAATTATTAAGGATAGATAATTATCTAATTGAAGGTAATAAATATAAATCATTTATGATTTATTCAAGCATTTAAGCAATTAGTATTTATTATAATGTTAAAATGCTTTCATAAGTTTAAATAAATGAAATACAGTTATAGTTTAATAAAGTGTCAAATAGCATTTCTCATAAAGTTTTATATTTTAATCTATGAGTTTTAAAGTTTATAAGTCTATAAATATTTTAAATAAAGTTAAAGTATTTAAATAAGGTTTACAAGTTTAAAATTGTTTAAAGTTTTTCATTTTTATAAAGTTTATAAGTTTATATCTTATATGATTGTCTAATCTTGCATAAAACACGTTTTTATTTTATAGTTTTTAAATATTTATTATCAAAGTTTAAATAAGTTTTATTTAATTAAAATATTTCCAGAATACAAAAGTGTAAATAAAAATTAGATTCAAGTTTACAAAAGTTTTACAGAATTTATAAAAAAATTTCAAGTTTAAATCTGTTTTTGAAAGGCAAAAAAAATGAAAAAAGCAAAACTGGGCTAACCGGATTCGAACCCGGGTCGCCCGGTTCACAGACACACACACACGCTTAAACCATCCCGACTACGGGACTCGTTGGTTTATGACACAGAAAAGAAATATTTAAACAGTTTCTCAAATCGCGCCCCTTCCCCTTATGAACCCTAGAATCGATCCCTGCCAAATACACCTCGATTAACCCTCTGTCATAGCGATTTGACAGAGGGTTTTTGTTCCTATTATGAAAACAACGATTATGGTATTTGGAATTACCTGAAATGATGAAGGAATAAAGGAGAACGAGTTTTAGTTCTTGAGTCGGCCGACGCAACCTCAATCGGCAAATGCGGGAGCGATATGATAGAACTGATTGTTTAGAGAGTTGTAGTGTGTTGTCGTTAAGGTTTAGGGACTGGTATTTATAACAAATTTCATGATTTAATGCCGAATCGGTTGGGGAGTTGGCGGATGAGTACAACGGATTCAAATTCAAAATTGCGCGGGTCTCGGGCCGAATTCGAGCATTGATGGTTCTTGGGTTACGGTCGCACGCGCGAGGCGAGGCTCGAGGAGCATTGAATTCTCTTGTTTTATGTGTTTCGGATTAAACGGCTCGAAGCCGGTCTCCACGGGATTCGAACTTAAGGCCTGTTTCTGATTCAGAAGTTTGGGTTTGTGGCAGATCAGGTCCTGATGTTTCACTGAGTTAACATATTTCGTTTAAAGATTTGTTTCCAGTTTAAGGCAAGTTTCAGCGGATGTCAGTTTTGGTCCCCGAAGTTTTTATAAAAATTAATATGTTTAAATAAGTTTTCTCAATCATTTTTATAAATTTATAAAAATGATTTATATGATTTATTTATTCATAAGTCTAAAAAGACGAGTTTGTATCATTTATATAATTACAACTTATAAGAATTTATATATATATATATATATATATATATTTATACTTTCAAATAACACTCACATATATCTATATACATATATATATATGTTTCAAGTATAAATTGTTTTATTTTCCTTAACTAAAAATTAAAATTCATTTTGAAGGAAATAGTTTTAATACGAATTCGAGTTTTTAATTTACTAACACGGGCAAGGGTTTAAGAAAAGATATGTCGGAAAATCCTGGATATTACAGGAAACCCTCAATGGCATTCGTGATGTGTTTCACGTGTCGAATCTGAAGAAGTGCTTATCAGATGAGACACTAGTCATACCATTGGAGGAGATTCAAATAGACGATTAGCTTCACTTCATCGAAGAACCAGTTGAGATCATGGACCGAGAGGTCAAGAGAATGAAACAGAGTCGCATCTCCATAGTAAAAGTTCGGTGGAACTCTAGACGAGGACCGGAGTTTACGTGCGAATGTGAGAGCCAGATGAAGCGCAAGTACCCGTAGTTATTTGAAACTGCATCAATCACGGATGATACTAGCTGAATTTCAGGATGAAATTCTTTTAACATGGGGAGTATGTGACAACCGAAAAATTCAGGTCAATACCCGTCCCCGCCTCTGTCATAATTTGCATACATTATATTCGTGTTAGACTTAATTATGGTTAATTAAGGTCGTCTCATAATTAGCAGAGTCCATTCATAACATTACACGCATAGGTAATTCGATAAATTACCGGTCACACGCAATATAACCGACACACGAGAACGTTGGTGATAATTAATATTTATGTTTTAATAAATATTTCGAGATGCTACAACATTATTTTAGAACTTAAATATATGCATATGTTTATATCAACTTGGTATTTTAACGCGCACCTTTACCGTTTCACCGGTGTACCTTATTTTAACGCACTATTTCGTTATATTAATTTACTAAACATATAGTTACATGTTAGTAAACCGCTAAATATATAAGGTATAATTTTATTAAGCTCGGTTTTAATAAAATCTCTATTTTAATCACGTCTAACTTATACCCGCTACCACCCTAAAAACCCATTGATTTATTAAAGACCAAGGACCATTTTATTTCTAAATAAAACATTTTACAAGTCACCACTTTTATTTTTCTTTTTTGTTGCTTCTAGCGAGATCTTAACCCACCCACAACACCATAATTGTTGACCTTGAATTATATACACATCTAAAATCCCATTTCCATGCAAGTTTCGAAAAGCTCCTCTGATTGCCCCTTTTCTGCCAAATCTTCTAGCCACACACATTCAGGCTTTTGGGTTTGACTTTTACAAACCTCAAGAATTACCCATTTCATGGTTATTACTTTTATCATGCACTAAACCCCATCCATCTGAACAAGCAATTCTCGACCATATAGCCCCCTCCCAAAACCGTGAAATACAAAGACTTCAAAATAACCTTAAACTTGTTAAGTCATTTGGCTTTAAAGTAGAACTCATCTTTCACACTTCTTACCACAAACTAACTTACAAACTCACTCTCTCCCTCACTCCTTAAAACCTACGACTTCAACACCACCATTGTCAACTTCATCTTGTTCAATTTCCAACCCAAGATTACTAGTGTTTCAAGGCTCCTTGGTGATCTCAAGCAATTCTCTTGGTGTTTCTCAAGCAAGACTACGACACTTTCATTCATCTCCTTGCTTGCTACTAGTGAGAAATCTCCTACCCATCTATATTTTGTTCTTGTTTTATACTTTCTTTACATATAAGTGGTATGTACCAACTTTCACCAACTAAACAAAAATCCATTTTGTTAAACATAGAGTCTCTATAAAATGACTACATGAGACTTATTTTTTTTGTAAAAATATTAACAATAACTTTATAGTTTATAAACTAAAATAAAGTGTATGCTCAAATGATTCATCAAGTTGGTTACCTTGTCCATAGAAATCTTGTAGTGTTTAACATGTGATATTATGAATATCAGTTCCTTACAAGTTTATATTTTCTTGTTTAAGTTATGTCAAAGTTATGAAAGTTAAATTATTACTAATTGTTAGGAAAGTTAAAAGGTTATGACTAGTTATTATGCTAATACTTTTGTTAAATGGGTTACATGATTATTATTATGACTTTGGAAATATATAAATATTAGGAACTAAGTTGTATAAAAGGATGGACAAAAACCTAGTCTTCACTTTATTGTAAAAACCTACTATTTTTAAAGTATATGTAAATATTAAAAGTCCAATACTAGATTTTGAAATGTATATATATTTTTATAAATATATATATACACACACACTTTGGTCGTAAAACGAAAAACGACCTTATTTTAAGAGTGATAATTCTCAAATGTATATTTCGTATAAACAATATAGATATTATTTTTACCTAAAGACTTGACGTATTTCGAAAACATTATTTTGAATAAATATATATAATATATTTATTTGCCGTTCGCATCGAGTTACGACTCGGGTCGAGTCAAACTGTATTTTAAGGCCCGAAACCTAAGATGACACCAAATTACTTATAGTCATGGACACACTTGATCGAAATCATAACTTATATTTATTTTATGTGAATATATATTTTTGGATAACAAATACATATCACCAACGGGTTGTCGAGTCAAACGGAATTTCATAACGAAATTAAGTTGGGTGAAACTATTACATGACCAACTTGCATGTAGAATCATTATTTAGACCTTAAGATGTCTTATATATTCTAGGGTACGCGTAGGACGGTTTACTCTTGAACTCTTGCTACTCCCACGTATTCGGTACTCACGCATCAGGTGAGTTTTCACGGCCCCATTTTACTTACTTTTCCATTTGGGGGAGATACATGCTAAACCATTTTCTTACTTAGTCGTATGATGATTACTGTAATTCCGCTTTAACATATATAAGTGGGTGCATTTCCCGCACATAAAGTCCTCTCATATTCGAACTGTTAATTATTTCACAAAGCGAGGTGATTCATGAATAGTACTATTAGGTTTAACAACCCCCACCCGGGTTAGTCACGCTAACTTTGACCGGGAGTCGAACGGGTGCATAATTGACCTGATTCTTTGCGTGCTAAGCATGTAAGAGGCAAAATGCTAGTTTCTGCGTTCCTTCGTTGAGCTTCGGTTTCGGTGTTGCTTATATAGTTGATGTTTATTGTCTGATCAACAATCAAATCACTAGTATACATACGTACTGTTACACTGTTTTCTTTATTGTTTCTGTTACTTAAACCTGTGAACTCACCAACCCTGTGTTGACATTTTTAAGCATGTTTATCTCAGGTCGCTAAACATTCACGCACGGACTAAGATTGCATATCTGGAGTCTCATTTCATGTTTTCATTGAGAAGCTAGGTTTATGGGAACCTAATTTGTTATGCTTCTGTATTTTGCTACTTTACTTTTGCTTCCGCACTTTACATTCCGCATTTTCAAACTATGTATTACTTATTTATCTTGGTATGATGTTCAAACGGAATGTCTTTTCGAAAACCATATAAAGGTCGTTCGAAATGACCGGGACTGATGATCCTTGACAGTCACAACACGCGGGTAACCCGTTGTGGAATTTCAAGGTGTAACATATAAGTAGCAAATGGAAGTATTTTATGGATTGTTATTGCATTAGTGTACCTTGTGGCTAATAAGAACAATGAAAAGTGAGCCATCTTTGTTGCTTATGTTAGTTTCTGCTTTGTGTTTTGGACGATGTTTATGTTAGTTTTTATTGATGTTTTTGTTTTGGATATGCAGAATGCTACTTCAACTTCTTGCTTTGTGTCCAAAGCAGCTATGAATGAATCATCTTTTTGGCATAGAAGAATGAGTCATGTGAACTTTAAAACAATGAATAAGTGGGTTAAATATATCAAGTAAAAGGTTTGCCAAACAAAGAGTTTACATGCATTAACCACTGTGTCTTTCGTCTAAAGGGCAAACAACACATTTTTTCTTGCTAGAAAGAGGAGATAAATTTTGTGAATGCTCCAATAAAATTATTACACATGGATCTATTTTGTCCAACTAATTTAATGAGCATTGGGAGGATACACTTGGGTGTTTTCCTTAGAATAAGGATGAAACACCTGAGATTTTGAAAACTGTCATTTTACAAATTGAGAATCAAAGTAACTTAAATATCAAGACAGTTAGATGTGATCAAAGAATAGAGTTCAAAAATCATAGGTTGAACTCATTTTATGAAGCCAAAGGTATTATGAGACAATTTAGTATTCACATGACTCCTCAACAAAATGGAGTTACTAAGAGGAGAAATAAGACACTAATAGAAGTTGCAAGATCCATGCTTGCGTATGCAAAGCTACCCATCACTTTCTGGGCAGAAGTAGTGAACACTACCTACTATGTTCATAATAGGGTACTGGTTATCAAGCACATGGTAAGACACCTTATGAGATATGGAACAAAAGAAGACCTTTTATAGGATTTTTAAAACCTTTTGGGTGTCCTTGCACTATTCTTAATACCAAGGAGCATTTAGCCAAATTTGCTGCAAAATTTGATGATGGCTATTTTGTTGGATACTCTACGTTTTGAAAATCTTAGAGAGTATAAAACAAAAGAACTAGGATTTTTGACGAGTCTGTGCATGTTACCTTTAACGAGCACACTCCTAATGAACCTAATTCTGGTCCTGATTGGTTGTTTGATTTAGATGTTCTTCTATGAGCAAGGTACAAGTGTTGTAGATGGAAAGAACTACATAATAGAGTTCATAAGACCATTTGTAGATCCATCACTCTTCTCTGCACGAGTACCAAATAATTAGGAAATCATAGTACACAACAACACCAATGTTAAAAATACTACTGGTGTTGATAGTGCTACTAATGTTACTATTGATCAAGCAAATGATTTTGTTGCCCATGTTGATATCGACCAGGAAGATCATGTTGCTGATGATTTTAATACCGATCATTCTAATCTTGTTGCTAATATTCAAACTCCCGCTAGTATAATATACTATGTTGCTACTGGTTCCGGTAGCACGACCACATCAGAAAACACTAAGATTTCTGATCAAAATCAAACCAACCTTGATATTTTCCTCCAACTGCAAGTGGTTACATAAAAGAGAATAAACAGGGCGCACCAACTTTAGAATGTGACCGGAAATGTTCACGAGTGAGTGCATAGAAGCAAAACAACGGATGCAAACATTAGTTTGTATTCATGCTTTCTATTCCAAATTGAACCCAAGAAAATAGCAGAAGCATTGAAAGAAAACAGTTAGGTGGAAGCAATGTAAGAGGATCTTCTACAATTCAAAAGGAAAGAAGTATGTGAACTATGTGATCTACCAAAGGGAAAGATTACTATTGGAACAAGATGGGTTTTTATAAACAAGGAAGACGATTGAGGTATTGTTAAAAAAAAATAAAAGAAGACTTATGGCACAAAGGTACACACAAGAAAAAGGAATAGACTATGATTAAGTCTTTGCACCTGTGGCTAGGCCGGAAGCAATCAAAATCTTCTTAGCCTTTGTTGCTTCAAAGAGCTTCATTGTTTTTCAAATGGATGTGAAGAGTGTCTTTCTTTATGGAAAGATTGGTGAAGAAGTATATGTCTATTAACTACCATGCATTGAGGATCCCATTAATCCTTACAAAGTCTATAATCTATATAAAGCTCTTTATAGGCTTATCAACCACCAAGGGCCTAGTATGACAGTTTCTCAATAGGCTAGTGTACCTATTGTTGAGATTTCTCGTACAGTTTTAGTTTTTCGAAATTATTTATCAAAGCCTAAAACACAACAGAAGTCCTAATCAAAATCAAGACGGGAAATCTCAACAGAGATCCAAATACAAGAACGGTAGAAACCAGAAAAGAAGAATAATGAAAAACATTTCATTATCTTACCTTAAATCTTGTTGACGTTAGTGGATAACTCGACTGATGATATCCACAACAATACAACAACGACTCGAACTGTGTTAGCCAATACATTAGATTCTTCAAACTGCACGTAAAACGGAGCTTCCCCTAGCTTTGGCCAAAATTTCCAAGAGGATGTGAGGAGGGTGTTGATGGTTAGGGTTTAAACTTTTGATTCAAAGATTAAATCCCTAGATTAAATATCCTAATATAACATCTAACAAAAAGGAATATTCCTGTAACACCCTAAAATGTATGTCAAATTTAAATTTTCAAAACACGTGAAAGTAGGTCTCATTAAACACTTTTAACAAAACAACACATGATAATTACAACAAAATGACAACGACATAGTTTGTTTCAAAACAACAGACCAACATCTCAAAAACAACAAGTTTCAACATCTATGAGATGACTCAAAACAAGTTTAATGACTCCTAACCAGGAGTTGTAACTTCAATAATTAACAACCACCCAAACAAACAAGAATACAATCCAACACGAAGGTTGATCTTAATATATTTTTGTTTTTTTTTTTATTTTCTTCTTTTACCATAAGGGTACTTTTGATCATTTTAAATAATTGATAGAAAATTTAATTATCATTCACTTTCAGGCCCGGCCCAAAGGGAGGGGCAGGGTGTAGAGGTGGGCAAAAAAACCGGTTTCAAACCGGGTCCCCGGTACCCGACCCGAACCGGATTCGCAAACAAACCGGTTTCACCCAACCCGATCCAAACCCGTAGGTGTGTAACCAGTTTTTAAAAAAATTTTGGATACCGGTTCTTAACCCGACCCGAACCGGTTTCACCCTCAAACCGGTTTCGGGCCCGACCCGGTTCTCAAACCGGTTTCAAACCGGTTCGAACCGTTGTAAACTTCGATTTTAACGGTTTTATAGCCGTTGGAACGGCTATATGACCGTTTTTTTTTTGGTTTTTTTTGTATTTTGGAGCCCCTACAACTTGTATAAATAGGTGTGGGTTGTATTGGTTCAACCACACAATTCCAAAACGCTCTCATTTCTCAAAAACGCTCTTATTTATCAAAAACGCTCACGCTCGAAAGTCGAAACTCCCAAAATGGCAAACGAATCTCAACAATCTAATATTGTTGGTGCTTCTCAAAGTGTTAGTGCTCCCACGGTTGTGCGGGTTATTCCTACAACAAGGAATCCCAATGTTTGGCAACATTTCGATTTATGCGAAATGTCGAATGGTGGTCATAAGGCTCGATGCAAGTTGTGCGGGCATTTTTTTGGAAAAGACGCAAACACAACTTTGAAGAATCACATTGAAAAAAACTATTGTTCGGTTATAAAGTCTCAAGCTTCGCAAGGTCAACCAAGTATGACAAACGAAGGTAATATTTTTGCGTATAATGTTGACTTGGTTCGGGAAAGGATGGCGCATTTTGTGATTCAAGAGAGTCTACCTTTCAAACACTTTGACAACGAGCGTTTGACTCGGCTTATTCAACAAACGCTCCAACCTCGCTACACTCATGTAAGTCGTGCTACTCTTAGAAGAGATTGTATAAATATGTGGAAAAAAGCTAAAGTAGAAATAATAAATGAATTTGAAAATTTAAAAACCGGTATTAGTTTAACTTGTGATGTTTGGTCGGCTCCCCACAATTTGCCGGATTCTTACATTTGCGTTACCGCTCATTGGATAAATCCGGAAAATTGGCAAATGATGAAACGTACTATTGCGTTCGATATTTTTGCATACCCCCACACCGGTGACAATTTATTTTATATTTTAGACAAAGTTATAAGAACTTTTAAAATAGAAACAAAAGTTTTTTCAATATCGTTTGATAACGCCTCGAATAATACCGTCGCGGTAAACCAACTTATTTTAAAATATAACCCGATTTGTAATGGTATTTTTTTCCATAGCCGATGTGTTGCACATATTATTAATTTAGTTGTGCAAGGTGGTCTTAAACACATTGACGATGTTAGAAATAAATTTAAACAAATGTTGCGTGACATTTTTCATACAAGTCAAAGAAGATATCATCGATATATAAAATTTTGTAAAGACGGTGAAACCGAATGTTTAGGTCCAAATTGGGACGTTTCAACACGTTGGAACTCAACGTGTAACATGTTCGAAAAAGCCATTCAACAAAAACGAAGTTTGCAAATGTTTCATGCCCAACTAGCAAGGCAAAATAAAGTAACAAAATTTCCGACAGCGGGTTGGGGTATCATTGAAGGTGTAGCCGATATACTCCATATTTTTAAAACCGCTACAACCTATTTATCGGGAGTTTACTATCCCACAAGTCCTTTGGTTTTAAATCAACTTTTTTTAATGGTGGAAAAATTAAACGAATATTCCATGCGAGGCGGCGTATTTAAAGAAATGATACCGCCAATGAAAGAGAAATTTAGAAAATATTTTAAAGAAATGCCTCCGATTATTACTTGCGCCGCCGCCTTAAACCCGTGCTTAAATGTTTCGGGTGTTGAAACTTTAATTGAAAAAATAATTTACGGTTTGGATTTATACGAAGAAGACGTATTTTTAACGGATAGAGCAAAAACTATTTTTACACAAAATTTGTCTACTTTATTTACTGTTTATGTTGAAAAATATGGTACAACATCTACCGTTCATGAGCAATTTAGAAACGCTCCATTAAGTGCAAGTACTAGTCGGAGTTCAATGTTAAACTTATTTAATACTATACTTAATGAAAATAGTAAACGTCAACGGGGTAATACCCCAAGTAGCGAATTAGGTAGATATATCGGTTCGGATTTTTTAACCGGTATGAATGCTCATGATTTTGAGACATTTGATATCTTGGTTTGGTGGAAAGGGAAGGAAAACCAATTTCCCGTCCTATCCGCTATGGCCCGTGATCTACTAACCGTCCAAGCTTCTACGGTAGCTTCGGAATCTGCTTTTTCTGTTAGTGGCAGGGTTGTTTCTTTACGAAGAACAAGACTAACTCCGCCATCGGTGGAAACGTGCATTTGCTTAAAAGATTACTTGGACGCGGCGGAAAGAATACAACATATATCTTCCCTTGAAGGCGAACTCGAAGTCGAGGGAGAGATATACGAGGACGAGGTGGAAGGAGGATTGATTGAAGCAATCGGCGAAGACCTCCTACGAGGGAGTTCGGGATCCGACTAGTACCGACTACCCGGATTTTCAATATATCCACGAAGAAGACTTTTATATTTAATGTATTTTTAATTTGTAAACTTTTAATTATTTGTTTTGTAATTTCTAAACTTTATTTTGTATGTTTTGTAATTTTTAAGTTAAGTTAATATCTTTAACGGTTATTTTTTTTAAAAATTAACGGTTTTTTTTTTTTAAAAAAATCCGGGTAAACCGGTTTTGGACCCGAACCGGTTTAGTAGCCAACCCGGTTTCAACCCGGTCCGATCCGGTTTGGTAGGGTTGGGTTCGATGATCCTTGAACCCGGTTCGTGACCCGAACCGGTTCGTACGTCGACCCGGTCCAAGCGGGTTTTGCCCAACCCGACCCGGTTTTAAACCCGAACCGGTTTCGTTAAAAAACCCGATTTGTACACCTCTAGCAGGGTGGGCCACGGCTCCAAGCCCGATCTTTCGAGAGGCTTGAAGTTTTTAAAAATTTTGTATATGTTTTAAATAGTATATTTAGTTTATACATCAATTTTATGTACATCAAAGTTTTCTTAGTACAATTGGAAAAATCATTGCCAAAAAATGTAAAGGTCACAGGTTCAAGTCTCGACAACAACACTATTTATTTTTCATATGTACTATTTCTTATTTTCTCTTTTATTCTTTTTTTCTGTCTTTAAAATGTTGTCTCATAAAAACCTATAATTGTTTAAACTATTAAACCAAACAAAAAAAGACACAAAAATGTATATATTTAAACCCATTACATATAAAAAAAAATTATTGAGGTCCGTTTTTTTATTATTTGTCCCGGGCCCAAAACGATTTGAGGATTCTCGGGACCGGCTCTATTCACTTTAGAGACCTTTTTTTATTACCCGTTGCCATGCTATTGGATCAAACATGAAAGACCTCATCCATAGACCCTTTATGTAATTAACTCTTTCCCAAATATGATTTGGCATGTAATGCAAATGTGATCCTTCACTTAATGACACCATTACTTTTACGCCACTTGACTAAAACACCATGTTTTGAGTCACTCAACTTTCTATATATGTGTTCCAATCCTATGTAATATTTTTATAAATGTTTAATTTTTTTAAAATTGAATGAGACAAATGAAACATATATAAATCTTGTTAAGGCCAAGCATAAATTAAGTTTTCGAATATCGGATATCCCAAAACATCCGAAATTTTGGATATCAAAATTTTCAGATAACTCGGATTCAAAATTTTCAGATAACTCGGATCAAGTCAGTGAAGCTACCGCTGATTTCTTTGACCTTTTACCGTCTGATATCATGTTCAAATCCAGTGGAACTTCCACTGATTTTTTACCTTTTAACCCTTTGAAAGTCACATGTTCAGCGTAAGCTGCATTTTACAAGGTCCTCCGCGTTTACCCATAATGGGTTCTCACCAAGAAAAATGAAAAACTTACAACTGCCAGAAAATAATCTCATGAAAACATACAAGCAACACTGTTAAATGTACAAAAACCAAACATACAAGTTGACGGGCAAAAGTTTTTTTTCCTTTTTTTTTTTTTTTTAATTAGCCTAGCCATTGTTCAGCACGACGAGTATTACCGCCAACAGAACGCCGTATACTTATTTTTTCAGTGGAGTATTTCTGCTGTAGCCACTCGAAACCATTGACATCCAGTTTTCCAGATACCGATTTCCCTTGCTTTCTTCTAGTTTGCTGCTCTCTTATAGAAGCCCACAGTTTCTCAATTGCATTCCTCTGTTTACATGTAAATCTGCTAACATTGTCAAAAGCATGTTTCACGGTCATGTCTATCACTGTTTGGCACCTGAAAACAACAAACAACTTAACTAACCGAGTTTATAACAAACTAATCGATCCGCTTACATCTCTCCAACAAGTAAAACAAAAAAGGGCTCAAAAGAATGGGGTCAAATGTGTTAAAATGGATCAGAATTTGAAAGTTACTTGAAACTGTTATCATGTAAGACATGCCACAGAAACTTTTGGACACAGTGTTTTGGGTCCAACCCGGCCAGACCCATTTTGACCCATATCGAGAAATTGTCGAATTACCTGTCTTAAACTATGTTAACAGATAATTTAAGATTGAGAAGAATGTATATAACTAATAATCTATAATGCTTATAAATCTGAAACATAATTAAAAAATATAAAACTAACCATGCGATTTTATAACGCTTTGCTGCAATCTCCAAACAGAGAATCAATGCTTCTCTTTGTGATTTCAAGAATCTCTTTGCTTCTTCATCTTCTTCTTTTCTTAATTTGGATGTTGCTTCAGCATCTAATTTCACATTTACTTTTTCATTTTTTGGAGCATTTGGAATCAGAGCATCCAATCCAAAGGGATCAGACTCTTCTTGATTGGCACTTGATTCAGGTATTGGATTCAAGGAAGCATCTTCACATTCTGCTTCAGATTCATCTTTCAAGGCAGCAGCTTCTTCTATGTCATCGTCCTTTGTTGCAACAGGAAGCTTTATAATAGCATCTTTGATTCTCCCACAAGCCTTTGAAAACTGAAGAGATAACAGAATGAAAATATCATGAAATACACTTTCAGCTATGTATTCCAAAGATGTTGGGAAAATGTTCAAGACAAAGTTAAGGCTACATTAACAGGAGGTCACAATTTTGACCCGTTTTGATTAAATGCGTTGATTTGAGATTTTGGGTTATGTTTTATACAGTCCAAATGGATTGTGCTAAAGGACAACTAAAAGAAAACGGGTCAAATGGGTGAGCAGGTCAAAAGTCATCTGAAATGTATTCAAATGCATGAAATTGCCAAAACTACTTCAAGAAAAAGTTTAGATTCTTAATGCAATAATACAGTTGGCAGTCATATTTAACACATTAAATTCGAAGTCAAAAATACAGATAAAGAAGTGATTGTAGGGAACAGAATTGAACCCAACCCAGTCTGATCTGCACTAATAAATATAAAAAAAAAGCTAGCTCTGCAATGCACCTACAAAATCATGTTAATAACTATATATCAAAATTTTGAATTTTTTTTCCACTAAGGTGCAAATTTGCATGCCCAAAAAAGCATGTAATTGACATTCAGTTAAACAAGGTTGAAACACGATTTATAAAAAAAAATCATCTTCTGTTAAGAAAGTCACATTTTGCCAAATATATCTAATTATTGTCAAATAAAAGTCATAACTCTGTTTACAATAGAAAAAAAAAATAATTAGAAAAATGTTACCAAATGAGACATAATGAAGCAATATGGTCATAGGAAGAAAGTAAAATTCCTCTCTTGTTCCTTCTCTTACCTCTTGGCTCAAAACAAACAAAATGTAAAGCATCTTAAAACAATGTTGTGCGCTAAAGGTGGCAAAATGGAAGGGGCAGGTCGATTGGGTAACTCGTCAGTTTTGATAACAGGGTCGAACGGGTCAGGTCAAAAACAGGTTGCGTCTATTCAGGTTGCCCTGCCGCGTTTCCAAAAAATGCAACTTTTAAAATCTCTCATTTTTCCTTAATTATTTACAAGTCTAAAGAAAGTTGACAAAATAATGTCTATGTATTAATTGAAAAATTACGTACAAACATTTTTTGAATCCGTACATTCTTTTCTTGATTACATACAAACTCCTGGATGCCACCGTCACGCTGCTGCATTTGACGTGACAAGTTCAAGTTTTTCATTTCAGAGAATGAATCCAAGATTCAGGTTTTGTTTTTGGTTTTTCTCCAACAGTTGATTCATTTTCTATTTTTCCAGGTGGTGGTGATGGTGGGTTTTGATGGCGGTGTTGGTCTATGTGGTCGTCGGAGGTAGGTGGTGGTGGTGGTGGTGGTGGTGGTGGTGATGGCCATCTACAATAGATGGTATTGGTGATTGCCATTGGCAGCAGGTGGCTGTGATGGGAGTTGCCGGGAGGTAGTGACTGCAGTGACATAGATTTGTGGTTGTAGTGGTCGGTTAGTGATGAAGCCAACATTCCTCCTTAAACATCAACGGGTAGTTTGGGTGATTTAATATTCCCATTTGACCCGTCTAGAGTTTATTCAGACATCTAAATCACCTACGGGACTCATCCCTTGTTTTTTACGTTGTCCAAAATCCAAACCAACACAAAGATAATATCTTGACCCAAACTGATCACTGTTTTAGTAAATGATGCAAAGAAAAGTAGCGACATTGATCTACAAGAAGCTCAACAAAAAATATCTTGACCCAAACAAACTTGTTTTTGTTAAGTCGGGTTAACATTTCCGGTGCTATAGCATACTGCTAAAAGTAGGAAACTCTTCTTCCATCTTTAGAAATTAAAAGGATTTCGTAGCCATTCTGTCCACGTGCATTCTAAAACTAAAAAGCATAAAACCAAAACACTCTTTGTCCATCAGTCTAGCTACAACACAATTGGAACTTAGAACATCATCTTGCAATATAACATCATAGGACACCAGCAAACATTCTGGGTGACTTCTCATGAATGAATTTTGGTCCCAATTACATGTTCTACTTGAAAATTAGTGGATCAAAACTGTGCTTCTTCTAAGGTCCTACTTCCTAACAATGAAGGTCTCCCCCAGTTTTTTTTTACCAAAGAGTCGGTACCTATTACGCCGACTAGTTCACTTCGAAAATCAGGCCAGCAAACCAATACAATAAGCTTCACACATTAAATCCTAAAATGTTACTACACCAAAGGCACTACATGCGATTGTGCATCTATGCTAGTAGACTATAAACAAGCCATTTAAGAATTAACTCAAGTTCATCAAACATAAGAAAAAAAGTTCTTCTGTTCAAACCATGTCAGCCTTTCCCCAATATGCATTGATTTTGAGTTAACAAAATATTGCACAGATGGCAGAACAGATCAATAATTGAATTAAAAACCATGTTTTGCATTTCAGGGGGGAAATTGGAATGTAACATGGAAAAAGCACATATGATAAATGGGATCCTGAAGGTTTAACAATTGACCTGGTAGTTTGAAAAATATAAAAATAAGCCCACCGGAATGATATGTAGACAAAATTCAGAATTGTCCCCCACTTCCCCATGGCGTACAGAATCAAAGGGCAAACTGTGAAGAAGTTAGAATACAGGGAGAATTGAAGGCCCAGGCTATGATAAAAAACGAACGAACACTTTGATCTTGAGACTAATCCGTCTCTAACTCTTCGATATTAATAAACTAGACACTTAAAAACCAAACATAACCTGGTATTTAAACCAAACACTAGATGAATCCTAACTAATACGAAACCAAATAAACTAATTTAAATGAACAAACCTATACTAATTGGACTAGGACTCCAAAACAATTAAACAAATAATCGACTGATAAATACAAATTCAAGAACCAAATAACCTATTTGACTTATCTCGATCTCTTGGACTTATCTCTTCAAATTTCCTGTCATCCGATTTGAATTAGCAAACAAGAATATTCTCCAAATCATGTTAAAAGCAAAGTTATCAAGCTACCAACGCAAGTATACATAGACAGTAGCTAGAAGCTAAGCAGTTAATGCGGTAAAATATCGGATATCGGTCAAGGACCGATATTTGAGATATCGGTTATCGCGGTGAGATATCGGTGGGATATCGGTAACCATAAATTTATATAAAAATTATATAATAATCATCAGATTCAATAGTCATACACTAGAAACATAAAATTTATGTATAAATTTTTAAATTTATAAATATAACATTACTTTTATGCTTTTTATGTATAAATTTATAAGTTTGAGGACCAGATATAAACTAGTAAAAATGTAGAGGGGTTAAAAGTTAAAAATCCAAACTTAATAAACCCTAAATCCATCCACCGGTTCATTATACGCCGTTCCCCTGCTCCACCGTTCCTCTCTGCCTCCACGCTCACTAGCTCCAAAATCATATCGAATGGGTTCGAAATCGTGGATTGCTGGGTTGATTTCCCACAATGGAGACACTGGTTGTTCGATTATGCTTCGAACTAAGGTAAGAATTCGATCTACTTGCTCGATTTGGTCCAAACCGAGAATATCGGTGATATAACCGATATTTAAAACTCCAAATTTCGGCGATATATCGGTTATCTCAGCCGATATTCTCGGGAACGATATTCTAACCGATATTATAAACAATTATACCGGCCTATGTCCGATAACCGATATATCGGTGATATATCACCGATATATCGGCCGAGTTAACTGCATAGGCTAGAAGTATAAAAGCTTATTTGACAAGGAGAGCACTCATGAACTGACGAGGCCAATAGTGATGTAACAGAAACAGATGTTTGCAGAACTTATCAATTAAAAGGATACATTTAAGATGGCACAAATAGATTACAATTGTTTTGCAGGAAGGCCTGCAATATTTTTATGTAAGGGGATGGATATTGGGGGATCTGCTGTAATCTCTTTATTAGTTTCATTCATGTCTCCTGATTCTAAAACAGTTTATTTTCTAGAAATAACAGCAATCTAACATGCTCATAGTCAAGTTTGAAGGATATGAATTTCCTCATGGTATCAAAGCTTCCAGGTTTTTGAATTCCTCTGAGACCTTCAAGGCATTTCCATTCTCATAATCCTTCTTAGCCTTAATCAATGATTAATTTACTTCCCCATCTTCGTTGCTGATTACTAATTTGGCTATTAAACTTTGACGGTTGTTTCTTTGCCTTCTTTCCAGCCCCACCCCGCAAATTTTGTACCATGGTCCATGTGTTTGTGTTATATTCAGCGCAACAGAATCCTTTCCATTTGGAGAAGTCGATGAATAAAACAAAACACAATGGAGGACTCAGAACACTATGATGTACTAGAAAACATAATAATATGTATCTGTTAGCAAATGCTAGTAAATCTTGTTATTCATCTGCTCTTAGCCTCTAACCGATGCATGCTCACATTTCTACAACTCCTATGGTCATTGACTCAAGGAAGACCATCCCAATGGCACTCTTCCATTGAAACTTTTTTCATGTGACCCTTGATGCTTCCAGTCAAGGACATACTGTATTAATTCCATATGTGCCTAAAAGATGTGCTCAAATGCTTAAACATTCTACAAGCCATGCATATATTGCCAGCTCACATAGGATTTAAAACATTCACTTGTGAATATTACATTTCAGGACCAAGCAAGAGCCTAGAAGAAGGGTGATTGAGTAGCCAAGGTAAAATCATCGTCTTCAATGTCTATTTCAGGACCAAACTATATGAAGATATATATTATGTTCTCTATCCACCCTAACATAATTGTCCAATTTGAACGTTGATACTTACCACATGCTTCTAAAGAGTAGTTCTAGTGTACTAAGTCCATTCTAACGAATCCAAAATCATACATCAAGATAAACAAGTTCAGTTTTACCTTTTAAGATTTTTACAACAAATTACATTATTTCATGTAACCCTTTCATGTCTTTTTTTGCAGCTCATCAATAACTATAAATGAGTGATATACATTAGTTCCAAAAAGGCTACCACAAGGTCAACTCAAAAAGCCTCTCTTGACAATGGGCTGTTCTGTTTATTTTTGTAACAATAAAAGGGTGATACAATAAACTCACAGATTAAAAAGCCTAGGAGACAAGGAACCTGCTCTTCAACATTGGCAGTTTGTTTATTTTCTCTTAATGAATAGATAACTTGTTATTGTGGTTCCAAGTTGTCTTGATTGATGTTACAATCATTGAGCTCCCATAAAATTTTTAATAAAGTAGCACTGTTATTTGTTGAAAGATATACAGACAGTGTATAGTATGTGTATCTTTGATTGCTATTTTATTCGTGGCTGCTATCTTTTTGCGTCCCTTGTCATCACCTACACAATGCTGACTAACTAAGAAAGTAGTTTTTATGGCTTGCTTATTGTTATTGTTGCCAAGGCAGTTGTCTTAATGAACTAGTTTCCTAGTCATACATGTTGGCACCTAATATTCCATAAAGCCAAGGTGCTACGTTAGAAGTCATTTCGTAATCTCAACTAGAAACTTATGTATGGACGCGAGTATTTTTCAATCAAAAAATAACTAGGGTTTATATTTGTACATACCACAAAACTATCATCAGTGAAGAGATCATTTGCCATTACAGCTCTGATGGTCCACAAACTCAACAACTTTTGCTGCTTCTGAGTAAAGCACTGCAAAACAAAATGATAATAGAGATTAGATCCATATGAATTCATGATGATAGCAAAAAAGAATTTCTTAATCTTACTTGATTCAAGTCTTGTGCAGCTGAAAACAATGCATGATAATCTGATCTCACCAGAGGATCATTACAGGTGGTTGGTGAAGACATTGCTGCTTCAAGTATTGCAAAAAAGTAGTGACTGTTACTAGGTTTAACACTTGCTGCCTGGATCAGCTGAATTGCAAGCTTTGACGCCTTGCTGAATTTGGAAGCATTGTTTATGTGTGAACCAATCTTCTTCATCGCATCTATGACTTTCGTTTCAGAAGTATCAGCTATCGTTTTAAACCTCAAACTTTTCTTCGGAGCAGTAGCTGTTGAATCTGCAAATCAACACCTTAGCTCTGCTATCTCTCTCAAACAATTAGTAAAAAGCTTTAGAGAAATTTGTACCTTGAGGTTCGGATTCGGAAGGCTTGGAACGTTTAAGGGCGCTCTTGAGAGCGGGGGCAGGTGGAGCTTTAGCGGTTCCAGGATCCGATGAAATTGGTACCTGTTCATCCGCCGGCGGCGGTGGTGGTGGTGGTGGTGGTGCCGAAGGGGGAGGAAGCCCTTGAAACAGATTACTGGACATGGCTAACTGATAAGTCACGATTTTTTTCAACGCCGGAACAGATGGAGGGGTTTGATCCTTCGGGGTCAGGGAAATGGGGAATATTGCGATACAAATAATCAATTTTGAAAAGAAAAAAAGGATGAAATTGTTTGTAAATATGGCTTACGCTTGAGTAGAGCCTCGTGATTTTTTAAACAGGAGTGAGTCTCGTTTGGTACAAAAATATTTTAGGTTGACACAAGGGGTTTTCTTAGTTGTAGGTTCCCCCTGAGTGGTGTGAGGCTGGGTCAACACGCTTCTGTTTTTCGAACAGAAGGATGATCCGTTTGTCATGGTGATCCCGGGTGTCCGGGCCTTTGTTGTTAAAAAAATTGTTTGTAGTGTATTAGTAATAACTTTTTTAACACCAATATTTTTCTCTTCAATACAACATAATCAACAACTTCGCGTCACATTTACGAGAGACAAATACCAATATCACTAAACCATAAAATCAAAGACGATCGTTGATAACTAGTAATTTTCTCAGCGTGACGTTGCGGACTACCGACGGCATTACTTTTTCTTAGTTCTTAGGGCGAACGGTCATACAAACGAGGCCAAAATTAGCAAATAGTTTTTGTTTGAATTTTTCTTTTTAAATAATCACAAAAACAACCTAGGCTAAGGTTTAAACCTTGACTTGCACTTTTAGTAATAGATAATATTACTATCGTTGTAGTTTAAGTATCTTACGGCACTGCTTCGAAACTCTGCGTCGCCTGCTTTTTTACCGTCCTCCAACCTTTAATGTTTCAACCTGGCTTCCCAAAATCTCTTAGGTAGCGGCAAAAACGAACCTTCACCCGAGAAAACCGAAGGAGAAGAAGAGGAGAGATCACCCGTAACGATTTGCCAATCGGCATTTGATTACTTCGGTTTCACCACGTGACAATCTGGAGGCAAAGAAAGAGAGAGGATTCGGTAAGGAGAACATGAAATCCATGTTTGCATTTGGTAAGCAGGGTAAACGAAGGAGGCATGAGGTGGAGTAGTGGCATCAGACGTGGGTTTGAGAAGGGATGAGGCAGAGCCCTCTTGTAATGCATGCTTCTTCAATTGTATTTTTTGTTCACCAGGTTGCTAAATGTATGATCTAATAATTGTGAGAAAAACGGTTTTGGTTTAATAAATATCTACAACAAATTTATTATAAATCATAAAATTTGCATAAAGTTATAAATTAACTCTGACTTATAAAAGTATTTATTTTAATATAACTACACACGAAAAAAAAAAATAGATCTGTGACATTCTCCCACCACCATTTCATGCACAAACATAGCAAACTCAAACGTTCAAGTACAAACATAACAAAATGATCTTTGAACATTTGGTCCATGACACTCTCCCACCACCATTTCATACACGTCCTCTTGCATGCTTGCAATCCCATACTTGCTCACAGTTGAGAGACGATGCATCTTCACCCCGAAAGATTGAGCATGATTCACTTTGGTAAGAAGGACACCCGGTAGTTCAACAACAGAGATCTTCATCCGGATCAGTTCGGATACTTGCATCAGATTAATTTAGGCAGCGCCGATGTTCGCCTAATTTTCAGTATGGGAACCTGAAGGTTGTAACAGTCTTCATCTTTATTTTACGGCACTGCTAGACCGTAGTTGCTGAACTCGGTCATGACAGGCTTCAATGTAACTGGACTAGAGCGGAGCTCACAATCTCATACTCGCGGCTTACAAAGACCATCGTTGAAGCTCTCGAAAAGTCAGCTTTATTTTAATTAAAGCTATGTTTTAATTAAATTTTTTTATTTTGAAAGCTATGTTTTTTTATCTTAGAACAAGATTTGTTCCGTCTTCGTTTCTTTGTGGTAGTTGAGACAGACACCAAAGGGGTATGTTGAGGGTGGGTTCATAACACTATGGGTGAGAAAATCATAACTGTGTATACCATTGATGGCTGGTTATTTATATGTGTTATTTGGATGCAATTGTGTGTGTTTTTTATCCCAAATTTGTATTGAATAGAGTTACTTTGTCTATGTTTCTTATATGTAAGGTAACGATGAAAGAACTACAAGCTTCTTTGAAGGTTTAAGTTCCTGATTGATTTGTAAAGTTGCTGAATCATGAACTGATCTGGGTTTTGAGAAATTGGGTAACTTATGAATGTTGAAATGTCATATTGCACTGGTTTTGCGAAATTGGTACTTTCTATGAAAGTTTAAGTTCTTTTTCTAATTCAAAGTGTTAATAATAAAAGTTTAATGATTTAACAAGCATTATGGTGATGGTTTTGAACAAAGTTTGGGGGTAGTTAGAGCCTATAATTACACTAAAATCACTAACTTTTCTATCTCTTTTTTAATTAAATAATACATTTTTATACATTTGTCATTATCTTTTCTCTCTCCTCCACTCACAACCACTTTAAAAAAATATTAAAAATTTATACGGATGAACAGTGTTTCCCCCAAATATACAGAAAATTTATAATTTTTCTTTTTTCTCTATTCACAACCACCCCCTAAAATACGAGGGACTCATTCACATAAATATATAGGGCCGGCTGTGAATGCTCTTATAAGGAGTGAATTTCTTGGTTTATCCTTTGTCTAATTTTGGGTATTTGTGAACTTAGAAACTTGATGAATACGAAGAATGCTAAAGGAAAGGTTGTTGTATCCTCATCAACACAGCCTTAGGGAGTGTTTCGGATTGAGATTAAAAATGACTTATTGACTTATTGATTAAGTGTTTGGCATAGATAAAAGTCATTTTTATTTTAGTTTTTTGATAAGTTTTAAAAAGTTGTTTTTCAAAAGTCACAAATCCTAGCTTTTTAAAACTCCTTATCACTTTTTGAACATAAAATTATCAATCTACCCACCCTTTACCCTACAATAAATAGATGCTAAGTCAAACACTTTTTAAAAAACAACTTATTGATTTATTGGCTTTTCCCACCACAAAAGTTAATCCACACACTTTTTTAAAAGCTCCATTTTAAAAAAAGTCATAAGTTAATAAACATTTTTGACAAAAAAAAACACTTTTAGAGTTAAACAAGCAATCCCAAACACCCTCTAAGAGGCGAAGGAGGGATGTAATTCAAGAATCAGAGTCGAGCGATTAACAAGAATTTCAGAATGAGGAGAAAGTGACAAAGGCAAAAACCTTGTCACTACGTCACCGTAGTGACAAAGGCACTTTTATATTAAAGTTATAAAATATAGTAATGTTCTACAAGCTTCTTTTTTTTTAAGCAGACAACAGGATTCTCTTGGGATATAGATGTTATCTTAATCGGGCCCAATTATCCCACCAATCCAGATCGAACCCACAATTGGGAAAACCTCATAGCTCAACCCAAATAATTACTACATGTGAGACTCGAACCCAAGACCTCCACCGTGGGACGTCTTGGGGCTACCGTTACACCAAATGGCCAATGGTGTGTTTATAAACATTTAAAATGATATATTTACAAAAGATCTAGAGATTTCCATGACCTCGTCCTTGAAAGCTTCCATCACCTTGGGTTGAAAATGTTTTTACATTAGCTTACGCTAAGTAAGTACACCGCTTTGTCTGTTCAAACCATTTCTTTTCTGCGTCATTGTTTTTAAATTTGGCGTGTCTATGTTTATAGTGTTTTTGTTTTGTCATTGGTTTTACACTTTTGACATAAATTTTCAACACAATGATTAGTTTTTCGTTGTGTTTTATATTTTAGCATCCATTATATACATGGTGTTTTTAACATTTTACACATAGTGTTTTATACTTAAACATCAATCTACACATGGTGTTTTACATGTTGGCGCCAATTTACACGTGTTTTACACCTTTGCTATAAATTTACACATCGCGTTTTATATATGGGCGCCAATTTACACATAGTGTTTTATTAGTGTGTCAATTTTATACATGGTGTTTTACACCTGAGTGTCAAATGAAGCATGGTGTTTTACGCACCTGTACAAAATGTTTGAATTTTTTCTACATGGATGTTACATTTAATATCGTAGTTGTAATACACAATGAAAAACTAGTTGTCGTGTTGAAATTTTACGCCAAAAGTGTAAAACACCATGGCAGAAGAAAAACGACATAAACATGAACACGTCAAAACACCATGTATGTATATATTAAGTATAAAACAACATGTGTAAAACACACAATTTCAAACACCATGTGCAAAACTCATTGTATAGAATGATATAAAACACCATGAAAAGGCACAATTTCAAAGAACAGCCGGTTGGTTGTTGTTTTTAATATAGCAATATCATACTCGTTGAAGATATAAACACTCGATTTTATGGTAAATTTTTTTTAAATAATGACGTATAAAAAAGTTATGAACGTTTAAAAAATGGGGAAATATGTGACTCGCATGTGCAATCTTTTAGGTTGGATCTTCCTATTCTACCCGTCCTTGTGGTTTCTAATTTTTCAAGTATTTACCAAAATTCACAGCGTTAATCTCCACCACAAATCACAAATAGGGGCGAATCTAGGTTACTAGACAGGGGTTCACCGGAACCTCCCGAGTTTCGAAATTTTAGTAGAACGCCTATATAAAAAAATGGAGTGAACCCCTAAATAATATATAGGGTGAACCCTTTAACAAATTAAAGACTGGTTTAGTGGTTAAAGTTTTGAGTTCTAACAAGGAGGTTCCGGGTTCGAACCTCCTCCCTTACACATTTTTAAAAATGTGAACCCCTAAGAAAAAATATTGGATCCGCCACTGATCACAATAATCTTATGACCCAGATTCCTTCCTAGACTTTAACTGGTATGAATATGATCATACATCGGTTCGCAATAACCATATATTAACTAACTAACCTTAATAATTAATTGTCACAAAAATTTAAACATAAATATTGTCTAGATTACAATCCATTATTCAACAAATTACATGACTTTTGTATATGACACATAGCAAATTCCATAGACAAACAAAAATTAGCACATTTTGATACTAATAAATATCCTTAAGGTTAATACAATGCTCAAGAAACTGAATGTATGCAGTATAGAAAACTACAACCTACTTACTAGAAATATAACATCACCTTGAAGTTATATTTGTTTCCACACACACTAGACTTTTTAGTTCTTGCATAGACTAGTGACCAAATAAGCTCCCTTACAAACAAATTGATACTCTTATTTATTAGGAATGTGACCAACAATACCAATAATAATAAGCCAAAAAAAGAATGTTACAACCTTTCAGATTTAGCTCCAGCTCCAGTATGAACGCCATCCTTTAGCAGCACTCTAAACACACTTTGAATAGATCACAAACGAACATTAAACACTAGTTAAAAGATCCACACATCTTAGACAGATGTTTCAACAACCTCAACACGTGTGAATACGGCTTTATATATCGGGGAAGTGTCACTTTCCACCGTGACCTTTGTATGACAATCTTTCCAATTAGCACTGCTTTCTCGGCCTGCAAACGGTGTTCTGTTATAAACTGCATCCCACACAGCACCATCAAAGTGCCCGACTTCGTTGATCTCACAATATCCCTATGAAGTAGATTTTTCGGGTTAATAATACTTCCCAGTTTGACAAAGTAAAAAAAAAAACACTGAAGTATATTGCAAACATATTTAACATACATACCGCGTTGTCTTGGGTGAATCTTTGCCATGGGATAGACCAAGTAATCATACGGTCGCAAAAAGCATTGTCTGTGTATTTTCCACGGTACACAACCGCAGCAACAGATCCACTTGGCATCTTTGGGATTTTTGTGTGTAGATATGCACCCCATTGTCCATTTAGAATGAGTGTCGGGTATGGCGATGGCCCAATATCACCAAACCAGTTGCGGCTTGTAGTGTATGTTAGAGTTTCTCCTGTTGCGTTGTAAAGTAGACAAAGGGTTGAAATCCCATTGCCCCATTGTGCTTTAAGGTCTTTCACAAAACGCAGAGCGTTATCATATTTGTTACCCTGGTTCATCATCTTGTAGGCTATTTGTGCCTTGTTTTCTCGGGTTGGGGCTAGCCCCATTTGCATCATTGTATTGTTCCTAATTGGTTCGCCAAATATGTTGTGAGCCTTACCTGGTTTTGTTGATATAAGCAACAAAAACTAAGTTATGTTATGTCACAAACAACAAAGAAATCAGGCAAATTGGGTTTTAATAGTCCAAATATGACTCATTGGTTGATAACAATCCATACTAACAATTTGACTGGTCACAGTCCCAACTTTCACTTTTGCAATAGATTTAGACTCGATTTACACTTGATTTTGCTCAAAAGTATGACTTTGAATGAAATGGAGAAACGTACAAGCAAAATCAAGCGGGATCGGAGTATAAATCTATGATGATTATGCTACAACGACTGTCCTTGACAATAAAAGTGAAAATTAGGACCGCCACCAGTCAAACTGTTAGTATGATTATTATCAACCAATGACTCATAGTTTGGCTTATTAAAATCCAATTTGCCAAGAAATCATTGATATAGTTTGTCATTTTTTCAAATAGACTGTAATCTTGTTATTGAAAAATACAACAGGCATTGTTTGAAAATAAAATTTACAACTGACAGATATATAAAAACAACTTAGACTTTTATTATGAACAAGTCATATCCAAAAAATATGTACCAATCTTACCTAGATATTCTGCCATGGAAATTCCCATGATCGACCAAATCGCTGGATCCTCAGAGTCGATGGACGATTCTGCTTCGGAATCAGTCGAGATACTATGATTCTTCGAGGAACCTTCATTGTCAGACGAGATGTTTTCTAACGTGGTCTCTAAATGTGTCTGGTTGCTGACTTTATTAAAGTGGTTAAAAACATCATCCACAATTATTGATGTTGAAGGATTTGTTTGCTGTTGACACGCCAATGCAGCCTCGAGCTGAGCTACAACTTCAGACATAGACGGTCGTTTTTTAGGCTCGATATGCAAACATTTACTCGCGGTGTTAGCAAAATATTTTAGACATTGTGGCTCGATTTGACTTAATACCTTTCGATCGATAATCTGATTAAGGGTTCTTTCGCTTATACGTTGTTGGATCCAGTTTGCTAGATCTGTTACCTCCGGGTCTGGGATGATGTCACCACCCATTGCGCGCGTCCCACTTAATACTTCTAGTAGAACCATCCCAAAGGCATATACATCTGATTTTCTCGAAACTTTTCGGTTCTTGAGGTAGTGAGGGTCTACGTATCCACGAGTACCCCGCACATGATCTGTCATCACTTCAGAATACGGTTGGTTTGCAGGTCCTATCTTTGACAACCCCAAATCTGCTATTTTGGCGGCCCAATTCTCGTCCAGTAAAATGTTTGCACTTTTTACATCAAGATGAATGACTCTATCTAAGAGTCCAGTACCAGTGTGGAGGTAATCTAACCCACCAATACATATCTTAACACGTTGCTCCCACGTCAACGAAGAATCAAGATTCTTGTATAGATGATCTGCGAGTGTTCCATGTGACATGTATTCATACACCAGGATCATCTCTTGACGCTCGTTACAATAGCCCAACAGATTGACCAAGTGACAGTGCCGGCACTTGGAAAGCATCTTGATCTCTGTTTCAAACTCGCCAACGCCTTGTTTTGACTCCGGATTCAATCGTTTAACAGCCACAAGAGTCGTGGTCAATCCATCAACAACCTCTCCCTTGTATACACTCCCGAAACCTCCTTTTCCAATGATTTTCGAGTCGTGGAAGAAATCGGTGGCCTTTTGTATTGTCTCCAAGGAGAATTGTTGACAAGCTTTTTCCCAAGCTAGAGACATCTTGAATGCTCAATGGTTGTGTTGATGATAGAGAGTAGTTGAAAGCTTCAGGCTTCAATTATCAGTTTTAGTTTCTATATATGTGATGTGACATGTCTAGTAAGGAACTCCATGTATATATGTGTGATATTTATTCTTACCACCACATGTGGAAGACTAGACTTTAACTTTATAATTATAATGACCCAGTCGTGATAGATGTTATATCAATTTGATTTATTTTATTTGTTTCAATAGAAACATTTTTGTAAAGATAAACACATTTATTTCTTATCGATGTGTTCAAATTAAAAGGAAATATTGTAAAACGTACGAGTTAAAAGATTGTTTGCTAATATGGGACTAACTCACTTGGTAGAAGCTCTTGTCTTTTAGATAGGAGGTCCTGGGTTCAAATCCAGGCATGGGGTAAAATATTTGGTCTAATTTAGAAATAGGAGTAGGATAAATTTGTCGTTCAAAAAAAGTTAAAAGATTGTTTCAATAAATATGACTTGATATTTTTCTTTACTATAAAGCGACTTTTATTTGTTTGTTTGACATCAAATTATAAGAGTGTCGGTGCAACGGGGAGCCACCAACAAACCCTCTTCATTCTTTATTTTATATTTCACGTAACATATTTTTATCATGGCTTTGGTTCAATGGTTAAAGCTCCTAGTTGCCTTTTTACTGGGTTCTTCCTTATGTCACGGTTTCTATTCCATCCAGCAACACTCTTTTTTTTGCAATTTTTTTTTATTTTGAGTTTTCATTAGGTTTTTTTATTATTAAGCTGCGATGTGTGACCCATAGTACTTTTTTTTATCTATGGTTCAATCTTCAAAACCAACCCGCCTCAAATTCGTGTGTTTCTTGTATGTACTTAGGAACGTTAGTGTCACCACCATAACGCGCGTAACTAGCTTCACAAACGTGCCCTTACCCACGTTAGTTTCATCATACGGCTTCATTGCAACGCACATGTCTTAACGTATAAACTTTGGGTTTTGTCACAAGCTTACGGCTCCTCTGAAACGTGCGAGTATAAAACGTTTTTTTTTTATAAGGTCTTAAATATTATCGATGCTCTAACCGGAACACGTGATTTTACGTAATACTTTTGATTTTTTTCATTACAAAGTTTCGAAGTCGTTGATTGATTTCGCGGTTTAACAAGCCACAACGTGTAAACGCTTTTTTTTTTACTTTATTCTAATTTCTTTCATGAATTTGAAAAATGTTGACATAACATGAACACGCGATAAGTAAGTCATGTTTACATCGTAACGTGCGAGACAAGTCACAACGCGTGATGAATCAACATACTTAATTTTATTAATGTTTGGTTCAATGCCACCGCCGCACTACACAAGTCTTCACACTAGCTAGATATTAAAACATGGTTATATTTTAAGAGATATATAGGAAGGTCAACGATCAAACCCCTTGTTCCGCACATGCTTAATAAAATATATTTCAAATGAAGTGGTTATGGAGGGTGTTCGGTGACTTGCTACAAGCAATGATGCATGAAGCTTCTTCAAACAAAATTATTATATATAAGCATGTTGATCCACCACAAATTTTAAATAATAACACTTTTATATATTAAAAGGTTTGTTCCAAGAAGATTCATGTACGTTACGCGTAACTCGTTGACATATTCCTGGTAATCTGTATAGCCTCATTTACATTACGGATGAACAAGTCTATTAGCTTAATAGGATGGTCAGTAAGATAAATAGCTGGCTGGGATGACCAATATATTACTTGACACATCCATCATAGCTAGATGAACAGAAGCATAACCCATGTGAACATGCATCATACATGAAGAGAATCATAGCCTCTGTCACGAGTTTGCCTCCGCTACAACGTGTACCGGGTAATGGAATAGACGAGGGTATGAAATAGACAAGGGAAAGAAAATGAATCATTACTATTTCATTGTTATGCAGTTTGGTTACCTTATGTGAATTGAATGAATCGTTACTTTGTGTTGTATGGTAGGTGGGAAAAGACGAAGAAAATAATCCAAAAGTTGTCTTATATCACATCAATCAATATCAACAAGCATGTTCTTTACCTATCCAAGTTTGTGTTCTTCATCGACATTAAAAAAGATGCATTGTGACACTCAAGAATAGTTAAACCTTCAACTTTGTTCATCTCTGCATTAAAGTTGTTATGTAGTTCCTCCATATTACTCTCTCTGTTCCAAAAACTCTATTGAATTCTGCACCAATTATTTCCACCGACTCTTTCAAGCTATTCATTAGAGGCTCCTAACTATTGCGTCTGACTTAATTCTTCTCTAGAAACTGCATCTGAAAGGGTTCTTTAATGGATGATCAACATCTATATCATCTAATCCATCGCATGTAGTCTCTTGTTCTTCTCTATTTATGTCAGATTTAATATCAGCAACTAATTGAGCATCTCTTCCATTTGCCCAATCCTTGCCAAATACAATACACAAATCCTAGTAGTGATGAAAATTCTTTCATCTCCATTTTGTTGTATTTTTGTGCACCTAACAAACCACTTCATCATTATTGGATTTAACAAAATATAAAAATAATAATACATAAGCAAAGTAGCCACAAATCACAAAATAAACCATAAGTGTTGCATTTTATAGGATTTTGGCCGGAAGTCTTTTCTATATCTCAATTCTATATAATAAAATACAATCACAAATGATTATACAGTACATGTATATAAGCTTGCCAAACATGTTGGGAATCTTCAAGCATGTCATTATTGTAATCCCAGCCAAAACAATTTGTATTGTTCCATGCTAGCATATCATGCATGGCAAACCAATCACTCTTCATTGTCTTTCTATGTGGCTTTGCTTTTATGCCAGCTTCGGGAAATGAGATTACTAGTTGTTGCTCCACCGCATTGAAGATGCCAGGTTTAAACCCTTTACCGGGTTTGTAATTAGAACCCGAATTGAGCACATCAAGCATGGCTGCAACAAGCTTCTCGTCTTCCTTTTCATTCCATTTTTTTTTTATTTTTCCATGACCCTTTTCATGATCAAGTTGTGATTCCATATCTTCACACAAAACATCAGTGTTATATAAATAATAAAAAAACATAAAAACATTCAAATGTTGTATAAAAAACAAACATATAAACACATTCAAATTTATTCTAAAAAATCATTTAATAAACATTATGAAAATAATATAACTAAAAACATAATAGTCTAAATATATCAATGATATCTAGATGTTCATGCATTAAACATAGATGTTGCCAGTTATGTCCGAAGTTTGTCCATTCATTCAAGGTCCCAATTGTTAAAATATTTTCCACATGTGAGCTAAGCTCTTCGCCATCCACATCATTATTTGGGCCAATAAATTCGTCTTCAAGAGAATCATATGTCATTTCTCTTCGAATAAAGTTATGCATGAGATACCATGCAAGTATAATTTTATTTTGCGTTCTGATTGGATAGAAAGATGGGATTCTACGTATAGCCCGTCTTTTTAAACGCCAAAACGTCATTCGACAGCATTCCTTGCTGTTGGATGCTTTATGTTACTATTGAGTGTTTTATGTTGAAATACTTTTAAGGTGTTTCTAGTCTTCGTCCGTTTAGCCAAATATTCAGACGATATCTTTGACCTCATAATGGTGCAATGAATCCCTCTCCGTTGATGTACCCGACATTAACAAGATAGTAGTTAACTTTAGGCACTTGCAATTCATTCTCTCGGATCATAGAACAAAGTATTCTACTACCAACAGCAAATCCTTCTCAGCCTGGTAATACATAAATGAACTGCATGTCAAGTGTGTAAGCAACAAGTACATTAGTTTCTACTTTTCCATTACAGTATCTTGGTTTGTCTTCCTCTGGTACTTGTACACTTATATGTGTCCCATCTATTGCTCCTAAACATCCCTTGAACCATTTCCGTCTTTCATCTAATGAAGTTTCTGAAACTTTTTAAACAATTCATTTTCCAATCGTATAACACTATTCAACACATTGTTCAAATGTGTATCAATAGTCTCTCATGATTGGCTAAATAGAAACTTCTCCACTCGATTCTTCAAATAGTGTGCCAAAACGTACAGGAAAATTGCAACTTGTTCATCTACTTGGAGATACTTAGGCGCCTTCAACTTTTCACCCATCTCCAACATATTACAAGGTGTCACAAAAGTTGCGCTATTCATTCTTAGTTAATGAAGACATATGCCATCACTTTCATACACTAATTTGTGCATATATTCTTTTCTCTCGGGGTAGTACATCTTGTAGCGAGGTCTAGTTAGACACATATCTAAACGTATACAAATAACTATTTGAACTGCTCGAATATACCAACTAACCATGTTTAGTATGTGAAGCCAAACGCCCAAAATGCAGCTAATTTTTTTTTGTATGTTCAGTTTAAGTTTAGACATAACTACAGTAGTATTCAACCCAAATTAAACATAGAATATAAAGCTAAAATAAACACAAGCATATCAAAGGTCGACAAATAGCATCACTTAAGCATTCTCACAACAAATAACAAAGATCTAACCAAATTGAACCTAAACATTGATTGTTGGTGATTTTAGTGTCATCAAACTATTTAGTGTATTTGGGTTTACTTTGTGACCAAATGAGAAGTCATATTGAAACATCAAACAAGTTGGAAAGTGTCGAGTGCACACTTTTGGTACTAAAGACCTTGATGTATCAAGGGGGTGAAGCCCACTTAACAACGAGGTTCGAAGGCAGCGCCCCTGGTTAGCAGGGTCTAGGGGCGTCAGCCCCTAGTGGGGTCCAAGGGGCGTCAGCCCCTAGTGGGGTCCAAGGGGCAACGCCCCTGGCTGTGGGGAAATGATTCTAGAAGTGAAAACTGCTAAAGGATGGTCCTCCATACCAGTTTTGTCAAACTAACCAGTTTACTCCTCCAAAGTAAAGTTCACTCTCCTGGGTAAATTTGCCTCTCCGGAGTAGTTTGCCTCTCCTGAGTAGTTTACCTATGCAGAGTAGAATGACTCGGTAATTATGGATTAACGGTTGTGACAGTTTTAGCCAATAACCGTCACAGCGTTCGAGTGTATCTGTTTACCCCTTAAATACATGAGAATTTGGTCATTGGAGATATATCATATTTGTTTTTGTTTTCTTTGCAAGTTTTATCCGATTGAAATTCGAGAGTACTATCGAATTGTTTCAATCTGAAAGTGAAACATGATTCTCAGAGATATCCAGGAACAATCTCGACTTACACAGATACATTTACAAGTTTGTACACAAAAAGTTATTCGAGTATGCAGGTTGGTCATCACCTACTTGTAATGCGTATGCTATCAAACCTAGAAACCAATCAAATTCATTGGATCAACAAAAAATGTTACAGATGCAAATCACTTAAGCATTCTAATAACATATAACAAAGATGTAACCAAATTAAATGCAAATACAAAACGAAATTTATTATAATTAGCGTATCATATTTTTTTCGGTAATTTCGGCTGCATTATGTGTTCTCAAAGAAAACCTAACCTTGATCAAAATATATGCTCAAAACAGTTGAAATATTTTAAAATTTGTTCAAAATTATTCAGTAAGTATTGCTCAATATTGTTCTTACCAACTGCAGGCTTTGATCAAGAAATGGGCTCCTGTTGCAATTGTTCTTGGATTGGAGTTATTCTACTTTTTTGGGCCAGAAAAAAGATATATTGATCATTTGTTACATGGAAATGTGATTTGTTTTAATTTGTATAATACACGTATAACTAGTGGGATTTTCCCGCACTATGCGGCGAAATTCATTTGGTATCGGTCCGGCTCGTTACGATACAATACGATACCGGAACTCACTATAGCAACCGAAATAGAAAACATAAAAAATAAAGTCGTAATATGCCCAAAAAGAATCCACATACGATCCTATGGGCTGCCAACGACAAGTTTGTTAGGTTTTAGGCATTGGCGGTCACGTACATACGTGAGAAAGGTAATAAACAAAAAAAGATGATGAGTTCGAATTATTATTTTAGATTTTGGATGTGTTGTTGCCACCGTAGTAAGAACCCATGATAGTTTTTTATGGTTTATAAGTTATTAATTATAGGTTATTTATCATTAAGTTTTATTTACTTACATAATTTCATAAGTTAAAAGTAATACTTAAAGTAGTAAAAGTAATACTTAAAGTAGTAAGAATTCGATCGTTTAGTGTTACAAAATTTATAAATTTATTTTAAGTTCATATCTTATAACCATAAGTTATTTAAATATATTTATTTAAATTTTCACACAACTTGAATTATTAGTTTTTAAATAAAATAGATTGTATATTAGTACTTTAGACAAACTTAGATTACTTATTTAATTTAGAATTATTTTATTTTAGTTTCCCAAATATTACAATGGAGAGAATAATTTTCTAAAATTTTTGTTTTTATAAATAAGTATAATTTTAATAGAAAAATAAATATTTAAATGATATCTTGATGGACGGTGGTGATGATGATGTCATGTGACAAAAGAAGACAAAAAAAAAAGAGTTGATACATGTTTGTAGTTTATGCATAATTGCTTAGCAATATTTTTAAATAAATACAGTTATGTAATTAACATTACAATTACAAATAAGATTAAAAGGCGTCTATAAACAGTGTAACATCCATTCATATTTTTACACGTTTTTCTATTTTTTTATAATTTCTTTTTCAACTCTTATATTATATATAACGAGGTTAAAAACTCATTTAGTACACGGGTTGAACGGTAAAAAAACAAAATTTATAACCTCCAAATCCCCAAACTCAAAAAATATAGTAAAAACCCAAAAACACTAATGCATTAAGATTTAAATACTTGGATGTGCTAAGATTTGTTTATCTAAATTTTTTGAATTTCGAATTCAGGATTTGTAGATTTTGCGTTTGATATATGTGGTTACCTTTTTGGGCCACTATAATTTCTCAATTAATTGACCGGACACAAAGTTAAATGCCTAATTAATTTGTTGACTTAGTTTGGGCGGGAAAAAAGATAGTTGACCTCATAAAAAGAGGACATATGGCACCTAAAGATAGTGATTTATTATAATAAGGATATACGCTTTTAACCCGTTTCATTTTTTAATAATTTTATTTTCCTTTAATAACTTTCGTTCGTTAACTTTTTTCAAAATATAGAGGGCGCGACTGTTTTTTAGTTTTTTTTTTGTTAACGTTCCGATATAACTTTTTTTAAAAGGAGTTGTATTCAAAATTAAGTTTTTTTTATCGTTGCCTATACAAGTGACATTACCATTATGGTATCGTGGTGAGCCGAACCTATTATGAGCGAACAACATCATTGTCGTTATTGATATTATCGGAACCCGTATCGGTATTCACATTTATGGTTTTCAACGAACCGAACCAGTAATTTTTTTTATTTACTTTTTTTTCCTTTTTTATTATTTAGTTTTATGATTCTCTTTATTAACATGATTTTTACCGTTACGCCTACGTTTTCATTTAAATTTTTACTAGCGATGGATCCGACACTCACCGCGTAGCGCAGGTACTATCATCTAGTTTACATTAATCACATATAATATAAAAAAGTTTCAGTATATATGTATATATATATGCACATATATTTTAATTTGCATAATACACAATCATTTTGAACTAAGATGTGACAACCGTGACTTTCACGGTCAACACCCGTATTCGACGAGTTCGTATAATAATAATAATAATAATAGTATTATTATTATGTGAAATATACTTTTAAACGAAAGGAACTCGTTGGAGAACGACAAATAATAGCAACATTTATTTGGGTGATTATAATGTCAAAATTTTGATCGAGTTCGGGTTTATACGCGTTAACACCCGAGTCGAACGGTTTCGTAAATTTTAATTTAAATCCGAAAGGATATATATTTAAGAGACGCAAGGACTCGAGGGAAAATAATAAATTATAATAAGTTATTTTTGGATAAAATAACGCCTCTATTTTTTATCGAGTTCGTTTAAGCGAGAAACCGGCACGCGATCGGAGACCACGATGGATATAAATACCCCACTACACTCCTTTTTTTCTCATTTGATCAATTCAGAGAAAAAGTTGGAGAGAGAGAGTGGAGAGGATTCCGGCGAAGTAGTGGTGGTCCGGGGGTGGTGCGTGGCGGCCAGCGGTGGTCCGGCGCGGTGGTCGGTGGCGGCCGAAGCCCTTTTTCACCCGAAACCATTTCTCGACGCTACGAACGCAATGGTAAGCTCAGATTTCTCTAAATCCTTGCTTAAATTCGTGAAAAAGAGTTTTTAAAATCTGTCCAGAAAGTTTTATGATGCGCAGTTTTAAAGATCGGACGATCTCCGGAAATCCGACCGTTAGAAATGGATGAATTTTGGATATGATGTTGTCAACACCAGAGGAATTTTTTATCAGAGCTCTCTAGGTATGCTTTTCATACCCTCGAATGTGACTGATCGGATTTTCGGATTTGAAAAACTGGGTCTCAAAGAATCGTCGATCCCCGGAGATCCGACCGTTGGATCGTGACGATTTTTGGACAATAGTTTGTTAGCACAAATATGAATGTTTTCATGATAGGAAATTCCGATCAGATGTTGGAAACTATATTTTTTAATACGAACAGATTGTAACAGTTTATAGGACCGAAATAGGAAATTGATCGGGTTGCATGGCAATTCAAACGGCTTTGCATGTCAATTTTGAGCATATGGAAATGCTCGGGAGATAAAAACGATCCTAATGGTGTTTTTGGTTCATATTGCATGTGAAATACGGGAGGTTCCGCATACGCGAACCATTTTTACGAAAGGTATAAACTTTACCCGTTAAGATTTTAATTTTATGTTATAATAGTTTTATGAGTCATTGGTTGGGAATTGAACCCGAAAATATTTAGTATTGAGATATTTGATATTTTGAGTGGTTATTAGGTTATAAATTCAATCCCGGTTCACGTGAAACTAATATATTTATTTTTATACAACAATTGTTTTTGATGGATTTTTATAAACTTTTGATTTAGCTTCCAAATTTATTTTTAAAAAGTAGTATTTATATAAAAAGTGAGATCTGGAAATATTGGTAACTAAACTATTTATAGATTATTTATTAAAATTTCTACAAGTTTAATACATGAAAATAGGGAAAAATACCTCTATGTATTAGAAAAATCTGGAATTTGGTCAGTAATTAGTATATGATAAAACATAACTCCTGTCCAAAATTCATAAAAATTGGAGCTGTATAAGTAGGTGTTTGGTATTTATGAAGTTTTAACTATTGAATTTGGGATCATATACTTCTGGATAACATTAGGACTTGAAACTTATAATAGAATCTCATATGGAGTTAAAACTTATTTGGTAAAATTTTGGTGAAGTTTGGGCAATTATAACTATTTTTACCGAATTTGTTAAATTTTAACAATATTATATTCATAATTAATAATCTGGATATTGAAAAATTATGAAAAGTTTAAAGTATTAATTTTATGTCTAAATATGATTTTAGAATTATTGTCCATTAAAACTTTATAAAAAGTTATTATTTTTGGAAATTTTTGTATAAAAATATTTTTATAAAAGTCTTAGTGGGAGTTTGGACATAAGTATTATCATATTAAAAAATATAAAATTTAGAATTTTAAATTGGGTGCTAAAATCACACTAAAACCCTAATTTCGGATGAATCGGATTTTTAAACCGTAAACCGGACTTTACGCGCGTAACCGCGTTTTTGGTCAAACGAAACTGTGACTTGAGATTTTATCATATATGACATTATAACTACTGATATTCATTAATAAAATCTAAAACTTAAGGTTTCAAAGTCACGAATTTATATAAAGGCTCGTTTTACAACTTTTGAGCGGTTCGTACGTGTGTGCACGGGTTTTGGGTATGCAACCGACTACATAGCCACTTTTGAGTAGTAGAATCAGTTTTATACTTTAGGCGTCCTAAATGCTATTTTTTTATGTCTACTTGGTTAGTAGGACTCGGTTAGGACACCTGTTTTTGCGGTTCTTGCGGATTTAGCCGTACCTTGGTAGCACTGAGTTGCTAGCCACACTTTGCTTGCATTTGGCTGCTGGTCTTTGATAGAATTTGGATGTTAACCGTACTTTGCGGTTTTTGTTGACTATGTCACACTTATCATCGGCGTTGTTCAGGTGAGTTTCGCGGCCCCACTTTTCAATTTTTACTGCTTTACGGGGGAAAAGCTGTTTCACTCTACACGTTGTTACTTGGGATTAGGGTTACCTAGGTTTACTTATGGATGTATTAAGTCCCCACTTTAACGCAATCAATTAGCTTGAATAACCGGTGAGAATTATGAATAGTACTATTTGGGTTGACAGCCCCGCCCAGGGTTGGTCGCGCCAACCAGACTTATAGGGTCATTTGGGCGCATAATTAGCCATAGTAGGTGTTCACATTCGACATTTGGATACAGGGGCAACAACTAGTCTGACGGTTATGATTGTGGCTCAGGGTAATTATATCTTAACACGTGTACTTGATCATCTGCGGATGGTTACTATTACATTTTGAAATTTACTTACTTACTTTTTATAGAGTCGCAAAACCTGCGTGCTCACCAACTATTTTTATAGTTGATCCGTTTTCGGAACATGTTTTTCAGGTAAACTGTTATGGGGATAACGAACTTTAAACGGCTTGCTTTTGGGAACAATTATTATTATGCACTTTTGGTTGTAGTTGGGCATTCGGAATTTTCCGTATATTTGTACTTTCGATAGAGGCATGTAGTATGGTTCAATGTAAAGCACAATTTTTCTTTTAGTTTCTCTTGTACTTGTGTTTAATGCGATATACCGGTCCCACTCTGTGTTTCCGCCTTCGACGGGGTGTGACATAAGATGTCATATAACTATTTATACGTGATACATGAAAAATAATCACATGTAGTGAAAGAGAAAGAGAGCCGGTTTTACATCCATATTATTTATCATATTTAGAACAATAAAGAAAAGTATAAGTGAGGTTATTATAATTTAACGATTAAAATTGATTTTTATTTAGCATCTTATTTGTATATAACATAAAGTTTTGATGTATACATGCCCATTTTAAAATGTTAATCGATGATCTTAAAAATTCAAACATATAATTAATTAATGTTAGTTCTAAAATGTCTATATATTTATGAAATATGTTTCTCGTTTTACTAAGATCAAACCCTAATTCATCAAATAAAGATCAAACATTTGAATGATCAAACAACACAAGAACTATTCAAACACTAAAATGTTTATATATTTAATATTTTTTTATTCAACCTGTGTGATACACCGGATTTTAACCTAGTACTGTATAAAGGTATATAAAGCTAACAACAAATAAAGTAAACACCTCATGAGACCCATCCTAAACCCGTCCCATTGCCATCACTATATAAAGCTAACAAAAAATAACAAAAACATATTTTGTACCCGATTGATGTCATACAACCTCCTTTCCCCACCTGATTCATCTTCGTCATCACTGTCGTTATTGTTAGGAGATTCATCGTTGTCATCACTGCCGTTATAGTTAGGAGGGGACTGATCGTTGTTATCACCGTCGTTATAGTTAGGAGGAGACTAGCCGTCGTTATCACCCCATCATAGTTAAAACCTTCAGAGCCATAATAGTTAGAAGCTTCACCAAATAAATAGTTGTCCTAGATTGGTATTTCAAACGATTTTTCTTAATAGATTATCGAAATAAATAGAGAAAATTGAACAATGAAATGAAAATAGTTTATAGTAATTTTGACGAAATCACGTCACGTCAAATAATTGGCACGCATAACGAAGAACAATACATTTTATCAAATATTAAAATGTAACACCCGAAAATTTAAAACATTATTTTAAATATCTTGCGGAAAATTGGCCCGGATTTTTCAAAAAAATATTACTTATCAAAGTAAACATTACTTCCTTTTATTTTAACACCAAAATAAAACACAACATACACACGTGATACACATGAGCTTCCAAAAAATTTCGGAATGACCCGTTCATAAAATATACTACCCTTACGAAACAATACATGTTTAAACAAACATGTACTAAAAGAACTTGCCACAAAATATCTATTGACATCTATCATTCAGTTAAAGCAACAAAAGATAGACTCCAAACACCAACGTATAAAAATACTACGTAGTTAGGATAACTATACGGATAAAGAACTCGACAGCATCAAATTTCATTTCCGTTGACCCGCTCCCAAGACTTGATCACCTTAGCCTTTCATCATATTAATCTGTCATATGACATCACTAAATCATTAGTCGCATTCATAAGTTAAAACATTTCTATGGTATTATATTCACGACCACAAATATACATATATATATTTATTTGTATATTATTTAACCGGACTATTATGAGTAATTCATAATTTCATTTATCTTTTATGTCGCCTGTTTTTAACCGCCCTTTGTCCCTTCGGTATCTCCGGAATAACTTCCTCGAGTCGGTCCCCCAATACGTTAAGCAATCCAAGACTATCTGCTTAATTCACTTGTCTTGACGAATTTAATGAATAACTGATTCCCTTACCTACACATTTTCACCACAATGGATTAGCCAAAGCTAAGTGAGGATTCTTATCTCGTGTATAAGATTACACAAATATAAATCAACATATATATATATATTAATCAAAGTATATCACACTCCATCCTCGAGATGCAATTCCCTTAGCGGGTTAAAGCTCAACTTTGCACATCTATGTTTTCCACGTCATTCGACCTCGACATTAGGTCATTTTACCTCCAAGTAGCTCTGTTAACTAGGAATAAAAAGAGCACTACAAAACACAAAGTTAATGGGTTAATTGCACCATAATAATACATCGCCATTTCACCCCGTTCCTATGACGTGATACACACAAACATATACACGATTATTACTTTAATGTAATCCCACCACATATCGACAAATATTAACGCTATCATATTAATAACAAAAGTGTTATTCATTCACAAGTACCTCACAGTGAAACACGTGTATTTGCACATATACGGTTTACAACATCTATGACTCCCTAGCTTAGTTTACACACCCCAAATCGAGATATCTCTCATTTTAACTCAGTAACCATATGAAAATCACATCCAAAAGATTCTTGGTTAATCTCAATCATTTTGTAAATACCATAAAATTTCTGTTTCAAAACAGATTTGCGCACCTGTATTAAATCAATATTTTCCCCACTTATAGTGTGTATTTCACTTTAAACTAAAATTCTAAGTAACATACACTCATAGAGCTTTCCGTCGATGTATGATACACCCCAAACGGACATTCGGTTAATTTACTATGAATATTTCAATAGCGGCTAAACTCTGAAAATGAGCTAATTTTTCAGCACTTGGGTCATACGACCCATTATCAGTTTGCACTAATTTTTTATGGATTCAAACCCCTAAACACCGTCAAAACAATACGTTAATGTGAAGTCAAACCATATTCAATAATTTGTATCAAACCACCTTATCCATAAGAACTTAAAGACAATAATTTACATGGTATAAAACTAGTTACGAACCACTAGTTCCACCAAACACAATTAGAATCACTCACCTTTGCCAGTAGGAGAGTTGTTGCCTTGTCACTCGTAGCCTTCCAAGCTATGTCATACCTAGCTTGACAACAAGTCAATCTTCCAAAAGATTAGAACACACAATGTGGATATTCATTTCATCTACTACATGAGTACTCATCCACTTCATTACATGTGTTCTAAAACATATCTTATATCCACCTTCACCCATATGACCTGTTAACATCCAATTTTAGTTTAGTCATATTCTACGGGTAATTTTACCGTTTAACTCAAAACATATTACTTTTTATCTCATCCATCAACAACAATATATAAGTTCGGATTGTGAATAAACCATTTAAATCCGTTTACCCAATTGACCCGTTTGAAAGATTCACCTCCCCTTTTATCTATTCCAAACCGATTACGCGTACCCAATATAATTACATCATTCATCAATCACCAAAATAGGTTTAACATATTATTATGCCCACTAGTTAATCCCGTGTTAACAAGTTATGCCATTCATTACAAATAATGCAAGTTTCCAATATTTTCATGGTTTAGGCATTTGATCAAACACCTTGTGAGCATAGATTATAATTCACCATTTTATATCCATATGAACTCCCTAATCCTCCCCGACATCAAATATGTTTAATTTTTTAGTTCAAGAAAGATTTAGTTCAACACATATTCTTCATCAAACCAAATTTCACTATATAGGTTTTTACCCCCAAATTTCAACATGGTTTATCCATGTATCCCCAAAATACATAAAATCTCAAGGTATTAACGCCCAAAAATGTAACATGCAATCAAACCCAAAACTTCAAAAGTTGTAATCAATCATTCAAGCATGCACATTAGGGTTTTTCTTCACCAAAACTACTCACCATAATCCCCCAATTTCGCAGGTCTCAAATTAGAAATCATACCCAAACCCTAACTGTTGTAATTCATCAAAAGGTCATAGAAAATCACTTACCAAGGCTATATAATCGAATTAGATGACAAAATCCAGCCTTATCCCTCTCCAATTGAAGTCGAAGAAGGGGTTTTCTCCCCCATGTTCTTGCGATCGTGACTCACGGCCCCAAACTGGGTCGTCGACCCCTTCCCAGACCCAATATCATGTATTTTTTTTTTTAGTAAATTTCGTTTTGAGTCCCTGTTGTTTGGTCAAAAAGTCGCTTTGAGTCAAACGATTTTTGTTAGACTTTTTGAGTCTTTGTGGTTTGTCAATTGTCTCAATCAACTACCCCTCTCTAACATCATCTAGTTTTCTGTTAAGTTTTTCTAAAAGACGAAAAAACCCTTATTAAAAAAACAAGATTACAAGCAAGTGGAGACCCACCCCAATGTTTGATATAAAATACGCTTTTGGTCTATCAATGGTACGCCGCTCACCACCACGCCGGAAGCACCACCACGTCGCCGGCAAATAGTGCCTCCAACACCACCACAGCAGCGCCGCTATCTCTTCACCGCCAACGGTCTCCACTGTAGTTCAGACGGCGGCGGCATCAGTCCCTTTTGTAGTTCAGACGGCGGTGGCGGTGGCATCAGTCCCCACTGTTGTTCATCCCCATCGCTGCTATCGCCTACGCCTCCACCGCCAACATCGATTTGCAAGGACAATTAGGGGATTTTGTTTTGGTAAACATAAACCTTGTTATTACTAAGATCCAGGAGTGTTCAAATTGCAAATCTCATTTGGGATGTTGCATTCTTATTTAAACGGTTTTATTGTTTGTGTTTGGATTTAAGATTAGCTTTATAAATAAAGATATTAGAGAGAGAAGAGAGGGTGAGAGAGAAGGGGTGATTTTGATTTTATAGAAAATTTGTTCATTATTATTTTGTGGAAGAGATGAACATTTGATTTGAGAAACAGAATTGGGAAGTTTTGGTTTTGGCTATGGAGGACTGGTTCGATTAGAGTTATTTGTGGAAGAGATGAACATTAAACGTTTGTTTATTTATGGAGGACTGGTTGCCTGAAATTACAGGTTTCAGGTGAGGGGGTGGGTTACTGACTTACGAACGCATGTTTCAGGTGAGGATGATGAGATGATGGGAGAGATAAGAAAGAAGAGGATTGATGGGGCTTTTTTTATTTTGTTAATTTTTTTTAGTTAATTTGTAACTAGTTAACAGTGATGGCGTTAGTGTTATGGGTTTAATTGAAACAAAAATGAAACCACGATGACTCAAAAAGTCCAATTGAAACCATTGGACTCAAAGCAACTTTTTGAGCAAACCACAGGGACTCAAAACGAAATTTACTCTTTTTTTAAATAACCCAACTTTCACCCTTTCTACCACTAAATGTTGGTTTAGTCAAGTTTAGTCCCTCTCATTTGAAAACTTACAATTTTAACTATGAGTTAAAGTATTTCATCTCATTGCAATTTAGTCCCCAACTTTCAAGTTCCATAATACTTGATATTTAAGGTTAGGTTAATACTTTGATAATTCGTTTATCAAATACATTTCTCGCACACCTTTAAATCTTTATAATTACTATTTTTTTTGTATTTATTTATAAAAATCTCCACCACAAATAAAATCACCTTAACACCATATATTTATTTAAAAATACATTTTTAAATCATTTTAGAAATCGGGATGTTACATAAAAATTACAAAAATTCATCAACTCAACAGTGTGGATGTAGCTAAGGGTCAGGGCTACCCCTCAACTTTATACGCGCAGTGCAAAAAAAATACGGTTTTATTTATCCGGTTACCCCCGAGCAAAAAATTACGTTACTCCTCAATTTTTTTAAAAATCTCAACACTTCATAAAAAGTCCAAAATTTTATAAAAATAACCCAGTACTTAATAAAAAGTCCTCACATTTTATTAAAGGTTTTAATAAAACATTTGGGCGGGCTTTAGCCAGCTTACCCTAGCGTCCGACCATGAGGAAATACAGAGAGAGCGGGAACTGTGAGAGCCAGAGACCGACTACTCGATTAGTCGTTCGACCTGGGCTGAAACCACCGCTCGGCGCCGCCTCCGCAGTCCGCCCCTCCACGGCTCCGCTGTCTGCCTCGCCAGTCGCATGTTATCGCCAAAAAAAATTTGCTTACATGAAAGCACGGTCAATTTTTTTTTGTTTCATTTACAACGGTAAAAAAAAATTGTTTACATGAAAGTACATTAAAAAATTTTTTTGTTTCATTTACATGAAAGTACGGTAAAAAAAATTTCGTTACCCTTAAACTTTCGTTCTAGATCCACCACCAGTGCAGGTCCCGAGGATTCGAATGCCCTACACTAACTGAAAAAAAAGGCCCATAACGAAATATATAATTTTATAAACTAATTTTTTTAACGACAGTTAATGTTATAGCATAGACATAACAAAATCATAGTATCAGAATGACATACCGTGACATCTAACCGATGATTCGTGAAGCTCGCCGAGCATTTTTCACGGCAAATTCTTTAATCACTTCTTTGCAGTTTATACTCTCTAACACTCCGTTCTCGATAGCAATTATCGCCAATCCGTTAAGCCTTTCTTGAGTTTTGGTTCAATCGAGTATATGCACTAAATTGTATTTGTAAGAGTTTTGGTTTTCATATAAGTCAATTCAAAAGATGGGTCAATTTTGATGAAAAATGAGGAAATGACCCATTTGTGCAGGGTTGGACGTAATTTACTTTTGGTAACAGATTTTGTACTGAATGTTGTTGGCCAGTAAATTACGCCGCCATTTCTTTTGGTTTTTGCTTGATAATTTACTTAGAAATGAATAGCTAATCCTACTAATTAACTTGTTTGAATGTTTAGTTTCTTAAAATCAAATTCAAAATCAAATCAAAATAAAATTAGGCTAATCAAATAATCATTCTAACAATTTAAAATCACTAAATTAGGGCTAAATCATTAAGTTATTAACAATTCTATATTAAAAATTAGACACAACATTCAACAAAAATCCTAATTTTAAATTATAAAATTAGGACTCAATCTAATAAAATTACCTAACTAAAGGAAGGAGCCTGAGGTTGAGGGGCGGCGACAGGTGGTTTAAGGCGGAGGCCGGCGGCAGCAGCAGCAACGTCTTCCTTCTGGTCGTGGAGGTGAAGTCGATCAGCAGCTAATGGACTTGTGGTTGGTTTGGCCCAGTAGCATTGATACTTATTTTTTTCTTTTTTTAAGCCCAAGTCATAGAAAATTAAAATATACTAATTATTGGGCCCAATTGTTTTTAAAAAAGGTCTAATTGTTTTTAAAAAGCCTTCAAAATTACTTTTTAAAAAAGGTCTAATTTTTTTTTAAACCTAAAAAATTTTATATATATAAAAAAAAAATTTGGGCCCCTCGAGATGTTGGGTCACCCACTACGGGTGTGTTGCCCGCAGGCCCATTGGGCCGGCCCTATCCACCACTACAACCAACATCAATACATGTCGTATGGTACTATTCGACCTGTATGTAACAACGTCAAAGGATCACATCCAACATTACGATTCATATAACATGCGTCAGTATTATTTTATACGGCTCGTCTATGGACACGAACGAGATGTTAGGTGTATGGTCTACCTATAAAAGCCCCTTATAATCATATCATAGGCTTTCTGTGACCACTAAACCGGTGAGACGCCGGGTCAAACGAAGGATTTGAGGTATGAGAGCAATTATCCCCATAAAATACAAATAAATAGCCACACATTGCCACGCAAAGTCATCGGCTGCACGCACACCACACCAGACAAGTGATTCAACTTTGACCCTTTTCTTACTCCCCTTAGATTCAATTTCAATCCAATCATGGATCAATCGGTTCTAGATGATATAATCCAGAGGTTGCTTGCAGTTGCAGGCAAACCTGGTAAGCAGGTGCAACTCACTGAGTCAGAAATCAAGCAACTTTGCGTCGCCTCTAGAGAGATCTTCTTGCAACAGCCTAATTTATTGGAAATCGAAGCACCCATCAAGATTTGTGGTATCTTTTTTTTCTTTTAAGGTTTATGTATTTGTGTTTTCTTTATTAGATTTGCTTCCAATCTGTCTTGTTTTAGTTTATATTGACCTTTGTTGCTTATGCCATGAAAAGTCAACTCAATGATGAGTGATCAGCTGCTGATTAGTAGATAGTTTTGATAGCTTTATGAATATGGAAATTAGGGTGGAGGTGGTGGGAGTTGGGTTCGGCTTCGGGTTGTGGCACGGGTAAGATTGACGGTTTCATGAAGCCGTAGAGGGGAGATGTTTTGACCGTTGATATTGGCTAATCCTTAGGTTAGTTAGGGGTTGAAGGGGTTCCTCTCCCTCGACCCTTAAACATAAACGGAAAAGAATGAAAGACAAAAGATATGTTATGATTTCTCTAGAAGAGTTGCTTCATTTGATGGATTTCATCACCACAACACAACAAATGCATGTTAGTTGTTACGGTTATTTTTATCTTTAAGAGGACGTTAGGTATGCACAAGTTCAACATCTTGGTTAAGGGCAATATTAATATTAGGTTTCTACTATTTGGGTTGGTTATAAACTTGTTTCTGAGTAGACATCTAGGCATTAGCTAAACTTGACCTATATGTTTAGTTTTTTAAAGGTGTTTGTTTTAGGGCTTATCTTACACATCGTGGAGACGTTGAATTATAGGGGTAGGGTACAGTTTTGCCTTAGCTTTATCCTGTGGGCTTACTTCTATCTATATACATGAGATGGGCTATGCATGTTATCTTCCTCTTAGCTCGTGTATGTGTAATTTTTTCACTTTTTTTCCATTTAAGGTTTTTGATAGCGTACTGACACTATTTTATTAGTTCCTTTTGTGGTTTGTTGTTTAAAATCTTTGTGTGAAACTCTTTGGTTCTCATATGCTCTTTCTGTCCGTTGAGGGTTTTTTTGAGTTGGGGGTCTCCCTAGAATCAGCCTCTCTATCCTCCAGGATAGAGGTATGGTTTGCCTACATCCCACCCTCCCCGGACCCTACCGATAGCAACTATTGGTGTGATTTTTACTGGGTATATTTTGTTTGTTTGTGCTTACACATCTAGGAGATGACAATTTTGACCCATTTTAATTGGGTTGATTTGGCTTTTGTTTGATTTCCAACGGGTCCAATGGGTTAAGCTAAAGGATTTGACTAAAATGGAAATGGCTCAAACGGGTTGAAAGTCATGTGAAGGGGTATTTTACTGCATAAATGAAGTTAGATTATTTTTTCAATAATAAAGTTTTTATAATTATTTGGTGCACTCCAATAATATTAGAATGTCAGAACCCATGGATAAAACAAGTGTATGCGGGTCTATCAGAACCAGAAATACCGTTTTCCTGCATTTAAACTTATTCGTTTTAACCCGGTCCCATTTTGACACATTAACCGACCCACCCGTTTTGCCACATCTATTGACATTCACTTAGATTACAGATGATTTTAGGTATTACTAACATTATATTCAGAACAAGAGGAAAGACAAAGCAGTTTGGTTTGAGATTCTGATGTTTGATCTAAAACATTATGAAGTACATCAAAGTTCATATACACTTGTCACATAAGTAATTTTCTTTCGACATTTTCCATGTTTCAATGTTTATTAGGTGACATCCACGGACAATATTCTGATCTTCTTCGTCTTTTTGAATATGGTGGATTGCCCCCTGAAGCCAATTACTTGTTTCTTGGTGATTATGTTGACCGAGGCAAACAAAGCCTTGAGACAATATGCCTTCTTCTTGCCTACAAAATAAAATACCCAAATAATTTCTTCCTGCTGCGTGGTAACCACGAATGTGCTTCTATAAACCGTATATACGGGTTTTATGATGAATGCAAAAGAAGATTTAATGTCAAGTTATGGAAGACTTTCTCAGATTGCTTCAATTGCTTGCCTGTGGCTGCTCTTATTGATGAAAAGATTTTGTGCATGCATGGTGGCTTGTCACCCGACCTTAATAATTTGGAACAAATAAGAAATATAAGGCGGCCCACTGATGTACCCGATAGTGGTTTGCTATGTGATCTTCTTTGGTCAGATCCATGCATAGATGTTAAAGGTTGGGGCATGAACGATCGTGGTGTTTCATTTACTTTTGGTGCTGATATTGTAACTGAGTTTCTAGAGAAGCATGATCTTGATCTCGTGTGTCGTGCTCACCAGGTATGATTATCTATACTCATGTTTTATACTGTGGTGGGTTAAATTTGAACAATTTTTTTAATAAAAGGGTGTTTGGATCTTTGTTTATTTAAAGGAGATTTTAACGCAGAGAATCACCAAAAAGAACAATCTTTTTTGTTTTTTCTTTGTTTGGTAACCATGAGAAGTCGTTTGGGAAAACTCACAGTACCCTGCTAACCATTGGGACCATCCAGTGGAAGCTAGATTCGAACCTTAGACCTCTGCTAGGGGAATCAAACGTTTACCACTACACCAAAAAGCACAATCTTGTGAAAAAGGAAAAGATAATTTGTGAGATGGTAGTTAAAATCTCTAGGTTAAAAGAATTAGAAAATAATTAAATTATTATACCTTCTGATAATCCGTTTTGTTTGTCGAACGAGTTATGGACTTGATTATTTAAAACGGATTACAATCTGATAATAAAAGCAGGATTTCTTTAACCGAACAATAGAAACTGATAAATAAGTTTGCAGGTCGTTGAGGACGGATACGAGTTTTTTGCTAACCGGCAACTTGTAACTGTATTTTCGGCACCAAATTATTGTGGGGAATTTGACAACGCGGGTGCTATGATGAGTGTTGATGAAACTCTAATGTGCTCTTTCCAAATCTTAAAGCCCGCGGAAAAGAAGTCAAATGTCAACTCAGGTATCAGTCTTTTTGGAAGCACCACCACAGCTAAACCCGGAAATACCCCAGCAGGAATCAAGGTATTTAATTTGCAACCCAACCTTAAAATAGATTTCGTTTATTTCTCATGTCATTCGCCATTATATGTTTAGAATATCTTTTGAATAATCAATTCAGATATTTGATACAAACACCACAAAAAGTATGTGATTTCTCAATTGTATGTACAAATCTATCCATTTCGGTTGGTTAAATCATAACATCTAGCCAAAAGGGGAATGGGTCATAGTTGTCAATAGCGAATAGCGGTAAATAGCGACAAGCCACCTATACGCTACGTAGCTATAGCGATGAAATAGCGGGCGCTATTTCACGTTTAGTGATACACTAGTAGAAAATTTTAGAAATATTTTATATTCAACTATTGTAGGATTTGTAACAATTATAATCAATAATCATCTAAATCTTCATATATTAGGGTTATTAGCAACCCTATTTATATTAAATAAGTAAAAAATTAAAAATAATTTAAAATTTTTTTTTAAAAAAAAAGGAATATTCGCTATATGCTCGCTATTCACTCGCTAAACACCATATAGCGACCATAGGCCGGTTCGCTACATAGCGCGCTATAGCGAGCGTTATGGTCGCTATTGACAACTATGGAATGGGTCACACGGGTTGAAAGTTTCCCAAGTCTAGATTCGTAATACAACCTTATGAATCATTTTATTCAAAGATTTAGTTTTTTTGTTGTTACAATATTGTTTTGTAATAATTCTTAGCGTGTTAATTATTTATTAAGTTTAAAAAAGTGGACAAGAAAGTGTTTGCAGGTCAACCCAACCCGGTCTGTTTGTTTCAACCTGAACATGTTTTCAGGTGCTATCCTATGGACCGATCTTGCAACATCTAGCATATGTATATATTGACTCAAATGTTACCCCATGGATTAATTTTGCAACATCTAGTATATGTATAATGACTCGAATGCTTTCGGGGTGACTGCAAATTGATTTGTCGTGATTTATAAGGCGGCAACTGACTTGAATTTGTGGTGTTCATTTGTTTGGCCTTTGCAGCAGTTCATGGGTGGGAGAGGATGAAATTTGGTGTGGAATTGAGGCTTGAACAAATGAAGCTTCATCAGTTTTTGGTGATGTGTAATGCATAAATTTCTAGTTGTTGCTCATTCTTGTACTTCAGTGATATAGAGTATATTGTGATCAACCTCTGTGGTGTGAAGAATGCATGCTTTCGTACCAATAATACGGAAGCCATTCAACTTTTCTTTTCAAATGTTCACAGGCTGGTTTAGAGGTGAAAAAAAAATCGGTTTGTGAAATGGAACCGGTTTAGAAACCTACCCGAACCGAAAATAAAACCGGCTGAAACTGATTTTGAACCCGGTCAAGCCCGAAACAAACCGTTTAAAACCCCATTAATAACCGATTTCAACCCGGTTTTAAACCGGTCAAACCCACTCAAAACCGGTTTGAACCCAAACCAGTTAGACCAAAAAATGGTTGACTTTTGTTGACCAAACCTGAACCGGTTTAGGGTTTGAAACCGATTTGTGCATCTCTAGGCAGCTAGGCTGGTTATCATCTATGGGGTGAGTTTCTGGTCAAAGGGGTTATGTGGGTTTTGGTTAATTAACATTATCCACCATAAGTTGGATCACCCAATCCAAATTATCCGAGATCTTAAATTATTTGGGTTATTCGGATTGGGTTATTCAAATGTGGATTTGAGTTACGTTATTCAACAGTTGTGTAACTTATATGTTGAAAAAAGTCTTCTTTCAATATTGAGCAGGACTGTATTGGAAACATTGGCGGACCTACTTTTGGTAGGTGGGTTGACTGACCCTGTGAATTTTTTTTTCTATTTGTTATATATGTGATAGTAATCTCGATCAATCATCAACAAATTCTGACATCAACCCCCTCATAAAATTGACCGACCAAAAAAGTTAATTTGTAACATCGACTCCATTTAAACAAATAACTTAATTGGATTAAAAACTTAGTCATTTAAAAAATTATACCCATATTTAATTAACCAATTATCTATTTAGACAATTAAGTTAACATTTAGTTAACCCATTACTCATTTAATTTTTTAAACAATTTAACCTAATACAAAATCTAAGTAGTGACAATCTTCATCCATCAACGTCTCAACGTTTCATATTAACGCAAATCACGAATTTACGTTTCTCGCCATGCCTCTTTGCTAATCACGAATTTACGATTCTCGCCATGTTAGTCAGTTTACTGTTCACAGCCTTGCGCTGCCGCCTCCTCAAGATTTCAGATGACCCTTTTTTATTTTTTTCTCTAAGTTTTGAATTTCGCATCATATTATTTTGCTATAACGCTATACCATATGTGTTATTTGCTAACTGTAATTAGTGACAATGTGTAGTGATCCGACCCAACCTGAACCAGACTGAAAATTTTTAATATCTAGCAATAGACAGCTGACCCCATAGAAAAAATTTCTGGGTTCACCACTGATTGCAAAGACGACTCATTATTCGGTTCAGCACAATAACTGAACGCATAAATACTTTAGTCATTGTCATTCTTTATGACACTTTTGAACCACAAGCAAATAAAGACTCAAAAGAAGAGTTATGGACAATTGAGCATGAAGGATGCAGTGAAGACTAATCATCAGTTGTGGTTTCTAGTAGTGACGATGGAGACAGTGGCGGAGCTTGAAAATTTTCGCAGGGGGGGCCGGGAATTTTTTTTTCATATAGGGGGGGCCGGAACTATAAAATTTTCGGCCGAATACATATAAATTAACACTACTGAGCGAAAAATCGACCGAATACGTATATATTAACACTTATGAGCGAAAAATCGGAGGGGGGGGGGGGGGCCGGGGCCCCCTCGGGCCCCTTATATCCTCCGCCCTTGGATGGAGAGTATGGCCTTACATCTGTGTTGGTCCTGGTGGCTGAGTCAATAAGGAAAATGATACACTTCAGTTTTTCAACGTTTAATTTATCCCCTCTCTCTATATATATTTTGAATCTTTCATCATTATCCGCAACGATCCTTATACAAAACCATAGTCTCTTTCAATGTTCTATGATTAGATCGACTCTATACGAAGTAGAGGTGTGTAAATTCGGTTATGAGTTGGTTTTGGCCTCTTTCATAACCATAACCGCTTGGTCGGTTGTGGGCTCCTCTATAACATAACGTCTTACATAACCATAATCCTTATCCATCCCTGTATTCCCTCACATTCGTCCATCGCGCATCAAGGAAGAAGCCGAGACTTGGAGCTCGGCCTTTGGTTTGATTGCACGCAAGAGAAAGAGTGAGTAATTTGAGATCAGTTTCCGGGTTTGCCAGGATTGGACTAGCATCCAGATCACGTTATGTGAATTCTTCCATAATGATATTGAGAAAATTAACATGACTCATTGTAACATCTTAGGCAAATCCCACATCAGTCGTGGCTAGAAGTGATTATTGGTTGTTGTTACAAATGGTATCATAGCCACTTCTATGTCATTCGGGATGGTGGGGCAAACCTCATCTAGGATGGTCAGTCTCCGGGGGTGTCCATGAGGACACCTTAGGAAAATACCATATTCCTGATTGGGATGGTGGGATACCTAATCGAGGACGATGAGTCCATAAGGGGGGTGTGATTGTAACGATACAGAGAAAATTAGAATGACCCATTGTAACATCCTAGACAAATCCACAATGGCCGTGACCAAGAGAGATTCTTGGTTCATAAGGAATGTCATGCCTCAAATATCATCACCGTGTTTTTGGCGCATTCGCTGTGGATGAGAGGATAACTCCACAATGAAGCGTGCTCGGATGGGAGTATTCCAAGGATGGATGACCCCTAGGAAGTTTTCACTTGGGCAACCATCAAACAAAATTGGTGGTACGAGAGGCTGGATGTTGCATCTTCGGTTATGGTTTTCACAAGCAACCAATATATTGTTTATTAAACACCATATGATTGGGAAACCAGGTTCTTTGTATTTGCAATTGGATCACTGGTGAGTAACCAAGTTGTATCTCGTTTTGATCATTTATCCCGCTCCATCTTTTATTGAAAACCTAACGAGAAAACCCAACAATATGTAGGTTTTAAAACTGGTTCTATCAATATTATCTTCCGACCTAATGTGACACCCCAACTAGGGGGCTAGACGAAAGATTGATACCAAAGTTATTAAGCCAAACTAAAACATAGCTGGAGTCTTCGAAGCATTACATCAGATTGTCATTACATCCACCCACTAAGTCTAGTGCCAATCCAAAACATTACAACCCATAGTCATTGTCTAAAACCACGAATCCATAATAAGTGTTAAAAAGAAACTTTAAAATAATTAAGGCATCACTAGCTTTGCCTTCAATCCTCTCTAGACATCTTCCCTTATCAACCAACACTTACTCACTTGAAATACATGCTTAAAATAAAATGAATCAACATAAAGCTGGTGAACTCGAGCATTTAAAACATACTGTAGGATCGTAAATTGACAAGAACAAGATTGTGTGATTGAATTGAAATGCGGAATCAATCAATTCAATAAGCAACACATAATGAATTAACACAAATTGTAAATCAAAGGTCTGTTGTATTCATTGAAGGTTTCAGTTACAAAATAACAGAACATTACATGTTATTTATAGACGAATACAAAAGACCTATACATTAAACTCTAGAATGATGACACGTGCCATAACAAACTAACTTACTCCTCTAAGTTGTTAGTTGCTATCTCGAGTAAGCCTCTTGAGAAGAAACAAACATTGGTCCGGATGAACAAAGTCTAATCTGGATGATCATTTTGACCGTTCTGAGTACTTAACTCATTTGGAGTACTTGTTTTGTAGCTGTTCTTCTTCTATTCGAAGTAGTAAGTTGACATTCAGGAATCTTTCTTCATCCGGAGTGAATTCTCATCCGAAGTACTTTTACTTTAAGTTCTTCACAATTATCTGGATTATTCTCCATCCGAGGTAAAGAGTGTTCCTCTAAAGTATTTACACTTGGTGAGTTCTAATAAGTATCAACCTTTATAGACTCTACAATCTCCCCTAGGTGGATGATTACAAATATTCACTTGGAACCATAAACTTTCTTCTGATCTCCTTTGCATACACAATAATCACCATTAGAAAATACTCTGCATCCATCCAATCTTTATGCAAATATATGAAAGAATATGTTTAGTACTAAAAAATCTCTGATCTTGAGAATATAAATTCTGATAGGTCTTTCACTTCCCCATTCAACCACAGCCCAGTAATCTTACAATCATAATAAACTATGTGCAAATGTTAATGCATTTCTCCTACTTACAAAATTGGTTCGGTGTTAAACGTCCATATGTGTGTTTGTACAATTGTATACAACTAATTTAACCATATCAACACTTATACATATTATTTCAAATGTGATACATTAGATAGTTTTTAGCCATCTCTCCCATTACATATGGTTATAATTCATGCACTACATACAAGTGTGTATGTGAATCTAAAAGTTCTCTGATTAAAATTAGTTTTATATTGAATGTGTTCGTGTATGTATTTAATAATCTTTCTAAAAAAGTAAGAATCGTTTTATCATCGCGTATCTATTAATAAATATTTTTGTTAAGTTGTTATATTTTGTAATTAAAAACATGTAGTATGAATAGGATAACGTATTCGTGGGTGGGGTTTGAATATTTTGTCAAATATGAACATATTCAAATATAGGTTTGAAGTTTGAACTACAACGTACTATAGGGGGTATGTGGGTCAATAAGAGACCACCGGCAGCGGTAAGTCCATGCTTCTAGATCCATCTATACGCCCAAACCCATGTGTTCTTCGCTTCTTTCTCCCCCGTAATTTCAGGAGGCTTTTCCCATATTAATGTTTGGTTTCTATATATATCTCTGAAATTAATATAGATTTAGAAAAAACAATGTGAAGAAAATATAAAATAACTAAAAAATATTTACTATAAATTAAGATTAGACCTAAAATCAAGATTTAACTAGAAATAAAAAAGGAAGTAAAAAATTTGTTGTTAAAAAAAACTAAAAAAAGGAAGTAAATAACAGCCTTCACTTAAATACGTTTGGAACCCATCTTTTAATAACTTTCAAATTTTTATTTATTTATTTTAACAGCAAAGTCCTAGACACCTGGGATCACCCTGACAAACAGATCACTCTTTCGCCCGAAAAACAGAATCGTTGTGACCCGCCCCCACACCATTCAGGAGGAAACTCACAACTGTAAAAACATACTAGTTCAACCTGGAACATTTTGTTCCAAAGGAAACTCAAACCCATGACTGACATTCCATTTGGAAATACGGCCACTCAAGTAGAAACACCTACTCTTTTAAAGTCAATATCATTATAGTAACCCGAAAGAAATAATTATGCAACCGTTGGTCAAGGACTCAAGGGTTTGGTTTTCATCTGAAGATATTTAAAACATAAATGAAATTCATTTTTCTTCAACTAGAACTATTTGAGTGGTTGTTTTTTTCAATATAATTTATTACTAGGTATTATGTATATATTAAAATTATCTCTCTAGTAATTCTTTATACACGACAATAAATACTTTATTGATTAAATTCTAACAAGAAGCTAGAAAATTGAGTACATCAATACATATTAGAGTAACAAGTTGCTAAGGTTGAAAGTACACAATTTTTCCCATTCTAAACCGGTGAGTAAGTTTGACCCCATTTTTTATCCATAGAAACGAAGGCGTCTTAATGTCCTCTATAATCTTGTATATTGTCGTTCTTTTATCATTAAACACTATATCGTTTCTAGCCATCCACGTCATCCGTATGGCGGACAGAAAATTGCATGAATTACCTTCGCGTGATGGGGAGATAATCTCAACTGTTGTAGGATTGCACCAGATTATTTTCGCTAACTCGCATAAAACTATAAGATGATCTGATGACTATGTAAGTAACCACAATTGACACATAAAGTGGCGCTTGTGTTTATGCCCCTTTTCAATAATGCCTCTAGGCTCTAGCTACGGCATATGGTTCATGGTAGCTCTCCCTCCGAATATTATCAACGTCCTTATCGTAACGTGCAAAATTACGCTAACTAGTTTATTTTGAATAGTTTATTTTTAAAAGATAACGTGGGTGTTTGTTGAGAAACACATGAATTTATACTTATCACACATGAAACGTGAGAAAATGCCCAACTAACATTGATAAGTTAAAAGTCTATATTAATGTCAACGAGACCTTTAAGCATTTTAAATATGAAGTGAGAGGTTTGGATTTTGATATGTTGACTCATGTGTTGTGATAGCATATCTTCTTACAACAGAATCTTAATTTAACTCTCATACTTTTCTAACCAATAGATCTAAAGGCTCATTCAGTTTTAGTGGATCATCAAGATAAGATATGAATAATAAATTAATTACCACAAGTCGCTAATTTAGAATTATTGACGTAAAATAAAGTATGAGTAATATTTGTCGTTTAAAAAAAATCTCAGTTTGTTTTGTTTACATAATATGTGCTAGTGATGTTTCTTCACCATCAAAACATTCATCCAACTTCATTCTTTTATTCTGATTTACAAAGTTGATGAAAATAAAACTCATGGTCTCAACTTGAAGTTTCTTCTCATGATAGATCCGTCAATGATGAAGTTTCACCTCCATTTACCACCCATGGATGTCCTACAATTAATTGGAAACAAGGAACAATTTTATAACTTTTTCATTCTAGAAAACCCTATATTTTTTAGAATTTAAAACCCTCTAACCACCGGTTGATTAAGTGATGTATCTCACAATAAAAAAATTAAATGTTTAATAGCTGTAAAGTGCAAATAATGATGTATTTATCTAAAAAATCTAAAGACCGCTCGAGAAAAGGAAGATGTAAGACTTACTTAAAACTTGTTCCGCGGATAACCGTCTAGATACATCCTTACATAACATCTTCCTCAACAGATCCTTCGCTTCCGACATAACCGACCTAAAAATCTTCGTCGGAAACCGTAAATTCCCTCGCATAACCGCTTCAAACGTCTCCACCGGCGTTTCTCCGTGGAACGGAGGGGCTCCCGCCAACATTATGTACAAAATCACACCGGCGCTCCAAACATCCACCTTCTCATTATACTCCCTACCGGACAAAATCTCCGGCGCAACATAGTACGGCGTACCTACAACTCCAGTTATCGTCCCACGCTCATTCATCCGGAACCACTCAGCCGATCCGAAGTCTGCCAGCTTCAGTTTCCCCCTCGAATCAAACAAAACATTATCCGGCTTGATATCGCGATGCGCAATGCCTAAACGGTGACAATAACTGATCGATAACATCAACGGATAAAACACCGAACACGCTTCCGACTCCGAAAACACTCCGCCGTGTTCGGAGATGCGGTCGAAGAGATCCGGAGACTCGCAGAGATCCATAACTATATGAACGTAATTATCATCCTCGTATAGATCGTGAATTTGAACAATGTTAGGGTTTCCATTAAGAAGTTGAAGAACTTTGGGTTCTTTGTCGATGCATTCGCGATCGGTGGAATCAGATAACAGGCGTTTGTCGATGGACTTGCAGGCGAAGGAGTGGTCGGAGGCGGCAGAGAAACAGCGGTAGACGACGCCGAACCGCCCTCGGCCGAGTTCGTCGGAGATTTGGTAGTCTTTGTTGAAGGTGTTGCACATGATAAGTCAGGTTGGTTTAACATGGAGACGTAAAAGGGGGGGTTTTAAAGGGGTTAAAGTGGGGCCCACGTCAAATGGATATTCCAGTTCTAGAAGGATTCTACTTCGTCAAACTTCCAAAGTATGAAAAACGCTAGCGGGCTTGTTGAAACTTTGAATGCTCATCTTATTTTCAATTAAACTAGCATTTTCCCGTCGCGCGTTGCTGCGGGAAATTTCCGATTTCGTCATCTTTTTGTTTACCGATTTTGTCATCTTTTTGTTTAGGCATGTGAGTAGGCAGCGTGTTTGTTGTGGGTCAAAATTTCTGCATACATGCAGTGTTTGATAATATGATAATGCACGGTGTTTGATGATAGGCACATGCCTATGTAAAGCCCCAAAAAGTAATGTAGTTTTTAAGGCCTAATAACCATATTACAAAAGATTACGGTCTGCCTCCTACCAACCCGGTTAATCTAGATATCATGGCTGCACACCTAACAGTTGCCACGCCAATAAACAGGTGCAAATACTTTGATCGATTTCCGAACACATTGAAAGTCATCATCATTGCCTCTAGTGTTTAAAATCATTAAAAATTTTGTTAATATTTATAAAAAAATCAAACAAATATAATATTAAAATTAGTACAATTATCTACAGTTTATAACTATATGAAGTCAAAATCAGCATTTTTGTATATATGTATGAACATATAAGAATCAAATCTTCACTCTTTAACCTAATAATCAAAACCCAATAAAGATTAATTCATTTAAACTAATCTCAAATTAAAAAGTTAATAACTTTACTCGCATTATTCCAAGAAAATGATCTAATCAAAACCCTAAAATCATATTTATCAAATACTAACCCACCTTACTGAACACCCTAAAAAAAGTTTTGGGTCCATTTTGAGCTGTTTCAACCTGTACAAATAAAAGTATATGTAGTAAGCCGGTTCATATATTGTACCTAGGGTAAAATAAATTAGCCAAAAGCATTGCATGTGAGAACCCATAAATCTCATGACTTTACTCTCTTTATATTACCCCGACAAAACGGGTATGATGCTAATCTCGAATTCCTGCAAATTTGGAAAGAAATGTACAAGATTAATCATTAATGTGGTGTTGCACATTTTTAAAACACTCAGCAAATTGGATGTTAGTTTTATCATGTGTGCATAAAAAATCCTTTAGCTTGCAGGTCATCACACAAAAAGATCCATCACGCACGTATAAAAAAACAGATTTTACAAGTAGAAGTGATAACATTGATGGGCCGGGTTGAAACGGGTCACATTTAGTAGTTTGTACATGACAAAATGGATCGGGTCGCTTATTTTTAGGTCAGATAAAATAATATAAAGACTTAATGTGTTAATTATATTTACAAAAACAACATTAATCCAATAAGAATCTAAATATTTGAATATGACAATATAGGAGATCGATTGACCCGCAAACTCTCTTTTTTTAATAAAAAACGAATTAGGGCTAAAATGGGTCTCTTTTTGTACAGCCTGAGTCAGGCTGGTTAAAACAGGTCATTTTCTTTTTAAAAAATTTCCAAAAGATATAAATATTTTATGCGTTAAATGACCAAAAGACAATATTATTATAACATTAATCTAAATTTTTCAACATAATATATGAAGTTGTTTGCTTTACAAATCAACTCATGTTTGACCAATTCAAACCGTTCCCCATTTCCCCTTTTAGCAAAATTTTGTATTTGACCCGTTTGAGGCAAACCACATCCCAAATCAACCATGCATAAGTAAATGGTAACCTCCAGTATAGATAGAATGACTAACCATAAAAGTCATTCACGGTTGCCTTCCTTCCATGTCTACAAAAATTACATTCGTTAGTTAGATGATTAAACTTTAATTTGCAACCATCTGAAACATGAATAAAAATATATTGAAGACTGAAAACTAAAAAAAAATAAAAAAATAACATGAATTTGGATATATGAAAGTAATCACATCAAATTCTTTGTAATGATGATAATGAGCAAATTCTTGGTAATGATAAGGAAATGTTGCCATAGTTACAAGTATTTTTAATCAGAATACGTACCAAACCTGCAAACCAAGGTCATTTAGTAATTCCTTTGATAGATTCAGTTATTGTCTGCACTAAAATCAACAAAACTAATACATAAGATCATAAGTATTACAAGTACTAATACCGTTTCTTTCCATTCTGAAAGACCATCATGACTTTGACCACCCATTTTTGTCCATCTACATCTCAATCCATTTTCACCAAATTGAACCAAGAACAACATAGGAGTTCAACAGCTTGGACTCAAAAATCAAAATTTCATACCCTGTTCAACAAAAAAGCAATAATTACAATAACCAACAAATTGGACCAAAATTTCAACATGAATTTAAACCAACAGTAGCATCTTGATAAGAGCCAAACCCCCAAAAATCAACTTATCTGATTTCCATCATCTTCTTCTGCAAAATTCATCAAACCCTAAACCTTTAAAAACTAAATTATTATCATCCCATGAACAAAAGAAAAACGTTGTATTTTCAATTCCACTAAACCCTAAACCTTTAAAAACTAAATTATTATCACCCCGTCTTATAATCATAAGAGTAAAATAAATATGTTTCCAGATTTAGGGTTCACCAAAAGCAAACTAATTGATAAAAAAATGGTAACAAAACAAAACCTAATCTCCATACCCCGCAAGATCAAAACACCGATGACAAAATTTATAAGTCACGTAACAGTTTAGCAGGCTCAGATCGGTAAACAATTGAATAAAGAAACATAATCCCACCATGGCTGCAAATCAACCGGTTGCAATGTGATAGAAACAGTTGTTCCTTTCACATTACCAGCCAAAATGCGGATTTTCACAATTTTCGATTAAAAGTAATCATCACAGACTCTTTATTAAAACAACATCACTTGTAAAAATCCCAAACATACAGACTTGTTAAAAATCTTAACCCTTTGGGGGAGAAACAGAAATCAGACCAAATTCCATCATCTGTAAAAATCCCAACCACATGAACGCACTAACCAGCTGTATATGATGCCTTGCGTCTTGTACGGTTACTATCCCTCTATTAAAGAGGCACAAAATCAAATAGTCGGCCGACCAAAGGCACAGAGTCAACACACCACCACCACCTAGGGTTTCGGAATACATGACAGCAATGATCTTGTTGAGAAAAACCACGACCATCACCACATCACCGCTACCTAGGGTTCCACAGAACCCGGCAACAGTGATCGGTAAAGGCAACAGAGTACAAAGAGAGAGAGAGAGGGCAACAATGATCTAGTTGCGAAAAACCACCACCACCATACCACCGCCACCTAGGGTTCCACAGAACCCGGCAAGAGTGATCGGTAAAGGGAAAGCCACCATACCCATATGGGTTCCCAAATGGCTCGATGGTTTTGGGGAAACCCTAATCTGGGGTGTGAAAAGGGAAACACAGGTAAAGCAAGCGTCAAAATCAAACTTGTACTCAACGCAAAAAAAGTTGTATTATCCTTTTGCTACTATTCACTCTCATGTGTTTTAAATAGATAGTATAATGGAATTCAATTAGTGAAACTTTGTTAGTTATAAACTAATCTACCCATAAATTGCATGTAGTGTTAATTTATACGTATTTAGCTGAAAATTTTATAGTTCCAGCCCCTTGATAGGAAAAGAAAAATCCCGACCCCCTCACGTGTTTTTCTTCAAGCTCCGCCACATACCACAGGGGTCAGGCTCCCCCAAATTTTTGTTTAAAAGTATTGATTTCCAGTGACGGAGCTTGAAAATTTTCGCAGGGGGGGCCGGGAATTTTTTTTTCTAAAATTTTCGACCGAATACATATAAATTAACACTACTGAGCGAAAAATCGAGCGAATACGTATATATTAACACTTCTGAGCGAAAAATCGGGGGGGGGGGGGGGGGGGCTCGGGCCCTTTACATCCTCCGCCCATGTTGATTTCGATCCAGTAGTTTTATTTCATATTAGTTATAGTTTTTGACCCCTTCTAATCCAAAACAAAAGCTCTAATATGTTCTAAAACTACATACACTCGCATCATTTTTGGGATTTATGGACTTTATTTGGTGAGTGAAAAGAATTTGATTTATTTAAGTGTAATATTTTCAGCCCCTTTATTTAATTGTTTAAATTCTATCACTGGGCTTTGATGTTATAAATATGTTGATTTAGATTAATATTTAATCGGGTGATTTAAATGTATCCCATGTAAACCCTTTTTAATTCTATATATACCCATTCAAAATCTCACTAGGGTTCTTTCAAATTAACCGGCTTCCATATCTCCAATATGTATCAAATGGATAACTCTCCAAACTAACCACATATTAATGATCTTAATTCATTTAAAAACATATGTATGGAAATTGGCAATTGTAAAAGATCCGCCACCAAAAACAACTAAGATTCTCCCTGAAAGATCATCTTTCCCAAACCCACTCCAGATCCACCCTTCTTTTGGGATTCCTAAAATTAGCACTTGTGAACCATCATCATTGTTGTTCATGACTTTCTGTGTATGAGTGTCTATGCCAACCATATGACTCGTATGGTCCTCCATCAGCACAAAATTTTGCAACTCTTCACAGAATTTAGCATATGCTTTGTGTTTCTCCGTTTTTGTTCAAATCTTCTTCTTTTCCTTGAAACCTTTATGAAAATCTACAAAGTCATAATATAAATAAATTAAGTATCAAATCCAATAAAAAACTATTTAAAATAAAGAAATTATTTATTATTTTTATGTATAATTTAGACTACATCAGACTCCTAAGACATACATGACGAGCTCTACTAGTTTCAAATCAACATATACACCCTTACTTACATTTTATAACGTTTCACCCAATTAAGATTTATCACAATGCTTCTTCCACCCATCATATACACCTTTATTCCAAGCAACTTGTATATCAATATTCGTTACTTCCATTTATTTTGTTACAAGAAATTGTCAAATTACTTATAATATCCCTAGTGGCGGCATCATATATAGCCTTTGGGTGCTTATCAAGTAATTTACATAAATCGTAGACATTTCTCCAAATTAAACTTTTGTGGCTTTTGGTTACTTAACAACAACCATTATAAAACCATACAAATTGGCCCCCTTTCAAGGAATTAGGTAACTTAATCACGTGTTTGTGTTTTACCAATTATAATATACAATTGTTTCACTAATTACTCAGTACACATTCAACGTGCTAATGATCCAATTTAGAATTATTGGTTACTTATTAATATCATAATACTAACTATGCATATAATGCTCCTTCACCCTTAGCTTTTGTTAATTGACAATTTATATGTATTAAACTTCAATTATATTCCCAATGTTTCATCAAGAACTTGGTTACTTAGTTAATTTACAAATTAAAGTTTGCCATTAAAAAAAAATCTACAAATTAAAGTTCTCATAGATAAGCATTTATATATGCTTCAATTATACATTTAACTTCTTATTAATAAATATTCATTTCATTGATTTACATGACATTACTAAGGAAATTTAACCAATATATGTTGATTCCTTACGTACCCTTTACTCAAAGTTCTATTTTGGGTTGTTTTTGACCCATTTACTCAAAGAAAATGATAATTAGGTTGATAGGGTCATTAACTCATTTACTCATCAAAACTGCTCAATAGAATTCTGGTACCTCAAAACGACTCATTTACTAAAATTTCATTGGAAACACCCTACTAATTTACTCATCAACTTTTAAAAAAAATTAACATTTAAATAAAAAAACATATTTTTTTTATTAATTAAAAATACAAAAGACAACTAAAAAAACAAAATACACGAAGTAATCCTTCAACAGAATTGTGTTAGCAACTTCACGATCACGATATACACATTTTTTCTTTGATTTTTTCGTATCCTCAAGCTCACTAGCCGCAGCTACAACTTTGGACAAAAACTCAATGCCACTTGATCCAGAAGTGTCGGAAAGAAAATCATCAAAACCACTAGAATCGGATAATCTTAAAGGCAAACCAAAAATGCTAGAATCGGATGAAGACATTTTCTTAAAAAAATTGGAGTTTTACAAAAATATGTGATTTGTTTTAAAGAGGAAAGTGAGATATGTGTGTATATATATATATATATATATATATATATATATATATATATATATATATATATATATATATATATAGGGGACGTATCAAATGAAAACTCTGTTTTATTGTGTAAACCCTTAAACCCTACCACAGCCACTCATTCATTTTTATCTTTTAAACTATATATTAATAGCATGAAGGGTAGATTAGTAATTTCCCAAACCCTTTTCATGTTGACCAGAGAAGTGTCTGGATCGTGGGTTATCTCAGACAGAAAAGTGAAAACCCTTTTCAGAAAAGTAATTTCCCAAACCCTTTTCCATCTTATTCTTCTTATTCATCAATTTTTGGAGTGGGTTTTCAAGCCCTCCTCTCTCTCACAGATCCGGAAGAACAAGACCAGGAAGAACAAGATCCGTAGTGGATTTTTAACATAATATATACGATCTGGCTTCAACCGTAATCCAAGTGATCATCGTCGATTACAACCGTAAGATTTCGTCTGATTTTGCAGCGTATCAAGACCTAATCTTCTGGGTATGGAGGTCGATTTTTGCAGCGTATCAAGACCAGGAAATGAGGTTTTTAACATATATTATCTTTTAAAAATCCCAGATCCAACTTTCTCTCTCTCTAAAACCACAAACCCACTTGAGATGAAGCTCTGATCTCCCGACATGGAGAAGATGAAGCTCCGATGACCCCGGCCGATAGTGGAAAAACGTCTCCAGATCCGGATCTCAGTTGCAGGTGTGATGGGGGAGTAGACGAACTAGGTGTGAGAATCAACGGTGGAGTTTAGGTGAACCAGAGTCGGCGACGAGACCTTGGGCCGTCATTCTCACTGGATTAAAGTCATGGATAAAGTTTTTTTTTTCTTTATGGTTCCTGTCGTTTTCAGATTTCAAATTAAATTTTGATCCAGGGAGATGTTAAGGTCATGGCAAGAGTTCTCATTAGAACACGACATCATATCGAGAATTTTTACAAGCTTAAATCCCAACTGTAGGGTGTGTCTCTTAGAATCCAGGTATACTTTTATATATTTTCTTTATGTTATTGCAAAATCCAGTTATCTCTCCCCTTTTTGATGATTTCTTTTTTTCCTAAACAAATCACAAATTTTGTTCTGGTTTTAAATGGGTCTGAACCACTAAACAGGATTTTTATACAGATTTGAAAAGTCCAAGTTTTAATTTACACATGTTTAAATTGAATTTACAAATGTGTAAATTGAATTTACAAATGTGTAAACTGAATTTACACAAGTGTAAAAAGTTGTTATTCATGGGTTTTTACGTTGATTCTGATCTGAACATGTATAAAAAGTTCACATTTGAATTTATACATGTTATAGATAAATTATAAATCAGCCTATTTTCTAAGTAGACGAAATTAATCGGTGTTGGTATACATTCTTCAGATAGATTACAGGTTTCCAGGCGAGGTGTAACGAACCAAAATCCGGGTTTCGTCTTCAAATAATTAAATATTTATATTTGATATTATGGTGGAAATAATATTTTATAAATAAGTTGAAACAAGTGGGTTTCAAGTTTGTAATGGGATTATGTTAGTTTTAACTAACTATAGAACGAAATGGGTGAAATGGAAGGACTAAATGTGTAAAATGGCCAAAAAACTGCCATTTGACTTGGTGAAGTCAAAATTGGCTTCATTTACACATTTTGAGTCGTTCATATCAAGAGAGAAAAAGGAGAAAAGTGTGTTGAAGCCATTTTCGTGCAATTGAAGCTTGATTAGTGAAAGTTTTGGCTCACACAACACCTTCCTAACATCAAGTAAGTGATTCTCTTCATCTTGATTTCACCATGTATGTGTTCTTGGTAGGTTTTGGGTGAAATCCGAAATTATGTATGCATGTGATGAAATGGTGTTAGATTATTGATAATCTAGCTAAACTAAAGTTAAAGAATGATGATTAACATCCTAGAACCCTTTGATTTTGATTATGAGAAGTTAGGGTTCATATGGTGAAAATTGGGGGTGTTTGGGTCATAAGGCTTGAATGGTGAATTAATGAAGATTAAGTGTTTTTAAGATGTTAGACACTAGAACAAACACCAAATTAACTTAATAATAATTTTTGAAAGAAGAATTAATGTTAAGATTAAGTTAATGAAACTCAAGTAGGTGAGTTTGTGGTGAAAGAGGGTGTTTGGTTATGAGGATAACCCAAACGGGTCAATTTGGGTTGGAAATTGGGAAATTGAGTTGTGAACTCAATTGTAATGAAATTTTGGTATATGTTAGATTACTAAACTAGGCGAATGTGTTTAGGTAATCAAATTGCAAAGCTTGAAAGCGGTGCGGGATCTTCTAACCCGAAAGGTAAGTGCTTTTGCACTTACTTAGTTTTATGCAATGTTGTATGTATAATGTGTAAAGTTGCATAATTTGTTATGTGGTATGAATGAGTATAAAATGGTATGTATAATTGAAGGAATGTAGTTATAGTATTTACACTATAATGGATATGTTGATATTGAGTTATGGTCTATGAACCATAATGGATAGAATGGATATGAAGTTATGGTCTAAGTACCATAATGGATAGATTAGTTATGGAGTTATGATCTCGTATCCTTTGGGATAGGAAGTTATGGCCTACGTGCCATAATGGAAATGGAAAAGTGATAATGAAATGATGAAAGTAACTTGTAGGTGATATACAAGAGTATGAAATCCTTAATTGGCCAAATGGGTGTTAACGGGTCAAATGGGTGAAAGGTGTGAAAACAAGTTGTAATCACTTGTTTGTTATGTTTAACACATTACAATGGTAATATGTTGACGAAATGCTAATGTATGGAACTATAATTGACCAAATAGAGGCAAACGGGTCAAATGGGTGAAAAGGATGAAAACAAGTTGTAAATACTTGTTGATTGTGTTTATCTCATTACTAATGGTTATAAGTTTATGTGGTTATGCAGGGAAAGCTCTGAAATAGGTCAAGGTCAACGTCCAAGCTTGGAGGGTTCTCGTATGCATTTTTGGTATTTTGAGGATTTTCGTAAAATCCTTGTAAAGTGGTGTAATTTGGCACAAAAGTTATGTTTTGATGTAATCATATGTTGTCATGATGTTTTTGGTCAAAAATCTAAGTGTTGGTAAAGTTTTGATGTTAAGCAAAATGAAAAATGGCTAAGTGTGAAAACTGATGAAAAAGCTGGAAACTTTCTGTGAAAAGAGGTCCCTCGCGCTACGCGAGGGAGGTAACCAATAACTCTCGCGCTACGCGAGAGGTAAAAAAAAAAAAAAAAATTTCTGGGATTAAGACTTCCGCGCGTTAAAGTATAGTTTTTAAAAGTGGTGTGTTTCACGAGGAAGAAGTTGGTGTTTGTGAACTTGAGGTTATGTTTTACAGGGTAGTTCCAGACGATTAAGTAGACGAATTTTGGCAGATCTGCATGATTGGAGTTGCAAAACTGAAAGGGTTCATATATTGAGCTTCACATATGAAGAAGTTGGTGTTTGTGAACTTGAGGTTATGTTTTACACTTGTGTATTTCATTTTTACACCTGTGTATTTCATTTTTACACTTGTGTATTTTATGTTTTACATAGTGTAAACTGAATTTACACTTGTGTAAAGAGTTCTTATTCATGTGTATTTGATTTTATTCTATATATACAGTGTAATTATTGGTTTTATGGATATGTTTTAGGTTCATAAACCTTGTTTTTGGGTTTTTTCTCATGTGTAAAAAACCTATTCTTGAATTGTTCTTCATGTTTTGATGATTAATCGTTATTTTGTTTATGTTTATTTGATTTTTAAACATGTGTATTTGATTTTTACACATGTTTAAAAAAATGTTCTTCAATTGTTTTAAGGATTTTAATTTTTATTAAAATCCTGATTCAATCAAAAAAGAAAAAGAAAAGAAGATAAAAAGATTAAAATTACCAATTTACCCCTTTAATTATTCCTAGCCACACATTTGTTTTGGAATATAATAAAAAATTCAGGATTAATCTTGACCACTTATTAAATTATTAGGAAATGAATATGTGGTCCAGAATGAGTTTATGGGTTTTCACAATAATATAGGGTTTTCATTTGATACATCCCCTATATATATATATATATATATATATATATATATATATATATATATATATATATATATATATATATATATATATATATATATATATATATGGTGAGGTTTAAATGCTAACTAGTTTTTATGTGATAACCACTCTAAAACATAGTGTTACGTATATGTATCAATTATCATTATGTTAATTTACATATGTGTAAACACTATGTGTCACGTATATGTAACATTATTTGGTACGTATACGTAAAATTCACCATTTATGTATTTACGTTCAAAATATTTATTCAAGATACTTAAATACTATTTTAACAATTAAAAGAAAAAATAATTTATAAAATATGTGATTGTTTATAGTGGTTAGCACGGTTATCACATAAAAAGTTGGTTAGCATTTGAACCCTTCCACACACACATATATATATATATATATATATATATATATATATATATATATATATATATATATATATGAGAAATATATTTTTTTTATTAAAACCACCACCCCCAACGGTCACCACACCCGAGTAAAATAACTCGCGCATTCTACCCGGCTCCCTACTCGGCAACCTACTCGGATGGTAAGGGGCGGTGTACCCCCATTTTCCCGATTCCTTCTCTCCTACTCGGTTTCATCCGAGTCATGCGCCCGCATCACCCTTATATGCATTAATAATTTTGTTACGATATGAAATCAAACACTTCTAACACATTTAAATTGTCACTATAAACATTTATAAACTGTTAGAAACCTAAAAAACTTGTCTAACATTATTTTCTTCATTTTTTAGTTTTTTTTATTTGTTGAACAATAAAGACCCGGCCACCCGGGATCACCCTGACAAACAGATCATCATTCCGTCCAAAGAACAGAACGTGGTGACCCGGCCCACCAATCCAGGAGGAAACCCACATGGGAAAACCCCCTGGCTCGCCCAAGAGTAAGGCTCGAACCGTCGACCTCCCATATAAAAAGTCACCAGCGTACCGCTAGTTATAATCCCATTTCTATCGAAATTTTTAGGAAGTGCACATATCAAGATTTTAATGCTTACAACCATTAATTCGCGTCTAGATGATCTTTAAATAACTCACTTAACTCTAGCTTCTAGATATTTAGACTTCCTTTGAGCTAATGTGAAGAACAAAACGTTTCTAGACTTTTGTTGACTAGAGTGAAAATTTCTCAAAATGATTTGCCATCACACAGTTAAACTTCGAGATTATGGGTTTGTTTGATGACAAAATTAGTCCCTTAACTTTTCAAAATGTTAAATCGGCAAAAATTCTCAAAATGATTTGTCATCACACAGTTAAGTAGACTACTAAAAGTACATGTATTCTTTAAAAACTAAAGAGTAAATTATGTTTTTGGCCCATGAGGTTTGACCTATTTAATCCTTTCATTCCAAAAAAATATTTTTAACATATCAAACCTGGTACTTACATTTCTATAACCATTTAATCCTTAATACTAGCCCTATTAAAATTTTCTATTAAATATAAGAGTATTTTAGTCTTTTTAAACCTAAGGGACTATTTATGTAAATAACTAAGATTGTTTTGTTAACTTGGATCGACTCCTACTGCTTCAGCTTTGATCTTGTTGTGACTCAAGAACACATCAATTTTGCATAAGACTATGCGACACTTTTTATTTAATTAGAACTTGAAAAAATTGAATGATAATTACAAAGGACCTATCCTCTATTTATACTAAACTATTACTTGCTAAACAAGAATTCTAAACAGACTCAAATACTACTACTCAAAAGATGAACATAATCTTTAACTAAAAAATTAATTAGTATTGTAATCGTATCCCAAGTCCATGACCACATGCTTTCTTCTACCGACATTGATTGGTATTAAACTTTCCACATGTTTAACAGTTGAAGGGCTACTATGTAATATTTATTATACTCGTAATGATATTTACTATTGTTATTGTTAGAGGTACTATTTTGGAATGACAACCACTCTAGTATACAATAACCACTTTCATCTAATTACAATAACAACCCATCTACTATTCTAAACTTGTTCTAATTAACTTAACAATCTTACTTGAGGAATCTTTAAGGCATTCAAATCTAAGTTACATCAAGTACAAGTTCAACCCTCAAACTTGCAAGGTGAATTCATATGTTTTTTTTTTATATATTTAAAAGTTTCTTACATATATGTAGGTTATGTGTAGGTAAAAAAACCTACACATGAATTACATATATGTAGGAATGTATATAAATAAAATTTGTTCATGTTTTTTTATTTGAATTTCATGAAAAACGAATAAACAATACATTTATATAATTTTCTTATATTTTAAAATCTTTTAACATTAAAAAAGTGAATGATTCATTTTATTTTATGTATTCTTACAATATTTAGTGTTTTGAATTGAACCCTCCCATATATAACTAATATCAATAATATCAGTTTTACTTGTGATGTAATTTATCTTCTCTTTTGAATTTTGATACGAAAGGAGTCTTATATTAAAATTGGAAGAAAAGACCATTACACCGATTCTAGAAACATGCGTCATTCAATGGTATATGTGTATGTAAGATGTGGTCACCAACATACATATTTAAATAAAAATACATTATTTATACATGCGTGTATAAAATGTAAATATAAATACAAAAATTATTAATTGCCATATGTATCGAAATAGTTGTTATAATTTTTATTTAATATTATTATTGAAACACATATCTATATCTATACTATATAATAAAAAAAATTATGGGGACACATGTCACTCTCTGGTCACTCCTCAACTTTATTTTTTCGCATCTCTTTCCTATTAAATATTTTTTTTTATCACTCCTATTAAATAATAATATCAAATAATAATCTTTATATTAATAAATAAAATTTTATGGACACGTGTCACTTTCCGGTTAATTTGTATTTTTTAGATTTTTAATATAAATTTAATTACAGATACTTATTATTTAATTATAAATAGTTCAACCGATACCGGTTTATTCAACCCGTGTATTACACGGGTTTTTAAAAATATAAAAATTTTATTACTAACTATATAACATTTTATTTATTCAAACCGTGTAATACACATGATTTTAACCTAGTATATAAATATATAGTATAACTTCCTCTACAAAGACCCAAGACTTTAAAAAGTCTAGAAAGAAATTTAAGACACAAGATTATTGGGTTTTGTGTAGGGGTGTAAACGAGTCAAACCGGCTCGCGAGATACTTTAGATCGGCTTGCTAAAAACTCGAATCGAGCCGAGCTCAAGTCTAAAAATAAGCTTGTTTAATAGACGAGCCCGGGCCCGAGCTTCACTAATCGAGCTCGAGCCGGTTTGCTAGCCTAAATGAGCCTCCTATTTATATAATTTTTTAATTAATATATTAAATATATATTTATAAAATAATAACTAGTATATATTAAATTATGATAAAAATAACTTAAATAATATATATTAGACTAAATTACAGAAAAACAACCTTTAAGTATATACCAAATTATATACACAGACCTTAATCTTCCCTAATTACACTGGACAACCTTTATCTATATGGTTTGTATCAAGTTATTACCTTTAGACTAACCGACGTTAGATTTTTCAGTTAAATGACATGTAAATGACTAATTTACCCTTCATTCTTATATTATCAAATTAATACATACATATATATATATATATATACAGAGAGAGATATATGTGTGTGTGTATATATATATTACTCTCTCAAGCTCTGTAACAAGTAAAAGCTACACCACCGCAGTCACCAACCGATGGTCGGGATTAACAAATTAACCATCACCCGCCCGCCCCTTTACCTCTTAACCGATAAGTTTCTAGCCTCTCTTCCTACCCTAGTCTCCTCTTACTCTCTCTCTCTCCCTCCCTCTCCTTTCCATCGTCTACACATACACATACCATCACCCTCCCACCGTCGGTCGGCCGGAACAACCGAACCCCCTCTGCCTCCCTCTCTGTTCTCCGACTTTCCCCTCTGCTCAACACATCCACTCCTAATTTGGTTCTCATTTGAATCGATTTCATTTTGGATTTGGATTTTGCCCACTGATTGTAAGCTTCTATATTTAGGTTGAAGCTTACAAACGATTTGGGTTATTGGCCGATTGTAAGCTTCTGTATTTCGGTCAAAGCTTCTGTATTTTTGGATTTGGATTTTTGCCTACCAATTGGGTTATTGGTCATTTTGGATTTGTACCGCCGGCCAAAAACCCGTCGATTTCATTTTGGATTTGAATTTTGTCAATTGAATGTAATCTTTTTGAAGTATGAGAATTTGATTTGTAGGTTTTGGGTTTTTGTTTAGGAAGAAGGCATAATGGATGGGGCCCACAATGCTTTTGAATTTTTTTTATTCTATAATAGTAAGGGTAATTTGATCGTTTATAAAAAACTAACTGAAAAATGTAACATCCGTTAGTCTAAAGGTTATAATTTGATACAAACCATTTAGATAAAGAGTGTCTAGCGTAATTAGTGAAGATAAAGGTCTGCGAGTGTAATTTAGTATATACTTAAAGGTTGTTATATATAAAAATTATAATAAAATTTATATAAAAATAATTATAAATATATATAAATTAATTAATAAATAATAAACGAGCCGAACTCGAGCTTGAAAAACTATCCTTGAGCCAAGCCCGGACTTTAGAAATAGAGCTCGAATCGAGCCGAGCACGAGCTCGCAGCAAGTTAAACGAGCCGAGCTCAAGCCTAGTCAAGCTCGGTTACACCCCTAGTTTTGTGGTTGAGATTGATGCGTTGACATAATTGTAAATATTTGTAAATTAGATTTCATCAGACATGCCCGGTCAACAATATTGAAGACCTCAAGCGAAAGGAAAAAATGTGAGCCCTTTTTCAGATTTCATAATTAAAAACGTCAATGTGGTGTCGCCATTTGATTTTGTGCCACCTAAAGAGGTGGTGATTAATTGTGGCTCACGAAAATTACTTCAAAGTCGAGAGCAACACTAGGAACTTGTGGCCAGAAACCATAGATGCAACTTCTTCTTTAGTCTCAAATTGGTTAATTATTTTAGTCTTGCTTTGCATGCTTAGAAGGTCACTGATGTTTGTGGTCTTTTTTTTATGAATTACTTTATTAATTTTGCATCCTAAATTGACTTGAATTGCGTCAAAAAATCAAACAAAGATAAATATTAAGATTAACACAAAAGTAAAATAAGGACCTGAAATGTTCTTCCTGATGTACCAAAATCACGAATTCGCTAACGAGTTCGCACAGGCAAGTTGAGCAAGAAGTTCTTCGAAGTCCAATTAAATTGAAGGACTAATTAGTTGAAATTTCAATCTTTCATTATTTCATTGCAGAATAAATCCACCCTCTGGATCAACCAATTTCATTGTTCAAGAAGAGAGCAGGAGGTGACAATTCAATTTTCAAAATATTCTATTCAATTTCATTCTTGTTGCTGCCGCCCATTCGCTTTATTTTTGTTAATAAATTCATTCTGATCCGCCCAACAAAAGTCCAATGTATGTGATTTTTTTTTACAAAAACGGAGGCCCGGAGATTTTGGTGGCTCTAAGCCCCTTGCTTTACCTCCTTTGCCCATTGGGCTGCCATCAGGAGGAGGCAAGAAAGAGAAGATTTAACCAAAAAACTGCACATGCTAGTCACATTTCATTTCTTTTTTTTTTTAAACGTTTATACCTTTTTTATATGTCATTATTTTTTTTTTAAATTATCCCGTAAAATAAAGTGTTTTTTTATCTTTCCAACGAGTAAGGCACTGATATATTAAAAAAAAGATGAACCGAGTGTTGAATGAAACTAGGCATTTTTATGGTGTTTTATGGTGTAAATAGTGTTTTTAGTCTGTACCCAACATCAAAATTTGTGTTTGAAAAATTGTTCTTTTCTTTTTCCGCTACTGTCCAACCAAATACCAAACGATATAAAGCGTTTTTTTCTTTTCGCTACTGCACAACAAAATTCGTCCCTCGATTGCAGCAACTACACAAGAAACGTAACTATGATTATGTCCTTCGAATTCGTCACTCCTGACCCAGATGGTTTTGAACATGGTGTTTTAACATTTTACAAATCATCTGCGTTTTATGAAGTAAATAGTGTTTTGTAGTCTGTTCATGGTGTTTTAACATTTTACACGTGGTATTTTACACTTAAACGTCAATCTACATATGGTGTTTTACATGTTTTTTGCGTTTTATGTTTATGACGTTTTAAGTCTGCACATGGTGTTTTTACTCTTTACATGACGTTTTAACATTTTATACACAGTGTTTTTACAATTAAACGTCAATCTACACATGGTGTAAATAATGTTTTATACTTAACGACGTTAATGTCACAACCACAACACGCGTTACAAAGTTCGTAACACGCAAGCTTAATTATGTGTGTAATCACGTTAATGTCACCGTGCAGCCACGTCGCAACGCGCATGTCCTCTTTTGCATCCCCCAAGTTAAAAACTTTAATAATTTTTAAAATATAGATAAGAATATTACAATAGTGTTTGTAAGTCAACCAACCCCCGAGTTATAGGTTAACATTCACTTGAAAAGCAAAGTGGACGATGAGCAAAATTCAAAGGTATCGGAAGGTATACATTCATATGTGACACTAAATTACAAATGAAAATCTATAACACCACAATTCCAACTACAATTAGCATAAGAAACACGAGTCCCTCGTCCTTGATGTGTCTCTGTCCCTGTCCCTGTCTTCAAGGCCTCGCACAAAAGACCTTATGGCTAGGTGCTCGGATGCATATGTCATGAAAGATGCAAATACTAAACCTCCTACAACCATCAAACCTAACCTGTTGATGCAAAATAACAAACATCAAACTCCCTGTTACTGTTATGAAAGGTGTAGTAAAGAAGTTGAGTTTGTACGCGTGTTTTGGAGATAATGCGCGATCAGATCAGAATCAAGTTGTAAAAGTGACGCGTGTTTTAGAAAATTCTGATTATTTAAAAGAAATAATACATAAAATAACAAAAGATGTTTTGAGAGAGAAAGATACAGAGTTTGTGAATGGAGATAGAAGTCTCTTGAAATAGGTTACAAGAAGGGGTAAATAAGTAATTATGTTTTTAAAAGATAATTTCTTGGACTCTCCAAAATAATATAAGGCAGAATATGTTATTCAAAGATTAGAATTGATTATCAATTCCAAAATGCAAATTCAAACACAAAGTAATCATGAAAGTACCTTGAAAACAAAGCTGTAATCCCTAAAATACAAGGCACAGAAGGGGTCGCGATGGCCAAAAACACCATTCCTAGCCCATAATACCACGTTGCTGTGTCACAAGACACTTGTCGCTGATGACCTACAAATCAAAACAAGATTGACGTTTTAGGGTGAAACTGCATTATAAAGGCGGTCGGGTAATGGGTCAAGATAGGACTGGTCAGGTTTGCCTGAATTACATTTAATCCAAAATTTTATTGACAGATGGTGTGGAATCATATTATTTCGATAAAAAATTTCTATGCATTAGAAAAACAGTTTCAGCACCTTTTTGCCCCATTCGACCTGTAACTATGAATGACACATTCATAAGCAAACAGGTCAAAATTGCCACATGTGTTGAATGAACCTTAAATAGAGAATGAACCTTTTTCAGAATCATAATCTAAAGATCCGGACCGAGAGGATGATCCTCCTTGATTAGCTACCATTTTCCCCCATTTATATATTAATTGTAAATAACTGCCAAAAAGTAGGAAAAACCCTGTAAAAGTCCACTCGTACACCAGAAGCAACCCGGTCCATGGCTTTACTTGCCTAGGTACAACTGAACCACCAATTGCAAGAGCCACCAATGCAGCCAAGAAACAGAAGAAAATAGAGACCCCACCAAGAAAAGCAGGCACCTTTGCATGTGCGGCATTTGAAAACTATATAAAACAATTTTATTAGAAATTTTACCAAATGTATATGTGATATTGAATAATCAGGATAAGGAATCTTTATTTTAATCTTGAATAATCCGGTTACCTTGCAGCTTATATAAAATTGAATCAAAAGTACAATTTGTTTATTGTGATTCAAACAACCCACTATAAATAACCAAATTTAAGAATCCAAAACCTAGGAAGAGAGACCTGTTGACTAGAATTGATGGTAGATGAAGATACTGCAGAATATGAGAGAGAACCTCCTGATTTGAATTTGTAGTATATCTGTCGGGCATGATCACATAAAGAACGTGTCTGAACCAAACATACAAAATAGATCAAGATTTGGACAACAAGGATATAAATTATTAAAAAATATAAAAAGAGTAGCAGATCTAAAAATACCAACCTGAAGAAAAGAACGGTAGTAACAGAAAAGTAAAGTGAATACTGGAAGCAGGAAAAGGAATTTGACTAGAAATTCATCATGAGGATTTCTACCTCCTCTGGTTCCTGGAAGAGTTTCCTCTAGTTGATCTCGGATATTCTGTCCATCATCAAACATAAAATATTCATATATTATAATTTATCTCTAACGGTTCCAAAAGAAAAAACCAAACAAAAATCACTAAAGTCGTCCAAAGTTATATATTTTTAAAGCCTAAAACCTCCAAAATCATTTGATCTATATTGACAGAACAATATAACTTCTGTAATCATATTTGACGGACTAAAAAGTTACTGAAAATATAAAAGCATGGGATAAAAATTGTTTTGGGTCAACTCAACTACAAGAATATAAATATAATTATAAATATAAGAAAATACCTGCCACACGTCCACAGGTTTTACAAGCCAGGATGTCCACCAATCCCATGGTTTAAGAGGGCCAAGTGTATAGTGAATAACACGGAGTTCTTTCTCGTCCACCATCCACTGCATATGAGACATATTTATTAAATCTATGTAGCAATCTTTTAGAAACATAATACTAAGATTGCCTAAATTGTTTACGATTAAGAATGTAAAAGACTATCCAAGTTAAGAACATAGTAAAAATATCCTTAAAGGACTACTTACCTTGTTAGCAAGCATGTAAAGTCCAACATCTGCATTATAGAGAGTAGAAAGTCTCTCCATCTCTGGAACTGGTCTAGATTTGACTGTTTCGAGAGAAATACTAGGGTCAAATACACGTGCACTCTCGAATCCAGCATAATATGTGTTAAGAAAACCCTGGTCACCTAAAAAAGCAACAAGAATATGTCAATGGAGAAACAGGGAAGTTAATGATAAAAATTGCTATAAAAAATAACAATATGAAAGATACTAGATTATTGTTCCATGTTGTTACACGGGCACCTTTAAAAAGCAAACCAAACTTTTACACCCATACCCATTTTTAGTTTAAATCAAATATAAACACAAAAACGGCATATTGATTTGTTATCAGATTAGAGGGATTTTCTTTGCTTTAATATATATTGCATCATAGGTTTAAAATGAGTAACAAACAAACAACATACCCAGCAAAATCCCACTCAAAGAGTAGGGTCTAGGGAGGGTGAGATGAGGGCAAACCTTACCGCTATGACTTACAAGTCCCTAAGGCTAAGTAAATAAGACGAAAGGACACGTAAGACTACAGGGCCACCTGCAACTAAGGGCAAATCAAGAACAAGGCTAGCATCAACACCTGCGACTAAAGGCAACCTAAAGGTAGCCTAAGTGAACTACCAGTCCAGCTGCAATCCCTTACCAAAGGCCAAGCCTATACTCATCCCTAGAAATCCCTAACCGAGTAACACTTAACTAGAAATACTACACCTAACAATTGTTAATGTTTGTGTCTTAAATTTTTACATTGTTTAAACGATTCAATGTAAATGATTAATTACCAGATTTATATATTAGTCTCATCTTTTTTTCTTATAGGTGCTGGTGTACGCCACGAGACAATAATCTAGTAGACATATATATAAGTAATCACCATAAAAATTCTATAATATTGTTATTTAAAGTGTAATTTCATGCATATTAAATTGCATATACCTTCTACCATGAATATTTAGATATCTTTTAGGCAATATGATAAGAAATGCAAAACTTACTGAAAAGTTCAAGTAAAATGGATAGGGTGTAAACATTAGGTGTTCTTTTATTATTGCATAATGCAAGGGGTGTGATGAAAAATAATTGCATTAGATATATATTTGATATGCTTAGTAAAAAATAATGTAAACATCATTAGTATTCAATTTTTGGTCCATTTAAAAAGGTATTGTGTGTTTTTCTGTTTCAGTTATTTAATTTTTAATTAGTTTTACATCTATATGTCTTTTGTTATCCGTAGATTAAGATAACATATAGAAAACGCCTAACTTGTAAAACATAAATCGAAGATATATAAGGGTGTAAATGGTACGTTTTGTGTTACTTACTACGTGATGGAAGGGTTAAATAGAATTTAAAGGAACTGAAACATGAATATGCTAACTAAATGACAAGTGTAACCTCTTTCATTCTTGTTTTATACACACACACATACATATCTATTTGTGTGTGTGCACTGAAGAATTGGGGGCCAAACCCTATATCAGGGGCTAGGTTGAGTTCAATTTGGTTGGTTTCCTAAATCATGCATTACCCTTGGCAAATACACATGGCTGCTAGAGGACAATCATAACGTCTCAAATCACCAAATGATTTGTAAGTAACATCTTTTACCAAGATGAAAAACTAATAAATTATCTTCAGATAAGAAGAAGTATGCATGCCATAAAAACAATAGTATACAATCATTACACAGCTTTCCTCTAATGAACCAGAAAGATAACATACACTCCCTAATCCCAAAGAGTTGCAGCAACGTCACATGTTAATTGCAACGCCATCGTTTATGGGAACTTTGAAGCAATTTTCCCTTTTGCCTAAATCATTATTTAAAAAGATCATACCTCCAGTATAAGAATACAAAGTTGTCACTTTGCTGACCATGTCATTGAAAAGCTCTTCAGATGGTTCGACTACCATAACACCCGAGTTGAGCCTCTCAGAATGCTTTAAGTTGGCGCAAAATTTTCCACATTTGAATAAATCATCGATATTCTTAACCACAATTGTATCAGCATCAAGGTACACCACTGCAGTAATAAAGAATATTTCAGAGACCTTGACAAATTTAGGCCACGTCATAAAGCAAACAATCAAGATTATAAACTGTGAAAATTTTAAACAGGATTAAATAATTAATTTTAAACAAAGCTTATCCTAAAAAAAGGAAAGAACACAGGAGCAGGAGGCTTAAATGGCAATATACCTCTGAGTGATGAGCCATTTTTTAATCCTTTCTGTTTTTAAACTTCTTTTTAACCTTTTTAATTCTCTTCTGTTTATAACAGCATTGATTACATGTTTTTATCTATCTTACTAAAAACAATAAATAAATACTTCCCAAACTGCCAAACCGGTTTTCGTTGATTTGGAACACTAACTCGGTCAGTTTGGTTTGGGAAAAAGTCAAGCGATCTACTCTTCTGGCAAGTATACATACATATCTGTCACATGACCTACTTATAAAAATGATTTGTATTAATTTACTTATATATTATATATCCCTAGCGTCCTATCCATGCTGAAATCTAAATTTTGTTAGTCCAATCATCAGGTGTTATGTGTGATCATAGTTTTTAGGAAATCGTTTTCCTTAAACTCATAAATGATTAGCCATTCAACTTATTGAAAACAGTAGTGTTACCTTTTTTGTACTCAGTCATGTTAAATATCTTCAGCTTCGTGTACACACCCCAAAACCTTGTCGGTCGAACTTGATTAGGGTTTTGCAATAGACTGATTGGCGTCACAATCCAGCCATCAGCCTGCACAGATAATCCCAAAAAACGTACTTAGAGTGTGGTGATATGATTAAAAAGAAATAATGTCAGCTGTAAATACACAAAACAAAATTTCCTACGCATAACTTGGGAACATCATACACTCGCATACTTCATTTTCACATCATTGTTTAAAACTGATATACGGCAACCCCCAATCATACCATTGTGTTGCAAACATTCTTTCTTTTCTTAAAGAGATAGAGTAGCTATTAAGGGATAGAATGTGTGTTTATTAACGTGTTTATTATATGAAAAGTCATTATGGTGAGCTGGTGGTAACTTTTGATGGTTCCCATGGTAATTTCTTTTAAAACTCTCCTTTTTCTCCTGAACTTCTGCAACAGAGTATATGCAGACCCTCCAATAAACGTCCAGCTCTATGATCACAGTAGCATCTATCTCATAGGACATCACTAAGATATAGCTGATGTAACTAGAGGTGGGTGGTTGAGCCGAAGTATCATTTTGTTGAAATCTTTAACCTTCTTAAAAAACTTAGTTTCAAATATGATTACAAAAACTATAATATTTCGATAGTAATTTAATATTTTGAATAAATAACTTATTTAAAGATTGGGTTGGACACCTTACGACCTGTTAGGCCCATTTTCATGTTAACTAACTTCTTTGATTTGTTAGAGACAAAATATAACCAACATGGTCGCGCAATTTTAAACAAATAGCATGCAATTGCATAGTGGTTGTATGTCCTTTGCCACCTCCCCCAACATGGTCGCGCAATTTTAAACAAATAGCATGCAATTGCATAGTGGTTGTGTGTCCTGTTGCCCTTAGTCACTTTATCATAGAGAAGCAGTAAAGGGCTTCATGGCAAGAAAAGATGATTAAATATTTTCAATAAAGAACTCACCAGTCATATCATAATGTTATAAACATATCTAATATCATAATAATTTAGGATTAACACACATCAATATGATCCTACCATTCCAATAATTTAAGAATTATAAATATGAGATTCATAACTTGAAGAAAACATGGATTAAAATAAATCACAAGAGTTAGGAAAAGATGATATACCTTGAGAAGCTTCTTAGCGTAGTTTGAAACGCCATCGGAGACTAAAACGACCATTTCTCTTGTCGTTTTGGTATCCCGGATTGACTTTCCGAGAACACGAACTCCAAGCACGAATTCATCACCATACAAAAGAGTTACATACGCTTCTTTAGAGGATCCAGAAGCAGGAGCTGCTTGTGCATACTGATTGAGAGCTAATAAAAGAATCAATCCAAGCCCTAGACTCAATTTCATCTTTTCGGAATCTAATAAGAGAAATTCCAACAGATCGGAAGCGGATTTGAGACGAATTATCAGATTTTGGCAATCATAATCATCAAATCAACTGATAGATTATGTAGAAGAGGGTTTATGATAAGATTTGAGCAATTTTTGGGGGTTTGAAAGGGGTTTGATGATATTTCCACTGGCCTGCGACCGGGAGAAGCGTCAAAAGTGGCAACTCCGTTGTTTTCTCGGATATTCGTTTTCCAGGTACACCACGATCCGATCCGATCCGATCTGGTCTTCACGTGCCAATTTTCATAATCAACCTTTAGTTAGCAATACAGTAGGTTAAAGTACCGTATTTTACAAGGGTTAAATGATAAATATATAATACTTAGATTATTTATTTATATGGAATTAAACAGTAAAAAAATCATAACTTTATTTCACAAGTCTAAAACACTTAATATTCAAAATTACTTCGTTTTGCCAGTAATACACGTCCGGTCTCACTGCATTATTCGAAAGCGTCGCACAGGACTAACATTATATCTGAGGTAACGTTCCCATCCAAAACCTTTAAAGAACTCTCTTCTAAAACGCATATATAAAGTACAAAAGAAGATCAAAAGTTTTGGAGCAAAAGTACGATGCTTTGCTTTATATTTCATAAAGGATATGATGTGCGTTAATGCATGTCATAGAGCAATACCAAAACAAGGAACTTTTGGTCATGTGTGAGGACAAGCATGTGCTTATTCTTCACCAGGTCAACCAGAATAATAAATAAATAAAAGAAAATAAGAGAAATGAAATTAAAAAGAGAAAAGAAAGGGATGAGAAGTAAAAAAAAGAAAATTAAGGAGATCAAATAAATGGAGGAGAAAAGAAATATATAATGTAATTTCATGTTTCAGAAAAAGAAATTAGAGATTTTATGTCTTTTCTTTCATTTATTTTCATTTTAAAAGAAAAGTCGGAAGAGAAAATTATTACCAATCTTTCATTCTTTTCTTTTTAATTCCTTACACTAAAAAAACTAATGAACATAAATTTTTTGAATTCCTTTCCACTATGTTCCGTTAAAAAATTTAGAAATACAAGTTTTTTCCGATTTTCTCCGTATTCTTTTTACTTCTCTCTTTTAAAAAAAAAAAAAAAAAATTGGAAACACTCTTCATCCATAGCCCAATACCCTTTGTAAGAGCCCATATTATTTTAGGCCAATGCATACAAATTGATGTGATCAAATCCGACACTGCTAATCGCCTAATCGGTTTCTACTCTTCCCCTTTGGAATTGGATTGTCACCCTCGTTTGGAAACCCTAAGTCTCAATCGCTCTTCTCCGTTAACGGTAAGTCCTCTGTCGTTGATTCCATTCCGATAATCTAAACAGAATCACGATACAGATCCACATGAATTAGGGCTTTTTCTTCATCACGATTGAGGGGTGACAACATCTGACCTGCGAAGATGAGGATTATGATCAAGGGAGGTGTTTGGAAGAACACCGAAGATGAGATCCTCAAGGCTGCTGTTATGAAATATGGTAAGAATCAATGGGCTCGTATCTCTTCATTGCTCGTTCGCAAATCCGCCAAACAGTGTAAAGCTCGCTGGTACGAATGGCTCGATCCTTCTATCAAAAAGGTACGGTAGTCTGTTCATACTTGTTCTTATGTTGGAGGTTGCCCTAATTTCTAATGACTGTAATATTGTTATGTTGTCAATATGAATTTAGAGCTCTGGATTAAGAACAATAAGTAAACAATTAGTGTTGTTATCTTGTGGTTCTAAAAACTCATATAAATTCATTTCGTAAAACTCATTTTTACAAAATGTCTCGCTAATAAATGGATTCTGAAACTGGAACCATAAACAGGCCACCGAAGTTGCTTGTCAATGATTTGAACATGTGGAAGATTAGGGTGGAGGAATTTCTTGGATTCTATTACTTCAATCTTTGGAGATGCGTTCAAGAAGGACCTCATATTCCTATGACCACTGCTGTTGATAAAAATGATGTGTCAATATGAATTTAGAGAAGTTATATATATTTGTAAGATCTACTTGACATAGCATGGTCTCTAAACATTTGGGCATAGTTTTGGATCCATACTATCTTTAAGAACACAATTATGTTTACTCACACTAGACTGATGTAGAAATTTGAATAGTTTTCTTACTTCGATATGGATAATGAGATGTACCATTCAAACAGATTGAAGTACAAGCATAATTGTATGGCATACAACTGTTTTAAAAAACTTAGCTTGGAAGTCAAAGTTTCCCATGTGGATTGTGTTCAATTTTTGAAGTCAAATTGGTTTTTAATAATCCAAACTATGATTCATTGGCTGATAATAATCTAAACTAACAGTTTGACCGGTGATAATTCCAACTTTCGCTTTTGTCATCAATGATGGTCCCATTAGCATAATCATCATATCTTTACACTCGATTCCCACTCTATTTCGCTTATACGTTTCTCCATTTCATTTAAAATCGTCATCTTGAGCGAAAATAACTATAAATTGAGTGTAAATCTATGATGATTATGCTACTGGGACTGCCATTGACAACAAAAGTGAAAGTTGGGATTATCACCAGCGAAACTGTTAGTTTGAATTATTATCATATATGAGTCATAGTTTGGATTATTAAAAAGTATTGTTACTGGAAGGAGGTTTATGTGTGATTTTGAGAAAGTGTTTTTGCTTGTTTACAAGTAATGGGTTGCTAGGTGAAAGGACCTTGAATTTTCTCATTAATATTTCTTTCTTGTAAACAAAGAAGCTTAAAAATGGCACCTTTCATTCAGTTTTAATCTTTATGAAACAATCTGACTTCTTTTTAATAATCTGTACAGACTGAGTGGACCAGAGAAGAAGATGAGAAGCTGCTTCATCTTGCTAAGCTGATGCCCACTCAATGGAGAACTATTGCTCCAATTGTGGGCCGTACTCCTTCTCAGTGCCTCGAGCGTTATGAAAAACTTCTTGATGCTGCCTGTGCAAAAGACGAAAATTACGAGCCAGGCGATGATCCAAGAAAACTGCGGCCTGGAGAGATTGACCCAAACCCAGAATCAAAGCCAGCCCGTCCTGACCCTGTTGACATGGATGAAGATGAAAAAGAAATGCTTTCAGAAGCTCGAGCTCGTCTAGCCAATACCCGTGGAAAAAAGGCGAAACGGAAGGCCCGAGAGAAGCAACTTGAAGAAGCTAGAAGGCTTGCTTCTTTACAGAAAAGGAGAGAATTAAAGGCTGCTGGGATTGATAATAGGCACAGGAAGAGGAAACGAAAGGGAATCGATTACAATGCTGAAATCCCGTTTGAGAAGAGGCCTCCACCCGGTTTTTATGATGTCACTGATGAGAGTTCTGTAGTTGAACAGCCAAAATTCCCAACAACCATTGAAGAACTGGAAGGTGAAAGACGGGCTGACAAGGAGGCCCGTTTGAGAAAGCAAGATATTGCAAGGAACAAAATTGCACAGAGGCAAGATGCTCCAACGGCTATACTTCAAGCAAACAAAATGAACGATCCCGAAACTGTTAGAAAAAGGCCCAAAATGAACCTCCCGACACCACAAATTCCAGATTATGAGTTGGAACAAATTGCAAAGTTCAGTCTTCCTGCTCTGAATGAAGAACTCTCGGAAGGAAGTCGGGCTACACGTGCACTTTTAGCTGATTACACTCAAACCCCACACCAAGGAATGACCCCTCTAAGGACCCCACAAAGAACACCTGCTGGAAAACAAGATGCTATTATGATGGAGGCTGAAAATCAAGCCAGATTAAGACTATCTCAAACACCGTTACTCGGTGGTGAAAATCCTGATTTACATCCATCAGATTTTTCAGGTGTCACCCCTAAGAAAAAGGAAATTGAAACACCAAATCCCATTTTGACACCAATGTCGACCCCAGGAGGCATGGGTATGACACCTAGGCTTGGAATGACACCAAGAGATGGCCATTCTTTTGGGGTTACTCCTAAAGGAACTCCATTAAGGGACGAGCTTCATATTAATGAAGAAATGAAAATGCATGATAGTGGCAAACCTGAGCTTAGAAGGCAAGCGGACTTGAGACAGAATTTACGGGCCGGTTTGACTGGTCTTCCCCAGCCCAAAAACGAGTATCAGATAGTGGTCCAACCCGTTCCAGAAGACAGTGAAGAACCCGAGGAGAAAATAGAAGAGGACATGTCTGACCGGATTGCCCGAGAGAAGGCTGAAGAGGATGCTCGACAGCTGGCTTTACTTAAAAAACGGTCAAAAGTATTGCAACGGGAGCTTCCTAGACCGCCAGCTGGCTCACTGGACCTTATTAAGAAATCTTTAATAAGAGGTGATGAAGATAAGAGTTCTTTTGTTCCACCTACTTTGATCGAACAGGCTGATGAGATGATAAGAAAAGAACTTTTGTCTTTACTTGAACATGATAATGCTAAATATCCTCTTGATGACAAGGAGAAAAAGAAAGGAAATAAACGTGCTTCGGGGAAATCCGTTTCTGTTCCCGTCATAGAAGAATTCGATGAAGATGAACTCAGAGAGGTAATTTTATAGTTATTTTGTTTTATAAAATATTATTCATTTGAGAAAATTATTGACTGATCTTGCTATAAATCAACATACAGGCAGATGAAATGATAAAAGAAGAGGCGAATTTTGTGCGGGTGGCAATGGGCCACGAGGAAGAGGATATTGATGAATTTGTTGAAGCACACAAAACATGCTTAAATGATATTATGTACTTTCCGACCCGTAATTCATATGGTCTTTCAAGTGTTGCTGGAAACATGGAGAAGCTTACTGCTTATCAGGAGGAGTTTGATATTGTCAAGAAGAAAATGGATGATGATACAAGAAAGGCACAACGCCTTGAGAAAAAGATTAAGCTTCTTACTGATGGCTATCAGGTTACATAAATAAGATACCCATTTTTTTCTCTCTTTAATGTTCATGTTTAGTTGCTTGTTTTCTTTATTTGAAGTGAAACCCATTCTTTATTTGAGGCAGCATGATGTGTGGGTTAGGTATTTAAAGTTTAAACAGGCTAGCTCAGATTAAGTTGATCAACAAACACTTCTTTCGTTTTTCACTTTTTTTCTTTAAGTGTTAAACTGATTATAAAACAGTATTATAAATACTTGAGTAGAAAAGTAACGGATATTTTATGCATTGAAAATAGACTTGGGCTGATCCTTAACCTGTTCAACCTATACTACTCACTTAACTAGGGGTGTAAACGAGCCGAGTCGCTTATGAGCTACTTGAGATCAATTCTCCGGAAACTCGAATCGAGCTTGAGCTTAAACAAGCCTAAGCCTGCCCGAGATCGAGCCTCACATATATCGAGCTCGAGAGCCTAAACAAGCTTTTATTTATGTAGTTTTTATTTATTGTATTAAATAATTGTTTATATAATAATTTATATTCTTTACAAAATTATGATAAAAGTAATTAAAAAATTTATGTTATATATAAAAGTTATACTTACAAGTATATATAAAAATACTTATAAAAGTTTATGAATTAAATAATTAATAAATAATAAACGAGATCAAGCTCTCTTAAGTTAAACGAGCCAAACTTGGGCTTGACTCGATTCGGTTACACCCCCTATACTTGACCCATTAATGCTCTAGTTACATTTTTTGATTCGATTGATTAAAACACAAACCAAAATCAACCACTGAAGCACATTGGCAAAAAATATGCCATAATAATTTCACACTTTGAACAAATTCTATCTAAAAGGTCGCCACCAGACATGATGGTGATGAGTTTTGCAAATTTTATTGTGAATTTTTTAAACATTTCTCTAATTAGTTGTTAATTACAAACAGATGCGGGCTGGCAACATCTGGTCTCAAGTTGAGGCGACCTTTAAGCAAATGGACACAGCTGGAACAGAATACGAGTGCTTTCAAGCTTTACAACGACAAGAAAAGTTGGCAGCATCAAACCGTATAAATAGCATCTGGGAAGACGTACAAAAGCAAAAAGAATTAGAGAAAACTGTACAGAACCGTTATGGTGATCTGCTTGTTGAGCAAGAAAGGATCCATAACCTCATGGAGAAGTACAGACAAGAAGCAAAAAAGCAAGAAGAAACCTTAGCAGCAAACATAGAAGATGCAAAAATGGCTGAAGCGGAGTTAGAGCCACAGGCTCCTGAGCAAGTTGATGAAGCAAATCAATCGGTTGATTCCAGTGAAATGATCAAACCAGCCTCGACTGATGCAGAGGACTCGGTATCTGCTGATAAGGTGGATGATGAATCTTGTAATGACCCGAGAGATGACAATGGCCATCCTGCCATTGATGTGCCTGAAAGCAACAGTGAGGTTGATGCCGTTCAAACTGTTGAGCCCACAAATGAACCCGAAACCCCGAAGGTAGATGAGCCCTGAAGCTAGTTGTTTATCTCTTTGCCTGCAAGCAGGATTCTGTCACAAAGATAAGAGAGTTTTGTTTCTGAAGAGAATGTTTTAAATGTATTGGTATTTTGATTTTATGTGGCATGCTATATGTTTCTGAAGAGTATATTTTAAACGGCTTTGAATGCTTCAAAATGCTTAATTTGGTTGAAAACCTAAACTAAAGCTGGTCTATTTGGTTTAGTGTTGCATGTTTGACTGATCATCTTTTTCTGTTTGTAAGATCCAGTCACATCTTGATTTTTAAAATTTCTCAAGAACCTTTCAAATCTTATCTAAATTGGTTCTAAATCTGGCACTCTTTCCATTATAATTTGATAAAAGCATTCCAGTTATGTATAGACTAGTTCTGTTGAATCTCATGAAAACTATCGTGTCTATAGATTTGAAACCGTACCTTCAAAACTGGGCAACAACATGACGTAAAACTCTTGTAAAATAACAAAAAAAAATGTGGTTTTTCTTTCATTTGTTTAAAACAATGACGTGATAAATACCTTTGTTAATAACGGTATTGGGTGTTGTCCTTTACATCCTTTACATATTTTCTTTCTTCTACATCAATGACACATCAGATTTATCATTCAATTCCTAACTTGAATAATACTTTTGTTTCATCTCCCTCCTCCCAACCTTTGGTTTCAATTCCTAACTTGAATAATACCTTTGTTAATAACGGTATTTATCACGTTATTAACAAAAGTAACCGGTGGTTGGGAGGAGGGAGATGAAAGGCCGACGGTGTTACTTTCTCTTAAGTTTCGATTTTGTAACACATCAGATTTATTTTTATTAGTACTAAGGGCATTTAGATAATTTCAATCAAACTTAAGAGAAAAACAACACAAGTTAGTCTTAATACCCAATATTGTTACAAAATCGAAACATAATGCCCATACATGTAACTTAAAACCTTTAGTATCCATACCGGTTACTTTTCGCAAACCACTTGGACTATACATATAATTAACTTTTATCTTTAATTTGAGTATAATATTGTTATACATTTATTATAAAAAAAACGATTTAAAAAAATGTAGATGTCCTGTGCGTATAACATGCGCAATTATCATCGTATAACATGCGTAATTATCATCGTATGTAATTAAAAAATAGGTTGTGTAACTATAAACATAGGTTGCGAAATTATCAACACATGCTGCGTAATACAAAATAGGTTGCATAATTATAAACATTTTTGCGTAGTTATAAAATAAGTTATGCAATTATAAACATAGGTTGCGTAATTATTAAAATACATATATAATTTCAACAGTGAAAATATATTATATATATAAAGGGTGGATCAAATAAGAAGATGATTTTCCCTAAGTGTCTAAGAAGGAATTTTGGCTTTTCATTTTGGTAATCAATGGTTGAGATAAAAATTTAGAAAAAAAAAAAGAGAAGTTGGGGTATTTTGGAGATAGTCACTTTTGTTGACTTTTTTTTTCAATTTCCTTGCTTTTTTTAAACTTCCACAACTTTGTAATACGACATTATTTTTTTTAAAAGTTGTAACATAAAATCAAGAATTTTTTATCTTTAATTTGAGTAACATATTGTTATATAAAAAATAACAATTAAAAAAAATAATACAAAAACTTGGTTTTTTTTCTATGTTTTTGTACTAGATTTTTTGTGTTGAAATTTTTGTACTCGATTTTTTATGCTGAAGTTTTTGTATTGAATTTTTTGTGCTGTATTTTTTCTATTAGATTTTTTGTGATGTATTTTTTTTACTATATTTTTTGTGTTGTACTTTGAGAAAACAAGTGGGTGAAAGTTTGGTTTGTAGGACCTAAATGTCTTTTAATCTTATTTATGAGGAGTGTCACATGTCATTTTCATAATCCTTCTTAGACTACTTAGTCAAAATCTCCATCTTAGGGAATTCTCCCTCTATATAGATAGATATATAAAATCCCTCTGTTAAGAGATCCTCCTTCTATATAGATAGATATATGTCTGCAAGTGGAAATATATATTATATATACGTGACTATGATGAGTTTAATATTATATACACGTGACTATGATGGGTTTAAATATATTATCAAAATTGCAATCTCATTAGATTCAAATATAAAATATTTGAGGGTTAAACCCATTTAAACGCGTTTTTAACAGTCTAATTACAAATTTACAATAATGATTAGCTAATTGATTTCAAGTCTTTAGAAGATGAAAGAAAAATTATGATATTTTTTTATAACAAAGTGATACGTTGTTTCTAACATTATGAGTTTCTATATTTTGAGTTAAAAACATTAAAATATATACTACTAGCTTAGACCCCGTGTAATACACACGGGGTGAAAAATATTAGTACATAATTTTCTTAAATTTTATTTATGTATTTTACAGGTATAAAAATGTATTACTATACATATATTAAGGATAGAAAACAAAATTCAAAATACATAAAAAATAATATATAGTTTAAAAAATACGTCAATTACTATTTAATGTAATTTGATTTTCATTTACTATTGGATTGAAAATAAAAATTATATAATTAGGTTTCAAAGTTTTTTATAATAAAAGATAATTTAAAATAAATGTGTTTTATTAGTGTAACTAGGTTAGAATCCCGTGTATTACACGGTCTGAATAAATGTAATGTTATATACGTAGTAATAAAAAATTTATGTTTTTAAAAATCCGTATATTACACGAGTTTAATAAAATTTCACGTAACAGTTATAAATTATGTTAATTTAATTTTTAAAACATTTTTTTAGCTGAGTATTAACTTTTTTTTTCTGTAACTGATAAATATCAATTCATATTAAACTTTAGAACCCGGTGTATTACACGTGTTAAATAAATGTAATGTTATATATACTTAGTAATAAAGATTTACGTATTACATATTAATGAAAAACGTTTTATAAAACAAGTTATAGATCTCATTATTATTTAATAGGAGAGAGAAAAAATAATTAAATAGATTTGTATAATTAATAGGAGAGAGAGACGGGAAAAAAAACTTAAGAATGAATGAGAGAGTGACATGTGGCACCCTAAAACCTTTATTTATTAGTATGTATAGATTAGTAATTTAGTAAAAGATATGTGTGCATTTAATAAGAGAGAGATGCGGGAAAAAAATTATGAGATTGAATATGATGATGACACGTGACATGCAAAAACATTTCTTTATTATATAGTATAGATTAGTGTCCAGCTATAATTTAGCACATACCAATCAAACGCATATTAAAATTAAATTAATTTATTTTAACTCATTTTTGGTGATTTTTATACTAATTAATAACTGTAAAAGAACTATTATAATACTATATAGGGTACTAGGTAAAAATCCTGTGTTAAATAAATAAAATGTTGTTTATTTAGTAATAAAAGTTTTATATTTTTAAAAACTCGTGTAATACACGGGTTGAATAAACCAGTATATTACATCGGTTGAATAAAATATAATGTAATTTGTTAACAAACAAATTTGTCAAAATATGTTTTTAAAAAAATGTAATTTATCGTGACAGTTCTAAGGTCTGTTAAGTTAGTTTTTAAAACATTTTTTTTCAATTGAGTATTAATTTTTTAAATTAATTGATAAATGTTAGTTCATATTAAGTTAATTTGATTGATGATATAATAACTATTTATAATTAAATAATAAGTATTCGTAATTAGATTTATTAATATAAAGATTATTATTTAATAGGAGGGAGAAATAGAAAATCTAATATTTAATAGGAGAGAAACGTGAGAAAATAAATATGAGGAGTAACCAGAGAGTGACACGTGTCCTGAGGAGATTTTCATTTATTAGAGTAGTAAGATTTGGGAGAGAGAGATTCGAAGGGGTATATGGAATTAAAGAATTTCGAAGTTTTGAAAGCAATACCAGTAGAAACAATGACGATATTTGGAAGAAAAAAATTCGAAGTTTTGGGTGAACCAAAACTAGTAGAAGCAATGTGGTTATTTGAAAAAAGGAATTTCGTAGTTTTGTGTGAATGAAAACTAGTAGAAGCAAATGCAGGTATTTGGAAGATGGAATTTCAAAGTTTTGGGTGCATCAAAACCGGTGAAAGTAAGAGGGGTATTTTTTTTGAAGAGTAATACCTAGATTTTCTAAAATAAATACATTATACTTCTACTTTTGTAGGATTTGAATTCCTAACATTTTGATAGTGGGACACACCACTTAACCATCAGAATGTCCTATTAAGAATCAATAAGGATATTTGGAAGAAGGAATTTCAAATTTTTGGTGCATCAAAACCAATAAAAGCAATGAGACTATTTGGATGAAGGAATTTCAAAATTTTGGCTGCAACAAAACCGATGGAAGGGGGGGGGGGGGGGTATTTGGAAGAAGGAATTTAGAAGTTTTAGGTGTATAAAAATGCAATAGAAGCAAAGAGGATATTTGGAAGAAAAAATTTCAAAGTTTTGGTATGCATCAAAACGGAAGTAGTTGGGGATATTTGGAAGAAGGAGTTTGGAAGTTTTGGGTTCATCAAAGGAAAAAAAAACACATTATTAGATATGTTAATTAGTTATGTGTGAATAATATCAGTATGATTGATTTTGTATATTATGAGATAATGTTACATTACTAACTCTGTGAATTAGCTGTGTTGTTGGGATCGATTACTAGCTTGTATTTAATTGATTGAATCAGACAAAGTAGTATGAGTAGCAAAATCAAAATATAACACAAACCAATTGATATTGCAATCACTCAAGAATAGATAAGAATCATAATCATCTCCTTACCTTGAGGAGAGCTAGGAGGGGTTCAATCAGAGGAACTGGAGTTTAAACCGGAGGAATGTCACCCCCTCGGACATGGTTCGACATCATTGTTGAGAACAATGCTGTGAACCGACCAGAAAAGATAGGGAATACCTTTTTCATGTTGTTGAGACTAGGTGAGTATGAGAGTTTGCTTTGTAAACAAGACCAACTTTTGAAGAGTACTTATGCTCACCTTTAAATAAGTTCATGACAAATCTGAAAACTGTTGGTCCCAGAAGTATAAGTAAGTGATTTGGCAACGAATGGTTTCAACAATATGAATGTAAGTGTGCAGAATAAGAAACCAACCTACTATAGAAATGGACGTGTAGAGTTTTATGTGCATAATCAAATTGTAAATGATTGTTACAAGATTGAAATTGAAAAGGTTGTTTGCTAATACTACTCGACACAAAGAATTCTATATGAACATCAATGTTCAAGATGGAGTATAAGAATGAATCTCTTGAGAGAGTCTCAGGTCTGAATGCTTGGCTAACCCACTCTTCTCATAACGTTCTTTGTATTGCTATTATAGAGATATCGATAAAGGTATAAACGAATAATTTATTCGTTTACTCATTGGACTTTGTGTGCAAGTTGCCGCCTTATCTCTTTGAGATTTAGTTTCATGTTGTTAAGTTGCGCTTATGTTGTCAAGCTCACGAGAAGGTAGTTCTCATGCATCGTACTTCTACTCCTAAAGGTCGTCCTTAGCATAAATGAAGCCACAGATTGATGTCCTAAACCTTCTCCAAATGAAGACAGTTAATCACATGGTCTTTGATAATAATACAAGACCTTCTGATCAGTAGCTGGTCTTGCTGCTCACCAGTCTGTCTTCAACTGGCCAGCTGTTTTTCAGCTGGTCTGTCATGCTTTTGGCTGGTCTGTTTTAGGCACTAAGTTGGTCCGTAACTGATCCTTAACTGGTTAGTACAAACTACACTAGCTGAGGTTTGTTCTGGCTAGCTCTAAATCTTCACATCTTTCTCAGCTCTAATTTAGTTGCTTTTCACAAATTCTTTTAAAAATTATGCCTAACAATCTCCCCTGAGTATTGTAGAAAAGACAACTAATAGAAAAGTTGACAACATTTTGACTCTATTAAACAATCTTTAGAGTTCTAGAAATTGAGTACACAATTTAAGCAAAACAACGTCTTTTAAGATTCAATTCCTAATTGGTTAACATGAATTGTGAATTTGTAAGGTATAGTCTTACAAGATTCTTTCCACAACACCTTCATTTTCGTACGCCATTTAATACAGTCTTCAATTAACTTGACTACTTCAGCCTTGATAGATTTAGGATTGTCAAACTTGAGAATTCTTTTTTGGATGTATTGAGTGTAGCTGTGGAGTATTTCCATAGTTCTGTTCCTCTACAGGGTCTTTTTGATCTAGTTTTATCTCTGAAAATTGCTCCATGACTTTTAGCTCCAATTGCATACTTCCCTGACCCAAAGTGCTTCATATGTGGTGCTTCTGTTGGGGTTTCGTGCTAGGGTTTCAATTCAATTTTAAAACGCGCAATGGAAAACAAGCATGGACCGATCAAGGCCAAAGCCTAGATCGTCCACCAGGAGTCCAGATGCAAACCAAATATTCAATACATAACCATAGGGGTTTAGGGATATACCTTTCGCAAGACGACAACAGAAGATGTAACACCACGTGACAACAACCCGGTCGCTAGATTCGGCTCCATGAACTAAAAATCGTAACTTCTAATCCACCGGTATAAGCACGTATCTCTATCCGTCTTTTCTCTCCAACGTTCCCGATCACCAAAAATGAACCTACTTCGTTTAACTCCTTCACCCGGTGTCACCACCTACAAAACAGGTGTAAACAACGCCTATCGATACCAGTGGTACACGGCGGTTCCTAGCAGCTCACGGATACAACCCGGCTGATAGGTTTCACGGTGACGGCTAAAAAAAGCACAGAACGGAACGAAAGGGACAACGATGGCGATCCGGAATGGCGGCAGAGGGTCTGCCCGAAGAGGTGGACGATGGCGGTGGCGGACAACGCAAAAAGAGGGGAGGGGGGATTAGGGTTAGCAATTCTCCAAGAACTCTAATTGTGGTCTCTCTTTGATCCCATCCCTAGACTTTGCATTTATAGATGTTTAGAAACTTAATTCTCAAACTAGGGTTTTACGGTTTCTATTAGTTATATCATTAATCCTTGTGATTGTCTAATAACCACAATTAACCCAAACTCTTTGATTAATTAAATATATAACATTTATATATTTATAAATATAATTAATTAACTTTTATAGTTAATATATTATATACATATACCCAATATATATAACTTAATTATTCATTGTAATTATATTTCATATACTTATAATGTATTAGTTAGTTATTATAATTACTACGTATTCTACCATTGAAAAGATATTTAAAATATATTATAATAAACTTATCATTAAATGCCATTTAAACTAATATCTTTTAATAGTTAACAAATAACTATGTAATAAAATATATGAAAAATTTTATATACACTTACAAACTTTTTACATATTATATATATACGTGAACCAAAATAAAAATGTTATATATACACATTTTTTTAATTTGTAACAATTTTACATTTTTCAATATATTTCCTTTTTAACCTTTTTTGTTAAGTTTCTTCCTTACTTATTCTTAACTCGGTTTGTTCAACAATTGTTTTGATTACATTGGATGAATGACCCCATTATGACACATACCTTGAACCAGCTTATGTCTTTTTCTTTACTCTCCTGCAGAATACATGTAGCCCATTTCTTTACTTCCAAATATTCAATTAAAAATTCACCATATATCACTCATGGGTTTGATTCATTCTCAATAGTTACAGACCAATTTTGCTTTTTGATCCATGGTCCTCTTGTTCCTTGGATATAATCAATCAGTTGCATTTATGAAAAGGATGCGTCTCTCTTTTAGTAAAAAAAACATTAGGGTTTGAATCTTTATCTAGATCTTGAGTTGTATTTAGAAATCGAAAAAAAAAGCTCACAATTTAGGATGAAGTTCATGAATTTATGAAAAGGATGTGCCACTTTTGTTTTTCTTCTTTTATGCTAACACTACCATGCACCAAATCATCAATATGTTCATGATCTAAATGAAAATGGAAACATCAACAAGCCTTAATAATCTAAATTCAATTTCCAAAATAACAAAACAATATCTACAACCAAATTAAGTTGAAAACAATACAACTACTGTGTCCAATAAGTATATTCATTATTTAAGAAAAAAACAAAGAAAGCTAAAGGTCAGGGATGTCTGGAAGACCATTGAACAGCAATGAAACAATCTTTTTTTTAATCATTTTTTGTTGTATTGTGTTGGGGTAATTTGTGTTATTTAAGCATAAAAATTTCGTGGTTAACACTTACAGTTTCAAAGTATGATTGGTTTTATCATCCTTTTTTTGTATTTCATGCTACACTATCTTGTATTTTTAGCACCTATGCAAAACTAATAAATATATGCTGTAAACAAATTTGAAAATAAAATAAAATAAAAGAAAGTGGTAATGCTAAAGATGACTTGTTTTTAATAAAATGGATGCGTCTTATATTTTGAGAAAAATATTGATGATGGGTGATATAAACCTGTGAAGTTAAAAATAGCTAAATATAAAATTTTAAAGAATTAATTACACGGATGGTCCATGTGGTTTACTCATATTTCACTTTTGCCCCCTGTGAAAGCTAAATTATAAGTTTGGATCAATAGTTTGCACACTTATTTCACTTTTGGCCTCTGAGTTGGATGAAGGTTAACTTTTTTAGTTAAGTGCATGTGAAATGACTAAAACACTCCTCTGAACAAAAGTGTCAACCCCCCCCCCCCCTTAATCATATAAACAAAACTATGTATTCCCCAACCTCCCCCCTTGCCACCGCATATGACCACCACCTGCTCCTCCTGTGACCACCACCACCGGTGAACTCCTATGACCAGCCTCTTCCTAGAACTTCAAATCCTATCCCCTTTTCACGCACCAAAACCACCGGTGACCTGGACTCCCCCTGTCCTGCATCTTCTTCTCACCACCATCGAATCCCTGGAAACCCATCGTCGCCGCCGCCATCGCCAGACATTCACCACCACCACCCTTCACTGCCACCAGCACCACCCCACCCCATACCTCTGGCACCACCCCCCTTCCAACCAAATCTCTATCTAACGTGTGCTTGTTGCTTAGGGTTTTGCGAGAACACTGTCTCCGCCGCCAGTCCTGCCCTCCCCCCCATTTGGCATCGCCGGTCCACCACCACCATCGAAGCCTGCAAAAACCCTAGATTTACACCCGCACAGATTTGTCCCTAATTGATTATGCAAAACCATCAGTGACCTGGACTCCCCTGTCACGCATCTTCTTCTCACCACCATCGAAGCCCTGGAAACCCGTCTCCATCGCCATCTCCAGACATTCACCACCACCCTTCACTGCCACCGGCACCACCCCACCCCATACCTCTGGCACCACCCCCTTCCAACCAAATCTATATCTAACGTGTGCTTGTTGCTTGGGGTTTTGCAAGAACACTGCCGCCGCCGCCAGTCCTGCCCTCCCCCCATTTGGCATCGTCGGTCCACCACCACCATCGAAGCCTACAAAAACCCTAGATTTACACCCACACAGATTTTTCCCTAATTGATTATGCAAAACCCCCCATCATCAACATAAACACACAGATTTAGGGTCTTTTTTTAAGTGGTGGCAGGGAGAGGAGCAGGGTGGCAGGTGGTGGTCATATGCGGTGGCAATGGGGGAGGTTGGGGAAGACATAGTTATGTTTATATGGTTAAGGGGGGGGGGGGGGTTGACACTTTTGTTTAGATGGGTATTTTAGTCATTTCATGTGCACTTAACTAAAAAGTTAACCTCCATCCAACTCAGGGGCCAAAATTGAAATAAGTGTGCAAACTATTGGTCCAAACTTGTAATTTAGCATTCCCAGGGGCCAAAAGTGAAATCTGAGTAAGCCACAAGGGTCATCCGTGTAATTAATTCAATTTTAAATTTAAAAATATTAGGTTAAAATAGTTATTTTATGAAATTGTTATTAATGAAGTAGGTAAATATAATATTTTAACTAATTTTAAGAGTGTATAACCGAGAAAACCATTAAAAAAATCAATTTTAACTAATAATATAATATTATTTATTTTTTTATAAGAGTATCAATGTAATATTATACATTTATACCAAAAAAATAAAAAAAATTACGGTTACGTATACGTAACTCATAGTATTACACATTGTTTTAGTAGTTTTCTCGGTTTTCGCCTAACTTTGTGGTTTTCTCTTGATCCCTCCCCTATATATGTATATATAAAATATTTTACAAGTTTGTAAGATATATATGAACTTCATAAAATATATAGCCATAAAAGTAAAATAAACGATCAAAACATTTGTTAAAGCAAAATATACTATACACATTTAGAAGGTTAACGCATTTTCTCTCCAATTAAAATATGGGTTTAAGTCACTAAGACTGTATGTAATGGAAGCATGATTGAGGGCGTGGGGCATGATTGGGAGCAGAATACCGTCTCCCTAGCGTGTTATTAGGGGCATGAGGCTCGACCGTGAGTTGAATAACAAAGCTTGGGGCGCGAGTCTCTGTGTGTGTGTGTTATGTATATGTATGTATATGGATAGTGAAAATCATTACGCACCTTAGTGATTGACGTGACAATAAATTGACGGGACGTGAATAACTTTTTAGTGATTCCAAGATATTGTCTTGAGACTAGAGTTAGGTATGAAGTGATGACTGAAGTTAATACAATTTGAGCCGATGAAAGTTAGTTTCTAGTTTTTTTTTTTGTAGTAGTGTAGTTTTCTTTGTTTGTTTGCGGTATATTAAATTATATGTCTAGTATTATTACGTATTTATTATTTTTATAATATATTTTACAAATTAATTAAGTTACTTACCCTTCATGTAAAAACAACATAACTAAACGTGGCTGATATATTAATTTAATGATAAAAAAAATTAATTTAAAAAAGTTAACGTTAATATTTGAAAAAAGCAAGTGTTATTTTAATATAAAATTTAATTCTAATCAGTACAACTAAATAGTATCCTACTGTAGTTATCTGTACCATAAATCTTGATAATTTACAAACAGTTGCATGTCACATCTCATTGGATGACCACACTTGTATAAAGTAGGTCTGTTTTGGATTCTCTAAAATCTATGATTCTCTTGATGTGTCATGTTTGGATTTAGTAGGATTTCACAAGTACTTGTTAAAAAAACATTTTGTTTTGTTTCCCATTTGTGTACTCTAAGATCCTTTTAGTAATATTTTGATTCCGTTTGTTTCCCATTTATGTTCCACATATTTATCAAACGACACAAATAGGTATTTCAATCATCTTCTTGGACTAACACATTTAAATAATTGATATTATTTACAGATTATTTGATGTTTTACCTCTTAAAGCGTTCAAAATTGTTTTTAAAATTTCAAAATTAAAAGAATTTTCACATTTAGGTTTTAGGCGAAATATAAAAATGTTAGGACTAGTGAGCCGAGGTCAGTTCTTTGCTAAACGATATGATTTCATAAATGTGACATTTTTCAAAAACTATCATTCCTATGAAAACACGTTCTCCATTCAGACTAGCAATTAGATCGCACTTTGTTGCGGGTTTTATTTCGTGTTGGTTGAAATTAGAAACATTATTTAACAATTTCATATCACTATTTTAAAACTAATGATTGGTTAAAAAACACGAATTTACACTTTAATTATATATGTATTTTAGAGGCAAACAGTAAATTTAAATTATTTAAAAACATATTAAAACATATATATACACCTTTCTCCATATAAACTAGCAATTAGATCGCACTTTGTTGCGGGTTTTATTTCGTGTCGGTTGAAATTAGAAACATTATTTAACAATTTCATATCACTATTTTAAAACTAATGATTGGTTAAAAAACACGAATTTACACTTTAATTATATATGTATTTTAGAGGCAAACAGTAAATTTAAATTATTTAAAAACATATTAAAACATATGTATACACATTTCTCCATTCAAACTAGTAATTAGATCGCACTTTGTTGCGGGTTTTATTTCGTGTTGGTTGAAATTAGAAACATTGTTTAACAATTTCATATCACTATTTTAAAACTAATGATTGGTTAAAAAATGACGAATTTACTCTTTAATTATACATGTATTTTAGAGGCAACCAGTAAATTTAAATTATTCAAAACATATTAAAACACTTTTGAACATGAGTTTTCATGGGCATTTTGTAGCGGTTCGGTTCTAAAAATATAAATGTAGATAAAAAAAAAGTGCGTAGGCAAAACCGTCAACTTTCCCGATACGGGATAGGCAAAACCGTCAACTTTCCCGATACGGGATTTAAAAAGTTAGTTTAAAAATCAGAAATTAAAGCATGAAAAATATTATTTATGTAAATTGCAAAAGAAACTTAGTTAAATAATAAGAGAAAAAAAAACTTAAAAAATAATTAAATACCTAATTAAAAATGGGTCCTACTATAACACCTCAATTCCATATTTTGACACCCTTCATACGCCTCGTATAGATCTATACGAGGCGTATAACTTTCTCAATTTCCAATATCATATGTCTTGCAGGTGGTACATCGTACCCTATACATCATGTATAGTGCTATGTGAGATGTATGTAGTACGATGTAACTCCTGCAAGATGTTTGACATTGGAAATTAGGAAAGTTATACGTCTCGTATAGGGCGTATAGGCTCTCTCAAACACCTTATAAGTTTCTCCATTTGTTCAATCGAAAGATTCCGTACAAAATTATTATAAATACCGTTATATGTTCATTCAACTCAGACGAGTCGAGAAACCCTATACGAATCGTTCGACAAAAACAAGATGGCGTCTAACGGAAGAAGCCGAAGAAAGGGAAGGCATCAAAACGTGTCGTCTTCTAGTGCCAGATATTCCGGCACCGGTAGAGAACCATGTTTGGGAGAATGGTCAGAACTATTCTCGAAATGTTGCCCGGTTCTTTTACAACTAAGATGCCCTTGTTGGCAATCGTGAACCGGTTTTAACATTTAAAACATTACTTTATAAAATCAGATTTATTAATGCGGAAGCGTAAACAAAAGCACACGATAATAAAGTTCCGAACTTTATTCGACAGTGATCCGATTACACAACGTTTAGACAATAATAAATATAAAACACAACCATAGGGTATTAGGGTTTTATACCTTCGACGAATAACTGAGTTGCAACACTCGGGTATAAGGAACGCACGCTAGATGACTATGCGTGAACTCATCACACGAACTCGTCTCACAAAACACACCTAATCTCAAAACCGGCTTGGCTTGCTCCTAATCGCAAAAACTAGTTTAGCCCGTGGTTCCGGTTTGGTTCACGGAAAGAGGGTGACGTGGATACGGTGGTGGCGTGCAGCTGCCTGCGTAGGGAGGCAACGGTTCAAAGTGGCCGAAAGTTGCTGATCACGGCGACGAGGAGGGTCGGTCGACAGATGAGCAAACCGAACAAGGGGGGCTATTTTTTTGGTTTGAGATTATCTTAGGGTTTTGACTTTAAGATGATTATATAGAAACTAATCAAATTTAAAAGTCACCCCCGGGTAATTAACAATTAAAAACCAACTGATTAACATTTAATCAGTTATAATCCCTACAGTTTATAATTACAATATAGGAAAGGGTTTAAATGATAACCAGTTTTTTATATGATAATCGTGACAACCATTCTCAAATAATCACATAATTTATAAATTATTTTTTTATTTAATTGTTAAGTATTCTTTGAACATAAATACGAAAATGAGGAGTTTTACATATACATCACATAATATTACATATATGTGACACATAGTGTTACGTATATGTTACACTAACAGAATGATAGTTATCACATATACGTAACACTATGTTTAAGAGTGGTTATCATGATTATCACCTAAATATTGGTTATCATTTAAACCGCATCATATATATATATATATAGGGGAGGGTTCCAGAGAAAACCGCAAGTTAGGCGAAAACCGAGAAAACCACTAAAAAAACCAATTTTACCCAATCATATAATAATATTTATTTTTTATTTTATTTTATTTTTATTTATTTATAAGAGTATGAATGTAATATTAAACATTTTTACCAAAAAACATTTTTACACATAGTGTTACGTATACGTAAACATAAAACAAAAAAATTGTGGTTACGTATACGTAAATCAAAAAAATTGTTTTTGGATACGTATACGTAAATAAAAAAATTGCCTGAAATGATGTGGTTTTCTCGGTTTTCGCCTAACTTTGTGGTTTTCTCTTGATCCATCCCATATATATATATATATATATATATATATATATATATATATATATATATATATATATATATATATATATATGCTAGGCTAGATTATTGTGTGCCTATTTTGTATTCTTTGAAATTTTACATTTATGATGATGTGTCTAGTTTTGGACTTTGTATGGTACCGGTTGGGAAATCACTTCTCTTAGATTCCATTTCTTTCCTATTTTTAAATCTATACTCTTGTTGAGGTATGATGTGTCCGTTAACATATAATCTGTCGATAATCCGTCGGTGAGATGTATGGAAAATTGAGCGTAGTTAGTACTTTCACCGACATATGTTTTTGCGACAAATTAATGACATAATTAAGCTTTTTTTTATTTTTTCATAAAGTCGTAAATTTGTCACTAAACTTTTTGCAAAATGTAAGATAAGTATTTTTTTTGTTTTTCATGTTTTTTTATAAATATATCTAGATCACATAAATATATATATATATATATATATATATATATATATATATATATATATATAAACATATCAAACCATAAATTTCTACAAATTCACAAAACTATTCTAAGTTTGCAAATAAAAAAATTGCATAAATATATGCATATAACAAATTCTACATAATTGTGTTAGAAATAACCAACTAGTAAGTTATAAACATCAAACGTTTTTAATTTGTAGCGTAGAGTTATAAATAGACACAATTAAGTTCAAGTAATCATGTTCGGATTTTCTTTGTAGGTTTGATGTGTAATCAAAATGGATTATGATAAATCTTCAAAAACTTGAGTATAAAAACCAAGAGAACGCCACAACAATGTGATATAGACAAGCACCACAATTGTTGATAAAGATCTCAAGAGCGTCACCAACTAGATAAGCGTAAAGACGGACACAAGACGAAGAACAACATCGAATTTATGAGCAAAGAAAATTTAATTTTAATTCTTAGTTTAAAACAATATGATAAACAAATATATATACTATCTAGTAAATAAAATTTTTTTCATGCCACGTGTCGCCGCCATATTCATTCTAATCATTTTTTTCCCGCCTCGATCCCTCTCTTGTTAAATACACATATATTTTTTAATAATAATATATTTTTAAAGAAAAATACTAATTATATACTAATAAAACACATTTATTTTAAATTATCACTTGTTATAAGAAACATTGAAATCTAATTATATAACTTTTATTTTCAATCAAATAATAAATGCAAGTCAAATTACATTAAATAGTAATTAATATTTTTTCGAAACTCAATTATATATTAGTTTTTTGGGCAATTATATATATCTCCCTAAAAACTTCATTAATTACATATATACCAAACTCAAAATTTTATTTACATATATCCCCTTCATTAATTATATATATACTCAACCGAATGATGGAATCAATCAGAAGCGACGTTGGATGTTGGAATCGCTCGAAAGCGGGAATCAAAAGGTTATGGTTGGGATTGATGGATTAAGAATATTCATATTTTTTGTAATGTTAAAAGGGTAATTTTATAAAAGAGAGGGATATATGTTATTTAAGTTTTAGGTTAGATATATATGTAATTAGGGTTAAAAATATGGGGATATATGTAATTCTATCTAGTTTTTTTACATATTTTGAATTTTATTTTCTATCATTAATATATGCAATACGTTTTTGCACGTATAATAAATAAACATTAAAAAATTTAAGAAATTTTATATATTGATATTTTTCAATCTAACCACTCAACGTAATGATTAAAATTTCATTCATTAAAGTTTATTTTCACTAAATTTCCAACATTTTATTCATCAATACTCTTCCAAATCATACCAAAATTAATATGGATGCTCATGAAGGTATTTTCAACTTGTTTCTCGAGTTGTGTGATGGATGATCATCCAATATTTTATGACCCCAAACTTGCAAACATATATTCTTTCTATCTTTCTTTAATCCTGGAAAATTCATAACTTAAATTCATGACCCGAAACTTGTAACCACGCATATACAACCTACTTATGTATTACCCCTTATTATTGACGGCGAATGTTGAAGAAACTGTCTCGGAATATCTGAACCGTTCGAAATCAAGGGAATAAATCTCAGCCGTATTAATTCCAACCGTCAAATTGTGGTTGTGTGTGCCCTGATCATCATAGCCGTTCGATCACAAGCCAGTTAATCATGACCGTGGACTGTTAATTTCTTACAATGCACTGTGTTACACCAGGTTGCACCCCCCTTAATCCTGATTATTCCTCCAAATTAAACGTTAGAACCTGGATCAAATTAAAATTTTAATGAAGTTACAAAACATTTTACAATATGAATAACTTAAACAAAAAATTAAAACCAAATCCACAACTTGGTTTGATTGTATTTATAAAAAAACCAAACCTACAGATTTGTCACACTAAAACTTAGAATTAAACACATAAGTAAATAATTTTATAAAAATATATTGTTTAAATAATTAAACAAGACCACGTTTCCTGCTTGTATATCACAACGGATTGAGCCTCCCCACGTTCTGTTCCAACTCCCTCATTCAAACTCTTTAAAAGCATCGGCTAGAAAATCTCGCTTGAATACAAATAGCAGATGAAATATTACACAAAGATGAAGGTATATAGATACAATTACCATCAATAATCGGTGATTGGTGTGCTTCTTGAATACAGATCACCAAATTCATTATCATCACCATCGCCTTCACTTCTTTCATCACAATACGTTGCCAAGCTCCCTTTTCTATTCGTAAACTTTCTTTTCACATGTTATAATCCCGCTAATGTTCATGTGGGTGTCAAAAACATTAAAACTAACTTGGTAACCAAGGTTTGCTTAAAAACCTACTTTTGCGAGAGAAACCTCAGTTCATTCAGATCTGACACGGTGACGGCGAGTTTCAATAAGGGTGGAGAAGGAAATTGGTGGAGACGGATTTGTGTTTAGTGCGGTGAAAAGGGGCGGCTGGAAGCGGTTTGGTTCGTCGGAAGAGAAAAGAACCAGGGGAAGAGTCGAAAAGAACAAAACATGGTGATCTTTGATGGATATTGTAGAGGGATATGAGTCTAGAGATGAAAAAGAGACCATAAAGTTAAGACAGAAGATGGGAGAGAGAATAGAAAGTTAATAATGAATGTATAGGGGAAATCAATTTACTTCTTTAAAAAAAGCAGCTACGAACAACTGTATCCAATTCATGTTTAATATTTATTTTTTACTTAATTCATTGGGAATATACATACATCGGCTGCTCCTTCTAATGACGTTATTCATTGGGAGCAGACATACATGTAAAAAAATTCTTTTTGAGTATGCTTGAATTCTTATTTTTTTCAAAATAATATTATTTTTTTAACAGACAAAATAACTTTAATATAATTAGAATAAATTTGATTTTTTTTAATAGCAAAGGCCCAGACCTGGCAAACGGATAACCCTTTCACTTGAAAAACAGAAACGTAGTGACCCGATGCAGACCACTCAGGAGGAAACACACAACTGGAAAACCTATTGGCTCAACCTGAAACATTTTGTTTCAAACGAGACTCGAACCCATAACCTCTCATTTGAAAAGTCATGATTTATCACACAACCAGAAGACTTATGGAGTCGTGGTAGAATAAACTTGATTAAAAAGCGTTTTGTTAAAATCTAATAAAAAAAAGTTTTATCTTTGTTCATCTTTGAGTGCCACAGTAAAAAAAACCTTATGTTATTTTGTTATTATTTGTTTACTAATAGTTTGGATAGGGTTAAAAGAAAGAATGACATATTTATATTACTTTGTTAATTTATAGAAACGTAGTCACTAGGATTAACTTATAATAACATTATTTTGAAAAGAAAAATCAAGCAAGACATATAAAAGTGCAGAACATAAATAAGTAGGTATTAAGTATAGTGTCAATGATAAGAATACCGTTACACATAGCCCATCAGCTAGATGTCAGGATCCAGATTTACAAGATGAATCAGGAGAACAGTCGAGGGCGAGGAGGCGTACGCAAAAGCCGAAGCGATTTAAGGAGTAGATCACAACCAAGTTTTAAAATTTACTGAAAACTTTTGTCTTGCATTTATTAATTCCTGTCAAATAGTAAGTACTTTTGGAAAAAAGATTTTGGTAAAGTTTTAATTTAATTATTTTTTAATACCCAGACTGGTACGGGTATTAAACCGATGGGTCGATCTTACAGTCAGTGTTTGTGTTAAATTAAGATTTTTTTAAATATGTTCTCTTTTATTTCATTTGACAACTTTATATAATTTGACGTTGGTATTTCTATTTTTGGGTTTTATTGTTAAAAGTTTATTTTTTTGGTATATAACAACGTTACAAATGAGTTATGTTGCTATTATTAAAAAATCCTATAACATGATAATCTCATATTCATATTATATTTTCATTAAATCCATTGATGTTATAACCATTATTACACACAAAATATACTCGTCCGGTTATTTGCATAAGGTATGTATTAATGATTTTGAATGTATACAAGCCTTTCATTTGTACTTCATTTTTTGTATTTAAGTTGATTAGGTACTTTGTATTTGAGTTATCAAGGATAACCGTATTAGCAATACTTGATATAGAAGATGAAGTACAAATGAAAGACTTGTATGCATTCAAAATCATTAGTACATACAGCTTATCTGATTTTGCTTACAATTCAAATAAAGACATCTATTCCATATTAAAAAAATATGTTAAAGCGTCTCGGCCACCGGACGGGTATAAAACTAGTTGGTCTTGGTTCTTCAAAATTTAATAACTTGAAATACACAAAATGACATAATTCTTGATTCATATGAAACATTGGAATTTCTTCCGTGTCAATATTGTTCTTCATCACTTCATATTGTATAATCTTTAACCTTAATTTTTTAAGGTTTTTGTTCTAGAGTTTCATCTTGTGTGAGACGTCTCCACTTAGCATCTTGATTATTCAAGCATGTTATCTTCTTGTTGATATCCTCAAGTTGGTAATAAAGTTCGCCAAGTTTTTGATCTAAGAGGTGTTCAACAATAGCCAAAAGAAAAGATCGTATTCGTTGGAATCTTCAAGTCCAGCCATATTAACACCAATCCAAAAAATTGAAATGGCAAAACAAATTTAGAAAAAAAGAACAGCTTTGTAGATTGTTAGGTGTCGTAGAACCTTAATAACAAAGCTCTGATACCCCTTGATGCGTAATTAAAGTGGATTCTAGCAAATCTTGATAAACTTGAATACATAAACCAAGAGAACCCCACAGTAAATGATAAAGACAAACACCACAATTGTTGATAAAGATCTCAAGGGTATCACTAGATACACAAGCGTAAAGACAAACACAAGATGAAGAATAATTCCGAAATTACGAATAAAGTAAATATAATTTTAATTCTCGAAAGTTTGTTTCAATCAATGTGATAAAAACCTATATATGTATGACGAAAGAAACATCATAAGGGTGATGGGGTGGACAACTCGGGCCAAGCAGGGTAGGAGAGAAGGGATCGGGTAAATGGGGGTACACCGCCCCTTGTCTTTCGAGTTCCACAGTCGGGTAAGTTATACGAGTAAATTTACTCGGTGATCTCACTCTCTCTCCACTCTCTCTCTCTCTAGTGGACCTCACCACTAACTCACACAACTTTCATATTTAAATGTTTTTTTTTTATAAAAAAAGTGGGTGAGTAAATGAGTAGGGTGTTTCCAATAAAATTTGAATAAATGAGTAATTTTAAGATGACAGAATTTTATTGGACAATTTTGATAAATAAATGGGTAATTGGGTTAATGACCCCCTTCACCCTAATGATAGAACTAGAAATATAAGGAAACTAAATCAAATCCTTTTATTTAGCCTTCTTTCCAAGGCATATCTTCATACCATGTTTTCTTTATCAATACTCATCAATCATACCAAAATATACCATAAAAGAACCTAGAAGCATTATATTCGCTGGTGAATACAGTATAGTTAATACATGAGTTAACTATAACTCAGGAGTAATGTATATATACATGAGTTGATAAAAAAAAAACTATGCTTAAATTTGAAGTATAGTGTTGCATTAGTAAATATACTAATGCATACAATAAACCCTGTTCAAAGTTCATAAGTATTACATCATGCTAAGAATGCAAATGCATTGTATGCAACAATCATGATACACTAAAATGTAATAGTAACACGAGTAGCTTATTCACCGGTGCTCACCTTACACAATTAATGTTTCACTCTTTTGTGATAATGATACTACGCTAAATTTATATATCTCCTACTTACTCACCAACCAATATACACTATACTTTAATAGTTTCACTTATTTATGATCATTCAATTTGTGATTTTTCTTTTGTCAGCATATAGAAATTACACATTATGTTTCACTTAATTAAAATGTGATGTGATGATTGCAGATCCAAATGTGGTTCCCATTTAAGAAATGGTTCTAAAATTTTAAATGTTCTTTGAACCCACTCCTATGTATATAATTATTTTTATATATTTACATTTATTATTTATAGTTTATTATATATAACTAAATATATATTATTTAGTTACTTTATCATAATTTTATACATACATAGATTTATCATACAACTAAATTCATTATATAAAATAAAAGATATTGTATGTATATAAATAATAGGCAAATAACTTGTTCACGCTTTTGAGTTTAGTTAAACTTGGTATGTGAAGCTTAATCTCAAGATCATTTATAAAATGCGCTCTAATTTAGCCTCTGCCTCAAACTTCCTCAAACTTGTTGAAGTTTGGTTCGTTTCGAACTTTTATCGAGCCGATCTCGAATAACACACAAAGAACTTGGTTCGTCACCACCTAATTGCCATATCGATTATTAAATCATGTGAAATAAGTTGGTTTAAAATAAAGTAAACTATTTGTAGAGGGAAAAGAGTTCTGTGGCCGACAAAGGTCAATATATTTCAAGAACATAGACATTTATTCCCATTTGAGTCTATTTATGAATATGTTGGGTCAATATATTCCTGTCTTCATGTCGGTGGTGTTTTCTAGGTTTAATAGAAGAACTTATGTTGGGTGGCTTTCTGCCTGTTGGAAAACTCATATCTCACGGATACCATGGGGTTTGTACGCAATCTTGGCTGTAAAATATGGGTTGAATGATACTCATTGAAATGTTGGTGATTTTCTCCATACTTTGGGTTATCTGGAAGGTGTAACACGAAGTCAAACGTTTCTAGAAATTAGAATGCTTTTAGCGAGCGGTAAAGAGCGTCCTCACCGGGGCTGTTTTTAGTCTCAGCGAGGTCAATGTGGTGGCGGAGGAAGGAAAGAGATAATGGTATTTTCGTGCAGATTCTATAGTGGAATTCGTCCGTGAGTTTTGTTGGTAAAATCAGATACAAAAATTGAAAGAACAAATCAAAACTGGAACACAAATAAACATGCTAATGAATTTCCAAAAGCATTCATCTGATCGACATACCCTTACATACGCGTTCGGAGGGTTCTTATAACCCTATTTTTAATCGACACGTTGTTTAATTAAATGAAACAAGCGTTCACTACAACAAATTAACCTTGTCCCGACGCCACCTGTACCGACGACATTTGTCATCGTTATAGGTCAAAACCAAAATTTTGGTAGGGAGACCCTATAGCGACGACATGTCGTCGGTATAGGGTTGAGGCAGGTTGGAGGGAAAACTGGCGCCCAATCAATTTTTGAGAAAAACCTATAGCGACGACATGTCATCGCTATAGGTTAATTTTGATTTTCTTTTTGTTTTTTTTAATTTAATAAATTTTTGTCGGTCAAATTTTTTTTTTTTAAATTAAAAAAAATTCTGGAAAACCCGTCGCTATAGGTTAATTTTGATTTACTTTTTGTTTTTTTTATTTAATAAATTTCCGTCGTTCAAATTTTTTTTTAAATTAAAAAAAAATTCTGGAAAACCCTATAGCGACGACATGTCGTCGGGATAGGGTTTTTCCAAAATTTTGAATAGGACACCCTATAGCGACGACAGGGTTTTTCCAAAATTTTGAATAGGACACCCTATAGCGACGACATGTCGTCGCTATAGGGTTGAGCAGGTTGGAGGGAAAACTAGCGCCCAATGAATTTTTGGGGAAAACCTATAGCGACGACATGTCGTCGCTATAGGTTAATTTTGATTTTCTTTTTGTTTTTTTTATTTAATAATTTTTTTTTAAATTAAAAAAAATTCTGGAAAACCCTATAGCGACGACGATTAATTTTGATTTTCTTTTTGTTTTTTTTATTTAATAAATTTCCGTCGGTCAAATTTTTTTTTTTAAATTAAAAAAAATTCTGGAAAAATTCTGTGTAATTAACGGGTTCCGGGCTTCCTCATGCCTCGTCGGACACCCATCCCCCCAACCGGCCACCTCTAGGGTTCGGCCGAACCCATGCACACACATGAAGGTTCCCTACGATCACAAACAAGCATTTAAACAGGAAGGTTTTCAAGATTATACCTGTAGATCGGAGAACCCGTGCCAATCGAATTCCCGAATCACCTCGTCTTCTTTGAAACTCAACTTCTCTTCTAAACCCTAGAATTATGAAACATGTGTAGTATTGATTCAAGGATCCCGACACACTAAGGATGATTAGAGATCGACAAAATACATCAAATCGGACTTGAAACGCGATGAACGACTCTCTCCCTCTCCTCCTTGCTCTTCGACGACTGAATGTGAAAATGGGGTCTCCATATTTGCGTTACACCCTAAAGGGTGTTCTTCCCTAGGGCCAGGCTTGGCCCACGCGCACCCAAGGTTTCCCGGGCTTGGTTTTGTTCACGTTTTTAAATAAAACCCGCCAAAACCCCGTTAATTACCCGTTAACCTTTACAATAATTTACATAATTACAAACCCAGTTATTTTATGAAAAACCGGGATGTTACATCTTGGGTCGTTGAACCCTTATGAGTTAGTGTTGAAGTGTGGGTTATTAACATGTCAATAAACGACAAACCGTTTTATAAAGGATTGTAATGTTCTGAGTTCAATCAAATGGTATTTCTTGTTAATATACACTGTTAGAACTCACTAAGCGTAGATGACTTTGTATGTACGTTAGATTGTTTGCAGGTGAGGTATCTTGGCTAGGGAGCGGTGCTACTCGGATTGGTGTGTAGACATTTGTAAGATAAGATTAAGATTGATATTGAGTTTATAAAGGGTTACAACTATTTTAAATTAAGACTTCCACTGATTGTTTGTAATAAAGCGAGTATTTTTAAAGAGAACACCCAGTGATGAGAACCAACTGTAGGGTACCCAGTTTGAGGCCATACAGGCTGGTCTTGGGTGTTTCACAAACGCCCGAGACATCGTGAAGGCAATCAACAGACTTCTAATGTCTTGCACGGTGGGGTTCCGATTAAAAATCCTTCTTATTCCATGAATCTTGCTCAGGTAATGGTTTCGATTTTTCTCACGAATTTCCCACTTAATTCTTCAGTGAATGAGATTTGGAAGTTCTGCGAGGATTATGGGATAGTTGCAGATGTGTATCTATTCGATCGGTTATCAAAGGTCGGTTCTGTGTTTGGTTTTGTGAGGTTTCTTCGTGTCAATGACGTGGGTCTTCTGATTGAGGATTTACATAACATCTGGATCGGGAGTCACTGACTTGTCGACGGGATAGGGTTAATTTTGATTTTCTTTTTGTTTTTTTTATTTAATAAATTTTCGTCGGTCAAAATTTTTTTTAAAAAAAATTCTGGAAAACCCTATAGCGACGCTATAGGTTAATTTTGATTTTCTTTTTGTTTTTTTTATTTAATAATTTTTTTTTAAAATAAAATAAAATTCTGGAAAACCTTATAGCGACGACATGTCGTCGCTATAGGTTAATTTTGATTTTCTTTTTGTTTTTTTTATTTAATAATTTTTTTTTAAATTAAAAAAATTCTGGAAAACCCTAAGGCGACGACATGTCGTCGGGATAGGGTTTTTCTAAAATTTTGAATGGGACACCCTATAGCGACGACATGTCGTCGCTATAGGGTTGAGCAGGTAGGAGGGAAAACTGGCGCCCAATGAATTTTTGGGGAAACCTATAGCCACGACACCTATAGATTAATTTTGATTTTCTTTTTGTTTTTTTTATTTAATAATTTTTTTTAAAATTAAAAAAAATTCTGGAAAACCCTATAGCGACGACATGTCGTCGGGATAGGGTTTTTACCTTTATTGACTGGTCAACATCCTTCGAAACCTATGCCGACGACATGTCGTCGCTATAGGTCACCTGTGCCGACGACAAGTGGACCTATGCCGACGACATGTCGTCGCTATAGGGTGCAGCACGAACAAATAGGGAAACCAGACGACAGAACTTCATTTTCATCAAAAACTCTCCAAAACTCCCCCAATTATGTCTCTCCGGCGATTTCAGCGTTTTTGGGCTATTTGGGAGCAACTTTTACACAAACTCTCGGGATTTAAGGTGACCTAACATCCGGGTTCATATTTTAGCTAATTTTTTAAGATTTTGAAGTTTTGTTTGTTTATTTTGGTTAGATTTTGAAGGAATTTCACCATTTCTTGAATTTCTAGCTTTGTGAAGGTAAATACTCGTTTTAATTACTAATTTTGTTTAGATCAAAGATTTTTATGATTTTGTATGTATATGTTATGTATATATGTTTGTATGTATGAGTATGTATATTTGTATTATGGAATTATTAAATTATGATTAGTTTATATCATTTGGTTTAGATGTGTGTTTATTTTATATAATTTAGTTTATGTAAATTAGTGTTTGTATGTATGTATATGTATGTGTGTAATTTGTGTTTATGATAATTAGTTTTAATGTTTAGTTTGTATGTATGTGTGTAATTTGTGTTTATGATGATTAGTTTGAATGTTTAGTTAGTATGTATGTGTGTAATTTGTGTTTATGATGAAATTTGGTTTAGATCTAAGATTTTTATGATTTTGTATGTATGTGTATGTATGTATGTTTGTATGTATGAGTATGTATTTTTGTATGTATGATGGAATTATTAAATTATGATTAGTTTAGGTCATTTGGTTTAGATGTGTGCTTATTTTATATAATTTAGTTTATGTAAATTAGTGCTTGTATGTATATGTATGTATGTGTGTAATTTGTGTTTATAATGATTAGTTTGAATGTTTAGTTTGTATGTATGTGTGCAATTTGTGTTTATGATGATTAGTTTGTATGTATGTGTGTAATTTGTGTTTATGATGATTAGTTAATATGAATGTATATATGTGTATGTATGTTTGTAATTATGTAATTGGACATTTATTTATGTTTGTATGTATATGTTTGTAATTATGTAATTGGGCTTTTATTTATGTATGTATGTAATTGTGATGTGTAGGTATATAAGATGGTATTTATTGGGAGCAACTTTCACAAAAACTCTCGTGATTTAAGGTGAGGTAACATCCGGGTTTCATATTTTAGCTACTTTTTCGAGATTTTGAAGTTTTGTTTGTTTATTTTGGTTAGGTTTTGGAGGAATTTCACCATTTCTTAACTTCTAACTTTGTGAAGGTAAGTACTCGTTTTAATTACTAGTTTGTGATGAAATTTGGTTTAGATCTAAGATTTTTATGATTTTGTATGTATGTGTATGTATGTATGTTTGTATGTATGAGTATGTATATTTGTATGTATGATGGAATTATTAAATTATGATTAGTTTAGGTCATTTGGTTTAGATGTGTGATTATTTTATATAATTTAGTTTATGTAATTTAGTGTTTGTATGTATGTGTATGTATGTGTGTAATTTGTCTTTATGATGATTAGTTTGTATGTATGTGTGTAATTTATGTTTTTGATGATTAGTTTGGATGATTAGGTTGTATGTATATGTGTAATTTGTGTTTATGATGATTAGTTAATATGAATGTATATATGTGTATGTATGTTTGTATCTATATGTTTGTAATTATGTAATTGGACATTTATTTATGTATGTATGTTTGTGTGTATATATTTGTAATTATGTACTTGGGCTTTTATTTATGTATGTATGTATGTATGTAATTGTGATGTGTAGGTATATAAGAGGGTATTTATTCATATGCTTATGTATGTTTGTATGTATATGTAACTTTATTTAATTTTGTTACAAGTTCGAAACTCGTTACGGTTGACGAGAGGAAGAACGTCGTACACATAATCAACAAATGCTTGAAATGCAACGACAAATGGATGAAATGCGTCGAATGTGGGATCGCCAAACTAGCAGCGATGATAATTAGCTTGGAGTTGTTTAGCCTTTGCCTTTTTTATTGGTATTTGTCTTGAACAATTTGCATATTTGTGTGTCGAACAAGTTTATGTTTTGAATGTTTGATTTGTCGAACAAATTTATGTGTCGAACAATTTGGATGTTTGGTTTATGTTTCGGATATCAGTTTTTATCCGATTTGAATGTTTGAATGGTTTATATTTATGATTTGCAGGTTTTTGTTTTTAGAAATTTAATATTTCTAGATAAAATATTAAAAATTAAAAAATAAAAACAGAAAAGACCTATACCGACGACATGTCGTCGCTATAGGCCTTTTTCAAAAATTATTAAAAAAACAAAAAAACCCTATACCGACGACATGTCGTCGGTATAGGGTTGGAATCTATACCGACGACATGTCGTCGGTATAGAATTTCTTTTTGAATTATTTAATTAGACCCTATAGCGACGACATGTCGTCGGTATAGGCTGACCTATACCGACGACACCTATCCCGACGACAATCTTGGGCTATTGGTACGACTCAATCCCGACGACACCTATCCCGACACATGTTGTCGGTATAAGCTATCCCGACGACAAGTCGTCGCTATAGGGTCAAAAAAAGTCGTCGGTATAGGGTGATATTGTTGTAGTGGTTTGACTTTGACACAATTACATACGAGACTCCAAATACTTTCTAATATGTTCATAAACCAAACTAATATAAAGTTTTGTTTATGTCATCTTTCTCCCACTTAAACTAAACTAGTTCAACAAAGTTCTTCTTTCTTAGTTTCCTATTACAACAGTGTTGGTTATTCATCATCGACAAGTGATAAGCATGTGATAAGTATATATAAAAATATAATAAATATATTTTTAAGATGGTTTCACAAGATCAAGTTTTAAATTTATAAAATGATAATTACTTTAACTAAAAACACACACAATAGACAAGTGTACCTATCACAGCGTAATATAGTTTGGGTAAGAACCAAGTATCGAACCATGGACACGGATCCCGTACTCAACCCTTTCTATTGTCTGACTAGAATAATAAGTTGGAAAATGGGTTTTGTTTAAAAGAAAAATAAAAAGTTAAGAAATGTAATTAGAACTATTATTCTGTTTAAGGTGTTACTCTAGTTGTTATCCCTTGTTAATTAATGTTGTATTTAAAGTAAGGTTGGTCATAGTTACTAGTACTAACCCTTTCGATATATGAGTTAGTATTTCGTAACGGAACAGTGGAGACGGTCGGCCAACTGTTCCTTAATGAATATAACGAACCCTAAACGGGGTGTCAAGTCTGTCGGTATCTTCACAATTCATTATTTGGACTTATTATCGTTGTGACTGACGTACGTATGGTCTTGTAACTTCTTCCGGTAAGTCGGAATGCACGACTTCCTTCAAAGGTACTTTATGAACGCTCGGACCTAACTAATTATGTTCTTAAATAGTTGCCCTTAGATAATGTGTGGAAGTATTCCAACACAAAGGGAGAGTGGGTATAAGTTGCCTCTTGTGTCACTCTAATGAGAAGAATAAGTTCATATTACAAGACTTAGAAAAGAAAATAAAAAGAAAGGGCTAAATGGAACAAAACCGAGAGAGTTCCAGCTCTTGGCACTTCACACCTCTTGATCTTGGACACCTAAAACACTAGAATAAGCTTCCTATTTATAGGCAAATATTTGGACAATGCACGGCCGTGCAATGGGATGCACAATTGTGCAAATCACTCATTTCTTACACGTGAGGGAATCTGTCAAGTCTGGCAGGCCCATGGCCCATTTTCATCATTTGCACGGTCGTGCATTGGGATGCACGACCGTGCAACCTTTAATTTTGACTTTTGCTTGATTTGGACTTTCTAGGTTGACTCCTTGGGTGCACGAACGTCCGATTGGCTTTCGGGTGTTGATTATGCCTTGTTTTTGGGTGTTTTCTTCATGTTTTTGTATGCAAGGGTTAATTATCATGTCGTAACACAAATAAGTGGATTAAGTATCATATCTTATCATATTCTCTATAATTTATGCTAATTATGAGAATAATTGTGCATGTATAAATGATGGCATATCAACAAGGTCCAACTTCAAAGGAATAAGAATAATAGAGAAGGTTTCACCTTCCACCTCCAACTTACAATCGGCATAAATTTCAAACACCAAAAGCTCATTATCATGTCGTAACACAAATAAGTGAATTAAGTATCATATCTTATCATATTCTCTATAATTTATGCTAATTATGAGAATAATTGTGCATGTAAAACATGTATAAATGATGGCATATCAATAAGGTCCAACTTTATAGGAATAAGAATAATAGAGAAGGTTTCACCTTCCACCTCCAACTTACAATCGGCATAAATGTCAAACACCAAAAGCTCCTATTATTAGCCACTTCATTTTCTAATGGTTCACATAACCTCTTACTTATAAACGAAGTACAGTTGGCAAATTCCAAGGATATAAAAGGGCGACTAGCACCCGAATTGAATAAAGTAAGAGCGAAAAAAGAGTTAATCATGAAAATACTTGACACAATTAGGAGTTTTCTTTCCTCTTTAGCCATGATTTGAAATGCCCGTCCCTTCAGTCTTGGAATCTCCACTTTCCTTCCTCCACTATCACCTTACTTTAGATCGGGACACTCACTCTGCATGTGCCCGGGCTTGTAGCAGTTATAGCACAAGTTAACTTGACTAGAACACCGAATAACAATGTGTCCTTGTTTCTCACATTTATAACAACATTGGTTTTTCACCCAACATTCACCATTATGCACTTTTCCACAAATCCGACAATAGTTAGCACGTGCATTCGCAAACTATTTCTTGCTAGGACTAATAAGCTTTGATTTATTGGAGGCCACCTCCACTTCCTCTTTTTTCCTCTTATCACCTCGTTCTACTTTTCTTTTTATTTTTTCACTTATCTTTCCCGACATTTGTTGATCATGTCAACAAGTGTCCTATACAATGAGGGAGTAACAAACTCCCAATAATCAACCGAAAGCAAAGAGTAGAAACGGTTGATCTTCATTTTCTCCATGCTCACCAACACCGGACAAACCTGGCTTATGTCATAAAACATACCTAGTAGCCATCGATTGATTCTTTAGCTTGCCTCGAACCGAGGAACTCTTTAGTGATACGGTCCACCGCCGCCTATGGAAAATATACTTCAAAAACGCCTCCTTGAATTTCTCCCATGAGATACTCCCAATACGGCCCTTCTCCTTGCAGAGATTATGCAACCAATCCTTAGCTCGCCCCTTAAGTTGATTCACAGCATACACCACCCGAACCACCGGGTCATAATACCACATCTCAAATGTGGACTCAATCTCCCTAATCCAGCATTGACTAACTAATGGGTCCACCTCCCCATGAAATTCCTTCGATTTGCAAATCATGTAATCCTTGTAAGTACAAGGTGTAATGATACAGAGAAGATTTACATGACCCGTTGTAACACCCTATAAAAAACCCACATCAGTTGTGGCCAGGAGATTCTTGGTTCATAAGGAATCCCCGCCTCAAATACCATCAATGCGTTTTGGGAAAAGTGGGTGTGGATGAGAGAAGAACTCCATAGTTAAGTGTGGTAGGGTGGTGTCCATGGATGGATGACCCCTAGGAACTTTTCACCCGGGCAACAAAAAACAAGTTCGTGAGCTCCTAGTGGGTAAATCAAACAATATCGGGGGTATGAGAGGTCGGATGTTACACAAGGTCTCCAATCCTTTTCTTTGCCTTTATCCTTATTACCGTCATCCACGATAACAATTTCATCCTCGTTTGCTTTACTCTCTCTCTCTCACTCACACACACACACACATACAGAAAATGACGCATTAACCGTGTTTTGTGTTGGGAATCATGGTACTAGTTTTAACTTTTAAAACATTAATTATTTAAAACCTTTTAAATAAATAAATCAAATATATTTTAGCGGAAGCGATTTATTAATATCATTGCCAGATCAGATCTGGATTCCTTTCAGTGATCCCATTACACGCGCATACACAATATTAAATAACCAACCATAGGGTGTTTACATTTATACCTTTGACGATAACCAGACCTGTAACACCTTAGTTCAACGAACGTCACGTTAGTTGACTCGTACACGAAATCCCGCAGCAAAACACGTGACACGGTAGCATAACGGGAGGCCGATCTACACGGCGAAGGCGACGGCGGTTCGCGACGGTGGTGGCCGGCGACGGGGCGACGCACGGTGGTGGTGGTGATGTCGGCCGAACCCAAGTGAGGGGAGGGGTTGGCACCGATTTTGGGGGAGTAGGATTAGGGTTTGGGTTTTGATTATAATGTTATATTTATAAACATTATATTTACACACTGGTCCCTCTAGTATTAACAGTTAATACCCCAGTAATAATTAACCTTTAATTATTAAACCCTTGTAATTACTAATTACATATAATTAGTAAAAACATAATCCTTAAATGTTTAACTGATTAAACATTCATTCCTTGCAGATAATTAATTAATCAGATAATTAATTATCCCAATCTCCGACAAATATTTCTCAAAATATTTACTCACCATTTATTATTTTAGTCTTTCGTGAATAATATTTAACAATTAAATATTATATATTTTGTTCGTTGTCTAAGGTGTAACTCTTTGGATCGTACCTTAATAGTAACATTGACTTAATTAACGATCGAACATCATATATCCAACATTTTGGATCTCAGCTACAAGGATAGACATAGTTTGTTCAAACGCCTTAGTCATCTCTTCGGAAATTCGCCTTCTGTTCGCCTCATCCACCTTATCACCTTTGGGAGAATGCATGAATTGGTTTGATCCCGACCCACTATTGTGCCTATCACCAACACTCTTATCCTTAATCAATTCTCTCTTGTCATTCGTTCGTCGACTGAGATTTAAAACAGATAACTTGTCATACGTACATAAGCATAACTATAAGCATCTATCTTAGGTTATGTTCCTATATGTATGTAAGTATATCTACATCTATATACATATAAATACATATATAACCACCTTCACTTACTCCTTAGTGATGGTTATTGTTACATGGCCACCATGAATACATGTAGACATGTTACATTACTATGCCTAAGTATATTCATTGTCCCCATGTAATAACTTGCAAGACAAGTTTCAGCACACATAAACACCTTGGACACCAAATAAACTACCAAAAAATATCGTTACCAGCCTCCACATTAGCTATGTGTCTCGATCATGCCTTCGTTGGATTCTCATTACACCCACCCATATCAAGAGAAAATAAGTTTGAGTTTGGTGTCTCGCACAGCTGAATCCCCCAAACCATTGATTTGATACCAAGTTGTAACACCCTAAAATTTCAACCAAACTTAAACTTTCAAAACATGCGAAAGTAGGTCCCATTAAACGCTCTTGACAAAACAACACATGTTAATTACAATAAAATGACAACAATATAGTTTGTTTTAAAACAACCGACTTACATCTCAAAAACAACATGTTTCAACATCCCTAAGATAATTCAAAATAAGTATAATGACTCCCAACAAGGAATTATAACTCCAAGCATTTATAACCACCTAAACAATCAAGAATCCAACCCAATGCGAAGCTTGACTCGAGACATCAAATTAGAGCTTTACCTACAAGGGAAACAGTAGAATTATAACCATTAGTAATGATATACCACACCCCCAACTTCCCCACAAGTCCTTAAAAGAACAGACAACCCCAAACGACAAAAATAAGCAAAATGTGTGTATCATGGGCGTTGGTAGTGAGTTTTGGGCGTACCATACGTGGGTGGGCGTATGGTACGCCCCCCCTGCACCTGCGCACAAAATGATTTTAATGTAAATATATATATATATATACATATATATATATATAATATGTTAAATAGTCTTGTTTTCTTCTTTTTCCGATCGTCAATTGCATGAACGATGCTTCTTTCTTTTCTGTTCCCTTTTGATTGATTACACCACATTTGTTTTATTCTTTCCTTGGATCGATTAACAACTCTGATACCAAATTGTTGATTAAATTATATACGAAAATTAAAAGAACAAATCAAGATTGGAACACAATAAACTTGCTAATGAATTTCAGAAATCATTCATCTGATTGACATACCCTTACATACGTGTTTGAAGGATTCTTAATTATAACCCTAATTCTAATGGAACCGTCGTTTAATCAAACGTTAACGTATTGTTTGAATTTGACACAATTACATACAAAGACTCCAAATGTGTTGAATAATCCTTATGATGCTACTCTTTCTCTTGCATTGGCCCTTGCAATCTAGGATTTTACTAGCATTGATGTGTTTGGAATAAAAAAATTACAATTCTAAAAGTATTGATATAATTAAATTTGAATATATATGATTATTATACTTTTCTTGTGAAGGAATAGTATGGGAAGGGAATGAGACATAATAGACACGATATTCACTTTTCAGTCACAACAATACATGACATTCTTGTAGTTATTTTAGATGCAAGAAAACATATATGAATATGCTTTGAAAGGAAAAAAAACGTTTAAAATATTCCCAAACAATTTCTTTTCTGCATGAATATTTATCAGTATTATCAAAGGATAATATCTTTATTGTATATTTTGACCCAAAATTAGGGTTGTGAACGATCCCACTAGTGAGCTACTTTAGATTAGCTCGTTAAAAACACAAATCAAACCAAACTTACACGTGTTCGAGTCTAAAGTGAAGCTCATTTAATCAACGAGCTTAAACCATCTGGGCTTCACATGACAATCTTAACTAGGCTCGTAAACCTAAACTAGTATATATTATTTATTAGTTTTTATTTAACAGGGTTAGGTTATAATAAAAAGGGTTTTAAATATAAGAAGGGTAAGAAGGATTCTAAGCTTGACATGTGTCATTTTATTGTTTTTAAAGGGAGGGCATAATGGTCAATGTGTATTACACCAGGTCAATGTGTAATACAAGGTCTGATATTACACAATGATCAGACCTGATATTACACAATGAACTGATATTACACAATAACCTGACATATTTGAGCGAATTACACAATGAGCTGGAAAACGTAAAACACAATGATGAAAACATATAACACAATGATGAAAAATATTTGACACAATTGTGACATTTCGGATTTTCACTCACGCACTTGTAATATATATATATATATATATATATATATATATATATATATATATATATATATATATATATATATATATCATGTAATCATTTATATTTAAATGAAATGCAAGTGTTTTTATTTTTGTACAAAATATATTTTTTTATTTTATGGATTTAAAATAATTAAAATTTTATAAGTTTTAAACTTATATAAAATTTTATATAAAAAAATCTAAATTAAAAGGGTTCATGTATATATAAGATAACCTATTTAAATAAAATAAATAACTTTTATAAAAATATTTATAATAATAATAATAATATAAGTTTATAAAAGATAATTGAAATAAAAAAAATGTAATTAATTATTAAAGTTGAGGGGCTGTTTTGAAATTTTTCAAACTAAAAGGTTTTAAACCAAAAACCGGTTAAGGGACTAAACATGGCCAAATCAAACCACAAGGACCCATCCGTAATTATCTCAGGGACTTAATTAAAACAGAATCAAACTTCAGGGACCAATTCTGCCATTTTCTAATTCGCGTTTCCGGTCACCTCCTTCATTATCCGGCGGTCCAAGCCAATTTCCGACGACATCTCGACACGCCTGTTCCCTGCACCTCGACAGCCGATAAAGGTGTCCCTGACCTCGTCGTCCCCACGCGAGCAAAAGCCCCCGACCAATTGGTCTCCCCAACATTCGAATCGTCTGATCGTGTTTGTGGCCGAAAGTCCACGCCACGAATTCGGCCCCGACAGTCAACCTCCACGCCTGCAAGATGGCTCGACAGTTTCGTCTCGTCCAGAAGAGTGTCTGGACATACTCAATTGCGTGCCATTTACGGACCTGCTCGAGCTCGCCATCCCTCCTCCACCCACTCTCACCTCAAATTGAAACCAGCATTGTGTTCGTCGTCACTGTGAGAAGCTGTGACCAAAATATCAGAGTCTAATTCCATCCCGAAGCTTAATTTCCCATTCTTGACATTCTCGGATTTAAGACCCTGCCGACCAGACCCTTCGCGACCAGGTTCGAGCCTCAAATTTGTTCCGTTATCTTCTATTATCAACTGGCAATCTATCCCAATCGAAATCGCAACCTCAAACCATCGATTACCGGGCAAACCAAATGTCTCGGACACTGGTTTGCCGGTTGCCGAGGACCAGCGACCAGGTTCGCTTATGTGCATATCAATTAACTGATACATACATAACCAGCGACGGGCAGTAGCCCGGCTGGTTATGCGTGTGTGTGTTTGTGTCTAAGGTCGCGGGTTCGCTTCAGGTTGGCCTTCGGCCCAATTTTTTTTCTTCTGTTTTATAAAACTTTTATTTTATTTATTTATTTTATCTCATTTTAATAATTTCTCTATACAATAAAAACTATTACAAGTGGGTTGACTCGTTCGTCTATTTTGAAATCGATTAAACAATTTTTTTTCATAATTAACCCATCCAATTTTTATAAAATAATAAACCCTACAATTTTTATAAACTTGTTAAAATAAATTTTTATATATAATAATGATAACATAATTAAACAAATAGAAACTTTTCTTTTTATTTATTATTATATATAAATACAATAAACATAATAACAAATTATTTAAAATATAATATTTTAACAAGATTAAAATATATATATATTTTTTATGTTAAGTTTTACAATATCATTATCATCTTTCTACCATATTTTATATAAATAAATGTTAAGAAATATTATTATAAACCTATACACATTTAAATACGAATACGCACATATAAAACATACAATAATACATATTTATCCCCATAGGGTTTCAACGTGCTTAGTTTTCAACATCCTTATCACCCGCACTTGTGGATTAAAACATCCTCTAGCCAGGTGAGTTACATAGCCCCTATTTTACATTTTTACATACTTTGGGGTGAAACATTATTTTATGCTACTCAATCAAATTGTTTATACGTGTTATTCATGTGGATTATATGCTTATTATCTTGGGTGTACAATCATTACTTTAAACACAAGAAAACCAACAGTAATATTAATAGATCTATTGTGCCTGACCAGCCCACCCATGTAGGGTGTTTATTACTGCATACTCGGATATAACCGCGTGTTATATTATCGGATATAGTGGGTAACTATATTCAAACATACCGGACCTAGCTGTTGTGCTATGTTCAAGCACGTCAATCAAGGTTTGAATTGTGCTTAGATAAATGATACAACCATGTATGCTATGTTTAACAAGATAAACAATGAGTTGCAAAACGTTTTTATCTACTATTTATCGGTTCCACTAAACCTATGTACTCACCAACTTTATAGTTGACACTTGACTTAAATAATGTTTCAGGTTTGGATATGTGATTGCTTGCTGAAGATTCTACCACTTAAGAACTTATGGACCTAGTTAATTAAATCAATGTTTTGAAATAGACTAGGTTATTTGAATTTGTATTGTACTTGAATGTTTGTTGTCTTTAATTAAATTAATGAATTATGCAATATTTTAGTTATCATGTGCTTTTGAACAATCATTCCATTGTCCGCCTCGATGATTCCGCCATCGGTCGGGGTGTGACAACAATGAACTTGTATTACACAATGACCTGCCTAATTACACAATAAACTTGTATTACACAATGACTTGACTAATTACACAATGAACTTGTATTACACAATGAACTTGTATTACACAATGACCAGACGTGGTATTACACAATGAACTTGTATTACACAATGACCTTACTAACTACACAATGAGCTGGAAAATGTAAAGCACAATGATAAATACATATAGCACAATGAACTTGTGTTACACATTAAACTTGTATTACACAAAGAACTTATAATACACAATGAACTTATAATACACAATAACCTGACTAATTACACAATGACCGGATATTACACAATGACCAGACGTGGTATTACACAATGAACTTGTATTACACGATGAACTTGTATTACACGATGAACTTGTATTACACGATGAACTTGTATTACACAATGAGCTTAAAAACGTAAAACACAATGATAAATACATATAACACAATGAACTTGTATTACACATTGAACTTGTATTACACAATGACCTGAAAAACATAAAATACAATGATAAATACATATAACACAATGAACTTGTATTACACATTGAACTTGTATTACATAATGAACTTGTATTACACGATGAACTTGTATTACACGATGAATTTGTATTACACAATGACCTGACTAATTACATAATGAGCTGAAAAACGTAAAACACAATGATAAATACATATAACACAAAGAACTTGTATTACACATTAAACTTGTATTACACAATGAACTTGTATTACACAATGAGCTAGAAAACGTAAAAAAAAATTCTTTTTTGTTTATAACGACACTATACTCGTTTTAAAGATAAAAAAACGATCGTTTTTATGGTGTAATTTTTTTTTAAAAATAATGTCGTATGTAAAAGTTATGAACGTTTAAAAATGAGGGGGGGAACTTGATAAAAAGTCAACAAAAGTTGTCAAGACTAAAATACTATTTCATCAACTTTTTCTCCTATAATTTAATCTCAACCATTAAATATTTTCTACAATTTGATCTAATGGCTCTAAATCTTTCTCACCCTTCTTAGAATTAGAATCTTTTTTACCTGAACCTAATCTTTATTTAACATATTAAATATACATTTACATTACAATAATATTATCATATATAAATTAGGTATAACAAAAACTACTTATATATATTTTAAGGATTCCAAAACTTGACTCTTTTGAGTTAAACAAACTGACCACTGAACTTAAGCTTAGCCATGTAAAGAAACTAAACTTACTTTATGTTGACAAAAAATAACCAAGGTAATAAAGTACATGCTGGCCTGGCAGAGTAAAAATCAGGTCACTGTTACTCCACTCATTTTCATCACTTCCACTTATAGATAGATCTCCATCACTTCAACTTCTCTCTCCAGCAGCCACCAATACCTTTCCCTTTCTTGCAAAATGCCCTTCTTTCCTTACACAACCCCTTGTTTCACCATTCATGATCATTAATCCTTTATGTAAAGATAACAAAAAGAAATCATCTTTTTGGCAACTTCATTTGTTGAATTATCAGCTAATTTATATATCTTTTTGTGTTTTCATTTTGAGAGAGAAACCCTAGCTGAGATTATTATAACTAGCAGATCTATGATGTGAATTAGCTAGCATGGACTCAACAAACACTTCATCATCTTCATCATCTCCGAGCCGATACGAGAGCCAGAAGCGTCGAGACTGGGACACATTTGGGCAGTATCTGAGGAACAACAAGCCACCACTTTCTTTCCCAACTTTTAACCCTAGTCATGTTCTTGAGTTCTTGAACTATCTTGATCAGTTTGGAAAGACTAAAATCCACATCCAAACATGCCCTTATTTTGGAGTACCAAACCCACCTACAGCATGCCCTTGTCCCTTCCGCCAGGCATGGGGCAGTCTCGACGCCCTTGTTGGGCGGCTCCGGGCAGCTTATGATGAGCATGGCGGCAACCCGGAGGTCAACCCGTTTGGTGCGCCGGAAGTGAGGAGGTTTTTGAGGGAGGTTCGTGACTTTCAGGCCAGATCGAGGGGGATTAGCTATGAGAAAAAGAGAAAACGGCCTAAGCAGCAGCAGATACAAGATCAGCAAGATGATCAACAAGAACCCTAAAAGGTCAATTATCTGTAATGCGAATGAAGCAAATTATTTATTAGAGTATTTATTTGTTTTGGTATTGTGGAAACTATTTAAGTTCTTCGTTTTGATGAAAATTTGATGGACTTGATAGTGTTATGTGTACTATATAAGTTATATTCAAGTTCCAATGATGTATGCCGGATGATTATCTTAATTAATTGCAGAATTCATAAGCTAGACCTTTCACGAACTTTTGAGTATTTATAAATTGTTATTGTTATTCGTGATCGATGGCCATAGCAAATTCTTCATCATTGGGATCAATGATTATTCAGATTAATACTACAATTAATCTTTTGGTGCGTGAAGCGTTTGGAGAATTGGTTTTTGAAATTTTGGAGTTTTCAGGATTGACAAGGGTTTGTAGGGGAGAATCGAAGCTCATTTGGTTTATGGGTGTTTCGTGAATGTCATTCATGGAACTGTCATACATGAGTTTATACATCCAAGCTTTTCATGGGTGAAGCCTGATGACATTGTCTCGCACATAGGACGGTGTTCAAGGAACACCCGTAAACCAAAGGAACATAAACTGTCTCCTACAAACCCTCATCAATCCTGAAAACGACCCATTTAAAAAAATTAAGTGTTTGGAACCAAATCATTTGGAATAGATAAACCATTGTTGCTTGCATTCTTTGGTTCAATTGGTTTAAGATGTTGTTGCTTCATCTTTTGGTTTTTTGGTGTACATTGGTGCTTGTATAATTTTGTATGATCTAGTTGCTTTAGCCTTTTATTTTCTGATAATATTAACCTACTCACACCTTGAAAGAGGTGGCACGGTGATAAACGCTTGAGTTACTCTAGCAATGTATCATTTTCGAATTCAGCTTTCACTAGTTTTCTAAGTTTAGTTTTCCCAGAAGGCCACATGTCCGGCGTAAGCTGTGTTTTACCTGATTTCGTTGGATAGCAGGGTATTGGTCAGGTCTCGTGAGTTTTCTAGTAACAGGTTCTCATAATTTCTAAAAAAAATTCTACCGGAGCTTTCAGAAAACGAAAAAAAAAGATAAGAGGCCTGTTTAGATAAGCGAGTTACCAAAATAATTGTCTTAACCTAGAAAATGCAACTGCTAGCACACAAGCTACAATAACTATATATATATATTTATATATTTTGAACGGCCAACATAAACACCATATTATTATTCCACCAAAATGCCAGCAAGTAGCTAGCCATAGAAAAAGCAACAGCCCAAACCATACAAACCACCAAAGAGAACTAGAAATTACAGCCAAAACAAAAAACCAGCAAAAACAAACACTACAATAACTATATTACATACAAGTTACACACACACATATTGTAATAACTAAAAAGTGGACGTTTCGACCACAATTTGACAATCCCTTCAACCTTCACTATTAATATCTTGCTGTCTAATCACATTGTAAAATGCTATTTACAAAAGACAACATATGTATTATGTAATATAGCACTAAACATTTAATATTCTATAATATCTCATCCACAATAAAGTAGGAATTTCATTTTCTTGTCACATGATTTATGGGTCGATTGTCGATAATGCAATACAAATTCATTGCATTTGATCCCACACCAATTAAGGAAAATGAATGAAGTTACTGCTGGCAATTGACCATCATATTTTGATTCTTTGCTAATAGCATTAGAAGGCCTGAAAAGTTTCTCATATATATATATATATATATATAGTGATCTATTTTTCCGGAATCACAAGTTTTCTTTTAAAAGAAGATCATATCTTCATATCATTTACTTTATAATGTTCATGCATCTCCATCATAGGTGACTTTTATTTAAATGTAAAACATAACCTAAAAGTTGGTTTCCAGATTTAGGTTAATCTCATAAAGCCATGTTTTTTTAATCGTTTTGTTGTGTGTGATCATGTATGATTAATTAATACAATATATAGGGCACATGATATCCTTGACTTAAATCAAATGTTACTGGCAAGATAGTCAGATTAACTTACTCATGTCACTACAAGGAGACGAAGCAATAAGGGTGATAACATCGCCACTAAAGGTTCGTTGCCATTGTGACGTTGGTACTGCTTATTTATCGCCCTTAAAAGGTTCACTGCTAATACCTACTAGCTTTAGGGGCGATATTTTCGCCCCTAATCGCCACTAATACTCTTTGTCACTAATACTCTTTGTCGCCTTTTTCCCTTGACTTTGGTACATATAAGTACTTTTGGGCAGAAACTTTGGTGTACAGGAACTAATTAGCATGTAAATCTCTTTCATGCAATTAGTCTTAATTGTGATGATGATCATTTTTCCATCTTCAATCTTGAATTTGTGGATGGTACTTAATTTTTGGTAGAATAGTCTGAAAGTAATGTTTTGAAGTTATGAAGATCAAGTTTTCTAAAATAAATGTATATCTCATTAACCTAACCGTTTCTTATCTCCTATTGAACTTGTTCTAGGACGATCGCCCTTTCTTATTCTCCGATTGAATCATGCAGTTTGATCATTTATTCATGCAGGTTCATCGTTTCTTTAATCCTTGAGGGCAACCGAACCAAATACATGGAATTAACGGATTAGTAAAAAAGTTTCCCATAAGTGACACCTCTAGTTATGGTTTGGTAAGAGGGTAAAATCGATGCACACCCCCTACTGAAGTCTTTTGAAGTGAATATAATGGCTCGATATTAATTATTTGTGAATAATATTCCTTTTCCAACAAGTATTTTGAAGGGGATTTCAATGTCCCATTTTTTTCACAGATTTGCTCATGTGGTTTCGGTTTGCGTGTGCCGAACGAGAGAGAAAAAAACAAGAAACTAAAGATTCAAATGATCAAATTTGTGTATATTAGAGCATTATATCAGTTTGTTTATCCCAATCTCTATAATTTAATTAAATATCATAATTTTTAATGTATCTTTAAATTTGTTTTAGCCTTCAACTAACATCTCATTCTCTATCTCACTCATAAACATTTATTTTATTGTTTTTTCTCTTTCATACAAACTCACAAAAAATATAGAGATTTATAAAAATGAATCTCTATATTTAGAGAATCTCTATTTACTAAACTATAAAATTTAAAAATAGAGATTGAGATAGAGACTCTGATGCAGGCTCAAAATAAAAAGAAAACTTCAAATAATAAATATGGAGATTAATATAAAGATCCTGATGTGAATGCTCTTATAAGTATTTATGCATACATACTAACGGTAACTACCATAGGGTTAGTTTAACCACCATTAACTGACTAAAGGTGTTAACTACATATTATTACATAATATAATACAAATTATTCGATCATTCAGCCCCCTATTTTTGATTTGTTCCTTTGAGATCCTTGACTCCAAGCAACCTTCTCATTTCTCTAAACTTTACTCTTGGTAATGCCTGTAAAGTATATTTGCCTTATGGAGTTCACCCCGTACATGTTTAACTTGAATTTGCTCATTCTCAATGCACTCACGTATAAAGTGCTACCTTGTGTTGATATTCTTTGATCTTCTGTGAAATACTAGATTTTTCATTAGTAGTATATATGATCTATTATCTACTCATAGTGTGACTATCCTTGCCTTCCAATCAGTTAATTCACTTAGCAATCCTCTCAACCATAGTGCTTGACATACTGCTGGTGTAGCTGCCATAAAATCTAACTCACATTGATAATGCTATTGTTGCTTGTTTATGACTTTACTAAGTCACTTGTGCATCTTTAAAGTAGAAGATTACACGTGTTGTTCCTTTTTCATCATCAGGATCAACCCATGGCTGTTATCACTATAACCAATTAGTTCTTTCCTTCTACCTTTAGTATATTCAATTCCATATTTAACAGCCTTTTATATATCAAATTGTTGGATCTATATGTCCAGGACACAACATATGACAATGTTACCATTGATATATGATTTCAAAAGGTCACACACTGAGCACTTAATCCAAGTACAAGTTTAAACTCAGTTTTAATGTGTAAAACCTTATGTTAATGTCAAGTGTATTATCATTAAGTAAAATGATAATATAAAATGAATCATTACATAGTTACTATATTTTATGGAGCTACATAAAATGTATAGTATGTGAAAGTGTAAATGTCTATTTATAAATTGATTCTCACATGTTCCTTACATATAATCTTTGCAACTAATTTATGTTATTGAAACATTGAATTAAAATCATGTTTATAACATTGTTTTATATGATATCGGTTTTGTAGAGGAAAGATAAACACAAAGATAACTTCTTTAAACTACTTAACATCTTTGGTAGTTTGTTTTAGTTATTAAAGGTGTTTGGATTTCATAACTTACAAAATCACCAACAAAACTTGTTGTTGGTGTTCTTGATATGTTGGAGGTTGTTAACTAGCATCACTTGGGTCTACTGGTTTGGCGTGGATTACTCTTGGAGAAGGAAACACTTGGATCCTTGGTTCATCCTCCTTTACAATGAATTACCACTTTTTTACAAAGGTTGTTACCTTTCAAATACCATATGATGGTTGTTTTGTTTTAATTTCAAGAATCTAAATATTGACTCTTGACGAGTTTTGGTTTCTGAAACATAATTATATATTAATTTTTACATATTTTAAATTTTGTTTTATATCTTTAGTATATGTAATACATTTTTATACCTGTAAAATATATATATATATATACTATATAATAAATAAAGATTTTGATGTGCCACTTGTCACTTTCTCATGCATTTTCAAATTTTTTTCCCGTCTCTCTCTCCTATTAATTATACAAATTTCTTTAATTATTTTTTGTCTCTCATATTAAATAATAATGACTTCTATAATTTTTTTATAAAACGTTTTTCATGAATATGTAATATGAAATCTTTATTACTAAGTATATATAACATTGCATTTATTTAACACGTGTAATACACCGGGTTTCTAAAGTTTATTAATTAACATTTATCAGTTAAATAAAAAAAGTTACTACTCAGATAATAAAATATTTTAAAAATTAACTTAACAAATTTATAACCGTCACGTAAAACTCGTGTAATACACGGGTTTTTAAAAACATAAATTTTTTATTACTAAGTATATAGCATTACATTTATTGTGTAATACACGAGATTCTAACCTAGTATATATATGTATATATATATATATATATAAAGATTTAAAATTTTAAAAATTTTATATAGTGATATTTTTCACCTCGTATGTAATACATGGGTTCTAAGCTTATATATAACTTATTCGTAAAACGCGTCCTATCAATAATTCGATTAGCTATAATCCATCGAATAATAGTTAATAATAATACTAATAATAGTTACAATAATAATAATATTAATAGTAATAATAATATCAATTGTAATAATTAAAATAATATAATAATATTTGATATGATAATAATATGACAGAAATAAGGTTAAAATATAACAATGTAGGGTTAGGTTATGGTAAAAATGGCTTTAAAAATAAGAAGTGTAAGAAGCATTATGGACTTGACATGTTTCATTTTATTGTTTTTAAAGGGGGGGCATAATGTTAATTGTGTAATATCATATCTGGTCATTATGTAATGTCAGGTTATTGTGTAATACACAATGACCTGGCATATTTGAGCAAATTACACAATAATGAGCAAATTACACAATAAGCTGAAAAACTTAAAACACAATAATGAATACATATAACACAAAGATGAAAAATATTTAACAAAATGAACAAATTACACAATGAGGTGGAAAACGTAAAACACAAAGATGAATACATATAACACAATGATGAAAAATATTTGACAAAATGAGCAAATTACACAATAATTTCAGTTCTAGTTATTGTGTAATGTCAAAAATAACACGAAGTTATCTAAAACGTAAAACACAATGACGAAAAACAAGCAATTTTTATCTTTAAAACGAGTATAGTATCGTTATATACAAAAACGAAAAAATGTATAAAAACGAGTATAGTGTCGTTATATACAAAAATGACATTATTGTGTAATATGCTTATTTTGTCAAATATTTTTCATCATTGTGTTATATGTATTCATCGTTGCGTTTTACGTTTTCCAACTTATTGTGTAATTTGCTTATTTTATCAAGTATTTTTTATTATTGTGTTATATGTATTCATCATTGTGTTTTACGTTTTCTAACTCATTATGTAATTTGCTCATTATTGTGTAATTCGCTCAAATATGTCAGGTCATTGTGTAATGTCAGGTCTGCTCATTATGTCTAATGTCAGGTCATTATATCAAATATTTTTCATCATTATTTTATATATAATACATAAAAAACAAGGACAAAAATAACACGAAATTATCTAAAACGTAAAACACAATGATGAATACATATAACACAATGATGTAAAACATTTGACACAATGACCAGACCTGACATTACACAATGACCTGACAAATTACACAATGAGCTGGAAAACGTAAAAAAAAATTGTTTTGTATATATAACGACACTATGCTCGTTTTAAAGAAAAAAACAATCGTTTTTATGGTGTAATTTAAAAAAAAATAATGTTGTATGTAAAAGTTATGAACGTTTAAAAAATGAGGGTGGAGGAACTTGATAAAAACTCAACAAAATGGTCAAGACTAAAATACCGTTCTAATAACTTTTTTTCCTATAATTTAATCTCAACCATTAAATACTTTCTATAATTTGATCTAATGGTTATAAATCCTTCCCACCTTTCTTATTTTAAAAACACTTCTTATTTGAACTTAATCCTAATAATCTATACTATATAATAAATAAATGTTTCTTAATGCCACATGTCGCCTTCATATTCATTCTTATAATTTTTTTCCCGTCTCTCTCTTTTATTAAATACACCTCCATCTTTTCAATAATAATATATTTTTAAACAAATTATTAATTATACTAATAAATTAAACGCATTTATTTTAAATTATTTCATATTATAAGAAACTTTGAAATCTAATTAACTAACTTATGTTTTCATTCAAAGAGTAAATGAAAGTCAAATTACTTTGAATATTAATTAATTTATTTTTAAAACTCAATTATAACTTTTACATAATTTTGGATTTTGTTTTCTATTATTAGTATGTGTAATTACATTTTTCCATCTATAAAATATATATAAAGATTTAAGCATTGTATGTATTAATATTTTTCATCCTGTATAATATACAGGTTCTAAACAGTATTAATAATAAGAACAATAACAATAAAATATGTTAATATGATCTAATAATCTCTTGTAGGTAAGATGATAATCTCTTGTAGGTAAAATATCATCCATTTGCATAATAAGGGTGGAGGTAGTGGTTACACGGGTTGCTCAAGGGCTCCATAGGTTCCACGGGCTATACCGTCGCAATGTTTAAGGGCTTGGCGAGGGCTTTTCCACTCGGGTAGTAATACATGTTCAAACCCGTAGGAATGTTGTTACTTTCAAGCCGTTGGGGGGACCGTTTGGGGGGGTGGGGGTGGGTATATAAATAAATAAAAAATTCAAGGGCTCAATGGTTTTACACCAATGTTTTGAAACCCGGACCGGACCGGCCGGTCGGACCGGGAACCGGTGGTCTGGCCGGTCCGGTTACATGTGTTGAACCGTTTCTGCAGCGAACCGGCGGTCGGACCGGTTGAACCGCTTAACTATTTTTTTTTTTAATCTTTTTTAAGTCTCTTGGCTTCTTATTTCGTAGGTAATTGTTATTTTAAAATTATTGGAATTGACTTGTTGGTGGTTTTTGAAAGGATTAAAAGCTATTTAGACTGATATATTTTTATAATATTTATGACGTCGTCCGGTTCTTAAATCCGGTCCAACCGGTCGGACCGGTCCGACCAGTGGACCGGTAAGGAGACCGGTTCGACGTCCGGTCCGGTTCTGAAAACATTGTTTTACACCCTCCCTCTAGGGTTGGAAAATGTTCAAAAGAGTAAAAATGACGTAACAATTTTTAATTAGGTAAAATAATAGAGTTTCATAGGTTCTATAAGTACCACTCCCTCCACCCTTAAATTTTTGACACAATTTTGGCGCCAATCATTGCTGTGATAACCATTTTTATTTCACTAATTTCATAGGCTGACGTAATTCAATCCAATAATTGATTAATATGAAATTTATAACACTTTATATCTATAAAACCCAACTAATTTAGTAAAAGACGTTTCAGCAATATTATACTGCCACTCGCCCATTTTGAAAACGATTTCAATAATATTATATATGGTAAAAAGGAAGACAAGACATTGAAAGCGATTTCAGTGATTCAGAATTCCTAGGCAACTACTCCTTAGCAAACTACCTATCCATGACGAAGAAAACCATGAAAACTAATAAAAGAATACACTAATCTCCACCACAAATTGTTCACAATACACCTACAGAAGATGATCGAGCACAATATCTTCTTTAAATGAAACAGCCCGAGTCGTAGAACTTATCATAGTTCACAATAATTGGTTCTTACATAACAAATATATGGTTATTTTTCATTAATCTAGTTTTATTTCCATTGCCCTCTTTAGAATAATCATTAAAATTAAGTATATCGTTCAAGTTGGTACGAGACATGATTTTTGCACCACCATTTGGAAAACAGTGAACACATACATGAGGCTTCTTCTTGACACAACGGCCACAACCTCTGCGATGTGGACCGATCGGGTTGAGATAAACAGAATGAAGATTAGAGAAGACCACAAGAATATTGAGAGAGAATTAGACTAATTTCATATTTCATTCCTAATCAAAGCAAGGAAATCCTATGCCTTTAATAGGCTTACATGGTCCTAAAAAAAGGAAAATAACTAATCATGGACTAAGATAAAATAACATTTTAAAGAAGTAAACATTGAACGTGCAGTAGATCATGGGTCGATCATGGCTTCATGCATCTAGGACTTGTAATCTCTGCTGGTAAACTGGTACACATCACTCTGTCACCTTACTAGGGCTTGGAATTGCATGCACTTGCTGAAATTTGCTTGCAATCGCCTTTTCTTTACACTAATGTTAGCTGCATCTTGAAAAATGTCTTTCATTGAAGGTTTGAATATGAAAATATTTTGGGGCCCATTAAATTCTTGGGCCATAACTTATGGCTTTTTTATAGGAGAGTGGCTCCGTTGTAAGGCAAACACTGTTACATACAATACAACGTATAAGTATAAACATGGTCGTGTTTGTATATGCGAGAGGTGTGATGTACATGTTTGTAAATTTTCAAGCCTTTGAGTTTTAGCTTTCTTTAGTTTATAATTGAATCCAATAAGATTACTTGCTCCCTTGCTTGCTTCTTTCTCTCAACTTTATAGAGAAAGTAGAGAGAGTTCTGTAGGTCCCAGGAGCATCGTCGCGCAGCGGAGATAACACGGACCTGTTCTGTGATTTTTGTGGGAACCAAGAAACGAGACAGAGAAACACGAACATAAACAAACGATAATGAAACGATACGTAATCCATAACATAGAAGTCATCTCGTATTACAGACTACATACCGAAGGAGCACACATCTCTCATCTAAGCTCACGGTCCAGGGGTCGGGAGAGCTCGTCCCGACCCGGACACCTCTCAACCTAGTTCCTGAAGTTCCACCTACAAATGAAGACAAGTCTTCTATTTATAGGGGAAGGAACACCACCTGCGTACTTATCATAGACTCCACCCACTATGCTAGCAACTCAAATCCAAGGACATACATTAACTCGACTTTGGGTTAACACAACCTACCCTAGACATTAACACATCCGCCTTAACCAAGGCTCTCACAATTAACAGACATAACCCTTATACACGTCACATCACAAGTCCTTACTCAACGGTCAGTCTAACTCTACACGTCACATTAACACTATCTCATAACTCATTACTAGCATGCAAATTAACACACACACACACACATATATATATATATACGCATGCAAACACATACCTCATCACTGCACCCTCGTCATGGTTACCCTCGTCAGGGCGTTCGACGCACCCCGATCATTACCCTGCTAAATAAATGTCACCATTGGTGACTTACCGAAGGACCTCGTCCTCCACGATCCCGTTTGTCGTGTCGTGATGACAACAATACAAACACAATACCCGTCATGCCCGAAGGACAATGACACTAAACATACAGCTCAAATATAACCATATCATAACACACATCATGTAAAGGACTCATTAACTACACCTGCACCTTACACACAACCCTAACACAACATATATCACATACAATCATGACCATTTAACTTTAAGCCCGACTCTCCCGATCCAACCCTTAACATGTCGCACATTAATATCTCGTCTCTATGACTCACACATTTCTAGGAACACGACATAAACTCTACGACTCTCAATTAAGCATTTTATGCTCAAAGCACATTGGTTTAGAACCCGAACCCGTAACACGATTAATTATGTTAACACCATGTAAATGTATGTACGATAGCCCCAAAACATTAAAACGTTTAAAAGATGGGGATTAGAATCTCACTGGTTGCGAAGCTTTCCTTCCGAAGTCGCATACCCGTAAACTCGGAGTCCAACGCGAACCTGTCGTCAGATGAACCACCCGGATCAATCCTATTAACGCAATAACACTAACGCATCTATTTTGGACCAGTAGATACAAGCTCGGTCTAAGTCGTCCCAAACCGTACAACCAACGTGCTCACTCGCGTACGAAAACCCTTAAATTAATGTTACCGAAAAACGTCCCGAAAGTTGTTCCCGACATTTTTCCCATATCCCAAAATACTCCCCAACCATGAACTTAAAGTCCTATGGGGTCATACCTTTGCGTACAAGCCGTTCTAAGCGGTTTTGTACGAAACTGCTGGAGCACCACGCGAGAGGAAAACTTGTTTTGCTCATATCTCGACCATACGAGCTCCGTTTCGCGCGAACCACCTATCCACGCGTTCGTCTCAACATGCCCGACCTTAGAAAGTTATTGGTGTCGGCTTTCGCCACCACCGCTGCTTCCAGAAGGCGAATTTGTCTTTCAGCTCGTTCGATTTTGCTCGTCAAAATACGAGTAGCTTAAAACTGACCCAAATGAACTCCGTTGTAGGCGAATCATATGTCCACGCGTCCGTATCGCCGAACCCTTTCAGAAGAACTAGTCGCCGGAAACCGCCGCCTCTGTCACCGGAAAACCGAATAGTAGCTGAAATTCGCCTTTTTCGCACGTCGGTCTTCGCATTGCTCGTATCCCTATAAAACGAACTCGGAGTTGGACAAATAATATGTCCACGCGATCGTGCCGCCAAACTCTTCCACCTCCGCCTGCCGCCGCCGGGAATCGCTAACAGTGGCCGAAAATCCTCGCCGGATTTCCGTTTTCACTTGCTTCCTTCGTTTTCGTGGCCACCAACTGTCGTTCCACCCTACCGGTACCTATTACCACCGAAACATAATCCGTAGTCAGGTTTTTAGCCGAAAACACAAACAAAACATGGAGACGGATGAACGAGGATTACCTTAGCTTGTTATGAACGATCCCCGGTCGAAACTCCGCATCACCGCCTTCCTCCTCCTTGTCCGATCACCACAGACGGCGGCGTCTCCCCTCTCCTGCTCCCTACTTCTGTCGCACACCTAGCCAAAAATGGTCTAGGGTTTGCGCATAAAGTGGTTTAAATACCACTAGTGAGTTACGCTTCGGGTCCCCCTAGTTCCACTTCGTATGATTCGGTCCTGAACTCTCTTTAAACAACTAACCGTGTTAGTTAAAGTCGTTATATCACCTCATACGTGACAAATCTTACCTCTTGTTTTTAATTAATACTAGTTCGGGTCGTCCCCTAACCCGAACCACTAGTTCACGGATTTCCGGGATGCTACAGTCGATGTTATAATGGGTATACTCAGTATACCGTGATTTTAGAGATCGAGTGTGTGAGGTGCTTGGGTGATGCTCGTGGGAACTACCTAGCAGAAGCCGATGGTCGGAAGGTATAATCCCTTTTAGTTTATGTTGTCTTTATTTTCGCATTAGTGGTTGAAAGCGAAAGGGATTACTTGCAGGGTTTGGATTGGATACCCGAAGGGTAGAGGTCGGATACTCGGGGGTAGTTGGGGATCAGTACTGTGGTAAACGCGATTGCATAGTCAAGTGCCCTGTCACATTAAGCAGCCTAGTCAGCACATGCATATAGGAAAGGCCCAATCGTTCCAATAGTAGATAGGCCATGCATGTAACATCCCAAAATAAATAAAAACCCAAATAAAAGAAAAAGGAAGGTGGGCTTGGCTAGGGGCCGGCCCATGGGCCCGAAAACTGAGAAGAACCCTTCTAATCAGTAGCCATTTCCTCCTGTGTCCTTCATTTTCTTCCTGCGCAAGAACCTTAGAGAGAGAGAGAGAGAGATCGTCTAGAGAGAGAAAGCTCGGATCAAGCTCAAAGTCTCGAGGATTGTTGCTCAACATCTCTGGAGCATAAAGGAACGAGAAGGAAGCTATAACAGGTAATTATTATGCCTAAATCTGAGTTTTTGTAACTTTCGGGTTTCGGGTTAATAATCGAGTAAAGGTTTAGATTTTTACGTGTGAAACTGGAAACAAACCACGGGTTTGGGTTCATGGGGGAAAATGGAACATTTCGAACGTAAAAAGTTCATAGCTTGATCGATTAGAACAAAGGGACCAGATCTAGGGTTCTGTTTGGGGAAGAAGACTGCACAGTCGAAACTACTAGTTTCGATATGGACGCATCTATCGAAACTACCTAGTTTCGACAGGGGCAGACCCATCGAAACTACCATAGTTTCGATATAGACCCAAGACCTTAACTAAGAATTTATATAAGTCATACGACTCGAAACTACTTAGTTTCGATAAGAAGCAGTGACTCGAAACTACTTAGTTTCGATAAGAAGCAGTGACTCGAAACTACTTAGTTTCGATAAGAAGCCAGGGCTCGAAACTACATAGTTTCGATAAGGAGCCAGGACTCGAAACTACCTAGTTTCGATAATGAAACCATGACCCGAAACATCTGAGTCAAGCCTAGTAATGTCTAAGTGTCCCCTAGGAACACAGCCTTACGCCTATGACTTGATTATACAGATTGTGGGTGACCATAGTGACAATCAGGAACCGGCTAGGTGTAAACAGAAACGATTCATCTGGTGAGTTCTTATTGCCCTTTTTCCTAATGGTTTTGGGCTGGCATGCATACTGGTATAGTATTTTATAAAAATGTTATTTTTATAAAATGAAAGGCAAAGTATAGTCTTTTATAAAAATGTTATTTTTTATAAAATGAAAGGCAAAGTATAGTATTTTATAAAAATGTTATTTTTATAAAATGAAAGATAAAGAACAGAAGAGCATAGTATTATCTTTTAAACAAGTTTTTGAAATATAACAATGAGCTAAAGAAAGAACGATAAAGGAGCCGTACTTCGGTACAGCTCGACAGTGACAGTGACAGTGACAGTGACAAATACCATGTTATATGCTTATGTGTTAATATGTGTTATTTGTCTATATGAAAGTTATGTGATTGCATTTCTATTTGTGTAATAGTGTAATTGCATTGCATAATAGTTGCATAGTAGAAAGTCCTGCAGGCATGCTAAAGTAGAAGTCTCACCCTGAGGTGTGAGCAATGCTAAAGGAGTCTTACACTTCGGCGTAAGCAATGCTAAAGGAGTCTTACACTTCGGTGTAAGCAATGCTAAAGGAGTCTTCACTTCGGTGTAAGCGAGAAAGTCTCACCCTGAGGTGTGAGCAATGCTAAAGGAGTCTTGCACTAACGTGCAAGCGAGAAAGAAAGTCCCACCCTGAGGTGTGGGCAGCGCTAAAGTAAAAGTCTTACCCTGAGGTGTAAGCAAGATAGGGATCTGGTCCTCGGACCACGATCCATATGTGATAGTTAAAGTATGATAAAGTCACTTGTCAAGTATAAGTGAAATGATAGACAGAGTACAGTGGGACACCCTAACGGGTTTCCTTAAAGATAAAGTTTTAATGACAGATAGTAACGTAACAGATTTATAATTGTAACGTTGTAAAGTTTTAAAGTAATAGTTAAAAGTTTATTTCAAAGAAAGTGAAAGTAAAGCTTATTTTATTTTAATAAAACTAAGCTACCAAAGATAAAGTTTACAGTTTAAAGTAAAGAGAGAACTCACCAGCGTTAGCTGACTTTTAGTATGCATGGCAGGTAAAAAGGGTAAAGCTAAAGAAAAGTGAAAGAGCCATGTGGGCTGGATAGCATGGACATCGGGCTGCGGTATTGAAGACTGACATTTCCAATCCTGATAGTTCATGTTATAGACAATATTTCATGTTATAGTTTGATGAATGATTTGAATTAAAGACTTCCGCTGTAATAGATTCTGATTTCCGGTTTAAGAACTATGTTTGTTATGTTGTGTGCCAACTATGAGATGTACCCGTTTTGGGGCGTTTCAAGTTGGTATCAGAGCCATAGTTTGAGAGATTCAGACATTTGCGATAATGTCTGAACTTAAACTGAGAATGGGACAAAGCAAAGGAAGGAAAGGAATGTCAGTCGGAGCAGCCCGTCCATGGAAAGATAATAGACAGAAGGTAGTCAATGTCCTTACATAGAACATAGACAATAACGCCTTAGTACAGATAGCAGAAAGTAGATGCTTTAGCATAAATAGTACATAGTACATGCCTTAGCACAGACAGTAGACAGTAGATAGTACGTGCCTTATAGTAGAAACTCTGAACTTGGATGCAAATGTTACTCGGAAAGGAAATGTTCAGAACCCGAGTAGTAAAGTAAATTAGTAATTTCATACCGGTCTCTGTAATTAGTAATTTACAGTACTCGAGGTGTTCTAAATTGTTACCTATCTTGATAACACGAGCTATCTTTGTTCACAGTAGACACTAAATGGCTAGAGCAAAGAGAGGAGGTCGCACTGGGGGTCGTACTGGTCGTCGAGGCCGACCTCCAGGTAACCGGAACCGTCCTGAAGAAAGTGAGCACTCCCGCAACGAAGCTGAATCGGTGCATGTGGAGCATAATGATAGTGGGAACCATGTGTCGGCTCCTAACAATGCCCCTAATGAGGCGCTTGAGTTGGAACCGATTGTGAAAGAAGCTATAGCGGCAGAGGTTACTTCAACCTTGAAGAAAGTTCTACCAGAAGCATTGGGCGAGGCCCTTAAAGAGTTTAATATAGGGAAGAAAGAAACGAAAGAGGAAAGCAGCAAGAGACTTGGAGTCACTGACAGTGATGATTCTGATTATGAAATGGCAACCCGGGGTTGCAACTATAAGTCCTTTCGGGGGTGTGACCCGCCGAAGTATGATGGACGGAAAGATGCTGTTGCCACTTTTGAGTGGATAGAGAGAATGAATGGGGTGATCAACATTAGTGAGTGCCGTGATGATCAAGCGGTCAAGTTTGCCGCTCACTCATTCACTAATGAGGCATTAAGCTGGTGGAGATCGATCGAAAGAATCAAGTCTTCTGCTGAGATGAAAAAGATGAAATGGGACGACATGAAAAAGCTGCTAATCACTAAGTTCTGCCCGCAGAACGAGATTGACAGAGTTGAGAGGGAATTTCTGGGGCTCTGTGCTGGTAGTATGACTCATCGCCAGTATACCTCCAAATATCAAGAGTTGGCTCAGCTGGTTCCACATCTGGTGGACACTGAGGAAAAGAGGATTAAGTACTACATCAAGGGACTACCACAGAAAGTCCGTGTGCACGTGAAAGCTAATGCTCCCACGAGTTTTGAATCTGTGGTATCACTTGCTGGGATAGTTTATGATGACTTCGAATCCGCAGACCCACTGCCTACTGAGAAGAAAGTGACCAATGCTGTTAAACGGCCAGCTAAAGAGTGGGCGGGGCCGGAGACGAAGAAACTGAGGATTGAAGATGGGGTTGAATGTGCTAAGTGTGGCAGGAAGCACTCGGGCGAGTGCCGAGTTGGGTTAAATATGTGCTATAGGTGCGGAAAGACCGGACACTACTCTCGAGAGTGTCCCGGGGCACAGTCTTGTTATAACTGCGGGATACCTGGCCACATGGCCAAAGACTGTCGGAAACCCAAGGCTACTGGCACCGAGAAGGGTAAAGAACCTGAGAAGCCGAAGGCAAGGACCCGGGCGTATGCACTGACACAGGAGGAGGCTAGGGGAGACCCAGATGTTGTGTCAGGTACGTTCATCCTTGACCACACTTATGTTTCAGTATTATTTGATTCGGGTGCCAGTAGGAGTTTTATATCATCTTCTAAGTGTAAAAGAATGAAATGCAAAGTTACTAGAGTAGAGCAGGCCTTTAATGTGGAAACCGCAGTGGGCAAGACCACGATAGTAAGTGAATTGGTAGATAATTGCACGATAAAGATTCATGGCCATAGATTCCCAGTTAGGTTGTATGTTATGACCTTGGGAGGATTCGATATAGTTTTGGGTATGGATTGGTTAGCTGCCAACGAAGCCCGGATAATATGTAGACGAAAGATAGTTCAGCTCAAAGCTCCAGACGGTGGTGAAGTTTTGGTGTACGGGGATCGCGACGGTTCACTAACGAACGTCATATCAATGATAAAGGCAGAGAAGTATATAGGGCGCGGATGCGAGGCCTACCTGGCCTATGTGATAGACAATGATGTAAAGGTGAGAGAGTTAAAAGACGTACCAGTTGTATGTAATTTTCAGGGGGTGTTTCCTGAGGAGTTGCCTGGGTTACCACCTGACCGGGAGACAGAATTCCAGATAGACTTAGTGCCAGGTGCCCAGCCCGTGGCTAAAGCACCGTACCGACTTGCACCTCTGGAGATGAAAGAGCTGATGGTACAGTTGGAAGAACTTTTGGATAGAGGATTTATCAGACCAAGCATTTCTCCATGGGGTGCTCCGGTTCTGTTCGTAAAGAAGAAAGATGGTGCCATGAGAATGTGCATCGACTACAGAGAGTTGAACAAGCGTACAGTAAAGAACAAATATCCGCTACCAAGGATCGATGATCTGTTCGACCAACTACAAGGCGCCAGATGGTTCTCCAAGATCGATCTGCGGTCGGGATATCATCAGTTAAAGGTAAGAGAAGAGGACATACCTAAGACAGCGTTTCGCACGCGTTATGGGCATTACGAGTTTCGCGTGATGTCTTTCGGCTTGACGAACGCTCCGGCAGCATTCATGAGTATGATGAACCAGGTGTGTAGACCGATGCTAGATAGGTCGGTGATAGTGTTTATAGACGACATACTCATTTATTCGAAAAGTGAAGGTGATCATGCTTGTCATCTTCGAGAAGTACTAGAGACGCTACAAAAAGAAAAGTTGTATGCCAAGTTCTCCAAATGCGCGTTCTGGCTTAAGGAAGTCCAATTCTTAGGTCACGTTATCAACGCAGACGGCATTATGGTTGACCCGGCTAAGATAGAGGCAGTACAGGAATGGGAAACCCCGAAGACGCCAACCGAGATTCGGAGTTTTCTGGGATTGGCAGGTTACTATCGAAGGTTCATTCAGGACTTCTCGAGGATAGCTTCGCCACTGACAAAGTTGACACGTAAAGAAGTAAAGTACGAATGGGGTCAGGCTCAGTCCAAAGCATTTGAAGAGTTAAAGAAGAAGTTGACCCAAGCCCCAGTGTTAGCACTACCCGACGGTAACGAGGACCTGGTGGTATATTCTGACGCATCGGGACAAGGGTTAGGGTGTGTTTTGATGCAGAGGGGAAAGGTGATCGCGTATGCGTCACGACAGCTAAAGATCCACGAAATTAACTACCCGACTCACGATTTGGAGCTCGCGGCAGTTGTTTTTGCATTAAAGATTTGGAGGCATTACCTCTACGGGGTGAAATGCACGATTTATTCGGATCACAAGAGCTTGAAGTATTTCTTCGAACAGAAAGACCTGAATATGCGGCAAAGGCGGTGGTTAGAATTGCTGAAAGACTATGACTGTGAGATCCTATACCACCCGGGAAAGGCGAATGTGGTCGCTGATGCCCTAAGTCGTAAGGAGAATCGTTCTCCTATTAGGGTAAAAGCGTACCAGTTAGTGATAACCCCAGATTTTATGACAGAGCTAGAAGCAGCACAGAAGGAAGCACTAAAGGAAGAGAACATAAAGAAAGAAAGAATGGTCGGTCAACAGACAAAGTTAGAATTAAACACTCATGGAGTGAGGACCAGGTGTGGTCGCATGTGGGTACCGAAGGGCGGAGAGCTTAGGGCCAAAGTACTTGACGAGGCCCATAAGTCTCGATATTCCATCCACCCAGGAACCACGAAAATGTACCAGGATTTGAAAAAAGAGTATTGGTGGCCTAACATGAAGAATGATGTGACCGGATATGTAAGCAAGTGTCTGACTTGCTCACAAGTTAAAGCAGAGCATCAGAAACCGTACGGGAAGATCCAGCCTCTGGAAATACCCGAATGGAAGTGGGAGCGTATCACCATGGACTTTATTACAAAGCTGCCCCGCACAGCAAAAGGCCATGATACGATTTGGGTTATAGTGGATCGTCTGACAAAGAGTGCACATTTCTTGCCAATTCGCGAAACGTATTCATCTGAGAAGTTGGCAGAAGTATTTATCAATGAAATTGTCTCTCGACATGGCATACCGTTATCAATTGTATCTGACCGGGACACCCGATTTACATCGAGGTTCTGGAAAAGATTTCACGAGTCAATGGGTACAAGACTGAACATCAGCACGACTTATCATCCACAGACGGATGGTCAATCAGAAAGGACCATCCAGACGTTAGAGGATATGCTCCGCGCATGCATTATAGACTTTGGTGGCAGTTGGGATAGTCACCTACCATTGGCAGAGTTCTCCTACAACAACAGCCACCACACCACTATTGGTATGCCGCCTTACGAAATGTTGTATGGTAGAAGATGTCGAACCCCGGTCTGTTGGGGCGAGGTAGGACAGAAAGAGTTGGGGAGTTTAGAGGTAGTCACAACAACCTCTGAAAAGATTGACCAGATCAAGGCCAGAATGAAAGCTGCACAGGACCGTCAAAAGTCCTACGCGGATAAAAGGCGAAGACCAATCGAATTCAAGGTCGGGGATCAAGTACTATTGAAAGTATCTCCCTGGAAGGGGATCATTCGATTCAGAAAGAGAGGGAAGTTAAGCCCAAGATTCGTCGGACCTTTCAAAATACTAGCACGGGTTGGTGAAGTCGCTTACCGGTTAGAATTACCTGATGAGCTGAGTGGAATTCACCCAACCTTCCACGTGTCGCACTTGCGCAAGTGCCTGGCCGACGAATCGGCACACGTGTCACTTGACGACATCGATATAGATAATAGCCTCAATTACATCGAGGAACCCGTCGCCATACTAGACAGGAAAGAAAAGCGGTTACGGAATAAAGCGATACAGTTAGTCAAAGTACAATGGAAGCATCGTAAAGGGTCGGAAGCTACATGGGAAACCGAGACAGAAATGAAAGAGTCGTACCCGCACCTGTTTGACTTATAACAGGTTTCGAGGACGAAACCTTTCGTAAGAGGGGTAGACTTGTAACATCCCAAAATAAATAAAAACCCAAATAAAAGAAAAAGGAAGGTGGGCTTGGCTAGGGGCCGGCCCATGGGCCCGAAAACTGAGAAGAACCCTTCTAATCAGTAGCCATTTCCTCCTGTGTCCTTCATTTTCTTCCTGCGCAAGAACCTTAGAGAGAGAGAGAGAGAGATCGTCTAGAGAGAGAAAGCTCGGATCAAGCTCAAAGTCTCGAGGATTGTTGCTCAACATCTCTGGAGCATAAAGGAACGAGAAGGAAGCTATAACAGGTAATTATTATGCCTAAATCTGAGTTTTTGTAACTTTCGGGTTTCGGGTTAATAATCGAGTAAAGGTTTAGATTTTTACGTGTGAAACTGGAAACAAACCACGGGTTTGGGTTCATGGGGGAAAATGGAACATTTCGAACGTAAAAAGTTCATAGCTTGATCGATTAGAACAAAGGGACCAGATCTAGGGTTCTGTTTGGGGAAGAAGACTGCACAGTCGAAACTACTAGTTTCGATATGGACGCATCTATCGAAACTACCTAGTTTCGACAGGGGCAGACCCATCGAAACTACCATAGTTTCGATATAGACCCAAGACCTTAACTAAGAATTTATATAAGTCATACGACTCGAAACTACTTAGTTTCGATAAGAAGCAGTGACTCGAAACTACTTAGTTTCGATAAGAAGCAGTGACTCGAAACTACTTAGTTTCGATAAGAAGCCAGGGCTCGAAACTACATAGTTTCGATAAGGAGCCAGGACTCGAAACTACCTAGTTTCGATAATGAAACCATGACCCGAAACATCTGAGTCAAGCCTAGTAATGTCTAAGTGTCCCCTAGGAACACAGCCTTACGCCTATGACTTGATTATACAGATTGTGGGTGACCATAGTGACAATCAGGAACCGGCTAGGTGTAAACAGAAACGATTCATCTGGTGAGTTCTTATTGCCCTTTTTCCTAATGGTTTTGGGCTGGCATGCATACTGGTATAGTATTTTATAAAAATGTTATTTTTATAAAATGAAAGGCAAAGTATAGTCTTTTATAAAAATGTTATTTTTTATAAAATGAAAGGCAAAGTATAGTATTTTATAAAAATGTTATTTTTATAAAATGAAAGATAAAGAACAGAAGAGCATAGTATTATCTTTTAAACAAGTTTTTGAAAGATAACAATGAGCTAAAGAAAGAACGATAAAGGAGCCGTACTTCGGTACAGCTCGACAGTGACAGTGACAGTGACAGTGACAAATACCATGTTATATGCTTATGTGTTAATATGTGTTATTTGTCTATATGAAAGTTATGTGATTGCATTTCTATTTGTGTAATAGTGTAATTGCATTGCATAATAGTTGCATAGTAGAAAGTCCTGCAGGCATGCTAAAGTAGAAGTCTCACCCTGAGGTGTGAGCAATGCTAAAGGAGTCTTACACTTCGGCGTAAGCAATGCTAAAGGAGTCTTACACTTCGGTGTAAGCAATGCTAAAGGAGTCTTCACTTCGGTGTAAGCGAGAAAGTCTCACCCTGAGGTGTGAGCAATGCTAAAGGAGTCTTGCACTAACGTGCAAGCGAGAAAGAAAGTCCCACCCTGAGGTGTGGGCAGCGCTAAAGTAAAAGTCTTACCCTGAGGTGTAAGCAAGATAGGGATCTGGTCCTCGGACCACGATCCATATGTGATAGTTAAAGTATGATAAAGTCACTTGTCAAGTATAAGTGAAATGATAGACAGAGTACAGTGGGACACCCTAACGGGTTTCCTTAAAGATAAAGTTTTAATGACAGATAGTAACGTAACAGATTTATAATTGTAACGTTGTAAAGTTTTAAAGTAATAGTTAAAAGTTTATTTCAAAGAAAGTGAAAGTAAAGCTTATTTTATTTTAATAAAACTAAGCTACCAAAGATAAAGTTTACAGTTTAAAGTAAAGAGAGAACTCACCAGCGTTAGCTGACTTTTAGTATGCATGGCAGGTAAAAAGGGTAAAGCTAAAGAAAAGTGAAAGAGCCATGTGGGCTGGATAGCATGGACATCGGGCTGCGGTATTGAAGACTGACATTTCCAATCCTGATAGTTCATGTTATAGACAATATTTCATGTTATAGTTTGATGAATGATTTGAATTAAAGACTTCCGCTGTAATAGATTCTGATTTCCGGTTTAAGAACTATGTTTGTTATGTTGTGTGCCAACTATGAGATGTACCCGTTTTGGGGCGTTTCAATGCAATAGGGTGCAGAGCAGTTAGGTTGTGCATAGATGTGCATACAGGTAACCTATGAAAAAATGTGCATAGAGTGCGTAAATATGCAGTGTAAGGTCAATGACTTAGTGATTACTTAAACCCTAGATTTGATCAACATTATTATTCGTAGGGTAGAAGCAATGTAGAGACATTGTTATGCACAGATGTATGACCCCGTTAGAATGTCTTGATTATAAGATATCTGATTAACATGGCAATAAGATCGGGACAGTGTAGTGCTTAGCCAAGGTGAATGTGAGTTCTACGATTCCATGTGTTAATTACGTTTTGTGTTGGTTTGCATGTTTACTAAACTATTTTCATTTAAACTGAATGTTTTTAAATAACTACTTTGTTTGTGAGCGTTGCTTCGTATTTGATATGCATCAATTTATACATGTTTTACAAGCATAGTTATCCTCATATTTGACTTATTTATGGGCAATCACACTAGAAAGTAAACTAAATTTCTTCCCTTTTGAATTTTGTAGATTAATTGACCTCATGTGTACAAAGGAACGCAAAATCAAGACAAAGTCAACAAACTGTGAAAGTCAGAGGAAATTCACGCCCATGTCTACCAAGGCACGACCGTGCCCTCCTTGAAAGTTAAGCCAGAAAAGGCAGGAACATTCTAGAACCAGTCAACAGAGGCACGCATGTGCATAAGGAGGCACACTTGTGCACCTATTAGAGTGTGGCCATATACTTGATGTCTTTATGTATATATACATTATGCAAGTCCATAAAAATTATCACTTATATATGTATATATACTTTATGCAACTCCAAATAAATTATATTACGTATTGGTTCATTCCATATTATCACTTTACTTGACGTTATTACCATGTTGTACACGTTAAACTGTGTTTAACCGTGTATATGGAATAATTGTTTTGTGTTCGACCATATCAATGACACCTTTGTTACACGTTGTATCTTGGACATATAGATATAGGTACAACAATGAAGTGAATTGATTTTTCATTAAATTCAGACGACCGCCCATACCAGAAAATAAAACTGTGATTACTTCCTGAATAATAAGTATGGTATCTGTAATTTTTTAAACCTAAAAACTAAATATGCGAATATTTTCAAACCTAACATTTTTTTTGTCAAAGAGGTTGTAGTGTAGTGGTTGAGGTAAGACTCAAAGTCCCATGGGACCCGGGTTCGATCCTTGCCACCATCATTAGTTTCCGCGGCATCGCAAATGAGGTCTAGCTCTTAGGCTGATGCATCAGGGTTTTACCCACGCCGATCCAGGGTTCGAGTCTCGGCTCTCCCTTAAGCCCGGAAGGGGCCGTATTGGGTGGGGTTTTTCCTTGAAAAATCTCCAACTCTGACGCCAAATAGCCCCGGTTAAGACAATATATTGGCCGAAGTTGGACGAGACTCTCCCATGTGACGAGAGGGTGCGTCGCTACATCATTCAATATTCGTTTTTCAAAAAAACATTTTGTTTTTTCTCAAAAAAAAAATAGAAATAATGTTTGGGGTAGACGCGTAGTGAGTCGATGACTCGTGAAAGTGTTGTGAGGGGAGCAGAGAGAAAATGTATAAGTTTTTTGTATATTTAGAGAAGACACTGTTCACCTATATAAATCTTTTAATATTTTTTTAAAGTGTTGTGAGTGGAGGAGATAGAAAAGGTAATGATAAATATATAAAAAATATTATTTAATTAGAAAAGAGAGAAAAAAGATAATGATTTTAGTTGTAATTATAGAGCTTGGGATCGGGAAACTGAGGTGAATGCTAGTCGCGAGTGCCTGAAAAACCAGTCTGTGAAAAAAGAGTTTGTGCGGTTCGATGGAGAACGGGCAAGCGATGGCAATCAGGGAAGAACAGCAGATTGTATGCAAGAGGTGTAAAGAGACGTTTACCCGATCTTCAAACAACTCGTCTGCTTGCCGATTCCATCCTTCCTTGTTCGTATGTCGACGTCACGACGATCAGAAAAGGTATCTTCCGTTGAACTTCTTTCACAAGCTATTACTTCTGTTAGAGCCAGTGAAAGCTCGCTATTATCGTAATTGAACGAATCGCTATTCAACAATTGGATTACTTGCTTGTGAATTGTAACTTTTAGCAGCTATTGTTTACTTAAAAATTAGGTTGGAATTGAACCTAATTTGGGGGATGACGATAAAAATTATAATACTAATAATCCATGACAATTGGATTCAATTTTAACCTAATTCCTTATTTGAAACATTGTGCCTAGGTGTTCTCATGAATGAATTGAATACTCAATAACTTCTGTTCCTCCTCTGTGCCACCCTACTCATGCTTTATTTCTAATAGATCCAATGGGTTTGGTTAGGCTAAATGATGCAGTTAAAAGGTGGGTCGGACGGTTGATTGTATAAAAAACCTTCTAAATTGCTTCATCATGAAAGTTTGTAGTACATAGTTTTATAATCTTACTTAACATATAAATCATTTATAACCTGTCGAATAGTTACCTGGTTTGATCGTTTAGCTAACCCGCCAGAAATTGTTAAATCAAGTTGTAAACGTGAAATTATAACTAGACCGAATGAAAAGTACTAATAGTTTTTGTATAAACGGAAATCTACCTATAAGTTACTAGTAAAACAAGATAGACCACCTATTTATACGAACAAATGTAACCAACTAACTTAAACTAATTCTAACTAATATGTATTCCTAACAGGTACTATGAACTTGGACCTGATGATCCACCCTATGCTGCCAAGTTTTATGATTGTTGTGGAGCAGAGGAACCTGAAGCATCTGGTTGCACCACCACTTTTCATGTCTCTTATGATGATGATGCCTAAATATATTAACTTTTTAGAAATGTTAACCTGGCTGCACCACTAGTTAAATCTTGAACCTGAAACTATCTTCTTCATACATACCTCAAAAATGCATGTTTATACTTGTGATTACATACATCTAGATCCTATAAACATACTTACCTTGTCGTCCGAGACTGGTCCCCAAGGCTTCAGCCTCAGGTCCCCTTATCATTGTTACTCACAACTCAAGATCAGGTTTGGCTTCACGAAGCAAACGTCCAGCTACAAGGATAGTGTAGCAGTATTTGAAGCCATCACAAACAAAACATGTTTTGTGTTCTCCATTCAATGGCAGGATATGTGTTTTTGTGTTCTCTACACGATACCCAGATTTGTATTCACGACTCTGTGACTTGACACGTCCGTACTCTCAGAATTAACTAAACAAAGAAGATCAGTTCAAAATCTGGTACACAATCTTCTGCGATCGGAACCTTTTTAAACACCAGGATATTCGATGATAGATCTATGGGTCAAGTTCTTGGTTAGTCCAAAAAATATTAAATAATATAGTTGGTTTTTAATATGGAACTTTTGAAAATTTAGTTAGCCCATGTGTTGTCGCCTTCGACTGGATCCCCTTGATGACTCGTGGTTCTCCGGTGACTTGCATGAAACTGTCCACACACCCATATACATATGTGCCACTAGTGTATGCACAACACCTGAAAATGGAATATGTGGAACAGTAGGGGGATGGTCGGGGTACAAAACTCATGTTTCATTTGTCGCACCAACCAGAGTAGACATCATCCGATGATGAGTAGGTGAAGAATTCGGATTTACATTCTCAGTCGGGACAAGTGGATCCGAAGTCAGCAATGGAGTAGACTGGTTAACAAGGATTTGAGTAACCTCTGAGAAAATCGGCTTATTTTTGTTGGTTAATCAGGCGCTGATCTACAGAAACAAAAGATGAACAACAATTGATTTTGATAAAAACATATTGATGGACTCTTTCTTGATTGAGAATGATACGTACAAAATGAAATGAAGGAGCATCAATTTAATTACCTTAAACATGTGAACAAACTTAGCCCACTAAGGGTGGTGGGAGTGGTACCCTCACACTTCAAATTACTCTTTCAAACTCACCAATAAGGATACGTCACCTCATTTTGACAAACTACCCTCCTTGGTGAGAGTGGTACCCTCTATAGTCGTTCAACAGTCTTCTCCCCTTTCTTTCGTCGGGTATTTATACCCGCTACCTCTACCCATGCTCCTCTACCCGTCCCTACCCGCCACCCTTGCGGTGGTGTACCCGCCTACCCGCTGACTACCCGTTGTCCACTCCCGGTACCCTAACCCATTAGCTACTAATTAGGGCCACTAACTCATTAACCAACTACTAGACCTTGCTAAAAAGTTAAACATTTTAAACACATATTAAATTAACAAACTTGACTCATTAAAATAAAAGACTTTTGCTGACCCTTTTCATGACCCGACTTACCCGTCAAGATCAACCCAACAATTTTGTACGTAATTTGAAGTTGTTTCATAGACAAAATCATTCACTCAAACTTCAGATAGCAGGGGTTATACCTGTAACAATACAGAGAAGATTAACGTGACTCATTGTAATACCCTAGGCAAATCCTACATCGGTTGTGGCCAAGAGAGATTCTTGGTTCATAAGGAATGACCCGCCTCAAATACCATCAACGCGTTTTGGGGTTTAATGGTAGTGGATGAGAAGAGAACTTCACAGTTAAGCGTGCTTGGATGAGAGTAATCCAGGGATGGGTGACCATTTGGGAAGTTTTCACCCACGCAACCAAAAACAAATATGTGAGCTCTTAGGGGGCAAAGCGGACAATATTGTTGGTACGAGAGGCTGGATGTTACAAATGGTATCAGAGCACCTTAGGCAAATCTCACATCCCTAATTGGGATGGTGGGACAAACCTCATCGAGGACGATGAGTTCATAAGGGGGGGTGATTGTAACGATACATAGAAGATTAACATGACTTATTGTAATACCCTAGGCAAATCCTACATCGCCCCGTGGCCAGGAGTGATTCTTGGTTCATAAGGAATGTCCCGTCTCAAATACCATCAACGTGTTTTGGGGCTTAATGGTAGTGGATTAGAGTAGAACTCCACAGTTAAGCGTGCTTGGATGAGAGTAATCCAGTGATGGGTGACCCCTGGGAAGTTTTTACCCGGGCAACCAAAAACAAATCTGTGAGCTCGTAGTGGGCAAAACGAACAATATTGGTGGTATGAGTGGCCGGATGTTACAATACCGAATACTTTATTTTGGCCTCCGAACTCCATGAAAACCCTTGATTTTGATTTTGCCAAGCCTTTTTCGGCTCCCATTAGCATACCCATATCTTGTGTTAAAGTAATCGCTAGCAATTGAAGATCCAAAGAAGATCGATTTAGAGACGGATGTGTAAGAAAAAAAGAGACCGGTTAGAGAGAACTAGGGTATAGAGAGAGAGAGAGAGAAAAAGTGAGCAAATGAAATATTTATACCAAAGTAACATGATTAAAAAAATCAACATTTTTTTTATTTCACGTATGCATTGTAAGTTTGTACCATGCTTAATAACTTGTATCTTTGTTTTTGTACCATGCTTAATAACTTGTTGGTTAAAATGACCGAAAGATTCCTAGATTTAGCAGAAAGAATTAACAAATAACAAAAAGAATTAACAAAGTTAGGACGAAAATAATTACAAAATGTGAGGCTTAGCATTAAAATGTCAAACCTAAAAAAATGTAATTTACTTAGGGGTGTTTGGGATTGAGTTTGAAAATTATTTAATGACTTTTTCAAAAATGTAATAAATCAAAAAAGTGTTTGTCATTGATAAAAGTCCTTTTTATTTTGACTTTTTAATAAGTCTTAAAAGATTGTTTTCCAAAAGTCACAAATCCTGGCTTTTTAAATCTTCTTATGACTTTTTGAACATACAATTACTAATCTACCTACCCTTTATGCTACAATAAATATAAGCTAAGTCAAACACTTTTTAAAAAATAACTTATTGGTCTTTCTCACCGCAAAAGCTAATCCAAACACTTTTTTAAAAACTACTTTTAGAAAAGTCATAAGCTAACAAACATTTTTTATAAAAAACACTTTTAGAGTTAAATAAGCAATCCCAAACACCCTCTTAGTTTTTTTAACGAATAATTAGGTTGCGTTAACTTGGGTTGTGAACTAGAGTAGTTTAAGAATCATGGTTTTCATTTTTTATTTATTTACTAGCTTAGAACCCCTACACACGGGGTGAAAAATATCAATACATAAAATTCTTAATTTTTTATGTATATGTTTTACATGTGTAAAAATGTATTACATATACGAAGGATATAAAACAAAATTCAAAATATGTAAAAGTAATATATAATTGGGTTTCGAAAATACGTTAATTAGTATTTAATGCAATTTTACTTTCATTACTATTTGTTTCAAAATAAAAGTTACATATTTATATTTCAAAGTTTCTTATAATAAGGGATCATTTAAAATAAATGTGTTTTATTAGTATAATTAGTATTTTCTTTAAAGATATATTATTACTAAAATATAAAGGTGAATTTAATAAGAAAGAGATGCGGAAAAAAAAAATGATGAAAATGAATATGGAGGTGGCACATGACACATAAAACCTTTATTTATTATATAGTATAGATATAGATATAGATTTATTTTATTTTTATTTTTTATTTTTCTCAACATCATACCTAGGGCTAGAGGTGCACAAATCGGTTTTTTAACCCAAACCGGTTCAACCCGACCCAAACCGGTTTGGTCAACGAAAAGTCAAAACCGGTTTGGGCCCAAACCGGTTCGGGTTAAACCGGTTTTGGTAATGGAAATATGTAAACCGGTCAAACCGGTTCGGGTAGGTTTTAAACCGGTTTGCCCTTTAAACCGGTTTAAACCGGTTTTTATTATAAAAAAAAATTTATATTTCCGTGATTAAGTTGTTTCAATTACGTGATTTCATTTTGAATTTTCTAGCATTAAATCGCATTAATTAGCATTAAATCGCATTAACTCGCATTAATTAGCATTAATTTAAAACAAACCGGTTTAGCATTAAATCGCATTGAATTTTCTAGCATTAAATCGCATTAACTCGCATTAATTACCCTGAATCGCATTAACTCGCATTAATTAGAGTTTTAACCTAGCATTAAATCGCATTAATTAGCATTAACTCGAAAACCGGTTTAAACCGGTTTATCAAACCGGTTTGGTTGAACCGGTCCCTAACCCGATCGCATTCTGAAAGCATTAAACCGGTTTTGAACCGGCGGTTTTTGGGTAACCCGAACCGGTTTGGCCCAAACCGGTTTAACCCAAACCGGTTTGCCGGTTTGGACCGGGTTAAAAAAAAAACCGGTTTTTTTGTGCACCACTACCTAGGGCTGTTCATGAACCGAACCAAGCGGACCTTTGCTCATGCTCGGTTCGTTTACAAACCGAACCGAGCCGATCGGCTCGTTTACAACCGAACGAAAAATCGAACGAGCATTATCCGAGCATTAATTTTTCGAGCGAGCGACGAGCGATTTGGACAGCCCTGCAGTCTAGTCTGCCCTTCGAATTGCAGAGCCGCAAAAGCTGCTCCTCGCTCGGCATCGCTGATCATGAGCCGCAAAGGCTGACCAAGGTGGAGAGACAATCTAAGACTTGAATCGTATAGTCGCAAAGGTTGTTCGTGAGGGCAGCTTCCGATTAGGGTTATGGATTTTAGAAAGAGAGGATTTAATACTTGAATTGAGGAGATGACTCTCATGGTGGAGTAGTGAAGTAACTTAATTACCAAAGATGTTTTTTTTAGGATTTAAGTTGGGCTACTATTGACTCACTATAGGAAGTTCCATGATGGATTGGGGCAAAACAGTTATTTATAAATGTATAAAATATTAATTTATCAAATATATATATATATATAAATTAAAAATTAATTCGAGCCAAACCGAACGAGCAACGAGCTAGCGTACCTTTGCTCGTGCTCGGTTCGTTTATAAACTGAACCGAAATGATCGGCTCGTTTATAAACCGAGCAGAATTCGAATGAGCATATTTTCAAGTATTTTTCAAACGAGTTCAAGCGAATTAGAATTTTGGACAGCCCTGTACCATACCACACAATTACATCCCAACTCAGTGACCGACCATCCAAGAATTCACCTCAACATCATTTCTTCTCCCAAGTGTCGAATACAAGTGATCAGAGATGTGGATGGAATTCATCTTCGGTCTGGTGATCTATCGATTGGTACGCCGTTTCTTCTACGATGACGACCAACAGACTGATGTTGGTTTCACCGGTTCCAATGCTCTCTTCGCCGTCGCCGATAGGTATATCATCTCTAACCACTAACAATCCCTTACCTTCAATTCGTTATAACGGAGTGAATCATGAAATTGAAGGTGCAAACACACCCATGGTTACAGTTAAACCCTAAACCGTAATACAACTTTATTAGAATTGTTTACCATGACATAATCGCTTGTACGAGCAATTAGTAGCTTTGAATGATCTGTATCTGTTTAATCTTATTAGCATCATAACAGAGGATATTTGATCACTGTTTCTTAAAATATAACCTATGGTCATAAAGATAGAGGGGAAAATGGAGGGATAAAAAACCCTAGAAATATCTATTATCTAACCTAGTCAGAAGAAGCAAAAATTCACTGAGAATGAGTTATCTGTAAAAATTGGAAGAGTTTGGGGAATTTTCTCACCGAACTGAAAAACTGAATTACAACCGTGACTACGTATTTATACAACAAAACAGATTCTAACAAACTAACCTAACTAACTGTTAGTTACAACTGAACAATGCGTATCAAAGGATACATGCATATCACCACTTTATTCATTCGTCGCATTTCTCTGTTTGTGCGTATCGTTACATAGACATTACAAGTTGTTCATGCGCACCATTGCCAACATTATCTCCATTAATGAATCGTGATTCGTTGCTTGAGCGCACACACAAACAACAAAGAGAAATCTTCACTGCTAAGCATGGGCGGACTTACTATGTACACATGGGGGGCAGCCGCCCTCCATGAAAAAAAAAATTGTAGTGCTATATACGCGTTAAAATCCCGATTGCCCCCCATAAAATTTTGCAATAGCCCCCCGATCGCCCCTCAGTGAAATTTTTTTAGTGTTACACACACGTTATATATATCACTAGGAAACCGATCCAAAAAATTTTTGACCCCCATGATAAAATTTTCTAGGTCCGCCACTGCTGCTAAGTAGTAATCATCGGTTTTTCTTATGCATACAAACTGCACTTTCAGGCTTCAAACTCTGTATGGTGGGAAAGCTTATGTTGGGCTTCGGATTCCTGACCCTGACACTGCTTCTCGACAGAATATTGATTTAGTCCACGTCACAAAAAGGTAATATTATTCTTTGTTCCATGAAAGAATGTTAGCCCTGTAAAATGTGATCTTATTTCAGGGAAGCAGTGGTTGTTTCTGTGATAAATGCATCTGGCACTGTATCAATTGATGGGGATGGAACGTGGGTTTGCACGGGCGGTTCTAAGCACAAAACAGAGCGTCTACCGAATCCGGTGAAAATTCTTCTGTTAAATTGATTTTTTAATGTTGTATCACCCTCAAATTTCATCAACTACTGATGATGCCAATCCAAATTTTCAGCTGTGATATTTACACATGATTTACGGTTTTGTTATTAAAAGTATATATTATTTTGAACTTCTCAAATATCATGAATGTTTATCTGCAATAGACGGTGGAGGCCAAAAGACAAGTTGCAATTTTTGAGTCGTATCTTGAACAGAGGGGGGTTACTCTCCCAGATGGATATTTGTCATGCAAGATTGTATGCCCCAACCCTAACTTTCGGTATGAACTGTAAACATTCTCTTTGGATATTTTGGACTTTTATATATTTTAGTGGTTTATGGATTCTTTTTGTACTTGTTAAGTTGATTTTTTTATAAATTAATTTCAGCACCATTCATCCAGATTACTTTCCACCTGAGGTTGTAACATATGAGCAATGGGCATTACTGAAACCAGAGAAAAAGAGCATATCTGGCTGGATCAAAGGTGCTTTACCTTCATATGGTAGTGATAAGAATGAAAAGCAGGAATCCATACAACATAATCTTGGTTTTGTCCTCGGCACGGCTCCAATGTGGGATAGGTATATTTGCCCTTTTTTTTATTTGTTCTTAAGAAATTGAGATACGTTTTGTAATATCTATAGGTGGCGCATTGAGCGCATCGGCCTTGTTTGGTCATAGGTCAAATTGGTTTATTAACGGGTTGGGTTGATCGAAAACGCATGTTGTCCAAACTTATTTATTTTGTAAATAACTATTCTGCCAAATATGATTACCAAGATTATATTATTTCAATGAAGATTTGATTTTTTAAATAAAATAATTTGGGAGGTTTATGCATTATATACACTTTGGTCGACTTTTAACCCATTCATCATGTTTTCTTTTAAGCCATTTTTTCTTTCTTTTTTGGTTTTGCTTGCTTGACCAATTAGAGATAAAACATAACCCAAATCGACTCATTTGTATATAAATGAGTCAAATTGCCATCTCATGTTTGTGGTACTTTCCAATGGATGAAGTTTTTCTTGCCTAGTATTTATTATATATCTCATGCAGGTTGGAGCTAAACAACAAGAAGCATCTATTAGGAGAATTTTTAGAATTCAAAGGGAAGAATGATGATATCACGTCCTTAAGAAATATAAAGAGATCGAAAGTTGCGCGCATGACCATCCAAAAAACAAGCATGTTTGGTTTAGGTACTTTCTAATTTGACATTTTTATTTTATCTATTTGAATTTATGTTTATAGTCTTGCAAAATATGTTAAAACTTGAAACACATCAGACACCCAAAACAAATGAGAAATTTCAAACAGAGGTGATTGGATGAACGGGTCAAAATAGTCGGGTCAAAATAAGTGCTTATTTAGTGTGGGTCGGGTCAAGTGGGCCTGACCCATAGACACTTTGAAATTTATAAATAGTTGTTATGAATGAATGCAGCTCATTCAAAGCTTCAAGTTTTATATGCACCAAGAGATTACAGGAGTGAAGGGACTTCAGGTTTAGAGTGGAATGAAGTGACAGTGAGATCAAGCACAGAGGTGTTGTTTCAGCTTCAAGAAACTGCTAAAGTGGAGAAAATTAAATTGTCTTCAATAATATCCATGTCACTAAGCCCTTAAATCTTTGTATGATATTTGTATAATCAACAAGTGTAACTGGAATGAGAGATGTGATGTGATGTGATATGATGTTATGATGCATGTACAATCAAGGCCATATTTCTAAATGTGATTTAGTTTTTTACATATGCCTCTTGCAACACTTTTTGTTAACTATCTTAGGAGTTAATTGCTATACTCCATGGTTCAACCCAAATTCTAACTTAACAATCACATCACCCCATTAAAGGTCTGAAGGACACAATATTCAAATACAATCTCCCCAGTGGACACAAAGCATACATCAGAAGCAATATTGTCTATGTTAATTTTTAGGCAAATAGATCCAATAATTTTTCACCTTTCACAAGACTCAATCATCTATCAACATATACGTTGGTGAACGTTTGGCAACATCTCACTGCTTCCAATGACATAGGACTTATAGTCATCCACTATCACTAAACAATCTAGGCATCTCTGCTTAAAGGTAGTGCTTAGTGGTATATGGTAAGACATCGATTATCCTTTATGTAATAGTCAACTCATTAAACATGAGGTGGATCAAGATCACTTCTCATATGGTGTTCAACTATTATGTTTTCATTGAAGATTCAAAGTGATCAAATCAAACTCATTTTGGGCATGACCATACATTTCTATCAGTTTAAATCAACGAGAGGCATGTCAACCTCATATTAAAATAAGAGAACATATCTCATCTTAACTAGATATGTATCTCTTTACACTCATTGTACCTAACAATGGTCTTTATAAGTGCCCACTTAAAGAGCAACGTTAAACTATGCTAATGAACAACGTTTCATATAATCGAGCTTTTGTAAGTATCTTAGATCTAAGGATACAAAGATAATACAATTATCAGAACCTAGAAATTTGTATACGTTACATAGAAATAATTGATATATCATGGCATATGTCAGCCGAATGCATAACATGAGTATAATAAAAGTTGTCTATATGTTGATCATCTTGACACATGTCATTAACCAAAGCTTTGGGTAATTTTTTATCATAAGGTCAACATAATAAGTAAAGAGTTATAGGGAAATTCTTAAGTTTGCAGAAGAGTGAAGAGTCGGATGAACATTTAAATTTAAAATATATACATTTACCAAGTGAAGTGAATAGTAACTTAATTACTTCTTATTAAAAAGATTTTATATATATATATATATGGGTTGTATCCTAAGAAAAACAAGGTTTATTATAAAACACTTAAACTAAATATGGGTCACACATTCAATTTATATATATTTAAACTAAATCTGGCCATGATTAATTATGGATTCTTTTATTATATTTTAAACACAATGTGTCGCTAGGATTTATTAAGAGAGTAAAATGGTAATTTCATCTTTCTTTCTTTTTTGATTAAATCGTGATTTTAATCAAAATCCAAATTCATGGAACGATTTAAGAACAAACTTTTACACATGTGTAAAAACCAAATACACATCTGTAATAACCAAATAAGCATGTGTAAAAACCATATACACAAATCAGGAAAAAAAATCTACATCAAAATACCCAACTGTGGGCATCAGATCATGATTGGGGCTAGTGTTAGAGCATCCTTCCGAACGAGTTTGCTGAAGACCTGTCTCAAAAGCTTGATTGATAGCAGAAACCATGCCCGGGTTGTAGTCTTATTTGCAGTTGTGTCGACAGGTTGACGGTTCATCCTACGAGTGGTTTGACGATGAGCCATCTAGAAGAATGGATATGAGAGTTAGAGTTTATGGGTGTACCGAGTATATAGGACTTCTTCATAGTTTGCCCCACCCATAGGACTTCTTCATAGTTTGGCTCGTATAGAGGACTTCCTTAAATCATCAAACTATATGTTGACATCTACCTACAGTAAGACTTCATAAACTTGACCAAACTTGTGCATGACTCTTGAAACAATAAACATATCACCTGATAAAACACCCATGTTCATACGTAAAATCATATTTAAACATCATACATAAAATCATACGCTTATACGAAAAATCATACAAGCGTTCATTCATATTTATATATGTATATATAAATATACCTTTCATCTTCTTACATAAAAACCATAAGTTTGTACGTAGCAAATAACTTCATACATGATATCCTACATAAACTTCTTACATAAAATCATAAGCCCGTACGCATATATATACTAATTTAAATCTTTGTTTATCACCATAGGTTTAATAAACATGCACATCAACCCCAAAACATTAAAAACGTTTAAAAGAGGGCATCAAGAACTCACATTAACGTAATGCTCAAGTCACATGAAGCTAAAGGATCCTAAGACGTGCGGTCCTAGAATGGAATTCTATACTTGTTCATACATACCGCCTGTATTACAAACTATCCAATAACATCCCAAGGCGGGCAATCAGACTACACAGATTTAGGGTAAGTTCATAACCATGAAGGATCATCATCCAAAGGGGTGATTATCCCTTGCTCACGGTTTCAATGCACCACAGCGGTCACATCTTTCATTAACATCCTCAACCCAAAACCTTAATCGAAACATCATCATCATCCCAAACCATATCCTACCATGAACATGACTAGTTGTCTTAAACGTCCAATAATAGGGAACTTAAAACATAATAGTGCGGGAGAGTACCTTTATGCACACATATATACAAATATCTCATAATTGAACCAAATGAAGTTCGATTGAGGCGATTCAAGCAGCTACGGGTCTGTCTCGTCGAGCACCACGCTGGAAAACCAAAAAATGTCTAGAATATCTGTTTTTGGCCGGATTTTCTTCTCATTTTTTGCTAGATCGAATCGACGCTGAGTTCACACAGTCATAAGCTTCAAGAATTATCTGGAATTCGAATGAAGAGATGCTCACATCCCTTGTCTTCTTCCTCCTTGAGTCATGATTTAGTGCCCACCAACCCTAATGCAAATTCATGAGTCTACCATCAAAGTTTTGATCACACTAAACCCGAAAACAAGCTTGGATCACGCCCATTACCTATGTTTTGATGGGTGGAAAGGGTTGTAAACGAACTGAACTGAACCAAACGAAGCATTGTCCGTGTTCGTTCGTTTATCATTTAACTTGTTCATGAACGGTTCACGAACACGAACCGAACGAAATTTCATGTTCGTGTTCGTTCATTAAGGGAATGGACTTGTTCACGAACGAAACCGAACGAAGCCGTGTCTGGGACTTTTGATATCAACCCTAACGTCTTCCAAAATGAACATTTAATAAGATCATTTGAATATCAAGTTTTATGTACATCTATCAAACTTACTTTAATTAGTTAATTGTTAGGGTAAAAAATAAAATACAAATTAAAGAATATAAAAGGTTTAGATAAAATAAAATAGAAATATACAAAAATCTTTAATGAACATCATAAACAAACGAATACGAAAGTAAACGAACATAAACAAACGAACGTTCACGAACACAATTGAAAGAACGAGACCTCTGTTCATGTTCGTTCATTTAGTTAATCAGACGAAATTCCTTGTTCATATCCGTTCATTTATTAAACGAATGAACATACATGAACTTCTCGTAGAACGGTTCACGAACTGTTCGCTGAACGTCCGGTTCGTTTACAGCCTTAGGTGGAACTCCAAATCAAAAGCTCCTTTACTCCCATTCCCCGCGCAACCTCAGATGGTAACCAAGAACAAGAATGGATTTTGCCGATATTAGGGTTGTAAGATGGTTTAAACAGTTAAAACTTACACTAAGGTCCCTTAAGTTTGCTACATGGTAACACAAGTAATTCGATCCCTAAGGCTGGGGGAGTACCCCGTGGAAAATACTCATGGAGAGGAGGTGGCAGGGCGTGGGTCGTGGAACACCACGCCCCTGCACGTAGACCACGACATGGAGAGGTTGGTGTAGGTATTCCCACGACGTGGAGAGGTTAGTGTGGGTATTCCCACGACGTGGAAATGGAAGGGGTGAAGGAGGTGGGGCCAAGGAAGTGTGGACCAATTATGTGTAGACAAGTGTATTTTCCAAGTGAGTGGAAAGTGGAAAACCACGCCCCTATATGTGGATACCATGTGGAAATGAGGTGGCACATATGTAGTGGTTTCCACACCCATTTTTTTTCATGGGTAGTACCCTTAGCCTAAAGAAGATGGCATGAGTTTTTTTATCTTCTATTTTTTAAATATCTACAATCTAATGTGTCACACCCCACCTCAGGCACCCCCTGGACGTGTGCGAGCTCGATTGGTACCTGCTTTTATTTCAAAGTTTTTATAAATACAGCATAAGTTTTTTTCAAAAGGACCGTTTCAACATTCTTTCAACCTCAAGGGTTGTAATTGTAAATATCAAAACCCAAATGGAAAACAAAAGTCTTGTCTTTACTTTTATAAACTTAGGGAATTCAATACACTTTTTGATTTGATTACAACACAGAGTTTGAAACCAAATACATATAAAGCCACTCGAAATAGTACGATCCAGGGGTTGATCATTTCTCTGGTCCTTTCTCCTTTCCATCTCTTTAGGATTGCCAATACACGAGGCCTGAGAATCCTACATGTATTCCATCCTTTCCACATTTCATGACATGGGCCAGATCTTATGTCTGCCCTGTCCCTTTTCCATTACATTTTATTGGTTACTTGAAAACATTTTGAAAATGAAACGTCGGCTCTAACGTCGACCAATACAATTATCTTGACACAAAATACATTTGGCATAAACAAGTATTAACTCGATAATCACAACTTTATGTTCAATCTACACATTCAACATGCACTCATGTCCTGACTGTGTGCACCACTATAGACAATGGTTGTATGTCTTTAATAACAACGGGGGCTCATGCCTCCTCATTTGTTATAAAGGGAAGTACCAGCCGCGATCTGAGACTTTCATCCGAGACCCATGTATCCCTTGCAAGTTTTACGTACACCTATGGCCCGAATGTTTTCACGTAGATGAACATTAAGCATTACTCCCTTGACCTTTATTTGGAAATTTTCGTAAATAAAATGTTTGACACAAGTTTTTAGAGAGATAAAGTATTCACCTTTAGCATAGGAGTGAGCCTCTAGAGTTGGAAACTTATAGACTAGCTTCTTATCTTGGTTTCTATAGCGTCTCGACCTTTCTACTAGCTTTTCTTGCTTAACGAGGCACTATGAGGAGCGGGAATCGAACCGGGAACGTCAGGAGTTGTCTAGGAGGTCTCTGGAACACAATGTGAGAGTTGAAATTCTTTTTTGTTTGGGAGAAATGAGCTGAATTCGATCAGCTATTTATAGGCAGGAAACTAGAACTGTAGCGGACTGCTACGTAGGCGGGTAGCGATCCGCCATCGCCCATTTTGGCGTCAGCCCTAAATGTCCAATTCTGATTGGACCGAACATAGGTTTGCGACTAGAGGACCGTTACCAGAGAGCGTACCGGTCCGCCACCTAGCTACGTGGCGAATTTTGAGAGTTTTACGGTTGGCGGACCATTACCACCTGGCATGGCTGTCCGCCACGAGTACACGTGTCAAAATTATAGCCCATTAGTCATTGGACATGTGTCACACGCGTATTCATTGCTTAACGACCAAGTAGCGGACCGTTACCGGTTATGGTGGCAGTCCGCTACCCAAAGACAAAGGGTGGGGGTTCCTTTGCGGACCTTTATCTGGTTTCTTACACCCATCCCAAAATTTTCATTTTGAACCCTAGGCTTTTGCCATTTCAAATACATAAGTTTTTTAGGTTATAACCTTAGCATTTCTTTGACAATTTTGTAGCTGGTGTTGCATAATGCAAACTCGTACAATGGAAGAATACCCGAAAACGGGGCGTTACATGTTTTAACATGTAGAGTTTCTCCGGGAAAAATGACAAACATACCACAAGAATGAACCTTCAAATTCAAGATTTAGAGTGGATACTTTTTGTTTATGCAATTTTTACATTTTAAATAATTTGTTATGCAATATTTAAAGAATTTTCTTTTAGGGAGTCGTAAGATATGTCACTTTATGGGACGAGTATGCTTAACATATGTCTTGGTATATTTCAAATAATGAGATGAAGGTCATGTTGTTATTATTCTTCAATTTGAAAAATTAAAGTTTTACCAAGGTTTCTTAATTAATTTAGTTTTTTATTTTACAAAATTTGTAATGTCACCCCTTTATTGTCTTTACTTTTAATATTTATTTTTACTTAATTTTTCTTTTTTTCTTCAAACCCCGTATACATTTCAAATCCATACAATGTTAGCATGTTGTTTATCAATACTGAGATTGATAAAATCATGTCATTTAAGAAAAAGTTCGATACTTTTCATTTTTGTTTCATATATATTTTCTAAATATTTTTTATATGGTATAATATAAATTACACTTTCTTATGAAAATTTTGCTTAAGAAAACAGTTGAAAAAACATCACCAAGTCATCGTGGAATAGGTTCATCCACGCTCTATTCCTTGCATGATGAATTTACGAAGAAATATGATTTCAATAATATTGTTGAAATCAATGAAATAGTGGAGGCACGTTTCATTGTTTCTTTTTAACTCAACCTAATCATAATGAAGGAATACTATATACATCTACAATTATTTCGAGAAAGTGCAATACTTGCATCGAAAAATAAATTCGTTCAAGAAATTAATAACTGTTTGCTATCAATGTTTCCCGAAGATGAAAAGAAATACTAAATTCATATAGTATGCGTCACACGTAATATGTTAATGATAAGTATAAAGAAAGTTTATAATCGCTTGATATTTTAAATGCGCTTAAACTCTCATGTTTGCTAAACATATGTTAGCGCTAAAGGTTGACGTTCCAGTCATGCTATTAAGAAATCTATACTCTATAATAAATAAAGGTTTCGGTGGGACAAATTTTCTCGCCCCTCTCTCATATTAATTGTACAAATTTCCTTAATTATTTTTTAATAAATTTTTATTTTTCATCTTTCTCTCTTATTAAATAATAATGATTCTATAATTCTTTTTATAAAATGTTTTTTATTTAAAAAAATATAGGTTTGTTCATAAAGTATTTTTAGAAATTGAACATTTTTGCATTCTTTTTATAAAATATTTTTAAAAAGTAACTGTATGACGTTTCTAAAATACATATTAAAAAACTATATAATATGACATAAATATGTAATATGTAAATATTTATTACTAAGTATATAAAATTGTATTTATTCAACCCGTGTAATACACAGGGTTTCTAACCTAGTATTTAATATAAAAATGATTTATGTAATGGAACTAGACTATAAATGATATCACCGGATAATCGTGTTATAGAAGCGAGAGTAATTTTGAGAATCACATTTTTATTTATAGAATTGGTTTGACACCTTGAGAGAGTATGATTCTTTTACCAATTTCAAAGAAGACAACTTTCAATTGCTGTATATTTTGCAATGACAATCAACAAAATGCCAATGACAAACGATATTCATGGTTGGTTTTGTTTTTGAGACAGTCGGTTCTTACACATGGTTAATTATATGTTGCATTATTCAAAGTTAAAAGTATAGACAAACTGAAACTGTTAATCTTATATAAAAAGGATAAACTTACCAATCAAGTATCAAATGTTATATACAAAGAATTACTTGGAGATTTATGAATTATATCTGTAACTTTTTATTTTTCATTTTTATACGTAATACGAAATTTCATTTATAAGAAGTATTTATAAATTTATAAATGATATCGTTTCATTATTTAACACGGCTTTGTAACCTAGTCCAATAAATAGAAGGACTTTAAAAAAATATATAAAAAGTCAAGAAAATAAAAAAAATAAAAATAAAAATAAAAGAGGAGGGAAGGCCTCCTTTCAAAGCCTCTCTCTTACCATTTCTTCTGCTTCATTTTGAAGCTGTCTTTTTTTATTTTATTGCTTATCTTTCTTCTAGAATCTGTATATACCGTCTCCTCCCTTTTCCCCACTTTAGGGTTTCGTCCGTACGCTTGTTCCTTCAACAAGGTTTTTTCTGCTAATCTAGGGTTTTGCCACTTCACAATTTCTCTGCGATGGCGGCGGAGAAGCTTAGGGATTTAAGTCAACCGATTGATGTTGCTCTACTTGATGCTACCGTCGCTGCCTTCTATGGCACCGGATCTAAAGACGAGGTTTGACGCACTTTATTAGCATCTCTTCCTTGATTTATGCAAATGAAGAGTAATGTGATGCAATGAACGAATTTATTTACTTCTTATCGGCGTTAATTGCTTATTTTTTGATCAATATACAGTTATCTAAGGACCTTTTGACGGGATGTTCATACATTATTCCTCCATTAGATTGCATCTGCTTCACGTATTGCATGAAGGATAGATAGTTTAATTAGCTTTGATTGTGGTTTAATAGTTGCAAATGACCTAATTCAGCATAAGATTAACGTCTTAGTTAAATAGCCTTGCATCCTTTTTTTTTTAAATTTGCACTCTTTTAATTAGTAGCAATTGAAATTACTGACTGACTGATGACATCTGGTTGTACAGCAAAATTGAAATGCTTGCAATGATCATTGATTGCAAGGTTTTGATTCTTTGAGTTGCTAATATTTAGGTTTGTCTATGTTATTTGAGTAGATCACTTGAACATGAACTTTATTGTTTCCTTAGTTTATGATGAGGCACTTGTAGTCTCTAACATAGGAAGCCGAACATAGAAAAAAGATGGGGCGGATCAGAATTTAGAGGTTTTGTAAATGGTTTGAGTCTCACTAAATTAATTGGTTTGGTTGGTGGGTATGTGCCAGCCTTGAGGGAGGGTTTACATTATCATAGTTACATGTGGTTGATATTGTTAGGATTAAACACGATCACACATGAACACACACACACATGAAAGCAATAAACGAACACAGGGATTTAACTTGGTTCGGTCTAAACTGACCTACGTCCACGGGTGGCAACTAGGATATTCCTTACAAATTAAAAGTACATAGCATTGTTTATATAGAGACTAATCTAGGGTTAGGAAACTTAATCCCCAACAATTTTGGGTCCAGCCGAATCAGGCTTAGGGCCGGCTGCCCGTGCGCCTTCTTTCTTTTTCTAAGGCCTACGCAACCCAACAGATATATGGAATGAATGTTCAGAATTTAGTTTATTGCAACACATGAAAAAAATCAAATATGCTACTGTACATACAGAAAATGTTACAAAAATGAGAGAATCAGCTAATTGTGGTGTCATGAAAGGGCAATTTACCCAGATACCAAAAGTCTTATTATGTAACATGCTGACATGCGGTAGACAGGGAATAATAATTGGATATGCTGATCCATTACTCATAGTTGTCAATAGCGACCATAGCGCTCGCTATAGCGCGCTATGTAGCGAAGCGGCCTATGGTCGCTATATAGTGTTTAGCGAGTGAATAGCGAATATTCCATTTTTTTAAATATAAATAGGGTTGCTAATAACCCTAATATATGAAGATTTAGATGATTATTGATTATAATTGCTATAGATCTTGCAATAGTTAAATACAAAATATTTCAAAAACTTTCTACTAGTGTATCGCTAAACGTGAAATGGCGCCCACTATTTCATCGCTATCGCTACATAGCGTATAGGTGGCTTGTCGCTGTTTACCGCTATTGGCTATTGATAACTATGCCATTACTAGTCTTAAGGATGGGTGGAAGGCTCTGCTACAAAGTGCAGATACCAAAAGAAATTTCTAATTATTTGGTAAAGGAAGTGGATGAGTGTGTATAAAAATAATGGGTCTGTATAATCTTTATCTGTTCTGATGCCTCATTTTACTTCATCATGTTGTTATCTTCATTTTTTTCTCAGTTTGTTTCTAATGCATATATGCTAATAATACAGAGGACTGCTGCTGATCATATATTGCGGGAGTTGCAAAACAATCCAGATATGTGGCTACAAGTGGTCCACATTCTGTCCAATACACAGAGCTTGAACACCAAATTTTTTGCTTTACAGGTCACTATTTTTTTCTTCTGTGATCTGTTAGTCACAAACATATATTTGCATTACAAATGTTCGAAAAGATTAGAGAATTTGTGGCTTCCCAAATTGAATTCTTTCCGTAATTGATTAATGTTTATGCTGTAAAATCAAGTATAGTGTTTAATACATCTTTTTTATTTGACATTCTTGTAGTTGTGTTGACATACTAAGTTTATTAGTTATCTGTCTTACAGGTTCTTGAGGGTGTTATCAAATACAGATGGAATGTGTTGCCTGTTGAACAACGGGATGGCATGAAAAACTACATATCTGATGTTATTGTAAAGGTATGATTGCTGCGGGTCTTGTTTTTTAAGATCCTTCTTTCACACATTATAGTATATTTGACACATTTTAAATAATATTAATTTTCTTGTTTTTAGCTTTCAAGTAATGAGGTTTCTTTTCGACAAGAAAGGTTGTATGTCAACAAACTTAACATTATACTAGTTCAGGTGAGCAGTTTTTTCTTTCCTTGTCTTTGGCCGCCAGTTCAAGTTTTGATTTGGAAATTTTAATTAAACGAGGTGCAAATGGATATGCAGATATTGAAACATGAGTGGCCTGCCAGGTGGCAAAGCTTCATCCCTGATCTGGTTACTGCAGCAAAAACTAGTGAAACATTATGTGAGAACTGTATGACAATACTGAAAGTATGTCCAAATTTCCACTCGTGTCTTATTGCTTTGTTCTTGCATATGTGGTTTAAATGTCGGTTTGCTTTTTGCAGCTTCTAAGTGAAGAGGTATTTGATTTCTCAAGGGGTGAAATGACTCAACAGAAAATCAAGGAGCTTAAGCAATCTCTGAACAGGTAACAGTATCCGTGATAAGTTCAAGAACATATTTCTAATTTTCCTATGATTTGTTGCTTGGATTCATACCTTATTTGGGTTGCTTTATTTTAGACAATTAGACTTGACATGGAATGTGCACTAACCAAATTTCGTTTCCTCTACTTTGTTGCTCAGTAGCCATATATTAATTGGGTGTATAGTATTAATTCAACCATTGATGCTTAAGTCAAACCTAACTAAAGTGTGCTCATTTTGTGGTTGGTAACAGTGAGTTTCAACTCATACATGAGTTATGCTTGTATGTTCTATCGGCATCTCAAAGAACAGAGCTAATCAGGGCGACACTGGCTACGTTACATGCTTTTCTTTCATGGATTCCTTTGGGCTATATTTTTGAATCCCCACTGGTGTGTATATTCTTCCTCATGGAAACTGTAAATTAACTAACATTTTTTTTTCATGCAACTTTAATGAAATTCCAACCAATGTTGCTGTGTGTTACAGCTGGAGACACTGCTTAAATTTTTTCCTGTGCCATCATACCGTAACTTGACTCTTCAGTGCTTGACAGAGGTAACAATTATTTGGGCACTTACAAAGCAGTATTCATGGTTTGCCTGATAAAGAATGCAACTAACTCTCATGTGTCGTGCATTCATCGGCACAGGTTGCAGCCCTGAATTTTGGGGATTTTTACAACCTGCAATATGCTAAAATGTATACCATCTTCATGGTCCAGTTGCAGGTATGTGAGAATTTCATTATTGAATGGATGTATTAAACTTCTATATTCTATGTTCTGCTTCATCTTTGTACTTCTTTCCTGTTAATTCGTTCTATTCTGTGTTTGTTTATATTAGACGGTTCTTCCAACTAGTACAAATATACCAGATGCATATGGAAATGGATCTACTGAGGAGCAGGTGATTATAGGGTTTAACAGGAAGTGCATGTTATGTTTAAGCAATGTGGTTTTAAACAAACCTTAACTCTTCAAGTTTTCTTTTTCTTTTCTCTGCTTTCAGGCATTTATTCAGAATCTGGCATTGTTTTTCACTTCATTTTACAAGGCAAGTTTGTGTTTCATGGCTATTGTTTCTCTGTGTATGTAACTAATACCTAAGTATGCCTCTGCAACATTCACCTAAAGTTAAATAGAAGCTTGCATACCTAAATGAGCCTCTGCTGGCTGCTGCTTTATTTTGACTTGGCATGTAGTTATTTAGGCTTGATTATTGAGCAAATTTAACACGAAATAAAGAGAACTCATTGACCAAAATCAATTTTACAATTACAAATATCAAATAAGGGTTATTCATAGGTAAAAAAGTAGGTTTGGATCAAAAGGTGCCAAGAAAGAAAAAGCTGCCTCTTTAGACTACCCAAAATGTAAAACTTGCATTTTCCTTCCCAGAATGAAGATAATAGTTAATGTAACAAATATCAGATAATGATTATGTTTAATCTGGCATAAACACTATGGATGCAGTTTCATATCCGGATCCTCGAATCCACACAAGAGAACGTAGCTGCACTTTTGATGGGCCTTGAGTATCTCTTGAACATTTCTTATGTGGATGATACAGAAGTTTTTAAGGTATGATATATTTCTTTTGTTTCTTTTTGTTTCCAATCGGGATATTAAATCTTCTTTCATGGTGCTGTTTGGCGGTCATTATTTAGAGCAACATTATCTTAAAAATGGATATTATGTCAACGGTCAACCACATGCTCTGTTCTTTTTTAAGTGATATGATGGTTCACATTCTGTTTTGTATATCATTTTCATCACTCTATTTGAATAGGTTTGCTTGGACTATTGGAATTTGTTGGTGTTAGAGCTTTTCGAAGCAAACCACAATCTTGATAATCCTGCAGCAGCCGCAAACATGATGGGACTTCAGGTAGATTATGTTTTTGTATGGCAAATTTTGTATAATTATGTCTTTGACCTTGGATCTTGTGAAATATTGATTTTTGTTTCTGTTTAAAAACCCTAGGTTCCAATGATTCCTGGTATGATTGATGGTCATGGTACACAATTGATGCAAAGACGACAACTCTATACTGGACCAATGTCAAAATTAAGACTTCTGATGATATCTCGCATGGCGAAACCAGAAGAAGTTTTAATTGTTGAAGATGAAAATGGTAATATTGTTCGTGAAACCTTGAAAGACAATGACGTTCTTGTTCAATATAAGGTAATATTTAAATTTATATGTGGGAAAATAAATACTTGATAAAAAACAGTGATTTTTCTATGGCTAATATAAGTATATTGTTGCAGATAATGAGAGAAACGCTTATCTACCTGTCCCATCTTGATCATAATGACACTGAAAAGCAGGTATGGTTTTTGAGAACTTATATTGTTACTAATATCCCACTTATTTGTTGCTTTTTCTGAAACCTTAATTGTTGAATTTACATCTGCTTTCAGTTCGTTCTTATTTTCTAAATGCAATATTGTAAATTTTTTATTCTACTCAATCTCTGAGAGTAAACAGATGCTGAAGAAACTAAGCAAACAACTAAATGGTGAGGATTGGACATGGAACAACTTGAACACGTTATGCTGGGCAATAGGATCAATATCAGGTTCCATGATGGAAGATCAGGTAAGCATATTTGTGGTGTCCCATAGATAGCATATAATTTCATATTTCACATTATAATGATGTTAACGTGTTTTTTTTGCGCAGGAGAATAGATTTCTCGTGATGGTTATTCGTGATCTATTAAATCTCTGTGAAATTACAAAAGGAAAGGACAACAAAGCTGTTATTGCAAGTAATATCATGTATGTTTGTCTGTTGTTATAGTATGTTTACTACTAGTTTAAGCACCTTTATGCAATACTTAGTTAACTTTAGAGTTTTACTTTTTTGTGCCTTGCCAGGTATGTTGTTGGACAATATCCAAGATTTCTAAGAGCCCATTGGAAGTTCTTGAAAACTGTTGTAAACAAATTGTTTGAGTTCATGCATGAAACGCACCCCGGGGTTCAGGTTGTATGACCGTATAACACTATTTTTTATTTAGATCTTCACCTGGTGCTATTGATGTGTTTAGACCAACTTTCTTTTTTGTTTAGTATAGGGTGGCTGGACACGAGAAGTTTTTATTCATAAATAAAGATGAAGGAAACAGAAACAACTCTTTAGTTTATAGGGAACTTTGTTGAACTTAAAACTATAACCTTCTAACCAGACATGAGTACTTAGTGTTCCATAAACAGAATTCATTGCAGTTTTTCTAATTTCCATTTGTTCCATCTGTAATTTAATAATGTTTAATTTCTTATCCCATCAGGATATGGCATGTGACACATTCTTGAAAATTGTTCAAAAATGCAAGCGCAAGTTCGTCATATTGCAGGTAATAATGTAATATATGGTTTGATCTATTTCTAGGTTCTGCAGTCGTTTGATACTATCATACCTGCTTAGATATATACAGTCTGATGTAAATAATTTATTAATGATGTACATTTTTGTTGTTTTAGGTTGGCGAGAGTGAGACTTTTGTCTCAGAACTGCTTACTACTCTCCCAACAACCATTGCAGATCTTGAGCCACATCAGATACATACATTCTATGAATCTGTAAGTCAAAGCATACTGATAACTTGATACCAATTCACTTCATCAGTATAAACATTTTAGTCTAGGTTTACAACATTTGTTGAAATATATTGTTTTCGTAGGTTGGTTATATGATTCAAGCAGATACAGAGGCAGCAAAACGGGAGGAATATTTGCAGAGGCTGATGAATCTTCCCAATCAGGTAGGATTCTTCTAGAAGGGCGTTTCTTCTTAGTACAACCAGATTATTATGTTATTTGATACCTTTTTTATTCAGAAATGGACCGAGATTATAGGACATGCACGTGGTAGTGTGGATTTCTTAAAGGATCCAGATGTGATTAGGACCGTGCTTAATATATTACAGGTTTGCACCTGTAGTGGACATTTGAATTTCTTCTTTACTCATTAGCAAGATTAGTTGCGATTATTTGTAATATTATGTAATTTTGTTGTTTACTGTTTGGTATTTTAATTCGGCTCTGTTTTCTGCAGACGAATACAAGTGCTGCCAGTGCACTTGGGACACATTTTTTATCACAAATAACCCTCATCTTCTTGGACATGCTTAATGTCTACAAGTATGTTTCAAAATCCAGTAACCTTTTTTTTATCATTGATATTCAATGGTTTATACTTTATACATTTTTCTCAAATTTATCATGTTTTAACCAGAATGTACAGTGAGCTTATATCATCAACCATCGCTGAAGGTGGGCCCTATGCATCTAGGACTTCTTATGTAAAACTTCTGAGGTACAATGTTTATTTTATTATATTAATAACACTAGCTTAAAATCCCGTGTATTACACGGGTTAAATAAATAAAATGTTATATATTTAGTAATAAAATTTTTATATTTCTAAAAACCTGTGTAATACACGGGTTGAATAAACCAATATATTACATCGGTTGAATAAAATATAATACAATTTGTTAACAAACACATTTGTCAAAATATGTTTTTAAAAAATGTAATTTGCTGTGACAGTTATAAGGTCTGTTAAGTTAGTTTTTAAAACTTTTTTTCAAGTGAGTATTCATTTTTTAATTTTATTGATAAATGTTGGTTCATATTAAGTTCATTTGATTGATGATATAATAACTATTTATAATTAAATAATAAATATCCGTAATTAGATTTATTAATATAAAGATTATTATTTAATAGGAGAGAGAAATAGAAAATCTAATATTTAATAGGAGAGAGAGGCGGGAAAATAAAGGTGAGGAGTAACCAGAGAGTGACACGTGTCCTGAAAAGATTTTCATTTATTAGAGTAGTAAGATGTTGGATCATTGTACTTATGTGTCCCTTTGTATCAAAACAGATCTGTGAAGAGGGAAACACTGAAGTTGATTGAGACATTTCTGGATAAGGCTGAAGATCAACCAGTAATAGGAAAGCAATTTGTGCCCCCAATGATGGATCCAGTGCTTGGTGATTATGCTAGGAATGTACCTGATGCTCGAGAGTCTGAAGTTTTGTCTCTCTTTGCCACAATTATTAACAAGTATGTTATTAACACGTATACACCATCCTTAATCGTTGTATCCAAAGATCTAGTTTATTGCGGTAATAATTTGTACATTAACTATGTACAAATTTATTTAAAAAATAGACAAAAGAGTGTTCTTTTTGACCTGTTATTGGACCCAACCATGGCGATAGGGATATTTGTCACTAATCTTACTGCTTCAAATATAGGTATAAGGGTGCAATGATAGATGACGTTCCACGTATATTTGAAGCTGTTTTCCAGTGCACCCTGGAGGTTGGAACATTTTGGTTCATTGATCTTATTTTCCGTGTTACTTGTTCCTATCATCTTTTTCTCATATTTAAAATTAATTGTATTTACGGTATATAGATGATTACAAAGAATTTTGAAGACTACCCTGAACACAGGCTCAAGTTTTTTTCACTACTTCGGGCCATAGCTACTCACTGTTTTGGAGCTTTAATACTTTTGTCACCTGAGGTTTGTCTTCAGCATATTAGACTCTGTTTTGTTATTCTATTTTACTCATAATTTGATACTTGGTTATAAAAGTATAGCAGCTTGTTTGGAACACGATTCTCAGTGTTCTACACTTGTACCCTTTTGTATGCCCAAATCTAGCCAGCAAAACGGGTAACTTTGTGGTGCGGCTTATAATGAGTCCGGTCCATCCAAACCACAACCATTTTTTCGTTTTACTGAACATGTTTTAAGCTCATATATGATTAAAAAATCATGTTATTACCACAATGTTGTAACTTTTTTAAACATTTTATTACTTTGAAAACGTTTTGGATGCATTTGACCCATACAACCCATTTGATAGAGAGAGGGCAAAATCTATTTGTATATAGATGTTCTCCCACCTCTAGCTAAATTATCTCCTTTTGTTCTAGACTTCTAGTTAACATTTTATATTTTGAACTCTCTTTTATGTATCAGCAATTAAAGCTTGTTATGGATTCGGTCATGTGGGCTTTTCGACATACTGAGAGAAACATTGCTGAAACCGGGCTTAATTTGTTGTTAGAGATGCTTAAAAACTTTCAGGTTGATTAATCTCTGAGACCCTTGAATCATGTTACATGTTTTATTTAATTGTGTTTACTTTAAATCCTCATTTTTTGACGTGGCAGACTTCTGAATTCCGTAATCAGTTCTACCGGTCATACTTCGTGCTGATTGTGCAAGAAATATTCGCCGTCTTAACCGACACATTCCATAAACCTGGTTTCAAGTTGCATGTTTTAGTGCTGCAACACTTATTCTGCCTGGTAATTCATTGCCAGAATCTCTTATTTTATTTATTTTTGCATAAAAATAAGGATTTTTAATACTTAACAATGAGAATCTCAGGTGGAATCTGGTGCATTGACTGAGCCTTTGTGGGATGCTTCTACTGTTTCATATTCTTACCCTAATAATGGAGCATTTGTTAAAGAGTATACTATTAAGCTTCTGTGTGGGTCTTTCCCCAATATTCCAGCATCAGAGGTAATAAACACAACTTTTTTTTTCTTGGGATAATTTCATATTTCTTTTTCAAAACATGAATAATATCACATTACTCAACAAAAAATCATAATATCAAAATATACCCATTTTCATATATTTGACATAAATACCCTTCTTTTATTATGTAAGGATGATAAGGGTATAACGGTCATATTGTAAATTGTATTAATGAAATGGGCAAACATGAAATTTTAGGTGCTTTAATGGGTATATTTGATAGTAGTTTTTTAGTTGGGTAAATATGATGTTTTTACGGGTATGTATGAAATTACTTTTTTTTTATGTTTGTCATATTTGATGGACATTCATGATTTGAGGGATTACTTGCAGGTGACTAGGTTTGTTAATGGACTGTTTGAGTCTAGAGCTGATCTTTCTACATTTAAGAACCACATAAGGGACTTCCTTGTGCAGTCTAAAGAGTTTTCAACACAAGTAAGCAACTCACTATTTGATCAAATTATAGGATTTTTAAGAAATATGTAAATGATAAAAATAAATAAAAAAATTATGTGGTGCAGGATAACAAGGATCTGTATGCAGAAGAAGCGGCTGCTCAGAAAGAGAAAGAGCGACAACGGATGCTTAGCATTCCTGGACTCATTGCACCCAATGAAATACAAGATGAGATGGTTGACTCGTAAATCGATTATGAAATACAAGGCGATTTTGAAGCTAAAGTTTTTGTTGGATGCACAACCGGCATTGGAGGAGATGGAAGTGTGTGGGAGGGTGTAGAGTAGTAATAGATTCTAATGTAGTGACTGTTTGTGTGGTTCATCTTTTGACTTGTTAATTCTTGATGACAAAGAGAATTTGTTGGGTTGCCAACACTTCTCTTATGGGTGCAGTGGATTTTAAATAGGTGTAATTATATCAAGTTTTGGCAGTAATATTCTTTATAGACGCAATCGTTTGCAACTGAATGATCAAACGCAATGTTCAAAACATGGATGTAAATGTTGCTACAACGAAAATGGAACTTGGATTTGGGTCTCGGTCCTCGCTTCGGACCTGCTAAGAATGAACAACACCATTAGCCTCACTGTTAGAGGGGGTATTCTGTGATCAGTCTCTAAAGGTTCTTTTTTTTGTTAATTGTATATGAGAAAGTGCGTTTTTTGAATTGTGTTTCATGCCTTTACCTGGGAAGTTGAGGCTTGTTTGAGCTCTGCTTCGTACTAAGCCGCCAAGCTTCGTCTTTTAGCTAAGTGCTTTGACTAACGTCATCGAACGTTCCTTGTTAGGTCGCTTTCACATTTAATGTTTAAGCCGAGCTCTGCTTCTTCCCATGAAGCTTCAAAGGTTGAAGCTTAGCTTCGTTTTTTTGGTGATACTGTTTGACCTTGGTCAATGTTAACTAATGTCATCAATAAAACGAGTTCAATAATTTTAAAACATGGACGTAAATGAGTTGAGTCGCTTGTAAGTTACTTGAGATCGGCTTTTGAAAATGATTTTAACAAGATTGTCTGAGCTCGACCCTAACTTGAAATTAATAAACGAATTCAAACCCGAGCTTCATATGCCGAACTTGACTGGGTTTGTGAATCTAAATGAGCATATATTTTTAAAATTTTATTTAGTATAATAAGTATATGAATACATAATAAATACTATTTTATACATAAACAGGGTATATATACAGGTAATGTTTCAAATAGTAACAATTTTTTTTAGATAACAATGATAAACACTATCAAATAATCATATAATTTATAAATTATTTTTTATTTTAATTGTTAAATACTTATTGAACATATATACAGAAATGAGGAGTTTTACATATACGAACCATATAATGTTACATATATGTGACACATAGTGTTACATATATGTAACACTAATACAGTGTTAATTGTTACATATACGTAACACTATGTTTGAGTTTGAGAGTGGTTATCACGGTAATCACATAAATATTGGTTATCATTTGAACCGCACACTCTCTCTCTCTCTCTCTCTATATATATAATATATAAATATATAAATGTATAAATGTACAAATAATTTTACACACTACATTTGTGAAGGTAGGTGAACAATTTTGTCTTTTTTTCTGTAATTTTATATGGGTGGTGATGTACGTACTCCCCTTTCATTAATTTTTACTTGTTGCACCTTCTGTTCTAAGTTTTTAAATAAATACAATTCAGACATTTTTGTTTTTTGTTTTTTTTTTTTACTTTTCTCTTTTTGTTAATTAGCCACCGTTGGTTAAAAGTTATTTTTTCAGGGAGTCATGTATAGCCTAATCCGTTTTTATTTTATAAGTGTAATTATTCGAAGAAGGTAAAATGGTGTAACACCTGTCACAAAAATCTCAAAGATTTGACAAAAGGTAAACCCTAGGGACTATAAGTGTAATTATCTTAAAGTCTAGGGTTAAAAGTGAAATATGTGAAAATTAAATAGATAAGGGGCCGCTATCAGATTCCCTATCGGTCCGCTATGAGGCAGGCTTGGGTGGCGAACCGCCATCACCTGGATAACGGTCCGCTAGCCGCAACTCAACCGCAATTTTGTGAGCTGACACGTGTCCTATGACTTAGCACCGTGTCGGACCGCTATGGCCTCCATAACGGTCCGCTAGCCGCAAAACTAGGTTCGGTCCAATCAGATTGAGACGTGTAGGGCTGACGCATGCAAGGGCGGTAGCGGACCGCTACGCCCGAGCATAACGGTCCGCTACGGACCCCAGTTCAGCCCTATAAATAGTTGAACGATCTTTATCATTTCATCACACACAAATTCGTCCTTTACTCTCAAATACCATTCCAGAGACCCTCTAGTCCACTCCCGACATTCCCGGTACGATTCCCGCTTATTCTAGTACACGGTGTAAGAAGAAGCTAGAAAAATCAAGATAAGGATCTAGCTTATAAGCTTTCAACTTTAGAGGCTCATTCCCACTACAAAGGTGAATACTTTATCTCTTTCAAAACTTATGTCAAGCATTTTATTTACGAAAATTGCCAAATAAAGGTTAATGAAGTAATGCTTAACGTTCTTCTACGAACAAGCATTCATGCCATAGGTATACGTAAAACTTGCAATGGATACATGGGTCTTGGGTGAAATTCCCGGATTGCGGCTGGTGCTTCCCTTTATAAAAAATGAGGAACATGGAGTTCCCGTTGTTATAAAGACATACTGTTAGTGTATACTGTGGTGCGATTGAATAGGACAGGCCTGCTGGGTGTGTAGATTGAACATGAAGTTGTGATTATGAAATTAATACTTGTTTGTGCCAAAATGATTTTATATCAAGATATTGTATTCACCAGCGTTCGCGCTGACATGTTATTTTCAAAATATTTTCCAGGTAATGAATAAAATATGACGAGAAGGGTATACGGGCATACATGAGATCTGACCCAGGAAAAGGATGGAATGCACGTAGGATTCTCAGGCCTCGTGTAAAGGGAAATCCTAAAGAAAAGAGATAGGACCAGGGAACTGATCAACCATGTGTTGGAACTATTTCCAGCGGCTCATCTTGTATTTGATTTCAAACAATGTTGTGTAATCAAATGAGAAGGGTATTGAAACCCTGTGTTTATAAAGTAAATACAAGGCTTTTGTTTTCCAATTGAGTTTTGGTATTTACAATTATAACCCTTGAGGTTGAAAGAATGATGAAACGATCCTTTTGAAAAACTTCCACTGTATTTTATAAAAACTCTGAAATCAAGTAACCAAACGATACCAATCGGGCTCGCACACGTCCAGGGGTGCCTGAGGCGGGGTGTAACAGGTTGGTATCAGAGCTACAGGTTTAAGCTTTAACTATTAATGTTTTATGAAAAATAAGCTTTAACCATAATGCTTGTAAGATAAGAAAACAAGGTGGACTTCTGACCGGTATGTAGTTATCTGACAAACGGAAGTGTTCTGTCTAAGGAAAGAGAGGTGTATAAATCTCTCCTAGACCCGTCGCTCTTACCTGGGAACATGACTGTTGGAGATACTACTCTGGGAAGATAACCATCCTTGTAGAGCTTTAGCTAAGATTAAGATACTAGCTTTAGTATCTAAGTCTTGACTAAATAAAATAAGATAAATACTAATATATTAAGATTGCAGATGTCTGGAGGAAATTCCATTTTTGATCCCAATCATCTTATTAAGCAAGAATCTCCGGAATACTATCTGTTAGGTTCAAGGTAGAATCCTATTTGTTCACCATACTATAATGATGACCCGTTTGTTGTACTCCCTAATTCTCCCGAATACCACCCTCAATCCCAACACTCGACCAACCAATGGATGGATGCTGAATCAGACTTTAGCAACTGGAATACTGTTGCCTAGCCTGTGCAAGGAAATGAGGCACAGTCATCTGAAGAAGATCTTTTTGAAGATCCCCAATATCAATCTGCTTCTAAAAACCCTAACGATTACCCTTTCAATAACCCTATTTCAAACAGTTCTGATTATCAATCCTATGACTCTGGATCCCCGGTCACATATGATCCATACGTTGATCCCTACCAAGCTTATTTCCAATCACCACCAGAATGTCATCATGCTTGTGACATTTCAAAAATTTCAGTTATAATATATTAACATGTAAAAATTTCAACATTTTATTCAAATATGCACACGTGTGTTTAACCAAGTTTATACAAAAGAGTGTGTTTACAAATTTCGACTTATATATTTTTAAATTAAAGTCTTAAAAATATATGAAAAAGTATATCAATTATTTTTAATAAATTAAATATTTAAAATGATGGTATAAATTTATCCTGTATTTGTAAACAATTTAGAAGTACATTTGTTCAATTTAATGTGTCAATAATATATAAATTATGTATTTTTAATTTAAAAATATTTGAATTTTTATAAAATTATATAAATTCATTTAAAAATAAATGGCATTGTAAACAAATAAAATGATTTGATAAAAAATAAGATGATTTATATAAAATAATTTATTTTAATAAAATAAGTTTATAAAAACATTTAAAATTTAATATTAAATTAAATTGATTTAAAAGAAATTAAATTAATTTATTTAGTAAAAAGTTTAGGGGTCGTTTTGTATTTAATCAAACTACAAGGTTTTAAAACAGAAACCGGTTAAGGGACTAAACATGGACGAACCAAACTATAGGGACCCATCCGTAGTTATCTCAGGGGCTGATTAAATCAAAAATAAAACTTCAGGGACCATTCTTGCCAAAGTCCAATTCGTATTTCCGGTCTCCCTCTTCCCCCTTTGTCCGGCGGTCCGAGACTATTTCCGGCGACACCCCGACAGGGCTGTTCCCTGCACCTCGACAACTGCTAAAGACAGCTCTGGCCTCGTCATCCCCACGCGAACAAAAGCCCTCGACAAATTTGTCGATTAAACATACGGATCGTCTGATCCGGTTGGTGGCCGAGAACCCACGCCACGATTTCGAGCCGACAGTCAACCTCCACGCGTGCTTGATAGCTCGTTAGCTTCGTCTCGTCCAGACGAATGTGCAGACACCCTCAATTGCATGTTTCATTATAGGGATTGGGCTCGGCTATAAATGGCCATTTACGGACCTGCACGAGCTCGCCACCCCTACTCCACCCACTCTCACTTCAAATTGAAACCACCATCGTGTTCGTCTCTTCTGTGCGAAGCTATACCACCCCTATTGACGGCCTAACTCCCTCTGGAACTCGAAATCACTATCTTGGTATTTGCGGACCAAAAAGTTTGCCGACCAGACCCTTCGCGACCAAATAGGTACCTCAAATCCATTCAATTACCTTCTGTTACCCTTTGGCTAACTATCCTAATCGAAATCGCGGCATGAAACCATCGATTACCGGGCAAACCCAAGTCCTCGGACATGGTTTGCCGGTTGCCGAGGACCAGCGACCAATACTGGTTGTGTGTATATCAATTAAACGACACACACATAACCAGCGATGGGCAGTAGCCCGGCTGGTTATGCGTGTGTGTGTTTGTATCACAGGTCGCGGGTTCGATCCGGGTGGCCTACGGCCCAACCCATTTTTTTTTTCTATTTTCTGTTTTAAAAATATAATTTAGTTTATTTATTTATCCCACCATATTTTAATACCATATTTACACAATAAAAACCAATACGAGTCGGTTTACTCGTTCGTTTATTTTAATCGATTAAACAAATTTTTATACATATCCAACCCACCCAAATTTTTATAAAATAATAAACTCTATATTTTTATAAAACTTTTAAAATAGTTTTAACTTACAAAAATATATGTAATAATGATAATATAATTAAATAAATAGAACTTTTATAAATACATAATAACTACTTATCGAAACTAAGTAGTTTCGATGGAAGGAAGTTTCGACAGTTCTGTGGTCAATCGAAACTAGTAGTTTCAATTGAACATAGTTTCGATATTTGAACATAGTTTCGATACCTGAAATAGTTTCGATCAAAATCAGTGATTTCAAGTAAATCTGAACCTACACTTTACGCAAATAATTTTAAGAAATATTATTACAAACCTATACACAATTAAATACGAATACACACCTATAAGCATACAATAATACCCATTTATCTACATAGGGTTCCATCGTGCTTAGGTTTCAAACATCCGTATCACCTACTCTCGTGGATTATCATATCCGCTAGCCAGGTGAGTTACATAGCCCCTATTTTACATTTTTATACGTTTTGGGGTGAAACATTATACATGCTACTCACATTGTTTATACGTGTTATACATGAGACTATATGTTTATTCTTTGGATGTACATACATTTAAACACAAGACAACCAACTGTAATATTGATAGATCTATTGTGCCTGACCAGCCCACCCGGTTAGGGTGTTTATTACTGCATACTCGGATATAACCGCGTGTTATATTCAATCATATCGGATATAGTGGGTAACTATATTCAAACATAACCGAACTTAGCTGTTGTGCTCTGTTCAAGCGCGTCAAACTCGGTTTGAATTGTGATTAAATAAATGATACATCCTACATACTATGTTTAACAAGATAAACAATGAGTTGCAAAACGATTTACAACTACTATTTACCGGAATTACTAAACCTATGTACTCACCAACTTTTTAGTTGACACTTGATTTAAATATTGTTTCAGGTTTGGATATGTGACTACTTGCCGAAGATTTCTCCACTTAAGAACTATGGACCTAGTTAAATAAATCAATGTTTTGAACTAGACTAGGTTATTTGGAATGTATTGTATTTGGATCTTGTTGTCTTTAAATTAAATTAATGAATTATGCAACCTTTTAGCTATCATGTGCTTTTGAACAATCATCCCATTGCCCGCCTCGATGATTCCGCCATCGGTCGGGGTGTGACAGATTGGTATCAGAGCCATGGTTATAGGGAATTAGGTTATTAGACACAATGACCTAGACTATAACCCTAGGACTCCCTTTTATGTGTTATGTGCTAAATGATAAATTGCTATGTGAATTATTTTGTAGTTAGGTATTATTTGAATTTTCCCGAGTTTGGTACATGAGACTTATACACATACATACAAGACTTTGATACATGATACATACTTTACATACATATTTGACAAACAAACTTATGCAAACAAATACATTACCCATCCTTATCCATACTCTTTCCTAATCCGTATTAATTGCAACAATTCCTACACATTTTATACTCATAGACTCTCAAGTCTATCAAAATCTTATCTCGTCAACGACTTAATTTCTTGAGACCAGTAAAGGACACGTGCAATCTGGAAGGGTGACACCTGTACATTGGGCTTTCTGTCTAGGAAAGCATTTCGTATAAATCCAAATAAACGGACCCGTATGCTTTCCTGGGAATTCCTGAAGTGAGTGTTTACCTATAGGCTAAAGCATGTCTCCTTGAAAGTTTTGAGGAATTACTTAACGTTGATAAGTCATTGTATTCGCAAGAATACGATCCGAACCTAAACTCAAAATTTAGGGACATTATAGCAAGGTAGGAAGAACTAGACGAACATGCAAAACAAATCATTATTACGGGTGCACACGTAATAACAATTTGTAGTGCATGCGAATCCCGGTCATTCATATTACGCGAATAATGATCTATGTTATCATATCCTCCCAGGAATAGATTTCATGGTTTATTTCCCCTATCCCTTTTGTGTTATAAAAATTTTGAATGAAATATGTGATCAGTTTTAGTCAGAACATACATGCATTATCACGCGACATGATGAGTGTCATCTCGCGTTCCTACTTGTATTACTGTGAACAGTCTACCAACTGTGGCACATACATGCCTATTTTATCCGAAGTCTCATAAGTTCTTGTCTTTTCTTGTGGTACTTATAGAATACCTCCCCGTCGCGCGGTTAATGCTAACTCTAGCAACTCCAACGTTGACCTTGCTGCACTACTTACTCAACTAGTAGGCCAAATGATCCAAGCTAACAACAGTGATGGGTCTAATACGCAAGGGAATGGTGCAAACCCACCATACTGCACATTCAAGCATTTCAATTCTTGCAACCCCACCAAATTCTTCGGGACGAAAGGTGCTACTGGCCTTCTTCAATGGTTTGAAAGTATGGAGAGTACTTTCCTAAACAGCGATTGTCCCGACAACCTCAAAGTCCGTTATGCTGCCAGCGTCTTCCAAAAACGAGCACTCACCTGGTGGAACGGTGAGAAACGTACTCGAGGCAACGAATCTGCTATGTCCTTGTCTTGGGACGAAATGAAACGACTTATGACTGACGAGTTCTGTCCTCGCAACGAAATGAGGAAGCTCGAAGCTGAATTTTGGGATCTCACCCAAGATAGCGGAGAAAATTTGGCATACACCACTCGTTTTCAAGAACTAAGTCTGCTCGTGTCCCACATGGTTACTCCCTTAGCACGAGGAATTGAGAAATACATAGGTGGACTGCCTATGCCGCTCCAAGACACCGTATTAGGAAGTAATCCCTCCACACTCGAAGACGTTATCCGTTTGTCTGCTGTATTGACTGACAATCACGTCAAAGCAAGTACCTTATCCAGGAAGGGTACCAAGAAAGTGGTCGACAAAGCTGCTACTTCTGTGTCCGACAAAGACGAAGAGCTCAAATCTTCCCATCATGATAGGAAGCGCAAGGCCCAAAACTTTGCGGCCATCATTCCTGCCGTACCTGTGACCCAAGTTACTCCTGCGGGTCAAATTCTGAGAAATTATGTAGGTTCATTTCCCTACTTGCAAGTATCACCATGCCCCGCACGCTGCATGCCGTCTATGCTCAAAATGTGGACGCTATGGACACGTTGTTACTACTTGTCGTGCTCGCACTATTGTTAATCAAGCTACTCAAGGCAATCATCCAGTGCCTCTCACTGTCACCTATGGACGGGCCTGTTACGAATGTGGAGATCCAAACCACTTTCGAAACCAATGTCCAAGACTTCAAAATCAAGGTGGTCCTCGTGGACGAGCATTTAATATAAATGCTAATGAAGCTCCGGCCAATGACGACACTGTCAACGGTACATTCCTTTGTTCACTATCTTTATACATCCGTTTTATTCAATACTCATGCCAATGGAAATTTGTGTCTCTTGCTTTTAACCAACTATATTGCTAAACAACAAGCCAAATTTGATGACCTTTTATATCATGGTAATAGCGGATGGGAAACCTGTTGCTATAAATTCTATAATCCGTGATTACGTATAACAGCTATGCGTTCACCATTCATCTCATTCTTATACTATTGTGGAACAAATTAGTTATATTTAAATTTAGTCTTACAACTTGCTAGTTTTGTGGTAGTTTACTTGAATTGTTGAAGATCTAAATCCTAGTAATTATGCACGGGGGATCCCCGGTATATCAAAGGGGTGGTGGGTTAGCCGCTGGTACACCCTATACATAAACCCACTTGATATAACGAGTATAAACCATGCATAAGTACTAGGGAGAGGATCGGATTGTTAAACATATTTACACTATGAAGCCACTCATGGAGGTGAGAACACTTTTGTACGCATTTCACTGTACAATTTTCATTTGAAAAAGAGGATTTTATTAAAATGGTCTAAGTTCTGGTAATTATGCACGGGGGATCCCCGGTATATCAAAAGGGTGGTGGGTTAGCCGATGGTACACCCTATACATAAACCCACTTGATATAACGAGTATAAACCATGCATAAGTACTAGGAGGAGGACCGGTTTTTTGAAAATGTTTTTGCAAAATTTGAAAATATGAACACCAGTGGGGTGGAGTTTTAAAGGAAAGTGCCATGTCACAAGGTGATTGGCACCAATATTGTTAAGTATGGTTTCTAGTAGTTTACATTCATGCGTTGTATGAGCAATTGTATGCATAAATCTCATTATACAATTAGATCAACTAATTGACAACTCGACTCAAATTAAGCTGTCATCCGAATCCTACTCTATTTCCCTCTGGCTTCTCTTTTGAGATTAATTCTATTCTAAGTCCGTTGGCATCTCTTTTTTTCGTTTCCATAACCTTCGCAAATCGAATTTCGGGACGAAATTTCCTTCAACATGGGGAGACTGTGACATTTCAAAAATTTCAGTTATAATATATTAACATGTAAAAATTTCAACATTTTATTCAAATATGCACACGTGTGTTTAACCAAGTTTATACAAAAGAGTGTGTTTACAAATTTCGACTTATATATTTTTAAATTAAAGTCTTAAAAATATATGAAAAAGTATATCAATTATTTTTAATAAATTAAATATTTAAAATGATGGTATAAATTTATCCTGTATTTGTAAACAATTTAGAAGTACATTTGTTCAATTTAATGTGTCAATAATATATAAATTATGTATTTTTAATTTAAAAATATTTGAATTTTTATAAAATTATATAAATTCATTTAAAAATAAATGGCTTTGTAAACAAATAAAATGATTTGATAAAAAATAAGATGATTTATATAAAATAATTTATTTTAATAAAATAAGTTTATAAAAACATTTAAAATTTAATATTAAATTAAATTGATTTAAAAGAAATTAAATTAATTTATTTAGTAAAAAGTTTAGGGGTCGTTTTGTATTTAATCAAACTACAAGGTTTTAAAACAGAAACCGGTTAAGGGACTAAACATGGACGAACCAAACTATAGGGACCCATCCGTAGTTATCTCAGGGGCTGATTAAATCAAAAATAAAACTTCAGGGACCATTCTTGCCAAAGTCCAATTCGTATTTCCGGTCTCCCTCTTCCCCCTTTGTCCGGCGGTCCGAGACTATTTTCGGCGACACCCCGACAGGGCTGTTCCCTGCACCTCGACAACTGCTAAAGACAGCTATGGCCTCGTCGTCCCCACGCGAACAAAAGCCCTCAACAAATTTGTCGATTAAACATACGGATCGTCTGATCCGGTTGGTGGCCGAGAACCCACGCCACGATTTCGAGCCGACAGTCAACCTCCACGCGTGCTTGATAGCTCGTTAGCTTCGTCTCGTCCAGACGAATGTGCAGACACCCTCAATTGCATGTTTCATTATAGGGATTGGGCTCGGCTATAAATGGCCATTTACGGACATGCACGAGCTCGCCACCCCTACTCCACCCACTCTCACTTCAAATTGAAACCACCATCGTGTTCGTCTCTTCTGTGCGAAGCTATACCACCCCTATTGACGGCCTAACTCCCTCTGGAACTCGAAATCACTATCTTGGTATTTGCGGACCAAAAAGTTTGCCGACCAGACCCTTCGCGACCAAATAGGTACCTCAAATCCATTCAATTACCTTCTGTTACCCTTTGGCTAACTATCCTAATTGAAATCGCGGCATGAAACCGTCGATTACCGGGCAAACCCAAGTCCTCGGACATGGTTTGCCGGTTGCCGAGGACCAGCGACCAATACTGGTTGTCTGTATATCAATTAAACGACACACACATAACCAGCGATGGGCAGTAGCCCGGCTGGTTATGCGTGTGTGTGTTTGTATCACAGGTCGCGGGTTCGATCCGGGTGGCCTACGGCCCAACCCATTTTTTTTTCTATTTTCTGTTTTAAAAATATAATTTAGTTTATTTATTTATCCCACCATATTTTAATACCATATTTACACAATAAAAACCAATACGAGTCGGTTTACTCGTTCGTTTATTTTAATCGATTAAACAAATTTTTATACATATCCAACCCACCCAAATTTTTATAAAATAATAAACTCTATATTTTTATAAAACTTTTAAAATAGTTTTAACTTACAAAAATATATGTAATAATGATAATATAATTAAATAAATAGAACTTTTATAAATACATAATAACTACTTATCGAAACTAAGTAGTTTCGATGGAAGGAAGTTTCGACAGTTCTGTGGTCAATCGAAACTAGTAGTTTCGATTGAACATAGTTTCGATACTTGAACATAGTTTCGATACCTGAAATAGTTTCGATCAAAATCAGTGATTTCAAGTAAATCTGAACCTACACTTTACGCAAATAATTTTAAGAAATATTATTACAAACCTATACACAATTAAATACGAATACACACCAATAAGCATACAATAATACCCATTTATCTACATAGGGTTCCATCGTGCTTAGGTTTCAAACATCCGTATCACCTACTCTCGTGGATTATCATATCCGCTAGCCAGGTGAGTTACATAGCCCATATTTTACATTTTTATACGTTTTGGGGTGAAACATTATACATGCTACTCACATTGTTTATACGTGTTATACATGAGACTATATGCTTATTCTTTGGATGTACATACATTTAAACACAAGACAACCAACTGTAATATTGATAGATCTATTGTGCCTGACCAGCCCACCCGGTTAGGGTGTTTATTACTGCATACTCGGATATAACCGCGTGTTATATTCAATCATATCGGATATAGTGGGTAACTATATTCAAACATAACCGGACTTAGCTGTTGTGCTCTGTTCAAGCGCGTCAAACTCGGTTTGAATTGTGATTAAATAAATGATACATCCTACATACTATGTTTAACAAGATAAACAATGAGTTGCAAAACGATTTACAACTACTATTTACCGGAATTACTAAACCTATGTACTCACCAACTTTTTAGTTGACACTTGATTTAAATAATGTTTCAGGTTTGGATATGTAACTACTTGCCGAAGATTTCTCCACTTAAGAACTATGGACCTAGTTAAATAAATCAATGTTTTGAACTAGACTAGGTTATTTGGAATGTATTGTATTTGGATCTTGTTGTCTTTAAATTAAATTAATGAATTATGCAACCTTTTAGCTATCATGTGCTTTTGAACAATCATCCCATTGCCCGCCTCGATGATTCCGCCATCGGTCGGGGTGTGACAATGCTTATAATGATATGCTGATGGGTATTCGTGATCCTCCTCCTAAATATGGCTATAAATATAGTATGTCCTCTTCCCATCTCGAATGTTTAGATTGTTCGTTTCGTCAAACGGACGAGATAACCAAGAAGAAAATCATGGATAAGAAAAGAACCCAGTTTTATGGGAAGCACGTTTATGAGTATGGAAAGGATCTAAAGACCCTGGGGAAGGAGCTGATGAAAGATTAAAGTTTTGTTGCATTTTATTTTTATTGTAATATATTTTTATGATAATAAATATCGTTTGTTTTTAATTTTCCAAATGGTTGGAAAGAGTAAAGGTTCTAGTTTTCTTTGAAAATTCGCTCCTGCTAGTTACTTTGAACGTAAAACGAATGAAACAACTATAGAACTTAATGAGGAAACTGAAAATTCTACTTTCAGAGGCCTCAGAGACATAGGAAACCCTAGTGTTCTCTATAATCCTTCTATAAGTTTTCATTCTGCTCTAACTGCTGGAAGCTATAATGTCACTCCTGTTTATCCACAAAATTTTCATGAGAAATACACCACTATTCCTTATGAAAATAAATGTGATCTCGAAGAAGAAGAAGAACGCGTTGATTCTAATATACCTTATGTTCTATATTATGAGACGAATTCTGTTCATGCTCCGCATATAAATGAGATGCAGCAAGAAGTGAGAGAGAACAAATATTGTTAAACCGGATAACTGAATTGGAAAGAGAAAAAGCAGAAGTTGAAGCTCAGAATGCTCTTCTAATTCAAGCTCTTGAACACAAGAACTTTAGAAATTTCTGAATATATTTTATATGTACCATCTTTGTAAAATATTCTATCAATAAAAATGCGTGTTTTACATCAATTCCTGTTCTTTTGATAGTATGTCGAAACAAACTGGAACATCTCAGAACACAAGGGGAAAAAGGAAGCAAGCAGAAAATGCTGCTGAAAATAATAACTCGTGTTGAACTTCAAAAGATGATAAAGGAAGGAATCAAGGATTATCTTCCAATGATTTTTACAGAACTTGAAAAGAGACAAGCTGACTGAATATATGTTCAACCTTCGATTCCTCAATCTATTCACTCTCGTCAAACTCGAACAATTACCCAATCAAAACCTGTTACTCTCGAACCAAAAGTTTCTGTTTATCACAAATCCAAGAAGATCGAAAGAAAAGAATATTACCATAACTCCTCAGAAGATGAGAGTATGGGTAATAATTATGGTCATGTAGCGAAGAAGAGAAAAGTAGCAGGTTGTACGTATAAGATGTTCCAGGACTGTAAGCCATACAATTTCTTTGGAAAGGAAGGTGTAATGGCCACATTAAGGTGGATTGAAAAGACAGAGTCAATCTTGGCTATGAGCAAGTGTGCTGAGAAAAATAAAGTTCTATATGCTTCCAATTTATTCAAGGATCAAGCCTTAGAATGGTGGAACAACATTATTGCTGCCAAGGGCAGAGAAGCAGCCTATGCGATGGGTTGGAGTGCCTTTAGGGCAAGAGTGGAAAAGAAATATGTTCCCCAAAATGAACGGGAACAAATCGAAGGGAAATTTTTAAGTTTAAGAATGATAGGAACGAATCATCAGGAGTATGCTACTAAACTCCTGGAATATGCGAGAATAAGTTCCTCATCTTGCTACTCCTGAATCAGACCTAATCAAGCGTTATATCGCGACATGGTGAAAGTCGCGAATTGTGAAAATCTTGATAATGCCATGGATCGGGGGCATCATTAACTACAAGCCTGATAAGAAATTAGGAAGAGGGAAAGAGGAAGAAGGAAATAGTTGGGCAAGGCCTAAGTGGATCCAAGAAATCCAAATTTACCTCTCGAAATAACAACTCTACCATACCGGAGTGTCCAAAGTGCATAAGGAGGCACTTGGGACAATGTCATGCTGGAATTTTCTGTAATTATTGTAAATTGCCCGGACACAAGACAGAAGATTGCTTCAGGAGAAAAAATTACTTTGCTTTCGTTGTGGCGAAGCTGGTCACATCAAAATCAATTGTCCAAAGCAGAAGAAGACGGACGGGACAGGTCCCAAACCTGCAGATGGAGTAAAGAAGAATGTGCGGGCATTTGTTCTTAACACTCATGAAGCAGCAGGTATGCCCGATGTCATTACATGTACATTTTTTGTTGATGATATTTATGCTCGAGTTTTATTTGACTCTGGTGTAAACCAAAGTTTTATAGATCATAGATTCTGTAGACTGTTAAATAAAACTCTAGCTAAATTAGACAAGAAATATGTGGTGGAAACTGCCAACGGTGACCTCGCCCAAATTTCTAAAATCCTCGATAATTGTCATATCACATTATTAGGACATGTTATACCTGGAAAATTTTTGCCAATGACTTTGACAGGTTTTGACATTGTTTTAGGAATGGATTGGTTAGCCTCTAACCAAGCCCGTATCCTATGTGATAAAAAGGCAATAGAACTTCGTTCGCCGAAAGGCAATATTCTTACGATCAACGACGATAAATTATCCAACTCTGTTGGAATAATTTCTATGCTGAAAGACACAAAATACCTAAGAAAAGGTTGCCTAGCATACCTTGAATCTTTAACTACCCACACTAAAACGAAGATTAAAGATGTGCCGGTTGTGGCTGAATTTCGTGATGTCTGTCCTGATGAACTGCCTAGAATTCCTCCAGAGAGAGAAGTGGAGTTCAGTATTAATCTTGTACCTGGTACGACACCTATTGCTAAAGCCCCGTACATATTAGCTCCAAACGAAATGGCAGAATTAAAGAAGCAATTAGACGAATTATTAGAAAAAGGTTTTATAAGACTAAGTTCATCACCTTAGGGAGCTCCAAATCTGTTCGTTAAGAAGAAAGATGGATCGGTGCGTATGTGTATCGATTATCGTGAACTTAACAAAGTTACGATAAAGAATCGGTATCCACTCCCTCGAATTGATGACCTTTTCGATCAACTCCAAGGAGCTCGTTGCTTTTCTAAGATTGATCTTCGCTCCGGTTATCATCAATTGAAAGTTCAGGAAGAAGACATTCCTAAAACTGCTTTCAGAACTCGATATGGTCATTATGAGTTCACGGTAATGCCGTTCGAACTTACTAATGCACCAACATCATTCATGGATATGATGAATCGAGTTTGTAAACCTTACTTAGACAAATTCGTTATCGTATTTATTGACGATATCCTCATCTATTCCAAAAGTTAGGAAGATCATGTCAATCGCCTGGGAATCTTACTTGAAATTATGAGAATAGAGAAGCTATACGCTAAGTTCGCAAAATGTGAATTCTGGTTGTCAGAAGTTCAATTCCTTGGTTATGTGATCAATGCCAATGGTATTCAAATTGACCCTGTCAAAATTAAAGTCATATCTAAATGGGAAATCCCGAAGTCACCAACTGAAGTCCGTAGTTTTCTCGAATTAGCTGGGTACTATCGGAGATTTATCCAAGATTTTTCTCGAATCGCAGTACCATTAACTTCTCTGACCCGCAAGTCAGTCAAGTATGAATGGGGTCCTAAACAATCTGAAGCTTTCGAAGCTCTAAAACAGAGACTAACTCAAGCACCCGTACTGGCCAGACGGAAATGAAGGCTTCTCAGTCTACTGTGATGCTTCACACACCAGTTTTGGTTGTGTGTTAATGCAAGAAAGCAAGGTTATTGCTTATGCTTCTCGTCAATTGAAAACTCATGAAAAGAACTATACGACTCATGATTTAGAAGTGGGTGCCATAATCTTCGCCCTGAAATTATGGAGACACTATCTATATGGAGTCAAATTCACTGATCACAAAAGCCTAAAGTATATATTCAGCAAGAAAGAACTGAATATGAGGCAAAGACGTTGGATGGAAGTCCTGAATGATTACGATTGCGAAATCTGTTATCATAAAGGAAAAGCCAATGTTGTAACTGATGCTCTAAGCAGAAAGGAACATGAAAACCTAAACGGGTTCGTGCTTTAAGACTCGATCTCCACATCGATCTTATCACTCGTATAGAGGAATCTCAGAAAATGGCGCTACAAGAACCCAACCTTGAGAAGGAAGGATTGGGAGGCATGATTGATCAGTTAATCAAAGGAGATGACAGAATTCTTAGAATGATTAAGAGAATCTGGGTTCCTATATATGGGAATACTCGTAAAGAAATTCTGGAGGAAGCCCATAAATCTAAATATACGATGCATCCTGGAAGCGATAAGATGTATAAAAACCTAAAAGCCAGTTACTGGTGGATAGGAATGAAGAAACATATCGCTATCTATGTTGCAAGGTATTTGACATGTTCTCAAGTAAAAGCTGAACATCAGAAACCATCTGGTTTGTTACATCAACTTGAAATTCTAGTCTGGAAATGGGAAATGATAACCATGGACTTTATCACAAAACTTCCTCGAACAAGTTGAAGGAATGATACTATATGGGTTATCATTGACAGACTTACTAAGTCTACTCATTTTCTTCCTATGAAAGAAACATTCGACATGGATAAGTTGGCTCAATTATATGTTAACGAAATCGTGACTTTACACGGTGTGCCACTATCTATCGTGTCAGATAGAGACAGTAGATTTACTTTTCGATTCTTGCAAAGTTTCCAAAAAGCTCTTGGTACCAAATTAAATCTTATCACTGCCTACCATCCTCAGACAGATGGGCAGAGCGAAAGAACAATTCAAACTCTAGAAGATATGTTAAGAGCTTGTGTTATAGATCTTGGAGGAAGTTGGGATGACCACCTACCGCTAATGGAATTCTCCTATAATAATAGCTATCATACAAGTATGCAGGCCGCTCCTTTTGAAGCCTTATACGATCGTAAATGTCGAACTTCGATCTGTTGGTCTGAAATAGGAAAAAATCAATTGACTGGACCTGAAATAGTCCTGGAAACAACTGAGAAAGTTATTCAAATTAAAGATAAATTGAAAGCGGCTCGTGATCGTCAAAAGAGTGATGTTGATAAGAGACGAAAGTCGTTAGAATTTAATGTCGGTGATAACGTTCTGTTGAAAGTTTCACCATGGAAAGACATTGTAAGATTTGGAAAGAAAGGGAAGTTAAGTCCTAGATTCGTAGGACCGTTCAAAATTCTAAAAAGAGTTGGGCCTGTGGCCTATCAACTCGAACTACCAGATGAAATGAATGGAGTACATGATGTATTCCATGTGTCAAATCTGCGCAAATGTTTGACAGATGAATCTCTAGTAATGCCCCTACAAGATGTAGAGGTAGATGAAAAGTTAAGATTCGTGGAACAGCCTTTGCAAACGAGGATAGACAGGAAAAGAGATTGAAAAGAAAGAAATTAATAATTGTGAAAGTGAAATGGAACTCCAGACGTGGACCTGAGTATACGTGGGAACTGGAGTCAGAAATGAAAAAACAATATCCATACATATTTGAGTAAACTCAAGTACGAGTTTCAAAGAAGGTGGGGAGGATGTAACACCTTTCACAAAAATGTCCAATATTTGACAAAAGGTAAACCCTAGGGACTATAAGTGTAATTATCTTAAAGTCTAGGGTTAAAAGTGATATATGTGAAAATTAAGTAGATAGCGGACCGCTATCAGTTCCCTATCGGTCTGCTATGAGGCAGGCTTGGGTGGCGGACCGCCATTACCTGGATAACGGTCCGCTAGCCGCAACTCAGCCGCAATTTCGTGAGCTGACATGTCCTATGACTCAGCACCGTGTCGGACCGCTATGGCCTCCATAACGGTCCGCTAGCCGCAAAACTAGGTTCGGTTCAATCAGATTGAGACATGTAGGGCTGACGCATGCAAGGGCGGTAGCGGACCGCTACGCCCGAGCATAACAGTCCGCTACGGGCCCCAGTCCACCCCTATAAATAGTTGAACGATCTTTATCATTTCATCACACAAATTCGTCCTTTACTCTCAAATCCCATTCCAGAGACCCTCTAGTCCACTCCCCACATTACCGGTACGATTCCCGCTTATTCTAGTACCCGGTGTAAGAAGAAGCGCTCGTAGAAAGGGAGAAACGCTAGAGAAATCAAGATAAGGATCTAGCTTGTATTGGTGGCCGCTCTTGACCAATACTGTCGTATTGTGTCGTGGCCAATATAGTCGTATTGATGATCGACTTTGACCAATACGGTTGTATGGTGTTTCTGGCTTATGATCTTTTAGGTTTTGGCCAATACGGCCATGGCCACACCCTAGCACAATATAGTCGTATTTATCAAACCGTGGGCGAAAAACCGAGGTTGGTTTCTGGTTTCATGATAGTGCATGATAGCTGGCAATACGGTAGTATTGGATGCGTGCCTTGCACAATAAGATCATATTGGCCATCTTTCAAAGTTGACAAATTTAGTCACTGGACTTGATTTTTCCAGTTTTAACGAGTTTGGCCCTCAACTTTCAACGACCATCGTAATTCCTTTAGTCCCTTAAACACTTTTACATAAATTTCCATTTATATATTTTGGAATTATGAACAACTCCATGCACCTTCATTTCATTATCAAAAAGCAGGATGTTACAAAACCCTTGAACTTTAATAAATTATTTTATACGTATTTTTTTACCTTTTTTTCTTAGATTTGTTTATTTTTTAAAATATAAATAAAATTAATAGAAAAGTATATTAGTTTATCTTTTCAAATCAACTCCTTTTCTTTTTGTCAGGATTTTAAAATTGAGAAAACACCACATAATAGTAACCAAGATTCAAAAGTGTTCCAATTAGGTCACCCACCATAATATACACGAGGGTGTATACCGTGTAAAATGCGTATTAAGTGAGCTAAGTGGAACACTTTTAAAACTTGATTAATATTCTACAAAGTTACCCCTTTAAAATTTAACTAGTTCTACAAATTATATATATATTACTAAAAACCCATGTCGGTTTGTTTCTACGATGAATAGTTAATTTTTTTTTTACTTGTGTATTTAACCAAAAGAGAATAAACACAAAAGGTTGAATTGGCTCAATCATGAACCCCTCCTACTTTTCCAATGTTTTGATGTGTATTTTTTTCGCGGAGTGAGAACTAATATACCGTTACGTCTTACTTATTTTTATCTATGTGTTGAACCCGCTGTGGAGCACGGGTAATTACCCAACAGTTATATGCGTATGTAATAAATATAAATAACAAATAATAAACGAGTATGGCGAACTTGAAAATTACTCATGAGCCGACTCAAGACTAAAGCTTATATGAGGTTGATATCAGCTTGGCTTGTTTACTCCCTAGGCCAAGGAAACAACAATATCAACTGAAAACTGAAGAAGTCTGGCCATTGAATAAGTATAGTATTTCCTGCCTAGGTGATGTTTTACACATTATAAAAATTTGTTCGTAAATAAATTTCAAAGTGTGGCCAATGTAGAGATGATATCTGCCCATAACAGTAACAGTTACAAACTATGAAAGACTCGTGTCCGGATAGATTAAAAAGAAGCAAATGAATTTCAAAGTGTCATTCAGCAACAGCAATGAAAGGAATTCCCCTGGCAATAAAAATGAAGTGATATCAGTTAAAAAAGATTTACAACTTGTTGAGCATTTCCCCTGGCTGATGAATATTATAAAATTTTTACCAGCCACCATGTCTAGAAAAGTAGTCATTGTCCAACGATACCGCGAGGGCAACGGTTACAGCTCTCTCTAACAATGTCAGGGGTCGGCCCACTTCAAATTCTTCAACCTACAAAACCATAAAAATTCAAACACAAATAGAATCGACCGAATGTCTAAGAATCAGAAATACCTTTCTAGAAAGTTCTGATATGCTTTCATTAGCAGCAGCACTCCCAAATCGGATTACATATTGACCCGCATCAGTGAATACCTGAACCATTCACAATTTATTAAGTCGTTATTTTATATATTATTCCTAAAATATTGGGAAGCTAAGTTTAGTGGTTTACAGTTTTACTCGATCTTTAGGATTAACATCTGTTATTAGTATATTGAAGTGTAGGGTTTAAAATGTAATTTTGTAATAGTGCAGGGACTATATTGTAATAAGCAGATAAAGACTAACTAACAGACTGTTAGTTAGTTAGTTAGGTCGATTAATAGTCGTTAATGAGAAAAAGGGGACACGCTTGATTGAACGAAAACCTTCCTCTCTTAGACTCTTCTTTTGTTCGTATCAAAATCATAGTGAACAAAGGTAGGAACATGACCTCAAAACCAAAACCTCGCCAGTCGCGATCAATCTCAGCCAGCACCTCACCATTGATGTCCTTCAAAGTAAATGTCCAATGCCAAAGCCCCGGGTTCTCAACCACTGCAAACTGCTCATTACTGCAAAAGGACCAAATTGTTTTCAAAATATAAAAAAAAAAACTGAAAGAACCAAAAAAAAAAGCTAAAGAAAATAAATTTACCCCAAGTACAAATCATAAAGCCTCCTCCAGGGATGCCATCTTCTATGAACCACACCAATTTCCTGGAGACAATTTAACAAAAAGTTGGGGATCAAGAACTACAATAGTTTAACGAGTTTTACATACATCAAAACTTTTATTTCAAATGTTAGATTACATTGGCATACCTTTCCACCTACTTCTGCATAGATCGAGCTGGTTAGCCACCAAAAGGGCCTTCGTACCTATATGTAGACAGTTGAGTTAAGTCTAGCAAAATGGGCGGTTCGGGTCGGCTAACGGGCTCGGGTCAAAACAGGCTACTTTACAAAGAGTATCCTTTGGCTGACCAAAACAGGCTTGGGTTGAAACGGGCTGTTTAAAAAAAAGTATCAAAATGGTTCACCCACTATATGTTTTTATGGCAGCTAGTGGCAAAGGCAATACATTAATAATCAAGTCAATCTAAATAATACATACAAAGACGTAGTAAAGCCAATAAAATCATATGATAAGGGTAAAGGAATATATGTCCAGCAGCCTTACCCTAAACAGCTCTTTACCATAGGCATCAGTTATAGTTGCAACAAAAGGTCGCCTCGTTCGAAGCAACTGACAATGCAGCAAGAGATTCATCAAATGATCATATTTAACAACAGATAAGCGGATATAACATAAAGTACTCATTTTCTGGTACATAATTCTATGTTTCTTTAATAAGTAGATGAGTGGAGTCCCAGAAATATTTCTCTAGGAACTTCAAAATATTAAAGGGTTGTGGAAGTAAACTTGAACTATGTATGTTAGCATACTTGTCTGGCAATGACGTTGCTCTCCTCACGGATAAAACCTGCAGGCTGAAATAAAAATGTTATACACATTACACAAACACATGTTTTAATTTTGGACACATCAATCAAGACTTAAAAAGAGAAAATGGATATAAAGTGCAAAATAATACCACTTGTGGGTTGGTGACATCAACTATTGCATATCTGTTCTCCTATAATATAACAGACAATCAATTTTATACATGAAGTGCAAAATAAAAACAAAAATGATGCATTCCAATTACTGGTGGTAAGATGCTTTTACCTGTTCAAAACCAAGTGTGAGGTTGGCCCATTCTATGTCCCTAGTAATAAGCAAATTAGATCTTGAAAGAAGAGGCGCAATCCGAGCCTGAAAGAATAAATAAATGACTAACATTAATCTTAAACACAAAGGAATTCCTAAATTACACATTCTTCTGTATTTATCTTAAACAATAAGAAATTGATAATCATAACTAAATGGGAAATTATGTAAGGGAACACCTAAACCTTGAACTTAAATCTCCTCAACTTACCTCCTCTGGGGACGCATAATCTAGAGACTCTGTGACAACTTTTCTGTAATCATAACGTCCATCCCTAGTTACAGAAACGCCATGTAAACCTACAGTGACCACAACAGGTTCGTCTTCGATTGCACGTTCAACAGATTTTTGTTTCCTTTTCTCACGAATCTTTTTCATTTTATCATCTGCAACCCACAATTGTACTAGAAAATCTCTACTCAAGTTGGGACCGGTGTGTATTGCACGCTTAGAACACGAATTTGGTCCACAACCGTAGAGTCGTCCATACAATCTCCAACCCAATTTCCTTTCTGAAACTAGACTTCCAGCAAGAGCAATGCCCCCTTTATCAGTGACATTTAGAGAGTGATTTGGTGAACTGCCTGTGGTTATAGATCTATTGAATTTACGCAACCGAGCGACACGCTGCAAATTTGTTATCCAATTCATTGTCAACCAGTTTTTAACAACTTAAGAAGACCTAATCCTTGTTATATTTGATCTTTACATCAATCATTTTCTCCATTCAGTCCTGTTTGAAAGCAAAAGTTGCAGTTTAGATGCAACAGATCATATCCACACAAATCCAGGATACATAATCGCATACAGACTATCAATTTTGAATTCATGAAACAATGAAACGAAAAAGTTTTATAGTGTCGCCGCATAAACGCAAATATGAACATATATGATGACTAATGAGTTAGGGTTTTGAACAACAGTTGAGAGTTATTGAGTAAAAACCTAATCTCAGAAGAATTTGGATTGACTGCGTTCGGGCGATCACAGGCGAATGGTTCGAATTTTACAAGCGAAGAACGGTGGATCCTCAACTTCAAGGCTCTGATGAAGACCCCCAAAGCTTCTAGAAATGCAGTAAGCATATATTTTAAGAAGAATCGAGAGCTGCTACTGTTCTCGTAGAAATAAGTTACAAATTTAATAAAAGTTAATTACACGGATGGTTACGTGGTTTGCACATATTGCAAGTTTGATCCGTAAGTTTGAAAAACTACATTATGAGTCTATAGATTTGCCAAATTTATCATTTCAATTATTTGAATATCAGAGTGTCTCTATGGATTGAACTCTTGCTATCCATTTGAATACATGAGAATAATATACACACAAATTCAACATATTCTTTTGTTCTTACTTGTCAGTTAACCCTATTTTTCACTAGCATTGTACATAGAAGCCAAGTCCCAAACTCATTTGAATCAGCTAAATTTCATACTCGCATAGGTAGCTCCTGTCCTCTGTCACATGCAATGCAATTTTTCAAATGAACTATTAAGAAGTCAGCAGTCTGAACACATACATTGAGATGATGTAATATATGTGTTCAAATCTCTAGGTGTTAAGCTTTTCACATTGAATTCAACATCTAATGTTGTACTAGATTGGAGTTGGGTATCTTAACATAAGAGATTTAAGTGGAATTTAATTTAATCCCCACATCCGACTTGTGCACAAGATCTCTTGCTAGTTTTTATGTTGTATATGAACATATTCAACTGATATCACATCATGCAAGATGAGCTCACGAATCATGCTATGTCTAACGCCCAAGTGTCTAGATTTCCTATTATACACTTAGTTATAAGCCTTAGCCAAGGTAGAAACATTATCACACCTAATAGATTTGTTGATATCGGTTTGGGCCACAATGGAATCTCATACACTAAATTCCTTAACTTTTCAGCTTCTTTATCAACTGCTGCTGCTAGGGTAACAAACTCATATTCAATAAGAGTGTATCCTTTAGAATTAAATACACATAATGATAATCACATAAATAACATATCGATTCAATTTATACTAAAAGTCTAAAATAACTTTAAAATCTTGTTACTTTTCTTTTAGGCATACCGTGTCATGATATCCGGAAACATACGATCCTACCACATATCTATAACTCATAAAATCAAGTTTATGTGTATCACATAACTCACATGTAGATTCACTCTGACCCGTTTAACTCGTTTATGTCTTATGTAATTATACTTTATAAATATAGGGTTTTTGATACAGTCAAGTGAGTCACTCATACAGACAAAACAAACATATTGGAAATGAATGTTGGTTACTGAAGACCATAAACAAGCAATGCTCCAACTCCGGCAAGACCAACTACAAGTCCAATAATCACACCGAACGGAGGCAGTGTCCCACCAATTGGTTTTCCGGTGGCCGGATCATACCCGGTGAACCTCTTCTTTGGTGCTCTACATTGAGGACACAAGTAGCCATCCGGCTGCAAACCAAACAAACAAATATCACCACTTTTTTCTTAATTAAAGTTACCCATTTAAAGACAACAAAAACAAGTGTCGAAAACTTGCCTGCTCTTCAAAAGGCTTCGATAACGTGTATATGAATCCACAGTCCAAACAAATATGAGTTGCTCGAGCCTGAAACACAACAAAATATTAAAGATATTTATATTAAAATTGAAATTCAGAGGATCTCTAGTGGTGTGGACTTTTGGCACGACATGAAAATACGAAATTCACAGGTTTGGATTTAGTCTAAATGGGTTCGGGTCAGTTTCGAGTCAAACCCGGGAAATATTTGGCTAAACAGGTTGTGTTCGTGTCAACCTGACGGGTTCAAGAGTTGACCCGCTTAACCCATTATTTATACATATGTGTTTTATGTAATAAATTAAACTATTTACTTTAGGTGCTTTTTTTGCTAAAATTTAAAGGTTCAAATACAAATTGGTATAGTTTAAACTAAAATGCTTAAATATATATATATATATATAGGGAATGGATATTTTGAAAACCCACATGAGTGGAGAAAACTATGAAAACTCTACCAAAAAACATGTTTAAAAAAAAATTGGGAATCATTCTTAGCAACTTTTATAAGAGTTTCGTCAAAAAAATACAAAAAACGCCGAGCGGTTTTTTTTCAAAAAAAGGGACAAAAATCCCCGTTTTTTATGTAAAAACAAAAATTACATATGTAAAAATGCATGTTACATATGTAAAACAACTAGGCATAATTTTTTTTTTTTTTTTTTAAATATCTGGTCGACGCTTTTTTGATTTTTTTTTATGAAAAGTTATGAAATTACATATAAAAGGTTTTCCAAAAAAAAAAACTTTTAAAAATCCGATTTTTGGACAGTTTTCAAATGTTTTCACAACTAGGAGGGGTTTTCATCCTATATATTCAAAATATATATATATATATATATATATATATGGGTTAGTTCACTAGAAAACTCATTTTTATTAGAAAACCAAATAACTCATACTGCATATGTGTAGTACACCAAAAAACCCAACCCCCACCCCACCCCCACCCAAAAACCTAAACCCCCCACCCCACCCACCCCCCAAAACCTAAACCCACCACCCCCCCCCCCCCCCCCCCCCGCAAAAAAAAACCTAAACCACCCACCCCCACCACACCCCTCCAAAAACCTAAACTAAATCAAACAACCTAACCCACCCCCAAAAACCTAAACCCCCACCCCACCTACCCCCTCACCCACCCCCCAAAAACCTAACCCCCCACCCCACCCCACCCCTCCAAAAACCTAACCTAAAAGCTAAACTAAACCTAAAAGCTAAACCCACTACTTTTCGAGTTTTTTTTTTGAACGAGGACGACGTGAGAAACAAGATCTCTGAAATAGTTTTTTAATTTTTGATTTATTCTTTGAGTTATGATTTTTTTATTATTTTTTTACCTTAAATAAGTAGTTTTTTGGTTTTCTCATTAACATTGAGTTTTCTTATGATCCTTCTTCTATATATATATATATATATATGTGTGTGTGTGTGTGTGTGTGTGTAAACTTGTAATTTTAAAGCATTAATATGCAAAAAAAAAAAAGTAAACTGAAATTTAATGATCATGTCAACCCGCGAATACATGTGTGGTGTTCGGGTTCACGTGGCTAACATGATTTTTGGGTTTTAGTGTGGTTCGACCCGTCAACCCGCAAACATGCTCCTTTTACCACGCCTAGGCATCTAAAATACTGTTAAAGCTAAAAGATTTAACCGAAAAACGTGTCAAACGGGTCAAAACATTGAAGTTGTTTAAAAACAGACCTTTTGAGCATCGGTTAATTTGCGTCCAAAACGAGGGGGAGCAGGTCGTTTCGGCAATCGTTTAACATCAACATCACCACCCCTGCATCAAACCATCTTCTTTCAACATTCAAATTTTGATAAAAACACAAGATTTCAAAACCATTTTACCTGCTAACCACAAAGTAAACTGAATCCGGCACAGCCTGAATCGCGGTCTTGGTGAACCCAAGCTTGTCAGCAGGCCAAAGTTCATCACCGAAGAAGCTGCTGGTGTATATCACTTGATCTCCCACTTTCAACCCTGCTTTTGCAGCATTGCCACCCCCATCAATCCCCTGTTTTCACAAACATTACATTCAATCAGGGGTGTCTCAGAGCCCAAGCTGGCATCGGCGGTCGCTTGGTGCCCGTTTTCGCGAGAGGCCAAAATTTAAAAATATAATAAAATTATGTGTATATATATAAATATATATATATATATATATTTTAAATTATAACCAAAATAAGTAAATGAAAATTGCTAGGAAAGTGATTGATCAATTGTGAAGAATTGATCAACAACTTTGCTTCAAAAAATGTTAGGAGAGTCTCTAGATTCGTTTAACTTTGTTCTGTTTATTGTTTAATTTTGTTTTGTATTTGTTTATCTCCACAATAACGTTTTTTTTTATTGTTATTACAATTATCATCGATCTTTGGAAAAAAAAATTATATTTAAGGGTCATTTTTTAGTACTCAGCTGGGCACCCGAAATCTCGAATACGTCTCCGCATTCAATTTATGCAAGATTTCATACAAAAAAAGATCCAAGGGATGGAATAAAAAACTGACTGTGATAACAACACCACCACCATCACCAGGTTTAGGTCCCAAAGTGAGACCCAAAGGCTTGTCAACTTCAACTTCAATTTGAGCTCCTGCAGTTTTTCTTGCTTTGATTTCTAACCCTCTGTTTCCTTTAGAAATCACTGCCGTTTTGTTACTTGATTTCAAGAAAGAAACAGAGACACCCCTTTTGGAGTCTTGAATTGACATCCCTTGAAATATGGTTTTCTGCATAAAAAACAGAGTGAATGAATTGTTGGCATATGAATTGTTGGAATATAAATTGGGGGTAGATGAGAGAGGAACCTGAGGTTGTGATGATAATGGGTATGAGTTTCTAGTTGAGAAGGCGGTGGCCGGACCTGCACCGGCTCCGATTGCGGTGGTGGTCGACATTTTGTTGTGGGTGGCACAAGACAGAGTCGGAAAGAGGTGGTTGATAAGGAGTGTGTGTGTGGACGTGATTGGTCAGCATCACCATTGGATAACTTACACTTGTTGCCACACGCTCAGAATCCCTTTTATATATTTTTATCTTAACAAACTAGCAAAAAATTATTTCGGGTCGGGTCGGGACGAGTCTAGGGTTGTAATCGAGCCGAACACGAGCCTATTCAATCTAGAGTTGTAATCGAGCCGACTTGAGCCAGGGTGGGATCGTGCTTGTCTCGTTTCGTTTGTCTTAACAAGCCGAAACATTGAGCTTAGGCTCGGTTCATAAAAGGCTTGAGCCAGCTCATGGCTAGTTTATTTTTTATTTTTTTTTAATTCTATGTTTTTTATACATATTGATACTAGGTTAAAATCCCGTGTATTACACGGGTTAAATAAAAAAAATGTTATATATTTAGTAATAAAAAATTTATATTTTTAAAAACCCGTGTATTACACGGGTTGAATAAACCATTATATTAAATCGGTTGAATAAAATATAAAGTAATTTGTTAACAAACACATTTGTCAAAATATCTTTTTAAAAAATGTAATTTGTCATGACAATATTAAGGTTTGTTAAGTTAGTTTTTAAAACATTTTTTTTAACTGAGTATTAATTTTTTTAATTTAATTGATAAATGTTAGTTCATATTAAATTCATTTGATTGATGACATAATAACTATTTATTATTAAATAATAAATATTCGTAATAAGATTTATTAATATAAATATTACTATTTAATAGGAGAGAGAAATAAAAAATCTAATATTTAATAGGAGACAGAGACGAGAAAATAAAGACGATGAATAACCAGAGAGTGACACATGTCCTGAAAATTTTTTCATTTATTAGAGTAGTAAGATATATAAAAAAAATAATAGTACTTTTAACATGCTTATAATACATAATTTATAAACTACAAATTTATAACTTAAGTTCAATACATAACCAAGTTCTGATAATTGATTATTTGTCACATGTTTAACCCAAACTATTAAACTCATTTACTCTATACAACATCTCAAAGTCTCATGGAATTGACATAAGCACCCCAACTTCCTTAAATATTTCTCAAACTTTTCATACAGCAAACTCATGTTATTCTACTTTTGGGAAGAAAATAAGTATTAGGTCTAAAGTTTGATATTATATAATCGCTACTTATTTTGTCCCATTTTCTTAAATAATGTTTAAATAAATGTTGCCACAATTTAGGGTTATAACTTATTATATGTATTAAAATTTGTACTTTAAATTAAACGAGCGATCCAACGAGCCAACTAACGAGCGAGCCACGGACGGGGGTGTTGTCTGCCACTAAAACAAACTTAGGATTTGTTTAGTTAGGTTTAAAGTTTAAACGGGTATTGGGTTTGTTTAAATAGGTAGTGGGCTTATTAAAAAATTAAATGGGTATTGGTTTTTCTTTTATTTAAATGGTTATTGGGTTAAAATGTTTAATATATTGATTTATAAGATTTAATGAGTCATGACTTACGCCAGTTGTATTATAATAGGTTAATACTTAAGTTTTATATTTATAAAATTTTAAATTATTTTTTTCTTAGGGTCTGTGTCAAAATTTCATGGGGTTCAGTGTCAAAATTTCTTGAGTGTCGTTTGAAATTAGATCGTGTATATAATAGACAAACAAAATTCTTTATGGGTGTCTGATGACCCTTAAAGAGTAGGTACGTCACTGCACATAAGCCTTGCAATAATTAGAGTATTGGTGTACCATATGCCCCTAATATTATGATATTATAGGATTTAGTCATGTTAACATTTATATTGATTATTGCATATTAATATTTCATCCAAAAAGTATTAATCTAGTAAAAATGAAGAAATAGAAAGATTGTGAAAAGTTTAACCCTTCAAGGCTTCACCCCAAGAAATCTACACTCAGGCCGTGTAAAACTAAATCATAAACTTTTACTTATTATCTTCATAACGATCTTGAATAACATAACATATTCTTTATGTCCTAAGTTAACATACTTATTACACTCATTGATTGCACAATTTTAATCCATCCAACAATATTAAATGAAATGTTATTTATTACTAAACATTCACTTATATTAAGTTAAGACCAATCATGCAGTTTTATAACCTTAAAAGTTTAGTAACCGATGTTAACAACATAAACCTTGGTAAGGCTTGATTGTGTTACCTGTTCTCCAAAAACAGGAAGATTTTGGTGAAGAATACTCAAACTAAACACATAAACACGAATCGGATAACTCTCAAATCTTTATTATATCAAGAAATCTCTTTTAAAACTTGATTACAATTACAAATAATAACTCAGTTTATATAGGCTAACATAGATTCGTTAGACTCTAATACGAATTTTAATTTTTTATTTTATTTCTTCAAAATCTTATTTTCTTAGGGTTAGGCTATACATACCTCCCCTTCCTACTTGTCGTACCCCACCCCTGAACTTTTAAAAATGTCATTTTACCCTTTTCTAAAAAGTATTATTTCTAAACTTGTTTTTTTGTTTAAAAATAATTTATATAATATAAAACGTATACCCTTCCCCCCCTACTAGTTCCTACTTATCGTACCCCTTCCGAAAAGAATAACTTTTAAACTTGTCATTTAACCACATTCGAAAATCGTTATTTCTAGAACATTCTTTTAGTTTTAAAAGCATATTCTACAACATAAAACGTATACCCCTCTCCTCTCCTACTAGTCGTACCTCCATTCCTACTTGTTGTACTCTCCTCCGGAAAAAAATAACTTTTAAACTTGTCATTTAACCACATTCGAAAATCGTTATTTCTAGAACGTTATTTTAGGTTTAAAAGCATTTTTCTATAACATAAAACGTATGCCCCTCCCCTCTCCTACTAGTCGTATCTCCATTCCTGCAACGTTATTTTAGGTTTAAAAGCATTTTCTATAACATAAAACATATACCCCTCCTACTTGTCGACCCCACCCCCCCCCCCCCTTAAAAAAAATTTAAACTTGTCATTTTACCACATTCAAAAAATCATTATTTCTAAAGTTTTCTTTTAAGTTTTAAAATCACTTTGTATAACATAAAACGTATACCCCTCCTCCCTCCTACTTGTTGTACCCCCCCAAAAAAAAAAATATTAACTTGTGATTTTACCACATTCGAAAATCATTATTTCTAAAACGTTCTTTTAAGTTTAAAAATACTTTCTATAACATAAAAACGTACCCACTCCCCTCTAAAAAAAATCAAACTTGTCATTTTACCACATTTAAAAAATCATTATTTCTAAAGTTGTTCTTTTAAGTTTAAAATCACTTTGTATAACATAAAACATATACCCCTCCCCCTCCTACTTGTCGTACCCCACCCCCCATAAAAAAAATTTAAACTTGTCATTTTATCACATTTGAAAAATCATTATTTCTAAAACTGTTTTTTTAAGTTTAAAAACACTTTCTATAACATAAAACATCCCCTGAACGGAATTGTAAATTCATTTTTTGGTTCGGTTAACGGATATATATTTTTTTGAATTCGATTTATTCTTTTAACAGAATAAGTGATAACTATATATGTTGAATTCGGTTTATACATTTTTTTGAATTCAGTTTATTCGGTTGAATTTGGTTCGGTTAGATAAATTCACAATACGGTTATGTTCAACTAACGAAAAGGCCTAAAAAAAATATAAATCAATTAAACTGAACCAAAAAAGCCGAAAACCGAACCGCTGAACACCTCTATTGCCGCTAACCTCCACTACCACAAATACAAGCCCGACCCGTCACATCCGATAAAATAAATTAAGACTTATTTAAAAACTCTTTTTTTAATTAGTATTTTGTTTTTTTCATTAAAAGTTTTTAAAAAATAATCATATAAAGTTCTTATAAACACTATAAAATATGTTTTTTTAAGTTGGTGTTATGTATTAAACTCATAATTAATACTTATAATAATGTTAGTTAATTAAAGTTTTTTTAAACATGTAAAAGACAAAAGAAACAAAAAAAAAAAGTTAAAACTGTATTTATAGAGAACTTAAGGGAGGGGATGCAACAAGTAAAATTCAAATTAATAGGGTACGTATAGCAGAACCCTTTTCTTATTAATTTAATAATCCAAGTTTCATATTTTATTTATTTAAGCCTTCATATAACATTAAAATTGTAACATCACCTCAAAATAAAAAAAAATGTTTTATATTTTGTATCTATATACATATTTTTAATTATTATATTATTTATGAAGTCATCAGGTTCTTAAATCTGGTTCTACCGGTTCGACCAGTGGGTCTTTAAGTCGGTCGTTTGCTGTTCGGTCCGATTCTGAAAACATTAATTTAAAGTAAAAAGATGTGTTTAATTAGGAACCGGTAATTTTTTAATGCTTACATAACAAGTTAATAATAGAATAATCTGATGATGAAATATTAACTAATTTTAGCTTATACTATAGGTGCCAAAAAAACAGGTTGGGAACCAAGCCCGGTTTCGAACCAATTTTGAAACCGATTTGGACCTAAACCGAACCATAGGAATGAAATTGGTTTGTAATCATACACTTTGAAACCGGTCAAACCCGAAGTGAACTGGTTCAAACCCGGTTTCAAATCCAATTCTTTCATCCGCAAAAATCAGTTTCAACCAAACCGGTTTGAGCCACAACATGATATTGACAAGCTTTGAACAAACCCGACCCAATTTCAACTCAAACCGGTTTGGACCCAAAAAGCGATTTGTGCACCTCTAGCTTATACCCACCCGCCCTTTCTTGATTCTTCTCCATGAAGGGCCCATGAAACACACCACTTTTTAAAAACAACAAAACTTTAACGCGCGGAAGACTTAAACCCAGGAATTTTTTTTTTTTTTCTGTCGCGTACCGCGACTCATACGTGCCACCCCAGTCGCGGCCCGCGAGGGGACCTTTTTCACAGAAAGTTTCAGTTTTTCTGCATGTTTCAGCACTTAACCATTTTTCCAACTTTTTCCATTTTTCAAGACACTAAAAATTCCCAACACTTGGGTTTTGACTAAAAACACATCAACAACAAGTAAATACACTAAAACATCATTTGTGTATCAAATTTACATCCATCTACGGGGTTTTCCCCAAAAATCCCCAAATTACCAAAATGCATACGAGAACCCTTCACGCCTTGGACTTGACTTGGACTACTTCGGAGCCTTTCCTACAACCATATAAACATATCACCATTAGTAATGAGATAAACATAACCAACAAGTATTTACAACTTGTTGTCACCCTTTTCACCCATTTGACCCGTTTGCATCTATTTGGTCTATTAGGGTTCCATACATTAACAATTCATCAACATATTACCATTGTAATGTGTTAAACATAACAAACAAGTAATTACAACTTGTTTTCACACCTTTCACCCATTTGACCCGTTAACACCCATTTGGTCAATTAAGGATTTCATACACTTGTATATCACCTACAAGTTACTTCCATCATTCCATTATCACTTTTCCATTTCCATTATGGCACGTAGGCCATAACTTCATATACCAAAGGATACGAGATCATAACTCCATAACTAATCTATCCATTATGGTACTTAGACCATAACTCCATATCCATTCTATCCATTATGGTTCATAGACCATAACTCCATATCCATTCTATCCATTATGGTTCATAGACCATAACTCCATATCCATTCTATCCATTATGGTTCATAGACCATAACTCCATATCAACATATCCATTATAGTATAAATACTATAACTACATTCCTTCAATTATGCATACAATTTCATGCTCATTCATACCACATAACTAATTATGCAACTTTACACATTATACATACAACCTTGCATAAAACTCATTTATCCCCGTTTCATTTATGATCAACACATGATCCATTTCCATTATAGCTTAACACTATAACTACATTCATTCATTGTACATACTAAATCATTCACAATTTATCATATCACAAGTATGCACACAATCACATAACACATAATCCACAAAATTCACAACTTGTTTTCACACCTTCCACCCATTTGACCCGTTAACACCCATTTGGTCAATTAAGGATTTCATACACTTGTATATCACCCACAAGTTACTTTCATCATTCATAATTCCGTTTCATTTATGATCAACACATGATCCATTTCCATCATGGCACGTAGGCCATAACTTCATATCCCAAAGGATACGAGATCATAACTCCATAACCGATCTATCCATTATGGTATAAATACTATAACTACATTCCTTCAATTATGCATACAATTTTATGCTCATTCATACCACATAACAAATTATGCAACTTTACACATTATACATACAACATTGCATAAAACTCATTTATCATCATAACTAAGTAAGTGCAAAAGCACTTACCTTTCGGGTTAGAAGATCCCGCTCCGCCTTCTAGACCCACAATTTGATTACCTAAACATACACACCTAGTTTAGTAATCTAACATATACCAAAATTTCATTACAATTGAGTTCACAACTCAATTTCCCCAATTCCAACCCAAATTGACCCGTTTGGGTTATCCTCATAACCAAACACCCTCTTTCACCACAAACTCACCTACTTGAGTTTCGTTAACTTAATCTTAACACTAATTCTTCTTTCAAAAATTATCATTAAGTTAATTTGGTGTTTGTTCAAGTGTCTAACATCTTAAAAACACTTAATCTTCATTAATTCAACATTCTAGCATTATGATCCAAACACCCCCAATTTTCACCATATGAACCCTAACTTCTCATAATCAAAATCAAAGGGTTCTAAGATGTTAATCATCATTCTTTAACTTTAGTTTAGCTAGATTATCAATAATCTAACACTAATTATCAACATGCAACATAAATTTCGGATTTCTACAAAACCCACCAATTAACACATCAATGGTGAAATCAAAAGAATGATTAACACTTACTTGATGTTAGAAGGATGATGTGCAAGCCAACACCTTCACAATCCAAGCTTCAATTGCACGATTTTGACTTCAACACCTTTTTCTCCCTTTTTTCTCTTGAGAGCATCAACCCACACACAAATGAGAGAAATCTGAATTTTGACTTCTTTTAGTCAAATATGGCAGATTTGCCATTTTACACTTTCAATCCCTCAACTTCCATATCACCCATTTTCATTTCAAAATTAGTTAAAAACTAATATAACCCCATTACTAACTTGAAACCCACTTGTTTCAACTTATTTCTAAAATATTATTTTCACCATAATATTAATTAGAAATATTTATTTATTTGAAAACGAAACCCGGATTTTGGTTCGTTACAAATCACCTCCCCTTATTTGGGTTTCGTCCCAGAAACCCGACTTCACATAAAAAGGTTCGGATAATGTTTAAGCATTTCTTCCTCGGTTTCCCAAGTCATTTCCGTCCCCCCCCTTTCTATGCTTCCATCGAACCAATACTTGGCTAATCTCTTTATTACGCAACCGCTTCACTTTCCTATCTAAGATTGCCATCGGTTCTTCCACATAGTTCGTCTTTTCATCAATTTCTATATCATCCAATGGAACAAAAGTAGATTCATCCGCTAAACATTTTTGCAAATGAGACACATGGAACGTGTTATGAAGTCTACTTAGTCCCTCCAGTAACTCCAATCGATAAGCTACCGCACCCACCCTTGCCTTCACTTTAAACGGTCCAATGAAACGTGGGCTTAACTTCCCCCCGTTTCCTAAACCGTATCACCCCTTTCCAAGGAGAGACTTTCAATAGCATAAAGTCCCCCACTTGAAACTCAATCGCCCGCTTCCTATTATCCGCATAAGACTTTTGGCGATCTTGCGCCGCCTTTACTCTTAAGCACGTGAGACACCTCTCAACATACTTAACAACATCACGCCTCATACCCGGCCACCAAAAATGACACCTCAAATCATAAAACATCTTTGTGACACCCGGATGGATAGAATATTTGGATTTATGCGCTTCATCCAAAATAGTTGTCAAAACACTTGACAACCTAGGAATCCAAATCCTATCAAAGCATGTCTTCAAGCCCATGCTATTTTCACCAAGCTTATCAACATAAGCAACCATCCGCTCTTTCTTCAAGTCACCAACAAGTGCTAACATTTGAGCCTCTCGAATTTCGTCAATAAGAGACGATGAAATTGTCATCATGAATGACTTCACTTTAATGTAGTAACTCTATACGCCCTCGTTACTCCCCTAAGGTTATCTCCGACTTTAATGGTTCCTTTGACAACGATATGCAGTTTGTCTACTTTTTGCACCAATTAGTTCGCCCACTATCTAAGATATTCACTGATTCATTTAGACGAAACGTTTATCATTTATCTCATCTTCACCATATGAAATAACAACAGTTCTATCCTCCTAACGCTTTCACGTATGGTCACGTAAAAAAATGCATTATGGAGTCCACTCATTTCAAAGGAAAACTTTTATAACGTCAAGTTTCCACTTGAATTTCAACACTCCTAACCATGAGATACTTGGATTTTTGAACCACTTTATACGAGTAGTCATCACGTTTGACAACTAAGGAAATCCAAGTTCTAATCCCACGTCACCCACCTCTTACATGGAAATTTCAAAACTTCCTTACCAATCGACCCATTGAGACTCAAGGTCTCAAATTCATACCTCTTAGGGTTCGAGGATCCCAATGCCCAAACATAACACCCTTTGAAGCTCGAGTCTTCAACTCACCCATTCTTAACCGATAAAGCTTGCGACCTCCTCAAGTAAGGATACGACAACTTCCTTACTTGAATCCTCTTTTACAACACTGGAAGGAAGATCCCTATCCGTGACCCAAACACCCTAAGTATCTCCATTGACTTAATCATAAGTCATCCTTTGAGATTTAAGGATCTCAATCACCGAATCCACCTTTGAAGTTTGAAAACTTCGATTTTAAACACCGATTGTGAAGTCCAAAAGACTTCCAACATCATTTACGAAGTTCTAGGACTTCAACCACCATTTATGTACACATTCCACCTATGTACATTTAACCCCTTTATATACATATTTCACCTATGTATATCACCGTTTGCGTACAATGTACATTTTAACATTTACCCCTTGACAAAAAAATCCACAACCGCGAGACCTTTAGTCAGTTTTATCCTACCACCGACTGTCAGTGACAATACGCACTCTTCCATTTTCCCTTTCCATCGAAAAGTTTATGTGCTTTAGAACAAAGCACACAGGTTCAATGACCCTTATCAAATCCTCTTTCTCAACTGGAATACTAAGTATCCCTTTTATATCCCCGGTTGATGTCAATGGCACAAGCCATGTATATACACCAGTTCGCATACCTCGTGTTTCACTGTCTCTAATGAGAACAGATTAACACGTCACCCATTTATCATACTAGACAATGATATGGTTACTAAGTAACCCAACACCTCTTTTACAATCATCGGATCAAAATCCATGTGATCGTTTCATCCACAACCTCATGTTATTAAAACATGTAAACATCAACATTATGACACCCTTAATGATGATCGCCCGAATCCACCGATCTGCTTAGCCTTTCATCAAACACAACGATCGAAAAGCTTTAGTCACGACTATGGTGATTAGAAATGCGTTACCCATAGGCCTAAGCAAATTTCAAATTTTCTCCCCATTTGTGTTATCCTCCAGACATATAGCAATGTCCAGCATTTCTTCCCATAAAGGGTTTCTAGCTCAGCTAGAATGTTTCGGCTTTCACGAAGCCACTTCTCATTTACTCTTCGTTTTCCACTTATCTCCTCACGAAGAATAATTCACCAATCCTCCGCCACGTCCCGGAGTCGACTCATCGTGCGTAATACGCCCTCTACCAATCACAATGGATTGCTTCAAAAGACAAGACCATCATAGTGATTCATCGTTAATTAATCAGCTATTAACTCTCACCCTTTAACTCCTTTGGTTCGCACACCACGAACCCTCTTGTGAAAACAAGGTTTTCCTTCCACTTCGGTTCACCAACCGTAGTTCTTCCCGCTCTCTAGGCTTCACACTGTTCCTCCCAAGGATCACCTCAAAGAGCCCTATCTTCCTTGAAGGAAGATCGATACAACATGATAGAAAGCTCTAGCCATTCTCCGCTAGATTGATGCATTCTTTTTCTCCCAACCTATTCCATGTTCCTCACCACCCACGAGGTGATACACGTCTAGACTCTAACATACTTGAGTCCTTAAGATGACTTTCATCCCCCATTTCTTTTACTTACACAAATGCCCCTTAGTCTCCCCGACAAATTTTTAACTAAGTTGTAGATGTTCTACCTACTTATAGATCTTTAATCTACCCACTTGTTAAGGCACTATATCTTATCTATGTGTATATGTATTACCCCCATCTAATCATCCATATACATACATATATACATACATACACATATAACCACCTTCACCTACTCCTTGCTAATGTTCATTGTCATATGGTTATCATAAAATCTCTTGCACATTTCGTCTTATTAAACATATTGGCCAGACATGTTTAATAATACGCAATGCCCAATTGTAATTACCATCTCCATATAACAAGTCACAAAACAAGTTTCGGCACACATAACACCTTAACAACATTCATCATACATATATACATACACCATATATATATATATTATCAATTTATCAAATCATTACTAACCTTTCATTTCCGCAAGCTCCGAGTCTTAGTCAAGTCCTTCTTGGATTCTCGTATCATTCCCCCATATCAAGAGCATCCGGTTTGAGTTTAGTGTCTCGCACACCAAATCCCTCAAACCATTGCTCTGATACCAAGTTGAAACACACCATTTTTTAAAAACAACAAAACTTTAACGCGCGGAAGACTTAAACCCAGGAATTTTTTTTTTTTTTTTTTTCTGTCGCGTACCGCGACTCATACGTGCCACCCCAGTCGCGGCCCGCGAGGGGACCTTTTTCACATAAAGTTTCAGTTTTTCTGCAGGTTTCAGCACTTAACCATTTTTCCAACTTTTTCCATTTTTCAAGACACTAAAAATTCCCAACACTTGGGTTTTGACTAAAAACACATCAACAACAAGTAAATACACTAAAACATCATTTGTGTATCAAATTTACATCCATCTACGGGGTTTTCCCCAAAAATCCCCAAATTACCAAAATGCATACGAGAACCCTTCACGCCTTGGACTTGACTTGGACTACTTCGGAGCCTTTCCTACAACCATATAAACATATCACCATTAGTAATGAGATAAACATAACCAACAAGTATTTACAACTTGTTGTCACCCTTTTCACCCATTTGACCCGTTTGCATCTATTTGGTCTATTAGGGTTCCATACATTAACAATTCATCAACATATTACCATTGTAATGTGTTAAACATAACAAACAAGTAATTACAACTTGTTTTCACACCTTTCACCCATTTGACCCGTTAACACCCGTTTGACCCGTTAACACCCATTTGGTCAATTAAGGATTTCATACACTTGTATATCACCTACAAGTTACTTCCATCATTCCATTATCACTTTTCCATTTCCATTATGGCACGTAGGCCATAACTTCATATACCAAAGGATACGAGATCATAACTCCATAACTAATCTATCCATTATGGTACTTAGACCATAACTCCATATCCATTCTATCCATTATGGTTCATAGACCATAACTCCATATCCATTCTATCCATTATGGTTCATAGACCATAACTCCATATCAACATATCCATTATAGTATAAATACTATAACTACATTCCTTCAATTATGCATACAATTTCATGCTCATTCATACCACATAACTAATTATGCAACTTTACACATTATACATACAACCTTGCATAAAACTCATTTATCCCCGTTTCATTTATGATCAACACATGATCCATTTCCATTATAGCTTAACACTATAACTACATTCATTCATTGTACATACTAAATCATTCACAATTTATCATATCACAAGTATGCACACAATCACATAACACATAATCTACAAAATTCACAACTTGTTTTCACACCTTCCACCCATTTGACCCGTTAACACCCATTTGGTCAATTAAGGATTTCATACACTTGTATATCACCCACAAGTTACTTTCATCATTCATAATTCCGTTTCATTTATGATCAACACATGATCCATTTCCATCATGGCACGTAGGCCATAACTTCATATCCCAAAGGATACGAGATCATAACTCCATAACCGATCTATCCATTATGGTATAAATACTATAACTACATTCCTTCAATTATGCATACAATTTTATGCTCATTCATACCACATAACAAATTATGCAACTTTACACATTATACATACAACATTGCATAAAACTCATTTATCATCATAACTAAGTAAGTGCAAAAGCACTTACCTTTCGGGTTAGAAGATCCCGCTCCGCCTTCTAGACCCACAATTTGATTACCTAAACATACACACCTAGTTTAGTAATCTAACATATACCAAAATTTCATTACAATTGAGTTCACAACTCAATTTCCCCAATTCCAACCCAAATTGACCCGTTTGGGTTATCCTCATAACCAAACACCCTCTTTCACCACAAACTCACCTACTTGAGTTTCGTTAACTTAATCTTAACACTAATTCTTCTTTCAAAAATTATCATTAAGTTAATTTGGTGTTTGTTCAAGTGTCTAACATCTTAAAAACACTTAATCTTCATTAATTCAACATTCTAGCATTATGATCCAAACACCCCCAATTTTCACCATATGAACCCTAACTTCTCATAATCAAAATCAAAGGGTTCTAAGATGTTAATCATCATTCTTTAACTTTAGTTTAGCTAGATTATCAATAATCTAACACTAATTATCAACATGCAACATAAATTTCGGATTTCTACAAAACCCACCAATTAACACATCAATGGTGAAATCAAAAGAATGATTAACACTTACTTGATGTTAGAAGGATGATGTGCAAGCCAACACCTTCACAATCCAAGCTTCAATTGCACGATTTTGACTTCAACACCTTTTTCTCCCTTTTTTCTCTTGAGAGCATCAACCCACACACAAATGAGAGAAATCTGAATTTTGACTTCTTTTAGTCAAATATGGCAGATTTGCCATTTTACACTTTCAGTCCCTCAACTTCCATATCACCCATTTTCATTCCAAAATTAGTTAAAAACTAATATAACCCCATTACTAACTTGAAACCCACTTGTTTCAACTTATTTCTAAAATATTATTTTCACCATAATATTAATTAGAAATATTTATTTATTTGAAAACGAAACCCGGATTTTGGTTCGTTACAGCCCAACGCCGCCACCACCACCCTCCAACTCATTTGACGCTTCTTCTCACTTAGCAGCCCCTCGCCAACCGTCCTACCGTACTACATAGGCCATGGGGGATGGCTGGCAGAGGTGATGGGCAGCTGGCAATAGATTACCCTCATCTTGGGTGTCCAAACAATCAAGTCCCCAAAAACACATTAGGCAATTGGATTTTAACAATCCAAACTATAATCCATTGGTCAATGATAATCAATACTATCAATTTGACTAACCACTTGGGAAGGAACACCTTTACTACACACTATGATAGTGCTAGGTTACAAGTCCTTTGGTAACTTTCACTTTTATTGCCAAGGGCAATCCCAATAGCATAATCATCACCGATTACAATTGATTTCGCTCACACTGATGATTATGAACAAAATGAGGAAACGTACAACCAAAATCGAGTGAATATCTATAACAATTATGCTATTGGGATTGCCTTTGACGACAAAAGTGAAAGCCATGAGTGTCATTAGTTGAATTGCCGGTATGGATTATTAAAATCCAAGTTCCCAAGACATCATGGCAAAAACTTTCAAATTCAATAAAGAAAATTATAGTTGCATAACCATATTTATCACACCTAATGAAGGTAAACAAATAGACAGACGGCAACCAACCAGTGGTTTGTTTACTAGTAGTAGTTATTGAGCAATTGGTCATTTCTCTTCAAACTCAACATCTATTATATCTGGATCAGATTTTGAAGACGAAGAAGGGCGGGTCCCACCTTTTGTAAAGAAGTCTCCTTTCGGCTGCCAAACGATGTTTCCACAGCCAGCACAACGCACCATCTGGTTTTTGTATCCAACAAACTGTCTCTTACAAGCAGGACATGCCCCCTGTTCAAGTCATTAATAGCATACATCAAGAACACTTCATTAAGATGATTATGCAACATGGTTGAATTTAAACTTTGAAACTGATTATGTGGTGCTGAATAATCAGAATTAGATAATTGGATGATGAGTTTAGATTCTGGATTCCAAGACTTGTTAACCAGGGAAAAATTACTAATTTCAATTGAAACAATGTTGGAAAACTTGTAGTAATTATACGCCCAATAAGACGTATAAATTGACAGCCATCATCCAGGTGGCAAAATGGACGAGAATGGGTCAAAACGGGTAATTTCTTAATACCAGTCTTGTTGACTTGACCTGCCAAAACTTTTTTGTACGGTTTATAGAAAAAAAAATGTCAAAAACATGATAAAGAAAAATATACTCTCAACAAAATATTACTTTTATAAAAGAGCGGTTTAGGGGATCGTAAACATTTGAATACACCCTAGATGACTTTCAACATGTTCGACCGGACCATAAAATTTAACCCATTCGATCCATTGACAAAAATCTTTAGGTAAATTGTTCAAAATTGCCACCGCTAGATCTCCATGTTGTTAACAACTAATCATCATTGTAATTCTGCCACAAACAGCAACCTAGATGAAAAACTTATTATTTTAAAAGCAGAAATATACAACCAAGTAAATACCTTAATGACCAGATTATTGGCAACAGCACCAATAAGTAAAGGGCCAGCAATCGGAAGTACCCATGTTGCAAAAATCAGAATCCTGAACAGCCATCCGGAAAGTGCAAACCATAGAAAGAAGATAGTCTACAGAAACACGCAATTTATTAGCGATGTAAATGAAACAAAACATGTTAACCTTTTCGAGATTGTTTAACAGGCCTCAAACTGAGAACCAGTATTATTTTCTTCTATACAGTTAATGAAGAACTAGAAATTAAAATAGAAACCAATCGCTAGAGAACATAGTTGTCAATAGCGGCTATAGCGCGCTACGTAGCGAAGCGGCCTAATCCCGCTATATGGTGTTTAGCGACTAAACAACGATTTTTTAATATTAAATAGGGCGCTAAACATTTTGTGCCGACATCGGATCACGATGATGATGATGATGAATGAGCCGGAATATGAAGATTTAGATGATTAGTGATAGCGTATTTTAGCTATTTTAGTGGTGTGACTGTTTTTTTTTGTTGATTATAATTGCTACAATAGTTCACTGCTAAACACTATTTCATCGCTATCGCTACGTAGCATATAGGTAACTTGTCGCTATTTATCGCTATTTGCTATTGACAATCGTCCGAGACAGAAACAAGTGGTACTGACTACACGGATGCCACTGGAACTGATGACCCAAATAGGGGGAGCACGTCGCATGGGAAGAATCGGCGTTTAATGCGGGCATTGTTGCAAGTAGGCATTATAGTAGTAAATGGACATTACAGGTAGTGGAGAGTACAGAGTACTACTCCAAGCGAGACTCGTCTAAGGGTTCAAAACCTGTGACAGCGGATGCGGACGGTACTGAATGGCTGGTTGGTGAACCAATAGGAAGGCCAGGGGCATACGGATCTTTTTAACCGAAAGAGAGGCTGAACCAAGGAAGCAACCATACTGACTGAAGCCAGAAGAAGAGCGGGGAGTGACTATCAAACCGAACGGAAGAGAGGGAAGGGAATGATAGAGAAGAATAACTTGTCAGGAAGCACGAAAATGTCACTTAAAATTTAAAACCATAGCGAACAGGTGAAAGAAAAACACACAGAACCTAAAATCCTAAATCTTATACAAAGATATATAAGTTATGGTAGATAAAATTGTTGCTCTATGTTCTTATTGAGAAGCTTCATTATCTTCCTGTTGGTTCATGTGAATTTAAATCCATTCAACATCAGTTCATAATAAGTAAAGCAGTACTAACCCCAAAGCTTTTCCCCAACGGAGTATCCAAGAAGTCACTAAATTGCTTCCTATACTGAAACAGAAAATTGCATGTTACTAGCAGGCTCAAATTCAAATAGCAAATAATATGATGCAAACTAAAAGGATGAAAAATTAGGGCAAACCCTGGGCCAATTTCGACTGAAATCGAGAGTGAAAGTCCGCCACCGCTGCGTAATCAAGTAATCACGGTCAAGCTCTCTGGCACGGTCAGATGCTGACTGTGCGACGGAGGAGAACCAGCGGCCAACGGAATACTGGCGGTCGATGCGCTCGGCGGTTTTCCTGGCCTCGTAAACGAGCTGCTCAAAGCCGTTATTGGCGCTGCGCCAAGCATCTCTCCAGGCTTCTCCTGAGGCCACTCGCTTCGAGAATTCATCAAAATCGCTGCGCCTAAATGCTTGTACTCTGATTGAATTGGCGAATCGTTTGTTGGTGGACGGATGGAATCGTTGGGTTTTTAAAGAGAGCAGGGGGTGCCATGGGAGGCTTGACGCCATGGCCAATTGAAGCGAGGTCGGAGGGTTAGCAACGCAGCTAGCGTTTCAAGGAAGACGGCGCCGGTGGTTAGGCTGCCGATGGTGAGTGGTTTTGTGGCTAACGATTGGTGGATGGGCAAAGTATGAAGGAACCACGTCTCTGTTTCTTTTTAATTTTTTTTTCTTCTAATTTAGACGGGTAAATTGAAAAATGACGTCAATAATTTTAATTTTATGTTTCCTTTTCAAATTTCATAAAATAATTTTTATATATCTTTTTTTTAGAGAGAATTGCATATACCCTTCTAAACTTGCAAAAATATATATTTTCTCAAAACATAAGTTTTCAATAAATAATGTACAATTCGATTCAAACATAAGCCGAGGAAAATATACAATTTTACAAGTTTCAAAAAAGGATATATGCAATTGATCTTGCTCTCTTTTGAGGGTAGTCAGAACTCAACACTCAAGTAACTTATTGAGTGTTATCCGGTTGTTTTTTAATGCATTTTTTAAACAATTAATATTTATTTTTTTAAAATATTTACTTATCATTTGAAATGTTAATCCAAACACGTGTCAAGACCATTTACAAGACCAAAAATAATTTTTTTTGGAAAACACATTCGTTTTCGTTAAAACTTATAACGGAACGTCCAGAAAAAAATAAACAAGGTTGCGCATTTAGTTTTTTTATCAAATTAAACTTTAAATTAAATATTAAATTAAAAAATAGAAAAAACAAGTGGTGAGATATCCATCATTCATTGGCCAAGTAAATATTAAATGAAACTTACCAGAACAGGATGTGCCCTCAACACCGGTGAGTGGGCTCACGTGGGCAAGTGCCACGCTCCTTGCATCGCGGTGTGTCACGCACGTGGCAGCTGATGTGGTGCCCACTCCTCTCCCTCTTGTTGGAGTTGAAAGCCACCATACAAGGTTAATAGTTTTCAAAATTAATTGCCTAATTAATTGCGATTAATTAACAGTTTCTTAACGTTAGTTTTTAGACGGTTTTTTTTCCTTATCTCAATCCTCAAAATCGCTGGCTTCCTCCCTAATTAATCTGTTCATAAGTTTTTTGTTCTACTTCTTCCATCCCTGGTTTTTCTCTTGATTGCACAAGAAAACTTGATAATACTGTGTTAACCTTGGGGAGTGATCGGGTCTGTAGTGCCTAAATCTCTTTTGAGGTAGTGTGATTACACACGACATAAATTTTCAATTCATTCTATTGGTGATGTTCATCATACACATGTCAATTTCTGATTACATGCGTCATTCTTAGCATACACGTGTCATATTCTGACTTATAGCGGCATAACAGACCGTTATGAAATGGTGACGGTCCGTCACCGCCCTATTGGTGTTGAGTCATTAGCCACGTGTTAGCCTCTAACTTGATGGTTGTGTAACAGATCGTTACAGAATGGTGACGGTCCGTCTCCGATGTCAAATGCCTATAGTTTGGTATTAATGTATAAGCAGTCCCATAACTTTATTTTTGTACAATTGGGCATTTGGGCATGATTTTTTTACGGGTGCCACCTTATTTTAACTCGCTGGCTATTTTTAAGCCTTCAAGTCATTTTTTAGTTGCATGTCAATTTTCTATTGGTTGTAGATTGATAAAGTTATATTTATAAGTTAAAAAAGTCAATATACATTTTATGAACTTTTCAAGTCAAAAAGTATATTTTGACAATTTTTTTTGAACAGCGAGAAATATCATGTAAAAAAAACCAAACACTAGTAAGAAGCTAGAGACGACAAAATACCAAGTACAAGAAAAGATTAACAATTAAACATACACCAATTGGACCACTCCAAATTCCTTAATCTAGATCTGTTTTTAACCCAAAAATAACTTATCGCCTTAATGTCCTCTAAAAGTTTGAAAATTTGAATTATTTTGTTATCAATCACTGCATTTAAAGCTTTTTTTTTCGGAGCTACTCACTACATAGTTATGAATTTATAGTATGCCTTTGAAAGAGAAAGTGAAAATGGGAAGGATTTTACACCATCATCACCCATATTGCATTTGCAATTTCACACGACACAAATAGATGTTCAACCCGATTCAATCTCATCACCACATAATTTGCAAACACTAAACGTCATAAGAACACAAAAGTGAGAATTTACAAACACTTGCCAATTTTCTCTGATCTATTTTAGAAGCTAAAGGAAAACACGCATTTGACACTTATTTAATTCAAGAAGTCAATTAAAATTTGAAAATTAAGGCTGTCGAAACCAAGGTAGAATCACCTGCAGCCATATAAAAAAGATTAAATTTTTTTTGTTTGAAATTTTAGAGTCTAGAAATGCAAATAGAACAAGATAATCAGATACATTGAACCTGGACATCTTCATTTTAGGCCTATAAATGAACCCGTCGATCAATCAGTGAACAAAGCAAAATCTTTCCAATTCATTTAAACAATCAACGATGGCACCAAGCATTGCGGTTGAGTCGGCGCAAAACCACCGGTCGCAGGCGGCGGCGGAGGAGGTGTTGAGGAGGAGAAACGAGGAACTGGAGAGAGAATTGAAAAGGAGCGTGGAGAGAGAAGAGAAGATGAAGATGGAGTTGCAGAGGGCGTGTGAGCGGTTGCGCGTGGCGGAGGATGCGGAGGAGCGTCTGTGCTCGCAGCTAGGAGAGCTTGAAGCTGAGGCCGTGGATCAGGCGCGTGCATACAGAGAGCGTCTGGTTACGTTGATGCAACAGCTTTCAGTTGATCAGAATATCATTGAATCAGCTTTCCGTTCACACACGCGCGTTTTAGTGTTATGAGAAGAGAAAATATAGAGATTGTAAATCGATTTTGTTTGAATCTAAAAGATGACATGTGTTATCATGTAGATTGACTTTTTGAGCATCGTTCTTGAAATTTTGTTTGCTATCGAGTAATTTGTTGATAAAAATTTAGGTCTTGGTTCATGGTGATCTAGACAAGCGTTATAGATCTGATATGATGGATTCCTGGACGGATTTGAGCAGTTGTCATTGGTGGTTCGCCGCTACGTTTGAACTTGCCGACAATGGGTGTTATCGCCGGTAGTTGTAACCAAGGGTGTTTAGATGTCCAGAGACGGTCAGACGGTTGAACACACAAACAACATCAAAAAGCAAATACTTCGTGAACCGTTGAGCAAACAGTTCGTTTAATAAATGAACGAATATGAATAGAGGTCTCGTTCGTTTAATTGTGTTCATGAACTTTCGTTTATTCATGTTCGTTTGTTTACGTTGTTAATTAAAGATTTTTTCAAATTTCTATTTTACTTATCTAAACTTTTTATATTTTTTAATTTTCATTTTATTTTAAAGTAAACTTAGTTTTCATCTATGAGGTTTGCACAAAACATCAAGTTTCATCCATCTTTAACACTATTGATCATTGACGTTTGATTTTTTAACACTATGTGTCCCTAGTCCTAACGTTAGTTACCCTCCACGTGCCCATCATGTGAGGGGTAATTTGGTCTTTTTAATATGAGTAAAATATAGTTTTTTATCCCTAAGGTTTGCATAAAACATCAGGTTTCGTCCACCTTTAACACTATTAATCCCCACCGTTTGATGTTTTAACACTGTGTCTCTAGTCCTAACGTCAGTTACCAAGTCCGTTAGTTACCCCCACGTGCTCATCACGTGAGGGATAATTTGGTCTTTTCAACCCTGAAAATCATCAGTTGATTGAAACCTTAGGTAATTTGTTTTTTTCACAGTTAGGGCTTCTAAGTTCTTCATACTTAGAGCTTCTAAGTTCTCAATCCAAAATCATGTAAGCTTTCGTGATTTTGATCTCCATCTGTAATTTATTTCATGTTATAAGATACAATTATTTGTTTTTCAGAAAATTGATGGTGAAGTTAGATAACTAGTTATCAAATCAATACATGTGTATAAAACTTTATGATAAAATGATTTTATTAAATGTTAATTTCTGAAGAAATTATGGCTGACATCAAAAGTCCCAAACAAAGCTTTGTTCTGTTTAGTTAGTGAATAAATCCATATCCTTAATGAAAGAACACGAACATGAAATTCGTTCAGTTGGTGTTCATGAACCATTAGTGAAAAAGTTCAATACTAAACGAACGAACATGAAAAAGGCTTTGTTCGGTTCGGTTATAGCCCTACAAAATAGAGACTGAAAACCAGGAATAGGAGCAGAGTATTGAGGGAGAACATGGAAGGGTCGTAATCGCATTTGCGTGTAGTCATCTCCAAATATATGTGGAACAAAATCACATAAATAGGAATAGGGTCTTGGACATATATGTTTTTACTATGTTAGAAACTCATGTATTACACGGGTTGAATAAATCAAACTTGTTGTAAACCAACAATTTCTATGAAGACTTGTGTGTTGGATGTCATCAACCATTGGTGAAATAAGTAGTGAAGATCTATGAACTATAAAATAACAAATAATGAAGATTTAAAGTTTATAAAATTATATTTTAAGATAAGATATAATTAGAATCTTATTATAATTTAATAAGTTTTGTCATAAAGATAGTCTACTTGTGAAATGCGAAGCCTAACAACATATCATACCTTATACCTGCATTCTCCTTCAGATCCTATTCATGTGAAGGCATAATCAAGTTAGTTCTTATGATTTCCCATAAACATTTGATCAAAATCTTTAGCAAATTTTTATTTATTTTTAACACCACATCTTTTTGCAATTTTCACTTTTCTCAATCAAAATATTTTTGACATTTTCTATTTCTATACTTCTCCACCTCAATTTTTATATTTTGTACAACCATTTTTCTAAGAAAAACATAAAAGTAGAATTTTACCAAGACAAAGTCTTTCACATTAATCAATAAAAAATATATGAAATGTATCATCAAGAGAAATAAAATGAATGTGACACGGAAAATGTGATAGTATACCATAATCCAACCCGTGATGTTACCTACTTAAACATGTACATGGAACAACCACTGTCAATAACCGTTATTACTAACAAGTCTCCTAGGTTGTTCCTACACTCATCAACAAAGTAGTTAGAGAGTAGAACCCAAGCTATCATAGTTTGGGGTATCCCTTAGCATCAAAATAAGTAACCTCCTGATATACTAAGCCTTTTGCTTCATCAATTATTGTTTCAAGTTTTGGTTTGATTCACCAAACCTATTTTGGTTCCAAATCTTTGGTTTTGAAAGATTTAAATTTTTAAACAATTTTCTTGTATAGTTCAGAGGCAGGTGACTTCGGTACATAAGCATGTTTGACCTTTGAAAGTCTTTGAGATTTTGAAACAAAACTAATACTTGTGTGAATCTTTCTTTATCTTGATATTTGAGTCATGTGAAAACGGCTTCACATACGGTGATCTGGAAGATACTTTCTTCTTCCGATCGTTCAATGAATTGTTCCTTTGTGACTTTAATCCAGAGAAGCAATTTTTGTTGCCTTTACCATCTGAATTGTGTCTTTTTAAACTGGTCTTATCAACTTGCTCGCAATGATTGATCACATGTCCTTCTTGACCACATTTAAAACACACTTTGAGTGGCTTTCTCAACTTCATAGTTTTCATAGTTACTTCAACCTTTTTGTTCATTGATATTTCAACTTCCTTTTCAGTCCTTTCAAAATCTTGTTTACGATTGATCACTTATATTCACATAATCATCATCCTTTTAAACTTTTGGGTCAATATTTTACTTTTGTTTCCTTCATGAATGAATTTGATGGGAATAAAATCCTTTGATTTTAAACAGGGAACAACTAAAAGAAAAAGAATCAATGTGGATATCCTAATACTTTTTCTTTTTTCATAGCAAGTATAATAGATGACTTGTAATTAATAGTGTTTCAACTAAGTAATAATTTTACGTCCTTACATAATATTTAAAAGAGTAAACTCTCGTTTTAGTTAATGTGGTTTGCACCAATTCCCTATTTTAGTCTAATAGTTTAAATTTATCTTTTTTAATCACTGTGGTTTTATTTTTGTTTCAATTAAAACCAGATGGCTAACACCTTTTGATTTTCTGTTAAATTTTTTTATGAACAGACAAAATTACCCTTATGACCCACCACCACCATCCTCATCTTCATAAAACCCTAATATAGCAATAACCTCCACCTCCACCTTCATCTTCTTCACCACCACCACACCCACACTACTGCCACCCCACACCACCAACGCCACTGCCACCCTCCACCACCACCGTATTTGAAAACCCACCACCACCGTCCACCACTTTTTTTCCGGCCACACGCACAAGTGGAGGCCTAAATCAGATCTGAAAAACCAAGATCTTGTGACGCAATTCTTCTTCACCTCCTCTGTTTTCCCCCAAATAAACATACGTTTAGAGAGAGAAAGTGATGAGAGAGAGGAAACATAGACGGAAGAAACAAAGCCCCTTTCTAGTAAAGATTAAAGGGAAACAAAGCCACTGGGGGGTTGCGGTGGTGGAGGGTGGCAGTGGTAGTGGCGGTTGCGGGGTGGAGAGTGGCAGTGGCGGTTGCGATGGTGGGGGGTGGCATTAGCAGTGGCGGTTGCGGTGGTGGAGGATGGCAGTGGTAGTGGCGGTTGCGGTGGTGGAGGATGGCAGTGGTAGTGGCGGTTGCGGTGGTGGAGGGTGGCAGTGGCGGTTGCGATGGTGGGGGTGTGGTGGCGGTAGTGGCGTTGGTGATGGTGGTGGAGAAGACGAAGGTGGAGGTGGAGAAGATGAAGGTGGAGTTTATTATTATTTTAGGGTTTTATAAAGATGGGGATGGTGGTGGTGGACCATAAGGGTATTTTTGTCTTTTCATAAAAAAAAACTTAACAGATAATCAAACAGTGTTAATTATATGGTTTTAATTGAAACAAAAATGAAATCACGTTGACTAAAAAAATAAATTTAAATTATTGAACTACAACAAAAAATTGGTGAACCACGTGAGCTAAAACGAAAGTTTACTCTATTTAAAATTAAGATCCTTATATTTTTGTTTTTGAAATAAAACACCTGTGGCCATGTTAAAACCAAAGAAAAGTTCTCGATGTCCCCCATATTTGACTATTATTTTTATTCATAAAAATAAAATAATATTAAAATTAAAAGCGGTGGGGGCCTTAGCCTATCAGAATCACTTGCAACCTCATGAAAAAGATAAGAATTTTAAAAGAGTAGGGGCTAGAAATGTAACTTAACGCAAACAGAAAGGTCCAGAACGTAAACAGAACAAAATACATCAGATACATTGAACCTGGACACTTCATTTTAGGTCTATAAATCAAAAGGCCGTACCTCAATCAAATCAGCCAACAAATCAAATCCTTATCAAATCAGCCAACAAGCCAACAAATCAAATCCTTCATTCTTCAATTTACAAAGCTATGGCACCAAGCATTGCGGTTGAGTCGGCGCAAAACCACCGGTCGCAGGCGGCGGCGGAGGCGGAGGAGGTGTTGAGGAGGAGAAACGAGGAACTGGAGAGAGAATTGAAAAGGAGCGTCGAGAGAGAAGAGAAGATGAAGATGGAGTTGCAGAGGGTGTGGGAGCGGCTGCGCGTGGCGGAGGACGCGGAGGAGCGTCTGTGCTCGCAGCTAGGAGAGCTTGAAGCTGAGGCCGTGGATCAGGCGCGTGCGTACAGAGAGCGTCTGATTACGTTGATGCAACAACTTTCAGTTGCTCAGAAGATCATTGAATCAGCTTCTGTTCAGACACCGTCTATGGATTTATGACAATTTTGATTGGAGAAAATATATATAGAAATTGTAAATCTAGAAATGTTGTTAAATAATAACATAATGTTTTGTAGATTGTGTTGTTGAAATTTTGTTTGTTTAAATAAGAATTTGTGAGTAACGAATTGTTTGTGTTGTTATTCCTCCTTCAAATTGAATAAACCTGGAATATGCCATGGTTTAATTTATGTAGAGTTATTACATTGATAGCGTATCTGGTTTATAAAAAGTAACAGGTAGATTTAAACCTAAGTAGGTTAGCCTAACGTTTTAACATCTAAACCTATTTGTTGCAGTCGTAACTTTCAAGAAGTTTGTTGGTCTGCAGCCCAAACTTCAAATCAATCTTAGCCGGCCCAACATTAAACATAAATCAATCTGTGCCGCGTAGGTGTGTCCCATCCGTCCGGGTTCGAATCTCATAAGCTATTTTTCTTTTTATCTTTTTTATGCAGCGAGTTTATTTTTACATTTAAAAAAATGGGTGAAAAAGATTACAAAAAAAAGCCTAACTCAACTGGTTTGTGGTGCGCATGTAAATCCTTCAACCCATGTTCGAATCTTGTAGCCTAGAATTTTTTTTCCTTTTTTTTACTTTTCTCTCCGTTTTTTTTTTCCAATTTGTTTGTTTATTTTTTTACCCAGATTTTTAGGTTTATTTTTTCTAGTTTGCAAGAACATTTTATTTTCTTTTTCCTTATTTTTACGTTAAAAACTTTAGCATTCCCTTTGTGGGAACATTTCGAAATAGCGACCGCGGATTACGACATCGTCTCGAAGCGCAGGGTGCAATTATATGTGTATTTTATTTGTTTTTTAGTATGTGACAAACACTTTATCTTTATTTTATTTTTACTTTATCAATATTACCGCAGGTTATGACACCGCCGCGAAGCGCGGGGTGTCCTCCTAGTTATATACACATAAACATAAGATGTGAATAGTAAATTGATATGATTTATTTTATAATAATTTAGTTTCTTTTATAACTTTCATTTGTTACCTTTTTAAAAATATTAGAGACGTGGTTCTTTTATAGTTCACATCCTGGTGTAAAATAAATATAAATGGAGTTGTATTCAAAATCAAGTACTTTTTGTGTCGTACGCTATATCGACCGACGATACCGTTTCGGTGCGGTGACAAGTCCAACCACTTATGAGTGAACAACACCATTTGCGGTGAACAACACCATTTGCGGTGTTGTGGTATTATCGTATCTGATATCGGTGGTATTTTTTTTCTCGTACGCTATAACGACCGACGTTACCGTTTCGGTACCATGACAAACCCAACCGCTTATGAACACACATTTTCAATTATTATTTTTTTGTTTAATCATATTTTTTGTGTATAAAACATTTTTAGTAGGGAATCAAATACAGAGTTGAATTTGGCTTGATGGCAGCACCAACCGCTTGGAGTTCACTCACACCGACCCCACTCACCCAGGTTCGAACCTTGGGTGTGGGGGTTATTTTTTAATATTTTTTATTCGATTTTCCAAACTTTTATTAACTTATATTTTTGTTTTTTCTCGTAATTTGATTTTTGCGTTACAAACCTTAACGCACCTGTTTTATCACCATTACCACGAGTTACTACCCAGCGCGGAGCGCGGGAATTCCATTGAGTGTCTTTTAAGTCCATTGTTAGAAAGCTTGAGAAGTACGTTACCCAATCTATTAAAATGGATAGTAAGATTAACTATTTTATGATCAATGACTAACCAACAAAGTGGAAGCCGGCTATAACTTTTTATAAACAAAGTATGTCCGACTCAAATATATTTAACGATAAGTCCGAGCCCCATTGACTTCAAGGTTAAGTTGACGAGCATCAAAAAAACAAACAGGCAAACCAATCGGACGGCTGTCTGCCCTCAGTTCCCATCATGTCGAATTAATTATGACATATATATGTCATTTTCCAAATAAAAAAAAACAGGCCTAAGAAAACAATAAAATCCAGATGTTAATCCTTGCATTCTCCAGAAAGATTATAGGTTTTATCTGATATTGTTTGAGAATTTTTTTTCAAAACGTAATTTAACCCACGACCACATATTAAAGAATGTTGTTTATAGACGCAAAAACTGTTGATTTTTAAACGTATTATCTTTGGAGGATGTATATGTTTGGTCTTGTGTTTTAAAGTGCCTAATAATCACCTTGTACAAGCTACTTTCAAACTAATCTATACTATATAATAAACAAATAAAATAAGATGACACATGTCATATTTTTAGGTCTCTTAATTTTTATTTTCCCGCCCCTCTTCTATTAATAATCAACTTCATTATTTTAGCAACTAAATTAATTATTTGTTTTAATTTTTATCTATAGATTTGTGTACTTAAAATTGTGTTTATCATCATACAAATTGTTTAATCATACTTTTATGAATTCTAAAAACTAAAAACAATTTTATAATCATATGAGATCCAAATAAAAAAACATTTAATAATATATTTACTTATTCATATTGTTCCATTTTGACGATTTTATGTGTTAACAGATTATATTATATTTTATTTAACTCGTGTAATACACGGGTTTTTAAAGACATAAGTTTTTATATTATTAAGTATATAATATTACATTTATTTAACCCGTGTAATACACGGGATTCTAATCTAGTTATTGAATAATCAGATAAAAAGTTTCATCCAAACACTTAAAAACAATTGAATACGTCTTAAAAACATTAATCAATTTGCAAACGTAATCCGAAACACTCGTTAAATGTGATAAAAATTACGGGCCAATGAGTAACTTACTAGTATGTGGTGGGATGGCTCGACTATATATAAAAAAATATTGTTTAGAGCCCCGTAATTAAGGGGTCCTCAATTTTTAAGTGGTTTTTTAACATGTTTAAATCAACATTTTAACTGATAAATAATTGTTTTAAAAAATAAATGTCAATTGTTTATAAAATTAACAAAATGAATGTAGTTTTTTAGTTTTTTTAATATATATTTTTATTTTATAACGTGCTTTAATTAATTTATTTATTTAAGAATGTATTTTTTATTTTATAATGTAGTTTTTTATTTATTAAAACTGAAACTTTTATATTTAGTTGATTATTAGTTAGTTATTAAAAAATAAATGCGCGTCGTAAAATCACTACGCACCTTAGTGAGTCTCAACAGTGATTATCTCTGCGTTGACGTCATAGTGACGTGGCGGGGTATGAATCACTTGGACGTGAAACCGCTACGGATGTGCTATCGCTTACTTTATCATATTTATTTCCAAGACAGGTGTATTTCTCATCTATTTATCCCACGAGTTATCTCTCAAATTATCAATCCTATTTAAAAGACAACTTTTTAATTACAATAAAATCAGAAATTCTCTGATGTTATCTATTATTATGGCGGCATTAGAAAAAAAGGTTGTTGGCTTAACTATGCTTTGTTTCTTTATTATTACCTGGGTTCGACTCCTTGAGTAAATGCTTTTTTTTTCTTATTTTTTCACTTGAGTTAATATTTTTTTTAGTTAGACATTTTATTTTTTATTTTTTCTAAATAAAATTTAACCTCGTCTCCCAGCTATGCAAGCGTCTTCTGTAATCTAATGGAACACAGCGAATTATTCAATGGAGTTTGAAAGAGATTTAATAAATTGAATAATATGTTTGAATTTACAGGGGTTATTTATGGGAAGATGCAATCTTCAAGATGGTAGGAATTTGTTAGTTATTGTTTGGTGTTTCTGAAGATTTGATTACTCTTTTGGGAAGTTAAGATTTTGCCCTTTTGTTTTCTTCTTTTATTTTAAAAGAATTAGTTAATTAATTGTGAGTTATTGTTTTTATAAAATCAAATTATGATTTATGAGATTCACACTTTAAAATATTAAGTTTTTTGTTGAGAGAGAGATAATTTTTCCGTAATAATTTTCGTTTGTAAGTTTAATTTATTGACGTTCAGATATAATTTTGTTACAAACGGAGTCGTATTCAAACTAGAGTATTTTTGACTGACGTTGATGTGCTGGTAACGTGAAGAATGAGACCGGAACCGACTTGAAAAACATCTGTCCGTTATATAACTGTCTTTTATCTATGTTTCGATCTCGACAACCGAGTCGCCGTAACTTCATATATTTCTTTTTATGTATTTAACCAAGTTTCTTTTTGTGATTAACTACGTTAATGTCACCGCCTCAATCGTTTAACGTCCGCATCCCGCCGTGGAGCGCAGGACAAAATTTATTTAACCACGTTTCTTTTTTTACTTAGCCACGTTAATGTTACCACGTCAACCATTTAAGGTTCGGCTCCCAACGCGAAGCACGAGAAACACTTCTAATTACTTTTAGTACTTAACCTTATAGAATAAAATATCCTAATTATGATATATTAACCTATATAATTTTCAAGAGAATTTCAAATATTATGATGATATTACTCTTCAATATTATTCATGTTTGTGATTCTTTATTTTTATTGTGGCATTGAGAACGCCACCAATTCGTTGTTTATTGCACACATAGTCCAATAAACCCGACATGTGCAAGACGACAACAACAACCAAGTGATGAGAATATAGGCATTACCTTCCTCTACGAGACATCTAATAGATTACATAACATGTATCACATCGACATCTACTTTGTTCCTTAACTATTTTCCTTTGTGCCATTAAGCGAAAAGTCTTTATATTATAAAATAAAGAAATTTGTTTATAGCGGTATTAAGTTTATTTAAACCTAAGGTGAACTTACCCAAAAAGATATCGACACGTTACCTTATCAATGACTTTGACGTGTTGACTTCCAAGCTTTACATACCAAGCTTATTAGTAAGTCAATATAAATCATTATCCACTATCCATAATGTAGAATCCATAAAAACGAATATTAGTATTCTTTCATAGTATTTCCAATACAGATTTTATCCATTAACTAAACTCAACATAAATTATTATCCACTATCCAACCCGTATCGACCTGCTAGCGCAAATGCTTGCATGCCTCATCTGCAAGTATTTTGGACACTTTGAACATGATGCATTAATCAATCAAAACCAACCTTTCTTGTCTAATTCAAATGAGTCAAACATTCACCTTTACTTAGTTTTATAAAACTCAATTTTCGTTGCTACACTTTGTATGTAGCTACAGTAATCAACTGATTTAACCCTCTTACAGTCTGAATTAGTTTACCATGTTCAAAGATAGATTGTAATAGACTCAAATAACTTTCCAACCCAAAAAGAATCACCTTAAATGGATCAATGGTTGATTTTATATGATTTTTACAAAACTGTGATTTAATCAACATTGTATTACGAATTCAGCACCAAATTTTCTAATAGTTCCAAACCAAGACCTCATTTTAAACATCCTGTTAGATACCAAGTTACTCCTAATCATGGTAAACACATTGGGAGCAAATGTAATCTACTAAGACAACATTAACCAATCTACATCTATACTATATAATAAACAAGTAAAATATGAGGATACTTGTCACATTTCTAGGCCTCATCATTCTTATTTTTTCGCTTCTCTCTTCTATTAATAATCAACTCCACTATTTTATGAATTCTACAAACTGAAAACAATTTATAGCCAGCATGGATTTAAATAAAAAACTTTTAATTATATATTTACATATTCACATTGTTTCATTTTGACGAATGTATATGTTAATAGATTAAATTATATTTTACACGGGTTTTAAAAACATTAACTTTTTTTACTAAGTATATAACATTATATTTATTCAAATCCGTGTAATACACGGGATTTTAACCTGGTTACTAAACTAAACACATATAGTGTTTATTCTCAGTATTCAGCATAATTATTGATTTTACGATAATTACAACATAATCAAGATTAATTTTTTCTACTTCAAGGCAAAACCATATAATTTTTACTACTTTTCTTGGTTGAAAGATTTCTAACGGAAATGATGTTGTTCGCTCATAATAGGTTTGGTTTGTCATAATATCATAACCGGCATCGACACTCGCTATAGGCAATGAGACCAAAAAAACTCGATTTTGATTACAGCTCTGTTTTCAAAGAAATTTATACTGGAACGTTGAAAAAAGAAACTAAAAACAGTTGCGCGCTTAATTAAAAAAAAGCTTACGAATGAAAGTTTTTATAGAAACGCGAAATTATTAAAAAAGTAAATGGTCTTGTTTGTCCGAAAAGTCCAAACACAGACAACGGTGGTGTTTAACGAGACCAGTTAAACACCACCAAAGACAATTTCAAAAGCCAACACGAGACCACTGCTAGCTTGGCTCGACTTTCCGACGGTTTGTAGATGTCCATGTCATATAAACTCTAACGACGTTAAGTTTTTTTTTAACGGGGGGTCCAATTTAAAAAAATAGTTTGAAAGTAGGGACCGATGGTAAGAATATATTCTCAGTTGGGATTATTATTGACCAATTGGTAAAATGTGAGATTATTAAAATCCAATAATCCTTTATAAAAATGTTTTATGCACAAACCAATTTTTTTAAATAAAAAATGTTTTATAAAAAGAATTATAGAAATTATTAGTATTTAATAGAAGAGAGACGGGAGAAACAAAAAATTATAAAATCAATTAAAGAAATATATATCTTTCTATATCTATATCTATACTATATAATAAATAAAGGTTTTTCACGTCACGTGTCGCCTCTATATTTATTCTCATCAATATTTCCCGTCTCTCTTTTATTAAATACACATATATGTTTTAATAGTAAAATATTAATTACACTAATAAAATAAATTTATTTTAAATTATCCCTTATCATAAGAAACTTTAAAATCTAATTATGTAACTTTTATTTTAAATCAAATAGTAATGAAAGTCAAATTATATTAAATACTAATTAATTTATTTTTGAAACTCAATTATATATTAGTTTTTACTTTTTTTTTGAATTTTGTTTTCTATCTTATATATATATAATATATTTTTACACATGTAAAATGTCTACATAATGATTTAAAAAATTTATGTATTAATATTTTTCACCGCGTGTGTATTACACGAGTTCTAAGCTGTATCTAATATGTAAATATTGATTACTAAATATATAAAATTGTATTTATTCAATCGTTTAATACACGAGAACCTAACCTAGTTTATATAATTAATAGGAGAGAGAAACGGAAAAAATATTAAGGATACATAGAAGAGTGACAAGTGTAGGGCTGTTCAAAAAGTTCGCGGCTCGTGACTCGCTCGAAGATCACTCGAAAAAAGCTCGGTCGTAAACGAGCCGAGCCGAGCTGGCTCGAATTTTAATCGAGCCGAGCTCGAGCTAGGGTTGGCTCGGCTCGGGCGCTTGTCTAAATAACTAATATATATACACATAAATAAATAAATATATATATATATATATATATTAATTTAAAAAAAGAATTCAAAAGGACATGGGAATGATTTTAATACACTAAATTGAAATAGGTAATTCCATATTTCAAACGCTCGAGAAGCCCAGACTCCAAATTGTGTCTCTCCCTGAGTCCCTCTCTATCTCTACAGTAAATTTGAAATAGGTAATGCAGTAATGCAATTTACTTGATGCAAATAATCTTGTATTTTTGTTTTTTATATATTAATGTGTAAAAAAAATTAAAATAAACGAGCTAGCTCGACGAGCTACGAGTTGACTCGAGCTTTTAACGAGCCGAGCTCGAGCTCAACTTTCAAGCTCGAAAAAAAATCAAGCCGAGCCGAGCTGGCTTGTTTAATTTCGAGCTCGAGCTAAGCCTGACTCGGCTCGGCTCAGCTCGTTACAGCCCTAGAGAAGTGTCCCATAAAAAACTTTTTTTATTATAAACTATAGATATAAATATAACTAGTGATTTAAATTTAACCGGAAGTTGACATGTTACTAACAAAGTTATTCATTCGTTACTATAAATAAGAGTATAATTAGGAGAAAGTAAGTTTAAATCTAGAAGCAACTATGAAATAAACAAAAAACAATTAGCTAGCAGGAGATTCGAATCTTGTTTTTGTCCAGGCCGGCCAAAGGGAATTCTCATCCTGTTTCATTCCAATCCAATTTCATAATCACAAATGTGCCATTTGTCTTTTTCCTTCGAGACTTAATTTCTTCGTCTCCGTCAACTCTTCCCTAATTAATTCATCGTTTGCTGTCTTATCATCACTATAAATCCATTCCCCCATTCTTTTCACAGATTCACTCCTCACTACCATTTACCCTTACAATCATGGTTGAAAACGGAGACCAAGAAACTGGATCCAACAAATCCCTATTCCGGTTCAATTCCCCTCTCATTCAAGTAGGTTTAATCGGATTAGTCTGCTTCTGCTGCCCGGGAATGTTCAATGCACTTTCCGGCATGGGCGGTGGCGGTCAGGTCGACCACACCGCTGCTAACAACGCCAACACCGCCCTCTACACCACCTTCTCCATCTTCGGCATCCTCGGCGGCGGAATTTACAACATCCTCGGTCCTCGCCTCACTCTCTTCTCCGGCTGCACCACTTACATCCTCTACGCCGGATCTTTCCTCTACTACAACCACTACAAACACCAAGCCTTCGCCATCGTAGCCGGCGCACTCCTCGGCGTCGGAGCCGGCTTCCTCTGGGCCGGTCAAGGCGCCATCATGACGTCATACCCCCCTATCCATCGTAAAGGAACCTACATCTCTTTGTTCTGGACTATATTCAACATGGGCGGTGTCATCGGCGGTTTAATTCCGTTCGCCATGAATTACCGCCGGGAGACGGCGGATAGCGTCAACGACGGAACGTACATCGGATTCATGATTTTCATGACCGTCGGAACCCTACTCTCGCTCACCATCTTACACCCGAGCAAAGTGATCCGAAACGACGGTTCTCGTTGCACTAACGTCAAATACTCAAACGTGGTAACGGAATCCATCGAGATCGGAAAGCTTTTCACCAATTGGAAGATGCTGTTGATCGCTCCGGCGGCATGGGGGAGTAACTTCTTCTATACTTACCAGTTCAATAACGTGAATGGAGCTTTGTTTAATCTGAGAACCAGAGGGCTGAATAACGTGTTTTATTGGGGGGCCCAGATGTTTGGGTCTGTTATGATCGGTCAGATCATGGATTTTAGTTTTAAGAGCCGGAGGACGAGGGGTTTGGCTGGAATTTCGGTGGTGGCGGTGCTGGGTACCGGGATTTGGGTGGGTGGGCTTTTTAATCAGAGGGGTTATAACTACCATGATGTTAAGAACAAGAGTTTGAAGCTTATTGATTTCAAGAACTCTGGTGGTGATTTTGCAGGGCCGTTTGTGCTTTATTTCAGTTATGGTTTGTTGGATGCCATGTTTCAGAGTATGATTTATTGGGTTATTGGTGCTTTGGCTGATGATTCTGTCATTCTTAGCAGGTATTGTGTTTGCATTTACCATTTAGGGACATGTTATTTTTAGAACCAATAATACGTGTACTTTTTTTTTGAACTGTAAACTGCTAGTCCTGTGGAGGGTACTTGCATAATTTCCTGACCCTTTATAGGAAAATCTACTGACCATCCGACCAAAACCCTGATGATCAATAAAAGGTAATACAAGCAGTGGGGGAGAGAACATACACTCGCAGTTCTTAACGTATTATTGGTTTTGAAATGAACGTAACTTTTAGTGGTTAATACCGAGAAAATGGTAATTTTTTAATTATTTTTTTTTGGGTGTTTTAGATATGTTGGATTCTACAAGGGGGTACAGAGTGCTGGAGCAGCAGTAGCATGGCAAATTGATACACATAAAGTGCCATACATGACTCAGTTGATTGTGAATTGGGGGCTTACTACCATAAGTTATCCTTTGTTGGTTCTTTTGGTCATAAAAGGTGTAAAAGATGAAGATGAAGTGGCAGAAGATAAACAGTCACCTTCCGGGTTTCCGGTGCAGTCGAATGATGAAATTATAAAGCCAACTTAGAAGAAGATGATGATGAGAACTGTTGTGTTGATTTTGAAGTTGTAAATGTTGTCTATGCAGCAAGCATTGGTAACTAAAGGTGTTTGAATTGTAGATTGTTTTGTCTTATGCTGGAAGCCAGTTATATATATTTGTTTGTTAGATTTCATTCATATTACTGTGATTTGGGAACTTCAGAAGTTCAATATGATAGATTTGTTGGTCTGATTCACTTTTTTTGTAAGAATGTTAGTTTGTTTTATGTTGTGGTGATTCTTGGACTGATCCAAAAGATGGACTTTAACCTATTAGTAGAAATGTTTTATACTAGGCCCCTGTTCTATACCCAAAAGTCCAAAACTGGTTCCTATAGTTTTATGCATCCTACTTCTTCATGTTCATATTTGTGTTCTTGTCTTCATATGAATATACAAAATGTTTAACAGATGTTTTCTTTTTAGAGTCAAAATCTCACACATAACACTCTAATCCCTGTCAGGGGGACATTGCGGGTGTTTGGGGTAATATTAAAAGGCTGGAAATAGTTCTTAATTCGCGTAATCTGAATATTAAGGAGATGCTGGTCGTGAAGGAGGGTGTGTGGACATGGACGGCGGATGACAAAGGTGGTTTCTCAGTTAAGTCTATGCGTCTTATTCTTGCTCAATCCTACAGCTATCCAGATTGCTTCATCTTAGATTGGATCAAAGGTGTGCCCCTTAAACTGAATATTTTTGCTTGGAGAGCGGAATTGGATAGAATCCCTACCCGGCCGGCCTTGGTTCGAAGAAATATTCCGTTGGAGTCTATCCTTTACCCTTTGTGTTCTCAAAGTGATGAAACAACTGAACATCTTTTTACTTAACGCCTCTATGGTTTGGAGTTTCATTAGTTCTTGGTGTAAAATTCCCCAAATTTATGTATTCTCGGTTCGAGATGTGCTTCTTTTTGCTAAGTTAATCCGGTGGACACAATTAGAGACAAAGCGTTCCAGGTGATTATTCTCATGGCGGTATGGTGCCTATGGAAACACAGAAATGAAGTTATTTTTGGGAGGAAAAGCCCGTCTTTGACTCGACTGTTTAAGGATATAAAATGCTCTAGTTTCTTGTGGGCTAAAAATAGACTTAATATTGGACCCCTTGATTGGGAGCAGTGTTATGCTTTTAGTTTTTAATTTCTGCAGAATATGTATTCCCAGTAGAGTGGATCTGGGTCCTCTATTTTATTTTGTCTGGTTCTACTAACTTCTATTAGTTGGGGCTTTTGTTTATAAAATTTTTCTGCCTTAAAAAAAAACAAAGTTATTGGATGGGTGAGATGGGAGCAAACCTATTTATGAAAGTCATCTAAATTTTCATCAAAGAGTTAGTTTGCATTTCTTAAACTTGCAAGATCATGACTAGGGAAACCGCAGCAACAACCCGTATGAGTCTGCACCCACCAAACTCCGGTGATCTCATAACAATCCTTAATATTGATGGTGGAGGCATAAGAGGTGTCATCCCGGTGTCATTCTCGAGTACCTTGAATCAGAACTTCAGGTCTCCCTCCCCCCCCTTCCGATTTCTTTTTATAGTGAAATTTCCTATATTGGTGGTGCTTTGCTTTTAGAAATTGTATGTTCTTCTAGACCAAAGAACTGTGGCATAACTCAACTATGACTATAACGAATCTTAGAGGACTCAGTTCTACAAAAAGGAAAAAACAATGCAATATTGCATCCCACAACAATTTTTCAATTAAAGCGGGCCTTAGAACTAACAATTTGGGTAAATCAAGTAAAGTCCTATCTTTAGGCCACCAAATTTTAAGGGCCTCAAATAAATTATATATATACATACTTTGACGAATATAGAAAACAAGGATTTGAAAATGCTATAATTGAAGCCAAAGAGTTGGCTATAAAAATGAATGTAGAACTTATTTTTCGTGAAAAACGTATCATTCGTAGGAATAAACGATTTGATGAAAATGTTGATAATGAAACTATAAAAACTCATATTAATTTATTTAAAACCGATTACTTTTTATATATAGCAGATCAAACTATTTCTTCAATTAGAAGTAGATTTGATCAATTTAAAAAGTTTCAAAGTATTTTTGGTTTTATATTTAGTATAAAGAAATTAAATCATTCAATGATAACAGTTTAAAACAACATTGTGTTAATCTTGAAAAATCTTTAAAACATGATGCTAACTTAGATATCGATGGTCTAGATTTATTTCAAAAACTAAAATTTTAAGACATATTATACATTCAGAATGCGACAAACTTATCAATATACTTAATTATATCAAAAAGTTTAATTCTTTTCCAAATGCGTATATTGCCTATAGAATTATGTTAACTATTCCTGTAACAGCTGCTTCCGCAGAAAAAAGTTTTTCTAAATTAAAATTGATAAAAAATTATTTAAGATCTACTATTAAAGAGTTTGCTTCTAAAAAAGCTAGAAAATAAACTTTATCTAAAAAAATATTAGAAAAACGAAGAAAAAAAATTAACTCCGGGAAATATAAACTTTTAAGTTTATTATTGTCGGTCCCAAGCCAGGATAAAGGAGAAGGGTTTACGACATGACCTTTATTGAAAGTAGCCTCAAATTTTTGGTTCGCTTTAGGCCACCAAAATGATTGAGACGCCCCTGAGAGGAGAGGCGTGGTGTCACCTCATCTGCCACGGACGAGAAACACCACGTGAGACCAGGATGATTGGGGGCGTGAGGGTGGGGGGGGGGGGGGTGTTTGGGGTTCCCAAAATGGACCCGTTGAATAGGTGTGGTGAGGGGAAGAAAGGTGTGGGTGGGGAGTCTTTGAACATGTGCTGCCACCGCCAAATCGCACCATTCAATCCAGCCAGTTCAACAATATAGATTTTTTTTTATGATAGTAGTAAAATAACTTTAATATATCAGTAATGAATTAATGATAACGTAAGATATTAACTTCACCAAATTATCATAACATTAGTTTTATTATTATAACGACTATTATTAAATTATCATAACATTAGTTTATTAAATAAAAAAAATAGTTATATAATTATTACAAAACTGGTCACCCTCATCCCATCATTACACACATGGGTGAGGGAAGCCAGTGTATTAAGAACGCAAGTCGGCTTGATTAGATTCAAATAGAAAAGTACAGATAGTGTCCTGTTTGAGAACGGTGATCTCCGATTACATAGTTAGAAAACCTAAATTGATTAGTAAAAAGAACGACTGAAAAACTAAATTGCAGAAATTAAGAACTTAAACTACATTTTAGGTGGGAACAGTTGTGGATTGAGATCGTGGGTCACCCCACAACTCCTGCCATATCAGATGTTTTCCCTCCATCCGATTTTACAGCGTCTCATTTCCCTCACCCAGCTGCAGTTGGGCCTGACCCAAATTTAATTGGGCCTTGGCCAATCCTTTGTGACCCAACCCTAGTATTGGGTTCGTATCAATGCAACCTACCCGGAGAATCCACTTGCCCTCAAGGCGGGTAACAGAAAACGGAGCCCCTGGTCCAGTGGTGTGCGTCTCGAAAGGTTCAGTAGTGAGGTGGTGAGGTGTGGCAGAGTGCTGAAGATCAGGTGGGATTCCCTGAAGCTTGTATTCCTTGCCATTGATGGTTAACTTCTGAAACATCTCTTTCCAATTTGCTTGAACCGTGTTAAGCATTGCTAACCATTGAATACCAAGTACCACATCGGCTCCCCCTAAGGCAAACGGGTAGAAATCTTTGGATACCTTTAGGTCAGAAACTTGCATCAAGACATTCTTGCAAATCTGACTGCATCAAAGGATATCACCATTCCCAATTTGGACATCAAAAGGGAAAATAAATTGGGTGATGAGTTTCAGGTTACTAGCCAATTTATCCGAAATGAAGTTGTGGGTGGACCCGCTATCAATCAGAATTAACACTTCAGTCATGCCTAAGATGCCGTGAAGTTTCATGGTGGTGATAGATGATTGACCATAAAGCGCGTGAAGGCAGATTTTAGCTAATTCATCAGTGCAATCCTACTTGTTTACTGCTGCTTCTTCTCCCTTAACAGCTATCTCAAGGAGCTTGAAAGTCCCCGTTTTACAAAGGTGTCCAGGACCATATTTATCCCCAAATTGAAAGCATTCCCCTCGAAGATACCGACCCTGTTTTTCAGCATCGGAGAAACGAGTTTTTGTTGGTTTTTAGGTTGCAGTAGTGTTGGAGGCTGCTTGAATCGGCCCTGTTTTGACCGAAGAAGACGAACTAAAATGTTTTCCAGATTTCGTATGGCTAACCTTGGATTCGAACTCAAGAGCTATACTCATAGCTTTGTAAACAGTCCTCGGTTTGTGAATTCGGACGTCGGCTTTGAGGTCATCCTTGAGACCGTTCGAGAATACCCCTAAGAGGCAATGCTCGGGACAATTTGTCACACAAGACGAACGTTCTGAATAGTACCAATTTGTTGGATGTTGCGTAAATGCTCGTCCGGGTTTTGGAACTCTGCAGGTCCGAATTTTTTTGAAGGGCTCGAACCAACTCATCCCAGAACTTAATTGCTTGATCGGTGACAACCCAAGAGTAGAAATCTAAAGCATCACCCTCCAAATGCATCGCTGCGATATCAACTTTCTCGTCTTCTGGGATATTGTAATACCGAAAGTTCTTCTCGGCTTTCAAAACCCTCCCTCTCGGGTCCCCATCACTGAAAGAGGGAAAATCGATCTTGTTATAAGGATGGTAATGGGGATGATTGCTTCCTACCAAATCTTCATCCTCAAATCTGCTAGACCCCCACCAAATTTCTCCTTCTTCTTATCGCGTGCCTTGAGAGCTGCAACTTCAGTTTGTAGGAAATCCATAGAGGCTGCAATGGCCGCCAGTTGGACAGCCACAGGGTCAGGGTTCGGCTGGTTTGAGTCTGAATTACTCTGGGTTTGAGGAGCCATCGTGTTTCAGAAATTGATTGCTAAGATGGGATTTACCGATTTCAGAAATTGGTGAGAGATAGGAAACTGAGTTTCCCGACAATGGAACCAATGTTAAGAACGAAAGTCTGCTTGATTAGATTCAAATAGAAAAGTACAGTAGTGCCCTGTTCGAGAAGGGTGATCACCGATTACAAGGTTAGAAACCCTAAATTGATTAGTAAAAACAACGACTAAAAATCTAAACTGTAGAAATTAAGAACTTAAACTAAATTTGAGGTGGGAACACTTGTGGATTGAGATCGTGGGTCACCCCCTCACTCCTGCCATATCACATGTTTTCCATCCATCCGATTTCTCAACGTCTCGTTTCCCTCCATTCAGCTGCAGTTGGGACTGACCCAACTTTAATTGGGCCTGCCCCAATCCCTTGTGACCCAACCCTAGTATTGGGTTCGTATCACAGTGTCTATGTAACGCCTACATGACAAAGGAAATCTCTCACCCTCACCTAGGTACCACAGATAGTCTTACAATGGGTAAAAGTTAGAAATCAAGGACACATTCTTTTAGAGATTCGAGTCGAGAATCTTAACTCTAACTTGTGTCAAATATGAAAATACAAGTCTCCTAATCCAGACTAAAAGCCCCAAAAAGTTAGTTTTTTATGTGTAATATTTTCGACCGCGAATTTAATTATTCAGGTTTCGCCACTAAAACAACATTATTTTGTTCTTCTTCTGTAGTTTTGTTTGTTTCTTGCATATATAATAATTAATAATGTTATTTTTAAACAACATTACAAATTTCACTAGTCATCTTCCACAATGAAACTACAGTTGCCAGAACGAGGTTTTCAACCATAAAAACAATGGTGTTAAAAATGTGATGGAGGAATCTTCAATGGAGCCAATGATCTTCAGGTTGATGTGAGATACCCAAGACTTTATTAAAATAGAAAGGTATTTAGTTCAAGTCTCATTTGTGACAAGAAAGGGGTTCCAAGTTAGCCCAAGAGTTTTTCTCACCTAAAGTTCAAGTCCCACTGGTGACAAGAAAGGGATTCCAAGTTAGTCTAAGAGTTTTTCTCACCTAAAATAGATTTTTTTAAAGGATGATGGAAATGATCAGATGGGTTAGTGACCCGTCAATAATCCAAATTGTTGTTTAAAAAAGAGGAATTTTCAATGGAAAAAACATGCTTATTTATTGGTGAACCCAAGAAAAGATGGAATTCTTTGTTTTTGGCTGCTTCTAGGCAGAGCTCAAGCGGTGATGACGAGAAAAAAGAAAAGAAAATCCACGCCTAAATGTGGGTAAATCTTATATTCTCATAAAAATATTCTTCATGTTAAATATAAAATTTTAAGGTTAAAAATTAATAAATTGATATTTTTGATGTTTTATAAAAATAAAGGTAAATAATTATTTATTGAATTGTTTTAATTAAATGAGTAAATATGATATTTTAAGTAGTTTTTTAAGGACATATATGAGATATTAAGAGGATGTTTGGGATTGAGTTTGAAAATGACTTATTAACTTATTAGTTTTTTTAAAAAGCTAATAAGTTAAAAAAGTGTTTGGCATGGATAAAATTTCTTTTTTATTTTAGCTTTTTGATAAGTTTTAAAAAATTGTTTTTCAAAAGTTATAAATTTTGGCATTTTAAAACTTCCTATGATTTTTTGAACATAAAATTACCAATTTACTCACCCTTTATCTTATAATAAATATAAGTTAAACAAAACACGTTTTAGAAAAACAACTTATTGACTTATTGGCTTTTCCCACCATAAAAGTTAATCCAAACACTTTAAAAAAAATTATTTTAGAAAACTCATAAGTAAATAAACACTTTTAGAGTTAAATAAGCAATCCCAAACACCCTCTAAGTTTAGGTTAAGTGTGTGTATATGTATAGGGTCATTTAAATTTGTAAGCATAATCAAGCTCATTTTAAGAAACACTTTGACTCATTTAAACCTGTGAACTTGACACGATTTAAGCTTTAAAATAACCATGTTACACGGTTAAAAGTGCTCGACTCATACCCTCTTTCCACCAAGAGTCCCTTTGTTGATAAAATCTATAATGATTAAAAATAATAAATAATTGAAGTATTACATTTAAGTGGTTAATGATTGCATGACACATGATATATTCATATTCATTTAATCACAATTAATAATAAAAATTAATATAAAAAAGTAAATAAAAGGTTAAAGAACAAATCAATGCAAGGCTGGCGTGTGGCGTGAGATTATATTCGTTGAAGCAGTCCAAAGTTTGGTATACCTTCTTTCCAACGGCCCAAACCCTAAATGGAATCCCCCAAATCCAATTTCTCCCCGGAACCCTAATTCTCACCTTCCAATTTCCACCGAGGTGAGCTTCCTCTCCGGAAGCACGCCGATCGATCGCCACCATGTCGACAAAGTTACCATCACGCATCCTCCTCCTCATCATCACCGTCGTAATTACCGTCACCGCCTCACCGACCTCCGTCATATTCGATCCAGATCTTCTCCGGTTACCGTCCGATGACACAATGTCCACCTCTCTTTGTCCTATTTCTGTAAACCCTGGTTCCTGCCCGGTCAAGTGTTTTAGGCCCGATCCGGTGTGCGGCGTGGATAACGTTACGTATTGGTGCGGATGTTCCGAGGCGCTTTGTGCCGGTGTTCCTGTAGCGAAGGTAGGGTTTTGTGACTTTGAAAATGGAGGCGGTGGACCGGTTTCAGGTCAGGCTCTCCTCTTGGTTCATATCGTTTGGCTTATTTTTCTCGGATTCTTCGTTTTGTTTGGTCTTCTGTGATTGTCTGATGGTTACATTTGTTGAAAATTGAGGTCTCATAGATAGTTATTACTAATTACTATTGTATCATTTCATTGTATATGTTGACAACAGATTGTTTTGATTACATGTATAATTCTTCCTGATCATTCAATTCAATTCAATTCAATTCAATGAGAAATTAGTTTTTGTTCTAATCGCATTGGTGATATGACATTTTTGATAATTGGTTCTTTGATGTTGTCTTACAAACGCTTCGCCGCCTCTTAATTGTATTTACAGCTGCTAGTTTTCGCAATTTGTTTATATAATTTTTATTAGTTCTCATTGGTTTCTAGTATAAGTTACTCAAAATTTAGACATTAATAAGCACTATATATGGTTTAACATATAAATAGCCTATAGGTACCAATCTAAAAAGCTATATGTACAATATTTTGATGCACAAAACCTTCCCATGTATGAAAGGCGCGCCTCAAGCCTACGCCTTATGCCGATTTTCTGTACACCCCTCGCTTTTTGTAGTCTAAAGCGCAAGCCTATGCGCGTTAGGTCTCCTGCGTTCCTTTTCAAACCAAAGTTTTCAGCTTGAATGTATTTGAAAACTCTCTACAATCTGAAATTTGAGCTCATGGCTTGTTTGTGAATTTTGATGATTTCGTATTTCTTGTAATACTGATAGATATAACAACAAAAGATAATATTTTTTTACATATGGATGATGCAGATTCAATGCTAAACAAAAATAAAACTAGAAAACAACTAAAAACTGGGCAACAAGAAAATAGAGCATCTATAAATATGGCAACCTATAAATATGCAATTTTGCATGAACATATTCAAGTTTCCATAAACAATTTCAAAACATAAACATATTCAAGTTTCCTAATATACAAGCTCCCATAAACTGAAGTTCTGAATAAACTGGAGTTGCTCTATAAGGGTGATGGGGGTCATTAACCCAACAACTAATTTACTCATTAAAACTGTCCAATAGAATTCTGTCACATCAAAACTACTCATTTACACAGATTTCATTGGAAACACCCTACTCATTTACTCACCAACTTTTTTATATAAAAAATAAACATTTAAATAAAAAAAGTCACTTTCATTAAATTAAAATTAACATAATACAATTAAAAATAAAAAACCTACAAATAAAAATTTTAAAAACTAGAAAATTAGCAAAATAAATTAAAGCTAGATAATAAAAAATTTAAATCTAAAAGGTGCATTGCCATCCATACTTTACGCAATTTCACGTTTACATTGCAATATTATCGACAAGTACGGTTCTATGAGATAATCATGCGATTCGGTGAATGTTTTGATGTCACGATCCTTTTTTTTCAAGCATCAACTCAATCGCTGTTTGTTCTCTTTTTAATTTTGCTTCGCCATCTTATCCCGAATACTTTCTTTTTTTTCTATCTCCAACGCTTTCATAGTCTTGTATTATTCGACTATGTCTACCAAATTTCCCTTACTAGATGAACTTTCGGCCGATTTCTTCCCCGGACGTTTTGGCCTTGTCAGTGTCGTGTCGTCTTGCGATTCGGCGTTCACGTTTATGTCGGGAAAGAGGTTTGTAAAACCCTCCGGGTCACTTGGGGTTCTCGACTAAGAAGTTTTTGTTCTTTTTGAGTACTGACTTCCTTCTAAATCCTCACCCATCAATGCTATGGGTTCCTATTTAGCATTGTTGCGTACAACCTCCCAACATTTCAAGTTGATGAATGGCCTTTTGTACACTTTCTTGTAATGGCTTAAAGCCGCTTCAACAAGGTCCAAATCACTTGTACCACTCGGCCTTCTTAGTTTCTATATATATATATATATATATATATATAATTTGAAACGTTAGCTAAGAAAATTAAAAAATACCTATATAATTTGAAAAATAAATCTTACCATTTGTTGGTAACTCCCGTTGAAGGCGGTCATTTTTTTTATTAAGATCCTTCTACTTCCAAGACACTTGGTCAACGGTTCGATCGTTTTCACCAAATAAAGCGGTAAAATGCGCAAGAACTTTCTTCCAAAACGAATCACCTTTTTGTTGATTTCCTTTTATTTTATTTTGGGTCTTATGAATATAAGCTTGGACCATGACAGTTTCTTCTTCTTCCGTCCATTTCTTTGGTAGTAACCGGTTTTTGTGTTGTCTTTAAGGCTTGGCGCCAACATCAGAACTTCAACTTCGACTTCTTCGACTTCTTGCTCATCTCGTCTTCGGATTCCGAACGGATGATTTCGTTTGGATCACGATACGGTTGGTTTTGGTATTTGTAGGTAAATTGAGATAAAAAATTAGGATCCATATCAAGCGAAAATTGAGATAAATAATTTGGATCCATATTTTGAGATAGTATATTTGGATCGGTTGAAAATTGAGGGTAGTAGTTTGGATATTGAGGTTGCGGGAAATAGCTTGGAATTGGTTGAGGAGGTGGTTGGGTTCATCGGGGAGCGGCTTGGGTTCGTTCGGGTCGCGGTTGAGATTGAACTTTTGGCCTAAATTTTCTAGGCTTTGTTGATTTTTTTGATGATCCTTTTATTTTTTTTGTAGAGTGTAAAATTATATAGATGAGATGAAAGATAAATAGATGATAAGTAAAAATATATGTGTGTGGAATGTGGGTATATATAGGTAAAAAATTAGTTTTTTTAAGCACCCAACCCACCCCCACCCCACCAACGGCTAGCTCTAACGGTTCTCCCCAACGGATACCGAGTAAATATACTCGTTCAACATACTCGGCCACCCCTACCCGGCCCTACTCGATTTATTGGGGGGCGGTGTACCCCCCTTTACCCTGGCCACTCTCTCCTACTCGATTGTGTTCGAGTTACACGCCCCATCACCCTAAGAAGTACAAATTCAGCAGCCACAAAAATCAGTATTGCATATAACAAAAACCATTAAAAAGTCATGAACTTTTTAATATGTTTTATAATGTTTTATAAGTATCTTTTAATGTTTTAAGTACTAAAAATATAAAAAAGTGTTATGTAGTATTAACTTTTTAGTTTTTTTAATAAGAACGCGATGCGCGCATCAGGCACCAGGTTTTTGGACCAAACGTATCAGAGCGCATCGCACATTTTAAAACCAAGGCGACATCCCAACCTTGGTTTTAAGTTATGCGTATTGCGCCGCTACGATGGTTTTAGCGCATCATTGCATTTGACGTGTAGCGATTCCGTTATGCGACGATTCTTGCAAGATGCGGTCTTTGCAATATGCGTCTCATGTGACCCAATTTGGGCATTGGGTGGGCTCCTGCACATGCTGAATTTTTTAGTTGAAAAGGGAGTTTTGAGTTGCAGGTTTATGGAGATGATGAGATCTGATTGTGAAGAAGTGGATCGAAAGATAGGTTTTAGGTGAACTAAATAGTAAAAAAATAATTAAACTAAGAGATGTGTTGCTCTCTGATTGATTGAGAGGTAGTGTGTTGTAGTAAAAAATATTTTTTTTTTAATTTTTTTTTCACACGATAATGTGATGCAAATTGTAACAGCTACTTTTTTTATTGTTCTGATTTTTTCCTGTCCAACACTTTTACTAATTTTTTTATTTTTATTTTTATTTTTATTTTTTTCCTTGAATTCTTTTCTTTGACTATTAGAAAACTTAACCGGTTACCTATTAAGTTTGTTTGGTATGTTTTATGTTTAAGTATGTTTTATGAGTGTGTTTTTATGTTTAGGTACTAGCAATATAAAACTTATTATGTATAATTAATAATTATTTTTTAGTATCTTTCTAATTAAGAACGCATCACATACGTGATGTGCTCGCATCGTGCACCGGATTTTGGGACCAAACACATCGGAACGCACCGCCCAAATTAAAACCAAGATCCCAACTGAAGCATACAAATACCGGTGTTTGATTCTTGCTGCTCGTTTCATCCGAAAGTCACAACTTTCACCTGGCTTAGTTTCGTCTAAAAGTCACAACTTGCATCCGAAAGTCTCATACGAAAGTCACAACTTTGGCCTAGTTTACTTTGGTTCGAAAATTACAAATTTCGTTTGAAAGTCACAACTTTCGCTTGACTTAGTTTCGTCTGAAAGTTTAGTTTCACACGAAAGTCTAGTTTCATCTAAAAGTTTTCATTATGTTCCTTGAGATTTCATGTGATAAGATAAAATAATTTGCATTCTGGAAGTATCAACTCTTTTGATTTGTATGAATATGGAAGCAGACCGGGTATTGGATTAATTATAATTTTTTTTGGGTTTGAGACGGGTATGGTATTAGGTGATATTATGTGCGATTACTCGAAAGCGATCTGATACCCGTTTCCCCTCATTGACACTTATTATTTCATTTTGAAGATTATAATGAAAAGTACTTTTAAAGTTGTTAGATTATCAAAAATATGGAATGGTAAGGATTTTACTTTGAATATTTGATATTTCAATGTATCGGATTTTGCGTGATGAGAGTTCCAGTTGGTAATTTTTAACCAAGTAAGTTTGTAGAGTGGATCTGTGAACCCTGCGGGTAGTGAGTAATTGGGTACTGGACATGAGATACGGTTTTACAATCGCGCTTGAAGGGTAGTGAGTAATTGGGTACCAGACATGAGTAGCATCCCAAAAGCAGCTCACTAGCCATGGATCTAATGGCTAACACGTGCACATTTCTACTTCCATTGGCATCTCCTTATATTTATATGTACAACCGGATATAATCTCACTTTTCAAAAATCATAATAACAGTAAACAAAAGGTTTGCAACTAGTTTTGACAAATTCACAATTGAACAAATGCATGGTTGCTTTCTGAACTTGACCATGAACTGCATAAAAACTTTTTAACACGTAAATAAGACCACTCGTAGCGGGTTAGTGATAATGATAAAAAAAATGGTGTCACGTAGGCAGTCGCTGCAATCACATTACATGGTGTATGTGTCGGCACTGGTATCAGATAGTATAGATGCGTAGTGATTATTAATGAGGAACATACCTGTAACGACAACTGGTTCCTCACGTGCATTTCTTGCGTTCATCTCGAATGCCCTACCCTTGGCATTTGGTACTTTCAGCTTAGGACAATTCCTGAAGTGCCCCTCGGCACCACACTCAAAGCAACCAGACCTTTCGGGTTTTCCAGCCAAATTTACTTGACAAGTCTGAGCTTTGTGCCCAAACTTGTTACACCTGGTGCACACATGCTCGTCACAAGCACTGTTGTGATGATAGTTGCACATGTTACACTTCGGGAGCGGACCAGTGTATTTTGTAGGTTTAGTTGGGTTAGCAGAATAAACTTTTCCTGTTTCACACTTCGAGTTCTTACGATTTTCAATTTGGTTCTTTCCAGACCACTTTCTTTTATTTTCAACAGGCTTATTCTGAGGCTCCTTAGTACTCTTCACAGCCTTTGTCGACTTCTTCCCCACATCCTTTTTCTTGATCAACACGACTTCTCGTACCGCGTTCTTGGTTTTAAAAAGCGAGAAGCGCACCGAGGCGACGAGGTCTAAATCCGAGGCGCAAAGCGTAAAAGCGCAGGGCTTTTCGTACGCGAGGCGCACATACTATAAAAACATTTAAATTATGTATATACACGTTAACTGATGTTAAACATCTAAATTCCCAATAATATTAAACATATTACTTGATATTAAACATCTAAAACATCCAAAAGAGGAAATTATTACAATAAATCATGAAAATGACTAAAATTACTAGTTATTACCACCTCCAAAAGTCCAAAACAGCAACAAAACTGTAGAACCAAAGACTGATTGCTATCAAATTATTCTAAGTACAAATGCTGCTGATAGGCTTATCAGCAGCATTCATCACATGTTGCTGCTGATAGGCTTATCAGCAGCATTCAACACTTGTTGCTGCTGATAGGCTTATCAGCAACATTCAACACAAGGTGCTGCTGATGGGCTTATTAGCAGTATTATTCTCATCTCTGCTGCTGATAGCCTTATTCACTGAAGACCAAACGTTGCAGCTGACTATCCATGTGAAGCGCCTCTGACACCTTTCTGCAAAAGCAACTGCCACACTCCAAGCAGAAGGAACCTCAATGGTGCAACCAATAAAGGACAATGTCGCGCGTCTCCAAGCATGCAAACAATGATGCCAAAGAAGACGTTTCAATAAAGTTATCTAGATTAGCCTTTGCGTGTAATTTAGATTAATAAACAAGATCGACGGTCTGTGTTCGATCTGATCCTTAGAATCAAGGGTCTGTCTTGATTCTAAGTTACTATAAATACCTTGTAAACACTTCATAGCAAAAGTGCTTTTAAGTGTGTGTCTTTGAAGTGCCTTGACAGTGCTTTTAGAGAGAGTTTTACTTGTAATCTTGTAATCTCAGAAGTTTAATACAACAGTGCATTTATCAGTATTCTTGCTGTTTACTTGTTTACTTTGTTGGTTGCTATTGTTTCCGCCAATATCAACTAGAATAGAATCACCTTGTAATCTTACGATCCTACAAGTGGTATCAGAGCTTTGGCTCAAGATTAAACAAACTAACATTTGTTTAATCACTTTCTGATTCTATTCAAAACTCTATTCTTGATCAAGTCACACAAAACAAAAATGGCACAAAGCAACGGGCTTGAAGACATCCTGAAGCAGCAATACGAAAACTTTGTCTGCAATGAAGGTGAGTCACTAACCAGTGTGTATAACAGGTACACTTACTTGGTAGGAGAGCTGCAGTGCTCTAAGGTGAAGCTGGAGAATGAAGACATTCTCAAAAGGTTCATCAGATCTCTTCCTAGTTGCTGGACACTTTACACAGTGTCAATAAGAAGAACTGAGAATCTGAAGACTCTGCAGATGACCGAGCTCTTTTGTATGCTAAAAGACTATGAATTAGAAATAATTCAAGCCAAAGAAAGAAGCTCAAGCCATCAATCAGCCTCGTCCACCACCTCTCCCGCGCTTCACTCTGACCACTCATGTCCTAGTTCAAGCGACTACTATCCTACCAGACAAGCACACCAAGCTCAGAAACAGCAGAAACATGTCAATCCTCCAGCACAAACTGCAGCCTGTGCAAATGTTGGAACTACTGACTTTGACTGGAGCTTCCAGCCTGAGGATCTTTCTGCCAACAATCAAGCTCTCATGGCAGACACATTAGAGGTATCCTCCCTAACTTCAGACACATCAGAGGTACCACCAAAGGTATATGAAAATCTATGTACTCAAGAGTGCATTGATAAGGTCCTTGGATATAGGAAACATAACCAGAAGCTCATAGATCAAAATGAAGAATTTCACCAAATGAAATCTGAATTTAAAAAGGTTGAAAATAGTTACAAGGAAAAGAATGATTGTTTAAAGAAAGAAATTTCATCATTAAAACATGAACAAAAAAACCTTGAAACTCAAATTGATGATATTCTGGTTAAGTTGAAAGCTGCAAGGGCTGAATTGGCAGACCAAAAGGTCCATGTGGAAAAATATGAATTTGCATCCAAAAAGCTGCAAAGACTTTTGGATATTCAAATCCATGAAAATGTAAAAACTAGGTTGGGATATCATACTGACCAGTATAAAACCGTCGCACCTCCTGCTGATTACGTTGCCATCCATGAACCAAGCTTCAATCTAGCAAATCTTGACATGGCCAACCGAAATCTTGACCCTGCTGTCAAAGAAACCCCTGTGCAAGAATGCACTACTTCATCAGAGGCTGAGTCAACTTGCTCAAACTCCACTGAAACAAGTAATGCCTCATCTCCTCATGCCCCTCAAGTGATAGTCACTAAAGATGAAGTCCCTATTATCTCTTCAATACAAGTTCCTAAACCGTTCAAACAAATCAGAATTAGCTATCCTCCAGAAGGAAGAAAACTAACTATTGAAAAGGGACAGTCCTCCACCTCCACCAACTCAAAGCCTCCTTTCAATTCAGTCCAGCCAAGGAAGGTGTTTGACACATATCATGCACCTGAAGAAAGGGTTCCATATGTTCAAAAAACATTGGAAGAAGCTACTTTTGAGCACAACAAAGCTCACCCTTGGAATTTCAAAGACCTTTTCAAAAGAAAGGATTATGTGCATCTGTCAAAGGACAAACTGGCAAAATCATGCTTTGTGTGTGGCAGATATAACCACACTGCCAGCACCTGCTTCTACTACCTACAGCAGTAAAGAAACCTCAAGCAACACGCTTTTGAGAAGACAAAGAAGAACAAACAGGTAAGAAGCTTTGAAGCTAAGACAACTCAATTCAGAAAATCTCTTTCTCCACCAAGTGAGCAGTTGTCAAAGCCTCAAAATTCTTGCATCATCTGTGGAGAATCAGACCACTTTGCAGCAAACTGTAAGTTTAACCCTTTCAACCAGATTCTTCAACAAGCCCCTCAAAGACAAAGGGTAAAGAAGAATCAACATACATCGGTTGTTAGTCCAGTTAAGCCCAAGAAAACGGAGCAGAAGCCTTCAGCAGCAACCAAATCCGCTGCTGATAAGCTAACAAAGTCCGCAGCAAAAGTGTCCACTGCTGATAAAGCAAGATCCAAGGGAAAGCCTTCAGCAGCAACAAAGTCTGCTGCTGCTCAAGCAAAGCCTTCAGCAGCTATGCCAAAGTTATCAGCATTCACGCCAGCTGCTGATAGGTCAAAGAAAGTTGGAAAACTACCAACTCAACAATGGAAGGCAAAGAAACCACCAAGCATCATCATCGGTTCAGTTGAATGTATCTATCCTTTGATGTAAATATGTCTGTCTTTTATTGTAAATAAAAAGTTATTGTCAGCAACACTTTTTCACTGCTGACAGATTTACTCTTCAGCAGCAAAGCCTTTGCCACTGATCACTTTAAGTTATCAGCAGGAACAAGTTTCCTGCGGATAGCTTTAAGGCGGTCAGCAGCAACCTTTTTGCTACGGAATGAATACAACAGTCAACAGCTACCAAATCTGCTGCTGAAAGACTTCACTATCCACTGCAACCAAGTTTGCAGCGGATAGCTCATCATCGGCAGCAACCAAGTTTGCTGCTGATGGGTAAAACAAGTCTAAATTAACTTTTACCTGCTGTAAAAGTAAATATCGTCAGTCTTTACCATGACTGCTCGAGTGGTTTACAGCTGTAACAATGAAAAGTGAAACAGGTTGTACTGTACAAGTAAAGTTGCTTTTTCTTCGTCTGCCGTTATATCACAATCTCAAATGTTCCCACAACCTCTTCATATTCAATTCCAAACCTATCTCCCATCACTTTCTCTTCCGTCCCCACAGCATTCAAAGCCCTAAATACCAACCACCATTCAAACACTCTTCTCTCTTCCCTCCAAATCCATAACTATGGCAGGCGCAGACATAAACAACCCAAACGACAAGTTTTCCCCATATCACAACCTCACTGCATGCCTAATAAAGGGCAAGAAATCCGAAAGATTCAACGATATGATCGACTTCCTTTGTCGGTCCAAAATCCTCCATGCCCTAACAGTCAACCCAACCATCTACACTTCCCACATGGAAGATTTTTGGAGCTCAGCCGTGTATTCTACTGAACAGGGCACTCCCCAAATCAAAGGAACAGTAGACGGCAAAGAGATAATCATCACTGAAGCAAAGCTCCGCCAACACCTCAAGCTTCAAGATGAAGGGGACGCCACCTCTTACCCAAGAGACGTATACATGAGGACCTTTGTATCCATAGGGTACACTGGGAATTAAACAGAGTATACGATAGAGAAGACACTCATGGGTCCCAAATGGAAGTATCTCTGCCACACTCTTCTCCAATGCATATCCCAGAAGAGAAGTGGCTGGAACCAACTCAGCTCCGGACTTGCGTCGGCAATTCACGGTATGATAACTGGGGCGGGTTTCAATTTTTCCCACCTCATTCTTGAAGGTTTGAGATACAACCTTCAAGAAGGGGTTAAATCTCAGTTCTTCATGTACCCAAGATTCTTGCAAGAAGTGTTCAATATTGAACACCAAGATCTTTCAAAAACTGCAAGAATCTACTCAATTCTGGGTCATAAGAACAATATTTTTCAAAGCATGAGAACAATTTCTTCAAAGTTCTCAGGGGCCGACGTTCCATTGTTATCTACAATGCTGAACGTACAAAGTGCCCAGGGTGACAGTTCAGCAAACACAGCTGATACTGATCCCACACCCTCCACCTCACTGCCACAAACTCAAACTACTGTTTCCCTTGATCGAACCCCTGTGCATTCTACTGAGGATGCACAGGCACATACATTACTCACCCACAGTTTGCTTGCTCAACCGGAACACAGGGCCCCGGTTGCAGCCAAATATACAAGGAAAAGGGGCAAGAGAACTCCTTCTCTTGCCTCCAAGGCCCAAACCCAAGCCAACATCCCTCACTCAGAATCACAACATTCTAGTGAGAATATCATAAGGGAAAGCCACATTGCTAGGGAGACTCCTTCGGAAGTCTCTCTATTAGGATTAGGATCACTTCCCGGATTAGTAGAACAGCCTCCTGAGCACTTCCTTTCACTTCTGAACTTAAGTGTTGAGGAACCTGATCAAGATGATGTACCTTCTCCAACTACCACTATCTCGGAGGTACTGATTGATCTTGCTTCCAACACACCCATCCCAAGTTCATCTACCCTGAAGGTCCACTCTAGGAGTTATGAAAGAGTGGATGTGGAAGAGGCTGTCACTACTGCTGGTCCATCAAATGACCAGGAGGACAGTGACAACATCCTTAAGACCTCAACCACGGCAACTCATGGTGAGGGTGTTTCCTTGGAAACTCCCCTCACTGAGAGGAATCCCAGGCGCCAAGAAACCACGGGTGATGGGGATGCTGAGGCTAGGCATACGGCCCCATCTGGGTCCAAGGATTCCACAACAGTGGATGAGGACAGACTGAAACTTCATAATTTGGAATTGACGGCCAGGGTGGCTATGCTAGAGGCTGAAGTGTCCAAATTAAGACACCAAGTCTCTATGCATGAAGCCCATCAATGCCCAACTTTAGCCACTCCCTCTCTTGTATCAGTAGGCACCCAAACTGATGCTTACCTGTCTGCTGATGCAACCAAAAAGGGGGAGATGGTTTCTATGGAAGAAGATAAAGACAGTCTTGACGACTGGATTCAAGAGCAGGTTCTACTTCAAAGCTCACTATTCAAGCCTGCTTTTGTACAAATTCATGACTTGCCAGCCACAGATAACGAAGACGAAGAGAAATCTGAAGACTGGAAGTTGGTCGTCAGGGCTGTCGATGAAATGCTGAATGGTACTGAAGACACAGAACAACCAAATACACCATTCAGCATCATCTCTGAAGCAGCAGCCATCATTGGTCAATCCTCTACCCCCCAACTACTCAGATCATCAAAGAAGCTAGAGTTTGACTCCATTCTAGCTTGGGGGTATGATGGATCAGCTGAGAGGTTTTGGATTGGATGGGAGTTCAGCGGAGTAGAAGAGTTGAACTGGAACTCTCTCAATACCCTCCAAGTCCTACAGCTATACGTATCAAACTGCATCAACAACTCAGCAGATCTCTCAGCAGAACTTGCCATTGGCAGGTTCTACGACCTGATGGAGGATAATCTACCCAGATTCCAAAGATTCCTACAAGCAGCACATCGGGTAGCTTATCCTGAATCCTCGGCGGCCGCAGAAAGGAGACTGACTCCTAGCAATCTTGAAATAACAAGGAGCAGTCTTCTCCCTAAAGAAGAAGTTCTGGGCCTTCGAAGATTCCTGTATGCCTTCCTGGTCAAGGACTTGGACGTGCTAGCTTGGGTGAGCACTAAGTCCCTTGACCACACTCTTTTGCTCAGCAACGGCTCCTCTCTCATCATCAACACCAGGAACATCCTTCAGCTGCCCTCAGACTTCCTATTCAAGATTTTTCAGCTCAAGGCAAACATCTGCAACGTCAACTCTCTTGAAAGCCAGACAATGATAGCTACTGTCAGAGCCCATCTTGAAGAAGAAGGACTGATTCCTCAGGAAGAGTCTGTGTCAACTTCTGATGCTGACTCCAACTCAGATACTCCACAAGTTGAAGCCACATCTGCAGCATCTGGCACAAGATCTTCTCTTAGGGATCAACTGAGGGAAATAGAAGGTCCTGAGTATCAACTTGATGAAGAAAGTGATCATCCTTTGTCAATCCCTCAACTTGCCAATGAAGCTGAGGCAGAGATCCCAATAGCAGCATCATCATCTGCTGTTGAGATCAGTGAAGCTGAAGCAGAGGCATCCAATGTAAACAAAGGAAAGGGAATCATGACTGATGAAGATGAAGAGAGGTTGCAAAAAGAGAAAAGAGAGATAGAAGAGAAAAGAAGAAAAAGAGAAGAAGAGGAGATGGCTGACATGAAAAAGGCTCAAGAAAGAAAAACAGTCATTCTCCTAAGAGAACAAACCATCCAGCTGTATGCTAGACAGCTGGATGAGCTGAAAAGAAAGATTCCTGCAGTTGACCAGATTGAAGAAGATGCAGCCCTTGCTCGTCAACTGCAGGAACAGTTCAATAAAGAGGAGAAAGAATTGGAGAAAAAGAAGAAAGAAGAAGCTAAGTTCAGAATAACCGATTCTGAACTAGCTAAAGAAATGAGGGAGGAGTGGGTAAAGACTCTAGTCTCTCAAGGTGAGGATGCAGACTACCTTGAGAAACTATCAACTAAAGAAGTCTACAGAGCCTTCATGGGTCAGCAGGGTCAATTGGCTAGCAAGAAAAAGGCTGAAGAAGAAGAAAAAGCCAAGCTACAGTCCAAGAAGACCATTGCACTGAATAAAAGAACCCATGAAGAAAGGAAGGTCATGATTGACTTCCTTAAAGCTAGAGGAGATAGTGGAAAGAGGCTAGGTCCCATGAATTTCATGAACCTGCAAGCCCTCTACTTCAAAGTTAAAAAGGATGAGGAAGAAAGACTAGGGAAGAAGGGCTCCAAGAAAAGGGTACTTATCAAAGAAGAAGAAAAACCAAAGACAAAGAAACCCAAGCCTTCTCCCTCACCAACCTCTTCCTCAGTCCATCATCCTTCCACTCTCCTCCCCAAACCTTCCACTCCTCCACCCAACAAGTCCAAATCATCCCACCCAGCTCCCACTCATCAACAGCCTCCCCTAAAGAAATCCAAATCCTCATCTGAACCTGAAGACTCAAGAAACATAGTTGAATGGGTCTACAATCCACAGGATCAAAGGTTTGAGATCTTCAGGGGGAGAACTGAAAGAAGAAGATCTACATACAGGTCTGTTGATGAAGTTCTGCAACTACCAGATTCAGACCTAAGAAGAATTTTGGAGCTGGGTGAAGCTCATGAGCCTGCAAATGAGAGAGGGAAACATCTTATGCTAGCAATCAGACATTACTTCAACCCTAGCAAAGATGTAGTCATGGATATCAAACCACTCAAGTCCCACTCTCCATTTGTATCTTGGTCCTACAATGCTGATTTGGATGAGTTCACTCTGATTGTTGTAAAGAAGCAGCAGATGAGATGTTCAAGCAAAGCAATCTACAAAATGCCACACAAAGACATCAAGACTCTGTCTGAACTTCCACTGAACAATCCCAGCAAGGATCCAAGAGGCTATGAGGTTGAAAGGATAGTCAGCCATATGCAAAAGCTTCAGCAGCAAAGTAATTAGAAGAATTTTGGTTGCATCAGTCTAGGGGGAGTTTGTAGAACCAAAGACTGATTGCTACCAAATTATTCTAAGTACAAATGCTGCTGATAGGCTTATCAGCAACATTCATCACTTGTTGCTGCTGATAGGCTTATCAGCAGCATTCAACACTTGTTGCTGCTGATAGGCTTATCAGCAGCGTTCAACACAAGGTGCTGCTGATAGGCTTATCAGCAGCGTTCAACACAAGGTGCTGCTGATGGGCTTATCAGCAGTATTATTCTCATCTCTGCTGCTGATAGCCTTATTCACTGAAGACCAAACGTTGCAGCTGACTATCCATGTGAAGCGCCTCTGACACCTTTCTGCAAAAGCAACTGCCACACTCCAAGCAGAAGGAACCTCAGTGGTGCAACCAATAAAGGATAATGTCGCGCGTCTCCAAGCATGCAAACAATGATGCCAAAGAAGACGTTTCAATAAAGTTATCTAGATTAGCCTTTGCGTGTAATTTAGATTAATAAACAAGATCGACGGTCTGTGTTCGATTTGATCCTTAGAATCAATGGTCTGTCTTGATTCTAAGTTACTATAAATACCTTGTAAACACTTCATAGCAAAAGTGCTTTTAAGTGTGTGTCTTTGAAGTGCCTTGACAGTGCTTTTAGAGAGAGTTTTACTTGTAATCTTGTAATCTCAGAAGTTTAATACAACAGTGCATTTATCAGTATTCTTGCTGTTTACTTTGTTGGTTGCTATTGTTTCCGCCAATATCAACTAGAATAGAATCACCTTGTAATCTTACGATCCTACAAAAACATACAAAAAAGCCCTTAAGCGCAAAAAAGCCCCTCAAAGCGCAGAAGCGCGCACTTCTTATTCTGAGGCGCGCCTTATGTAACCTAAAGCCCCAACCCTTGCGCTATATGTCGCCTCGCGCCTTTTAAAACTAAGACCGCATTATCGGTTAGAGATTGTGCTAAAGTTATAGCATCATGAATAGTAGTGTGGTTTGATGCTTGAACCATGCCTCGGATTTGAGGTGCCATCCTGTATATGTATCGTTCGATTCAGGCATATTGCGGTTCAACCATGCGGGGCACCAACCTTGCGAAGTCATTGAATATGGGTGTATAAGCCCTAACCTCAACGCCTTCCATGGTTAAGTTCCAAAACTCTTTTTAATTTTCTGGAGCTCACTGCGGGGATAGTCCTTTCTAAGCAACATATCTTTCAGCTCGTTCCACGAGAGACCATAAGTAGCGTCTCCTCCTAGATTCTTAATCTGTAAGTTTCACCAAGTCAATGCTTCGTCATGAAATGAGCATGTGGCATATTTCACCTTTTGATCAGCTAAACAGTTGGATATTGCCATGACAGATTCCATTTTCTCGATCCAACGGACAATATCGAGAGGACCCTCGGCTCCGGAGAAGGATCATGGATTACCGGCTTGGAAAGTTTTGTAAGTACAACCCTGTACTTTATTTTATGAGGAACTTCTAATATGAATTCTATCATTGGTACCATCTCTTGGATTGCCTCGTCCTCTTTCGCGTCCAGCATTGATATCGGCATTTTGTTTTTCAAGGGCGGCATTGACGTGTTCAGATATTAGCTGTGCTAGCTCTTCATTAGTGGTAGGCAATTCGGTACGACTAGTGTTGGGGCCATTCGTGTTTTTGGTGGCATGATTTCATTTATAATACAAGGGAAATAAACTAGTCAACTTTCATGTAATAACGTTTGATGTGTAAGAACGTACATAATCACAACATTATATGACCAACAAACAATTAAGTCAACCAAAAGATGCATTTTATATAGGGAAAACAATAGTACTTGTTCAAAGTTTAAAAGAAAACAACAAAAGTAGGCGCGATCATAAGTCACAGCCTATACAAGTTTTTCTTCTCCCACATATGTAAAATACAATGGCACAACCGCCCTAGGTAAATCTAATGAGGAAATCGTGCAGTTACGCCAGCACGGACCATAACAACAAACATCATCAAACAAGTGGTAGCGAGCGCCACCGCAACCTCCACATTCTCACTCATAGTCACCACCCGCTGTTGGGCTGCTACTAAACCAGCTTCAGCAGCCTCCATCTTTTGCCTTTCCGCATCAAACTTCTTCTTCATCTCAACACGCGCAGACTCCGGATCGAAAATCCGAAAATGTAGCTGGTTCCTGATGTCATACTCGATGACCTTATCTTCTTCCAAAAACATCAGTTGTCCCTTCATAGACTGCACAATCTGACGCATGGAGCTCACACTCCCTTGTAGGGATGAAATCTGGTGTTCATATCGCATGTAACATGTGGGTAAGGTGGCAACTGAGCCATCCATTGGCTCGCCATCTGTAGTCAGATCATGGCGCGCCATTGAGGACTCGCCAATCTCAAAGGTAGACGGAACATCCTCCCTCGCCTTTTTAGGCTCGGGCTCAACACTGGTTCCAGTCTTTGGCTTTCTCTTCCTTCTAGTATAGACAATGCAGATCTCTCTGTAAAGTCGGGTAGAATGAGCAGATGCTATGGAGTCAGTCTGATTGGGCTCAACCGCCCTTGAAGAGGACGTGGCAATCCAGGAGGTGGTACCAATGATAGAATTCATATTGGAAGTTCACAGAAAATCAAGTACGTGTACTTACAAAACTTTCCAAGCCGGTAATCCACGATCCTTCTCCGGAGCCGAACGTCCTCTCGATATTGTCCGTTGGATCGAGAAAAATGGAATCTGTCATGGCAATATCCATCTGTTCAGCTGATCAAAAGGTGAAATGTTGCTTATGGTCTCTCCTGTAACGAGCTGAAAGATATGTTGCTTAGGGAGTACTGTCTTGATCAAAAGATGAAATGTTGCTTATGGTCTCTCCTGAAACGAGTTGAAAGATATGTTGCTTAGGGAGTACTGTCCTTTTAATTGATAATAAACACAACTTTAAATTCAGAAATTTGTAAATAAAAGTTGTAACAAATAATTAATTTAGTTGTATAAAATAATGAAGTTGATTATTAGTAAGGGAGAGACGGGAAAACTAGAATAAGAAGGTCTAGAAATGTGACAAGTGTCATCTCAGTTAGTCATTTATTAGATGGTATAGATTAAAAACTGGTTTTGGAGTCGAACCGAATCGGTTTAGAAACTAGTTCGGATCAAATTAAAGCAAATCAGAATTGGAGTAGAAAAAAAAGCGGATCGGTTTGGACCAGTTTCAACCGAAATATCTCAAGCTATTTCAAATTGGTGAATAGAATCAGATTGGGATCATTTTCAACCAAACCGATTTCAAAATTGGTTTCAGAACATATTCGGGTCCGGTTTCGAATCATGAACCGATTCAGACGTGCACCTCTATATATTATATGATATTACAACCATAATTATACATAAAAGAAAAACATGTGCATTATACATCCAAACAGATAAAATATGATATCTATATTTACACTAGAAATCCAAAATGAAAAAAAATATGACCTAGGCATTTTTAACTTTCATGCACATATGTACATAGGAGCTTACTGGTGTACTTTAATCAGCTTCATATTTATTAATAGTTGAATAAAAGCATACTCTGGAATGGATCAAGAACAATGGATATATGTGAAGAAATTGAAACCAAACGGAGCATGGAATTTGAATGGGATCAAGTCATTGAAAACTGAAAGTCAAAATTAGAGTGGTTGACTTAGTAACGAGAGATGACTTGGTTCTTGCAATTTTGTAAAAGACTTGGTTTCTCATTTGAAATTCCCTTTATGTATATAATTTATACTAGTTTAGATAGCGTGTTTACACACGAGGTGAAAAATATCAATACATAAAATTTTTAAATATTTTTATATATATTTTACAGTTGTAAAAATATCTTACATATACTAAGGATAGAAAACAAATTATTAATATGTAAAAATTAATATATAATTAGGTTTCAAAAATACGTTAATTACTATTTAATTTAATTTGACTTTTATTACTATTTGATGGAAATAAAAGTTATATAATTAAATAGGGATAAGTTTCTTATAATAAAGAATAATTTAAAATAAATATGTTTTATTAGTATAACTAGCTTAGATCCCATATAATACACACGGGTTGAAAAATATCAATAAATAAAAATTTTGAATCTTTATGTGTATATTTTACAATATACTTACGATAGAAAACAAAATTCAAAAAATGTAAAAATTAATATATAATTGGGTTTCGAAAATACGTTAAGTACTACTTAATGTAAAAATTTGATTTTCATTTATTATTTGATTGAAAATAAAAGTTAAATAATTAGATTTCAAGTTTTTTATAATAATGGATAAATTAAAATAAATGTGTTTTATTAGTGTAATTAATACTTTCTTTAAATATATATTATTATTAAAAGATGGAGGATTTTAATAAGAGAGATAGGCAGGAAAAAGATTATGAGAATGAATATGAAAACGACACGTGGCATGAAAATTTTTTTATTTATTATATAGTATATAGTATAGATATTAATTACTTTTCCACAAAAACTTATTAAAAAAATAATTAAAGAAAGTTTGTGCAATTAATAGGAGAGAGAGGTGGGAAAATTGACTCACCAAAACCTTTATTTATTAGTATGTATAGATTAGTATTTTCTTTAAATATATATTATATTAAAGATAGAAGTGTGTTAAATAAGAGAGAGAAGTGGGAAAAAAATGATGAGAATGAATATGAAGCCGACACGTGACACTAAAAACCTTTATTTCTTATGTAGTATAGAAAAATTTAAAAGATGACAGCTCTAAAAAATCAATCAGAAGCCATGTGATCTGCATATATTATGTTGTTAAAAACCGGAAAGCGAAACTGCAATAATTACATCAAATTGGAGAATAATGTTGACACAAAATCTTTTAAATACCAACCAAAACATGATATGGTTATTGGTCAAAAAGTAGCATGATTTCCCTTGTCTTCAAGTTCAAAAATAATTGAAGTTATCACATCTGACACTAGGCCAAAAACATGCCTATGCAAATAAATAAAAATAAATCTACATTATTTGCCGAGTGATACAATGAAATTCACCATGTTTGTATTTGAAAACATTTTAAATAAATAATTAAAAAAAGGCATCGACTTCATCAAGATGAGGATTACATGTTCATATAGACAGAAAACCAAAATCACTGGTGACTTTAGGCGTTGCGTACCTTGTCTTGTGATCGGTTTTTGACTCCCAAACATACGATTTAACTTTCTGACGGAGATGAAATGCGCATATGACCAGATATGCTCCAATCTCGGAAATAGGCAGGTATCCCTGAACTCAAACATATGAAATAACCAACTGTTGTCGATAAAGTTAGATTCATAAACGAGAGAACACCAGTATTTTCTTAAAATTATTTGCATTTTGCTTCTTTGTCAAGACCATCTCGGAAAGCTTAGCCTTAAACCTAGTATTACATGTAGGCTGTCGCTGCACCTACCTGAATGACATCAATATGATCGAATTTGAAATGTGTATTGACATAAAGAAATTCAAAATTAAATGCAAAGTAGTCAAAGGTGCGCTCCTAGGCGAGCAGGGTGCAGGTAAAACCGCCAAGGCACACAGGCTCACTGAACCGGAAAAAGCCCGGGTTGAACCGGTCTGAAACAGCTACAAATGGTTTGAAACAGCTAAAATAGCTTGGAACGAGTCTAAACCAGTCTAAAACAGCTAAAAATGGCCTGGAATACACGTGGGCCTTGATTGTCTTGGGCGTGCGCTTTTTAAGCCCTTGGCGCCTAGGCGACAGGCTCACCCTTTACGCCTTGAGCCTTTAACTAGCTAGATTAAATGATGTCTTAAAATATAAGAAAACCTTACACGTTTATACTTGATTGTTCCATGATGTGCCACATACATAACCTGTGTCGTGCAGTTGAGGATGTGGTCTCTATTTCTTGCTTCATTGCCTATTTGCCCAACCAAATCATGCCCACCAACATTCTTGAGCATCAATTACCCCAATATAAGCATTCACAATCAACACTCATTGCCCCAACCAAATCATGCCCGCCAACAATCTTGGTCAGAATTTGGACCAATACTTGATTCTGCAAATCTATCAAGTAATGTTTTCTTAGAATAATAAAGCTTTCTCAATGCTTTCTATAAACTGGAGGGAAAATGTAAAGTGCATCATCAATCTATCAATTTTCCACGGATCTCACGCATCAACAATCTTGAATTACCAGCAACACGTCTGCTTTCTTTGACAATATGTCTACATAGCTCATGCTTAGGCGCTGGGCATAAGCTTTTTAACTCGGTTACCGGATCTTTAACCTCATAATTACAGTAAATCTCTCTTGCAGGCTGCACATGATCCCACCAAAAGTCTGATAATGCTATCTTTAACATATTCCAGTACTCTACATCCCTATTTATCCTAATTAAACTACTCCCTTTAGGAGTCCAAACATAAAAATCCATCCAATCCCGATTCAAGATCTCCAACAACCCTTGCGTTTGAGGAATAAAATTGTACGGTACACTAGACCACGGGTAACCCTTTCTCATATCGCCATTATAAAACGGGCATTTTATCTCTAATATCCCTCCGTAAGGCAAACCATAAACAACCTTGTCAATTATCCCATCTGGTGAAGCTCCAAGCCAACTGTCTTCTTGATTCAGTTTCCCACTAACTTGAAATTCAGATAACATGACAGAATTCCCGGTTATTAGTTTATATCTTTCAAGCGCTTCCTCTTCTTTGATGTTATTCCAACAAGTAGCCAGGTTTCCAGCGAAAGGTTCAACCGCACCAATCTTTTCTAACCAGAGCAGGACCCTTCGATTAGGCCAAAAGCCAATAGCTTGTGCAAAAGTGCTTGCTGTCAGTTTATATTTTCTCTGTTCTTGCCAGTTTTTGAACCGGTGTTTAAAACCAACTGATTCAATAATAGGATGATGACTTGCAGTATATAAAAATCTGGTGGTGCAACATGTACAGCACCCAAGGCGATATTGACGGGTTCGTAGCATGATTGCTCAATTTGAACCATCCATAAGTTCATATGTTTTTCTAGATCCTTGTGTTGTACTCGAGATTACCCTGAAACGACAAAAATAAATGAACGTATCATAAATATTCAATGGAGATTATACTTTCATTGAGTTGATGTACAGATAATGCTTTAAAATAAAATAGTTTTTTTTTTCCTTCAGTGAAGCATTTCGTCGAACACCTAGGATGATCAACTCTGGTTGAGACTAAACTGAAAACAGAAAGTAATCAAGATACAAACATTTGCCAAGTTTCAATCTTTTCTAAAGAGAGAGACCAAATAATAGATTAGAATTTGTTGAATTCATCAAAATATGCTCCACCGAACTCAATTGTTTTTGAGGTTGATTTACTGGTATAAATTGGTTGCTGCTATTTACAAGGCCAATTTGCATATTAATGTTGATGACATTCAAGAATACAGATGCATTAAACAATTAAAATCATGATGAAAGATTGAGTTATTAATAGTAACATATTATAGAAATCATGGAATTCGGGGTTTACAGCGACAAAGCGAGCCCTAGATTTGGAGGTGCAATTGTGACGGCCGACGGGAACAAACTAGAAGTGGCGCCGCAACCGGCGGAGATGGATTGCGTTTCAAAGAGAGAAACACAGAAGAAGATGCATGTCTCTCACCCTCTTCGACAACTGAAAATTGGACGCCACACGTTTTAGCTACTTCGTCTCTTTTCTTTAATCCCCAAAATCTCTAACATAACCGAACAAATATAAATGGTTTTGTATTAATATTTGGAACACCCCGAATCGTACATGTTAGAGTTGGGTCTTATCTAGCATTCTCTTTGAAACACTTATCTATACTCCTTTATAAGGGTGTTGGGGGCTCATTACTCGATCACAATCGAGTAGGCAAAATCTCAATCGAGTAAATGGGTACACCACCCCTAACCTTTCGAGTAGGCTTCCGGGTAGAATGCCCGAGTTGTTTTACTTGGTTGTGGTGGGTGGATGTAGCCGTTGGGGGTGGGGGTTTTAAAAAAAAATTAATTCTCATTTATATATATATATTCACTATTCTCTTTAAACAAATCACTCTTTTCATCCATATATTTTTGTAAAACTCTAATTTTTTTAATAAAATGTCTTCATCCGATTCTAACATTCTTGGTTTGCCTCCGGGATTATCCGATTATAGTGTTTTTGATGATTTTCTTTTCGACATTTCCGAATCAAGTGACATTGAATTTTTGTTCAAAGTTGCGGCTAGTGAGCTTGAGGATACGGCAAAATCAAAGAAAAAAATGTGTAAATCGTGATCGTGAAGTTGCTAACACAATTCTGTTGAAGGATTACTTCGTCGAACGCCCTAGGTACGACGCAAATACGTTTAGAGCGAGATTTCGCTTACCGAAAGATTTGTTTTTAAGCATTGTAAGGGATATAAGTATGGATTCAAGGTTTTCTTGGTTTCACGAAGGGTACGACGGGAGGTTAAAGAAGAGCTTCACGCCGATCCAGAAATGCACTTCTGTTATTCGTTAACTTGCTACAGGTAACCCTTCTGACGAATATGATGAATATTTATCTATGTCCAGTACAATTGCTCGTGAATGTTTAGAATATTTTTGCAATTCTATTATTATGTTATACGGCAAAGAGTTTTTATGTAGACCTACAAACCACGACATTACACGTTTATATAATGTGCATGAAACTAGAAGGGGCCTTCCAGGGATGATCAGTAGCATCGATTGTACGCATGTCGTTTGGAGGATGTGTCCGACTAGTTTGCGTGCCCAATTTATGAGAGGTGATCACCAATACCCTACGATCATGATGGAAGCAGTGGTGTCAAATGACTTATGGTTTTGGCATGCGTTTTGTGGTTATGCCGGTTCCAATAACGACATAAATGTTCTCAATCAATCCTCTTTGTTCAATAACGAAATGCATGGAACCGCCCCGAAGTGTCCTTTCCAAGTTAACGGTCGTGAATACAAACGTGGCTACTATCTTGCAGATGAGATTTTCCCCACTTGGTCTGTTTTTATGAAATCATTTCCATTCCATGTCGACCCAAAAGAAAAAAAGGTTTAAGAAAGTTCAAGAGTCGGCTAGAAAAGACGTCGAACGCGGGTTTGATGTTTTAAAATCTAAATGGGGAATAATTAATCGTCTGCAACGGTCACATAAACGTCAAAAAATACAAAATATGGTTTATGCATGTATCATATTGCACAATATGCTTTTAAAGCATGACGAAAATGCAATCTCACCCAGCTACTTGATGGACCCTCCAACCAATGAAGTAGTAGACGATGATGTAATTAATGAATTACGGGATCAAGAGACACACTTTAGACTACGATATGATCTTGTTGAACATTTTACTACACTACCGGAGTGGGCCAACAACGATTCGGAAGACGATTATGTTTAATTTCTCATTTTTTTTTAATTTGTAACTTATTATTGTATTTTGTTATTTTTAGTTGTCTTTTGACTTTTTAATTAATACAAAAGTATGTTTTTTATTTAAATGTTTATTTATAAAAAAAAGTTGGTGAGTAAATGAGTAGGGTGTTTCCAATGAAATCTGAGTAAATGAGTAGTTTTGAGGTGACAGAATTCTATTGGGCAGTTTTGGTGAGTAAATGAGTAACGGGGTAAATTGGCCCCAACACCCTAAAGAGGGAGTTTAAGACGCCTGAGTATTTATTGTCTAAGACGCCGCCGACATAATCTTTGCCTGAGCATCCCGTCAACTCCCGGAGGACCCTCCCACTTCCTTCCGTTTCAAAAATCCCCATTCAATGACCAGAGTCACTTCGTGTTTGTAACGACTAATCGCATCTCCGTCTTCTTCATCTTATGATTCTCCAAATCATTCGCCATTGGATAAACGAAAGCTTCAGGATATTCTACTTCAACACGCGATCGGACATCCAATTAGGGTTTCTTTGCAACAATGGAGGAGAACGTAATGGTGATTTTCTGTTTGTTTCTCATCACGAGAGTACAATTCATTCAATTGTTAGTTTTCTTTAACATCTTGCTCCGATTTTATCATATGTTGGTCAATTTGAGTGTTAGGGTTTTAATTTCACTGCCGATTTTGTTATTTAATCGATTTTAGGGCTTATGTAATCTGCAATTGTAACTTAAATTACCATCGGTTAGAGATGTATGGTTGTAGTTAGATGTTGTAGTGATCATAGATTATCCAAGAAATACCAGAGAAAATTCCTTTTATACTATTTAAATTAAAGATTAATATTCTGGTCATTCAAGTTTGATTATGAGAATTGGAATGCAATGTTAGTGAACTTAGTAGCGAACTTACTAAGTTCGCTTGTTTAGTATAGGGGCGAACTTGGTTCAGTAGTTTGTTAGCTTTGTCTATAAATAGCTTATTTGTAACATTATTCAAGTTATCAATCAAATCATATCAGTTTTACCCCTAATTATTCTCTCTCATTTTTTCTCTCGTTTATCATTCTCGCTTGTTTTAGCGATCATTCTCGATATCATAACATAGTATCAGAGCATATATGCTCGATTCTGTGATTTTTTTTCCTTTTTCCGCACTCATTCTTTGTTGTTTCATTCGTTTTCTCATTTTTTGTGTCAATTGAGGGTTGTTTCCTGTTTTGATCCGTTCAAAACTTTTGTTTTTTGTTTCTAATCATTCCTATGGTTGGATTTCTTCATATACTTCTCTCATTTTGAGTTATGATGATTTCTGGATCGAATTCCCGTTTTTCTGTTCGTGCATGTGAACTTGTCGCAGTAGTTTGTTACGGGCGAACTTATTAAGTTCGCCTGTTCCTTTTCTCAGCGAACTTAACAAATTTGTTTCTTAGCGAACTTAACAAGTTCGCTTATTCCAGTCTTCATTTTCTTTATGTTTTTCATGCCTCCTACTGTTGATCCTGCAGTTGTTGTTCCTATAGATTCTTCTAATCCTTTGTTCTTACATTCATCTGATCATCCGGGTCTCTTACTTGTTTCTAAAACATTTGACGGCTGTTCTTTCGGATCCTGGAAACGTGCCATGTCCATTGCCTTATATGCTAAGAACAAAATTTGTTTTGTTGATGGGACTGTTGTCAGACCTACTTCCTCTCCTAATCTGGAGTTATGGAAAAGATGCAATGATATGGTTATTTCTTGGATTTTGAACACTTTGTCCGGTGATATCAGTGAGAGCGTTTTGTATGTTGAGACTGCTCGACAACTCTGGAAAGAGTTAACTGACCGGTATGGACAGAGTAATGGGGCCAAGTATTATCAATTGCAGAAGTCTCTTTCTGCTATTTCTCAAGGGAATGATGATGTTGCTACATATTTTACCAAAATCAAAGTTGTATGTGTCACACCCCCAGATTTATTTACTTAATAAATAAATACAGGTTGCAACGATTGGTTCATTACACGATAGCGGAAGCTGTAATGGTGATTTCTAAGACTTGATTACATATACGATTACTAAAACTAAATAAATACAATGATCTAAGTCCTGCTAGTTCAATGGTCGACTTGAGACTTGATAATCTATGCCCGTCCGGTTACTTGGACTTGTTCCAAGTAGCTAGCCTATTCCAACCGCGCCATGGCTAAAGGTTACCTGAGAAACATACTTGAAAGTGTCAACACAAAGGTTGATGAGTTCACAGAGTTTGTTCATTTAGTATAGTTAGTTTTCCCCGAAAATGTATACATGACTTAATCGTCATAAAATAAGTAGTTTTCCTTTGAAAACATGCCCATGACTTTACCGTCATAAAATAAGTAGTTTTCCTTTGAAAACATTCCCATGACTTTACCGTCATAAAATAAGTAGTTTTCCTTTGAAAAACATGTCCATGACTTAACCGTCATAAAATAAGTAGTTTTCCTTTGAAAACATGTCCATGACTTAACCGTCATAAAATATGTAGTTTTCCTTTGAAAACATGTCCATGACTTAACCGTCATAAAATATGTAGTTTTCCTTGGAAACATATACATTGTTTAAACCTGATCATTTACCGATCAAAACTCTTTGTATGTATTACCAATGAATCCGAATACTAATCCGATCAATTGACCCCATTTGTAAACTTGCAAGGAACACAAAACAGTTTGTAATGTACGAGACCGTAACCAAACCCAACTTTTTGTGTCTCCCTTCGCCTTTCTACGAGTTAAGACAATATGCGGTCATTCGGCCATTTGGACCCCTGATTAGCGCGACTAATCATGACTGGGGGCGTCACCCCGAATAGTACTATCCATAAAATCCCGGGCTAAGTCCATAGCTAATGGTTACTAATTTATTCCGAGGACTTTAAGCGCTTTATTTTTCCCTCAATACACACATACGGTCAGATCATTAGTTCATTCATTTACATACGAAAATTCTTTACAAGCATGTTTCCACCCCAAAACATTTCAAAAACTTAGAAAAAGGGGGGTTAGTGAAACTCACCAAGAGTTAAACCAGAATGTTCATATTGTCAAACGTATAAGCAATTGTATTTCATGTTTTCAAAACATCAAGTAAGTATGTTTCTCCCCCGATGTTTACAAAACAGTAAAGAGTTAAAAGGGGGCCGTGAACTCACCTTGTGTCTGATGAAATCCTAGCAAATAATCTTGTACTAATAGTTCCTGTCTATCCATACCCTAATCACACAAGGGTACTAATGTGTTAAGACTACCCGTCTTAAACACAAGTTGTTCACCCGACTTAACTATTCCTGTTAAGTACGTCTTTGTTTATCTAAAACAATGTTTTCTCATAACGACTCGTTGGTGATTATTATTCCAGTTTGGACGCTTTATTTATTTTCCGGAAAAATATTATATTTCCATATTGGTGACTTGTTATGTTTGTCAAAAATAAATATTATTTTTGCAAAGTCTTATAATATATTTATTTTATAGTCCATGTATAAACACATAATTACTTCTTTCCAATAATTATACAAATATCGTTTATGTATTTTCTATGCATGTTTATCTCCATGTGCACATACAATTACTTGTTCCGAACGATATTTATTAAATTGTTTATGTTTAACATGCATTTATTCACACTAATCTATGCACACAAATATAAATATAGTCCAACGATTCAACATATATTCAAACATGTTTCATGATAACATAATATTGTTTATCCTGAACCCGAACGTCTTTAGCTTTCATTTCTCGTGTCTAGGTTCCATGTTATCAACAAGTTCTATATATATATGATTTCATTTCTCTTTTTGATTTAACAAGTTTCCGTTATTTGTGAACATATATCATGACTTCCATATATATTTATATACATATGTTTAATCATTATTCAAGTTCTATGACTTATGATCATACAATTTCCCACTCAATGCATTTCAAGTCACCAAACACATTTCCATACGATTACACATATATTTTACTTTTTCATCATGTATTAATTTAGACCCTTAACTAATCCATGATTTATTAACATATTCATTCAAGCATCTAAAATACATCCCCACATATATATATATATATATATATATATGTATATATATACTAAATTTACCTTCAGGCCATCCTGAAATATTTAGTCAAACTAATATATATATATATATATATATATGTTTATATCTCCCAGTTTGATGACCACAAATTCACGCATACATATATTTAGCCATATTTTACTACCAATATCCTCAAGTCGTGCTTTAAACAATCAACCAAGCGTCATCATATATATATCTTGCCATTTTTGACCTAATATGCATATACTTAAACAATTCTTAGTCTTTACGTCGCAAGTGTTTATTTTATAAAATTTTACTAATCATGTCTCTAATTTAACAATTCACATTTTTACCATCAAATACCATTTGACAATAATATATACATGTATTCATATACTTTATTAATTCCAAGTTCAACATTGGTCATCATCCACATGAACATAAATTTCTAATTTCGATATATATACATATATATGGTTATATTATCACATTTTCAAGCTAACATAACATCAATATCCATACATATATATATACCTACAAATTTCGATCCTTTATATATATTTATACAAAGTTTTTGGTTAAACAATTTATAATTTATCATCACGGAATCAAAATAACAATGTCTCATAAAATGTTTCAAAACAATGATCTATGCATATAAACTTATTATTTTCGGCCCATTTATTTTTATAAAACTTTTAGTTTTTAAACTTAATAAGTTACACCTTTATAAAAAGAAACCCTTTTTAATCTTTTAAATCTTTTGTTACTTCGGTGAACAACGAGCTTTAAACTACAATTAAAGACAAAGATGAAGAGTGGTGTTGATTTCATACCACTAGACAAGCTAGGTGAAGAATAACAAGTAGAAGGTGATAGCGGCTTGATTTTCTAGCAAAACCGACTCCTAGACTTCAAGAATTTTCTTAAATCTCCAAGCCTTCTAGTTAGTACTTCTATGGAACTTGTTCTTAGATTTTGAAAGAGTGATGTGTGTGTATGTTGTGTGTGTATGTTGTGTGTGTCGTATATATGGTATGGAAACAAAAGAGATGGAGTGTTGGACTCATCATAATCATTACATATCTTGGAGGATTAGATGGATGTGACTCTTATATGGATATTTGGTTGAATGGGCATGGGTCTAATGACACAAGGAATGGTGGTGTTGAGGTCTAGGTGATGGTGTGTGGGTGGGCCCTCCCTTTCTCGGCCGAAATGGGTAGAAGGGTGGGGGGTTGGGTCTTGTTCCACTTCTAGTTGATTTCTAGGCGTTTAGTTAGATGGATTTTAGGTAGGGTATACTCGGTAGGTGTTCCCGTGATCTAATACCCGATGTATGAACTTTTACTGATGTAAACTTTATATCTATATACCTAGATATTTTTTATATATATACATATATATATATATATATATAAATATTAGATGAAACGGGGGTTGAGTGTAGATCTCAACAAGTCATCATTAACATGATTTGATGTTGGAGTGAAATATAAGCAAAGATATAATGATTGTGATGTGATCTTTGAGGTTTCTTACACTCTTGGTCATAATCATGATGATTATGACGCTTGAGTGTTGTGTAAGCAAAGCAATCATGATGAAGATGTGATTGATTTAGACGTGGTATATTACCCGAAATTAATACCCGCCTTAATATCTTTAATTATTAAGATGTCCTACATTTTGTGTAGTTTGACTAGCTTTAATAATCTGCTAGTGAATTCCCGACATAGTTATTACTTTAACTATATCATACATGTATATACATAAAATAACTCAAGGTCATGCAACCAACATTTTTATGTCCATGTTTTAAGGTCTAGTCACCAATATATTCGTTTTTATATTAAAACGTGTCTTTAGACTTTACTGGAATAAAATCTTGTAAATCACCAATGGTCGTACACTACGAGTAATAAATGTTTTTGACCTAGTAATTCTTAAAATTACTAATGTATGATACGTTTTACTTTGCTAGACTCCTTGACAATACTATGTCAAAGATAATATTCCAGGAATATGGAGTATGAACGTGCTAAAATAATATGGCTTTTGACCTGAAATACTGGGTGTCACAGTATGGGATGAGCTGAATGCAATCGAGCCTATTCCTCCATGCAGATGTGGTACTTCCCAACTTATGGCTAAGCGCGAAACAGATCAACATTTGATGCAGTTTCTGATGGGTCTTAACCCTTGTTATGACATGCTTCGTGGGAATATTATCATAATGAAGCCTCTTCCCTCAATCAATGAAGTTTATGCTTTTCTCATTCAAGATGAGAAACAGATGGAGCTTCATTCACCGACTCAGTTTATTTCTCAGAATGCTTCTATGAATGCTTCTGTGCAAGTACCAAAGAATTCCAGTGCTCGAAAAGGTTCTGTTTACTCTCATTGCAAGAAACCAGGACATGATGCCAGCAAATGTTACCGTTTAATTGGGTTTCCTAAAGATTTCAAATTTACTAGACCCAAAGCTGCTGCTAATGCTGTTTCTAATGCTGGGGTTACTGTTCCTACTTCTGGTGCTCTTAATGCTCTTTCTTCTGAACAGTACAACAATCTGTTGCAACTTCTTCAGCAGAATTATGGGGTTCAGGGTGGTGTTCCTAATGTTTAACCTCTCAGCTTTGCAAATTTTGCAGGTATTATTGCTTGCAATTTGACTACGGTCGATACTACTTGGATCATTGATACCGGTGCAAGTAATCATATGTGCTTTGATTTCAATTTACTTTCTGATGTTCAATTGCTTAACTCACCCGTTTATGTTCTTCTTCCAAACGGGTATGTCTTAACTGTTACGCAGGTTGGAACAGTTCATCTTACCAAGACGTTTTCTATTTCTAATGTCTTCTTTGTGCCTCAGTTGAAGCACAATCTCTTATCTGTTCCTAAACTTTGTAGGGATACAAAGGGTCTTGTTCAGTTTTCTGAAACTACTTGTTTCTTGCAGGCCCTTCGCTGAGTAGTCCGTTGGTCCTGGGAGATCTTCTCAACGGCCTCTATCTTTTGAATCCAAATAAACTTTTCTCTGTTACAGTTGATTCTTTTTCTCATTGTAATTCTGTTGTTTCTTTGAATCTTTGGCATACTCGTCTTGGTCATTTACCTTTGTACAAACTTAAGCAATTGAATGTTTTTACTGGTGCACATGATTGTTCTATTGATGATTGTTCTGTTTGTCCTAAGGCTAGACATCATAAACTACCTTTTGCATCTAGTAGTATATCCAGTTCTCAAATATTTGATCTTATTCATATTGATACATGGGAACCGTATCGATCTACTACATTTGATGGATATAAATATTTTCTCACCATTGTTGATGATTTTACTAGAACTACTTGGACTCATCTTTTGACAACTAAAGGAAATGCCTTTACTATTCTTCAAGGGTTCATTGAAATGGTTGAGACTCAGTTCAGTACCAAAGTGAAGCATGTTCGATCTGATAATGCTTTTGAACTTGGTTTGGGTGTTCATCATGCCGAGTATTTTAAACAGAAGGGAATTATTCATCAGACTACTTGTCCTGGGTTCCTCAACAGAATGGGGTGGTGGAACGTAAACATAAGCATCTTCTCGAAAATGCTCGTGCTCTTATGTTTCAATCCAAGTTACTGATAACTTTTTAGGGTGAATGCGTTCTCACTGCTACTCATGTGATTAATATTTTCCCCGCACGGGTTCTTAAGGGAAAATCTCCTTCTGAGATGCTCTTCAGTAAAGCTCCTTCATACACCCACCTTCGCACTTTTGGGTGTTTGTGTTATGCTTCTACCTCTACACCCGGACGAGATAAATTTCAGCCTCAAGCTCAAGCTTGTATTTTTATTGGTTATTCATTTGGAAAGAAAGGCAACAAGCTTTATAATCTTGACACTCGACAAGTTCTTGTTTCTCGGGATGTGAATTTTCTTGAGCACATTTTCCCTTCTTTACACTCTTCGGATCCTTCTTATTTGTTCCCTTCTCTAAATGATCTGTTTGAGGAGAAAGATCTAGCTGCTGTTCCTTCATCTTCTTCGGCTGCTCCTGAAGTTGATTCCACTCCTCCTCCACCTCCGGAGCCCAGGAGATCTACTCGTTCTTCTGTTCCTCCTTCTCATTTGCAGGATTATGTTTGTAATTCTGCTTCTTCTGTCGATTCGTCTTGTTTTCATACTTTGTCGAGTGCTTGCCAAGCTTCTCATTTTGTTAATCTAGCTGATCTTTCTCCTGATTCCCAGCAGCTCCTTTTAAATCTTGATTATGTTAAAGAACCTTCTTCTTATCAGGAGGCTGCTAACCATCCTGCTTGACAAGAGGCTATGACTAAGGAGTTTAATGCCTTGGAAAGAAATCAAACATGGGAGGTTATGCATTTACCTAAAGGTAAAAAGGCCATTAAGTGCAAATGGGTGTATAAAGTCAAGTATAATGCTGATGGTACTGTTGAACGTTGCAAAGCCCGTTTGGTTGTTCGTGGTGATACTCAGAAAGCTGGAATTGATTTTAATGAGACTTTTTCTCTTGTCGTTAAGATGACTACATCATAGTCTCATTGCTGTTGCCACTAAACAACAATGGGGTTTATATCAATTGGATGTTAATAATGTTTTTTACATGGGGATCTTGACGAAGACATATATATGCTTCCTCCTCCTAGAATGCCTTTATCCTCTCCTGATCATGTACTTAAGCTCAAGAAGTCTCTTTACGGTTTGAAGCAAGCTTCAAGGAAGTGGTATGGAAAGCTTTCTGATGCTCTTAAGACCAAAGATTATATGCGGTCCCCCAATGATTATTCTTTATTCTCTAAGACGATGGGGGATTCTGTTGTTCATGTCGCTGTTTATGTTGATGACATTCTTCTTACTGGTAATAATGATCAAGAAATATCTGCTTTGAAGGCTTTCTTACATTCCACTTTCCAGATCAAGGATCTTGGCACTCTTAACTACTTTCTGGGCATTGAGGTTCTCAAATCTCCCTCTGGTCTTATTATGACTCAACGCAAATTTGCATTTGCTGATTGAGTTTTATACCGATGATGTTTCTTCTGTTTCGTCTCCTTTGCCTTTACATTTACAACTCAAGCTCAACGAAGGTTAAGTTCTTGATGATCCTTTGGCCTATCGTCGCCTTGCTGGTAAACTCAATTACCTCACTCATACTCGGCCTGATTTTGCTTTTGCGGTTCAGTTTCTCAGCCAGTTTATGAGTGATCCGCGTGTTCCTCATTAGGATGCTGCATGGCATATTCTTAGATATGTCAAAGGCACTTGTTTTCAAGGGTTGTTCTTTAATAATGCTCCTGATATTTCTTTGTCTGCTTATTGTGATTCTGATTGGGCAGCTTGTCCTAATAATCGACGTTCTGTCAGTGGCTATTTCATTTCTCTTGGGGGCAGTCATATTTCTTGGAAATCCAAGAAGCAACTTACTGTTTCTCTTAGTTCTGCTGAAGCTGAATATCGTTCTCTTCGCCGTGTCACGCAGGAACTTGTTTGGTTGACTCGCTTGTTTGTGGAGTTTCGACTTGATAATCTTACTCCTGTTCCTCTCAAATGTGACAGTCAGACGGCTATTCATATTGCTAAGAATCCAGTTTTTCATGAGCGAACTAAGCATATCGAGTTGGATTGTCATTTTGTCCGTGAGAAGCTTCAAGCCGGTTTGATTCTGCTTTCTCACACGCGGACTTCTGATCAACTTGCGAATTTATTCACAAAGAGTTTGGCTGGTAAACCGCATTCAGATATCATTTCCAAGTTAGGGTTGTATACACCTCCAACTTGAGGGGGGTTGTTAGCGAACTTACTAAGTTCGCTTGTTTAGTATAGGGGCGAACTTATTAAGTTCGCCTGGTTCAGTAGTTTGTTAGCTTTGTCTATAAATAGATTCTTTATAACATTATTCAAGTTATCAATCAAATCATATCAGTTTTACCCCCAGTTATTCTCTCTCATTTTTTCTCTCGTTTATCATTCTCGCTTGTTTTAGCGATCTCGTTTATCATTCTCGCTTGTTTTAGCGATCTCGTTTATCATTCTCGCTTGTTTTAGCGATCATTCTCGATATCATAACATGCAATTGATATGGGGAATTCCATAATGAATTTTAGAATGCAAAAATTGATTTTGGTTACTAATCAAAAGCAATGATGTCTGTAAAAACAATTTTGATTTGAGTAAATTTTTAAGAGTTTATAGAATCCTTTCTAAGTATGTCTTTTTTACTCTGATGCAATCTGCAGGTATGGAAGGATTGCAATTGAAATGGAGATGAATGAGATTGTAATTTTCTGAATTGAGTAAAAGATAGGGTTAGAACACAGAGATATTTAGAAAGAGGGTAAGTTGTTATTAATTTCTGCACACTTGAAATATATTTTACTCTGCTGGGCTTGATACTTCACTTGAACAAATGCTCCTGGGATGGTTCTCTAAGGCTGTCCGGAGATTGGTTCAACTTTATGTGCAGGTTTTGCCAATTGTTATTGCTCCTTTCATCTCAATATACATGCATAGGTGCATTTTTTTTTGACAAAGTTTTCAAAGAAAGTTACCTAATTGCTCATAAGTCACATACTAACATCAGTTTGATTTCTTCAGTTTTGGTTCACAAGATATCTTCTTTGTTTCTTGTAACTAATGTGTGGTTTAGATATTTGGCCAATAGTCAAACAAATATATTAAATGGTTCACTTGCCAAAAACTACATTTATTTTAGATGGATTTTTTTAGCTAGGATAAATAATTTAATTGCAGATGATAATAGTTTGTTTTCTTGCATTCACTGCAGGGTCCTCTTGGTTGCAATTTGTATCTACATAAGTAGTGTCTGTGCAGAGGAGTTGCTGTTGCAATTGCATCTGGTCAATATCATCCCTCCCCCTTAAGTGACTACCTGCTGGAGCTACTATTAGGAAACAAAACAATCAGAGACTAGAAGCACTCTTATCCTTTCATATTGCTGCAAAACAGGTACACTAATTGTTATATTTGTCTTTTGATTGGAATTTCTTTGACACATTATTTTCTTCTGTGTTAGGTGCAGTGGAGTACAAGTGGTTTGTTGGGTCGTTAAATAGACAAGCAACTGAAAAAGAAATTGAAGAAATAGGTCTCATAAATCTATGTTTTTTATTCCTAATTTATTTATATATATGTTTTAGAATAATATAGAGAAATGTTTAATCATATTTTTTTGCCTTATGGTCGAGTTGAGGATGTGTATCTCGAGATGAAATGAAGGAGCTATTTTTGATGGTACAAAATAAAGGTTAAGCTCACTCATAGACTTTGAACCTTGAACCTCACTTATGTAAGATCTATTAGTTGAATTTTCTAAAAATATACATGGCTCAAAGATTTATATAAAGTATAAAGTGAATCGTTTTTTACTAATTTTTTTAGTATTTTTCTCCATCTTTTTACTGCATATTTTCTACATTTTTTTCCTGCGTTTTTTTTTTGCATTTTTTTCACATTTTTTCTGAATATTTCCCTGGCATCTTTTGTGAGTTTGTGTGTGTGCTCGCACGTGAAGCAGTTGTACACATATGAAACTATGGATTTTGGGAACAGATACAATGCACCTGGGTAAGCAGCCCTCATCTAAAATAATTTATTTTAGTCATAAATCAAGCCTGTCCATAATGAAGTAGTTATTATTCGTTCAAATTATGCAGAACGTCCTTACAATGCTTTGGCTTGTATCTTTCCGTATTTCGGGAAACTTCACCTCATCTTTTGACCCAAGGGGACGGTTCAAAGAGTGCCACCATAACTAGTGATGTTCATACTTACCCTTTTGCAAAAGTTCATCCAACTGCAAAGGTAAGCTTCTTGCAGGTTCATTTTATGTTGATGCAATACCCTTAATCTTGGTTTTGGCTCCCATAAATATGAAATTATTAAAGAATAATGTCAGGAAATATGATCTTAGAGGTTTTGTTTTTGTTGATGATGTTAATAAACCTGCTTTTAGAATAAAAATCAGGTTAGAAGCATATCTTAAAAAGCATAGTTTCTATGTGGGTATGTTTACAATCAAATACTAATTTGATAGTGTTTTTTGTTTCGTCATATATTTACTTAAAAATATTTGTGTATGCTCGGGTTGTTAACAGATTGCGCCTTACTTTATATTTAGTATGAACGCTGGATAAGTTTTCACCAGATAAGTTTGTTAAATAAGTATTTACGGAACCATTGAATCGATGTGTGCTTCTTCTCTGACGTCTAATCGGAAACCCACTCAAGATCAAACTTCCTGGATGGTTATTTTAATATCTCTCTCATTCTCTGTGATTCTATTGAAACGGGGAACCGATTTAGCAACATTGTTGTGATCTAAAATGTATGTGTGAATGAAACAGGATCGGCATCCTTGTGCCTTCAAAGGGGAAGCAAATCATCATGTTTATGGACTATGATGGTACATTCTCCCCAATCATTCAAGGTCCAAAGTTTCATCGGTTGTGGTGTCTTCAACTTTTAGAAGTTCGACACTCCGGTCAAGCAATGTTCTGGTTGTTAAATCGTCGGTAATTCCTTTTTTTTTGTTTCAGTTTCTCAAGTAGTCAGTAACTGATTCGCCATCTAATTCTCAGCAACCTACCGAGATCGTGTTTTATAGCGGAGCACATGCCATGAATATATATGTCTCTTAAAATAGTACGGAAACTTAGTGCAGTGTAATGATTTTTTTTTTTTTGACTTTGTAAGTACCCTTTAGTTCCCGAAGAAAACTAATTACATGAAACTACTATGAGTTGTGATGTCAATACTTTCATATGGTACCTGTAGTTATAAAGATAGGTTTTATTCATTCAGATGATTTTGGATTCAATCATGTTCTGTGGGTACACAGTGGCCGCCTTGGGGTTTATTGTTGGTTTTTGATGCAAAAGCAAGAAGGTGATACTACAAATATTGTAAAACGATAGTTTAATTCTTTCTACACTTGCATCATTACATGTTATGAAACCTTGACTTTCACTGTATTGAATTTCATGTTAAATAATGAACAAATTGCAAACTATTTCCGGTTAAATATATACATTGTTTTCTTGTTTGTGTTGTAGTTATAAAGATGAATGTTTTGGAATATTATGTGGGAATGAGAGAGGAGAAGCTGGGAACATCAAGTTCTGATGTGGATGATGAGAAAAGAAGACTGGCCCAGTTACTGAAAAACGCAAGCAGGGACCGAAGCAAGAAAGATTTGTCATTTGAATTCCTACTTGATGGTTAACAAACTCATCTCTCTCCCTCTATTTAAATAGCAACCCCTATATACATACATAACCAATGTACTTCAAATTAAGTTAACATTTTCAGCTCAAGTTAAATTTTTTTGCCCCAAGTTAAATGTTTGGTTATTAATCGAAAACCGAACCGACCAAATGTTCATACCAATTAACCAAAACTAAAATAATCGAAACTAATCGGTTTTTGTAGTACCTTAGCCGAAAATTTTGATTATGGCTATAGTTATGGCTCAAGTCCTAACCGAACCGAACCGAACCGCTCTGTGCACACCCCTAAAATAACCAAACTAAGTGTTGCGTTCCCCACCGCATCGCGTGGGCACCCTACTAGTCTTATTATAAAAACAATTTGCGGAAGTTTTAATTAAAATCGTTTTATCTTTTGAACTTGTTATCGTTCTTAATCTTACCTTACGAGTGCACGCACACCAATCCGAGTAGCACCGCTCCCAAGCCAAGATACGTTTGTCACGTGAACTCACCTGCAAAATAATCTAACGTACATACAAAGTCAGCTACGCTGAGTAAGTTCTAACAATTTATATTAACAGAAAGTCTTTCCGACATGAATATCATTTAATTGAATTTAGGATGTTACAGTCCTTCATAAAACGGTTCATCATTCATTAACATATTGATCACACACGTTAATCCCCCTGAGGGTTTAAAAACCCAAGACTCAACCCACAATTATAACCCAGTAAGTCTTACCGACATGGTCCGCTTACTACCCTACTAGCTTGTACCCACGTATCAATCTGATATCCGGCTAACTTGACCAACTCTTACACATAGACTTGACAAACCCTAATCGAGACTCTTAAGAGTCTATTAATGTAACAGTCATAAACATGACATCATCCCGACACAACGGTCAACCTAATACTCAACACCAAAATAATAACATCACAACACAATGAAGATCAATTAACACGTGCATACAATTAAATCAACATGAATGCACACAACAACTACCTTCAAAGGATCTTACTAGTTTCATCATAGCTACCCTCGTCAGGGATTACCCCGTCAGGATTTTCATCATACTCTAAGCTCAACACTATCCCCATCGGACATTGTCACCTTAAGTGACCACCCGAAGGACCTCATCCTTAATATCCTCGTTTACCGTGTCACAAGGAAAACGACACAAACACACACAACATCAAGCACATAACACAAAACAACATGTGACATCCGGCAATTTAGGGTTAACCCCATTAACTAAACTCGGTTAAATCCTAACCTAGTAACTCAAATCTCAAATCTTAGGGACTGATTCAGTCAATATCTAAACTCAACCTTCAGGGACTAAGCCAAAATTTATCTAAACTAAAGTGGTTGACCCTGAAAAGTCAAAATCAGAAGTTTAAGGTTCTGTTGACTTTCCAAAGTCAAACCTAACCTTCAATTGATTCGAATCAAACCAGAAACTGAAGTGGCTACTCGAATTCACGGCTGTTAATCATTGTATTGATGATATCGATCATCAATGTATTGTTTCCATATGTTTTCGATGGTTAATGAGTACGAATTTAATACTAGAACTCGTAACCGTCGATCCCTCATCATTAACCCATCAAATTCGATTAATTCGACCATAATTCGCACGAATTGACACTCATACATCTTAGTCACATCCCTCAGATCCTTTTGCCTACACCAATTCGATCGGAAACAGGGCCGTGGTCACCGGAGATCAATCCAGTCACGATCGACACCCATTTGGTCGAACTCCTGCAATTCGACTTCCATTCTGGTAATTCCTTACACCCTTAGCTTCGTTTCATTACCTAGATCAAAAGCCCTATCATAAATATGGCTTAAAACATCGGATCGATCGCGAACCCAATTCTAGGGTTCATCGCAAACCAGTTTGGTCGAACCCCAATCTAAACACGTTTACAATTCAATTAATTCACCTGGTTAGAATCGTAATCTCATATCCTTTGACAGCCCCATGTTAATTGTATCATACAACATCGATCTGTTCATGATCCATAAACCTAGGTTTTGTTCATAATCGAATTAGGGGTTTTGATCCTAGACTCAACCATAATTCAATTAAACTAAACGGTTTGACTCGCAACCCGGTGCTTGTCAAAAGCCTTATGAATCCAACACCTTTCAATATCAGAACCGGTCAAATCGAATTCGTGTTCTTAATCTAGGGTTTCGACACTTTAATCTGAAAACAAACGATTCTAGACACGATGTTTTTGCAATTAATCATAACCACAGGTTCGTTATGAACCGACTAACAAAATCCATTTGATATTTCAACTGTTCGCGACCGGATTTGATGATTTTGGGTTGGGATTTGATCGATGGTGCGTGGGGAGGGGGGGGGGGAAGAACACCAGGGACGTTGTGTCAAAACTCCACTAGTCCGAGTCTTGATGTGATTGCCTTAGCAGGCGGAGTGGTTAGATCAGTGTACTGTTGGGGGAGAGACCCGGGTTCGAGTCTCTCCACCCGTTTTTTCTTTTTAAATCATTTTTAAACTATTATTTTTAATATAAAACCTATCCCAATATTATTATATTTATATAGTAGTATGTTTTAGCACCGGAAAAACACCCGTAAGCTCGGGTTTGAGTTTATAACCCATTTTCATATTATTTTCCCCACTTTTAAAAATAATATATTTATATCATTTTCAACCCATGACTCCGATTTAAAAATAATATATTTATATATTATTTTCACCACATTTATAAACTCCGTGTAACGTTTCAAACTATTAAATAATATAATTATTTATATTATTTACCCTCGGTTATACCCTCGAATAAAAATAATATACTTATTATTTTTGCCACACAAATGATTATTTTAATGCTATGAACTTAAAAATAATATAGTGATTTATATTATTTTCCTAGGCCATTATTAAATGGTACAAACGTACGAATATATTTATATATTAATATTATTCGTAATTAGAGACGTACGACACGAACCACATTTAACTTAATTAATAAATTAAGAAATCCGTGTTCCCGTGGACAAGTTCGTCTACTCGTTAATCCTAAGAATATTTTAGGACGTTCAAATCTTCCGTGTCGTCGTCACAAATGTCCCATTGCATCCCTAACTATTATGCTTAAAATTCTAGGGCATACGTGAACCGTTCACAGGCAAACTCTCGTGTTTTCTACTTGCATTTTTGTGAGGAGCTATCCTCTACTCGTACGCAACTCAGGTGAGTTTCACGACCCTTTTTTACTTGTTTTACTATTGGGGGGGGAAACATGCTTACACACAAACATATTTTACTTGTTTTCCTGTTGAGGAGAAACATGCATATACACAAACATCATTTTACTTGTTTTTCCATTGGGGAGAAACATGCATACGAACAGGCATCCGTTATTTGTCTCCCAGCCAGGGAGAGACATACACACGGACATGGATCACATAGTATTTCATTACCACTTGTGTACCTAAGTGCAAACATAACATGCAAAGTCCTTACACACTCGGACCGTTAATATATGGAGTATAGCGAGGAAATTTGAGTAGTACTACTGGGTTTGACAAACCACACCCGGGTTAGTCACGTTAACTTGATTGGAGGTCTAACAGGTGTAAATTGTCCTAAACACTTGCCATTTGTTGATGTTAGCAATTGCGGAAGGCACCCAAACACAAACAGTCAGCTTCGGTTGCGAACGCTTTGAGTAACTTGTACATTACCTAGCTAGCAATAGGTGTGACTTACGTATGTAGATCCAGCACACTCAAACAGTTTATTTACATACAAACCTGTGAACTCACCAATCTCGTGTTGACACTTTTTCTTACATGTTTCTCAGGTCTCTTTGGCACAGGTTGCATACTTCGGACATGCATGGAGTCCTACTGTCATATCATTCATTTCAAACATTTTAAACAATGTTACTTATTTACATTAATTGACGCTTGTTGCGTGTAATTACTTTTGATTTCATTCTAACGTTTACCCTTCCGCATTTAACTCTAAACTTTTATGTTTTGTCATTTTAAGTCCCATATAGTGTCGTTTGATGTAACTAATGACTGAAATCCTGGTTTGTCACACGCCAAACGGTAAAACACCGTTAGTGGAATTTGGGGGTGTGACAGATTAGTATCAGAGCCATTGGTTATAGAGAACTAGGATTGTATACTAGACTATAACCGCACACATGCATTAGTTACATGGCAAAGACACTCATACATGATACACACAACATCCAGACATACATTGCATTGCAGTCATGTTGACATCATTCATATCACCCTCTGCTGATGAGCAACACATCATTTGCATTGCATCATCATTCCCATCACCCCGTCCGAGGGCAGCGAGACGGAGCCTTTGGAGGAGTCAGTTGCATCACCATCACCTGTTGGGTACGGTGGGCTTTCTCAGGTCCATGTTATGGATGGTACTCAGCACTAATGCATATCTCTTTGGGAGTTGGGATCGTCAGAGGCGAGTCCCTACTGTACCTACTAGCAACAATACGCCGAGTGAAGGCACACCGTTGCACGCATTATTGCAGATTCCATTGACACGTAGATGTCATCACTTTCCGAGCCATGGGCTCGCGTCTTTGGTCGATATTCCGTTGAAGATAGATTGACCACAAAGTTGAGAATGCATTGCTCGTTGCATACTCAGACCCTATCCTGACCCAGTTGGAAGGACGGCTACTTTGCTGCTTCCTGTAACTCGTATCCATGAATTAGTTTCACTCCTCGAAGTCGCATTTCGCGTGCATGATTCATCTACAATCCGCTGGATTGGACTATCGTATTGTGTTTCAACTCTGGTGAATACTCGATCAAACAATCCCCGACTACTCATACTGATATGAGTCCTAGTTGATCAACTTATGGTTGATGACTAAGCTCCTCGATGACTTATCATCTCTGACAACACTCTGTACTCGGAAATACAAACTAAAGGACATTATAACACAGGACAGGGAGGAGCTAGGGTGAGTATGCAAAGCAAATTATCATTACCGGTGCACACGTAATAGTAATTTGAGGTGCATGTAAGTCCTGGTGAAACCTAGTGTGTGGATAAATGTGATGTGCTAAAAAGTAGTTTAATAAAATTAACTAAATTAACCTAATTCTAGACTCTAAGTAATACTCTAGACTCACTAAGACACACTAAACTACTAACCGTCAAGTGTACTGATCGACTCTAGTATAGCTAATGTAAGTCCGGATATCGAACCCACGAGACTCTATCGAATTACGTTAACGACTCTATCTAGACTATGACTGACACTGACTGAACTAATTGTTTAATTGTTTGGGGGGGGGGGGGGGTTTCTAAAAATCCTAAAAATGCAATTAAATTAAACTAAATTAATTAACTAAATTAACAAATACGAATTAACTTGGACTTTTACTCAGATGGTGGAAACACTACCTAGACTGGAATCCTGATTTCTTTTAGTAATGATTTTATCTGGAAATTGTTTACTATGGAACCGGGATCATAAAGTTCTCACCTCTCAGGATATCTAAAGGACTCCTAACCCTTCTCAAAAGCACGCTATGATACCCTAAAGGTTGTTTGGATTACCGGTTATTAGACTCTCTTTCAAGACACCTAACGGATTTATGAAAGTACCCTTAGAGGCTTACTCCCTTTCGAGACCTAAACCAAGGATAGAGTTGTTTTCTCGATTAGACTTGCTAGACAATAGCCAAAAGGTTCACTCCTAACAAAGCTCCTACCTTTCAGTTTAATGACTTAGACCTAGCAATAATCTCGCACCTTTCAGCTATTGATGATTAGTAGAACACTTGATTTTATAAGATTACCAAATATTACTTCTAAGGTTTAATGGCCAATTTAACCCTAAAGATTGAAGATTTATTACGTGATATAGACACTCACCAAAATCTAAAACCTAGCAAGACTCTATTATGTGATAAAGACCGTCACCAAGAATCTCACGAAGCAATAAACAATATTCAAACAATATCAAATATGCAAACACATCTAATCAATAGCACAAATCGTCTACAATTCATAAATAATCCATAAAATCCAAAAATCCATAATAAAAATCAGAACTTAAGACAATCATTCATCTAGTCTAGGTAGTACGATAAATTTAGCCAATCAAAGTCATTGAAAACATCAAGAATGAAGTATAATCAAGAACACAAAACATAGTTTAAAGAAAGAGACGAAAGTAAAGACACCCGAATGACACAAACGTGACCCGAATGATTCTCCCGACTTCAATCCTTCAACCAGCAGCTCCAAGAACTCAGAAACGCCTCAATCAATGCTCCAAAATCGCCTAGGGTTTTGTTAATTCGTAACTAGGGTTTAGGTTAAACACACTTAAGTATTTATATGTTTCACTTAACAAATCCAAACCCAGCAGCTTCAAATCTGGCGACAACACTTTCTCGCGGGGCGCGAGAAAGTCCTTCATGTTAGTCGCAGCCCGCGACCGTCTTATGACGTCAGCACATTTAACAGTCTCTCGCCTCCCGCGAGAGGAGTTACATTTACTGTCGCTGCCCGCCAGAAGCCACTTTTCCAGCACTTTCAACGCGCTTCAGCTCCCGAGCACTCCAATACGTTCCAGGACTCGACTTTTTCATGTTTCAGCTTGTTTTTCTCACTTTTCAGCTATTTCTACGATTCAAGACCTGCAAAACGTAATTGGATTAGAAGTACGCAAATTCTGACGAAAACCAAACTAACACTAACGAAATTATACAAACTGTACACGATAAAAGAATGTATTTTGCAATACATAAAAATGGTCCCAATCTGTGATCTAACCATCGTGTTATTTTCACTCATGTAAGAGTCTTAGTGACCTTACGACTCTCATTCAGACCTGATCAATGGAACCACCTAAAGTGAAACTCTAGTAGAACCTCAGCGTAAAACCCGCCGACTCCAATTGTGTAAGTGGAATTTGAGAAATTCTTCCTAAACTAACACGTAATTCCTTACACTCCAACAATAGATTCCATTTGACTCTATTACTTCATCCTGTGACTAATCCTTGGTCTATTTTGATTTATACCCCGGGATATCCAACTCCGTAAATAGACTTCTCTCTTCACAAAATGATCCTGTTGTTCCGATGCCATTAGAAAACGGGGATTTAATCCAACCAACCATCGGTTGAACGCGACTACTTAAAAAGTCAACCTATCTCTGGTATTACTGGAATCAGTACCTCATAAAATTTCTTTTCCTACATGTGAACCTCTTCCCTTAGTCTTTGCATTGACCGACGCTTACCTTATAAGCACGGGTCTCACCAGAAGTCTCAGCATGACTTCACAAATTTCTTAGTGGTGCGGTCGTACTCCAACCCTACTAGAAGCTAAGTACACTATAGAAATAGCCGATGGACAGATAATTGAAGTAACTCATATTCTTAAGGGTTGTAAACTTGGATTGGCTGGTCATGAACTTGACATTGACCTTATGCCAGTCACACTTGGCAGTTTCGATGTAATTGTCAGTATGGATTGGTTATCTAAGAACCAAGCCGAGATTATATGTCATGATTAAATTGTTCGCCTTCCCCTCCCGAGAGGAGAAACCCTTTCCGCCCAAGGCAAAAGGAGTAGTGTGGTCATAGGCATCATATCCTTCATAAGAGCACATAAGTGTTTGCGTAAAGGTCATACTGCCATTCTGGCTCTTGTCGTCGAACAACCATCAGGGGAGAAGAAGATTGACGATATCCCGATCACTCGTGAATTGCAAGAACTATCCACACAACTGCAAGACTTGTTGGATAAAGGTTTCATTAGACCTAGCTCATCGCCATGGGGAACTCCAGTCCTATTTGTCAAAAATAAGGACGGAACCTTCCACATGTGCATCGACTACTGTGAACTTATTAAAGTAACCAACAAGGATCGTTATCCTTTACCCCGCATCGATGATTTGTTTGATAAACTCCAGGGATCAAGCTTCTATTCCAAGATATTTCCTAGATCCGGTTATCATCAACTGAGAGTCCGAGACGAGGGCATCTCAAAGACGACATTCAAAACTAGGTATGGTCACTACGAATTCATGGTCATGCCCTTTGGATTGATCAATGCACCCGCGACATTCATGGACCTCATGAACCATGTGTGTAAACCGTACCTTGAACAGTTCATCATCGTCTTCGTTAATGACATTCTCATCTATTCCAAGGATAGAGATGAACATGAGGAACACCTTCGTTTGATTCTGGAACTGCTAAAGCAAGAACAATTGTATGCTAAATTTTCCAAGTGCGAATTCTGGATTCGAGAAGTGCAATTCTTAGGACATGTAGTCAACAAGACGAGAATACATGTCGATCTAGCTAAATTAGAAGCAATCAAAAATTGGACAGCACCTACAACGCCGACGGAGGTGCGTTAATTTCTGGGATTGACTGGCTACTATCGTCGTTTCATTGAAGGATTCTCCAAGATTTCCCAACCCCTCACAACCCTAACTCAAAAGGGTAAGCCCTATAACTAGGGTGACACTAAGGAATCAACATCCCAACTTCTCAACATAAAATCTGCAGTGCACCCATCCTATCTCTTTCAGAGGGAACGAATGATTTTGTGGTGTACTGTGATGCATCCATTCAAGGTCTTGGTTGTGTGCTGATGCAACGCGAGAAAGTGATCGCATACGCTTCTCGTCAACTGAAAATTCACAAGAAAAACTACACGACGCATGACTTAGAGTTGGGAGTCGTGGTGTTTACACTAAAGATCTGGAGACACTACTGGTACGGTACCAAATTCACTATCTACACCGATCACAAGAGTCTTCAGCATATCTTTGAACAGAAAGAGTTGAACACGCGACATAGTCGTTGAATCAAACTCTTGTACAACTATGATTGTGCTATCAAGTATCACCCGGGCAAGACTAACGTAGTAGCCGATGCCCTAAGCCGAAAGAAACTAAACCTAGACGAGTCCGAGCATTACTGCTCACTATCCACCCTGATCAGATCCGTAGTGCTCAACTCGAAGCCCTGAAGGAGGAATCTGTCACACCCCAGCCGGCGGCAGATTAAACGCCGGGGCTGACGCGGTTGTTCATAAGCACATGATCAGCTATTAAATATGATAATATTTATTATTCAAATTAAAAGCATCCGTTACATAGGAAAATGAAACGTTCAAAACATAAATTAAATTAAACTAGGTCCAAGTCCTAGGTGAGCAAGTAGTCCTCAAACAGGTGCACCTGAAACATGTAAGTAACTGTCAACTACAAGTAGTTGGTGAGATACACAAGTTTTGACACCAAAAGAGTTAGTATAGATTACAATTCAATATGTTCAACGCATGTCTAAAGCATATATGTGAGAACATACAAGGTTCCAAGCGTACAATTCAAGCCTGATAATAGAAAACTAGATACGCAATCCCACTGATTGCCATTTTGAAAAAGGGAGCAAGCGGATACTCCAAGTTATAGTTGATACACAACAAAACCCGCCAAGGTCTTGTGGTAAGTTATAGTTTCAGTTTCCCATATAAATGATCATGTTAGGTACTACCTTAGGCTTGGGCTGCAAGTTAATGAATGTACTGGCATGAAACACATGCAATGGTCACCAAGTAGTTCAAAGATAAAGCATAAAGATCAAGCACAAGAACATAGATATTGAATTGTTTAAATAAATAAAGTTGATAACATGTTTCACCCCAAAAGCAAAAACAATAAAAAGGGGCTATGTAAACTCACTTGTATTAAAGTTGGGAATGGTACGAACTAGTAGAGATTGTTAGGCCTCGTGAGGAACTCTCACAACAAACCTATACATGTAATGATACTCTAAATTTAATATATGTTTAAATGGTACTTAGGAGATTTTGGGACATTTAGGGTTTCATGGGGGTTTGAGACTTGGGCATAGGGTTTGAACAAGTTTGGCAAGCAAACATATGTATTTATTTAATAATCAAGTAAATCATAATGTGTGAAAAAGGTTTAAATAATTTTGTATAAGAATTGTTATATACACATAATGTGGTATGGAAAAATAATATACTTAGATTTATTTACATAACAATTTATAAATAAATTATAAAGTGGGAAAATGTTTAATACGCTTTATAAAATAAAGTGAGTAATAATTCGTTTAAATGAATCTTTTAAAGACTAAGAAATCTTTAAATAGAATTTATTTGTACTTTGTATAAAATAATTATTTAGGCATTTATAAATTTAAAGATATCTAAATAATCATCATTACCAATAACAATTATTTATAAATTAGAGAAGTTTAATAATGTTTAAAAAAATATATATATACAAACAATATTTAAATACATAAGTAACAAAATTAAATTTGTCTAAACAATGATTTATATCATTTATCAAGAGATTTAATAAAATATTCAAAATATATATTCTTTTGTATAAATATTATAGGATGTATTTGTATAGTTTATAAGAAGGTTAACTAGGAAGGTAAGATGTTAAAAATGTATTAAAGTGGTTTAAAGTAAAAAGATAAAAAGAATAAGACCAGGTCTCCCCCCCGAGACTCGAACCTGTGACCTTAGCCGGTCCACACACACGCAACACTTTAACCATCAGACCAGGGCTTATGCCTTGGTCTGAAACCAGTTCATTTAAATCAAAACCCAAAGTTCCCAAGTCATCTCCTTCCCTAATTGAAATCCGAAACCCTAACCCCTCGGATCGTTCGATCGAGCAAACAATCGAAGCCCATTTCATGGGGCTTTCGTTCCTTGGATCAAGACGAGTCTGAGCACATAAATTTTACCTGGAATGATTATGAATCGAGTGAGAACGACAGAAGGGATCGAGTCCGGTTTCCTTTGAATTCGACGGAGCTTTGGGGATGAAATGCAGTAGGTACGATCGTGTAGAGAGTTTGAGGTGGGTGTTGCGAAGGCGTGGATACTGGTTTTATAGTCGGATTTCATGATAAACGTACGGTTTAAGGTCCCGATCAATCAAGGACGGTTACGAGTCGTTTGGACTCGATTTCATTGAATTTTTGTTAGGATTTGTCCGTTATGGATTACTGGAACCGTCGCGGATCGTCTACGAGAGATTTGATCATGGTTACTCAATCGATTCGGCGCTTTGGGGATCAAATCCGTCGAAGAAGAGGGAAGAACACCCTCTTTTGACTTTCTGGAGTCAACTCCGGTTGGGGGGTTGGGGGAAGAGGTTTCCGGAATTGCAATTTAGTCCCTGATGTTCTAAGGTTTTATTATTTCCTGCATAACTTTAGGTTTTAAGTTAAGTTAAGTTTCAGGATTTTCAGATCAAACCCTAACTTTTATAAAGTATAAAAATTTTAACTCTATAAATTTATATAACCCAAATACCTTATTTAGTTATAATGATAATGTTAAAATGTAATAAGACTTATTTTAATTAAAATCATAATTCAAATTGAAGTAATTGTTTTTAATAAATTCATATAAATTAGATGGTTAATTCCTATTTCCTTGAATGAATTTATTAAATGATCAATATCATCTATTAAATATAATTTTTATATTTTTGAAGTTTGTAATTACATGTATTAAGTAGGTTTTGAAATAATTATGTACATTTATTTAGTAGAATAGAAATAAACATTTATCTACTTATCATTTTGTAATGATGGTATTAAATGTATGCATATAAAAGATATTAAATAATTTATTGAAATGTATAAATGTATCTATTAAAATAAATGAGTTACAATGCCGGAATAGTTTAAAAGGTAGGAATTTCTTGGGGATTACAGTCTCCCCTACTTTAGGAGATTTTGTCCCGAAATTTATTAAGAAGAGGGTCCTGGAAACAGATGTGGGTATTTAGCTTTCATTTGATCCTCACATTCCCAAGTGAACTCAGGGCCACGCTTAGATTCCCATCGAACCTTAACGATTGGAATTCGGCTTCGCTTGAGTTGTTTAACTTCTCGGTCCATGATCTCCACGGGCTTCTCCACGAAGTGCATTGTTTCGTCAATGTGAACCTCGTCAAGTGGTATGTGGAGATTTTCGTCAGCTAAGCATTTCTTTAGGTTCGAGACATGAAATGTCGGATGTACGTTGCTGAGTCCTTCAAGTAGATCCAATTTGTAGGCTACCTTCCCAATCCGCTCAAGGATTTTAAAAGGACCTACGAATCTTGGAGTAAGTTTCCCTTTCTTTCCAAAACGAACTACGCCTTTCCAAGGGGATACCTTGAGAAGAACCAGATCGCCAACTTGAAATTCTAAGGGTTTTCGACGTCTATCGGCATAGCTCTTTTGCCGACTTCTTGCTACCAGAAGGTTGTCTCGGATTAACATTATCTTGTCGGAAGTCTCTTGAATAAGTTCAGGACCAGTGATTTGTGATTCCCCAATTTCGGTCCAACAGATTGGAGAGCGGCACTTCCGGCCATAAAGTGCTTCAAAAGGAGCCATGTTAATACTCGTATGATAGTTGTTGTTGTACGAGAACTCGACTAGGGGTAGATGTAAATCCCAATTTCCCTTGAAGTCAATGACACAGGCTCTAAGCATATATTTGAGGGTTTGAATCGTTCGCTCAGATTGACCATCAGTTTGTGGGTGATAAGCAGTACTAAGGTTTAGTTGAGTACCCAGAGCTGATTGCAGGGATTGCCAGAAACGGGAGGTGAATCGTCCATCACGATCAGAAATAATGTTGAGAGGTACACCGTGACGACTAACGATCTCATCAATATAGATTCGAGCTAGTTTCTCAACTCGATAGTCTTCACGTATGGGTATGAAATGAGCAGACTTCGTTAAACGGTCGATGATCACCCAAATGCTATCATGACCACGAGATGTGTGTGGGAGTTTGGTTATAAAGTCCATGGCAATACACTCCCATTTCCACACTGGAATCTCGGGTTGTTCAAGTAAACCGGATGGATGCTGGTGCTCGGCTTTAACTTTTAAACATGTAAGGCATTTGGACACATAGAGGGCAATGTCCTTCTTCATACCAGGCCACCAGTATTGGGTACGAAGATCCATGTACATTTTGTCTGCACCAGGATGCACAGAATAACGAGTCTTGTGAGCCTCGTTCATGATAAAAGTACGAAGGTTGTCACAGTCCGGAATCCAGATACGATTTAGAAAGTAGAGTAACCCATTGGGTTTGGTCTCAAGTTGGAGTTCAGCACCACATGACATTTCGTTGTACATGTTTCCTTCAGTGACGGAAAGATGTTGTGCTTCTAGGATGCGAGTTTGAATATCATTTTGGATTTGAATGCTGTGGATCTTGATAGGTTCTTTACGACTAAGAGCATCGGCTACGACATTCGCCTTACCAGGATGATAACGAATATTGCAGTCGTAGTCGTTTAGGAGTTCAACCCAACGCCTTTGTCTCATGTTGAGTTCTTTTTGATTGAAAATGTGCTGGAGGCTCTTATGATCGGTGTAAACCTCACATTTGGTACCATATAGGTAATGTCTCCAAATTTTTAGAGCAAATACGACCGCACCTAACTCAAGATCGTGCGTCGTATAATTCTTCTCATGGATTTTGAGTTGTCGGGACGCATAAGCGATCACTTTGCCTCGTTGCATTAGAACACAACCTAGGCCCAAGTGGGAAGCATCACAGTAAACGACAAAATCTTCGGTTCCATCGGGAAGAGTCAAGATGGGAGCCTCACATAATTTTTGCTTTAGGGTTTGAAAGGCTTCCTCTTGTTTTGGTCCCCACTCATAGGGTTTGCCTTTGTGAGTTAAGGCTGTGAGGGGTACCGCGATCTTTGAAAAGTTTGCTATGAAACGACGATAATAGCCCGCTAAACCTAAAAATGAGCGGACTTCGGTAGGGGTCTTTGGAGCTTGCCAGTTCTTCACCGCCTCAATCTTAGTGGGATCCACGTGAATACCCTTCTCGTTGACTATATGACCCAAGAATTGGACTTCTTTTAGCCAAAATTCACATTTGGAGAACTTAGCGTATAATTGCTCCTTTTTCAAGAGGTCCAAAACCAAATGCAAGTGTTCTTCATGTTCTGCTTTTGATTTTGAGTAGATGAGAATATCGTCAATGAAGACGATTACGAACTTGTCCAAGTACGGCTTACACACGTGATTCATAAGATCCATGAATACCGCGGGTGCATTGGTTAGTCCGAAGGGCATAACCATGAACTCGTAATGACCATATCTAGTACGAAAGGCTGTTTTGGGGATATCAGATTCGAGGACTCGTAACTGGTGATAACCAGAACGAAGATCAATCTTAGAGAAATAAGTCGAGCCTTGAAGTTGATCAAATAAATCGTCAATCCTCGGAAGTGGATAACGGTTCTTCACGGTAAGCTTGTTAAGTTCCCGATAGTCGATACACATTCTGAAAGAACCATCCTTCTTCTTGACGAATAGAACAGGTGCTCCCCAAGGGGAAACACTAGGACGAATAAATCCTTTGTCAGAAAGTTCTCGGAGTTGACTTGAAAGTTCTTGCATCTCTGATGGTGCAAGACGATAAGGTGACTTGGCCACGGGGTTTGCTCCTGGCACTAAGTCAATGCGGAATTCGACTTGGCGTATAGGAGGAAGACCGGGTAAATCTTCGGGAAAAACTTCAGGAAAGTCTTTGATTACAGGAATGTCTTGGAGACTCTTATCTTTGCCTTTTCGTTCCATAATATGGGCCAAGAATGCCACACATTTCTTCCATAGGTACTTCTGTGCGGTAGTGCAAGACATAAGCTTGAGTCCTTTTGACGGCTTCTCACCATAGACGTTCAAAATGTCACCCGAGTTAAGAGGGATACGGATATACGTGTCAAAACAGACAACTTCAGCATGGTGTTTGGTCAGCCAGTCCATGCCTACTATGATGTCGAAACCTCCGAGAGCCATAGGAATAAGATTGATTGAAAAGTCATGATCGCTTAAGGTTAAAGTACAATCTCTAATAATGGTGTCACATGGAACAGAATAACCATCCGCTACTAAAATATCAAAGGGTTTGTCTAGCTTAGCTCGACTCATAGCAAGTTGTGGTTCAAATTCAAAGGACACAAAACTCCTATCAGAACCAGTATCAAACAGGATAGAAGCATATTGGTGATTAATTGGGTATGTACTGTTCACCACATCATTGTTGGCTTGAGCCTCGTTGGCATTGATGTTAAAGGCACGTCCACGAGCTACAGGGTTTGCATTCCCCTGATTCACATTCCCTCGGTTCATATTCCCTTGGTTTATGTTTCCCTAAACCATGTTGCCCTGGTTTAGATTTGCTTGGTTAACAATGACTAGCCTAGGGCAATGGTTCCTAAAGTGATTAGGGTCACCACACTCGTAACAAGCACGACCCTGAGTGATAGCAACAGGAACAGGAACAGGAGCAGCAGGTTGGTAGACTTGATTAGTTGGTGGAATACGACAGGTGTTAGCCCAATGCCCATAACGTCCACAAGTAGTGCATAGACGACATTGTGTATGGGCAGGGTGGTGGAGTTTGCAGGTATTACAAAGTGGTGAAGTTCCCGCATATTGTTTCTTGGTGGGGTTGAAGGCAGTAGGGGCTACTTGGGCTAAAGGAGTAGCGGGTGTGATAATGGCAAAATTTTTGCCCTTCCTTTTCCTGTTATTGAAGGAAGACTCAGACTTGGTCTCCTTGAGTGGTTCATTGGTGGCTTTCTCAAAGGTCTTCTTGGCACCCTTTTTAGATAGAGTCCCTGCCTTAACATGATTGTCTGACAGGGTTGCTGCAAGACGGATGGCTTCCTCGAGAGTGGCTGGGTTACTACCCAGAACAGTGTCCTGAATCTGCATGGGCAGACCATTGATGTACTTCTCAATGGCTCGTGAGAGAGGAGTGACCATATGGGGCACTAGTAGGCTAAGCTCATGAAAGCGGGTGGTGTAGGCAAGGCTTTCACCACTGTCTTGTTTGAGATCCCAGAACTCAGCTTCTAATTTCTTGACCTCATTACGGGGGCAAAACTCATCGGTCATGAGTGCTTTCACATCGGCCCAAGGTAAGGCTAGTGCAACCTCTATCCCATGATTACGCTTTTCTCCATTCCACCAAGTTAGTGCCCTCTTCTGGAAGACACTAGTAGCATAACGAACCTTCAAGTTCTCAGGACAGTCAACATTGATGAAAGTCCCCTCAATGCTTTCAAACCATTGGAGGAGTCCAGTGGCTCCTTCGTTCCCGTAGAACTTGGTGGGGTTGCAGGAGTTAAAGTGTTTGAATGTGCACGCGGGATTCCTTGGTGCAGCATTCTGGTTCAGTTGGTTGACCATAGTTGGTAGGATTGTAGCCATTTGCTGAATGATCCTATCGGTAAGGTTGTGCCTACGCTCATGACGGGGAGACATTCTACAAACGGGTGAATAAAAAGTTCATAAGATGTGAATCATGTACAAGAGTTTGCAATTTAATCATGAGATGTTAGGTGAAACATAGATGGTACCCTATTGGGCACATTGGCTTATCAAGGTATTTTAAGTCTTTCTAATGTTTGAGAAGTCATGCTTTAGCCTATAAGTGGACACTCATCCCAAGAATTCCCAGGAAAGCATAACTGGTCCATCGGTTGATTTGGATTTATACGAAATGCTTTCCTAGACAGAACTCCCAGAATACAGGCATCCACCCTTCCGGATTGCACAAGTTCTCATTCATTAGTTAGAGCTTGCATACCTTTGATGAGAGTTTCATTCGGATTAGAATATTAAGTCTAAGTGTAGTTCAAGTAGTTCCAAATAGTTTCATGTAGACCCTTGGATATTGAAGTTCATGTAGTTGCATTAAGTAATAAAAATAAATAGGTGTAGGTAAGTATGCATAGTAAGAGTTCCTAATAAAAGACACGAGTTAAACTCATGTTTGGGACTCCTAGGTTATAGTCTAGGTCATGTGTCTAATAATCTAATTCCCTATAACCATGGCTCTGATACCAATCTGTCACACCCCGGCCGGCGGCGGATTAAACGCCGGGGCTGACGCGGTTGTTCATAAGCACATGATCAGCTATTAAATATGATAATATTTATTATTCAAATTAAAAGCATCTGTTACATAGGAAAATGAAACGTTCAAAACATAAATTAAATTAAACTAGGTCCAAGTCCTAGGTGAGCAAGTAGTCCTCAAACAGGTGCACCTGAAAAGTGTAAGTAACTGTCAACTACAAGTAGTTGGTGAGATACACAAGTTTTGACACCAAAAGAGTTAGTATAGATTACAATTCAATATGTTCAACGCATGTCTAAAGCATATATGTGAGAACATACAAGGTTCCAAGCGTACAATTCAAGCCTGATAATAGAAAACTAGATACGCAATCCCACTGATTGCCATTTTGAAAAAGGGAGCAAGCGGATACTCCAAGTTATAGTTGATACCCAAAAAAACCCGCCAAGGTCTTGTGGTAAGTTATAGTTTCAGTTTCCCATATAAATGATCATGTTAGGTACTACCTTAGGCTTGGGCTGCAAGTTAATGAATGTACTGGCATGAAACACATGCAATGGTCACCAAGTAGTTCAAAGATAAAGCATAAAGATCAAGCACAAGAACATAGATATTGAATTGTTTAAATAAATAAAGTTGATAACATGTTTCACCCCAAAAGCAAAAACAGTAAAAATGGGCTATGTAAACTCACTTGTATTAAAGTTGGGAATGGTACGAACTAGTAGAGATTGTTAGGCCTCGTGAGGAACTCTCACAACAAACCTACACATGTAATGATACTCTAAATTTAATATATGTTTAAGTGGTACTTAGGAGATTTTGGGACATTTAGGGTTTCATGGGGGTTTGAGACTTGGGCATAGGGTTTGAACAAGTTTGGCAAGCAAACATATGTATTTATTTAATAATCAAGTAAATCATAATGTGTGAAAAAGGTTTAAATAATTTTGTATAAGAATTGTTATATACACATAATGTGGTATGGAAAAATAATATACTTAAATTTATTTACATAACAATTTATAAATAAATTATAAAGTGGGAAAATGTTTAATACGCTTTATAAAATAAAGTGAGTAATAATTCGTTTAAATGAATCTTTTAAAGACTAAGAAATCTTTAAATAGAATTTATTTGTACTTTGTATAAATAATTATTTAGGCATTTATAAATTTAAAGATATCTAAATAATCATCATTACCAATAACAATTATTTATAAATTAGAGAAGTTTAATAATGTTTAAAAAAATATATATATACAAACAATATTTAAATACATAAGTAACAAAATTAAATTTGTCTAAACAATGATTTATATCATTTATCAAGAGATTTAATAAAATATTCAAAGTATTATTTATATATATTCTTTTGTATAAATATTATAGGATGTATTTGTATAGTTTATAAGAAGGTTAACTAGGAAGGTTAAGATGTTAAAAATGTATTAAAGTGGTTTAAAGTAAAAAGATAAAAAGATAAAAAGAATAAGAGCAGGTCTCCCCCCCGAGACTCGAACCTGTGACCTTAGCCGGTCCACACACACGCAACACTTTAACCATCAGACCAGGGCTTATGCCTTGGTCTGAAACCAGTTCATTTAAATCAAAACCCAAAGTTCCCAAGTCATCTCCTTCCCTAATTGAAATCCGAAACCCTAACCCCTCGGATCGTTCGATCGAGCAAATAATCGAAGCCCATTTCATGGGGCTTTTGTTCCTTGGATCAAGACGAGTCTGAGCACATAAATTTTACCTGGAATGATTATGAATCGAGTGAGAACGACAGAAGGGATCAAGTCCGGTTTCCTTTGAATTCGACGGAGCTTTGGGGATGAAATGCAGTAGGTACGATCGTGTAGAGAGTTTGAGGTGGGTGTTGCGAAGGCGTGGATACTGGTTTTATAGTCGGATTTCGTGATAAACGTACGGTTTGAGGTCCCAATCGATCAAGGACGGTTACGAGTCGTTTGGACTCGATTTCATTGAATTTTTGTTAGGATTTGTCCATTATGGATGACTGGAACCGTCGCGGATCGTCTACGAGAGATTTGATCATGGTTACTCAATCGATTCGGCGCTTTGGTGTAACATCCCAAAAATAATAAAACGAATAAAAAATAGCGAGACCGGTGTTTTAGCCAGAGTATTTAAACAAAGGGAACGGGCTTGGGCTCGGCCTCAATGGGCCGAGGGAAGCCCAGTCGCATAAGAGGCAAGGCAGCCCCTCTTCCCTGCTCATTTCCCCACTCACGCAACTTTTAGAGAGAGAAAGGAGAGCTCGGGTCTAGAGAGAGAAAGTGACGGATCAACTCGGGAATTCAAGAGGACGTTGCTGCTGTGCTCGTGATCATATCCTCTGAATCAGAAATCCAATCCAGGTAACAATTCGATCACATTATGAGTTTTTGCTCGTTTTGGGAGTTTTCGGGTTTTGGCTAAAAAGATAGCGATTTTGCGGATGAAACATGAAAATGAGCTTAGATATAGCATCTAGAATGAAAACCCAACGTTTTGATCTTGGAAAACCGAGATATCGACTCGAATCAGACCTGCATGCAAAACTTCAGATTTTTGGAAATGGCGATCTGTGCAGACCCATCGAAACTACTTAGTTTCGATACATGCAGACCCATCGAAACTACTCTAGTTTCGATAGTCATGTTTGACTCGAAACTATCTAGTTTCGATAGCAGCCAATGACTCGAAACTACCATAGTTTCGATAGGAACTCAGGACTCGAAACTACCTAGTTTCGAGTGTCACCTTGAACCTAAACTAAGATTTTTCATAAGTTAATGACTCGAAACTGCCATAGTTTCGATAGAAGGATTATGACTCGAAACTACCTAGTTTCGAGTGTAAGACCATAGCTCGAAACTACCATAGTTTCGATGCGACCCACCTCTCGAAACTACTGAGTTCAAGCATAGTAATGTCTAGTGTCATCTAGGAGCACCATCTTATGTGTATGACTTTATTATACAGATCGTGAGTGACATTAGTGAAGCCCAGTAGCCAGCTTAGTGTATTACAGAAACTACTCATCAGGTGAGTTCTATGTGCCCCTTTTTATGTTATGTGCAAATGTTTTCAAATGTTTTGGGGCTGAAGTGTATACACTAAGTGAATAAAGTTTATGAATGTTAATGTGATCATATGTGTTATACAAGTATATATATATATACCTATACACGAAAGAGAAATTATGAATAAAGAATGAAAAGCATGATTATAAAGAATGAATGAAAGTATAACACAAAATGAAAGAATGAAATCTTGCTTTATATCCATGTATATATTGCTTGCAAAGAATGAATTGAATGAATGTCATAACATATAAGAATGAAATCTTGCTTTATATCCATGTATATATTGTTTGCAAAGTACAGAAAATGTTATGGACGCTTCGATGATAACGGCTACTTCGGTAGACGGACGACCATGTGACTATTTTACAACCGGGACAAGTGCGTTCCTTCATCAGCTAGGACGTACGAATGCCATTAAAGGACGGTCGAAGCAATTGGCATATTATAGTAGAACGGTTGTATAAATAATAGTCGCATGGGAAACGGCTGCCTTAGGGCAGACGGGCGAATATGACGGACTACGACGGTAGGACGGTTAAGGCGGACGGCCGAAGGTTGGCCGGACGGAAAAGTTAAGGCGGACGGTTTCTAGGACCGGACGAGTAAAAGGGCTACGACGGTAGCTTAAGGGCGTATGTCTTTGTGACATACGCAGTAAAAGACGGGTTGATCACTCTTATAGAGTATGACCCATGAATGTAAAGAAAGAAAGAAAAAAGGGTGAATGCACATATATATATATATATGTATGAAATCACAAAAATACAGAAAAAGAAAATACAGAAAAGAAAGATGAAAGAAAGGCAAAAGTTATGAATACGTATTTATATGAATGATTATACAGTAATGCACACTTATACCTATAAAGAAAAGAATGTTTACAGTAAATTGCATTAAACTAGAACTCACCAGCGTTAGCTGACTTTTAGTATACATTTCAGGTAACAAAGGAAAAGGCCGTGCGAAGGCGTGAAGGTTACCCGGCACAAGACTGACATCCCACTTTTGTTTCTTAAGAATATGATGTGTTTTCTTTTAACTGTTAAGACTTCCGCTGTTATGTAATGAAATTGAATGATGAATGTTTTAATTTAATTTAAGTTCAGTATTTATGACTATGTTTATGAGTAAATCCAACAAGTGAGGTTATCCGGGAAACGGGCCTTACAAGTTGGTATCAGAGCAATAGTTTGAGAGATTCAGACATCCCTAAATGTCTGGACTCAAACTGATTATGGGACCAACGCACGGATGTCAGTATGGGTAACCAACGCCAACGCAGCACGATAAGTAAGTAATAAAGCTAATGCTCTAAATAAGGATAGATACCTTAACTTAGAACAAATAGATGTCAATGTCACAACCGATTTGAAGAGTTTTGAACCCGAAAAGCAATGTAAATTAGTAATCACAAACCGGTCACTGTAATTAAAAATTTACCTTGCTCGTACTGTTCCAAACTATGATCTGAAGTAATGACATTGATGTATTCCCTTTATGACTATCAGGAAATTAAGAAATTATGGCTGGCGGAGGAAGAACTGGACGCCGAGGCGGTCGCACTGGCCGACGAGGTAGACCTCCGTTGAACCCAAGATTTGAAGAAGAAGAGAGTGTGCACGCAGAGCACACCGAAAGTGTGCACGAAACAGAAGTGACCCCAATTATGAACGACAGTCCAGGGCCTATACAGTTGGAACCTGAAGTCAGGGATGCTATTGCCCGTGAAGTTGTGCTCACTTTGAAGAAGGTATTGCCTGATCTACTATCCGAGGCAATGAAGAAAAGTAAAGAGGAGGATGAAGGAAACAAGGAAGAGAAAATTTATGACAGTGACGGGGATGAAGTAAAAGTGGCATCAAGCAACCGTGGGTGTACTTACAAAGGTTTCAAGGATGGAGACCCACCCAAGTTTGATGGAACCAAGGATTCAGTGGCTACGTTCGAATGGATTGAGAGGATGAATGCTGTAATCAACATCAGTGAGTGTCGCCCGGACCAGGCTGTTAAGTATGTCGCTCATTCTTTCACCAATGAGGCACTAAGTTGGTGGAGGAATATTCAAAGAACAAAGTCGCCAAATGCTATTGCCAGAATGACATGGGAAGACCTGAAGAAGCTCATAATCCAAAAGTTCTGCCCACAAAATGAGATTGATCGTGTGGAGAACGAGTTCTTAAACTTCAAAGCTGGCAGCAAGACTCATCGCCAGTATACCTCAAGATTCAATGAGCTGGCTCAACTGGTACCACACTTGGTGGAAACTGAAGATCGTCTGATCAAATACTATGTCAAAGGTCTACCACAAAGGGTCCGTGTTCATGTAAAAGCTAACCTACCTTCGACCTTCGAGTCGGTAGTGAATCTGAGCGGAATCGTCTACGACGATTATGCCAATGAGGACCCACCAACAGAGACCCAAAAGAGAAAGTGGGAGAACCCGTCTAGAGGCACAGGAAGAGGGAACGTAACAACTGAAACTAAGAAGCCAAGGTCGGACGAATATGAAACATGCAAGAAATGTGGAAGGCAACATCTTGGCGAATGTAAAATCGGCACCACCACATGCTATAAGTGCGGGAAGCCGGGGCACTTCTCTCGAGAATGTTTGAAGGATGTCAAATGTCAAATATGTGGATTGTTTGGACATCCGACAAAGAACTGCAGGAAGGCCGGCCAATCTGGTTCGGGAAAGGAGAGGGAACAGGAACAACAAAAGGCAAGGACTCGGGCCTATGCCTTAACTGAGGAAGAGGCAAGGGGAAATCCTGATGTCGTGTCAGGTACGTTTCTAGTTAATGATGAACGTGCTGCTATCTTATTTGATTCTGGTGCTAGTAAAAGCTTCATATCAAATGCATTTAGTCGTAAACTGGATTGCTCTATCAACACCATAGTAAAGGCCTTTAGCGTACAAACTGCCGTTGGTAAAAATTCGGCAGTATTCCAAGTAACAGAGGATTGCATCATAGAAATAGAGGGACATAAGTTTCCTTCTAGACTATTCCTTCTCACCTTAGGAGGATTCGATATAGTATTGGGTATGGATTGGCTAGCTGCCAACGAAGCTCAAATCATATGTAAACGTAAGAGGATACACCTCAAGGCTCCAAGCGGCAGTCCAATTACGGTTTATGGGGATTGGAATTGCACAATGCCGAACGTCATTTCGATGATCAAGGCCGAAAGTTACATGAGGCGCGGTTGCGAAGCTTATCTGGCGTATGTCATTGATGATAGAATGAAAACGAAAGAACTCAAGAATGTACCCGTGGTGTGCAACTTTCCGGAAGTATTCCCTGAGGATCTACCGGGGTTACCACCCGATCGGGAAATAGAATTTCAGATTGACTTACTGCCAGGAGCTGAACCCGTTGCCAAAGCCCCCTACCGATTGGCTCCGTCAGAAATGAAAGAATTAATGTCTCAACTAGAGGAACTAACCGAGAAAGGATTTATTAGACCGAGCATCTCACCATGGGGCGCTCCGGTACTATTCGTAAAGAAGAAAGACGGCAGCATGCGCATGTGCATTGACTACCGTGAACTGAACAAGAGGACAGTAAAGAACAAATACCCACTGCCTAGAATAGACGACCTTTTTGATCAACTGCAAGGTGCGAGTTGGTTCTCAAAGATCGATCTTAGGTCAGGTTATCATCAGTTGAAGGTAAGGGAGGAAGACGTACCAAAGACCGCGTTTCGCACGCGTTATGGGCATTATGAGTTTCTCGTGATGTCCTTCGGATTGACTAACGCTCCGGCAGCGTTCATGGATTTGATGAATAGAGTATGTCGATCAATGTTGGATCGATCGGTGATAGTTTTTATAGACGACATACTAGTATATTCGAAAAGCGAGGGTGATCACCACTGTCACCTAAGAGAAGTACTGGAGGTGCTGAAGAAGGAAAAGTTGTATGCAAAATTCTCCAAATGCGCGTTTTGGCTTAGGGAAGTCCAATTCCTAGGTCATGTGATAAACCCAAACGGCATCATGGTGGATCCTGCAAAGATAGAGACAGTAAAAGAATGGAACATCCCAAAGACACCAACAGAGATACGAAGTTTTCTGGGATTGGCAGGCTACTATAGAAGGTTCATTCAAGATTTCTCAAGGATAGCCTCGCCATTAACTAAACTGACACGGAAGGAAGTGAAATATGAATGGGGTCAAACCCAAAATAACGCGTTCGAGGAACTAAAGACACGATTGACACACGCTCCAGTCTTAACACTACCTGAGGGAAATGAAGACTTGGTAGTCTACTCTGACGCTTCAGGTCAGGGATTAGGGTGCGTACTTATGCAACGAGGGAAGGTAATTGCTTATGCATCGCGACAACTAAAGATTCACGAGGTTAACTACCCAACCCATGATCTAGAGTTAGCAGCAGTGGTTTTCGCGTTGAAAATATGGAGGCACTACTTGTATGGAGTTAAATGCACCATCTACTCCGATCACAAAAGCTTGAAATACTTTTTCGAACAAAAGGAACTAAACATGAGGCAAAGAAGATGGTTAGAGCTACTGAAAGATTATGACTGTGAAATATTGTACCATCCAGGCAAGGCAAACGTAGTAGCTGACGCCTTGAGTAGAAAGGAAGAATCGGCACCTATCCGGATCAAAGCGTGTCAGCTGATTATAACACCAGATTTGATGGGAGAAATAACAAAGGCTCAAGATGAAGCTCTGTTAGAAAGAAATGTGAAACGGGAAAGAATAGTAGGACAACAAGGGAACTTAAGTGCAAATACATACGGTGTACGAACCAGGTTTGGCCGGATGTGGATACCTAAGATTGGCGAACTTAGAGCCAAAATACTCGATGAGGCCCATAAGTCTCGCTATTCTATCCACCCCGGGGCAAACAAAATGTATCAAGACTTGAAGAAAGAGTACTGGTGGCCTGGCATGAAGAATGATGTGACTGAATACGTGAACAAGTGCTTAACGTGTTCACTAGTTAAGGCCGAGCACCAGAAGCCATGTGGTAAGATGCAACCTTTACCTATACCGGAATGGAAATGGGAAGAGATCACAATGGACTTCATTACCAAGCTACCGCGAACAGCTAAAGGCAATGATACCATTTGGGTGATCGTCGACCGCTTGACAAAGAGTGCTCACTTCTTGCCAATACGTGAGACTTCTTCGTCCGAAAAACTAGCAGAAGTATTTATCAAAGAAATTGTGAGCAGACATGGTATGCCGCTGTCGATTGTGTCCGACAGGGATACTAGATTCACGTCAAGGTTTTGGAAGAAATTCAATGAAGCGATGGGCACTAGATTGAACATCAGCACCGCTTACCATCCTCAAACCGATGGTCAATCTGAAAGGACCATTCAGACCTTGGAGGACATGCTCCGGGCCTGTATCATTGACTTCGGGGGAAGCTGGGACAGCCATCTACCATTGGCAGAATTTTCATATAACAACAGCTATCACTCAACTATTGGCATGCCGCCATTCGAAATGTTGTATGGGAGGAGATGTAGGACCCCGGTTTGTTGGGGGGAAATTGGGCAGAAAGATTTTGCAAGTCTCGAAGTGGTCAAAGCTACTTCCGAGAAATTTGACCAAATCAAAGCTCGAATGAAAGCCGCAAAAGACAGACAGAAATCATACGCGGATAAGAGAAGAAGGGATTTAGAGTTTCAAGTGGGGGGCATGGTACTGTTAAAGGTATCACCATGGAAAGGAATCATCCGATTCAGAAAGCGTGGCAAACTAAGTCCAAGGTTTGTCGGACCTTTCAAGATTTTAGCAAGAGTGGGTCAAGTTGCTTACAGACTCGACTTACCCGTTGAGCTTAGTGGAATACACCCTACGTTTCACGTGTCACACTTACGCAAGTGCCTAGCTGACGACACAGCTCACATACCTTACGACGAGATCGAAGTGGATAACAGTCTAAATTATATAGAGGAACCGATAGCCATTCTTGACCGAGCTGAGAAACGACTACGCAATAAGTCGATATCGTTAGTCAAGATACAATGGAAGCACAGAAAAGGGTCGGAAGCTACGTGGGAAAAAGAAGACGAGATGAGGGGACTGTACCCTCAATTATTTAACGTATAAGCAGTTTCGAGGACGAAACCTCTTTAAGGAGGGTAGACTTGTAACATCCCAAAAATAATAAAACGAATAAAAAATAGCGAGACCGGTGTTTTAGCCAGAGTATTTAAACAAAGGGAACGGGCTTGGGCTCGGCCTCAATGGGCCGAGGGAAGCCCAGTCGCATAAGAGGCAAGGCAGCCCCTCTTCCCTGCTCATTTCCCCACTCACGCAACTTTTAGAGAGAGAAAGGAGAGCTCGGGTCTAGAGAGAGAAAGTGACGGATCAACTCGGGAATTCAAGAGGACGTTGCTGCTGTGCTCGTGATCATATCCTCTGAATCAGAAATCCAATCCAGGTAACAATTCGATCACATTATGAGTTTTTGCTCGTTTTGGGAGTTTTCGGGTTTTGGCTAAAAAGATAGCGATTTTGCGGATGAAACATGAAAATGAGCTTAGATATAGCATCTAGAATGAAAACCCAACGTTTTGATCTTGGAAAACCGAGATATCGACTCGAATCAGACCTGCATGCAAAACTTCAGATTTTTGGAAATGGCGATCTGTGCAGACCCATCGAAACTACCTAGTTTCGATACATGCAGACCCATCGAAACTACTCTAGTTTCGATAGTCATGTTTGACTCGAAACTATCTAGTTTCGATAGCAGCCAATGACTCGAAACTACCATAGTTTCGATAGGAACTCAGGACTCGAAACTACCTAGTTTCGAGTGTCACCTTGAACCTAAACTAAGATTTTTCATAAGTTAATGACTCGAAACTGCCATAGTTTCGATAGAAGGATTATGACTCGAAACTACCTAGTTTCGAGTGTAAGACCATAGCTCGAAACTACCATAGTTTCGATGCGACCCACCTCTCGAAACTACTGAGTTCAAGCATAGTAATGTCTAGTGTCATCTAGGAGCACCATCTTATGTGTATGACTTTATTATACAGATCGTGAGTGACATTAGTGAAGCCCAGTAGCCAGCTTAGTGTATTACAGAAACTACTCATCAGGTGAGTTCTATGTGCCCCTTTTTATGTTATGTGCAAATGTTTTCAAATGTTTTGGGGCTGAAGTGTATACACTAAGTGAATAAAGTTTATGAATGTTAATGTGATCATATGTGTTATACAAGTATATATATATATACCTATACACGAAAGAGAAATTATGAATAAAGAATGAAAAGCATGATTATAAAGAATGAATGAAAGTATAACACAAAATGAAAGAATGAAATCTTGCTTTATATCCATGTATATATTGCTTGCAAAGAATGAATTGAATGAATGTCATAACATATAAGAATGAAATCTTGCTTTATATCCATGTATATATTGCTTGCAAAGTACAGAAAATGTTATGGACGCTTCGATGATAACGGCTACTTCGGTAGACGGACGACCATGTGACTATTTTACAACCGGGACAAGTGCGTTCCTTCATCAGCTAGGACGTACGAATGCCATTAAAGGACGGTCGAAGCAATTGGCATATTATAGTAGAACGGTTGTATAAATAATAGTCGCATGGGAAACGGCTGCCTTAGGGCAGACGGGCGAATATGACGGACTACGACGGTAGGACGGTTAAGGCGGACGGCCGAAGGTTGGCCGGACGGAAAAGTTAAGGCGGACGGTTTCTAGGACCGGACGAGTAAAAGGGCTACGACGGTAGCTTAAGGGCGTATGTCTTTGTGACATACGCAGTAAAAGACGGGTTGATCACTCTTATAGAGTATGACCCATGAATGTAAAGAAAGAAAGAAAAAAGGGTGAATGCACATATATATATATATATGTATGAAATCACAAAAATACAGAAAAAGAAAATACAGAAAAGAAAGATGAAAGAAAGGCAAAAGTTATGAATACGTATTTATATGAATGATTATACAGTAATGCACACTTATACCTATAAAGAAAAGAATGTTTACAGTAAATTGCATTAAACTAGAACTCACCAGCGTTAGCTGACTTTTAGTATACATTTCAGGTAACAAAGGAAAAGGCCGTGCGAAGGCGTGAAGGTTACCCGGCACAAGACTGACATCCCACTTTTGTTTCTTAAGAATATGATGTGTTTTCTTTTAACTGTTAAGACTTCCGCTGTTATGTAATGAAATTGAATGATGAATGTTTTAATTTAATTTAAGTTCAGTATTTATGACTATGTTTATGAGTAAATCCAACAAGTGAGGTTATCCGGGAAACGGGCCTTACATTTGGGGATCAAATCCGTCGAAGAAGAGGGAAGAACACCCTCTTTTGACTTTCTGGAGTCAACTCCGGTTGGGGGGTTGGGGGAAGAGGTTTCCGGAATTGCAATTTAGTCCCTGATGTTCTAAGGTTTTATTATTTCCTGCATAACTTTAGGTTTTAAGTTAAGTTAAGTTTCAGGATTTCCAGATCAAACCCTAACTTTTATAAAGTATAAAAATTTGTAACTCTATAAATTTATATAACCCAAATACCTTATTTAGTTATAATGATAATGTTAAAATGTAATAAGACTTATTTTAATTAAAATCATAATTCAAATTGAAGTAATTGTTTTTAATAAATTTATATAAATTAGATGGTTAATTCCTATTTCCTTGAATGAATTTATTAAATGATCAATATCATCTATTAATTATAATTTTTATATTTTTGAAGTTTGTAATTACATGTATTAAGTAGGTTTTGAAATAATTATGTACATTTATTTAGTAGAATAGAAATAAACATTTATCTACTTATCATTTTGTAATGATGGTATTAAATGTATGCATATAAAAGATATTAAATAATTTATTGAAATGTATAAATGTATCTATTAAAATAAATGAGTAAGGTCGGAATTTCTTGGGGATTACAAAATCCTACTGTTGTAATCCACGCGTGGTATGGAAGAACAACTTAGGGCTGAAGTTGGAGATAGCCTACTTACAAGTCCATTCGAGGCATTGTATGGACGGAAATGACGATCTCCTATCTGTTGGGCTGAAGTTGGAGATAGCCTACTTACAAGTCCCGAACTTGTATTCGAAACTTCTGAAAAGATCATGCAAATTAGAAACCGTATGGCGGCAGATCGTGATCGCCAAAAGAGCTATGCCGACAAACGTCGCAAGCCGTTAGAATTTCTACTAGGTGTCATGTTTCTACTCAAAGTCTCACCTTGGAAAGGTGTGATTCGCTTCGGGAAACGAGGCAAGTTGAATCCTCGTTATGTTGGACCGTTCAAAATAGTGAAGAGAATTGGCCCAGTAGCGTATCAACTCTACCTACATGAAGGACTTGGTGGTGTACACGATGTCTTTCATGTCTCGAGCCTGAAGAAATGTCTAGCAGACGAGACACTCGTTGTTCCTCTTGAGGAACTACACATATATGAACAATTGCGCTTCATTGAAGAACCGGCAGAAATCATGAATAAGGAAGTCAAAACGCTCAAACGCAGTAAAATGTCTATTGCCAGAGTTCGTCAGAACTCGAAACACGGACCAAAATTCACATGGGAGCGTGAGGATCAGATGAAGCGCAACTTTCCTCATCTGTTCCAGCACTTCATGACAATCACTTAAGGTACTATTCTAATTTTCAGGACGAAAATTCTTTCAACTAGGGGATGATGTGACATCCATAATTTTTTTTTATCTATCTTAATTGTCACACCCCGACCGATGGCGGAATCATCGAGGCGGACAATGTGATGATTGTTCAAAAGCTCATGATAACTAAAGGTTGCATATTTCATTAATTTAATTTAAAGACAACAAGTTCCAAACACAATACATTTCAAATAACCTAGTCTAGTCCAAAACATTAATTTATTTAACTAGGTCCATAGTTCCTAAGTGGAGAGATCCTCGGCAAGCAGTCACATATCCAAACCTGAAACATTATTTAAATCAAGTGTCAACTAAAAAGTTGGTGAGTACATAGGTTTAGTAAATCCAGTAAATAGTAGTGTAAATCGTTTTGCAACTCATTGTTTATCTTGTTAAACATAGCATAGGATGTAACATTTATTTAAATCACAATTCAAACCGAGTTTGACGCGCTTGAACAGAGCACAACAGCTAAGTCCGGTATGCTTGAATATAGTTACCCACTATATCCGGTATGATTGAATATAACACGCGGTTATATCCGAGTATGCAGTAATAAACACCCTAACCGGGTGGGCTGGTCAGGCACAATAGATCTATCAATATTACAGTTGGTTGTCTTGTGTTTAAATGTATGTACATCCAAAGAATAAACATATAGTCTCATGTATAACACGTACAAACAATGTGAGTAGCATGTATAATGTTTCACCCCAAAACGTATAAAAATGTAAAAATAGGGGCTATGTAACTCACCTTGCAAGCGGGTATTTTTCCACGCGTGTAGGTGATAAGTATGTGGAAGCCTAAGCACGTTGATACCCTATGTAGACAAATGGGTATTATTGTATGCGTATAGGTGTGTATTTGTATTTAAATGTATATAGGCTTTAATATAACTTTAACTTATAAGGATATATATATATATATATATATTGTTTTAAACAAGTATTATTATATTTAATGTATTTATATAATAACAATTAAAAGAAAAGTCTTTATTTGACAAATTTTATTTAAACAAGTTTATTAAAAATATTGCTAGGTTCATATATATATAGAAAATGAGACATTTTATATATTATATGTATGTTAATAAATTTATAAATATGTTACAAGATTTATAAAAATATAGGACATTTTATATATTAAATGTATTTTTAAAAAGTTTATAAATATGTTACAAGATTTATAAAAATATAGGACATTTAAATGTATTTTAATAAGTTTATGAAAATGTTACAAGATTTATAGAAATATAGGACATTTTATATAAGTTTATAAAAATATTAAAAATATAGGACATTTTATATATTAAAGGTATTTTAAAAAGTTTATAAATATGTTACAAGATTTATAAAAATATAGGACATTTAAATGTATTTTAATAAGTTTATGAAAATGTTACAAGATTTATAGAAATATAGGACATTTTATATAAGTTTATAAAAATATTACAAGATTTGTAAAAATATAGGACATTTTATATATTAAGGGTATTTTAATAAGTTTATAAAAATATTATAAAAAAATGGGATGGTTTATTAAAAATGCAATTTAATCGATTTTAAATTAAACGATCGAGTAAACCGAATCGTTTTAGTATTTATTGTATAAAAAAATATTAAAATAAATTAGGATAATTAAATAAAATAAATAAATGAAAAACAGAAATAAAAAAAAAATGGGCCGAAGGCCAACCGGTTTCGAACCCGCGACCTGCGCCTTAGACACACACACGCATAACCAGCCGGGCTACTGCCCATCGCTGGTTATGTGTGTATTGCTTAATTGATATACACACATCTAAACTGGTCGCTGGTTCTCGGTAATCCGGCAAACCATGTCCGAGGACTTGGGTTTGCCCGGAAACTGTCGTGCGAATGATTTGATTTCACTTCGAATCGTTTACCTGGGATAAGTAGAAGACAAGGGAACCGAATTGAGGCTCGAATCAGGTTGCAACAGGTCTGGACGGCAACGCTTTTGTTCAAAAATACCAAGATCTTGAAATCCCAGAATTTGAAATGGATTGAGTCCTATAATCTGGTCACAGCTTCGTCTGAGGATGGCGAAGGCGATGGAAGTCTCAATTTGGAGTGTGAGTGGGTGGAAGGGGGTGGGCAAGCTCGAACAGGTCTGGTAAGGGCCATTTATAGCCGAGCCCAATCCTTATAATGAAACATGTAATTGAGTGTGTCAGGACATTCGTCTGGACGAGACGAAGCTAACGAGATCACTTGCAGGCGTGGAGGTTGACTGTCGGGGCCGTATTAGAGGTGTGAACTTTCGGCTATGAACACAATCAGACGATTGGGATGATGGGGAGACAAATTGGTCGAGGGGTTTTGATCGCATGGGGGAGACGAAGTCGGGGATGCTTTTGTCGGGTGTTGAGGTGCAGGGAAACATCCTTGTCGCGGGGGTCGCCGGAGAAAAGCTCGGACCGCCGGACAATGGGGGAAGGGGGCGACCGGGAAATACGAATTGGGTATTGGCAAAACTGGTCCCTGAAGTTTGATCTTGTTTTAATTTAGTCCTTGAATTAATTACGGATGAATCCCCGTGGTTTCATTTGACCAGAAACAGCCCCTCAACGATTTTAAATTTTAAATCCTTTTAGTTTGGTTAATTACAATATAACCCCTGAACTTTTATTTAAATAATTAATTAGATTTCTTTTTTTCAATTTCAATTAATTTATTTTATACTTATATATTTTATAAATCCACTTTCTTTAATAAAACTAATCTTTTTTTTTAAATAATTATCTTTTTGAAATAATGCATTAAGTTATTTATTTAAATCATTAAGTTTATTTAACTTAAATTCTTTTAAACTAAAATGAAATTTAAGTTTATAAGATTTATAAAACTTATGTTTTTATTTAAAAATCCATCTTTTTAAATGGTTAGTTTAATAAAATTGAAAACCATCGATTTATTTATATAAATTATTTAATTTAATAACATAATTTACATAGTTTATAACCTTAAAATATTTTTAAAATTTACTTTAAAAATACATAAATTGTACGCCAATTTGTATAAATTTGATTAAATATACGTGTATATGATTTGAAATAGAATGTTAATATTTATGTGACAATTATTACAACAAAAATTTTGAAAGGTCACAGTCTCCCCAAGTTGAAGAAATTTCGTCCCGAAATTCGATTAGCGAAGGTTATAGAAGCGGGAAAGAGATGTCAAAAGGTTTAGGATGGAATTACTTCACAAGAGAAATATTCAGCGGGGAAATATCGTATGATGACGGATGACGATGCTAATTCGAGTCGAGTTTTCAACTAATTGCTCTAATAGTATAAGGAGATTTATGCATACCATTGCTCATACAACGCATGAATGTAAACTACTAGAACTCAGATTTAACAATATTGGTGCCAATCACTTTGTGACATGGCATTTTCCTTTAAAACTCCATCTCACGGGTGTTCATATTTTCAAGTTTTGCAAAAACATTTTCTAAAATCCGGTCCTCCTCTTAGTACTTATGCACGGTTTATACTCGTTATATCAAGTGGGTTTATGTATAGGGTGTACCAGCGGCTAACCCACCACCCCTTTGATATACCGGGGATTCCCCGTGCATAATTACTAGGATTTAGAACTTCAACAATTCAAGTAGACTTTAACAGAGCTAGCAAGTTGTATGACTAAATTTAAACATAATAGATTTGTTTCGCGAAAGTATAGGAATGAGATAGCTGTTATATGCAATCACGGATTTTAGAATTTATAGCAATGGATTTCCCATCCGCTATTACCATGATATACGAGTTATCAAAATTGGTTGGTTGTTTAGCAAATAGATGGTTAAGAGCAAGAGACACAATTTTGAATATTGAATAAAACGGATGTATAAAGATAGAGAACAAGGGACGTACCGTTGACAGTGTCGTCATTGGCCGGAGTCTTGTTAGTATTTATATTAAAGGCTCGTCCACGAGGACCACCTTGATTTTGAAGTCTTGGACATTGGTTCCGAAAGTGGTTTGGGTCTCCACATTCGTAACAGGCCCGTCCATAGGTGATAGCGAGAGGCATTGGATGATTGCCTTGAGTAGCTTGATTAACGATAGTGCGAGCACGGCAAGTAGTAACAACGTGTCCATAGCGTCCACATTTTGAGCATAGACGGCATGCAGCATGCGGGGCGTGGTGATACTTGCAAGTAGGGCATTGGGGAAATGAACCTACATAGTTTCTCGGAATTTGACCCGCAGGAGTAACTTGGGTCACAGGTACGGCAGGAATGATGGCCGCAAAGTTTTGGGCCTTACGCTTCCTATCATGACGGGAAGATTCGGGCTCTTTGTCTTTGTCGGACACGGAAGTAGCAGCTTTGTCGACCACTTTCTTGGTACCCTTCCTAGATAAGGTACTTGCTTTGACATGATTGTCAGTCAACACAGCAGACAAACGGATAGCGTCTTCGAGAGTGGAGGGATTACTTCCCAATACGGTGTCTTGGAGCGGCATAGGCAGTCCACCTATGTATTTCTCAATTCCCCGCGCTAAGGGAGTAACCATGAGAGGCACGAGCAGACTTAGTTCTTGAAAACGAGTGGTGTAAGCTAAATTCTCTCCGCTATCTTGGGTGAGATCCCAAAATTCAGCTTCGAGCTTCCTCATTTCGTTGCGAGGACAGAACTCGTCAGTCATAAGTCGTTTCATTTCGTCCCAAGACAAGGACATAGTGGATTCGTTGCCTCGAGTACGTTTCTTACCGTTCCACCAGGTGAGTGCTCGTTTTTGGAAGACGCTGGAAGCATAACGGACTTTGAGGTTGTCGGGACAATCGATGTTTAGAAAGGTACTCTCCATACTTTCAAACCATTGAAGAAGGCCAGTAGCACCCTCCGTCCCGAAGAATTTGGTGGGGTTGCAAGAATTGAAATGCTTGAATGTGCAGTATGGTGGGTATGCACCATTCCCTTGCGTATTAGACCCATTACCATTGTTGTTAGCTTGGATCATTTGGCCTACTAGTTGAGTAAGTAGTGCAGCAAGGTCAACGTTGGAGTTGCTAGAGTTAGTATGTCGAGGAGGCATTCCAACACCATAAGAAAAGACAATGATATTTTAGATACGATGGATATATATGAGTTATAGCGGGAAATAATGTAAGCAGAAAAACGGGATTCATCATGACGCGTGCCAGTGCATGTGTATTTATTCTAGGTTGATGGGGGAAAACTAAGTCATCTATTCCGGATAGAACATGATGTTATAGATCATTATTCGCGTAATAGGAATTGCCGGGACTTGCATGCACTACAAATTGTTATTACGTGTGCACCCGTAATAATGATTTGTTTTGCATGTTCGTCTAGTTTTTCCTATTTTGCTATAATGTCCCCAGATTTTGAGTTTAAGTTCGGATCGTATCCTTGCGAATACATTGACTTATCAACGTTAAATAATTCCTCAAAACTTTCAAAGAGACATGCTTTAGCCTATAGGTAAACACTCACGTCAGGAATTCCCAGGAAAGCATACGGGTCCGTTTATTTGGATTTATACGAAATGCTTTCCTAGACAGAAAACCCAATGTACAGGTGTCACCCTTCCAGATTGCACGTGTCCTTTACTGGTTTCAAGAAATTAAGTCGTTGACGAGATTTTAAGATTTTAGTAGAATTGAGAGTTTATGTGTATAAAATGTGTAGAAATGTTGCAATTTATATGGATGAGGAGAGAGTATGGACAAGGATTTGTAGTGTATTTGTTTGCATAAGTGTGTTGATCAAATGTGTATGTAAAGTATGTATCATGTATCAAAGTCTTGTATGTATGTGTATAAGTCTCATGTACCAAACTTGGGAAAATTCAAATAATACCTAACTACAAATAATTCACATAGCAATTAATCATTTAGCACATAACACATAAAAGGGAGTCCTAGGGTTATAGTCTAGGTCATTGTGTCTAATAACCTAATTCCCTATAACCATGGCTCTGATACCAATCTGTCACACCCCGACCGATGGCGGAATCATCGAGGCGGACAATGTGATGATTGTTCAAAAGCTCATGATAACTAAAGGTTGCATATTTCATTAATTTAATTTAAAGACAACAAGTTCCAAACACAATACATTTCAAATAACCTAGTCTAGTCCAAAACATTAATTTATTTAACTAGGTCCATAGTTCCTAAGTGGAGAGATCCTCGGCAAGCAGTCACATATCCAAACCTGAAACATTATTTAAATCAAGTGTCAACTAAAAAGTTGGTGAGTACATAGGTTTAGTAAATCCAGTAAATAGTAGTGTAAATCGTTTTGCAACTCATTGTTTATCTTGTTAAACATAGCATAGGATGTAACATTTATTTAAAGTACAATTCAAACCGAGTTTGACGCGCTTGAACAGAGCACAACAGCTAAGTCCGGTATGCTTGAATATAGTTACCCACTATATCCGGTATGATTGAATATAACACGCGGTTATATCCGAGTATGCAGTAATAAACACCCTAACCGGGTGGGCTGGTCAGGCACAATAGATCTATCAATATTACAGTTGGTTGTCTTGTGTTTAAATGTATGTACATCCAAAGAATAAACATATAGTCTCATGTATAACACGTACAAACAATGTGAGTAGCATGTATAATGTTTCACCCCAAAACGTATAAAAATGTAAAAATAGGGGCTATGTAACTCACCTTGCAAGCGGGTATTTTTCCACGCGTGTAGGTGATAAGTATGTGGAAGCCTAAGCACGTTGATACCCTATGTAGACAAATGGGTATTATTGTATGCGTATAGGTGTGTATTTGTATTTAAATGTATATAGGCTTTAATATAACTTTAACTTATAAGGATATATATATATATATATTGTTTTAAACAAGTATTATTATATTTAATGTATTTATATAATAACAATTAAAAGAAAAGTCTTTATTTGACAAATTTTATTTAAACAAGTTTATTAAAAATATTGCTAGGTTCATATATATATAGAAAATGAGACATTTTATATATTATATGTATGTTAATAAATTTATAAATATGTTACAAGATTTATAAAAATATAGGACATTTTATATATTAAATGTATTTTTAAAAAGTTTATAAATATGTTACAAGATTTATAAAAATATAGGACATTTAAATGTATTTTAATAAGTTTATGAAAATGTTACAAGATTTATAGAAATATAGGACATTTTATATAAGTTTATAAAAATATTAAAAATATAGGACATTTTATATATTAAAGGTATTTTAAAAAGTTTATAAATATGTTACAAGATTTATAAAAATATAGGACATTTAAATGTATTTTAATAAGTTTATGAAAATGTTACAAGATTTATAGAAATATAGGACATTTTATATAAGTTTATAAAAATATTACAAGATTTGTAAAAATATAGGACATTTTATATATTAAGGGTATTTTAATAAGTTTATAAAAATATTATAAAAAAATGGGATGGTTTATTAAAAATGCAATTTAATCGATTTTAAATTAAACGATCGAGTAAACCGAATCGTTTTAGTATTTATTGTATAAAAAAGTATTAAAATAAATTAGGATAATTAAATAAAATAAATAAATGAAAAACAGAAATAAAAAAAAAATGGGCCGAAGGCCAACCGGTTTCGAACCCGCGACCTGCGCCTTAGACACACACACGCATAACCAGCCGGGCTACTGCCCATCGCTGGTTATGTGTGTATTGCTTAATTGATATACACACATCTAAACTGGTCGCTGGTTCTCGGTAATCCGGCAAACCATGTCCGAGGACTTGGGTTTGCCCGGAAACTGTCGTGCGAATGATTTGATTTCACTTCGAATCGTTTACCTGGGATAAGTAGAAGACAAGGGAACCGAATTGAGGCTCGAATCAGGTTGCAACAGGTCTGGACGGCAACGCTTTTGTTCAAAAATACCAAGATCTTGAAATCCCAGAATTTGAAATGGATTGAGTCCTATAATCTGGTCACAGCTTCGTCTGAGGATGGCGAAGGCGATGGAAGTCTCAATTTGGAGTGTGAGTGGGTGGAAGGGGGTGGGCAAGCTCGAACAGGTCTGGTAAGGGCCATTTATAGCCGAGCCCAATCCTTATAATGAAACATGTAATTGAGTGTGTCAGGACATTCGTCTGGACGAGACGAAGCTAACGAGATCACTTGCAGGCGTGGAGGTTGACTGTCGGGGCCGTATTAGAGGTGTGAACTTTCGGCTATGAACACAATCAGACGATTGGGATGATGGGGAGACAAATTGGTCGAGGGGTTTTGATCGCATGGGGGAGACGAAGTCGGGGATGCTTTTGTCGGGTGTTGAGGTGCAGGGAAACATCCTTGTCGCGGGGGTCGCCGGAGAAAAGCTCGGACCGCCGGACAATGGGGGAAGGGGGCGACCGGGAAATACGAATTGGGTATTGGCAAAACTGGTCCCTGAAGTTTGATCTTGTTTTAATTTAGTCCTTGAATTAATTACGGATGAATCCCCGTGGTTTCATTTGACCAGAAACAGCCCCTCAACGATTTTAAATTTTAAATCCTTTTAGTTTGGTTAATTACAATATAACCCCTGAACTTTTATTTAAATAATTAATTAGATTTCTTTTTTTCAATTTCAATTAATTTATTTTATACTTATATATTTTATAAATCCACTTTCTTTAATAAAACTAATCTTTTTTTTTTAAATAATTATCTTTTTGAAATAATGCATTAAGTTATTTATTTAAATCATTAAGTTTATTTAACTTAAATTCTTTTAAACTAAAATGAAATTTAAGTTTATAAGATTTATAAAACTTATGTTTTTATTTAAAAATCCATCTTTTTAAATGGTTAGTTTAATAAAATTGAAAACCATCGATTTATTTATATAAATTATTTAATTTAATAACATAATTTACATAGTTTATAACCTTAAAATATTTTTAAAATTTACTTTAAAAATACATAAATTGTACGCCAATTTGTATAAATTTGATTAAATATACGTGTATATGATTTGAAATAGAATGTTAATATTTATGTGACAATTATTACAACAAAAATTTTGAAAGGTCACATTAATTTTCGGGACGAAAATTCTTTCAACTAGGGGATGATGTGACATCCGGCAATTTAGGGTTAACCCCGTTAACTAAACTCGGTTAAATCCTAACCTAGTAACTCAAATCTCAAACCTTAGGGACTGATTCAGTCAATATCTAAACTAAACCTTCAGGGACTAAGCCAAAATGTATCTAAACTAAAGTGGTTGACCCTGAAAAGTCAAAATCGAGAGTTTAAGGTGCTGTTGACTTTCCAAAGTCAAACCTAACCTTCAATTGAGTTCGACTCCTGTAATTCGACTTTCATTCTGGTAATTCCTTACACCCTTAGCTTCGTTTCATTACCTAGATCAAAAGCCCTATCATAAATATGGCTTAAAACATCGGATCGATCACAAACCCAATTCTAGGGTTCATCGCAAACCGGTTTGGTCGAACCCCAATCTAAACACGTTTACAATTCAATTAATTCACCTGGTTAGAATCGTAATCTCATATCCTTTGACAGCCCCATGTTAATTGTATCATACAACATCGATCTGTTCATGATCCATAAACCTAGGTTTTGTTCATAATCGAATTGGGGGTTTTGATCCTAGACTCAACCATAATTCAATTAAACTATACGGTTTGACTCGCAACCCAATCAAAATCCCTATGAATCTAACACCTTTCAATATCAGAACCGGTCAAATCGAATTCGTGTTCTTAATTCGACACTTTAATCTGAAAACAAACGATTCTAGACACGATGTTTTTGCAATTAATCATAACCACAGGTTCGTTATGAACCGACTAACAAAATCCATTTGATATTTCAATTGTTCGCGACCGGATTTGATGATTTTGGGTCGGGATTTGATCGCTGGTGCGCGGGGGGGGGGGGGGGGGGGAGAACACCAGGGACGTTGTGTCAAAACTCCACTAGTCCGAGTCTTGATGCAATTGCCTTAGCAGGCGGAGTGGTTAGATCAGTGTACTATTGGGGGAGAGACCCGGGTTCGAGTCTCTCCACCCGTTTTTCTTACTAAATCATTTTTAAACTATTATTTTTAATATAAAACCTATCCCAATATTATTATATTTATATAGTAGTATGTTTTAGCACCGGGAAAATACCCGTAGGCTCGGGTCTGAGTTTATAACCCATTTTCATATTATTTTCCCCACTTTTAAAAATAATATATTTATATAATTTTCAACCCATGACTCCGATTTAAAAATAATATATTTATATATTATTTTCACCACGTTTATAAACTTCGTGTAACGTTTCAAACTATTAAATAATATAATTATTTATATTATTTACCCTCGGTTATATCCTCGAATAAAAATAATATACTTATTATTTTTGCCACACAAATGATTATTTTAATACAATGAACTTAAAAATAATATAGTGATTTATATTATTTTCCTAGGCCATTATTAAATGGTACAAACGTACGAATATATTTATATATTAATACTATTCGTAATTAGAGACGTACGACACGAACCACATTTAACTTAATTAATAAATTAAGAAATCCGTGTTCCCGTGGACAAGTTCGTCTACTCGTTAATCCTAGGAATGTTTTAGGACGTTCAAATCTTCCGTGTCGTCGTCACAAATGTCCCATTGCATCCCTAACTATTATGCTTAAAATTCTATGGCATACGTGAACCGTTCACAAGCAAACTCTCGTGTTTTCTACTTGCATTTTTGTGAGGAGCTATCCTCTACTCGTATGCAACTCAGGTGAGTTTCACGGCCCTTTTTTACTTGTTTTACTATTTGGGGGGAAACATGCTTACACACAAACATATTTTACTTTTTTTCCTGTTGAGGAGAAACATGCATATACACAAACATCATTTTACTTGTTTTCCCGTTGGGGAGAAACATGCATACGAACAGGCATCCGTTACTTGTCTCCCAGCCAGGGAGAGACATACACACGGACATGGATCACATAGTATTTCATTACCACTTGTGTACCTAAGTGCAAACATAACATGCAAAGTCCTTACACACACGGACCGTTAATATATGGAGTATAGCGAGGAAATTTGAGTAGTACTACTGGGTTTGACAAACCACACCCGGGTTAGTCGCGTTAACTTGATTGGAGGTCTAACGGGTGTAAATTGTCCTAAACACTTGCCATTTGTTGATGTTAGCAATGGCGGAAGGCACCCAAACACAAACAGTCAGCTTCGGTTGCGAACGCTTCGAGTAACTTGTACATTGCCTAGCTAGAAATAGGTGTGACTTACGTATGTGGATCCAGCAACACTCAAACAGTTTATTTACATACAAACATGTGAACTCACCAACCTCGTGTTGACACTTTTTCTTACATGTTTCTCAGGTCGCTTTGGCACAGGTTGCATACTTAGGACATGCATGGAGTCCTACTGTCATATCATTCATTTCAAACATTTTAAACAATGTTACTTATTTACATTAGTTGACGCTTGTTGCGTGTAATTACTTTTGATTTCATTCTAACGTTTACGCTTCCGCATTTAACTTTGAACTTTTATGTTTTGACATTTTAAGTCCTATATAGTGTCGTTTGATGTAACTAATGACTGAGATCCTGGTTTGTCACACGTCAAACGGTAAAACACCGTTAGTGGAATTTGGGGGTGTGACACAACACATTAGCATTTACCATGACTCATTGACTAAATATGAACCTCGTACATATTCTCATGACTACACACCCTAGATATGCTCATAAAATGCCTAAACTCTTTTCCCGACTCATCCCGAATAACTCATAGTACGACACACTAATAATCCCAATTCCAAATGACTCATAGTAAGCCACCACCAGTTGTTCCTCAACATCCTCATCGTCATCGAGTACCACCTTCATCTGAAACAAAATCGTAACCTCTATCTCTCATGCAAACTGAGCACTTAAATGGAACAAGAATAAGAACGAGGGTTACCTGATGGCGTTGCGGAGATTGCCCGGCCAAGTTACCACCGTCGCACCGCCCCGTTGTCGGATCTTTTTCCTCTAGCGACTCTCCTTGCCGTCGCACACCTAGGGTCACAAATGGCCATAGGGTTTGCGTAAATGTGGTTTATAAGCCATCCCATGTTTCGCTTTAGGGGCCTCCTGTTTTGTTTAACGCGCTTCCATCTCGAACCCTCTACAAACGACTAACGGTGCCTATTTCGGTAGCTAAACGCACCTCCTTTGATCAACTCTACCCATCATTAGGTTAAATACGGATTCAAGTCGTCCACTAACCCGAACCTTTAGTTTTCGAATTTCCGGGATGCTACATTATTTAAACGAACAAACACACCCCCCCACACACATCTATAGATATTCTATATTTCAAAATTGGTATTCATATTTAAACGAACATAAATGAACGTAAATAAACGATCATATATGAACAAACATAAATGGACGTTTACGAACGTAAATAAACAAACTGGACATGTGAATATGTTCTTTTAATTAAATGAAAAAAAAAATTGTTCATGTTTGTTTGTTTATTAAATAAACGAACTTCTCGTCGAACGGTTCATGAACTGATTCACTGAATGTTCGATTCACTTATAGGGCTAATGTTGTTTGTTGTAGTATCATTCAATAAGTTAAAAGATAGTTTTCGAAAAGGGAAATATGTAAAAGATAGTCTTCAGAAGGGAAAATATATAAAAGAGAGTTTTCAGAATGAAGAGGAAATATGTAAAAACCCCTTAGTAAAAATAAGTGTAAATTAGTCATTTAATAAGTTAATTTTAATGAAACGGATATGTATGTAATATATTTGTTTTAAAAGGAGAAATATGTAATTAATGATAGCAAGGAGAAACATGTAAATGTATTTTTATTATTAATAAAGGTATATTTGTTTTTTCACAAAATTTTAACAAAAAAATTGGATAGTGTTAGAGACTTGGAGTTGATTGCGACAATTAACAGACCACGAGAACTCAAAAAGTGAAACTGAAACTATTGGACTCAAAGCGTTATCTTAAGTAAACCACATGGACTAACATGAAATTTTGTGAATAGATTTAAGTTGTACAACTAACATGAAAAAGGGGTAAACGGATAGGTTTTATAGAACGTCTCAGGTATTATGTATCATTAATCAAGAATATATAAGAATATAATGATGATAATTACAAAGGAAATTTAATCAAATCATATCTTCTAATTATAATAAAGATAATTATAATAAACTCTAACTAATATATTTTATCCAGTAGATTTTATACCAAACGTCGAGCCCCTTAAAATTGTTTTTCGGCTCACATTCCATAAGATATGCAAAGTGAATATCCAGACATAAACTAAGAATCAAAACACAACAAGAAATACTTATAGATTGGACAAAAGACAAAGTAAAACGCGAACACTAGCACTGATCAGCGCGACAATGATCGTTGTATAATGGAGAAGATAAGCCAAGGAAAGCATCCTTGATGTAGATATGAGTTTCAGGTGAATTGAGAGCTATATAACAGTATATCAACTCCTCAATATCGTTCCAGTCTCGAACTTTCACATATCGAATCATCTCTAATATTGATTTTCTTATATCCAGAAGAGGATGTGAAGAGTATTTGACTGCACAATCACTGTCTGCAAAAACTCCATGAACATCCTCTGGCAAACTTGCTGAAAAGCTCACTCTTTCCCTTTGTATCTTCATGCATGAGTTGTTCCTGAGTTAGTTCTTCATGGATGGATTTAATTAATGTAGACTTGGAGATAAGGTTAGGTGGGTGGAATGGACGCTTGTGGTTGGAATATATATAGCATAGATGCAAGGTAAGACATGCATGAATGGGAGCCTTCTTGCGTAATTAATTGAGAGACCAACTATGATCATAAAGGATGTGAAATGTATGTGAGTTTCGTGATACTCAAGGTATCTCTAACTATATCGAATTGTTGTAATAAATGTAGAATGTTTTGTTAAAATGTGGTTTTTTGATGATTGAAGATGGTTATAGGTGACCCGCAAAATAAATTTGGTTTTTAGATGATCCACTTTTAGCACCAGCGGATCTACTTCACATCCGCTCCTAGTACCAGCGGATCTTGACATCCGTCTCTACCACCAGCGGATCTTGACATCCATCTCTACCACTAGCGGATCTCCTTTAACACCGTTAAGTCTCCGTTCCCTCCTTTTTACATCCGTTGGTACCACCAGTGGATCTCCAAAAGTAACTACACTGTCAACAGTAATCTTGCAGGTGATTCTAATGATTCTAAAACAAAAGGTTGTATCAATAGTATGCATCGTATGCATGTGAACTTTTTAATTTTTTTGAATGGTAAAATTCACACTTCTAAATTAAATAGACATATGATTTGAAAGCTAATTGTTAGTCATTTATAATAAAGTAGTTTGGTCATTAGAATCTTACAGGTGATTCTAATGATTCGAATCTCTTGCAGCAAAGACACAAATGTTTTAAAATGAACAAATTTACTTCAACCTACATATAAAATAGTTTGTTTTTACATTTTGTCAGCCATTAAAAAACCAACCTCAAACTATTTCAAAATTTGAATTTCTTTTCATTTTGTAAACCATAAAAAACCAACCTCAAACCCTTTAAAAATGAGTTACGATTTAAATCCTGGTCCAATTATCGGAGATGTTTTGTTTTTACAACGACAACATCGTTCTTATACTTTGTTTACCAAAAAAACCGACCTCCAACCGTTGACCGTTAGACGTGGTGATCAAAAATTTTGGATGTGGTATAATTCTACTCCTATCATTCCGCCAGTTAAAGATTTAATAAATGAGGCGGGTTTCAGTGGAATACTTGATTGTGGGTACCGTAAAATTGACCACGGTTTAATAGAGCCGATGGTAGAGAGGTGGCGTCCAGAGACACACACGTTTCATTTGCCATTTGGTGAAGTTACTGTGACACTACAAGATGTTAACGTGTTGTGGGTTTTACAGATAGAGGGTGATGCAGTTACGGGTGTAGAATGCATTATGAAGGATACGAAACATTTTCATAGAGTTCAGACTATGTTAGGTGTTACAACTCAACCATCAGATTTTAAGGATAACTTCATAAAGTTAAGTTGTATTTTAAATAAGATAGAATCCCCTCTTCCTGATAATCCATCAGAGTTGCAGTGCGTACAACGTGCACGTTGTATCATTTTTTTTATGTGGTGGCACATTATTTTGTGATTCTACCAACAGTTGTGCTTGTCTGATTTATTTAAATGATTTAGAAAATTTATCAGAATGTGACCGATTAAGTTGGGGAAGTGCCTTTTAGCATCTTTATACAGGAATTTATCTAAACCCACCGCAGCCGATGCTAAACACATTGGTGGCCCGATGTACTTATTACAACTATGGGCTTGGACTAGGATACGTTGTATGTCACCTCATATCGAAAGGGAGCTATCATATGATTTTCCATACGGTGCAAAATATGTTAACATACAATTTTATGTATTTTACTTTTACTTTTACAGTTTAATTTATTCTAATAGTTTGTCTAAATTTTTTAAAGGTGACGTGGGCAACAGAGTTACAAGGACGTTGGTTCACACGTGTTGAGAATACACCGGTCTCAACTAAATTCTCTACAGGAGGATGGGGTATATTACAATTCTCAACACTCCGCAATGTTGTTTCTCAACAAAGATATAACACAAGAGGAGTGTTTTAAATAGGAAATAGTTGTTAAACCAGGTGCAGATGTAACACCGGTCCAACAACTATTATGCAGATGTAACACCTATCCAACAATTATCTTGAATGTATAACACCTTAACATCGTTTTTGAAAGTTTAGATATTGAATAGTCTACATTGGATTGGGTTTTAAATGATGTTTTAAAATATTAAGAGTTTGTGGTAGTATTTATAGTAAAAATTATAATAGCATTTCGTCCTTTGTAAAAAAATGAATGACTTCATTTGAAAAACATGAGTCTGCAAGTATACTGTTTCGGACTGTAGCTGGTGGTACACAACATCCGCCGGTATCACCAGCGGATGTCAACATACGCTCGTACGACCAGCGAATGTCAATGTATGTGGGCCCTCTATGGATTAAAATCATTCTTACAATACATATTTATTTATTTTTAGAACGGTAAAAACACATATAAGCTTTCATTATAATATATTAAATTCATTCTTACACTCCTATAAATACAACATACTCCAACTCTCATTTTCACTCTAAAGTTTATACGTTTACTTCTCAAATATGGGTGGAGGGTATCCATTTCTAGCCAACTCTTCACCTCCGGTACAGCCTGCAAACCCTTCTCGTCTAGCTGATGAACCATTGACCTAGACGGATGAGGAGTGAAACTGGGCATTTTATCAGGTCTTTGGCCAACTACAAATTGGGGACGACCACGACCCCAGTCAAATGAGGAGTATGTCCCAGTTCGGATGAGGGGTACGTCCGAAATTCAAAAGAGGGGTACGTCACTGACCCAAAAAAGGAATATGGACCAAATTCAGATGTGAGGTATGTCCCCAACTCAGACGAGGGGTATCTCCCCAACTCAAACGAGGGGTATGTCCCCAACTCAGACGAGGGGTATGTCACTGATCCCGGTGAAGAATACGTGCCTAAGTCTGAAGACGAGGACACAGATGAGGACCGTCCTAGGTACCATGATCCGTGGGAAGACAAACGCTCGTGGCATTCGGATAACTCGTTTGATTCATTTGAGCATCTTTAATTTTTAGTTTATGTAACTTCTAATATTTAAGTTGTCAAATTTTTTATTTTTAGTTAATGTAGTTTTTTTTTAATTTTTAGTTAATGTATTTTTTAATTTTTAGTTTATCTAATTTTTAATTTTCGTTTATTTTAATTTTGAAAAACCATCAAATAAATTAAATAAAAACATGAATACTGTTGATGCAGCCTTTTGTTTCGTTTATTTTTATTTTGAAAAACCATCAAATAAATTAAATAAAAACAAGAATACTATTGATGCAGCCTTTAGAATCATTAGAATCACCTGCAAGAATACTGTTGGTTACTGTAGTTACTTTAAGAGATGGATGTAAAATGGAGGAAACGGAGACTTAACGGTGTTTATGGAGATCCGCCGGTGGTAGAGACGAATGTCAAGATCCACTAGTGGTAGAGATGGATGTCAAGATCCGCTGGTACTAGGAGCGGATGTGAAGTAGATCCGCTGATGCTAGAAGCAGATCACCTAAAAACCAAATTTATTTTGCAGGTCACCTATAACCCATCTTTCATCATAAAAAAACCACATTTTAACAAAAAATTCAATAAATGTAACATCTCTTTAGAAATTCATGAAAGTAAAAACAAAAAATGGAAAATTCCCAAAACATTATATTTTAAAGAGTAAAGTACACGGATGGTCCTTGCGGTTTACCAAAATTTTGGATTTGGTCCATGGTTTTTCAAAAATACACGGATAGTCCATCGGGTTTGCACTTTATAACGCATTTAGTCCCCAAACTTTGCCAAAAGTATATGAATGTGGTTTGCATTTTGTAACGCATTTAGTCTATAACTAGCTTGAACCTTCTAAAACTTTTAGATTTGTTGGCTGGGGACTAAATGTGTTATAAAGTGCAAACCACAGGGACCATCCATGTACTTTTGAAAAGCTAGGGATCAAATCCAACATTTTGGTAAACCACAGGGACCATCCGTGTACTTTACTCTATTTTAAAAGTTCATTTCTGATTAAAAAATGTAAGTTCACTTCTGATTCAATCAGATCTTTATGATTCAAGTTTGTTATATGTTGATCTCTGTTAATTATACACTAGGTTAGAATCTCGTGTATTACACGAGTTAAATAAATATAATGTTATATAATTAGTAAATAAAAAATTACATTTTAAAATACCCGTGTTTTACACGAGTTGAATAAATATAATGTAATCTTTTAACATATACACTCGTCAAAATATGTCTACTTTAACGTGTAAGGCCTCAAACCCGGGAGACCTCACTTGTAGGATTTACTCATTCACAAACAGTTCTTAAACTTGAATATCAAATAACGCAGCGGAAAATACTTCATTAAAACATAACCATTACATTGTTCAACATACGGAAGCGTAAACATGTCTAAACATAACTTAACGAAATCAAAACGTAAAACGATGTCAGTCTTCATAGGCGTCCGGGTAACTCTTCATCGCTAGCCAAGCATCGCCGTCTAACCTCATAACCTGCCTTAACCTGAATGTGCACACTAAAAAGTCAGCTACGCTGGTGAGTTCTAGTTTTTGTTCGATTTAAGAAATGGTTCCTCATTCAATCATTCATTAGGGTTTAACATCATTTATAAGAAAACAGGGCCTTTCGTTCATCATTAAAAACCTTCAAACATTTTTCCTCATCATAAACACATTGAACGGATCATTTGTTTAAAACATTTAACATTCATTTAAGCCATACATTACTATCTAAATCTGTGTTACCATTCGTATCGTCATTTAGTATGGTATTGCCCCTAAGGCTTAACTGCACGAAGACCGACAATACCATACATTCCGTCAATTCCCTTTTGTATTGCCCCCGAGGCTTAACTGCACGAGGACCGACAATACCCATTCAGTTGCCCCTATGGCTCTCATTTCCATAAACCGACAACTTCCATCGACGGCTATGGCTCACGGTCATAACACCGTCGGATCATAATTTAACCTTACATAGGGTCACGTTAACCCTTGAGTAACCGTCGTTACTCCCTACCAGTTGTACAACATCAAAACCATTGGCAGGCCACCAAGACACTGCCCCTGTTGCTCTTATGACAACTATGGCTCGCTGTCCATAATCTACCACAAGGCTGGGAATTACATTCCCAGACTTCATTCGTCAATTCCATTCATTGGACAGATTAGATTTGTAATGACTTCTTTAAAACCTTTGCCCTTTTTCTTTTCATTTCATAAAACCTTTCATTCATTTTCGAAACCCTTTACCTTTAGTTTAAACCATTTCTTTATAAACATTTCGTTCGTAAACATTCCATTCATAAAACTTTCTTTCCATAAACCGTTCATTCCAAATCATTTCATTTCGTGAACATAGTTTCATAAGCATCATTTCGTAAACATAGTTTCATAAGCATCATTTTATAAACATAGTTTCATAAACATCGTTTCGTAAAAACATCATTTCATATGTATGCACACCAGCCCGAAAACATTATATAAAACATTTAAAAGAGGGCTTCTAGAACTCACCTGATAAGCTAATCCGGGTTGTCCTAAACAAAGGCCCCATTGCGTCACTTCCGATCTGAATTGATTAGTTAAATACACATCAGACCAAATCCCGACTCTAACGGTTTAACCTTCTAAACATACCGACTTTACCTAATCAGCCTGATGCCTGCGCACTTAGCAAGTGCACAGGGACTTGTTCTTGCGTACTTAATAAGTGCGCAGACTTTGCTTCATGCGTACTTGATAAATACGCAGTACCTGCTTCATGCGTACTTGATAAGTACGCATGACCCTCTTCATGCGTACTTGATAAGTACGCATGATCCTCTTCTTGCGTACTTGGTAAGTACGCAGGATCATCTTCATGCGTACTTGATAAGTATGCACGAACCACTTCTTCGCGAAAACCCTAACTTTCGCCTTCGGGTCTGATCACGTCAAGATCCTGAACTTGTTTACTTCAAAACATTTGCTTTCCATTAAGGAACTCAAATCTATGTTTATCTTTCAGTTTTATCCGTGAAAACGTTTTCTTTTCACCCAAAACCCGAAAAACACAAAAACGAACAAAAACTCAGATTTAGGCCCGATCGTTACCTGAATCGAGTTTCTGATCCGGAAGTTCTTCTCACGAGCTATGGAGCATCTCGGGTCGATCTATCAACTTTCTCTCTCTACGGTTTATCTCTCTAGAACTTGCAAATGAGAGAATTGATGGAGACCTAAGCTATTTATAGGGGAGGCTCCCCTATGTTCGCCCCTTCTGGCCCGTCGGCCCGCCCGGCCCGGCCCATCATGCCTCGTTCGTTCATTTCGTCATTTTAACTGTCGTTTTATTTTTGGGATATTATATAACGTGACAGTTATAAATTATATTAAGTTAATTTTTAAAAAAATTTTTGACTTGGTATTTTTTTTATGTAAATGATAAATGGTAATCCATATTAAATTCTTTAATGATATAATAACAATGCATAATTAAATAAAAAATATTCATAACTAGATTGATATTGAATAATTAAAAATATATTCTTTTAATATTGTATTTAATCGGAGAGAGAGGCGGGAAAATTATGCTAAGAATGCACCAGAAGGTGACACTTGTCCCATAATTTTACTTGTTTATTAAGTACTAGCTTTAATCTCATGTGTTACATGGGGTGAAACGTTATATTGATAACTATCATAACACCTCTTTTTATACAAATTTGATATTGTATTGATAACTTTTTCATTTTGATAAATGTTAAGATTATATCGATGATAGTAATCAAAACATAAAAAAAACTACATGAACATACATTTCATAAGTGATGTATTTTTATAATATATTAATTTACATGTAAAATGAAACCTTACAATGATTATTTTTAAATTTGAAAAAACTTCATTGTATACAACATTTGACGTGATAATGGTAACTTTTCAATGTTTAACACCCACTAAATGCAACAAAGAATAGATTTTATTTTCCTCAATTACTGAAACCACAAAATAGCCAAAACCGTTCAAAAAATAGGGCACAAACGGTGTGAACTTGACTGAAGCCAGTAGTGAGTCAAAGAAATCGAAGATAATTAAATTGGTTAACGATTTCCTTTCATATGTTGTTTCTCCATTTTATTAATTTCTTGATCTCTATCAACCTTTTTGTATAAAATTTAACCTTAATGTTGTAACATATTTACAAATACTTAAGTTGTAATTAAATTTACGTATCAAACTTAAGTTACTTTTTTTAAAATCTCGTATTTTATACGGAAAATCCAGCTAAACCTTTAATATTTAATCTCTCATTTAAAATAAAATATAATTTAAATTTCAACAATATATCGTCTTTTAAATTCAAAAACTTAAACTCCAAAATTTAAAAATCGCACTCCTTAGTATATCGACACAAATTAAATTTAAAATTGCAAAATTAAATATGAAACAAAATAAAACTAATAAATTAAAATTGAAGCGAAATTTATTTTTTTGAAAAAAAACTCGTCATGTAATAAAAAATTAAGTTTAAAATATATTACACTTTTAGAAATAAATATTTATAAATTTTTTAATTTTAATTAAAAACTAACTATTAAAATTTTAAAATCAAAATAAAAACTTAATTAAAAAAACTACTAATTGAATATTAGTAAACTTTATTTTAACACATATTTATTCAAATACAAAAGTAGTCTTTTTCAAATCTCCTATTTTTAATTCTTGATTTTTTTTAATATTCACTTTTGATGATAATTTAAAAATAAATTTGAGTTAATGGTAATAATGTTGAATTAATTTGGTAAAATGTTTATTTATGAAAATTTTTAAAAAAGTTTAGCAAAATATGGAAATATTGAATAGTGGATTTAAATATGGTTTTGGGGGAAAAAATTGTGAGGATGAATATGGTAATGACAAGTGACAAATGATTTGGTTTTTTTGTTTTTCAGAATAGGGATTATAGATTACAGATAGTGCATGTTTCTTTGTTAGGGGGTGTTTGGATGTACATTGTAACTTATTTAACGTGATTAAGCATTTGATTATTTCATATATCAAACTAGATACTCTGGCCTTCCTTTTTTTTGCCTACTTTTTCTTGATCTTTGCTGGTATTTTTTAATTTTCGTTTTTCTATTTTTTTTCAAATTATTTAATGTGAAGATATTAGCTTCTATATTTCAACTTCCTTTATTAATTTATTCATCCAAAAATGTAATAGTTTAGAAAGACTTGTACATATATGCTTCAACTATTGTTTCATGACAGTTGTTTCTATATATTAAAATATTATTATGGTATCGGTACTTGTTTTTCTATAGAAATATTGCATTTTGCCTGTTGTCACATGTTCTTGAAATAGGTACGTGGAACTTGCATTCATCTTAAACTAAGTGAGCCAATTGTGTTTAAGTTAGGTCCATTTTGTTGTGATGGCACCACTCGCTGACTGGGCATCATGACCCTCAACCAACGGGCTTAGCCCCTTTAAATAGCGGTGTGCATAGGTTGGTTTTGGGCTCAAACTGAACTAAAAGCTGAAAATTTGGTTTTTTGAAAACCGTTCGATTTTTATTTTTTTCAGTTTTCACAATGGGTTCGATTAGGTTTTGATTTCTTAGGTTTTGCCATCTAAGCTTGAAATTTTTGGAGAAAAAAATACCAAAAAAATGAATTGGGCCTGAACTTTGGCCTAAGTTTTTCTATTAGTAAATGATTAATTGAATTAGTACACATCTGAGCCTAACATTTTCAAGCTACCACATTTATTAATTTCTTATAAAAAAGATAAAAACTATAATCCACAAACCCAATAACAAGTATTCGAATAAAAAAATGTATCTATAAATTCATAAACATGTCATACATACTCAATTATAAATTTAATAAAAATTATAAACATATCATACATACTTATGTGTACAAACATATGTGTTTAAATGATGTATTGATTTTTACTGTTCTTTTAGTTTGGTTCGGGTTTTCGGTTCGCTTCGGTTTTTTCGGTTATGTGTACAGGAAAACCAAAACCAAATTGAAAAATCGGCTTTTAGAAAAACATAAAAACCAAACCATCGTTTTTTTTGTTTGGGTACAATTATTTCGGTTAATTCAGTTTTGTGTCGGTTATTTCGGTTTGATGCTCACCCATACCTTGAGCCCCACCAAGGAGACACTACCTCTTTGAACCTCTAAGGTTCCTTAGTGCCAGAAATCTGATTAATTTCGTACCGAGAGTGCATTTCACACATCCTATGTATATTTAACCATATTTCTCTTCTGTCTTAAGTAAACCCCAATTAACTTAGATGACTTCATAATACTAAAATCACCAGTAACTTTATTGTATATGGGTTTTACATTGTTGGAACAGTCATGAAATTGTTGCAACAAATGTCCACGAAGACATGAATTCCACTAAATAATTGAATTGTTTGAGTATTTTAGAGTAATGGTGTGAATTTATAACACGAAACACACCCAACATAAATTTTATGGGTTTGGGTTTAGTCTAAAGGGGTTTATACGTCAAACCAATGACCACATTTAGCTAACTGGGTTGGGTGGGTTCATGGGTTGATTTGTTTATTTTTTAAATTATTATTTTTAAAATGTACTTTTACATTATAACTCAAAATGATTAAGTATAATGTTTTGTATACATTTATATTTTTTTGTTATAAATTTATAATTTTAGAGTAGCAATATACAAAAAGTAAAAAAAAAAAGGTTGGGTTCGTGTCAACCTGTAAAAATTCTTGTGGTTTAAGTTCATGTGAGTTCGCCCCTCCAACCCATGAATGTTGATGCCTATTTTATCGCGAACTTGGTACCTTGAGATTGTAAGATTCATGATTTTGTTTGTTCAAGTTTGACAACAATTATATGACATCCTTTGTCAAACTATTGATAGTCCATAATGAAATTTTATTATTTCAATTTTGCATATTCGGTTTCATATGGGAGTTGCAATAAAAGTCATTATATAAAGAATAATTATGACACAAACCCAACACTTCTATTAATATAAAGTATTAATGTACACCATAAAAAATGGTTGGCCGTTTCGTTCGAGACGTTAGTGACGCTTAATGAACTCTAGTTAAATAGTAATTCAAACGTAATAAAATCATCTCTTTTCATAACTAAAAAAGTAAGAAATATCAAAATGTAATATTGGCCAAGGAAATAGAATAGTTCTTATATTTGAGGTCTATCAAAAATAAATCTCCTATTTAACCCTTTAACTAATTTGAGAGACATCTATTTCTAATACGAAGTTGAACTAGAAGCTATCAGACTCACAAGAACAAGACATGCAAAGATAAACAGACATAAATATTGTAACTTTAAAATGCATAACTTGGACTACGTCATGAAGTTACGAGTCTGTAATGGACGGATAGAGCTCCATGAGCTGGATGATGTGGCAAAAGTATGACCCGAATTCCATCATCTTGAGCCCTAATTTCAACACAAACAGTTTTTCATAATTTATGCAATTTTGATTTATTTCCATTTTTATATAAAAAAGTGTGATTTTTTTATTTGAACAATTTACATGTTTATTTAGGAAGTCAATTTCGTAATTAGGTTTTTAATTCCAGTTTTTCAGTTTTTGCTTATATTTAGGTCCACCATCTAAAAGAGGGCTTAATATAATGTTTTAAGTATTGAATATCATATTACGTCTTCCTCTAGAGATTTCTCCATCTCTGTTTTCGCTCAACATCAATTTCCCTTTGAATATTAATCCGTCTCCTTTTGCATGAAAATTGTCTTTTTAAAATTTTATATGATTTTATATATTAATTTCTTAAGCACTCTGAATTTGCCAAACATGCATTTCCTTATTTAATCATTTCAACTTTAAAGACAAGCATATGGGTATTTGATTTGGGTCAATATTTTAAAAACGTATCGGGTTAGGCTTAGAAATGGTTCAATCGGTTGTACTGGACGGTTCAACCGGGTTGACTAGTTAACTCTATAATTCCATAAAAATACAGCTTCAAATTAAAAAATAATCCAAAAGTACATTATTCAATAATAAAAAAATATAATCCAAAAGTTAATCCATAATCAAGAAATAATTCAAAAGCACTTAATTTTTCAACAAAGTTTTTTAAATAAAAGTGTACAATTGCTTTACGCCATTGGAGTGTTGAAAGCATTAAGTTCACGATCGCTTAAAAGATGAAATTCACTATCATCGCCATCATTATCAACAAGAGCATAACTATTTTCGTTTCACCTACTTTCAAGATCTAATTGGGCCGCTAAAACTTATTTTTTTTTTGTTTAAACTTCAAATTTATTTTGGCCTAAAACTGACACAATGTCTGCCAATAATACTAGCGGTTCAAGTTACAAAATGTTCTTCCAATTTACTAGACTCAAACTTACCGCAATACTGGCCTAAAACCGACACAATGTCTGCCAATAACCGGTTTTTAAAACATTGATTTGAATAGTGGAATATCACAATCACTTCCATAGCGCACAACGTCCCTTAGCGTGAAATTTGTTTATGAAATTAAATTAAAAGTTGAGAAAATGACGAGACTTGCTATCAACTTAAACGGTCTAATTGCATAAAATTGTAAGTTAATCATGGTTTCTTTTGTTATCTACATGATGTTTTGCTATCTTTGATTATTGATTTGGTAGCTTTCTCGGGTCGAAACCAAACCACCTTTAGTTAATTTAGTGAAGTGTAGAATCTATAGTTTGGACTCCATACACCTTTAGCCAAAGTTAAGTGTATGGTGGTTGTGTTAAGTATGATTCCTTAATAACTAAACAAAGCAATAATGCCTACATTATGCTGCTCCCAACCTCTTATTCCAATTTTCTGGCCCCACACTAATCTCACACACAACCTTTCCAAATAAACATCATTTCAAAGAATATTCCTAGAGTCACAAGAAAGTAAAATGAAAGAACTTGATGGTTGTTAAAGATTGACAGTCAGATTAAGATATGATGGTTACTGGTTAGAACTTAGAAAGATAATGTGTATAGAGTGTAAGCAATAACTGGACCGGTCAACGAACCGGACGCATTAGAGGCTCATTGGTTGGACCGGATTCAAGAACCGGATGACGTAATAAATAATATAAATATTCATAAAATGTAGAAACATAAATTATGTACCTTTTGTATCATAAACATAAATTAACAAAGATAAATAAGTACATTGTGTACATATAAACAATTTCCTTCCCAAGTTCATTAGCCAACAGAAACATAAATTATATACGAGCTGTAAACACTAAAGTGTAATGACAATTGGTTAGTATATCTTCTATTTAGTAGTTGTATACAAGGAATTTTAATGACATTTGGTTGTTTTTGTGATTATTTATTTGTTAAAAAAACTCAAAAAGTAAAAAAAAAAAAGAAAAAAAGAAAATTATAGACCCGGTTCAACCCTTCGATCCGGTTCACGGTTCACGGTCCGACCGGTTAATCGTAAGAACCGCCCGATTTTTTGTAAAACGGTCTCACAACATGCGACCGGACTGCCAGAGGCACCGGTTCCCGGTCCAACCGGTCCGATCCGGGTTTAAAAACTTTGATTGTGGAAGGAAACCTATTGGACCCATGCTGACTCATTTCCACATGTTATATTGTTTCTATCTTTGGTACTTGATCTAAACCCTTTTGAATCCACATAAAGTTTTCTTGCTCTCATAGACTAAGTTACATAATTTGTTGTGTGATCCAAATGCAATTCCATGTGTATAATAATCATCAAAGTTAAATTGCTGCAATCCCAAGTGGGGAAAACTCAAACTCATCTATTTGGTGTCTAGATTCAATCAAGTTGGTCACATCAATTAATTAAAAAAGAAAGAAAAAGATGATACGTTAGGTAACCACAAATTATAAACCCAAAAAGAAATATATTGAATAATATGGCATGTGATACCAAGTTTCAAGCTACCAGATCGATCTTTACACGTAATCATTTATTCCTTTATGCATACTCCCAAAAAATTAAAGGTATAAGCTTTTGCCTGACTGCCCTCTTCATACATCAACCGTCATTATCACAATCTTGTGGTCGTTCTTCGAGTAGTTTCATGATCATACCAATCGTTCCATCATAAATTGTTGTTTTAAAACGTGGCGAGATGGACGTGTCATGCGGGTTGATAACAGAATGCAGAAACGCGTCACTTGTTGCCACGTCATTGTACATTCTTTATGTAATAAACTAGTTTTAAACCCCGTGTGAAACGTTAAGTTTATATTGATAAACTAGGTTAGAATCCCGTGTTAGTAATTTGAATATAATATTATATACATAGAAATAAAAATTGTATTTCTTTAAAACTTTTTATTACACAGGTTGAATAAACCCGTTTATTATACGTGTTGAATAAAATGTAATATGTTAACACATACACTCCCCAAAATATGTTTTAAAAAATGTACTTTGACATGACAATTATAAATTACGTTAAGTTAATTTATAAAATATTTTTTTCAACTTGGTATTAATCTTTTTTATGTAATTGATAAATGTTAATTTATATTAACTTTATTTGGTTAATAAGTATCCATAAAAAGATTTATATTAAAATACTTAAAAATTTATATTAGTTTAATATCATCATTATATAGGAGAGAGAGGCGAGAAAACATACAACTAAAACCTTTATTTATTATATAGTATAGATATAGATATCTTAACACATTTTTTTATATAAATTTGATATCAAACTTAATTAAAAAACTACTAATAAATATTAGCAAACTTTATTCTAATACATATTTATTTAAAATACAAAAGTAGTATTTTCAAATTTCATATGTAAAATTAAAATTTTGGGTTTTTTTTTGATAAAATTTTAAAAACTCGCTTTTAGATAATAAACTTTAAAAACTAGTTTTTTTAAATATTAACTTTTGATGATAAATGTAAAAAAAATGTGTGTTAATGATTATAATAATGAAATTGATTTGGTAAAATGTTTATTTATGTAATCTTTTTAAAAAAAATGAGCTATATATGAAAATATTTGATGGAATATGTAAATGTGGTTTTGGAGGGAAATTGAATGTAATGATGAATATAGTGTTGACAAGTGGCATAAAATTTATTTTTTATTATAATAAAGATAAGTATCTCAAGATGCCACGTGTCATCTTTCTGTGAGGTCAACTAAAGTTTTTCTCGTCCAAACTAAGTCAACAGCAATTATGGAATCATTAATTCGAATCATTAACTTTCGTTAAATACAATTAAGAAGTTTTAATATTATGGAAATATCAATTAAAATCTTTAACTTTCAAATTATGAAAATATCAATTAAAATCTTTAACTTTCAAATAATGGAAATTTATAAATTATATATTTTTTTCATTTTCAATATTATTGTTTTATTATTTAAAGTCATTACTTATACGTAATTTCAGTAATGAAAAATACTTATAATTTTATGTATTTTGTCGTTTTTATTGTTCAATCCGTATAGTACACAAGTTTCTAACCTAGTTTTTTATATATAAATATTTAACGCGTTAATCTTTTTAATCATAAATTTTAAATAAAACTATTCGTACGATAATACACGTGTAAAGTTAGATCAATTTGAGTGACCTTTAAATTTATTTGTTCTCTTTTTGGAAAGAGTAAACTGTAATTTGCACCCCTGTGGTTTAGGCCCGCTAACACTTTGCAACCCTCTTTTAAAAAAAGTGCAATTTGCACCCCTGTGGTTAATTTTCTCTTTCTTTTTGCGTCCCTCCGTCACTTTTCCATCCATTTAACCGTTACGAGGAAGGGTATTATAGTACGTTTGCCCAAAAGTCCTCTGTATATGTTTTTTGAAACCCTAACTCACCCTTCTACAATCGTATGCGTCCCTGTGGTTTTCAAGAATCAACATTTCTTCACGAATCATCATTTTTTCATGAATCATGCCTGATGAAATTGTTCAAGAATCAACATTTGTTCATTTATGGAGGATGCGTGATGGTGATGCTGAATTCGAGCCATACCCAAAATCACGTAAGTATTTTCCTGATTATGTGTCTAAAAAGTTATCCTTGATGAATTTTTCATTGAAGTTTATATTGATTTAAGTTGATTTTCATAATTTTATTTCAGTAAACACAACAACCATGTTTACCTTGAAGTTTTTTCATGGAGGTCAATTTTCAAACCATCCGGGTATAGAATACGTAAATGGTAAGATAACATTCATTGATAATGTTGATATTGATGGTTTTGGAATGGGAATGTTGGAAGAAATGGTTAAGGGCCTGGGATATCCTAGTGATATGGTTTTCTACTACCATTTTAAGATACCTCGTGTGTGTTTAGATTTGGGTCTTAAGTGTTTGAGTAATGATAGTGATTTTGAGAACTTGTTTGCTCATGTACGAAGAGGCAATACGGTGATTGAAATATATATTGAACATTGGAATTCACGTGTGTTTTTTAAGTCTATTAATATAGAGGAAGAGGAAAGTGAAGATAGTGAACATGAGGATAGTGAGGAGGAAGATGATCCTGACTATATTGCAGATAAAGATAATCAGGTGGAGGATGTAGAAGTGGATATGTAGAACTTTAAGGCTAATGTTGATTTTGATGTTGATGGTGATGAAGAAGAAGATGGTGATTGTGGTGGTCATCAGGATTTTGAGTGTGATGGTCTGCATGACAGTTATGTAGACCTTGAAAACTTTGACAGTAATAGTGACTCTAATGATGAGAATACTACATTATTAAGAAAAGTATCAAGGAGAATTAGGAGAAAAAGACAACATAGTAGGGTTTCATCTGAATCACCATGTCCATTCTATATAGGTCAGTTAATAGAAGATAAGGGGAGGTTGAATGATATGGTTAAACATTTTGCACTTGAATCAAGAAGGCAACTTTATATTCTGAAAAATGAAAGCTTAAGGTATAGGGTAGTGTGTTTGGGTACAAATCCGAGTTTGGATGCTGAAGAAGGAACACAGGGGCAAAATAGTAAAATCCTCCTAAGTGAAGTAGGTGGGTCGTCCACTAGTGTCAAACCCAAGAAAGTTAGTAAAAGAAATACAAAACCCACTTGCCCCTATGCAATCCAGATCTCAAGACCCACTACTGATGACCATTGGTGTGTGAAGACAATCCAAGGTGAACATCAATGTCTACAAACTAGAGAGGTTGGTCTGTACACTATGAGCTCCATAGCCAAGGAGATTGAGCTCCTGGTCGAAAAAAATCCTGAAATACCCATAACAGCTCTTCAAGATGTAATCCAAAAAAGGCACCAGGTCCAGGTTTCACTTCCAAAAGTCTTTAGAGCTAAGAGGATTGCAACAAGGAAATTGTTTGGTGATTATGCAGAGCAGTACGGGTTGCTAAGAGACTACTGTGAAGAACTTTTAAGAGCCAACCCTGGGAGCACTATCAAAATAGATGTGGAGCCATCCTCTAACCCTAGTAGTCTTACCAGACAATTTAGAAGAATATACATATGTTATGGTGCTATGAAGAAAGGTTTTAAGACGTGTGGAAGAGAAATTCTAGGGTTGGATGGTTGTTTCATGAAAGGTCCATATCCAGGCCAGATCTTGAGTGCAGTTGGTGTAGATGGTAACAATGGTATTTATCCAGTTGCATTTTCACTTGTGGAAGCTGAGAGTTTCCAATCATGGTCATGGTTCTTAGAATTGCTCATGGATGATCTTGATTTACCTAAGAATACTAACTTCACTTTTATTAGTGATAGACAGAAGGTAATTGACATTTTTATCAATTGATATTAATTTTAATCACTTAAATTTACTTGTATGACATGTATATAATTGAAGTGTCTTATTATAGGGTCTTATTCCAGCATTATCAAGGGTGTTCCCTGATGCTGAGCACAGGTTTTGTCTTAGACACATACACGAGAACATGAGGAAGCAGTGGCGTGGAGATGTCTTTAAAAGCATGCTCTGGAGAGTAGCTTCAGCCACTACATTGCCTTTCTATGACAATGCAATGGATGAAATAAAGAGAGCAGACAAAACTTTATTTGAGTGGCTTAGTAAAATCCCACCTACCAGTTGGTCAAGAGCCCATTTTTCTACAAGGGCAAATTGTGATATGTTATTGAACAACATATGTGAGGTGTTTAATAGGCAATTAATTGGTGCAAGAGACAAGCCTGTGATCACATGTTTAGAGTACATCAGGGAATACATAACAAAGAGGATTGTCAATGTGAAGAAAATACAAGCAAGAAGTACCGGTCCATTAACACCAGCTGCAACAAATACCTTCGATACCATAAAAAAGGAAGCATCTCAACTTACTGTTCTAATGGTGGATTCTGCAAAATACCAGGTGAAAGGTAGTGGGTCCCAGTGTGTGGTGAATGTGGAATTGAAAACTTGCACCTGCAGGAAGTGGGAATTGACTGGGATGCCCTGTAAACATGCAGTAGCAGCAATCTGGGATATAACCAGGAATGATATGAGAGCAGGCATACCAGAAAGTTGGGTGTCTGAAGTTTACTGGTTGGATACATGGAAGAAAGTTTACAGTCATGTCATTGATCCAATCCCTGGTCCAGAAATGTGGAAACGCTCTCACTGTCCCACACAACTTACTCCACCTAAACATCATAAGCAGGTTTGAATTGCATGCTCTGTGAAATTAATTTAATATGTTTAACAAATGCTATAAGTATATTTGTGTCTTTTACATAGATTGGAAGGCCTAAAAAAATGAGGAAAAAGTCAATTGAAGAGATCCAAGCAGTGTTTTCAAATGGAGGTAAAATGACAAGGAAGGGGAACACAACAACATGTGGCAAATGTGGGACTAATGGCCACAATATTAGGACCTGCAACCTTCAATCTGGGACACAAGATGCTTAGGAGCTGTTGACTTTCATGTCATTTTAATGGTTCCTTTTAATGTTAGGGTTTGTAGTTGAACATGGTTACTTTTTATGTTATGGTTTGTTGTTGACCATGGTTCCTTTTTATGTTATGGTATGTTGAACATGGTTCCTTTTTATGTTATGGTATGTTGAACATGGTTCCTTTTTATGTTATGGTATGTTGAACATGAAGCCTTTTTATGTTATGGTATATTGAACAGATTAGTCTGTGTTGAACAGATTAGTCTGTGTTATATGGTCAATTTGGTTCAGCAGTTTCATGGTCATGCAGGTTCAGCAGATTAGAAAAAGAAAAAAAACAGATTAGTCTGTGTTGAACAGATTAGTTTGTGACTGCAGTGGGTTAAATGGCATTCACAGCAGGAAAATGGCATTCACTGCAGTGGGTTAAATGGCATTCACAGATTAGTCTTTGACCCACGCATTCACAGGTAAATGGCATTCACAGAAGGTAAATTGCATTCACTCCAGTGGGTTAAATGGCATATGGCATTCACAGATTAGTCTTTGACCCATGCATTCACAGGTAAATGGCATTCACTGCAGTGGGTTAAAGGTCATTAGGTTTGTGTCATTATGAAATCATTCACAGCAGGTAGTTGATGGTCATTAGGTAATTGAGACCAAATAATATGTTTCAGGGTAATTGAGACCAAATACAGTATGCATATACTGCATTCAACATTAGATTCCAAGTCAATGCAGTACCAAATGCATTACCAAATTAAAATGTTAACATTACAAGTCAACATTACAAATTCATTACCAAATTCATTCATTTTGAATTACAAGTCATCATTACATTCCAAGTCAAACAGTAAAAATTAAAAGTCAACCTTCATTTCAAATAACAATACAAGTCCAACATTTGAAATTCCAAATCAACATTACAAATAACAATACAAGTCAAATACTATTTCCAGTGACAATCATCAAGTTCCCATTCTGAATCAGATTCATACTCGTATTCATATGGGTAACGGTGCTGGAGCTCCACCTGTTTTTCTGGACTGTAGTAATCCCAAGCCGTTTTCAATACATCAGGGTCATAGCCTTCATATGGATCATGATACTGGGGCTCTTCTTTTTTCTGTTCATTTAGTTCCTCGTACTCGGGCTCTTCTTGTTGACCTTCAAAAGGTATGATTTCATAATCCCAAGCCGTTATCAATACATCAGGGTCATAGTCTTCGTATGGATCACAATACTGAGGCTCTTCTTTTTCTAACACGGGTATGACTTCATCAACTTGTTCAACGTCATCAACTCGAGAACAGTTACAAGATGACTACCAAATAACAAAAAATGGATAAACAATAAGATGCAAATATTAAAATATAGTATACTAGTTTACAATAAAATAGAGCCACAAGCGCATTACAATCTGACACAATCATAAAATATAAAAATGGATAAACAATAAGATGCAAATATTAAAACTGATAGAGGTTTACAAGCTTGCATTACAATCTGACACAATCATAGAGCCATTCAATTGCTAAATAAGTAAACAACAAACAACAACCAACTAATTCCTAACACGATCTTCAGTTTTATGACTTCCTTATATTTTTTTTTGCCAATTCATCTTTGTTGTTGATACTCCTTAACAAACCAGGGATAACCATTTCACATATGGGGCATGTGGGAGTATCAGCCCAACTTAGCCATCCACATTTGCCCTTCTGTAATGAAATCAGAAACTTACTAACTGAACCCAAAACATATAAATTATCAAATATACTGAAACATTAAACGAAAAAAACCTAAAATTTCTTACACAACACAAGAATCGTCGGCCAGGGTTTGCATCTGTTCTAGAAATACGATAGCATACAGCTGCACCACAAGCGCATACCAAACCAGATACTTCGTACCTTTGTGACCTCGATTTCGAAGATGACGATGAAGAGTAATGGGACATTGTGGGCTGTTGGGGAAGATCAAAATGACGAAAGAATGAATCAGGTGCATTTAGGGCTGTTGGGGGAAGACAAGTAATAGAAACAAAGGGTAATACGGACATTTAACACATATATGGACGGTTAAATGGATGGAAAAGTGACGGAGGGACGCAAAAAGAAAGAGAAAATTAACCACAGGGGTGCAAATTGCACTTGTTTTAAAAGAGGGTTGCAAAGTGTCAGCGGGCCTAAACCACAGGGGTGCAAATTGCAGTTTACTCTTTTGGAAAAGTTATTGATTTAATATTTTTAAGGTAAATTACAACACAAATTTACGGTTTGTAAGTAAATAAGCCCAAAACGGCACAAGTTGTTTTCAAGCCACATACATAGAGAGCGGACGGAAAGAGACTCTTTCAGAAGCCAGAATAACCGAAACTGGTACATCTATATATGTGGGTTAGGTAGGTTCAAGAAAAGAATGGCAACTTCCTAAGTTATTATTTCAAAAGAAATGAAGTAGTCCGCTAATTCTTGGATTAACTTCTCGTCACATTGTATTCATGGTGCACAAATGTGTTGAATGAACCTCTTCATATCTCAATACATATTTATGTTAATGCACGGGTTAAATAAATTTAATAATTAATAATAAAAAATTTATGCTCACAATTAATGTATCAGAAAGTGACATGTCTTTCTAAGTTTTTTTATTCATTAGTGTAAAGATATATAAATTGATGTTACCTTTTGTTAAGTTGAAAATGAGGGGACAGTCAGACACGAAGCGAAAACAAGATAATAACAGAGAAATGATTTCTAAAAAAAAATTGTTTAAAAACTGAATGACTAGACTATTACATATAAGGTGCCCCGATATAGGAGATTCTAAATCTGGCAGATTAGATAAAATTTTGAATTTATAAATCAACAATATATTAAATACTGAAATTGAAACAAAAAATAAACGCTTAAATTAAGTCAATCAAAGATTCACACGACTTAGACTAAAAAAAGGAAAGCATTGAAATCTAAGAAATTTAGGGAAACTCACTGATTGGTAGAATCGAAGCCCTTATTGATAGAATGCAGGTCAAACAGCTAAGTCAAAGTGCCAGCGGTTCGCCATATAATCTGGCTCATCGAGACCTTTCCGTTCGCTGCTTATGAGACATGTAACTCAATTTGTAACCCAAGTTATGCTCGTTTCAAGTTTGGTCTTTTGGGTAATGTTTTTCCATGTTTAGCTAATCAAGGTATGAGTCCGCTAACTCCTGAATCCGCTCCTTATTATAGTGTAGTTTATTGTCAGACATACCATCAAAGACATCGGTGTAGGTTGTGGTCAGCTCAAATGGCACAAAATTGTGTGAACTACTATCATGCTGCGTAATAAATAGTGTGCATCTGAATGTGTATAATATCCATATTCAACTGATATACTAGCATATATTGTACACGTTGTGATTCAAGATATATAACCAACATCTCTCAAAACTATAATGTGCCTAAGTTCTACTTCTCTCACACTAGCATCTAGCAATCCCGAACATTTAAAAGCGGAACTCGTCTACCAACAAGGCGATAGGTCATCAAATCAGACATCTGACCACTTGCAAGAGTAGTTGATTCATACATTACAAACCAATAACAAATAACGATTGATCTAGCAATCCAAAAAACCTTCGATATTACTTTAGTCGCTTCCATGTATCATATGAGTGGGTTCTCTAACAAACCTCACAACATGCATCAAGAAAATTCTTTATATACGATATTGGAATATACTGTGGGGTCAGGCCCCATAAAACACACACGATCACACACTCAAAACTCACGAACATATTGGTTTGTGTTTACTGCTTGAACTGACTTTCATTGATTGCAAAGTTTTCATTTAATAATAAACAAACAAACTTGATCATAAAGAAAAGGTACCTAAACGCTAAGGAGGAAGCTCACGTATTTTTAACCCATTATCTCCACGCCTATTTTAAACTCTAACGAAACTCCAATAAACAAGGAAATAAAAGTGCAACATAATTCTTCAACAATCCCACAACAATTGCAAGGTTAAAAGACCTTTTACCTTGAACCTATTCTTCTCTTAACCCATGAATATGCTGACCCGAAACCTATGACCCAAATGACTCGTGAACAAACCCAATTAACCCAACATATACCGGTTTCCATGGTGAGATTGTTAACAAATTCACACATGTATACTAAATAAGCGCCAATTATGTCATTACCGATACTATACACGATCCAAAGTGGTGTTACGTGAAATTCGATCTTGCAGAGAACTAATAGATTCGTTTAACTCCCACCAAGGAAACAAGTTCTAATAATACATGAATGAAAGGTGATACGAGAGAACTGGTTTTAGAGAAAATACATTAATGAGAATCAATTTATGATGCTGGGAGCAAAAGTGCATAAATGACACCTATGTCATGTATTTCATTTGAAGGTAAATTTTGTGCAACAAATGTTAAAGTATACCAAACCCAAAAATATAAACTTTCGTGATTTTCTATTTTTTAATCCTTCATATATAAACTTTAGTTTCCTTGGAATTCCCTCTTCTTAAGTTTTGTGGCCATAGATCCCAATTCAAAAGTATTAATTTTTTTTTTCTTTTTTTTATAAATGGTAGTTAGTGGCTATGCATGTGCCCTGCCATTTCAATGTTTTGCCTTTATAGGATATTAACCCACCGTCCATCCTTAAGATTCTCAAAATATTTCTTATATATTTATCTACCATTCTCCATCCCTCTCATTCCTTCTATCTCTCTTGTTAACTCACAAAGTTGGTAAGAATCATTATCAAAGAAGGATAAAAGGGTCAACTTAGCCAGAAGACTAAGTGCCGCACGAGAGTTAAAAAATTACTCCGTGACACTAAGCTCTAGTTTTCCATTAAGAAAAATGGGCGAAGAACAGAAAGTGGTCAATACTTAATTTGAATTCTCTTTTAGTTTTACTAAACTTCAAATTACAAACAAGTGTAATGTCTAATATCTTTTGTGGGTTTGTTTTACTTATTCTAAATTCTATCATCTTTTTTGTTACTTTTGACAGGAAGAACCAAAAGCTGAAGAAGTGAAACCAGAAGAAAAGATAGAAGAGAAACCTCCTGCTGAAGAGAAAAAAGATGAAGAACCTAAACCACCCCCTCCCTTTGTGTTGTACATAGATTTGCATTGTGTTGGTTGTGCCAAAAAGATTGAGAGATCCCTTCTAAGAATTCCAGGTACATTGTGTGTTTTTTTATTGATAACTTCAGGCCGTCTTTAAGGATGTGTAGGATGGGCTACCGCACAAGGCCCATGTTCCAAAGGGATCCAAATTTTTTTTTCGTTTAGACACTGTAGGTAGATTACATATATAAAACAAACTATAAACTTATTACTAATTACATTTAAGTTAAAAAACAATTTTGGGAGGCCTCCCCACATGTTATAGAGGGGAGCTATTTTCTACTACTTGTACAGAGCATCCGAAATCTCGGAGACGGTCCTGGATAACTTTGATGAGTAATTAAGAGTAGTGTTGTGTTTATAGGGGTCATAGGGATGGACATAGATATGGAGAAGAACCAAGTGACCATAAAAGGAGTGGTGGAACCACAGGCAGTTTGTGACAAAATAACCAAGAAAACAAAGAGAGTTGCTAAAGTGTTGTCACCACTTCCCCCTACCGAAGGTGAACCCATTCCTAAAATCGTTACCTCGGAGGCTCCTGAGTTGATTACAGTCGAATTAAATGTGAATATGCACTGTGAAGCCTGTGCTCTACAACTCAAACGCAAGATCCTTCGAATGAAAGGTAGTTAAATAACTGCAGCCTAGCTTTTATAAGATCATATGTAGTTAACTTGCTGAATAGGGGCAGCTAAACATATTTTGGAGCCTAAATCCCACTTCGAAATTAATGTGAAAATTTTCTAAATTTATGAAAGTTTTTTTTTAAGTAATATTATAAAGCGTGAAAACGTATAATATTAATATTTAGGCCGAATGTTATTACAGTAAATAAACCTTCAATCATTTTGTTATCTCTTCGCAGTTCTTTCCAAAAACACAAAAAATTGTGGACTACCACAAATATTTTTAGCTTAAAATATAGATTAAAGTAGGTTTTTCTATCTTTTGAGGCCCTTAAGATTTGGAGGCCTAAGCGGTTGTTTTAGTTACTTGTACCGTAGAGACGCCCATGTCGCTGAATGAGAGAGATTAACATAATTTACAGGGGTGAGAACAGTGGAGACAGAAGTGAGTTCAAGTAAAGTCACAGTGACCGGGAGTATGGACGGTGAGAAGCTAGTGGAGTATGTATACAGACGCACCAAAAAGCAAGCCAAGATCGTGCCACAACCTGAGCCCGAGCCCGAGCCCAAGCCAGAGCCTGGGAAGCCAAAAGAAGAAGAAAAACCTGAAGAGAAGCCGAAAGAAGAAGAAAAACCTGAAGAGAAGGTGGCGGAGGAAGCAAAAGCTGAAGAGAAGGCGGCGGAGGAAGCAAAAGCTGAAGAGAAAGCGGAAGAAGAGAAGAAAGAAGGTGGTGATGGGAAGGAGGAGGAGAAAGGGGAAAAGATGGAGGTGATGGACATGCAAAGGATGATGTATTATCATCAATACCCGCCACTATATGTGATGGAAAGAATTCCACCACCTCAACTCTTCTCCGATGAGAACCCAAATGCATGCTCCATCTCTTGAATTATAATCTATATATAAATTGTTGACAACATTCTGTCACAAATATTTTAGAATGTGATACGAATACTACATTGTTATATATTAAATTAATTGCAAAATGTTTCATTTTATTTTGTTTCATGAGATTGGTTTAATAATCTTTCCGTAACTAATCTAGATGATATCTGAAATGCAGTAAATTAAATCATTTAAGACCATAACAAGCTAAAACTTTTTTGCAAAAACACCACATAATAGTAACAAAGTTTTAAAAGTGTTCTAATTAGGTCACTCATTATAGTATACCCTGCGGGTGTATACCATGTAAAATGCGTATTGAATAACCTAATTAGAACACTTTTGAAACTTAGTTACTATTCTGCAAAGTTACCCCATCTTTTTTTAAAAACAATTTTAAGCTAAATCTTTGATGTCCATGAAACCCAATAAATGGTTACAAAATTTCTCATACTTTTTGTATATGTTTAATTATAATCTATTTTTTAATGATTTTAATAATAGTTACTTCTAAGTTAAAAACTATCTATAAATGTGTTTATAATCACCCTCACAAGAATATTACAAAATTCCAATTGTTCATGCCACATTTCAACCATAATCGATATTAGAAAATTAACTTTCACCGATCACAAACAAATGATCGACAAGGATGTCAAATTCCAAAACGATAATGAAACCTTAATTTTTTTAATATATGTGAGTGATTACCGATGGATTCCGACAAACGCATTAAGTACATTAAAAATTAATAAAAAAAATCAAATTTCACAATGCTCGTCGATAATTCTTTAGTGATTACTGACATATTTAAAGATTAGATTTCACACAAGATTTCATGATACCGGTTTTTCAATCGTTATTGGTTGTAATAGCTTGGAGATGGACGGTTTGTTGGTAAATCTACCGGAAATGTCTATTATAAATACACCAGCTACCTATTTTCACATTCTATCATGTACGGCAATGTTTGTCAATATAATGTTTGTTGGAATTGATGGTTTCGAAAGTTTAATATGACAAATGTGATGTTGAATACCTCATATGCGCTAATGTCGTGGTAACTAGCTTGTTGAAATTGGTGGTCTCGAAACTGAATTGGTGGTCTCACTACTGAAATTGGCGGAACTGAAATGTAGGCTAGTTCTGTACATCGTGACTTGCTTTCAACATTATCTAGAATAGGTGGTTAATCAATGCTAGAATAAGGGGTGTTCAAAGTCGGATATTCGAAAATTCGGATACCGAAAATTTCGGATAGTGGATTTCACTATCCGTATCCGAATCCGAAATTTTGGATATCCGAGATTTCGGATTCGGATAGTGAAACGGATATCCAGTTTCTTTTTAACTTAAAAATATTTTTTAAATTAAAATCAAAATATATAAAATATACTAAATAAACATCATCTTTATGAAATAATTAAAAAAAACATTAAAAACCAATTTTGAGAGATTTACAAAATTACGACGCGAATACGTTTTAGTTTTTAAAAAAATAAGAAGACTAAACGTATAACATAAAAAGTCATATATATATATATTGTATTTATAACACTTTTTAGGAACCAATATATAAATTTGGCCAAAAAAATATAATTTTTGAAATTACGACGTGAATACGTTTTATTTTTTTAAAAAATAAGAGAGCTAAACACATAACATAAAAACTATTTACTTTATATATATTATATTCATAACATTTTCTAGTAAAGATATCTTAAAAAAAATTGGATATTCGGATATCTGAATATCCAAAATTTTTGAAAAATGCTATCCGAATTTTTGGATAATTCGGATTTGGAATTTCGGATATTTCGGTTTCGGATACGGATACTTTTAAACACCCCTAGCTAGAATGGATGGTTTCAGAGTATTTAGATCTATGAGTGCCCCAAAATGATTTTCTATTTATGTGCTCAAAATGCGCGAGTTGGCAAATCTGCATTGCACATCATTACATAACATTCATTTTGAGAAGATGTTAATAGTGCTTTACCTTTTTTTTATGCCTTAAGTACAAATGGGTGATGCCAAACGAATACGAGGAAGTATAAGAATAGGATTCGAGGGTTACCTTAAGCGTAGTGAAGTTTCCCAGCCTTGTCGCCGCCGTAGGACCACCGCTAGACCACCATCGTCTTCCCTCTCTCTCCGCCGGATCTCTCTCTCTCTTCCATTGCCGTCGAACACACCTAGGCCGAATGGCCTAGGGTATGTGTTTAAGTTTGTTTTTAAACTTCCAAGAGTTTACATCCGGGTCCCCGTGGTTCTTTTATCGTACGTTTCAATCTCAAATAATGCATTACATGGCTACTCGACTTCTCAAATCTTGTTAATTAAAGTTTTATGTGAAATTTCATACTACTCATGACACAAAATAAGGATTCAGGTTCTTCACTAACCCAAACCATTAGTCTATGAATTCTCTGGATGTTACATGTTAGTGAGGGTATTTTGCTCATTTTACACTAACTTAACAGAATATACGTAACGATGTTAGTGAGTTGGACCGAAATGGCAAAAAACTGAAACCAGGGCGTATACAGGGGAAAAAGAAAAGAAAAATGACTAAAAGTTGCATATTAGACTAAACCAGAAGGACGAAATGATAGTTTACTTAAAAATCTATAAACAATTAAAATGAACATTATATAACCTATATTAAAAAAAAAGAAGTGAAAAGTAATAATATAATATTTTATTAAATCCTATGACTTTGAATTAGTGTGTCACATGTAGTCAACCGCTGACTTACCTTATTTCACACGGAGTAAATTTAACAAATTGTTAAATTGAATCATGACATGACATGATTTTCTTTTTTATTGCATGTTCTTTTGAGTTTTGTGAAGGTAATTTTAGTTAGAAAAAACATTAAAAAAAATTGTGCTTATTATTACTATTATTAAATTTTGTAGGTCGGTAAATACGGTGAGGTTTTATGCTTTTGTTGATTGGCCATCAAACTTTTATATAATTTTCATTTTCCCTCCTCATACCATATATAACACGTTTAATTTTCTACTAATTTCGTTTTTCTCTAAAAAATTCCGTTCGTTATCTTAAAAAAAACGAAGTGCGTGGTTGTCTTTAGTTTTTTTTGTCAACTTTCCGATATAATTTTTTTTTTGAAAACAGAATTGTATTTAAACTCGAGTATTTTTTAGAATCGTGGGTTATAGCAAGTGTCGTTACCGTTATGATACTGTATCAGTACTAGTATTAGCGGAAACAGTATCGATCTTCGCTTTAACGATTTTCGGCGAGTCAAACCTATAAGAACCAAACTCCTTCCGTATAACGCAGAGAGAAAATGACCAAACTCTCACCACAAAACACGGGTTAAAAAAACTAGTTAAGATTAAAAGTGTAAAAGATTAAAAGGATATTAAAATATATTAACAATAAGCCAATAGTCAAGGCCAAAGAACCCAAACATATGGCCACACGCTTTCACATTTTAAATACAGAGCCTCAGCACACAACGTCGTTCTTCAATCTAAAGATTTTCGGTGGAACCATAACGTCTCCCACCACCCCGTTGTGCCCTAGCGGTCTGCATCCATACCTCGTTGTTTCCGTCACAGATAGCAACGCCGGATTAGACAACCGTCATCAAGATCGTCTTTTTTTCACATCAAAGGTAATCTTTGATCCTATTATGCATTTACACACCTCGTCACATATATTTCATTGTATATCACATACGGATACCGGAAACCATGCACCCGTCGACTTTTAGACTATGTGTAAGAGTTTCACTGCAGGGTGATGTGGCAGTAGTGACAGATTGCAGTAACACCGCCCCCATGGTAGCGGCACCACACAATGCAAAAGTGCGGTGAATTGTCATTACACAATATGCATGGATCGTTTTTGGGTTAATCCATTTAATTAAAGAGGTTGACCCAGGGTCGGTCCCGAGAATTCTCAAAACGTTTTGGGCCAGGGACATGTAAAAAAAAATCCGGGCCTATAATATATAAAGTCATATATAAAAAAAAAATCAAAAATACGACGATAATTCTTTTAACAATAAACAAAAGAAAAGTATTGTCCCAAAATAATCTAAAGTTACTTATGTGAATCGTGAAGCTCTTCTAGCGTTTTTGGTAGCAAAGCTCTCGATCAAGTCTTTATAATCCACAGTCTCTAATATATCATTTTCAATAGATATCATCGTTAATTCGTTAAGTTTTTCTTGAGACATTGTTGATCTTAAGTATGACTTTAACAACATCAATTTTGAAAAGCTCTTCTCCGCCGAAGCCACCGTTACAGGTATAGTCAACAAAACTCTCAAGGCAATCAATGCATTAGGAAATTTTTTTTTATTGATTTACACTTCTAAATTATTTGATTGTTTTATAGTGGTTATCACATAAAAAGTTTGTTAGTATTTGAACCCTTTCATATATATATATATATATATATATATATATATATATATATATATATATATTGATTCAACATAAAACAACTGCAAATGTGTATTGATTCAGAAACTTGTGAAAGAGAAAGGTCCAGGGTTACAGCCGCTACTCACATCTTAAACATTCTCAAACTAGGCTATTTATAGTAATTGACAGGTATCGAAACTATGTCAACCGAAACTACTAGTTTCGGTTGAACATTTACAAGTGATAGACAAACCTGTCAAAACTACTATCTATCAAAACTACTAGTTTCGATTGAACAGATCTCAATCGAAACTAAGTAGTTTCGATGGCCCAGACTTAGACTAAAAACAGAAAGTTACAATACTGAAATTACAATACTGAAGTTAAACTGTAGAAACTAAGCTAAAATAAACTTGTCCAAAATACAATGATGCTATCATCTTACAAAATACATGATCCATTAGTGTTACCATTGTGTTTTTTTTTTCTTTTAATTGTTAAAATAGTATTTAAGTATCTTAAATAAATATTTTGAACATAAATAAGGAAATGATGAGTCTTACGTATACGTACCAAATAAATAGTTTCGGTCTGACTTGTAGTAGTCTGACCCGTAGATCCCTGCATCCAGAGTTCCACTGGACTCTGCAATCTCTTCATCATCTCCTTGAATACCCGCTTCAATATTAACCACTGGTTTAACGGAATTTGTACATCCTCAACAAAGGCAGCCTCTTGCACAAGCTCATCAACAAGTTGTTCTTCTTCTTGAACAATGGGAATTTCAATATCCTCAACATCAGCCTCTTGGTGGTTCCCTTCATCTTGTTCTACATCCACTTCTTCTTCCTCATCTGAATCATCATCTTCTTCAACCGGTAGATCAGGGTCAATATCCGGTACAAATTCTTCTTCCTCACCGATTACATGACCAAATAAGGGGATATCGGCAATGACTCTATTTGTTCTCTTGTTTTTGCTCTTCATGTAGCTCAAAGTCTTTGCTCCCATATGATCAAATACCAGGATATTCCCTCCCTATTGAAGATTTGGATGGAGGTGATTTATGATTATCTGAAGGAAGCTTGGGTAGACAAGGAATTTCTCCTTTACAAATCTTGTCAGGTTATCCTTTAATTGTCTGAACACTAGACCAGAAAAATTATAGTTCATGCCCTTGGTCAGACCCAGAATAGCCGAAGCAACTGTGATATTTGCTGAGTCGAAGCCACCCTTTCTGATTGATAAGCAATGAATGAACACATGTACTATATATCTCCAGTGACTTGGCAAGGAATTCTTTATGATCTGACCACTTTTGAACTCGCCGGGATGTCCCATTCTTCTGAAGCACTCCTTAACATAGAAGCTTGGGAATTCTATTGGTGCTGCTGGGTCATCATTAAAGTGCAATACTTCTCTAATAGTAGCTTCAGAGATAAGAATTTCTTGGTCATGAACAATTGCCCTTATGTGCTCCACATTTTCAACATTTATAATCTCTGCAGTTTCCCAGAATTGTCTGATGGTTGTTCCAAAGACTGGGATATTGTGACTTATTGCAAAATTGATGTTCAGGAAGTTCATGACCGGAACAAACTCGGCACTCTTTGTATCATTAGCATCAAGGAAGGTACAAACATTGTGCCTCTTAACACTTAGAAAATTCAGAAAAGGCCTTATCGAAACTACTAGTTTCAATAGAAACAACAAGTTTCGATCAACACTTGAAAATTTAGAAATAAGTCATATCGAAACTTTTAGTTTCGATCGAAACAACAAGTTTTGGGCAAAGAGACTAGGGCAAATTTGGGTATCGAAACTACTAGTTTCGATTGAAAAACCTGTTTAAATTTTGAAAAACCAATTTTAAAATAAAAAACACCCCTTTTATCGAAACTACCCAGCCCTTGATCATACTTAAACACACATAAATAATCACACATAATCAAGACTAAGATATTTACGGACACGCACATATATTTATCAAGCACACGAAAAAGATAAAGTAAAAGATAAAAGTAGCATGTATTGCCGAAACTTCATCTTACCGAAGATTCAAGAATGATCTGCAAATGTGATCATAAAGATGTAAGTTATCGACAATGGTAAGTTAGCGAACACGATCTAAGCCCTGATATGCCTTTAAAACGATGTAACAGTCGTAAAAACCTTTCAAACTCAAACCCTAGGAATGTTCATCTGAAATTTCACAGTGAAACCACAACACATCGTTACCTGATGATGAAGACGACGGAGGAATCAGATGACAAACACTGATTTTGCAAACTTAGACCGAGGTAATGAGGGATTTTGTGTGTGAAAATGAAGGTGTAAATGATCAGAGACGGTAGAGTGAGGCTTGACGACGAAGAAATCGGATTATGAAGAAATTTAATTTTTCATGTGGTAAAAGACCAAAATGCCCCATTCGAAACTACTAGTTTCGATAGGCAAAAGAAGTTTCGGGTGACTAGGTAGTTTCGAGTGACTTTTGTAGTTTCGGGTGACTGGAAGTTTCGGTTAACCGGAAGTTTCGGTTAACTCAAGAAGTTTCGATAGCCATAGAACAGATACAACTTTAAAAATAAAATGAAAGCTATTCACAAGATATTTACACTTTTATACAAACTTAACATAAAATATTCACAGGATATTCACACTTATCTTCTTGAAAAAGATCCAACATGAGATCAGATCTGGTCAGTCTCTTGAAACACTTTCTTTTGCAATCAACTACTGTGAGTCCCTGAAGATAGCTGATATTTGTGCAAAGTAAACCTGAACATTTGTTTGTACATAGGTTTCATGTGATTATAAGGTACAATTTAAGCATGATATAAGGTGTACCCCACATATTGAAATAAAATGGTTTTGAAAACCTATCAATCCTCAAAAAATACCCATATTCATCAAATCACCTCTTTCTGATTAACCAATGTACTATCTTAATAATTTCAAAATACCATCAAAATAAAATAAGAAACCCAAGTAGATTAGAAGATTTAAAATGAAAAATATCCAAGTAGATATTAAAAAGGTACGAACATTCTAGATCTTTACGTAAGCAAAACAGAAGAAGTCGTAAAATTATCCAATCGGATAGGAAAATGTTGAACACCCGAGATCTTTGCGTAAGCAAAACAGACGGGGTCAAATCATCTAAGTGGATGGGAAAAAGATGAACACCTGAGATCTTTGCATAAGCAAAACATACAGGGTCATCGGTGGTAAATGTCGTTACTTTGACGGTCACCTGGCGTATGAATAGGAATCCAACACGTAGAACTATATCTGACTGAATTGGTTTTCTTACTAGACAAAATGGGTTAGACGTTTCAATAATGGGTTCAAACACACAAGTATGAAATAGAATTTAGGTTTTCACACTACTTACAAGTTTGAATCATATGCCAGGCCTACCAGCTATAACTCAATAAACACCATCGCTTTTGGTCCATTCCATGTTCAAGAGATGTGATCAGACACTATCATTTCTCAAAAGTCAGATTCAATTTTCCTATAACAAAACCACTTGTAAGACTGTACACAAAGCAATTCTTTTTAATTTTGACATTTTAAATTCTCATTTCTGCCCCAAAAGATTTGCTAGGTAATAAAAATAAACTATACATAAAAGGAAAATATTTTTGGAAATTTTCTTGACTGTTAAGCATAAACATAAAAACAACTAATATGCATAGGATTACTGAAAGTTTATCATGCCAAGCATCTCCACCAGTTGGAAAATCGGGTAGAGTCAAAAGCCTTTATGAAGATGTATGCGGTTTGCTTGTCGGTTTTGACTTCAATGATTTGAATATGTTTCTTTTCAACACAATCACGGATAAAATGATGTTTGATCTCGATGTGTTTGGTCTTGGAATGCTGGACTGGGTTTTTGGTGATATGGGGAACGATAGTGTTGTCACAAAGAATGGGTGTCTCATTGAATGTGATCCCATAGTCAAGCATTTGATGGTGTATCCATCTGACTTGGGAACAACAAAGGGTGGCGGCAATGTATTCGGCTTCGACGGTGGATTGGGAAACAGTGGATTGTTTCTTACATTGCCATGAGACAAGGCGATTGCCAAGGAATTGACAACCTGCAGAAGTGGATTTGCGGCCTAAGTTGCACCCCTCTTAATCTGAATCTGAATAAGCCACAAGATCAAACAAGTCATTCTTAGGATACCAAAGACCCAATTTTGGCTTATACTTTAAGTAACGCAAAATATGTTTGACAGCAGATAAATGAGAGAGTTTAGGATTAGCCTGAAAACGTGCACACAAGCACACTGCAAATGAGTATTGATTCAGAAACTTGTGAAAGAGAAAGGTTCAGGGTTACAGCCGCTACTCACACCCTAAACATTTTCAAACTAGGCTATTTATATTAATTGACAGGTATCGAAACTATGTCAACCGAAACTACTAGTTTCGGTTGAACATTTACAAGTGATAGACAAACCTGTCGAAACTACTATCTATCGAAACTATTAGTTTCGATTGAACAAATCTCAATCGAAACTAAATAGTTTCGATGGCCCAGACTTAGACTAAAAACAGAAAGTTACAATACTGAAATTAAACTGTAGAAACTAAGCTACAATAAACTTGTCCAAAATACAATGATGCTATCAGCTTACAAAATACATGACCCTACATTATAGTAAAAATGGTTTTAAAAATAAGAAGGGTAAGAAGGATTCTAAGCTTGTGTCACACCCCCAATTTCAACTAACGGAGTTTTACCGTTTGGGAAGTGACAAACCAAGATCTCAGTCATTAGTTACATTGAACGACACTATATGGGACTAAAATGAAAATATATCATAAATGATCAAAGTAAGTGCGGAAGCGTAAAACGAAAGTAAATACGCAAAACAAACGCGCCCAAGAAAAGTCCCAAAGTGTTCGGTCCAAAAAAAGTCCAAAGCAAAGTACAAACCAAATCAACAATAATAATTTGTAATTTAATCATAAGACTCCATGCATGCCCTATGCGTGCACATGTGTCTTATCTTAAGCAACCTGAGAAAACATGTAAGAAAATGTCAACACGAGGTTGGTGAGTTCACAGGTTTCAGTTTGCAACAAAGTTCAATAGGTTAATGTACATTCAATATATAAATCAATAGGTAGCTAACCCATAAGCATGTTAACTAATGCGCTCGCAACCGACAGCTGACTGTTTATGTTTTTGCCTCCCACCAGGCCTATCAACCATGGTGCATGTTTAGGTCAAGAATGCACCCGTTCGACATCTAGTCGGGTTAGCGCGACTAACGTGGGTGAGGTTTGTCAAACCCAGTAGTACTACTCAACTTACCTCGCTATGTTCATATTAACGGTCCGATGTGAGGACTTAGTGATAGATGTGTACGCATAGTTAAACAAGTGATAACATATATGAATTACATAACCAAAAATGTTTACGTCACCTGATGGCGTAGGAAGTAATCACACAAGTAATAGACTTGGTACACAAGTGATAGCCTGCAACGGATTACGTATGCCCTAGAATTACAAACAACAATTTGGGACTCATTGGGATTTGTGACGACACACGAAAGATTAGAACGTCATTAAACATTTTAAGTATTAACGGGTAACCGAACGAGTGTACGGGAATTCGGATTCCTAAATTAGGATGAATGTGTTTCACGATGAATGACAAATAATATATAATAAATATATTCGAGCGTTTTGTCATTAGATAGTAGTCTAGGAAAATAATATAATTTATTATATTATTTTTAAGTTTAGCAAAATAACACAATAATTAAATTGTGTGATAAAAATAATTAATCTATTATTTTTATTCGAGAATATGAACGTGAGTAATTAACATAAATAATTATGTTATTTATTAGTTTTGAAACATTTCCAAAAATCTAGAAATGAAGAGTCACGGTTTTAAAATAATATAATATATATTTTTATTCAAATTTGTGATTTAAATATATTATTATAAAAGCAGAAAATAATAATAAAAATGGTTCATAAAATCAATCCCGAGTCCACGGGCGATTTTCTCGGTTTACACATCTTAATATAATATTATAATAATAGTGTAAATTGTTTTTAAATTTAAAACATCAATAAAATATCATTTAAAAAGAAATCCGTGGAGGAGGATTCGAACCCGGGTCTCCTTTCCAACAGTCAAACGATTTACATTTTATTATGGTGTAAATTGATCTAATAGCCCTAAATCCTTCTCATCCTTCTTAGAATTAGAATCATTTTTACCTTAACCTAATCCTATATATATAGGGTTGTGTTCCTTTCAAAACTCATATCTCATGAGAAAACTCTAAAACCCCACCATAATCCAAGATGAACTTTATCATTTTTGATCCTATGGTCCTAATTTTTTCTACTGATTTCCATATATTTTACATTAATAACATTTAATAGAAGGATATAATAATCTTAACAAAAAAAAGGGTTGTACTTTGTCTGATGTACTACATTAATAGCAGAACAAATCTACCTCCCCATAAAACACTAATCAATTTGTTTACTTTACCAATTTATCTCCCTTCATAAATCAAAACCTTGATCAAGAATCGACCAGACTTATATTGGGTAGATGTAATATGAATTTACATCAGTGTAATGTAATATATATTATACTGGGTAGGTGTAATATAAATTTACATCGGTGTAACCGAGGTTTTACTACAATCTAGACCACAAAATACATTAAAGGGGGCAAAATACTACAATAAGCGAGATTTAGACCACTTGCATCAATGTAATTTACATAAAAAATACCCCAAAAATACATGAACGTCAAATTGGACGCCGACCAAGGAGCCAACAACAAACTCTCCGGCCTAAGATTACCTCTGAACCTTGCATCTGAATCTTTATCTTTGAAGATTATCTTTGAAAACTTGCTACAACTAGTGTAATATACCTGTAAAAAGATGTACACACAAATAAACTCACAGTAACATCCTAGTATCTTTCATCTATAGGTCTAGAACACTAGTGTAAATATGCTGCAACCAGTACATGCATAATTCAGTGTAAAATTACACTGGTGTTAATAGATATATATTTTTTTCCTTCAGAATTCTCCTCTGAAAACTAAAAATTGATGAGCGAAATCCTAAAACAGAAACCCTAATTTACTTTTAGCATATTAAATTTTCAGAAAATAAAAATTGAAGCCTTAATAATTCACATATGTTTTTATTTTAAACTTTTGTGAAAAACATCGAAAATACCCAAATTTTCTTTACCAAAACACAACAAATTTACGCAAAAACAGTACACAGGAAACCGTATTTTTCCTAGACATCAAAAACAGTACAAAGGAAATACCCAAACTTTTGTTTATTACATCAATGCAATTTACATCAGAAATTACCACATAATTTCCTAGACAATTTATATAGAAATTACTTTCCGATATAATTTTTTTTTAAAACAGAATTGTATTTAAAATCGAGTACTTTTTAGAATCATAGGCTATAGCGAGTGTCGTTACCGTTATGATATTGTATCAGTACTAGTATTAGCGGAACCAGTATCGATCTTCGCTTTAACAATTTCGGCGAGTCAAACCGATAAGAACCAAACTCCTGCCGTATAACGCACAGAGAAAATGACCAAACTCTCACCACAAAACACGGGTTAAAAAACTAGTTAAAATTAAAAGTGTAAAAGATTAAAAGGATATTAAAATATATTAACAATAAGCCAGACATATGGCCACACGCTTTCACGTTTTAAATACAGAACCTCAGCACACAACGTCGTTTCCCCGACGGCCAAAAAGACCCCTTTCAAGTTTCACCCCTGCCGTTCTGAAGATTTCCGGTGGAACCACAACGTCTCCCACCACCCCGTTGCGCCCTAGCGGTCTGCATCCAGACCCCGTTGTTTCTGTCACAGATAGCAACGCCGGATTAGACAACCGTCATCAAGATCGTCTTTTTTTCACATCGAAGGTAATCTCTCATCCTATTATGCATTTACACACCTTGTCACATATATTTCATTGTATATCAAATACGGATACCGGAAACCATGGACCCGTCGAATTTTAGACTATGTGTAAGAGTTTCACTATCAGTCCACCCGCTAGGGCAATCGCGATATGGACCCGACCAAAAAGGTTTTAATCATCAAACCCCCGTGAGTTTTTCCTCCCTTTCGAACCCACGACCAAACCAACCCCAAATCGATCAATATCGACTTCGATTGAACCAACAGGTATAGGGGTTTTATTCATTAGAGTAATTCAAACATGTGGTCGATTTTAATTGTAAAAACAACAAGTTTAAGATCGATTATTTACACAAGTCAACACCGAAACCCTAGCTTTGAATATGAAATCAAATCTATCAATTTCGATGTTAAAAGGTGAAATTGATAGAGGGTTTTCAAAGAATACGTGATTTCCAAACTGTTGATGTATTTTAATTTGATTGAGATTGGGTTTATGGTCGAAACCCCCAAATCGTTTTTATGAAGAACCCTATACTTGGATCATGATAGATTCGATGTTGGTTGATCCAATTAACATAGGGTTTTTAATAGATGACTGATTTCGAAACTATTGATGTAACTCAATTGGATTTAGACAGAGTCTAAGGTACCGGTCGATTGAATTGGTTTCATATGACCCTAGAATCTCGATCTCGGCTAATTCGATGATATGGGGCTGCATTGGCATAGGGCTTTCAATTAATAAACTAAAACAAAACTATGTGTGTAGGAATTTACCAGAATCGTTGACGAATTGATGGGGAACGAGTAAAACGAGTGCCGACGGTGACGGGGTTGGCCTCCGGCGATTCCAACAGCTTCTTCGGTCGAATTGTCGTGCGTAGCAGCTTCAGGGACGAGCGATTTAGGTGAGAGTGTGTTTGATTTGAGAAGACAATACTCAAATTCGTCGAACTTGATGAAATAACGACCAAAGTCGACGGTTACGGTTTGATAGTCATAATTAGGTTTGATTAGAATCAATTACCGATGATTAATGACTTAATGACGGATGTTAATGTCGTGAACGTGCATAACCGCAATCAATTCAAACAGAAATCAGTTATAGAACTTGAATTTTGAATTATGGGTTGTGAATTTGACTTTCAAAAGTCAACCAAGAACAATTTCATTCAATTTTGATTACAAAAGTCAACAGAATTGGGTTTTGGTTAATTACAACTTCGGTCCTTGTATTCCTAGATTAACAAATGACAGAATAAGTCCATGGGTTTATGTTAATAGGGTTAGGACTTAACGGAATATTTAACTGGATTGCTAACGGATTAAATCTTGAAAAGTCGGATTGTCACATCATCCCCTAGTTGAAAGAATTTTCGTCCCGAAAATTAAATAAACAATTTTTTTTTCTGGATGTCACATCATCCCCTAGTTGAAAGAATTTTCATCCCGAAAATTAAAATAGTACCTTACGAATTTGACGTGGAGTGTTTAAACAGATTAGGATATTTGTGCATCATATGATCCTCACCACGTGAATTCCGGTCCGCGTTTCGAGTTCCAACGAACTCTGACAATAGGGATTTTACTGCGTTTTGACTTCCCTATCCATGATTTTCACAGGTTCTTCGATGAAACACAAATGTTCATCAATGTGTAGTTCCTTAAGAGGAACCGCGAGTGACTCATCTTCCAGACATTTCTTCAAGTTTGAGACGTGAAAGACATTGTGTACACCACTAAGTCCTTCAGGTAGGTCCAGTTGATAAGCTACTAGACCAATTATCTTCACTATCTTGAATGGTCCAACATAACGAGGATTCAGCTTGCCTTGTTTCCCAAAACGAATGACACCCTTCCAAGGTGAGACTTTTAACAAGACGATATCCCCTACTTGAAATTCTAACGGTTTACGACGCTTATCGGCATAGCTCTTTTGACGATCACGAGCTGCTGTCATATGGTTTCTAATTTGAATGACTTTCTCAGAAGTTTCAAGTACGAGTTAAGGACCTGTAAGTTGACTATCCCCAACCTCGGCCCAACAAATTGGAGAACGGCATTTCCGTCCATATAGTGCTTCAAATGGAGCTGCCTTGATGCTAGTGTGATAACTGTTGTTGTAGGAGAACTCCACCAACGGTAGGTGAGACTCCCAAGTGTTACCGAAATCAATCACACAAGCTCGTAGCATATTCTCCAGGGTTTGAATAGTACGCTCCGTCTGGCCATCAGTTTGAGGGTGGTATGCCGTGCTCATATCCAGACGCGTGCCTAAAGCTTTATGTAACGATTTCTAGAAACGGGAGGTGTTTCGTGCATCACGATCCGAAATGATAGAGATTGGCAGCCCGTGCCGAGATACTACTTCTTTCAAGTAAATGCAAGTAAGTTTTTCCATCTTGTCTATTTCCTTGATTGCTAAGAAGTGAGCGGACTTTGTTAACGATCAATTATTACCAAAATGGTATCACATCCGGTAGGAGTTTGTGGAAACTTCGTGATAAAGTCCATGGATTTCTGCTCCCATTTCCACATGGGAATCTCTCGTTGTTGGAGAAGACCAGAAGGCTTTTGATATTCAACTTTGACCTTCGCGCAAGTCAGGCACTTGCTCACATAGGTGGCTATATCGGCCTTCATCATTGGCCACCAATACAGCACCTTTAGATCATGGTACATCTTGTCGGAACATGGATGAATAAAGTAACGAGATTTATGAGCCTCATCCATGACTAGTTCCCTTAAGTTTTCGAATACTGGAACCCATACTCGCTCGACGAAGTAGCGAATACCGTCATATTTTACCTCGAGTTGTGCTTCCATACTGCGTGTACCTTCCAGCGATAGGTTTTCCTCTTTCAGGGCTTCAAGTTGAGCACTTCGGATTTTGTCAGGTAATCCGGGGTGAATAGTAAGTTGTAATGCTCGAACTCGTTTGGGCTTGGTTTCCTTTCGACTTAGAGCATCAACTACACAGTCATAATCATTCAAGAGCTCGACCTAACGACGCTGTCTCATGTTCAACTCTTTCTGCTCGAAGATATGCTGAAGACTCTTGTGATCGGTGTAGATGGTGCACTTGGTACCGTACAAGTAATGTCACCATATCTTAAGTGCGAAAACTACTGCTCCCAACTCTAGGTCATGAGTGGTGTAGTTTTTTTCGTGAATCTTTAGTTGACGCGAAGCATATGCAATCATCTTTTCTCATTGCATTAGTATACAACCCAAACCTTGAATGGATGCATCACAATACACCATAAAATCATTCGTTCCCTTCGAAAGAGCTAGAATAGGTGCACTGCAAAGTTTCTGCTTAAGATGTTGGAATGCTGACTCTTGGTTATCGCTCCAGTTATAGGCTTTACCCTTCTAAGTTAAGGCAGTGAGAGGTTGTGCAATCTTAGAGAATCCCTCGATGAATCGACGATAATAACCAGCCAATCCCAGAAATTGTTGCACCTCAGTCGGAGTCATCGGTGCTGCCGAATTCTTGATGGCTTCAATCTTTGATGGATCGACATGTATTCTGTAACACACCACTTTCATTTACAAAAGTTTAACGCGCGGAAGACTAAATCCCAGAATTTTTTTTTTTTTTTTTTTTTTTTTTTTTTTTAAACTCCTCGCGTACCGCGAGACAAACTAGCCACCTCCCTCGCGTACCGCGAGGGAGTCTCAGAAATGCAAACCCGGAAACCCGGTCTCTCGCGTACCGCGAGAGAATCCTATAAGGGCTCTCGCGTACCGCGAGGGACTCAAAACTCAGAGAGTTTCAGTTTCCTGCAGGTTTTCATACTTAACCATTTTTCCAACTTTTTCACACCCAACAACACCAAAACTCTCCCAACACCTGGGTTTTGACCAAAGACATACATATCACATATATTAACATAAACAACATTGTTTGTGAACCAAAATACACGTCAAAAACGGTTTTCAAACAAAAACCCAATGATCACCATAACGCATACGAGAATCCTCTTTTGCCAATGGACTTGACCTTGACCTACTTCGGAGCTTTCCCTACATATCCACATTAACATAACACCATTAGTATTGAGATGACCAAAACAACAAGTATATATACTTGTTTTCACCACTTTCACCCATTTGACCCATTTGACCCATTTGCACACATTTGGTCAATTAAGGTTTCATTCCCTTGCAATTCTCTAACATATTATCATAGAAATATGTTATACATAACATCAAGTATTCACAACTTGATTTCACACCTTTCACCCATTTTTGACCCTTTGACCCGTTTGCATACGATAAGTCAATTAAGGGTTTCATTATCACATTTTCATTTCCATTATGGCACGTAGGCCATAACTTCATATCCATTTAGGATACGAGATCATAATTCCATAACCGTTCTATCCATTATGGTACTTAGACCATAACTCCATTTCCATTCTATCCATTATGGTTCATAGACCATAACTCCATATCCATTCTATCCATTATGGTACTTAGACCATAACTCCATATTCACATATCCATTATAGTACACATGCTATAACTACATACATTCTAACATTTACACACTTCCATCTACATTCATACCACATGTCAAATTATGCAACCATATACATCATATATACAACATTGCATACAAATACCATATCATCAAAACTAAGTAAGTGCTAAAGCACTTACCTTTCGGGTTAGAAGGTCCCGCACCGGCTTCTAGCTTTGCAACTTGATTACCTAAACACATTCACCTAGTTTAGTAATCTAACATACACCAAAATCACATTACAATTGGGTTCACAACTAAATTCCCATTTCCAACCCAAATTGACCCGTTTGGGTTATACTCATAACCAAACACCCTCTTTCACCACAAACTCACCTACTTGAGTTTCATTATCTTAACCTTAACACTAATCTTTCTTTCAAAAATTATTATTAAGTTAATTTGGTGTTTGTTCAAGTGTCTAACATCTTAAAAACACTTAATCTTCATTAATTCATCATTTTAGCATCATGATCCAAACACCCCCAATTTCCACCATATGAACCCTAACTTCTCATAATCAAAATCAAAGGGTTCTAGGATGTTAATCATCATTCTTTAACTTTAGTTTAGCTAGATTATCAATAATCTAACACCATTTCATCACATGCATACATAATTTCGGATTTCACCCAAAACCCACCAAGAACACATTCATGGTGAAATCAAGAGGAAGAGAATCACTTACTTGATGTTATGAAGGTGTTGTGTGAGCCAAAACCTTCACAAAACAAGCCTCAATTCCGCGATTTAGCTCCAAAACCGAAATTCTCTTCTTCTCCTCTTCTCTTGAACGACTAACACCTCAAAAATGAGTTAATTTTGACTTTAACTAGTCAAATGGCAGATTTTGCCATATTACAACTTTAGTCCCTCAACTTTCCACTTCACCCATTTCATTCTAAAGTTAGTCAAAACTAACATAGCCCCATTACAAACTTGAAACCCACTTATTTCAACTTATTTCTAAAATATTATTTTCACCATAATATTAATTAGAAATATTTATTTATTTATAACGAGACCCGGATTTTGGTTCGTTACATATTCCCTTCTTGTTAACCATATGTCCTAAGAATTGAACTTCTTAGATCCAAAATTCACACTTGAAAAACTTAGCATACAGCTGCTCCTGCTTAAGTTACTCCAGAATTAAGCGTAGATGTTCCTCATGTTCCTCCTTATTCTTGGAATAAATGAGAATGTCGTCGATAAAAACGATGACAAATTGATCAAGGTATGGCTTACACACATGGTTCATGAGGTCCTTGAACACCGCGGGTGAGTTGGTTAATCCGAAAGGCATGACCATAAACTCATAGTGGTCGTACCTTGTCCTGAAAGCAGTCTTAGAGATATCCTCATCTCGGACTCTCAATTGATGGTAACCGGACCTAAGATCTATTTTGGAGTAGAAACTTGATCCTTGGAGTTGATCAAAGAGGTCATCTATACGAGGCAGAGGATAACGGTTCTTGATTGTCACTTTATTCAGTTCACGGTAGTCGATACACATACGGAAAGTCCCATCCTTCTTCTTGATAAACAGAACTGGAGCTCCCCTTGGCGATGAGCTAGGTCGGATGAAACCTTTATCCAACAATTCCTGCAACTGAGTGGACAACTCTTGTAATTCACTAGGTGCTAATCTGTAAGGTGCCCGAGCGATCGGTGCCGCCCGGGTGCTAGATCGATTTGAAATTCAACTTGACGGTGTGGTGGCAGAGCAGGAAAGTCTTCGGGAAACACTTCCAGAAAATCACAAACGATGGGAATATCATCAATTTTCTTCTCTTTCGATGGTTGCTCAGCAATGAGTGCCAGAATAGCAGTATGACCTTTACGCAGGCACTTCTGCGCTTTCATGAATGATATGATGCCTACGACTGCACCACTCTTTTCACCTTGAACGGAAAGGATTTCCCCACTAGGGAGAGGAATGCGAACGATTTTCTCCCGACAGACAATTTCAGCTTGGTTTTTAGATAACCAATTCATACCAACAATTACATCAAAACTACCAAGTGTGACCGGCATAAGGTCGATATCATGTCTATGACTAGCTAGCTCAAGCTTACAACCCTTAAGAATGTGGGTTGCTTCAATTATTTGGCCATCAGCTATCTCTATTATATACTTAGCTTCTAACATAGTTGGATTTCCTTTTATCATATCACTAAGCTTCTTAAATATAAAACTCCTATCAGCACCGATATCAAATAGTACAGAAGCAAAGTAATTGTTTAAGAGAAACTTACCGGTGACCACATTATGATCATATCGAGTTTCTCCTGATCCTAGTACAAAGGCTCGTCCTTTCGCACCATTCCTTCCATTATTGGCATTATTGCCACCATTGTTGTTGCTTTGATTGTTGTTGTTACCATTGTTTCCCTGATTATTGCCGTTACCTTACCACCCCTCTTCGACTGAGGACAATCCCTCTGAATATGTCCCTCCTTACCGCACTGAAAACATCCTCTTGTGGACCCTTACGGTCGGAATGGTTGCTTATTTTGAAGATCAACTCTACAACCTTTTGTAGCGTGGCCCATCTTGCCACACCGTTGGCAACGGTTACAAGCACCGACATGGTGGTAATTGCACTTGTTGCACTTGGGGGCTCTTCCCACATAACCACCTTGATTTTGACCTGAAGAGGTCGTCTGATTAAAGTTCTTAGAAGGCTCAAACTTTTGATGTTGCTGCTGGGGTTGATTGAACTGGGATCCCTTAGAGTTGGAGTTGTTGGAGTTGTGATCAAACTTGTGCTTATGATTATCAGTAGCTTTAGAAACTGAACCCCTCGGGGGTGGAGTCCCTTGAGTTACCGCCTGGTCAGTTAACTTGTGGGAAAGTCTGATAGTCTGTTGGATGGTAGTGGGGTTGGACGAAGTAACCATACTTTGAATCTGAGGCACTAAGCCTCCAATGTATAGCTCAATTCTCTTGTAATCAGGAGTCATCATATGTGGGCACAAGGTAGCAAGCTAATGGGAACGAGTGGTATAAAGCTCAATTTCAGAACCTCCCATTTTCAGGTTCTAGAATTCTCCTTCCAACTTCTGGATTTCATCCCGAGGACAGTACTCCTCCTTCGTCATCATCTTAAACTCCTCCCACGGCAGTGCATTGGCCATAACCAAACCCAACATCTTGACCTGTGCATTCCACCAAGTGAGAGTCGGGCCCTCCAAAGTTCTAGAAGCAAATTTGACCTGATTGTCCAATGGGCAGTTGCACATAGCGAATACCAATTCTACTTTTTTGAACCACCGGAGTAGTCCGACAGCTCCTTCGGCTCTACTAAAGGTGTGGGGCTTGCAGTCCATAAATGTTTTGAAGGTGCAGGTGAGTTGCTGATTTTGCTGACCTGGATTTAGAAACATAATATAGGATTGGGGTTATAAAGCTTGGGAAAGGCGCTTTGAGAGATGAATTGACCTCACTAGTCAATGGTTATAGCATTTACCTGCAGCATTCTGTGCTGCTAGAGCCTCAGCCACACTATCGTTGATTAGTGCCGCCAGCTCTGCTGCTGTCATGTTGATGGTACCTCACCCACCAGCACGACATCCACGTCCTCTTACCGACATGATTCTTCACATTCACAATTACAAAACAATGAGAAATATATCGCATATTAAACATTATTTATGTACAAGTAAGGAAATACAACATCTAACATTTTGAAAATTAAATAAATTGTAAAGCTACAAAATAAATAACTTAAAACATTAAACTTTTCATGCTTTTATTGATTGGGAACAACCTTACCCATCTAGGTTTGAAAAGAGAAATAACATAAACGAAGCATGAATGAAAAGGAAAGATAGAATAGAAGAATCATCAAACATCCTCGTCATCAGAAGAAACGTATGATTATGCATTGTCGATCTCCACCGGTTCCTCCTCAGGTGGCTCCTCCTCTAAGGGCTCATCCTCGAAGGGCTCCTCCTCGTCGTCCGAAAGTGGAATGTCCTCTGGAAATAGGGCTGCTTGTAGTTGGGCTTCTAAGTGGGTCACTATCTCCCGAAGTCCTTCAACAGCATGGTCTGCTACTTGTAGTTTGGCTTCCAGATTAGTCACTCTATCCAAAATCCCTCCTACATCATGGTCCGAGGTTTCCACCCTCGTCTCCAAATGTGCAACCCGATCCACTAAATGGTCATGGACCTTGTCCGTTGCTGCTAGTTCAGTGGTCAGATGCTCTATTTGCTCCTTGTTTTCTTCCATTTGTGGCTCTCGTTCTAGAATGTCAGGTATCTCATCAGTGGCTTCCTTCGTTTTTAACTCCTTAGTGATGATAAACACAAAATCTGCAAAAGCTTGTTCCATGGTGATTGGCAAGCTTGGCAAAGTGGAGGATGAGGAAGTTGAACAAAAATAGGGTGATGGAACATTTCCCATCTCGATCTACCTTTGGATCATCTTCGGATATGCATTCCAATTAAGTGTTGTGTTCCTTGCTTGTGCATTACTTGGTTCACCCTGTTCTACCGAGTTGTCACTAGAACTAGTCCGGCGCCTTTTGGGCTCCGGGGATGATAAGGTAGATGCCTTAGGTGATGGTGGTGGGGTTGACGACATGGTCCTGTAACATAATATATAAGTGCCAAAACAAAACGTTTATGACGCATAACTAATGTGTGAGGTTATAGTCTAGTGTGCAATCCTAGTTCTCTATAACCAATGGCTCTGATACCAATCTGTCACACCCCCAATTTCAACTAATGGAGTTTTACCTTTTGGGAAGTGATAAACCAGGATCTCAGTCATTAGTTACATTGAACGACACTATATGGGACTAAAATGAAAATATATCATAAATGATCAAAGTAAGTGCGGAAGTGTAAAACGAAAGTAAATGCGCAAAACAAACGCAAGAAAAGTCCCAAAGTGTTCAGTCCAAACAAAGTACAAAGCAAATCAACAATAATAATTTATAATTTAATCATAAGACTCCATGCATGCCCTAAGCGTGCACCTGTGCCTTATCTTAAGCGACCTGAGAAAACATGTAAGAAAATATCAACACGAGGTTGGTGAGTTCACAGGTTTCAGTTTGCAACAAAATTCAATAGGTTAATGTACATTAAATATATAAATCAATAGGTAGCTAACCCATAAGCATGTTAACTAATGCGCTCGCAACCGACAGCTGACTGTTTATGTTTTTGCCTCCCACCAGGCCTGTCAACCATGGTACATGTTTAGGTCAAGAATGCACCCGTTCGACATCCAGTCTGGTTAGCGCGACTAACGCGGGTGAGGTTTGTCAAACCCAGTAGTACTACTCAACTTACCTCGCTATGTTCATATTAACGGTCCAATGTGAAGACTTAGTGATAGATGTATAAGCATAGTTAAACAAGTGATAACATATATGAATTACATAACCAAAAATGTTTACGTCATGTTTTCTCCCCCAGTTGTAAAATAGTAAAAAGGGGCCGTGAAAACTCACCTGATGGCATAGGAAGTAATCACACAAGTAATAGACTTGGTACACAAGTGATAGCCTGCAACGGCTTACGTATAACCTAGAATTACAAACAACAATTAGGGACTCATTGGGATTTGTAAAACGTCTTTAAACATTTTAAGGATTAAAGGGTAACCGAACGAGTGTACGGGAATTCGGATTCCTAAATTAGGATGAATGCGTTTCGCGATGAATGACAGATAATATATATTAAATATATTCGAGCGTTTTGTCATTAGTAGTCTAGGAAAATAATATAATTTATTATATTATTTTTAAGTTTAGCGAAATAACACAATAATTAAATTGTGTGATAAAAATAATTAATCTATTATTTTTATTCGAGAATATGAACATGAGTAATTAACATAAATAATTATGTTATTTATTAGTTTTGAAACGTTTCACAAAATCTAGAAATGTGGCGAAAATAATATATCTAAATATATTATTTTAACAAGAGTCACGGTTTTAAAATAATATAATATATATTTTAATTCAAATTTGCGAGTTAAATATATTATTATAAAAACAGGAAATAATAATAAAAATGGTTCATAAAATCAATCCCGAGTCCACGGGCGATTTTCTCGGTTTAAATATCTTAATATAATATTATAATAATAGTGTAAATTGTTTTTAAATTTAAAACATCAATAAAATATCATTTAAAAAGAAAATTGAGGAGGAGGATTCGAACCCGGGTCTCCTCCCCAACAGTCAAACGATTTAACCAGTCCACCCGCTAGGGCAATCACGATTTGAACCCGACCAAAAAGGTTTTAATCATCAAACCCCCCCCGAGTGTTTCCTCCCTTTCGAACCCGCGACCAAACCAACCCCAAATCGATCAATATCGACTTCGATTGAACCAGTAGGTATAGGGGTTTTGTTCATTCGAGTAATTCGAACCTGTGGTCGATTTTAATTGTAAAAACAACAAGTTTAAGATCGATTATTTACACAAGTCAACACCAAAACCCTAGCTTCGAATATGAAATCAAATCTATCAAATTCGATGTTAAAAGGTGAATTTGATAGAGGGTTTTCAATGAATACGTGATTGCGAAACTGTTGATGCATTTTTATTTGATTGAGATTGGGTTTACGGTCGAAACTACCAAATCGTTTTTATGAAGAACCCTAAACTTGGATCATGACAGATTCGATGTTGGTTGATCCAATTAACATAGGGGTTTTAATAGATGACTGATTTCGAAACTATTGATGTAACTCAATTGGATTTAAACAGAGTATAAGGTACCGGTCGATTGAATTGGTTTCATATGAACCCTAGAATCTCGATCTCGGCCAATTCGATGATATGGTGCTGCATTGGCATAGGGCTTTCAATTAATAGACTAAAACGAAACTATGGGTGTAGAATTTACCAGAATCATTGACGAATTGATGGGGAACGAGTAAAACGAGTGCCGACGGTGACGGGGTTGGCCTCCGACGATTCCAACAGCTTCTTCGGTCGAATTGTCGTGCGTAACATATTCAGTGACGAGCGATTTAGGTGAGAGTAAGTTTGATTTGAGAAGACAATACTCAAATTCGTCGAACTTGATGAAATAACGACCAAAGTCGACGGTTACAATTTGATTAGTCATAATTAGGTTTGATTAGAATCAATTGCCGATGATTAATGACTTAATGACGGATGTTAATGTCGTGAACGTGCATAACCGCAATCAATTCAAACAGAAATCAGTTATAGAACTTGAATTTTGAATTATGGGTTGCGAATTTGACTTTCAAAAGTCAACCAAGAACAATTTCATTCAATTTTGATTACAAAAGTCAACAGAATTGGGTTTTGGTTAATTACAACTTTGGTCCTTGTATTCCTAGATTAACAAATGACAGAATAAGTCCCTGGGATTATGTTAACAGGGTTAGGACTTAACGGAATATTTAACTAGATTGCTAACGGATTAAATCTTCAAAGTCGGATTGTCACAGCTTGACATGTGTCATTTTATTGTTTTTAAAGAGAGGGCATAAATGTCAATGTGTAATATACCAGGTCAATGTGTAATACAAGGTCTGATATTATACAATGACCAGACCTGATATTACACAATAAGCATATTACACAATGACTTGACATATTTGAGCGAATTACACAATGAGTTGTAAACGTAAAACACAATGATGAATACATATAGCACAATGATGAAAAATATTTGACATAATGACCTAACTAATTACACAATGAACTTGTATTACACAATGACCAGATATTACACAATGACCAGATGTGGTATTACACAATGAACTTGTATTACACAATGACCTGACTAATTACACAATGAACTTGTATTACACAATGACCAGATATTACACAATGACCATACGTGGTATTACACAATGACCTGACTAATTACACAATTAGCTGGAAAACGTAAAACACAATGATAAATACATATAACACAATGAACTTGTATTACACAATTAACTTGTATTACACGTTGAACTTGTACTACACAATGAACTTGTATTACACAATGAACTTGTATTACACAATGACCTGACTAATTACACAATGAGCTGTAAAACGTAAAAAAAAAATTCGTTTTTGTTTATAACGACACTATACTCGTTTTAAAGCTAAAAAACACTCGTTTTTATGGTGTAATTTTTTAAAAAAATAATGTCGTATGTAAAAGTTATGAACATTTAAAAATGAGGGGGTAGATATATATTTTTCCTTCAGAATTCTCCTTTGAAAACTAAAAATTGATGAACGAAATCCTAAAACAAAAACCCTAATTTACTTTTAGAATATTAAATTTTCAGAAAATCAAAATTGAAGCCTTAATCATTCACATATGTTTTTATTTTAAACTTTTTGTGGAAAAACATCGAAAATACCCAAATTTTCTTTACCAAAACACAACAAATTTATGCAAAAACAGTACACAGGAAACCCTATTTTTCCTAGACAATAGAAACAGTACACAAGAAATACCCAAACTTTTGTTTATTACATCAATGCAATTTATATCAGAAATTACCACATAATTTCCAAGACAATTTACATTTTATTATGGTGTAAATTGATCTAATTGCCCTAAATCCTTCTCACCCTTCTTAGAATTAGAATCTTTTTTATCTGAACCTAATCCTATATATATATATATATATATATATATACATATATATATATATATATATAGGGTTGTGTTCCTTTCAAAACCCATATCTCATGAGAAAACTCTAAAACCCCGCCATAATCCAAGATGAACTTTATCATTTTTGATCCTATGGTCCTAATTTTTTCTACTGATTTCCATATATTTTACATTAATAACATTTAATAGAAGGATATAATAGTCTTAACACATAAAAAAAGGGTTGTACTTTGTCTGATGTACTACATTAATAGCAGAACAAATCCACTTCCCCATAAAACACTAATCAGTTTGTTTACTTTACCAATTTATCTCCCCTCATAAATCAAAACCTTGATCAAGAATCGACCAGGCTTATATTGGGTAGATGTAATATGAATTTACATCAGTGTAATGTAATATATATTATACTGGGTAGGTGTAATATAAATTTACATCGATGTAACCGATGTTATACTACAATCTAGACCAAAAAATACATTAAAGGGGGCAAAATACTACAATGAGCGAGATTTTGAACACTTGCATCAATGTAATTTACATAAAAAAAGACCCTAAAAATACATGAACGTCAAATTGGATGCCTACCAAGGAGCCAACAACAAACTCTCCGGCCTAAGATTACCTCTGAACCTTGCATCTGAATCTTTATCTTTGAAGATTATCTTTGAAAACTTGCTGCAACTAGTGTAATATACCTGTAAAAAGATGTACACACAAATAAACTCACAGTAACATACTAGTATCTTTCATCTATAGGTCAAGAACACTAGTGTAAATATGCTGCAACCAGTACATGCATAATTCAGTGTAAAATTACACTGGTGTTAATAGATATATATATTTTTCCTACAGAATTCTCTTCTGAAAACTAAAAATTGATGAGCGAAATCCTAAAACAGAAACCCTAATTTACTTTTAGCATATTAAATTTTCAGAAAATCAAAATTGAAGCCTTAATCATTCACATATGTTTTTATTTTAAACTTTTGTGGAAAACATCGAAAATACCCAAATTTTCTTTACCAAAACACAACAAATTTATGCAAAAATAGTACACATGAAACCCTATTTTTCCTAGACATCAGAAACAGTACAGAGGAAATACCCAAACTTTTGTTTATTACATCAATGCAATTTACATCAGAAATTACCACATAATTTCCTAGACAATTTACATAGAAATTACTTTCCGATATAATTTTTTTTTGAAAACAGAATTGTATTTAAAGTCGAGTATTTTTTAGAATCGTAGGCTATAGCGAGTGTCGTTACCGTTATGATAATGTATCAGTACTAGTATTAGCGGAAACAGTATCGATCTTCGCTTTAACGATTTTTGGTGAGTCAAACCGATAAGAACCAAACTCCTGCCGTATAACGCAGAGAGAAAATGACCAAACTCTCACCACAAAACACGGGTTAAAAAAACTAGTTAAAATTAAAAGTGTAAAAGATTAAAACGATATTAAAATATATTAACAATAAGCCAGACATATGGCCACACGCTTTCACATTTTAAATACAGAGCCTCAGCACACAACGTCGTTTCCCCGACGGCCAAAAAGACCCCTTTCAAGTTTCACCCCTGTCGTTCTTCAATCTGAAGATTTCCGGTGGAACCATAACGTCTCCCACCACCCCGTTGCGCCCTAGCGGTCTGCATCTAGACCCCGTTGTTTCCGTCACAGATAGCAACGCCGGATTAGATAACCGTCATCAAGATCGTCTTTTTTTCACATCGAAGGTAATCTCTGATCCTATTATGCATTTACACACCTCGTCACATATATTTCATTGTATATCACATACGGATACCGGAAACCATGGACCCGTCGACTTTTAGACTATGTGTATGAGTTTCACTGCAGGGTGATGTGGTAGTAGTGGCAGGTTACGGTAACACCGCCCCCATGGTAGCGGCACCACACAATGCAAAAGTGCGGTGAATTGTCATTACACAATATACATGGATCGTTTTTGGGTTAATCCGTTTAATTAAAGAGGTTGACCCAGGGTCGGTCCTGAGAATTCTCAAAACGTTTTGGGCCAGGGACATGTAAAAAAAATCCGGGCATATAATATATAAAGTCAATAATCATATATAAAAAAATCCAAAATACGACGATAATTCTTTTAACAATAAACAAAAGAAAAGTATTGTCCCAAAATAATCTAAAGTTACTTACTTATGCGAATCGTGAAGCTCTCCTAGCGTTTTTTGTAGCAAAGTTCTCGATTAAGTCTTTATAATCCATAGTCTCTAATATATCATTTTCAATAGATATCATCGTTAACCCGTTAAGTTTTTCTTGGGACATTGTTGATCTTAAGTATGACATTAACAACTTCAATTTTGAAAAGCTCTTCTCCGTCGAAGCCACCGTTACAGGAATAGTCAACAAAACTCTATAAGCAATCAATGCAATAGGAAAATTTTTTTTTATTGATTTACACTTCTAAACTATTGGGCCTAGATTACATAATGGGTATTTTATAATTGGGTTAGTGCATATAGTTTTTAGTTAAGGAGTTGGACCTTTTAATTTCTAAAACACACACACACATATATATATATATATATATAGGGAAGGGTTCAAATGCTAACCAACTTTTTATGTGATAACCGTGCTAACCATTATAAAACAATCAAATAATTTATAAATTACTTTTTTCTTTTAATTGTTAAAATAGTATTTAAGTATCTTGAATAAATATTTTGAACGTAAATAAGGAAATAATGAGTCTTACGTATAAGTACCAAATAATGATACATATACATAACAAGTAGTGTTTACATATATGTAACATTAACACAATGATAATTGATACATATACGTAACACTATGTTTGAGAGTGGTTATCATGGTTATCTCATAAATATTGGTTAGCATTTGAACCTCACCCTATATATATATATATATATATATATATAGGGTTAGTTTATAGTAAAAATGGTTTTTAAAATAAGAAGGGTAAGAAGGATTCTAAGCTTGACATGTGTTATTTTATTGTTTTTAAAGGGAGGGCATGATGGTCAATGTGTAATATACCATGTCAATGTGTAATACAAGGTCTGATATTACACAATGAGCAGACCTGATATTACACAATAAACTGATATTACACAATGAGCATATTACACAATGACCTGACATAATTGAGCGAATTACACAATAATAAGCGAATTACACAATGAGTTATAAACGTAAAACACAATGATTAAAAATATTTGACACAATGACCTGACTAATTACAAAATGAACTTGTATTACACAATGACCAGATATTACACAATGACCAGACGTGGTATTACACAATGACCTGACTAATTACACAATGACCTGACTAATTACACAAAGAACTTGTATTACACAATGACCCGACTAATTACACAATGAACTTGTATTACAAAATGACCTGACTAATTACACAATGACCAGATATTACACAATGACTAGACGTGGTATTACACAATGAACTTGTATTACACAATGACAGGACTAATTACACAATGAACTTGTATTACACAATGATCCGACTAATTACACAATGAACTTGTATTACACAATGAACTTGTATTACACAATGAACTGACTAATTACACAATGACCAGATATTACACAATGACCAGACGTGGTATTACATAATGAACTTGTATTACACAATGACCTGACTAATTACACAATGAACTTTTATTACACAATGACCTGACTAATTACACAATAAACTTGTATTACACAATAACCTGACTAATTACACACTGACCAGATATTACACAATGACCAGATATTACACAATGACCAGACGTGGTATTACACAATAACCTGACTAATTACACAATTAGATGGAAAACGTAAAGCACAATGATAAATAAATATAACACAATGAACTTGTAGTACACAATGAACTTGTAGTACACAATGAACTTGTAGTACACAATGAACTTGTATTACACATTGAACCTGTATTACACATTGAACTTGTATTACACAATGAACTTGTATTACACAATGACCTGACTAATTACACAATGAGCTGGAAAACGTAAAAAAATTCGTTTTTGTTTATAACTACACTATACTCGTTTTAAAGATAAAAAACGCTCGTTTTTATGGTGTAATTTTTTGGAAAAAATAATGTCGTATGTAAAAGTTATGAACGTTTAAAAATGAGGGGGGGACTTGATAAAAAGTCAACAAAAGTGGCTAAAACTAAAATACACTTCCAACAACTTTTTCTTCTACAATTTAATCTCAACCATTAAATATTTTCTACAATTTAATCTAATGGCCCTAAATCCTTCTCACCCTTCTTAAAATTAGAATCATTTTTACCTAAACATAATCATATATATATATATATAGGGTTGTGTTCCTTTCACCCATATCTCATGAGAAAACTCTAAAACTCCACCATAATCCAAGATGAACTTTATCATTTTTGATCCTATGGTCCTAATTTTTTCTACTGCTTTCCATATATTTTACATTAATAACATTTAATAGAAGGATATAATAGTCTTAACACATAAAAAAAGGGTTGTACTTTGTCTGGTGTACTACATTAATAGCAGAACAAATCCACTTCCCCATAAAACACTAATCAATTTGTTTACTTTACCAATTTATCTCCCCTCATAAATCAAAACCTTGATCAAGAATCGATCAGACTTATATTGGGTAGATGTAATATGAATTTACATCAGTGTGATGTAATATATATTATACTGGGTAGGTGTAATCTAAATTTACATCGGTGTAACCGAGGTTATACTACAATCTAGACCAAAAAATACATTAAATGGGGCAAAATACTACAATAAGCGAGATTTAGACCACTTGCATCAATGTAATTTACATAAAAAAAGACCCCAAAAATACATGAACGTCAAATTGGACGTCGACAAAGGAGCCAACAACAAACTCTTCGGCCTAAGATTGCCTCTGAACCTTGCATCTGAATATTTATCTTTGAAGATTATCTTTGAAAACTTGCTGCAACTAGTGTAATATACCTGGAAAAAAATGTACACACAAATAAACTCACAGTAACATACTAGTATCTTTCATCTATAGGTCAAGAACACTAGTGTAAATATGCTGCAACCGGTACATGCATAATTCGGTGTAAAATTACACTGGTGTTAATAGATATATATTTTTTCTTCAGAATTCTCCTCTGAAAACTAAAAATTGATGAGCAAAATCCTAAAACAGAAACCCTAATTTACTTTTAGCATATTAATTTTTCAGAAAATCAAAATTGAAGCCTTAATCATTCACATATGTTTTTATTTTAAACTTTTGTGGAAAAACATCGAAAATACCCAATTTTCTTTACCAAAACACAATAAATTTATGCAAAAACAGTACACAGGAAATATCCAAACTTTTGTTTATTACATCAATGCAATTTACATCAGAAATTACCACATAATTTCCTAGACAATTTACATTTTATTACATCACTGAAATTTACAAAAAAAATAAATAAATAGAAATGTTATAGTTTATGGCAAAAAAAAAAGATCGTGGGCTTCTCTTTGAGAGGTAGAATACAAAACCAGAAATGTTATAGCAAAAAACTATAAAACATAAAAAAAACAGAAATATTATAGTTTATAGCAAAAAGCAATTACCTGAGAGTGGGCTTCTCTTTCGAGCGATAGAAATTCCAATACTCACAGCTTCAATAAACTCCTTCTAATGGTGGATATTCCAGAAATCAAGTCTTTACGTCCATAATCTCGAACATCACAACATTAGATACTCAAAGAAGATGAACGAACTACATCCGAACAAACCCGACGTGATTCTGATTCCGATGCTAACTGCTCCATTTTGGTTGAAGAAGATGATCTCGTCAACGTGGACGACGGAAGCGTTCCGTACATGATGTGTTGTAAAACACATATGTTTTTATGCTCATTTTCTACCCGTTTCACTCGGTTTTACTGGTCAAAATAACATAAAGTTGATACTTAATGATATTCTTGGTGAAAATATAGGTTTGGTTGATAAACCGAAGAATTTGAGGAATAAAAGGAGGCTGGAAAGAAGCGGGAATAAAGAGTTGGAACTAAACAAGAAAAATATTAATTAATTCTGGATTGTGCCCGAAGTCGGACCGACTTATGATACCATGTCGGTCCGACACACGTTTTAAAGACAAAATAATTGCTTAATCATTGAGCCGTAATCATCATGGGTGGCGTCAGCCCTAGTCGGACCGACATCCATTCCAAGTCGGTCCGATATGAACCTTGTCGGGCCGAATTAACCTAATGAGCCGCTATAAATGTTGGAGACGAGTTTCATTGCGGGGGATCGATTGTTTGCGGCTGTAGACAACCAGAAGGCTTGGAGAATCGAAGACTTGGAGTTAGAGATCATCCAGATTGAGAGAGTTTGCATCTTTTCGGTTTGAAATCATCGGTTTTACCTTCTTTGTCCTATTTCAGTATTTTACTTCGAGTTCTAAACATGTTTCCAGTATATTTTGGTTTGTTTCTCAGTATTATGAGTAGTTAAACTCGTTGCTACCTAGATTAGGATGAATTTTGGCATGATTTGATTGTTTTCGGTTTGTTTATTGATCGTATGATGAATGCTAGTATAAAGACTTCTAATTTAATGTTTATGAATGTGTTTAAATACTGATTTAATACTGATCTTGCATGAAGTTCTTGCTCTTGAGGTTTTATTTGAATACTTTGTGTGTTTTGAGTAAGATTTCAGGTTTTCGGGTCATATACTTTGTGTTTGAGATCTAAACGATTAGGCCAGTCGTTGTAGCAGGTTTATGAAGTCATACAAATCAGTGTTTTACCAATCTTGAGACCGAGAGGAGATAGGTTGTCGGGTTGTCTTTTGGTTTGGCGGTTTGGGTAGCAATTGCATGAGAGTGAATTGTCCGAGTCGTTTTTATCATTTGCAATTTCGTGTCATAAACAGTATTTTGGGAGTTTACTCCTTACTCTTAGATCTGTTTAGGATAGTCTATGAGTATAGAGCGGTTGAGACAGAGAGGTGAGATCGTTATCGAGTACGTGGTCTTCTAGGTTTTGGTGAGTCCGAGAGGAAATCCAATTCCTTGCTGGAGAGCTTAATCCGACCCTTAGGATATTTGAGGTGTGTAAGTGAGTCTGAGAGGAGATCCTGCATGTCTTAATGATTCCCGAGTCAGTCTATCTTTAAAACCGGTGTCATACAGTCAGTTGTCCCGAAAGCAGTTAAGTCAGTCAATAGGATTCCTGGTCTAGGTGGTGTTTGTCTCATAATTGGTTTTTGGTTACTTGCTTTAGTTCGTTTGGTCTACTTTAGTGTCCTATTTTCGTCTTTGTTTGTCTTCCCGTTTGTTTAAGCATCTCCGTGTCTTGTCTGTCTTTGAGTCGAGTTAGTATTTACTTATTTTATTCTAGAATGCATGTCCTAAAAGTAATAAATAAAATCATATTGCGTCTTGCATCGGTTATGAGCCAATAAAGGTTTAGTATCGAGTGTCGCCGCCTTTTGTGTCCACGGTTCGATAACTCGGGCTTACTGTCTTTACTACGCGCGACCGGTACACTTGCCGTAGATTGTGATTTAGTCGTGAGTCCGTTTCTAAATTTAAAACTTGGTTAAATTAATATATAAATATCACACATCAGTACACCTTCGTGGTAGATCCGTTATCTTTCGATCACCGAGGCTGTATTTTGTTGTAGATATGTTTTCTTTGATAAATGGGGTGTTCTTGGGTAGAGAGAGAAGAAATAATAGAGAAATAATAGAGAGAGAATGAGGGTGAGATTTGTTTAAAAAGAAAAAAAATTGTATAAAATGGGTCACCATGAAAAATTTGCTTTAAAGTACAACTTATGCATTGGATCAGATTATCGAAAAATGGGTTTCATGGTGAATTGTCTATACTACCCTTCTGTTAAGAAAAAGTGATCTAATAGGTGTCAAACAATGGTTGGTTGGGAAGGGTTTTAAGGTTTTTAAATGAAATGAGGGTTTGAAAATGAACACTCCCCTATATATATAAATTTAAAATTTCGGGCCTTAGGGGTTATCAGGCCTGGAGCCGTCGCCCACTTTGCCCCCCCCCCTTCCGGGCCGAACCTGGGTTGACCCGTCAACCTGTGTAATTAAACATGTCGACTCTTTAACCAGATTACTACCCTTTTAACTCATCTACTATAAGTCACCAACCCGGTTAACACATTTACGGCTTCATTACTACTTGTCAACATGTAACCCATTTGACATGTTTAAATAAATAGATCATGTTCGGGTTACACGATTTTAAGCATGACTGGGTCAAGATTCGTATTTTTTTTTAAATTAGTATATAACTTGTATTCGGGTTAAAATAAAATTTAAAGTATCATATATTAAAGAGGTAGTTTTGTATAATAGCAGGGCCGGCCCCCAAGGGGGAACAAAGTGGGCTACGGCTCCATGCCGGATAACCCCCGAGCCCCGAAGTTAAAACTTTTTTTATATATATGTGTGTTATTAAAAAAATTCAATATATATTATAACAAAAAAATCAATATATAGAGGCCCGGATTGTTTTTACATGTCCTTAGCCCAAAACGTTTTAAAATTCTCGGGACCGGGCCTGTAGAATAGTAACCAAATTAAAACTTGATTACTATTCTTTGATATTTTCTTAATGTTAAAAGCTATAAAAATAAATTCTCTTTAATTAAAAACTAGAAAAAAAAAGTTTAACATCTAAAAAGTAAATAGTCACGTTCTGAGAGTGTAATTGGTAATTTATAACGTACACCCAACCAATATTATGAAAGTTTGTTTTACCGAAATTGTAATTACTATACATTAAAGGTTTTAGGAAATAATTAGGCCTGGCAAACTGGGCGGGTCGGGCGGGTTCGGTCACGGGTCATAACGGGTTCGGGTCAGACTGGGTTCGGGTCAATATGGGTTAGGAGCAAAATAACTTCGGGTCAAAACGAATTTGAAGCAAAATTAGTCCAGGTCAAAGCGGGTTGTTTTAAAAAAAAAACTATCAATAGGGTTCGAGTCCAAATGACATCGCCACCACCGCCGCCACCAAAACCACCCCTACCCCACCCATACCCCACCCACCACACCCCCACCCCACCCCCACCCGTCACACCCCACCACGCCGCCACCCACCCCACCCCACCCCCACCCGAAACACCCCACCACGCCGCCATCGCCCGATCGCCGCCACCATCGCGGCCACCCACCAACCCCCACCACACCCAACCCCACCCTACCCACCCCCACCCGTCACACCCCACCACCGTCGCCACACACCCCACCCCACCCTACCCCCACCCCACCCACCACACCCCGCCATCGCAAGATCGTCACCACCCACCCCACCCCCACACCACCCCACCCCACCCACCCCCTTCCTCAGGCGGTGGCGACTTAGTGGGGTGTGGGTGGGGTAGGGTGGGGTGATCTTGCGATGGCAGGGTGTGGTGGGTGGGGGTGGGGTGGGGTAGGGTTGGGTGTGGGGTAGGTGGCGACGATCTTGCAATGGCGGGTTGTGGTGGGAGGGGTGGGGGTAGGGTGGGGTACCCACCATACCCCGCCATCGCAAGATCGTCACCACGCACCCCACCCTACCCCCACCCACCCATCACACCCCACTACGTCGCCACCGCCTGAGGAAGGGGGTGGGGTAGGGTGGGTGAGGGGTGAGGCGGGGTGGGGCGGGGGTGGGGTGGGTCGGGGGTGGGGTAGGTGTAGACGGTGGTGGCGGCGATTTGGCGATGGCGGCGTGTGGTGGGTGGGGTGGGGTGTGGTGGGTGGGGTGGGGGTAGGGTGGCGGTGGGTGGGGTGGGTGGCGACGGTGGTGGGTAGGATCGGGCGATGGCGGCGTGGTGGGGGTGGGGGTGGGTAGGTCGCCGCAACAAGCGGTGGCGGGTGGTTGGCGGCGAATGCGGGTGGTGGTGGTGGTGTGAAGGGGTGGTGTTTGTGGAGCGGCAGCGGTGGGGGGAGGAGTACAGCGGTAGGCCGCAGCAGCGGGAGAGGGGTTGCGAGGGGCGCCGATGTGGCCGTGGTGGGCGGCGGGGGTGGTGGCGGCGAGGCGGCGGTAGAAAGGGTGGCAGTGGGTGGTGGCGTGACGTTGGTGGGGAGGCTATCACATTTGCATTATTTTTAAGTTAGCAAGTTTTATAATACATTTTGACACATTGACTAATTTTAGGTGACCCAAATTGACCCGTCAACTAATATGAGATGACCAAATTGACCCGTCAACTAATATGAGGTGACCCAAATTGACCCGTTGACTAATCTAATATGACCCAAATTGACCCATATACAATTAATTTTTTACCCAAATCAACCCATTCTTTGAAGAATGGGTCAAGATTGCCACCCCTAAAAATAATACATCATAAAACCACTAATAATTCCTGGTCAAATATATTTCTGTGACACCAATCATAAGAATAATGTTTTGGTCACGTTCAAAAGTGAAAGACGTACTTTTGTCAACAAGTTTAGAAAAAATTACACATATATGTTTTATGGATTTGATCCTTAAAAATGAGAAATTACACATTTTAGAGCATTCACAACTCGTTATTTAAAATTATGTGAGTGAGTTTTGTATATTTTATGGAGTGGTTTAAAGTGGTTGTGAGTGTATGAGAGAGAACAGATATAAGGTTTTTGTAAATATAAGGATAAAAGTAGTGGTTTTTAGTATAATTATAAGGATAAGGAGAGAGAAAAGTAGAGATAAAAGGTAGAAAAATTGTGTATTTTAGTGTAATTATAAGGATAAGTATATGGAATATAAAGAACGGGTTGGGAATGCTCTTAGTTAGATCATTATAAATCTTACACTTATATATTTTCACCAAATCGGTTATTAATTATAAATATTATATTTTTATTAATTATATTATTTATTGTAATTATTATTAGAGTAAAATGTCATTTTCGTCCATGTGGTTTGCTTATTTTCGTCCATGTGGTTTGCTCATTTTAGTCAATTTAATGTAAAAAACTTTTTTTTAGCTTTTTCGTCCCTAACTTTTCAAAATCTAGCCATTTTCATCCAAATGACTAACTCCGTCTATATTTTAACGTTAAATCAAGGGTTGGTTTGAAATTCATTGGTTAAAATAACCCCTGATTTAACCAATATTGCCCCTGATTTAACATTAAAATGTAGACAAAGTTAATCAGTTTGATGAAATGACTTGATTTTGAAAAGTTAATACGAAAAAGCTAAAAGAAAGTTTTTGAATGAAATTGACTTAAATAACAAAAACACAGGGACAAAAATGACACTTTACTTTTTTTTAGTCATTTCAAACATCAAAAAGTTAGTTGGTTTTATGATAGGACAAATGGTATGATTAAAACATAATAATACATTTTAGGAATCTCATAAGAAGATCGAATTATCATGATTTTACGATAAAGTTATTTAAACCCCCTATAAAAGCTTAAAAGGTTTACCAAACTTTATTTATATTTATCTCTATCTTTTAGAATTTAAAGAATTCTTTTATTTTTGTATTGCCATCAGAATCTATATCTCCTTCGCTATCTCTGAACTTCAGAGTTTTTATAATTAGTGATTCTCTCCATAAATGTTATGTGTAAGAGCTAGAAAAAAATATTGTAAGATAAAGATAAAGCCGGAGGATGAGATGTGGAAGGCTACACAAAATTTAGAGATAAACTTATAGAAAGATGATATTTAGTTAAATTATAAAAATAGAAATAGAGATTATACTGAGAATGCTCGAAGATATGCTAGAAAATGAGCGAGTCAAACGTTTCTAGTTAAAAATTTTAAATAAAATAGTCTTGTGTCGAAACAAGTTTTAATAAAAAAGATAAATCTAAATTGATCGCTATATTTGTTTGGCAACAAGTGGAGGTAGCGGTGATGACAGTGGATGTCACCGAGGTGAATAAGAGCATTTACACGCTTACAGCAGTATCCCCATCTCTATCTCTATAAATTAACCGAATGTCACATTTTTCAAATTTATTGTTAAATGTGGTTTAACCACCCACATCTCATTCTCTATATCTAACTCACCCACAAACACTTATTTTTCTATTTTTTCTTTCAAAACACTCATAAAAAATATAGAGATTGATGAAAATAGATCTGTATATTTAAAATATCTTTATTTACTAAACTCTAAAATTTAAAGATGGAGACGAATACAAGATCCTGATGAAGATGCAAAATAACAAAAAAAAAAACTCTTAATAATAAAAATAGAGATAAACACCCGTTACAAACGCTCTAAGATATATGTTTGAAAATGATGTACGTGTGAATCCGGCAAGCAGTTGGTGTGACAAATGTGTTGGATTGAAAATTGCTTCGCTGATTTTCAAAAGGGAAAAAACTTATCAACATTTCCGGCTTTGCTTCTGAAGCCTTCTTAATTTACTTGTGAAGATTGAAAACAATTGCTTTATAATATTAACATTACTAGTTTAAATCTCGTGTCTACACACGGAGTGAAAAATATCAATATTAAAAATTTTAAATCTTTATTTATATATTACATGTGTAAAACTAAAAATATATTACATATACTAAGGATAAAAACAAAATTCAGAGTATGTAAAAATTAATATATAATTACGTTTTAAAAATACGTTAATTACTATTTAATGTAATTTGAATTTTATTTATTATTTGATTGAAATAAAAGTTACATAATTAAATTTTAAAGTTTCTTATAATAAGGAATAATTTAAAATAAATGTGTTTTATTAATACAATTAGTATTTTCATTTAAATATTTTTATTTTTAAAAATAGAAGTGCATTAAATAAGAGAGAGAAGGAAAAAAAAATTATGAGATTGAATATGGAGGCGACACGTGATACTAAAAAACCTTTATTTATTATATAGTATAGATGCTTTACCAACTACCAATATTTTACCATACAAATGTCAACAAATTAACAATGATTTTTTAATCCTAAACCAAATAAAAAGAAATTTATTTCCATAACACTAAAAATAACAAATCATTGCTCTTTATCATATAGTTATGACACAAAATGGAAAAAAACACTCTTCTTGGTACCCAAAATTATAAGTTACACATGTATCTTTAATATATATAGTTTTCTTTGTTATCATATTATTCTTGTTCTCACGTGATTTAAAAAAGCAAATACAATAAAAACCTAAAATTCTTTAAAAGGTTTAAATCTTGTAACACGAGCCGAAATCATGGTCAAATTGTCAAACCCAAGTGGTTTATTGAAATCTTTCTATAGGCTATTTAATAATCTTGACTAAATTTGTTTTTTTCATATGTTTGTATGGGCTCGTTTTTAATAAATGATCCTGCTAGTTACACGATAAATTAATAGGAGATCCACCCTATTAACATCCTACATTATTAATTGGACCCATGAATTCAATTTAGTTGTTTTATGAAATTAAAGCACATGTCATTTGAAATTATGAAAATTGTGGCCACATATCTGAACTCATGGAAATAAATTATAAATTAAAGACTTGACATTCTTTTTTTCTTTAATGTTATGATGATGTTCTTCCTTCAAACCCATAATATATTAATCATATATTTTACCATCATTGTTATATCACTACTTTTATATAACTCCGTGATTCATGTTTTATATATTATTAGGGTAAAGGGGCCGTCAGCGGGTAAAGAGCTCGGGTAAGCGGGTTGACGCGGGTACATCGCCGCCGTCAACTCGGGTAAGGTCACGGTTAGTGGAATGCGGGTATATTTACCCGAGCTTCAAAGTCCAAATTATGCCGTTGTCAAACGGCTATATAGCCGTTGCCCCATTTAAACTAAAAAAAAACTTTTTTTTCTATATATACAATACAATTATACCATTAAAATCGCATCCAAAAATATTTCATTCTACCATATTTCTACTTAAAAATCATGGAATCCAAAAAGGTAAAAGTCGGTACTCGAAAAAAATCTAAGGCCGGTTCTAGCCAAAACTCGTCAACACAACAACCTGCTTAACCAATACAACAACCGACACCGTACCCATATTATCTGTATGCTCAAATTCCCACTCAAATGCTCGTAATGCCTACCCAAGTTGCATCTGGTCAATACACCTATCTATTACATGATCAACTTAATTTTGAGCCTTTTGCACTCCGCTACCAAAACCTATCATTCCGTCACCTAAACCGTAACGATGAAGATCGACCACTCCCAATCTTTAATGACGACGAAGATGGAGTAGTGGTTGGTGAAGAAGAAGAAGATGACGACGTGGAAATAAAGGAAAATGACGTAGAGGTTGGTGAGGAAGAAGATGAGGAACCCGGAAATAAAGGAAAATTTCACGGACGTACGGCACGTCAACAATGGACCGATAAACAAAATCTCGCTTTGTGTAAAGCTTGGATTCATATTTCCGAAGACCCGGTAGTCAGAAATCAACAAAAGAGAACCAGATTTTGGAAGCGTATCCTTAAGCATTACAACGAACAAGTTGGTGAAAGCAACTGGAGTATTCACCAACTAAATTCAAAATGGACTGGTTTAAATACGCAAATGAGTTGGTTCAACAGTTGTTGGATTCAAGCGGTATATTTATCTTTAAATACGCAAATAAGTTTATATTTGTTGTTTATTCATTTTTTTTTAATTTATATTTTTTATAACCATATAGGAACGTCTACGTGCGAGTGGATCCGTCGACTTAGATGTGATGAAGAAAGCGTTGAAGGATTTCCAAACTAAACACAAAAAAACTTTTGCCCACGTTGAGTGTTGGGAGCTTGTACGCCAACATGATAAATGGGAACAAATGTCGTTGATGGGGGAGGAGTTTTCCTGTCAGTCGGAAAATAAACGAAAGTCTTTGGATTCCGCTAACTACTCAAATGATGAACACTTTACTGCTTGGGCACCCGACCTCAACGAAGACACAACTCCAACAAGACCAAGACAAAAATCAAAGAAATCGGACGATTCGTCAAACAAAGGTAGTCTAGCCGAAGTGGTTGCTCAATACGCAACCATGAATGATCAACGGGAGTCTACACGGGAGGTTATTTTGAAAGAACTATTGGATTCAAAAAAGTCAAAAGATCAAGATATTAAGGTGATGGTGGAAGAACAATGGGCGGCTATTCGGGAGGATCGTATGGACCATGATTTAAAGATGTTTACGGATCTTCACAATCATGTGACCGGACCGATGTGGAAATAGTTTTAAAACGAAAACGTGAAATAGCTAGTCCATACGGGTGGCCTTGTGATTTCTAGATTTTTAATGTACTTTTTAAATTTAGTGTTTTTTTAATGTATTTTTTTATTAATGAATTTATTTTAATTGTTATTATTATTATTATTATTTGTTTTACTTAAAAAAGAATTAATTTAAAAATAATGATGGTATTAGGGTTGTCCCCCCTTCACTTTAGGGTAGTTGTGCCCCCTTCACCCTTAGAGGGTGTTTGGGATTACTTATTTTAACCCTCTTATTAACTTTTCAAAAAGTCATAAGAAGTTTTAAGAAGTAAGTTCTCTCTTACTTCTCAAAAACTCATTTTTCCTTCTTAGTAAGACAAGTTATATTTTAATAGTCGAATTTATGACCCGTTGGCTGATAATAATCCATACTCATAATCGACCGATAATAGTTCTAACTTTTACTATTCTTGTCAACGTCAGCCCCAGTAACATAATCATCATAAATTTACACTATATTCACAATTGATTTTTGTTCGATTCAGCTTGAGCGTTTCTTCATTTTGTTCAAAATCATTATTTTGTGTAAAAATAAGTGTAAATCTATGATGGTTATGTTTTATTAGGATTGCCACTAACAACAAAAATGAAAGTTATGACTGTCAGTTGTCAAATTGTTAAGATGAATTATTATCAGCTAATAGGTTATTAAAATTCAATTTGTATATTATTGTTAATGATAAAATATGTGATGTATAGAGACAAAGAAAATGATAAATTTTGTAGCCCCCACCATTTTTAATTGTTGTACTCTTGAACGTTACATCTTAACAACCATCTATATTATTTATTATATACACATACATATTTTTTGCAAAAGAAAAAACAAAACTTACACGCCTTTGCAGGAAAGAAGATGATGAATGTAGGTGTCATGGTTGAACTTCTGGAAGAATATCAAATGGTGATGGAGATGTTGAGAGATCGTATGAGGAACATTCTTGATGACACCCGCACCCGCACTCGAGTCCTTTCATCATCGTCTTCGACGTTCTACGACCAGACCGATGAGGCATCTTCTTCATACCTTGTGTTCTTCTAGCTGCAACTGCTCATGTCATGGCTTTTGTTTTGATTTGTTCTTTAAATTGGTGGTAACATTTGTTGTAATAAGTTTTGAGTTGTATAACTCAATCATTTATTTCTTAAATCTATAAAGCAAAGTAGACATTCTTCATATATTCAAAGTTCTAACCGGTGATTGTTTTTTCCTAAAGCAAACGATTTCAAGAAAAGCATATATAAATGGAGGGTTTAGAATTATGTATGAATTTGGTATTGTGTTAGTCGTCTCTGAATCCGATCGTATATGTAAATGAACTTGTAGATTCGACAATCGATCATCTTTTTCGGCTTTGCGTGTGGCACTTTAATAGTTTGACAAAGTAACAGAAAATTTGAATGTTCAATTATATCTAGATAAGATTTGATTAGTATTCATATAAATTTGAGTTAATTACACGGATGGTCCCTATGGTTTGGTCAAATTACGGATTTGGTTCCTAACTTTGAAAAATTACGAATTTGGTCTCAAGAAACTTTTAACTTGTTTCACTGATGGTCCCTGGAGTGAATGCAGGTTAACTTTTTCTGTTAAGTATGTGTAAAAAGATCAAAATACCCATCTATTTAAAAAGAAAATCTATATCTATACTTCTATACTATATAATAAAGGAAAACCATTAGGGACACGTGTCACTCTTTGGTTACTCCTCACCTTTATTTTCTCGCATCTCTCTTCTATTAAATATTAATTTTTCTGTTTCTCTCTACTATTAAATAATAATATCAAATAATAATATTTATATTAATAAATAAAATTCTATGGACACGTGTCACTTTATGGTTCATTTGTATCGTTTTTCTCACCTCTCTCTCATATTGAATAATGATATTAAAAGAATTTATTTTTAGATTTTTAATAAAAATCTAATGACTGATACTTATTATTTAATTATGAATAGTTCAACCGATGTAATATACCGGTTTATTTAACCCGTGTATTACACGGGTTTTTAAAAATATAAAATTTTTATTACTAAGTAGATAACATTTTATTTATCCAACCCGTGTAATACACGAGATTTTAACCTAAAAATAATATAAACAAAAACAAATTAAATATTAAAAAAATAATTATTTTAACTTGTTTCCTCGTGCCTTTATTAGGTACACTAATCTTCTTCTCTATTCCTATTGTTCTCCTTGTTAATAATAGTTCGTAATTCACCATTCGGCGAACGATTTTCCAGAAAACATATTTGGATCGTCATTTAACTTTGCCGCCCCTGAATTTCTTTAATTTTGATCGATAATGATTATGTTGTTCAGAACCGAAACCGCACTTCTGATCAAACAAAAATTCAACAAAAACTAATCGGTAATCTCCTTTTGATCGCTACAATTTTTTATGCTCAGAAACAAAAACCAGTCAACCGCTTGGTCGGCTTCTTCTGATTCTAATCATTCAGCCTACTTGCTATTGATGTTAATCAATTCCTAATCGCTAATGTTCTGATCGGTCTCTTCTTCGACGTAAAATCGGATTTTGAAGGAACGTCCTGCAATTGGTTGATTGTGATCCCTACTTCCTTCTCTCCGGATCGAGTTCTCTATTGATTTTTTGAACGGCGAACATTGAATGTTGTGACGTCGCTTCCCCATTACATGGGAGAGCCTTTTCCAACCCCGGCCAATATGTTGTCTTAACCAGGGCTGTTCACGAACTGAACCGAGCGGACCTTTGCTCGTGCTTGATTCGTTTACAAACCGAACCGAGCCGATCGACTCATTTACAACCTCGCAGAAAATCGTACGAGCATTAAATTTTCCGAGCGAGCAGCGAGCGATTTGGACTGCCCTACTGTGTAGTGTGCCCTTCGAATCGTAGAGCCGCGAAAGTTGCTCGTCGCTCGGCGTCGCTGATCGGCTGACCAAGAGGGAGAGATGTTTTGAGACTTGAATCGCAAAGCCGCAAAGGCTGCTCGTGCGGGCGACGTCCGATTAGGGTTAGAAGTTTTAGGCAGAGACGATTTGATATTTGAATTGAGGAGAAGGCACTGAGCGTGAACTAGTGAAGTAACGTAATTTCTAAAGAGCTTCTTTTCTTTTTAGGTTTTAAATTGGACTACTCTTAACTCACTATACTCACTATAAGAAGTTCCATAATGGATTGAAGCAATAGAGTTATTTATAAATGTATAAAATATTAATTCATTAATTATATATATATATAAACTAAAAACTAGTTCGAGCCAAACCGAACGAGCAACGAGCAATCGTACCTTTGCTCGTGCTCGGTTCGTTTACAAACCAAACCGAGCCGTAATCGAACGAACTCGAGCGAGTTTCGAGTGTCGAGCATTTTGGACAGCCCTAGTCTTAACCGTGCCCACTTGATGTCAGAGTTGGAGAGCATCCAAGGAAAAATCCCACCCAATACGGCCCTTTCCGGGCTTGAGGGAGTGCTCGAACCCTGGATCAGCGTGGGTAAAACCCAGATGCATCAACTTAAGCTTGGCTTCATTTGTATGTCACATAAACTAATGTGGAGGGCAGGGATTGAACCTGGGTCACTAGGAACACCAGGTCTCTCCCTTACCACTCCACCACTGGCTCATTGACGAGTTCTTTATTGATAACCACTCTGATACCACTATTGGTAATTAAGAGGGTAAATCAAGAAGAACACGAACATGATTAACACATCAACTTGAATCTTTCGATTATCAATATGATCAACAACATTACAAACATTGTTCCTAGGATTTATAGGATATGAACCGGTGCCAAGCAAAAAATGCAACGGTTGGCAAGACAACCGGTTATTCTAACCCTATTACAACCTAACCCCTACTATTTACAGTATGACACTTTACCCTTAAACATAGTTTATAACAACAATAATACCTCTAAACTAATAATACATCTAATATTTAGTTTAATATCCAATACAATACTCCTAACAAGTAAGATCTTGATTATTTTTCAAAAACTTATATATGTGTTGAAATAATTAAAATTGTATAGTAGTTGGTGTGGCAAATGGGTTGCATTTTTATCAACAAATTTGGCTTTGCTTCTGCAAGTCTTCTTTACTTGTGAAGACTGACAAATCTTATATAATACTATGCTTTACCAACTACCAATATTTGACCATATAATGTCAACAAATTAACAAAGATTTTCCGTTCTAAATCAAATAAAAAGAAATATACTTACAAAACAAAAAAAATAACTCAATAGATGGTCATGTGACACCAAAATATGGTGTTACACAACATTCAACAAGTCATGGTTCTTTACCGTATAGTTGCGATGCAAAACGAAAATAAAACAACGTTTTCAGACTAAAATTATAAAAGTATCTTTTATACATAGTTTTAATTGACGATTCCACTAGTTACACGTTAGCCAATAACAACCTTGATTATTAATTGGACATTTGGACCCATGAATTTAATTCAATTGTTTTATGAAATTAATGCATCCATTGAAATTTAAAGATTTAAAGATGACATCAAAATTGTGGCCACATAATCGAATTCATGGATACCATGAGAAACTTAAAAAAAAAATTATTTGGTGATATGATGATGTTCTTCTCTCAACCCATATGTGACATAGATTAACCAATCCTTTGACCATCATTCCCATTGGTAGATATCCCGACTTTTATGTCATAATATATGTCCAATTGTCCATCATCCAGTTTTTATTTTTGTCTCATATAATAATGATAATGTTATAATAATTTATTATTATTATTAGTGATAAAATATGTGACTTGTAAGTTGTATAGAGAGAAAGAAAATGATAAATTTTGTAGCCCCTACCACTCTTGGACGTTTACATCTTAACTACCATCTATATTATTTATTTATTCACAAATATATATTAATATTTCTTCAAAGGAAGAAAAACAAAACGTAAACGGCTGTGGGTTTGCAGGAAAGAAGATGATGAAGGTGGGTGTGATGGTGGAACTTTTGGAAGAATATCAAATGGTGATGGATATGTTAAGATCATATTATTAATGGCACTCGAATCCTTTCATCATTGTCTTCAACGTTCTACAACCAGACTGATCATCACGCATCTTCATCTTCTTCGTACCTTGTGTTCTTCTAGCACATTACTTTTCTTTTGATTTTGTTGCTAACATTTGTTGTTATCTTATGTATTTCTTACATCAATAAAGCAAAGTAGACATTGTCCATGTATTAACAATGAATGTTTCTATACCACAACCCCATAGCCTTAGTAGGCCGGTTTTTTGAACACCAAAGGCCCCAACACCAGGGATCACCCTTCCGTCCGAATAACAGAAGCGTGGTGACCCAACCCACACCACTCAGGAGGAAACCCACAGCTGGGAAAACCTCCTGGTTCAACTTGAATGAATTTAGCTTTTCACCAAAATTATAGACATACAAGTAGATTAAAGTGTTCTTGGAATTTAAGGATAAAGTATCAATGATTAAAAATGGGTTTATGACTTTTGTCTTGATAATAATAAAAAAAATGGACTGCATGTCATGAAAACAGTAAGGTCTAGGTTTGTTCAAAATAAGGCACGACCATGCCTTATGATCCACGGCTGTACGTGCCTCTTGACCCATGATTTTGAGAACCCTTTAGCGATGGCCAACAAATCAGGATCAGCACGGGCGTGCCAGGCTCAGCACGATTGTGCTTGTAATGACCAGTGATTAGAGTGCGAGTACTTGGTAATTATAACTGCGTGTTGGCTGAAACTTGGACCGGAAAACCATTAGGTTCAGATTTAAGCAGGCGGATAAGTTGAAACTACTGAAAGACTTAATGAAAACCTAAATTGGGTCATAGTTTGGATAATTTGCTTATAACATGTTCGTGTGAACGTGAGGGCTAGCGTCGGTATCACTTGCATGTGAAGATTAACTCTTAGCTAAAGGTGAGTTCAATGTTAATGCTTTCAAAACTGGGATGCATGCTATAAAAGTAGAAAAATTTGTGTCTTAATGCGAGTATGGTGTTTAAGTGAAATCTATTTAAAACGCGACTTATGTGTATGTGACCTGTGTAAAGCAAGCCACATGCCAATAGTGTAAAACATGTCGTAAAACTTGATGACACATGTATTGTGTTTATATGAAAACACCCGAGTTTGACTTATTTATATGTGACTAAGTATATGCGACTTGTGTGTTTGAGACCTATGTAAAGCGTGCCCCGAGACAATAATGTAAAGCATTCCAAAACGTGTCATGGAACAATAATGTAAAGTGTTGTAAAGCGTGCCTCTGGCCAATAACTTAAAGCGTGCATTGGGCCAACATAACCGTTTCAAAACTCTAAGACTTGATGAATACATATGTGGAAAGACCTGTCGGGTAACCAAGACTTGAAACATGACTAAAACTTAACTCGAACCCAAACCATGCTTGTTAGTTGCTTGTGATGTATATAAACCTACATGATGCTTATGTGAAATGAACAAGATGTATTTTGTTTAGTTTATGTTGATAAAGTTGTCTGTTACATGAATTCGCTAGTGAAAACGGATATGCCCTTTTTAAGCATGTCTCCCAGGTAATCGTAAAAAGTCGTGAATAAAGCATAAGGATCTTAACCTTATGAAAACTTTGAGGAGTTGAAGTTTTAAGACTTTAATGGATTAGGTCCGGATAAGACTTATATTTGGTATGATAAAATCTTTATAGTACATAACTACGGTAAAGATTAACGTAGTATTGGAATTCACGAACCTTAAGACTTTCACTGTGATTTAATTTAAAGGCTATGTTTGTGTAAACCCAACTGTTCGTCTAGCCCCGGTTTAGGGGTGTGACAAGAATGCTTTGAAAGACTTGGCTTGTTGGCTACAGTGACTTTTAATAATGATCAAAGTGAAGTGTAGTTGGAAAAGATTATCGAGTGAATGTAAAATATGAAAAAAGAACCGCGAAGCAACCTAGCATGGACTACTAAACTAAAAAGGAGAAATTTAATAGGAAAACAGTTATCATGTCTATCAAAAAGTCATCCAAGATGGTAACATTTTACTTCGGTGCCACCAACCCATAATGGGACTACGAGACTCAAACTTGCGTTTATTTGTTCCTATGGCATGAATCAAAGAGACACATACGCGGATATGTTAGCAGAACTATTTGTGATTTCAGGTAGTCGGTTCTCGAAAAAAGATGCAATTACACCAAAGGGACCTGAAGCTCCTACCACGTCTGATCACATCTTAAAAAAATAAGAATATATGATTTACCTGTAATCAAGTTTCTATACCATTATACTGAAGTTACTCAACTTGTTTTTTTTTTCTTTCTAAATTCAAAACTACTAAAGTTTTGATAGTGTACGATTCTCGTAAATCCTTTTAACTAATATTAAAATTAAACGATTCAAATGAAACAAACATGAAACTAAATTACAATTTAGTAAAGATAAAAATCACTAATAATTTTATTATTATAGGTCATATAACAATATTAAAACATATGGTTAAAAATATAAATATAATTACACTAAAAGTATCATATTCATTAAACATTGTCCCTGAAAGCATCCATATATGATTCTTTCTATAAACACCAGAGTTCATATGGGGAAAGGGAACAAGACACCAGAATGAGAAGAACAAGAGCAATAGTAGAAGCCAGAAACCGTCACCACGATTCTGCGTTATCCATCTCCGGTATGCTCCGATCTATTTCCGATCACTAATTTCTCTCTTTTTAACCGCCGATTCAATTAGGGTTTCCGGCATTAACATTAATTTATCGTCTGTACAGACAATGAAATGACAGGTTTAGGGTTTTTCGCATCATCGCCATCATCCTCATCCTCGAATTTGTCGCCGTTGGCTCTCCCTTTCACCGTTAACCCTAGTAAATTCAATTTCGGTTCAAATCACGACTCTCATTTCAATTTCCAGACTTCAACCACTACACAGGGTTTATTGGCCGATTCGATAAGGACTGCCACCGTTCCTTCTACGGATTCTACTCATAATCGGTCTTCTGTTTCTGCTGTCAATTCGTCTGTTATAGGCCCTAATCAACGTGTAACTGATGCATCTTTTTCTAGCCCTTTCAATACTCATAATTGGTCTTCTATGAACTCTAGTGTTAAATCAGGGTTAGAACATGTGAATCCGCCTGTTACCTCTTTGTTTGGTTTAAACCCTAATACACAACCTCATAAATGGTCATTAGGTCATGATGATGATGATGGTGATTTCAATTTGTTTTATGGATCTTCTCAAGGTAGTTATAGCCAATCTTCGTCTGGATCTAAGTATAGCGGACAGGCCGATGTGTCGCGAGGTAACGAACCTCTTATTTTATCGCTTTTGTTTTTCTATATTAACAACATTGTTACGTAAAAGAGTTAGTTTCTGTTTGTAATCATATAGGAAAAGAAGGATCTTCTTTGTTTGGCAATTCGATAATTGGGAAGTCACATGGTACATCGTCTCCTGCAACATGTCATGGGGTTGTTTCTAGTGGGTTTTCAAATGAACATACAATTACAGGGAATGTGTGTACATCACACTTTCCATTTGAGACAAGATCAATCTTTTATGATTCCTCAAGTGATCACATATCGCCATCCAAAAGTCTGGATACCAGCAGTACTTCACTTGTTAACAAAAATAATGTTTTGGTTGTTCATAACCCCTTGAAAGAAAGGAATCATATCAGTCACTAGGTTTTGAGTACAAATCAAGTTTGAATCCTCAAGTTTCTGATATATATAGCACAGAAGATGAAAACTCTGCTGCACATTTATCAGAGCATTTAGATCATCATAATCCTGGTGAAGATTCTCCATGCTGGAAAGGTGCTCCTACTCACTTTTCATCAAGTGGGTCCCAAGAAATGGAGTCATTGCAGCATGCTATTAAGAAACTACAAACTAACAGTGGTGATGATGTTCTGTTACATATGGACCAAAGTTTGCATCAAACTGTTGGAAATGCTGCTAGTGATGTGACATCTGAAAATTTAGATGTGAATATGGTTGTTAAAGCACTGAATAACCTCTCAGAGTTGCTTTTACGCCAATACTCAAAGGATGAATCTGGACTGAAGGAACAAGATCACAAGGCTCTTGATCATGTCATTGCCAATTTAAATATGTGTATGTCTAGAAAAAATCAACAAGTGGATCCTGCACAAAAATGTTCATCGCCTCAGCAAATCACTTCTAACGTGCTTCACAAGGTACTCCCTCTTCATAATGTATCCAGTAAAGGTGGCAATTTCGGAGTATTTATTTATGAATGGGCCAATTCGGGTTATGTTAAATCTCTAACGGGTCAAAGGGGTAAAATCAGAATATTAGGTGAAAGGGAAACATGGCAAATGAGTGACGGGTCGAAAGTTGCCCCAATTGTTTTAACGCTTAAAACCCCCTACGCCATTTTTTATTAAATAACTCAGATTATTATTAGAATAAATAGTTTTAATAATCATATTTGGCACACTAATTATTTATAAAAACTAGAAGTCTGGACAAAAACTGTACCGGGTGATCTCAACTCGACGGGTACACCAAGTTACCTGTTTTGACTCGTTCTTTTTACCCAACCCGTCCATTTTGCCACCTATTTTATGATCAGGCTGTTCATCTGTTGGCTCTACACCAGGAAAGGAACAATGATCAATTTGGTAAGAATATTGAGGAACTACAGAGTGGTTATGTACGGGATGTAGGTCTACCAGAAGATGATAACTTGGTCCAGGTATTTTCTCTGTCCTTTTCGTTGAATGACTCATTTTTCTTATTAACTTGGGATTTCAATGTTTTTATTTCTTATCCATTAACTGAATCAGAAAATAAAGAGGGTACTTGACGAGAATTTAGAGTTCAAAGATGATTTACCATCTGACCCTTTGTTATACAAGAATTTGTGGCTTGAAGCTGAAGCAGAGCTGTGTGTCGCTAGCTATAAAACTCGCTTACACCGTGCAAAGAGAGAGATGGGTAAATCGAAAGCATTAGGTATTATTCTTCTTCTTAAGAGAGAGAGAGGGGGTGGTGTGTGTGTGTGTGTTGGGGGGGGGGGTAGATAAACAGATTTGGTTTTCGATTATTTTATTAGTACTCAGTTTGACATTAAGGGGGTGTTTGGATTTTACTTAAATTCCATAAAATGATTCTCCTTCTACAAAATGTTGTTTTCATCAGTTAGTAAATAATCAGAATTCATCAAAGACTGAAACATTAGATGCTTGTCTGGTAATTAGAACTTTCAAAACATACATCCGAACGTCCTCTAAAACCTCATTTTATTTATAAGGTCTCTAAATGTACACAAATTTTTGAAGTCCCAGATTTATCTGAAGTTGCCTCTGACATAAAGAAAATCTCAAGTTCCAATTATTCTCCAACTGCTCCCGAACCGTTACATGACGCTGCTGGTAGCAAGACATCAACCACACATGAACCTAATCTTTCTTTTCCTATTGTTTATGAAATTGATGATGTTGAGGATTCAGTCTTGGCCCGTTTCAATATCCTGAAATGCCGTGAAGAATCAAATCCTGTTAATATGGCAGAGAAAGAACCTGCAGATGTCAAAGCTTCTGGTAATAAAATTCAAAGCTCTGGAGTGGCTGAGGAACCACATTTGCAGCATCTCCTTGATACAGGTAACGAGTCGCGTGTTAAAACGGGTCAGTTGGGTATTGTGTAAAAACAGGATCGTATTGGGTAATGGGTTGAAATGCATTCGTTGTTCATTTTTGTTTATAAATAGTTAATGTATTAAATATGATTATAAAAACTATGTTCTTTAGTAATGATCTAATTTGTAAAAATATTAACAGTTATAAGGGATTGTAAGCATCAAAGATACACTTTAGTCACTTTCAACCCATTTGACTCATTTATGTTTCAGCTAATCTTTTTTATTTGACCTGCTAGAGAAACCATTTACCCAAATCAACTCATTTATAAAAAAAAAGTGTTGAAATGACACCTTCAGTCTCAAAAGAAAGCTATGAATTTTACATGAAAATGTGAAACTGATGATGAAATTGTTACATGTATCAGATGATGCAGTAATGGTGCATTCTCACGGTAACCAAAAGATGCAAGTCCCTTTTTCCATGGAGGCTGTTGACCATGCAGTTATGGCTAGATTGAATATTTTGAAATCACGAGGTGAGCTGGATCACGTTAAAGCTGAACAGAGAATTTTGGCAGATGGTGCTCGTGCTCAAGTTTCAGGTAAAGAAAGTTAAATTTTATGAATTGACCCGTTCGAGATTAAACACAACTAATCAATAAGTAAATGAGTTGGAACTGTAAACGAATGTGATAATTGGGCTTTAAATGTGTTGCTGGTGATTGCAGAATCGGGAGCGGGGAGAAGCATGATTCAGAATCAGTTTGGGTCGTCCACTGCATGCAGTGCATCATCATTTGGCTGGGAATATGTGTTGGAAGGATGATATGATTATGAAGAATGGCAGGACTTTTGTATATATGTGATATATGTACATATCTATCTGGTGTTGAATCAAGATTATATGAAGTTGACTGTTTTTAACTTGGATATTTGTTTAATAACAAAATTCAGTTGACCCAAACCACAATTTATGATTCCTTTTCACTTTGGGTCAGATTTGAACATTTGGGGGATGACCCATACTTTTTTGGGTGTCCAATAGTTTCTAAAAACAACCCCTATTAATGTCTTATGTCCCCTCCGAAGAAAGACCTTCAACTCATTTAGTTACTTTTCATCTATTCCTTTAGCTTTTAATCTTTCATTAGGATTTTTTTATCTTTCTTCAATGTTGCTAGCTCTATGTTATAATAAAAGAATTTGTTATTAAATAAATAAGAGAAATGATAACCACATAATAGTAACCAAGTTTCAATAATGTTCAAATTAAGTCATTCATCATAGTATACCTAAGGGTGTATGTCGTGTAAAATACGTATTAAGTGAACTATTTGAAACACTTTTAAAACTTGATTAGTATTTTTTTAAGTACCCATTTAAAGAATTAGAAGTCAAAATCTGGCTTACAAGACCCATGTGCCAAGATAATAAAAAGAAGCCACAAGTGATTGGCCTAATTTGCATAAAGTGTTTAAAAAACATTGAGTTCTTTCTCAATTTTTCGGTATTTTTAATTATCTCTATCAAGTTAGGATTGAAAAATATAAACAAACTAGTGGGTCCACATCCGCGCTTTGTTGTGTGAGTGTGTAGATTTTTAACAAAATTTAAATGGAAATGTAAACGCAACATTAAAAATAACGTTAATAAAAAAAAGTAAATAAAATAAATAAACATGACATTTTGAAACTTATACACCAAAATTATAAAGATTTAAATTTTTTTTAAACAAAAAAATATATTATTCTTCTCTAATTGATGTATAACTTAAAAAAAAGAGAAAAAAAACAAAAATAAAACCATAAAGACTTTCGCTGTGTTTTTCGCTAGGATCTATTTTGAAAAGCTAAAACTATACGGGAAATCTCAACAGTGGGGTGATGGGAGAGATGATGACAACGGTGGTGGCGACATCATCAATGTGGTATTGGTTGTGTGATGTAAGTTAAACAGAAAGCATACATGCATGCGTTACGACTTACCGAGCAAATCCTCAAAGTTTTATTTAGTTTGGCACCATGCATACATGCCTATTGCTAAATTGCTAACTCTTACTTGATAGTGACTATGGAAAGCATCACTAAAAATTGTTACCCACTGATAGTGAATACATGTGCATCGCAATATCTACTCATTGGTGGTGCTCTTTGTGTGTAACATCCCGAAATTTAAATTGGTTTAATAAAGAGCTTGAAAAAAGAAAATAATAAACGCTCAAGGGTCGAACGGGATTAATCACGAAAGAAGGAAAACGGGAGGGGGAGGAAGGCTACAAACCCTAGCCACCACCCTCCACCCTCATTTCATTTCAAACATTCCATAATCTAGAGAGACAAAGTGAGAGAAACTAGAGAGAAAGTCGATTTTGGGTGCAAAGGAGCTCGAGGATCATTGGACTTCGTCTCTTGGTTGCTTTCCAGAAATAATCAAGGGTTAACAGGAAACAACTCGTCATGAATATGTGTTTTTGTTCAAAGTTGGATTTTTAACACAAGAGATCGGGTTTTTACGTATTATATGAGAAAAGAACCATAGATCTAGACTCACGAGTGTTAAACAAACGCTTTTTAACATAAAAGTCAGAGTCTTGGTCGTTCTCATGCCTAACTGCCATTAACATGCAACCCTAGCTTTTCTACCGCAGAAGACGATCAGGCAAAACAGATCTGATCAAGAGAAACTAACAGTAAGCGAAACTACCTAGTTTTGCTGCGATCTCAGGAAGAGAAACTGGCCTAGTTTTGCTTAGCCACAGGAAGCGAAACTGCATAGTTTTGCTTAGTTCATAAGAGGCGAAACTGACTTAGTTTCGCTTAAGCCAAGGAAACGAAACTACCTAGTTTCGCCTGAACCCAAGAAAGCAAAATTAACCTAGTTTCACTGAGTTAGTAGATGGAATAGATTTAACGTTTTCTTAATCATTAATTCATATGGCGAGTGACATCTCTCGAACCGGTTATTGGTAGGTAAAGGATAAGCTTATCAGGTGAGTTTCTAGAAGCTCCTTTTAAATACTTTACAATGTTTCGGGATGGTGTGCATATTTTATGAAATGATGTTTACGAAATGAAGCTTACAAATAAAGCATTACGGAATGATGTTTATGAATGTACGTTTATTAAACGATTTGCCCAAAAGGTTCATGCTGTTATTTAATGAATGTATGAATGTTTTAAGTGATATTTTGATGTAAGAAGCAAATGTTTTTAGAAGGTTTATGAACGAATCTGCCATGATTTCCTTCGGGAATAGAAGCGAAGCTATGTTACGAAAGGAAGCGAAGTATGTTACGAATGGCAACACCTTAATAGGGGCATTGGTGGCTAACCAAATGTTGAACAACCGGATGGTGACGCGGTCATCTCAGAGTTAATGTGACTCTGGAAGATTGATGCTCGTTTTCTATACATAGTCGACCTGCTAGAAGTTTGATGCTTGTACATTCTTCAGAGTTATCTGCTGGAAGTTTGATGCTTGTACACTCGTCGGAGTTACTTACTGGAAGTTTGATGCTTGTTGTCACACCCCAACCGACGGCAGATTATATGTCGGGGCGGACACGGTTGTTCAAAAAGCACAAGGTTGACTATTAAAGTTTAAGTATTGCATTAATGACTTTCAAAGGTTCAACACAAGAATCAAATCAACAAATAACAAGAATACAATGTTTATTTAATAAGTATGTTAGGTCCAAAGCATCCTATGTGATCATAAATAAATCTTATGTTGTTGTACCTGAAACATGTTTAGTAAACTGTCAACTAAAAATATTTGATGAGATACAAAGGTTTTATCATAGTTTAGTAAAGTCTTAGAAAAGTTTACAATTCACTATGTCATGCATTCTATAGTATAAATGTGAGAACAGAACATGTTAAACATTGTGCATATCAATCCTCCAACCAAGTTTAGGCATAACCCGAAGGCTACCCTTAAAAGTTTAAAGTTTAAGTTCAGTAACAATCATCATGGGCTCCCCACGAAGGGTCAATCAAACTAGGTGGATTGGTCAAATACAATAGATCTATCATTGTTACCATAGGCTTGATCAATGTTAATGGATATGCTAGTATTAAGTCTAATTTAAGCATGCAAGTCTCAAGCATAACACAAGAATAAGCATATAGGCATAGTTGTACAAGAATTGTATACGATTGGAAGTTTGTACATGTTTCACCCCGAGTTAATAAAGAATGTAAAACGAAAAGGGGCTAAGTATACTCACTTGGATGATAGTAGAGTGTCCAACAGTAGCAAGGTTTTGAGGGAGAATATCCTCACAACAAACCTAAGAACACAAGTCTAGAGTTTCAAGTTTTAATCCTATAAGTCTATGATAAGAATCTAGGATTCTAAGATTAACTAGGGTTCCAAATGGTGGACGGGAATGTTTGTGTTTATAAAGTTTAAAATAAGGTTTTGAATGGATCATACAAGGCTTGAATTTCAAAGTTTAATAAGTTTCTAGTTTAAAATAATTATTGTTTAGAATAATAATTATTTCAAGAGTTAAATAATTGTTAAATACAAAGTATTTAAAGACTAAATAGTGATTAAGGATTAATAGTAATTATTTAAAGAGTATATAATCATTAAGGATAAATAACTATCTATAAGAATAAACAATATAAGTTATTTAGATTTTTATTAAGGTTTCAAGTATTAAACATTTATTTTATAATTTAACTTGTAAATAAATAATGTTTATAAGTTTAAATGAATATCGAGTACCTATAAGCTTATAAAATAGAATTTCTTATAAAGTTTATGTTTTAATTATAAGTTTATAAATGTTTTCAATGGGTAGATAAAACTATAAGTTTTTATAAATGTTTTAAATAAGTCACTTATAAGTTTACAAAGTTTCTTTCAATTTGCAAGCTTATAAGTATTTAATTAAAGTTTATGTTTTAAAATATAAGTTTATAAGTGTTTTTAAGTTAAAGTTTCCATTTAACTTTTATAAAGTTTATAAGTTTACAAAAGTTAGAAAATAAATAAAGTATATTTATTTCTAATGTTTTCAATTTAAATAAATAAATAAGTTTATGTTTTTATAAGGTTTATAAATTCATAAGTTTATAAATCTTACTTCTTAACTAAACAATGTATATTTATTTTCTTGTTTTATTTAGATAAATAAGTAAGCTTCAAGTTGAGTAAATATAAATTTCATAAAAAAATGTATAAGTCTAATAGTTTATGTCTTTCAAATTAATAGGTAAGTTTTATAGACTTTTCTGAGTTTATAAAATTTTTATAAGTTTTCTGTTTAAATAAAAGTTTATAAATTAATTTAAAGTTTAAAGTAAATTTATTTATTTCAGAAATACTTAATAAATTAAAGTTTCTAAGTTTATAAAATAATTTCCATTGTATGTATAAATTTTATAAGGTTAAAAGTATTTTTATAGTTTAAGTGTTAAAACTATTTTTAAAGATTTACTTATTATAAGCTTTTAACTAAGTTTGAATTAATTAAAATGTCTCAGAATGTAAAAAGTGTAAATAAAAATCATATTTAAGTTTATAAAAGTTTAGTAGATTTTATAAAATTTATTTGAAGTTTTAAACTAAATAAAAAGGCATAAAAAAAATAAAACCGCAAAACCTGGGCTGGCCGGATTCGAACTCGGGCCGCCCAAGTCAACACACACACAAACTAACCATCCCGGCTACGTGTTCGCTAGTGTTTAATATAGAAAAAGAAAAAGTTAAACAATATACCAAATCGTCCATGTTCCCCGTATGAACCCTAGAACCAAGTTTCACTAAATACATATCGATTAACCCTCTGTTTATGCAAATTAACAGAGAGCTATTGATCTATGAGCAATAACGAAGAGTTTGGGCATTCGAATTACCTGTTTTGATATCGAAATGAATGAGAACCGGGTTGAGTTTCAGTAACGGCAGACGAAATCTTGATTCGGCAATGCAGGTTTTATTCGGTCGAATTGAGGGTTTTGAGAGTTTGTGAGTGGTGTCGATGTGTTCGAGTCTGTACTTATAGTCAATTTTATCATTAAATGCCGAATTAGTTGGGGGTATTATAGGTGAGTAATATGGGGTTAATTTCGAACCACGCGGGTGTTAGACTCGAAATTTGGCATTGAAGAACATCGGGGTTGAGTCGCATACCTGAGTCGAAGCTCGAGGAGCATTCAATTCGGCCATTTGCGCGTTTTTGAATAAACGGGTCCAAAAGCGGCTTCTGTGGGACTCGAACCTAAGACTGGTTTTAGTCTCGGGGGTTTGGGGTAATTGCACAAATGGTCCCTGAGGTTCCAAGCTTTTATCTCTTTATGTTAAAACCTAGGGTTTTGTTTAAAACAAGTTTCAAGGGTTGGCAAGTTCAGTCCCTAGACTTTATAAACCAAATATATGTTTTATTTTTATAAAATTTAGCTAAGTTTCATAAGTTTATTATTTTATAATTTATAAAATAATTTATAAGATTTATTAGTTTCTAAGTTTGAGTATTTAAAATAAGTTTATTAATTATGTTATTTATATAATTATAGGTCTATAAGTTTTAAAAATTAACCATATATATATATATATATATATATATTTAATAACTTTATGTATATATATTTCAAGTTTAATTGTTTTTTTCTTGAATAATTAAATAAATAATCATTGTTTAAGGGAATAGTTTTAATAGAATTTCAAGTTTTGGATTAATGATACGTGCAGGGGTTTAGGAAAGATAGGTCGGGGAAATACTGGATATTACACTTGTACACTCCTCGAAGTTACTTGCTGGAAGTTTGATGCTTGTACACTCCTCAAAGTTACTTGCTCGAATTTGGAATTGAAGGTTACGAGAAGACACGGATTTGACATATTCTTTATATGTGACTAGTTCAAGGTTATAATTATTCTTTGATATGTTTACGTACGATTTTACTAAATGCCTACGTTTTGTTTAAAGGTTTTTGATGCTAACGTTTTATGAAAAACTAGAACTCACTCAACACGTAGCTGACTTTTTAGTATGCACATTCAGGTTAAGCGTACGAAAACGGTAGTTGCATGGATGCTTGGCTAGCATGGATACTTCATCATTTAATAGTTTTCTAATTCTTTTTAAACGGTAGTTGCATGGATACTTCATTATTGAAGTCTAACATTTCGTTATGTTTATGTTGTGACAATGTTAAGACAATCTTTATGTGTGGATGTTTTAATTGACTTGGTTGATGATACCATGTAATGGTTTATGTTTTCGCTGCGTGAATGGGATTTTAAGTTTAAGAACTGTATCTGAATGAGTAAATCCAACGCGTGTGACCTTCCCGGTTTGGGCCCTTACATTGTGACAATGACAACTAGGTGGTGCAGACGGCGACAATGACAATGGTGGTGTTTTTGATGATGGCTGCAGAGGTAGGTGAAAATGCTTGGTAGCAGTGGGTGAAAGTGTTGATGGCGATAGTGGGAGTGTTGGCGGTGGCGGAGACAGAGATTGCAAGAAGGTAACAGTAGAGGTGTTGTTGGCGACGACTAGTATGCCGGAGTGACAAACAATGATTTTGGGCGGTGTTGGTTCATTTGGACCCGTTTTAAATTAACATGTTATATAATGTACCCGTTTTGACTCATTGTCTGATTTGAATAAACCAACTTGACTCGTTATAGAATTCCAAGTGACTCAAATTGACCCATGTATAATTTTTTTTACCAAAATCAACTCACTCATTAAAGAATGAGTGATGATTGCCACGTGTATTAAAATAAAAATATTACTTTCTTCAGGGACGGACCTACCCTAGACTGCCCCTCAACTTTTACGTGCAGTGCACAAATTTTTTTTTACGGTTTTATGTATCCGATTACCTCTTATGTTACCCCTGAGAAAAAAATTACGTTACCCTTCATTTTTTTTAAAAAACTCAACACTTCATAAGTTTTTATTTTAAATCGAGTATATATATTTTTCTTATCGTAGGCTATAGCGAGCGACACTAATGTTGCATTGCCGTGACAAACCTCTCCGCTTATGAGCGAACAACATCATAGTTGGTGTTTTGGAGTTAACGTAACCGCTATTGGTGCTCGCTTTTATGGTTTCGACGAGTCGAACTGATAACGACCAAACTCCACCCGCGTAATACTTTTTAAAACGACCGTGCTCCTGCAGCGAAGCGCGGGTACAAATAACCTAATACTTTATAAAAAAAATCCCCACATTTTATTAAAGGTTTTGAAATATTGAGTTTTAATAAAACGTTTAGGTTGGCTAAAGCCCAAAGCGGCCGACCAAGAAGGAAGACACAAGCGGGAACTGTGTGACTGTGAGAGCCAGATACGGATCACTCGACCAGCCGCTCGACCTGAGCTGAGACCACCACCCGACCAGTGGTGGAGCTTGAAAAAAAACACAGATGCAAGTATGATGTTAAGTATTAACATGTCACTAACGGGTCTTAACAGGTTAACATATATTTAACCTGTTTAGACACGAATTTAACCGTTTCTTAACGTGTCGACATGTTTAAGACACGAAATCTGTTAAGATCAAACACGTGACATGTTAATTACGTGTCGTGTTAACAACTCCGTGTTAAAAATTGTCAGCCCTAGGGGCGGGGCCCCCCGGGCCCTCACAAACCTCCGCCCCTACGCCGCCTCCGCCGAACCCCAGTCCTCCGCCTCGCAGGTCGCATGTTACCGTAAAAAAAAATTGTTTACATGAAAGTACGGTAAAAAAAATATTTTATTACATTTACATGAAAGTACGGTCAATTTTTTTTTCGTTGCCTCTTAACTTTTGTTCTAGATCCGCCACTGACTTTCTTGTAATTTTATAATAATGTGATGTTATTCGTCTCTTATATATGTGTTTTTGTTTACAAAGCAAACACAAGAAAAAAGAAATATTAATGTTGGCTAACCAATTTGATAGAGACTTGTTGTCTTTTAGTTTTAGTTGAAGGTGCAGTGAAGTAAGGGGGTGGGAGTGGAGTGCGGGTAGAGTGGAACACCGTCGCATCCTCAGCGGGTTCGGCGAGTAGTGGAAGGCGGGTACTTTTAGCGGGTTTCTATACCCACTCAAACCTTCAAACTTAGCCGCTGAAATGTGGAAATCCAAGAGTAAAGGACGGCTGGTTCATATTGGTCAAAGATGTTTATCTATTTTATGTAAATTTAAATCAATATATTTATCTTTAGCTACCTTTTGTAATTAAATATTTATTTTATTTTCATAAAATTTACATAAAGTCATATGACTCATATGAGTTATTAATTTTTAAATTTATATTATTTTATATGTTCAGTTATCTTAGCTATTTTTTTATATTTTATATCAGTTATTTTATATTATTATTATATTTATTATAAAATAGAATTTGAGTTATTAATTTTTAAATTTTTATTATTTTTTAACTAATTCATAATTTTAATTTTTAAAAAATAGGAGGGTACTTAGAGGGTACCAATCCCATCATGAAGGGTACTTTGGAATGGTAGTTTGGCTAAGTGATGTAGCATCTTCTAATTGGTCTAATTTAGGAGGGTAGTTTTGTTAAGAGGGTACCACTCCCACCCCTAACTAGTTTGAGAAGTAGTTTAGAAGCATAAGCAGAAATATTGTAGATTTATCGTTAAAAAGATAGAAAAAAACTTCAAAGAAATAACATTTTCATAAAAATTTTTTGAACGGCTAATAAATATAGAATTGTCTGGGTACTCCGTACAGGGGTGACCCATTGGCAAAAGGCCACCGCCAGCTGGCCCAACCCAGCCGTACGTAGCCCTTAAGCGTCCCAAGTTATCTCCAGTTTCAGGGAAAACTCACCCGTCCGAAAGCCCACTGGTGGTAAAACCCGGACGCCCTCTGGATCGAACCGGAGATCACAAAGATCCAGGTCTTCCTTTATTGAGCCACCATGCCCTTCCCAAAGTGATGATAGTGAGGATAGAACCTGAGTATTTTTTAAAGAATCCAGACTTTCTACCACTAAAACACATCGGAAGTTGCAACATTTTCATAAATAAAAAGCGCAGACAAAAACTCATGATTAGCGGAGTGACAGGCTACACCTATTGACTAACTAAAAGACACCACGTGTCACAAAAGAGTACCACTGTAATTAAAACAGATGCAAAGCATTTAGATTGCCAACGGAACCACCCAACATCTAAAAACAACTGTATTCCACGTGTCACTTTACAAACCATACAACCTCACTAAATATCTCATGCGGGGCCATTACCTCTTAAAAAATATCTCTACCTTTAGTCCCTCACACATTTTTTTTTAAAGGCGAACATTGAACGTGTGACGTCGCATCCCCGTCATATAAGAGAGTCTCGTCTAACTCCGGTCAATATGTTGTCTTAACCGGGTCCACTTGACGTCAGAGTTGGAGAGCTTTCAAGGTAAAACCCCACCCAATACGGCCTCTTCTGGGCTTGAGGGAGAGCCGAGGCTCCAACCCTGGATCGACGTGGGTAAAACCGTGGAGCATCAGCCTAAAAGGCCTTATTTGCGATGCCACAGAAATTAATGGTGATGACAGGGATTGAACCCGGGTATCTTGGGACTTCAGGTCTCACCTCAACCACTACACCACCTCTTTCGCGGGCCCTCACACATTTAATGGTGCACGCCAACACTTCAAAAATCATTTTTCAACAATTCTTTTTAAAGAATATATGTTTTGATTTAACACATCTAATAGTTTACTAGTCTTATATTCTTATTCATATTTAGTGAAACAAAGAATAATATATAATATGTTTAAATAGGAAAAAAACACTTGTTTAGAAAAATTCTAATTTTGATAGATAATATCAAATCTTAAAAATAAATCGTATACATGATCATGTGTTTTTATGGTCAAATCAAAATAAAATAAAAATTGGTGAACCATCAAAAGCCAACATCATGATCTAGATAATAAAATTCGTGTCTGAAAGTTAAACAACACACCGATGGTTGTTTTGCTTGTTACATCATTTTCGTCCATATTTACGACCATTTTCATCTATTGGTTAATATGATAATTCTTAAATTAGCTATAAACAACTAATTTACTTTAAAAATCCATTATAATAGCATTTACAGCAGCATCTTTATTTCTATCTCTATAATTTAACCAAACATCATATTTTTCAATTTTTTTTAAATTTGATAAAACCTCCCACATCTTTTTCTTTGTTTCAATCCCTATCACACTCACAAATACTTATTTTATTTTTTTCTCCTTACTAGACACTTACAAAAATACAGAGATTAATGAAAATTGATCTCTATATTTAAAGAATCTTCATTTACTAAACTCTAAAATTTAAAGATAAAGATAGAAATCCCGATGAAAGTGTAAAATAGAAGAAGTCTTAGAATAGTAGAGATAGAGATGAAGACGAAGACCGTATTACGAATGCTAGTATTTATATCAGTTTCTTTATCTTCATCTCTATAATTTAACTAAATATCACATTTTTTTTCCAAATTTATTCTTTAATTTATTTTAACCTTCCACATCTCATTCTCTATCTCTATCTTTATCTCACTAACAAACAATTATTATATTATTTTTTTTTTCTAAACACTCATAAAAAATATAAAATTTGATTAAAATGATTCTCTATATTAGAAATCTTTTATTTACTAAACTATAAATTTTAAAGATAAAGATAAAAAATAAAGAACGTGATACAAATATAAAATATAAAAAAAATTAGATTAGATTTTTAATTCCAACAACTTGCGGTACATAATTCCCCATCCAATAAAAATAACAATATATTTGATTTGATTTTTTAAAAAATTCAAAAGACAACAAGTTGAGAGATATTTTATTCCGATTTAGTTGAAAATATCTAAAATACCAGTGGTTTACATTTGTTGGCACCATTAATAATAATAAAAATAATAAAAAAATGTTGAATCGGATGGAAGCAAGTGGAGTGGAGGAGACGTATGCAGCACCAAGAGCGATTGAAGGCCAATACAATTGGCCTTTGCTTTTTCCTCCATCAAAGTCGACGTGGCAATTTTGGGCCATTCAACGACACGATAGATATTTTTTAGATTTTTTGTTTCAGATATTTTTGATTCATCCAATGTTAGATAACTTTCAAACCAATCTAGACATTTTAGTCATCACCACAAACCACAAACAATCTCTCTCTCTCTCTATTTCTTTATTTCTCTCTCTTTCTTTCTTATGGGTGAAGTTTTATTGACCGGCGCCGGTGGAGACATGCCGGAGCTCATGTTGAGAAGTGAAGACAAGACGATTGACGGCGGCGGTGGCGGTGGAGATTTGCCCTCCGCCGCCACCACCACTAACAACAACTTTGTTAGGTGGGAAAAGTTTTTTCCCAAAATGGTTCTTAGAGTTTTATTGGTTGAAGCTGATGACTCAACTCGCCAGCTTATTACTGCTCTTCTAAGAAAATGCAGTTATAAAGGCAAGTTGTTTAAACTGAATATTAATCAAAGTTAAATTCATGAAATTATTAATGTAATCAAACATTTTCCCCAAATATTTGATTACAAAGGGGTGAATCTAAGACTAATTTGTGTGTGATTATGAGCAGTTGCTGCTGTTTCTGATGGCCTCAAGGCATGGGAGGTGCTCAAAGGAAGGTCTCATAATATTGATCTTATATTGACTGAAGTCGAGCTGCCATCGATTTCGGGGTTTGCTCTTCTCACCTTGATTATGGAGCATCAAGTCTGCAAAAACATTCCTGTTATAAGTAAGATTTTTATTCTTTTCTTTGGCAAATTGGTTTTTAATAATTCAACTATGACTGATTGATCTAAACTAACATTTTGGTTGTTGTCAATGATAGTCCAGTCATATATATTTACACTTATTTTCGCTCAAAATGATCATTTTAAATTATAAGGAGAAACGTACAAGCGAAATCGATTGTAAATATATGATCTACTAGGACTGTCATGGACAACAAAAGTGAAAGTTGAAATTATCACCGGCCAAACTGTTAGTTCCTATTATTATCAGCCAATGGGCCATGGTTTTGATTATTAAAAACCAATTTGTCTTCTTTTTTTGATGTTTTAATTATGTATGGTGTATTTATCTTAGAAAATCTAAGTGTTGCTGTTAAAAAAAATAAAGAAAGACCAATTTTAACATCTAAATTTTGATTCTGCAGTGATGTCTGCACATGATTCGGTTAGCACGGTTTATAAGTGTATGCTGAGAGGTGCTTCTGACTTTCTGGTCAAACCGGTTAGGAAGAACGAATTGAAGAACTTGTGGCAACATGTTTGGAGGAGACAATCTGTAAGAAGTTTAATGTTTTCTGTTCTTGTTTTATGATGAATTATTGAATCTTGGTTTTATTTTGGCTTTTAATTTAGTCAACAACTGGGCGGAATGGGAACCAAGAAGAGAGCGACGCGCAACAAAAGGTAGAAGCCACTGCTGAAAACAATGCAACTAGCAACCGTTCAAGTGGTTACATGGCTTGCATCAAAAGAAACAGGGAATGCATTGAAAAAGGAAGTGACGCGCAGGTAGTTAAATTTAGTTTTCTTGCTGTAATTGAACATAAATTGGGATTTGGTTTGACTTTTTATGCTTTTGGTGTGCAGAGTTCTTGTACAAAACCAGATATGGAACCTGATGAACCACCCATGGAGCAACCGATGGACCACACAGACTCTGAACCGGCTAACCACATGGGGACCGGGCCTACTGAGCCAGAGGGTAATATGGCTAAAGCTGATGCAAGTGGTCAAGAAAAGAATATGGCCATAGATGTGAGATGGGAACATGTGAATGTGGTTACCGGTAATAATTCTAGGGAAGCGATTGATTTGATTGGATCGTTTGACATTTACCCGAAAACCAGTTACAAAAGCTTGTTTAATTATGGTGAAACTAAGGTTGATCATCCTTCACCAATGTTAGATCTTTCACTAAGAAGATCTCATCCAAGTAGCTCAGTGAACCAGTTCAGTGATGACAGGCACAGGTTGAAGCAGTCTGATGTCTCAGCGTTCTCACGGTGAGTATCAGCCATCCACTATGACTGTCTGACCTCTCAATATGGGTTCGGGTCGGGCTGTGTTGAACTGCATACATTTTTTTGCCCATTTTGAAAATTTTAGGCATTACAGAACGGTAAATTATTGCAAAAACAAAAAGAACAAACCTAAATTTTTATGATTTTAATTTTTAAAACATTTTAAGACTAAAAAGGTGAATAATTTATTTTGTCCTGTGTGATCTCGCAATATACAGTGATCTGCATAGATCCCTTCCCTAGAAAACAATACTACTTCAATAACGTTTAAATATTTGAATAAAGGACTTCAAATGTTGTGTGCATCAGAAATAGACTTTTCGTAAATCCAAACCGTTTTATTGACTGGCCCTTCTTTTAGTGAATTTTTATCATTTGGCCCATTTGAAACAAAATTAACTCAAATTGAGGCATTCATAAGTAAATGGGTCGAAAATGTCACTACATCTGACAGATTTGAGTATTGTGTATGCAGGTACATCCATAGGGGACAACCACCACCAACCTCCGGATCTGCTAGCATTTCCAATCAACAAAAAGACTATGAAACCATTTCAGATAAATTTTTATCCAAGAATCCGGCGGAGTATATTTCTGATACTCATAGCGCACCAGTCGGAAGTTCTCAACATAACATGATCAGTCAACAGGCACAAACCGAAAGTCAAAGTCAAAATCAAAACCAGTTCCCTTCACCAAAGGAAAGAGTGTTTCAAGTTCCAATTCCAGTAAGAGGTTCAAGATTCGAGAACCCAAGTGCTGCATATGGTTCTATATTACCTCCATTTTGTGTACAACCAGGCTTGTCCCAGATGCATAGCCCGTGCTCTTTGGGCCATCATGAACCAATGTTTCAACCAAACGCGTATTACATTCCCAATCAAGAAGCCAGAAATGAATCTCCTCCAGAGCTGCATAACACAACAGAAGATCATAGTGCAAATAGCAGTTTTTGTAATGGTGGGACATTAACGCGTCTCAACAGTATAGGTAGTGGAAGCAATGGAAATAACACACATCGATCTACACAACGAGAAGCTGCACTGAACAAATTCAGAATGAAGAGGAAAGACAGATGCTTTGATAAAAAGGTACATTTACATATATGTATATTTGTATTGCTACTGATAAATAGGTTCGGGTCAACTTGATCTGGTCAATGTCTCATGCGAATGATTGTTTCTTTCCACAGGTTCGATATGAAAGCAGAAAGAAACTAGCAGAGCAGAGACCTCGGGTGAAAGGGCAGTTTGTTCGTCAGGGAGGGCAGATTGGTAATCCTTCACCTATGGAAACTGATAGAGAATTGGCTGCTATAAAAACTATGGCTTGAAATTTCATTTCTTCTATATATGGTTTTTCAAAAATCTAGCAAGAGCACACTGAAGGAAGAATCTTACAACAACAACAACTTGATTCTTAGTTTCGGATTGTAAATTTTGAATTGTAGAAGTAGTGATGTTGATCTTGTTCTGACTAAAAGCCAAGATAGATTCTCAGCTCAGTGACCGTTGACTTTTCTTTGAACTACAGACATATGAGTAGATTTAGAGGTGATGATCATAGAGAGTATATTGTATTTGAGAGACTGTTGATGTAAATTGTGTAATGTGTACCTTCATATTTCTTAAGAGTAATTCTTTGTGCCTAATATGTTGGTCTGTCACCACACGGGCAACCAAAGACAAATATTAGTTTGTATGAGAGACCGGATGTTACAATTGTTCTGTCGTTGATGGAAAAACCAACAGTCTCCGTACATTGGTGAAAGATAGTTTGAAAGGGTGCAATATGCATGTGTGGATATGAAGAGCTGAAAAAGATGTGTTTGGCTTTAGAGGTTGGTGTGTCTTTGGATTTAGTGTTTTGGGTTGGGGTTTCAATGGTGATGGTGGTGAGATCAGGGCGGCTCTATGCACAGAAATTTTAGGTTTGGCTTGGGGACTCTAAATGAGAATTTTTGTTTTGGGCCTAAAATTGTTCAATCCTACTTTAACAGTTTAACAAAATATCTCGACTCCAAAATTTTTTTATATACATAGTTCAATCTTACTTTAACTAATCAATGTTTTACCCTCACTTCACAAAAAGTTCTTGATCCACCACTATTTGTAAGTTGTAACGATGACAATTGGAAAAGAGGCCATGAATTTTTTACTTCGACTTGTGTCCTCAAAATTGATGGACCGCCCCTAGGTGAGAGTGTGAGACCCTTTGGAATTGGGTGATTTTTATTGGTTTTTGAGTTGATTTTTTAGGAGAATATATGGTAGTGGTGTTGGTTTAAAGAGGAGTAAGAACTTGGCATGTTTAGCTTACAAGAGCTCAAGCTCTAGCTCGGTTCGTTTTAAGCTCAAAACTAAACTTTTAGCTTGGCTTGTTAACAACTTTTCAAGCTTGAGCTTGCTCGGGCTCTGACTTTGTCTTAACTTGTTTATTATTTATTAAATATTTATATTTTATCTGTGTAAATATATAATTATTTTTATGTTTCAATATATATATATTATTTGGTTAATTCTATAATACTTTATATATAATAATATTTATTATATAAAACAAAAATTATCACATTTATTCAAATAAAAGACTCATTTTGGCCTACGACACTAAACAAGTTCGGTATGTGATTCTCTGCCCAAACTTGTTTATTAAATGAACTTGAATCTTGCACATGTGCGGGCTTGGGCTCATACTCGTTTGAACTCTGCTCGTTTAGAACTTTTAGCAGTAGCTTACGAGTGGGGGCTCATTTACACCCCTAGGGGAAGAGCATGAGTGGTGTTTCGACAATGATGAATTTTTATCAGTCTTTTAAAAAGTAATAACAATTAAACTATGATAAAATGTATAGTTACAACTTTTCACCAACTACAATTCGAGTTCAGTTTCTTGAAGAGCTCGAGCACTTTTCATGAGTGCGGAGAATGTCACCACGAAGGAAGCCTCAGCAGACATCTCAGTGGTCCCGGTGGATAAGACAAGATCCCCACTAACGGATGACGGTTAGAGGACAAAGGATATCCTTGATAATGACCCCTCCGCCAATCAAACAGGGACAAGTCAGCCATATGAAAGGGACATCATAGTACACCCTTCCGGCTATAAATAGGAGAGAACACCTCAGGTATGATTCATGCACTCATCCTAACCTTATTCCTATCACCAATTCCCGATACTGATTCTCACGCCGGAGAGCCGATACTGGGATTATCCCCTGTTACTTTGTGCAGAATCTCCTTGGAAGTTCAGAGAAGTAATACCCATTAGGCTATACATTGGAGCTTGTGTGATCGGTTTACCGGGCTAACTCTAATTGATCGGTGACTGTATTTACATATGGAAATGTACATTGAACTCAAACAAACAAACAACGTACATTATATGTACACAGGTATGTACCAAATTATGTGAGATATGGTGTTGCAACCCCATATCCAAACCATACGAATAAATAAACTACATTCAACTTATACATCTTATCGAGATCAGATACCATAGTAGTCAAAGAGTTTTTATTTACCAAAATAGGTGTTTTTCTTTATTTCTTTATTTTTAACAAATCTACCCCCTTTTTTTAAACATCCTTTATAAAATCGTTCGTTTTGTTCAATGTTTTTTTAACACCGTTCGTTTTTTAAACATTTTTTTTTAAAACCGTTCGTTTTTAAACATTATTTTCAAAACCATTCGGATTTTTTAAACGTCATTTTCAAAACCGTTCTAATTTTTTGTTCTAAACGTCTTTTTAAAACCGTTCGTTTTGTCTTAACGTCTTTTTTTTAAATCATTTGCTTTTTTTTTCTAAATGTGTATCTTAATAATTTAGTCTTTATGTGAGTTTTTGAAATTTAACTAATAATCATACAGAATCATTAAAATACTTGGTGATGCAAATGTTGCATACTTTTACTCTATTTTATAATCAACTTTTTTCCGAACTACTAAGTTTTCATTCCAATTGCTTTTTATAATCAGTTAAAGTTAATTTTATTAGTTAGGAAAAAGTGCAATGTAAGTTTATAATCAGTTTATAAAAAGTGAAAGGTGTTAAAAACGTTTATGACAAATGGTGTTAAAAAAACATTTATCAAAATGAACGATTTTATAAAAGAAATGGGTATTATATTAGTTAAAAATAAGAAAATAAAGAAAAACACCCATTTTAGTAAATGAGTTTCCAATTACACCTATTTGGTAAATATTTTTTTAACTACACTCTTTTGAAAAAAATTGCAGTAGTCAAATACTCAGGGATGCTTTTTTACAAATAAAAAGAGACGTCATGGATTCATCGCATCTAGTGGCGGAACCAAGAATTTTTTCTAGTGATGTCATTTTTTTTATGCTCAAATTTCTAAGTTTATGACTAAGATTTTTTCTGGGCCGGTTCGGTTCGATCACATAATAAGATACAATATGATGATGAAAATACATCGTCATTAGAAAAGAAATGGTAAAAAAATACAATGTCCTTATAAATAAATAAATAAAACATTAGATTCTATAGTTGTTTTCTACAGATTTTTATTTTTTGAAAACGATCTATTACATCTTCGACCGAAACATTTTTAAAGAACTTTTTTTCAGTGTAACAGATGCAAGAATTGTTCATATACTTACCATCCATCCGGTTACTCAATAACTCTTTTTAATATTAATTAAATTGCTAGTTGGGTTAATGAATTATTGACCAATGGGTATGGACTTACAAAATAAATTTAACTAATGGGCTTACAACAATAGAATATGAGTCTATTAAACAAATCTAACTCATAGGCGGAGTTAATTAAAAAACTTGATATATCTTTTCAAGGTTTGAGGTCAAATATATATATATATATATATATATATATATAAAATCAATTGGGTCAACCTCGAAAAAATACTGGGGTCGAACGACATTCGCGTAGTATACACGCTACTGAAAATTTAAAATCGAGTAGGATCGGTTGACCACCTGACCCCCGGTAACCATGTATACCTCTGCCACTGATCACATGCCATAAATTGTGTGACACTATTAGCATCATAATGGTGTGCCACAATAATGTGACTCAATAATTTTAAATCAAACGAATATCTGGTATAAAGATAAAAGTACAAAGGTGCAATAAGCCAAATAAGTTGACATAACATGCTAGACACGATAAAACACGACATGATAAGACACGATGACCTGTTGTGCTAAACACGAACACGACACCATAATTATTCGTATCATTTTTTCCAAATGCGAACGCGACCTGTTAAGAAACATGTCACATGTTAAGGGACCTGTTTAGAAACATGTTTAGACAGAGAATAAATATAACATATGTAATGAAAGAAAAAAATATCAAAACTTCATGAAAATATAATAATTCGAATCATAACATCCATTATCATAATTAATCCAATACTTTTAAAACAAAGGCCCATAAAAGACAATAGGTCGGAGATGACGACTGAGATGACTACGAGGAGATGCCCGAATGCAATAGGCCAGAGAAGAAGACTGATGCGATGGTGCAATGCGGCTGGATGCGTGCGGCTGATAGTAAATGGCAGGATGTGATGGAGAAGAAGATTGAGGACGATTGAGAACTGAGAAGAGGATGCGTATGTGGCTGGAATCTGGATGCGATGGAGAAGATTGATGCCTAAAACAATTAGATCAAAAGAAAAAGAAAGAGTAAAGCAGGTAATGTGTTTGGGCTCGACTCTTTAGGCCATTCGAAAAAAAAGTGTTTGGGCTTAGGCTTGGGCTGGGTAAATAACAAATAAATAAGATGTTATATGTTAAGTGTTAACATGTCCTTAACGTATCTTAACATGTTAATATGTCTTTAATATGTTTAGACACGAATTTAACATGTCCCTAACGTGTCGACCTGTTTAAGACATGAAACCTGTTAAGGTCAAACACACGACATGTTAATTACGTGTCGTGTCGTGTTAGCAAGTCTGTGTCAAAAATTGTTAGCCTTAAGCCAAACTGACACATTTACTATACAGTTTAAGGACACAATTTATAATTTACTCTTATTATTATTATAAAATTACAGGTGAAGAAAATTTTCATGTAGTATCCAATCCAATCCAGTTACATCTGTTTATTTAAATGGAATTCTATTTGGAAAATTCCATAACCCATGTATTGAGAGCACAAGCAGCCTTGTGGAAACCTTTGAAACCTGCCCCTTTGGCTAAAGCCTCAAATTCTTTCTCAGTTCTTTCTTTGCCACCCGGGTTATGAGCCAACATAATCACGTCGATGTGTATCACATTTTGTGTCGCTGTGGTCGAGTCGGGTGCCTCAGGCAGAATACATTCGGCCACAATCACTTTCCCGTCTTCTGGAAGTGATTTGTAGCAGTTCTTTAAAATTTGCAGGCAGTGTGCATCACTCCAGTCATGAAGTATCCACTGTCACCAAAACTTCATTAATTAGAAATGGAATGAAAAAGTAAAAACTAAAAAAATTTAAAAAATAATCCACCTTCATAAAAATAGCATCTCCTTTTGGTACACTTTCAAACATATCTCCTCCAACATGCTCAATACCTGCAATAATTAACATTAGTCCAAGTGTCCAACTTGATTCCTATTTGATTCTTGAATTAATATATGTACATACCCTGATAAGTTTTGGCATCTTCAATAACATGTGGCAAATCAAAATTTATACCCTTGAGTGAAGTATGTTTTGAGGTGATCATGTTAAGGCTTGCACCAATGCCACCACCAACATCAACTAGGGTCTTGAGACCACTAAAACCATCATACAAATCTACAATCTTTTTCATGGTCATGGTGGAATGATTAAACATACCACTATTGAAAACCTTGTTAAATCTTTGATCTTTTCCATGGTATTCAAAGGCTGACATACCATAAGCTTTGTTGAATGGTATTCCACCATCCAAAACTGCATCTTTTAGGTAGTACCTAACATCATGAGTCAAACTTAGTTATTGTGCACACGATGTTTTGGACGCGTATTGGTTATCTGACCCGGCCCTTTTAAACCCAATCTCATTAGTCCATTACTTACACATGTGGCTCGAATTATTTTTAAAAAAAAAACTCAACTTGTAATTAAACCCACATAAAAATTAAAAAGCCCAAGTATATTTTTAAACTCAAGAAAAATAGGGATTGTATATGGTTTTTTTATATAAGATTATTCAGTTTATATTATGCAGACCCGCTTTTTTTACACGCCCCGGGCCCAAAACATTTCAAGGATTCACGGGACCGGCCCTGTTATCTGATAAATAAATCTTACCAGCTCTCCATGAGAATCTTATCCTGGTTCATGAGCAACAAGGGTGCCAATGAAACACCACCATCATTCTTGGTCAAGAACTTGCACACCGGAGCCGAACCATAGAACCGCTCAACACACCCGTCTGCGGTCTCCTTTATGGTACATGTGAGCACAGAATGGCTAGCCAGAAGACTACAGATCCGGTCAACCATCACAGGTGCTTCAGGGTTGTTAACCTTGGGGAGCTGAGCCACTAGCTCAGATGCCGAGAGCACACCGTCTGGACCAGCTTTCGCAATGGTCTCAAGCAAGTCGAGCTCAATGGCGGTTTTCAAAACCATTGGCAATACAGATGCAGTTGCCAATTGCATTGCAAATAGGAAAGATTCATCTTGGTTTGATTCCACAGATGTTGGTGTTGAACCCATCTTTGATGTTGATAAATGGATTAACTTGATCTCTTTGTATTTTTGTTTTTGTGTGGGAACAAGATGAAATATGAAAGAAGCATTGTATGTGTATATATAGAGATGATATTCACCTACTATATGGAGTGTCAGGCCCGGCTCAGAAAGGGGTGCAGGTTGGGCCGCTGTGTTTATAAGTGGGGCATAATTTAAAAATATATCAAAAAATTTAAATAAGTTATAAAATCTGAAAAATTTTATAAAATTTATGGGCAGTTTTTTTTTTAAATAACTTGTAAAATCTAAAAAAAAACTATAAAAAATGAGATCATTTTTCTTATGTCGAGCCGAATACTTAATTTCTAGGTAACGGTCACGTAAAGTATGGTCCTCAGTGGTGTAAATAGAACATGTTTCTTTGGGCCACGTTGAAAAGTCCATGGAGTATAATAGTTTGACTTTGTGGTTGGACAAAATCCTCACCCACCACCGTTGACTGACACGTCATCCAAAAGTTATGACTTCACAAACTCTTCCGCCATCCAATTGAGAACGTTCTTTAATAATAATTAGGAATTAATGTTTGAGAAAGAAACAAGTCGACATGTACGGTTGGTGATAAGATTGAAAATGTGTGTCAAAAGACGGATATTAAACATTGATTATATCGTTCATACTACAAATTTAGTATTTTTTTTAGTATATCTATAAATTTATAATAAAGTGACAAAGTCTAGTTTTATATACAATTCTTAATATGAAATGTTTATTAATTATGTCATGTTTGGGCTGTCATGTTTACCTGTTTAATTAATGGATCATGTACAGGTTAACGTGTTTAACCTGTTTACACTACCTAGAAATATGAGTATCACTGGTGACGTGTTATTGATGAATAATCCGTTAATATTATCAATGGATCACTGATGGAATCCTATAAAAGCCCAAAAAATAGAAAACGGAAAATTACAAATTCGCCAATGATCCATATTAGATAACAGACGGACACCGTAACCCAAGAAAAAAGACTATCACCAACATATTGCCAACAAGCACTCAACACGGATATGGTCGTTGTTTGTCGGGATTCCGTCGCTAAATTAAGGTTAAGATTTCTAATAAGATTCTCATCTAGGCTTTTCAGTCGTTTGTCGATGAGGAAAATTCGCGACGGGACTTCCTCGATAATGTAGCACCACAAACTTGCTATAAATGGTAACCAATCATAATCTCTTTCAAACCTATAAATTGCAACCTTAGTGTTTTTCACATATATTATACTCTTTTTGTTAGTTAACTACTATGATGGAATTGGTGGTACTCCTTTTATACTCTTCTGACACATGCATGATAATACTTTTTTAAAACTAACACCAAAATGACTTGTTATGGCCTAATGTGACTCTATGTAGTCAAAACCAACTCACTAACACATTACAAGACATTTTAAAGCTTATTAGTGTATAAATCAGCATACACATGTCTCTAACACCAAAATGACTTGTTATGGCCTTTTATAACCAAAACCAATTCACTAACACGTTACAAGACCCAAAAACACTCGTTATCATAAGGAGTCATAAGTAATTCGTTTCTAATCACCAGTGGACTACCGAGGAAATCCTTGGCGGATTGTCCATTATCCATCAGTATTTTGCAGGTCAAAACATGAGTCGCTTTTAGTTTCATTTTCCCCTTCTCGTTTCTTTGGGTCAAAACATGGGATGATAAAATCAGTGATATGCGTCAAAGCAGAAAGCTTACTTAAGTCTTGCTTCAACAGTTCACGGGGTTATTGAAAGGACGTCTCTGCGGTCAAGTCATGTTCAAGCGTTTTCTTATAAATACATATTTAACTCTTATTACTATTAGTGTATGACATATTTTAGTATACCTGTTAATAATGGATATGTTATATTTATAACAGTACGTTTTCATAAACTAACATTTTTTTTGTTATTTTAAAACCGTAGAAGAGGTATAATAAACGACACCTTGAAAAGTATGCTAACACTAGTTCTGACACGAGAGCTACTTAACCAACAACTATAGGAGGTGTGTGTGGGAGAAGTAGCCTTCGGGGCCACTAACGGTTTCTATTATACCATGACCGTGATACAATCGACAGCGTGGATGGTACTTTCAACACCTGGAGATCTCACACTATTCGTCCTGATCCAGATCTCACCACTTTTACGCCTCCAGTATAGAGGGCCTAAACAGCTTAAAATCTTAAATGAAAATAATATTTGAAAAACTGAACAGTTTCATCTAAACACCCAAACATGTGAATGCATAATTACACTTGATCACAAAACTAAGGATATATTACATCTTCTACTCACTGTTCCCTACAACCTGGCACATAAGGAAAAAAAAGTCAAAGATGGGCTTTGTTGACAACCTGAAGAGCAGCTCGAGATGATCCGGAAACAGGTCTCATTTTTATCTTTGTTCATGTTAGCTGCTGCTGCTGCAGTAGTTGCTTTTCCCGCCATTTCCCGACCTACACAAGCAATTCATAACTTTAAACTCTAAAAAAAGTACTTAAAAGTTGCATACTCCTGGAAAACTTAACATCATACATGGTGAAAAAAAACACTACCATAGCCTCGATTTACAGGTAATCAGTCCTTACCCAAGCAATGAATCAACCTTGTGATAACGTTTAGACCATATCATGATCTAAACCACCAAGGTTTGAAAATTGGACAAAAGGACCATATCCAATTTCTAACCTCAAAATTTCATGAGGATACAGACACATAATGTGCCACGAAAATCTTCAACGTTTTACTTAATCAGTTTTCTTCTTATCCTCGATTTAGAGTAGGGTTTTGTAATATAGAAAATCTGCAAGTCTGTGACTTAGTGAGGGTTTGTAAATTGTAATGATTCTTAGCGTTAACAAAAGTTATTTGTCTAACTTTTTACTTCTTAGGGTCTGTAAAGTGTAATGTTTCGCGTCATAATAAAAAAATACACAAAAATATAAAATGGTGATTAAAGTGAAGCTACTTGTTAGGGTTTATGTGCATAACTATTTATAGTTTAATACAATGATTGTAAATTCATTGTCATGGATGGTATGTAAAACTAATGTTGCTAGAAGTCTTAAAAGCAATAACAATTACATACAAAAGGCACCATGATCACAATTGAAACGTAGAGATTACTATTTGAGTTCAAATACCATAATGCTAAAGATAAAAGCAAATGTAACGTTGCGATAAAAAGTATTTTCCTTCCTCAAAACTACATGGAACTAGTACTCTTACCAATCAATTGAAACAATGTGCTACTTGCTTGGCAAAATCGCGTAGTTGACAATGATAGTTCGAATCAAGAACACTTTGATGATGTTTACTTTAAAGGTTTTCGAGATACTCTATGTGAGATCACACGTCATTGACGATGTTACCTTCACTCATGTGCTATTGAATGATTCTAATGATACGAGTTTTCCTTCTATGGCAACAAAAACAAAAAGTACTTGGGCTTTATTGACAAAGTGAACACGCTCGTATATATTGCTTCGGTGCTCGAACCAAGGAGTAAGCTTGCTTACAAGAAGATTGTACTTGCAGGTGTCCAGTGGCGGAGTTTGAAAATTTTCGCAGGGAGGCCGGGAATTTTTTTCATATAGGGGGGCCGGAACTATAAAATTTTCGGTCGAATACATATAAATTAACACTACTGAGCGAAAAATCGGCCGAATACGTATATATTAACACTTCTGAGCGAAAAATCGGGGGGGCCGGGGGTCCCTCGGGCCCTTTATATCCTCCGCCCCTACAGGTGTCCATGGGAAAGTGAGAGGGACAACAATGAAGAAAGTAACAATATATGCTAACCAAGAATCAGATGATGAATATGTGAGAACTCATGCTCCAAGTTCTACTTCTGAGGTGAACTTGAATATAAGGAAAACATATAGTAGTTAAAGGCCCAAGGCCTTGGTTTTAAAAAGCGAGAAGCACACCAAAGCGACAAGGTCTAAATCCGAAGCACAAAACGCTAAAGCGAAGCGATTTTCGTACGTGAAGCGCAAGGTGCTTATATAATTTTTTATATATATCCCATTGGTTTTTAGCATTACCCAAAATATCAGTGTTGTAAAAATCGCGCCTAGGCGCCGATTAATCGCTAGGCGCTCGGCTAAGGAGGAATTTTGACCTAGTCGGTCCAAAAATCGCTAGACGGTCCAAATCGCGCCTAGGCGGCCAGATTCCAGCAAACAATCCGGCGAAAACCTTTGGTGTGGTTTAAAAATGAACATTTTTATAAAAATTACATTTAAAAATGTGTGTATATATATAAAAAACTGAAAATTGCATATAAAAATTCCAATCCGATTAATCCCGCCTAGGCCCCGATTAATCCCGCCTAAGCCTAGGCCCTACCTCACCGCCCGACTAGCACCTAGCGATTTTTACAACACTGCAAAATATAGCTATAAATAAGGTTTATGTACGATTTAATGTATAAATTACTTGCATGCACAACCTTTTTAGCTACATGTATAAGACTTGTTTCCGGTTGGTTTAGACTGGTTTTGGCTTGTTCAAACTGCTTTTTGGCTTGTTTAGATTGGTTTTTGCCTGGTTCAGACCATTTGAAATTACTTTTGGCTGGTTCAGACAGGTTTTTCGCCGATTCAGGCAGCTTTTTTCCTGCTTCAGTGCACCTTTGGCGCCTTTAACTACATAGGTAGGTAAAACGTACATCCAATGAAACCATGTCAAACCTCGCCATAAGAAATAAAGTTAGAGAGAAGATGAATATGTAAATGAGAAGAACAATGAGCTCAGTTGGTGAGTTGAAGTTTTAAAAGAATGGGATGAAAAATTTCCAACAAGTTTGATATTTTGGCACGGCGGAAGACTGGAAACTAGATAACCCAAGATTTCCCATATTATCTTCCTTGGCTGGAGGCTTATTAGCGATTCTCATCTGACGGTAGCTTCAAAGTATGTTCAGCAAAAGCGGGATAGTTTTGGGTCCATTTCAGAATTCTGACTCCTAAGATTGTTGAAAGCCTAATTTGTACACAAGATTGGCTTTGTACAAGTTCAAACTTAAATGTATAGGAAAACTGGGAACAACTACAACATATTGTAGAAGAACCTTTCTTTAATCGTTTTTTTTTTCTAATTTATGGAATTACAATCTGTTAAGAGTTAAGATTATGTCATTATTGATTTTAGAATGAGGAAAGGTGATGCGTCTAAAAGGGATCAGAGATAGCAGGAATGAAACTGCAAGTAATGAGGCATAAAACTATAAGTTGTTTATGTAAAAGAATGTTGTTGGTGTATAAAATGTTGTTTCTGCATATAAAAAAGTTTCTGATCAAATTCGTGCACTTTATGCTTCTGTTTTCGGATACCGGCGCTGTGCCAGTACTGCAGTAGAGATCGAAACTGTTTGTTGTTAGAAATTAGGGGGGTGTAAACGAGTCCAGTGGCTCGTGAGCTACTTGCGATTGGCTTGCTAAAAGCTCGATTCGAGCCGAGCTCGAACCCTCAAACCTAAAAATAAGCTTGTTTAATAAACGAGCCCGAGCTTAACTTATCGAGCTCAAGCTGGCTCGCGAGCCTAAACTAGCCTATTATTTTAATAAATTTTATTTAATATATTAAATATATATGTATAAAAGTATATAAAATTATGATAAAAATAACTAAATAATATATATTATGTTATATTATAAAAATTATAACAAAAAATATTTATAAATATATAAATATATATAAAAATTAATTAACAAATAATAAACGAGCCGATCCCGAGCCGAGCTTGAAAAACTACTCATGAGCCGAGCTTGAGCTCAAGCTCTCGGTAAGTTAAACGAGCCGAGCTCAAGCCTAGTCGGGCTCCGGCAAAGTTTAGTAGATTATTGCTTCCGTTGTGTAGTTCTCTTCGACTGCTGCTCCCGTTACTGAATCTATCGCCTCCCAAAGACCATATACCCTTAGTATTGTCTCAACTAGGATTGCCCACAAGGTATAGTTTGTTTCAGTCAACTTGGGGCATCGTATTGACACGTTTCCTTGCTCACAAATTGCCACCATTGCATTGTTTTCTGCCATACTTTAGTTACTATCTTGCTCTTGCTACTGTTCTTGCGATTCTTGCTTTCGTTACTTGCTATCTTGCTATAACAGCAATCGTTCTTCTTGCTAATCTTGCTGTTTTCTTGCTACTGCTAATAAAAAACCAAGTCGCTTTCTGTTTTCTTGCTTCTTTAATACTTGCTTCAACTTCTTGCTTCTTGCCTGATCAGGTTCTTGCTTGCTTGTTTAAACAGTTCTTGCTTCTGTTCTTGCTGCCTTTCGATTCTTGCTTAGTTCTTGCTCGATTTCTTGCTTATCGTTGCTTAACTTTCCTGATCATCTATTGTTTGTTAATTCTTGCTTTTAATCAATGCATGTTGTTTGGATCTATTTTGTTCTATACTTCTTCGATCAAACAGAAACGGGTTATGTTTCCTTGCTGATTTGATTAAAACAGAAAGGGTTTTTGCTTCCTTGCGGCTGCTGATCTTCAAGAGAGATGAGAAGAGGGTTTGAGTAGTCGTTCTGACCTGGGTTGAAGACTCTGACTGTCTATGATCGGACGTGCTACTGCTGTTGGTTCAGTCCTGTTGCTGCTTATCGATCGTGATATTGCTTTGATTCTTCTTGATTATCGACTGCTGATGGATCAGGCCTGTTGTTTTGATCACTCGACACCCCCTGCTCCCGGCCTCCCTTCTCTTGCTTCGTTCTTCGGTTCAACCTATGTTATCAAGGCGCGCGCCTAGGCGCAGAAGCGCAGCGAGGCGCAGGTATAGGGCCTGGTGGAGACCTAGGCGCAGATTTGGGCATTTTTTTGTAGAAGCGGGCTCAGGCGAGTGCCTAGGCGCGTTTTCCGGCCAGATTCCGGCTAAAAAGTCGCTGGAACTTGATAAAAGTTGCTGGAACTTGTCTAAAACCCCTAATCAAGCCTGGAATCACCTTAAAAAAAGACTAAACTAGCTCTAAACAAGCCTAAAACAAGTTTAAAACCCCTAAAAATGATATTCTTACACTATGCGCCTAGCTTAAAAAAGCCCTCGCTTTTTTTGCGCCTTGCGACTAGGCTCCGGGCTCGGCCTTTGCGCCTTGACAACTATGGGTTCAACCTCCTTCCGCTCTGACACCAATGGCTGGCCTAATTGGATCGTGAAACAAAAACTCCAAACGATTCACTGACACGTTTAGACTCAACCAAACAATCAATAATCATAACCCTAACCTATTCGACTCACACACTGACACATTTAGACTCTTTTCGATTCACCCCTTACACTTTCATTCGTCCGTGCTAAGCCCCCCTTCTTTTATGAAATAAAGATTTACTCCTTCACTGGTAATGCATTTATAGTCCAGATTGTCCTGCGAGGCCTAGGCGTCTCAAACACCCGCAAGCAAGCAACTTAATAAAGCGTTGTTGAGCGAGCACCTTGGTTCAGGCACAAGCAAGACAAGCGGGCGCTCCAGTCTGTCCGGGCACAAAAATGGAGCCGAACGGACCAAAAAGAGGCCTCCTGTTTATAGCCATCTCACTTCCCAAAATTCTTTACGTGAAGACTGAAGCAATGTGGTATCAAAACCACATTGAAAAGAGAACACTTCTTTTGTATTTTGGGCTTCGTTTTTAAAAGAAGATTATATTAGGTTTTATATTCCATTTGTAGAATAGTATTAAATTATAAATATTCTAAGACTGTTATACATTTTTTAATTTCTTTTATTAATGTGCTTTCCTTTCCTCGAGCGTACGCCTTTTTTGCACCTCGCGCCTAGGCGACAAGCGAGTCCTTTGCGCCTTGAGTGTGCCTTACGCCTTTAACCACCTAACTCTTGCCATAGTTCTTCATTTATTTGGTATCCAATATCCTAATAGTTGAGCAGGTTATGATATTACAACTTGAGTTGGCAACATCTCCTTAAATTGGCATATAATTTGCTTGAAATTTGAAACAGCTCAAATTAAGGTAATAGTAACAAGCACAAAGGAAACTTATTGATGCTTATTAGTTTAACCAGGAACAGAGTTGAATAAACAGACTACTTAATCCGATAATACAGTTCGCACATCACCTAATTCAGCTCAGTTATCATATGATTAGGGGGAAGTTGAACAACCAAATAAACTGAAACGATTACACCGACCAAATAACACCTCTACAAAGACTAAAACCAAGCTACAAACCTTATATCTTCATCCCCTTGCCCAAAATCTAATATTGGTCTATTGGATATCACATTGAGTAATATTGCAAGCTACAATTCTACAGAGTGTTTATTTAAATGCAAAACATAATCACATATATAGTACCCTTTCATCATGAATCTAAATGTTTGATTGAAGAGAAGAAAAGAACTGACCTGTGGAAGAAACCTAACTGATGAGTACTATCTCTGCATAGATTTCACACAGCCGTTCGAAACACCCGACACATTCTTTTTATTTGTTGTTGGAATGCTTTTAATAAGAATGACGGATGAACCTTCATCTATCTGTTTCTTGCACAAACTGCAAAAAATCCATGAGAGCATCAGGTGTGTTTTAACTTTTATCTACACTTGTTTATCAAGAAATTATGTATAATATGAAATCACATGCCTCTTTTCTTGTACTTGGCTACAATTATCCCGTTTCTTTTCGTTTACCGCTACCATCTTGCAAAAGAAATTTAAATAAAATCAGCTTATCTTAACAATGTGGCTATTGATGCCCTAAAGTAAAGCTAAAACAAGATATCAGAGGTCTACCCGATCGGACTTCGACAGAAGCATGGCTTGTTCCTTATCTACATACTTTGATGAGCTGCACAATTTCAATTTCAATTTCTTCTTCTTCTTCTGTACATCTTCACCATTATCATTCACTCTCTTCTTTCTATCACCATTCCCTTTCTTATCCCCAACTTTCCATACATTCTTACTCCTGTACAACAACTTCTCAAACTTCCAGCATGGAACACTAGTATCAATAACCGTAACCTCCGTTTGCGAGTGACCTTTCTCCTCTTCCTCTTCCTCTTCATCTTCCTGTTCTACACGCTTAGTCACCTGCTTAACTTTAAGCCTACTGCTTGAAGGCAACCGATCAATATCTACACAAATTCTAGGGCAGTGTTGTTTCCTGCAGCTCTTTTTCCTCTTAATTCTGGATTTATCCTCAATCTCTCCCATGTGAAAGAGCTCCGAGAGTACATTGTTTATCAAATCGCGCCCTTGTACGGCTCCGTTATCATCAAAACTTTCGTCCGGCGGGGGTATTTTACGGGTGAGAGGAGAATCCGTGACATCAATTTTCTGTACAGAGGTTGAGAGGAAGTGCTCTAGGTCGATGTGATCGGATTCCGGAAATCCTCTGGCGGCACGGAGGCGGTGGAGCCATTTAGATGATTGTAAGCGGTTGGAATGTGGTGGTGGTGGTGGTGGTGGTTTAGTGGCGGGTACGTCAAGTAGTTTGGAGGAATTAAGAGGTGAATCGGAAGGTGAAATTAGGGTTTCAGAGGCCATGATCGGAACTAGGTCAGATAGATGAAAGGGGAACGAGACTCCTTTATCCGACTTCATTTTCTTCTTTCCTTTATTTTCAAAATAAAAAATATGAAAAATAATTACGGGACTCCAGTATAACAGCCCCCAGATATATGTGTTGTGAAACTTTTATAGATTTAATTCTTGTATTTATTATATAAATTTAAATATTTATAACTCTGTATGTGTTTGGAGTGTGATCTTAATAATTCAATGATTAAAATTGAGAGTCAAAAGATTGTAGCTAACAAGAAATTAAAAATAACTAAATGGATAAAGAAGTTTTCTTATATTTAGTTTCATCAATCTTTAAACTCATATGAATTTTATATAATTTATTATTTTGTTAAAATATATTATAAAATCAAAGATTTTATTATATATAACTTTAGTATAATATTCAAATATTGATGTATTTTTCTTTCTTTTAAAAAATCATTTTTTTAAATACTAACGTATCATTAATTATAATAGTCCGTCTAAACTAGTTACAAAAAAAAATGTCTAAACTGTCTAGCATCTAACTAAACTAGTTATAATTGTGCATTTAAACCAATTATAACGTTGCACTTAACTCCGTGACCTTTGCAATTGTAACTTTAAACCATTAACGTGTCTAAAAACATTTGTAATTTATTTTTAGAACAACTCACACACTCGTCTAATTTATTCCTAATTCTGCTCCACATTATACCGCGGAACTTAAACCTGCCACCTTTAGCGAAGAGGGCATTATTTGTTAACACAAAGATACCTTACGTTGTGTTCCCGAATCTCATTTAAGGAGAGAAAAGAAGGGAAAAGAAAAGAAGAGGTAGTAACCCTTGTTCCAGAATTTTTTTTAAGGGGGAAAAGAAAGAAAAACAAAGAAAGAGTGTTTCAGGGTTTTTTTTAAGTAAGGAAAAGAAGGGAAAATAACTTATTTTCATCCTTCCTTCATCCTTCCAATTAGGAAAGATTTGGAGATAAATGAAAAGAGGGGAAAAGAAAAGAGAGGGAAGGAATTTTTTTTTCTTTTCCCCCTTTAATAAACTCGGGAACACAGCGTTAGACTGAATGCCATTTGGTTAAAAATATTTTTAATTTAATATTTGTAATTCATATTTAATGTTGCATGTTTCCTAACTATTATTAAGTTAAATGCTTTTGTACATTGGCGATCAAAGTTTTACATAACTTTTATTTTCCCCTCGTAGTTTTTAACCTGTTTAAATTTCTAGTAATTTCGTTTTCTTGTAATAACTTTCGTTTGTTAACTTTTTTTTAAAAAATGGAGTGCGCAGTTGTCTTTAATTTTTTTTTTGTCAACGTTCCGATATAAACTTTTTTGAAAACGTATTGTATTCAAAATCGAGTATTTTATTTGGGATCGCAGGTTATACCGAGTACCGTTTTCGTTGCGATACCATGGCCAGTATTGATATTATTGGAACCGATAACTGTATTAGGTTTTATGGTTTTCGATGAACGAACCGATAGCGACCAAACTAATGCCGCATGACACGGGAGGAAAATGACCCCACGGGTGAAAAAAACTAGTTCTATTAGTTTGTAGGGATATACAAATAAAATATTTTTAAAATTAATTGTAATGTAAATTATTCACATAAACCATACCATCATGTAGATCATATTGAAATTGAAATAAACCGATTGTTAGAAAATAGCATATGGGTATGTACGTATGTAAATCTTTGTCAACAATTATGGAATTACATACTTGAGAACTAATACGGAACGATCGTCTCGAAACAGTTGACGCCATCAAACTCCGGTGCGAACCTGGGCCTGATCTGCAGTTCCGGTGGTTTCTTGGCACCTGAAGAAGATGGAGCCGGAAATGATGGTGGATTACGATGGTCTTCGTTGGTTGTTTTCAAAGTCTCTGTTCCAGGAAAATTTCGAAGGGGGTTCACCCTATAATATTTTAGGGGGTTCACCCCATTTTTTTTACCTACCGTTACACTAAAATTTTAAAACTCGGGGGTTCCTGTGCACCCCCGCTTCACTTAAGTCCGCCCCTGTCTGTTGATGAAGAATGCTTTGGGGTGTTGAAGTTGGTGGTGGTAATAGGAAGCTTTCGTCTGATTGACTCTGCACAGAAAGCGTCAATGGAGCTGAATATTGACATTAACAAGATGATGATGATGATTTTTAGGCAGAAAGAAAGACGACGTTAAGTAGTATAAATAGTGAGGGGAAAGGGGGAATATGTAGAACAATCGAGAAAGAAAGGAATATGTGAGGCAACACGTTTCGGATGTTGTCTTTTTTTATTTTTCTTAGGTCATCCGATATGCATCCAACTTTCACGCCGTGCTCCTATGTGTCACCCCCAATCATGGCGTGAACCTATTGCTACACCGCCCCCTCGATCAAGAAATCATGCCGTTATACTTTGGCGTGAGAATTATCACGCGATCGCTTGCCTCTTTTTTAAACATTGTACCGTTGAACGGTACAAATTTTTACCGTTTGAAATAATAAATTTGAAATAAATAATAATAATTAATGATATTAATTTTACTCACTATAAATAAATTGTTTGCGGGATCGAAGAAGCAGTGAGAGCGATGTCGATATTTTGGGGAGAGCAACGGTCCGGTTTAAAGACGACCATGGTGGCGAAACACCAATTCAGTATTGGGAGGTTTGTAGGAATTCGCCAAAGTGGCAGAAAAAAGCAAAAGTCCAAGCAACAGGCTCGGGCTCGGTTGCAAGACACGACGAAATCGGCAAGAAAATGGTCGAACAAATGACAAGATTTAACAACGCCCAAGACGAGAGGGTGGATTGGAAACGAACAAAACAAGAGATCGAAATTCTTGACATGGATCTTGATTCACTCTCAACCGCGCAACGTTTTTTGATTGAAAAAAAACAAAAGAAGATCAAAGAACGTCATGGTATCCCGTAGGTTTTGGTTATGTATTTTTTTTAACTAATGTTTTTTTAATTATTTTAATTAATGTTTTTTTAGTTATTTTAATTAATGTTTTTTTAATTATTTTTAACTAATGTAATTATTATATTTTATTTTATCTAAATAAAAATTAAAAAATAAACATTAAATTATCACACCACCACAATCACATGGGTATACCCCTTGCCATGTGATGGGTGATGTGATTTTCCAGAAGCTGAAGTGACGCCACGTGGCGTGCATTTTATTATCACATCACACCATAATCACATGGGTATACCCCATGCTCTTATAGAAGGAAGAATCGAAATAATTCGAGAGATGCCAGGTGGATTAATAACGACTCTCACCTACACCATTCATAAAATATTAAATTATAATAGATATCCTTGGTATGTTATTTAATAGCTAGAGATTTTGCCCTGCGTTTCGCGGCGAGAAGTGAATTTTAAATGGTTGAGGCGGTAACATTAACGTGGCTAAACACAAAAAAAGTGGTTAAATAAACTTTGTCTCACATTAAACGGTTGAAGCAGTGACATTAACGTGGCAAAGTACAAAAAGAATCGTAGTTAATTAAATACATAAAAGAGACGTATGAAGTTATGGTGAGTCGGTTGTGGAGATCAAAACAAATCTAAGTCCCGTCTATAACGGATTGATTTAAATTATTAGGAGTAGTTTAGAGGGGCCCAAAATAAGGTATTTTCTTGTTAAAAAAAACAAATCTAACTACACCTGGCTGAATAGCCACTGATTTTTTTGAAAAACATTGTGACCTGAATTTTGATTTGTGCGAGGGATACATAAAATATATCAATCACTTGAGCTTTAAATTTTTAAATGGAAATTACCAAAAACCAAACTACACACGTAGGCAAAGGTACATATCATATGCGTAGTATAGTATTGGCAATAAATAAGTATCGATCCTAGGACACAGTGTGAAGTGATAGAACAACTCTCTGTCAATATTTAACCGTTGAAAAGAAGGTATTTTGATTAACTAAAGAACAACTAGGAAACAACTAGAGAAGTCTAAGGAATTTAGATAGAGAGGATAACCACCTAGGAGTCGAATCCTCTTGGCTGTAATGACAAACTGGAAAGGCTCAATAAGAACAAATGTGTGAAGTGGTAGAACAATCTAGATCCCGCTAGGGCTTGTAGGCTCAAGATAGAAACATGCCAATGCTATAGACACACATTAGCATCCTAATATCAAGAAGCAAACTCGGATTCACTCCAACTTATGACTTTGAATCTCCTGGTCATAACCGAATAGTTAAGCGCCCCAACGATTTACAATATACCCACCAGACGATCAGTAAGACCTAACAGGCTCTTGGATTCTTTTCTTCAAAACCAATCCTAAGATAGGACACCTAATCAGCCAATTATACCCTTGAAAAGTCTATTACACATTAGGGATTTAAACCAAAGACCGAAAAACGTCACTAACTTTGTCTAAGTATAACTATAAGCAACTAAGGAGCATAACTTTTGATCAATAATAGCCACACAAATCAGATGCATTAGCTTTCACTTCGTGGTAATCTATTCATCAAGATGCATTAGCATGCACTCCGTGGCAAGGAGTTGATGACAAGACTCATGGTGGTTGTGGTTCTAGTCCTGATGAAGTTATAAGATTTCAATTGAATTCTAAACTTTCAGTATTTGTAATATATGTTCTTGTATGAAATCTATCATTAACAAAGAACTTATACTACAAATATCTAGCAAACTAAAACCTCCAACAACTCTTGACTTTTACAACATAAGTGTGAGGTTCAATCAAATCGATGCCCATTAGAAATAGAGTTTTAATCTAAAGCTTAGAAAAACATCGTTGAATTTGTTGTGGTTTTAAATATAAAGAAATCAGACGACATTAACTTCAAATTTTGAAATTAAAGCCGTTTACGCACGAATGTGCACATGTCATTTTCTAGTTGCTTTATATAGCCGACGTTTTCCCATCAGGGTTTTTTTTTTTAAAATACAATATATTTTATGGTTTTTAAAAAGTTGATGCTTATTTTAAGGTATTTGAGTTTTCACAACTATTTGGAGATTGGAATTTTCCCCGTAAATTTACACTAGAAAATATTAGAAAAACTAAACCATTTAAACAAAATTCCATTATATTATATATATATAGAGAGTTCATAGTTCATATATAGTTGCACACTACACATTACATAACAAAGAAGACCATTTCCTTCATGCATTACATCTCACGACAAACAAACCCTAAATATCCACACATCACTGGATCTCCACATCAATCACCTTTCGCTCAACTTTCATCTTAGGAATGGAGATCAAAAGAACACCATTTTTCAAATCCGCTTTTATCTTATCTTTCTCACAGTTTTCAGGCAGATTAATGCGAGTATGATACGAGCTATAATTCTGCTTAGCCCATGAACCGTTCTCTCCTCCTTCATGTTCTTGATGACCCTGCTTAAGTTCTCCCATGATAACAAGCATGTTATCCTCCACAAACACCTTCAGATCTTCTTTCGAGAGTCCGGGAACATCAAATCGCATCTTGATTTCATTCTCGTCGTCTTGTATGTCCCATGGAGAACGAATGTTCCACCCCGAATAATTCCTCATCGGGAGTGCCATCGAGTCATCAAACATCTTGTCAATTGTATCCAACATTTGCCGCATTGTTCTCATCGGAGATAGTGGATCCAACAAACCTGAAATTAAGATGTCATTACGATTCAGTAATTAAGTTATGAACTACATGCATACACAGGCGGTTTAAGGGGAGGTGAAATAGAGCATCCGCTTTGGTCCCCACTTACTTTAGATCCTTGGTTCTAAAAAAACTTTTATAGACACGTAATTTAGGCTTTAAGATTATTAACGATTGGATTTATGTTCTATAATTATGCATAGATAAAGATATACGAATAATAAGATAAAAATAAATTTAGAGAAAATCATGAGAATAGGAAGTTGATTAAAAAAAATTATAAAATAGGCATTGACTTTTAAGTGGACCGTGAAAGTGTCGAATTATCGACGTATGAGCTATGAAGGTGCCAGATTATAAATGTGTGAGCTGTGAAGGTGTCGGATTTATAGAGCGTGAACTGTAAAGGAGCCTGATTGGCATTGACTTTTTTAGTGGGATGTGAATGTATCGGATTTTGGAATGTAGACTCCGAAGGTGTCGGATTATGGATGTATAGGCTGTAAAGGTGTCATATTATGGGTGTGAGCTATAAAGATGTCAGATTACGATTGTGTGGGCTATGAAAGAGTAAAAGTAAATGTCTATCTAAGCAAAAATTAAAGTCAATATGTATATTCTCATGATTTTCGCTGAGATTTATTATTTGCTTTGCGCCATGGAAAAGTTTGAGACGAGTTGACTTACCAAAGGGGGATATGGCGGACGACGTACGGCGTTCTACGGGACTATGAGCGGTATTACCACCTTTGTTTTGGTTGTTACTGACTTGAACATCGACGGAGCTATCGTTTCCGGCCTGAGCTTTAACGAGGGTGAGTCGGTTACGGGCGGGTGATCTGGCCGATTTGGGTGAACGTTTGGCTATGATGTTTGAAACGAGAGGGGTAGAAGAAATTCCGAATGTTGTGGAAGCCATTAATGCTTAAGAAATAAAAAAGATGATATTTTGGGTGGTTGAGTTTGATTTATTCTTGATTATGATGATTTCATGATGATAGCATGAAGAGGTTTATATAAACATGGCGGAAGGTGATGGTGGATTCCTGAAGGACCTTGATGATTGGAAGTTGAATGTCCACATCGTACTAGTACGATCTTTTTGCTTTCCCCGGTGTTCTAGAGTTTTAATTTGCTGTCCTATTTCCCTTTGCTTTTCTGTTTTTAGCAAACAAGTAATATATATTCTAGTGAATTTTTTTTTGGTAATGATATTATTATAAGTATTAAAATGTAATATTATATATATATATATATAGATTAAAAAGAAACCTTCGAGAATAGTAAAGTTTTGGTTTTTGTCATTTTGCCCATCAAAGTTTTTTTTTTATATTTTCAACCTTTATAGTATATAATATACGTTTTTAGCTTGTTTCATTTTTTATTAACATTTTCATTTTCAACCATTATACCATATAACATACGCTTTTAGGCCGTTTCATTTTCTATTAATTTCTTTTTCCTTTAATAACTTTCGTTCGTTAACTTTTTTTTTCAAAATACGGAGGGCGCAGCTGTTTTTATTATTAACTAATAATTCTCTATGGGAAATAGGAGATTTTACCTCCTTTTTATTTTGACACAAAAGTTTGTGTATTTATAGTTTTGACACACTTCTTTTTACTCAAAGTTTTTTCTTTTTACAGATTTGTCACAAAACTTCAATAGAATAAAGGTTTTTTTTATAAAATCGCAACAAAAGTTCACTGGGTATCGTATTAGTAATAGTTTCATTTTTCTGTAATAACTTTCGTTCGTTAACTTTTTTTTAAACGGGATGCACGGGTTTGTTTAATTTTTTTTTAGCGATTCGAGTCATATTTTTTTATCTTACGTTATAGCGAGTATGTGTTAAAATGTAAGTTTTATACCCGTGGACGAGCCGAATCAATAAGTACCAAACTCCTGCCGCATAGTTCGGGGGGAAAAACTAGTTAATGTAATATTACAATTAACTCAATTAGGAGTGTCCGACAACTTTTTCTCCTCACTTTAAACAAATAGCAAAACTCACCCCTCTAGTTTGTAAAGTTTAAATTCGACCCTTTTAAGTTTTTCAAGTTTCGAGTTTACTCCTTAGTATATATAATTTGATTTTTCCTTAATAACTTTCGCGTTTGTTTGTTTATTCTTCTTTTGTTGACGTCTCGGTGTATATTTTGTTAAAAACGGAGTCGTATTAAAAATAGAGTATTTTTTAGGTATCGTTGGTTATATCGACTTATAACCGTGAAGAATGAGACCGACTGAAAAACATTGGTACCGTTATCTAACTGTCTTTTATCTATGTTTCAATCTCCACAACTGTAATATCCATACTTTTCACATCATCGTTTATTTACATTTTGTACCCTTGTACTTTCATTTTTGAATCCATTGTAACCCGAGACTTATGATCAATGAATTTATTGGATTTATTCAATTACATGTTTACAACATACATTACATTTATACATATGCAAGACAACATCATACGTGCAATATTACAAACACGCGTTTCACTTTTTTTATATTTATATTCTCGTTTCACGTTCATACACGCTCGGTTTATTATTATTATTATTAGTAGTAGTATTATTATCATTAGTACTATTATTATTATTATTATATTTTTTTCTTTTTAAAAAAGAATCACCTCCCTTTCAACCACCAACTCCCAACTAACTCATTTAATACCCCAAACCCTAATCCACACTTATAAATACCCACTCCCTTTCACTCCTCCACCCTTACACCCTCCAAATTCTCACAAATCTCTCCAAGTGCTCCATTTCTTCCAAGATTTTTGGCAGAATTTTATAAGGTAAAAACCTTATTTTTCTTCAAGTTTCTTCCTTTTTTTTTCTTAACAATTCTTCCTTCACCCTCTTGGATAAACCTCTAGGATCTTATCATTTGTTTACCTTGGTAAACATCTAAGATAAGTCACCATTTGAGGTCCAAGTTGTGGTCTTTCAACTAACATTTCTTCTTCTTCATGTTCTTGTTTGGATATTTTACATCTAGTTGTGGTAAAACCAAACCAAGCCTCCATCAAAATTCTATGATGGAAGCCTTGTGCTAAGGTATTTGGATGAAGTAGATGAACATAGGTTCATCTACCATAAGACATCCAATAGCCACAAGATGTTCAAATCCTATACATAAATATTATAAATAAATCTAACAATGTTTGTGGATTTCCCAACCTTTCTCTTGGCCACTTCAAGTGGTATATTACTAACTATACTAACTTTTGACCATCTGAATTCCTAACTAAGTTAGGGGTTTGTGTTTCGGTCCGCCGTCGGCGATGCATGACCAACTTGATACTATTATACATATATATTATTTATTATTTCTTCTCCACCGAACTTATGCCTACGTTACCTTTTAGGTTAACCGGCATTCCCGACTCTTCACCTTCTCGTTCATCCTTTCGTTACCACGCCAAACCGTGAGTTTCATACTTGCCCCTTTTACATTTTTGCACTTTGGGACTTGAAAACATGTACATATTCAAAACCCATACACTACAAGATTCACACTTTATTCAAACACAATTCATTAACATGCTCATGTGACAACAACTTGACTACATGCTTAAATACAACTTGTTAATACAATAGTTCATTAATTCTTGCAAAACTGCACTTAACAAGTGTAGCGCTATAGGATTGACACCCGTCGGATTTTCGTTACCTTTATGGAGCCCCCGATCTTGTTATGTTATTTTTTTTTCGACTAGTATTCTTTGGATGCTAGGTATGCTATGTCAACAATAGGTTTGAACTATATCATTACAAATTGTATGAGCATTAGTAAAGTATGTCTATGCATGTGAATTGTTGCTTTAAACATGATTATTATATGTATGAAACTTGTATGAACTCACCAACTTTATTGTTGATCAAATATTATTTTACATGTTTTCAGGAGATGTTTGATGCTACCATGGAAACGGAATCTAGGGACTTTGCCTTAGATATCAAATTTAAATATTTTTGTCTTTTGTTTATCAATGTATTTCCTTTAATTGAAACAATTGTATTTGAAATTCTTAGTTTAATGAAATCGGTTAAATTTATATTTCAACAATAGTGCCACGATGCCTTTGAACAATCCTACACGTCACGTTCGGTGATTCCGCCGCCGAATGGGTTGTGACAACAACCGAGTCGCCGTAATTTCATACGTTTCGTTTGTGCTTAGCACGTTAATGTGACCGCCTCAACCGTGTAAAGTCCGCATCCCGCCGCTGAGTGCGGAGCAAATTTTAATTAACCACGTTTTTTTGTGCTTAGCCACGTTAATGTTACCGCATCAACTGTTTAAGGTCCGGTTCCCGTCACGAAGCGCGGGGTACAATTTCTAGTTACTGTTTATTTACTAGGTTAAATTTCATGTATTGAATGGGTTGAATAAAAACAACTTGTTATAAAAAATCAGTTTCTATTAAGATTTGTATGTTGAATGTTATCAGCTATCGGTGAAATAAGAAATAATGAAGATTTAAAATTATAAATAGCAAATAATGAAGATTTAAGAATTATAAAATTGTATTTTAAAATAAGATATAATTAAAATATATTATGATTTAGTAATTTTTAATAAAATATTAAATAAATTTAAGATATTTAATTATTTCACATTATCATTATTTAATAGGAGGGAGAGATGCGGAAAACAAAAATCTAAACTTCAGCAGAAGTCGACACGTAACAAGTATCGTTATTTATTTATCGTACTATAAGTTAGAAACCCGGTATATTACACAGAGTGAATAAATGCAGTGTTATATATACTTAGTAATAAAGATTTACATATAACATATTTATGACATATTACATAGTTTTATAATACAAATTTTAGAAACGTTATATAGTTATTGTTTAAAAATGTTGTATAAAAAGAATGAAAGAAATGTTTAAATTATAAAAATGTTTTATGAACAAACCTATATTTTTTAAATAAAAAACATTTTATAAAAATAATTATATAAGTTATTATTATTTAATAAGAGAGAGAGGTGAGAAACAAAAATTATAAAAAAAATTTAAAGAAATTTGTATAGTTAATAGGAGAGAGATGTGAAAAAAAAAAATGTTAAGCATGAATATAGGAATAACAAATGTTCACCAAAACCTTTATTTATTATATAATATAAATATAGATATACATTTTATCAATGATTCGTTGCAAAAAAATATTACTTTTTTTTATAAAACTACTTGTGATTTTTAATAATCAACTAACCCTCTAAAATATAATATATTATTTTAGAATATTTTATCCGCTTAAAATTTAGTTTTCTATAGGTTCATTAAAAATAAAAAATCGATAATTAAACTAATACAGAAATTATTTAATTGAATTAGCCATATTAGATTTTTATTCATGATTTAAAAATATTTATTTTACTCCAACACTACATCCTCTTTCAATACCTTTATATTTCTACATAATCACCTACTTTTATATTTACTTTATATATACCAAATTACTTTTTTTTATAATAATCTTATTTTGTATATTTCATATTATTTAAAATAACAAAATATACTTAAAAATAAAACTAAAATTTCAAATATTTGTGATTTAAATTAAATCGTTAAAAAACATTTTTATTTTTTTTTTTAAATTACACAAACTAAAACTGAAACACATAATATTAAACATAATTAAATTCGCTTGACTGAATCAAACGAGCAGTCCGAATCCGTTGAGCACTCGTCTTCCCATTGGTCATAGTTCCTCAAACGCTCATCATATGTGTCCTCGTCTTCGGAATTAGTTACTTATTTCTCTCATGGGTCAGTGATGTACCCGTCCTCTGAATTGGGGACGAGCTCGTCCCCTGAATTGGGGACGTGATCGTTCCCAGTTCGTAGTCAGCTAAAGACATGTTCGAATACCCAGTTACACTCTTCATCAGTCCATGTCAATGGTTCATCAACCGGAGGATAAGGGTTTGCAGGTCTTACAGGTACAACTGGAGACAAAGGGTTTGCATGCCGTACAGGTTCTACCGGAGCCCGGAGGCGGAGAGTTTGTTGAGCGTGTAAGTTCAATCGGAAATGGATACCCTCCACCTATATTTGAGAAGTAAAAATATAATCTTTGAAGTGAAAATTGAAGATGGTGAATGTGATGAATACAATGTGGTATTTATAGGGTGTTTATACACGTTTGAAACTATCGGTTAGAAACTAGGCGTTAGAAATTTATAAATAATATTTTATTTTAAATCTAAAAATAAAAACTCAAATATATGTGCTTTTAATTAAAATCTAAAAGTGTATTATATTTAAGTTAAATTAAATAAAAACCAATTTAAAATAAAAACCAACATTAAAAAAATTTTAATGGGTTGATGGGACCACTTGGTCCGGAAATCCTTACAAAACACGTGTTGGATACGCCTCCAATGCTGCCTCGTGTCTAGGTCACGTCCGCTCGATGCTCTTACGTATATGGTTGATAGCGTCACTTCATAGCCCTGCCAATTGGGGCACCGGTTGAAGGCTATTTGTTAATGTGATTGGCACGTTAGGATCTTCATATGGGCCGATGGTAACCGTTTAAACGGAAGTAAATAAGCGGTCTGCTGATTGTTGGTAACTGTAACGAAAGTAAATAGGCGGTCTGGTACTGTTGCTGGTTGAAACTTGTTCGAAAACGACTTATTTGTAAAGGAGCTAAGCCCGAATCATGGTAAGCTTGCTAATTAGTTAGTTCGTTTAAATTGAAGTCAAAATTCTAATATGAAACTCGTCCGAAAACGACCTAATATATATAAATTATTAAATCTATAGTAGGTGTATATTAAAAAATCTTAAATTTTGTTTTCATATACTTTAGTACGCGTAAAAATAAAAAACTTTAAAAATAAATGAGGTAACTCGAGCTTAACACTTAAACTTGTTAAGATAGATGAGCTACATCAATTATTTACTATTGTTCTCTCTGAGTTGAGGTTCTTGTTGCATAGTTGTTTTATGTCTCTCATAATTATCTTCATGAAATATTGTGGTGGTTTGCTTGCTTCCCTTCTTCTGTGTATTTATAGTTTTGACACAAACTTCTTTTTACTCAAAGTTTTTTCTTTTTACAGATTTGTCACAAAACTTCAATAGAATAAAGGTTTTTTTATAAAATCGTAACAAAAGTTCACTGGGTATCGTATTAGTAATAGTTTCATTTTTCTGTAATAACTTTTGTTCGTTAACTTTTTTTTAAACGGGATGCACGGGTTTGTTTAATTTTTTTTAGCGACTCGAGTCAATTTTTTATCTTACGTTATAGCAAGTATGTGTTAAAATGTAAGTTTTATACCCGTGGACAAGCCGAATCGATAAGTACCAAACTCCCGCCGCGTAGTTCGGGGGAAAAAACTAGTTAATGTAATATTACAATTAACTCAATTAGGAGTGTCCGACAACTTTTCTCCTCACTTTAAGCAAATAGCAAAACTCACCCGTCTAGTTTGTAAAGCTTAAATTCGACCCTTTTAAGTTTTTCAAGTTTCGAGTTTACTCCTTAGTATATATAATTTGATTTTTCCTTAATAACTTTCGCGTTTGTTTGTTTATTCTTCTTTTGTTGACGTCTCGGTGTATATTTTGTTAAAAACGAGGTCGTATTAAAAATAGAGTATTTTTTAGGTATCGTTGTTATATCGACTTATAACCGTGAAGAATGAGACCGACTAAAAAACATTGGTACATTTATCTAACTGTCTTTTATCTATGTTTCAACCTCCACAACCGAGTCGCCGTAATTTCATACGTTTCGTTTGTGCTTAGCACGTTAATGTGACCGCCTCAACCGTGTAAAGTCTGCATCCCGCCGCTAAGCGCTGAGCAAATTTTATTTAATCACGTTTTTTGTGCTTAGCCACGTTAATGTTACCGCATCAACTGTTTAAGGTCCGGTTCCCGTCACAAAGCGCGAGGTACAATTTCTAGTTACTGTTTATTTACTAGGTTAAATTTCATATATTACATGGGTTGAATAAAAACAACTTGTTATAAAAAATCAGTTTCTATTAAGATTTGTATGTTGAATGTTATCAGCCATCGGTGAAATAAGAAATAATTAAGATTTAAAATTATAAATAGCAAATAATGAAGATTTAAGAATTATAAAATTACATTTTAAAATAAGATGTAATTAAAAATTATTATGATTTAGTAATTTTTAATAAAATATTAAATAAATTTAAGATATTTAATTATTTCACATTATCATTATTTAATAGGAGGGAGAGATGCGGAAAACAAAAATCTAAACTTCAGCAGAAGTCGACACGTAACAATTATAGTTATTTATTTATCGTACTATAAGTTAGAAACCCGGTATATTACACAGAGTGAATAAATGCAGTGTTATATATACTTAGTAATAAAGATTTACATATAACATATTTATGACATATTACATAGTTTTATAATACAAATTTTAGAAATGTTATATAGTTATTTTTTAAAAATGTTGTATAAAAATAATGAAAGAAATGTTCAAATTATAAAAATGTTTTATGAACAAACCTATATTTTTTAAATAAAAACATTTTATAAAAATAATTATATAAGTTATTATTATTTAATAAGAGAGAGAGGTAGGAAACAAAAATTATAAATTTTTTTTAAAGAAATTTGTATAGTTAATAGGAAAGAGATATGAAAAAAAAATGTTAAACATGAATATAGGAATAATAAATGTTCACCAAAACTTTTATTTATTATATAGTATAAATATAGATATACATTTTATCAGTGACTCGTTGCAAAAAAATATTACTTTTTTTTATAAAACTACTTGTGATTTTTAATAATCAACTAACCCTCTAAAATATAATATATTATTTTAGAATATTTTATCCGCTTAAAATTTAGTTTTCTATAGGTTCATTAAAAATAAAAAATCGATAATTAAACCAATACAGAAATTATTTAATTGAATTAGCCATATTAGATTTTTATTCATGATTTAAAAATACTTATTTTACTCTGACACTAAATCCTCTTTCAAAACCTTTATATTTCTACATAATCACCTACTTTTATATTTACTTTATATATACCAAATTAAATCATTAAAAAACATTTTTAAATTTTTTTTTAAAATTACATAAACTAAAACTGAAACACATAATATTAAACATAATTAAATTCGCTTGACTGAATCAAACGAGCAGTCCGAATCCGTTGAGCACTCGTCTTCCCATTGGTCATAGTTCCTCAAACGCTCATTATATGTGTCCTCGTCTTCGAAATTAGTTACTTATTTCTCTCATGGGTCAGTGATGTACCCGTCCTCTGAATTGGGGACGAGCTCGTCCACTGAATTAGGGACGAGCTCGTCCCCTGAATTGGGGACGTGATCGTTCCCAATTCGTAGTTAGCTAAAGACATGTTCGAATACCCAGTTACACTCTTAATCAGTCCATGTCAATGGTTCACCAACCGGAGGATAAGGGTTTGCAGGTCTTACAGGTACAACTGGAGACAAAGGGTTTGCATGCCGTACAGGTTCTACCGGAGCCCGGAGGCGGAGAGTTTGCTGAGCGTATAAGTTCAATCGGAAATGGATACCCTCCACCTATATTTGAGAAGTAAAAATATAATCTTTGGAGTGAAAATTGAAGATGGTGAATGTGATGAATACAATGTGGTATTTATAGGGTGTTTACACACGTGTGAAACTATCGGTTAGAAACTAGGCGTTAGAAATTTATAAATAATATTTTATTTTAAATCTAAAAATAAAAACTCAAATATATGTGCTTTTAATTAAAATCTAAAAGTGTATTATATTTAAGTTAAATTAAATAAAAACCAATTTAAAATAAAAACCAACATTAAAAAAATTTTAATGGGTTGATGGGACCACTTGGTCCGGAAATCCTTACAAAACACGTGTTGGATACGCCTCCAATGCTGCCTCGTGTCTAGGTCACGTCCGCTCGATGCTCTTACGTATATGGTTGATAGCGTCACTTCATAGCCCTGCCAATTGGGGCACCGGTTGAAGGCTATTTGTTAATGTGATTGGCACGTTAGGATCTTCATATGGGCCGATGGTAACCGTTTAAACGGAAGTAAATAAGCGGTCTGCTGATTGTTGGTAACTGTAACGAAAGTAAATAGGCGGTCTGGTACTGTTGCTGGTTGAAACTTGTTCGAAAACGACTTATTTGTAAAGGAGCTAAGCCCGAATCATGGTAAGCTTGCTAATTAGTTAGTTCGTTTAAATTGAAGTCAAAATTCTAATATGAAACTCGTCCGAAAACGACCTAATATATATAAATTATTAAATCTATAGTAGGTGTATATTAAAAAATCTTAAATTTTGTTTTCATATACTTTAGTACGCGTAAAAATAAAAAACTTTAAAAATAAATGAGGTAACTCGAGCTTAACACTTAAACTTGTTAAGATAGATGAGCTACATCAATTATTTACTATTGTTCTCTCTGAGTTGAGGTTCTTGTTGCATAGTTGTTTTATGTCTCTCATAATTATCTTCATGAAATATTGTGGTGGTTTGCTTGCTTCCCTTCTTCTGTGGTAGTTTACATGTTGGTTGGGTCAATAGGAAAATTGAAAAAACCATAAAAGGAACAACCATTGAATGCCAGGTGAAGCAATGAAACAAGATTACAAATCTAACAAAATTAACTCATAAACACAAACTATTTTGTTACAATGGTAATCCAGTTTTCAAAAAAATGACACTGAATACACATATCTTACATTATTTGAATTATCAGGTAGAAGGATTGACCGAGATCAAATACCGAATAAAGAGATTAAAATTAATTTTAATTAAAACTACGGTGTTTTGGTAGGTTTCGAATCTAAGCTTAGATGTATAACAAAAGTTACGATATTCACTAACCCCATAATAAAATCATGGTTTTAAATATTTATTCAAACTCATCAATTAATAAAAGAGTCTTTATTTATAGATTAAAATGGTTCGTGTTTAATGACTCACGTATTAATACATGATATTAGAATTGATTGTCAAATAAATTTGGATTTTATAAACGAGAACCAAGTAAATTCAGATTTTACATTACACATGCCCCACATAAGTTTTTTTGTCGTTGCTGAGAAAACCGATGAGTTATATGTCAACATCTTTTAAGGCACTTGAAACGATATACTCAAACCGCTGAGTATTTAGCCTCCGATATATACTTGGGTATACGAGTGTCAGGACAATGTGGACCTTGAATCCCCGAAACCTTGGGCCGGATCACACGATGACCTGTCTCTTAATTAAGTGAAAAGCAATACAACCAAGACAAAAATTTTAGCTGGCATAGAAAAACAGAAAAAAAAAATACATGAGATCCACAAAACCAATGAATCAGAAAACGTCACGTAAGCTAACATGGCTAAAATCTAGAAGACATCTTTCCCGACTGGCTAAAAACTAGTCCACAAATCACTGGACCAATTAGAAAACATCACGTAAGCTAACCCAACTAAAATCTAACAAACATCTTCCTAACATGCTAAAATCTAGCCACATCTTTCTAATCGGCTAAAATCTAACCAACATCTTCCCAACCGACTAAAATTTAGCCTAGTTGGGAAAGTTGTTAGTTAGATTTTAGATGGCTAGATTACTTGGCTTGTTTTAATTTGTTAGTTACGAACCCATGTGTTTTTTTTCTCATTCCATGTGTCGGATAAAATTTAACATTATGTCTATGTTTTTTCTTGGATATGTTTATTTTGTTGAAGCTAAAAACTCAATATAAAACTATTTTTTCTTTTTTGCTAAAAAAGGTGAATTTATTTTACGGGTTCACCTGAGCATTGTCGGTTTGTCGGGTTGCAAACAATTTGAAGGAAGCGAATCTGAAATTGGTAACAGTAAATCTCACCTTCTATCTCTTCTCCAAGACATCATCGTAGGGTTTAGGGTTCTAATACAAGCGCCAAGATGCACCAACAACAACCACCGCCGACGTTAAACTCCGGTGCATCGTTTCCCCCCAATGCAATCACCACCGAGCAGATTCAAAAGGTTCTATTTATTTCCGTTTTATATATCTTTGCGATTTCAGATTATCACCTAAATTTATTGCATGCCAGTAATTGATGGTTATTTTAATTTCATTTATGAAACTATTCAATGCGATGATGTTTGATGACACAAACAATATTGTCACCTCTGCCTACTAGGATCACACTTTTGTTTTTTTTTTGTCCGGTGAAAACTTCCAGGGGTCACCATCTCTGTATTACTCCCACCCGAGCACGCTTAATCATGAGTTCTCTCATCCACAGTTAATGCTCCAAAAACGAGTTGTGGTATTTTAAGGCGTTATGAACCCATCATCTTTCCTATGGACAAATAAAGAACAGAACGATGTGGGATTTGATTAAGGCGTTATATAAGATGTAGGTTGAGATCGAGGTTGCATATACATTGGGAGTAAAAAGTAAGAATGTATGTTCATCTTGTAAAGTATAACAATGTTACATATATTTGGGGAAGAATAGAACTATGGTAAAACCATGAGGTTTACTCATTTTAGTTTTCTAGCTTACCTCTTAGCTTCTTTTTTTGGCATAATGCTTAAGTTGCGGGGATGGGCTAAAAATCTATACCTAATAAATAAGTAATTGTTGCACTACGTGTCACAATTATGTGAGCACAAGATTCTTTTCCCGCTTATTTTTTCTTTATTACTAATTATTTAATATTTCCTTTATTAATTCTTAAATCTTCATTACTGTTTAATATTTCCTTTATGATTCCTAAATCTTCATTACGAAGACCATCCGGTATGGTGTGTGGAATCATACCGTGGAAATGATGTGGCATCGTGGTAGTGTGTCATTTTCGTGGATATTTTCACGGCTATGGAAGGAAAACAACAACCAAGTTTTTACTTCTTTTAATTTTATAATCAAATATGGAGATGTGAACCAATCCCTCCAAACGTGGAGATGTGTGGAAACTGATGTGGCAGTGTGAAGAAGTGGGAGTTCAATTATTAGTTTATGTTTATATCGTGGTAACGGTAAAATCTCTAATCTAATGATGTTGTCTTTTCGCAGTGTCTTGACGACAACAAAAATTTGATTATGGCCATATTGGAAAATCAGAACCTTGGAAAATTTCAAGAGTGTGCTCAGTAAGTTAACATGTGTAGTGAATAGGATTTATTTGTTTTTTTGTTAAGGTTAATATTTTTAGTGTAACAGGAAACTGCTTATATGCTTTTATTCTGGATTTGTTCACAAAAATGCAATAAAAAACATTGAAATTATTAAGGTACCAAGCTATTCTACAAAAGAACCTTATGTACTTAGCTGCAATTGCTGATGCTCAACCACCAGCATCAGGGCCACCACCACAGACATCAACTCCTTCTCAGGTGAGTGCTAAAATTGTAATTTCAAATCTGGCTTCTTTTTTCGCGTACTTTTCTTGATGCACACCAAATTCAATTCCTCAGCAGGCAAACAGTTATATGCAGCAACAACAACAACAAGGTGGCGGTGTTCCAAAACTACCCTTTCAGCTTAATGCCCTGAGAACTCAAGATCAGCAGCAACATCAGCAGCAACAGCTACTCCAGTTGCAGCAACAACAGATTCAGACACAGATGGGTCTGAGAGCGGCTGGTGGACAGAATGGGATGATTGGCATGCATCAAGCGATGCAATCTGCATTGGCAGGTAATCCTATTGGAATGAAGCAAGATGGGTCTGAGGCGGCTTCTGGTGGCGATGGGAAATCGCGTTCTTGAGATAAAGGGGGCTAGTTATGCTTTTCTGTTGTACTTTTCGGTTCGGTTTGGTTTGGGCTGGTGGATTAGGGTAAAAAGTTGGAAAACAAACAAATAGCATGTATCTTTTCCATCAATCAAAAGAAGTGTCCTAAATACATTAGAGTTTTTATCTTATTTTTACGCCATTTATAGCAATTGTGACCCGGCTCAGCTGGCCATCCCACCTCCGTAGAAGAGGTCACTGGTTCGATCCCTTTCCCCTCATCCTCCAACAGCTTTCGCTGTTTTAACAACAATTTATCACCTAAATACCACATAACCTTGTACTTATAAGGATTTGAATCTACATCACTTTTTGTGCACATGCTCACAGTGCCTGCCTTGGTCAGCGACCCAATGGACTGTTACGGGAAGTGTTCGGAGATTTTAGCCGCTTAAGATTGGAAGCACGGAGGTTCATTCGCAATGGGACAACTCACCCAGCCATGATGCATGACAGAAGAGATCGAGCACAAAATGGAGTTTCCCTCTTGGGTGAGGCTCACGTCCGGAAAGAATCTTTTTCAAGACTTTATCTCCTATGTTGACCTTTCTCTATATTACCTTATTTTGGAATTCACTTAAAAGCCCCTTTTCTGGTAGACCTGGGCATGTTCCATGGCGCGAACCCACTTGCTGTGTTTGCGAGTCTAGTGAATTAAACCCATTTTTATATTATTTTCGGGGCTGATGCATGCTAAATCATTTGGTAAATTTTACAAGTTATTTGTGGTGTATTATTATAATTTAAATTTGTGGATTTTATGTTGCTGTAAATCGTTAAGTCCTATGCAATAGTACTACAAAAATGTGTTTACTATGGATTTTTGCTAGGAAAAAAAAATCGGTTGCAAAATTTTGCTACGAATACAATTTGCTACGGTATTCAGTCGCAATCGAAATCTATAGCAAAATCCATCGCAAAATCAAGAAAATAAATATAATAAAATATGTTAATAAAGTCGGTAGCAAAATCCATAGTGATTAAATACTAAAAAATAATAACTAACATAATTTAGGAAAAGACACAACAAAATTCATAGCAAAATTGACAAAACAAATACTAAAAAGGTACTTTAATAATATCGATAACAAAACCCGTAGTAAATCTGACAAAATAAATATTCATAAATAATTTAATAAAATTCATAACAAAATTCGTAGCAAAATCAATAAAATAAGTATTAAAAACAATTAAAACTAATTAATAAAATATTCAACAAAATTGAGAAAATGAATATTTAATAATAATTTAACGAACTCTAAAAAAAAGTCAATTTTGATATTTCAAAAACACTATTTATGAATCAAAGACAAACTTGATCACTTTTGGTCAGTTATGTATGTGATTCGTCAATTTAGGTGAAGCAAAGTCATTATTGATCAAGAAGTATTATGATTATCACAAAGATACCGGGCATATGACAAATGATTGTTGGAACTTGCGTCGATAGATAGAGAAAGCCATCTGAACTGGCAAGCTGGCTCACTTGGTTCGCGACATTTTTTTTAGGAGCCTCAGAATAAACCTCCGCCAGCTAAAAAGGTGCGCACCTTCAACATGATCCGCAGGGGACTTAAGAGACATTACGACAATCCTATACACCCCGTTGATACACATTGCTCATGGTCCGCAGCGGCCCCACCAATATCGGCGCGCAGGTAGTCCCAGCCCGAATTAGATATTACCTCTCTCTAAAGGTATTCATTGAATGTTTTACTCTCATTTTTTATGTACTTAATGAATCCATAATAAATGTATATGTGACAAGGACAATCGGGTAAATCCATAACTTACAAAATGAGTATTCAAGAACAAAGCTAACTTAAATAAAAAAAATCATATAAAAAGGCAAGTTGGAATTTAATAATCCAAACTATAACTTATTGGCTGATAATAATCCATACTAACTGTTTGGCTGGTGACAATCTTAACTTTCATTTTTGTTGTCAAGAGCACTCTTAGTAACATAATCATCATAGATTTACACTCGATTTTACACTCGGTTCGCACTCAATTTCGCTTGTATGTTTCTCCATTTCATTCAAAATTATCATTTTGAGTGAAATTAAGTGTAAATCTATTATGATTATGATACTGGGACTTCTCTTGACAACAAACGTGAAGTTGGAACTGTCACCAGCCAAATTATGAGTATGAATTATTATCGGACAATATGTTATTGTTTGGATTATTTAAAATCTAGTTTGCCTATAAAAAATTATACTCCTTATGAGGAAACCTAATGATAAATGATACATTCCCCTCACGAACTGTTGAGGGTTCGTATCCTGTAACATGTAGATTTGGTGGTGCTAGTTAATAGTTATCCTAACAAAAAAGATATAAAATTGTAAAAAAACATAAGATAAATTGAACTATTCAAATTTTGTTAGAATTCGTTCAAACTATAGTTATATGATTACAATATTCTAATAGTTTTATTTAAACTCTAAGTTATCTATAAAAAATTAATAAAAAATTTAATCATATAAAAAATTATAGTCTTCATGATGATAAATGATACAATCATTTTACAAACTGTCAAAGGTTCGAATCTTACGATGTGCAAGTTTAGGGTTGACCGGTGATAGTTATAAAATTGTAAAAGGATAAACTGAAGTATTCAAATTTGTTTCTATAAAAATAATAACTTAGAGAAAGTAAAAGGCAGCAGATGAAGATGAGATCGGACGGTGGATTGTTGTACGTTTGCCTGTTCAAACTTTACGGCTTTATACATCTTGACTCCTTATCTCGCTTACTCACTGTTAATTCACAATCAAACCCTTTGAATTTTCTCTCGTAATCATCTACAAAACAATTCCATTTCAATTTTCATTATTTAATACAAAAATTCTCATAACCAAACCAACCTGTAAGTAGACTTTTTGAACCTTCATGGGGCATTGCTGCAGCAAAGACTCCGTCGCCGACTCGGTTGTCAAAAACCAAACCCCCACCGCCACCGGATCAACCTCCCCCAACCCACCTCGCACGCGCACACCCTCCGCCGCCAACGGGATCAACGGCAGGTCCAGCAGCAACACCCCAAACCACTCCTTCACCGGAAGCCCATGGCAGACTGCCTATCCCGCCGGAGTTCCGCCCACGCCGTCGCCGGCGAGGACTCCGAAGAGGATGTTCAAGTGGCCGTTCCCTCCTCCGTCTCCGGCGAAGCCGATCATGTCGGCGATTTTGAAACGGAAGGGGAACGCGACGGCGCCGGAGACCGGGACTATTCCGGAAGACGGCGACGGTGAGAGGGCTCTGGATAAGGGTTTCGGGTACCAGAAGAATTTCGGGTCGAAATATGAGTTGGGGAAGGAGGTGGGAAGAGGGCATTTTGGGCATACTTGTTGGGCTAAATGTAAAAAGGGTGTTCTTAAGAATCAATCCGTTGCTGTCAAGATTATTTCCAAAGCAAAGGTGCTTGCTTGATTGCTTGCTTTCATTCATAATCTTGAATTCTTGTGATCTGATTTTAGGCATGTAATAATGTTCATGTGTTTTGAATTTTTGATCTGATTGTACAGATGACAACGGCGATATCGATCGAAGATGTTCGCAGGGAGGTGAAGTTGTTAAAGAGTTTATCTGGACATCATCACATGGTTCAGTTTCATGATGCTTTTGAGGATGATCAGAATGTATACATAGTTATGGAGTATGTATTCTTTCATTGCTTATATAGATAGATAGATAGATTGATAGATCCATAACCACTAAATGCAATTGTTTACCTAATTATACTATTCGACAGGCTGTGCGAAGGAGGAGAGCTTCTCGACCGGATTCTAGCAAGGTGATGAACTGATGACGAAACACCATGCTTTTTATCGTGTGGTTTGTTATATACTTATATGAGTTATGGTGATCATGATTTTGTTCTTGCAGAGGTGGGAGATATACAGAAAATGATGCAAAATCGATTGTTGTTCAAATTTTGAGTGTGGCTTCTTTTTGTCATCTTCAGGGTGTCGTGCACCGCGATTTAAAACCTGAGGTATGTATGGTTTTATGATTGTTTTCGAATTTGTACCGACTTTGTTTTGTTTTCTGTATATGTAGTTTGATGATGGTGGATAGCTAATACCGTAGATATTAATCCGATGACCTGATTTTTGGGCAGAACTTTCTTTTCAGCACGCGACAAGAAGATTCTCCGTTGAAGGTTATAGATTTTGGTTTGTCTGATTTTACTAGACCAGGCAAGTATTACATAACTTTTAACACTATTTATATATAGAAGTTTGGCTATAACCTTCTAGTGATCTCGTGTATGTGTTGTGGGTTCATTGGAAATAAGATTAAATCCCACATTTTTAGAAAGACTTATTAAGTTATTTAGGAGATCAAGTCACCGATGTTTTGGGTGATGTCATGAATTAATCGGTGGAATGTTAAAGTCGGTTTCTTTATAGTATTCTCATCAAGATAAGCGTCCTCTTTAAGTTTGAGATTCTTTTACGGAAAACATGGCTTTCGGTGAACAATAAAACAAATAAACCTTCAAGGGGTGGTTGAGTGGTAAGTGTGAGTCTCAGGTTTGAGTCCAAGTTCCACTGGTTTCCTGCCTTAACCCCTTGAAGATCACCTGCCTAGTGTAAGCTCGCTTTACCTGGTCCCACTACTTGGTTAGCAGGGTATTGGTGGGCCCCATGAGTTTTCCCTAATAGAATCTCAACATCACAAAAGAAAAATAAATAAATAAAGGGTATATTAAATTCTTTTGCTAATCACTAGTTTTTGTAATTTATAAACCAAGTAAAAAATTACGATAAAATCTATATAAGGCAATTATGTCGTTTTTCATTATTTCTGTATAGAAATTTGGTTATAGCTTTTTAGTGATCTCATGTATGTGGGTTCATTGTTAGAAATAAGTTTAAATCCCACATATTTAAAAAGACTAGTAAATTTATTTAGGAGATCAAGTCATCGCTGTTTTGGGTGATGTGTCATGAATTACTCGGTGGAATGTTAAAGTCGGTTTCTTTATAATGTTCTCATCAGGATAAGCGTCCTCTTTAAGTTTGAGATTCTTTTACGAAAATCATGGCTTTTGGTGGACAATAAAACAAATAAACTTTCAAGGGGTGGTTTAGTGGTAAGCGTGAGTGTCAGGTTTGAGTCCAAGTTCCACTTGTTTCCTGCCTTAACCCCTTGAAGACCACCTGCCTAGCATAAGCTTGTTTTACCTGGTCCCACTGCTTGGTTTGTAGGGTATTGGTGGGCCCCATGAGTTTTCCCTAATAGAATCTCATTGTCACAAAAAGAAAAAATAAATAAATAAAAGGGTATTTTAAATTCTTTTGCTAATCGCTAGACACTATCTTTTGTAATTTATTTTCAAATATGTATTTATAAACCAAGTAAGAAATTACAATAAAATCAATATAAGGTAATTGTATTCTATCTTTTTTCGTTATTTCTATATAGAAATTTGGTTATAACCTTCTAGTGATCTTGTGTTTGTGGACTTATTGTTAGAAGTAAGATTAAGTCCCACATTTAAAAAAAGACGGTTAAAGTTATTTAGGAGATCAAGTCACCGCTGTTTTGGGTGATGTCAAGAATTACTCGGTGGAATGTTAAAGTCGGTTTCTTTATAGTATGCTCATCAAGATAAGTGTCCTCTTTAAGTTTGAGATTCTTTTATGGAAATCATGGCTTTCGGTGAACAATAAAACAAACAAATATACCTTTAAGGGGTGGCGCAGTGGTAAGCGCGAGTCTTAGGTTCGAGTCCAAGCTCCACTGGTTTCTGTCTTAACCCCATGAAGGCTACCTGCCTAGCATAAGCTCGTTTTATTTTGTCCCACTACTTGGTTAGCAGGGTATTGGTAGGCCCCATGAGTTTTCCCTAATAGAATCTCATTGTCACAAAAAGAAAGAAAGATAAATAAAGGGTCATTTAAAATCTTTTGCTAATCACTAGACACTAGTTTTTGTAATTTATTTTCAAATATGTATTTATAAACCAAGTAAGAAATTACAATAAAATCAATATAAGGTAATTCTATCTTTTTTTGTTATTTCTATGTAGAAATTTGGTTATAACCTTCTAGTGATCTTGTGCTTGTTGGTTCATAGTTAGAAGTAAGATTAAGTTCTAAATTAAAAAAAAGACGGGTAAAGTTATTTAGGAGATCAAGTCACCGTTCTTTTGGGTGATGTCATAAATTACTCGGTGGAATGTTAAAGTTGGCTTCTTTGTAATATTCTCATTAAGATAAGCGTCCTCTTTAACTTTGATATTCTTTTTTAGAAATCATGGCTTTTGGTGAACAATAAAAGTAAGAAATAAATCTTTAAGGGGTGGCGCAGTGGTAGCTTGGTCTCAGGTTTGAATCCAGTGGAACACCGGTTTCTTCTTTAAACCCTTGACGGCCACTTGCCTAACATAAGCTCGTTTTACCTGGTCCCACTACTTAGTTAGTAGGGTATTGGGAGGCCCCATGATTTTTCCCTAATAGAATCTCATTGTCACAAAAAGAAAAAAATAAATAATTAAAGGGTAATTTAAATTATTTTGCTAGTCACTAGTTTTTGTAACTTATATTATTTTCAAATATGTATTTATAAACCTAGTAAGAAATTACAATAAAAATCAGTCTAAGGTAATTCTATCATTTGTCATTATTTTCATTCCAATTCCAAACCTTTATTTACAAACCAAATAGAACACTGCAAGTAAATAGAATTAAATTTCATTCCATTCCATTCCATTCACTACCAACCAAACAGATGCTCAATCCGAAAGCATCGTCAATTATGGGTATAAAAAAAGATATATTTTTGCGTATGCAGATCAACGGCTGAATGATATTGTTGGCAGTGCATACTATGTTGCACCTGAAGTACTCCACAGATCATACAATGTGGAGGCTGACATTTGGAGTATTGGTGTTATAACTTATATATTATTATGTGGAAGCCGACCCTTTTTTGCTCGGACAGAATCTGGAATCTTCCGCTCTGTACTAAGAGCTGATCCTAATTTTAGTGACTCCCCTTGGCCTTCTGTAACTCCGGAAGCCAAAGATTTTGTCAAAAGACTTCTTAATAAGGATCATAGGAAAAGAATGACTGCTTCCCAAGCCTTGAGTAAGATGTTTATTATTTTAATATATATACTTTTTAAAATTTACAAGGGATTGTATTGGTTTTATAATGTTCTAAAAGTGGTAAATGACTGATTGTGCAGCTCACCCATGGTTAAGAGATGAAAACCGTGCAGTCCCTTTAGACATTTTAATCTACAAATTAGTCAAGTCGTATCTCCGGGCCTCGCCTTTGAGGCGCGCGGCACTCAAGGTATTTTTTATAAGCCGATAGATTGTTGAGTTTTTAGGGTTTACATTTTTTGCATTTTGAAACTGATTATTTGAATTAATTTTGATAGTTTGGATAAATAGATTCGTTATATGCTTCTTTAGGTGTCAAATAATTAGTTTCATACAAGTTGCAACAAAACTTATTATCTAGGGGTCAAAATAATAATACCTGTGTAACATCCAGCCTCTCGTGCCAACCACTATTATCCACCTTGCTCACTAGGAGCTCACGGCTTTGTTTTTTGTTACTCAAGTGAAAACTCTCTAGGATGTCACCCATCTTGAAATTTTCTTTACACAAGCACATTTAACTGTAGAGTTCTCTTATCCACATCCAATGTGTCCAAAACACGTTGATGGTGGTTAAGCCTGCCATTCTTTATGTCTAGTATCTCTCCTGTGAATCTTTAACCTAGTTTCAGAGGCTTTTACCACCCTCATAGGTTGCTTATCATTTTTTCAGGAAAAAACGTTATTTAATATCTTAATTTCTCAAAGCATTAGATTTTGTTAACCCCTCAAACATATTACAACTTTAGTTAGCAGAGGCACATCCAAACACTCTTGTACAACCCTTTTCATTTTAGTTGATTGTTCGATTCTGATTATTTAATATAACATAGCCACTTTCAAAATACACATCCAAACACCTCTAGTGAGCAAGTCACATTTTTCTATTCATTTCTTGATGTTATTTAGTGGTGTAATTTTCTATTTTCTTATTGATGTTTCAAAGGCTCTCTCGAAAGCTTTGACTGAAGATGAGCTCGTTTACTTGAGGGCTCAGTTTAATCTCTTGGAACCAAAAGACGGATGCGTTTCTCTAGACAATTTTAGAACGGTTAGTTGATAATATCTCTTCTTCCTTTTCATTAAATTAGACATAAAGATTTCATATCTCACCGAGCAGAATTGTGCAGGCCCTTGTGAAACATTCAACTGCTGCCATGAAAGAATCAAGGGTCCTTGATATCTTGGATTCAGTAAGAAATATAATTCTTGATGTACAAGTTTTATGTTTTCATGTTAGACTTTGACTGATGGTTGGTTTGTTATGATTGAAGATGAAGCCTCTCTCTTATACTCGAATGACATTTGAAGAGTTTTGTGCTGCTACAATTAGCCCACATCAACTTGAAGCTCTTGAAGGATGGGAAATCATTGCTAGTACAGCTTTTGAATATTTTGAACTAGAAGGAAATCGGGTCATTTCAGTTGATGCATTAGCACAGGTATTTTTTTAACTTGTGGCGGGTGTTGAGAATCATGGAATTTTTGTATGCTTCGAAACGGGTCGGGTTGGATTGACCCGAAAACACTTTTCATCCAAAAAATGAACTTTTTTTAATTAATAATTTGTGTGTGAAATATGATTATAAAAATTATTTTATTTTAGTAGTCATCTAATTTTTTAAATAGAATGATTTAGGAGGTTTTATGCATCAAAAGCACGCCTTGGGACACTTTTGACCAGTTTGACCCATTGTAGGCATTTGATCCATTTCCTTTCAAGATATCTTGTTTTTTTGTTTAAAATTTTATCGGTTTGACCTGTGAGAGATAAAACAAAACCAAAAGTAACCCATTCATAAGTAAATGGACGGAAAGTGCCACATGTTCATCTCAACCTAGATTCAAATGTTTTTTTACTTTGTTTTCCATATTTTAAATATCATGAAACCCAAATCAGGAAATGAATGTGGGCCCCACGGCACACTCGATACTCAAGGATTGGATAAGAGGTAGCGACGGAAAACTCAACTTTCTTGGATACGCCAAACTTTTGCATGGTTTGACGATTCGTAGCTCCAACACAAGGCATCATTAAGACTAAGTAGGAGATTATTGTTTGTTTATTATTTAATTGTTTTCTGATGCATAAACAAAAAAGATAGGGATATGCCCATGATCATAGAAATTGATGTATTGTGAACTGCTGTTTAAAGCAAGTGTAAAGGTGACTTCATTATTTCCAGATTAAATGTTGATGAATTGTTGTTTTGTATTTGCAGTCACATCACATGTATGTACAATATTACGCACTCGGCAATTTTCTAAGTCTTTTTTACATTCTAAAATCCAACAATTTATTGTTGCATGTACGGTATGTATAGAAGCATTGTGTTACTGTTGGTCATTTCATGGTTTCTCCGGACAATGAACAGAGATAATGAGGAGAATGGGTGGTTGTGCAATCTTTTGATGATAAATAACTAACGTTACATGAAGGCAGTTAAAATGTATTACAGTATCTGCATCACCTCTTTCACACATCTTCTCTAATCTCTGCTAAAAGGTTAAATTAAATTACATAGAATGATTTCCTCATTTCCAACAAGTCATGATTCGTATTTGAAACTATTGTCGGTAAATGTTTGAACCGGACTGGCTGGTCGAACCGGTCTACCGAGAACCGGGCACATAGCGGTCTGGTTGTATGTAGTTGAACCGCTTTCATTTAAATCGGTCAGACCGGGGGTTGGACCGGATTTCAATTTTTTTTGTTTTTTTTCAAAATCTTGTTTTCTGAATAATTTAGTATTTCATGTTGAATATCTTATTTATTTAAGTTTTAATATGTCATTAAAATTGTAAATTCACATGAAAACAAAAAATGTTTATATTTTATATCTATATACATAGTTTTACTTTTTATATTATTTATAAGAGTAAAGTACACGGATAGTCCCTTTGGTTTACCAAAATTTTGGATTTCGTCCCTAGTTTTTCAGAATTACATGGATGGTCCATGTGGTTTGTAGTATGTAATGCATTTAGTCCCCAACCAACAAATCTAAAAGTTTTAGTAGGTCCAAGTTAGATACTAAATACGTTACAAAGTGCAAACCACGGGGACCATCCATGTACTTTTGGCAAAGTTTGGGGACTAAATGCGTTACAAAGTGCAAACCACAGGACCATCCATGTACTTTTGGAAAGCTAGGGACCAAATCCAAAATTTTGGTAAACCACAGGGGTCATCCGTATACTTCACTCTATTTATGGCGTCATCCGGTTCTTAAATCCGATCCAACCGGTTCGACCAACGGACCTCTAAGACGGCCGGTTCGCTGTCCGTTTTGGTTCTGAAAACATGATCCACACTCATGGGCGGATTTAAGTGGGCTTTAGGGAGGGGGGAGGCACCCGCTGAGATTCGTTTGAGCTATGGGAAATTTTCGATATCTCTTATCAGGCACCTTCCAAGATATGCCAAGAGACACCCAACATCCAAAAAAAAATCAAAAAGATGGATGATAATTTAAAGTAGAGAGTAAGCTTCACTGATGAAGAAGAAGAAGAAGAAGGATAAAGAAGAGAGAAAAATAACGATGAAGAAGAAAAATGTGTCATTGGAAAAGAGGAAACCATCGTTATTTTCAAAAAGTAAATATAAATTTCATATGAATCATTTTAGTTCAAAACAAATTACAAATTAAATCTTTTATTTTAATTTTAATTTTAAATAACCCTATAGTTAAACATGAAAACATTAGATATTAATCATAGCCAATTAAACTTTATTTTTACAATATCATTAGGTAAATATACATATATATATATATGGGAAGTTTCCACTAAAAAGTGGTTTTTCGCTAAGAAACGCTAAGAAGTGGGTCAAACGAACTTCGATTGAGCTCATTCAAACGGCATAGTAACTGTCTATCGAACTCTAATCCGGACCCAAAAACCTAAACCCCACCCCGAAAAGCCTAAAACCACCACACCACCCCCCAAAAACCTAAACCCCCCACCCCTCCCAAAAAAAACCTAAACCCTAAAAGCTAAACCCTAAGGCTAAAATCCTAAAATTCAACGCTAAGATCTAAACCCTAAAAGCTAAGATGGTAGAGTTCGACGATACGGTTCCAACGCCGATGGAATGAGCTCAATCCGAGTTCGTTTGGTATCGTTTCTTAATGTTTTTGTCACCTCTTAGATTTCTTAGCCCAAAACAACTTCGTATTTGATCCTCCATATATATATATATATATATATATATATATATAGGGTTGAGTTCATGAGAGAACTAAAGAACCACTGAGAAAAAAAGAGGTGGAATTTTAAAGAGTAAGGGTAAAATTGGAACTTAAAATATATAAATTTTTAAAAATTTCTATCTTTTGCATATATTATTATTTTTAAAAAAAAATTACACCATTAAATCAAGAATTTCTTTATCTTTCATTTGAGTATAAATAACGTTATAAAAAATAAGAATTAACTCGTCGTTTTTTTTTTAATTATTTTTAATATTGCATATGTGTAGTATCACCCCAAAAACCTAACACACCCCTAAAAACCTAAACCCACACCCACCCCCACCCCACCCCACCCCAAAACCAAAAAACCCCCACCCCACCCAAAAACTTAAACCCCCCACACCCACCCCCAAAAACCTAAACCCACCACCCAAAAACCCACCCCACCCAAAAACCTAAACCCTTCCCACCCACCCCACCCAAAAACCTAAACCCATCGCACCCACCCCCTACCCTCAAAAACATAACCCTAAACGTAATACTGCATATGTGTAATACCACCCCAAAAACCTAACTCACCCCCGAAAACCTAAACCCCTCACCTCATCTCCACCCAAAAACCTAACCCCCCCACCCCCCAAAAACCTAAACCCCCCACGCACCCCAAAAAACCTAAGCCCCTCTTCTAAAAACCTAACCTAAAAGCTAAACTAAACCCAAAAACTAAACCATAAAGCTAAACCGACTATTTTTTGAGTTCTTTTTTTTTGAACGAGGACGACATGGGAAAAAAGGTCTCCGAACCACTTTTTTAGTTTTTGATTTATATTTTAAGTTATGATTTTTTTATTATTATTTTTTACCTTTAAAGAGCAGTTCTCTCCCTAAATGTTAGTTTTCTTATGAACTTCACCCTATATATATATATATGTGTGTGTGTGTGAATTTTTTATAATACCATTAAGTAATAAGTATTAATTGTTTTCACTCGACCCATTTTAACCCGACTTGTTTTGTCCAAACTGGTTTCGTCCCGACCTACTTTATGCCCCCGCTCACAAAAATGTCTGGATCCGCAACTGTCCACACTATATTTTTTGTTATATGTTTATTAGATATCTTACAAACACACCTTCTATGCTAGCTTGTGAAATGATTCTTGACAGACCTCAAGGATCATATCAATCTGATTTTCTACAGTGTCTGAAGTGGATGTCGACAACAGTAGGTGCTAGGGCGGATGTGAGTCCACGTCAACCCACTTCCGCTGGTACTGGTAGCGGAACACATAATTTCCATGCAAAATAGTCCGTACACGTAGAAACACTTACACATCTTCATTTTACTACATCTTATCAAAAAGTTCGATCTGGATATTTGTCTCATGCTAATCAATTTAATATTTTAAGCTATCTTTTAATAAACTTTCCAAATGTTAAGTAAAATAAATTTAAATCACATGACAATACATAAAGGTTACACATTGTTATTTTTTTTTAATTAAGTTTACTTCTTTTTTTACTCTTAAATATCACCTAAACATGTACGTGTAAGATTTGAATCTACACCACTTTTATAGATGACAATCATCAATGCCACTATATCATTTTAACAATTAAAATTATCAATGACAATCATCGATTTGTAACAATCGCTTGTTAGAAACAAGCACCGAAAGAGGCACTTGACGGCGGTGATGTGGTGGTTGACAGTGGCTTTGATACCAAGTTATACACCGTATGTGTGTGTAAAAGTGTATTGTTATATTGATCATTTTAATTCGGGTTTACAATGAAGGGGGTTTATATAGAACCCATATTTACATAATCTACCTCTAACTATCACTAATCACATTGTGTCTAATAGTGTGGGTGTGAATGATAATGTTAATAATGAAGGTGCGAATGTTAATGAATGTGTTAATGTTGATGAAGGTTTGAATGTTAATGATGGTGTTAATGTTTATAAGTGTGTGAATGTAGTCCGGAAGTTCACAAGATTGATGTTAACGAGGGTGTTAACATGGATGGAAATGAATCTGGAAATCAGAATGTTAATGAAGTGTTGGAATCAAAACAGGATGTTAATGATGTTCATGATGTTGAGAATGGAAGTGAAGTAGAGACTAATCAACTGAAGTTAGACAATCAAAATGAAGATGATAATGAAGATGAAGTTGATCTTATGGAGGATGAAGCTAACATACTAGAGGATGTGCTACTGATGCTGCAATATGTGTCTCAGTTTACCGTCTGTCATTTTATTAAACGGTTGGTTAGATAATGTCTTTTGTGTGTTTTTGAACTAGCTGTGTAGTCTGGTTTGTGTGATGGTTGTTTTGATGGTACAATGTGTTTCCATTTAGGTTGTATTTGACAATGTTGTTTATGCTACAAGTTGTATTGCCAATGTAGTATGACAGTTACTATTATGAATATAATGTATGGTTTATGAAAGCCATTGCACTGTTTATATTTCAATTGTGGCTGCAAATACTTGTTCTAATGAATTTTGTTATTGTGAACATTTATTGCTCTTCTACTTTTTGTATGCCATTTTAGCAGGAAATTAATATAATAACTTACATTGCATTGCATAGCATAACTAAACCATTACAATCAAACACCTTCAAAATAACTTACATTGCATAACTAGAACCATTACAACTGAGAAATTAAAACAAATATACAAACTCTAATGCTAGGACCAAAACAAAGATCATAGTTTTCTTTGATCAGATTTGAGCTTTTAGTTTGTTTACTTTACATTCAAGCTTGTTCTTTGATCTCAAAGTCCTGATATAATGTCAACAGCACGTGCACACATATGCGAGTCAACACATACATTGATACAAATCACCTCAAAGAATCAATGTCAAAGATCACCACACCAAACGATTACTCTTTATTGGAACTAGAAATTGATTACAAACAAGAATGAATATGAGAATACAGAATGAAGAAGATGAACATGAACTGAATGAATGACCTAACTAACTAATCCGAACTTCTTAATCTGTTAACAAAGAATTAACAAACTAACTTCTAATCTTGTCACAATTACCCCTTCATCTTGTTTACAATGAAAGAAATAGACCAAACTTGTAACAACTATTGAAATAATACCAAACAACCCTTGAAGTTTGAAACCATTGTTGAAATAAGATCAATACTTCAACAATCTCCACCTTTGAATGATTTCAACCCACATTCAACAACTTCAAGCAAAATTCAAACTTAGGACCCGGTAATACCTTAGTAAACATATCAGCTCCATTTTCTAAGGTATCTACCTTCTCAAGCTCAACCTCTTCATTCTTGACCACATCTCTGATGAAATGCAACTTAACATTTATGTGCTTGGTCCTATTATGATATACCTGATTCTTTATCAGCTGTAATGCTCCATTATTGTCACACATAACAACAGATCTATCAACATTCATTCCCAGATCTGTAACAAAACCCCTTAGCCATGTGCACTCTTTAACTGCTTCAATAAGAGCTACATACTCAGCTTCAGTGGATGACAATGTGACTATATGCTGCAATGAAGCTCTCCAACTTACCAGTGAACCAAATACACTAAATGCATAACCAGTTATGGATATGCCTTTATCCAGATCTTTGGCAAAGTCTGAATCAGAATACCCCAAAATTACAACATCACATGCCTCTTTGCCAAAAATAAGCCCAATCTCAATTGACCCATTTAGATACCTAAGTATCCACTTCACAGCCTTCCAATGAGCTTTTCCTAGACATGAAATATACCTGCTTACAAGACTAAAAGCATACCCTATATCAGGTCTTGTACATACCATAAGGTACATCAAACTCCCCACAACATTGGCATAAGGCACCTTCTCCATCCAAACCTTTTCTTCTTCTGTTTGAGGAGAATCTCTGCAAGATAACTTGAAATGAGCTGCAAGTGGTGTAGACACAGGTTTACTACCATCCATTCCATACATGTGCAATACCCTTTTTTCATAAGAACTTTGTCTCAGAAATAACAAACATTGACTTCTATCCTTTTTTATTTCCATTCCTGTAACATCCATGATTTTCTGACATAATTTTATCTTATCTTTACGTAATAATGACACTCAATTTCAAATCCCGTACATATCCAACATCTTATGTCACATTAATTATTATTTGAACGTATAACAATTTCAAGTTTCAACCCTACAATAACATATTGTTTTTCTATTATATATATAACATATGTATGTATATTTATAAGCATATACTTATATATATATATACTTTATTATAAATATTATGAGCCTTAAGTTCGTATTTACATCTCTTTCTATATATATATATATATACTACGTACTTAATTATAAACATATATGTAAATATAAATATAATTATTTGTATCAAATAAACCATTTTAGATAATTTATAATATTGTAAAAATGGAATTTGCTATATGAAATAGTTTAAAATAAAATAAATAATATTTTAGATTTCAAGTTTTATAAAAACAATTTTATAACAAAACTTCAATTAAAATTAGTCTAGGAATTTTTTTTTTTAACAAAGAACCCCCCCCCCCCCCAATCTAAACATTTGAACCATCCTCTCTTGGAATTGAACCCTTTAATCTAAATATTGACCATTTACCTCATTTTAACCCAGTTGACTTCCAAAAGTCAAACATCCAAAAGAAATCTTTGCAAATCAAAGCTACCATCTATCGATTCCACCTGTTCTGGACGTACCATATTTACACGATTGATTATCGACCATATATCAACCGAGTTAACATCCCAATTCAATCAAATGCGCGGTCAATTTCAAATTCAAACCATTTGACTTCTCAGGGTCAAAGGCAAATCAATTTGATCTCAAAACAGAAAATTAAACGCGTTTAAACGTCCGCAAATCACGCCCTGACTATTTGCGTATGAATCCAGACCCTAATTTAGACTCAATTCATTTCGAATTGAACAAATCGATTTGAGTATTAGGCTTGTAACCGTCTATGTCAAACCCAAATCAATTGGACATTTTGAATGAAATTGGTTTATAAAAACCACTCCCAGACACTCGCAAAACCTTTTGAAAATTCTCTAAACCCTCACATCCTTGGAATTTCATCTCTGGGTCGCTATCAAGCACTAGGATCAGCGGGTTCTTCACTTCAGCCGTTCACCCTCTACACTTAACCATTTCAGGTAAGATCGGTGCCAATAAACTCGTTTTGATTCTTAGAATGAAAGCCCCATCAATTCGGGCTTGCATTTGTGCTCGAACACATCTATTTGAGGGGCTAGGGTTTGGGTTTACGTAAGGGGGACGAAGGGTCGTTTGGGGTGTTAGTTTTAAGTGTTGATAATCCTATTTTGTTAAGGCAATTTCCCAGATCAAGCGGTTAAATCTATTCCATCGTAGACTGCAGGTCACGGGTTCAAAGCACACACCCACATTTTTTTTGTGTGTTGCTAATACTCGAACCCCCCCCCCTCTCAGTCTATGGCTAAGACCCCGGGGACACGAACCAGTAACAGAACCAGACCCTTGGTCTAGTGGTATGTATGCTTGTGTTCCCCAGGATCAACCCGGGTTCGAGTCCCGGGTACTTCAGCAATTTTTTTAAAAAGCGGTAAAGCTCAAAAAATTATTTTATAAACCTAACCTTATCTAGTACAAATTTGCACAATCATTTGCAATCTTTAACATAAAACCATCATTTTTACAAATTTAATTGGTTAAAATCTCGTTTAATATCAAAATCATTTAAAAGATATATTTAGTTTAATTATAAAACAAAACGTTTTAGATACCTAATTTTATATAAATTGTGACGAGATATTTTAAGCATATTATTATTTATCTCGTTACTTTAAAAAGTTTATTTAGGGTTTAAATTATATTGGATCTTAAATGTACATACACCTATTTACACTACTTTCGTTTAGCACATTATTATTATAACAAAATAAATAAATAAAAAGATTTTATTTATTTAAAATATTTAAACCTTAAGAGAAATGTTTTTACTTTGATTTTACATACACACATCAACCTACTTACATTCTTTAAATGGAATAACACAAACCTTTTTTTTGTACAAATCCACACACATCAAAACCCGTTGAACCGTAGACTTAGACATAGACTTTTTGTACACACTATTAACTCAATATACATTACACACTAGGTTAACGTGGTGAGTTACAAGGATCGTTTTGCTACCTAGTCTTGCGTGCTAGCTACACCCTTGAATCAAGTGAGTATTACATATCCCCTTTTACTCTTTTACACTTTTTGGGGTGAAACATGAACTCTATACACACAATTGCTTACATTTACACAAACTACACAAACACAAATCCTCTTTACATTCATGTATACAAAATTTGAGCTTTATGTTTGAGTGCTAGGTGTGTTAACTGTATGTGTGCAATTTATGTGCAATCATTAACTATTCAAGCCGACGGTTAACAATGATAAATCTATTGAGTCTGACAAACCCACCCAGATTGGGGTGATTGTTACCGACAACACAATTTGCATGCTAGTTACAAAGGTTTGATTGTACTTTAGTTACACAATAGCTGCTCCCCATAAATGTCTTATTTTATCATGACATGTAAGGATTTGTTTATTCATATTTATACACTATCTATGTACAAACCTATATATGCTCACCAACTTTTTAGTTAACCTTATTTTATTCATGTTTCAGGTGCTAATGTGTGAGTTTGATCAAGACATGCTACACTTAAGTTTGGACTTAGTTAATTTAAATTCAAAGAACAATTTGTATTTTCATTTATGTACTTGTTGAATTTTGCTATTTGTGTTTGAATTGTTTGAAATGAAATTGATGATTAAATATTGAAATCTAGCGAACCTTGTGCTCATGAACAGTCTACATGTCCCGCCCCGACGTTTCCGCCGTCGGTTGGGGTGTGACAATTCCCAAGATTTTCCTTGCTTCACCAAGCTCTTTCATATCAAATTCTTGCTTAAGCAACTCTTTAGTTTCTTTGATTACCTGCTTATCACCACATGTTATAAACATGCCATCTACATATAAGTGTAGATAGACATACTCTCCTTTCACATGTTCCCTATAGTATACACAACTATCAAATTTGCTTCTTTCAAACCCATGTGAAACCATGTACTCATCAAACCTGAGATACCACTGCCTTGGAGGCTGTTTTAGTCCATATAAAGACCTTATCAGCAAACAGACCTTCTCCTCCTGCCCTTCAACCTCAAAACCCTGTGGTTGAACCATATATATCTTCTCATCTAGATTTCCATGCAGAAATGCAGTTTTCACATCAAGTTGTTCTATCTCAAAATTCCTATAAGCTGTTAGAGCAAGCATAACCCTTATAGAAGTGTGCTTCACAACTGGTGAGAATATCTCATTATAATCCACTTCTGCTCTTTGAGTAAAACCCTTTGCTACCAATATAGCCTTATACCTGGGTTTCTCACCTTCCATTCCTTCCTTGATTTTGAATATCCATTTACATGACGCCAATTTCTGATTACTTGGCCTTTCCACCAGTTCCCAAGTACCATTTTTATATAAAGAATTCATCTCTTCTTCCATAGCTGCCATCCACTTTTCTTTATCAACAGAGTTAATTGCTTCACTGTAAGTAAGTGACTCATTGTTTGATTCTTCTTCAGCAGCAGTAAAAACAAATGCAGAAATGTCTTCTTCATTTCTAAATCTTGCAGGTGCCACTACTTGTCTTCTTGGTCTATCTTTGGCTATACTATAATCAGTAACAAGAATGCTATTGTTTTCAGAAACCTGACTACTAGTATTGGTACTGCCACTATCATTTCCTCCTTCCAATGGCTCTACCTCAATGTGAATATTCTCATTATTAAGGTTGTTGCAGTTTCCCATAACATCTTTATACATCACTCCCTCCTGAAATACTACATTCCTGCTTACAATCACCTTGGGACTTCCACCATCCAGCCTCCACAATCTATATCCTTTGACACCCTCAGGATATCCAATCATAATGCATTTTTGTGCCATGTGATCTAACTTCCCTTGACTGACATGTGAGTATAGATCCAAACACCCTTAAATTCCCATAGTCTGTTTTGATTCCTGACCATCTCTCCATTGGAACCATCATGTCAATGGCAGAAGAGGGTGTTCTATTGACCAAATAGGCTACAGTCTTCAAAGCTTCTGCCCATAAATACTTAGGCATTCCTAACATACACCTTACCATATCCAATAGGGTTCTATTCATTCTCTCAACAAGGCCATTTTGTTGTGGTGTACCAGGAATGGTCAAATGCCTTGCAATTCCACTTTTTTTACAAAAATCATTGAATTCTCCACCACAGAACTCTAAACCATTATCTGTCCTTAGCTTTTTTACTTTCCTTTCTGTCTGATTTTCAACTAGATTCTTCCACTCCATGAATCTTTCAAAAGCTCCATGCTTATGTTTTAGGATGTATACCCAGACCCTCTTTGAATAATCATCAATTATAGACAGAAAATAAGATGCTCCTCCCAGTGACAGATTCTTTGTTGGCCCCCACAGACCAACATGCACATAGTGTAATACTTTCATAGTCTTGTGAATCCCCTTTCTAAACTTTACCCTATGAGCCTTACCCATTAAACAGTTTTCACATGACCCAAAATCACAATTTGACAAATCTGTAATAGCCTCTTGTTTCTTTAGTTCTGTCAATCCCTGATGACTTATGTGCCCAAGTCTGTTATGCCATAACAAGGCATTATTCCCTCATTCAGTTACATTAACAGACCCTACTACTGCATGTCCATCTAGCACATAAATGTTATTATCTCTTCTAGTAACGGATAATACAACAATTGACCCTTTAATAACCTTGGCCTTCCCATTCTTTAGACCAGCACAATACCCATTTCTTTCAAAAGTTCACAATGAAATTAAATTCTTGGTAAGTTCAGGTATATACCTGACATCATATAGCTCCACCTCAATTCCATTATCAAGCTTCATAGTTATAACACCATGACCTTTAATGGTACAAGGTCTGTCATCACCCAGTTTCACCTTACCAAGATCTTCATACTTCAAATCTTTGAAAAATTCTTTATTGGGAGTCATATGAAAAAAACAACCTGAATCCATAATCCACCCACCACTCATTGTACTGTTTTCAACCACTAGTACATCTGCACTTTCATAACCATCAGCAGATTCATCAGAGGTGCAATTGTTGCCTTGATTTCTTACAAAACTGGATCCTCCATCAGGTTTATTTTTCTTGTTCTTGTCAGGACAGTCTCTTTTAAGGTGTTTTTCTGAGTTACAGATACAACACCTTCTTTTAAACCTTGACTTGGACCTGCTGATTTCACCTTTTTTTCTTGAACCCCTTTTGATCTGGCCTTCCCCTCACAAACAGACCATCACCAACTTCTTCTTGATTATGTGTCTTTTTCTTTAATTCTTTCGAATTGAGAGCAGCCAACACATCCTCCGTTGACAATGTATCTCTTCCATACATTAATGTATCAACGAAGTGTTCATAAGATCTTGGTAAGGAGGTTAAGAATATGATAGCTTGTTCATCCTCAAGTGTTACCTCAATATTTTCTAGGTCAAGCACCAGTTTATTGAACTCATCCGTATGATCTTCCAAGGACTTTCCAGCTGCCATATGAAACGTGTACAACCTTTTCTTCAGGTATAGTCTATTTGTTAGAGACTTGGTCATATAGAGGGTTTCCAATTTGGACCAGATTCCTACAGCAGTTACTTCTTTTGAGACCTCTCTCAATACTCGGTCACCAAGGCTTAACACTATTTCACTGTGTGCCATCTCCATGATCTCCTTCTTCTCCTTCTCGGATAGGTTCTCTGGTAGTTTATCTTCACCCTTGAGCGCATCAACAACCCCGTTGTGTACCAATAACGCTCGCATCTTCACCCTCCAGAGACTGAAATCATTTCTTCCATCGAATTTCCCGAGTGCAAACTTCGTAGATGCCATTTCGATCTTCAATTGCGGAATTTGAACAAGCCTTCTTTGAATTAGAGCGCAACCTGTCTCTGATACCAATTGATACAAATCACCTCAAAGAATCAATGTCAAAGATCACCACACCAAACGATTACTCTTTATTGGAACTAGAAAATGATTACAAACAAGAATGAATATGAGAATACAGAATGAAGAAGATGAACATGAACTGAATGAATGACCTAACTAACTAATCTGGCCTTCTTAATCTGTTAACAAAGAATTAACAAACTAACTTCTAGTCTTGTCACAATTACCCCTTCATCTTGTTTACAATGAAAGAAATAGACCAAACTTGTAACAACTATTGAAATAATACCAAACAACCCTGAAGTTTGAAACCATTGTTGAAATCAGATCAATACTTCAACAATGAGAAATAAAAAATTCCTACTTCTTACCTGGCCAGGACAATGATAGAAGCGACGCCTTGAGTTGTAATCGGTCCACGAAGTTCGAACAGTTGCTAATCGACCACAATTGCACATCGCCATTGAAGGAGCTTGAGCTCGGAGGAAGAAGATGACCACTGCCATTGGAAAATGAGGGAAGGGGGGATTTGATTAAATAAAGAAGTGAGCCTAAAATTATAGAAATACCCTCACTAGGGAGGTACGTGGGGGCATTTAGCAGGAAAAATAGATTATCATCCAAACCAAGGTATATCGGTGTTATAGAAAGTGAACAATTTTGGGTTAACCTTTTAATTTCTCAAAGTTTAGGCTTGCATAATAGGCTTACCGCTGAGACCATCCATGTAATTAGTTGATTGTGATTGTATGATGTGATTACCATTTGTAATTGTGAATTTGTCAAAGTGGCATATGTTCTAGGTGGATGAAAGAGTGGTTCCTAAAGATAGCAATTATTTGCTGGTTTTCTCTCCAAGGTCGAATCTTTGATTTTACGATACTAATTTCTAAGAAAAGAACACGTGGGTTACCATCATCAAGGGTTCACCAAAACCGCCTCCAGTGATCAATTCGTCTGCAAATGTTGTATTTGCACCGATGGTAGCGATTGATGTAGCTCTGGGCAATGGTCAAGAGCAGCAGCTTTTGCCTGTTCAGATGAAGGCCAGCTGACATGGTTTTTGGACAAAGATGCATCTTCAAAGCTCTAGGTCAAGCCGTTGTAACATGAGTTGATCACAACTGTTTTAGGACCATTTTCAACTTCAAGTTTGGAGCAAGAATGAGAAAAAAGATCCCAACATGACATTCTCAATCAATTGTATTCAAGATTTAAACAATTGCGCTAGTACCAACAAATTACTGTGCTGTTGATTCAATTTCCTTATGAAAGGTATTTGTTTAAAGAAGTTCAATGGAATTAGAAATTAAACTTGACAAAAGATGGTATTCAATTACATCGAACCCGTCTAGATTCCAGTGAACCAAACAACCCTAATAGCTTTCAATTCAATACAACATTTAATAGAAACTCGACTTCATGACACATTATTCATCTACCAAATAACCAAAAACGAGATCTGAGTTATATGTTTAACAGAGACAACAAACTCACCATGTATAATACGGTAAGTCAAATACGTCTTGAGCTAACACAAACATTCTCTCCATAAGTAACAACACCGCAAATCGTCTAAATAAACATTTAAATAAGTTCTCAAGCAGACTTCTCTTTTGTGTAGGATCTGACCACAAAAGCCAACCCCAGGATCAAAAGAGGCACAATAAACTGCAATATCTTCACAATGAAATCTTGAGTCTTGTCAGGATTGTAGCTCCTGTCAGCTGGTGGAACATACGCACGCTTCTTAGGAACAGTTGCCTTGTCTATCACACCGATGTAATATTTGTGCATCATATCTCTAGCCTCGTCACTGTGACCCACATCCTCAAAATCATCTGTTGCATCTTTCCCTGCAATAAGTTTAAGCATACATCAATGGCCGACATCATTCACCCTTATAACTATGGAAGATTAAGTTATCTCAGACTTACCAGTTGCTGCTAGCAGCACTTCATCACCTCCAGGGTGATCCTCCATGAATGGGGTTACATCATACACCTGGTTCAGTTTAGGTTAATCACCATTTGATCACAGATGAAACCAACAAAAATGAAGGAAACCAAACGATTGAGGACATCAATCAATGGCTCCTTTCTTGGTTTTAAAATGCGCGCATCAGGAGCGCATAATATGATGATGCAGACAGTGATGAGATCGCATCACCGCAGTTGATGTGACGTTATTCCATGATGTGCATGTGAATTGTGATGTGCTCTGATGCGACGCATCATGCGGTTGACAAGTATTTGAACAAATTAGACTATCGATTGCAACAGGTCCGAGTCTTTGAAATCTTATTGAACGATTCTGACCGTCGATTAAGCAATCAGACCATCAATTGAACAAATCTGACCAAAGATGACAAAAAGTCTTATATTCTAGTGTTTAAAAGTTAACAATTTATAATGTTATATATAAATAAACTTTTACGTGCATCACGCATCGGCTATTGAGATCAAAACACATCGGATAGCCACACGCTTTTTAAAACCAAGGTTCCTTTAATATAACTCTATCCACATAAAAACCCTATTCCTATCAATTAACAATCTGATCAATCAAAACCTCATTGGGCTATGCTTTCTTTATTACAACCCTATCCCAATTAAAAATTAGGGCTTTCATCAAATTCAGATCTAAACCCTAATTAGTTGTTACCGCAACTGCTAAATCAGGTTCAATTTTGCAATCGAAGAAACTTGAACCAATTTTACTTATCTACTACAGTTCTTCTATAATTTCACAAACCACACCAAAACCCTAGCTAAAGTCAGCTCAAAGCCAGATCGACTGAAATAACAACATAAGTAAACAAAGTCAAAATTCAAATCAGTCATCACTGACCTTGCCATCGATTATAAGCCAGCAGTCCTTTGTTTTGTTGTGAACGGAGACTTCACTGAACACGAACTTTTTCGGATCTGACGCCATCGATGTCAGCTACTGCAAAAGGATCGCAAAAAGAAGGAATCTTGTAAAGTGTAAAATGAATCGATCTGAAAGAAAAGAAACGGAATTTAGGAAGAATCGATCGGCTTACGAGAGCGAAATTGACGCCGGCGTAAGGGTTTTCAACTCTCTGGCTGGATCGGTCACCACTTCGTTGGTATCGAATGGATTCTTGGATCTTGATATTTGTATGAGGCCAGATCTTGGACTGGAGCACCCTTGTGTTGACCTATCAAACCAAATTACCAGATTCGCCTTCAAACGTGATGTTGGCTTCCAATTAAAACAGAGAGAACCAAAAGGGTGTTTTAGGTATTTTACCTGCATTATTTTTCTTTTCTGAAAGAAGAAAATAGTGAAAATGAGTTGGATGGTGATAAAAAAAGTAGCTAACAATTGAATTTAGGCACGTAATCGTATCAGATAATTGGGTGGAAAGTGTGGGTGGAAAGTGTGTTTATAAACGAATATAAAAAAAAAAGTTTGTTAATTTAATTAAACAAGCGAACATAAATACATGTTAATTTTGTTTATTTATGTTCTTGAAAACATTCGTTTATTTATGTTTGTTTATTTTCATTCATGTTCTTTCCTTTATGTTTGTTTATATACGTTCGGTCAGTATTATTTTAAAACCTCGTTCGTTTAATTGTTCGAGTCCAATCATTTATTCGGTCAAAGTTAAATAAACGAACAAAAAGAGCCTCGTTCATGTTTGTTCATAGGCCTAATTGAATTTAAGAATTAAAGTATATATTAATTGGTAATTAATAAATTTTTTTTTCTATCTCATAGTAATCATCGGGGGTTTTAACGGAATAGATTTTGATTAGAGAAAATCACTAAGATGTTATTAATTTTCTTCTCCACCAATTTGTTCTTTTTACTTTTTTTTCAAGAATGTCTTCTTCAACTCCGCCAGACGACGGTGTTTATAAAAAATACAACGACATTTGGTGTTTCAAAAAAGTCCGACGGTATTTGAAGTTAGAAAAAATCCGCAGCCACATGCTACCATCTGTAACCACCCCTATCATCCCCTACGACCACCTCCGGCCAATACACCACTGATTACCGTCATCACCCAAAACAACCACCCCACCCGAAACCCTTATCAAAATCCCATGCAAAAACATGAGTAAAACAACATAAACAAATGTAGAACGGGATTACCTGGTCGTGATTTGGAAGCCACGTGGTCGTACCCCTGCCGTTAGTCGCTCCCCCTTCACCTCCTCCCTCTCGTTATCGCTTCCTGTTGTCGCACGCCAATCCTTAGGCCGATTATGGCCTAGTGTTTTCCATAAGGTGGGTTTTAAACAATTGAAATTTTTACATCAGGGTCCCTCCTTATCCTCTTTTACGTGTTTCGGCCTCGAACTATGCATTAAACGGCTCCCTACGTCCTTAAAACCCATCAACTCACAATTTACGCGGCAAACTTTGCTAACCGTTATACTTGGTAAAGATTTGGGTCGCCGCTGACCTGAACCATTAGTTTACGGGTTTCCGGGATGTTACTTACATGTCATAACAAACATAAGTGTATATAATTTTTCTATTTTCCAAGTAAATTTTGTAAACGTTAGTATTTTTATAATGCTTAGAATGGCATCGGGTTCAACCGACAACTAGTCATACTGGTTGAACCGGTGAATCGGTTTAACAACATATAGTTTTTAAAACATTACTAATACTTAGAAAATAATGGTCATAACAAACATAAATTTGTAGTGTATATAATTTTTCTATTTTCCAAGTAAAATTCCTTCAAATTTAGTATTTTTATAATGCTTAGAATGTCATTTGATTTAACCGAAAACCAATCACACTAGTTGAACTAATGAACCGGTTTGATAGCCATATAGTTTTTAAAACATCCATCTTCTAATAAAAAACTAAATGGTTTTGTCATTTGAAATCATCACATTCAATCTCACAAACCCCCCCCCCCCAAACCATATTTATATCATACATTTAATACTTTCATATTTAGGTTTTTTTTTTTAGAAAATTACAAAAATAAACATTTTACCAAATCAATTTATCATTATAACCACTGACTTACATTTTTATAAAATTCGACAAATGTTAATATTTTAAAAAATCAAGAATTAAAAAACAGAAGATTTAAAAAAAATGAGTTTTTAACGTTTTATTATTAAAAAATAATTTTTAATAATTTTATTATCAAAAAAAAGATTTTTTTTAATTTTACATATAAAATTTAAAAATTCTACGTTTGTATTTTAAACAAATATATGTTTACTAATATTTTGATATTTATACATAAACTTTTTTTTAACGGCAACCCTAGATATTCTACGATAATTAGGTTTCCCCAGGGCAACACCTAGAACATCTAAGGTAGCCCACCACAGGAGGAACCCCCCAACTGGGTAAACCCCCTGACCTGGTCACAAACCCCTTTTTTGCTGTTGCAAGGATTCGAACTCAAGACCTCCAGTGGGGTGCAAACGAGCCGAGCCGAGCCCGAGCTTGACTAGGCTCGAGCTCGGCTCGTTTAACTTACTGTGAGCTCGAGCTCGGCTCGATTCGAGCTCTAATTTTGAAGCTCGGGCTCGGCTCGTTGGTAGCTTTACAAGCTCGAGCCCGGCTCGTTTATTATATATTAATTAATTTATATATATTTATAATTATTTTTATATAAATTTTATTATAGTTTTTATATATAACATAATACATATTATTTAATTATATTTATCTTAATTTTATATATACTAATTATTATTATTATTTTATAAATATATATTAAATATATTAAAAACATTATATAAATAAAAGGCTCGTTAAGGCTCGCGAGCCGGCTCGAGCTCGATAAGTGAAGCTCGGGCTCGGGCTCGTTTAATAAACAAGTTTATTCTTAGGCTCGAACTCGGCTCGAGCTCGTTTAAGCTCGGCTCGTTTCGAGCTTTTTAACGAGCCGATCTCGAGTAGCTCGCGAGCAGCTCGGCTCGTTTGCACCCCTAACCTCCACTATGGGAAGTATTAACAAAATGGCCAACGGTAAACTTTTTATTTTGATTTATAAATTTTAATACTTAGTTTTTAATAAAAATAAGAAACTTGCAAATATTTATTTTGAAAGTGTATTATATTTTAAACTTGATTTTTTTTTACATGACAAGAATTTTTTCAAAAAACATGTTTAAAAGTTTCATTTCTAATTTATTAGTTTTAATTTTTTTTTTGTATTTAATTTTGAAATTTTAAATTTAATTGTGTTGAAATATTAAGGAGCGAAACTTTTAAAATTTGGATTTTTAAATTTTGAATTTAAAAGACGATATATTGTTGAAATTTAATTTTTTTTGTATTTTTTATTATTATTTTTAATGAGTGATTTTTCGCATACAAGTACAAATGATATCCGTCAATCAAAACATTTTGATGAAAGAGTTGTTAAGATATTTATCAATATAATTTTAACATTCACCCGTGTAACACACGAGGTTAAAGCTAGTTACTAATATTTGGATAAGAATGGTCATAACAAACATAAATTTTGACATGACTTGTATAAAATACTGTAATTAAGAATTAAATGAATTTGCGACGTATAGTTTTTTAAACATTGCTAAAATTTAGAAAAGTAAGTTTGTTGTGTATATACTTTTTCTATTTTCCAAGTAAAATTCTTTAAACTTCAGTATTTTTATAATGCTTAAAATGTCATATGATTTAACCGACAACTAGTCACGCTGGTTGAACTAGTGAACCGGTTTGATAGCCATATAGTTTTTAAAACGTTACTAACATTCAGAAAAGAATGGTCCTAACAAACATAAATTCTGACATGACTTGTACTAAATAATGTAATTAAGAATTAACTGATAATAACATATAATTTTTAAAACATTACTAATATTTAGAAAAGAATGGTCATAACAAACATAAATTTGTAGTGTATATAGTTTTTCTATTTTCCAATTAAAATTTATTAAACTTTAGTATTTTTATACTACTTAGAGTGTCATTTGGTTTAATCGACAACTAGTCTCACCGGTTGAACTAGTAAATCGGTTTGATAGCCATATAGTCTTTAAAACATTATTAATACTTAGAAAAGAATGGTCGTAAGAAATATAAACTTGTCTTGTATATATTTTTTTTTCTATTTTCCAAGTAAAATTACTAAAACTTAAGTTTTTTTTATAATGCTTAGAATGTTATCTTGTTCAATCGACAACTAGTCACACCGGTTGAATGAGTAAACAGGTTTGATAGCCATATAGTTTTTAAAACATTAATGATATTTAGAAAAGAAAGGTAATAACAAACATAAATTTTGACATGACTCGTATATAATAGTGTAATTAAGAGTTAAATGAACGCGTAAAAAACTGAAACAAGACTTTGTAATGGGTTTGTATGAAATACGTAGATCAAGTACCTTTATTTTAGACGATTTATATCTACCATGTTTCTTTCACATTTAGATAACGCTAGTATTAAAACTCGTGCGTTACGGCGCATTAAATCAACATTCTATTTTAGTATTATACTAGGTTATGGACATGTGTATTACACGGGGTTATATATTAGAAATATTTCTATAATATGTCAAAGTCATAAGTAAAAATGACATTCGCACCTACTCTTGAAGCAACTAAATCAGGCAGGAATGTTCCAGCCCCAAGCTGCAAACTATCATCATCTAAATTAAAATAACACTTTATTTTTCTTTGTATAAATCACAATCATTAAAACCTCTAAGCATGCATTTTGACCTAAGTAAGCAAAATTCAAATGTGCATACTGATTTAAATCCAACCTACTAAATTCTAAAAAAAGAAACAAATTAATGGGGTGTAATAATCATATTGTTTAAAATCAAGGTAGTCACGCGTCAGAGAAATCTAAGAGTTTAATATCCAAACTACAATAACTATTCCCGGACAATTGGACATAATGAATTTGAACTGCAACTAACAAATTAAAAAAAAGATGAAGTACTCTGGGATTGAATTAAATAAGGAAAAAATGCACACTTAAATGATAAAATATGTAAATACAAACCATACATGTAACATAAACCAAAGCCCCTAAAATTGAAAATAAATATTAGCCTTGCTTCTGCAAAATAAAAGAACCAAATTCAAATACAGTTGCAGATATGCATAACATAATCATGGATGATAAAGTCATCTATGAAAAGAGAACATGAAGAAAAAATGTTTCATCCTTTGAACACATCTCCTGGATACTAATAAAGGACCCATTGTTGACATTCATTAATCCTACAAATTCACTCATGTTCATAACTTGAAGTATCCCGTGGGGCTGCGGGTGGGGGTTTAGGGTTACAGTGGCTCATAATTGGGTGGTGGGTGGTAAGGCGAAGCGCAATAGAAACCTCACCAAAGTCCAAACCACTTTTTGCTTACAAATTCAAATTCAGTTGTGTGTATCATAAAAAAAAGATTTCAGTCTTGGAAAAAATTCTCTTGCATGTGGACACATTGGCTAGCTAAATCTGATTGTGTTGAGACCTACCAGATGTTAGAAAACTGAAATCCACAGGTTCAGGTCTTACCAGATACCAGCCCACTCACACCATAATTAATTCAACCTGTCAATAGAACAATAATTAATTCAGAGATGGATGAACATTTTTACATGCATTCATCTTCTCATTAAATGAAAAGAAACACAGTGCATTTTAGATTCATTTTCATCATAACCAACAATTCTACTTATAGAAAGACACACCTACACACACACATATGAATAAAAGCCAGTTGTTAAACTATAACTTTGAAAAATAAAGGTTTAAGCCGAACGCACCGCCGAATTCTGAGATAGTAGACTGAAGAACCATTCCATATAGGGTACGAACGGTGCAATGAAATATGACCTGCACAAAAAAACATCAATAATAACATGTAGTTGTGCTCTTTCTAAGTTACCTTTATAAGATATGATGATAATATATTTGATATAACAACAATACATGGTAACTTAGCTATGATAGTCTCAAAACATTTAAACAAACATGAGCAAGTTATAGACTTATAGTTAATATTAAGTAATGACATTCATATGTTACCTGCAACATGACAATCTTAAAAACCATATATGTCAACAATTTTTATATTTACATATTATATGAGATAATAAATGCAGCATTATAAGCATACCATTGCCATAGAATTCTCTAAACCAACACTTATCCCAAAGACTGTTATTTTTCTTTCTTCCTTGAAATTCAAAAGAAAATTTGCACAGGTCGTATTTCATGCAATTTTCATCCCACAACACCATGAGGCAGTCAAACAGGGGGATAAAATAAAACATTACAACATTCAAAACACACTTTTGTCATGTTGGCCTTCTAAAAAGTTAAAAGGTAATAAATAAAACATTACAACATACAACATTCAACATTCAGCACAGACCCACCCCGCCCTAACCACCCAAACCTTAAAAGGTAAGAAACCAAAACCTAATCATAGTAAGTGCAATTATTTATTTTGGCCTTAATAACAATATACATTGCATAAAAAAATAGAAATTTACCATCATGCTCTATAACCAAATCAGAAAAGATCAAAACCTGTCATCTATTTGATTCAAATACAGATGACCTCGATTACAAAATTTTACACAAGATCTTAACAAATATCACATCAATCCACAAAACCTAAACTAACCCTGAGATTAAGAAGGGAATTAAGATAAAAAACATAAACATATCAAAACAAAATAAAAACAGATGAATAATCATTGAATAATGAAGAAACCACTATACCTAAAGTGGAAGGAAAAACAATCGACGGCGACAGATGACGGATTTCAAACTTCTGTTCAGCGGCGGTGGACGCCAAATAAGAATTTATAGGGGAATCGGCGTAGGACGGAACCCTAGGTCACTGCTCCACCTATCTCCGACGTCTACCACCATGAAGGGTTGCAAGTCTGCCAGAAGAACGACATAGACGCACATATTGGAGTTCCAACACCATAAACCTTCACTTGTCGTAGTTATCAACTACTACCACCATCATCGACGACCTTATTGACCGCCAAAGTCTCCATCATCGCCGCGTAACCCAAATACAGAGGAGAGAGAGAGGACGATGATAAAAAGATATCAGAGATAGAGATAGATGAGAGAAGGAGGCGTGAAAAAAACTAGGGTTTCTAAAAGAATGGATCGGGTATGGATCCGTGTGGAATATAAAAAACAGGAAAACGGGTATAGGCGGGAAAACACTTTTTCAGAGTGGCTCAATGATTGACATTTGTCCCTATTTATTAGGTAGTATAGATATAATTTAGATAAATATTAAGAACGGTTTTATTAGTGTTTTAGATATAAAGTATCAATTACAATTTATAGTTATACTAGCTTTAATCTCATGTGTTACATGGGTGAAACGTTAACATTATATTGATAACTATCTTAACACATCTTTTTATACAAAATTGATATTGTATTGATAACTTTTTCATTTTGTTAAATGTTAAGATGTATTTTTACAATACATTAAATTACATGTAAAATAAAACCTTACAATAATAATTTACAAATTTGAAAATACTTTATTGTATACAACATTTGATGTGATATTGGTTACTTTTCAATGTTTAACACCCACTAAATGCAACAAATAATAGAGTTTATTTTCCTCAATTACTGAAACCACAAAATAGTCAAAACCGTTTGAAAAATAAGGCATAAACGGTACTAACCTGATTGAAGCCAGTAGTGAGTCAAAGAAATCGAAGATAATTAAATTGGTCAACGCTTTCGTGACATACGTTGTTTCTCCATTTTATTAGTTAACCGGACTCTATCAGCCTTTTTGTATAAACTTTAACCTTGATATTGTAACATATTTACAAATGCTTAATTTGTAGTTAAATTTACGTATCAAACTTAAGTTACTTTTCTTTAAATCTCGTATTTTATATGAAAAATCTCGCTAAACGTTTAATATTTAATATCTCATTTAAAATAAAATAAAATTTAAATTTCAACAATATATCGTCTTTTAAATTCAAAAATTTAAACTCCAAAATTTAAAAATCGCACTCCTTATTATATCGACACAATTTAAATTTAAAATTACAAAATTAAATATGAAAAAAGTTAAAAATAATAAATTAGAATTGAAGCCAAACATATTTTTTTGAAAAAAAATTCTCGTCATTTAATAAAAAATTAAGTTTAAAATATAATACACTTTTAAAAAATAAATATTTATAAATTTCTTAATTTTAATTAAAAACTAACTATTAAAATTTTAAAATCAAAATAAAAAAATTATTTATAAATATTTAACTTAATTAAAAAAGCTGCTAATTAAATATTAGTAAACTTTATTTTAACACATATATATATCCAAATACAAAAGTAGTCTTTTTCAAATCTCTTATTTTTTACTTCTTGGTTTTTTTTTAAATATTCACTTTTGATGAAAATTTAAAAATAAATTTGAGTTAATGATAATAATGATGAATTAATTTGGTAAATGTTTATTTATGAAAATTTCTGAAAAAGTTAAACAAAATATGAAAAGATTGAATAGTGGATTTAAATGTGATTTTGTGGGGAAAAAGTTGTTAGGATGAATATGGTGATAACAAGTGACAAAAAAATTTAGTTTTTTTATTAGAATAGGGATATCTACATTTGACAAGATGGTGAATAGTACCTTAGCATTCGCATTTTAACACTTGGCAAAAATAGTTTGCATATATACGTGTGTTGAACGAAAACTAAACTGCAACTATGTGCTGCTATGTTGGTTAACGGTGCCACCCTTCACATGTAACCCGGGTTCAAAACCTCCCCTTACCGGTTCTCACATGGATTTTTATTTTTGTTTTTCATTTGTTCAATAACATTCACGGACCATCGTTGCCTCCATTGAGTCACCCACCCTTTTATGTCGCTTCTCTATCGAAACACCACCACCCTTTGGCTTCATTATTGATTAATCGATGGATATTGGTGTTGATGTTTTGAATTAACACCCAAATCAGAACCCATATGATGGATTTATGATTTTAGATGGGGTTGCTGGCGACTCACAACAATGTCACAGTTTTGTGCCTTTGTGGTACTCGATAGAGATACGGTTTTTTATGGATGGTAATTGACTCAAAAGTGTTAATTCTTTCATTTTGTTGACTTGAGAGTTTAGTTTTTTGTTTGTAACTTATACAGAATACTCGCCGCATCATGAAATGAATCCCACTAGTTTTTATTAATTCCTTAAAAACGGCTAGTATTTTTTAACATATAGTTTGTGTTTAGTTAAAGGACTTTTCCTACATCCCATTCTTGACTCGCTACCTTTTAATACTATTATAACATGCCCTAATTTGCCCGACATTCAACAACCGAAGTCACCGGTAGTCCCGAGGGAACGGCGATGAATATTCCAAAACACATTAAAAAAAGCCTTTTTGTTACTTATATATGTTACCGAAGCCACTACTAATTAGAAGGCTCTAGAACTGGTTTTATATTATCACTACGTTAAAATCTCGTGTATTACACGGATTGAATAAATAAAATGTTATATAGTTAGTAATAAAATTTTTATATTTTTAAAAACCTGTGTAATACAAGGGTTGAATAAACCGTTATATTACATCGGTTGAACTATTTATAATTAAATAATAAGTATCCATAATTAGATTTATATTAAAAATCTAAAAAACAAATTCTTTTAATATCAATATTCGATATAAGAGAGAGGCGAGAAAAAAATAATACAGATGAACTAGAAAGTGACATTTGTCCATAAAATTTTATTTATTAATATGAATTTTATTATTTAATAAGAGAGAGAAATAGAAAATTTAATATTTAATAGGAGAGAGAAACATAAAATTTAATATTTAATAGGAGAGAGATGCGAGAAAATAAAGGTGTGAAGTAATCAGAGAGTGACACGTGTCTCTCATGGTTTTCTTTTATTATATAGTATATATATGGAGTAGATATACAAGATTCTTTCGCTCTATAATTAATTAATTGGGGAAAGTGAATATGGTGCTGTCACGCATCTAAGCTTATATGCGAAACCAACCAAAACTACGTAGTTTTGATTAAAAATTCTTAAAAACTGATTTTCTTCCTAAAATTGCACACCCCTTGCTAATCCACGTAAACAATTTCATCAAATATCCTTAAAATTTCATTTCTTCCTAATTCATCGATCTCCATTAATTTCATCAAAGTTTGTGCTCTACAAACTGATTCGATTTTCTTCCCCGTTTCCTCCCATCGGTCCATCTATTTTGCCACTCCCTACTCTCCCAAGCCGATGTACAGTAGAGAATCGTTTAACATTTGATTATTTGCAATTGATCAATTTTCTAATTTAGTAATTGATTGTGTCCTCTCTAACGATTTCATCAGGTTCATTCTATCATTCCCATCAATCAATTTTGCAATTGATTGTTTCCTCTCCGGGGATTTCATGAGGTTCATTCTATCATTTCCATCTCCAAAACAACTACGTATGCAGCAACTCAATCCATTAATTGGCATCTCATCTGATTATACGATTGGCTTATAATTCCTGATCATATTTATATAGGCATGGAAAATCACTGAAACTAATGGAGGTACTAACTTGAATGTGTTAAATTGTTTGATTTTATTGCAATTGTTTGATTACATTACTTTGTTGATTACGAAAATCAGATTTTAAGGATTTTTAATCAAAGCTACGTAGTTTTGGTAGGTTTCGCATCTAAGCTTAGATGCGTAACAGCACCATATTCATTTTCCCCTAATTAATTATTAACTATTTATTAAGGATTAGGTGAGTAGTACCTCACCAATAAGGAGCTGACAAATCATAATTCATTTTTTAAAAAATTTTAATTATCATTTTCACCCCTTGTAGTATATATAATATATGCTTTTAACAATTTAATTTTCTAATAATTTCGTTTTCCTGTAATAACAATCGTTCGTTAATTATTTAATAGAAACATAATACTCGACTTTCTTTAGGGGTGAGCAAAAAACCGAAATAACCGAACCGAAACCGAATTAACCGAAAAAACCGAACCAAACTAATATCAACGGTTTTGGTTTTGTATTTTTTGAAAACCGAAAATTACGGTTTGGTTTCGGTTTTGTATCTTTTGAAAACCAAAAATACTGAACCGAACCGAACATATACATATGCTTAAATTATATATTATATGCATTCACATTTCATAATATATAGTATATTGTGTTGTGTGCTTCTATGTTAAAACTGTATGCTAAAACTGTATGCATATTTGTGTTACACGTATTTGCATTTATAGTAGATTATTATTTATAATTATTGAATTTATAGATTATAATGTTTTTTTTATGTTGAGTATTTTTTAAGAAACTAGTAATTTTTGTAGTCTAAAATATTGAGTTTTAAATGTGTGATAATCATTAGTTAATAAAAATAATTTAGGTCCAAAATTTTAAACCAAGTTCATTATTTTGGGCTATTTTTTACTTTTACCGCAAAAAATTCAAGCCCAGTTAGTTTTAAAACCGAACCGAAAAACCGAAACCCAACGGTTTTAAAAAAACCCAAAACCAAACGTTCGGTTTTTTGTTTGGTTTTACCCCAAAACCGCCCCAAACCGTAAAACCAAACCAAAACCCGACTCATGCACACCCCTAGCTTTCTTTAGCCTTTTGTCAACATTCCAATATAAATTTTATTGAAAGCGGAGCTATATTCAAAATCAAGTACTTTTTTGTATCATACGGTATTGCGAGTATGCGTTTTGACATAAGTTTATCCCCGCAAACCAGCTGAACCGATAACGATTAGACTCCCCCATGTAACGCGGGTGAAAAAAACTAGTTATCTTTACATTCCGGTTGATAAAAAAACGTCACAATTATTGAGATTTTCAAATAATATATTAAATTGGTTAAAATGTTGTGATAAATTCATTATGCTAGTTGACGGGTGTCTCTAAATACAAGTAACTAAATCAACCGTTTTAGGCTCCTAAATTTTAATGGTCTTAAAAAATTGGAAAAAACTACTTTAATATAATATATTTTAAGCTGAAAATATATGTGATAGTCCACTAATTTTTGTGTTTTTAGAGAGAAACGAGAAAAGATAACAAAATAATTATGGTGTTACTATAATAACATTCGCCTTAAACATTAATATTATACATTTTTAACGTTATATAAAATCATTTTAAAAAATTTTATAACTTTCACTAAAATGTCTTAATTCCAAAGTTCGTTTTAAAACCAAGAATATATTGAGTTGTCCCTACGCTAGGTTTTAAGTTTGGAGGGATATTAATGAAGGTGAGTGTGTGAGAGACAATAGGAAATTAGGCATGTGGGAAGTCTTTCTATAAATTTGTGAGTATTTTAATTAAGATAAAGTTGATTTGCTTTAGAGTGTGTTGAGGAGTGACATGAATGTACAAGTATTTGGAACTTAAGTTGAAGCTAAAGTTGCCAATTTGGAGTTGCAAGCTGAAGCTAATGATTATTTATTAAGACTGATTTTTAGGTTTTGTGAAACTTTTAAGACGTCTTTGTAGATTTTTGAAGCTTTTTTTTTCTACATATTTCAAAAGGCTAAAGTTAAAGTTTCTAAAAAAAGAAAATTCCTTTCCGCAAATAAAATGATGAATTGTATCATGTCTAGAAACAATATGGAATCGAAACAAGATCGACGTCGATAATACTTTTGTATATAATAGCGCTTGAAATAATCGAAATAATGAGGATCAAGAATGTATCTGCCTATGAATGAAAATATATAAATGATTGGCCAAAATGTAAAGACGCAAATGTGGCAGAATAAAATTCTCTCGTAGACCGGTAGTTCATACAACTGAAGTTGTAAAATATGTTAAAGTGGGTCTTTTGTGCTTAACTATGATGTAAAATTGAAATTTAGCAATATATGGCAAAATTAGAGGCACAAGATTTTCATAAAGACCTAGATTTGATTATGAGGAGATATATTCTCCAGTGGTGGATGCAAACGTCTTTTCAGTATCTTATTAGTCTGGTAATACAAGAGAGAAGTGACATGCGTCTAATAGATATTATGATATCTTAAATATATATTTCACTTCATAATGAAATTTACATGAAATCCCTGAAGGATTTAAATTGTCAAAATCATGTAAACTAAGTCGGGTGAAACAATGTTATATTTGTTGTATACACTCATGAAATGAATAAGTTGGAACTCGACATGAGTTTTTAAATCAATTGAGTGCTTAAAAAATATTTGAAACATCTTAATGATGTAATTTTGAGTACGAAACTATGAAATGATACAATAAAGATTTTGAAAATGAAACAATTTCTTAACATATGATATATAAATTGATGTGATAAACGAGGAAGTTTATGTGTTAAAACTCTTGATGAGTGTATGAACTTAAATAATCATTGATAACAAAACCTCAAGAAATATATCATATGAAGTTATATGGACAAAAATAGTCATGTCGAATGCGTATAGTCGACACGGTGATTATCTCGAAAAGAGAGAAATATACGATATAATTGGTCCATGTGTTTTTATTAAAAGAACAATATGAAGGTTTACAATTATTATAGTATATGTTGATGATATAAATATATCTCCTGGAGAGATTGAAAAGAATTCAATTAGTTCAAGAACGAACCTAAAATGAAAGATGATATTACAATTTATGTCTTGTTCGACATGTCAAAAATTTGTATAATGATAATTTTATCCATTAATCAAATACATCTAGAAGATGTTGGAGCGTTTAATATGGATAAAGCTTATCATCTAAGTACGTTAAATATTAGACAATCATTGTCTCTTATAATTTCTTATCAAAGAATGAGAAATGTGTTGTCCATAAGTACAATAACTAAGTGCAACTAATACATTTTGTTTCGTGCTAGCCCATGTCAAAAAATGAGACATTAGAATGGGTAAAACAAATAACCATGAAGGTAGTAAATGCACTGAAAATATTTTATTAACCCATCAAAACAAGTTTGGTTAGTTTTGTACATGCACGGAATGTAACACAACACGATCATGGATCTTGTGTTATTTGTTTATGGGAGGAGACAATAGAAGTCTTATATGAAGAAAACATATCATTGTTCGACATAAAGAATTACACATTAAAAGATCAAGCGACAAATCATTGACTACAATATTTTTAGCAACTCCTACAGAAGATCAAAACCCATCAATTGAAGGTTATATAAATCATTGGAAGTAATACGCGATGCACTCTTTTTCCCTTAGCTATGGTTTTGTCCCACTAGGTTTTCCTAGCAAGGTTTTTAATGAGGCAACATCTCCAAGCGTATTAAATTGATAACCAAGGAGGAGTGTTATAAATATTATTCAATATGGTTATCAATACCACTTTGTAACTTCAAAGTGACTATTCATTTGTCATTATATTTATATTAATCTTATAGCCCTATAAATAGTGGTTTTTTGTATTTGATATGACACATCAATAAGAATGATTTCTTCAATTCTTCATTCTCTCTTCCTTTCTATAATCTCTATAATATATGTTCATATATTTGATTCCTTTACATATTAGATGTTAATAGGTTGTTGTTACACAACGCCTTCGTGATTCTTTTTTTTTAAAGTATTTTAATATTTTGAAAATGTTTTCCTTTGTGAAACACGAGGGCCTATATACATGATCTCACTAATCCTAATATAGGTATATGTTTTCATCTCAATTTTGACGCTTTAATAACATTTTCATATGGTATTATTTTTTTAAATTACACCAATAAATTAAACATTTTTTCTTTAATTTGAGTATAATATTGATATATAATGAAAAATTAGCGTGTCGGACTTTTTCGATACTAAATATGTGTAGTATCATTATACTGCATGATGATAATACTGCATATATGCAGTATACGCAATATGATGATACTATATATATGTAGTATGATCATACACATATGTAGTATCAAATAAATTCGATAAATTTAAAAGTTTATTTTTACCAATACTATGTTAGAAATCAGGCCTAAGACTACGAACACGAACTTTGATTTCAACAAACGATCGACTCTTTCTGTTTATTATTTCTTGACTTGCAAATTTACATAAACCCTACCCATCTATTTATAATAAATAAACCTTACTAATCTTACTCAAATACTGAATTGTAACCCTAAACTAACTTCAACAAACTAATAGATAAATATAACTTTATCTAAACATTCAAACTATTAATTTAATAATAATTAATTAACTATTTCCGAAACACCCTTCACTTTCACGTTCTTCCAAACCGACTCCCTTTTCTTTCCTAAAATCAATATTAACTCCTTCATACTGTACTCAAATTAAATATAAAAAAATGCTCGATTTAATGTTGTAATTTAAAAAAATGATAACATATGAAAAAGTTATTAATGTTTTAAAATTAAGGGGAGGAATAGTTTTCTTATGAACAATGAATTTTCTTATGATTCTCTCCCTCCAATATTTTCTATATAATTACACATTATATATAATATATAATTACACAAATATTTTCTGTAGCTTATTCCTAATTATAACTTTGAGTTCTAAATTTAATAAATTTAAAAGGTTTATTGTGTTATATAGTTTTTTTTAGTTCTAACGCTATTTTTTATATAATATTCTGTTAAGTTTGTATAAAATAGCTAAAAGCTTTTTTTAAGGGCTACGTGTGTAACTAACTTAAAAAGACTATTACCAAATTAATTATTTTTAGAAACTATTTGTGTGAAATGACTAAGAGCATCTCTAACCCGGATGATCAGACGGAGACAAACACCACCATGGCCGAACACCCCGCCCGTCGGAGGAGATGATGACGGCCGTTCGAATGATCAATCTGACGCAACCAAACGCCTAATAAATTGGCCCACCTTCAACAATTAATTTCATTTAAATTAAAACTTTTTCTAATTAAATAACTTAACTGATTTAATTTAAATTAAAGATTTTTTTTAATAATTTAATTTAAATTAAATACTTTAAAATAAAAAAAAACGTTTTTTTTTAATTTCTAACAACTAGTCTCTAACGACTAGTTTCCACAATATAAATACAAGTCTTTGCTTCATTATTCAGACCTTCAACCTTTCACCTTCAATTCTTGTAGCAATAGATTTATAAAGCGCCATGAGTTTATGTAACATTTTCAAATAATGACCCAATGTGCTTTATAAAAGGCTCTTGCACTTTATTGTTCATAATTATCTTAAGGAATCACAGTAGTGGGTTGTCACCTTCATTTTTTTAGCCATCTCTTCAACTTTATAAGTGGTAGGACTAAAAGATTTGTAGCCTAAACAGGGTAGGGTAGGGGGTGCATGGTGGGTAGTTAACATTATTATTGCATATTTCCATTTCAATCTTCATGTTGCTTTTGTATGTATCACTTATAGCAAAGTGATGGATATGTTTTGTTTTAATAAAATATTTCAAAAGTTTTGTTTATTTCTTGTTTGTTAATTGTCACTAATAAAGTGCTCAGAAGGATCTAGACTAAGAACAAGAGACGGATGTCTTGTGCAGAAGGCATGATTAATACCTAATTATTAGATGAGTGATATAGATTATGTTTGTTGTACTTAAGATTTGATTTCTTTATTTATAACCGGTCATAATACATAATATCTTACGAGATAACTTTACAGTGTAGAATTACACGCTTGCAAGCAACAAACAAATGACGTATTGACGTTCGGTCAAATTTCGTCATTTGTGAGGCGCAAATTCTCTAATCCGACCTCCGAAGATTCCACCAATTTTAAAAAAAATCAATTTTATCTTTGTTCATTTTTATGTAAATATCATGAAATCCAGGATTTTATGACATCACTATTGAGTTTTAGTTGATTTAATCAAACTTTGAATTTTTAAAATTCTACCAAACTTGGCATGATTAGACCATCTTATTGTGGATGATAGGCGATCGAAAAGGCAAAGTTCACACCGTTTAATCCTGTCAAATAGAGTGGTGTCTAAAGTAGATAGAGTAATAGATAGTAGAGTCACCCCTCATACTCTAGATAGGGTATCATCTGCTAAGTTTACACTGCCCTTTCTATAACAAATCTCGTAATCAATGTCTAGCATTTTGGATAACCAAATATGTTGCAAGGGTGTTGTTATCCGCTGGTCAGTAAGGAACTTCAAACTAGTTTGATCCGTGTCAATAATAAAGTGGCCGATGGATAAGTAATCGTGCTAAACAAGATTGGTAACAATTCATTTTCATAGATAATGTGTTCCAATTTGTACATATTATTTACACACAATTCCTCACATTTAGACTCATTTTAATTTCGAATTCGTTAATTATGGTACTTAATTGCTTTGAATGTGTTTGTAGGATTTGATGATGTTTTGTTGAAGATTTGGAAGAAACTGGAGAAATACGAAACGTGTGTTGAATTTGGAAGAATCATACAGCCATATGGTTTTCATACGACCATATGATTTTCATACGGGCCGTATGGTTTTCATATGAGTCGTACTACGCCTGATGCACAAAACCCTAATTTTCAGCCTTTTGAACAACTATGATGGCTATTTCGATGAGAGCTCGACCGGAGGTGATTATCAGACGTCCCGAGACTCAGAGAGTAATTTTGGATCATAAACGAACATATCTTGAAGCCCAGATTGAGATTCTATCACTCTAGTTAACGTGTATTAGCGTTAATCGGTTCAGTTTGCTTTTGTTTCTTGTTTTCATTCGAATTTCAGATATGTTTGCAACTGATCGAGTTTTGTCGTTTCTTGATCATGATTGGCTAAAACTCCTATAATCATCTAGGTTTAGATGAACCTTGCGATTGTTTGACTTTTACTTATGAATGTATGACTTTTGTAGAATTATGATTTTATACTATTTGGATATATATACTCTTTTGTGTTGATTGTAAGATTGGTTTGTGTGGCTATCTTTAATCTTGTGAGAAGTTATGCTCCTTGATTGAATGTAGTAATATTTAGATTGTTGAGTTGACACTTTTCAATCTAGGGCTTGAAACCTTAACGATAATAGACAAATCAGTAATATAATTGTTAATTGAGTGTATTGCCTTAGGAATAGGTCTGAATAAAAGGATCTAGGAACTTGTTAGATTTCCATCTTCACCTAGTGGATAGATTGTAAAACGCTATGTGATATGCCATCATTTATACATGTTTTACATGCACAATTATCCCCATAAATAGCAAAATTATAGAGAATATGATAAGATATGATACATAATCCACTTATTTGTGTTACAACAGAATAATTAACCCTCGCATACAAAAACATGAAGAAAACACCCAAAAACAAGGCAAAATCAGCATTCGGAAGCCAATTGAACGAAACCGGACGCATGGAGACAAACCAGGAAGTAAAAAAGTCAACAGGGACAAAAAAGTGGCAATGCACGGTCGTGCAAACCCTATTTTGGGTCCATGTACTCTCCTGCTCTACCAGATTCCCTCACGTGCAAGAAATGAGTGCTTTGCATGACCGTGCATCCCAATGCACGGCCGCGTATTACCAAATTCTGAGTCTATAAATAGCAAGCTCATTCTAGTGTTTTAGGTGTCCAAGATCAAGAGTAGGGAAGGCCTTAGAGCTCCGCAAAGAGCCGGAACTCTCTCGGTTTTGGTCCATTTAGCTTTTTCTTTTTATTTTCTTTTATAAGTCTTGTAATATGAACTTATTCTTCTCGTTCGAGTAAAACAATAGGCAACCTATACCCACTCTCCCTTGGTGTTGGAATACTTCCACACATTATCTAAAGGTTAGCGGAGTCACTTGTATGGTCATTCATGGCTAGTCCTCTTGTGTTGCTCGAAATGGTTGAACTTTAATTAATTAATGAAGTATTTTTAGTAAGTTATGTTTTTAAAGTCTTTACTATAAATTATCTAAAAAAGACCAGAATAAGTGATCTTTAAATCAATCTAATAATCTTTTATCTTGTGAGTTACTCAAATAAGACTTCTTGTTTGGGAAGCTTATTCGATATTTGTACTGTCTATATACAAATCTTGATGCTAGCACGACCGGTTAGTATAGGTTTAATATTATGGGTTGATTGGAGGTTTGAGTATTCAGCAGACCGTTTGAGCCCTAACCAGACCGGGCGGTTTGTGTCGGTATTTCTCTACTTCTCTTGTATCGGCTTGAAGAGGACTTCTAGCGGGAGCCATGGGGTTTGATCTCGAGAAGGAAAGTCTTATTTATTTGAAATAATATTATAAGTAAAGACAACTATTTGAGAACATAATTAGTTAGGTCGAGCGTTCATAAAGTACCTTTGGAGGAAGTCGTGCATTCCGACTTACCGGAAGAAGTTACAAGACCAGACGTACGTCAGTCACAAGAATAATAAGTCCGAATAATGAATTGTGATGATACCGACGGACTTGACACCCTGTTTAGGGTCCGTTATATTCATTAAGAAACAGTTGGCCGACCGTATCCATTGTTCCGTTACGACATACTAACTCCCCTATCGAAAGGGTTAGTACTAGTAACTATGACCAACCTTACTTTGAATACAACATTAATTAACAAGGGATAACAACTAGAGTAACACCTTAAATAGAATAATAGTTCTAATTACATTTCTTAACTTTTTATTTTCCTTTTAAACAAAAACCATTTTCCAACTTATTATTCTAGTCAGACGGTTGAGTACGGGATCCGTGTCCATGTTTCGATACTTGATTTTTACCCATACTATACTACGCTGCGATATGTACACTTGCCTATTGTGTGTGTGTTTAGTTGAAGTAATTATCATTTTAATTTATAAATTTTAAACCTGATTTGGTGTAGCTCTAAATAGAATATATTTATCACTTCTAAAAACACGCTATCAAGTTTTTGATGTTGTTGCCAAGGATATATATATTTATATTTTTATCTATATATAAAATCACACATCAAGTTTTTGGCGCCGTTGCCGGGGACACGGTAATTATGCGAAAGATCTAAGTCATTGGACTGACTATTTTTATTTTTCTTTTTCTTGAGTTATGGTATTTGTGTTACTTACATCTATCTTTGCACGAATATTCAAGGATCCGGACCGCGAAATTTTTGTTAAGAAAAATGAACAAACATAAGTACCGCCATTCGAAAGCAAAAACATTTTTTTTCTTAATTAGGCGTAACGCTTTCGAACGGTTTTTACGTGAGTAACATTTTTGTTTTTGATAATGACAAGTTCGATACTCTGATGTTGGATTGCACGAAATGAGGTAAGTTTCCAAGTATAAATTCAGATTTTTTGTTGGTGACATTCCCCGTTGACCACGGTTATATTTTTCAGGTAATACGTGTTAGAAAAATCATATTAATTTTTAATTAAAAATATAAATTTTATTTTCTACAAACACTAAGCTGAAAAATATTTAAAAAAACTGGTAAAAAGAGGAAATGGACAAGCGGGTCTGGGTTAAAAGACAGCAGTATCATCAGTTTTCTCAAAACCCCAAACACTCTCGGTTTCGGCCGAAATCACCTCAAAACCTCCGATTTCTCACGGTTTCTCTCGTTTCTTCACTCTAATCTCTCCCCCAAGGTATGTAAACTTGTCCATTCTCGTTTTTGAGTCGATTCTTGCTTCATTTAGGGATGATTTTGTTCAAATAGGGGTTAGGGTTTCGTTTTAAATTTTGGTATAAATATGTTGAATCTGAACTTATTGCTTAATCTAAATGCATATTTGACCATGATAGATCATAATGTAACTTGTTTTAGCCTCGTTTCCACTTGTATTATTTGGGTTCTTGATTTTTGTTTAGAAATTTTGACCTTAATTGTGTGAGTTGAAGCATGAATCTTTTATATATATGTTTAAAATGTAGTATAGCTTGTTGGAAAATTGTTAATTTGATAAACTAGGTAAATTATTTTGACAAGTTTGACTTTCAAAAGTCAAAATACCATTGTTTGAATTTGAGTCTTGTTTGGATAAATTGTAATTAACCAATTATGGATTCGAAAAATGTAACATGAGTTTAGGTTTTCTTTGTGTGGTCCTAAAATATATATTCATAATTTTTATGGCATATCAAATTTTTGGCATCATTGCCACATGTGAAATGATATTTCCCTATACTAACTCCATTTGTTGTTTTATAGGACATGGCCGAGTCATCCAGACAAGCGGGGCGGAAAAGAAGGAACACGAGATCGGGGTCCCGAACAGGATCCTCCTCATCTGCCCACATGAGTGGCTCACCACCAACTCCACCATCGCCTCCACCACCTTTCAATCCGCAGCCTATGCCAGAGTTACCACAAGACTTGCACCCATGGCTTATCTTTGACCCCGATGATGCCATCGAGTTCCATGCTTAGCGGCTCTTAGCCACCTTACTAACACAAACCTTTGGGATACATAAAACCATCTGCTATCCAACTTTAGAGGATGTTAATCTCCTGGATAGTGCAGTCCCTCTAATCACGAAACCTTGGTAGAGGTTCTTTGCTCTTAGGGAAGCAACATACTATGAGCTCACTCTTGAGTTCTTAGCTTCTTTTGAGTTCGATAGGTCGGTGGTGAATATGGAGATGCAAGACTGTGTGAGATTTAGGATGGCTAGACAGTGGTATGTAATGACTTTGTTAGAATTTGGGGTAAAGATGGGATTGTACAAGCATAGGGAGATAACAGAACCGATCTTCACCAAAAGTAAATCAGAGTTTACAGAAGGTGAAGCCTCGACATTTTGGAACAGAATCGGGTCAGGACCCTTTGACCCGCATACCCAGAAAAACACCAGGATAAAACACCCTCTCTACCGTTATCTGCATCGTTGTATTGTCCTTTCTATTGGGGGAAGGAAAGATAGCACCGAGGTGGTAACCGTGAGAGACCTCTTCCATCTCCATTGTCCGATTGATCAAGTTCCCTGTAACCTAGCCTACAGCTTGGCTAAATTCTTTACCCGAGCCACATGCTACAGTTCCAGCAGCCACATTTTTGGAGGACCATACATCACCTATCTGGCTCAATACTTAGGTGTTTTGGCCCCTATAAATATTGGACAAATCCAAGATATAGATCTACCCATTCAACCTATATACACCCAAGTAATGATCAACATGCATATGATGAAGAAATTCAATTGGGTGTACCGGTTAGTGGGACATCGGGGGAACATTTGGACAAGTGAAGTTGAAGAGTCTGAGGACGAGGAAGTACCAATAGGGCGACTAGGATATCAAGGACCATATATGTATCACACTACTGTTGATCCCACTATGTTGGATTTGATGATCCGCATGGGTCAATTGGGACACACGATGGACGGTATGCGGCAGGACTTCTACGATCACACCCATGATTCGTATGCCCATCAACAGTATCAGCAGCAGCCTCCCGACCAGCACCCATAGTGGTAGCGTCCAACTTTCCAGTAGTTACTCTCTTCATCTCTCATCTTTAATATTTGTGGTTCTTGTCTGATGTAGTTGTGGTTCTTGACTTTTGAACAATGTTTGTTGGTTTTTTGGACACGTACCATTTTTACCGGTTACAGGAGTAACCGTTGACAGGGTGGCATTGCCACCAACTTATCCGGCCGCCATCTATTGGCTAATATTAGTTAATTTTTTGTTTAATATTTACTTTTTATTGTTTGAGCATTGCATAGCATAACTGGGACATAAAGTTTTTGGAGCACATATTAATCAAGCTGAGGAAATCAACCATACACATAATGGTGATGCATTAAAAGGGGAGTTTCAGTACTCTTTCATCCTTTTGTTACCCATGACAACTATTAAATAACATATTTTCATATAACAAGGACATTGTCAAATTCTAAGTTTGGGGTGTTAGAAAACTAACCAATGCATCGGCAGCATAATGTGTCCCAAGTATTACAAGTGCATGATTAACAAGTATTCGGTCCTTTGAATTGAAATACACATAGAAATCATTAAAACATTTTCAAAAACAACCTATAAAGTTGTAAGCTTCATAAATAATCTAAAAGCTAAAAGTCTTAAAAATCATTTGGATAAAACGATCTTATAAAAACAATAATTTGAAATACCGTTGAAATGAATCAAGGAAACAAATAGGGAAGATTAGTAAGCACACAACAAAAAGAAAGAAATAAGTTAATGCACATTCTTACTTTTATACCCCCTTTATCTTCCGTTTCATGTGATAATTTGAGCATATCCGAGCATTATCATATAACACATCAAGTTTTTGACACCATTTCCAAATTTTACATGCTCATTTCGTTTGATAGAGTGTTTGCTAATTATTGCTTTGCATGTTAGAACTTATGTAAAACATACATTTCAAGTTCATGGACTAAAAGAATACATAAAAAATTATTGAGGTATTAGGATTCACCCATTTTATTTAGCCTTCTTATCCTCTTTCACCTATCCTAAACATTATCCCCTAGTTAACCCTTTTGAGCCTAAACCCTTTTCATTTCTAAAACCGCATCTCAAACCTATAAACGACATCAAATTTTTGGCGTTGTTTCCCTTTTTTCCTTATTTAGTTGGAAGTCAACTTGGCTATGATATGAGGAGCAATTATCCACAAAAAAGATCATGCATTCATCTTATGATCAACAAATGAAAATTAGCAAGTAGAGAAGGATGAATATGGAAATGAAAAGAAAAAGGGAAAGCAAAAAGAAAGTCATATTCGCCCAAATTATTGAACAAAATTTCATCAAAAGAAAATCAAACTTACTCGAAAAGTTGGAGTATGCAAAGCAAATCAAGAATATGGATGTATTAGAAAGAAACAACCGAAAAATCTATGGGGGGTTGATAGTAGTGAATGCTTCAAAATAATAAGAAGTTTGCATTCTTGAAGAAAGAAATTGGTCTTGACGATCTGATCTTAAAAGAGTCCTTATATTAGTCACAATGTCTAGTCGAAGATTATCAACAAGCTCACTCACCATTTAATCATTAAGCCAAGTCGGATTTCCAACAATTAGCCACTCTTCCCAAATATTTCCTACCCTAACCCTAAACCTATCATTATAACCCATTTAAAGCTCTTTTGATTTATGCACATATTTTATGTCAATTGATGGAGATTTGATTTCTATACAAGCCTATGATTATGCAAGAATTAATTATAGTATTGAGTGTTTTTCTTGACATACATTATCCATATATTAAACCCGAGTGTTGAGTGAACATTTGTGAGACTGTAATCTTACATACAAATATGTATGTTTATGTACATAAAAACCAATCAAACTAATTTTTTCATATGTTATTATATATTTAAAAGTTCCCTATACAAGTGTAGGTTATGTGTAAGTAAAAAAACTACACATGAATTACACATGTGTAAGTATGTCTATAAACAAAACTTTTTCATATTTTTTTGTTTGAATTTCATAAAATCAAATAAACATTACATTTATATAATTTTCTTATATTTTAAAACTTTTTAAGATTGAAAAAGTGAATGATTCGTTTTGTTATACGTGTTCTCACAATATTTAGTGTTCTGAATTTAACCCTCCCTATATATATATACTTAAATTTATATACCATTAGCACACATCAATAGACTGACACGACGACTGCTTTCGAGAGAGAGCCTTGCTAATAAAGGCTATAGGATGATGGTCTATTTCTTAGCCAATCTAAATATGCACATGACATTCTTGAATGTGTCGTTAGCCAAGTAAATCAATTTCTTCAAAATCCTATAGTGGATCATTTTCAGAGTGGTAAAAGAATTCTCCGATACATGAAGGGTACTATCTTTTTTTCGACTCAATTTTAAGAAGCCCCATACCACTTATATCTTGGATTACTCAAATGCCGACCGGGCAAGGTGCATTGAAACCTGCCAATCCACCTATGGCTACTCCATCTTCCTTGGTGGTAATCTCATATCTTGGAGTGCTAAGAAATAGCCGACAGTTGCACGTTCAAGTTGTGAATCAGAATATCGCACTATAGCTAGCACAGCTGCAGAAATAGTGTGGGTCACTCACCTTTTACGTGAAGTTCATGCTTTACCTCTTTATCAACCTACTCTCAAGTGTGACAATCGCAGTGCTTTGTCCCTCAATCAAAATCATGTCTCTCACAAAAGGGCAAAGCTAATTGACCTTGATTATTATTTCATTCGAGAAGTTGTTTATTCGTGAAAACTGTATACTAAATTTGTACCGACCAAGCTTCAGGTGCCATATATCTTCACAAAAAGTCTTTCACAACCTCAATTTGAATACTTCTGGGCAATGCTTCGACTTGGACCTCCACCATTTCACTTGAGGGGATATTAGATATAAATTACCAAAGTGATATATTTTATGTAAATCAAATATTGTGAATATCTTTTAATATTTTACAATGTCTTATATATAGATAGCCTCCCTAAACTTTTCCCATTATCACAGGTTGTTACCTTTAGTTTCACAACCAAGGGACTGTGGGTTCTGACCTTATGCAGGGCAAAAAATATCCGTCGATAATTTTTTTTTTCGAAGATAAAGGCACTGAAAGACGTATCATCTTTTCATGTCCACTACCTAATTGCAGTAGTGGGTTGTTACCTTCAGTTTCTAGCCATTTTTCTTCACTTTCATAACTAAAAGATTTGAAGCCTAAATAGGGATGCATGGTGGGTGGTTAGCATAATTATGTATATCAATCTTCAATCTTCATGTTGTTTATGTGTGTATCATTTATAGAAAAGCGGTGGATATATTTTTGAATTTTTTTTTAAATTGGTATTTTTTTGAGAATAAAAGTGGTAAGTAGCATGTTTTGGTGGAAATTTTGAAAAAAGGTAAAACTGGTACTGACGGTACCGGTTTCAGTTACTTTACACAAACCCAATGATTGGGTGTCAGTTGTATGGTAGAGTCACAGTGAAATCGGTACTGCCAGTACCGGTTTCAGTTCAAATCACTTAACGCCAAACTTGGCATAATTAGGCCAATCCCCTATAGTCTTTATTGTAAGTTAGATTCATTAAACATTTTCGAAGAGTAGGGTGTGTACCCGGCGCATGACTTAGCTCCGGATTTGTGCAGGGTCCAGAGAGGGGCTGGATCTACACTTTGTGCAGGAGGCTTTTTCCCACGGCTAGAACTCACGACCTCAAGGTCACAAAACAGGAATCTTACCAGTTGTTCCAACTCCCGCTCTCAAACATTTTCGAAGAGTGACACAGGTAAAAATAAAAAATACTGGATGTGTCAATGAAGCACCTAACTTTGATAACATTAGAAGCTTGACTCACATACAGAGTTATACTAGGAAAATCATCTTCTAATACTATAACTTTCTTGCTCTCTATGTTCTCTAGTCTATATATATATATCAAAACAGAACAGCAAAAGACAACTCATACTCTTAAACATTAATCCTAGTTTTATGTGCTCTTTGCAGGCACAAAGTTCATGCATATCGGCGGATTAATCCGAGCTAACGAAAGAATCGATGATGGAAGAATCCATAACCCGTCTCCACAAATCAAACCCGAAGCAACAGCAGGAACCATCAGATCAGCTTTTCGCTTATCAACCCTGTGCCATATGAACACAATCAAACTTCCCACACACATGTCAATAGCAAAATAACCACCAACAAGAAATGGTACAGCCATAGCCATTGGCAAAGGAACCAACTTCCCTATTTTCTCCGGACACACGTCTCTCGAGAAGTTTGCCACCATGGCAAAACCAAAGAACAAGTAACAAAGCTGCAAGCAATGATTAGGCAATGCAGAGAAACCTTGAACACCCAAAATGGCCATGTTTCTGTACACAATAGCATAGGGAGCTTTATATTCACCATCTGGATTTCCAACATCAAATGCTTTGTAGAACAAAAAGAAAGTAAGAGGTGCCACCACACATCCAATGGTGGTTCCTATAGCTTGACTAACGAGCATTGACCGCGGTGAAGTCAAAGTCAAATGACCCGTCTTGAAATCGTGCATCAAATCAGATGATACTGAGACAATGGACTTTATCAGACCACATCCTACCAGCCCAGCAATGACACCATCATGCTTTCCTGACATAGCAGATAGCACAAAGAGCGCGACTTTACCATAATTATATGCCATGTTCATGTCTGTTAGACCAGCACCATATGCATTACAGAAGCCGAGCGATGGTGCAATGATATAAGCAACAACAACATAATACCATTTGAGCTCTGGGAACATGAGTGGGATGACAACAATGGAAACAATGGAAAATATCATGTAACCAGTAGCTGCAAGCCAAAAGGGAATGGTATCTCTTAAGAACACTTCATTTAGTTCAGAATCATCTTGCGGTTGATCATTATCATCTGGATCTGCATTAGAAAAAATCACCAGAATGTCAAAAACACGCCTCACAACAAATTTGGGAGTGCGTTTTGAAAGTAATTATTTGTCTTCAAGTCTCATATGATTAGTGTTTAGTGTGTGTAATCAGGTTTGGAGTACTGCAAGAAAATGGTTTTTAATGATCCGTTTTTAGGGTCGTTTTACGTCTAAATCCTTGCATAATCAGAATGTTTTCAAATAGCAAAGACACTTTTATGATGGAATTCAGTACGCTGATACGATTTTAAAAAGGGTTGTGCTAAACGTACCCCACCCCCTTCTCTTTTTACTTGTTGCACCCCTTCATCAGTAACAAAAAAAAAACCTTGATTTGACGTCTTCAGGGGGTACAATAAAAATTTAGGGGGAGTATGTTTAGCCGACCCATTTTAAAAAAAAGGTAGTTTTTCTTTCTACCAATTTATACACTTGTAGAATACTTACTAGTTTTAGGCATCTTCCTAGAGGTCAGATAAATTGTTCTTGCAGTCAACACTGCAATCTTTAAAAAATTGTACAGTCCATCTCCTAGGATAAGCGCGATCGATATGAAAACCTACAAATGCTTCAATTCATTACATGATTCTTGAAATAAATTCATTAATTTTGTCCGTAAAAGTTATATCAAACCTTGTAACCATTTAAACTTTTCATACTGCTTTCAGGCAAACTTGAAGGAAACCAAACACCTTTTCTATCTTCAATAAGAGGCCACATAACACCATACGAGAGCACGGCTCCTCCAAGCAAAGATAAGTTCACAAGATGTGAACATATCATTCCGGCTCCTACATAAGTCATACTAAAATCAAAATAGAACCTGCATATACACAACATCAAGATCAAATCATCAATCTTCCAATAATCTGTCATTCAAATATATTTAAAACCATAGAACTAACAACAAACGCCATCAGGATTCTGGTCTGGTGGTCAGGGAGTTTTCCCTATAAAGGGTTTTCTCCTGTGTAGTCATGGATTCGAATTCTGACAAGGGTTCCTGACTAGAGGAATTTTGCCAGTACCCTCAACAGGTCTAGGTGTTAACTGTTAAAAAAAAAGAACTAACAACAAACACGCACGAGTTCTTGAAAGCTTTCAACCCGAAGGTAGGAAAAAAGGCGAATCCACATGTTCCTGAACCAGAATAGAACCACTGAAAACAAGCCAACACGAAACTCGCTGACAAGAACTTGGTGAACCCAACAACTTGCTTTCTGCAACCAAATTTTATATCAAATTGTGTGATGAAATAAGTGTTTATGAATGTGTGAAAATGGATGATGCCTACTTGGCCATTTTGTCTCCCTTAGGAGTGTGAAACCCATTGATAAGAACTGCTGTAGCTGTTCCACTAGGATATGTTAACTTGTAGTCTATGATCATAATCTGCATGATAAGAACAAGCATCACATGGTTGGCCATGCAAGTGATCAACTTTCAAAGATAGTACACGTCCTAAAGCATAAAGTACAAACCTTTCTTAGAGGGACCAATGCCAACAACCCTACAAAACTAGTAACAAAAAGAAAACCAGTCATCCAACCTATTCCAGGTTCTTTATAACTCCCTGGGGAATTCCCTTCAACATCAACACCTGCTTCCTCATATGTCTTCTTGTTTAATCCCAATAAATATGATCCAAATCCACCTAGGTAAATTACCCATGTTTAATCACTGATAATTAATAAAAAAAAACTTGAAAAAGTAGGATGATTAACAATGTTTTCAGAACCGGACCGGACAGCAAACTGCTCCACTGGTTGAACTAGTCAGACGAGTCGAACCAGATGACGTCATAAATAATGGAAAAACTCTAAACTATTTTTATATATCTGGTTTAAAACAATGTATGGAAACTGTGAATTTGTAATTTTAATAAAATATAAACATTTAGATAACTAAAACATAGATAATAGAATAATAAATTAATTAGAAAACGAGATTTTAAAAGAAAATAATAAAATAAAATCTAGTCCAACCATGCAGTCTGGTTCACCGGACGATTCAAATGGAAACGGTCTAGGTCCGTTCTGAAAACATTGATAAGTAGTAAAGAAACCTCCAACGGCAATGCTGTAACAAGCAACAGCACACGTCTGAATGATTGTATTCTCTTGTTTCGTGAATGGCGTTGTCACAAACCCGGATTTGTGAGCCAGTTTGGTCCATGTTTTGATGAACACGAATGCCAAAAGAGCTGCAGAAACATTGAGATTTGGTACGAGACCGGTGGTGAGATTAAGCTTCATTACTATCACACTGTAAATCACACCAATTACAACACTCGCAACGAGTCCTCTGCATGTTATGCTGGTGGTCCATGGTGGTAGCCTTTTAACAACGTTGTCATTCTCGTCTCGAGTCTGCTCTATCGCATTCTCCATCGCCGTCTTAATGATGAAATCTTCAAACACTCACTTGGGGTTGAAAACCTTAAAATAGAATAAATGATATTGTTTTTGGTGCAATGGTTGTGGACATTTATAAAGATGAATTTAGCAACAAAATTCAACCATCGAAGATGATAGGTGCTGTTGTTAGTGGTGGGATTTCGACCGTTAATGGACTAATCAAAACACTTTTGTACTGCAAAGTAGTACACTCGCTATCTAGTACAGACCAAATCCAGCTTTAAACCGGTTTTTGTACTAAGATTTTATTTTGTTTTGCTTGGTATATGTTAAATGTTGTCATTTTTACTTCATGATAGTATCCAAAAATCCCTCAACTTTGAATTGATTTGTATGTAATTTCATATTTTGATTTGTTTCAAAATGGGCATTGTCTTTCCTACCTTTCATTACAATAACATGAGTTGGTCCTTTATTCCGGGTTCAAAATCGGTGCCCGGGGTGTAGAATAACATAGTCAAGTTGGGTGCTAAGATTGTGATTTCGGGGCTTCATCTCCAACAATTTTGAAAGGGCGTGGTCGGTAATGGAAATAGTATTAGATTTTGGTTGGACCCTTGGCTTTGTAATGATCCTTTGAAAGAGGTGTTTCCTAATCTCTTCAAATTAGAGGCAAAGAAAAAATGTAAAGTTGGTGATAGATTCAACACAGGTTCAGAATTTTGAAGGCAAATGGAATTGGAAAAGGGCCCCCCAAATTGGTGTGGAAGGCAACGAATGAACTGCTATTCGGAACATGTTGGTTCTGGTCCGTCTTGATCGCAAAAAGGATAATTGGGTGTGGTTGGGTTACAACTCAGGTACGTTCTCGGTTGGCACGGTTAAGGATTGCCTTTCTAGAAGTAGAGATTACAACCAAGGTAATATTATGAAATGGTGCAAATGGGTTCCTCTTAAATGTAATATTTTTGTTTGGACGGCGAAATTCGATCGTATTCCTACCCTTTTAGCATTGGCTAAAAGAAATATCCATACTGATAGCCGAATGTGTGCTCTATGTGAGGCTGAGGAGGAATCCATCGACCATCTTTTGATTTCGTGTAGAGTTGCATCGACAATGTGGCAGCATATCGGGGTGTGGTGCCACGTTCCCCTGATTTTCGCTTTTTCGGTTAGAGATTTATTGGATCTTCATTCTTTTATGCGATTGGAAAAGGTTAGTAAAAAGGTGTTTCATTATGGTGACTTGTTAGTGTCTTTGGAAAGCTATGAACGAGAAAAGATTTTCCAAGAAAGCGGCTAAGATTGAAGACATCATCCAAAATATAAAGGCTTTAGGTTTTTTATGGATTGTAAATAGATCCAAATTGAAGTCCATTAGCTGGACCAACTTGTGTAAGTTTATTTTGATGTAATTTTTTGTGTTTTTGTGTTTGGTTGACGCCCTATATTTGATGGATTGCTCTGTGAATGAAATTTGTCTAAAAAACTATTTTCTCACAAACGTAGTGGATTTGCAAAAGTACTTACGAATTTTGTCCTTTCTATAACAGACGTTAAGTTATTCAGTTAAGTCACCTCATATGTATTACACATGAAGGCATTTTAGTATTTTTCACCACTAAAGAACAATTCTTGTAAGTTATTTAGGTTTTATAAATTTAATAAGTTATTTTATTTATTAAATTTTTATTACAAATAATATTATATACATATTTTTCTAAATCACATAAAAGAAAAGAAAAGTTTCACATGGTTTAGGTGTATCCATCGAGAAGGATGAGAAAGCTGAAAAGGGTTTGATGAAGAAGACAGAGACGCATAGTAACATAAAAACAAGAAAAGAAAACACAGGTCAAGGTCAAGATCAAGATCAACTTCAGAATCACATGATGATAGGCGGAGGAAGAGAAAAAGACATAGCCGAAGGTCTAAAGGAAGTTGGTAATTGGAGTAGCAAAAAAAAAGATATTATGATCCATCACCACCGCCGGCAACACCAGCACTGCCTGCGCACCATCTCCTCCCCCTCTATCGTGGTCTCCCCCTTCTCTCGCAACCCACCACCACCACCAAAAATCACTATCTGCGAGGATATGGAATCAGATCGGACATTGCACCAAGATCCACTCTCTCAATATCCTTTCCTTTGCAGCGTGATGAACCTCCTTCGTAAAACCCAGGTAAACCTTAAAGCCCCTACAACTACCACCAATAACCTCCATCAGTAAACCCTAAAGACCCTGATTATTGTATAAACCCTAACCCGTGGAAAGCCCCGATTACCGTCTTCATCTTCACCTGAAAAATTCCATAGAAACCCTAGCCCTAAAGCAAATCAATCACCCAAAGACCCCTCTCCACAGCTGCCGTCGAATTCCATAGAAACCCTACCATGACGAGCTGACGTCTCCTGTACCCACCTGAGCCACAGCTCCGCCGTGGAGCGGCTGTCCACCTTCGTATGGCTCCTCTCTGATTTAGGGTTCTCTCACTCTAACTTCTGAAGATGGAGGGATTCTTTTAAGATTTTATATAAATATATATTAATAAAAATAAGAATTTATTAAATTTAACTAAATTACAATAATTGTCTTTTATGGTTGAAAAAGACTAAAATGCTCTAATGTGCAATGCATATTGAGTGACTTAACTGAATAATTTAATGGCTATTAGTGGAAAAGACAAAATTTGTAAATACTTTTATAAATAAAGGACAGTGAATGAAAGTCAATACTTTAAAGTATCAATTTCATAACTTTGGTAAACGTGAAAGACAAAAATTTTAATTTAGTTTTGTGAATGTTCATACCGAAGCCCCTAAATGAAATAGCTTTAAAAACAAGCCCTCGGGTGAAAAAACTTATAAAAGTGGACCTACTTATAAAAAATCGCACAAGGGTCGTTTGGTCTTTCGGCTACTGAACACCAAAGCATTTTTTTTTAAACTAGTAAATTACGCTACATGAGCTAGTATATCACAAACTTTAAATGATATTAACTAATATCACAAAACTAATGTGTTAACTTCATATTAGTTTGAGTAAACTTCGTTTTTAGCTCATGTGGTTTAGTTAAAATAACGGTTTTGGTCTATTAGTTTCAATTTAACTTTTTTTGCTCCAGTTGTATGTAATTTGTTTCAATTAAGCCCAACTCACTAACACCGTTAGTTTTTTAAGTTAAAAATAAGAGTATTTTAGTCTTTTTACTAATAAGGACTAATTGTGTCATTTTTTAAAAATTAATATAGGGACTATACATGTAAATTACTCAAACAATTAAAACCCAACCATCTTCACCCCACACAACCACCACCAACATATCCTTCCCTTCCGGCCACCACCTTCAATTTCGGCACCTCACACAACCACCACCACAACACCAATGCCACCCCCACACTCAAATTCAAGGTGACCACAATGATGAAGAATTTTAGATCTTGCAAAATTGGTAAAGAAAAAACTAGGTTTCTGCAAAATTGGCTTTCCTGCCAAAGATATAAAAATTGGTAAACAAAATAACTCAAATTCAAGATGACCACCCCCATTTCCTTTATCTATTTTGAATCTGGTTTCCTGTAAAAATGGCAAAGAAAAAGTTGAAATTGAACGATGGTACATATTCACAATCTATTTTGAAACCGGTTTCCAGCTGGCCGTATTATGATGCTACAACCAACTAACCGTAAACGGGAAGGCGATGAGGGTGGGTCTGTGGGGTAGCCGGAAAACGAGAAGGCGGCGGCTTCTTCCAGTGAAACTAACATATATGTGAGGGATTGAAGGTGGTGGTTCCCTCCCTTTGCCAATTTTGCTCCTCCACCTATAGGCGGCGGCGGCGGTGGGCCCCTCCACCTTGTGAACACCTGTTGAACCAGCCTTGTGAACATCTTCATTACGAACACCTTGCTATGCTGCCGCTCCCTCCGCTTCCGCCCCTTTCGCCGCGTTGCTTGAACTAGCCTCCTCCTCCGCCACCTTACCTGAACCAGCTGCCCCATCCGCCACCTTGCCTGAACCAACCTCCAACTCGCATGTCCCTCCCTCCGCCAGCCACCTCCTCCATCGTCCCTCTCTCTCTCTCTTTCTTTCTGCAGATCTGAGCATTTGGGTGAGAACAAGAGTTTTCTTGTTAGGGGTATGTAAATTACAAAACTAGTCCCTTGTTATTTGAGATTATTACATAAATAGTCTTTTTATGTGAAAAGTCAAAAATACCCTCCTATTTAACAAAAAAACTAACGAAGTTAGTGTCAGGGGTCTGATTAAGAGAAATGGGTAACCAAAGGGGCCAAAAAAGTCAAATTAAAACTAATGGACCAAAACCGTTATTTTGACCAAACCACATGGACCAAAAACGAAGTTTACTCTATTAGTTTAAACGTTTTCATAATCCCATCATCACATCATGTATTTGAATACTACGAGAGCAACAAATTTTTTTGTTTATTTTTTTTACGTTTTGACACCTATAAATCTTTATATATAACAAAGAAGAAATGTTGGGGCCATTTGTCATCATTTTAAGCCTCCATGGACACTTGGCAAGTTTCTAGATATGCTTTGACACTTGGCATGTTTTAAAACACATATTCGGATCCGGATATAGATGGGTAACCCGTTTCCCTTTCTATACCCGGTTTCAAATTAAACAACCCTAAACTTACCACTTCTCCACATCCGACACTTTATCTTCTCATCTTCAACCCTAAACTTCCTCCTCAACCACCGTCTGCTGCTGCCACAACCACCGTCTGCCGCAACCACCATCTGCTGCCGCCACAACCACCATCTAGTGCTGACACCCTAAACTTACCCCCTAAATCTACGCTAGCTGAAAAAAGCATCAAGATCCAAGATTGTCGGTAAGCATCTCTCTAAAATTTCATGAACATTTGCAGCCATCGATGGGATTCAGTGCAGATAATAACGAATCATAGTTGTTGGGTAGGTTCGATAACCACACAAATTCAGTGACGATGCGTGACAAAAAGCGCGATTGAGAGACGCCAGTCTATGATGGATTTAGGGGCAAAGTGTGACACCCAGCATTTCAGGTCATTATCCATATTACATAAATGCACGTTCACACTTATTTTAGTGTTGGGTTCATAATGTGTTTGTTTTCAGAGCAGACATGCCAAGTATAGTATGGTGACACATCTTTAAATGACTCATTTTGTAAATAACACTAGCAAAATGGTCATAAAGAGACAATATATAAGTTGTTATTGTAGGCTTTTATGAATTATATTGTTTTCATATTCAACCCATGTAATACATGATATTTGTAATAACTATTGTAGTTTTTTATTATCTTTTATGTATGATTTATTTAAATTGTTTGCATGTTTTATTATTATTATTTTCTTGTCCCGTGTGTCACACGTCATATAGAGTAGTTAATATATATATATTGGATGCTTTTCCTCCACAAAGCAAATGCCAAATGGAGGCATAGTTTTGGGTCGGGAACTGGACATGCATTAAAATCCAAATCCATTGCATCATGAGTTGTACCCTGAAAATACGCCTTCATCTTATGAATGCCAGCCAAGGAAATTGCACACACGCACGTGATTATCATCATGCACCATCTACCACACGCTTCACCTCATTATTTTCATCATCGCCTCGTAAAACTGTTCGTGTAGATTATTTTAGGGTAATTTTACGGAATAGTAATCAAGTTTGTCAAGTGTTTCATTTAAGTCACTCAAAGTTTTTTTGTTCCTTTAAAGTCACTCAACTTTCATCAAGTGTTACAATCCTATGTAATATTTTTATAAATGTTAGAAATTTTTAAAATTAAATGAGATAAATGAAACATATATGAATCTTATTTACTATTTAGCAATTATTTTTTTTCAATTTGACTTAAATATAACAATTTTAAAACTTGTTTATTATTTGGTGAATTTGTTTTCTTCATTATTACCTCATATTTTAAATTAATTGGAATAAATTTTTCACTTATTGGTAACTAATATTCATACATATTTCATTTGCCTCATTCAATTTTTAAATTGCATAGGATTGAAACACTTGGTGAAAGTTGAGTGACTTTAAAGGGACAAAAAAACTTTGAGTGACTTAAATAGAACACTTGACAAACTTGGTTACTATTTGGTGAAGTTTTCCCATTTTAAAACAAACTTTCATCGTTTTTTTTAATATATAAATACTTAATGGTACATTTATATATTCACTCAGGCTAAAATCCTTTATTACATATTTTCTTAAGTTAAAAAGTTAATTAAATATTTTTTCTTTTCAAAACATATACAAAAGGAGAATATGTAATTGATTTTAAAGGTTGGATAAATATGTAATTAATAGCCTTAGTAAGAGAAAATATGTAAAAATCTCATTAAATATATTTAATAGGTTGTGTTAAAGACACTTGTTTATTTTTATACTAGGTTAAAATCCTGTGTATTACACGGGTCGATAAAATATAATATTATTTATTTAGTAATAAAAAATTTATATTTTAAAAAACTCATGTATTACACGGACTGATAAAATATAACGCTATATACTTGGTAATAAAACGTTTATATCTTTAAAACCCTGTATATTACACGGTTTGAATACATTAACTTCTATTTAATATAATTTGACTTACATCACTATTTAGTTAGAAAAAAGAGTTACATAATTAATTTTAAAAAAATTTAAAATAAGAGATAATTTAAAATAAATGTGTTTTATTAGTATAATTAATATTTTTATTTAAATATAAATTATTATTAAAAAAAGATAGGTGTATTTAATAACAGAAAGAGGTGGAAAAAAAAGTGTGAGATTTAATGTGAGAGTGACAAGTGACAAAAAATTTAGTTTTTTTTATTAGAATAAGGATCATTTTGAGAGCATTCACAGCAACATCTTCATCTTCATCTTTATAATTTAAATAACTATTATATATATATATATATATATATATATATATATTTTAAATTATCTTTAAATTGGTTTAACCTCCCACATCTTGTCACACCCCAACCGACGGCGGATTATACGTCGGGGCGGACGCGGTTGTTCAATAGCACAAGGTTGACTATTAAAGTTTCAATATTTCATTAATAATAGATTCAAAGGTTCAATACAAAGGAAATAATAAGTATACAACATTTATTTAATAAGTAGTCTAGGTCCAAAGCGTCCTATGTGATCACAAACAAGTCTCATAATGTAGAACCTGAAACATGTGAAAGAATCTGTCAACTACAAAATAGTTGGTGAGATACAAAGGTTTTGACACAGTTTAACAAGTATTTGAAAAGAATTACAATTCACTATGATATATGCATTCTATAATGTAAGTATGAGAAACAAGTATCTTAAACATTGTGCACTTCAACCCTCCAACCAAGTTTAGGCATAACTCGCAGGTTACCCTTATAAGTCTCAAGTTTAAAGTTTAATTCAGTAACAATCACCAAGGGCTCCCCCCCGAAGGGGTCAATCAATCAAGGTGGATTGGTCAAATGCAATATATCTATCATTGTTACTATAGGCTTGATCAAAGTTAATGAATGTGCTAGTTTTAAGTTTAATCTAAGCATACAAGTCTCAAGTTTAACATAAGAATAAGCATCTAGTCATAGTTGTACAAGAATTGTATAAGTTTAAAGTTTTGAACATGTTTCACCCCAAAAGTATAGAAAGGAAAAAGGGGCTAAGTATACTCACTTGGATTAGACGAAGAGTATCCGACGAGAGTAAGTTTGCAAGACTTTGAGGGAGAATATCCTCACAATGAGCCTAAGGATATAAGTCTAAAGGCTCAGTTTGTTTCTACAAGACTAAGGCAAAGAATCTAGGATTTCAAGATTCGACTAGGATTGTCTAGGGTTCCATATGAGAGAAAGGGATTGATGGTGTTTAAGAAAATCAAAGTTTCAAATAAAGGTTTTGAATGAATGACACAAGACTTGTATATCAAGGTTTAAATAAGTTTATAGTTTTAAAATGATTATTCAAAAAGTTTTTACACTATAATTTGCATGTGTTATGTGATAACCATAAGAATAGTTTTCTAAGTATTCGTAAATGAAGTTGGAGTAATTGTTAAACGAAAGACTAAATAATTATTTAGAGTATGGATAATTATTAAAGGTTACTAATAATTATTGTAAGGATTAACAATTAACATTTAAAGGATAAATAAAATATTAATAGAAATTATTTAAAGCGTGAATAATTGTTAAGGATAATTATTTTATTTATAAATCATTTAAGATTTATTAATGTACTTAAGTGTTAAGTATTTATTTTATAATTTGACTTGTAAATAAATAATGTTTTTAAGTTTAAATAATTGTCAAGTTTTCATAAGTTTATAAAAATAGAATTTCTTTTATGCCTTTAAATTATAAGTTTATAAATTATAAATTTTCTTAGGTATTAAAACAAAGTTTGTAATGTTTAAAGTTTCTATTTAATAAAGTTTATAAGTTTATAAATTTTTTTTTTAGGAAAATAAACAAATAGTTTTATGTTGATATAAATTTTACAAGTGTACAAAATTTATATATGTTTAAAAGTTTATGAGTTTTTGTTTTCAAATTATTATATAAATTTTATAATAATATATATAAAAATTGATGAATGAGTTTAAAAATAAGCAAGCTATATTCATTTATTCTAGCAATAATAACAAGTTAGATTCTTTTCTGATTTAAAAAAAAATCATCTTGTTGGAAGGATAAATCGTCATAGAGTTTAAAAGCATTTTTCTAATTTTTAAGAACTTAACACTATTTTTACAAATTAATTACCTAAGTTTAAATTAATTTAATAAAATTCTGGAACATAAAAGTAGGGTAAAATACAGTTTTGAGTTTATATAAATTTAATATGATTTATAAGGTTTATTTGAAGCTTAAAGCTGTATTAAAAACAAATAAAATGTACAACCTGGGGCTAGCCGGATTCGAACTCGGCTCTGCCCCGGGTCTCCAACTCGCACACATGATTAACCATACCGACTACGGGCCTTGTTGGTTTAAAACACGGAAAATTAATTTAATGAACATTACTTCCAAACGCCCCCAAATTCTCAAGAACCCTAGAATAGATTTCTGTCAAATACATGCCGATTCGCCCTCTGTTAATGAAATTAAACAGAGGACTTTCGATCTTTAGGGTGTAATGATCCTGTTAGACACAAGAATTACCTGAAATGGTGTCATAATGAAGGAGATCGGGTCCTGACTTGGAGTCGGCTGCCGTGAAGATGAATCGAGTGCGGGTATGAATCGATGGAGATTGGAGTATGAGTAGTTTGGTAGTGATGTCGCTAATGGGTTCCAACCGGTTTTTATAGTCGATTTCGACATTTAATGGTTGGTTAGGTGGGAAAGTTTTGGGAGTAAATGCCGGATTCAAACTCGAACCCACGCCGTGTTAACGTTGAAATCGATTGTCGGGATACCTCGGGTTAGGGTCGCATGCCTGAGGCGAGGCCCGAGGTGCATTCAATTTTGCCGGCGACGCGATTTCGCATGAAAAGGACAAGGACCGGGAGTTACGGGTTTCGAACATGGGACCGGTTCTGAGGATTGGAAGTTCGGCCGAATTACACTTTAGTCCCTAAAGTTTCTGGTTCTTTTCATTTTATGTTAAACTTAAAGTTTAAGCTTTAAATAAGTTTTCAAAATGACCTCTTTAGCCCCTGGACTTTTATAGAAGATAATTATGTTTTACTCCCTTATAAAACCAAATAAGTTTTATAACTTTTATTTATTATAATTTTCCAAGATTGATAAAAAGGAAAAATGTAATTTTATTAATCACATTATTTATATAACATTACAAACTCGTAACGTTTTAAGAATTTTAATAATCTTTCATCTATAAAACACACACATATATATATATATATATATATATATATGTGTGTGTGTGTGTGTGTGTACAAGTAAAATTGTTTTTTCTTGAATCCATATTAAATAAATTTAATATTTATTGTTCAAAAAAATAGTTTTAATAAGAATTTAAGTTTTTAACGTGTAGAAGTTTAGGAAAAGTTACGTCGTAAAAATCCCGGATATTACACATCTCATTTTATTATTTTGTTCACTTTTACTAACATTCACAAAAAATATAGAGATTAATGAAAATGGATTTATAAATCTAAAAAATCTCTATTTACTAACCTCTAAAATTTAAAAATTGAAATAGGGATAGATCAAGATCCTGATAGAGGTGTAAAATAATAAAAAAATATTTAAATTATAGAGATGGAGATAGAGACTTTGTTGTGAATGCTATCAGCTTCTTTATCTTCATCTCTATAATTTAACTAAATATCACATTTTTCTCAAATTTATCTTTAAGTTTGTTTTAATCTCCACATCTCATTCTCTATCTCTATCATTATCTCACTCACAAACACTTACTATATTATTTTTTCTCTTTCTTAAACACTCACAAAAAATATAGAATTTGATTAAAATAATATTCTATATTTAAAAAATCTCTATTTACTAAACTATAAAATTTAAAAAATAGAGATAATGATGCACATAAAGATGCTGATATAAATATGAGAAAACTCTAAATAATAGAGATAAAGATTAACATAAAGATGCTGATATAAATGCTCTTACCATAATATTATTTTTTTTAGAATTAAAAGATTTGTTAAATTTTAACCACTTTGTATATATTTTGTTCAACCTAATTGATGCTTTTGTATTTTAGCTAAAATAATATTAATTTACATTTAATTCTTTGAAATCGTCAAGGGCAAAAAGTAAAAGCTTTAAACAAAAAAAAAAAATAACAATTGACAAAATTTATTAATTTGAATTAGTCAGTATTCATTATTCCAACTATACATGTCTTTCTTGACTCCTTAAACTTTTCACCATTCTTGTTCCGGCTCTAACTAACCCCCCCAAACATAATCATGTCTACTTTATAACCACCATTCTTTATCCTTCATGTGAATTTAGCCTTCATCATGATTTTTATCATCCTACTTTTCTTCTTAACCACACTGGTTAGTTTCTGGTTAGTTCCACGAGTCCTATCCCGAACCTCCATCGGCCACTTCCTACAAAACCGATGGCGGTTCATCGAGGAGTGTTTTCACACACACCAGTTGTACAAAATCCCCAAATTCAATCAACATATGCAACAGAATCAACTCTTTCACAAAATTGTTAAATATCTCAACGCCTTACCTTCCGCCGGCGATATGGATTCGGTTAATCTGTTTTCTGGTGACAGTAACCCTAACGAGATTACTCTCGTCATCAACGGCGACCAGGTCTTCCCTGACGTGTTTCTCGGATCCAGAGTTTACTGGAAGTTAGATAAGGATTGTTTCGTGTTGAAGATGCGACGGAAGGAGAAACGCCGGATTTTGAGTTCGTATCTTCAACATGTTTGTAAAATCGCCGATGAGAAGAGTAAGGAGCTCCAGCTGTTCATTCACGCCGAGAACGAATTGGAGAACGGACGGTGGATTTCGACTCCGTTTAAACATCCGGCGACGATCGACACGGCGATTATAGATTCCGATCTGAAAAACAAGGTCAAATCCGATTTGGAATCGTTTTTGAAATCCAAACCGTATTATCACCGTCTCGGTCGTGTCTGGAAACGAAGCTATCTACTCCACGGTCCTTCCGGCACCGGCAAGTCGAGCTTCATCGCCGGAATGGCGAAGTTTCTCTGTTACGACGTGTACGACGTCGATTTGTCGAAAATCACCGGCGACTCCGATTTAAAACTGCTATTGTTACAGACGACGTGCAAGTCGATGATTGTGGTTGAAGATTTGGATCGGTATCTTGTTGAGAAATCAAAAACCGTAAGTTTATCCGGAATTTTAAATTTCATGGACGGGATCGTCTCCTGCTGCGGTGAAGAACGCGTGATGGTTTTCACAGTCAGCAACAAAGATCATGTTGATCCAACGGTTCTGAGAGCGGGTAGAATTGACTTCCACCTGCACTTCCCGTTATGTGACTTCACCTCATTTAAGTATCTAGCCAATAGTCATTTAGGGATCAAGGAACACAAATTGTTCCCACAAGTTGAAGAAATGTTTCAAACCGGTGCGAGCTTGAGCCCGGCTGAGATTGGTGAGATCATGATTTCGAACCGGGGTTCACCCACACGAGCTCTTAAAACGGTTATTAATGCGTTGCAAACAAACAGTGGGAAAACCGGGGTGGGTCATAAACCGGGACATGAGCAGTCAGGGTTACCGAGGGTGCCGCGGAATCTGAGTCATAGCGGGTCCATTGATGGATTGGTTGATCTGCCGTCGAAATTGATGCATAACGGGTCAGGTAGAACCGTGGAGGATCCGAGTGATAATTCGGGGACATTTTGGATGGAGAATTTTCATACGGGAAAGGAACTGAAAAACTTGTACGGGTTACTGAAAAACAGAAGTCGTAGAAGGGAAGGATCGGTTGATTTGGATGGTGACCGTACGATCAACAATGGAATGTAATTTAATTTTTGTTTTATTTTTATTTATATTTTTTTGTTATTTTTTTATTATATTTGTTTACGTGTTATATATAAAGATAAAGGGGCTAACGTTGTTCAAACGAGCGAGGAGGTGGTAATAAAACGAGTTGAGTTTAGCTTGACTCGTAATCTTCAACCCGAGCTTGAAGTTAGGCTGCTCGTATATGATGAGCTAGAGCTAGGTTCTTTATTATCAATTTCGATAACTTTATATTTTTTTACACAAATCTTAAATAGTATGTTAATAATAATCTCACATTACAAGTCTTGAAAGATACAATATTAAATTAGAAGTTTTAAAAAGAACAGGATGAAAATTTATGTGAACGAGTTTGGAGTATGTTTACATAAGCCAAGTCATTAAAGTGTTTATAGTTTAGTAGTATCAAGGTGTGTGTATATATTGTATATATAGTGTATTTCTCTATAAATGGTAGAGGGTTTTAGTTAGTCCCATTATAGATAAAGATATAGATTTAAGGCAGAATTAATGAATGTGTGAGTTAACTGTTCTGAAACAAAAGAGCCATATATTATAAGTCGTTTGTATCCATAACATAATGGTTTAGTGTGTTTATCAATATAAAAGTGATATAGATTCAAATTCTTACGGGTTTAACTTGTTAAAAAAAGTAAGTCGCTCGTGTTAGGAACTTGTAGGAGTTGGTTACAAATGAAATATAAGGTAGATACAATGTAAAAAAGCAAGCAAGGTGCCAACGAAAACTTGTTGAGATCTGTATTGATTGGTATTAATTACAACTAGTGATTAAAATGTTGAAAAGTTTGACAAATGGACAGCAATAAATGAGTCCGACAATGTAGAAAACATTATTGCTCCTGCTACATTGATTTATTGAAAGTTCAAACCAAACTCGCTTGATGTGAATGAAGGCTGCCGAATTAGTTGATATGAATTTAAGATTTATGTAAAATGCTTGGTACATCAATGGTTCTTGTTGCCTAATTTTAGTGGAGGTTTTTGAAAATTTTTTTTATGGATATCAAAATTTTCGGTGTTTAAATATTGTTTATTTTTTAAACAACAAAGTCCCGGACACCCGTGATCACCCTGTCAAACAGATCATCCTTCTGTCCGAAAAACAGAAGTGTGGTGGCTCGGTTCCACACCACCTAGAGGAAACCCACAACTAGAATAACCATCTGGCTCAACATGAAACATTTTATCCCAAAAGAGACTCGAACCCCATGTCCTTCAAATATTTTCGTCAGGTCGGGTCATTCAATTTTTTTACTTGATTGAGTTGGGTCATCAAACTTTTTTCACATTATTGAGTTAGGTCACCGAAATATTTTGAGTTGAAATTTATTTGTAGGGTTGAATTTCGTTCATTTAAGTCTTCGTATTTGTTCGGTTAAAGTTAAACGGACAAACCTCGTTCGGTTCGTTTACAGGCCTAGGTGAGAGTTTTAGAAGGTTGGTTAATTGTCTAGAAATGAATAGATGAGCTTAGACTAATGTAACATCTGCCCCAAAAATGTTCGAGATTTAACAAAAGGTAAAACCCTAGAGACTATAACTGTAATCATACTTAAGTTCAGGGTCTAAAATGAAAAAATTAGGGATTTAAGACCTTAGCGGACCGCTAAGGTTAAGCCTAACGGTCCCTAAACAAGCAAAGTTGGGTGGCGGACCGCCATTACCTAAGTAACGGTCCGCTACGTAGGGACTAAGCAATGAACCCGGTGAAGCCACGTGTATAGTGACTAATGGTCATATAGTCTGACACGTGTACTCGTGGCGGACCGCCACGCCACGTGGTAACGGTCTGCCAGCCGCAAAATAATCAGAATTCGCCACGCGTAAGGTTGGCGGACCGCTACGCCCCTGGGTAACGGTCCACTAGCCGCAAACCCATATTCGGTCCAATCAGTGAATGACATTTAGGGCTGATGCCATCCAAGGCGGTGGCGGACCGCCACGCGTTGTGTAGCGGTCCGCTACGGGTCAGTTATTCAGCCTATAAATAGCCATTCGATTTCTACAGTTTTTCTCACCCCAAATTCGAAACCAACGTTCAAAACTTGTTCCAGAACATCCTTAGCCGGTTCCCGACGATCCTAGTTCGATTCCCGGTCCTCGTAGTGCTTGAATTAAGAAGAAACGCTCGTAAAAAGGTCGGAACGCTAGAGAAATCAGGTTAAGAAGCTAGAAGCTAAGCTTTGAACTTTAGAGGTTCATTCCTACAAACAAGGTGAATACTTTATCTCTCTCAAAACTTGTGTCAAATATTTTATTTGCGAAAATGGCCAAATAAAGATTAACGAAATAATGCTCAACGTTCTTCTACGAACAAAGCATTCATGTCATAGGTATACGTAAAACTTGCAAGGGATACACGGGTCTCGGGTGAAATTCCCGGATTGTGGCTGGTGCTTATTTTATAATAAATGAAGGACGTAGAGTTCTCGTTATTATAAGCTATGACGCAAGTGTATACAGTGGTGCACACGGTCAGAACATGGGTCCGCTGAATGTGTAGATTGAACAGGAAGTTGAGATTATCAATTTAATACTTATTTGTGCCAAAATGATTTTATGTCAAGATATTGTATTCACCAGCGTTCGCGCTGACGTTTTATTTTTCAAATGTTTTCCAGGTAACGATTAAAATATGATGAGAGGTGTTTACGGGCAGACATAAGATCTGACACAGGAAAAAGGATGGAATGCACGTAGGATTCTCAGGCCTCGTGTAAAGGGAAATCCTAAAGAAAGGAGATTGCACCAGGGAACTGATCAATCCTGTGTTGGAACTATTTCTAGTGGCTCATCATGTATTTGATTTCAAATTTGTTTTGTAATCAAATGAGAAGGGTATTGAAACCCTATGTTTATAAAGTAAATACAAGGCTTTTGTTTTTCAACTGAGTTTTGGTATTTACAAATACAACCCTTGGGGTTTAAAGAATGATGAAACGATCCTTTGAAAAAGACTTCCGCTGTATTTTATAAAACTCTGAAATCAAGTAACCAAGTGATACTAATCGGGCTCACACACGTCCAGGGGGTGCCTGGGCGCGGGGTGTGACAGGTTGGTATCAAAGCCACATGTTTTAGCGAATTAGATACTTGGATCTAGTATCTAAGCTTCAACCATGAATGTTTTAAGAAAAATAAGCTTTAACTATAATGCTTTTAAGATAAGAAAACAAGGTGACCTTCTGACCGGTATGTAGTTATCTGACAAACGAAAGTGTTCTGTCTAAGGAAAGAGCGGTGTATAAATCTATTCTAGACCCGTCGCTCTTACCAGGGAACATGACTGTTGGAGGTACTACTCTTGAAAGATAACCATCCTTGTAGAACATTAGTTAAATATTAAGATACTAGCTTTAGTATCTAAGTCTTACAAGTAAAAAAAATACTAATATGATAAGATTGCAGATGCCTGGAGGAAATACTATTCCATATTACGATCCTAATCGTCCTATTAAGCAAGAATCCCCGGAATATCATCTCACATCAGAATCCTATCTTTTCGCACTACTATAATGAGTATCCATTTTCCGTACTCCCTAACTCTCCTGAATATCACCCACAATCCCAAAAATCTTTCGACCAATGGATGGATGCTGGATCAGATTTTAGCAACTGGAATACTGTTGCTCAGTCCGTGCAATCCAGTCAGATTCAGTTATCTGAAGAAGATCCTTCTGAAGATCCCCAATACCAATCTGCTTCTGAAAACCCTAATGACTATCTTTTCAATAACCCTATCTCAAACAGTTCTGATTATCAATCCTATAACTCTGGATCCTGGTCACATATGATCCCTATGTTGATCCTTACCAAGCTTATTTCCAATCACCACCAGAATGTCATCATGCTTATAATGATATGTTGATGGGTATTCGTGATCCTCCTCCTAAATATGGTTATAAGTATACTATGTCGTCTTCCCATCTTGAATGTTTAGATCGTTCGTTAAGCCAAACGGATGAGATAAACAAAAAGAGAATTATGGATAAGAAAAGAACCTAGTTTTATGGGAAGCAAGTATACGAGTATGGAAAGGATATGAAGACCTTGGGGGAAAGAACTGATGAAGGATTAAGACTTTCTTGTATTTTACTTTATATTGTAATATATTTTGTGATAATAAAAGTATCTTTTGTTTTTGTATTTTCAGAATCGTTGGAAAGGGCAAAGGTCCTAGTTTTCTTCGAAAATTCGCTCATGCTAATTACTTTGACCGTAAGACGAATTAAACAACTATAGAACTTAATGAGGAAACTGAAAGTTCTACTTTCAGAAGCCTCGAAAATATAAGAACCCTAGTGTTCCCTATAATCCTTCTATAAGTTTTCATTCTGCTCCAACTGTCGGAAGCTATAATATTACTCATGTTTATCCGCAAAATTTTCATGAGAGATATGCCAATATTCCTTATGAAAGTAAATATGATCCTAAAGAAGAAGAGCACGCTGATTCCAATATACCTTACATTTCGTATTATGAAACTATTCCTGTTCCTGCTCCGCATAGAAATGAGAATGCGCCAGGAAATGAGAGGGAGCAAATGCTGTTAAACCGAATAGCCGAAATGGAAAGAGAAAAGGCTGAATTTGAAGCTCGAAATACTCTACTAGTTCAGGCTCTTGAAGACAAGAACTTTAGAAATTTCTGAATATGTTTCATATGAATTATCTTTGTAAAATATCCTATTAATAAAAAGTTGTGTTTTACATCAATTCATGATCTTTTGATAGTATGTCGAAACAAACTGGACCATCTCAAAACACGAGGGGAAAAAAGGAAGCAAGCAAAAAACGCTGCAGAAAATAATAATTCTCGTGTTGAACTTCAAAAGATGATAACCGAAGGAATCAATGATTCTCTTCCGATGATCTTTACGGAGCTAGAAAAAAGACAAGCAGATAAAATATCTGTTCAACCTCCAGTTCCTCAATCTGTTCATTGTCGTCAAACTCGAACAGTGACCCAATCGAAACCTATTACTCTTGAACCAAAGGGTTCTGTTTTTCATAAATCCAAGAAGACCGAAAGAGAAGAATATTACCATAACTCTTCCGAAGACGAGAGTATGGGTAATAATTATGGTCACGTAGCAAAGAAGAAAAAGGTAGTAGGTTGTACTTATAAGATGTTCCAGGATTGTAAGCCATACAATTTTGCTGGAAAAGAAGGAGGAATTGCCACATTAAGGTGGATTGAGAAGACTGAGTCAGTTTTGGCTATCAACAAGTGTGCTGAGGAGGATAAGGTTTTATATGCCTCTAATTTATTCAAAGATCAAGCTTTAGAGTGGTGGAACAACATCATTGATGCCAAAGGCAGAGAAACAGCCAATGCGATGGGTTGGAACGCCTTTAGGACGAGAGTAGAGAAGAAGTATGTTCCCCAGAATGAAAGGGAACAAATCGAAGGAAAATTTCTGAGTTTAAGGATGATCGGAACCAATCATCAGGAGTATGCAACCAAACTCCTAGAATATGCTAGAATAGTTCTGCATCTAGCTACTCCGGAATCAAACCTGATCAAGCGTTAAACTTGGGGTTTAATTGGTGAGATCCGCGACATGGTAAAAGTCGCAAATTTTGAAAATCTTGATGATGCCATGGATCTGGGGGCATCATTAACCACCAGCCTGATAAGAAATCATGAAGAAGGAAAGAAGAAAAAGGAAGCTACTAGGAAAGGCCCAAGTGGAATCATGAAGTCATCCTTTGTTCCTCAGAATAACAATTCTTCTATTCCTGAATGTCCAAGGTGCAGGCGGAGGCATTTGTGACAATGTCGTGCTGGAATTTTCTGTAACTATTGCAAAATGTCCGAACACAAAACAGAGGATTGCTTCAAGAAGAAGTCAATCACTTGTTATGGTTGTGGTGACGCAGGCCACATCAAAATCAATTGTCCGAAGCAGAAGAAGACAAATGGGACAGGTCCCAAACCTGCAGATGGAGTGAAGAAGAATGCACGAGCATTCGTTCTTAACACTCACGAAACAGCAGGTATGCCCGATGTTATTACGGGTACATTTCTTGTAAATAATATTTATGCTCGAGTTTTATTTGACTCTGGTGCAAACCAAAGTTTTATAGATCATAGATTCTATAGACTGTTAAATAAAACTCTAGCTAAATTAGACAAGAAATACGTGGTAGAGACTGCCAACGGTGACCTCGTCCAAATTTCTGAAATCCTTGGCGATTGCCATATCACATTATCAGGACATGTTCTACCTGCAAAATTGTTACCAATGACTTTGGCAGGTTTTGACATTGTCTTATGAATGGATTGGTTAGCCTCTAACCAAGCCCGTATCCTAAGTGATAAAAAGGCAATAGAACTTCGTTCACCAAAAGGGGACATTCTTACGATCAATGGCGATAAATTATCCAACTCTGTTGGAATAATTTATATGTTGAAAGCCACAAAATACATAAGAAAAGGATGCTTAGCATACCTTGTTTCCGTAACTACCGACACCAAGGCAAAAGTTGAAGATGTGCCGATTGTGGCTGAATTTCCTGATGTTTTCCCTGATGAACTGCCTGGAATTCCACCTGAGAGAGAAGCGGAGTTCAGAATTAATCTGGTACCCGGTATAACACCTATTGCTAAAGCCCCGTACAGATTAGCCCCAAATGAAATGGCATAATTGAAGAAGCAATTAGATGAATTACTAGAAAAATGATTTATAAGACCAAGCTCGTCACCTTGGGGAGCTCCAGTTCTATTCGTTAAGAAGAAGGATGGATCGATGCGTATGTGTATCGATTATCGTGAACTTAATAAAGTTACGATAAAGAATAGTTATCCACTCCCTCGCATTGATGATCTTTTCGATCAACTCCAAGAAGCTCGTTGCTTTTCTAAAATTGATCTTCGTTCCGGTTACCACCAATTGAAAATACAGGAAGAATACATTTCTAAAACTGCTTTCAGAACTCGATATGGTCATTATGAGTTCACGGTAATGTCGTTTGTATTTACTAATGCACCGGCAACATTCATGGATATGATGAATCGAGTCTGTAAACCTTACATAGACAAATTCGTTATTGTATTCATTGATGATATTCTTATCTATTCCAAAAGTAAGGAAGATCATGTCGATCACTTGAAAATCTTACTTGAAATTCTGAGAACAGAGAAACTATACGCTAAGTTCTCGAAATGTGAATTCTGGCTATCAGAAGTTCAATTCCTTGGTCATGTAATCAATGTCAATGGTATTCAAGTTGACCCTATCAAAATTGAAGCCATATCAAAATGGGAAATCCCGAAGTCACCAACTGAAATCCGAAGTTTTCTCGGTTTAACTGGTTACTATCGAAGATTTATTCAAGATTTTTCTCGAATCGCAGTACCATTAACTTCTCTGACCCGTAAGTCAGCTAAGTATGAATGGGTCCTAAACAATCTGAAGCTTTCAAAACTCTAAAACAGAAATTGACTCAAGCACCCATACTGGCTTTGCCAGATGGAAATGTAGGCTTTTCAGTTTACTATGATGCTTCGCAAACCGGCTGTGGTTGTGTGTTAATGCAAGGAAGCAAAGTCATTATTTATGCTTCTCGGCAATTAAAAACTCATGAAAAGAATTATACGACTCATGATTTAGAGTTGGGCGCCATAATCTTCGCTTTGAAATTATGGAGGCACTATCTTTATGGAGTTAAATTCACTATATTCACTGATCATAAAAGCCTGAAGTATATATTCAGTAAAAAAGAACTGAATATGAGGCAAAGACGTTGGATGGAAGTCCTGAATGATTATGACTGTGAAATCTGTTATCATGAAGGAAATGCCAATGTCATAGCTGATGCTCTAAGCAGAAAGGAACATGAGAAACCGAAATGAGTTCATGCTTTAAGACTCGATCTCCAAATCGATCGTATTACTCGTATTAAGGAATCTCAGAAACTTGCTTTGCAAGAACCCAACCTTGAGAAAGAAGGATTGGGAGGCATGATTGATTAGTTGGTCCAAGGAGATGATGAAATTCTTAGAAAGAATAAGAGAATCTGGGTTCCTATCTATAGAAATACTCGTGAAGAAATTATTAAGGAAGCTCATCAATCCAAATATACAATGCATCCTGGAAGCGATAAGATGTACAAAAACTTAAAAGCCAATTACTGGTGGATAGGAATGAAGAAACATATCGCTATCTATGTTGCAAAATGTTTAACCTGTTCTCAAGTAAAAGTTGAACATCAGAAACCTTCTGGATTATTACAGCAACTTGAAATTCCAGTCTAGAAATGGGAAATGATAACCATGGACTTTATCACGAAACTTCCCCGAACAAGTTGAGGGAATGATGCAATCTGGGTTATCATTGATAGACTTACCAAGTCTGCTCATTTTCTTCCTATGAAAGAAACATACAACATGGATAAGTTGAACATACAACATGGATAAGTTGACACAATTATACGTTAATAAAATCGCACGGTGTGCCCTTATCTATCGTGTCAAATAGAGATGGTAGATTTACTTCTCGATTCTGGCAAAGTTTCTAGAAAGCTCTGGGTACTAAATTGAATCTTAGAACTGCCTACCATCCTCAGACGGACGGGCAGAGGGAAAGAACAATTCAAACTTTTGAAGATATGTTAAGAGCATGTGTCATCGATTTGGGAGGAAATTGGGATGACCACCTACCTCTAATAGAATTCTCCTACATTAATAACTATCATACAAGTATACAGGCCGCTCATTTTGAAGCCTTATACGGTCGCAAGTGTCGAACTCCAATCTGTTGGTCCGAAATAGGAGAAAACCCGTTGTCTGGACCTGAAATAGTCCTGGAAACAACTGAGAAAGTTATCCAAATAAAGGATAAGTTAAAAGCAGCCCGTGATCGTCAAAAGAGTTATGCTGATAAGAGACGAAAGCCGTTAGAATTCAACGTCGGTGACAACGTTCTGTTAAAAGTTTCACCCTCGAAAGGCGTTGTAAGATTTGGAAAGAAAGGGAAATTAAGTCCTAGATTCGTAGGACCATTTAAAATTCTGAAAAGAGTTGGGCCTGTGGCTTATCAACTCGAGCTGTCAGATACAATGAATGAAGTACACGATGTATTCCATGTGTCAAATCTGTGAGTGTTTGGTAGATGAATCTTTAGCAATGCCCCTACAAGATGTAGAGGTAGATGAGAAATTAAGATTTATGGAACAACCTTTGCAAATTGAGGACAGGCGGGAAAAAAGATTGAAAAGAAAGAAATTGATTATTGTGAAAGTAAAATGGAACTCCAGACGTGGACCTGAGTACACGTGGGAACTGGAGTCTGAAATGAGAAACAAATATCCACACCTGTTTGAGTAAACTCGAGGACGAGTTTCAAACAAGGTGGGGAGGATGTAACACCTGCCCCAAAAATGTCCGAGATTTGACAAAAGGTAAAACCCTAAGGACTATAAGTGTAATCATACTTAATTTTAGGGTTTAAAATGAAAAATTAGGGATTTAAGACCTTAGCGGACCGCTAAGGTTAAGCCTAACGGTCCGCTAAACAAGCAAAGATGGGTGGCGGACCGCCATTACCTAAGTAACGGTCTGCTACGTAGGGACTAAGCAATGAACCCGGTGAAGCCACGTGTATAGTGACTAATGGTCATATAGTCTGACACGTGTACTCATGGCGGACCGCCACGCCATGTGGTAACGGTCCGCCAGCCGCAAAATAATCAAAACTCGCCACGCGTAAGAGTGGCGGACCGCTACGTCCCTGGGTAACGGTCTGCTAGCAGCAAACCCATATTCGGTCCAATCAGTGAATGACATTTAGGGCTGACGTCATCCAAGGCGGTGGCGGACCGCCACGCCCTGTGTAGCGGTCCGCTACGGGTCAGTTATTCAGCCTATAAATAGACATTCTATTTCAACAGTTTTTCTCATCCCAAATTCGAAAACCAACGTTCAAAACTTGTTCCAGAACATCCTTAGCCAGTTCCCGGCGATCCTAGTTCGATTTCCGTACCTCGTAGTGCTCGGTTTAATAATAAACGCTCGTAGAAAGGTCAAAAAATCAAGTTAAGAAGCTAGAAGCTAAGCTTTGAACTTTAGAGGCCCATTCCTACAAACAAGGTGAATACTTTATCTCTCTCAAAACTTGTGTCAAATATTTTATTTGCGAAAATGGTCAAATAAAGATTAACGAAATAATGCTCAACGTTCTTCTACGAACAAAACATTCAGGCCATAGGTATACGTAAAACTTGCAAGGGATACACGGGTCTCGGGTGAAATTCCCGGATTATGGCTGGTGCTTATTTTATAATAAATGAAGGACGTAGAGTTCTCGTTATTATAAGCTATGACACCAGTATATACAGTGGTGCACACGGTCAGAACATGGGTCTGCTGAATGTGTAGATTGTACAGGAAGTTGAGATTATCAACTTAATACTTATTTGTGCCAAAATGATTTTATGTCAAGATATTGTATTCACCAGCGTTCGCGCTGACGTTTTATTTTCCAAATGTTTTCCAGGTAACTATTAAAATATGATGACAGGTGTTTACAGGCAGACATAAGATCTGACCCAGGAAAAAAGATGGAATGCACGTAGGATTCTCAGGCCTCGTGTAAAGGAAAATCCTAAAGAAAGGAGATATGACGAGGGAACTGATCAACCCTGTGTTGGAACTATTTCTAGTGGCTCATCATGTATTTGATTTCAAACTTGTTTTGTAATCAAATGAGAAGGGTATTGAAACCCTATGTTTATAAAGTAAATACAAGGCTTTTGTTTTTCAACTGAGTTTTGGTATTTACAAATACAACCCTTGGGGCTTAAAGAATGATGAAACGATCATTTGAAAAAGACTTCCGTTGTATTTTATAAAACTCTGAAATCAAGTAATTAAGTGATACCAATCGGGCTCACACACGTCCAGGGGGTGCCTAGGAAGGGGTGTGACAACTAAATGGTTAGTGTCCTAGTGAACTTAATTATTTATAAGGATTAGGGTGAAAGGGGTAGGATACCCGGGTGATAGGGGGGTTGGCCGAGTAGACCGGGGTACACCGCCCCTTTCAAACCGAGTTGGCCGAGTAGGGTGAATTGAGTTGTGGGTTCGAGTAAATTTACTTGGACATGGGGGAGAGAAAGAGAGCTATGGTACAATTTTTAAAGTCAAAAGTACCATCAACTTTCTAATTTAATTTTGGTGAGTAAAATGAGTTAAATGGGTAGGGTGTTTCCAATGAAATCTGAGTAAATGAGTAAAATGAGTAGTTTTGAGGTGATAAAATTTTATTGGACAGTTTTGGTGAGTAAATGGGTTGGGTTCCCCCTTCATCCTTAATGGTTTATAATAGGTTTATGTTTGTTAATTAGTTTATAACAATAAATAAGTTTATATTTGTAAATTTTTAAACTAATCTTTTTATGTGTCGTTCCGATAAAAAAAAATCATTGGGGTCGGTGTCAAAATTCTCAGGGGTCGCTCGGGTTTAGATCGTATATATAATAAATAAAAAACCTTTTTCAAGGGTGTCGGGCGACCCAACCAACAAAGGGTGGGTAAGCCACCAGCTAATGTTATTGATGACACGTAAAAATAAAAGTTGTGTGAGTTATTTGGTATTTATGAGTAAAAAAAAGTATGTAAGGTCAAGGTTTATCGTTAAAAAAATGAAAATTGCAGTTAGAAACAAAAAAGATAAAGTAAACTGTTATTTTCGTTCCTTATTTTTCTTCACTTTTATCAAAAAAGTTTTATTAAAGGGGTAGCCGCCTTTAATGAACTTTTTTAGTGTTATATGCGTGTTAAAATCTCGATCGCCCCCCATAAAATTTTGAAATAGCCTCCTTACTGCCTTCAATGAAAAAATTCCAGTGTTATATACGCTATCATATATTGCTAGTCAACCAACCTTAAAAATTTTCGAATCCCATGAAAAAAAATTCTGGATCCACCACTAATTTAATGTTAAAAAATATGCAGGGTTAGCCAATTGGATAAAAATATAAGTTTTAGAAAATACAAGAATACACAGACGAAAATTAAAATTTTAAATAAAAAAAAATGACCAAATGACAAAAATGAAAAATCGTAGTTTTATATGTATGCAAGTTCAAAGTTGACTGTTACAAAAAAAATGTCTGCTTTGTAGCCGGTTTGCTTGTAGTGGTCGTTTTGTTTGTCTTGGTTTGTCCTATTATTTTCCAGTTTTTCGTTGGTCGTTTTGATTAATAATATCAACTGTTAAGAAACACCTATAACATTACGTCACGTTATTTTATATTAGTTTTTAAATATTTCTTTTATAAACCCTTACTAGTTATTAATTACACTTTTTAAGCTCATATTTTTTTTTTTTTGAACGGCCAACAAACAAAGAATTATCTAGGTATTCCCGTATGGGGTGACCCATTGGCAAAAGGCCACCGCCAGCTGGCCCAACCCAGCCGTACGGAGCCCTAAAGCGCCCCAAGTTATCTCCAGTTCCGGGGAAAATTCACCCGTGCGAAAGCCACTGGTGGTAAAACTCGGACGCCCTCGAGATATAACCGGAGATCACAAAGATCCCGGTCTTTCTTTATTGAGCCACAATGTCTCTTCCCAAAGTGATGTTTATAAGGATAGAACCTGGTTCAATTTTAGAGAATTCAGTCTTCCTATTACTACATCACTTTAAAAGTTACTTTTTAAGCTCATATTAGATTAGATTACTTACAATTTGAAAAATGTTACTTTTTAAGCTCATATTATTTCAGATTACTTACAATTTTAAAAATGAGAAGTCTCAATGCATATAGTACAAATGATAATGCATGTGCTCACATAAGCACTATGTTATCTATTTTGTTTTTTTATAATTTTACGTTTAGGCTCTTGATTTATAGTATATTTACTTTTAAATCCATGAACTTATTTTTTTTTTTAACAAATTATTAAATAAGATTAAAAGGAAACGAAGAAGAATAGTAACTCCTCCACCCAATTTAAGCCACGTCAACTTTACCTTTTTCTTTTTTTTCATTCACCCCTTATTATATTTAATTTACGCTTTTAACCCGTTTAAATTTCTATTAATTTCATTTTCCTTTAATAACTTTCGTTCGATAACTTTTTTAAAAAACGGAGTGTGAGACTCTTTCTAGTTTTTTTTGTCAACGTTCCGATATAATTTTTTTTAAAACGGAGTTTTACTTAAAATCGAGTTTTTTTGTACCGTAGACTATATCGAGTGTCGTTACCGTTGTGGTACCGTCACCATATGAGCAAACACCATTATTGCCGGTATTGGTATTATCGGAATCGGTCGTTTTCGACGAACTGAACCGGTAATAATTTTTATTTTTTATTTATTTTTATGTTTCTTTTTTATTAAAATTATTTTTACTGTTAAGCTTAAGTTTTCATTTAAATTTTATTAATGCATGGCCCGACACCCGCCGTGGAGCGCGTGTAAAACCAACTAGTTTATATTAAAGCCTATGGATTTAATAGAGTTATCATTTACATATTAAACGTTTTTTCCTGTCTTTTTATACCAACCGAGTTACAAAAAAGTGGAATACGCACAATTATAACGGAGTTACGTTTGATAGTGTATAAGTTATTTAGCCACTTGCGTACAACGTCGTTATGAATTCTTTAAGTCTTTACTTTTTTTTAACGGCTTTGCTTTCTTTTACTAACCTTTCATGTTAACTTTTTTTAACATCTTTGTTACAGTTTTTTTATATGAAGTTTCGAGTAAGTTTATTTATTTCGAAAGATCACTATTTTATAAGCTTTTGATGATGTTAATTTCTTCCGCGATTTAACACGTCGCAAGCGTCCGTCTTTCTGTTTAAATTTAGTTTCCGATACTTTATTTTTTTCTGTCGTTTTTCGTGCCGCAACGACGGGTCTTAATACTTAATTTTTTTTCTCTTTTTTTATATTAGTTTTAGGTTTATTTTTTATTAACATTTTTTAAAGTTTCGTTTATTTTTTTTTCAAAATAGGCACGGGTGTGCCCACTAGTTTATAAATAAACTTGATATTTGATAAATATAACATAATTTAAAACAAAGACAAAGTTTAAAATAGAAAGTAAAACAATATTTTTTATACAAGTTTATAAATAATTTTTTATGTTTTATGGATATTAATAAAATTGATTACAAACTATCTTAAATAATAAAGTTAGTGTAAACTCGTTTAGATTGTAATTTATAAACCTAGATGACAAAATGTGGTTAGTTCAGACTTGGTAAACGGTTTTACCAAGAACAGGTCGCTAGGAAAAGGTGGAGCATAATCAATATTATCTCTAACAAACTAGCGACACCAAAATTCCATTGGTCGTATATAAAGGAGTTAATTTAATTTTAAAATATTAATTTAGTTATTTAAATATACATATGTTGTTTATGTGCTATTTTCTTTACGAGTTGTGTGTTTTTGATAAGTATTGTATTTTGTTGATTATCACGTAGACTTTGTATTTATGTAGTTAATTAATTTTATCATTAGTTAGATTAGTTTTATCATTTTCTTGTTCGTATTAAGAGTATTCCCTGCAGGTTCCTTACACTAAAAATCACTATATTTTTAATTAAATAATAATTTTTTTATAGCTTTATCATTAACTTTTCTCCCTCCTTCATTCAAAATCACTTTAAAAAAATATTAAAAAATTTATACACGTGAACAGTGTTTTCACAAATATACAAAAAATTTATACATTTTCTCTCTTATTCATTCACAACCACTTTAAATCACTCCTTAAAATATACAGAACTTACTCACAAACATATACAAAACCAACTGTGAATGCTCTAAGAGAAAAACAAAAAAAACGAAACCTGAAAGTAGCTTCTACATCTTTTACATTCATGCTTCGATAACTTATACTATATAACGAAAACTTATTTTGATTGAAATTTATATCAAAACGTAGACAAAAATAAGCACGTCGCAACGGTACATGCAAAATTTTGTAAAATATCATATTTTAAAAGTTATAACATAAAAACAAAATATGTTAGAAAGTTAATTAAAAAGAAAAGTGAAGCCATCCACCTAGTTGTCTATGGATGCATATTTTGTGGTATCTTGTATTTTTACACTTATTTTAAGAGAACCCTGAAAGAAGCACACTCAAACAAATGCCAACTTGGTGTTCTTGAATTAACCAACATATTGCAGTTGACAAAATGAAAAGGGGATTCAAATTCAAAAGCAGATAGATGCATTTTATGGTCCTAGATTACATAATTGTCTTGATGTGTATGATCTATTTCTCAGTCCTAAACACTAATCATCACTTATCAAACAGGAAATTAGTATACATTTACTCAATAATCAGAATTACTATATCCATACACATCATAACTAATCAAACTTGTATTTTTCCTAACTCAAGTCTCCTGACACGACGGATTCTCTTGGCTCAACAACTACCTCCAAGTTTTCATTCACTTGTTCGATTGGAGGGAGATCAGGTTGCGATTCAGAACTGCAAAAACAAAATTTTATTTCATCGATTACAGTTTGTATAAACAATTTGAGTAAAGTACACGGATGGTCCTTGTGGTTTACCAAAATTTTAGATTTGGTCCCTAACTTTCCAAAAGTACACGGATGGTCCACGGGGTTTCCACTTTGTAACGCATTTAGTCCCCAAACTTTGCCAAAAGTACATGTATGGTCCATGTGGTTTGCACTTTGTAACACATTTAGTCTCCAACTTGGACCTTTTAAAACTTTTAGATTTGTTGGATGGGGACTATGTGTTACAAAGTGCAAACCACAGGGACCATCCATGTACTTTTGAAAAGGTAGGGACCAAATCCAAAGTTTTGGAAACAATTTTGATATGGACTAAAAGAGAGAAATTTACTTGTGTTTCAGAATAAGTTTACTAGCTTCATCAATAGCAACACTTGCAGCATATAATCCCATCTTCTTCACCTGCAAAATCATTAAGATCAGACCAGTAATTTAATTTGACGGTTATGTAATAAGTACCTCAAGTTTATCTTCTTTGGATCTATGAGTTTTTGGAAGTAACCGGAACTCTTCTGTTAAACGGATGCACTCTTCAACATTATCCGGTGACACAAAGTCGAGAGCTACTTTAATGCATGACTGTACAAAAGAATTTAATAATTATTTATTAAATTAGCAATGAGTACAAAATAATTAGTGTGTTAAATCTGATTAAAAAAATATATTACTACAACTCGGTATTTAGGAGGTTGTATGCTTAAAATTACATTTGGACAACTTTTTTTTCCATTTTTTTAACTCTGACTCGTCCCGTTAGAGATAAAACCTAACCAAAAGGGACATATTCATAAGTAAATGGTTCGAATTAAATTATGAAATAAAAGAAAAGTAAAACATAGAGCTACAAATCAAACCTGTCGATTTCTAACTTGATGCGGGCAACCTGCAGGGATAAAAACAGCTTCACCAAGGTATTGCTCAAATGTCCATGGTTCCAAACCTGAAACTCTGAAAGTTTAAACCCATGCATTTTACAAAGATATATAATTGACAATTTTCTTTAACGGTAGGCCAAATCTGAGTTACCCGGCGGTATTGAATTGGATTCCAGAATATTAATCTATTTTATACTTGTACAAGGATGTTGTTATATTTCTAAAGAATTCCTAAGAATATTAATCTATTTTATCTTACCAAACTCATCCTTGAGCTGTTTCTTGTGCTTTTCATCAAAGTAAAAGGTTTGGTCATGGATGGGATGAACAACCTAAACAATGAACAGCAAGTTCAATCAGATTTTTTCTACTTGGTATATAATATTTATAAAAAATCATCCAGGTGATTATTATTATTATTATTATTATTATTATTATTGTTGAAAAGACAATACTCACAGATCCCACAGGAGCGTTGTTGATGCCACGAAATTCTTTCCGATGCTTTTTTATGTATTCAGTCAATTTGGGGACATCCTGCCTACGGAAAATATCCCATAAAGCACCACCATATTCAATATCAGAACCATGATTATCACTTTGAGGAATATCTTCATCTTCATCTTCGATTTCTACCGATGATTACATAAACAATATTATTACAGCAATAATCCCAACAATTGATGTGTTAATTATGATAATCAAACCAGATCATCACTACATAAATCTGAATTTTTGAATAAAACACTTTAGGAGGTTTTATGTACTACTTTCAACCAGCTTAACCTAGGTATTCGACCCATTTGAGATAAAACACAACCCAAATTGACCGATTCATAGATAAATGGATCGAAATAATTTCAAATATCATTTAAGTGTAAACCAAAAGTAGTCAACGAAATAGACATCAACATTACTAGACATTGTACCTTCGGCTTTGGGGCAAGAAAGATTAGAATCCAATTCATTTTTGTTTGATTCGTTTGTTCCTAAAGTCGATGGATTCAAGGGATCCACCATCTTATCTTGGCTGCCATTAATATTCTTGTCAATGCCTAGATTTTCAGCCATTAAAGCTTCATTATCACCAACATCTCCTTTTTGTATGCATAAAGAATCAACATTTGAATCTTTTGGTGGTTCTGTTGTGAGATTACTATCTTCAGCTTCATTATCACCACCATCTCCTTTTTGTATGCATAAAGAATCCACCACATCAACATTTGAATCTTTTGGTGGTTCTGTTGTGAGATTACCATCTTCAGCTTCATTATCACCAATATCTCCTTTTTGTATGCATAAAGAATCCACCACATCAACATTTGAATCTTTTGGTGGTTCTGTTGTGAGATTACTATCTTCAGCTTTGTATTGCTTCTGCAACTTGTTAATATGTTCAAGTTCCATAGAAGAAACTTTTACTTTGGTTGTATGTATCAGAATGTTTACCTGTAACAAAATCAGAAACTTATTTGAAAAACCAAAAAAAGGAAATGATATTTATTGAATAATTATCCATTTGCCACTGTCGATTTAATAATTTTTGGTGCTATTGTTTGCAAACAGCAATGTTTTTTTTGTCCAACTATTATTGGACGTTTTGAAATACGTGTTCATTATTTAACTGGTCAATATAGGTTGTATTTTATCTCCAACAAGTCAAATGGGTCCAAAAAAAGCTAAAAGAAACGAACTGAAAGTCACCCACGAATTATGTTTTAATGCATACAACGATTTAGATTATTGTGATAATAATACTGTTTTCCTAATACTTAACGCATTAACCATTTATAAAAAAATGAAAAAAGGTTTTGCAGGTCTACCAAACTAAACTTGGCCAACTTCAACATGTAGAAAAAAAATTACCCTTTTAGCCCAATACCAATCCACATATCTTGCCACCTCTAAAGACTAGCATTCACAATAATAAAGATTTATGTCTCTTTGATATATACCGCATCAGAGATGTCACAATGTAGTTTTGTGACCGAATCGCCTCTACCAAGCTCCTCAAGAAACCCATAAGCAATATAAGATTTAGGACCCAAATCTGGCCTTTTAGAACCATCTGGAAGTTTTGTAGCAAGATTAAGAAGACCAGATCTGGGATGAGTATAATCACTGAAAGGAAGCATTGCAATGAACTCTGTGCAATGCCTTGGCAAACACTCATCAAACGAATTTGTAGGTGGCCAATCTTTGAGCTTTAACATCTCTGGCCATCCATTTTGATGTCTACGGCCCTCTACATACCCCCTAAAAAACTGGTTAAGATGAATCTCAACCTAGAATAGAACCACACGTGTTACATTCCAAGTTGAAATAAAAATATTATTCATAAAGTTACAACTCGAAACCATGATACCTCACATAAATCCAAACAATCGATAGCCTTGACACATCGGTTTTCCTCCTTTAACTTTAGTTTAGCGGTCCTAAAAGCCCGCATCATGACCAGTGGTTCCCAACTAAGCCCACAAGTCTTTTTTTCAACATTTCTAACCACAACTGGTTCACCTCTTCTCCAATGCTTTTGAAAATGTTCAAAGTCATTATCTTCCAAGTCAATAGCATTAGGGCAGTAAAGAAAATTGTCATTACTACCCTCTCTAGAAGCCGATTTCCTTGCAACATCATGATTTTCCACATTAGGACAGAGGGGGCATCTTTCTCCAAAGTCAACATTGACCATTTGAAAGTTAGAGGTCAAAGCCTCTGACTTTGCAACAAGTTCATCAACCCAATCAGCTTCATATATTCTTTTCAATTCTAGCATTTCAATACCACAACCACCACGAGCTTTTGGAGGGCAGGGTATACTTGCATTCATGTTTGCTTTCCAAATAGGAAAATCTAAGGAATTAACAGCTAAAGAAGTTTCTGGTTTAAAGTCGACTTTCCAACCAAAAAATTGTGTGTTTGCTTCTGTACCATGAAGTTGAGAATGTTCTAAAAACTGTTGGAAAGAAGATTCAGCTTCCGTACCCCCAGGCTGGATGCCATCTCGGAGTTCACGACAGCAATTGAGACAGATATCATAAGAGCAATCGGGACTTGGGCAGCTTCTGTGGAAATTGACAATTGATGTATTGCAGTTGTCACTGTCCAACAAGAATGATTGTTTAGAATCAGTTATAATAAAACAGGACAGTAAAATATGCATCTACTGTTTGAAGCTATAATTATCAGATAACTATATTTTTAAGTGAATCTGATTATTTAACGAATTAACAGATAAAATGACCAAAGATGACGTTTTTGTGAGAGAAAAGGGTCACTTGTTGTGAAATGAGAGTTCTAAATTGGGTCAAAATGAATGCTAAATAGGTAACTTTGTTTAAAGTTAGAGGGGATATCCAGTCTTCTTCCATTTAAAACCAGAATTTTGTGTTCTTCTAACTACAAGACAATAACAAATCCTTCATATCTTTCAACCCATCATTAGTTTCACTTCAGGAATCTTTTATTAACACATAAAAAAGATGATTTCTAGTAAGATCAGATAATCATTCAAGGTGGAAGTTCAATTTGTTTTCAATACCTATGAGTAATGAAGTTTAAGAAAATAAGACTATGCCACAAGTGCAACCACATAATAACTACTTTAATGAATCTCAGTAAACAAAATATTTATCTAAATGGATTAGAAGCATGAAATTTACCAGTACACCCGGTCATCTACATCAACTGAAGCTTTCGGTACATGTTCTTCTGTCAATTCAGCACCTAAAAGTAGATGACAAACAACCACCTTAAACTTTAAGTTCTTCCATTAAAACAAACATGTGTCTTTAATATAGCAACGGTTTATAAATAAAGTTTTACCAAGTATGCCAGCTTCCACCATAAGCTCAGATCTTTGCTCCTCTTTTATATGCTTCAAAAGAGGCAAAGTTTTTTGAAGCAAATAAAGAGACCTTTGCAGTCTGATATCCTCATCGGCTTCTTTATGAGTAGCCTATAAAAATCAACAGTTTTCTGTCATTGTTGACTAAAGTCAAACATATAAAAAGTTGAAATTGCAGGAATAGAAGCATCTACCTTTACAATTACATTTGCTTGAAGACAAGCTCCGCAATTGCAATTGCCACGACAATATGGACATGCAGCCTCGACTTCTTCTCTTGTTCTCTCTGGATACCTATTATTATATTCAAAATTTGAGTACAACCATTATGTAATAATTAGATAGAAAGTAGTTAAGCGTTAGGAAACCGACTATTTAACAAACTAATAGATAAAATGACCAAAATATGGCATATTTGTGAAGAAAAAAAAGTATAGACGTCTTGTGAAATGGAAATAAATCCCTAAAATTACACTAAAAGGAATAAATAAGTAATAATATTTTACCCCTTGATAATCAGTTTTGTTGCAGCCAATACAAAACTAAAACTAATTATAATAAACTGATTATTTGGCCCCTAAACAATCAATAGCATAATTGTTTATCCGAACTTAAAGCTCAATGTAAGAAACTTACCAACTTGCAATGCATCCATAGCAATAGCGCTTTCTTTTGCAGTTTGAACAAAAGATGACATTTTTATAAACATTCAAGCGGCACTGGTGACACATCAAACTTCCCTTAGGCTCATTCTGCATCAGGAAATTTTGGTCAGAAAATGATTTAAAAAGCATCATTGACTTTGCATGTAACAGAACTTCAGAAGTGTTGAGCAATTTGAGCACTGCCAACCTTGCAAAAAAGTAGACTTTTTGCTTTCAGATTTCAACATAGAATAAAAGAAACTGTAAACCAAACTACAATATTGGGAATGTTGAAAGAATAGGTTATAAAGACACATTTCCCTTTTTTTTTCTTTCTTTTTTTTGCATTCTCTGCTTGGTTTTCTTCATATAAAAGAAGAGAGAATATCTTTGATTAACGTATGCTACCGAAAGGTCACAAGTTATAGTATAGCAACAAACATGGATATACGCAGATCTTTCAAAATGGTGTATTTATAGATATGGTTTTGTTTGTGTTTTAGGAATATTTGGCTGAATGCCTTCTATGTGTTTGGAAAATGGTGAATCATTGGGTCTTTTAACTAAGAACAATCAGGGCACTATATAACACAAAGGGTTAAAATGTAATTTCCAGTCATTCAGAACTCAGACATGTTTCATTAGAGACCAAGTCTAGGTGGAGCCTTCAAATCATTCAGCACTAAACCAAATTGATTTATCAAACAGAACCTAAGTTTGCATATATTTAGTGTCAAGAAACTTCAATTCCATTTAATAGGGATCTTTTTACTAATAGATATGTCAAATCCATGTTTGACCATCACCCATGATATACACATCTAAGCATATACCAATATTTATAAACAAGCTAAAGAAAGAGAACTCACTGAAACACCTGCATTCGACTCGCCACGTAAGTTTCTGTCACTAGATACTCCTATGAGTTTTCGAGAACCTGATACATACTTCTTGGGCCTGCCTCTTGGCCTCTTGGGGACATTGGGATCCTCTTTCTTAGGTTTTTTACTTTTCACATCAGAATAAGCCAAGATTTCACCAGCTACAATTAACCGTGGTTTCCTCTTAACTCCCTTGGTTGACTTAAACTTATGGTTTCCATTTTCATCCTCATTGCCAGCTGCAAGTATCTGTAACTTATTCTCAACAACTAGAGGATCATTCTCACCCTAATTCAAAAATCCATGTATTAGAACACAAACAACTGAGCAAGTAGCAAAACTAACAGAAATAGTTGTTTAAATTTTGTGCAAGACTATAAGGTTGTATTCATAAAAAAGTAAACTTTAACGAAAAACCTAGTACTAATTTTTTAGTACAATATATCAATTTCTTAAGAATAAAAACTCACCTCAAAACCTGGTTCCAATCTGTTAATTGGATTCTCATTTTGACCACTAACATGTTCATCAACCATAGTTTGGCTTTGACTCAATGACCAATATCCGCTCTTACTCTTCCTCTTCTTTTTGTCTTTTGAACCCTTTGGTCGACCCCTACGCTCAACCTTAAGAACACCATTAGCATCAAGAAAGAGTTTTCTTCCCTTTTTCTTCTTTGAAATTTGTTCAGGATTCATATCATTCTCACCTCCCTCAATTTCATTTTCACCACCACCACCATCACCATCATGTTCATCAGCCATAGTTTGACTCCCACATTGACCAATTCTCCAAATGTTTTGCATCCTATTCTTCTTGTTCTTTGTACCCTTCGGTCGACCCCTACGCCCGACTTTAATACCACCACCAGTAACCTCCTTCCTCTTCTTCTCTTCAGAATTCACATCATTAGAAGCTTCACCAATATCAGTAACTTGTACATGAGTTCTTTTTCTTTTCACATCAGATTGAGCACCTGAAAGCTTCCTCCTTTTGTAATTAAGGTCCGGACTCCGGCCCTTGCTGCCGGACTTCCTTCTAATAGTGTCTACATCAAAACAGTTGGAAAGAAGACCAAGAACTATCACCCTACCACTTGCCCCAGGTCTCTGCATAACAACAACACCATTTGACTCACCATTTGCCTCCATCTGACCTTCAAAACTCACATTTTCATCCTCAATTTCCCTCACCACATCACCATTCAAAATAACCTGATTCCCCTCTTCACCAAACCCATCAGAAATGAGATTTCTTGACTCATCTTGTCCAAAAACAGAAACCCCTTCCATTTCATTCAAAGATATTGAAAACCCACAAAAAAAGAGGTTCAAAAAGAAAAACCCTTATCTCAAAACCCTAGAATTTGTCATTTTTATGAAGAAAAAAGGGGGAGGACCAATCAACACTGAATTGGGTAAAACCCTCATGAGAAGGAATCTTGAAAAAAGAGTATACTTAAAAAACATACGATTCCTGATAAAGAGGATATAAATTGTAATTCAAAATTCAAAATTAGATGGTACGGCAGCACACAAGAAAGACCTAAACCTTATGTTTTAGATGGGTGGTTACGATTTGATGTGATTTAAATAACAAACTTTAATGCGCAGTTTGAAGACGTCTGCACTGACATTCGCTAAACTCCGACGAGGATAGCCGGCAGCAGGTGTCACACTTGTTACTCTACATGTGACAACAAAATAAGGATTTAGTTTTAGCCTGCCTAAAAATAGACATAACCAAATTTAGTAAGCATAGGGGATTAGAAGTGTAGTTTAGTAGTTTAACTAAAAAAGATTAGAATAAGCATAGCAGTTTAACTAAAAGGTAAAAAGTAATTATTATGTGACTTTCACATAGGTGGTGGGGTTTTTACTGGCTAAATCTTTGAACTTGTGTAATGGTTTAATTGATTTTTTTAATCATTGTTTTTAACTTATTTTAATATATTGATTATATAAAAATACCAACTATATGTTAGTTATAAAACAAGACTAAAAATGAAATACGAAAATACTAGAATTGTTTTTTGTGGTATTTTGCCCTTATTTCAGTTTTCCTTTCCACGAATGACGAATATTTCACGATCCTCCTCCGATAGATGTGAGACGTCTTTCGTGAGGTGATTAAGATCAAGCTCCTTCTGTTTTTGTTCCTTAAATTCGAGTAGTCGATCAATTTTTTAGTCTAACATTTTAATATGTGATTTGACATCTGGATTGATTGAAGATGAAGATGAGTATTTGTTTTTAGCTTTGCTTCTATATCTCTCGGGAATACGAACCAATTCATCCGTGAGATCAAACTCATAAATTGTGTCATTCATATTTATATGTGAGCGTGCATCCGAAGCGGCTTGAGAGGAAGGGTGATCTTCCGAATATGTTGTTTTTACAGTTTAGATCATCGGTGCCCATTAACGGGACTAGATGACACTTTAAGATTTCCTCAAAAGGCTCCAAGACTTTTCATAGTAAACGTGAAACCATACTCGTCTTTTATATTGTTGATGGCCTCAACTAAAACGTCAACGTTGCTTGTACCACTTCCTCGCGTACGGCTATTAGAAACCCGATTGAAAGTAGTGAGTGATTGATTTTTTTACGCATTGTGGTCCATTTGCTCCATATTTTGTCCCTGTTCCGGTATTCACATCGGCCCATTACGAGGTGAAATTTTTCACGAACCCGTTTCCAAAATTTATCTCGCGTTTAACTATTTCCAATTTAGAAAAAAATAAGTAACATTTCTATTAGTAAAAAAATAAACATTTGTAAAAAATAAGTCGTCGGATCCTCGGAAACCTCGAGCCAAGAACGTGCCAAAGCAAATTCCTCTTCACCCGACCACCTCTTTACTATTTTTTTCAACTTGCTCGTCTTCCGATTGCTTTTTTTGTGTTTTCGTTTGGAGGCGTCGGTTGTGTTTGGCGAACCGTCTTAGGTCTCGAGAATTATTTCTTCATTATAGTGACTTTGGAAGAATATGGCGGGTGCCGGTTGGTTTGGTTGAAGAGGCTAGGATTAAATAGGTTGTTCGGGTTGTTTAAATCGTTCGGGCGAACTTGTTGCTGAAAAAACGGGTTGTTTGAGCCAGGGTAAGTTGTTGAAAAAACGGGTTGTTGGGGTTCTACGAGTTCATGTTTGAAGAGTTGGATGAAGATGAAGATGAAGAAATTGAGATGAAGAGTAAGAATTGTCGTGAGTAAAAATGGTAAAAGATTTTGGTTATTGTAGATAATTTTTTTTTAAATGTAGTCAACCGCTACTTTCTTGAAAAATACCCCAATGTCCCAATTCTATATGTTTAACGCTTATTAACCTACCCACCCACCCGGCAAAGAGTAGGTAAAGGTGGCTTTGTATGTATGTATGTAAGTATGTATAATGGTATGCCTATATATGTATAGGAGTGGTAGCACAAAGTAGATGATTATAGTTACGTTTATACACGTATGATAAACCGTTTGTTTTAAATCTCAGTCGAGGAATAGCTTATGAGGGGAACTCAAATAGAGATAGGGATGCTGATGATGATATTGTAAGTGGGTCTGGATCAAATTGATTTGTACATACTCCACCTGGTGATGATGAGGAGAATGTTTTGAATGAGAAGATCCGAAGGTGAATTTCCGAATAGGTAGCTACACATTTGAATAGACCATGCCTATGTTCATAACAGAAATATAGAATGCAGTTAAGGCGGCATTTGTGGAGAATCTAGATAAGGCGAAAATTGTGCGTGATACAACTGGGAGGGGGGGGGGAGGTAGGGGGATTCAAAGTCAGATATTTGAAAATTGGATATCCGAAAATTTCGGATAGTGAAACGGATATCCGTTTTAAAAAAAATTATTTTTTTTTTCTTTTTTTTTCCAATTGTGCCTGCGTTTTTTGGCAATAGGACCTACGTCTTTTTCCCCTTTTTCAAACTAAGTAGGTTGGGTTCGGGTCCGAGTATTCAAAAAAACCGGGATCAACCAGGTTTTGCCAAAAAAAACTTGATTTTTATTTACGGTGCGAATACATTTTAGTTATTTAAAAAAATAAGAAAACAAAACACATAACATAAAATCTAAATATATAAAATATACTAAATAAACATTATCATTATGAAATAATTAAAAAACAAATTTTGAGTTATTTACGAAATTACAACACGAATACGTTTTAGTTTTTTTTTTAAATAAGAAATCTAAATACGTAACATAAAAACCATATATTTCATATATATCATCAGTTGAATGTGAAAGAAGATCTCTCTAAAATGGATTTCCATACTTGTTATGATCATTACGAGTTTACGGTTATGATTTTCGGCCTAATGAATAATCTACCTTATGAACCAGATGTGTAAACCATTTATTGATCGTTTGGCATTTTGATTAATCTTAAGAACAAGTGTCGGTGCATTTTGTTTATTATTTTATTTCTTTGGGTTAACACGTGTTATTATACGTGTCCTTTTCCTATGTTTTCCCTCTTTTCTTATTTATTTTCGATTGCATGTCCAGATTTCCTGTTTCTTTCTTCTCTCCACCTCTACAAACTTCGTGTTCCTTTTGATTTTGTCCATATATTCTGTTGTTATCCATCTTTGATTTAGGGTTTTGTTGATTTCAGCTTTGTTTGTAGGTACGTTGATGTTCAGTGGCTGCCGAGTTGTTATTATGCTCATCAATTTATGTGGTATACAATTTAGGTTATTTGCCAAGTGTTGCTTAACATGTGAATTTGAAGGTCTTTGATTACATTTACTCAATTGATTGTTTACTGCATTTACAGACAACATGTACATGGTTTATGATTACCTCTGAGTATGCGTTTTGCTTATGGCATTTGAATTTAGGGTTTATGATTACCTCTGTGTATTATGGCATTTGAATTTAGGGTTTATGATTTAATGTAGTAAAAATTGCTTATAGTTCATGATGGTTCCTGCTAATGTTTGTTTACTTTTGAGTTTATTTAAGTTGTTTACTGATTTTTTGTGTAAAATATCTTCATGGTTTAATTCTTACTTATGATATGTTGGTTAAAAGCCGTCGATTCAAACTAAACAGTCAAATTATGTTCCACAATTCTATGAAAACTACTTTTCTATTACAAAAAGCAAACCCCCAAATCCCTTTAATCCTTCCAATTTCTTGATTTTTTTTTGGGTTTGTGAAAGTGGAACCATGAAAAAGTTTTATTCTTTTCCCCAAATAGACCAATTCTTGAAGATTTTGTGTCCAAATTGAATCTAAGATTGGACATTTCAGATTGAAAGTGTGTGACAACCCGAAATTTTTAGGATTTATTTCGTTAGTAAATTCCGTTAAAACCTAACCCCGTTAACTAAATCCAGTTAAATATTAACTTATTTAACAAAATTAAATCCCAAGGACTATTTCTGCCAATCTACTAAACCTAGATACAATAAATCGCAGGGACTGATCATGTAATTACCCAAAACTTGTTCTGTTGACTTTTAAAAAGTCAAAAATCACAATTCTAAGTTCGGTTGACTTCTGGGAGTCAAACCCGTAGCCTTTGATCACAAATTCGAATCCTATAACCGAAATCTATTCGATTCCGTAACTGATTACACACGTCTAAGGCATTAACAGTCATAACTAACGGATTAATCATCATCATTTATTTGAATTAACTCTAATTATGAGGATTAAACAAGAAACCGTCGACTTCATGAACTTATACTATCGAATTCTTCGAATTAGGATACCAATTCCCAAATTGAACCCCTGCGCACCTTAGACGATCCCCACTGTAGCTTCTACACGCGTTGAATCAATCGGAGGGGTAGCCGGAGATTCCAAGGATCAAACCCGTCATCGTCGGACGAGCTCTAGCCGTTCACTGTCAATCCGTCAACGTTTCTGGTAATTACCTATACCCTTAGTTTCGTTTCAATCTCTAGAATAAAAGCCATATGCTAATTAGGGTGTACATTATCAGAATCATCATGATCCCAATTCTAGGGTTCATCGCAAACCGTTTTGATCGAACTCTACCCTAGACCCATTTTCAATTCAATTAAATCATACTATTAGTTTCGCAATTCTCATTCTAATGAAAACCCTATGATAATTGTAACAAACAACATCGATTTTGTCAAGATCCGTAATCTAGGGTTTGTTCTTAAAACATTTTGGGGGTTTTGATCTTAACGACGATCTCAATGAAATTAATTTATATCAGTGGTTTAGCAATGTTCTATTAAGTAAAAACACTATGAATCCAACCATTTTTAACATCGAATTCAACTGAATTGATTCTGTGTTCATACCTAGGGTTTCGATTCTTATTTCCATAATTAAACGATCCTAAACTTGCTAGATTTACAATTAAACGAGTTCACTAATTCGAAATACCTTGATTTACAAAACCCCTTTGCTTCTGTTCCAATTCGTATTCGAAATCGTGGGGTTTGGCTTGGGATTCGATCGCGAGTGGTTATGGGAGAAGAACCACTGAAATTTTTGATTAAAACCATTCTCGATCCGAGATCTCTTGCGATAGCCTAGCGACCGGGACTGGTTAAAACTGTGTGCGTGTGTGGGAGAGACCCGGGTTCGAGACTGGGCTCCCACATTTTATTTTTGAAACATTTTTAATTATATTTAATTATTAAAAATCAAACCTTATATTATTATATTAAAGAGTTTTACCCCGGAAAACAACCCGTAGACTCGGGTTTGGTTTCATAACCTATTTTTATATTTTTCCCACTTTTATAAATAATATATTTATGTTATTATCATAAATCTATATTATTTTCAAACCGTAACTACGTATAAAATAATATGTTTATATTATTTTCAACTCATGGCTCATATTATTAAATAATATATATTTTATATTATTTCGTATCGTTTTATAACCTCGTGTAACGTTTGAAACTAAATAATGATATAATCGTTTACTCACGTTTATTATCTTGAATAAAAATAATATATTATTATTTTTGCCGCAATGATTATTTAGTTAATCCGACGAACCTAAAAATAATATATTAAATTATATTATTTTCCTAACATTTGTAAACGACCCAAACGTACGAACTTATTTATTTATCTATTTAATATTATTCGTTATTAACGTTCGACACGTAACAAATTGATCTTAATTATTATATTAAGAAATCTATTTTCCCGTAGACACGTTCGTCTACCCGTTAATCCTTAGAATGTTTTTAGATGTTCTAATCTTCCGTGTCGTCGTCACAAATCCCATATGTCCATAACTTATGTGTTTATAATTCTAGGGCATACGTAAGCCGTGCAGGCTAACATTTGAGATTTCAAATCTCATACTTGTGTGATACTACCTACTACGCAACGCAGGTGAGTTTCACGGCCCCTTTTACTGTTTTTATTTGGGGGAGAAAACATGTCACAACCTTTTTTGGTTTATTGTAATTCATATGATATCACTGTTGAGGCTAAACGTAACACACTATCATGAAAAGTCCTCACACACATCGGACCGTTAATATGGTATGAACGAGGTAATTTTGGTAGTACTACTGGGTTTGACAAACCCCACCCGTGTTAGTCGAGCTAACTCGATTGGAGGTCGAACGGGTGTTATATTGACCTTAACACATTAGTCAGAGTTGATAGACCTGGCTGGAGGCAAACAAACAAACACACTGTCAGTTTCGGTTGCGAGCGCTTTAGCAAAACATGAATATAGGCATGCAACCTATTGATATGCATATTGAATGTACATAATCCGTAAACGCTTTACTTTAAATGATTGAAACCTGTGAACTCACCAACCTAGTGTTGACTCGTTTTCTTACATGTTTTCTCAGGTTGGCACTCAGGATCACGTTAAGTCATGCATGTGTCTTGGACTCCAATTGAAATAATTATCTATTGAATAATATTTATGTTTTGTTTGTAATTGGACTTGGGCGCGTTGTTTTGCAGCATTTACTTTCGTTTAACGCTTCCGCAAATACACTTTGAACCTTAATCTTTTATGTTATTACATTTCTAGTCCCATATAGTGTCGTTTGAAGTAACTAATGTCTGAGATCCTGGTTTGTCACCTTCCCAAACGGTAAAACTCCGTTAGTGGAATTTGGGGGTGTGACAGATTGGTATCAGAGCCATTGGTTATAGAGAACTAGGACTGCATTCTAGACTATAGCCATACACATTAGTTACTTGGCATAGACACTCGACGTAGATACTTACTCCTTATGTTGCAGGATTTATGTCTACACCACCATCTTCACCACCTACCAATCAGGAACATGACATTCCTGCCATTGCATCACCAGAGCCCAAGAGGCGTAGGCTTGAGCCCATTGATAACTCTATTGTGTATGGAGAGCCCATGCATATCCGGAATGGGAGTGACTGGGATTGGTACCCCGGTTTACTGAGCAAATGGGTTAGACAGGAACGAGTTCCATCACCGTACTTTGGAGCTTCATCATCGTCAGGACCACGTTTACCATTACTACCTTGTCACTTGGAGCAAGCCTTTGCAGCATTTGTAGCAACTATGGATCGAGAGATCTGGAATATGAGAGACGCAACAGGAGCGATCACAGGCCTGTTAAGAGGAGAGAAACAAACGGATCATAGGATAGGTCTGCTAGTAGCAGAACTGGCAAGCACTGACCGCTTGCATAATGCATTAGTGGACGAGGTAAGGGCGTTGCAGGCTAGAGTGAATGCACTCGAGGAGGTGAAGTAGAATCTCAGGAAAGAATTGGAGAGTTAGAGATACAACTTGCAGCAGCTCTAGAGCCAGCTGAAGTACCCGATTTTGAGCCTGAGGATGAGCCTGAGGAAGTAGAGGAGGATGATGCTGGGTCAGTCATCTCATACGTCGGCAGTGGAGCTTGATATTCCATTCCATTCTATCTTATCTTATTTTGTCATTTCTTTATGTTTCAAATAAAACCCTAAATGGGTAAGGATGTTCCCATTCCAATAAAATCTTAGTGAACTGTTTGAGTTGAACCATTTATTCTATGGCCTTATGATTTAAGTTAGCCTTGTACTAAAATCATAAACCTGCATGTCTTTACACATCTCCTTCTGTTTGCTTACACTTGAGTGATGTCAATATGCGATGTATTTACTCATTTCTTGTGTTTGTGAATATGAAGAATCATGGCCGGATGTGGACGTGGCGGTCGCAACGGTGGTCGTGGAAATATCAACCTGACACCAGCCGAACTGGCCGCGTTGATTAATGACAGTGTTGCTGAAGCCTTAGCAGCACACGTTGCAGGTAAACCTGTTAACCGTTAATTCTAGACAACCAACTGTACACATTTATTCCACTCTTTCCTAAACCCAACCTACTCTTTCTAATCCTGGGCAAGCGCACAATCCACAGAACAATCAGCATGTCTGTACCTTCATGACATTTATGGACTGCAAGCCCCACACATTCAGTGGAGCTGAGGGAGCTGTCGGATTACTCCGATGGTTTGAAAAGATTGAGTATGTGTTCTCCATGTGTAACTGCCCTATGGCCGACCGAGTCAAATTTGCATCGGGAACTCTAGAGGGTCCTGCCCTCACATGGTGGAATGCACAGGTCCAGATGCTAGGTCTGGACATGGCCAATGCATCACCATGGGAAGACTTCAAGATCCTGATGAAGGAAGAGTACTGTCCCAGGGATGAAATTCAGAAACTCGAGGGAGAATTCTGGAATCTGAAAATGGAGGGTTCTGAAATAGAACTCTACACCACTCGCTCGCATGAATTAGTGGGGATGTGTCCTCACATGGTCACACCACCCTACAAGAGAATTGAAATGTTCATCAGTGGATTAGTACCACAAATCCAGAGCATGGTTACTTCATCCAACCCCACTACCATTCAACAAACCATCCGTCTTGCTCACAAACTGACGGACCAAGCCGTTACCCAAGGGACACTACCTCCCAGAAAGTCAGCATCCAAGTCTACTGACAACAACAAGAGGAAGTTTGACAGTAGCAATAACAACATGGGATTTCAGCCAAATCAATCACAGCAACAACAACAGCGTAGGTTTGAACCTACGAAGAACTTCAACCAGTCGACATCTTCGGGTCAGCATCAAAGTGGTTATATTGGGAGACACCCCAGGTGTAACAAATGTAATTACCACCACCTCGGTTCTTGTGACAAAAACCGTTGCCAGCGGTGTGGCAAGGTGGGGCATGCTGCCAAAGACTGCAGAGGGGAATTAAAAGCCAAGCAGCCTTTCCAAGAACCGGGTTTTACCAAGGGTTGTTTTGAATGTGGAAAAAAGGGACACTTCCGGAAGGATTGTCCACAATTAAAGAAGGGTGACATTGACAACAACAACAACCACCAAAGCAATAATAACAACCAAGGCAATAGTGCAGGGAATGGTGCAAAGGGGCGAGCCTTTGTGCTAGGATCCGGAGAAGCTCGTTATGACCACAACGTGGTTACCGGTAAATTCCTTATTAAACAACTATTTTGCTTCTGTACTATTTGACACTAGTGCTGATAGGAGTTTTATGACTAATAAACTTTATAACCTACTAAGAAAAACCCCAACCCTGTTAGAAGACAGATACACCATAGAAATAACCAACGGACAAATAATAGAAGCAACCCATGATCTTAAGGGTTGTAAACTTGAACTGACTAGTCACAAATGTGACTTTGATCTCATGCCGGTCACACTCGGTAGTTTCGACGTAATTGTCGGAATGGACTGATTATCTAAGAATCAGGCTGAGGTTATCTGTCGCGAGATAATCGTTCGCCTTCCTCTTCCTAATGGAGAAACCCTCTCCGTCCAAGGCGAAAGGAGTGGTGCTGTTATGGGCATCATATCCTTCATGAATGCACAAATAATAGTCTCACTTACCTTTAGTGGAGTTCTTCTATATAATAGTTATCACACTATCGTCAAGGCGGTACCATTCGAGACATTGTACGGATGTAAATGCCGATCTCCTATCTGTTGGGCTGAAGTTGGGGATAGCCAACTTACAGGTCCCGATCTTGTATTCGAAACCTCTGAAAAGATCGTTCAAATCCGAAACCATAAGGCGGCAGCTCGTGATCGTTAAAAGAGCTACGCCGATAAGCGTCGTAAACCGTTAGAGTTTCAAGTAGGCGACATGGTTCTACTCAAAGTCTCACCTTGGAAGGGTGTAATTCGCTTCGGGAAACGAAGCAAGCTGAATCCTCATTATGTTGAACCATTCAAGATAGTGAAGAGAATTGGGTCAGTAGCGTATCAACTGGACCTACCTGAAGGACTTAGTGGTGTACACGATGTCTTTCATGTCTCAAACTTGAAGAAATGTCTAACAGACGAAACACTCGCTGTTCCTCTTGAGGAACTACACATCGATGAACAACTGCGGTTCGTTAAAGAACCAGTGGAAATCATGGATAGGGAAATCAAAACGCTGAAACGTAGTAAAATCCCTATTGTCAGAGTTCGTTGGAACTCGAAACGCGGACTGGAATTCACGTGGGAGCGCGAGGATCAGATGATACGCAAATATCCGCATCTGTTCAAGCAATCCACTTCAAACTCTTAAGGTACTATTCTAATTTTCGGGACGAAAATTCTTTCAACTAGGGGATGATGTGACACCTCAGAAAATTTTTTTTATTTACTTATTTAATTTTCGGGACGAAAATTCTTTTAACTAGGGGATGATGTGACAACCCGAAATTTTTAGGATTTATTTCGTTAGTAAATTCCGTTAAAACCTAACCCCGTTAACTAAATCCAGTTAAATATTAACTTATTTAACAAAATTAAATCCCAAGGACTATTTCTGCCAATCTACTAAACCTAGATACAATAAATCGCAGGGACTGATCATGTAATTACCCAAAACTTGTTCTGTTGACTTTTAAAAAGTCAAAAATCACAATTCTAAGTTCGGTTGACTTCTGGGAGTCAAACCCGTAGCCTTTGATCACAAATTCGAATCCTATAACCGAAATCTATTTGATTCCGTAACTGATTACACACGTCTAAGGCTTTAACAGTCATAACTAACGGATTAATCATCATCATTTATTCGAATTAACTCTAATTATGAGGATTAAACAAGAAACCATCGACTTCATGAACTTATACTATCGAATTCTTCGAATTAGGATACCAATTCCCAAATTGAACCCCTGCGCACCTTAGACGATCCCCACTGTAGCTTCTACACGCGTTGAATCAATCGGAGGGGTAGCCGGAGATTCCAAGGATCAAACTCGTCATCGTCGGACGAGCTCTAGCCGTTCACTGTCAATCCGTCAACGTTTCTGGTAATTACCTATACCCTTAGTTTCGTTTCAATCTCTAGAATAAAAGCCCTATGCTAATTAGGGTGTACATTATCAGAATCATCATGATCCCAATTCTAGGGTTCATCGCAAACCGTTTTGATCGAACTCTACCCTAGACCCATTTTCAATTCAATTAAATCATACTATTAGTTTCGCAAATCTCATTCTAATGAAAACCCTATGATAATTGTAACAAACAACATCGATTTTGTCAAGATCCGTAATCTAGGGTTTGTTCTTAAAACATTTTGATCTTAACGACGATCTCAATGAAATTAATTTATATCAGTGGTTTCGCAATGTTCTATTAAGTAAAAACACTATGAATCCAACCATTTTTAACATCGAATTCAACTGAATTGATTCTGTGTTCATACCTAGGGTTTCGATTCTTATTTCCATAATTAAACGATCCTAAACTTGCTAGATTTACAATTAAACGAGTTAACTAATTCGAAATACCCTGATTTACAAAACCCATTTGCTTCTGTTCCAATTCGTATTCGAAATCGTGGGGTTTGGCTTGGGATTCGATCGCGAGTGGTTATGGGAGAAGAACCCACTGAAATTTTTGATTAAAACCATTCTCGATCCGAGATCTGTTGCGATAGCCTAGCGGTCGGGACTGGTTAGAACTGTGTGCGTGTGTGGGAGAGACCCGGGTTCGAGACCGGGCTCCCACATTTTATTTTTGAAACATTTTTAATTATATGTAATTATTAAAAATCAAACCTTATATTATTATATTATTATATTAAAGAGTTTTACCCCGGAAAATAACCCGTAGGCTCGGGTTTGGTTTCATAACCTATTTTTATATTTTTTCCACTTTTATAAATAATATATTTATGTTATTATCATATATCTATATTATTTTTAAACCGTAACTACGTATAAAATAATATGTTTATATTATTTTCAACTCATGGCTCATATTATTAAATAATATATATTTTATATTATTTCGTATCGTTTTATAACCTCATGTAGCGTTTGAAACTAAATAATGATATAATCGTTTACTCACGTTTATTATCTTGAATAAAAATAATATATTATTATTTTTGCCGCAATGATTATTTAGTTAATCCGACGAACCTAAAAATAATATATTAAATTATATTATTTTCCTAACATTTGTAAACGACCCAAACGTACGAACTTATTTATTTATCTATTTAATATTATTCGTTATTAACGTTCGACACGTAACAAATTGATCTTAATTATTATATTAAGAAATCTATTTTCCCGTAGACACGTTCGTCTACCCGTTAATCCTTAGAATGTTTTTAGATGTTCTAATCTTCCGTGTCGTCGTCACAAATCCCATATGTCCATAACTTATGTGTTTATAATTCTAGGGCATACGTAAGCCGTGCAGGCTAACATTTGAGATTTCAAATCTCATACTTGTGTGATACTACCTACTACGCAACGCATGTGAGTTTCACGGCCCCTTTTACTGTTTTTATTTGGGGGAGAAAACATGTCACAACCTTTTTTGGTTTATTGTAATTCATATGATATCACTGTTGAGGCTAAACGTAACACACTATCATGAAAAGTCCTCACACACATCGGACCGTTAATATGGTATGAACGAGGTAATTTTGGTAGTACTACTGGGTTTGACAAACCCCACCCGTGTTAGTCGTGCTAACTCGATTGGAGGTCGAACGGGTGTTATATTGACCTTAACACATTAGTCAGAGTTGATTGACCTGGCTGGAGGCAAACAAACAAACACACTGTCAGTTTCGGTTGCGAGCGCTTTAGCAAAACATGAATATAGGCATGCAACCTATTGATATGCATATTGAATGTACATAATCCGTAAACGCTTTACTTTAAATGATTGAAACCTGTGAACTCACCAACCTAGTGTTGACTCGTTTTCTTACATGTTTTCTCAGGTTGGCACTCAGGATCACGTTAAGTCATGCATGTGTCTTGGACTCCAATTGAAATAATTATCTATTGAATAATATTTATGTTTTGTTTGTAATTGGACTTGGGCGCGTTGTTTTGCGCATTTACTTTCGTTTAACGCTTCCGCAAATACACTCTGAACCTTAATCTTTTATGCTATTACATTTCTAGTCCCATATAGTGTCGTTTGAAGTAACTGATGTCTGAGATCCTGGTTTGTCACCTTCCAAAACGGTAAAACTCCGTTAGTGGAATTTGGGGGTGTGACAAAGTGTGTGAATTCTTTGAAAATAAAGCAATGGCTCTGATTGCAAACTGATTGATAGATAGCTTTGATCCCGATTTACGGACCCACCTCAACAAGAATATGAGCTCCTCACTTTTCTTTCTGACTTGCAAAACCCTTTTATTTGTCTGCCCATTTTCTTAGGAAATAATCAAAATAGATATTCCACATTAAGATGAATGTTGTACAAGCTGAATTGGTGTTATGAGCACAGTCTGTTTACTGCATTTGCAAGTTCTATGTACAAAATCTTCTTCGGTTACTTTGTTTACTACATTTGCAAGTTCTTCACATAACATTTCAAGTTTAATTGAATGCTTTTATAGAATCTGTTTTGATCATATGGTGTCATTTTTTGTTTTGCAGTTTGCTGTTCTTTGAAGGACTTATAGGTTCTTGGTGTTAAGGTATTTTCTATTTGCTCCTGTTGTTTGTTTTGTTTTCTTTTAGGAGTGTATCAGGCAGAGCCAATTAAAGTAGGTTTTGATTAAGAGAAGAAGCCGACTGCTTATTTTTATAAATGGAATGCTTTATATTACCTGTTTCATAGCTTTCTTATCTTCTTCCCATATTCATATCATTATATGTTCAATGTTGTAGTTTTAAAACATTTTTATGTTGAAGTCGATTTAAGTGAAGAATAAAAACTAAAAATTACAAAAGAAACGTTGAAAATGCAGTAAAACCCTTTAATATGAATGAAATTAGAAATGTAATAAAAAAATCCCCAAATTTGTCCTTATCCTCTGTCATGCCCACTGCAGCTGTGCAGCATACACAATAAAAAAATCCCCAAAAAAAGCCTATGAACAAACCCAAAATCATCAAAATAGATTCTAGCAGAAACACAAACACATAAACTCTCTGCAGATACTTGCACCCAAAGAAACAAACAGATAAAAAAAACCCAATATCATCACGTTGTATGTAAATGCAATAAACGAACCAAAATCCAAATCAGCATACAAAAGCACAATCAAACTCTTTGCAGATACTTACACCCAATATCATCACGCTGTTTGTAAACACAATTCAAACGGTAACCTAAAATTTATACTAAGGAAGATAAAATAACCTTTCTTCACTGAACATCAAGCTACTTGCAAACCAACAAAACAATAAAACCATGAACTAGAAGCTGACGACAGAATAAAAAAAACAAAAGTTGAAGTAAAAGAAACTCAAGATGAAGAAGCCTGACATCGGCAGAAGAAAGAAACAGATCGATTCTACATGCAATCGAAAAGTTAGGGAAAGAATAAGGAAACGCCACGTACTAAACACGTGTTTGTAGAAGAGGCAAAAGAAAATAAACGCAACTTCATGAATCGAACCCATGACGTGGAGAAAAAATAGTTCGTTAAAAGATAACCTCCAAAATCAATAAATTTCTAGAATCCAGAACTTTAAAACGTGGAATAGTCAACTAAAGTTATTCATATTTTTATACATATTCACATTTGAAACAGAATGCCCAGCTCAAATAGTTCATAAAATTTTTCAATTTGATTTTGATTTTTACATCTACAGGTTTTCAACAATTAACCGTTCAATATATCATAAATAATGACTTGATAATAATAATTATATAACTGATGGGTTTTCCTTATTAACTATGCTATGTAATATGTTGTATTGCATTATGCTTTTAATGTCGTCTTCACATACTGTAGTATGACGTGACAAGTTGATTATTTAAGAGTTTTCGCAAACTCGACAACATACAATTGACATAAATTTATTTAGATCAATATCTATACCTAATAAAAACAGTTATAAATGTGGACCAATATCACTGGTCCAAAGAAGCACAATCTATTTACTGCATTTGCAAGTTCAATGTACAAAATCTTCTTTGGTTACTTTGTTTACTGCATTTGCAAGTTCTATGTGCAGAATCTGTTTTGTTTACCTGTAAAAGTCTGTACAAAACAGGAGATACTAACACATTTGCAAACTGTTTTAAATTTTTTTGACATTGTATCATTAACTGAAGATTGATTGTGGTTTATGCTTACGAGTTTATATCGTCTTCTTTTAGATTGAAGTGATTTGGAAGCCTGTATACAATTTGCTTTACAAATCATTTATAACATGATCTAACAATAATCTTTCCATGAAACAGGAAATCACAAGGCAAACATCATGTCTAATCAAAGGATATCCGAGATACATCCAGGACTTCCACCATATCCCCTGCAGATAAGAGCTCTAAAAAAGTGGATTCCATTTGTCAAAAAACAAGAAAAGAATAAAGATATATGCTATCTATTTGTAGACACCCATGTAAGACACCTACGAAACTACTCATATGCTTTGCATCTACTAACAGTTTACTAATCTGAATACAGGGTGACGCCATTGAGGCCACATCTGATCTTGCCAAAGAAGAGTACTTCGAATCAATCATCATGCGATCCCGTCACGAACATACACGCCTGTAGTTCAACACAAAGCATCACTCAGACTAGGTGAAAAGGCAACTGTCACTGCATTATCTGAAACAAATCTTCCAACCTACTACTACAAGTTTGCAACATACGCTGACCTACCAACAAGAATGGATTTTCCAAGATTGCTAACAGGTACATAGAGATATTACATAGCCCATACTATGATATTTTGTTCACTTCTTTAAAAATGACAACAATCATTGATGCCTCACAGATTATATTGGCAGAATTGAAAATGTGAAGACTGTCATTGTACAAAAAGGAAAGAGACTTAGAAAAGTTACAATCCAAGATGACAAGTATAACATTCACACACAACACATGTTAAATAAAAACCACACGTATAAACTAAACAATACAAAAACAGGCACAATATCATTGAGGTTACCCTATGGCGAGACAAAGTTGATCTAATCGAAATGGAGGGTACAATAGGAAAAATTCTGGCTCTTTCATCAATGAACGTAACTGAATTCAGAGGTCGGTATATCCCTTCACAACTTTATCCAATTACATTTTTACAATTCACATACATGTGTAATTAATGTTGAATTGATCTTCTGAGAAAGATCAAATTCAACATCTATCTTTCTGCCTTACTGTACTTTAGGTACATGAATATCTTAAACTTATACATGATAGGTTTTACATTTCCTAACAGTACATAGATTTTGATGACTGAGTTGAAATGGGCATTTTCAATACATGAGGAAACATGCTTGGTCAAATTACAAACACAGGAAAATAATCTAAATTCACATAAAATGCTTTAAGCTTAGAAGCTCTTAAACAGCTTCTATGGCTTTGTAATCCTTATTTCTATGTCATATATTCAGACTGATATTTCTGATTTATGTATGCTTACTCATAAATATCATCTATTTTGATTTAAATTGATAAAAATAAATAGAAAACTTATCAAATTACATTGTTATAGGAACCCTGCAACTTGAATCAACAAACGCCACCACAATAGCAATTGACCCTCCACTCACCGATCTCCAAATGTACAAAGACAGGTAAACATTTAGAAAAAAAATTCTTATGTGTAGCAGAACTAGACATCTACAACATATATGATAAAAGCCATGTCTTAAAACAATTACACATTTAAAATTTTAATATTTAAATACAGATTTTTCTCAAATAATAAACATATAAGAAACAATATTCAACAAAATAGATGACAAACCCATGTGCAAATCTCTATACACTGCTCTACGAGGAACTTTATCTTTTCTTCTCTAAGATTAGAGTAGTAAATTTTTTGCATATATTACTAAACAATATGAAATAGGTAGATTTGCTATTTAAAATATATCATTTTTGCGTCTGCCCAAAAACCAATACACTGTTTTCATTTTTTTTAATTAAACATTGGCAATAGTGAATTTTCTATTTTCGATTGTCGTTGAGCAAGAAACATTGATTATGTGAAGCTTCTTAATTACGGAAATGAATAGTTCCATAATTTTTTTAGAAAGCATTGTTCTTTTATTTTCACTCTGATTTTACTATCTTTGTTCTTCTATTAAGTTAAACAGATATAAAATCATGTGTTCTACTTACAAATACAAATGTTTGGACAGATTTAAAGACCTTGGAGCACCATCTCAGCAACAAACAAGAGAAGTACAGGAAACAATAGGTGAACTCAAAAGCAAGACCAACACCAATAACCTGGTAAGAAAACCATAAATCTGACGCATATTTATTCATTACTTAATTACTAAATATAATTGTATGCAGCCAAAGAAATTCACATGCCAAGCATCCATCATTGACATACAAGAAAACAGGACCTGGTACTATACAACATGCCCAGAATGCAACAAAACCACCTATCCACAACTAGAAGACTTTGTCTGTGAGGATCACGGGATACTCTGAGGAACCAAAGTTCATGTAAAACAAAACATACATCAAATTACCTCTAAGTTTTAACATAAACCTCACATACAAAATTTTTTTTGCAGGTATTGCCTTAACACAACCATAAAAGATGAAACCGCAACAGCGACCGCAGTTTTCTTCAACGATGCAACGAATGACATGCTCAATATCACCTGCCGTGACATGGTCATAGCACACGGAAATAGAGATCCAAAAAAACTACCACCTGAGATACAAAACATCAAAGGAAACCAAAAGTTACTACACTTAACTGTGAAAAAAGATATATCAATCGTAGTCAACAGAGCCGAAGACATACAAGCACTTCCACCAACAACACCAGACCCTAAATCATCAACCACAAAAAGGCCCTTGCAACTGACACCATGTATATATCACTCCTACAAAAATCACAAAAAATACCTCAAAACAAATACTAATAGAACTTTATCATTACAGGATCCGAACCCTCAAGCAAAACAACAAAGCAGTAAGCAACAACTGCACCGCAATGCCTACAACAGCAACAACTTTTGCAACCCACAACAAAAGATAGGCACCTTTTGTATCACCCACATCGGTGCAGCACACCTTTTGTTTTAACTGTTGTAGTACTTTTATTTGTCCACAACTTTTGTTACTTCTATCTGGCCATAACTTTTATAAATTTGCTATCAATTGTAAGCATGAAAAAACTATGTATACTCAAATAGATATATGTATATGGTTGCAAAAACCAATTTTCCAGTATAACCACATCTTAACAAAAAAACAGGAACGCTGCAACGCGCGGGTAACATTCCTAGTTCTTATTTATTCACGCAATGAAGGCGACCATGCTTGCCATCTTTGTGAAATTCTTGAAGTTATGAGGGAGAAGTTGTATACTAAATTCTCCAAGTGTGTCTTTTTTCTCTAGAGGATGCAATTCTTAGGCCGTAAATGGGACAGATAAGTTGATCCTCGGAGATCAGGGAACGCCGCACGAGGCCTCAAAAGAAGGCTAAAAGACATGATGCACGCCAAAAGCTCATAATTTTGTTTGATTGATTAAACTTAGTTGTGGCCTTTTCCTTTTTAGCTTCAGCTTCAGTTTTATTCTTTTATTAAAATGTTTGTTTGCATATAGTTGGCAAGAAAGTTCAGTTTTAGCTTCTTTAAAAGAAGTTAGTTGGTGGTTTATAATTTTCAAGTCATATATAAGTTTAGTTCAGGGGGTTTACCCAGTTGGGGGTTCCTCTTGTGGTGGGCTACCCTAGATGTTCTAGGTGTTGCCACAGGGAAACCCAATTATCCTAGAATATCTAGGTGTTGTCATTAAAAAAAAATACAAGTTTAGTTATTCATGTTTTAAAAAGTACTTGATTTTGTTCTCTTTTTAAAGATCTAATTACAAGCACTAAAAATGTCATCTTTTCGCTTTGATAACCTTAAATATTATATAAATTTATGTTACAATTGTTCAACAATGGTCGAGTTCTATAAATTTATGTTACAATTGTTATAATCCGGGACATGTCCGAAGTGAGTGCCCCGAGTTGAATCACAAGAACGAGGAGGAAAGAAAGGTGGAGATTCCAAGGCCCAAGGGTCGAGCGTTCCAGATTACTGCCGACAAGGCTAAGAAGTACCAGATGTACATTTATGATTAGCTCATTGCCTACACTTACTTTATTTGACTCGAGTGCTAGTTGTTCGTTTATATCCATGAAATTTAACAATCATATTTCGTTTCTAAGTGAAGGTTAGGTGAACCATTAGAAAATGAGGCTGCTAATGATAATAGTTTTTTGGTATTTGACATCCATAAGGATTGTAAACCGGAGGTTGAAGGCGAGACTTTCCTTACAAATTTGATTCATATAACCTTAAGAGAGTTTGATATTATTGTGGGGATAGATTGGTTGTCGAGACACAAAGCCAATATCTTGTGTGGACCAAAGACGATACAACTTACTTCTCCTACGGGGAAAAATATTTTTATTCAGGGCGAAAGAAAATGTGATGTGCTATTATGTTCTTATCTTAAGGCGGTGAGGTATTTGGTGTACGGGTGTAAGGTGTTTATGGCTTGTGTCACGGACACTAACCGAGGTGTTTTGGAGATTCATGAAGTTTCGGTGGTGAATAAATTTATTGATGTTTTCCCTGACGAAATACCGGGGGTTCCACTCGAGAGATAAGTGGAATTTGGGATTGGCTTAATCCCGGGAGCTAAGCCAATCGCTAAAGCACCATATCGGTTGGCACCTCCTGAGATAAAAGAATTGATGATTCAACTCTAAGAGTTACTCGATAAGGGCTTTATACGCCCGAGTGTCTCTCCTTGTAAAAAGAAGGATGTGAGTATGTGGATGTGCATCAATTACCGGGAGTTGAATAAGTTAACTATCAAACACCGGTACCCGTTACCTCGGATTGATGATCTCTTTGATCAATTACAAGGGGCGTCGTGGTTTTCAAAAATCGATTTGAAGTTCGGGTATCATTAGTTGAACGTGAAAGAATAAAATATCTCTAAAACGGCTTTCCATACTCATAATTGTCATCAAGAGTTTACGGTTATGCCTTTCGGTCTAACAAAAGCGCTCGCGGATTTCATGGACCTTATAAACCGGGTGTATATACCATTTCTTGATCATTCAGTTATCATGTTCATCAATGACATTCTTATTTATTCACGCAATGAAGGCACCATGTTTGTCATCTTCGTAAAATTCTTGATATTCTTAGGAGGGAGAAATTATATGCTAATTTCTCCAAGTGTGTCTTTTGGCTCCGGGAGATGCAATTCTTGGGCTGTAGGACAGATAGGTTGATCCTCGGGGGATCCGGGAACGCCGCACAAGGCCTCAAAAGAAAGCTAAAAGACATGATGCACACCAGAAGGTCATAATTTTGTTTGATTGATTAGACTTGGTTGTGGCTTGTTCCTTTTCTTTTATAAAATGTTTGTTTGCACATAGTTGGCATTGGCAAGCAAGTTCAGTTTTATTCTTTTATTAAAATAAATGTTTGTATATAGCCGGCAAGAAAGTCCAGTTTTAGCTTTTTTACAAAGAAGTTAGTTGGTGGTTTACAATTTTCAAGTCATATTAAAGTTTAGTTATTTATGTTTTAAAAAGTACTTGATTTTGATCTCCTTTTGAAGATCTAAATACAGGCACTCAAAAATGTCATTCTTTTCGTTTTGATAACATTATACATTATATAGGGATTCTAGTTTTTAGATGAATTGTTGCCTGTAGCATACTTCATATCCTACAAGAACAAACATAACTATGTTTAGCATCAACCATAAGACAGGCTTATTGATTCATCTTCATTTCTAGAAGAGTCATCACCAACCCGGCCGAATTAGAAACTATTATGCCTTCTTATGTGTAGAGGTGGCGGTGAATACACTCGAAACAGTTTCCTTTAAATAAAAAGCAAAAGTTCTGTGATATATTAACCAATCTTGGTAACCCGTGATCTAATCAAGTTATCGCCAATGTTATAGTCACTTGGAGCTTCTTCGACTCCATGTCATCCCTAACCGGACTCTTCTATTTCATTTATATATGAAGATTAAAAAAAAGATCTAAAAAAATGTATATCATCAACACATTAACTAGTAGAAAGTAGAAAGGACCATCATTTAATATTCCAAAAAATTTAGAAACAAGATCCTAAAAGATACTTAATTTTGAAGCCCAAATAGAAAATGCAAAAGTCAACTTTTTTTTGGGCATTAGATACAGGAACATGACCCATTAAAGGGATTCATATTCTGATTCAAATCAACAATTCCTACTGAACCTGAAACTTACCATTGTCAAAGAGTTCTATTTTGGAGTCAATCTTTGTTTTGGAGTAACTTGCATTGGGTACTGTAAATATTCAAAAAAGATTCATTAACATTTTTGCCTCTGCTAATAACAATGATTTCCTTTATAAAAAGTGATGACAAAATAAACTTTCATAGCATTAAGTACAAGGGATCTAAGCAAATTTCTGTACAGTGGCAACTTTGACCCATTTACTTGTAAACAGGTTAATTTGGGTTATGCCTTTTCTCTAACGGGTCAACTGGATAAATTTAAAAAAACTAATAAAATATTAGCATAAAAAAAGCAAGATCCAAAGTGTACTTTTAATGCACAAAACCTCCTGAATCATTGTTTGGAAAAAGGATTAGATTATTTCTGAAATAATATGACTTGTGTAATTCATTATATTCGACACACAACATATTTTTCAAAAATATAAAAAGATTTTGACAAAAAGTGTTTCAGTTCAACCTGACCAATCCCATTTCGACCCATACCATGAATTACCAGTTTGCCATCTTTACTATTCTTGTTTCCTTTTTAATCAAGGAAATAGACCAAACAAAAGAAATATACCGGCATTGTGTATGGAGAACTTTGTGCCATGAAACCAAGAAACTCTTGCTTCTTGACTTCAAAATTGTACTTTACATGGGCTAACATGGCTTCTTCCCGTTGTATATCTTCCATCATTCTTTCCCTTCTCCATTTAAGCTCCTTCATTTCCTTTTCAACTTCAATATAGGCCTCGGGCAGATAAGAAACCCCAGATGTTATTGGGAATTTCACATCGATCTCTTCCCTATACAAGATAATTACAAGAAACATGACACTTTGAGACAAAAAAAAACGTATCTACTACAACCTAACCTAATTATCTTGTTCTGATTATTCAAAATCACTTTAGTTACTCAGAACTCACGATACAAATAGCTTACCTAGTGCCAAGAGAATATACACCATTACCCTTAATCATCCCTCCATCCAAAGAAATGGCTCCATCGTATATGCAAGGAAGGGCTTGAATCATTTCTGTCCTGGTTTTATAAACTTGCAGCCTCGAAAATAGAGTATAAAAAAGAGTCTCTCTTAAACCATTCCCATCATGTGTGAGGTAGAACAAATTTGCATCATCAATATGAATCATATTCACTGCAAACCCAATAAACCCCGCTGGAGTTTCACCATTTGGTAATCTTGGTTTAGAAAGATCAAGCCTTTTTTGCGGGTCATTAGGCATAAACTCACCAATGTACGGCCTAAATTCATACTCATAAACAAGGAAAAAAAGTCCGTAAGTAGCAGAAAATATACGAAGAACAATTCTCCATCCAAAATATTACATAAGACTAGAGGTAGACAAATAGGTGGGTAACGGTGTAAAATGGGTAACCTTTTTCATAATTAACTATTGTGTTAACTATGATAACAAAATCTAATATAATCTAATTTTTTCAACAAAATAATTTGGGAGGTTTAATGAATTAAAAATACACTTTGTCTGATTTTTGACCCATCCGACCCCTTTAAGTTACATAAGACTATGTTCCCTTTAAGTTACATTTTTGTGACTATTAGACCAGTTGGAGATAAAACATAACCCAAATAAATCCATTCATAGTAAATAGGTTCACTTATACATTGAACAAATAGAAAAACATACCTCATATTTTCAAGACAGATGACATTAAATCTTCCCTCCAAAGGCTGTCCTATGGCAGTTCCAAGACCATAAAGACCGGAACTTTTATTTATAGAACCACCTTTATCATAAGTTACCAAAGCTTTGATACCATCATATGTTATGCAAACTAATGACAACATATTATCCAGCCCAAGGTACTCTGATAGAAGCCTGCTCACCACAAAATTAAGAATAACCAATAAGCATTTTGAATAGAAACAAGAATCATGCACCCAATTAATAGTAAGACTTCCTTGAAACTTATCATTTATCAAATAACAAGCCCAACTAACAGTGTTAAGAGTCATATTTTGATGGGCGAAGGTACGAAAAAACATATATAGAATTATAGATTGCGGTTAATCACAACCAGTTATGCCTTAGTGTTAAATTTTGTTGTGATTCCGTATCAAGGTGTTATGTTTGGCTCTAAAGGTGGGAATTTCAACCAATTTACCTAAGAATGGGTTGACTTGAGCTGTACTTCAGATAAAATGGGTAGGGTTTACAGACTTGATTATAATTGGAACGGGCCAGATAGGTCAAAAATAACCCAAAGTGTAATTAAATGGTCACAACCTCTTATATCGCTTTATTTACAAAAAATAGATCAGTATACTTAAAAAAAATATTTTCTTATAATACATTAATTATTTATGAAATTTAAGAAAAAAGAACAAAAAAAAACTGCTTGCTAATCAACCAAACCGGACCCATTCAGTTTTGACCCATATTAACAAAATAATATTTCTGACCCGATCCCGTTTCCACTGGCTAACCAACCTAACTATGAATATCTACTTCGGCAAAAAACTATATTCATGATTCAAAACGACATACTTCATTCTCAGCCAGACAATTATGTGCAAAAACCAAATTCTAAGACTATGGAAATGGCAAACAATGTTAAATATAAACCACGCAATATAAACTGCATGCATACAAACGGGAGGAGAAGGTACAAGAAAAGACTGAAAAATTAACTGACCAGCTAAGATTATCATCATTAACTTTCCCAAGAGTAGCAACAACTCCAAGAACATCTTTTATATGAGCAGCCTGATTTCTATGACGCTTCAGCTGGCAAAAAATGGCAGCAGCTGATTTCTCAAGTTTCATAATATTTCCAATTGTTGCCTCTTCACTCTGCATGTGTGAAAGATCCCCATCTTCAACCTTAGGTGCAGTTGAAGAGTGATACTTCCCCACAGTAACTAAGAGAAAAGGAGATAAATCACCGGAAACAAAAACCATAACATGGCGAAGATAATGAACAAATAGCAATTATTTAAATAACAAGACAATAATAACCATACCTTGTTTATCAGTAATCTCATCGTCTAATAAGTTCTTGTGAGTTTTTAAAAACTTAATGTTTTCTTCATGTTGCTTAATCTTCTTTCCAAGCAACAACATATCGTTTTCGAGTTTCTGCAAACATTAACAAACGATTCAAGTTCAATATTCCACCCCGAAAGAAAATTAGTAATTAGTATGATTTAAAGCGGCACGGGGGTAACACCTTAGAAGGATTAACAACTGATTCTGTTTGAGAGAATGTGCCATTATCTGCACCATGATTTGCAGCGTTAGACGAGTCATTTTGACCAACATAGTTCATTGCAGATGGAACTTGCACGCTTAACACGTCCAGACGTATCGGCATCTGACACATTAACTTTGTAAATTTAACAACTGAATAATCAACAATCAAACAACACCAAAATTCTAAAGAGGCTAGGGTAAACTTATGTTACAAATTGAACCCAAATGTTCACCCAAGATCATAACCTTCATAAAAAACCCTAGAAAATTGCAATGTACGTATTTGGTAAACTCTCCTAAATTAGCTAACAAGAGCATGCAAATCAATAAATTGAAACTTTTGTAAACAAATATGCAAATGAGGGTTTGGTTTCAACACAAGGAATTGAAGTAGAAACTAGTTGAAAGGGATCAAAAGGACAAAGGAATGCGAAACCCTAACGAAAATTGATACCTGTTGACTAGACGAATACATGGTGTTAGAGGCAAATTGGAGTTCCGATCAGGCGACCCCCAATCGGCTACCGCGAGTGTGAAGTGATGCAAGGTTTCGATTTTTCGGTACGAATCGTTGGTAAGAAGAAGATGATGATTGATGGAAGAGTGGAGCTCACTTTTTTACTGTAAGAGTTTTATTCTTGTATGAACCAAAACGTTATTTTAACATGATTTATATTATTTTAATGTAAGTTTTAATATACTAACTAAATTCTTTTTTTTTTTATTAATTTAGTTTAGTAATAAACTTGTAATATATATACACTAGATGTATTGTAACATACGATAGTGTATATTACAATAAACTTGGATGGTAATTATTAGGACTAATTACATAGTAATAAAGAGAAAATAAAAAAAAACATAGAAATATTAATAATAATAACAATAACTAAATAAATAAATAATAATAGTGAGGATTTAATAATAATAAAAGATAAACAATAATATCAAAAATTAAAGAGCAGAATAATATAACAATAATTAAATAATAATAATTACATAAAATTTAATAATAATAACAAATAAAAAGCAAAACAAACCCGATTGGAGAGTGGATCGAACCCACACCCTCATACCCTCATCTCTGAAAGATAAAACACATGGGCTGACTTACCTTTGCGACGGATCTCACACATAATATATATAAAGTATTTTACACGTGGCGAAAAATAATTGGTAAAGATCACATCACGCTGTAATATATATATTTAATACATACATGGAGTTGGGTTCTTGTATAAAGAAATTTTTTAGTGCGATACGTAGGAAATTTTAGACCATTCATCACACCAATTCAATTCTTACGATTATGTGATCTCAAAGTCTTAAATAATATTTATGTAAAATAGGGCTGGAAAGGCAATTACACACATATTACGCTACACAATTACACTATTTATCACTCACGAAAACAAAAAATTAAAAAAATCAGTTTTTATAAAACCTATATAGCAGTTTTATACTCATATTAAAATAATAAAATTCTCGATTTTATGATGCATTTGTTTTTTTTAAATTATGAAGTATATAAAAGTTATTTTAAAAAGAATGAAAAATTTGGTAGGATCAGGATGCTTTGATGCTTGGTTGAAAAGATGTAACAGAGAGCAAATTTTGCAGCGGGAATTAAGATAGATTACACAAATGAATTGAACAACACAAGAATTAAAGATCATACGTCATCAAAGATTTCATTGACAATCAAGAGAAGATTGCATAGAGAAACTCTCGAACATTTGTCACATGTGTCGATATCAATGATAACTCGTTATTTCAAGATAACCTTTATATTTCAAGAACTCCCCCTTGATACCAGATCCTCACACATAGTTGCACACATTAGTCTCTTTCTCTATAATTCGCTCATGTATGATCAACTCATTACCAATGTTTTGAAACCCGGACCGGACCGGCCGGTCGGACCGGGAACCGGTGGTCTGACCGGTCCGGTTACATGTGTTGAACCGTTTCTGCAGCGAACCGGTGGTCGGACCGGCGGTCGGGTGGTCGGACCGGTTGAACCGCTTGACTATTTTTTTTTTAATCTTTATTAAGTCTCTTGTCTTCTTATTTCGTAGGTAATTGTTAGTTTAAAATTATTGGAATTGACTTGTTGGTGGTTTTTGAAAGGATTAAAAGCTATTTAGACTGATATATTTTTATAATATTTATGACGTCGTCCGGTTCTTAAATCCGGTCCGACCGGTCGGACCGGTCCGACCAGTGGACCGGTAAGGAGACCGGTTCGACGTCCGGTCCGGTTCTGAAAACATTGCTCATTACAATGACAATGTAAAACAAAATATAATGTGAGTAGGTGATATCAAGTTGCGCTTTGATATTTTATGGTAAGCGATAACATTCTGGTAACTAGCTTGTTAGTAACGATAGTTGCAATGAGGGACAAAAACATGATATCCAAAGTAGCAATTGATCAGTTGGTCGATCAATTGCTTCCCTTATGAAAGCAGATCTTCAAGTGCTCCAACAACACTAGATACAACTGATTAATTTTGTATGATCAGTTGTATACTCTTATTCTTCATTTGCAACTAATCAATTGGTCAATCACTCGCAGTCTTTTATTCTTTATATGCAACTGATCAGTTGGTTGATAGTTGTAGCCCGTTCTTCAGATACTGATAAGTTTATAACCACAATATGCTTCGGTCGCAAGCTGATGAGTTGCAACAAGCGTTCGTTAGCTCGATAGTCTTTCTTATCAGTCGTATCACTTTAATAGCAAACCCAAGTGTAGATAAAACATCGACTGGTTAACATCAACTGGTCAGTTGTAACCAGTCTTGAATAGCATTGGTGACAGTAGTATCAGCAGCTTTGACAACTTTGAACATTCTTTCAGATAAAGTTATGCATTAGTTAAGTTACACAACTCTTCAAAATATGTTGATTTAGTGATTCCATTTAAACATAACAGAACTAGATAAAAGTCAACAACTATGGACTTTTCCCATTTTACCCTCCAACTGTTAATTCCTTTTAGTGTGTACGCTGGCATCCCCTTTACATCTCAGTTATTGGTTATCTTGGTCAATGGTCTGGATTTACTTTGTATAATCTCGGGTCCTAACAACCGGTTCTCTCCCATATGAAACTAAATAGTAAGGGTATAGCCCCTACCGATCCGGACTCATCCAATGTCTCCTCTTCCCATGGGTATAGACTCCTCAAGATCCTCGGCTACAGGTTGCAGCTCCTCAAACCGGGAGCCTCTCAGTATAGTGTCGCGTCGAACAATCTTTTTCTGGGTGAGGATGGTACACACTCTGGTGCTCGTTGCTGATTGTAAAGCGGGTGGTCCTCATCCCCGAATCCAGTGGTGCCGTGTGCTCAGACGGCTCAGGCTCGTACGCAGGTACATGGCTATTCGAAGGCCCCACACTCGTCATCATCTAGTTATATGAAGGCAATTCACTTTGACTCTATGGCTTCTCGTTTTCCTGTACAAAATATCTCATCAATACTTAAACATGTAAGGTAATCGAAGTCTTAACTACTACAGTCCATAGAGCCTCCCGGTTAAAGCTTAGATATTCTAATGATACCTAATTCGCTAAAACCTTTAACTCTTGTACCAACATGTTCACCCCACTGTGGCAGGACCTAGCATGACTGATTAATATCAACTTACACGATGGAAATTCAACATTTACTTTACTTAAAAATATGCATTACATCGTCAAAAATGAAAACCCAACCATTGTCTTGTACAATTACAAAAATCCCAAAAAGTACATACAACAATGTAACATCCGGTCTCTCGTACCATCAATATTGTCCGTTTTGTCCACTAAGAGTTCACGGATTTGCTTTTGGTTGCCCGGGTGGAGACTTTCTAGTAGGTCACCCATGTTGCTACTACTCTCATCCGAGCATACCTAACTTTGGAGTTCTCCTCTCATCCACAACCAATGCGCCCAAAAGGCAATGATGGTATTTGAGGTGAGTCGTTACCTGTGAACTCAACATCTCTCATGTCAACGGACGATTTGAGATTTTTCTAAGGTGTTACAAACACACACCTCCTGGATTCATCGTCCTCGATGAGGTTTGCCCCACCATCCCAATCAGGGATGTGTGATTTGCCTAAGGTGTCCACTAAACACCCCCGGAGACTCATCATCCTTGATGAGATTTGTCCCCACCATCCCAAACGACACATGAGTGGCTTTGATACCATTTGTAACATCTTGTCTAATATTCTCCGTTTTGCCACTATGAGCTCACAAATTTGTTTTTGGTTGCCCGATTGGAGACCTCCCAAAAGTTCATCCATCCTGATACTACTACCACATGAGAATGCTTAACTGTTGAATTCTCCTCTAATCCACAGTCATTGCGCCCAAAAACGCGTTGGTGATATTTGCTGCGGGGCATTCCTTATGGCCTAGTATCTCTCCCGTGGACATATCATAATAGAACGATATGGGATTTGCCTAAGGTATCACAACATAATAAACAAAATGACGTCTAACAACCTCAGCAAGCCAACCACTACCTCGTCCTAGGAATCTCGAACACTCTCCTCTAGCGATTCCCTGAAATTACATGCTCAAAAACAACGTCAGCATAAAGTTGGTGGAGTCCATGACTACCAACACATTCAAATAACAAGTTTGAAGTGTACTAGTCAATAAAGTGTACATAAATCAAATCTCATGTAGATAACACATCAACAATGCATCTCTGCTCACTTATTGCACACATTAATTGAAATCCAATCATACTTGGCAACCAAGTTACATCCACAATGACTTCACATAGAAAGCTAATTCTCCCTACTTAGCAAATCCTGTTACATAATCCCTGCACCACTATTCTCAAGAATAGTTGATTAACACAACACCTTAAAGGAGTTTCGATTTGCCAAGATAACTCCAATTTCTACAAGCCAACCCACAAAACCCTAGACCAGTTCTCAAAGTCAGAAATGCTAAACATGATAAGCTCCACATTTAGCAAAGTTTGGTGAAAAGAGGGTTAATAACCATAAAACAACAAATAATAAACTTAAATGATTACAAATACTTAGAAATTTTTACGGAAATATGAAATGTGTTCGCTGTAAGGCTAACACCACAACACGACTAGGGCTGACGTGTCACTTATACATAATCAGATCTCAAACTAAGTCCCATAAATACTTACAATGTTACATGATTTAATAATTTTACAAAATCTAATTATTACATCTATTAAAGTCGAAGGCTTTTATATACTCTCGAGCATTTGTTCATGTCTTGTCCCCAATAATCATGATAACCTGACGTACAAAAAGGAAAAACAAGGTACGTTTGAACTTTGAGCAACCTAGTTGAGTAGATAGATAGATGATAAAAATGACATTTTATTTTAGTGTAAGGCTTGAGTTTTCAAATTCTTTTCCATGTAAGTGTAACAAATCTTTTTCCAAATTCCAAAAGCATAACATTTTCTAATCAATTCATATAAATTACCAATATTAGATATCATATTAAATTTATAACATTAGTAAGTCACATCATATAAAAACAATGTAGTCAGGGGGGAACACAGCTATGAACCAATGTAAGATCAGTGTAATAAGGAGGTAACCCATGTAGTTAGCATGTGAACCAATGTGAGATGGTGTACGGATAAACATATAAACCATCCAATCAGGTAGTAGCCTAGCTACTTATAACAGAAAGTAGCATATATGCTAAGCTTATACAGAAATCAGGGAGTAGCAAAACTACTAAACTTATAACAAAAATCTGCGAGCAGCATAGCTACTAAACTTGTAGACATGTAATTAGTAAACCGGCAATAGAATATTTCACAAAACATTTCTAGAATGAAAAATATAAAACGTTTTCGAATCACTTTTGATTTTTCAAAACATATTTCAAAATAGATAATGAAACGGAACATAAAATCACGAATTAGATGCCCAAAGACCAAATGATACGTATCAATAAAAGGGTTTCAGATTATCCGTACCATGAAAACGGAAATCAACAGTGAAAATACTTTGAACACCGTAAAAAGCTACAATATTAACGCATTCCAAATTATATTAAACTAGGAGATGTAGCCGCGCGTTGCGGCGGAGGATTACTAATGTGTTAGCGAACCACAAAGATCATTAAGTTACTAAATGTGTTTGCTTTAAACCAAAGTATAAACTGCATACAAACCAGAGATTTGTTTTAGTTGTCAAAAAGGAAGACACGGTTTGATACTTTTTTTTCTTCTTGTTGATGATCATCTTAGAGTTCAAGATTTTAGCTGTTTTTTCGCAGACGGGTCGTCTTTTGTTTATGGAAACAGAAGCAAAAATTGTGTAACCGTTGGTTTGTATTGTAGTTGGCTAAGAGTATTTTTGAAAGAAGTGTTTTTTCACGTACCAGGGGATTGATGCATTCATGTTCTAGTCGCCTTTTGTTGGCGGCAAGAATCGAGGCACGTTTACGGGCTTGCTTCAATGATTGGCCACCTAAGACATCGTGTGATTGAGTAGACGTGGCAGAGATGTTAGATGTTGAAGGAGCATGTTTCCTTCTCCATAAGGTTGTGGCTTCTGCTTTTGGTTTTATGGACATATCATTTGGACGATAAAATTAAATGATTGTGTAGGTAGGTTGATGAACAATTAACTGCATCATGGAAGTAAGGTTATCGCTTTCAGTAATACGTGTAAATGTAGACAACATAGAGAAAAAAAGAAGAAGAAATAAGCAGGCTACAAAGTTATAAATTGAAAGATAGCTTTTCCTTTTGGCAAATGCAAATCTTATTCAAAGTCGAAAGAACCGTCCATCGAGAACAGAATCCATTCAATAAGTCAAACAGATTATTTTTTTTTTCTTTTTTGCTTGTTTAAGACATCTCATGGTAAGTTCAAGTAATAGACTCTGCTAACCCATACTAAATGTTGTAAAAAGCGAAATGGGAGATACTTAAAGGGATACACGAAGTTAAATAGTTCAAGACGGGTCAAAATCAGTTAATCGTTGTTAGGTAAGGATATTCTTGAAGTTGCAGTGTACATCTCTTACATGTTACACATGAAAAAGTTGTTATTTAAGTGTAATTTTGTCCAACCTTAATCATGCAGTAATATATATAGCAGACAAAGAAGTTAGAAATAAAAAGGCGAGAAATTTACAATGTTCAAAACGATGTGTAAATGGCGATATATAGATTAATCACTGAACCTGGACCTGGTAGAAGAGGTGACGCGGTTAAGCAACAAAACGAAGCAGCAAATTGAAATGCATACAGGTAGCAGACACAACAGCCCTGCACAAATGACAGCTAACTTTTTCATTCATCAATAATTTAGCAACGATAAGTTTAAAAATTATGAGTGACCTATTTTTGTTCATGTCTGTAACTATAACTTTATCTCGATAAACAACAATGCAAATGGAAATTAAATTGCAAGAGTCAATATGTTAAGAACTGGTCAATTTAGTAACGGGCAGGTCAGGCAGTGTTGTAAAAATCGCTAGGCGCTAGTCGGGCGGTGGGGTGGGGCCTAGGCCTAGGCGGGATTAATCGGGGCCTAGGCGGGATTAATCGGATTGGAATTTTTATATGTAAATTTCAGTTTTTTATATATATACACACATTTTTACATGTAATTTTTATAAAAATGGTCATTTTTATATATATACACACATTTTTATATGTAATTTTCATAAAAATGTTCATTTTTAAACCACACCAAAGGTTTTCGCCGGAATTTGGCCGGAAAGTTCAGGTTTTCGCCGGAAATTGGCCGGAAATTTCAGGTTTTTGCCGGAATGTTCGCCGGAATGTTCGCCGGAATTTGGCCGCCTAGGCCCGCCTAGGCCCGCCTAGGACCGCCTAGGCCGCCTAGGCCCAAAATTCCTCCTTAGCCGAGCGCCTAGCGATTAATCGGCGCCTAGGCGCGATTTTTACAACACTGAGGTCAGGTCGGGCGGGGTACCGGGTCAGAACGGGCCAATTTAAAAACTGGTAATTTCGGTCAGGGCCAGAACAGGCCAATTTAAAAAATGGTAATTTCAGTCCGGGGGCCAGAACAGGCCAATTTAAAAAGGTGGTAATTTTGTCCTGGGTCAAAATGGGTTCGCGTCCATTTGGGTTCGGGTCAAAACAGACAGGTTTAAAAATGAAAAGAAACACTTTTTATTCAAAATGCAAGTAAGTGAGCCAATTCAAGCAACTGAAAGGAAAAAAACACTTCAATAACATAAACTCATGTTTATGGATTAACCTAAACTCATATAAGCGTATAAATTCCAATTTAGATAATTAATATCAAGATATTGTCTAACAAAATAAAATAAAATCCCAGAAACAACCAAATAAAGATCCAAGTGAAAGATTACAACCTTCAAACTAAACAAACATTCTTAAAATGATATTGTCTTACATGTTACACAGATTTCAATTTCTGGTAATCAAATTGTCTTCTTCTCCTACTGTTGTCATCTATGATTAGATTAAAATCCCAAATTTGAAGCAAATTAGGTCAAACAAAGCCACCAAGAGCACACATAGCCAAATCATGAAATTGACTATAAATTCATGATTTGTGAATTTCATTAGTTTAACAATGATTAATATGGTCTTCCTAAACCTTTAAAGACTATAATCTCCCTTTATTTCCAGAATTAACATAAAGTTTCACCATTTTCTCAAGTTATTGATTTAGTTATCTCTTGAGTTTAATGATTCCCAACAAGTTCAAATCATTAAATAAAAGATGAAGCTATGAATATACTGACTGACCTATGAATATGTGATTGGGATTCCAGTTTATGCTGAATTTTCGGTTCTGCTTCTTGCACTTTCTTTCTTGTTTTCTGCCCACTTAAGGTTAACCAAATACGTGGCCTACCCCAAAACTTCCACCGTTTTAATTAAATTTATCATCTTATCACACTTGCTATGTGTTCGTAGAGTTTAGCAAATGAGTTCAGCAAAGTAGCGAAAGTGAAATATATAATACTTCGTTAAATACGTAATATGTTAGTAATAAAAAAATTATATTTTTAAAAGCTCGTGTAATACACGGTAAAATGTTTTACTAATAAAAATATTATCTTTTTTAAAAACGCGAGTAATATATGGGTTGAATAAACCGGTGTATTACATCAGTTGAATAAAATATAATGTAATTTGTTAACACACACTCGTCAAAATATGTCTTTAAAAAATGATCCAGAAAATGACATGTGTCCATTATGATTTTTATTTATTAATACAAAAATTATTATTTAAGATAATTATTTAATATGAGAGAAAATTAATATTTAATAGGAGAGAGAGAGACAGGAATAAAGGTGAGGAGTAAACAGAGAGTGACACGTGTCACCTCATATCTTTATTTATTAGTATAGATAGATAATTTCGTGTTTCAGATATTAAAAAGAAAGAAAAATAAATAAAAGATTTTTATGTGTTTATTTTCTTTCTTTCTAATTTTATTTCACTTCTCTATTTAAAAAGGACCCAAAAACACAGCGTTAGTCCGTAACGACATGTTAAAATTTTTTTGAATATGAAACCGAACCCGAATTATCAGAAATTCCGACTCCGAATTATCCAAAAATTCGAATATCTGAAATTTCGGATATACGAATTTCAGGTCCGGATAGTGATTTTAAAAAAATCAGATATTTCAAATATCCGAATATTTTACCATCAACACTTCACTCTAATCAATTCTCTTTTATTATATCACATTCCCCATCCATTAATGAGCCCCAGATCAATGGGAGGTCATGGGTTCGAGTCTCACTTTCTACAATATGCTTAGGTGGACCAAGGGTTTTACCACAGTGGGCCTTCAGGTGGTTGGTCTTCCTGAAATGGTGAGCGGGCGGGTCACCAGCGCTGTGTACGTTCTCGGGCGTGAGTGGCCTTTCGCCAGTGGGTTTACCCGGGTGCCGGGCTTATAGTATTCGTTGATCGTTCAAAAACATATCTTTTATTATTGATCCAGAAGCGATAATGCAAGCACGCAACATATTTTCAATAATGCAAACACGCAACATATCTTCAATAATGCAAACAGGCAACATATCTACAAGAGTTGTTCTCTTCTCTCTGAGGATGATATGTCGTGCTAATTAACAATTTAGTTCCTAAATCTACACGGAACTTCTTCCAAAAACGAGATGTGAAACGCGTATCTCGCTGTCTGAAACAATCGAAACCGGTACTCCATGCTGCGAGATGATTTCTTTAATAAACAAATCTGCCAACTTCTCCAAGGAATAGATCTCACGTATAGGCAAAAAAGTGAGCACTTTTAATTTCCCTATTTACGATCACCCAGATGCTCTCATAACCTTTATGTCACGGACCAAATATTCGATGATCGTTGTGCTATGTTTGTACTTGAACGCTTGAGTTTGCTGGCTAGTCCGGACTTCATCGGGGACGGCCTCAGTGGGATAGACGACATGAACATGCCTAGGTGTGTTGGTACACCGAAAGCATCACTGGTCGCGAGCTGTTGTCGCTCGTCTGATGAGTCCAAGGCAGGACGAAACCAGTAGACCCTATCATAAGCGGGACGGATTGGCTGGCCTTGGGGCAACCCAGGGTGCCACACGGGGCCTCGAGAGATGACCCCGTGACATTTAGTTGTCTTAGGTAACTTTATTATGAAGTCCATGGTGATATGCTCTCATTTCCATTTTGGGATTTCTAACAGCTGTAATCTGATATAGCTTTTAATGTTCCGCTTTCACTTGCGAACATGTCAAACACTTAGCCACATATTTCGTTATATCAAATTTAATACCGAGCCACACGTAGTCTCTTCGCAGATCCTGGTACATTTTTGTGGTACCCATATGAAGAGAATAACATGATTTATGCTCTTCATCCATAATTTTAATTCTAAACTCTCCAATATGTAGTATCCATATACGGCCAGACATAGTCTTAACTTCAAATTCATTTTCTTTCAAATATTTCTCATCACCAGCCATTCTTTCTTTCTTAACACTCTATGCTTTTAACGCTTCCAATTGCGCATCTTTGAGGTGACTCAAAAAATCAGGTGTCACTATCAAGAGGATGCTCCTCCGTATGGCTTAAGGCATCGGCTATTACATTAACCTTTCCCGGGTGATACAATATTTTCACAGTCATAATCTTTTATTAGCTCTAACCATCTTTGCTGCCTTATGTTCAGATTTTTTTTCTCGAAGAAATACTTCAAACTTTTGTGATATGTGCAGATTGTGCACAAATAGGCACTTTTAGTTAGCTTATATACGATTTCAACCCATTTAAACATGAATATTGTTGTTGGTGCAACCTGTTGAATGTTGTTGGTGTAGCTTGTCACTGTTAGAACCATTTTAGCTGTGGCGGTTAAAAGAAAATGGATGATCCGTCAACCAGACGTCAATAATGCCTTGCTACATGGAGAATTGAATGAAAATGTCTATATGAAAATTCCACTAGGATTCGTAAAAGGGAAAAGAGAACAAGGTATCAAAACTTTACTTCATCCTTGCAAGAAAATGGCTTTCAACAATCTAGAGCTGATCATTCCTTGTTTATATTTAAACACGGTGGCACCTTCGTGGCAGCTCTTAACTATGTAGATGATGTTATCATCTTAGGAAATGACTCAAAGAAGATCCAAGAAACAAAGACATTACTTGATGAAAGGTTTAACATCATGGGTCTAGGTGCATTGAAATACTTTTGGGTATTTAAGTCACCCGTACTCGAATAAAGGACTGGTTCTCGATTAAAGGAAATACATTCTAGATACCCTAGAAGATAACAAGATGATGAGTTGTCGGCCCAGTGCGTTTCCCATGTAACAGAACACAAAACTTGGAAAGAAAGATGAAGATGTTCAGGTTGATGCGAACAAGTACCGAAGACTCGTAGGTAGGCTTCTCTACCTACAAGCGACTAGGCCGTGTTGGGAATTTCCTAGTCACCTGTGGCAAGATAGGCATGGGGTGGATAAGGAGCCTTGGAGTGCAAGACAAACAATAATATTTAATTAATGGTGGATAATTATCAAGAGTCCTAAATGGATTATGTTAGGATTAGTTATGGATAATTATTATATAATTAATTAAATAGAATCCTGTTAGTAGTCTAACGTGATAGGTTAGCTAATCCAAGCCGCGACCAAAGGGCAGGATCAATCGGAAGGTAAAGATTAACAAAAAAAACCATCAAATAGTGTGAGATCAAAGTGTGAACACACCCTTCTTTTATAGCTAAGTTCAACAACAACCGAGAGAAAACTTGTTGCTTAAGATTTGCGACTAGGAGTCTGCAGCCGTCACAAAATATCAAGACAGAAGAAACCTGCTGTCGCAAAAGACCTGATCAGCAACCAGATTGGTGACGAAAAGAACTCTGATGTCGCAAAATCCAGATCTACGACCAGATTCGCGACTAGAACTGATGTCCTCTCTAATCCAGATCAGCAAAGTTCGAGTAATATGATCACGAACCCGGATCGTATCCCAGCCACGTTTCAAGAGGGTTGGCTCCTAAACTACAACCTTTTTTTATTGCAAGAACATATTTGGTTCTGTTTTATGCCGTACTCAGGTCAAGAAACAAAGAGGGACCAGCAGTAACCGGTGGTGACTGTTTATCGATCAGGCGTGATTATTCCTTGTGCTTGGAGGTGTTTGATCGGAGGTACAGTCGTGCAACCGGCGGTGGTGTGGTTCAGCTGTGGTCTTTACAATCAAGGTTGTTCTTCACAAGCCTGGTATTCTTCATCTTTCACTTCCGATTTTAACACAGTAAGTAGGAACACAGAAAACCATTGTAATGTAACTTTATTTCTGGGATTGCAATAAACGTTCACAATCAGCCCTATTTATACAAGATGAAACGTTGCAATGGTTCAGAAAAAACCATTCTTCAACTGCCGAATGAACCGGTGTTTATACCAAGTGACGTACTGTTTCATATCTAACCTATACATACCTAATATGGGCTTTACAATAGGCTTTTAACTTCAACCCATATTACTAATTACAAATACAAGTATTCTGACCCATTTACTTTGACCCATTACAATTTAAAGTAAATAACTAAAAGCTAATTGAAGATTAATTGCCAACATCTCCCCGTTAATCTTCAATCCTTTTCAGCGGCTTTACATTTATTCCAAGATGATGATGATATCACCATCGTTGCTCGGTTCCCAGCTTCCTGCAGCAGTCCTTAATTCCCCTTCTTGTTCCAGCCCATATGCACCTGTGGTACTTCCTTTGTCTGAATCTTCCTCTTGAATTTCACGTGGTTCTTCTTCATTACTTTCTACCGCATCTCTGTCCTCCAGATCTGTCCCTGTACCTACCTTATTTCTGCGAACAAAATCCAAACTTGCTGCTGCTCCATTTTCTCATGATGAAGCTTGATCAGTCCCTGATCCTATGCTCACGACATCACTCCCCTTTGGTGTCCAATAGCCGTCTTTAGCATCCCTTGCAGCCTCTCTTGTCTGGTTCTCCATTTTTCCCTCTTTATGGTCATTCACCATAATCTTGTAGTAGGTATCTATTAAACTCAAGTATCTCTCATAGATTCCTTTGAATCTAAACTTCAAACCACTTGGGAATCCAAAACTTAAAGCTACTTCATCCCATCCATCCGTCTTTGAAATTCTTTCTGCCCCACCCATGTCTTCTATCAGCATATACAAATCAAACAGACAAACTTCTGTTTCTCCTATCTTTGGGCTTATGGGTGCATCAAGGGCATATTCCAAGTATTCTGTATGAAACCACCATATCACTTCATTGAACTTGTTTGTTAGTAGTTCCTTGTGTCTCATGGCTGTAGGTTTATCATGAATTATTTCCATAAATTCAATAAACCTCTCGAACGTGTCAATGGTTAACTTAACTTTGTCTCCTTTCCAAACGATGGTTTCCTCGTTGTCAATACTCTCTAACTCCTTTGCTGCTTCATAGTGGATATCTATTAGTTGTAAGTAGTTAACATATCACTCCTCAATCTCGGTACCATAACCTTTCGGGTATCCCATTGCCATTGCTACGAACTCCCAACGGTCCTTTACCATGATCTGGCCTGCCCCATCAAAATCCTCTATGACCCTTAATAGATCAAGTAAACATACCTCTTTTCCTCCAACAATTGGTGGGATTGTCTTTGTATGTGGACTTTTGATGTAGCATTCGTAGAACCATTCTATCAAGCGTTCGAAACTCCTAGCATATACCATCCTTAGTTCATAACTTGCCTTCTTTGTGAGGCTTTCATCAATGAAATCAACTACTTTCTTCAAGTCCTTTGGGATAACATTCTCTTGCCTCATGTGCTTATCATCATACAACCCTCTTCCTTTTGGTTCCCCTATCTTATCACAATGTTGTGATACATATTCTGCTAAGACCCTTCTAGTTATATCCACAGCCACTTCTCTTTCTAATTCCTCCAACCTCTCACTGATTTCTTGGTTCTTATTCTTTCTAGGTGAGGTGTTAGGGTCATCAAACATATACTTAACACTGCATTTGTCTCCCTTATCTTCAATCTCAAAACCCTTGAGATATTAAATGTGTGTAACTTAACAGGTTTAGGTTAATGCTTCGTATTAATGATACGCAAGGAATCAACAGTTCCTGTTCAAGCATCTTTACTTTGGCCTCTCCTACCCCTAGGCTAGATAAGAAACATGTTTCCTTTTCATCATAACTCGGGTAAGCTCTATACCTAGTATAAACTTCAGTGTTTGGTGTCATGTGTGTAGAGAATGAATAACTTACATACCAAATTTGATTCCAATCTCCTGAGTCGGTTCCTTCAACCATTTTGTCGACGATTTTTGTTGGAGTGAAATCAATTTGTATCTGGTCCTTCTTAACACTTGTCTCTTCAACCGATTCACAGGGCTTCTTTCCCTTTTCTTCCTTTGTGAATCGCTGGGTTACCTTGTCCGATTTTAGGGTTGGGCAATTCCAATAGACACGCCCTTTTATGTCGCACACATAACAACGTGCACGCTTCATCTTTCGTGCATAATTTTGGCCATTTGTGTTCACATTCTTTTCTCTAATCTCCAAGTCTTCTAGATTTTTCAGTATGCTATCCCTATGTTCGTGCTAGAGGCTTTTCTTGAAATCCACATTCTTCTTTGCCGCTAACCAGTTCTTCTGTGTCTCCTTGTGCCTTCGATTCATCATTGTTGTAGCCTGGTTGAGCCTTTGGCTCTGATACCAATTCACAGGCCTGGTATTCTTCATCTTTCACTTTCGATTTTAACACAATAAGTAGGAACACAGAAAACGATTGTAATGTAACTTTATTTCTGGGATTGCAATAAACATTTACAATCAACCCTATTTATACAAGATGAAATGTTGCAATGGTTCAGAAACAACCGTTCTTCAACTGCCGAATAAACCGGTGTTTATACCAAGTGACGTACTGTTTCATATCTAACCTATACATACCCAATATGGGCTTTACAACAGGCTTTTAACTTCAGCCCATATTACTAATTACAAATACAAGTATTCTGACCCATTTACTTTGACCCATTACAATTTAAAGTAAATAACTAAAAGCTAATTGAAGATTAATTGCTAACAGTTCAGACGGTGCGATCGAAGCTGTGGCTTTCTTTGTTTGCTGTGAGCCACACGAAGGTGTTTTGTTTTTTTCGATCAGAAGGTGCTGAACTGGGTGCTTCTTAATTTTCCCTTGTTGTGTTTCAAATTCTGTGATCAAGAAACGTGATCAAGGACTTTGAACAGGGCTGGAACAAGACTCGAAGGCACCACTTACTTATAGTTGAAGGAGTAGGCAACGAGACATGGCTGATCAATCCAAGAACTGGAAAGTTGAAACACGTATCTGGAGAACGCCAAAGAGCGGATGTTTTGATTAATGCGTTAGCAAGAACCAAGGAGATGAGGACGTTACTTGGTGTACAAGAATTGCCATATACGACTCAGAAATTCGGGCACCCGCGGCGAGATAGGCATGGGGTGGATAAGGAGTCTTGGAGTGCAAGATAAACAATAATATTTAATTAATGATGGATAATTATCAAGAGTCCTAAATGGATTATGTTAGGATTAGTTATGGATAATTATTATGTAATTAATTAAATAGAATCCTATTAGTGGTCTAACGTGATAGGTTAGCTATACATATACCATGTAGGGTAGTCTAAACCAAGTTAGGGTTTGCTATGTGTAATTCAGTTTTGAGAGAGTTTCTGAATAAAATCTAAGTGAGAGTTAGTCACTAAGTACCGATTCTTGGACTTGAGGTCGGACATCACCTACTCGGTGAACATACTTAGCTAGTTTGTATCAGATCCTAGACAAGGACATCTGGAATCAACTATCAGGGTCCTAAGGTATTTGAAGGCTACACCAATGGATATTACCTCCAAAGGAAGATGGTACCAACTTAGTTGCTTATACAGACTCGGATTGGGTGGTGCACCGATCTCGGAAAGTCGAAGAATTAGTCGGTTGTTTCACACTCATCAGCGGAAATCGAGTACCGTGCAATGGCCACTATTATAAGTGAAGTTTTATGGCTTCTGAAGGAGTTGTGAGTCGAACAAAACACTCCAACTCAATTGTTTTGCGATAACTTGGTGGTTAAACATATCGCTAGCTAATAACCCAATCTTTCATTAACGAACAAAGCATGTGGAGATGGATCGCTACTTTGTGAGAGAATGAGTTGAATCTAGAGAAGTTGAGACATTACATATTTATACTAATTGTCAGCTAATCTTTTCACAATGGCTCTATGCGCAAAGCAACTACAATTATTACATGACAAGTTCGTTCATTTGCAATCTACAAAATCCAACTTTAGGAGGAGCATAGAAAGAGAATCATTATTGATATGATGATATCCTTCCCTTATTTTCGGTTCATTCCTTTTAGTTTCTATCCAATTAGCCTAATTACTAGCTCTATAAATTTGTATAAATCCCTTGTAATCAGTTTCTCAATCAATATACCATCATTCAAATTTTACATTTATGATATACACAATAAATATCCAAGTTTGTAAAAAACAAACCACATAAAAATAACATATACTTTATGCCCATAACGGTATAACTTTAAGCCTTGCCAGCAATATCTTTGCTAGAACGGTTATATTTCATATGGCTATTTACCAGTTGCCCGGCCGCGATTGCCGACATCAGAGACAGCTCTCCCGCTAGAACAGATGCCGCGACAACCTTAGCCAACTGCCGTGCATTTGATCCTGCAGATTCTTTACTTGCACCTTTCACTCCCAACAAGTTCAAGCAAGCCGACTGCGAAGCTAACTGTGTCCCCCCACCAACCGTTCCAACCTCGATGGACGGCATTGTCACAGACACATGAAGATCTTTCCCTTCATTCACAGCTTCCATCATAGTGATACAATGTGAGCTCTCAATGTTCTGTGCCGGGTCCTGTCCCGTGGCTATGTACACCGCCGACACAATGTTACTTGCGTGGGCGTTGAACCCACCGAGAGCACCGGCCAAGGCTGATCCAGTGAGGTTTTTAAGCATGTTTAGTTCTACCAACGAAGCGACGGTTGTTTTTAATACCTTTGTCACAACTTGTTCGTTTATGATCGCTTCACAGACCACTGATTTGCCTCGTCCTTCTATCCAATTCACGGCTGCGGGTTTCTTGTCAGAACAGTAGTTGCCCGAGATGCCGAGGATGTCCATATCAGGGAAGTCAAGTTGCAGATAGTTTAAAACATTTTGAACACCTTTGGAAACCATGTTCATCCCCATTGCATCACCTGTGCTGCATGTGAACCTTATGTACAGATTTTTCCCAGCAATTGCACATTGGATTCTTTGCAGCCTCCCAAATCGGCTTGATCTACAATCATGGCATTCGAATAAAATTAGTGTTCTGTATATGAGATTAAACAACTATGCTAAAGATTCATGGAACAAAACATCATTTTCAAATATTTAGATGGGGATCCTCTAAAACATTATAAATCATGTCCAGTCACCGGCAGAAACTTTTTCCGGGCGAGCAGTGTTTTTAGAACAGGACCAGACATGGTTTCAAATATTTTTATTTTTAATTTTTTAATCTCACTTTCTGATTTATTTAGTATTCCAAGTTATATATTTTATTTGCTTAAACCTTCATATGATATTAAAATTGCAAATTCACATCATAACAAAAGTTGTTTTATATTTTGTATCTATATACATAATTTCAAATTTTATGACGTCATCCGATTCTTAAATTCCGTCCAACAATGGACCTCAAGGTGGCCGGTTCGATGTCCGATTCGGTTCTATCTGAAAACATCGTCGCTTGACTTATCGTAGGATAAAAAAATTAAACTCACTTTTGAATACAAATATTTTTCTTTTAAATATACCAAAATATTAAAAAAACTAAAATCATACGCGCTCTCTGTTTTTTATAAAAAAAAAGTAACGAACACAAGCTAGTAGGAAAATGATACTAAAAGAAAATCAAACAGGTTAAAAGCATAAAAGAAAATCAAACAAGTTAAAAACATAAATCATATATAGTAGGAGAGGTGAAGAGACAAACTAAAAGAAAATGATTGAAAACGGAAATTGAAAAAAAAAACAATCACTTGGAACATACATTTCATTTGTTTTAGTAAAGGGCTACTACATGATAGATTCTTATTCTAGAAATAACTAGTAATATTCAAAATTAAACAACTTATTTTACTAGCAATGTTATATACACGCCATTTTTTTATAATCTCATAATTAACAAAGCGGCATATTATTTATTCAAATGTTAGATCATAAAATGAAGTAATCAATTTATTAAACTAATGTTAGATCATAACATGAAGTAATCAATTTAACAAAGTGGCATATTATTTATTCACAAATGTTAGATCATAAAATGATGTAATCAATTTATTAAACTAAACCTAAGAAAAATCTTACCACCATGTTAATGTTAATGAGAAGGTGGTAAAAAGGAGAAGTATATATCTTACTTGTTAAAAACAGATGCAATAGTTTCAAAGTTGAGTGGTTCCTCCAAAAAGAACTTCAACTCAGCAGCTCTTTTGGCACTACCAAACCTAACAACCGGGGCTCGAGTCATGCCATCCTTAAGTAGTACACCGGTGGCACCACCCGACACGTAAATCGCCTTAAAACCCCTATTAGTACTAGCCACCAGGCACCCTTCAGTTGTTGCCATGGGCACATACAACTCCTTTCCATCCAATAACATCGGGCCCGCAACGCCCACGGGTATTTGAACATAACCAACTGGCATTTCACAACACTGCCCAAATATCGACTCGTAATCGAAACCCTCTAGAGGCAAACCGTTAAGCGACTTCCCAGTGATCCTCTCCAACGCCACTCGCCTTATGGATGCAGCATGCTTACAATCCCCAACCTTTGATTCCAACGAGTAAGACGGTGTTTTACCAGAAACCACTTCTTGGATCAGAGCTTCGTCCGCTTCACTACTCATGACCATCGTCGTTTCTTTAAGCAAATCCTTGTTTATAGATTCACACTCGACGTGATCACCTTCTATCTCCTCTTCGTCCTCGTCATCTGAATAAAAACTCACCCCGAAGAAGCCAACCAAGTAGATAAACGATGCCACGAACATGATAATCCCAGCCATTTCCGACATTGTGACCACGTGAAGGGGGGTCGAGTCACGAATCTTTTCACGCCAGCGGACGAGAAGGAAATAAGTCACCGAAAAAAATAGAGTGAAGAAAAGACCATTTGAAATCGCGATAGAAGTTGGCAAAACCGTCTTTTTGTTATCACGGGTGGGGTACGGTTTCAACGAAGATTGTCGACAGGCATCCATCCCGTCTGCTACGGTGGTCGGATTGAGCCGGTGACGATTTTCGTTATATTTGTTGGATAGTTGGATTGAAAGTTATTTGCAAGATGGTGGTTTTATTTATAGATGAGATGCATAGAACGCCTTAGCTGAATTTTATACAGCATAAGTCAGCAATGGGTAGTACATGTAATTAAAAATAATTAAAACAGCAGCTCAAGTAGGAAATTAAAGGGCATTTATTTTGCTGTTTTTGTTTTATGTACAAGTTTAAAAGTCTGTATGTGTCAAAAATATGAATAGGAAATTAATGGGTATTTATTTTTGTGTACAAGTTAAAAAGATGAATCTAGGACTGTTCAAAGGTCTATATGTGTAGATGATGTCAAAAAAAAAAAGAAATTAATTGGGTATTTATTTTATTAATGTACAAGTTAAAAAGATGAATCTAGGACTGTTCAAAGGTCTATATGTGTAGATGATGTCAAAAAAAGAAATAAGAAATTAATTGGGTATTTATTTTATTAATGTACAAGTTGATGAATCTAGGACTGTTCAAAGGTCTATATGTGTAGTGTAGATGATGTCAAAAAAAGAAAAAAGAAATAAGAAATAAGAAATTAATTGGGTATTTATTTTATTAATGTACAATTTAAAAAGATGAATCTAGGACTGTTCAAAGGTCTATTTGTGTAGATAAAGTCAAAGAAAGGAATCACTATCGGACATTTTTAAATAGGAAATTAAATCTATTTTATTATTATTATTATTATTATTATTATTATTATTATTATTATTATTATTATTATTATTATTATTATTATTATTATTATTACTATTACTATTACTAATCTCTTTTTAATTTCAGATATTGCATCTAGCCTATACATGATAATCTAATGGTTGAAATCTACAACTTAGAGTCCCCATCGCCCCCAAGATGCCGGCTAAAATACTTCCTAATTGTTTAGAGTTGGAATGTTATAGGTTTAAGCAAATTTTTATTATTGTTTAGCTTTTTTAATATTAGTTTAACACGTATTGATTAGCCATTAATATATAAACTATATAGGGTTTATTCATTTAATCAAATTTTTTAGTTAGATTTTTTGATAATATGAATTTGGGTGTTAGCCAAATATTTTGTTTCTTGTTGTTTACCGATTCACCACTTGAGAGAGTGCAAGTTGTATGCGATATGGACAATATGATTACTGACACACATCCTTTTTATTTTTCATGTTTACATTTGTATCCACAAATCTCGTAGTTCATAATAAATAGATTTCATACAACGCTTCTTCTTCTCTTATTATCACCGTATTCCTAACGGTTCTCGCTTCTACTTTCTCTTCTTACAAGTCAGAACTGACCCACTAAACCTGAACCGAACAAGGAGGCATCGGACAAATTATCAATGAAACCATCGCAAACCAAAAACCTATCAATTTTGCTAAACATAGAGCCCGCCCCTTTGGAGAAGATAAACTTCCTACCTTTATTAGCAAATTCCGATAAATTAGCTTTGCAAATGAATTCATTAAACTCCCTCGCACTCGCACAAGAAGGATTGAAAACCGAATTTTTCCTATCGTTAGGAAATCTCACCGCATTAAAATCCCTAAAGATCACCAACACTCCTAGCTTGGAATCTTTAAGCACCCCAATATGATCCCATAGCTCACACTTAGCATCAAACCTTTGAGGACCATAGAAATTAAGAATATTAACTTGTAGGGCAAAAACCTTTAATGAAGCCGTAAATAAGCAAATAATTCATGTTCTTAAACACCAAGGTTTTAGTAAAAATAGCATTATCCCGAATGCACAACTACCCACCAGAGCGACTAGTGGGATCAACAGAGTCGAAATCAAAACGAGGGTTGCTCCATAAAGGAGACAAAGAAACTTTGGATAACACTGGAGCTTGAGTTTCCTGCAAACCTATAAAACTGATTTTGTGGGACGTTTAATATCCTTCATCCATTTTAACTTATCAAGATCACCAAAACCTCTAATATTTAGGGAGAGATGATTCTTTTTGGAACCACATTATTCACCTCACCTAAAATCAGAGAACGAACCTAGAGATCATAATCGAACAGATCTACCCCCCCCCCACGTCTTCCTATCTCCATAGTGTCTCTAATTCCTCATCCACCAGATTTTGGGCCATATCAAGCGGTAAATTTTAAAAGAGCTATTGGAATAAAAAAAATAAAAGATAAAGATATTAAGGACATGGTGCAGGAACAACTGGCGGCTCTTCGGGAGGATCGTATGGACCAGGTATAAAAGATGTGTACGGATCCTCAGAACCATGTGACCGGACCGATGTTGAAAATAGTTTTTAAACTAAAACGTGAAATATCTAGTTGATATAGGTGTCCTTGTGGTTTCCAGATTTATTTTTACGTAATTTTTTATTGATTGAATTTTATTTATTTATTATTTATGCACCTTTTTTTATTTAATTAAGTTTTTTTATTACTTTTATTTGTTTTAGTTTTAATAAAAAATTAATTAAAAAAAGGAAAAAAAATTATTTAAGATATTAGGGTTGTGCCCCCAACACTTTATGTTATTAGGATTGGATTTGGGTAAAAATGAGGTGGCATGCCCTCATTAGGTATTTTTTTAGAGTAGTTTTTTGGGTGAGGGTTGTGCCCCCAATACTCTTAGATTATTTAAACTTTTTAAATAATCCCATTGTTTTTTGCTCGTGGTGTAACACTTTGGATCCTACCTTGATAACAGTACCATCGGATGTCGTTACTTTGGCATAATTATCCAACAGACTCCCACTTGCACAAGTCTCGATCATCAATTGGTACATACAGTGGTGGACGTCTAGCTACATCTCATTGCCCCTACATGGTATAAAGCTTTAAAGTTGTCTACTATTCTCGAGAGTCCAAGTACTCTTACTCAATTATTCGTAATAGCTATGATCATCGGTCGATTATCCTTCTATAATTGACATCCCATTGAACATGAGATATGGATCATTTTTCATTCTCATATGTTTAAGAATAAAATTATTTATGAAATAGTTTAAAAATAAGTAATTATTAATTAATTAATTTATTTATCTAGTTAGTAGGTAATTAATACTTAAATATTTGATTTAAATATTTAATATTGAGTTTAAAATTTAAACTCAAACTTGTTCGCTAAGAGATTTATAAATAGGAAGGTATTTGGAGAATCAAAGGCACACAAATGAAAACCCCTAATTTGGCACACACACTGACTCCCCCTTGCGTCGCCACTGTCGCCGGCTCCACTCACCGACCGCCACCGCCGCTGTCGCCGCTATCACCCCTTGCGAATTGTTCATGGCTTTCGTGTTACGGATCTAGCACCCGGATTGTTAAGATCGAGGTGTTCCAACTTGGTCACAAAAGTAGTAAAATCATTTAGTTAAATAATAAATTAAAATAAAAAATGAAAAAACTTAAAACATCTTAGGAATATTAAAAAAAGTTTTACTTAAATAACTGAAGACATAAATAAAAGGAAAAAAAATCTAAAGTAAAAATATTAAGTTTAACATTTTTAGAATATTGCAATTAATTAAACTATTAAATTATTCAGCATTAAAAAATTATTTACTTGAATTATAGAAGATTTATTGGCTAAATAATAAACAAAAAAAAACAAAAAAACTAAAAACGTGAAGGAACAGGAAGCAGTGTCTCACGTTTGTAACTGTGTTCCTGTGCCTGTCAGCCTGTGTGTGATACAAACCACTGGGCCAAGACCAAACCATGGTTTGTTGATAATTTGTTTAGTAGGCCCTTCTTTTAATTAACAAAGTGTCATATTATTTATTTACACATGTTAAATCATAAAATTATAAGTAATAAGTTGATTAAAGTAAACCCTAAATTGTAACGTCAATGTTGATGAGAAGGAATTTTTTGTTAAAATGATATATTTTTGAAAAATAAACTGGTAAATGGTAGACCGGTAGAAAATGTGGTAAATGGTAAAACCGTACTTCGGAATCACGGTTTTAGTTCAAGATCGTGTCTACAATAAAGTTACTGGTTTTGCAATATAGTAACTGAAACCGTCATTACGAATCACGGTTTCAGTTAAAATGGTAACACTGAAACCGTGATTGGGAATCACGGTTTCCCTGTTCTTCTGGCAAATCTTTGACACCTAATGATTGGGTGTTTGCAAATACACTAAAACCGTGATTGAGAGGTGCGGTTTTACCATTTACCAATTTGTATTTAAAAAAATATACCATTTTAAGAAAAAAAAATCGACAATATATATCTTGTTGAAAACAGATGCAAGAGTTTCGAAGTTGAGTGATTCTTCCAAGAAGACCTTTAGCTCAACAGCTCTCTTGACACTGCCAAACCTAACCACCGGGGCTCGAGTCATGCCATCCTTAAGTAGTACACTGGTGGCACCACTCGACACGTAAATCGCCTTACAACCCCTATTAGTACTAGCCACCAGGCACCCTTCATTTGTAGCCATGGGCACATACAATACAACTCCTTTCCATCCAACAACATCGGGCCAGCAACACGGGTATTTGAACATAACCAACTGGCATTTCACAACACTGTCCCAATATCGACTCGTAATCGAAACCCTCTAGGGGCAACCCCTCAAGCGACTTCCCAGTGATCCGCTCCAACGCCACTCGTATTATGGATGCAGCATGTTTACAATCCCCAACCTTTGATTCCAACGAGTACAACGGTGTTTTACCGGAAACCACTTCTTGGATCAGAGCGTCATCCGCTTCAGTGACCGTTGTTTCTTTTGCTAAACTCACTAAATTCTTCTTTAATTCGCACTCGAAAGCTGAGGTGGCAGAGCAATGTTTTTGAAACTGGACCGGAAATAACTAATAACTTTGCTTTGTTATTATGGTAAAATAGTTACGTATATTGATGTTTTTGATTGAATCGGTATACAAGAAAGCAACTTCCTATTTAAACATGAACTGGTCAAAAACAAAAAATGGAAAAAGATGAAATGTCGGCAAGGTTCTGGGAAAGCGAGGAGTGGGCTGTCAAGGCTTTGATTAAGGAGGTAAAATGGGAAATATGTGTGTGATTATTAGAAAGGGAATAAAAATAAATCTCAGTCTTTAATAACTGGCAGGTTTGAACGGTTTGCGGTTAAACAGTCGGACCATTAGTGCAGAAGCAGTTGTCGGGTGTAGGTGGAGCAGCGACGGGTTGACAAGATTTGGATACGAGCAGCGGAGAGAAACCGTCAGAACTAACGAAGAGAAGCGAAAACCAAATTTTGACCACATCTGGATACGAGAGTCGGAGAGCAACCGTCGGGACTAGAGTAACCAAATTTGACAAACGTTTTATAAGGTGAAGCTAGAGGCGAGTGATACAAAATGTGAACTAGAAATAAGGAAGATTGTATTGTAGGTGGAGGAGGAGTTGTTGGATTTTTTTCAATTCTCTTTCCGTATGAGTTATGACAGTTGAAAATTTTGGAAGTCACGAAAATTATTAACGGTATACCAGTAATTTGTTAAAGGTACTCTTGACGCTATATTTTCTCTCTTTTTTTTAATTAAATAATAATTTTTTATACATTTATCATTACCTTTTATCTCTCCTCCACTCATAACACTTTCAAAAAATATTAAAAAATTTATACAGGTGAATAGTGTTTCCTCCAAATATACAGCAAATTTATAATTTTTCTCTCTACTCCACTCACAACCACTTTAAACCACCCCCTAAAATATAGGGAACTCACTAACATAAATATAGAGAACCTGCTGTGAATGCTCTAAGGTTAGATCAGGGACGGCCCAATGGGCTTAAGCCCTAAAGCAATCGCTTTAGGCCCCCATTTTCTTAGGACCACCATTTTTTAATATATAATATACTAGTTTAGCACCTGTGTCTACACACGGCATGAAAAATATCAATACATGAAATTTTTAAATCTTTATATATATATTTTACAGGTGTAAAAATGTATTACATTTACTAAAGATAGAAAACAAAATTCTAAATATGTAAAAATTAATATACAATTGAGTTTTGAAAATACGTTAATTACTATTTTATAATAAATTGACTTTCATTTATTATTTAATTAAAAATAAAAGTTATATAACTAGATTTCAAAGTTTTTTTAATGAGGAATAATTTAAAATAAATGTGTTTTATTAGTATTTTTTTTTAAATATATTTTTATTAAAAGATTGAGTTACATTTAATAAGAGAGAGAAATAAAACAAAATGATAAGAATAAATATGAAAACGACACGTAACATGAAAACCTTTATTTATTATGTAGTATATATATAGATGTATATGACCAATTGGGTTGTTTATTAATGTGTAAACCCATATATGGTCCGCATTAATGAAAAAAAAACACCCCGTTCTAAAAAAGACTTATTAGCTCAATTCTCAAACTCATTAATAAAAACGGTTGTTCATCCATTCTTGATTCCTGAAAAACCTTTTCAATAAACAAATCCACGCTCCAAAAGAGGTCTTGAAAACCCTTTGAATCGGCTTTTGAATCGCCTGTGTTCTGCATTCTTGGAGACTTGGAATCGCAGTCGCATGCTGTTCTGCTTGTTCTTGAATCGGTTGCTTCATCTTGTTGCCTTGTTCACGAAATCACGAATCAACTGCCTGCTGTTTTGCCCAGACTTAAAATCGCAATTCACAAGGTAAGAATTTGATTTCTGCTGCGACCCTAATTTAATTTGTAATTTGATTTCTGCCTTAATTTGATTCTTGATTTCTGCACTAATTTTATTCTTTTGATTTCTGTTTGATTAAATTCTGATTTCTAGAAGTACAAAATTAAGAGATGTACAATACATTGATCTGTTGGACCAGAATTAAATTTAACCAGCAAATTATGGTTAATGATAGTATCTGCACATGTTTCTTTATATATTTGTACTTATGTCTAGCTTTTGAAGAAGTCCAATCCAACGTGCCACATGTTGTCTAGTAAATGTACTATGGAATAGCCCAAACTTTAGATTTGTTTTTCTGTCTTTTTGTTGTTTTATCGGATTTTTTTCACATAGAATGCTAATGTGTCCTACAGTTGAGAAAACTTCAAACACTGCTAGCAAAATTGTAACTGTAACTTTATCACCCCCAGTAAGTTGCTCTATACTTCTTTTAGTTTCTATTCTATATGTATATCAATTATTGTTTATATGTATTTTCCTTCACAAATAACAAGTATAGGTATATGACTTGTATAAAAAATTAGAGAGCCAAATCAGTTTAAATTGCTGGTTTATAGAAATTATGTACCGACCGCATATAAGGATTGAAAACAAAATTTTTTTTTTGAAAAAAGCCTCAATTTTAGTACTTGTTTTAAGCCCCCATGAGGCTTAAGCCGGTCCTGGATTAGATAGTATTTAAATATAAAATATTAATACTAAAAATAGTAATTTGTTAACGATGTACAATAGTTGTCTAAAATTATTATTATTGTTTTTAAACAAGTAAAAAGTATTTTTTTTAACCCATACCAAATAATATGTTTTTCCTTCTCTCACTATGTTGATCGTCTAGCGAAGGATAATTATTGACAATAGTAATGACAACTTTAGAGCACTTTCAATAGAGTTTTTTCTTAAAAAAAGTATTTTAGACCATTCACATAAGTTTTCTCATTATTATCCCTATAGTTTAACTAAAAATTATTATTTCTTAAATTTATACATCGCTTTTCAAAATTTTCATATCAGACTCCCTATATCTTTCTCGTATTTCAATTAAATAATATTTATTTATTTATTATTATTTTTTCTCTTTTTTCACTCGCACGTACTTACAAAATGTATAAAATAATGTATAGAAGATGGAGATGGAGTGAATGATGATCTTCTATATATAAATGGTGGTTATAATTTTATTTAAAAATACAGAAGATAAAGATAGGGATAAAGAAACTAATCTAAACGTAAAATTACAGATTTTTCATAGTTCCTTTATAATTTAGAAATGATAAAGCTATACTGAATCCTCCTATAAAACTTGGTCGGTGTTGGATTCCTCCATTATTGTGTTGTGTCATCATGTTTTTGCACGTCGTTCATGTGGATGAATGCATGAAAACAAATGATGGGATATGATTTGACTGGTGGTTGGGGTCTGGGTTGGATTTTTTGAACAACAAATTTTTTTATTTAACGAGATTTGAACCTATAAACTTTATGTTTTTAGGTGTTTAAGAGGTTTTACCTTTACTATTGAACCACCACCTCCAATGGTTTTGGGTTGGATTATACTTATAAAAAAATTATTTTTATGTAAATATATTGTTACAAAATTAATTTTATTTACAAACTTTAAATATTACAAAATTAAAGATTCTTATTTAAATTTTTAAGTTTTATAAATTACTTATTCTTGTTCTAATTTTATAAATATTACAACTCACAATTAATTCATCCAATCATATTCTTTCACCTTATAATTTCTTTTCCTTTTTTTAATTAAATATTTAGTTTAGATTTTAATTTAGTTTTTCTCAAATAACTCATGCTCGGTAAGATTAAAAAAAATGAATACACAGACTTGTTTATTTTATTTTTCTTAACATCTAGGTATAAATTTTAACGAAAACAAAGTTGTTTTTAGAAAATTATTATTTTTTGTCACGTAAATGATTTTTTAACTTGTTTGATTGACATTTCAACTAATATATAATTATTTTAAAAAATAAGTTGTAATTGTTTATAAATATTAAGAAAATGAAATAAAAAAGTTCACTCATTAATGTTGGGCGTGAAACTATTGCATAGCTTAGTGGTTCTGTCAAGTAATTGGCCATGTACTACTGATGTGGCAGTGGCATAGCGAGGCATAAATCACTTGAACATGAAATCATTACAAATAACCTTATTGGGATGGTTTTTAAAAAAATAAATTGTAATTGTTTATAAATATTTAGAAAATGAAATAAAAAAATCACTCATTAATGTTGGGCGTGAAACTATTGCATAGCTTAGTGATTATGTCAAGTAATTGCTCATGTACTGATGTGACAGTGGCATAGCGGGACGTAGATCACTTGAACATGAAACTACTACGAATAGCCTTATTGAGATGATTTTTTGTGTTTTTGAAAGACGATTTTTTTATATGTTGATTAGGCAAGGTTTGTAAAGTTATTTTATACTTTTTATTCTGATTTTTCTATGTGTATATGGCCCGAATAAAGCAAATTTTAAGATCATTAAGATTTAAGAATAGATGGAAAAAAAGACTTCACCACGTGAATAAGAATAAATATACACGTTGTTTTGAACGAGAGACTTTGATTTACATAATAATTTTAAAATACTTTATTTCTTAGGTTTAAACGAACATCAATGTTTAGAGAAGTTATGGATTTAAATCCAACTCTTAACATAAATTAAGAAATTTGTATTAAAAAAAAGGTTTAAACTTGCAACATTCTCTTTTACCTTTTTATCAAGTAAGCTAGCCACACATCAACAAGTAAGAACATATGAAAAAGAAAAGGCGGTATTTTGTTTTCTTTGATTTTGACTATTAGAAGAAGAAGACCGTTGGTCATTTGGTGCAATGATAGCCCCAAGATTTTTCATAGTGGAGGTCTTGGGTTCGAATCCTGACAACAGTAAAAAAAGGGGGTCTGTGGCAGGTCAGGGGGTTTACCCAGTTGGGGGTTCCTCCTATGGTGGGCAGGGGCGGATTTACATAGGGCCGAGGGGGTTCACCGGAACCCCCGAGTTCTGAAATTGTAGTAGAAAGCTATAGAGAAAAACTAGGGTGAACCCCTTAAAAAATATAAGATGAACCCCTATACAAAGATGAACAAGAGAAACGGAAGCAAGAATGACCGAAATGTTTTGTTCTTCACGAGCTCCGGTGAGAATAATGACAGGAACGGCTATGTAGGCTGTGTTAATGATAATAGTGTAGAATAAGAAATGAAAGACCTAATAAGCTAACCTAATTTTAATATTTAATAAAATAGGCTTTTTAAATGTGATATGAGAACCCAATTTTTTTTCTTTTCTTTGAGTAGGGAAGAGCCCAATAACATACATGTTTATTCTTTTATTTAGTTTACTAGTGTTAGAATCCCTTAGAATCCGTGTAATATATTGGGTTATAAATAAAATAAATATAAAAGAATATACAAATTGTGACTAAATAAATGATGAATATAATTCATAAGTTAGTAAATATTTCTTTGTATAGAACGTTGGATATGTTTGAAATTTTTCCATCATTGTATAAGATTAAAATCCTTAACCCATCTCTGCTTTTAACTATTGAACCAGTATTTCCTTTCTATATCTATCTATATCTATCTATATCTATACTATATCTATATCTATCTATATCTATACTACATAATAAAGGATTATTGGATTTTAAAAATCTCATATTTTACCAATTCACCAATAATAATCCCAACTGAGAATATTCTTACTACCGGTCCCTACTTTCAAACTATTTTTTTACATTGGACCACATGTTAAAAATATTTAACGCCGTTAGAGTTTATCTGACGTGGACATCTGCAACCCGCCAGAAAGTCGAGCCAAACTAGCAGTGGTCTCGTGGTGGATTTTAAAAACGTCTTTTTATAATCTACAGTAAGCTGTAAAGAATTATTATTTTTACCAATCATTACCAAAAAATGAATTGAGTATTTAAAATTTTAAATTTGATACATGACAAGTTAGGATATTGAATGATATTTAAATTGATGAGTTTAATTTTGAAAGATTACGTAATTTTATGATTAAGAAATAAACATGTTTAGATGTTCGAAATTTCTGGTTAAAAAATATAGTAATATAAAATGACAATACTAATTAACATTTGACAACTTGGCAAATTTGGTAAATTTAAGGTATGAATTGATTTCATATAATAGTTAACGTTCAAATTTAGTGAGTATGGAAGTATTTAAAATTTACTTAAAATAGTGAAAATTTAAAATAATTAATAGGTTAAGAAAGAAAACTTACCACCATTACACACGAGAGATATATATGGTGTTCACTAACATTGGATGGAATGACCATTAAAACTGTAAAATAAAAGAAACATGATATTAACACTTTTTTAAATAAAATTCGTCTAGTTTAATCAAATTTTAATCAAGTTGGTTTAGAATATCATATTGAATCATGATAAATATATATTAAACGTGTACAACGTAAAAAGGGATAAAAAAAACTTGGCATACCGTATATAAAACACTGAAAGAAAACAAAAACTCCAAAATAACAGAACTTAGGAGGCTTCAACCTTCAGGTGACGGATATGAGATCCAAGTGAGCACTATGAAACAACAAAAATTTCGTCCCCATTTCTTGAACAATCTTAATCCATTCATTCGTGAAAGCAATCCTACCCAACATTTCTCTGCTAAATGTTGGACGATAAAACCTTTTTTACAAAAGCTTGAGGCAGTGGCTTTATTAAAAAAAATGTGTTAACACAATTTTTTGGAAAATAATAAATAAACAAATTTGAATGTGAACATTACCAAATATGGGATTGCCAGGTCCTTTAAAAATTTGAAAAATGACGGATGCATCTTTAGTAGAACCCTGATACAATGGAAATAAAAACTGGTTCATAAAAGATTGATAATACACATGATTCAACTTTAACATAAATTAATCTATACAGAAACTTCGAAAGGTGTAGGGCTGTCAAAATACACTAATTTTAGGGGATGCAAGGTCAAAATACAATAAGAATGTAAGATCGATTCGACATGATTATCATCAAAAACTTAAATTTTCTAAAGATTCACATCCTAACAACCATTATCAATTCTTGATTTGATTTTGAAGTTCGGTTGTTGAAGATGAAAGAGAGAGAACTTCGATCAGGAACGTAGATTAGGGTTTTGTTTTGTAAGGGAAGTGATGGGATAAAGGTCTGACCGGGTTTAAAAGGCTTTTATAGGGTATTAATTCGGGTGGTTTTAAACCTGCTTTTAGACCCACGTGTAAACCCGTTTTAGGTCCATATGGTTTTTTGGTGAAAAAAACTGAGGTGAAACGTGATGCTGACAAGTGGCACAATGTTTTACTTGTTTATTATATATGATATATTGTTTATTAATTTCTAATAAGCTTTTCGGTTCTTATTTTTATATATATATAATTGGAGAACATTTTTTAAGAAGTAGAAATTTTTTATACGAAAGATATTTTGATATAAAAGAATAAAATATTATTAAGTTTAAAATGCCAATCAAAGTGTTAAAAAAAAGTCTATAATACGTGGATTATTAAAAGAAGTAATCAACTTACGTAGTGAATGTAAAATTAAGATTTTAAGATTTGAATTTTGCGTGGAATGATGTGTTGATGGAGATAAAATGATACGTGTGCGAACCTGAATGGGGTAAGTGATCTTACCAAAATGATGTTGGAAACAAATAACACACATTGATTTACATTGTTTATATTATTTGTTTTTTAATTTCAAATGACGATATTTTTTTATTCATGTAACGTATTTTTGTTATGTGGTGAACCTTACCCGACCCGAACTATCGAACTGACCCGAAATTTTTTTATCTCCGGCCCTATGAAACTGGAGCATCTAAGAACAGTGAACTCATTGGAAAAAATTCCTGAATCCGTCACTGGTGGTGGGCTGCTCTAGATGTTCTAGGTGTTGGTCCGGGAAAACCCAATTATCCTAGAATATCTAGGTGTTGCCGTTAAAAAAAAGAAGAAGAAGAATCAAAATATTTTATAAAAATCGTTTTTAGTTAGTTTTTTTTATTTTAACCTTTGTTAATTAACTTTTTAATTTAATTTAAAAATAATTTTTAAAAAATAATAAAAAAATGTTTTTTATAAAATAACCTTCCTCCGTTATTATTTTTTTTTCAAAAACTATAAACGTTTTTTTTTTCAAAAACATCGACTTTGTGTTTATCAGTAATTTTGTTTCTAAAAGTATAATTTTTTAAGGTCTAAATTTAAATAAATTGATTGTTATATTAATTTTTTTTAAGGCTTTAGCACTAGTTATCGTGAAAGTTGTTATTACAATATTTTAAAACTAGCTTTAATCATGCGTGTTACATGGTGTAAACCTTAACATTAGATTGATGAATATTTGAACATGTCTTCTTATACAACATTTGATGAAATTTGTATTTGTCACAAACTAAAACACATGTTTAATTAGTGAAAAAGAAAAGTGGAGAAAAAGGATGCAACAAAGAAATCTATAATACTTCTTATAATAAATAATTACATATTACATGTAATGATAAGAAATGATGACTGTTACAATTATAATTTACAAATCTCTAAAAAAAATTGTATACAATTACAGATGGGGTGTAACAACAATAGGATTTGCTAGTTGTCGAAATATAGTTGGACCTAAAAATAATTTTATCCAACATTTTATTTTAATTTGTCCTTTAACCGGTTAGAGATGAAAAACAACCCAAATGGATCAATTTGAAAACATATACGTCGAATTTACTTTTTAGATTATAGATTGTTTTAGGAAAATAAACAAATAAGTATTGATGTAGCTTGCTGCCGGGCTTTCTTCTAGATAAAATAGGACTTTCAGTAGACTCAATGCCATATAGATGATGCCAGATAATAATAAAATAATTGAGTTTGTTACGGTAATATAATTGTTGCCAATTACATAAAACACCATGAAAGTTTTTTACTTCATTTGTTAGTGATAGAAATTAGATAAGAAAATGAATTTAATTACCTTTTGATTTGACTTCATTGTTGGTAGCATTCTTTGGTGGGGGCAATTTCCTTCCAACCTTTCATTTTATTTTCTGTAGAGTTTTAAAACCAAAATTCAGTTATAACTGTTTTAAACTAAATCATCAAGCATGATGCTTACTTTAAGTTCTACACTGCACTTTTGCTTCTTCTTCAACTAGGATTTATGATGCACCATCCTTCAACTCTTTTACATTCAATAGACACCACAAATAACTTCAAAGTTCTTGATCGAAATGTCAAAAAACGTTGTCAAGACTCGATATTTGCTGCAAAGAATCAAGAAACTGGTGGAGACAAAATGTTGATGAATATAGAGAAACCACGATTGGGATGACTACGGCTAACCTATAGAAGGAGAACGATGGGAGGAGGGTAGATGGTCGATTTATTATGTTGTTCTGGTCCCAAGCAGGGCCGGCCCCTCAGGGGGGACAAAGTGGGCTACGGCTACAGACCCGAAGTTAAAATTTATATATATATATGCGTGTGTGTGTGTTTTAAAAAAAAAATTCAATATATAGAGGCCTAGATTTTTTTACATGTTCATGGCCCAAAATATTTTAAAAATTCTTAGGACCGGGCCTGGTCCCAAGTAATACATATAAGTCTTATGCTTAATTTAATATTTTCAATTTAAATCACATTTTCTAGTAAGGAACATAAAGTTGATTTGGAGTTCAAATGGACTTATTTCAAACTTTGAAGTATATGAGTTTTTGTATTCTTTGAGAAATAATTGACCACCAAATAAATGTTTATATCAAAGAGTACAGGCACATGCACTCGAATACTCAAATTTGCACTCGAATACAAATAAATTGCAAACATAAATCCAATACCTTTTGAACACTAATTATGGTAGGGTGAATTGGTTGGTGTTTACATGAATCATGCTTTAGAACATAGAAAATTAGAAATTTAGAGCTAAAACGCAGTCAAAATCCGATTAATTCGTTTCAGAATCATTTAGTAATCTATTAATTCCTAAAAAAGAACGAACTTAAATCTTGATCTCTAACTTCAAAATTGATACATGATGAAACCCTAAAGATGGGACCGGAATGAAATTGAATCTAAACAACATAAATGAAATCAAGGATTCAGGGTTCCTCTAATTACATTGTATACATAAAGATGAGACCCTCAAAATTTTACCCAAATGGAACGAAATTATCTTAAAAAAACTCACTGTAAATTTATAAAAAAAATTGTGAATCATATTAATTTAATCTATTGTATTTTTTGTTTGTTAATTATTTAATTATAGTTTAAATTTATGTTAATTTTATTTTGTCTCTATACCTCTAATTGTTCTCAATTTGTTTATGTTAATCATTTTTTTCTTAATTTATTCATGTAAAGATAAAGATGGGATTGTGGTTGTCGAAGAAGGTGGGCTTAACGCATTTATCATAAACAAACAAACCCATTAAACTATCACTCGTATTAGGGCGACGCATTTATTACAGTAGGTTTTAAATGTTCGAATAAAAACGAGAGATTTTATAGACACGTAGAGGACAATTGTTTTTTTTAACCCAACCCATTTTTGGCCCGACCCGGTTTTACCCAATCCATATTTCGACCGACCCACATTTTGCACCCCGTGCTGAAAATTCCTGTATTCATCACTGATTATTATGCAGGTTTAGACTTTTCTTTGAATGCAGGTTTAGACTTTACTTTAGGGAGAGATAGTAGTATGTTTTGAATAAAGTAGGTTTGATTATTTCTTCTATTCGTTGAATGTATGCTATTTAAGGCTTCCTTCAGTTAATCAATAAAGTAATCCTGCATACAGAGTAAACGCAGTTTCCTTTCTTCTGCAATTTAGCATTCTCACATAAAAGCATTTTATATTAGGGAAAAATACGAAAATGTACATTTGACCAAGAAAATACTCAAAAATAGACATTCTTATTTAGCCTACTGTTTCATAGATATTGTTCTTGTGAAAAGGCTAAAGACGGCTAAGCTAGCCGGCTAAAATTTTCGTGCCAACATTCCATTTGTCAGAGTACGAGCCAATAAGCATGTGACATGAGGCAGGCTTAGCCGTCTAAATAAACAGTTTTATCCTTTAGCCGTCTAAATAAACAGTAATAGACGGCTAAGCCTCCGAAAGTTTCAAAATTTTCAAAAAATGTTTCCGGAGGCTAAGCCGTCTAATAGACTGCTATAACTGTTTATTTAGATGGCTAAAGGCTAAAACTGTTTATTTGACGGCTAAGTCTGCCACGTGTCACCATATTATTGGTTCGTACTCTGACAAATGGAATTTTGGCACGGAAATTTTAGCCTGTTAGCTTAGCCGTCTTTAGCCGGCTGTCATGACCAATGTCCATGAAATAGTAGGCTAAATAAGGATGTCCATTTTTGAGTATTTTCTTGGTTAAATGTCCATTTTCGTATTTTTCTTTGCACAAAAAAAAGCCAATAAAGTAAGGAGGGTCTAAATCAACATTTGGTATTAGAGCGCTAGGCTCATGCCTGGTTCGTAGCAAGAAAGAAAGGGTTGATATGTAATCAGCCAACGAGAGAAAGAAAGGTAGCAACAGTAAGATTGATCACATAGTGATCATAAGAGTATGAGGTATACTCTTGATGTGCGTGAAGTGTATATATTTTTAATAAAGATTTTTCACACAAATGTCGGTTTTAAAAGATGGTTTTCACCTAGACTACAATACACACACAAAGGCAAGTGCACCTGTCGAGTGGTGATATAGTTTTGATAAGAACCGGATGTCAATACATTGACACAGTTAATTTCTCAACCCAGATTTTTAATTAGTTCAAGTGACTAGTGAACGAGTGATTAGATTGTTTTCTTGGTAAAATGAGGATTATCCTTTGTATTTTCTAAAAAAGATGTAATTTGAGTAAATGTAATAATTTTAAAAGACAACCATCTTAGTTTAGAATCCACTTATTAATGTATGTTGACCTCTTTTCGTATGACTAAAGTTTGCTATTATGTTAATGTTATTTGAAGTGATAGAACCCAAATCCAATTAAAGATTATAATTCCCTAACCATTAAGATGGGATTCCATGAGTAATTTAAATGTCATCCATTTAAGGTTAGCTTAGTTAGATAAAAGAGCGTAACTTTTTTACTTGTGATATTTTAAAACAAAGTTATATAAATTTTAAGAGCGAGTCATCGTCAACTTTCGATTAGTATAACTTTTATAATAGACATAACACAACATTGTTCGTCGTTTTTCCAAATCTTGACCAAAGGGTTGCATATCTTCATGTTTACTTCACAAATAAGATTTCAAAGATTATTCATAATTCTTAGCTATAACATTTTAACAAAAGATGTTAAGGTTATAAATAAATGTTAGTCTCATAGGTTTTTCAACTCGATATGATTTACCGTTTATAAACCTTAATTTGCTCCATAAACATTTGGACATGCAAGGCCACCAAAAGGTTAACACAAAATCATCATTACATTAATATAATAATTTAGCCTTATTCATGAGTTCAACATAATTAATAGAGTTTCATCACACTAAGATGGTTGAAAAGATGTTTAGCTCATGATGAGCATACACACAAACATAACACAAAAGAGATTCATGCAAGACATAGTTTAGATGTAACCAAAGCTTCAAGTATGTAAATGGTGTCTTCTAAGGGGATGATTACGGTGGAATGCTTCTTCTTGGGCCTCCAAGTGACCTCCAACAGCTGCTACAACGGTTTTGGTGTAAGTGGAACTTTCTCTCCCAAGGCCAACCCTCAATCAAGAGCCAAATGGCTCTATTTATAGGGTCAGAAAGGTGAGGCATGACCCGTGCCTGGTGGGGCACGACCTCGTGCTGAGACATCTGACGAGTTGCTTTTGTCGTGGTCGCGTACGTACTCTGCATGTACCGGACACGGGGGCGTTCCTGGTGGGGCACGGCCCCGTGCTTCGTCTGACTGGGCGACAACAGTACTTCGAGTACGACAGAAAGTTGACCACGGCCCCGTGCATGGTTGGGCACGGTCCGTGCTTGGCTGGGCAGTTTTGTCTTTTCTGCTGGAGACTTTGTCTTGTCTGCTGGGTGTGAGCACGGGGGCGTGCCTGGTGGGGCACGACCCGTGCTTGGTTTTCTGACTTGGCCAATTTCTTGTATTTTCATTGTCTTTTCGCTTGTTTCTTTACTTTGGACTTGGATTTCACTGAAACTTAAATATAAGCTAAATGAGCGACAAATTATCACAATGTTCCATGAAATTGCCAATAAATGGGATGCAAATGATGTGAAATATATGTATAATTTAGAGCATATTAAACCTCTCCACACTTGAACTTTGCTTGTCCTCAAGCAAATCTTGAAATAAATTATTCCAACGGAAAGATAAAAACATTTCAACTTTGATTAAACCTTAAGTGAGAAGTAATTTGTCCTTCTTTGAAGAAGGAACACAAGATAACAATTTCCAAACAAGAAAAGAATGAACTTGTGAAGTTATTCCCAAGAGACAATGGTTCGTTTTATGAAGTTATAGACAAGCACAACTTCAACACTTGCTCATAATGTTCTCACACACTCGGTTGATATTTGTGATCATACGTGTAATGGTGTATGTATTTAGAACACTCAATCATCAACATGAAATGTGCTTTGTCATATGCTTGTGATGGGATCAAAACTTCACCAAAATTAATTAGAAACCTTGCATGAATCAAAAGGACCTATGGTTTGTGGGTTGGCTAGGGAATTTGGGACTTGCTGTGGTTTATTTGGTTGAAAAGAAAACTAAGCTAAAAACTAAAAGAAATCCCTCTACAATGCTCGGGTTAATAGGGGTAATACTAACTCAAGGAGTCGTTTATGGTCAGATTTTCAAGAACAAATCTCATCTTTAGAAACCTAACTTCCTCCTTGACCTTGAGATATACATAGCTATCTTTCCTAAGGGTTCCCTCGGCTTTGAGCCTAATAGCACCCGATTTGATTAACTCCGTATATTCAAATTGAGAGGTTGTTTGGTTTTTACTACATTTTCCCTCATGAGACCAATTTCCACACTCGTAACATCTCTCATATCTTTTTGCCCTTCTTTTCATGGCACTTTTCGATGTTCCACAAAATGGTGGATTTTGTTCCATTTTTCTCCAACTTTTCCTTGCCTTAAACATTAGAACAAAAAGATGTTCTCTAATTTCCAGGGGTAATTCCGGTTTTGGGAAATGAAGGCATGAGACAAGGTTGAGATCAAATGGATGCATTTTTTTTTTCAAAACAAGGTCCTTGATAAAGGTTGGTAGTTCGGGTGAAAGTGATGAGGCTAGCTAGGTGTGTTTGGTTGGATGGTTGATAAGGCGGGTATCCTAGTTGCCTAAATCATTTTCATGTAAGAATTTTCAATGGTGGTCTCGTCTTGTATACCCAAAACAAGTTCTAACTTTGCACAAAACACGTGATACCCTCAATGATTCGGCGAACACATAAAACGGGAATGATATGAAAAGTTTTAAAGGCTTAGTTTATGCTCACGAAAGTGTAAAAAATCATGCATGCCATGATTAGGGAATTGTTTATGTCATTTTACTTAATTGGCTTGTTAAGCTTGTGTTAGAAAAAATTCAACTTCCCTCTTTCGGCTTTTTCAAAATTCTAAAAATAATTTTTGTGCCAAATGAAAAATGTTGGAGTTCGTTTTTAAGCTTTTAATAGCCAAAGTTCAAGTGCTACAAATGGGGTAAACCCCCCCCCTACACTTGAAATTAACATTGTCCTCAATGTTCAAAGTTCTAAGTAAGGTGTAAAATGGAAACGAGAGGTAAGGGTTAAAAAGAACTCCCCTGAAAGATATTACCTTCGAAGCTTGCAGTTGGTACGCAAGGTATCCTGAAATCATGAATCAAATGTGTTCAAACAAACTTATTATCACAAAAGTTACCTAAAAACTGCAAACATAATTAAGTAATTTTAAAAAGGCACGGATCAGCCAGTGCCTGAATGTGTTCAAGACAAACAAACAAAAATAAACATATAAATCCGAATAAACACAACTACTTTTGTGTTAAAAATGGTGTCCTGATGGGAATTCCACCCATCACCTCGACCTAATCGAGGTTCTCTTCTCCCCAATTCTGGTTCATTCGCCGCCTCATGTAGGCAACGTCCTCCCCAAGCAGATCAACCCTATCAGACAGTGTGACACCCGGCAAATCTCGGTCAACCCCGTTAACTCTATTACAACCCCCATGGACTATTTCTGCCATGATTCAAACTTATATGCAATTAAACTGCAAGGACTAGCTGTGTAATTAGTCAAAACTCTATCTGTTGACTTTATAAAGTCAAAATCAAGTAGGTGAGTGTTCTATTGACTTTTGAAAAGTCAAACTTTGATGATTTTGATCCAATTCAAACCGTAACCATCCATGGCTGTCCAAATTCGTAACTGAAGTTCATTATAATGGCAAAGTCGATCTCAATGTACCATTTAACACCATCATTGATCACAAATTAATCCCATTATAATCATTCAAGTCGTAACCACCGAACTCGTCTCTTATACTCTCTAAATCGATCAAATTCTCGTATCATCCTACAAGAAAACGCACTTCAAACCTTTATCGAGTTCCTATGAGTCATGTGCACCCATCAATTTCATCGGAGACGTAACAGGAGACGTCGGGGACCAATGCCACGAAGCCGCAACTATGGTCTAACCGATTTCCATCAATTCGGTATCATCCAAGGTAATTAATCACATCCTCAGACTCGTTTCAATGTATAGATTGAAAGCCCTTTGCTGATTCAAACTTATAACATCGAATCGGTGAAAAACAAATTCTAGGGTTCATACTCTATTGGGTTTAATTGAATTCAGGTCTAGACACATTTTAAATCCAGTTAATGTATATGAATAGTTTCGCAACACATCACTCTTTGAAAACCCCATGATTTCGGCAACTGTTATTACAAGTACGGATCAAATCGATTTGGTGTTCATACCCTAGGGTCCCAGGTTTCTAATTGAGAATTTAACGATCCTATACTCGATCATTTTGCAATTAAATTCGCCTACAGATTCACAAAACACTGATTAACAAAACCCCTAGATTATTTTGATCAATTGAAACCGAATTCAATGGATTTAGGGGGGAGTTTTGGTTCAGTTCGTGATCTAAGAGAAGAACGCATGGGTGTTAAGGATTAAAACGCACAAGAACCGGTTCCTGTTGCGATTGTCCTAGCATGTGGGTTGGTTAAAACGCATAGCTGTTGGGGAGGAGACCGGGTTCGAGCCCTCCTCCCTTATTTTCTTTTTAAATCATACTTTTAACATTATGTTAAGTATAAAATCAATTATTATATTATTGTATTGAAATATTAAGATGTTTTAACCCGGAAAATCGCCCGTAGGCTCGGGTTTGGATTTTGTAACACATTTCTAATATTGTTTCATACTTTTATAATAATATATTATACTATTATTCAACTTATAACTTCGAATAAAATAATATATTTATATTATTTTCAAACCGTAACTCCAATTAATAATAATATATTTATATATTATTTTCGCCATGGTTATAAACGTAGTATAACGTTTCAAACTAGTAAAATAATATATTTATTTATATTATTTCTCACGTTGTTATAATCCGAATAAAATAATAGTTTTATTATTTTTTCACAAAATTTGATGATCGTGATATTCGCTAATATAATAACGTATATTATTTTTCTAAACCATTATTGAATGGTACAAACATACGAATATATATGTATTAAATATTATTATTCGTAAATAGAGACGTTCGTCGCATAACACATTTATCTTAATAATTAAGAAATCATTGTTTCCCGTGGACACGTTCGTCTACTCGTTGATCCTTAGAATGTTTTAGGACGTTCAACTTTCCGTGTCGTCGTCACAAATCCCGTTGTATCCCTAATTGTTGTGTTATTAATTCTAGGGCATATATATGCAGTTCACATGCAATCTCTTGTGTTACCTACTTGCATCCTTGTGTGGTGCCACCTACTTATACTCAAACTCAAGTGAGTTTCACGGCCCTTTTATACTTGTTTTCCTGTTGAGGGAGAAACATGCATATACACAAAAATCATTTTACTTGTTTTCCCATTGGGGAGAAACATGCATACAAACAAACAGTAATTTACTTGTTTCCCGTTGGGAGGAAACATGCATACGAACAGACATCCGTTTACTTGTCTTCCCGCCGGGGAGAGACATACATATTAACGGACATGGATCACATAGTATTTCGCTACCACTTGTGTACCTAAGTGCATACATAACATGCAAAGTCCTTACACACTCGGACCGTTAATATATGGAGTATAGCGAGGAAATTTGAGTAGTACTACTGGGTTTGACAAACCCCACCCGGGTTAGTCGCGCTAACTTGATTGGAGGTCTAACGGGTGTAAATTATCCTAACCATTTGCCATTGTTGATGTTAGCAATGACGGGAGGCATATCAAACATAAACAGTCAGCTTCGGTTGTGAATGCTTAGAGTAACTTGTACATTGCCTAGCTAGCAATAGGTGTGACTTACGTATGTGGATCCTGCAAACACTCAAACAGTTTATTTACTTGTAAACCTGTGAACTCACCAACCTTGTGTTGACACTTTTTCTTACATGTTTCTCAGGTCGCTAAGGCACAGGTTACACACTTAGGACATGCATGGAGCCCTATTATCATTTCATCCTCATGCAAACATTCAAAACAATTTACTTGTTTTATTAAACTAAACTTGGGCGCGCTTGTTTTGCGCATTTATTTTCTTATTTAAATGCTTCTGCATTAACTCTGAACTTTTATGATATTTCATTTATGTCCCATATAGTGTCGTTTGATGTAACTAATGACTGAGATCCTAGTTTGTCACGCACCAAACGGTAAAACTCCGTTAGTGGAATTTGGGGGTGTGACAGATTGGTATCAGAGCCATTGGTTATAGAGAACTAGGATTGCATACTAGACTATAACCACACACATTAGTTACACGACACAGACACTCATACATGATACACATAGCATACACACATACAATGCATTACATGCATGGTTACTTCATCCACATCACCCTCTGCTTACAAGGGACACATCATTTGCATTGCATCATCATTCCCAGTGGCGACACTCGGGGAATCACCATAACAATATTCACTCCCGTCCAAGGGCAGCGAGACGGAGCCTTCGGAGGAGTCACTTACATCACCATCACTTGTTGGGTATGGTGGGCTTTCTCAGGTCCATGTTATGGACGACACTCAGCACTAACGCATATATCTTTGGAAGTTGGGACCGTCGGAGGCGAGTCCCTACTGTACCCACTATCAACAATACGCCGAGTGAAGGCAGACCGTTGCATGCATTATTGCAGAATCCAATGACACGTAGATGTCATCATTTTCCCGAGCCATGGGCTCGCGTCTTTGGTCGATATTCTGTTGAAGATAGATTGACCACAAAGTTGAGAATGCATTGCTCATTGCATACTCAGACCCTATCCTGACTCAGTTGGAAGGACGACTACTTTGCTGCTTCCTGTAACTCGTATTCATGAATTAGTTTCATTTCTCGAAGTCGCATTTCATATACATGTTTGTTTCATGCTCTCATCTACAATCCGTTGGATTGGACTCTTGTATTGTGTTTCAACTCTAGTGAATACTCGAATCAAACGATTCCTGACTACTCATCCTAATATGAGTCCTAGTTGATCAACTTATGGTTAATGACTAAGCTTTTCGATAACTTATCATCTCTGACAATACTCTGTATTCAGAAATACAACCTAAAGGACATTATGACACAGGACAGTGAGAACTAGGGTGAGCATGCAAAACAAATTATCATTACGGGTGCTCACGTAATAGTAATTTGAGGTGCATGTAAGTCCTGGTAAAACCTAGTGTGCGGATAAATGGTCCTAATCAGTGATTTACAGACTTAAGTTTCCACTGTCTGTAGAAATTCTCATAACCCACTCAATGACTAGTTGGTATCATTAGACCCGTTCAACAGTTGATAGACACGACTATCAGATTGAAAATGCTTACGGACACACGGAGATATCATCAATAGAATCCATCCTTTTATCTCACTCATGTAAGAGTCTTAGTGAAATTAAGACGCTCATCTAAACGTGATCACATAAACCATCTTGATTAAATTCTAATAGAATCTCATGGCAAACTCATCGACTCCAACTATGTAAGTGGAATTTGTGGAATTCTTTCTAAGATAACATGTTATTCCTTACACTCCAACAATAAATTCCCTTGACTCTACTAACTTATCCTGTGACTAATCCTTAGTCTAATTTGATTTATACCCCAAGATATCCAACTCTGTAAATGGACTTCTTTCTCCGCAAAGTGATCCCGTTGTTTCAATGACTTTAGAAAACGGGGATTTAATCCAACCAACCATAGGTTGAACGCGACTACTTAAACAGACATCCTATCCCTTATGTTACTGGAATCTCTTTCTCATTAGATTTTTCTTTCCTACATGTGAACCTCTTCCCTTGACCTTTGCATTGACCGACGCTTACATTATAAGCACGTGTCTCATTAGAAGTCCCAGCATGACCTCACAAATTTCATATTAGTGCGTCGTACTTCAACCTTATTAGAAACTATGTACACTATAGGATATAGTGGGCGGTTAAATAACCAAAGCAACTCCCATTCTTAGAGTATGTAAACTAGGATTGGTTAGTCATAAGCTTAACATTGACATTATGCTAGTCACACTGGGCAGCTTTGACGTGATCATCTGTATGAATTGGTTATCTAAGAACCAAGCCGAAATTGTCTGTTGTAAGAAAATCGTTCGCATTCCTCTCTCGATTGGAGAAACCCTTCTGTCCAAGGCGAAAGGATTGGTGCAGTCGTTAGCATCATATCCTTCATGAAAGCACAAAAGTGTTTTCGAAAAGGTCATACTGCCATTTTGGCTCTCGTCACCGAGCAGCCATCTGAGGAGAAGAAGATTGACGACATCCCAATCGTACGTGACTATCCGAAAGTATTTCCCGAAGACTTTCCTGGTCTGCCACCGCATCGTCAAGTGGAATTTCAAATCGACCTAGCACCCGGAGCAGCGCCGATTGATCGGGCACCATACAGACTTGCACCTAGTGAATTGTAGGAGCTATCCACTCAACTGCAAGAGTTGTTGGGTAAAGGTTCCGTCCGACTTAGCTCATCGCCATGGGGAGCTCCAGTCTTATTTGTCAATAAGAATGATGGGACTTTCCGTAGGTGCACCGACTATTATGAGCTGAACAAAGTGACGATCAAGAATCGTTATCCTCTACCCTGCATTGATGATCTGTTTGATCAACTCCAACGAATCAAGTTTCTATTCCAAGATAGATCTTAGATCCGGTTACCATCAACTAAGAGTCCGAGTTGAGGATATCTCTAAGACTGTCTTCAGAACTAGGTACAGCCACTATGAGTTTATGGTCATGCCTTTCGGACTAACCAACACGCCCGCAGTGTTCATAGATCTCAGGAACCGTGTGTGTAAACCTACCTTGATCAGTTCGTCATCGTTTTCATTGATGACATCCTCATCTATTCTAAGAACAAGGAAGGATATGAGGAGCACCTACGCTTAATCCTTGAATTGCTTAAACAAGAGCAATTGTATGCCAAATTCTCTAAGTGCGAATTCTGGATTCGCGAAGATTCAACTTCTAGGACATGTAGTCAACGAGAAAGGAATATATGTCGATCCGTCTAAAGTAGAAGCCATCAAGAATCAGACATCACCGATGACTCCAACAGAGGTGCGACAATTTCATGGATTAGCTGACTGCTACCGTCAATTCATCGAGGGAATCTCAAAAGATTGCTCAACCTCTCACTACTCTAACTCAAAAGGGGTAAACCCTATAACTGGAGCGAAACACTGGAATCCGCATTCCAACTGTTGAAACAGAAACTCTACAGTGCACCTATCCTATCTATTCATGAAGGAACGGATGACTTCGTAGTGTATTGCGATGCCTCTATTCAAGGCCTTGGTTGTGTGTTGATGCAACGCGAAAAGGTTATCGCATATGTTTCCCGTCAATTGAAAGTTATGAGTAAAACTACACTACCCATCACCTAGAATTAGGAGCTGTAGTGTTTGCTTTGAAAATCTGGAGACATTACTTGGACGGTACCAAGTGCACCCTTTGCACTCATCACAAGAGTCTTCAGCATATTCGAACAGAATGAGTTGAACACCCGACAACGCCATTGGATCGAACTTTTGAACGACTATGACTGTGCTATCAAGTATCATCCGGACAAGGCTAACGTGGAAGCCGATGCCCTAAGCCATAAAGGAACTAAACCCAGACGAGTTCGAACATTTCAACTCACTATCCATACTGGGCTACCCGATCAGATCCGTAGTACTTAACTTGAAACCCTGAAATAGGAAAACCTACCGTTGGAGTCCACACGCGGTATGGAAGAGCAACTTGAAGTCAAATCAGACGGCATTCGCTACTTCACGGAGCGAATATTGGTTCCAAAGTATGGGAACTTAAGGGAACTTGTAATGGATGAATTTCACAAATCGCGCTATTCTATTCATCCTGGTGCCGACAAGATGTACCATGACCTAAAGGTGCGGTATTGGTGGCCAAAGATGAAGACATATATAGCCACCTATGTGAGCAAGTGCCTGACTTGCGCAAAGGTCAAAGTAGAATATCAAAAACCTTCCGGTCACTCCAGCAACCGGAGATTCCCATGTGGAAATGGGAGCAGATTTCCATGGATTTTATTACTAAACTACCCCGAGCTTCTAGCGGATGTGACACCATATGGGTGATGGTAGATCTCTTAACTAAATCCGCTCACTTTCTAGCAATCAGAGAGACTGATAAGATGGAAAAGCTCACTCGTGTTTATCTTAAGGAAGTCTTCTCTCGGTACAGGGTGCCAATTTCATTTATCTCGGATCGTGACGCACGATTCACCTCACGTTTCTGAAAATCTTTACAAAACGCTTTACGCACGCGTCTAAATATGAGCACGGCATACCATCCTTAAATAGATGGCTAAACGAAACATACTATTCAAACTCTTGATGACATGCTACGGCTTGTGTAATTAGTTTCAGTAACAATTGGGAAACTAACTTGGCTTTAGTGGAGTTCTTCTACAATAACAGTTAAGCAGCACCATTCGAGGCATTATACGGGCGGAGATGCCGATCACCTATCTGTTGGTCTGAAGTTGGGGATAGCCAACTTACAGGTCCTGAACTTGTACTCGAAACTCCTGAAAAGATCATTTAAATTAGAAACCGTAGGGCGGCAGCTCACAATCGTCAAAAGAGCTACGCCTATAAGCGTCGTAAACCGTTAGAGTTTCAAGTAGGCGACATGGTCTTATTAAAATACTCACCTTGGAAAGGTGTAAATCATTTTGAGAAGCAAGGTAAACTAAACCCTCGTTATGTTGGACCATTCAAGATAGTGAAGAGAATTGGCCCAATAGCGTATCAACTGGACCTATCTGAAGGACTTAGTGGTGTACACAACATTTTTCATATCTTGAACTTGAAGAAATGTCTAGCAGATGAGGCACTCGTTGTTCCTTTGGAGGAACTGCAAACCGATGAACAGTTGCGTTTCATCGCAGAACCGATAGAAATAAGGGATAGGGAAGTCAAAACGCTCAAACGTGGTAAAATCCCTATTGTCAGAGTTCGTTGGAACTCGAAACGCGGACCAGAATTCACGTGGGAACGCTAGGATCAGATGATGCGCAAGTATCCTCATCTGTTCAAGCACTCCACGTCAAACTCTTAAGGTAGTATTCTAATTTTCGGGACGAAAATTCTTCCAACTAGGGGATGACGTGACACCCGGCAAATCTCGGTCAACCCCGTTACCTCTATTACAAACCCCAGGGACTATTTCAACCATGATTCAAACTTATATGCAATTAAACTGCAAGGACTAGCTGTGTAATTAGTCAAAACTCAATTTGTTGACTTTATAAAGTCAAAATCAAGTATGTGAGTGTTCTATTAACTTTGAAAAGTCAAACTTTGATGATTTTGATCCAATTCAAACCGTAACTATCCATGGCTGTCCAAATTTGTAACTGAAGTTCATTATAATGGCAAAGTCGATCATCAATGTACCATTTAACACCATCATTGATCACAAATTAATCCCATTATAATCATTCAAGTCGTAACCACCGAACTCGTCTCTTATACTCTCTAAATCGATCAAATTCTCGTATCATCCTACAAGCAAACGCACTTCAAACCTTTATCGAGTTCCTATGAGTCATGTGCACCCATCAATTTCGTCGAAGACGTAACAGGAGACGTCGGGGACCAACGCCTCGAAGCCGTAACGATGGTCTAACCGATTTCCATCAATTCGGTATCATCCAAGGTAATTAATCACATCCTCAGACTCGTTTCAATGTATAGATTGAAAGCCCTTTGCTGATTCAAACTTATAACATCGAATCGGTGATGAACAAATTCTAGGGTTCATACTCTATTGGGTTTAATTGAATTCAGGTCTGGACACATTTTAAATCCAATTAATGTATATGAATAGTTTCACAACACATCACTCTTTGAAAACCTAATGATTTCGGCAACTGTTATTACAAGTATGGATCAAATCGATTTGGTGTTCATACCCTAGGGTCCCAGGTTTCTAACTGGGAATTTAACGATCCTATACTCTAACTGGGAGGAAACATGCATACGAACAGGCATCCGTTTACCTGTCTTCCCGCCGGGGAGAGACATACATATGAACGGACATGGATCACATAGTATTTCTCTACCACTTGTATACCTAAGTGCATACATAACATGCAAAGTCCTTACACACTCGGACCGTTAATATATGGAGTATAGCGAGAAAATTTGAGTAGTACTATTGGGTTTGACAAACCCCACCTGGGTTAGTCGCGCTAACTTGATTGGAGGTCTAACAGGTGTAAATTGTCCTAAACATTTTCCATTGTTGATGTTAGCAATGGCGGAAGGCATCTCAAACATAAACAGTCAGCTTCGGTTGCGAACGCTTAGAGTAACTTGTACATTGCCTAGCTAGCAATAGGTGTGACTTACGTATGTGGATCCTGCAAACACTCAAACAGTTTATTTACTTGTAAAACTGTGAACTCACCAACCTTGTATTGACACTTTTTCTTACATGTTTCTCAGGTCGCTAAGGCACAGGTTACACACTTAGGACATGCATGGAGCCCTACTATCATTTCATCCTCATGCAAACATTCAAAACAATTTACTTGTTTTATTAAACTAAACTTGGGTGCGCTTGTTTTGCGCATTTATTTTCTTATTTAAACGCTTTCGCATTAACTCTGAACTTTTATGATATTTCATTTATGTCCTATATAGTGTTGTTTGATGTAACTAATGACTGAGATCCTGGTTTCTCACGCACCAAATGGTAAAACTCCGTTAGTGGAATTTGAGGGTGTGACAGACAGATTAGTGATGCTCCCGGAATTTTACTCACAGATTTCAAAAGAGCGACGGGCATATGTGCTGACGATCTGGATGGATTCATAGAGATCCATCATAGATGGGAATCCAGTCTGCTGAGATGATGAGGTTCCTGCTTTGAAGCGCGAACTGTGCTGCCTATGTGGTGAATTCTGAATGTCAAACTCCATCATTACATGTTCAGGGTCCTTGGGATCCCAAACTTGCCCTTTCGAGTCATGAAACCTTGGTTTCCCATCAGGTAAGTAGGTGACCATGCCCATGCTGGCACAAATGCTCAAATCCAATAAACCGGGGGGTGGCCCTAAAGTTCCATCTAGCGGCTCCTTGTGGTACCCATAGAGTTTTGCTATCCAACTTCCTTCAAATAGTGGGGTGCTTTCCCCTACTGTTGTGTTTGATGCAAAGAGACGACAGAAAAGGTAAGAGAGTGCAGAATCTGAGGGGGCGTGCTTGGTCATCAGACCTGATTGTGCAGTTCCAGACCATTACAGACCCATAATGTGGTCAAAGCACGGGCCGTTCTTAGGTGGGGCACGGGGCGTGCCTCCCTGAGAGTGCAGAATCTGAGACTCGAACTTGTGCACTAGCCCGGTTTTGTGAAACCTTGAACTCTTGTTTTCGCAGGTGTAACAGATTTTCAAACAATGGTCACCAAGAATCAAAACTAACAAACTAATTTTATGAACAAATGGGTCAATCCGGGTGGGAACCCAATTTAAACCCGAAAATTTCAAGATTGGTTGAAGATTTGAAAGAAAAACCCTAGAAATTTAGAACTTTAGTCTACAAAGGGGCAAAATCCGGTTAGGAACAAGAATGATGCCTAAAATCGAAATTAAAACCCTAATTACTTACAAAAGGATGATCTAAACATACATTGATGGAAGGATTGAGAGATTTGGTGAAAAAATTGGTGAAAATCAAGTGTTAGGTGGCCAAAAACCGAGAGTTTTCGTTTGAAAAGATTGGGGGTGAATGGGTTAAAAAGTTGGGGTTATTAAGAAAGAGAGAAAGCTGCTGCAACTGTCAAACACGGGGCCGTGCCCCGATGCACTGTGCAGAAATTAATGTCATTGTTGGAACCGACAACACCAAAAAATGTATGTCAAATCCATATGTCATTTGATGCAACTGCTTCAAGCATAATACTCGGATTAGGATGATCACCACGTGCAAACTGCCCTCTCCATGCGTTGAGGCGATTCCTCCAGTTCCAATGTGTACAATCGATACTTCCAAGCATGTCGACAAAGCCATGCTTAGCTTCATGCGCTGCAAGTAACTGCTCAATGTCGCTAGCCGACGGTTTACGTAAATATCTGCTTTCATATAATCTAATAATAGCTCTAGATAATTTATACATGCATGACCTGATTGTTCGGGCAGACATCTTTAGGTAATCGTCGAACGAATCACTAGCGCTTCTATACGCCAATTGACGAAACGCGACGGTACACTTTTAAACGGGAGTGAAACCAGCCTGACCTCTCGCATCAACACCTTGTCGGAACCAAGGAACCTCTCTTTCTATATCATTTAATATCCTTAAAAATAAATTCCGGCTCATTCGAAACCAGGTAGCAAAGTGCTCCTCGTCATACGTACACCCTTCGTTAAAATAATCTTATAGTAGTTGGGCGTTAGCAATTGACCGTTCTCGGTTTAGACGAGCATTTCTTGTTAAAGGTTGTGATGATTCCCCTTCGTGCCACCACATAATCGCTGCGGATGTCCAAGCACGAAACATCATTTGAGCCGCTTCGTCACTTGAAGATGAAGATGATGATGCCATTTTGATTATGTTTGTATTTGAATTGGTGAATTTAGAGATAATAATTTGATATGAGTATGTGGGTATATATTGTAGTTTTTTTTTAATGAGTCACCCTCCAAACGGTAAAAAAAGGCACTCCAACGGCTACAATTCAACGGTAAAAATGGGTTTGATGCGCGTGAGAAATCTCACGGATAACCACTCACGCCCCATTCACGCAAGAGGGGGGTGGTGTGCCAATCTCCTTCACGCCGTGAAAGGGCTCACGCCCACCCTCAAGTGAGAGTATACCCCTTACCCTAAGAAAGAAAGAGCAGTTCACCCATATGATCAGGCCGTGAGAAAAAAAAATAGTAGTCTTGATAAATTAGCAGTAAGAAATTGAGCAAGAAGCAGTTGAGTTAAGCAAGAGAGCAAGAATTTGAAGCAAGAATCATACGCAAGAGAAGAAAGCAAGAAAACGAAGCAACGCAAAAAGGATCGACAACAAGATAGCAAGACTCGAGCAAGAATTTTAGCAAGAATGGTAGAGGATGCAGGAACTTTAACAGTTCGTGAGCAAGGTAACGTACCACTTCTATGTCCTAACTTAACCAAAACTAACTTTATGGTCGATTTTGGTTGAGACGGTTTTAAGGGCATACGGTTTGTGGGAGTCGGTGGATCCCGTAATGGGAAGAACCGTGGAAGCGAAAAAGAACTACACCACGAAAGCCATTATCTTTCAGACTCTACAAGAAGATATCCTCCTACATGTTGCTAAACATAACGATGCAAAAGACGTTTGGTAATCGATACGGGTTCGATATTTAGGAGCCGATCCAGAAAGCAAGGTAACTATTTTGATATCTACATAATTGCTAATTCCATATACCTTCCCCTTAAATAACTTTGCAGCATCCTCAAATGTTTGGGCAGCCTTATTTGAACCCTTTGAAGTTGCAAATAACAAAATCTGACAACAGAAAATATGGTTTATGGCAAAATGGTGAGCTGTTAAAAGATTTCAAGTAGCAAATTATGTTAATCTATACATATACTGTATACACCTGTTTCTTTATCTATGTGAATAGACACTGTTGCTTATTTTCTTATGTTTGTGGAGATGATTCTGCTTTTTTATCAACTTTGGTTTTGGTTTATTCTTGGCCTTTGTTGAACAATTTTAAACCGACTTGAGCTTTGCTTTTCACCGCTTTTGTATTATTATTTGCTGCTATACACTTATTTGTTAGGCTAACTATTTGGAAAATAGGCCTTCTTTATTTGGTGTTATGCTATGTTTGCCTGTCTACCTGATTGTTGTTTTCATTTTTATCAGTGTTGTACAAGTCGGGATTAATCGAAAATCGGTGGATTCCTATGTAATTTGGTCTTGTCGGACCATTAATCGGTAATCGAGATTAATCGGGGCTAGGCAGACCTAGGCGGACCTAATCGGACCTAGGTGGCCCAGTTTGAAAAATGGGCTTTAAATAGAAAATAAGCCCAAATAAACACTTGATACATGGATCCGTGGTTTTTTTATCTAACCTAATCGCTATCTACTTCTTTTTCAATCACCAACCTTCTACGACCTAATCGCTACCTGCTTGCTTTTATGAGATGTTCTTGTTTTAGTCAGCAAGTGTTGACCACCAACCTGCTCTGATCTTTGAAGCATTTTAGATTTTGAACTAATATGATAATATGTTAATATTTGGAATTGTTATAAACTGTTGTACACTAATTGGCCTATTTGGAGTGTTTCCATATGGATATTGCCACTTCTTAAATGGCTAATTAATCTGAAAATATATGGACAATATCCTGATTATTCATGGAATTTTTGTTTGCCTAATCATGTGAATTCTTTTTTTCTTGATTAATACACTTTGGAAGAACAGATAATCCTTTTGAGATTGGTGTTTATGTCTGCATTCATATGTATTAGCGCTGCATAAATGTTTTCTATGTTTAAATTCTTTAACATTGTTCAACACTTTCCAATCTGGACATAGGAGAAGGCACAACTCCTTTTTTTTTACCTTTAGGCAAATGGCTCCTTATATAAGAGTTGGACACTGTTTTGGTTTTTTTTACATAACCGATGTGTGATATGAACATAGCCGATAGGTTTTAAATGGTCAAATAATCATTAAGAGATTAATGCAAATAGATCATCAATAATTTATTTTTTCAAAATTCACTTCTTTTTGCCCTCTTCTAATATTACTTTTGAATTGGTTTTTTAGAAGATATGAATTATGATGTTAACTTATTGATTGGTTTAAAAAATTTTACGTAACTAAAAATGTTCGTCATTTAAAAATTAGAAAAAAAAATCAAAACTAATAAACACTAAATAATTAAAAAAAAGTGATAACTTAACATTAAAATAAAATAGAACAACATGAAACATTATTTTTTTATGCCTTGACACCGATCACACACCTTATGGTCAACTCTTCAGAAGATATGATTAATAACACGACTCAACTGATTAATTAAAATTAGAGTAGGGTACTAACAAAAAATCATATAGCGTCGGCACTAACGATGATGTAAAAGCGTGTTGAATTACTCTTAACAAAAACAAGTAACGTGTTTAAGGTATTCTGATTTATTATGAGTACGACATGGTTTTGACGATTTCCCACCGGCACAACATATCGGAGGACGACTGGATCTTGCAGCCTCAAATCAAAAATAAGATCTTTTACTTTTGAACATAATAAGTGATTGTTATGTTTGATAAATAATAGATGTGGTGGTTGAGATAAACCGCAGTGTACAAATGAGAACTGTTAGCAATGTCTGTCATGTTACGCCTCTCACAACAATGTTACCGACAAGATTTATGAGTTAATAGGCGTAAATGGCAAACAGTTGCAAAGAACTCTCAATTGTACACTACGATTTACTTTAGCCATCACATCTACTACTTGTCTAACACAACATTCGTTCAATATGTTGAACGATTAAAAGATCATTTTCTTTTGAGAGAGCAAGATCCAGTCGTCATCCGATATGTTGTGCGGGTGGGAAATCGCCAAAACCATAGCGTACTCATAACAAATCAGAATCACTTTAACATGTTAATTATTTTTGTTATTAGTAATACAACACGCTTTAACATAGTCATTAGTGCTGACGCTATATGATTTTTTGTTTGTAACCCTTTTCAAAATTTCAATGAATCAACTGAGGCGTGTTTGTAATCGTATCTTATGAATAGTCGGCCCTAATGTGTGTGATCGCACAAGGCCCGTTATTTTTTGGGCCCGAAAAATTAAGAGGCTCTTTTTTAGTTTAACCCTCTAAATCGTCTCATGTTAACGTAAAATAATTAAAAAATGTAAAGGGTGAAAATGTCATACCGGAGTTTCTTTGGCCGTAGAAAATTGATGTTATGTGAAAAAATGAGTTAAATCTGTAATTTTTAAAACCTGAGGTCCAAACATTCAATCTGATTAAACCATAGGGCTATTTATGATATTAACTCTTATTTTTTTTAAGTTATCACTTTTTTATTTATTTACTAGCTTACAACCCGTGTACTACACATGTGGTGAAAAATATCAATACATATAATTCTTAAATCTTTACGTATATATTTTACGAGTGTAAAAGTGTTTGACATATACTAAGAATAGAAAAAAAAAACTCAAAATATGTAAAAATTAAAATATAATTGGGTTTCGAAAATACGTTAATTACTATATAATATAAATTGAATTTTATTTACTATTTGCTTGGAAATAAAAGTTATATAATTATATTTCAAGGGTGTGGTTCAAATGCTAACCAAGTTTTATATGATAACCATGATAACCAAATCCTAACCATTGATCATGTTTGATCAATGGTTATGATCATTTAATGACATTTTTGTAATAAAAAGAAAGTTTTATTATTGACTAGTTTAGATCCCGTGTCTACACACGGGGTTAAAATTGAAAATTATTATTATATAAAATTTTTATATATTTCTGTATATATTTTACATGTGTAAAAATATATTTCATATACTAATGATAAAAAAAACCTAAAATATGTAAAAATATACAATTGGATTTCGAAAATAGTTAATTTCTATTTATTATAATTTGTCTTTCAATTACTATTTGATTGAAATGAAAGTTACATAATTAAATTTTAAAATTTGTTATAATAAAGGATAATTTAAAATAAATGTGTTTTATTAGTATAATTGGTATTTTCTTTAAATATATATTATTATAAAAGACATAAGTGTATTAAATAAGAGAGGGGGGCGGGAAAAAATGATGAGAATGAAAATGGAGGCGACACATGGCACTAAAAAACCTTTATTTATTATATAGTATAGATTAGTTGTGTTAAAGGGTATAGTAGGAACTTATATTAAAACTCAATTAATAAATCCCTGGGGGGCGGGAAAAAATGATGAGAATGAAAATGGAGGCGACACATGGCACTAAAAACCTTTATTTATTATATAGTATAGATTAGTTGTGTTAAAGGGTATAGTAGGAACTTATATTAAAACTCAATTAATAAATCCCTTATATTTTCTCACTCTCTCTCCAATTTCCGACTTAATTACATATTTCAATCTTTTTTCAAAATCAAAACCCAAAAAAATCACCATTTTATCAGTTCATGTAAGGCCCCAAACCCGGCAGGCCCCACTTGTTGGATTTACTCATTCACAAGCAGTTCTTAAACATGAATATCAGATAACGCAGCGAAAAATTTCATTTAAACATAACTTAATCGTTGTTCATACATGCGGAAGCGTAAACATAGTTTAAAACATATTTACATCATAACTAAACATAACGGGATGCCAGTCTTCAAAAGCAGTCGGATAACTCTTCATCTCTAGCCAAGCATCACCGTCCATCCTCATAACCTGCATTAACCTGAATGTGTACACTTAAAAACGTCAGCTACGCTGGTGAGTTCTAGTTTTCGTTCGTTTTAAGAAATGGTTCATCATTCAAACATTCAATAGGGTTTAACATTCGTATAAGAAAACAGGGCCTTTCATTCGTAAACCTTCGCATATTTAAACACAATCATTTGTTTAAAACATTAACATTCATTTAAGTCATACATTATTATCTAAAATCTGTATCGTTACGCGTCTCAATGTCCCCGTAGGAACTTTTAATGTTGTGGGCAACCGTTACGTATCGCCGTCATTGCCACAACCATACACTACGTGGGTCAACCGTTACGTATCGCCGTCATTGCCCAACACGCATCTTTCCTTTGGAAATCAACCGTTACGTATCGCCGTCATTGATTTCCCATTACCTCGTTCGCTTAGGATGATCGTCATCACCCGAGTAACCGTCGTTACTCCCTTACCAGTTGTACAACATCAAAACCATTGACATGCCACAGAGACATTGCCCATGTTGTTCTTGTGGTAACTATGGCTCACTGTCCATAATCTACCACAAGGCTGGGAATCACATTCCCAGACTTCATTCGTCAATTCCATTCATTCGACAGATTAGATTTGTAATGACTTCTTTAAAACCTTTGCCCCTTTTTGTTTTCTTTTCATAAAACCTTTCCTTCACTTTCAAAACCCTTTACCTTTTCATTAAACCATTTCTTTATAACATTCGTTCGTAAACATTCCGTTCATAAACTTTCTTTCCATAAACCCTTCGTTCCAAATCATTTCCTTTCGTAAACGTAGTTTCATAAAAAATCATTTTATAAAACAACATTTCATACGTGTACACACCAGCCCGAAAACATTATATAAAAACATTTAAAAGAGGGCTTCTAGAACTCACCTTATAAGCTAGTCTCGGTTGTCCTAATCAAGGGTCCAACCACGTCACTTCCGATCTGAATTGAGTAGTTACATACACATCAGACCATTACCGACTCTAACGGTTTAACCATTCTAGACATATTAATCTCTACTCAACAGCCTGATGTCTGCGCACTTAGCAAGTGCGCAGACCCTGCCTCCTGCGCACTTAGCAAGTGCGCAGGTCCTTCCTCCTGCGCACTTAGCAAGTGCGCAGGTTCCTCCTCCTGCGCACTTAGCAAGTGCGCAGGACCTGCTCCGTGCGCACTTAGCAAGTGCGCACGACCTGTTCTTCGCGAAAACCCTAACTTTCGCATTTCGGGTCTGATCATGTCAAGATCCCGAACATGTTGCATCCAAAACGTTCGTTTTCCCTTAGGGATCTCAAATCTATGATTATTTATCAGATTCATCCGTTCAAACCTTGCCTTTTCACCCAAAACCCGAAAAACCCAAAAACGAACTAAAAACTCAGATTTAGGTCGGATCGTTACCTGAATCGAGCTTCTGATCCGGAGGTTCTTCTCACGAGTGCAAGAGACACGAGCGGGTGCAATCTTGTGCGATTCCGACACTTTCTCTCTCTACGGGTTTCTCTCTCTAGAATTGCAAATGAGAGAAACATGTGGTGACCTTGGCTATTTATAGGGGAGACCTCCCCAAGCCCGGTTCGCGACTGACCCGGCCCGACTTCGGCCCGCTTGAACTCGTTAACTTTATTTCTCGACATTTTGGGATGTTACAGTTCATAAAAGAATCCAAAAAAAATCACCATTTAAATATACGTACCAACTGTGTTACATATACGTACCAAATATGTAACAAATTGATTTGGTAAGATATATGTGTTACATATACGTACCAAATTGATTCTGATTTATGGAGGTGTTACGTATATACGTATCGACAATGTTACATATACGTAACACATGTGTTACATATACGTACCAACTTTGTTACATATGCGTAACACGTTACACTAATGCGATAAAGAGCAGATTCCAATACATATGCACACATGACACTTCCAAACGTCGTTGAATAAGGGAAATAATATAATAATGACAACAACACAAGTATAATCCTTCAAACTAAATAATTTAAAAAAAACAATACATCATATTTAACTTACACATAAAAAAAGTGCAAACTTATTCCATCGGTAATAAGTAAATATTTAGAAAAATACATAAAAAAACTACTAAAAGAATCATATCAAGAAAGCATCACTAGTTTTATAAAAAATGAAAGTATTATAAAAAAAAATGAATTCCCGTTGGTGATGACGTTTTTTTGGGAGGAACTTTGAATTCTTCACCAACAAATTTAAGAACAGTAGCGAATGGAGATCCTTCTAGAACGTTAAACCTAGAAATCAACAACAAAACACAATTGACAAACTAATTCCTTTTTAATTAAAAAGCCTAGAAATTGAAGACATAGATTGATTAATGATTATGAACACTTACGAACACCCGTAGCCATCGGCAATCGCACATCTGAAAATAGAGATAAGATTGAGGAACAAATAAATTAAATTAGGATATAAATCATGATTTAAAAAATACTAAAATTAAAAGGGTGTTAAAATTACCTTATTAATCTTTTTAATAAAAAATAAAAAATGATAAAGAAAAAATTTGCACAAATGGGTCATATGGTTTGATAAAATAACATGTATGAGTCCTAAGTTTAAAAAATTACAAATTTAGGGCTTGTGATTTCAATTTTATAACAGGTTTGGGTATTAAGACTAATTTCCATTAAATTTTCTATTAATTTTGAGTAAAATAACTTTTTTCCCCTTGACTATTAAAAAATAAAAAGAATATATTAGAGGGACTAGTTTGTAATTTACTTAAACAATGATTTAAAAATATAACAATAGCAAAAAAAACGTAATAAAAATAAAACCCCAATTTTCCCCATATCTCCACCAGCTCCAGCTCCATGTAATACCTCCGGCAAATTTCTGACGTCTACTACGATCACTCATCTCTGTCTCAAACACCCATCTCTGTCTTGTTGGGAGTCTTCATCCCCTTCGTTGTCATTCGCACATCTTCATCGGTCATACTCCCGAACCGAGTCTGGGACAGGGACACCACTTGCGTTTTGCGATTACATAATTGTCCAGCAAACTTTCTTATCAAACACAATTAACAATTAAGGCCAACATACATCACCACAAGAAATTGCAGTAAAATTCTTTTAATTACATAAAAAATAAACATGTTGTACGGATGGAGCTGAACACAACAAATATGATCAAAATTGTTGAGACTTTGATCGAACAACGGGCGGGTAGGCTATTGCATTACCTACTGACCTTGAAACTCTTTCATTATAAAATAACTGCTAAACATTACCAACCTATATATTGCAAAGTGTAAAGCACCAAGACTATTGCATTACCAATTGAAGGGGTTTAAGATATCAAAACCCTATATAAGAACCAAATGAACCGGATCTCCGGTTTAAGGGGTTTAAGATATTAAAACCCAATATAAGAACCAAACGAACCGGACCTCCTGTTTAAGGGGTTTAAGATATTAAAACCCAATATAAGAACCAAATGAACCGGATCTCCGGTTTAAAGGGTTTAAGATATTAAAACCCAATATAAGAACCAAACGAACCGGATCTCCGGTTTAAGGACGCGAGCCGCGGATCAAGGGGTGTCGCGGTCACGGGATAAACAGCAAACACTCGAGTCCCTTGATCGTCAAGCCAAAGAAAGCAACAACGATCGTCCAGCCGGAACGTCGGGTGAAGCAGCATGACCCCAGCCGCGGCTCAGGAACTTGTGGCTCAGGAACTTGCGGCTCAGGAACTTGTGCAATCATTTATTTATGTTTGTCGTTCAAGGCCAAGCGCGATCGTCCACTCACATTCAACACTTAGAAAATATTAGAGAAGTTATGTAGGAAATAATCTCATACCAGAAAATAATACTAAATAACTAAGATAACGTCTCATTGGGCATGAGAGTCAACTATAAAGACAACACTAATGAGGAAACCTGAACCCATGATAGAAAGAAGTCAAGTAGGAACCAGTAACACAAAAAGGGAAGTCAACTAACAAGACAAAAGATGTCAAGTACGGAACATGTGCACAAGGAACACGGGTCAACCATAGAGACAAAGGTAATTAAATACACCCTGAACTCTCCTAACACAAAAGAGGAAATAATGGTCATATAAGCAGAAGCAGAGAAGGATGTTTGACTGCAGATAACCTTTAATAAACATTCAGTCCAAACATTCCAACCATGGAGACCCTATAAAAACAAATACCTAAGCGAAGTCAAGCTTAACGTCGTAATTGTCAATTACGGGTTATGGAACGAGTCGATTTTGCATGTTCGTCATCCCCTCTGGTTTTTCGGTGACTTGTGGTGGTCGCCGGAGATGGTATGGTCGAAGAAGAAGAATATGAAAACGGGTTTGAACTTGGTGGGTCCCACTTTTTATATTTCTTTTTAATTAATTAACATAGGAGTATTTTGGCCAATTTTAAAATATTTGACACAAAAGTTAACTGTCATCCATTGTAGAGACCTATTATGTTACAAGTTAACATTACCACGAGGAGGAAACATGTAGTTTCTCATATTTAGGGGCAAATCCAAAAGAATGACAAACCACAAGGACCTTTCTTGTAATTTACTCTAAATTAATTATTTGTTTCAATTTTATGTACACATTTTTAAATTTAAAATTGTATTTATATTTAGTTAATTTGTTCAATCATATTTTTATGAACTCTACAAACTAATTTTTTTTATAACCAGCTATAATTCAAATAAAAAACTTTTAATCATATATTTATATATTCACATTATTCTATTTTGACGAGTATATATATGTTAATAGATTACATTATATTTTATTCAATCCGTGTAATACACGGGTTTATTCAACTTGTGTATTATACGGGTTTTAAAAACATAAACTTTTTATAACGTGTATATAACATTATATTTATTCAACTCGTGTAATACACGGGATTCTAACCTAGTACATAAATATACAAATGACATATTCATAAACAACAAGCAAAATGGAATGCACAAACAATATTGAAAAATGAAGCCCAAAGATAACACCATGATGACCATACCTAGAGGTGCACAAACCGGTTTTTTTTTTATCCGGACCGGTTCGGTCAACGATGGTCAACGGCCAGATCCATTGGAACCGGTTCCGGATCGGATCCGGTTAAGGGAGTGGAGAGTTGGAACCTATTGGAACCGGTTTTAAAAAAAAACAAAATTTTTACCGGTTCGGTCAACGATGGTCAACGGCCGGATCCATTGGAACCGGTTCCGGATCGGATCCGGTTAAGGGAGTGGAGAGTTGGAACCTATTGGAACCGGTTTTAAAAAAAAACAAAATTTTTTTAAAAAAAATTAACAAAGATACAATATAAAATACATATTTTATTTATTTTTTTAGCTTTTTTTAAGTGATTTAACAATTGTTCATACAAAAAAATTACAAAAAACATAATTGAATCACAAAATATATATTATTTATTATGACTCGTTATTCGTCGTCTACTCGTCTTAGTCTTCGTAACATCGGTTTTCAATCTTCTTCGCTTGAGATACGTTGGGCTTCATCGTAAGCTTGTTCTTCGTCAGAAAGTGGATTCGCCGCCCCTTGTTCTACTTCGAATTCATGTATTTCTTGTTCAATGTCAAACTCGCCTTCTAGTTTTGCAACATGTTGTACACGTTCGGCGGCATCCAAATGGTCCTTCAAGCAAATACACATCTCCATATATTCCGGTGTAAGCCTCATTCTTCGAATAGATAAAACCCTGCCACTAAGAGAAAAAGCAGATTCCGAAGCTACCGTGGAAGCTTGGACGGTTAGTAGGTCACAGGCCATTGCGACTAGAACGGGATATTGGGATTCCCTTCCTTGCCACCAACTCAAGATATCAAAGTTTTCAAACTCTTCGGATCTTAGAGTTGAAATAAAGTCGGTTGCTTGATATGTCCCAAGCTCGCTACTTGGTGTGCTTCCACGAGTTCGTTTAGTATTTTCGTTTCTTAAAGTGTTAAATAAATTTAGCATCGGGTTCCTTGAACTAGTAGAACTTGAACCCGAACCCATTGATTGGCGTATGTTTGATGGATCACCACGTCCACCATATTTGCGTAAATAATAATCAAACATATTATTAAAAGCCGAATTGAAATCCCTTATTGCATTTGATTCAAAATTTGGGTCTTCCTCGAACATATTTAAATCATCTGATATTGATCCAATTAATGTTTCAACACCGGTTACATTAATCGTTGGGTTTAAGGCGGCCGAACATGTAACAACGGCCGGCATTTCCGAAAAATATTTTTTAAATTTAGCTTTCATAGGTTTTACCATTTTTTCAAAAATACGGCCGTGATATTCAAACTCTTTTAATTTATTACATATTAAGTATAATTGTTGAAGTATTAGCGAAGACGTGGGATAATAAACTCCCGATAAACATGTAGTTGCATTTTTAAAAACCTCAAGCAAATTAGTTAGTTTCTCGATCATATCCCAACTTATATTATCAAATTTTTGTAAACAACGTTTCTTTTGTACAAGTTCATCATGGAAATGTTTTAAAGTAACTCTTTGCCTTAAGGCCGATTCAAACATTTTCCATGTCGAATTCCATCTAGTAGGTACGTCCCAATTCGGACCTAAAAAGATGGAATTCGTTTGTTGGCACAAGTTTCTATATTTTATATATCTTTTTTTGCTTGTGCTAAAAACTTCACGTAACATCACTTTAAAATTTTCTTTTACGTTTCTTATTTCTTGGACGTTTAGACCGTTTTGCACAACCAAGTTAATGATGTGTGCAACACATCGACTATGAAAGAAAACACCGTTACAATGCGGTTCATATTTTATTTTTAATTTTTTCACCGCGTTTGTGTTATTTGAAGCGTTATCAAAAGATATTGCAAATATTTTTGGTTGAATTTTATAAGTTTGAATGACCGAGTCTAAAATATAAAATAAGTTTTCACCGGTATGTGGATATCCAAAATAATCAAACGCAATCGTACGCTTCATCATTTGCCACGACTCCGATTGAACCCAATGTGCGATAACGCAAAGGTACGATTCGGGTAAACCATGTGGAGCGGACCAAACGTCCGTTGTTAAGTTAATGCCGGTATTTAAATTTTTAAAACCTAAAATTAATTCTTTTTAGCTCTTTTTCACATTTTTAAACAATCTCTTCTCAAAGTAGAACGACTTACATTTGTGTAACTCTGTTGAAGCGTCTCTTGTATCATCCTCGTCAAGCGCGGATTATTAAAATGATCAAAAGGCAAGCCTTCTTGAATGACGAAATGTGTCATTCTCTCACGAACTCTCTCGACATTGTATTGTCAAACTCCTCCATCTCTACCAATTCGAGTTTGATCTTCACCTTGAGTGTGTTTTGCGTGACTACCAATATGTTTCCTCAAAGTGCTATTTCCCGCAAAACCCAAAATTTTACCACAACGTTTGCAACGAGCCTTTTGCGAACCGTTCGACATTTCGCATAAATCGAAATAAGCCCATATCTCTTGGTTTCAGGAGCAAGGAAGTACTGTCACTACCATGACATCGCTAGTAGAACCACCAACCGAATTTTGAGTGCTTGCGAAAGCGGAAGCCATGAGAGCGTTTTTTTTTTGCGTAAAGCGAGCGTTTTTTTTGCGTTTTGAGAGCGTTTTTGAGTTTTGAGAGCTAGAATGTTGTGGTGAACTAACTCATACACCCAATACCTATTTATACTAAGTTTCAAGCCTCAAAAACAAAACAAAAAAAAACGGCCATATTAACGGCTATATAGCCGTTTTTTTTAACCCAACGGCTAGACGGTTCTATTTTGTCCGAAAAAAACCGGTTCCAAAATGTCCGATTTTTATCCGGTCCGTCAAAAACACCTAAACCGGTTCTGGATCCGCATGTTCTTAAAAAATCCGGACCGGTTCCAAAAAAACCGGTTGTAGCCGGATCCGGTTTCGATTAATCCGTCGGATCGGATTCGGATCCGGTTCTTTTGAGCACCTCTAATCATACCTAGGCCAGTTGGCCCATTAAAAGCACGCTGATGTTATAGTTTTTTTTTTCTTTTTTTTTCTAAATCTACATTGTCACCATCTTCTTCAATCTTAGATCTTTCTGGATCTGCTACTGACCTAGTTCATAATAAATTAAAGAAGTATAATGTGGTCTAATTTGTTACAAATTCCCTAAATTTACATGAAGGTGATAGATAGCTTCTGTTTAACCCGATCCTCTTTTTTTCACCTATCAAAACCACAATCCAAATTCTTAATTTCTCAATCTTTCTTTATATTTATAGTTGGTGACTTTCAGGTTTAATTACCAACATATACCGGAAGTCTTTTGCATCAGGTTAGTTATGGAGTTTTTTTGTTAAAATGGGCTATAGGAGATTGCGTAATCATATTTGGGGTTTTTCTCTCTAAGTTGATACATATGGGGTTGTCGTCATTTGGAAGGGCGACAGCTTTCCCAAAGTCTCACTCTAATCATTTGATTTGTTAGGGCAGTCAGTAAACCCAAAGTTGTCGCCCTTTGGAATGGCGACAACTTCCAGTCACACCTCCATCTCAGCTTCAAGATTCTAGTCACTATGCATGTCAAATTTGTCGCCATTTGGAATGGCAGTAGCTTTCTTAATTGAATACAAAAGTTGTCGCTATTCCAAATGATGTTTGACTAGACAACGCACCAATAGCTGCTGCCATTTGGAATGACGACAACTTTTGTATTCAATTAAGAAAGTTGTTGTCATTACAAATGACAACAACTTTGACATGCATAGTGACTAGGATCTTGAAAATGAGATGGAGGTGTGACCGGAAGTTGTCGCCATTCCAAAGGGCGACAATTTTGGGTTCACTGACTGCCCTGACAAATCAAATGATTGGAGTGAGACTTTGGGGAAGCTGTCGCCCTTCCAAATGGCGACAACCTCATATGTATCAACTTAGAGAGAAAAGCCCCAAATGTGATTACATAATCTCCTATATCATATTTTAGCAAAAAATTCGTTAGTTATGTGGGGATTCATGTCATAAACACCCAACCGATTGCTGGTAGGTAATTCAGATTTGCATTGAACTCTTTAATTTCAAATTATATGATATTGTTGAGTTCAAACTATGACCGGCAGCTACATGAAGGGGTTTATTTTCCATCTACATCAACACAAAGTAAACAAATGCATAAAACCATCTTCTCTTCATAAGCTACAACTCAGTTTCTGAAATGCAATCCGACAAACCATATAACATAATCAAAATCCAAAAGTAGATTGTCATAACAAAACATAAGTAAAATCAAAACACCACATAACATATCCCAAAAGTAAATTGTCTTAAGAGGTGGTTCTAGTAACATAGAATTGAAAACCTACGACCTTTAAGGTACTCTAATTATAAGGTAAGTTGTAGCGAGCAGGTTGTTACTAGCTTTATGCCTTTAGTTCCAAAATCTTTTAATTACTCTGTCACAAAATCTTTTAATTCCATAACATTTAAGAATTATAGCATCCACCAACTCAAAATAGAAATAATCAAAATCCAAAAATAGATTGTCATAACCACAAAGTAAAATCAAAACACCACATAACATAACCCAAAAGTAAATTTTCTTAAGAGGTGGTTCTAGAAACTTAGAATTGAAACCCTAGCTACGGCCTTTAAGAGGATTACAAAGTGGAACATGACAAACAACTACATTGAAATTGTGTTTGTAGTCGTATACAACTCAACACGTTTGCAAACGCTTGTTCATCCAGTCTACAAATGGCTCCAAGTGCGCGTCCTTTCGGATAACAAGCGGTTGAAACTTTACATGCGGAAAACCATCAAGTTTTACAGCTTTTGGGAAGTGAATGTCGAACTGTGCGACCGATAATCCTATTTCCTTAGGAATATGTTAAAGTGGGAGGAAAAGGCAACTTCAACACATGATTCACAACTGGGCTTCCCTGTACTCTACAAGTAAATTTCGATTATAAGGATCCACGTGTATCCACGACCCTCTCCGCTATGAAGATACAGTTTAAACTGCTTGTCAGATGACCCTTGGGTACAAGCCGACAATCCAGACAAGTTGTTTGATGAACTCATCGTCCTAAATATAACAAATAAACAACAAAAAAGATCAAAACATCATATAGTAGTAAAAAATAAAAAAAAGTATTGCAAGGATAGGAAACCCTAGAAGCACTCGTTGTAACGGTATTGGTATTTTTTTTATAATCGGTTTGGTATATATTATATTAGGGGATGATTGATAGTCTTTTAATGATTCTATTAAAAGACTACCTTTGAATCGGAGGTAGTCTCTTAGGGTGAAAGGGGCACCCTCTACTCGGCTTGGGCCGAGTAAGAGAGAGAGAGGCCAGGTAAACGGAGAAAACCACCGCCATCAAATCGAGTAGGGATCGAGTAAGGAGACCGAGTTAATTCACTCGGATGAAGTCACTCTCTCTCCACACTTTCTCTAGTGGACCGCACTACTTCCACACACACAATTTCTATTTAAAAAAAATATTATTTTAAAAGTGGATGAGTAAATGAGTAGGGTATTTTCGATGAAATCTTAGTAAATGAGTAGTTTTGAGATGTCAAAATTGTATCGGACAATATTGGTGAGTAAATGAGTAAATTGGTTAATGGCCTCGTTCACTCTTAATAGTTCATTCAGTCTCTTAATAATTCACAGAAACGATGCTGAATCATTCAGAACTCTCGTAATAACACTGTAACAGATAGAAAACCCTACTACTACTACGATAGAGCTTAGAACGCATAACAAAATGGCCTATTACCTTTTGCTTGCGAAATCAATGATTTGAAAGGAACGTTGCAGCGAGTTTGGTATAATAATATTCTATTATGCTTTTGAGAAAGACTTTATAATCGGTGGTTACTTTCAGCTAGGGTTTGGGAAAAAGACAAAAGGTGGGCCTAATGTTTATTAGCAAACGGGCCAGCTGGATTATATATTTCGAGGTTTAATTCCAAAATTCAAATTTACGATCTCCACCCATAATTAACAAATTTTAATAATATTTCTTCAAAACCAATTATAATGTCACCATTTAATTTTTTTTTGAAATACATGATACGTTATTATTAACTAGGTTATACACGTTTGTATAACACGGTGTTGTATGATAAGAAAATAAAAATTTAAATAATGTGCAAAAGGAATTAAAAATAATGTGTATTATAGAAATTAAATAATTCTATAATATGGTAAAAAAAATTACAAAACTATAGAACTTTTATTACATAGAACTGTCACGTCAAAATATATTTTTTAAATACGTATTTTGATGAGTGTGTTAACAAATTACAACATATTTTATTTAACCCGTGTAATGCACGGGTTTTAAAAACATAAAATTTTTATTACTAATTATATATTAATCCGTGTAATACACGTAATTCTAAGTTATCAAAGTTGTTTTTCGAGATAAAGACATTAATTTAAATGGACCGACATATTTAAAAATTTAAAAAGTAAAAAAAATAAACTAATGCAAATACTAAATTAAAGATTTACTTTTTTCGAAAGGAATTAAAGATTTACTAGACACCTTAATTAATAAAGATTTCATTCCCCTTGCTTATTTTAGTACGCATAATCATGAATTAAGTATTTAAATTTCTTTATTTCCATGGTCGTGAATTACTTGTATTTCTATATTATTTTTTAAAAAAGATTTAGTTGAAGTTATATTGTGTTATTATTTACTAGGTTAAGATCTCGTGTATTACACGGATTGAATAAATAAAATGTTATATACTTAATAATAAAAATTTATATTTTTAAAAACTTGTGTACTACACGTGTTGAATAAACCGGTATATTACATCGGTTGAACTATTTACAATTAAATAATAAGTATCCGTAATTAGATTTATATTAAAAGTCTAAAAATAAATTATTTTAATATCATTATGTCACATCCGGCATTTTCAGGTTAACTCCGTTAACTCAAACCTCGTTAGTTCAAACTTTTTTCGTTACAAACTCAGTTATCTCAGTTAGTCGCACGTACATTGCATTTAATTAGGATTAATTAAATGTGTCAGTTAGTTCACATACATCGGATCACACTCGAGTATAACCCGGAACGTTGGTGATTAATCGAACATTAATATTACGAACATTAATAATTTATATTTTATATAAATTGCGAGTTTTATATAATCTTATGTGATTACGTGAATTATATGAATTATTATTGTTTTCGTACGTGTTCATCGTGTGTAAATAGTATTTAGTATTTTTATAAAAGATATTGTTTTTATAAAAATAAAAATCGAAAATGGTAATTATTAATTAAGTGGTTATTTAGTTAAATAGAGTTTATGGACCTTTATGAAGCCCGTAGCCCAACTTAAAACCCATTATGGACTAGATAAGGATAAAGTTTTTTTTTTTTTTAAACATAACATAAACCCTACCTCATTGTTGCCGTCGCGATCCCCTCCCCACACCCTTCACTCGACCGAACCTTCAAGCACCCATAGGACCTTCGTTCGAGCCCCGATCGTGAATCCGGAAGTAGATACGTGCTAGTCTACGCGTTTCTAACGTCTCTACGTAAGTCGTTTCGTTTAAATCCGTCACTTTTTCATTATTATTTTTGAGATTGAAACCCTAGATTATCCAAACATAATGATTTTGAAATATGATAATGGATTCATTAATTGTTTGATGTTATTGAATTTTATTGATGATTTGATGAACGTTTATGAAACCTTAGTTGTCATAAGATGTGAAAATAGAATATGTTTGATTATGTGATGTTTAGAAATCGCATGTTAGACGTGAATAATGATTAATATTGTTGAAATTATATTAGTCGAAAGATTTATGATTGATTTGACATGTTAATTTTGTGATTTGAGCGTGTAATGGTCGAGTTACTAAAATAGGAAACTTTTTATAAATTCTAACTTGCATGCTAGACATGGTTAGGATGATGTGATGAAGGTTATGAGCTAGTTGATACATGGTTAGATGAATTGTGAAATCAGATTTTGAATACATAACCCGGTTTTACGAACTTTCCAAATAAGGAAACTTTAATTTTTAAAAATGGTTAGAACTTACTAATTAGACATGCATGACATGGCTTAATGATTGGTACATGTTAGTTAAGATACAATAACCTGTTGTAACGTGTTAAGTGTTTGAAATCATGCATGCTAGTCATAGGTTACTAAAGATGGAAAGTTTATTTGGAATTGTGATATACATGTTAAGTTCTATGCAATGGTTAAGTGATAGGACGATCTTGAACATGTTATAGTAGTCTTACAAGCATATTAACAATGATAATTTCACGAGACACAAATCCCGAACATACTTTCCATTTATAGAAACCTGCTATTTATAGAAACCTGCTATTTTTGGAAACTTTCTATTTTTGAAAACTTTCTATTTTTGAAAACTTTACTTGTTTGATTAGAACAATAAGGATTTGTTGCTAAGTGTTACAGCATGATCATTTGTGTATAATATAGAAGTATTGTACTGAACAAACATTAAATCATTTAAACGGGTCACCAACGGGTCGTCGGGTCAAACTTGATCAAACTTAGTCAAACTTGGTCAAACATGAGTCAAACTTGTAAACTCTTTTCAAACACTTAAACAATGGGATTGTTTGGATACTTAGGGTTTGTATCAACTTGCACGAACATACACTTATAAACCGGTGTTTATAGGTGGCAGTTAGTCGTCAAGCATTTTAGATTCGCTTTCTTACGCACATACTCTAAGGTGAGTTTCACGGCCCCTTTTCTTACGTTTTAAACTTGGGGGAGAAAACATGGGTACGAACATTTAGATCTTACGTTTCTTTTATATCACTTGTGTACTAAGCGCAAACATATCATGAAAGTCCTTACTTATCGAACCGTTAGTATATGGGTTAGCGAGGAAATCTTGAGTAGTACTACTGGGCATTGACAAGCCCCACCCGCGTTAGTCGCGCTAACACGACAGGTAGTCGAACGGGTGTAACATTTACCTAAACATTTACCATTGATTGTGATAGTCATGGTGGAAGGTAGTTCAAACATACAGACAGTCAGCTTCGGTGTCGAAACGCTTTAGTAACATGTACTAGGTTAGCTACCTATGATATAATTGAATACGGTATTATCTAGTAAACTTTACAAACATTGAAACCTGTGAACTCACCAACCTAGTGTTGACACGTTTTAGCATGTTTTCTCAGATAATTAAGGTACAAGCACGAGCTAAGGCATGCATGCATACGAAGTCTATCATTTGCAAACTCAAGATTTATTTATTTTAATTATCTTGAGTTGTTTATTTTGGCGCAACTGTTTTGGCGCATGTTTTTCATTTAACTTTTCGCTTCCGCAAGTCTTACATTAAATCAGTATTTTCATTGCTAGTGTTGCATCGTGACTATGAGCAATACTAGTGGTTTTTATTAAACTCATATAGAGTCATTCAACGTAACTAATGACTGAGATCCTGTTATGTCACGCCCCTAACGGTAAAACTTCGTTGGTAGATTTTGGGGGTGTGACAGATTGGTATCAGAGCCATTGGTTATAGAGAACTAGGAAATGCATACTAGACTATAACCACGTACATGCATTAGTTACACAGCACTTACACTCAAACATGGCACTCACTCATCCCGTTACAGGAAATGTCGACCCCACCCAATTCACCAGCATCCCCAGACGTTCAGGAGCACGATGTTCCTACAGTACCTTTGCCAGAGTCGAGGAGACGTCGACTCAACCCGATCAACACCACAATAGGACATGATGAGCCTATTCATGTGCGTGTCAGAGGCAACACGCAGGACTGGGATTGGTATCCCGATAGGATCAGGAACTGGATCCGCGAGGAGGAAGTCCCACCTCCACTCACTACTGACATTGCTTCTTCTTCTTCATCATCTTCTGTACGAGCTTTGCCACCATTGCAGTACCCCTATGAGCAGGTGATAGCTGCCTTTGTGGCTAGGATGGACCGGGAGATCCGGAACATGAGAGATGCAGCTGGAGAGATTACTAGTATACTTCAGCGAGAGATGTTGATGAATCAGAGGATCACCAAACTGACTACAGATTTAGCAGCAACTGATACAGTCCATGAGAATTTGGCAAATGGATGCGTGGACATGGAGGACCGGCCGAACACTGCAGAGTGGAACCTAGATATACTCCACACTAGGATTGAGCAGGTTGATGCACGACTTACAGCAGTTGAGGCAGCAGGAGTTGCACCAGAGGATGTACCAGAGGATGCACCTGCAGGAGATCAGGATGAGGATGATGATGCAGCATCCGATGTTACATCAGTTGGCAGTGACATTTGATCATCTATCTTCATTACTTATTTACGTCTTTTCTTTTGAACCTAGATGGGCAGGGTTGTTCCCATCCAACAGATGTTTCTAGAATTTTGATGTTTGGTTGAATTTAGTTGTAATCGTTACAATTTATTTTATCAAGTATTACTATTATTGAAATGTTAGATGTTGTGGTTTGAATTTCTTTATTTACTTGCACTTGTATGATGATAAAATGCGATGTATTTTTCTCATTATTGTATGTTGTGAATGTAAAGATAATGTCTGGAAGAAGAAATGGACGTGGTGGACGCAACGGAGGACGTGGTGGACGCAACGGAGGACGCGGTGGTCGAGGAAACATTAGCATGACTGCGGCCGAGCTTGCGGCACTCATAAATGAACATGTGGCTGAAGCAGTAGTAGCTAGTCAAGCCACTGCTAATGCTGGAGGTAAAGCAGAAATTTTTCTGGCTCTAGTGAGTCATCATTCATTCTAAACTCAAATTCGAATATAGTATTCTTAAAGCGCATTCTTGTTTACAATTCAGGTCAACATAACCACCAACAGGTTTGTACTTTCAAGACGTACATGGATTGCAAACCTCACTCATTCAGTGGAGCCGAAGGGGCTGTTGGCTTACTCCGCTGGATGGAGAAATCTGAATCCGCTTTTGCAATGTGTAACTGCCCGCCGCACAACCAGGTGAAGTATGCATCTGGCACTCTTGAGGGTCCGGCCCTTACTTGGTGGAATTCCCAAGTGCAAATGTTAACTCTAGAGATGGCAAATGCATTGCCGTGGGAAGAATTTAAGACTATGATGCGGGAGGAGTATTGTCCCTGCGATGAAGTACAGAAACTTGAGAGCGAATTCTGGAATCTCAAGATGGGGGGATCTGAGATCGAAGCCTACACTACTCGTTCGCATGAACTGGCGAACTTGTGTCCACAAATGGTAACACCTCCCTATAAGAGGATTGAGAAGTTCATTGATGGTTTGGTCCCGCAAATTCAGAGCATGGTGACGTCTTCTAATCCCACTACGATCCAGCAAGCAATCAGGTTGGCTCACAGGCTGACCGATCAGGCAGTAGCTCAAGGCACCCTACCACCTAGAGGTACACTATCAAAGACAGCTGACAACAAGAGGAAATTTGACAGTTCATTCCCCAAAACCTTCCAGTCAAACCCACCTTCTCAGCAACAGCAACAGCAACACCGTAAGTTCGAACCGTCAAAGAACAACAATCAGTCTAACTCTTCTCAGCTGAATCAGGGTTCTTATAACGGCAAGTATCCGAAGTGCAATAAATGTAACTTTCACCATCATGGGGCATGTGACCGGTACCGTTGCCAGCGGTGTGGAAAGATGGGCCATTCGGCCAAAGATTGTAGAGTGGACCTACAAAACAAACAGACACCACCTGGAAACGCACCCAAGGGTTGTTTTGAGTGCGGTAAGGAAGGGCATTTCAATAAGGATTGTCCGCAGTTGAGGAGAAACGGAAACGGGAATGGGAATGACAACAATCATCAGGGTGGTAATGGAAATGGTAATAACCACCAGGGTGGAAATGGTAATAACAACGGAAATGTTGTAAAGGGCAGAGCATTTGTGAGTGGATCGGGAGAAGCTCGGAATGATCGGAACGTGGTGAACGGTATGTTTCTCTTAAACGATCATTATGCTTCTGTACTTTTTGATACTGGCGCCGATAGAAGTTTCATATCTACAGAACTTAGTGGTCAGTTAGGAATAAAACCAACTTTACTAGAACATCATTATACCGTAGAGATAGAAGACGGTAAAGTAATCGAGGCAACCCACATTCTCAAGGGATGTCAGTTAGAACTTTCTGGTCACAAACTCGACATCGATCTCATGCCAGTTACACTTGGCAGTTTTGACATAATTGTGGGCATGGATTGGTTGTCTAAAAACCAAGCCGAGATCATCTGTAGTGAGAAGATCGTTCGTGTACCCTTTCCTAGTGGAGAAATCCTATCTGTTCAGGGTGAAAGAAGTGGTGCAGCCATGGGCATCATATCTTTCATGAAGGCTCAGAAGTGTCTGTGTAAGGGTCATACCGCGATACTGGCCCTTGTTGCTGACAAGTCTACCAAGGAGAAAAAGTTAGAAGATATCCCAATCGTTCGCGAATTCTCAGAAGTATTCCCTGAAGACCTACCTGGTCTTCCACCTCATCATCAGGTCGAATTTCAGATTGACCTAACACCCGGAGCAGCGCCTATTGCTCGGGCACCTTATAGACTGGCACCAAGCGAGTTGCAAGAGCTATCCACTCAACTGCAAGAGTTGTTGGATAAAGGTTTCATCCGACCGAGCTCATCGCCATGGGGAGCTCCAGTCCTATTTGTCAAAAAGAAAGATGGAACTTTTCGAATGTGCATTTATTACCGAGAGTTGAACAAAGTAACAGTCAAGAACCGCTACCCACTACCCCGTATTGACGATTTATTCGACCAACTTCAAGGGTCAAGTTTCTACTCAAAAATCGACTTAAGGTCTGGATATCATCAGCTGAGAGTTCGAGATGAAGATATATCCAAGACAGCATTCAGAACCCGGTACGGCCATTTCGAGTTTTTGGTCATGCCATTTGGATTAACTAACGCACCCGCGGTGTTCATGGACCTCATGAACCGTGTGTGTAAACCCTATCTGGACCAATTCGTCATTGTTTTTATTATCGATATCCTCATATATTCTAAGAGTCAGGAAGAGCATGAGGAGCATCTGCGTTTGATCCTTGAACTACTGAAACAGGAGCAGCTGTACGCGAAGTTTTCCAAATGCGATTTTTGGATTCGCGAGGTTCAATTTTTAGGACATGTGATCAATGAGAAAGGAATACATGTCGATCGAGCCAAAGTGGAAGCTATTAAAAATTGGGCAGCACCAACAACTCCAACCGAAGTTCGGCAATTCCTAGGATTGGCCGGATACTACCGTCGTTTTATCGAAGGATTCTCAAAGATTGCCCAACCCCTCACCTCTTTAACCCAAAAAGATAAACCCTATAATTGGAGTGAGACTCAAGATTCAGCATTCCAGCTACTGAAGCAAAAACTATGTAGCGCACCTATCCTGTCTTTACCAGAGGGAACAGATGACTTCGTGGTGTATTGCGATGCCTCCATCCAAGGTCTCAGTTGTGTATTGATGCAACGCGACAAGGTTATCACATACGCTTCTCGACAGTTAAAAATCCATGAAAAGAATTACACGACTCACGATTTGGAGTTAGGAGCCGTGGTGTTTGCACTCAAGATATGGAGACATTACTTGTACGGTACCAAGTGCACCATCTACACCGATCACAAGAGTCTTCAGCATATTTTTTAGCAGAAATAGTTGAACATGCGTCAACGTCGTTGGATCGAGTTATTAAACGATTATGATTGTGCAATCAAGTACCATCCGGGCAAAGCTAATGTGGTAGTCGATGCCCTAAGCAGAAAAGAAACCAAACCCCGGCGAGTTAGAGCCTTACAACTCACTATCCATACTGGATTACCGGAACAGATCCGTAATGCCCAACTCGAAGCTTTAAAAGAGGGGAACTTATCATTAGAATCCACTCGTGGTATGGAGAAACAACTTGAGGTTAAGTCAGATGGTATTCACTACTTTGCAGAACGAATATGGATACCAGTATATGGAAACCTAAGAGATCTAGTCATGGATGAAGCTCACAAATCCTGATATTCTATCTATCCGGGATCCGACAAGATGTATCACGATCTCAAGGTTTTATATTGGTGGCCGAACATGAAAGCCGACATAGCCACCTACGTGAGCAAGTGTCTGACTTGTTCCAAAGTCAAGGTGGAGTACCAAAAGCCATCCGGATTACTTCAACAACCGGAAATACCGATGTGGAAATGGGAGCAGATTTCCATGGATTTCATATCCAAATTACCCCGAACCCCTACTGGATGTGACACAATCTGGGTGATAGTGGATCGCCTAACCAAATCAGCTCATTTCCTTGCTATCAAAGAGACCGATAAAATGGAAAAGTTAACTCGCCTCTATCTTAAAGAAGTAGTATCCTGACATGGAGTTCCAATCTCCATCATTTCCGATAGAGACGCCCGATTCACCTCACGTTTCTGGCAATCATTACAGAAATCTCTAGGCACGCGCCTGGATATGAGCACAGCGTACCATCCTCAAACAGATGGCCAGAGTGAGCGTACCATTCAAACTCTAAAAGACATGTTACGAGCCTGCGTAATTGACTTCGGAAACAGTTAGGAGACTCACTTACCTTTAGTGGAGTTCTCTTATAATAACAGCTATCATACTAGCATCAAAGCCGCACCGTTCGAGGCTTTGTAAGGGAGAAAGTGTCGATCACCACTTTGTTGGGCCGAAGTTGGAGATAGCCAACTTACGGGTCCTGAACTTGTGCATGAAACCTCAGAGAAAATAGTGCAAATCCGAAACCGTATGGCGGCAGCTCGTGACCGTCAAAAGAGTTATGCAGACAAGCGCAGAAAACCACTAGAATTCCAAGTGGGCGACAAAGTGTTATTAAAGGTTTCACCTTGGAAAGGTGTGATTCGTTTCGGGAAACGAGGAAAGCTAAACCCGCGTTACGTTGGACCTTTCGAGATAGTGAAAAGGATCGGTCGAGTAGCATATCAGTTGAACCTACCAGATACACTCAATGGAGTGCATAACGTATTTCATGTATCAAACCTAAAGAAGTGCCTATCAGATGAGACCCTTGTAGTTCCACTCGAGGAGTTGGAAATTGATGAACAGCTACGTTTCATTGAGGAACCCGTTGAGATCATGGACCGAGAGGTCAAGACACTCAAGCGCAGTAAGATACCTATTGTCAAAGTTCGCTGGAACTCGAAGCGTGGACCGGAGTTCACGTGGGAACGCGAGGATCAGATGATGAAAAAGTATCCTCACTTGTTCAAACATTCAACGGCAAACACGGAAGGTACTAACTAAATTTCGAGACGAATTTTATTTCAACAAGGGGATGATGTGACAAATCTAAACTTTTTGTTTCAGACGTTACGAACTTCGTTTAATTTTCGGGACGAAAATTCTTTCAACAAGGGGATGATGTGACATCCGGCATTTTCAGGTTAACTCCGTTAACTCAAACCTCGTTAGTTCAAACATTTTTCGTTACAAACTCAGTTATCTCAGTTAGTCGCACGTACATTGCATTTATTTAGGATTAATTAAATGTGTCAGTTAGTTCACATACATCGGATCACACTCGAGTCTAACCCGGAACGTTGTTGATTAATCGAACATTAATATTACGAACATTAATAATTTATATTTTATATAAATTGCGAGTTTTATATAATCTTATGTGATTACGTGAATTATATGAATTATTATTGTTTTCGTACGTGTTCATCGTGTGTAAATAGTATTTAGTATTTTTATAAAAGATATTGTTTTTATAAAAATAAAAATCGAAAATGGTAATTATTAATTAAGTGGTTATTTAGTTAAATAGAGTTTATGGACCTTTAGGAAGCTCGTAGCCCAACTTAAAACCTATTATGGACTAGATAAGGATAAAGTTTAAAAAAAAAAAACATAACATAAACCCTACCTCATTGTTGCCGTCGCGATCCCCTCCCCACACCCTTCACTCGACCGAACCTTCAAGCACCCATAGGACCTTCGTTCGAGCCCCGATCGTGAATCCGGAAGTAGATACGTGCTAGTCTACGCGTTTCTAACGTCTCTACGTAAGTCGTTTCGTTTAAATCCGTCACTTTTTCATTATTATTTTTGAGATTGAAACCCTAGATTATCCAAACATAATGATTTTGAAATATGATAATGGATTCATTAATTGTTTGATGTTATTGAATTTTATTGATGATTTGATGAACGTTTATGAAACCCTAGTTGTCATAAGATGTGAAAATAGAATATGTTTGATTATGTGATGTTTAGAAATCGCATGTTAGACGTGAATAATGATTAATATTGTTGAAATTATATTAGTTGAAAGATTTGTGATTGATTTGACATGTTAATTTTGTGATTTGAGCATGTAATGGTCGAGTTACTAAAATAGGAAACTTTTTATAAATTCTAACTTGCATGCTAGACATGGTTAGGATGATGTGATGAAGGTTATGAGCTAGTTGATACATGGTTAGATGAATTGTGAAATCAGATTTTGAATACATAACCCGGTTTTACGAACTTTCCAAATAAGGAAACTTTAATTTTTAAAAATGGTTAGAACTTACTAATTAGACATGCATGACATGGCTTAATGATTGGTACATGTTAGTTAAGATACAATAACCTGTTGTAACGTGTTAGGTGTTTGAAATCACGCATGCTAGTCATAGGTTACTAAAGATGGAAAGTTTATTTGGAATTGTGATATACATGTTAAGTTCTATGCAATGGTTAAGTGATAGGACGATCTTGAACATGTTATAGTAGTCTTACAAGCATATTAACAATGATAATTTCACGACACAAATCCCGAACATACTTTCCATTTATAGAAACCTGCTATTTATAGAAACCTGCTATTTTTGGAAACTTTCTATTTTTGAAAACTTTACTTGTTTGATTAGAACAATAAGGATTTGTTGCTAAGTGTTACATCATGATCATTTGTGTATAATATAGAAGTATTGTACTGAACAAACATTAAATCATTTAAACGGGTCACCAACGGGTCGTCGGGTCAAACTTGATCAAACTTAGTCAAACTTGGTCAAACATTAGTCAAACTTGTAAACTCTTTTCAAACACTTAAACAATGGGATTGTTTGGATACTTAGGGTTTGTATCAACTTGCACGAACATACACTTATAAACCGGTATTTATAGGTGGCAGTTAGTCGTCAAACATTTTAGATTCGCTTTCTTACGCACATACTCTAAGGTGAGTTTCACGGCCCCTTTTCTTACGTTTTAAACTTGGGGGAGAAAACATGGGTACGAACATTTAGATCTTACGTTTCTTTTATATCACTTGTGTACTAAGTGCAAACATATCACGAAAGTCCTTACTTATCGAACCGTTAGTATATGGGTTAGCGAGGAAATCTTGAGTAGTACTACTGGGCATTGACAAGCCCACCCGCGTTAGTCGCGCTAACATGACAGGTAGTCGAACGGGTGTAACATTTACCTAAACATTTACCATTGATTGTGATAGTCATGGTGGAAGGCAGTTCAAACATACAGACAGTCAGCTTCGGTGTCGAAACGCTTTAGTAACATGTACTAGGTTAGCTACTTATGATATAATTGAATACGGTATTATCTAGTAAACTTTACAAACATTGATACCTGTGAACTCACCAACCTACTGTTGACACGTTTTAGCATGTTTTCTCAGGTAATTAAGGTACAAGCACGAGCTAAGGCATGCATGCATACGAAGTCTATCATTTGCAAACTCAAGAAATTATTTATTTTAATTATCTTGAATTGTTTATTTTGGCGCATGTTTTTCATTTAACTTTTCGCTTCCGCAAGTCTTACATTAAATCAGTATTTTCATTGCTAGTATTGCATCGTGACTATGAGCAATACTAGTGGTTTTTATTAAACTCATATAGAGTCGTTCAACGTAACTAATGACTGAGATCCTGTTATGTCACGCCCCTAACGGTAAAACTCCGTTGGTGGATTTTGGGGGTGTGACACATTATTCAATATGAGGGACAGAGGCAGGAAACAAATGATACAAATGAACCAGAAAGTGACACGTGTTCATAGAATTTTATATATTAATATAAAGATTGTTATTTGATATTATTATTTAAGGTCATTTACATATATCCCCTTCCTAAGTTTATTTATTACATATTTACCCAACCCCTGATTTTAATTACATATTTTCCTTTCCTAAACCCTATATATTACATACTTACCTAATTTATTTAAAATAACTTATTGAATTACTATTTTACCCTTAATGAACCAATTAAATTACTATTTACATATATCCTCTTCCTAAAACATATAAGGGTAAATAGGTAATTGTGTAAGCGTTGGATAAATATGTAATTGATTTTTATGGTTGGATATATATGTTATTAAAGAGATTAAGAGGGGAAAATATGTAATAAACTCTATTATTTAATAGGAGAAAGAGAAACAGAAAAATTAATATTTAATAGGATATAGAGGCGGAAAAATAAAGGTGAGGAGTAACCAGAGAGTGACACGTGTCCCCATGTTTTTTCTGTATTATATAGTATAGATTTCTAAAAAAAAATATTTCTTAATTAAGTATTTTTTTTATTTATTTCAACTCCTATTTCTCTATAGCAAAATTTTAAAAATGAAAATACCCTTCCAAAAGTCTTAAATAAATGTTCATTATATTTACAATATTTTCTTATTTTATAAGATTTTGAAAATAAAATCTTGAGCAAATTACAAATTATGCCCTTTAAATATTAAACAAATTTCATAATACATTCATTAAGAGACACTTGGTTCCCTCACAAGCATTTTTCCCGCCCATTGTGTTTTTACCCATTTAGGATTGACACGCGGGTCTTTACCCGATCAACCCAATACACCAATTTCGGATCTAATTTTTCCTTCTGGTAACCCTAATTCTTTGTGGCGCCTCCAGATTCTGCATCTCCTTCTCCGAAGTGTCACTGCTCCTTGTCTTGATCGTTCGTTCTTTGCTTCTCCTTCACGATTCTAAGTTGGTTACTTCATCCTTCGCATCTGAATCGGTATGGTGATGTATAACATGGCCTGCCATTTCAATATGGCTTTGATTTGCTGAACCCGTATGGTGATGTATAGCAATCAATCGGTGGCGACTGGGATAGTCGATAGTTTAAGCACGACGAGATGCAGCTTAATCAAATCAGGTTTCTTTTGAATTCATTACTCTTGATTTCTAGAACCCATTCTAAGTTTATTTATAGTTAGACTTGATTTGTTAATTGTCAGGGTTTACTTTTCGCTCTTAATAAATTGAACCAATTGAGTGATCTTTTCCATTTCTCATTATAGTTTTTGGTTATTTTTAAAGTTTGCTTCTCTATTTTTAGGCAATTGCAAACAAGATAATATGTTCCGACCTGTCTTCTATACTATCTAGGTTGGAGTTCGACAATGCTGATAGGCCCGAATGCAATAATCTTCTTTCAGTATATCAAATCATTACAAATAAAACAAAGGAGGTATTTTATTTCATTTTGAGCATTAAATCATCAATAAAGTTGGGATTTTAACATCAACTAATTTTTTTTATTGTAGGAGTTCTATGCTTTTGTCATATAAATTCGAAAATTATTATAGTTTTTTTGTTATTTAGTTTTTGGCTAAAGTCTTTGGTTGTATGCACAGGGGGAATGACTGAGCAGAAGAAAGTTCAAAGACGGAAAACTCTAGCCAAGTGGTTGAAAGAGAGTATTTTGAAATTAGGGTTCACATTCATCAAAATTGGGCAGCAGTTCTTAACAAGAGTAGACATTCTTGCCCAAGAATACGTTGGATCAATTATCAGAACTCAAGTATATTATCTCATACAATGTTAAAATCTCACTCTTTATAGTTGTTTGCATCAGTCAAATGTAATTGTTTTCCATATGAATTAACTCTATGAACTATACATACAGGATCAAATTCCTCCATTTCCATCAGAAATTGTTGTTTCCATTGCTGAGGAAGAACTTAGGACTCCTGTAAGTGAAGTATTTGATTACTTTGATTTGAGCCAATAGTTGCTGCCAGTCTCGGTAATCACAAGTTTATTTAAATGCCATTGAAAAAACTAATGTTAATCAACCATTCATTTTTCTTTAGTGTAATTTGTGACGATCAATATATAATCAAAGTCTTGGATGACTTATATCTAAGGCAGGTCAAGTTCATCGAGCAAAATTAAAGGGTCAAGAATTGGTTGTTAAAGTACAAAGACCGGACCTTAAGGATCTTTTCAATATTGATCTTAAAAATCTAAGCGTTAGTCGATACTTAATTTAAATTTATGTTATTAACATCTTGGAGCAACTTTTTTCGTCTTTTTCAGGTAATAGCAGAAAATCTTCATAAACTTGACCCGAAGTCTGATGGTTCAAAAAGAGAATAGGTTGCTTTTTATCCATGTGACTTCTATCTACCCCAAATTTTAAAGACATGGGCGGTTGTGCTACATTTTATGTTTTGTATGAATTTATTTGAGTTGAATGTTGATATAAGAGGTGTTAATGAGTGTCAATCTGTGTTTCTTTCAGGAGATTGATTATACAAAAGAAGCTGTAAATGCAGAATTGTGATCCAACTGTATGTTCTGACAATGGAGTATGTTCCAGGAATTAAGATCAATAGGATACAAGCTTTAGATCAATTAGGCGTTCATAGTGAAAAGTAAGTGGAAGGTACTTCATTACTTCTACAACTCTACATAAAAGAAATTTAAATTAAAGAATATTTTTATGCATATTTACTTTAGCAAAACTAAAAAGTACTTTGGTTATATTGAAAGCTAAGTGTTACCATTATAGATATCTTATGTACAGGTAAACAGAAAACAACAAAAAATAAAAATGACAACATCTAAACATGTTTGGTAATATGTTTGTTCCACAGGTTGGGCAGGTATGCTGTTGAATCATATTTAGAACAAATATTGTTTCATGGTTTCTTCCATGCTGACCCAATAAGTTTCCTATATATTCTTTTGGATTTTGATGCCAGATCGCATGTATACAATTCAAATGCAGAGTATGGTTAAAATCATCTCTTTCTTTGATTCAACATCTTGGTGATATAGCTGTTGATGATGTGAATGGTGGAAGGCTAATATTTATGATTTTGGAATGGTTGGGAGTTAATGACTAACCGCATTTATTTTTTATTTTGAGAAAGCATCATAAAATATTTTTATTTTCAAATACTAACCTTTAGTTCTTGCAGCATAAGCCCAAACATCAGGGAAGGTTAGAAAAAGGTAGATGGGTTCTATTTTATTTATTTTCTTTGTTTGACTTTTGATCAGTTTATATAATAATGTCATAAATTGTTTAATAGTTTGTTAAGAGTTGAATGTATAACCAAAACTGATTCTGCAGGCATTGTGCAGGTTGTAAATATGAGTCTGGGTTTTGAGTTTTGATTCTTGATTCACTTAACAAAATCAGTTTTGGTTATACATCAATGTTGTTCTTGTGTATATAAAACGCAGGTTTAGTATTTAATTCCAAGGGGTAGTTGCATCTTTTTTGTGTGAATGAAATGTTCCAATAGTATTTGTCAATCAATAAGACTTTGTTAACACTAACTTTGTTGAAAGTTTATAGTCGATCACCTAATGTTTTGAATAGACTTGAACTACCAAGATGGCTAAACCATAAGTTAGTACTAAAATCCGGTGGTCGTGACTAAGAAATATTGATCAAGTATTTATTCAACCTATGTAATACACGGGTTACTAACCTAGTAATGCATCATTTATGTTTAAAAAAGCTTGCACGTTACGTCATTTGACCTAACGACCGTTAAGTCTGGTCACGTGTTTGTCATGTGAGGGCAAAAATGTCTTTTTACTCTGCATTTAGCACCGCCTCTGCATTGTTACAAGATGATCGGAGGGTGATGGTGTATTTCGTTTTATGGTTGGACAAGAAATGGGTTGAACCTGAATCAAACTGCATTTAGGTTTCATTTAATCGTTAGAAGTCTAATTTTGATTTATGTAGAACAAAGGTTTGATGAATGATTTGTAGGTTTTTGCTATGGAATCTAAGAAGGAACTAGATTTACTCTGTTTAGGTGCAATTTCTGCAACTTTATTTTGTTTTTGTGACAATATTGGTGGAATCTAAAAGTTTCTTGAGAGGATTGATTGTTGGTTTTTGAGGATTTCTTGGTTGTTCAGAGATTGAAATCGTGGGAAAAAAAAATGATCCGTGAGAGATGATTGTGTACTAAATATTTTACAACTTCACATTTATTTTCTTTTAAGTATAAATCTGTTAGTTAATTATGTTATTATCCTTGAAAAATGAAATGGTAATTTTACCCTCATGTGAAGTGTACATGCCTGCATTTAACGCCCATTAGAGGAAATGACGTAACGTGTAAAAAATTTTAAACATAAATAACGTATTCTTTAATTTCCTTAGTTAAATAACACATTATGAAATTTGAGTAATATTTAGAAAACATAATTTATAATTTGCTCTAAAATCTTTCTATATCGTTACTTATTTACCACCCAAATATTTATATATCCAATAAATTGATTTGTGTCGTGTTTATAATAAACAGGGCGGCCCAATATACGAGTAAAGCAATTGCTTTAGGCCTAAAAAAATTTAAGGCCCGGTTTTATTGAAAAAAAAATAGTCTATTATGTTTGGGTTCTTTCTCAATTTATAAAGCTTGGGCCTTGGGCTCAATAAAGATCACGTGGGAGCGTGGATTTTATATAATTTTGTTCTTTATTCATCAATCTTATGTTTAGTTCACTCATTCATCATATTTTTTTATAGAGGATAAGACTCAAATATCACTAAAATTTAGTTATGTATTGTGATTTGGTTTATTTGTTAAAGTATTAACTGTAAAGTGTTAACCTAATTTATCTAAATACATAACTTTTTGTTATGTAAATATACGAATTTGTCATTTACTTGTTTGTTCTCTTTACGTACTTAAATACGTTACTGTCACCGTCGCAACACGTTTCTCTTATAACTTATAAAATATGACATTTTTTTAAAATTTAGAATGTGATGTTACTTAAAAAACTACTTTTGGTATGTTATATATAATGATACGTGATTATATAGTTGTTATATAATAATAAGTAGAGTAAAACACACGTACGACATGATCTTATCGGTGCGAAAACAATTTGAAATCATCTTATTTGCGAGCGACGGCTTCCACAGCAACGCGCGGGTTAAACGTCTAGTTAAATTTATTTTTGAACGGCTAAAAAGAATTAAATTAAATATATTTGTAAAATTTAATGCATTTAATAAGAAATGCAAAATCTTTCCTCGAAATACTAAAAGAAGTTTCAACAATAAATCGAAGTCCATACTCGTCTATGAATAAGTTCATCTCTCTTTCTCCAATTCCAAGAAAATCCTCATCTAATTTGGCACTTTATAATCTCATAGTATATTCATTTTAGTTTTAACTAGTTGCGCATTGTGACAGTAATTCCGTATGGGTATAAAACAGGAAATATATTTATTTGGCATAACTCAATTTTAAACAAAACTAAAAAAAAACATGTAAATTGTAGAGTATAAGTTGCAGCAGCTTGATTCTGAATATCAAAACGTAGATAAAAAAAACACGTTGTAATGGTACATTCAGAAATCAAGAAAACGTAAGATCATTGTAAAAATGAGCGTTAATAAACACGAAAGTGAGTTAAAAAAGAATTCTAAATTTATCATATTTTACCGGATTTGATTTTGAATAAAATTTACGTCGAAATATAGACCGACTTGGTTTTAAATAAAATTTATACCGAAACGTAGACATAAATAAGAATGCAGCAACACTATATTTGGAATGTTCGAAAATATTATATTTTTAAAGTTGTAAAAGAAAAACAAAATATTTTTAAAATTAATTATAATTATTAAAATAATAAAAATATTAAAACAGTAAAAATAAAATTTTAAAGCTAAAATGTGTGAATGTATGTGTGGTTGTGTAAGGAAATGAGAAATGTTGACAAAAGGCAATGTTTTAAAAATCGTATTGGATTACACTCAGAAATTGTTCAACCGGTTTTATCGGGTTGTACCGGGCGGGTTAACCGTGTTGATTATTCAACCTTATAATTCCATAAAAATACCACTTCAACTAATACAAAAGCACTCAAATTTTCAAAAAAAAATTAAAAAAAAGTGTACAATTAAAAGGAATTGATCAATTGACGTCTGGGTTAAAAGTTTTTAACGGCAAACTTAGGTTTTTAATTGAGCCGCTAACTTTTAAAAAAAAGGAGTTGAGCTATTAATTTTTTTTTCTAAACTGGGCATAGGTCGTGTGGTTGTTACCTAGCAAACAATTTTTTTTTAAGTTCAAACCTAAAACCGGTATAATGGTTCAACCCGAGATTACCGGTAATACCGGCGGTATAACTTACAAACTGTTTTCCAATTTATCGGGCTCAAACTTACCGGACTAGTGACCGAAATCCGGTTCAACCGATATTACCGGGCGGTTTGAACCGGTATTTAAAACATTGACAAAAGGTCGAATCCCTATGAATTAAATATTATATAAATAAAATATTGATGAAAAACCCATTGTAGATCCCATTCACTTTTAATATTGGGTTAAGAATAATAACTAGAAATGTCGTCCCGCATTACGCAGCGAAAGGTGTACATTAAACAATAAAGACGATATTAACGTGACTAAGTAACAGAAAAATGTGGTTAAATAAATGTTGTCATGTGCTCCGCGGCAGGAGGCGGAACTTAAACAGTTGAGGCGGTACATTAACGTGACTATGCACAAAAATAAACGTGATTAGATACATAAAAGAAGCGTATGAAGTTATGACGACTCGGTTGTAGAAATCGATTTCCCTTCCCTTGCTTTTCCCGATTAATCGCTAACGTAAATAGTTGTCGAGAGATTTTTGTGAGAAAAACAAAAAAATATTTTGTTTTTTATGTGCAAAAATTTATTAAGCGATTTTTGTGAGAGAAAAAAAAATGTATATTAGTTTTTTATGTGCAAAAAGTTGTTAAGTGATTTTTTAAGAAAAAATAGAAAGTGTGTTAGTGTTTTATGACATTTGCCCTAATAAAAACCAGGGGTGTAAACGAGCCGAGCTCGCTCGAGCTTGGCTCGATAAGAACTATATTTCTAAAGTTCGGGCTCGGCTCGATTAGAACTATATTTCTAACGCTCGGGCTCGGCTCGTGGATACTTTTTCAAACTCGAGCTTGACTTGTTTATTATTTAATAAATAATTTAAATATAATTTTAATTGTTTTTATAAAAAAAATTATTATTATAAATTTTATATATAACATAATATATATTATTTAGTTATTTTTATCATAATTTTATATATAGTAATTATTATTTTATAAATATATATATATATATATATATATACTTGGTTTAAATCTCGTGTATTACACGTGTTGAATAAATGTAATGTTATATACTTAGTAAAAAGAAGTTTATATTTTTAAAACTTTTGTAATACACGAGTTGAATAACCGTGTATTAAACGGATGAAATAAAATATAATGAAATATGTTAACAAATACACTTGTCAAAATGAAACAATGTGAATATATAAATATATGACAAAAAGCTTTTTATTTGAATACTATATGACTATAAAACAGTTTTCAGTTTATAGAATTCATAAAAATATGATTGAACAAATTAATTGATGATAAACACAATTTTAAATTAAAAAAACGCGTAGATAAAAGTTGAAACAAATAATTAATTTAGTTGTATAAAATAGCGAAGTTGATTATTAATAGGAGACAGAGGCGGGAAAATGAGAATGAAGAGATGTAGAAATGTGACAAGTGTACTCCTAATTTACTTGTTTATGTTAGTATAAATATATTTAATATATTAATTAAAAAATTATATAAATAATAGGATCGTTAGGCTCGCGAGCCGACTCGAGCTCGAAAAGTAAAGCTCGGGCTCATTTATTAAACAAGCTTATTTTTATGCTCGAGCTTGATTCGAGTTTTTAACGAGCCGACCTCGAGTAGCTCGCGAACCGACTTGACTCGTTTACACCCCTATATAAAACCAACTATCTATGAATATGATAAATATGAGTGTTGTGTTTCTTTTATAACTAACAAAAATAAGTAAATAATAAAGAAAAATGCTTATCTTAATGATCATAAAAAAAAGTTGGTTCAAATTAATTTTAAAAAATATCGGACACGCTAAAATGGTGGTGTTGATAATATTATATTTTTGGAAGTGATAAAATTACAAATATTTTGGCATGGCTTGTTTTGATTGTTATCATCATCCCATCCATCATCCAATATGTTGACACACTCTTCAAGATTTTTTTTATTATAATTTATTTAGTTAGGATTGTCAAAAAACTTAAATAAATTATTTAATTCAATAAATAGTTCATTTTAAAAGATATTTATACACACTTTTCAATATAATAAATAATAAATAACATATATATTTTTGAAAATTATAATATATGCATATATATATATTTATTTAAGGTTTTAGAGAAAACCACATAGTAAGACGAAAACCGAAAAACCACTAAAAATCAATTTTAATCAATCATATAATGATATTTATATTTTATTTTATTTTTATTTATTTATAAAAGTATCAATGTAATATTAAACATTTTTACCAAAAAATCATTTAAGTATTGGCTTATAGTGTTACGTATACGTAAAAAGAAAACAAAATAATTTGTGGTTACGTATACGTAAAATTATTTTTCGGTAAATTTTGTAATATTATATTATTACACTTAGGTCATCCGGTATACCAGCTCGATTCACGCAGTGATCCTATGTGGCAACCACAATCACGCCTTGATCACTAGGTAACACTTCCCCCTCGATTTGGTTTTCACAGCGTTATCTATTGGCGTGAGAATTATCACGCGAGAAACAGAAATCATCTCTCTTTCTTCCTTCTCAATCCATCTCTCATTATTATGTCTAACATTTAATTATTACACCACCACAATCACACGGATATACCCCTTGCCTAGTGATGGGTGGTGTGATAATCAACATAGTGACATGGCGTCACGTCACGTGCACTTTATTATCACACCACACTATAATCACACCGGTAAACCCCATGCTCTTATAAATATAAATTATTTGATTGACTTTTAGCGATTTTTTGTTTTTGCATAATTTTATGAGTTTCTCTTGATCACTGCACTTATAAATGAATTTTCCTTCAAAATATTATATCGGTAAAAATCAACATTTATTTATCAAATACTATTATTTATCTAAATAATAATAGTTAATATATTTAAATTTTCTAATTGATTGTTTCACCGAATAATCATATGTTTAACTTTTACTTAATATTATGTTTAAACTATTTTACACGCATAGGTAAAAAACAATGCTTTCATATGTTGTTTCTTAAGTATTCAAATCCAACAATTAAAACTCAGTCATATATTAACACAGATAATGATGGACGTCTCACTACCTCAAATGACATAAAATGTATAGTTATCCACTATAATCAACCAATCTATTGCTTCAAGGTAATAGTATATGATAAACAATGAGTAGTTTAGTCTAGTGACAAAAATATATACTTAAGACTTTATTAAAATTAGGAGGTCTTGGGTTCAAGTCTCACTTTTGATAAAAAAGGGTCCAGGTTAGACCAGAGAGTTTTTTTCACCTATGGTGTGTTTCCTCCTGAGTACTGAGGGTGGTGAAGATAATTGAGTAAGTCAGTAGTCAATCAGTGATCCAAATTGATATTCAAAATAAAAATAAAAAATAGTATATGATAAGATATCAATGATCATGCGTTTTCATCGGTTTGCAATTTATCCATGAACAATATTTGAATTTTTTTTATCATTAAATGCTATTTTTAGCATCTAACTAGTTTAGATCTCATGTTTATACACGGGGTGAAATATATCAATAAATAAAAATCTTAAATCTTTATGTATATATATTTTACATGTGTAAAAATTTATTACGTATAGTAAGAATAAAAAACAAATTTAAAATATGTAAAAATTAATATATAATTGGGTTTCGAAAATATGTTAATTACTATTTTTTAATATAATTTGACTTTTATTTACTATTTGATTAAAAATAAATTTTGAATAATTAAATTTTAAAGTTTCTTATAATAAGAGATAATTTAAAATAAATGTGTTTTATTAGTATAATTAGTATTTTTTATTTAAATATATATATTATTATTAAAAGATTGAAATGCATTAAATATGAGAAAGAGACGGGAACAAAATGGTGAGAATGAATATGGAGGCGACACGTGGCATGCAAAAACCTTTATTTATTTTATAGTATAGATAATGAATTTCATATACTATATTTTAAAGGGATAACTTTATAAAAAAGTAATGAAGTTTCAAAAGTGTTCCAATCAGGTCACTCAACTTTAAAAAATGTTATCATTAAGTCACTCAGCTTTTATTTTTTATTTAAATTATAGTTTTTAACATGTTTTTTTTTATGCTGATGTGGAATGGTGACGTGGATTTTAGATTGTTTTTTTATTTTTTTAAATAAAATTACATATATTGGAAATCCCGACCCAAACAACTTCTCCTCCATAAGTTTCTTAACACATTTCGTGTTTCGATGATGACTTGATTTTAAGGTTTATTGATCCAATTTGGACAAAAAATACATGAGTGATCTAATTGAAACATTTTAAAAACTTCATTACTATTCTATAAAGTTTTCTCTATTTTAAATTATACGTGATTTAATAATTAAAATTCATAAAAAGTATACAGGTCCTAAATAAGAAAAAAAGAAATTAAAAATTCATTTTCACTCTTATCCAAAATTGTTAATTGCCATGGCATCATATATCCCCACCCATAAAATGGCTATAAATTGAAGGAGTTGGCAAATACCGATATACATGTATGTATAGCATTCATTTATAAAAATATAAAATTACCGTTCTACCCATGGCTGCATCTTTCTCTGTTCCTTCAATGGTATCTCTATCTTCATATAACTGATTTGGCCTAGGGGCATGTTTGGAATTTCATAATAGCTAACAGAATTCTGAATTATGTAACAGATTTTGGAAGAGGAAGGAAAATTTCAAGCAGAGGTAGCCGAGGTGCAAGCATGGTGGAACTCCGAGCGGTTCAGACACACGCACCGCCCATACTCAGCTCGTGACGTGGTATCTCTTCGTGGCAACCTCCGCCAATCCTACGGCTCAAATGAATTAGCCAAGAAGCTCTGGCGAACCCTCAAGGCCCATCAAGCCAATGGTACGTCTTCACGTACCTTTGGTGCCTTGGACCCTGTCCAAGTCACCATGATGGCTAAGCATCTCGACACTATTTATGTGTCGGGGTGGCAGTGCTCATCCACCCATACATCAACCAATGAGCCGGGCCCGGATCTCGCTGACTACCCGTATGACACGGTTCCCAACAAAGTCGAGCACTTGTTCTTTGCCCAACAATACCATGACCGGAAACAAAGGGAAGCTCGGATGAGCATGAGTCAGGAGGAGCGGGCCCGGATTCCTTACATTGACTACTTGAAGCCCATCATAGCCGATGGTGACACCGGCTTTGGTGGCGCCACTGCCACAGTGAAGCTTTGTAAGCTTTTTGTGGAACGTGGTGCTGCTGGGGTTCACATTGAGGACCAGTCCTCTGTGACCAAGAAATGTGGTCACATGGCAGGAAAAGTTTTAGTAGCCGTTAGCGAACATATCAACCGTCTTGTCGCAGCTCGACTGCAATTTGACGTGCTGGGAACAGAAACAGTGTTGGTCGCGCGTACCGATGCTGTTGGTGCCACCTTGATCCAATCCAACATCGATACGCGGGACCATCAGTTCATTCTTGGTGTGACCAACCCTAATCTCAAAGGCAAAGGGTTGGCAACACTCCTATCAGAGGCGATGGCTGCGGGGAAAAGCGGTCCGGAGCTTCAAGCTCTAGAAGACAACTGGCTATCGATGGCACATCTGAAGACGTTCTCCGAGGCAGTTGTCGACAGCATAGGAGCGATGAACAGTTCCGAGACCGAAAAGAGAAGAAAGTTAAACGAATGGATGAATCATTCGAGCTACGAAAAGTGTTTGTCAAATGAGGATGCAAGGGAGATCGTCGCAAGATTAGGGCTAACCAACTTCTTCTGGGACTGGGACCTGCCAAGAACCCGAGAAGGGTTCTACCGGTTCAAAGGCTCGGTTGAAGCAGCTATAGTCCGTGGGTGGGCTTTTGCTAACCGCGCGGACGTCATCTGGATGGAGACCGCAAGCCCGGACATGGTGGAGTGCACGAAATTCGCACAAGGGGTTAAGATGATGAGACCGGAAACAATGTTGGCATACAATCTTTCCCCTTCTTTCAACTGGGACGCCTCTGGAATGACTGATGCCCAAATGATGGAGTTCATCCCGAAAATCGCAAAATTGGGGTACGTTTGGCAATTCATAACGCTTGCGGGTTTCCACGCTGACGCGTTGATCATTGATACATTCGCAAAAGATTTTGCGACGAGAGGAATGTTGGCTTATGTGGAGAGGATTCAAAGGGAGGAGAGGAACAATGGGGTGGACACATTAGCTCATCAAAAGTGGTCTGGTGCCAATTATTATGATAGGGTTCTAAAGACTGTACAAGGTGGCATCACTTCAACTGCGGCTATGGGCAAAGGTACGGTATAGGTTTTTGTGACACGCTAACTATATATTTGTCGTTCAAGTGGTCGTCCTCTAATTCGTTTTGTAAGTGCAGGTGTGACCGAAGAACAATTTAAGGAGACGTGGACGAGGCCGGGGGCTACCGACATGGGCGATGGAAGCGTTGTGATCGCGAAATCAAGGATGTAGAAACCGGAACATCTTTTTAGTATGTTTGAATTTCATATAAAGTATAAGAATGAGTTAAGTTGATGTGTGTCTGTTTTTGTTTTCAAAGTATTGTTTGTTGTTGGTTGTATTGTTGTTTTCCAAAATATTATTGTAACAAATCATTAATGATTTGTAATAATGATATGGACGAGGTTCCAAAAGAACTTGTTGTTATTAATTTATCAGAACTAGGTTAAGACACGGTTGTGTTTCATGGCTTGGCACGGTTGTGTCTCATGGCTTGACACGGTTGTGTCTCATGCCTAGACGCGGTTGTGCCTCATGTCTAGGGGCGATCGTGCCTAATGCTCTGGCGCTATCGGGTGGTTACTGTTCAATTCCTTTGGTCTTTCAATAAGAAAGAGAATTTTGAGTGCACTGTGTGTATGTTTATATATGAACATTTTAATTTGTGTTAACCAAGCTTAATGTTTGAAGAAATCCAAAACAAAAATATTTTAGCATCAACAATGAGCCAAAATTTTAACAAAAATATTCTAACCCAATTAATTTTTCACAAATTTGATTTTTCTCTAATTTTTTTTGGAAAGGTAGATATATTAAAACAAGCCCCAAGCGAAAGCTAAAAGCCCCAACCAACAATGTTTTCAGAACAGGACCGGACAACGAAGCGGACGTCTTAGAGGTTCACCGGTCGGACCGGATTCAAGAACCGGATGACGCAATAAATAATATAAATATTCATAAAAATATATAGAAAAATATAAAAATTCCAAATACTACATATACAACCATTTAAACAATTTTGAGTCAAGGACGGGGTTGTAGGTTTGTATGAATTTTAATTCTTTTGAATCTTCAATTTTAATTTTGATTAGGGTTTTGAAGGACCTGTGGCAGCGTATAAGTTAAAAGGAAAGAGCCAAATTGAGTTAAAATTGTAAATAGAAGTAAGTAGGAGGACTATAGGATAAAAAAATAATAAAAAATAAATAAAAAAAATTAAACTACCCGGTTCGACCGCTGAACCGCCCGGTTCAACCAGCAAACGGTCTCAGAGCATGTAACCGGACCGGTGGAGGTCCCGGTTCCCGGTCCGGTCCGGTTTTAAAAACATTGCCAACCAAATAATAAAAAGGAAACAAAATCATACCATGATTACAAGATATTGAGACTAATCCAGTTTTTTGAAGGAAGATTTTTTAGACTTGACCGTCTTTTAAACCATAGGAAACCTTATGTCTTTATATTTCCAATTATGTCTTCCACATTAGGTGATTTATTTGTAAAGTGAACCTCGTTTCTTTCTTTCCATATGCACCAACACGTAATGAGAATAATGTATTTGGAGACTTCTTTATAAATCCGTCTTGTGAAACTCTAGAAGGTGAACCGAGAAAGCATAGATCGGGTTAATCTTGCATCAATTGCTAACATGTTGCTACACCACCGAAGCAATATAGTAAGTCGTTAGAAGATGGTCCGCTGATTCCTACGAATTTCCATAAAACGGAAAAGAAGTCGATTACACATTAACGTTCCGTTTAGACAAAGCTGCCAGAGAGGGAATGTGATCTAGTTCAACCCTCCACCCAATACGCGGACTTTCGTTCGTTAATCTTTTTAAAAAAACCTTAATACGCGGCTATGTTTAAATTTTTTTCTCTCGACATTATGGTAAAACTTTTGTTGAAAACAGATTGTATTTGAAACATGGTATTTTTTTTGGTATTGTGACGAACGAAACTGATACCGACCGAACAACATCGGTACTGTTATTGGTATTGTCAGAACCTACCAGTTTTCTTTTTTATGATTTTTGTTTGATGTAACAAATTTTCTTTCTTTTCAAATATAATGTTTTATAAATTTTCAAACATATCGTTGCGACTCGTCAGTTTTTATCTAAATTTCAATATAAATTTTATTTAAAACCGCACCGCCGCAACGTGGCATAACCCACTCGTTCTAACTATAAATCAGTATTTGTTTTCTGTCCTTTTTTAATTAATATTCAAACGAGTGTTTAAACACGCGTATTGGCGGAGCAAGATATTATATTTTTAGCATATAGTTTTAAATATTAAGATTAACCTTTCTAATCACTAACAATTAGGTTTTCTATTCACAATACAAAACCTACATCAGCTTCATTGATCTCATTTTAGAAGTACTAATGATAAAATATGTCTTTAAATAAAATTATTTTTGAACTTCATATAAAATACATCGATTCTCGAGTTGCAGCGACTTAACTCGTAGTATTAAAACATGTGTGTTGTGGCGCGTTAAATGTCGAAAAAGATTAGCGTTCTTGAAACCAAGAGTTGTGGCGCCTTAACTCGTAGTATTCAAACCCGCGTGTTGCAGCGCGTTAAAAGTCAAAAAAGATTAACGTTCTTGAATTTGCGTGAAAAAATTTAATGTTCTCGAAACTTTATATGAAAAAAGAAGCTAAACCATGAAATAAATCAAAATATGCGAAAAATGTTAAGGAAAGAAAACAATGTTTTTTAAAATATAAGGTTGGCGTCATCAATGACATCAATAGATCGGTCGAAAGGGAGGGGGGTTGCTGGGTATTGAACTTGCATGGTGAAGATAACGTATCAGTGCACATTTTTTAAACCAAAATGAATAATGAAAACAAATAAATATAAATATTTATACGGTTCTCATAACTCTTAATTTAAAATTAATTATGTATTAAACGTGTTAATACCTCTTTTTTCAAATTTTTTTTTACTTTAATAGTTTTAAATTTACCGTTTCTTTTTGATAGATATGGTATTTGCTAGTAAGAAGAAGATATTTATATTTATCAAAAATTTGCAAGATATTTAAGCAAGAACGCAAAATCTATATTCAATGGTTTGAAAAGTCAACTATATTTTCTAAAAAGTTGGATACTTTGAGCTATGTTATGGACTTTTGGAAACATTAGGATACACCCAATTTGGTAATTTTAGAAAATGAACTATAATCGAATACGAAAATCAAACCTCGACAAGAGTTTTTTTTTAAACCAATCATTGCGGCTTCATTTTTGACAAGCTGGTCATTCGCAATCCCAATTTCTGAAGATCTGGACGAATAATCCCATCGTCAATCGTCGTGGAGTTATTTTCGAAGAGGACGATCATTTCACAAACAATTTCATTGCCAATCGATCTGAATTGTTTTTGTCCGCCGTATAATTTGTGAGCTTCTTGAGTCGTTATTAACATAGATTAAAAAGAGATAAATTATCATTAAGTAAATAAAAATCATAAAAGAAAAATACATTTGATATTTTAAAAATTGACGCAATAAATATAAGAGTCCCTGGTACATCCAAAATTTGAATTTAGCCACTAAATTTAAAAAATTACATTAGTAGTCCAAAATTATATATAAACGTAACATGTTTGGTTCATAAAGTGGATGATAGTTTACTTTTTTGTTAAATATTTTAAAAATAACCAAAATACCTTCAAATTAAAAAAAATTATACCCCTAGTTCTCAGACGTCACAACCACTTTTTTTTTTTTTTAAAGAAAAAACCCTATTTTTTTTAAGAATACTTGTAGTGACCATATGAAATTACCTCGAATTCTCGAAAGTTATTTTCTGTTTATTTTCTATTTGCGATTCGAAATTGAAACTTGGTGTGCACACAAACGCCGAAAATTGATTATTCTCTCCCATTTTTTATTTCATATCGATCGAAACACATCTTCTTCTATAACCTAAAAATCTCACCACAGAAGCGAATCGACTTGAATCCAATGGCTGCTGTTATGAAGCGTGTTGTTCAATTAGGGTTCCAATCTCAATCGCCCAAAAACAACGTATACCGTTTTGCTACTTCTCTGGTGTCGAAACAGAGCCCGTATGATTCCACTTACCGGAGACATCTTTCCCAGATCGTAAACCCTAACGGGAAACGAGTATGTTTGGTAGACACATTGGCTCTGGTATGTATGTTCTAATTTGTATTAAATAAATAAATTCTACATGATTATTTTTCATTATTTTTGGTTTAATCACAATAATGTAGGCATTGATTGTTGTGGTTAAACCGTTATTATGATTAGGAACTTTGTTATTGATTATGCCCATATTATTAATTTTTTTTTGTTAGGTTGTAAAATATAATGGATCTTAATAGACAATGGTTTAGTTGCTTTGATGATCAAGTTTGTTGGAAAATATTGTTTAGAAGTGATTTCTTTGATATTTGGTGAATGAATTGATTGGGGCATCTCTTGTAGGTAAGGAGTTTAGAAGCACAAGGTGTTCCTTCGAAACAAGCAGAAGCAATAACATCGGCTATCACTGAGGTTCTTAACGATAGTTTGGAAAATGTATCTGATACGTTCGTCTCGAAAGCTGATATGCAAAAGGTAACACATTTCTTGTTTTGTTTTGCTTCATATTATATTTTTGAGATGTTCATGTTGATCATTTTGAATGGATTTGTCTTGGATTTCTTTAATGTAGACGGTGATGCTTCAAGAAGCTCATCTCTCCAAGTTTAAATCTGAAGTACAAAGTTCCCAGGTACTTTCTTAAAAATCACCAAGTTTTTAGGTATTTTGACGTATTTGAGCTTGAATAATTCAATAAAAGTTTTACTCGTTTGCAACTCTAGTGAGTCAACATATGTTGATATTCTATAACATGCTATGCTAGTCGTTTTAACATCGATCGTTTGTGGACTATGTCTGAAGCTTCCTACAAAAAAGACATCAAAATTCTTTAATCTTGATTGATCTTGGACATATATTCATCAACCAAAGAAAACACAATGAAAACATTTGCCAAACTTGGAAAACAATAAAATACATCAAAGAGATAAATACATAAAAATCCATTTTCACTTAAAAACATTAATATGAACTTTTGTTTTAATTAATGTCGCAGGAGCATCACTTCTCTATGTTGCAACGTGAAACTGAAAAGTTACGGACTGATATTGACAAAATGCGTAGCGAACTAAGGTTTCTCCTTTGAATTTTATTTAAACTACTTTTTGCCATCAAAATTAGTAACGCAATTACTCTCATTTCTGTAGATATGAGATCGACAAGGTCACTGCGGGTCAACGCTTGGACTTAAATCTTGAAAGAGGGTAAGCTTCTTGAATAATGTCCCAATTTGTTTTTAAATACTATTTTATGATACATCATGTTAATTCCTTTTTCGTTGACAAATCTTCCACAAACCGCAACTTTCACTTCATGATATACTCATCATAACAATATTGCTTTGGATTTCCAAAATATGGTTATAAAGGATTTACCTAGGGGTGACAATTGTGTCGAGTTGGAAGGTTAAATCCTTGAACCTAGACACGACCCATGTATTACCTTACTAAAGAAATAGCATTTCTGGGTTTAATCTTATGCATCCACATTTTTATGTGATAGTCGGTGATTTTGTTTTTTGTATCGGGTAAAATTTACTCACTAAACGTTTAGTTCTGAAAGTCATAAGTTTTGCAATTTGAAGTTGTATTGTGGAGTCAGTGTCAGATTCACCCTTGTAAATCACAACTATATTAGTAAATTAAGTTAGTATATGTCAGCGTATATCTTTCGATCAATTTTACTTGTGTATATCTTTACTTGGTATTTTCATGACAAACGGTAAATGGGATGAAAAAAAGTTTTCATGACCGATAAAAACTTTTAGGTTTACACATCACTAGAATCCCATGATTAATTCAGGAATGTGTTGGTTTGTATATCACATAATGCTTACTTTTATGGTCTTTATGTATGCATGCTAAATAATAATGGCTCATATATATGAAAACTTGCATAATATTATATATACCCTACTAAAAAATTAATAAAAAAAATATACCCATTCAAAATACTTAAAAAGTTGAAATGAATCCATCATCCATTTCAAATGATTCAGGTTTCATGAAAATTAGTATAATACTTTCTGAACTGATTCATGAATGGACAACTATTTGGAAGAATTTATCATAATAAGTGATTATGCTTAAGCCATCAAGGCGGTTGCATCAAACTATATGATTTAGCATGCAGTAAATCAAAGGTTTTGGTTGGAATTGAATCTGATTAAAAAATGACTGTTTGATGAGTGGACAATGTGAGTCTAATAGACAATATAAATGACGTGCAATTGTCGTTTATACATACTTGCAGACGTATCCGTGATGAGCTCGCTAATCAAAGTGCTGAAACGGCTAATCTCACTAACAAGCTTGACCGGGTAAGTTGTCACAGATTGCATTTAAGCCCGGAAAAACGAGTGGGCCGGAATAACGGGTCAAAATGTGCTTTGACCAAAATGGGCTTGGGTTTACAAAATTATTTGCATCGATTATCATGAAAATCAATGTTTGTATTTGTAAACAGGAAATTCATGGATTAAAAGCCCAATTGGAAGCTGCAAAGTATGATGTGATCAAGTATTGCATAGGAACCCTCATCTCCATATCGGCTGTTGGTCTAGCTGTCATTCGCATACTCGTGTAGCATACATGAAAACTCCAAAGAATTCATTTGTTTGACTCGGGTACATCCTCTTTTTTTATCTTGCTTTCTAAAACCGACTTAGTTGATAGCTTAGACTAAGCGATTTTTGAAACACATGGTATATGGAACCTGATATTTTTTCGGTATAGCATCATATTATTTTTTTGTACAAAGATGATGTGAATAATTTTAGAAAGGTTATCTAACTTTGACAATCAAATGACCTCTTAGTTAGAATCCGGGCTGTGAGATAGGGTTGTGCATGAGTCAATTTTCACACAAAACCGACCCATAACTGAGTATTTCAGTTATTCAGATTTGCAAAGCGAACGGAATCGGTTAATATCTTCATTTTATGTCTTACTGTGGTTTGGTTATGTGCAGTTTGGGTAGACAACACAAATACAAGTTATGTTTTAGTCCAACATATCAATTAATTTCCCCACCATAAATCAATCCCAAAGATAATGTAAATATAGCATAATCTAACCAAAAAGTTATTAAAAGTCTCACATTCTCCCAATTATCTTCATTAGATGGGAGCACTTTTGGTAGTGAGGCTGATAATAGGAATTTATTTGTTGATGTTGACAATGTCATTTGTGTGGGATCATTTTACTCTCAACAAGGGTGCTATGTCGTTATTGTAACACGATGTCCACTGTTGGAACAAAGAAAGAATGGTATGAGTACGGTGTCGTATAATTTAAAACATGCCGCCTTTTTACAAGTACGGGTATTTCAATGTAATGAAACTAGTCGGTTAAACCCGTGCTTCGCAGCGGGTGTCGGGCTGATCGCTAATAAAATCTAAATGAAAATGTAAAAATAGGTTTGGTTCGTCACAGTATCACAACGGTTATCGAACTCATTGTAAGATATGATACCAAAAAAAGTCGATTATGAATACAACTCTGTTTTAAACAAAAAAAATTGTATTGGAAAGTCGGAAAAAAAACTAAAAACAGCAGCCCGCTCCGGTTTTTAAAAAGTTAACAAACGAAATTATTAAAGAAAATGAAATTATTATAAAATTAAATGTGTTAAAAGTATATATTATGAGGGTGCTTAGGATTCCTTTTCAAATCTATTTATTGATTTATTAATTTTTAAAAAAAATTAATAAGTTAGTAGCTTGTTTGGGTAAATCAAAATAAAGATGAAAAAATAAGGTGTAAAAAGTTGTTTTTAAGAAGTAAGGAGAGCGTATGACTTCTCAAACCTTCTTATTACTTTTGATAAAAAAGTTTTTTTGAGGTTAAATATGTAATCCAAACATACCGTATATATAGTACAAGGGGGTAAACATGTAAATTTAAATTAAAAACCTTAAAAAGTTGCAATTTCGATGAGGTTGGTGAGGAATACTTCAGTTTCAAGAAAGATAAAAAAATAAATCTCAGTGTAATTGTTTGTCAGGTCGAAGGCCCTGGTTGGCTAGCCGCCAAACCCACCAATAGAGTATGAGTACTATTCACCCTCTCACAACTTCAATTCAAAATATTTCAAAATATATGTTTATTAATGAAAGCTGATTCAGGCATTTAAAAAACAAAAATTAACATACAAAGAATACATGACAAAAGCTGATTTAGGCATTTAAAAAACAAAAAATAACATACAAAGAATACATGACATACATACAACCTTTACTTAGATAAGAAACTTAGATTGTGTTTGGTTTGATGAAATTAAATGGAATTTGATGAAATTGGAATTGAGATTTTATTCTTTATTGTGTTTGATTTACATAATATGTTGGAATTGGAATCCGAAATCCATTTTTAACGTGTTTGGTATAGAAGAGAATTGGAATTAAAATTGGAATAAATTCCTTCAAATTCCTATAAACAGAGGATTTCAAATTCCTTCCAAATTGTGAAGGAATTCATCAAAAAGAAATGGAATCTTCCGCCACTCACCGCCGCCGTCGACCCCAGACCACCGCCCCCGTCACCACTGCCCCCCGACACCCCCGATCGCTGCCGACCTCCAACCGCCGTCGTCGACCATCGACCACTGACTACCACCCACGACCACCGCCACCGACAACTACACCACCACCGCATTCGCCGCCAACCACCCGCCACCGCCGCCACCCGACCACCGCGCCCACCCCCATCCACCCCCACCCCCATACCCCCACCACGTCGCCAGCGCCTGTCGCCGTCACCTACCCCACCCCACCCCTATCCACCCCCGCCATACCCTACCACCCCACCCACCCCGCTCACCCTCACCCGCCATACCCCACCACGTCGCCACCGCTCTATCGCCGCCACCTACCTCACCCCACCCTATCCACCCCCACCACCCCCGGGGGGTTGGGGTGGGTGGGTGGCGGGGGGTCGGGCGGTGGTGTCGTGGTGGGGGTGAGCGGGGTGGGTGGGGTGGGGTGGTAGGGTATGGCAGGGGGCGTGGTGGGGGTGGGGTAGGTGGCGGCGACAGGCGGTGGCGATGTTGTGGGGTATGGGGTGGGCATGGTGGGTGGTGGGTGGGGGTGGGGTTAGGTGGGATGGCAACGATAGGCGGTGGCGACGTGGTGGGGTATGGGGGCGGGGGTAGGTGGGGTGGGGTTAGGTGGGGTAGGGTAGGGTTAGGTGGGGTGGGGTAGGGTTAGGTGGGGTGGGGTATGGGCGGCGACATGCGGTGGCGACGTGGTGGGGGGTGGGTCGGTGGTGGTTGGCGAGGCCGACTACATTAGCTAAGTGGTGGTAATTGTGATATATTCCACTTACTTAATAATTGTTTTGTCACTTAAATAGATTTGGAATTCAAATTTCTTTAATTGATTTCAATTCCTTTAAATTTCAAATCCATTGCATAATTATAATTTTAAATCCAATTCCTTAAAATTTCAATTCAATTTCTAATTCCAATTCAAATTCCGACGAATTTCTCGAACCAAATGCACCCTAAATATATGTAGGCACTAGAAATATAATTTTATAATTGAGGGCTTCAATATTAAAGGGAGTAAATGATCAGAAGCCACTACACAGATTTAAATCAATAGTTACTCAAATCATGTGTGAATCTAATTTATAACCAAGCAAAATGCATGAATAGAAAATACTACGTAATGGTACCAAGGTATTAACAAAAGATATCCCTCCTTATATAGGTTGAAGATTTAAGTTTCATAGCGAACAAAATGATGGGTGAAATTTGCTATTAAAAAATAAAAAATACTTTCACACTTTTCTTTAATTTTAGCAACTTTAAAAATAGATGCAAAATAAAAACCAATTTACAACATATTGCTAATTTAACAACCAACATTGTTTTGACTTATTTTACCACGTCAACCACCACATCAGATGTTGCAAGCAAAAAGTGCAAAAAACTTGAATTTAATATTTTTTTTCTAAGTTTAAGAATTTATTGTATTTTATATATTATTTGAAAAATAATTATTATACATATACATTACCAAATAAGATGCCATGCTAACAATTTGCATGTACATAGAATATCGGGGTCTCAATAAGGTTATACATAAGAATCGATATCAATTACCTAGAATTGATGACTTATTTAACTAGCTCCAAGGAGCGAGTTATTTTTCTAAGATAGATTTGAGGTTCGGATACCACCCATTGAAGGTTAGAGAAGAGGACGTTCCAAATTTGGTGTTTAAAACTCGTTATGGACATTGTGAATTCTTAATGTTGTCATTTGGTTTGACCAATGCCCTGATAGTATTTATGGATCTGATGAATCGAGTTTGCAAACCATTTTTAGATAAGTTTGTGATAGTTTTCATTGATGACATCTTGATTTATTCTAAGACTAAGAAAGATCATGAGGAACGCTAAGTTAAGGGAGGAAAAGTTGTACGCTAAGTTAAGGGAGGAAAAGTTGTACGCTAAGTTATCGAAATGTGAATTTTAGATGAGAGAAGATCAATTTCTAGAGCACGTAGTAAATGAGACATGAATTCGTGTCGATGCGGCTAAGGTTGAACTGTTGAAGCCATGATGAAATGGGAAACCCCTAAGTCAGCTACCAAAACCTGTAGGATTCTTGAATTAGTTGGATATTATAGAAGATTCATACAAGACTTCTCTAAGATAGTGGTACCCTTAGCTGCCCTAACCCGAAAAAACGTGAAATTTGTATGGGTCCGAAACAAGTGGAAGCCTTTAGGACTTTGAAAGAAAAGCTTAGCAATGTACCGATCTTAGCTTTACCGGGGGAATTGAGGATTTTGTAATAATGTGTGCCTCTTATTATTGTCTAGGATGTGTTATGATGTAACAAAGTAAAGTGATAGTCTACGCTTCTAGGCAGTTTAAAACACATGAGAAGAATTATACAACTCACGACCTAAAGCTACATGTAGTATTTGCCTTGAAACTAGACATAATCTTTATGGCATTAAGTGTGTTATTAACTTAGATCATAGGAGTTTGAAACATATCTTTGACCAAAAAAAATTAAACATGTGTCAGACGAGATGAATGAAAGTGTTAAGTGATTATGAATGTGATCTGATACCAACTGGACAAAGCAAATGTTGTAGCAAGTCTATGCAACCTTAGGATGAGGAGATTTTCTTTCTCCCTCATTCTCTGCAACTTTTTGAGCAGTTGTAATCATCTTATTCCCCTTTTTAACAGTGGAAACACCGGAAGTAGGTTGGGTAACACGTAAGATGTTCTAGCCTAGCTGATGCGGGTTGATCTGCAATCAAACGGCTCAAGAATTTTAAATTCATAAAAGCTTTAAAAAACCAAAGGTTTATTGATAATTAAACTTCAATAATAAACTAAACTAAACAAGTTTAGATCTCATGCATAAAAAGAGATCCCAAAAAGAGATACAAGTCCAACATATAAGTACTAACAATTTAAAAAACTAAGAAAAATACCAACATATAATTGCATGAAAGATTCAGACTTCAAATGCTAGATAACTCTTGACTTTGGATAATCATTCGACCATATATCTCATGTCGGGTTCAAGGCGACCCGATGCTGCTGCATCACCAGCTCTTTTATCTTTGATCATCATCCGTATGACCTCATTGACCTTGGTATCAAAAGCATGAAGCATTTCTATAATGAGCTCAACACACCTTTTGGCTTCAATGTCAAGAGACTCATAATGTTTGTGTAGTGAAAATAGATCTCGGGATGATGGGATTCATGAAGTAGCAACAGCAACAACCTAAGAAGGTCATGTTGGTTCTCATGAGGCTATGGTTGTTGTGAAGTGACTTTAGTTTTTAAGACTAAAAGTATAATTAGGTATTTTCTTAGTGTTATCGGGTTTGATTATTTGAACTCGGACCAGACCCGCCAATTCAACTACCGTTAATATTTCTGAATGCAAATTATAAAAATTCTATATGATGAGCTTTGTTGGTCTATATTCCAATGCTCAAACACTATAATAATCTTACCCATTTAAATTATATATGATGAGCTCTTTTGGTCTATATATCATTTAAGGTTTCATCATGATAATAAGCTTATTGGGTTCTTGATAGAAATGAAATGAAGGAGAATCAGAGAGGAATTTCAATCACACAAGCGTATCTTTCTCATTAGCTTCTCACAAGCTTATAACTGTGGTTAGTTACAAGTTTAAGCAATTATAACATTAGACCTTGAACTATTGATTATTACAATTTCAGTCCTTATACTATTTAATAACGTAACAGTTCTTTGGTGTGATTTTCTAACAAAAAAAAATGGTTAATTTCTCACTCCTAGATAGTAAGAAGGATAAAGTTGTCTGTAAAAAGAACTCACTATAATCACTTTAAATGTGTAATTGTATGTATATTCTAAAAACCTTAAACACAAATGTACGTGTCCAATTCAAGCCACCGAAAAAGGTTTAAAATAACCCTTCAAGTTTCTTAATTTTCATATATTACCCTTCAACTTTCTAAATTTTCATATATTACCCTAACTTTTTAAATTTTCAAATATACCCCTCAAGTTTCTAAATGTTTTTCTTTTTTATATTCGTTTGTAAAAATTGGTTTTTTCTATTTTTATTTTGTTTACTTTGTTACGAACTTCTTTAACGAATTTGTCGTTTCAATGTTAACTCATATCCGCGCCGCAATTTATCTATTTTTCGATCTACAGAACCGAGTCGTGACAACTTCATACTTTCTTTTATGTACTTAGTCGCGTTATTGTCGTCGCCGCAACGCGCGTAACGAGTTTCGTAAACCTGCCACGTCGTGTGGGTTTTAATTACATACTTAAACACGTTAATATCATCGTACGGCCCCGTCGCAACGTATGGGTCATATTTTCTAGTTGTTTCTTAAATATAAACTATGTATATGTATATATATGTTGATCAAATCAAAACCCTCAACCAATCGTAATTTAATAATACTTTTATAATAAATGAAAATCTAATTCATATTTATTTTTATAATCATTTCTTTATTTATTTATAGAATTTACATGTACTTCGTTGTTCAAACCCATGACCTACAATCTACTTAGATGTGCTCAAAAGAACTGGATCCGAATCCGATCCGATGGATTATTCGAAACCGGATCCGGCTAGAACCGGATTTTTTGGGACCGGTCCAGATTTTTTCAGAATCGGCGGATCCAGAACCGGTTTAGGAGTTTTTGAAGGACCGGATAAAAATCGGACATTTTGGAACCGGTTTTTTCCGGACATTTTGGAACCGGTTAGAACCGGTTCTAGCCATTAGTGGGTAAAAAAACCCGGCTATATAGCCTTTTATGGCCCTTTTTGTATTTTTTTTGGGTTGTTTGAGGCTAGAAACTAAGTATAAATAGGTATTGGTGGTATGGGTTAGTTCACCACAACATCCTAGCTCTCAAAACTCAAAAACGCTCTCAAAACACAAAAAAAATGCTCACTTTAACGCAAAAAAAAACGCTCCCATGGCTTCCGGTTCCGCAAGCACTCAAAATTCGGTTGGTGGTTCTACTAGCGAAGCCACGGTGATGAGAGTACTTCCTTGCTCCCGAAACCAAGAGATATGGGCTCATTTCGATTTATGCGAAATGTCGAACGGTTCGCAAAAGGCTCGTTGCAAACGTTGTGGTAAAATTCTGGGTGCTGCCGGAAATAGCACTTTGAGGAAACATATTGGTAGTCACGCAAAACACACTCAAGGTGAAGATCAAACTCAAATTGGTAGGGATGGAGGAGTTTGGCAATAGAATGTCGAGAGGGTTCGTGAAAGAATGACACATTTCGTCATTCAAGATGGGTTGCCTTTTGATCACTTTGATAACCCGCGTTTGACGAGGATGATACAAGAGACGCTTCAACCGAGCTACACCAATGTAAGTCGTTCTACATTGAGAAGAGATTGTTTAAAAATGTGGAAAAGAGCTAAAAAATAATTAATCTTAGGTTTTAAAAATTTAAATACAGGCATTAACTTAACCACGGACGTTTGGTCTGCTCCACATGGTTTACCCGAATCGTACCTTTGCGTTACCGCACATTGGGTTCAACCCGAATCGTGGCAAATGATGAAGCGTACGATTGCGTTTGATTATTTTGGATATCCACATACCGGCGAAAACTTATTTTATATTTTAGACTCGGTAAATCAAACTTATAAAATTCAACCAAAAATATTTTCAATATCTTTTGATAACGCTTCAAATAACACAAACGCGGTGGAAAAATTAAAAATAAAATATGAACCGCGTTGTAACGGTGTTATCTTTCATAGTCGATGTGTTGCACACATCATTAACTTGGTTGTGCAAGATGGTCTAAACGTCCAAGAAATAAGAGACGTGAAAGAAAATTTTAAAGTGATGTTACGAGAAGTTTTTAGCACAAAAAAAAAATATATGAACTATAGAAACTTGTGCCAACAAACGGATTTCATCTTTTTAGGTCCGAATTGGGACGTACCTACTAGATGGAACTCGACATGGAAAATGTTTGAATCGGCCTTAAGGCAAAGAGTTACTTTAAAACATTTACATGATGAACTTGTCCAAAAGAAACGTTGTTCCAAAGAATTTGATAATATAAGTTGGGATACGATCGAGAAACTAACTAATTTTCCCGAGGTTTTTAAAAATACAACTACATGTTTATCGGGAGTTTATTATCCCACGTCTTTGCTAGTACTTCAACAATTTTATTTAATATGTAATAAATTAAAAGAGTTTGAATATCACGGCCCTATTTTTGCAACAATGGTAATAGCTATGAAAGATAAATTTAAAAAATATTTTTCGAAAATGCCGGTTGTCGTTACATGTTCGGCCGCCTTAAATCGAACGATTAATGTAACCGGTGTTGAAACATTAATTTGATCAATATCGGACGATTTAAATATGCATGAGAAAGACCCAAATTTTGAATCAAAGGCAATAAGGGATTTCAATTCGGCTTTTAATAATATGTTTGATTATTATTTACGCAAATATGGTGGAAGTGGTGATCCATCAAATATACGTGAATCAATGGCTTCGGGTTCAAGTTCTAGTAGTTCAAGGAACCCGATGTTAAATTTATTTAATACTTTAAGAAACAAAATACTAAACGAGCTCGTGGAAGCACACCATGTAGCGAGCTTGGGAGATATCAAGCTACCGATTTTATTTCAACTCTAAGATCCGAAGAGTTTGAAAACTTTGATATCTTGAGTTAGTGGCAAGGAAGAGAAACTCAATATCCCGTTCTAGCCGCAATGGCCCGTGACCTACTAACCGTCCAAGCTTCAACGGTAGCTTCGGAATCTGTTTTTTCTCTTAGTGGCAGAGTTTTGTCTATTCGAAGAACGAGGCTTACACCGGAATCTATAGAGATGTGTATTTGCTTGAAGGACCATTTGGATGCCGCCGAACGTGTAAAAAATGTTGCAAAACTAGAAGGTGAGCTTGACATTGAACAAGAAATACACGAGTTCGAAGTAGAACAAGGGGCGGCGATTCCACTTTCGGACGAAGAACAAGCTTATGATGAAACCCAACTTATCTCAGGCGAAGAAGATTGAAAATCGAAGTTACGAAGACTAAGACGAGTAGACGACGAATAACGAGTCACAATAAATAATATATATTTTGTGATTCCATTATGTTTTTTGTAATTTTTTTGTACGAACTATTGTTAAATCACTTAAAAAAAATATAAAAAATAAATAAAATATGTATTTTATAGTGTATCTTTGTTAATTTTTTTTTAAAAATCTGGTGGAACCGATTTTTTTTTCCGGTCCGGTCCCAATAGGTTCCAACTATCCCTGCCTAAAACCTGATCCGATCCGGAACCGGTTCCAACGTGTCCGGTCGTTGACCAACGTTGATGGATCCGGTCCGGATCCCAAAAAAAAACCGATTTGTGCACCTCTAAATCTACTTATTGTCTCACCATTCACGTTTCCTCCATACCAATTGAAAGATAGACAATCAAATATAAACCATAAACACACGGTACAATTACGGGTTTAGAGTTCAGGGTCTAGAAAAAAAAATAAACGAAGCTCCGTTTAATTATCAACCGAAAAACATAGCATAGCATACGCATCCTAAGAAGATACACAGTCAGTTGTGTGACCAAGATGAGTTTTGAGTATATGAACACAAAGTAACCCTAAAGTGGCCCTTTGACACACAACAGTAAATCTGAGTGATCAGTAACTTCTAATTTGAACCTCACAAGTTATAAACCAATCAAAGAGTTGGCAGTTAATCAACCCTTTAGGGAGTATTTTTTCCCTGTGAAGGCTTGAAATTTTGGTTTTTCCTTCGCAGGTTGCTCTTGTTTCGTCTCTTTAGCAACTTCCTGCAAACGAAAAGTATGTTTACGAGTATAACTTGGCATACATTAGAGAAAACGTGGAGTACTCGTCAAGCAACTAGAACGTGTGAATATGTAAATTAACTTGCGATGCAAGAAAAAGAAAAATCAATCGGTTAAGTATGCAAGGACAGGATCATACCTTTTGACTTTTAGGGGCGGCACTACTGTTGGCATTAGAACCAAACACGAGTTTTCCCTGAGATTGGCGAGAGCTGCTTTGTGAGGTAGAACCACCACCAGAAACTGCAGGTTGCTTCCCGTTGGATCCAGACGAGGTGGAAACTGGTGGTGGATGGTACTTCAAAGGTTTACCATCCAACCGTCTCCCTGAACCTGTGAACGGGTTAAACTTTGGTTCCTCAGCCGGAGCTGCATCATCTGCATAGATATTAAATTGCTTTTTAGTTTTTACCAATTGTAATAAATTATTTTTTACTAATTTAGACCTAATCAAATTGTAATAAACTCTGTACCTTGCTTGGGTGCCTTGTTTTTAAGAACTGATGACGCGGGCCTCTCGGGTTCCTTGTAATCAAGGGGAGGAGCAAAGTCGACCTCACAATCGGTTTCGATGATGCTAATCGCATTGGAAGGCTTTGATTCAATGATATTTATGTAATATTTCTTGTTGTTATATGCCACCATAATGCTATCTCCTGTTGTTAAACAAGAGAAGTTCCTCAGAGTTGTCTCTAAGCTGCAAGAAGAGAACATGCAAATATTAAAAATTTGAGTTGCAAAATACAAATAAAGATATTTATTTTGAAATTATATGCAATACATAGCCGAGAGAGGTGAAAATTTTGACCCATTTACTTACAGACGGGTCAGTTTAGGTTTCTGTATATCTCAAACGGGTCAATGGGCCAACACAAAAAAATTAGCTGAAAGGGAAACATGTCAAACGGGTTGAAATTAAGATTATAGTTGCTATTAAATTGCTTCTATAACCATACTTAACGCACTTGATATTTATAAAAGATAGTAATAAGTGTTTTGCGGGTCAATCTAAACCAACCCAACCTGGCCCATCTCGACCCATGCTAAACGATGATAAATTACCCCCTGACCCATTACCACCCCCCTCCTCTTGTATACGTACATTGCTTTTGGGTTGGATATATTTAAAAAGTCTGATGTGTGTGGTTGGAGCTTCACATATGTACCCTTTGGAAGGGTCACATTCTTTACTCGCACAATATCGCCTTCTTGTAAAAGCAGATTTTCCATCATCTACATGGACAAAATGAGCAAGTATATGAGTAGGGGTGCGACATACCACGTGTCTGGTACGATTTTTGGGTCATGATGGGTTCGACCCGCCAAACCATAAACATGACCCGCTGAACACCCGAATAAAGAGTACGAACTAAATGCTAAAGAGGAAAAAAAGAAAACCGAAATGTATGAAAAAATGTATACCCAGTAAGGCATGTATATCAAGCCTTCTTCAGCAATGAATTCGAGAACACCACAATGTGACACTCTCTCAGTAGAAGCATTGTGTAGCTCAAACAACATTGGATAATCAATTTGAAGGGAAGCTGCAGTATAAAAGCATGCTAGTTATTTGTAAAAAAGACTGGGACCTTGATTCGGCTACATTAAAAAGGTTTGACTTTATCAAGAAGTCAACATGTTGGATTTTCCTATTTTGAAAGACTTAATTCTTGTACTTGGTTATATTAAACCATTGTTTATGAAAGAAGATTTGAGTCATTCATTATGTATGAATGGATATAATATCTAAAAGTATAAAACTTGGTCAAAATTTGGGTGTTACAAGTTGGTATTCAAACTTTTTTATAAACTAACCGAGGCGATCAAGTGCAGAAGGCGGCATTATAACTGGAAAGAAACAAAGAATTGTCAGTAACTGCATGACAAACTTTAATGCAAAAAGGATACGAGCGTAAAGATGTAAAATTGACTCACTTTTATCACCATTTTCTATGTGGGACTGAAAAAAAAAATATTAATGGGTTAGAAATGTTTAAAATTCAATAAAACATGCCATCATGGCATAACGTAAAAAAATTACAGTAAAATGTGTATTCCCTCAATTCCTATATAATTGTCCACCGTTGGATTGTTCCTTAATAACGTAGTGTTAATCATGTTCTAATATCTTTTTGATAATCAAATCAAAACACCTTTGGCAAGATGATTTCACTTTGAGGAAATAAAAAACATGAAAACTAGAAATTTATTTGTCAATCAATTAAAGAAGTTTAGGTTTTTGTCAAGATTATGAGAATGCTTAAATCATTTCAACCCATCTTTTCATCACATGAAAACTCAATGCCCACCCACAAGATTAAACAAAATACAAAAACTCAAAAGTTCAGAAACCTATTATTGCAAATATATAATACGAATATGATAAACAAAACTCATAATCAAAACATAGTTTCAGAAACTATCAGCGTTATGAGATTTAATCAGTTTTAAACATCATCAACTGCGTAAAACAAAATAGCTGTGTGTTTTTTTCATAACCCTGTTCTTTTTTATAAACCTGTTTTTTAGCCAAAATAACTAGCATTTGTTGTATTTTCAATGTATTTATGGTTTTCTCAAAATGTATACATCATTTTTCATCAACCAAATATACAATTAAGAAAAAGCAACAAGAAAATGCAAATGTCACCCAATAATAGCTTGGATATGAACCAAGTTGATTGTGGACGATAGGAATTAAAGGAGTACGCTGTAAAAGTAATAAACCAATACATATTAATAAAGATTTGCTAACCTTGTCGATAAAAGATCCAGGGTAACACCGATACGTTTGCTCAAAGGATGTTCCATGATATCTATAATCAAAATACTGCATTGCCACAACCACTATTATGAATCACAGAGTAGGTAACTTCTAATATGTACAAATTAAACAATAAATAATAATAAGAAAAACTTAAATAAACAATTAAAAATCTCAAACTACTAGTCAAACTATTCCCCAGGATGGAGTAGGATTTTACTGGGTATGTTTGTTTGTAAACTGCTACTAAAATCATCACCGTAGGTGTTATATTTACCATAGTTATCAAAAGCAAGCGCCTTGTGCGCTAGGCGCATTTTTAAGGCGAGGCACGATAATAGTCAAATTGTTAACAAAATCAGAAAAAAAACCTAAAATTTTGGAAATAATAGTGTTCAACCTATCAAGAATCAGTATAACACATCACTTAAAGAGTGAAATTCAACAAAAACAAATTGCAGGCCACTATATACACACACATAGTGGATTTAATTAGCAAAACACAAACAACATGCATACCATATTTACTTGTCTTAGGGCACGAATCCAGCAACCTAAATTAGAACGAAATCGATGATTAGATCAACAAAATTACGAAATTGAGATTAGATTAACGAAATACGGTAGTTGATTCTCAAAATCGAATCGAATGCATAGCTGTAATCGAAGTGATTCAATGACTAAATTTAACCATAAATTAAAGATCGTAGGCGTAAATTAAGATGATATAACAAAATCAAAGATTAGAAATTTAGGGGGGAAATATGATTGATTACCCAATGATGAAGCTGTGTAGATTCGAAATTGTTTCAAGGAGAGAAAAAAACACAAACAAATGTTGGAGTTCGATAGAAATAGGTTTTGGGGGAAGACAAATGGCTAAAATGCGCCTGGGCGTTGTGCACACGCAAAGTTTCCTCAGTTTATTTTTTTTTAATAGTGAAGGCCCGGTCACCCGAGACCACACAATCAAACGGATCACTCTTCCGCCCAAATAATAGAAGCATGATGACACGGCCTCACATTATCTAGAAGGAAACTCACAACTGAGAAAACTGATCTCTTTCTCATATTGTTGCTCCATTTTCTTTTATCACCCACTCTTGTTGGACCCAATGTCTTATTTCTGATCAATTCATCAGTTAAACTCTCAGCAAGTTTCACTGCTTCATGAAACGTAGATGACTTATACCACGGATATGTGGCACTAATCCCCAAATATAAAGACTAATTCGTTTGGATTCTGGAGTTACCAGATGAGGGACCAAACGAGATAACTCGTTAAATCTATCAGTGTACTCCATATGTGCCGTTCCTACCATTTCTAGCTTCTAGAATTCAATTTCGATCTTCTCTGTTTCGATGTAAGGACAATACTTTTCTATAATCATATTTCTAAATCCATCCCAAGTTAATCGATTAATAGCATCTCTTCCACCAGGATAACGCTTCACCTTTGAGTGAATGCGATGCGAACTTAACTTTGAAGTTATCAGTACAGTTACTGACGTCTATAACTGATTCAGTCTCTTCTAACCATCTTAATGCTCCCACAGCACCTCCTTTTCCATAGAAATCCTTCGGTCTACATTTCATGAAGTCATCATATGTACAATTTCTTCTAGTGCCATCCGGATTGTATTGTTCGTAGTATTCATAGTTTGCTCCATGGCCTCTTATATTGCCTTCATTGCCCAGATTTGCATTACCCTGGTTAGCATTACCCCGATTGGCATTACCCGGATCGGTGTTACCCGGATTTGCATTTCCCCAAAAAGTGTTTAAATGCCTAGTCTATAACCGTAAGCTCATGATAATTGAAACATAATATTAATATTTGTACATTTAGCATTTGTGGCTTTAATTATTAATGAACAAGGAATTCAAGTGGATCCGAAGAAAATTAAAGCAATTGAGAAATGGAAAATCCCTAAAACCCCATCAGAGATACGTCAATTTTTAGGTTTAGCCGGCAATTATAGACGTTTTATTGAAAACTTCTTACGAATAGCCCAATCTCTGATACCAATATGTCACACCCCAAGCACCAAGGGGTCGGTATGTAACAGTGGTTCAACAACATTGATCAAATGAGATTCACAAAACATGAGTTAATATATCCAAATTTTCCTCTTTAGAAGAGGAATTACATAGTTTTATTCATACTTTTCTAATACATGGTTGATAATAGATAGTAACTGTCACTCTTAATTCTTCAGACCAAACATAAACAGTGATACAGATTCCCACATCAGAGTCTCAAAGTCGCACTCAATCCTAAGCATGAAAGTAACATTAAGAGCCATCCGTTAAGAACCTGAAACGCATGCTTAAAAATGTCAACTATAAAGTTGATGAGTTCATAGGTTTAAGACTCGATAAAATATGTTCATTTATAATGTGTTATAATGATGATTCAAAAATGTATGATAAGTAAGTCCATAACCAACCCAGTATTCAGTACCCAATACCATTATTCTGATTGAATCCCTGAATATAAACAAATAAAGCCACAAATGTTAAATGCGCAAACATAAATATATTATGTTTATCAACAAACATACATTATCAACAAACATATGCAGATAATATGTCGCAATGACTTACAAGCCTCTAGAGAACTTATAAATCGCAGTGGGGTTTCCCAACTGTGCGTGGGGATTTCCCGAAGTAGTACTACCCATACATCCGTCGGCTCACAAGAGCTAATGGTTATGTAAACAAGTGGGTTATGTTCATCAATTCTGTCTTACTTATATATATACAAAGATGTTCATTTTATGTTCATGATAAAATATACAATGATCACAAAAATGTTTACAAGTTCATGAAAATGATTAGAAGTTTCATATAAAAATGAAACTGACATGTGTTATAAAAAATGTTCTTGTTTAACAAAAATGTTCATGTTTAACAAAACGTTTATATGTTCATAGAAAACGTTTAATAATACGTTTTTCCGCAAAAAAATGTTTGAATAAAAAGGGGACTGTGAAACTCACAATATTCATATCATTTTTACAACAATGTTTGAATGTTTCATGTAAAATGCTCGTATCATGTTCATAAAATTGTTTGCATGTATACTTTCCCCCAAAATGATTGAAATATGTAAAAAGAGTGGGGATATGAAACTCACAATATTCATATCATGTTTATAAAAATGTTTGAATGTATGCTTTCCCCAAAAGATTGAAGTATGTAAAAATAGATGGTCTATGAGACTCACAATATTCATATCATATTTTTATATCAACTAACACCAATTTTTATAATTAAACTTTCCAATAATCATAAAATACTAGTTTTAGGGTTTTAATCCATACCTTGAGTTTAAGCTAAGATTTAGGATGGATGATTAGTATATATAGCAGCTGGAAACACCCTTCAAACAATCTGTAATCATACATATCAACATGATAATGTACATAGCCCATTTGTTTACATAACCATTAGCTCTCGTGAGCCGACGGATTGTATGGGTAGTACTACTTGGGGAAATCCCCACGCACAGTTGGGAAACCCCACTGCGATTTATAAGTTCTCTAGAGGCTTGTAAGTCATTGCGACATATTATCTGCATATGTTTGTTGATAAACATAATATTTATGTTTGCGCATTTAACATTTGTGGCTTTATTTGTTTATATTCAGGGATTCAATCCGAATAATGGTATTGGGTACTGAATACAGGGTTGGTTATGGACTTACTTATCATACATTTTTGAATCATCATTATAACACATTATAAATGAACATATTTTATCGAGTCTTAAACCTATAAACTCACCAACTTTATAGTTGGCATTTTTAAGCATGCGTTTCAGGTTCTTAAAGGATGGCTCTTAATGTTACTTTCATGCTTAGGATTGAGTGCGACTTTGGGACTCTAGATGTGGGAATCTGTATCATTGTTTATGTTTGGCCTGAAGAATTAGGAGCGACAATTACTATCTATTATCATATGTATTAAAGAAGCATGTATTAGAAAAGTATGAATAAAACTATGTAATTCCTCTTCTAAAGAGGAAAATTTTGATATATTAACTCATGTTTTGTGAATCTCATTTGATCAATGTTGTTGAAGCACCAAGGGGTCGGGATGTAACAATGGTTCAACAACATTGATCAAATGAGATTCACAAAACATGAGTTAATATATCAAAATTTTCCTCTTTAGAAGAGGAATTACATAGTTTTATTCATACTTTTCTTCATACTTTTCTAATACATGCTTCTTTAATACATATGATAATAGATAGTAAATGTCACTCCTAATTCTTCATACCAAACATAAACAGTGATACAGATTCCCACATCAGAGTCTCAAAGTCGCACTCAATCCTAAGCATGAAAGTAACATTAAGAGCCATCCGTTAAGAACCTGAAACGCATGCTTAAAAATGTCAACTATAAAGTTGATGAGTTCATAGGTTTAAGACTCGATAAAATATGTTTATTTATAATGTGTTATAATGATGATTCAAAAATGTATGATAAGTAAGTCCATAACCAACCCAGTATTCAGTACCCAATACCATTATTCTGATTAATTACTTAGATATGTGGGTGTGTTTGTGGATAAGCAACCGGATGAATACTAGGAGCTATCATTACAAAAATTAATTGCTTAGGTGAGGTGTTAGATAGCTGGAAAGAGTAAGCATTATATGGCTAGGTGTCATCATCTAGTTTAATTAGGATTAATTGATAATTAAATAAATTAGTGATAAGTTAGATGCTAAATGTAACTAGTTGATTATTAATACATAGTTTAGTGTTTTAGGTTAGTAAAATTATATCCAAATGAGTCTAGATGTTTAACTAATCCAAAAACCAAATTTTATAAAAAGTTAAGGTATAAAATCACAAACTTATTTATAAAGAAAGATATTTGTAGAAACACCCACTTTGATCTTTAGACTCTTGATAGAGAATTAGGTTTTCAATTAAAAATGTCTAGTCTATAGCCGTAAGCTCATGATAATTGAAACATGATAATAATAGGTGATTGTTAAAAAATAATAATAATATTTAAATAAATAATAATAAATAAAATTTTATGTGATGATTAAAATATGAACATTATATGTAATGCTCCTAACTAGAAATGGAAATTGTTTGTTCATATTTTATTGCTCATATCTTGTAACTCGTAACATGTAGCATGATAGTTCATACTATTAAATCATATATGTGATTACTTGTATTATGTGAAACATGAATCCTTTTAATTCATATGAGTTAATATTTGGAACATAAAACCTTATTGCTCATATTATTTGGAACATACAACTCTAAGTTTGCACATTACATTGAAGATACAAATGTTATACACTACATTGTTACAGCTATGTCTAAATCATCGGACTATTCTTCATCAAAATCTACCCACGATTCAAGTTAAGCGGAACCATATGAGGACGTGGGAACAAAAATCAATCAGGATGGGTCATCATCGTCTTCAAAACACTCACGTAGTAACAGGGAGCATACATCAGCTTATACTCCTCGAGACTCTGGTTTGAATTTGGAGTCAGATTCATCTGAGCATTCCGACACTATCAGAATGAGAACTAATATGATGCCGATAGCAGGCGGACCGCATACGATTATTACGCCAAGGAAGACAGTACGACCCAGTATTGGTTTCATTTTTAGGAAACCAGTAGATCAGCAGACCATAACAGAAATTGGAGAATCATCTAACCCTGTTCCAGTTATATGCCACAAAACCAATGGAGATCCTGATGAGTACGTTAAGCAATCACAGTATGCACAATGGATTATAGAGCAAGATGTTGATCGTAAGTCGTTTCTACAACAACAATTACAGATCTCTGATCGTATCAGTCACCAGCTGGATGAGATGCAACAAGAGATTCAGGCAACACTCAACCTGGAACGTTTTGTCCCAATCGAGAATTGAACCCATGACCTTCCATTTGAAAAGTCATGGGACTACCACTCAACCAGAAGGTTTGATGGTTCCTGAGCTAACTTGTGTTTCTTTTTTTCTGAATTTGATGATTATATGGTTATTGTTATAGCAGGTTAATTTGGTTTTATTGGTTGTTTACTTAACTTGAATTTACTTGCTCATTGATTCTCTTCTCAAATCTCACTAAAGAGAGGAAGTTTCTATTTTGAGAAAACCCGTGTTTTAAGGTTTCTTCGTTTATTGAAATACTTTTAGTATATTTCGGTGTGTCAAGGATATAGTGGGTGTTTCGGTGTGTTAAGATTCGGTTTAAAAGTCGGATACATAATCTCTTAATAACTTACATAATTTTTTTTTCATATTGAGATTTTATAGTAGTTTCTTAAATAACACTTGGTCATCATCCGAACCTGTTTTGAACTCACCATCACATTTATTTACTAGTTCCGAATATCCAAGTTTTAATTAGTCTTAGAGTTCATGTTTTTGTTTATTTGAGGTGAATTTTTAATCTTCTAAGTTATAGCACAACTTCTTCTTTTTGCTCTTGATCTTTATCTTCTTGCTTCAAATGATGTTAGAATATCAATGGAATTAGAGAGAAAGATATTAGATTTATGTTTGAAAGTGTTTAAGAATAAAATTGTGAGTGTGAATAATGGACAAGGCCTCTATTTATAGGCATAAGTCAAGTGAGGGAGGTCATTAGGGATGCCCCAGCCATGGTCGACCGTGAGTCTGGAGGCAAGCTTTGGTCGCTCCTTCTTGACCGTTAGCTTTGTCCACTCCCACACACAAAAGCCATTCCCTGCCCTTTTGACACTTGAAAGTGCTCTTTCTAGATCCAAATCACATCTTGTAACCACTAAAACCAACCGTGGATGTATTATCCACAAAACAAAACATCATTTCCTTTTTATATAATGGTTATAGTTGACTTATTTTTTCAAGATTTGTGCTGAAAATTTCCCACTAACAACTCTTTTAAAATTAAAATCTTAACTAGACCATTTAGATTAAATTACTGAGATTAGTTTAAAAAAAACTTTAGCCTTTTATAAAAACTTTTTATGGAAATGACTTGCATTTTATAAAACTTATATTTTATAAATAATTTTGATTTTTATGAAAACTTAACTTTGATGTCATTTTTATTTTTCTTTCTAATTCCATAACATTTTCATGTTGTTGCTTGCACCTTCCTTTACAAGCATATGATTTATTTTGTTGAAAGATGCATCTTGGTCTTCCATTATAACTTCCAATTGTATTTATGATCATAGCCATCACCTTGCATGGAGAATAATATGGACTTGGACTTTATCATCTTTAAACATGTTAGAACTTGTTGGTCACATCCATTTGTGATACATTAACATGTCTAGTGATATGTATGTTGATATATGATCATCTTTAATGAACACTTGACTATTAAAAATTATTTAATTTCTATTATTATCAAAATAAGGATTAATCACATTTTAATCCCATCATAATTGGACCTTAATGCCCCAACATGTATGAACCTAGGTTTGTTTCATGCGGATCATGATACTCTTTAGTACCTAAAGCTGATAACAAAATGTGATAATGTGGTAAAGAATTCGTATGTTTACAGTGCCCTTTTAATATACTAATGGTGAGCTATAAAAACATGTAAATATCCATGATAGAGTCGTATCTTAAATGTTTTAACTGACTCGTTTTGATCCTGTAACTTCTTTTTTTTTTTTTTGAAAAACGACTTTCTTTAACCTCTACACCCTTCGGGAGCAGACTAGGTGTTTCCTGAGAGTTATGCATGTCTTTCCCTATGGTTGTAACCACATGGAGTCGAACCCGGAACCTTCTCAAGAAGAAACCACTATATTGAAAACTCCATGACCACCAAGGTAGAACCAAATAACTATAATTCAAAAAGTTTTTTAATAAACATGCAATTTTAACCAAATAACTATATTTCAAAAAGTTGAGCCATCTTTCATGAGATAGCATTTCAATAGAAGGGTTATTCAAGCATGACTGCAACAAGTGTAATCACATAAACCAAAACTATGGTCTTATTCTGCAGTAACATCATAAACACTAATAATTATTATGAGATCACAACAAATTTCATCAAGAAAAATTCAATAAATGATGTTCAAAAGCTGGAAAACAGAAAACACATAGATGATCTTGATTTATCAGGACAAACTACTAACCAATCCATGTTCATTGTCTGGTCATTATCTTCTTAATCTGCTCTGGACTGACCCGCACGGGAAGATAAGATGATACCAACAATAAGACCGTACAGGGCCAGAGCTTCAGCAAAGATGAGAATAAGAATCATACCCACAAAAAGCTTTGGCTGCTGTGCATTGGCTCTGTAAAATAGAGATGATATGTCATTAGAATCAAGGTCGAATCGGATTATGTTTTAATTCGAAAATTTTTAAAAATGTTGGCTAAAATACTAAAGAAACATAATCCCACTTAAACTTAATGCAAGACTTAATTCGTCCTTTTGTGATTTGTAAGTTCCTTTTGATGTTGTGTTAATGCTTGTTTTCTATTCCAGAATGTGCGACGGTTTGAGTGCCTTATTTGCTTGACCTAAGGCAGCTATGTAGTAAAAGGCAAGCTAGGCGTGCACCTAGGTGCTTAGGCAAGGCGAGCTCCGGGTTCAATATAGGCGCTAAAACCGGCTTGAATAGACCAAAAAAGAGACAAAACAGGTCTGAACGGGCCACCAACCCTTGTTGTTTGGACAAATGTTGATGGTTCTAGATTCTAGAAGAGCTAACTAGTTTGAAAAACAATAAAGCCAAACCCAGGAAAATCCCACTAATAGCAAGGCTACTGGGAAGGGTGGGATGTAGGCAAACTATACCACAGAAACCCCTAGCTCCAAAAAACCTCGATCTGGACATAAAAAGTGTATTAGTACCATAAAGTTTCACACAAAGAACTAAACAACATATATCAGACGGTTCACGGTTCTAATAAAAAGAAACACTAGGCTACTGGAACAGTAAATGATGAAAACGTGTAAGTGGTGAATAGTGAAAAAAAGTACAAGCATCATCATAGAAACACGAAGCCATAAAGGTAACATGCAAAGGCCATCTCAGATCAAGATGGAGCTAAACCCCTAAGATACAAGTAAGACAAAAGTACACCATCCGCTAAAAGTCCTTAACCTTATTCCTTAACCTCCACGAAGTGCTATCCTTGACCGTGTCCTCATAGAGGTGCAATTCTAGCACAGTAAATGAGTCCATCTTGACCTCCGTTTTATAAGGTTTCAATTTATATTATATTAACCACAGTAAATGTAAATCCTAAAACCATCTTCAATGAACATGTTGACCTTGAATTCTCATAATTATTCTTACCAACAATATCATGACTAACCGGCATATGCATCAAACACAGACACGACTCTGTAATAACGATTTATATAAATCATGAACCGAGAACAATACCTAACACCGGCATCACCAACAATTCCGATCGCCATTCCAGCAGACAGACCAGCCAGACCACAAGCCAAACCAGAGGAAAGATGCGCATAGCCATCAAACAGATAATATGATTTTGCCTTAGGGTTAATCCCTGTACTGATAATGACAGCAATAATCAAACCATAAATACCAAGCACACCAGCCATAACCACCGGAACAATCGACTTCATCACCAGCTCAGGCCTCATCACACCCATAGACGCCACTCCTACACCACTCTTTGCAGTTCCATATGCAGCCCCCATACCTACACAAATCAATCAATAACAAACATAATTTTTTTATTTTCCAGATCCATAATTCCAATCCAAAAACAGTCAAGTTTCTAATCAAATTTGCAATCAAAGGAATTATATTCAATAAACTAGGGTTAGGGTTTGATGACGTACAGGAGAAGACAAGGGCAGCAGCGGCGCCGAGGAAACCAAAGAAAGGGGCGGTTTCATCACCGCTGAATCCTGAAGCGGAAGACATTGTTAGCGATTGAAGTCGATCGGAGAAAGAGTTTTAGATCTGTGTGTGTGTGTGTTCTTCAACAACTGTCCTGTCCTTCTGGATCACGAGAGGACGGGGATTTTTATCAAACAAATCATCGATTGGATCTATGGAGTTATTTGTATTCAGCTTTCTTCAAACGGTTAATAATAACCGTATACTTATCATAATAAACTAACTTTAATCTCCACGAGGTGAAACGTATATTTATAAATATTTTAACAACTTTTTTTATATACAAACTAGTTTAGAATCTCGTGTATTACACGAGTTGTATATTGAAACCGATATAACTTATAAATTTGTAAAATACGTCATAACTTGTCAGACTATTTATGATCGTCTAACTTATCGGACTATTATGATCATCTCGAGATATATCAATGGAAATGTGTGTATATAACAAATTAATATTTTTCTTTAATTAGTTATATTTTGATTCCTATTATATATATATAATCTTATTTAATATAATTAGTATTTTTCTTTAATAATATATTTATAATATCATTATTATTTGATAAGATATATGTGTATTTATTAGGAGAGAGAGGCGGAAAAACTAATGTGAGAATGCATGAGGAAGTGACAAGTGTCCCTCTCAAAACCTTTATTTATTAGTATGTATAGATTTGATATTGTATTTATAACCTTTTTATTTTGTCATATGTTAAAAATTATATGGATGAGAGTAATTAATAAATCAAAATAATACATGAAAATTCATTTAATAAGTTATACACTTTTTACAATACATTAAATTACATGTCAAATGAAACCTTACGATGATTATTTACAAATTTGAAAATATTTCATTGTATGTAACATTTGACGTACTATTGGTAATTTTTCATGTTTACCAAGGATTAATAGCTTGAGTCCATCTCTACTTTTAACTTTTGATAATGCAACACACAACTACTCATGAATAAACATTGGATCTTTCAATACAAAACAACATTTGAAAGTGATTACCCTAAATTTTTATTCATGGTCATTGCAAAAATACAACAGTTATGTATTTTTTACTTTAAATTTTTTTTGTCTGAATATGTTAACCCAATTATGGTGAAAGTGGTGGGGTGGGGTGGGGTTGGAGAGAAGGGGGTCGAGCAATCGGGGGTACATTGCCCCTTGTCTTCCGAGTACCTCAATCGGGTAGGTTGTCCGAGTTTATTTACTCGGGTGTGGAAAAGAAAAGGAGTTGTTGCGGTTTTAAAAAAAGTAACTAATTCTTTCATCTATATATATACACTCTACAAACATATTTCCTCTCATCTATGTATATACACTCTCAAAATCTTCATAGTACAAAAAAATAGAAGGCCATAAAAAAAATCAACAAACGCTAGCTTTTATTACTTTTTATTTGTAGGCTTTTTATTTTTATGTTTCTAGGTTTTTAATTGTATTACGTTAATTTATATTTAATGAAACTGGATTTTTTTAATTTAAATGTTTATTTAAAAAAAAGGATGTTGAGTAAATGGGTAGGTGTTTCCAATGAAATCTAAGTAAATGAGTAGTTGTGAGGTGATAGAATTCTATTGGACAGTTTTGCTGAGTAAATGGGTTATCCACCTCTTCACCCTTATAGGAATAAAATTGTGATGATCAGTGTTGCTTCAAAATATAATATTCGCTTCTAAAACATGATTACCTTGTGATTTGATCTAAAGACATGTTACATTACCTAAACAATATTTTCATTAATATTTATTAATAGCATAACTGAAACGCCGCTATTTAAAACTAATTTATGGTTTGACAAACCTGATAATGTAAGTCTATTTGAAAAATCAGGAGATTATAAACTTTCATCAAAATCATCATCTATATGCTCTGATTGACGAATACTATTTGTACTTATATGCGAAAAATCTCATTAAACTTTTAATACTAAATCTCTCATTAAAAAAAGATACAAATAAAATTTAAATTTTAACAATATATTGTCTTTAAATTCAAAATTCAAAACCCCAAATTTTAAAAATTTAACTCCTTAATATTTCGACACAATTAAATTTAAAATTTTTAAATTAAATATGAAAAATTTAAAACTAATAAATTTCATTTGAAACTTGTAAACATGTTTTTTGAAAAGAAATCTCATCATTTAAAAAAAAAAAAAAATTTAAAATATAATACACTTTTAAAAATACATATTTGTAAATTTCTTAATTTTATTAAAAACTAAGTATTAAAATTTATAAATAAAATTAAAATTTAATTAAAAAACTATTAATTACATATTAGTAATAATTATTCTAACATATATTTCATTAAAATTAAGACATAGTATCTTCAAATTTTATATGTAAAGTTAAAAAAATCTTGTTTTTTTATAATAAAATTTTAAAAAATGATTTTTTAATAATATAATTTTAAAAACTCGCTTTTTTAAAATCTCTTAATTTTTTTAAAATATTAACTTATGATGATAATTTAAAAAAAATGTGAGCCAATTGTAATAATGATGAAAATGTTTATTTATGTAATTTTCAAAAAAGAAGAGGGCTAAATATGAAAGTATTAAATAGATGATATAAATGTAGCTTTGGAGGGGAAAAAGTTAGGAGATGGAATATGGTGATGTCAAATGGCAAAACCATTTAGTTTTTTATTAGAAGAGTGATTAATAATTTTACTTGTCACGTGTTGAAATCTAGATTTTATTTCCCGTCTTTTTCTCTAATTAATTAACTCGCTCACCTACTAAATAATAATGATTTTAAATAATTAAATGTCTAAAATTTATTCTAATGTTTTATTAAAACTTATGAAATAAAAAGAAGTTTTTTATTATATTTTATCTTAAAATATATTTTACATCTAGATTTTAGGTCAATTCCATTAACTAATTTCGCTTTTATGGGTTTTTGTTTTAAAAAGGTTTTGGATTTATTATGTTAATGGATGTTATGATTGGACTTTTTAAAATTTTATTAAGTTTTGACATTTTTTTTCTTTTATTACATATGCTATATTTATTCTCTCTTTAAACAGGTCCCTTAACAGGAGACCTGTTTCTAAACAGGTCGTGTTCGTGTTTGAAAAAAAGTGACATGATTAGTTATCGTGTCGTGTTCATGTTCAACACAACAGGTCATCGTGTCTTATCGTGTCGTGTCTGACATGTTATGCCAACCCTAACTTCGGTAGACGGTATGATTATGGCCACATACGTAGACAGTAGGTACTTTTACGATGCTACGACTACATAATAGTCGGATAGGAAACGGCTACTCTGTTAGACGGTATTTTGGCTACTTCGTTAGACTGTACGATTACAGCTACTTCGTGTGATGGTATGTTTACGACTACATTAATAGACGGTAAGATTAATGCCACTTCATGTAGACGATAAGTACTTTTACGGCTATTTCGTTAGACGATAGATGTATGGCTACTTATGTAGGCTGGTATGATTTACGGCTGCTATGTGTAGACGGTAGGTGCTTTCGATGTTACGACTGCGTATTGTAGTAGGTACGATATATTGTTGTCTATGCGACATCGATATGAGATGAGAAGCTTACCCATGTGTGTGTTAAGCTAATTTATGTGAAACACTTTTACAAGCTACGACTCAGTATGATGTATGATTGGGAGTTATGACTCTATATGTTATATATATATATATATATATATATATATATATATATATATATATATATATATATATATATATATATAGGGGAGGTTCAAATAAGAAGTAGATTTTCGCTAATAAATATAAGAAATGACCAAAACGCTTAGAAACAATATCAAATGAACTCCGATTGAGCTCATTTCAGTGGCGTTGGAACCGTCTCGTTGAACTCTAACATCTTAGATTTTAGGGTTTAGCTTTTAAGGTTTAGATTTTACGTTTGAATTTTATGGTTTTAGCCTTATGGTTTAGCCTTAGGGTTTAGCTTTTAAGGTTTAGATTTTATGTTTTAGGTTTTTTTTGGTGGGTGGGGGTGGGGTGAGGGTTAGGCTTTTTTTGGTGGGTGGGGGTGGGGTGAGGGTTAGGTTTTTAGGGGGTGGGGTGGTGGGGTTAGGCTTTTTGGGGTGGGGTTGGAGGGGGGTTAGGTTTTTCGAGGTGCGTGTGGAGGTGGGTTTAGGTTTTTGGGTCCGGATTAGAGTTCGATGAGACGGTTCCAACGCCGCTGGAATGAGTTCAATCGGAGTTCGTTTGACCCACTTCTTAGCGTTTATTAGCGAAAAATCACTTCTTCTCGGCTCTTCAGTGAGGGTCTCTGGATGGATAATCCTAAAAGAATTAAAAAGGAAACTTTCGTTTTCTTCAGAAGAAGATTCGAAGAGCAATGGGCCTTTCGGCCCTCTCTCAACTGTTCTAATATTACGAGACTGTCCAGTTCGGAAGCGGGGATTCTGGAAAGGCAATTTTCTATGGAGGAAATCAAGGAGGCGGTGTTCGATTATGGGAGTGACAAAGCCCCGGGCCCGGACGGTTTTAACTTCCGATTCTTTAAAAGGTATTGGGATTTATTCGCCTCTGATTTTTTCAATATTTTACAAAGTTTTCACAGGAACGGAGAGATCAGTAGCGGTAGTGGTTCCTCCTTTATTGCTCTTATTCCCAAATGTGCGGACCCGACCACGCTGAATGAGTATAGACCGATAAACCTTATTGGAGTTATTAGCAAAACCATTTCTAAGGTTTTGGCTAACAGGCTGAGTCGCGTCATTGGATCGGTGATTTCAGATTCTCAATCGGCGTTTATCAAGAATCGCTTCATTCTGGATGGCCCGCTCATGTTAAATGAGATCTTGGCCTGGTTGAAGAATCGCAAGCGTAGTGCTTTCCTGTTTAAAATTGACTTTGAAAAAGCTTACGACAACGTGAACTGGAATTTCGTGATGTCCATATTGTTGCAAATGGGCTTTCCGTCGAAGTGGCGGTCTTGGATTTGGGGTGTGCTTAAATCGGCTAGGTCTTCGGTCTTGGTGAATGGTTCTCCTACCTTTGAGTTCCAATGTCATAAAGGTTTGCGTCAAGGGGATCCATTGTCTCCGTTTGTTTTTCTATTAGTTATGGAGGCTTTTTCTTATATGCTTCACAAAGCCGGTGAGGTGGGGGTGCTTCATAGGATCCGCACGCCTCATGGGGGACCAATCTTGTCTCATATTTTATATGTCGACGATGCAATTATCATGGGCGAGTGGTCTCGAAATAACATTGCAAATGTCATAAGACCCTTGAGATGCTTTCACTTGCTCCGGCCTCAAATTTAATTTCCATAAATCCTATTTGTTCGGGTGTGGTGTGGATGATGGAGAAGTTTCCGAGGTTACTATGGAGATGGGTTGCAAAAAGGGATCCGTCCCTTTCAAGTACCTTGGCATTATGGTTGGGGCTAATATGAACAAAATTTGCAATTGGAGGCCAATTATGGAGATATTTGAAGCTCGTCTCGCGCAGCGGAAGGCTTCGGCTCTCTCTATCGGGGGGAGGGTTACTCTTATCCGGTCGGTGCTCGAGAGCCTGCCGGCTTATTACTTCTCTCTATACAAAGCCCCTTGCAAAGTCATTGACCGGTTGGAGTCATTGATGAAAAGGTTTTTATGGGGCGGCTCCCCGGGAACGAAGAAAATCCATTGGGTGGCGTGGGATAAGGTGGCTTTACCTAAAAACAAGGGGGGATTGGGAATTAATAGACTGGGAATTAGCAATATGGCTCTGCTTACTAAGTGGGCATGGAGATACAAAAAGGAGAAAGGCGCTTTATGGAGAAGAGTAATTGAAGCTATTCATGGCAGTGCGTTAGGTTGGGCCTCTGTTCCTTTTTCAAAATCGATTTCGAGTGCTTGGAAAAGGATCGGCATCGCGCTTGCCAAATTGAAAATTGATGGTGTCACTGTGAATGATCTGTTCAAAGGTGTTAATGGTTCGGGGGAGGAGATTAAGTTTTGGGTTGACTGCTGGGTGGGATCTGTTCCGCTTCGTGTAGTCTGCCCCAATCTTTTTGTTTTAGAGAAGCGAAAAATTTGCAAGGTTAAGGATAGAATCCGTTGGAAGGATCATTTGGTGGAATGGTCTTGGGATTGGATTCGTGAACCTTCGTCCCCGGACGAACGTGAAGAATGGGAGAAGCTGTTCTCTCTAATCAGCTCGGCTAGAGGAAATGACGGTGAAGACAAGTGGGTTTGGAGAGGGGAAGTCAACGGGGTTTTTTCAGTTTATTCGGTAAAACATATGCTTTACAAAGGTGTGGACGTTAGCAACTGATACGTCTTGGATTGGTGTCATTGGATCCCAAGCAAGTGCAATATATTCTTATGGAGAGCCGAGCAAAATAGAGTCCCTACGTTTGAAGCTCTATCCAGACGCAACGTGCAGGTTTCTTCACTGATGTGTTCCCTCTGTGGAGACGGGGATGATTCTATCGTCCATATCCTTACAGGTTGTTGGTACGCGGCGGTTGTATGGCAAGGTATTAGCGCCTGGTGCAAAGTGCCTCAGGTATATGGGTTTGGGGTCAGAGACATTCTGGAAGTCCATCAGCATTCTGGGCTGTCCAAACGGGGTAAAGAGGCATTCCAAGGGATTGTGAGCATATCTTGCTGGAGGATCTGGAAGGCTAGGAACGAAAAATTATACTCCAAGAAGGCGATCAAGGCTGACGAAATTCTAGAAGACGTTAAAATTTTGAGTTACCTTTGGTATTGTAATAGATCGAGGCATAAGTCTACCTTGTGGTTGGACTGGTGTAAGTTTTCTCTAATGTAGTAGTTTTTTTGTTGTGGGGCTCTCCTGTTTGGTGTGTCGTGTTTATAATATTTACCGTTCAAAAAAAAATGTTTTTATGGTTTCCATGTTTTATGATCTTAATGATTAATTTAATATATTTTTCTTAATTTGATTAAACTTTTTAGTGGCATGAACTTTCATGTGTTTTATTTCTTTTTATTTTACATTTTAAATACATTACTATTATATTTAATTTTAAATAAGTAATTTTTGTATGATTCGTTAATATTTTGGCTCTATGTTGTAACTTTAAGGCTTACATTGGTCTAGATTCACATGAATATGTTTATTTTGTTTTGATTTGTGTACTATGTAACAAATAATTATTACTGTGATTTTTAGATAATCTATTTCTGTGAATTTTTGTTGTTGAAGTGCACTATATTGAGAGATTCCTATTATGTTTGATCTTATTTTTAAAATTAACTTTTTGTTGTAACAACCTTTAATTGTTATGTTTTGATATAGTTTGCTTAAGTTGTTATTCAAGGATCATCTCTGCACTTGTATTTGTATTTTTGAAAGTGTGAAACAAATTGAATAAGTACTAATGCTATTTGGATTTTATGCAAGCTCTGTTTGTGACACCAATATAATTGTTCTTTACACCAATGTAATGATCTGTATCACACCAATGTAAAGATCATGACACTAATGTAACTAGGGTATTACACCAATGTAACGATCTGTAGTTTGCATTTATGTAATTCATGTGCGTTACACTAATGTAACCGATAGTTACACCAATGTAGTTACGGCCGTCTGAAAAAAAAATGGCGAAAGTATAATGGAATTAAAGAGAAAAATGTGATAAGTTTAATGACGTAATTTTTATAAAAAAAATAACATAAAATAAAAAAGTTATCAAGCTTTTTAAAAAAGCGAGAATCTTTTTATTAAAAGAAGTGGAAAATTAATTCGATTTAAAAGGTGACACATGTCACATTCTGAATGAATCTGACTTTTGTGTGGTGTGTTAAAAGACTATTATGCTCTTTTTCATATAAAAAAAGAGGTTGACACATGACATTATCTTGTTCAATCTGAGTATTATCCACCATTAGATGTAAGTTATTGAGTTTTTACATGGAGTAAGGGTTTTGAATGGAACCATACCCTATATATATATATATATACTAGGTTAAAAACCCCGTGTATTACACGGGTTAAATAAAATACAATATTATATACTTAATAATAAATATTTAAATATTACATATTTATGGTATATTACATAGTTTTTTAAGATAAATTTTACAAAAGTCATATAGTTACTTTTTAAAAATGTTTTATAAAAAAAATAAAAAAATGTTCAATTTCTAAAAATGTTTTATTGACAAACCTATATTTATTTAAATAAAAAACTTTTTATAAAAATCATATAAATCATTATTACTTAATAGGAGAGAGATGAAAAATAAAAAATATTAAAAAATAATTAAAGAAAGTTTGTGCAATTAATAGAAGAGAGAGACGGGAAAATTTGTCTCACAAAACCTTTATTTATTATATACTAGTTTAGATCCCGTATCTACACATAGGGTAAAAAACATCAATATATAAAATTTTTAAATATTTATATATATATATTTTACATGTGTAAAAAAATATTACATATACTAAGTATAGAAACAAACTTAAAATATGTAAAATTTAACATATAATTGGGTTTCAAAAATATAATTTAACTTTCATTACTATTTGATTGAAATAAAAGTTATATAGTTAAATATCAAAGTTTTTTATAATAAAAGGATAATTAAAAATAAATATTTTTATTAGTATAATTAGTATTTTATTTAAAAATATATTATTATTAAAAGATGGAAGTGCATTAAATAAGAAGGAGAAGCGGGAAAAAAATGGTGAGAATGAATATGGAGGCGACACGTGGCACTAAAAAACCTTTATTTATTATATAGTATAGACTAGGTTAACACCCATGTATTACATGGATTGAATAAAGACAACTTGTTGTATACCATCAGTTTTTATAAAAATGTTCTATGAATAAACATATTTTCTTTAAATATATGTTTTATAAAAACAGTTATTAAAATCATTATTATTTAATAGGAGAGAGAGGTGGTAAACAAAAAATTATAAAAAAAAAACTTGAATAATTAATAGGAGAGAGTGGCGAAAAAAAATGTTGAGGGTGAACATAAGAGTGACAAATGTTTCACCAAAACTTTTATTTATTATATAGTATAGATTTATAATATCACTAGTATTTAATAAGATAGAAGTGCATTTATTAGGAGAGAGAGGCGAGAAAACTAATGTAAGGAGACATGAGGAAGTGACAAATGTCACTCTCAAAACCTTTATTTATTAGTATGTATATATATATATATATAGGGGAGGGATCAAGAGAAAACCACAAAGTTAGGCGAAAACCAAGAAAACCACATCATTTTAGGCAATTTTTTGATTTACGTATACGTATCCAAAATCAATTTTTTTGATTTACGTATACGTAACCGTAATTTTTTTGTTTTATGTTTACGTATACGTAACACTATGTGTAAAAATGTTTTTTGGTAAAAATGTTTAATATTACATTGATACTCTTATAAATAAATAAAAATAAAACAAAACAAAAAATAAAAATTATTATATGATCGAGTAAAATTGGTTTTTTTAGTGGTTTTCGCCTAACTTGTGGTTTTCTCTAGAACCCTCTCATATATATATATATATATATATATATATATATGCTATGACTCAATATAATGATATGCTATATGAATGATTTAAATGCCTGATTTCTTAAACTAAAATTCAACAGCGTTAGCTGTCTATTTTAATATGTACTTCGGGTTAATGATAGAGGATGAAGTAATGCTTAAGGATGAACTGGACTACGTGACCCAAGACTGACATCCCAACCCTTTGTTTACTTGCATACTATGATTAAATGATGTTTTATGGATTATACGTATTGAACAATGTTTCCGCTGCAAATGATATGAATTTCAGTTATTGAACTATGTTGTGAATAAGTAAATCGAAGGGGTGAGGTCACCCGGGTAACGGGGCCTTACAAAATCTAATGCATTTGCAATTATAACAGTTCAAAATGTAGGATAATATCTGTAAATTATATATAAACTGTAACACATCAGACTTTTTTTAATACAAACACTTTAACTTAAGCCGTTACGTCGCCTTGATCTATCTCTATAGATAGTTATTCGTAGAATATATGCGGCTTGACCAAGGTTCATAAAAAAACCTCTTTGCAAGCCAATATTTAACTTCAACCGAAAACAATTGTAGGAAGTTTGGATGCTACATCTTTGGAGTGTAGATTGGACGATTTATAGTAATGTATGAAGTAATTAGATACTTCTCTATATAATTACACAAAGCATCAACCGATTCAGCAGTACTAGCCAACCAATCCAAGATGCAAGAATAAATATATTGTAAACAAGAAAAATCCTTGTTTTCACCAATATACATATATATATATATATATATATATATATATATATATATATATATATATATATATATATGCAAGTAAGCTTATAGATTAAGAAACATTAAATATTAGCAAAAAAACAAAACAATCACTAGCTTAGCGTAGTGACAAAGGTGTATATACCAAGACTTGTGACAAAAAAATAGTGGAGGTCCAAGTTGAGTCAGGGGGTTTTTTCACCTATGTTGGGTTTCCTCCTGAGTAGAGGTGCACAAAAAAAACGTTTTGGATTTCCAAACCGGTTCAAAACCAAAACCCGAAGTGGCCGGTTTAGACCAAACTGGTTTCAAAACGATTCAAACCGCCGGTTTGAAACCTATACATTTAAACCGGTTTAACCCGAACCGAACCGCTTAAAAACTGGTTTCAAACCGGTCAAACCCAGTCAACGGCCCATCTCAAACCGGTCCGGTTTAAACTCAAACTGTTTTGACTTTTCGTTGACCAAACCGATTAGGTTCAGTTTTGAACCGGTTCGGGTTAAAAAACCGTTTTGTGCACCTCTACTCCTGAGTGTGGTGGAGTTGATCGAGTGGGCTAATGACGGCCTGTCAGTGATCCAAATTGTTGTTCAAAAAAAAAATATTAGCAAAAAAAAAACTCTAACTCTTAAAAGATTTTTTTGGCCAAACTATATCTTCTTCGTTAGCATTGTACTTGCTAACCCTTAAATATTAGCAAGTAAGCGTTGCACGCTCATAAGCGGTTGCCCTGACAAACTCAATCGTTTTTATGCGTACAACATCGTTATCGGTTTCGTGGTTTTTTCATATCTGGTACCGGTCTTCGTTTTTATGGTTTTTTAAGAGTTGAAGCGAATACGATCAAATTCAAACCCCTATATGTAATGGAGAGAAAAGCACTTCCCGTGAAACATGGGGTTAAAATACTACTTAACAACAAAACACTTTTAAAAAAAAGTTAACTACAAAATTAAGGGTGATAGGAACAATGATAAATAAATAAACAAAAATCGTACAATATATGTATCAAATTATATTGTTTTTAAATAGGTTGCTAAATGCTAACCCAATGATTGATCTATTGCCCTTGTTGTCATTATCTTCCATCTCCACCGTTGGATCAACGGAGAACAGTATATAACAAGACGTTTGGAGCAGTCAAAACTCGAATACTCACAGAGTGAGAATTGAAATTGAACAAGGAAGAAATGGCGATTAACCTGAGCAGTGGATTCAAAATGCCCATAATCGGATTGGGTGTGTGGCGGATGGAGGGTAAAGATATCAAAGATCTTCTCATCAACGCCATCAAAATCGGTTATCGTCATTTCGATTGTGCTGGTATAATCCCCCCCTCTCTCTCATTTCGATTGTCTGTATTGATAATTAGCGATCTGATTGTTAAGTATGTTGATGATTAGTAATGGGTCCATGTTAAAATTGGATGTCAGGAGTATTGATTTTGGATATTATAACCTCTAAAAGAAGTTGATTTTAGCATCTATGATCATTGATATTTTGATCTTCATGTTTTATCTATAGGCAGGATTTGCTATGGTCGAGGATAGGACGTTGTGGAGACTAAGGATTAGGGTTAAGGACTTTTAGGGAGGGTTAGTTTTGTGTTAAGTGTATATTTAGCAATGTTTTCAGAAACGGACCGGACAACGAGCCGGACGTCTTAGAGGTTCACTGGTCGGACCGGTCAGACCGGATTCAAGAACCGGATGACGCAATAAATAATATAAATATTCATAAAAATATATAGAAAAATATAAAAATTCCAAATACTACATATACAACCATTTAAACAATTTTGAGTCAAGGACGAGGGTTGTTGGTCTGTAGGAATTTTAATTCTTTTGAATCTTTAATTTTAATTTTGATTAGGGTTTTGGAGCACCTTAGGCAGCGTATAAGTTAAAAAAGGAAAGAGCCAAATTGAGTTAAAATTGTAAATAGAAGTAAGTAGGAGGACTATAGGATAAAAAAGATAAAAAAATAGTAAAATTTAAAAAAAAAAAAAAAATTGAGCTACCCGGTTCGACCACTGGTTCGCGGTTCGACCGCTGAATCGCTTGAACCGCCTGGTTCAACCAGCAAACGGTCTTAGAGCATGTAACCGGACCGGTGGAGGTCACGGTTCCCGGTCCGTCCGGTCCGGTTTTAAAAACATTGATATTTAGGATATATTGGGGGGTTTTGCTCCATCTTGATCTGTGGTGGTCTTTGCATTTTACCTTTTCGGCTTCGTGATTCTTTGATGCTGCCTTTACTTTTTTTTTTTTCGCTCCACCACTTGATCGTTTTCATCATTTCTCGTCTTTTTTAGTCTAATGTTTCTTTTATTTGATATGTATGTTATATATTGTTTAGTTTCATTGTGTGGAACTTTATGGTACTAACATATTTTTCAGGCTAGCTAGAGGATTTTTTTATTTTTTTATTTATTATTTTATTTTTTTAGCTGGTGGTCTCTATTGAGGATAGAGGTATGATTTGCTTACATCTCATTCTCCCCATACCCTACCAATAGCCTTGCTATTGGCAGGATTCTACTGGGGGTTGTTGTATGTTTGATCTATGGGTAGATGGTCAGTTTTTATGATATGATTGATAAAGGTTTGGTCCTGCAAGAGTTTTGAGGACTTTCATTTGTCTTTGTTCTCGAAATTGATTTTAATTTGGAATCATGTGACTTTAAATTGTAACAAAATCAATCATACTTTCTGTGTTACTTTTCATTAATATGATGACCATATATCTAGTATGGAACCTTTCAGTGGTAAGCACCTGACTTTCCTTTATAACTCTATTAGAGGTCTCAGGTTCAAGCCACCTACCCAACGCAAGATGTGATATTGTGATTTGCCTTATCTAGTTGGTTAGCAGGGCATTGACGGTCTAGTGAATTATCTCATGGTTATCAATGTATGTGCATACATATATATGCTACATGGTAATATAGTAATAGTATATCCCTTAAGTTATTACTTCTAGGAATTAAGTTTTTACACTTATTATAGAGATACTTAAATTATTATGTTCTAATCGCCCCTGGTGGTATTTTTCTTCTTTATTCCTTTCAAGAATGCCAATAATTTAACTAAATTATTCAAATACAATACAAAGCACGTTATTTTTCATGCAATTATAGTTTTTAAATTGGATTTATTTAGCTATTGATTCTTGCAGCTGATTACCAAAATGAAGGGGAAGTTGGGGAGGCACTAGCTGAAGCTTTTAAGACAGGTTTGGTGAAGAGAGAGGATCTTTTCATTACTACAAAGGTTTGTGGTTTGTTCTATTCTATTACAGGGGCAATTTTAACTCATTTATTTGAAAATGGGGTTAAAAGGGTAATGTTTTATTGATAACGGATAGGTGGCAATTCTAACCCATTTATATCAAAACGGGCTGAATCCCGGCTGCGATATATTGTTATAGGAAACAAGTTAGAGTGGTCAATGGTGTTACTAGTGTATTCAAGTGCTTACAATCTCTTAACTTGTTTTATTTGAAAAATATATAATGTTATCTAATAAAAACATATTCAATTCATTACTTGCAAAGCAAAAAAATGCACAAAATGTTTTTGGTGGGTCAACCCAACCTGGCCAATCTGATATGACCCATTACCCGACCCGTCTGCCATTTTGCCACCTGTAAGTAGCTACAAAGAAAACAGGTTGAACGGGTTTAAAGTCACTCTCAACTGTTAAAATTGGTATTTAAAAAAAATTGGTTTATTTTTCAATCATAATTGTTGATTATGCCTAACTCTTTTTCTTGAATTCAGCTATGGAACTCAGATCATGGACATGTTGTGGAAGCTTGCAAAGCTAGCTTGAAAAAGCTCCAACTAGACTATCTGGATCTCTTCCTTGTTCACTTTCCCATAGCAACAAAGCACACTGGTAACCGTGATTTTCTTTAATAAGTTATAATATTATATGGTTTATAAATTTAATAAAGTTTAGAAAATAACATGTTTCTGTTTGATTCTTCGCTTATTATAGGAATTGGTACAACTGCAAGTGCATTGGATGAAGATGGTGTTTTGGATATTGACACCACCATTTCGTTGGAGACCACATGGCACGCTATGGAAGAAACCGTCTCCATGGGCTTGGTTCGCAGCATTGGAATCAGGTTAATGCATTATTTTACAATACGTAACAGTTTGACTTTTGAAGTCAAACCTTTTACTTAAAACTGTTATGGGTAGTTTCATTCAGTTTTAATGGATGTTGAGTTTCACTTTTTCATAGTGATTTTTACTTTTAGATCAAACCTTGTACATTTTGATTTAGAAGGTCAAATCTTTGACTTTGATGAGGACTAATTTTTGGTCAAAATTATGCAGCAACTATGACATTTACTTGACCAGAGATTGCTTAGCTTACTCGAAAATAAAGCCAGCCGTAAACCAGATTGAAACACATCCTTATTTCCAGCGCGAGTCTCTTGTCAAGTTCTGTCAGAAGCATGGAATTGCGGTTACAGCTCACACTCCCCTTGGTGGCTCGTTGGCTAATACAGAGTGGTTCGGTTCGGTTTCTTGCTTAGATGACCCAGATCTCAAAGTAAGTTTGACTTTTCATATTAACTTTCAACATTAGAAAAGGAGTAAAGTACACGGATGGTCCCTGTGGTTACCAAAATTTTGGATTTGTTCCCTAGCTTTTCAAAAGTACATGGATGGTCCATGTGGTTTGCACTTTGTAGCATTTAGTCCCCAGCCAACAAATCTAAATGTTTTAGAAGGTCCAAGTCAGAGACTAAATGCGTTACAAAGTGCAAACCACAGGGACCATACATGTACTTTTGGCAAAGCTTGGGGACTAAATGCGTTACAAAGTGCAAACCCCATGGACTATCCGTGTACTTTTGGAAAGCTAGGGATCAAATCCAAAATTTTGATAAACCACAGGGACCATCCGTGTACTTTAATCTTAAAAAAGTGATCTTATTTAGTTACCAGTTTGAATAGATTAAGATGTTATTATGTTAATCCTTGAAGTCAAAGAAATCTTTAAAAGTCAAGATGGGAGTTGACTAGTTTTAGTGTTGAATGTGATCAGGGCTTGGCTGAGAAGTACAAGAAAACCATGGCGCAAGTGGTTCTTCGATGGGGCATACAACGAAACACCATAATCATCCCTAAATCATCAAAACAAGAGCGAGTTGAAGAGAATTACAAAGTGTTTGACTTTGAGTTGACTAATGAAGATATGGAGTTCATCAAGAGCAAGGACAGGAAATACCGAACCAATAACCCGGCTAAGTTTTGGGGGGTCGATCTTTATGCTTAAACCATTATCCTGTTTGACCTTTTGGGTTGACCAACTGCAAGCTTTTTTTTTATTTGAGTATCTAAACTCTTCCAAAATTTATTGGAACTTTTCTTTCTGCGTGATCAAACTTAAGTGGTGATGACTTTCCTGAAAACCGTGTATGCATGTAACAAATGTCTCATGTACAAATCAACACGCCCTGCGTAACAAGCAAAACAAATCTTTATATATTTGCATAGGCGGTGTGATTGTGTTGATGCTAACCATCCCCTACCAAAACCGCATAGAAGGGGTGGTGTTCCCACTTGGCAAAAATGCCACCTCACCTGTCCCTTCCCTAAACCGCTCGACACCCCCCCCTTATAAACATGTTTTACCATATAAATATATTGGTTTACCGTACCATTATAATGGTAAAACATAATAGTTAATATGGTAAAACAATATAATTTTGCGGTGTATTATATTTTTCTAAAAAAACGCCACTCTTCTTATAAAAAATAATATATTCAAATTAAAGATAAAAAATGCTCGATTTTATAGAGTTACACCATTGGTGTAGTTTAAAAAAATGACAATACAAAAATGCTATACACGTCAAAAAGGTGATGTAATTTATAAAAGTCAACAATTGTGAGTTTTCAAAAAAAATATCTCTCAAGCCTATATTTTTCCTTTGCTCGGTACTCGACTATTGATTTCTTTAAAACTAAAACCCATTCTACTTTTTCTCACTAAAGTCTCTCAACAATTTTTTGCACATAAAAAACCAACATACTTTCTTGTTTTTTCTCACAAAAATCATTCGACAACTATTTACCCTAGCAAATGAATCGGCAGAAGCAAGACAAAGGAAATCAAACATAAACTCATTCTATAAAGAGATGATTTGTATTGTAATCAAATTAAATCTATTTTGTAAAAAAATTATAAAATCTATGAAAACACAAACAATTAAATCGTTTTGCAACCGAATCGTTTGCTTTGCTCTTGCTTATGTCAGTCGATTTCCATTGCATTGCTTCTGCCGATTCATTTGCTAAGGTAACTAGTTGTCGAGAGACTTTTGTGAGATAAACAAGAACGTATATTAGTTTTTTATGTGCAAAAAATTGTTAAGGAACTTTTGTGAGGAAAAATAAAAATAATGTATGTTGGTTTTTATGTAAAAAGAGTTCCTCGCGAATATTGTATTGAGGGTTTTGCTAGTTCCCCGCTAGCTTTTCTATGAGAATATCTCATTATTGTCGTTCAAAAAAAATGTAAAAAGAGTTATTGAGAAACTTTTATGAGAAATAACAAAAACTATCGTTTTACTTATTTGAAACAATCGAATGCTATACCATGGATGTGCACCTCACGTCACAAGATATTTGAAGACCAAACAAGTTACTTTTATTTATTATAAAAATAAAATCAATTTAATGTTGTATGTTGCGTTATGTTGTATCATGAGATCTTGATTCAATTTTTTAATTGGCTCTTGTCGGGGGATTGTGCTTACAGTATTATATATTTTAAGATTTATTTTATTCTTTGTATAATAATTGCATGTTTTTTTACTTCTAAATAAAATTAGATAGGTGAGAGAATAATAGAAGAAAAATATTCCATTTTAATATACTTGAGACCAATAATATCTAATTTTACTAATATAACTCACCTTTTGAGTTAAGTTTACAAGCGTAAGTCATGTGGATGACACATTGGCTAATTATATGTTAAATACTAATTGGTATTAATGTTAGAGGCTAAAGACACAACCAGATCACGAATGTTTAGGCTAAATTTGTAACATTTTAACCTAGATTTTAAACATGCAATTTGATCAAACTACATGATATTAATTAGTATCTAAAATAGTGTTAATTTGAAAATGACTTTTTTTAGCAGCAAAGGCTCGGACACCAGAGATCACCCTGACAAACGGATCTTCTTTCCACCCGAAGAATATAAGTGTGGTGACCCGACCCCACACAACATAGAACAAAGTCCACAACTAAAAAAACCCTCTGAATTAACCTGAAACATTTTGTCTAGACTCTCTTACTTTTATTTAAAAAGTTATAAAACTAAAAAAAAAGTCACGTGGTAATTTTGAAAATTATTTAAGAAAAAAAGTTGAGATGATTTATAAAAAAGAGATTTAATTGCTCCATGATATGCGGTGATGGAGGGAGAAATTGTTTTCGGATTAATCTATTATTAGTCAAACATCGGTCGGAATGAAATTGAAATTCACCCCAAATTCACACCAAAACCCTATTAAATTCACGCGTATTCAGTACATGAGCGGTCATGAAATCCGTGTACATACATAGTCATCGTCATGGATATATACAACAATTATTACTTTTAGTGAGAGAAATTGCTCCTTTCTAGAGAGAGAAACCATTCGGTCACCGTTTCGCCGGACCACCTCTCCTATTCGCCGGTAAACCGTCGTACACTCGATCTATTTGTTATTTTTTGTGGATTAGGGTTTGAAATTGGGCGGTGATGTTCAGAATTTACTCATTTATTTCAGTTGTATTATTTGTTTTAGTCGTGTTTGTATTTTGTTTCTCCATTTCTGCGTAATTGAGCTGAAATTGAATAGAAATGGATGGTGATATGATCCAAAGAATAGAATCTTCGTTTGGAACTTCATCATCATCAGTTCCTAAACAAAAACCTAGTATCCCTCAATTGAACACCTCTCAGTTTCGTGCTCAAAATTATAATATTGATAATAGCAGTAAAAGAGCTGGAATTCCCCCGTCTCATCCTCCGGTCTCCCCTTACTCACAGATTCCGGTAACCGGGAATAATAATAATAATCATAAAATGAGTAGTTCACAGAGTTTCAATCATAATCCATCACATTCTCGATCGTTATCGCAGCCTTCGTTTTTCCCTCTTGATTCCCTTCCTCCTTTGAGCCCCTCACCGTATCGCGATTCGCCTTCATTGCAGACCGCTGGTGAGGTATCGATCGGAGATTCGAGCTCATTACCGCCTTTTGGAAAGGGGCATTTGTCTGATCTTCCACCGCGTAAAGCCCACAGACGATCAAACAGTGATATCCCCTTTGCGTTTTCAACTCCATTGATGAGAAAGCCTAACAATCAAGGTTCAAAGCCGATTCAGTTGGTTAAACGGGAATCGAGTTGTAGTGAAGGAATGGGAGAGAGGAAATCCGAAGGTGAAGTAGTAGACGATTTGTTTTCGGCTTATATGAATTTAGACAATCTAGATGCATTGAACACTTCTGGAACTGATGACAAACAAGGAACTGAGAATCGGGAAGATTTAGATAGCAGGGCTAGTGGTACAAAGACGAACGGGGGTGATAGCAGTGATAATGAAGCTACAAGTAGCTCGATTACTGATAAACGAGAAGGGATTAAACGGAGTGCGGGTGGAGACATTGCTCCTACAACAAGGCATTATAGAAGTGTGTCTATGGATAGTTTTATGGAGAGGATGAACTTTGGTGATGAATCGCCTAAGCTTCCTCCTTCGCCTGGTGGGCCGATTGGTCAACTATCCCCAAATAATTGCATTGACTCGCATTCAAACACATTCAGCTTAGAGTTTGGGAATGGTGAGTTCACCGGGGCCGAGCTCAAGAAAATCATGGGTAATGAGAAACTTGCTGAGATAGCTTTAACCGATCCAAAACGGGCTAAGAGGTATGTAACACCTGAGTTGTCTTTATTGCATTTTCAATTAGAAAGTTAAAAGATCCTACTCATGGTACTTAAAAATATGATCTTTGTGGTTGCCTTAGGATCTTGGCCAATCGACAATCTGCTGCTCGGTCAAAAGAACGAAAAATGCGTTACATTACAGAATTGGAACACAAGGTTCAAACTTTACAGACTGAAGCAACTACATTGTCTGCACAACTTACCTTATTGCAGGTGGGTTCTTTTTATCCAAATTTTGGAGTTGGTACTTTCATTTTTGTGTTGTCTTTTATTTCATTAATTTTCTTGCCATACAGAGGGATTCGGCTGGGCTCACGAGTCAAAACAATGAGCTAAAGTTTCGTCTGCAAGCTATGGAACAGCAGGCCCAGCTACGAGATGGTATGATTATTTTGTCCATAGTGATGCTCCTAGGGTTTTAATGAGTGTGATGATTTGATTATATGAATATCCTTTTTAACACATGTAATGCACTCTATTTTCTCTTAAATAAATGCAACAATTTCTTTTTGAGATGTTGCGATTAGAAACAGGAGACTTGTACCAAAATAGTGGTTGTTAGAAGAGGTTAAAAGGTATATACTTAGCAGAGTCGGACGAGTAGGACAGGGTCAGAACCCGTATTTTTCTTATATACAAGTAGATACGGGTCGAGTTTTGTTACAATTTTGTCCTAATTGATATGAGATATATGTGTTAAATGATTACAGAAGAGTATATTATTACAACTTATAATTCTATTCTTCAAAGAAACCTATTTAGGACTTGTATGCTTTAAAATTGTACTTTGGTCTACGATAGACCCATTGAACTTGGTCCCCTTTTTAACTAACCTTTTCTAATAGCATCAAAGATGACCTGAATCGACTCATTTCAAGTAAATATGAGCTGAAAGATTTTTGTGTTTTGGTTTTATGATCATGCAGCTTTAAACGAAGCTTTGACAGCCGAGGTTCAGCGTTTGAAAATCACAACTGCAGAGCTAAATGGAGATGCTGCTAAGTTTTCCCAACTCTCAATCAGCCCTCAAATGTTCCAGTTACACCAACAGCAGCAGGTTCATCACCAAAACCTGCATCAACAGCAGCAAAATGTCGGTGCAGTAGCCAAGCCCAGCTCTAATCAATAGGGGAGCCCGAGAACCTCAAGATGCTGAGTTTGTGCATACCATTGCCAGAACGCAGTCTTAATATACATCGCAGGAGCATTCGTTGATTAGTTTTTTGTCTTTCGGAATGGGTTTTTAAAGGAACTTGTAATATATTATATAAAGCATATTAGCCATTTATTATATATATATATATACACACACACAGTCCTTGTTTTAAAGCCTTTCTTTTTGTTGATCTCTGAAGTTGATGGGAAACTTGATATTGTTTTTTGTTGTAATTTGTGAATTTCACCTATTTATTACTCCTTGTGTAGTGAGTGTTTCATGGATGATTGATGATGGCTGGCTAAACTATGTTTGCATTAGGTCAATGGCATGAAGTTTTGATCTTAGCTGGAGTTTTAACACCATGTAGCCGAGATATAAATAATTTTGTGAGGCTAAATACAAAAGAGTAAGTTAACATCAAATGCATTTAATTCCGATATGTTTAATCTGAATAATGTTGCAAGTATGTTTGATTTAAATACGATTTTAATCTGAATAATGTTGGAAGTACAAATTAATCTTAAAATAGACCGGTCATTTCTTTCTATCTTGCTTGGTTACCGTTTTGTTTTTAAAGAGATCGATTTCTGTCCTTTTTCTGGTATTGCTCAAATAGGTCTATGCTGTCTTGTTCAAGCATTGGCAATTAGTGGTGCACAAATCGGTTTTTTAACCCAAACCGGTTCAACCCGACCTGAACCGGTTTGGTCAACGAAACCGGTTCGGGTTAAACCGGTTTTAGTAATGGGAAATGTCAAACCGGTCAGGGTTGGTTTTAAACCGGTTTGCCCTTTAAACCGGTTTAAACACCGGTTTAAACCGGTTTTTATTAAAAAAAAAATTCAAATAAATTTTAAACTTAATACTTAAAGTTCAACGTTTATTAATATTTGGAAAGTTCGGAAATTAAAAAACATGACAAGATAAATTTATAAAATTGTAAAACATTACAAAAATATAACAAATATAAAACATTAAGTTCAACGTTTTATTTTTTGGAATATTGATTGATTATTCTTGTGTGTTGTCTTTGGAACTAGAGTTTCGTAGCCTTGCATCTTCGGCTAGTTCTTCATCGGTGACTGGTTCGGATATTCCAAGATCAACCTCGTTGTTGTGTATGGTTTCTTCAGCTTGAATTTCATATTCGAGAGAAGTTTGGTCTTGTATCCTATCCATCGCATTCAAATGGTCCTTCAAGCAAATGCACATTTCCATCGCTACGGGTGTGAGTCTAGTCCTTCGTATCGATAATACCCTGCCACTAAAAGAAAACGCAGATTCCGAAGCTACCGTGGAAGCTTGGACGGTTAGTACATCACGGGCCATGGCGGAAAGAATCGGAAACGAAGCTTCTTTTTTTTTCCACCATGCCAAAATATCAAAATCCTCAAAAACGGTAGGAGGCATAAACGCTAAAAAGTTTGTGCCAATATACCTTCCGAGTTCGCTACTCGGGGTGGTACCTCGAGCCCGTTTACTAAATTCATTTAACATTTCGTTATATAAATTCAAATTAACATCTCTCGAGCTACCACTTGATGATGTACCCATTGTTTCATGTGGAGTCGGAGTTGTACCATATTTATGTAAATAAACATCAAATAAATCTTGTAAACATTGTTAAAATGTGTTTTTGTAACTTGTGCAAAATGGATGTCTTCGCTATCCAAATTGAAAGCGTAAGTAATTCTATCAATCAAAGTTTCAACCCCATAAACATTTATGATAGGGTTTAACGCGGCGGCGCAAGTTATAACGGGAGACATTTCTTTAAAATATTTCACTAATTTTTCTTTCATCGGTTCAATCATTTTTGTAAAAAGAGTGCTTTTATTTTCAAGTTCATACAACTTGTTAGCCATTAAATATATTTGTTTTAGTGTTAATGGACTTGTGGGATAATAAACACCGGATAAAAAAGTGGTGGCGGTTTTGAAAACTTCAAGCAATTCGGTTACGTCTTTTAAAATGTCCCAATTTGTAGAAGGAAACTTTAGAATTTTACGACGAGGTTTTGAGGCAAGCATATAATGAAATAGTTCTAAAGTTTCTCTTTGTCGTAAAACGCTATAAAACATAGTATAAGTCGAGTTCCATCTTGTCTCGACGTCCCAATTCGGACCTAAACAAAGATTATTCGTATCACGACAAAATTTAATATAACCATGGTATCTTTTTTTGTTACTAAAAATATCTTTAAGCATTTGTCGAAAAGTATATGTTAAGTTTGAAACCTCTTCAATTGCAAGCTCGGCTTGCACCGCCAAGTTAATGATGTGTGCGACACATCGACTATGGAAAAAAACGCCGTTGCAAACCGGTTTATATTTAATTTTTAGTTTTTGAACCGTATTTGTATTATTAGATGCATTATTAAAAGATATTGAAAAAAGTTTATTTTGTAATTTAAATTCGTTAATAACACCATCCAATATATAAAATAAATTTTCGCCGGTGTGTGGATATTCAAACAAGTCAAAAGCGATTGTACGCTTCATCATTTGCCACGTATTGGGATCAACCTAATGCGCGGTAACGCAAAGGTACGAATCGGGTATACCATGTGGAGCCGACCAAACATCGGTGGTTAAGTTTACACCGGTTTGCAAATTTTCAAAACCCAAAATTAATTCTTTTTTTGCTTTTTTCCACATTTTTATACAATCTCGTCTAAGGGTTGTGCGACTTACTTGATGATAACGTGGTTGGAGTGTCTCTTGAATCATCCTTGTCAAGCGCGGATTGTCAAAGTGGTTGAACGACAATCCTTCTTGAATCACTAACCTCGCCATTCGATCTCGAACAGTATTTGAATCAAAGTTCCAAATTCCTCCTTCGCTTGTCATGGAGGCTTGACCTTCACTTGGAATTCCCTTCAATGACGGGCAAGATTTTTCCATATGCATTTTCAAACTAGTGTTTGAATCTTTCCCCAAAAACGCACCACACATCTTGCACCGAGCACGTTCCTTCCCGTTTGACAACAAACATAGATCGTAATTGCACCAAATTGCCGGATTTCTCGTTGTTGCTCGAATTTCCACAACGGTAACTTCGTTTGAGGAACCACCAACACCAAAACTTGCCATGTTTTTTTTTTAGAGTTTAGAGAGCGTTTTTGACGGGTTTAAAGAGCGGTTTTAGAGATTAGAGAGTGTAAAGAGAGGTGTGATCAACCCTAAACACCCCCACCTATTTATAGTGTTTTAAGGGTGCAAATGGAGCAAAAAAAACGGCTAAAATCGACCCCAACGGCTATTTTTTTGCCCAGCTCGAAAACCGGTTTATCAAACCGGTTTGTTTGAACCGGTCCCTAACCCGATCTCATCCAGAAAGCATCAAACCGGTTTTAAACCGGCGGTTTTTGGGTAACCCGAACCGGTTTGGTCCAAACCGGTTTAACTCAAACGAGTTTGCCGGTTTGGACCGGGTTAAAAAAAACCGGTTTTTTTGTGCACCACTATTGGCAATACGTTCACAAATACGGATTCCCTCCTTTTATAAAGAGTTGCCCTGTAGTTTCATTCTAGCTCAATACCCTTTCACCGCCTTCTTTAACCCCATTCCCTGTAATACGATATGTTTAATGTGACTTGATCTTAAAATAGGTGTAATAAGGTATGTTTAATGTGACTTAATCTCAAAATAGGTGTAATATGATATGTTTAATGTGAATAAGGCCATCAAGCCCTGTCACATCAACATAGGGGTAAGCATCGGACAGAAACACTAAGGTGCGTAGTAGTTTCACGTCCCATATTTATCTTTTAATAATTAACTAGATTTTTATTTTTAATAAATAAAAAACTAAATTATAAAAAAATACTTTCTTAAATAAATAAAAAAACTACATTTAAAAAAAAACTACATACATAAAAAATAAAACACAAACTATCGAGTATTTGAGTTGTTGCGAATGTTTGTATAATGAGGATGGTTTGGGTTTCAATAATTCATTTTTTAGAGAATTTGAGAGTTTGAGAATTTAAGAATTTTAAAGAAATTGAAAGATTATATGTTTGAATTGGTAATATGGTAAGGTGTTTATAAAAGAGTTTTTTTTAATCTAGCCAACGGCTATTTTTTTTACCGCTGGAATGGTGTAGGTTGGCCCTTCCCCCGTGTAAGCCCTCACGCCTAACCCCCCACACCCACTTTCATGCCCTTGAGGGGCGGTGTTCCACGCCCGTGAAAAGGCTAGGTGGCTCACGCCCCCTCTTCACGCCTCCATTACCAATCTAATGTTACACGTAACGGTTAGAAAGAAATAAGAAACAGAAGGGGGGAGTTTCTCAACTGATCGCTGGTTATTAGTTGGAGTAAACGGTATTAATACTGTTAACTAACGTCTTGGTAGTTAACAATTATTACAATGAGGCCCTTATACTCTTGAACATTTATAAAACCAACCTCGTGCTCAATTGTTTTTGGTAATAATACTTCCTCCTCAATAAAGTCTTGTCCTCAAGACTGGAAATTTGAAAACCTCAACTTAAAGTCCTCAAGATTCTCCTAAGTAGCCTCTGAGACTGGTAAAGACTGCCAATGCATTAAAACTTGCATTTAGGCTAGATAACCAAGTGCATCTTGTCTAAAATAACATATGGTTGGAGATGAAAAGAAATTGTATGTCATTGAAGGTCCTATACCCGATGAACCTGAAAGTGCTACCGTAGTAGTGAGGAACGCGTGTTTCAAACATGTGAATGGCTCATCAGACGTGTTATGCCTTATGTTAGCATCTATGGTGCTTGAAATCCAAAAGAACTTGGAAGATCTTGTAGCATTTGAAATGGTTGAGCAGCTAAAGGAAATCTTCCAGCAGCAAGCTCGTCATGAGCGACTTGAGACTATCAAGTCTCTCATCTCATGTCACGTTCAAGAAGGTACTCAGGTTAGTGCTAACGTTATGAAAATGAAGAGCTATGTAGATAAGCTTGAAAGACTTGGATTTCCCTTAAACAAGGAGTTAGCAGTTAATTTATTCCTCAAATCCCTGCTCAAATCATTTGATCAGTTTGTCATAAAATTCAACATGAATGGTTGGGAAAAGTGCATCCAAGAGCTGCATATGATTTTAAAAACCTTCGAGATGAATATTCCAGGAAAGTCAACAAATCAAGTGCTGATGATCAGGGAAGGTAAAGTCGAGAAACAAAAGACCAGACAAAGCGCAAGGGTAAGAAAGGCAGAAGCCAATGGAAAGTCTGTTGCCACCCGACAGTTTGCAAGGAAACCTCCTAAATATGCCAAGTGTTTCTATTGTAATGAAATTGGACACCGAAAGAAGAGGAATTGCTCCAAGTACCTAGCTAAACTGAAGAAAGGAAGTGCCGGTGGAGCAAGCACTTCAGGTATATATATTCTTATTATCGTGACACGTAGTTATTTAATACTGGTTGTGGTACTCACATTTGCAATGATTTGCAGGGACTAAGAAGAATTAGATAATGAAGCTAAGCAATTTGGATATGCATGTTGTCACACCCCAACCGATGGCGGAAAACGTCGGGGCGGGACATGTAGACTGTTCAAAAGCTCATGATCAAACTAATTTTTATAACCTTATTAAATTGAATTACATGCACAAATACATTTTGTTCAAACATCAGAAGCTAACAATACATCAATTTTTATTTGTCACTAGGTCCATAAGCTCCTATGTGATAAACTTGTACATCAACATATCCACCTGAAACATGTTTAAAATGAGAGGGTCAACTATAAATATTTGGTGAACATACATAGGTTTAGAAGTCTCAAGTAGTTTTCAAATATTTTATACAATTTATATGACATATGGTAAATAAGGCATTTTATGGAGAATCTATAGTTAAACTAGGTGCACAATCAAACCTTTTGACTGAGGCATAACACGCAAGTTAACCTAATGTAGAGTCGGTAACAAACACCCTACTCGGGTGGGTTTGTCAGACCCAGTAGATCTATCAATGTTACCGTTGGCTTGTACAGATTTAATGATTGCACGAGTGTGTCATGTATATGTAGTTTAACTCATAGTATTCAAGCACAAAAGCACAAATTTAACAAGTAGTCATAATGTAGAATTGTATATTTTAATTACAAATAGTTTTCAATGCAAATCATGTTTCACCCCAAAATGTACAAAAATAAAAAAGGGGCTATGTAAACTCACATTTGTTGAGAGGTGATTGACTCGCAAAGCTCGAGAGTTCTAGGATTTAGATCAACGCCCTGATAGATCATGATATAGTTAATTAGGGTTTTGGATGGCGTTTATCGGAAGCTAGAATGTTAACGGATGCGAGAAATAGAGGATTGAATATATAATTGTTAATGTTGTAAATTTTGAGATTTGGACAACATAAGAGCTGAACAGAAACGTGCATGTTAAAAATATCAAACTATGTCAAAAAATTATGAAATTTCTTAGGTGACTAGTTTAAATCGTTCCGAAAATGTTTTGTTTAGAATGTTTTTCCGTTTGAGACTCGAATCATAGCAAAAACAGTCAAACAAGACAGAAGGCACTGAAAAAGGTTTATGTCCCGTTTTGGCTACTCTGGAGTCATACTTTTGAATTAGAAAACGAGCCAATTATGGTTGGAAAGAAAATTCGACAAAGTACGTCGTGGAATTTGAGTTTGCTCAGTTTCGATTAATTATGATCAAGTTATGCTTAGTTAAAGTCAGCACAGTGTCTGTCCACAATCAACGGTTGCACTTAAGTGGACCGTTTAGGGTTTTAACGTTACCGAATGCGTAAATAAAAATTAGACGAATACTATCATATCATTATAATACATAATATATTCATATTAGGTTAGCCAAAACGTCCCGTGCCACCGGTCTAGCAATGATATCCACAGAAGCGTTTTGGATAATCACATGATGCAATCGACATATCCGACACTAGCAAGCGGATTCTACTTTAGATTAGCGTGTGGTTAATGCAAGTTAGATTAGAATCAGAGGTTTAAAATGAAATAAAAACAAGTTTGTATAAATATTAGAATTAAAATAATAAGAAAAAAAAAAAGAAAGAACGGTTAAACTTGATTCGTTACCCGATCTTGGTTCTTGGCTTATTGCGATTTCTTCAAGGCTTGGAGGAGAGTTTTCTTGCAACTTCTTGGATATAGAGGGAGGCTAAAATCGTAGGTGGAGGGTGGATGGGATTAGAAGAAGAGTAAATGAAAAACAAGGGGGATTAACGGGCTATTTATAGTTAAACTAAGCCTTGGAAAACAAGAAAAGAGAATTAGGGTTGGGGAGGCTCCAAAGCTGCAAAAATCAGCTGAATGGGGGCTAGGTTTTTTCAAAAATTAGGTTGGGCTCGATCCAACCTAAGTTAAAAACATTTAAGTTAAGGTTATGTTAGTCGTGTATGGTAATTAACGGACGGCGGGCGAGAAAACGGGCTTTTTAGGGCATAGCAAACTGCGAAGGCACAATACATAGATTTGCAAGCTTTTGTTGAACGTTTCAAGTGTAATAATATATAACAACTTTAATTTAACATGTTTGACATTTGCATGATTTATAACGGGTTATGATGGGTGATGTGTCATCATTTATACATATTTTACATACATAATAATCCCACATTATGGTACTAATTGAATAATAATTTTGCAATTTATGCTTAAAACACTTATATTTTATAATTGCAGGTTATTCGGTGTTGAAACTATAAATCAAGATAAAATCTATCAAAAACACCAAGAATTCAAGTTTCTAAAAGATTCATTCCCGAGCTTTGACCCCCTAAGAAGTCAAAATTGGTCAACAATAGTCAACAATAAGCTAAGACAAACCTGGAAGAAAAAGGAGGGATGCACGGTCGTGCATCCCTTTGCACGGCCATGCATTGCCTTGTTTGATTCCCTAGGCCTTTGCACGACCGTGCAACCCATTGCACGACCGTGCATTGCACATTTTGAGGCCTATAAATAGGAGGCTTGAGTTCTTCATTATACACACCAATCCAGACCTAAAGAACACTCAAGAAGAAAGCATTCTCGTAGTTAGAGTAGAGAGTAGAGAGTAGAGGGGAACTTCCTCCTTGTTCCACAATAGGGGATCCTACGAAACTCATCATTACGCTAGTCGTTATGGCCATTTGTGGCTAAAAATTCTTTGTATTGTTAGGGTGAAGATAATGTTTGGTGCATGTTAATGTTTAACCTATTAATGAAGTGGTATGTTTATGTCTTTAACTAATTCGCTCTTAAAAACCATCTTTTGAGGGGCTTTTATTATTGTCTAAATCCGTCTTTATATTTGTGAGTGATTTTAAAGAGTAAGATCGTAAAACCTTTTTTAATCAAACTTTCTTTGAAACTCGTATGTCTTTATACGAGCAGGGATTGATAAGCCAATGCTTGGTCTATACTTCTAAGATCGTACGTCTTCATACGAGATTATTATGCGACCAAGAATTGGTGAACTCATGTTAGGAACAGTACGTCTTTATACTTGGTCCCATTGTTACACCGCCTCCCGGTGAGAAAAATATAATCACCTATTTAACTTTAATATAAAGCATTTTGAGTCCGATGTCTTAAACCAACCCGGAGATGACCATTCGATGGGTTGAGGGTAAATGTTGTCCCTAACGGGAGGCACTGCCACTTTTTAAAGAATATAATTTGCAAATCAAATGTAGTGAGGACGAGGCTCTAGCGGTGACCCGGGTCACAAGTTTGTAGTAGTCATATCACAGATATAGTTAACTTAACATTATCACGTACCACGATGATTCGAATCCCGAAGCAATACATTCCGTAATCTGATCATTTTCGTTTTATTTACTTTTCTGCTATTTACATTTCTGTTACACACATCACGCACGTTTTTATTTTTATGCTATTTACTTTACTGTCATTTACTTTTCTGCTTCACAAGCACACAAAACCCACTCACTAATTAATCCAGCTAAACAATAACAAAAGTTGAGTATTGGAACTCGACCGTGTCAATTGGTTCGATACTTGGTTCTTACCTAAACTATATTACGCTGCGATAGGTACACTTGCCTATTGTGTGTGTTTTAAGTTAACATAATTATCATTTTATAAATTTAAAACCTAATCTTGTGAGATCATCCCGAAAATATATTTACTTATATTTTTACTATATCAAAACATTCACATCAATGGGCCTATTGGGCCTAAAATGGGGCCAATTCACGATTAAGCCATCAATAAGCATCTAGAGCATAAGGTAACGCATGATCAATAAGTATGTCGTATGGGTAAACCAAGTGTAATGACATTCAAAATAGTTTACATTGATTAAATAAGTCTAGTACCAGATAAGTTAAACACGAAAGTCGCAGATGTTACAGTCTCCCCTAGTTAAAATAATTTTGTCCCCGAAATTCAACATTAGAGGTTGTAGAGTCTTTGAAAAGGTGTGGGTATTTGAGCTTCATCTGGTCCTCGCGTCCCCAGGTAAACTTGGTGCCACGTTTAGGTTCTCAATGAACTTTAACTGTCGGTTTGAGGAGTACGATTGATAACAAGGTTCAGGTCTGACGTTCAAGTTAGGTATGAATGATAATAGTGGATTTAGTTTTTAAGGAGATTTAAGGAGAAAAACTGTTGAAATAAAATTTGGACTCTAAAGGTGGTATGTATCATTTGGGATGGAAACGATGAAGATTTGATGGTTAAAATTGTTTAGGACATAGTCTAATATGTTCCCAAGGTATCATTGGGTAAAGATTTCACATACATTGGTCAATGTCAAAATAGTAAAAAACTTCACGTGACACGAACAACGTTACTTCTGATAATAGGACTGGAGCACTTATATATAGGAAGTACAAGTGGCGTATCCACAATGTCCTTGTCATATCACATTAGTTTTGTTGCTATATATCACGATAGGTTTTAGGTTATAACACCCTACAGAATTCACCATGTTTTCCTTGCGCTGATTTTTATAATTACGTGTGCACCCATAATTACTCGAATCGTCGCATGGTCCGTATAGATCCTTCCGTTGTGTGCGGGTCAAGAGGGCACAAAGTTTATTAGTTCATATATATTGTTTTCATGTATGAGTTGTTAATAACTAACTGTGCCCCTAGTAAGTAAGGTCACACAGAAAGCTAAAGAGTAATAATGTGGCATAACTTAGGGTTCCATACTTTCCTCGTGTTTGAACAAGAATACGTCAAACCAAAGTAGTTTTAAAGTTTTGTAACTTCCTTATGTTTGAACAAGAATACGTCAAACTCCAAGTAGCTTTAAAGTTGATAGTTTTCATGAATAAAGTGTATGATCATGCCTTGTGTATAATGTGATCAATTTATTGCAACTGTAAACTGTCTAGTTCTGTGTATAATGTAAACACTCAAGTTTCATGTATGATCTAGTGTCATGTACTTTGTAAGCAAATAGGTTTCATGTATAATATGAATAGTTTAGTATCATGTATATAGTAAACAATTGCGTTTCATGTATAAAGTGAACAATGTAGTATTATGTATTTTGTAAACAAGTTTTCATGTATAATGTAAACAATTTAGTATCGTGTATTTTATAAATAAATAAGTTTTCATGTATAATGTAAACAATTTAGTATCATGTATTTTGTAAATAAATAAGTTTTCATGTATAATGTAAATAATTTAGTATCATGTATTTTGTAAATAAATAAGCTTTCATGTATAATGTAAACAATTTAGTTTCATGTATTTTGTTAATAAATAAATTTTCATATATAATGTAAACGATGTGGAATCATGTATTTTGTAAATAAATAAGTTTTCATGTATAATGTAAACAATTTAAAATCATATATTTTGTGAATAAATAAGTTTTCATGAATAATGTAAGTAATTTAGAATCATGTATTAGGTATGTGTAATGTAAACAATTTAGTTTAATGTATATTGTAAGCAACCAAGTCCAATGCATCACGTGACTAATCTAGTATTACGCATATTGTAAACGAGAATTTCGTCCCCGAAATTCAACTATTAGAGAATTACAGTCTAATATTGTAAGCAACCAAGTCTCATGCATCATGTGATATATATCAATTATTAATCTAGTTACAGTCTCCCCTAGTTAAAAGAATTTCGTCCCCAAAATTCAACTATTAGAGGTTGTAGAGTCTTTGAAAAGGTGTGGGTATTTGAGCTTCATCCGGTCCTCGCGTCCCTAGGTAAACTTTGTGCCACGTTTAGATTCTCAATGAACTTTAACTGTCGGTTCAAGGAGTACGATCGATAACAAGGTTCAGGTCTGATGCTCAAGTAAGGTATGAATGATAATAGTGGATTTTGTTTTTAAGGAGATTTAAGGAGAAAAACTGTTGAAATAAAATTTAGACTCTAAAGGTGGCATGTATCATTTGGGATGGAAACGATGAAGATTTGATGGTTAAAATTGTTTAGGACATAGTCTAATATGTTCCCAAGGTATCATTGGGTAAAGATTTCACAAACATTGGTCAAGGTCAAAATAGTAGAAAACTTCACGTGACACGAACAACATTACTACTGATAATAGGACATGAACACTTATATATAGGAAGTACAAGCGACGTATCCACCATGTACTTGTCAGTTCACATTAGTTTTGTTGCTATATATCACGATAGGTTTCAGGTTTGAACACCCTACAAAATTCACTATGTTTCCATGCACTGATTTTTATAATTACGTGTGTACCCATAATTACTCGAATCGTCGCAAGGTCCGTATAGATCCTTCCGTTGTGTTGGGGTCAAGAGGGCATAAAGTTACTTAGTTCATATCTGTTGTTTTCATGTATGAGTTGTTAATAACTAACTGTGCCTTAGTAAGTAAGGTCACTCAGAAAGCTAAAGAGTAATAATGTGGCATAACTTAGGGTTCCATACTTTCCTCGTGTTTGAACAAGAATATGTCAAACCCCGATTAGTTTTAAAATTTTGCAGCTTACTCGTGTTTGATCAAGAATACGTCAAACTCCGAGTAGCTTTAAAGTTTATAGCTTTCATGAATAAAGTGTATGATCATGCCTTGTGTATAATGTGATCAATTTATTGCAACAATTGTAAACTGTATAGTCCCGTGTAAAATGTAACCACTCAAGTTTCATGTGTCATGTTCATTGTAAGCAAATAGGTTTCATGTATAATGTGAATAGTTTAGTATCATGTATATAGTAAACAAATGAGTTTAAGATATAATGTGAACAATATAGTATTATGTATTTTGTAAACAATTAAGTTTTCATGTATAATGTAAACAATTTAGTATCATGTATTTTGTAAATAAATAAGTTTTCATGTAAAATGTAAACAATTTAGTATCATGTATTTTGTAAATAAGTTTTCATGTATAATGTAAACAATTTAGTATCATGTATTTTGTAAATAAATAAATTTCATGTATAATATAAATAATTTAGTATCATGTATTTTGTAAATAAATAAGTTTTCATGTATAATGTAAATAATTTAGTATCATGTATTTTGTAAATAAATAAGCTTTCGTGTATAATGTAAACAATTTAGTTTCATGTATTTTGTAAATAAATAAATTTTCATATATAATGTAAACGATGTGGAATCATGTATTTTGTAAATAAATAAGTTTTCATGTATAATGTAAGTAATTTAGAATCGTGTATTTTGTAAATCAATAGGTTTCATGTATAATGTTAGTAATTTAGTACCATGTATTAGGTATGTGTAATGTAAACAATTTAGTTTCATGTATATTGTAAGCAACCAAGTCTCATGCATCATGTGATTAATCTAGTATTACGCATATTGTAAAATGGTATATTGTAAGCAACCAAGTCTCATGCATCATGTGATTAATCTAGTATTACGCATATTGTAAAATGAGAATTTCATACTATTAGAGAATTACAGTATAATATTGTAAGCAACCAAGTCTCATGCATCATGTGATATATAACAACTATTAATCTAGTTACAGTCTCCCCTAGTTAAGAGAATTTCATCCCCGAAATTCAACAATTAGAGGTTGTGGAGTCTTTGAAAAGGTGTGGGTATTTGAGCTTCATCTGGTCCTCGCGTCCCCAAGTAAACTTGTTGCCACGTTTAGGTTCTCAATGAACTTTAACTGTCGGTTCAAGGAGTACGATCAATAACAAGGTTCTGGTCTGACGCTCAAGTTAGGTATGAATGATAATAGTGGATTTAGTTTTTAAGGAGATTGAAGGAGAAAAACTGTTGAAATATAATTTGGACTCTAAAGGTGGCTGTAACGAACCAAAATCCGGGCTTCGTTATTAAATAAATAAAAATTTCTAATTAATAATATGGTGAAAATAACATTTTAGAAATAAGTTGAAACAAGTGGGTTTCAAGTTAGTGTTGGGGTTATATTAGTTTTTAACTAATTTTGGAATGAAATGGGTGAAATGGAAGATGAGGGGCTAAACTTGTAAATATGGAAAATCTGCCATATTTGACTTGGTGAAGTCAAAATTGAGTCATTTGTTGGTGAAAGGGTCGATGTTTGCAAGAGGGAAAGGAGAAAAGTGAAATTGAAGCTAATTCGTGTATTAGAAGCTTGATTTGTGGAGGTGATGAAGTTATGATCTAAGAAACATAATGGAAATTTCGTGATGAAGTTATGGCCTATGTGTCATAATGTAAATGGAAATGTGTTAATTATTAATGTTAAATGAAAATAATGAAACTTGTAAGGTGTTATGAAGCCTAATGACTAATTGGGTGGAAACGGGTCAAATGGGTGAATGGGTGAAAACAAGTAGATTTTACTTGTTGATATGTTTTATCTTATTTACTAATGGTGAAATGTTTATGTGGTTATGTAGGAAAAGCTCTGATGTAGTCAAAGTCAAGTCCAAAGCGTTGGCGGGTTCTCGTATGCGTAATTGATGATTTTAGGGTTTAATTAGAAATCCTTTAAAAGGATGTAAATGATACATGAAATGGTGTTTTGGTGTATATATTTGGTGTTTAGAATGTTTTAAACAAAAACCCAAGTGTTTGGAAATTTTTGTGTCATGTTGATATATGAAAAATTGGAAAATTTGGCAAAGTGTTGAACTAGGCAGAAAAACTAAACTTTCTGTTTATTGGTTGACTTCGCGCCACGTGAAGATCAAGGGGAGGTTCTTAGCGACACGCGAAGAACTGGTTTCTCGGTGGGTGATTTTTGGAACTCCCTCGCGGCACGCGAAGGGATGGTCCGTGATGTTCGCGACACGCGAACAAGTAAAAAAGAAAAAAAAATCTTTTCTTGGGACAAATGCTTCCGCGTGTTAAATGTTTAAATAATTGGTGTATACAACTTGGTATCAGAGCAATGGTTTGAGGGATTTGGTGTGGGTGGCACCAAACTCAAACCAGATGCTCTTGATATGGGGGGAATGATACGCGAATCCAAGAAGGACTTGACCAAGACTCAAAGCTTTTGGAAGTGAAAGGTTAGTAATGTTTTGATAAGGTGGTTATATATATATGGTGTATATGTATATGTATGATTGAATGACAAGGTGTTATGTGTGCCGAAACTTGTCTTTGTGATTTGTTATATGGATATGATAATTACAATTGGGCATAGCGTATTATTAAACATGTCTGGCCAATATGATTAATAAGACGAAATGTGCAAGGGTCTTAATGATAACCATATAACAATGAACATTTGCAAGGATTAGGTGAAGATGATTATATATGTATGTATGTATGCATATAGGTAGATATATATATATATATATACACTTAATACATATAAAAGTAAATGTGTGACAGATACCTAAGGTATTGAAAGTGTAAGGATATTAAGGTGTTTTTGTTCTAATTCTCAGTTTAGAGACGACGGGCGATGCGAATAGGGAACCGTTGGATCCAAGAATCCAAGAGATGACTAAGGAAGAAGTGGTCAAGTCCTTTGAGCAAGCCACATATTTGCTAATGGAGGAAATGAGAGGGGTTATTAAGATTACTCTCGAAGAGGTACTGAAAGAAAAGGAGAGGGAACCACAAGGTTGCACTCTTAAAGAGTTTATGGTGATCAAGCCCAAGGAGTATAATGAGCAAGTGGACCCAATCCTTAGCCACAGGTGGGTGGTGGATATAGAGTCGAACTTTGAAACGACTAAATGTAAGCCCGAGGATAGGGTGATGTTCAGTGTGCCTCTATTGACTGGGAGGGCGAAAGAATGGTTATTGAATCTCCGAAAGGAGAGGGCTGAATTGGGTGTGACCTCCATGACGTGGGAAAAGTTTAAGAAGGCTTTTCTGAAGTATCATTGCCCACAAGCCACAGTTGACAGGATGACTAAGGAGTTCCTCCTCATGAGGCAAACGACGGAGTCAATTGATGAATTGGCAGGGGCTTTCTTTAATCGCGCCAAGTTCTGTCCGGACGTGGTGTCGACCGAAAAGGCAAAGATTGATAGATTTTATGCAAAGTTGACTGTGGAATTCAGAGATAGCATATCTCCATCCTCTTTTACCACACTTGTAGACTTGATAAACAAGTGTCGGGAAAGGGAGGTGGAGTTGAGGAGGCAAGAAGCAAGAGGTGAAAAGAGAAAGCGTGAGATTGTGGATCAAGTGGTGAAGAAGATAAAGGGCGGGGGCCCTAGTAAGAAGCCTTTTAACAAGTTCTCTTCCCGGGGGTGAAAGATTTGTGGGAATGAATATTTTGGTGAATGTAGGAAGGGAACGCTAAACTCCTATAAATGAGGAAGCCGGGGCATATGGCTAATCAATGTTCAAGACAAATTCACTTGTGCTACAATTGTTACAAGTCCACGCACAGTAGGGCGGATTGTCCCGAGTTGAAGCAAGGTGGAAACGAAAAGAGGATAGAGATGCTAAAGCCAAAGGGTAGAGCTTTCCACATCTCGGCAGAAGAGGCAAAGACGAACTCGGAGGTGGTGTTAGGTACATTCAAGATTAACTCTTTACCTGTACTAGTTCTATTTGATTCGCGGGCTAGTCATTCATTTGTTTCCTTAAAATTTGTTAAGAATTCTTCGTTTCTAAGTAGCAAGTTAGACGAACCCATAGAAATCAAGGCAGCAAATGATAAGAGTTTCCTAGTTTTCGATATTTATAGGAACTGCAAGTTAAGGGCGGGGGGTGAAACGTTCCTTATAGATTTAATTCCTATGACCATGAGGGATTTTGATGTAATAGTGGGGATGGATTGGTTATCTAAGAACAAAGCGAATATTCTATGTGGACCTAAAGCGATATAATTTGATTCCCCATCGGGTGAGTCCATTTACATAGAAGGTGAGAAGAAAGGTAAGGTTAAGTTGTGTTCTTATGTGAAGGCAAAAAAGTACATGGTGCGTGGGTGCAAGGCATACATGGCTTGTGCTGCGGATGTGATTGAGTAAGTGAAAGATATTCGCGATGTTCCAGTTGTGAATCAGTTTGAGGATGTGTTTCCAGATGAGTTACCGGGGGTTCCACCAGAGAGGGAAGTAGAGTTTGGGATTGATTTGATACCGGGTGCTAAGCCGGTAGCCAAAGCACCTTATAGGTTAGCACCGCCGGAGATGAAAGAGCTAATAGAGCAATTGTAAGAACTACTTGATAAAGGTTTCATACGCCCAAGCGTCTCACCTTGGGGTGCACCCGTTCTCTTCGTTAAAAAGAAGGACGGAAGCATGAGGATGTGTATGGATTATCGGGAGTTGAACAAGTTGACAGTGAAGAATAGGTACCCGTTACCTCGGATTGACGACCTCTTCGACCAATTGCAAGGGGCGTCATGGTTCTCTAAGATTGATTTGAGATCCGGGTACCATCAACTAAAAGTGAAAGAAGAAGACGTGCCTAAGACAACTTTCCGCACTCGATACGTTCACTACGAGTTTACGGTTATGCCATTCGGTTTAACTAACGCGCCCGTGGTTTTCATGGATCTTATGAACCAGGTGTGTAGACCATTCCTCGACCGTTCAGTTATCGTGTTTATTGATGATCTTCTCATTTATTCACGAAGTGAAGGTGATCATGCCTTTCATCTTCGTGAAATTCTTGAAGTGTTGCAAAGGGAGAAACTTTATGCTAAATTTTCTAAGTGTGCCTTTTGGTTGCGCGAAATCCAGTTCTTGGGTCATGTGATTAATGACAAAGGGATTACAGTCGACCCATCCAAAATTGTGGCGATAAAAGATTGGTCATCGCCGAAAACGCATTCGGAGATTAGAAGTTTCTTGGGGTTGGCGGGCTATTATCGGCGATTTATTGAGAACTTCTCTAGGATTGCTTTGCCGATGACGAAGTTAACGCGTGAGGAGACTAAGTTTGTCTGGGATGCCGAGCAAGAATCTGCCTTTCTACTCTTGAAAGAAAAGTTGACTAAGGCACCTATTTTGTCCTTACCGGACGGGATCGGAGATTTTGTGGTGTATCCGGATGCCTAGCATTCGGGGTTGGGTTGTGTTTTGATGCAAAGTGGGAAAGTGATTGCCTACGCGTCTAGGAAATTGAAGACTCACGAGGTGAATTACCCTACCCATGATCTAGAGCTTGCGGCCGTGGTATTCGCGCTCAAAATTTGGAGGCATTATTTGTATGGGGCGAAGTGTATGATCTACACGGATCATAAAAGTCTCAAATATTTCTTTGACCAAAAAGACCTCAACATGAGGCAAAGGCGGTGGCTTGAATTGGTCAAGGATTATGATTGTGAGATACTTTATCATCCGGGTAAAGCGAATGTAGTAGCGGATGCTCTTAGCCGAAAGACGAGTCATGCACCTATGAAGGTGAAGTCATTTAAGATGACAATTTCATCATCTCTTATTGATGAAATCCGGGAGGCTCAAGTGTTAGCACTTGGTGGTGATTTGAAGAAGGAACGAATGGTTACTTATGTTGTTAAGCTTGGGGAAAATAGTTCGGGGTTGAAAACATGCTTTGATAAGATTTGGATACCTAGGTTGTCAAATGTTTTGACAACTATTTTAGACGAGGCGCATAAATCCAAGTATTCTATCCATCCGGGGGCCACAAAGATGTTTTATGATTTGAGGTGTCATTTTTGGTGGCCGGGTATGAGGCGTGATGTTGTTAAGTATGTGGAGAGATGTCTCACATGCTTAAGGGTAAAGGCAGAACACCAAAAGCCGTATGGAAAGCTTCAACCACTTGAAATACCTCTTTGGAAATGGGAGAACATAACCATGGATCTAATCACTAAACTACCAAAGACTCGAAAGGGTTTTGATGCGATATGGGTAGTAGTAGATCGGTTGAAAAAGAGTGCACATTTCCTTCCTATAAAGGAAACGTATTCATCGGATAGATTGGCGGAAATCTATGTGAAGTAAATAGTGTCACGTCATGGTGTACCGGTGACGATTATATCAGATCATGATACAAGATTTACTTCTCATTTTTGGAAGAAATTCCATGAGGATATGGGGACTAGATTGAATCTTAGTACCGCTTATCATCCATAAACGGATGGTCAAAGCGAGCGAACGATTCAAACGCTCGAGGATATGTTACGAGCGTGTTCATTGGATTTTGGGGGTAGTTGGGAAGACCATTTACGGTTGGCAAAATTTTCTTACAACAATAGCTACCATTCTAGTATTGGTATGCCGCCTTTTTGAGGCGTTGTATGGAAGGAAGTGTCGAACGCCCGTGTGTTGGGGTGAAATTGGTCAACGGGAACTTGGTAGTAAAGAGGTGGTCAAGGCAACTATTAGTAGTATTGACCAAATAAGGGCATGCTTGAAGGCGGCTCAAGATCACCAAAAGTCCTATGCGGATAATAGAAAGCGGGCGATTGAGTTTCAAGTGGGGGATTTTGTGCTTTTGAAAGTCTCTCCTTGGAAAGGGGTGATACAGTTTAAGAAACGGGAGAAATTAAGTCCACGTTTCATCGGACCGCTTAAGGTGATAGCAAGGGTGGGTGCGGTAGCTTATCATTTGGAGCTACCGGAGGGACTAAGTAGACTTCATAACACGTTTCATGTGTCACATTTTCAAAAATGTTTGGCGGATGAATCTACTTTTGTTCCATTGGATGATATTGAGTTGGATGAAAAGTTGAATTATGTTGAGAAACCGGTGACAATCTTGGATAGAAAGGTGAAGCGTTTCCGCAATAAAGAGATTAGCCAAGTGTTGGTGCGGTGGAAGCATAAAAAGGGAGAGGAAATGACTTGGAAAACCGAGGAGGAAATGCTCAAATATTATCTGAACCTCTTTATGTAAAGTCGGGTTTCGGGGACGAAACCCAAATAAGGGGAGGTGATTTGTAACGAACCAAAATCCGGGTTTCGTTATTAAATAAACAAAATTTCTAATTAATATTATGGTGAAAATAATACTTTAGAAATAAGTTGAAACAAGTGGGTTTCAAGTTAGTGTTGGGGTTATATTAGTTTTTAACTAATTTTGGAATGAAATGGGTGAAATGGAAGATGAGGGGCTAAATATGTAAATATGGCAAATCTGCCATATTTGACTTGGTGAAGTCAAAATTGAGTCATTTGTTGGTGAAAGGGTCGATGTTTGCAAGAGAGAAAGGAGAAAAGTGAAATTGAAGCTAATTCATGCATTTGAAGCTTGATTTGTGGAGGTTTTGGCTTGCACATCACCTTCCTAACACCAAGTAAGTGATTATCTTCCATTTGATTTCACCATTGATGAGTTAGTAGGTGGGTTTTGTAGAAATCCAAAAATTTATGACGCATGTGGTTAATTAGTGTTAGATTGTTGATAATCTAGCTAAACTAAAGGTAAAGAATGGTGAATAGCATCCTAGAACCCTTTGATTTTGATTATGAGAAGTTAGGGTTCATATGGAAAGAATTGGGGGTTTTTGGATTATGATGATAGGATGATGAATTAATGATGATTAAGTGTTTATATGATGTTAGACACTTGAATGAACACCAAATTAACCTAATGTTTAAGATTTAATGAAAAATTAGTGTTAAGGAAAAGGTAATGAAACTCAAGTAGGTGAGTTTAGGTGTAAAGAGGGTGTTTGGATATGAGTATAACCCAAACGGGTCAGTTTGGGTTGGAAATGGAAGATTGGGTTGTGAACCCAATTATAATGTGATTTTGATGTACGATAGATTACTAAACTAGGTGTAAGTGTTTAGGTAATCAAATTGCAAATCGCGAAGGGGGAACGGGATCTTCAAACCCGAAAGGTAAGTGCTTTTGCACTTAGTTATATGGTGTTATATGCAATATTGTTTGCATAATGTGTTATGTGCTATGAATGTGTATAGAGGTGAATCTTTGTAGTTATAGATTGTAATGCTATAATGGAAATGTGGATAAGAAGTTATGGTTTAAATACCATAATGGAAATGTGGAGATGAGGTTATGATCTAAGTATCATAAGGGAAATGTGGTGATGAAGTTATGGTTTAAATACCATAATGGAAAAGGGTGATGAAGTTATGATCTAAGAATCATAATAAAAATGTGGTGATGAAGTTATGGCCTATGTGCCATAATGGAAATGGAAATGTGTTAATTATGAATGTTAAATGAAAAGAATGAAACTTGTAAGGTGTTATGCAAGTGTTATGAAGCCTAATGACTAATTGGGTGGAAACGGGTCAAATGGGTGAATGGGTGAAAACAAGTAGATTTTACTTGTTGATATGTTTTATCTTCATTACTAATGGTGAAATGTTTATGTGGTTATGTAGGAAAAGCTCCGATGTTGTCAAAGTCAAGTACAAGGCGTTGGCGGGTTCTAGTATGCGTAATTGATGATTTTGGGGGTTAATTAGAAATCCTTTAAAAGGATATAAATGATACATTAAATGGTGTTTTGGTGTATATATTTGGTGTTTAGAATGTTTTAAACAAAAACCCAAGTGTTTGGAAATTTTTGTGTCATGTTGATATGTGAAAAATTGGAAAATTTGGCTAAGTGTTGAACTGGGCAGAAAAACTAAACTTTCTGTTTACTGGTTGACTTCGTGCCACGCGAAGATCAGGGGGAGGTTCTTCGCGACAGGCGAAGAACTGGTTTCTCGGTGGGCGATTTTTGGAACTCCCTCGCGGCACGCGAAGGAGGGTCCCTGATACGCGAACAGGTAAAAAAAATCTTTTCTTGGGACGAATGCTTCCGCGTGTTAAATGTTTAAATAATCGGTGTATGAAAATAAGGTGTTACAGTGGCATGTATCATTTGGGATGGAAACGATGAAGATTTGATGGTTTAAATGGTTTAGGACATAGTCTAATATGTTCCCAAGGTATCATTGGGTAAAGATTTCACAGACATTGGTCAAGGTCAAAATAGTAGAAAACTTCATGTGACACGAACAACATTACTACTGATAATAGGACAGGAACACTTATATATAGGAAGTACCAGCGATGTATCCACCATGTACTTGTCAGTTCACATTAGTTTTGTTGCTATATATCACGATAGGTTTCAGGTTTGAACACCCTATAAAGTTCACTATGTTTCCATACGCTGATTTTTATAATTACGTGTGCACCCATAATTGCTCGAATCGTCGCTTGGTCCGTATAGATCCTTCCGTTGTGTGCGGGTCAAGAGGGCACAAAGTTAGTTAGTTCATATCTATTGTTTTCATATATGAGTTTTAAATAACTAACTATGCCCTAGTAAGTAAGGTCACTCAGAAAGCTAAAGAGTAATGATGTGGCATAACTTAGGGTTCCATACTTTCCTCGTGTTTGAACAAGAATACGTCAAACCCCGAGTAGTTTTAAAGTTTTGCAGCTTCCTCGTGTTTGAACAAGAATACGTCAAACTCCGAGTAGCTTTAAAGTTTATAGCTTTCATGAATAAAGTGTATGATCATGCCTTGTGTATAATGTGATCAATTTATTGCAACAATTGTAACTGTCTAGTTCCGTGTATAATGTAAACACTCAAGTTTCATGTGTCATGTACATTGTAAGAAAATAGGTTTCATGTATAATGTGAATAGTTTAGTATTATGTATATAGTAAACAAATGCGTTTCATGTATAATGTGAATGATGTCGTCCAGACGGTCTATAAAATAAACTACTAAACCTAACCTAGACTCCTAAGTAATAAATGAAAAACCTATGAACTAAACCGCACTGACAGGCAAGTGAACCTATCGAGTGCAGCACAGCTTAATGGTAAACCGAGTTATCGAACCCTAGAGAAACTGAATACTAATACTAGACTCTGACTAAAGAATGATTTGGTTTGGGGGTTTACTACACTACTTATTAAGCTAATTATGCAATAAACTGAGGTCGACTCGAACTATCAATACAAAAACAAAGGTGAAATAAAGAGATGGGAAGAATACTACCTAGGTCGGAATCCTACTTGCAAAGCACAACTTCTACCGGTTGTGGAAACTATGATGGATCTGGGGTTCTAAAGATAACTGCCAAAGACAACCTAGTGGATCCCTAATCACTCTCAGGGTGTCACCGACTAAGTTACCTAAATAGTAGTAAACTCACCAGATTATTGGATCACTTCTCAGGTATTTCCAACTATGATCAAGTAACCTAATGAACGGATTACCTCTCAGTCTCACCGCCACCAATACACTCGAGGAATGCACGGGGTAATCCTAGAATAACAACTATGATTCAGACTAGCAACAATCACCAGACACCTTATACTAACGCTCTCTCAGACTGTTAACACTCGGATTCCTAATGACGAAGACTAACTGACTAATTCTCACCTCTCGGGTATTGAACTAAGACACACACTTAACTCTAATCAGCAATCAATGACAATCCATATGGTCACTACGTCTAGCAAACCACCGAAATCACAAACCCTAAGATCTGTGACCTAGATACGCTAATCAAACTGGCAGACAACCACAATCAACACAAGGAATTGATAATCAACCACACAATCAGATTTAAACATGCATATACATCATAATTATTATACTAGATCGTTTACAAAATCATAAATCCATCAAACAAAACCAAAACCAGTAAAAATCACAACTTTAGCAAAGTATTCATCAATTGACCTAGGCAGTATCAATGTTTAGCCTATAATCATACTTAAAACATCCATTACAGAAGCAATTAAGCAAAACATAGTTCAAACACAGCAATCAAACGTAAAGATTCAAACTTGAAAACCTAGAACGCTATTACAACGAACACAGAATCCAAAAGATTTGATCTTGCACTTTGATTGATCTTCTTGCTCCCAAAATTGCCCTAGACTTTGTTCCAGACGGCTAAGATACGAACTTCTTTCGTTATTGCATTATAATTCTTTTAAAATCGAAAATTAGGTTTTTTCACGGAATACGCTTCTCTCGCGTACCGCGAGAGAATTAGGCAAGCCCCTCATGTACCGCGAGGGCCAAACAATCGGGCGTGTTTTTCTTCTCTCTCGCATGTCGCGAGAGATGGTCTTCGGTTCTTCGCGTACCGCGAGAGGATAAATTTCCAAATTTTTGTCTTTTGTTTCTTGGACTTTATTCTCGTGCTCGGTTTCTTCGGGTTTTCACTCATTATTACCACGAGCACCTGTAAACATAACGTAGACTCAATACATAACAAAAACGATTCAAAATGAATACACAACTAGTTAAAATGACACGAAAACAAAGGAATAAACATGTGTGCTTTGCACAACATCAGTGAACAATGTAGTAATATGTATTTTGTAAACAATTAAGTTTTCATGTATAATGTAAACAATTTAGTATCATGTATTTTATAAATAAATTAGTTTTCATGTATAATGTAAACAATTTAGTATCATGTATTTTGTAAATAAATAAGTTTTCATGTATAATGTAAACAATTTAGTATCATGTATTTTGTAAATAAGTTTTCATGTATAATGTAAACAATTTAGTATCATGTATTTTGTAAATAAATAAATTTTCATGTATAATATAAATAATTTAGTTTAATGTATTTTGTAAATAAATAAATTTTCATTTATAATGTAAACAATTTAGTTTCATGTATTTTGTAAATAAATAAATTTTCATATATAATGTAAACGATTTGGAATCATGTATTTTGTAAATAAATAAGTTTTCATGTATAATGTAAACAATTTAAAATCACGTATTTTGTTAATAAATAACTTTTCATGTATAATGTAAACAATTTAGAATCATGTATTTTGTAAATAAATAAGTTTTCATGTATAATGTAAGTAATTTAGGATCATGTATTTTGTAAATAAATAGGTTTCATGTATAATGTAAGCAATTTAGTACCATATATTAGCTATGTGTAATGTAAACAATTTAGTTTCATATATATTGTAAGCAACCAAGTCTCATGCATCATGTGATTAATCTAGTATTACACATATTGTAAAATGAGAATTTCGTCCCCGAAATTCATCTATTAGAGAATTACAGTCTAATATTGTAAGCAACCTAGTCTCATGCATCATGTGATATATAGCAACTATTAATCTAGTTACAGTTTCCCCTAGTTAAAATAATTTTGTCCCCGAAATTCAACTATTAGAGGTTGTAGAGTCTTTGAAAAGGTGTGGGTATTTGAGCTTCATCTGGTCCTCGTGTCCCCAGGTAAACTTGGTGCCACGTTTAGGTTCTCAATGAACTTTAACTGTCGGTTCGAGGAATACGATTGATAACAAGGTTCAGGTCTGACGCTCAAGTTTGGTATGAATGATAATAGTGGATTTAGTTTTTAAGGAGATTTAAGGAGAAAAAACTGTTGAAATAAAATTTGGACTCTAAAGGTGGCATGTATCATTTGGGATGGAAACGATGAAGATTTGATGGTTAAAATTGTTTAGGACATAGTCTAATATGTTCCCAAGGTATCAGTGGGTAAAGATTTCACATACATTGGTCAATGTCAAAATAATAGAAAACTTCACGTGACACGAACAACGTTACTTCTGATAATAGGACTGGAACACTTATATATAGGAAGTACAAGTGGTGTATCCACAATGTCCTTGCCATATCACATTAGTTTTGTTGCTATATATCACGATAGGTTTTAGGTTATAACACCCTACCGAATTCACTATGTTTTCCTTGCGCTGATTTTTATAATTACGTGTGCACCCATAATTACTCGAATCATCGCATGGTCCGTATAGATCCTTCCGTTGTGTGCGGGTCAAGTAGGCACACAGTTACTTATTTCATATCTATTGTTTTCATGTATGAGTTGTTAATAACTAATTGTGCCCCTAGTAAGTAAGGTCACATAGAAAGCTAAAGAGTAATTGTCACACCCCGACCGATGGCGGAATCATCGGGGCGGGACATGTAAGACTGTTCATAGCACATGGTTGACTAAATTGAAATATATTAAAGTCAAATTTCCATTTCAAATAATCCAAGTACAAATCAAATTCAAACAAAGAACATAAAATAACTCATAAAATTCTTGATTTGTTTTGCTAAGTCCAAATCCTATATTGAGCACATCTTGAGTCATTCTCACATATTGGGGCCTGAAACATGAATAAAATAAAGTCAACTAAAAAGTTGGTGAGTATAACACAGTTGTATATAGATAGCATATAGTTGAAAACAAATCCTTTACATGACAAGATAAATAAGGCGTTTATGGGGAGCAGCTATTGTGTAAACCAAATGTACAATCAAACCTTGTAACTAGCATGCAAAACAAATTGTGTTGTCGGTTTCAATCACCCCATAACATGGGTGGGTTTGTCAGACTCAATAGATCCATCATTGAAAACCGTCGGCTTGAAAAGTTAATGATTGCACATAATCGCATAAAAGAGGTTAGCACACCTAGCACTCGGGCACAAAGCTCAAATTTTTGCACACATGTATGTAAATAGGATTTTTGCACTTGTGTTGTTTGCGTAAATGTAAATATGTAATGTGTAATGAGTATAGAGTTCATGTTCCACCCCAAAAGTGTAAAAGAGTAAAAAGGGGTTGTGAATACTCACTTGATAAGGAGGTGTAGCTGACAAAGAGTATAGATAGAACAAGGGTTCTTGATAACGCACGGGTTAACCTAGATTGTAATGTATATTGAATCAAATCGGTGTACGGAGTTTAAGTCTAACATTGAAGGTTGAGTTTGTGTATAAAAAGTATTAAATGAAATATATAAAGTTGTAGTAACCATTTTTGGAACATTTGATTAAAGTTTGGAATTTAAATAATAAAAATAGAATTTTTATAAAATTGTTGATTATGAAAATAATGCTTGTGTTAAATGTAAATTAATAATTAAATAAATGATTATAGTTTACGAAATAATGTAAATATTGATTGTAATTAAGTATAAATAAGTAAATGATTTTTGTTTAAATATTAAATAAATAATTATTATCTTATAAACTTGTAACTTAATCATTTAAAACATCTTTTAAGTGTAAGATAAATATAAATTTAATTTTTATAAATTTTTAAATAAACTTTTAAATAATTAATATTTATCTCTTCAAATACAGAAAACATATTTTTATAAAATTTGAAACATTTATTGATTAAAATATAAAATTTATAATTCTGTTAAAAATTTCTGAGTCACACACGACCGTGCCTCGGAAGGGCACGATCGTGCTCAAGACAGGGGCGCGACCGCGCTAGTCGGGGCACGACCGGGTTGATCAACGGAGGGCACAAACTAGACCAGTCAACAGGCACGACCGTGCCTTGGCCCGGCACGGTTGTGTCTATGATCTTTAGACACAACAGAGACTAGCCCAGAGGGCATGACTAGGTCTGGACAGGAGGACATGACCGCGCTGCTATTCGGCACGACCGCGTTTCATGAGGCACGGTCACGCTAGATGATTAGCGCGACCGTGTCTCTTCCAAGTCAGACACAAATCGAACATTTTTTGTATTTTTAGCGCTGGATTTGATAGGGCTTTTGATTATTGAGTTATTAAGAGACTTTTCATATAATTTAATTGTATGTAAATCGTGTTTAAGAGTGGAATCGATTAAATCATTTTTAATAAAACATGAGTTCTGATTCGGATCGATTTCTATAATGGAAGCCCAAATTGAATAGGGGCTTTCGATACAGATACTGAAATGAACGAATTAAAGGATCCAATTACCCTGAACAGCAGCGAATTGATAAAGAACGGTAGGGAGGAAGTTCCGGCGACGGCAAGACTGGTTTCCGGTGACCTCTACTGCTGTTCCGAATGCTTCAGCGGCTTCGGATGATTCAGAGATGATTTGGGAAACGTTTGACTGGATTGCTTGAGATAATTCTGATTGAAAAAGCTTGAGAGAGTTTTTTTTTTTAATTGAGAGAGTTTTTCTTGAATTGTTGAATGGAATACTGAGGCGTTTTGAGAATTTGAAAAGTGGTAATACAATTGTTAAGGGAAAAGAAACGTATAACTGTTACGGATTCGAACGATCGAACGATTAAAGTTGCAGTTACGTTTCAGCTGTTTCACAGGCGCGAAGGTGCCTAAATATGGCACGACCGTGCCTAGGCACCGGGCGCGATCGTTCCAAAGCAGGTCGCGCGTGACCAAGCACTTGGCGCGACCGTGCTAGGACGAAGCACGACCGTGCTAGACTAGGGTTTCTTGACATTTTTCAACTTTAGTCCTTGACTTTTCAGGTTTGATAAATTTGAATAAAATAGTTTCTTGTATAGTGTTTAAATGTATATAATCGAGTAAAACTTGCGAATTTGTATAGAATCATTGCATTTAATTTACGGCGAGAAAAATAATGAGACATTGCACGAGTATTGGGTTTGAAATTGCATTACATTGAATTGAAATAGGAATGCTAAAAATCAGAAATGTTACAGTCTCCCCATGTTGAGAGAATTTCGTCCCAAAATTTAGCTAGAGGAAGCGACGGCATCGGTAAAAAGATGAGGGTACTTGAGCTTCATTTGGTCTTCTCGTTCCCAAGTGAACTCAGGACCACGCTTAGATTCCCAACGAACTTTAACGATAGGAATGCGACTTCGCTTGAGCTGTTTGACTTCGCGACCCATAATTTCCACCGGCTTCTCAACGAAGTGCATCGTTCCATCAATGCGCACGTCGTCAAGTGGTATATGGAGATTTTCATCGGCGAGACACTTCTTTAGATTAGATATATGAAATGTAGGATGCACATTGCCAAGAGATGGAAGTAACTCAAGCTTGTAAGCCACTTTCCCAATCCTTTCAAAGATTTTGAATGGACCAACATAACGAGGTGCTAACTTGCCTTTCTTTCCAAAACGGACCACACCCTTCCATGGAGACACCTTTAGAAGAACAAGGTCACCGACTTGGAATTCCAAGGGTTTTCGACGTTTGTCGGCATAACTCTTTTGCCGACTCCTCGCTACTCGAATATTGTCACGGATTTGAATAATCTTGTCGGATGTTTCTTGAATTAACTCGGGACCGGTGATTTGTGCTTCACCAATCTCGTTCCAACAGATAGGAGAACGACACTTGCGACCATAGAGAGCTTCGAATGGAGCCATGTTGATACTTGTGTGGTAGCTATTGTTGTAAGAAAACTCAATAAGGGATAAATGTGAATCCCAATTGCCACCAAAATCGATTACACAAGCTCTAAGCATGTCTTCAAGAGTTTGGATTGTTCGCTCGGTTTGACCATCAGTTTGCGGATGGTAAGTCGTGCTCAAATCCAATCGAGTACCAATAGCCTTTTGGAGAGATTGCCAAAATCGGGAAGTGAACCGAGCGTCTCTATCGGATATTATGTTCAAGGGGACACCATGACGGCTCACAATTTCATCAATGTAAATTCGGGCTAATTTCTCCACTTTGAAGTCTTCACGAATAGGCAAGAAGTGGGCAGATTTGGTGAGTCGATCAATGATCACCCAAATACTATCATAACCACTCGAGGTGCGAGGGAGCTTGGTAATGAAATCCATAGCTAAATTCTCCCATTTCCACACGGGAATTTCTGGTTGTTCGAGTAAACCAGAAGGACGTTGATGTTCGGCTTTGACTTTGAAGCAAGTTAAGCATTTGGCAATATAAAGAGCAATGTCTTTCTTCATACCGGGCCACCAATAAAGTTGGCGAAGATCTTGGTACATTTTATCCGCACCAGGATGAATAGAATAACGAGTCTTATGAGCCTCGTTCATGAGAAATGCACGGAGATCATCGCGATCGGGAACCCAAATACGGTTCAAGTAATAGAGTAAGCCATTGGGTTTTGATTCAAGAAGAATTTCAACACCACACGACATTTCTTCATACATGTTACCCTCGGTTACCGAGACGTGTTGAGCTTCTAAGATACGGGTTTGAATATCGGTTTGAATACGGGCACAATGAAGCATAACATGGTCCTTTCGACTCAAAGCATCGGCTACTACATTCGCTTTGCCAGGATGGTAACGAATTTCGCAGTCATAGTCGTTAAGGAGTTCGACCTAACGTCGTTGCCTCATATTGAGTTCTTTTTGGTTGAAGATATGTTGAAGACTTTTGTGGTCAGTGAACACCACACATTTCATGCCATATAGGTAATGTCTCCAAATCTTTAACGCGAATACGACCGCACCCAACTCGAGATCGTGCGTCGTATAATTCTTTTCATGAATTTTGAGTTGTCTTGATGCATAAGCGATTACTTTTCCTCGTTGCATGAGGACACAACCAAGACCTTGGTTAGAAGCATCACAATAGACAACTAGATCATCATTTCCATCGGGAAGAGTCAAAACGGGAGCATTGCACAACTTATGCTTAAGAGTTTGGAAAGCTTCTTCTTGTTTCGGTCCCCACTCATAAGTTTTACCCTTATGGGTCAAAGCGGTAAGAGGGACGGCAATCTTTGAGAAGTTTGAGATGAAACGACGATAATAACCCGCAAGACCAAGAAATGAACGAACTTCGGTAGGAGTCTTCGGGGCATTCCAATTCTTAACCGTTTCAATCTTAGCAGGATCAACATGAATACCCTTGTCGTTGACGATGTGACCAAGAAATTGAACTTCTTTTAACCAAAATTCACACTTGGAGAACTTGGCATATAGTTGTTCTTTCTTTAAAAGGTCCAAAACCAATCTAAGGTGTTCTTCATGGTCGGCTTTAGTCTTGGAATAGATTAAGATATCGTCAATGAAAACGATCACGAATTTATCAAGGTACGGTTTGCACACACGGTTCATGAGATCCATGAAAACTGCGGGTGCATTGGTTAACCCGAAAGGCATAACCATGAACTCGTAATGACCATACCTTGTTCGAAAAGCAGTCATAGGAATGTCATCTTCTTGAACACGGAGCTGATGATAACCGGATCGAAGATCAATCTTTGAGAAACAAGTAGAACCTTGAAGTTGATCAAAGAGATCATCGATTCTAGGCAAAGGGTAACGGTTCTTGATAGTAAGCTTGTTGAGTTCGCGGTAGTCAATACACATACGGAATGATCCATCCTTCTTTTTAACAAATAAGACGGGTGCACCCCACGGTGAATGACTCGGGCGAATGAAACCTTTTTCGGAGAGTTCTTGAAGTTGACTTGCGAGTTCTTGCATTTCCAAAGGTGCAAGACGATAAGGAGCTCTAGCAACGGGGTTAGCTCTGGGCATAAGATCAATACGGAACTCTACTTGACGAACAGGAGGAAGACCGGATAAATCTTAAGGAAACACTTCGGGAAAATCCCTAATGATAGGAATGTCTTGGATACTCTTCTCCTTGACGTCCTTTTGAACAATATGAGCTAGGAAGGTGATGTAATTCTTTCGTAAGTACTTTTGAGCGGTAGTACAAGACATCAATTTAAGACCCTTGTAAGGCTTTTCACCAAAAACCCTTAAGGTTTCTCCCGATGGTAGCGGAATTTGAATACACTTTTCAAAGCAAATGACTTCGGCATGATGATTTGATAGCCAATCCATACCTATGATAATATCAAAGCTTCCTAGTGGCATTGGAACAAGGTTGATTGGGAATGTGTGATCATTAAGTTCTAAAGAGCAATCATAGATAATGGACTCAATTGTAAGGGAGTCACCATTTGCTACTTTAACGGTAAATGTTTTCTCTAATTGGGACCGAGTCTTTGCAAGTAAAGGCTCAAAATTTAGTGACACAAAACTTTTATCGGCACCCGTATCGAACAAAATGGAGGCATATTGACTATTAACAAGAAACGTACCATTGACCACGTCATTGTTGGCTTGAGCTTCGTTGGCGTTTATGTTGAACGCACGCCCACGAGCTCCACCTTGTCTAGCATTTGTAAGTCTTGGACATTGATCACGAAGATGGTTCGGGTTGCCACACTCATAGCAAGCACGCCCATTAGCAATGGCGGGAGCACCTTGATTAGCCACTTGAGGTACAGTTCGGTTTGGAGGGTTGACTTGGCCCGCAAGAGCTTTGGTCCTACAAACACTAACCGTATGACCATATCTCCCACAATAAGTACAAAGGCGACATGGGATGTTTTGGGGATGATGAAAATTGCAGGTGGCACAAAGTGGGTAGATTCCACCATAAGGCTTTTTAACCGGTGTTTGAACCATAGGTGCAACTTGGATAACCGGAATAGTAGGAGTAACCACAGCAAAATTTCTAACTTTCCTCTTTCTATTATTGCGAGAGGGTTCGGTTGTGGCTTCCTTGTTGTGAGTAGGAGGGGTTACGGTTTCAGAAACTTTCTTAGAACCCTTTTTGGTAAGAGTTCCAGCTTTCACATGATTATCAGTTAGGGTAGCGGCTAGACGAATAGCATCTTCCAGAGTAGCGGGATTTCTACCTAAGACAGTATCTTGGATTTGTCTTGGTAGCCCACCAATATACTTTTCGATACAACGGGTCAAAGGAGTGACCATGTGGGGCACGAGAAGACTCAACTCATGGAACCGAGTTGTATATGCTAAGCTTTCCCCACTATCTTGGGCAAGATCCCAAAATTCAGCTTCTAACTTTTTCACTTCATTTCGAGGACAGAACTCCTCGGTCATAAGCCTTTTGACCTCATCCCAAGGTAAGGCCATAGCTATGTCAACACCCCTATTCCTCTTCTCCCCATTCCACCATGTAAGTGCCCGTTTTTGTAGGACACTTGTAGCATGACGAACACGGAGGTTGTCGGGACAGTCACTATTGAGAAAGGTATTCTCAATACGTTCAAACCATTGAAGGAGTCCAGTAGCTCCTTCGGTTCCATAAAACTTTAGGGGATTGCACGAATTGAAGTGCTTGAAGGTGCATTGATATGGATTGTTTCCACCATTTCCACCATTACCACCATTATTACCACTATTGCTTCCATTTCCACCATTGCCATTAGTGGCACCATTGGCTTGGGTGAGTTGTGTCACCAATTGGGTAAGAATAGCAGAAATGTCGGAGTTGGCGTTGGTTGCGGGAGCACGACGAGGAGGCATTCTACATATTTTCCCAAGACAAGAAAAGATTGTAAGAACTGATGAGAATTGCTAGGATTTAATAGAATGAGATAACCAAATAAAAATAGATATTCAGAGTTTGGATTGTACTCAAAAGTGATGAAATCACTTGAATACTATGGCACATTAAGGTTGATTTAAACTCATAAAATTTTCAAGGAGACATGCTTTAGTCTATAAGTAAACAATTATCTCGGGAATTCCCAGGAAAGCATACGGGTCCCTCGGTTGATTAGGATTTATGCGAAATGCTTTCCTAGACAGAAAACCCAAAATACAGGTGTCACCCTTCTAGATTTATGCGAAATGCGAAATGACTTTTCAGGTTTGATAAGTTTGAATAAAATAGTTTCTTGTATAGTGTTTAAATGTATATAATCGAGTAAAACTTGCGAATTTGTATAGAATCATTGCATTTAATTTACGGCGAGAAAAATAATGAGACATTGCACGAGTATTGGGTTTGAAATTGCATTACATTGAATTGAAATAGGAATGCTAAAAATCAGAAATGTTACAGTAATAATGTGACATAACTTAGGGTTCCATACTTTCATCGTGTTTGAAACCCCCGAGTAGTTTTAAAGTTTTGCAGCTTCCTCGTGTTTGAACAAGAATATGTCAAACTCCGAGTAGCTTTAAATTTTATAACTTTCATGAATAAAGTGTATGATCATGCCTTGTGTATAATGTGATCAATTTATTGCAACAATTGTAAACTGTTTAGTAATGTGTATAATGTAAACACTCAAGTTTCATGTATGATCTAGTGCCATGTATATTGTAAGCAAATATGTTTCATGTATAATGTGAATAGTTTAGTATCGTGTATATAGTAAACAAATGCGTTTCATGTATAATGTGAACAATGTAGTATTATGTATTTTGTAAACAATTAAGTTTTCATGTATAATGTAAACAATTTAATATCATGTATTTTGTAAATAAATAAGTTTTAATGTAAAATGTAAACAATTTAGTATCATGTATTTTGTAAATAAGTTTTCATGTATAATGTAAACAATTTAGTATCATGTATTTTGTAAATAAATAAGTTTTCATGTATAATGTAAACAATTTAGAATCATGTATTTTGTAAATAAATAAGTTTTCATGTATAATGTAAGTAATTTAGAATAATGTATTTTGTAAATAAATAGGTTTTCATGTATAATCTAAAGCAATTTAGTACCATGTATTAGGTATGTGTAATGTAAACAATTTAGTTTCATGTATATTATAAGTAACCAAGTCTCATGCATCATGTGATTAATCTAGTATTACGCATATTGTAAACTAACAAGTTTCATATATCATGTGATAAATCTAGCATTATGTATATTGTGAACAACCAGGGTTCATGTATCATGTGAATGCTCATATGTAAGTTATTGAATCTCATGAGTAACGTAAATTATCGAGTTTTGTAGGTGGTCGAGTGTTGCGGGCAAACATGTTGTTTGGCGTTCATGTATAATGTGGGTAGTTGGGTTTTAACTTTTTAAATCTTTGTTAAGGTTTATATGGATGGCTAATGCCTACGCAAAATGATTCATCTTATTGCAATGCCTAGTACACTCATACATTTCCGAATGTGTAAGATAACGATGAGGTTGTGTAGATATTTAGGGTAGTGTGTTTACGAATAATTGATTGTGCTATTTGTTTGTAAATGAACAAGTAATTGTAATTTATTCTACTTTGTAAATTAATAAAATGGTGAAAATAAGTTGAATAATTAACTATATGGATAATTAAATGAAAACCTTTTTATTAAATTTTAAATTTTTATTAAGAAAATATTTTAAAAGAAAATAATGGCTAAATAACTTAAACCAGGACTTATAATGGCTAAACAAGTAATTGTAAATTAATTTAGGTAAGATTTAATAATAACTACTTTAATGAAGTAAAAGTCATAATTAATTAGGATAATGTCTTATAAAACAAGTTGTATTAAGTTTTTTTTTATAAAAGTTTATATTCTAGATAATATCTATAAACTAAGGGTTTGATAACTGCTTTGTTTGAGCAAAATAATGATGTTGTTTAAATCCGATAATAAAATGATTAGTTTACCAAGGAGGCTTAGGTGTGTGTGTACTAAATTGCAATAAACAGAATGATGGTGTTTAGATTGTACTCATTTGGTATCATAACCAAATGGGTACTTTGACAAATCAAAGTAATTCAAATTCTTATACTTTCAAGAAGACATGCTTTAGCCTATAGGTGAACACTCACTTCGGAAATTCCCAGGAAAGCATACGGATCCTTCGATTGATTTGGATTTATATGAAATACTTTCCTAGACAGAAGACCCAAAGTACAGACATTCACCCTTCCAGATTGCACATGTTCTTTACTAATTTTCAGAACTCAAAACTTTGACAGGATTTTAAAATTTTAATAGGCTTTAGGCCAAAGAGTTTAAATTTGTTCACAAATAACGATGGTGACATAATTCTCAATGTGTAAGGGTGTAGGTATATAAAAACTTAGATATGAGTAAGTGGGTGGTAAGACTTAGGATGACATTTAATGGGATCAATAGGTAGTATGTAATCAAATGTAAGGCCCCTTTACCTGGAGGCCTCACTTATTGGATTTATTCACTAACACATAGCGCTTAAACATAAGACATACATTATCACAGCAGAAACGATTTAAATCTCAACATACGCAGCGGAAACATAACATGTCTAAACATAACTTGTCAATTACAACTGAAACTTGTCTTAATCAACATAACCAAAAGAAACATAAACAGGATGCCAGGATGCTGATCTTCGGGTAACTCTTCTCGCCAAGCCAAGCTAAGCATCCATGTCCATCTACTACACCTGCACTTAACTGATATGCATACTAAAAATCAACAACGCTGAGTGAGTTCTAACGTTTACTTTAAATCAATTATACAAAAGATTTACTAATACATACATACTGCCCTTAAGGCGAAACTTTACATACTTCACTTTTCAAAAATAGTTTAAAACATTCATAAGGTATCCGTCAATTCCTTATCACTGTTGGTACTGCCCTCGTGGTCAATACCGCTTAACCGTCAATTCTTATCACTGCTGGTATTGTCCTCGTGATCAGTACCACTTATCCGTCAATTCCTTGTCACTGTTGGTACTGCCCTCGTGGTCAATACCGCTTAACCGTCAATTCTTATCACTGTTGGTATTGTCCTCGTGATCAGTACCACTTAACCGTCAATTCTTGTTACATACTGGTATTGTCCTCGTGATCAATACCGCTGGGTCCTCGTGACCCATTGATGTTGTCCTCGTGATCAACACCACATGACACGATGTTGTCCTCGTGATCAACACCGGGTATTGTCCTCGTGATCAATACCTATTAACTGGTACATGGGGGATTGCGTAGTCCCCCGAGCAACCGCCGTCACTCATTCCAATTGTACAACTGTTAACGAGCCATCAAGACGCTTACTAATGGGTAAAACCCATATCTGACATCTTGTACAAGTAACATCTGTCCCAAGGACCTTTACAATCTGGTACACATTCCCGAAGGAAAGCTGTTCACTTTACTGTTCATAAAACTTTTCAGTAAATCTTGTTCATAACTTTCATATATAATATGCCTTTGTTTATGTATATGAAAATATAGTAAACGCTTGCCAAAATATATATCTTGCTTTACTTGAACATACTAACACATATATTATGCCTTTGTTTATGTATATGAAAATATAGTAAACGCTTGCCAAAATATATATATCTTGCTTTACTTGAACATACTAACACATATATTATGCCTTTGTTTATGTATATGAAAATATAGTAAACGCTTGCCAAAATATATATCTTGCTTTACTTGAACATACTAACACATATATTATGCCTTTGTTTATGTATATGAAAATATAGTAAACGCTTGCCAAAATATATATCTTGCTTTACTTGAACATACTAATACATATATTATGCCTTTGTTTATGTATATGAAAATATAGTAAACGCTTGCCAAAATATATATATCTTGCTTTACTTGAACATACTAACACATATATTATGCCTTTGTTTATGTATATGAAAATATAGTAAACGCTTGCCAAAATATATATCTTGCTTTACTTGAACATACTAACACATATATTATGCCTTTGTTTATGTATATGAAAATATAGTAAACGCTTGCCAAAATATATATATCTTGCTTTACTTGAACATACTAACACATATATTATGCCTTTGTTTATGTATATGAAAATATAGTAAACGCTTGCCATAATATAGATATACTTCCCTCAAACGTACTTTTGCCTCTTTTAAACTTTTCACTAAAACATAACTTTTCCTTTCAGTTTATAATATATAAAATATAATAAACACTTTACACTAAGTATGCACACCACCCCTAAAGAAGGCAAAAAGGGGATTAGAACTCACCTGGTATCTTAGCTGCAATTGTCTACTGTATCTCACACAATCTGAACAATCATGACAATTGACACGTATCAGACTTAACTCAACGCTAAATGGTTTAACCATTCTGATTTAGGCGACTATACTGACTTTACCAGCCTGATGCCTGCGCACTTAGGAAGTGCGCAGACCCTGCTTCCTGCGCACTTAGCAAGTGCGCAGGTTCCTCTTCCTGCGCACTCTGTGCGCACTTGATAAGTACGCACGACCTGTTCTTCGCGAAAAACCCTAACTTTCGCATTCGGGTCTGATCACGTCAAGATGCCGAACCTGTTTGCATTCAAAACGTTCGTTTTCCATTAAGGAACTCAAATCTATGCTCATCTTTCAGTTTCATCCGTTCAAACATAACCTTTTCACCCAAAACCCGAAAAACCCAAAAATGAACTAAAACTCAGATCTAAGAGAATCAGTTACCTGAAATCGCTTCTCCTTCACAGCTAAACGGTCCAGATACGAATGCCCACGGTCCTATGAGCTCGGATTTGAAAAACGGGACTTTCTCTCTCTAGACTCTCTCTCACCTTCTCTCTCTAGAAACGAAAATGATGATGGAAATGAGGGCTTTTGGGCAGGTCTTGAGGCTTATAAGGGCCCAAACCTTTGCCACTTTCAGCCCATACACCCCGGCCCAAGCCCGCTTCCCTTTTTCTTATTTTAAAATTTTTAATTCTCGTGAATTCTTTCGCGCCCTAAAACTCGGGATGTTACAAGTCTACCCTCATTACAATAGGTTTCGTCCTCGAAACCTGCCTTAAGCTATACTGATAGCAAATCACAGAATGGGTGGCATAAACCGTAGCTATGCAAGGCAGCTTGGTCATGAAGGCCATTGTGATTAACTACCGCTGAGGGTCTAATCAGGGTAATATCTAGTTCTAAGGCTTCTAAGTTGATGGGGCTAACTAATCATTTAAGGAAATAATAACATAAACTTGGCATATCACAATTAAGAGTTTGCAACGTACCTTACTGAGTCATCTGATAAGCCCTTGCTGTGGCCTTGTTGATGTAAGGTTCCTTCTCTGCACCCTTACCCTTTCCGGATCCTCTCGCCTCCGGCTCTTTGTGCTTTCTACAGTCTCTGCTCAAATGCCCCGGCTCCCCACAGTTGTGGCACCTAGGCTTCACCAGACAGTCACGTGATTGGTGTCCAAACTTGCCACACTTAAAGCATCTCGCCTGCCCAGCTCTGCACTCTCCTCCGTGCCTTTTCCCACATTTTCCACACAGACCCTCTACTTCTAACCTTGACCTCCTATCATTAGGACCCTAAAGTTCCTCCCCAGTCCGCTTAGCCGCTTGCTTCTTAGGTGCTTCAGAAATGACTTCAGAGGCAATGTCATCATAGACAACTCCGCTCAAAACAACCACCGACTCAAATGTACTCGGTGTGTTGGCCCTTACAAAGGTACGTATCTTTGGAGGCAACCCTTGAACATAATAATGAATCCTCCTCTCCTCTGTGGTTACAAGGTGAGGCACCAGGCGAGCCAGTTCGTTGTACTTGGAAGTATATTGTCTGTGAGTCATGAGTCTGGCTTGCAACGTCTGGAACTCTCTCTCCACCTTGTGGACTTCGTTCTTAGGGCAGAACTTCTCAATTACTAATGCTTTCAGACCACTCCACTTCATTAGCTCAACTGTTTGGTCACCCTTAGCCTGTTTCACAGTCTCCCACCAGTGTGCTGCCTCTCCCTTCAGTGACTTAGCTGCGAACATGACCGCTTAATCCGGTCTGCAGTCACTGAGGCGGATGGTGGATTCCATGCCATTGATCCAATCTAACGTATCAGCTTCTTCTTTCTCCCCAGTTAGCTCAGGGGGATCACAACCACGAAATGCCTTGTAATCGCATCCGCGAGTAGGCGGTGCAACATTCTCCACCAGAACTGGTCCTCCCATGGCTGGAAGCACCACTGTCCCTTCAGTGGCTGGGATTACGTTGGGGTTTTCCTTGGCCTTTCTTAACGCTTCGTCTAGTATGGCTGGTAAGTTTTCCTTCAGCAGCCGGGTAAACTCACGGCCAAGAGCTGCTTGTACGACTGGTTTAAACTCAAACGGTTGGTCATCTCCTTCTGCATGCTCAACATTGTGCTGACTGACTACCGTATCAGTATGGGTAGTGTGAACATTCCCCTCAATCACTTGGTTTGTGCTAGCTCCACCGTGGCAGCCTGTACGGCCACCACGTCTACCTCCTCCACCCCCTCTAGTTCCTCCACGTCTAGCCATTTCTAACTGAAAGATAGAGAACAAAAGATTTAATTTCATCATGCTAGGGAATATGTAGAACACAATAAGTAAGGTAAGATGTTAATATACACTGGCCATCTGTAATTAACCATTACATCACTTTTTATCTTCTATTTATTCGCTTTCATGATTCCACTAAAGCCTCTATTCTTATCTTGACACTCTAAAAGATAAACTTTACTTACTATACGCTTCTGATGCTTTGGCTTGAGTTACCCGTTACTGGCATCCGTTACTTGGTCCCATTCTCAGTTTAAGTCTGGACATCGGGGATGTCCAAATCTCTCAAACTATGGCTCTGATACCAACTTGTAAGGCCCCTTTCCCGGGAGGCCTCAATTATTGGATTTACTCACTAACACATAGCGCTTAAACATAAGACATACATTATCACAGCGGAAACGATTTAAATCTCAACATACGCAGCGGAAACATAACATGTCTAAACATAACTTGTCAATTACAACTGAAACTTGCCTTAATCAACATAACCAAAAGAAACATAAACAGGATGCCAGGATGCTGATCTTCGGGTAACTCTTCTCGCCAAGCCAAGCTAAGCATCCATGTCCATCTACTACACCTGCACTTAACTGATATGCATACTAAAAATCAGCAACGCTGAGTGAGTTCTAACGTTTACTTTAAATCAATTATATAAAAGATTTACTAATACATACATATTGCCCTTAAGGTGAAACTTTACATACTTCATTTTTCAAAAATAGTTTAAAACATTCATAAGGTATCCGTCAATTCCTTGTCACTGTTGGTACTGCCCTCGTGGTCAATACCGCTTAACCGTCAATTCTTATCACTGCTGGTATTGTCCTCGTGATCAGTACCACTTATCCGTCAATTCCTTGTCACCGTTGGTACTGCCCTCATGGTCAGTACCGCTTAACCGTCAATTCTTATCACTACTGGTATTGTCCTCGTGATCAGTACCACTTAACCGTCAATTCTTGTTACATACTGGTATTGTCCTCGTGATCAATACCGTTGGGTCCTCGTGACCCATTGATGTTGTCCTCGTGATCAACACCACATGACACGATGTTGTCCTCGTGATCAACACCGGGTATTGTCCTCGTGATCAATACCTCTTAACTGGTACATGGGGGATTGCGTAGTCCCCCGAGCAACCGCCGTCACTCATTCCAATTGTACAACTGTTAACGAGCCATCAAGACGCTTACTAATGGGTAAAACCCATATCTGACATCTTGTACAAGTAACATCTGTCCCAAGGACCTTTACAATCTGGTACACATTCCCGAAGGAAATCTGTTCACTTTACTGTTCATAAAACTTTTCAGTAAATCTTGTTCATAACTTTCATATATAATATGCCTTTGTTTATGTATATGAAAATATAGTAAACGCTTGCCAAAATATATATCTTGCTTTACTTGAACATACTAACACATATATTATGCCTTTGTTTATGTATATGAAAATATAGTAAACGCTTGCCAAAATATATATATCTTGCTTTACTTGAACATACTAACACATATATTATGCCTTTGTTTATGTATATGAAAATATAGTAAACGCTTGCCAAAATATATATCTTGCTTTACTTGAACATACTAACACATATATTATGCCTTTGTTTATGTATATGAAAATATAGTAAACGCTTGCCAAAATATATATCTTGCTTTACTTGAACATACTAATACATATATTATGCCTTTGTTTATGTATATGAAAATATAGTAAACGCTTGTCAAAATATATATATCTTGCTTTACTTGAACATACTAACACATATATTATGCCTTTGTTTATGTATATGAAAATATAGTAAACGCTTGCCAAAATATATATCTTGCTTTACTTGAACATACTAACACATATATTATGCCTTTGTTTATGTATATGAAAATATAGTAAACGCTTGCCAAAATATATATATCTTGCTTTACTTGAACATACTAACACATATATTATGCCTTTGTTTATGTATATGAAAATATAGTAAACGCTTGCCATAATATAGATATACTTTCCTCAAACGTACTTTTGCCTCTTTTAAACTTTTCACTAAAACATAACTTTTCCTTTCAGTTTATAATATATAAAATATAATAAACACTTTACACTAAGTATGCACACCACCCCTAAAGAAGGCAAAAAGGGGATTAGAACTCACCTGGTATCTTAGCTGCAATTGTCTACTGTATCTCACACAATCTGAACAATCATGACAATTGACACGTATCAGACTTAACTCAACGCTAAATGGTTTAACCATTCTGATTTAGGCGACTATACTGACTTTACCAGCCTGATGCCTGCGCACTTAGCAAGTGCGCAGACCCTGCTTCCTGCGCACTTAGCAAGTGCGTAGGTTCCTCTTCCTGCGCACTCTGTGCGCACTTGATAAGTACGCACGACCTGTTCTTCGTGAAAAATCCTAACTTTCGCATTCGGGTCTGATCACGTCAAGATGCCGAACCTGTTTGCATTCAAAACGTTCATTTTCCATTAAGGAACTCAAATCTATGCTCATCTTTCAGTTTCATCCGTTCAAACATAACCTTTTCACCCAAAACCCGAAAAACCCAAAAACGAACTAAAACTCAGATCTAAGAGAATCGGTTACCTGAAATCGCTTCTCCTTCACAGCTAAACGGTCCAGATACGAATGTCCACGGTCCTATGAGCTCGGATTTGAAAAACGGGACTTTCTCTCTCTAGACTCTCTCTCACCTTCTCTCTCTAGAAACGAAAATGATGATGGAAATGAGGGCTTTTGGGCAGGTCTTGAGGCTTATAAGGGCCCAAACCTTTGCCCCTTTCAGCCCATACACCCCGGCCCAAGCCCGCTTCCCTTTTTCCTATTTTAAATTTTTTAATTCTCGTGAATTCTTTCGCCCTAAAACTCGGGATGTTACATCAAACAATGTGATAAAGAAGATATTACATAGATAGCAATGTTTGTAAGCATGTGATTATCAAGTAGTGTAGCACATAAATTATCATGTATTGTATCATGCGATGTAATACCTAGAATAACATGTAAGATAATCACACAAAGTAGTAAACATGTAGCACCTAGCAATGTGACAAATATCATAGAATATAGAGTATGGCATAAGATGGGTGTCCTAAGGTTATAGTCTAGGTCATGGGTGTCTAATAACCTAATTCCCTATAACCTGTCTCTGATACCAATCTGTCACACCCCAACCGACGGCGGAATACGTCGGGGTAGGACTTGTAGACTGTTTAAAAGCTCATGATCAAACTAATTTTTATAACTTTATTAAATTGAATTACAGGCACAAATACATTTTGTTCAAACATCAGAAGCTACAATACATCAATTTTTATTTGTCACTAGGTCCATAAGCTCCTATGTGATAAACTTGTACATCAACATATCCACCTGAAACATGTTTAAAATGAGAGGGTCAACTATAAATAGTTGGTGAGCATACATAGGTTTAGAAGTCTCAAGTAGTTTTCAAATGTTTTATACAATTCATATGACATATAGTAAATAAGGCATTTTATGGAGAATCTATAGTTAAACTAGGTGCACAATCAAACCTTATGACTGAGGCATAACATGCAGGTTAACCTAATGTAAAGTCGGTAACAAACACCTTACCCGGGTGGGTTTGTCCGACACAATAGATCTATCAATGTTACCGTTGGCTTGTACAAATTTAATGATTGCACGAGTGTGTCATGTATATGTGGTTTAACTCATAGTATTCAAGCACAAAAGCCCAAATTTAACAAGTAGTCATAGTGTAGAATTGTATATTCTAATTGCAAATAGTTTTCAATGCAAATCATGTTTCACCCCAAAATGTACAAAAATGAAAAAGGGGCTTTGTAAACTCACATTTGTTGAGAGGTGATTGACTCGCAAAGCTCGAGAGTTCTAGGATTTAGATCAACGCCCTAATAGATCATGATATAGTTAATTAGGGTTTTGGATGGAGTTTACCGGAAGTTAGAATGATAATGGATGCGAGAAATAGAAGATTGGATATATAATTGTTAATGTTGTACATTTTCAGATTTGGACAGCATAAGGGCTGAACAGAAACGTGTATGTTAAAAATATCAAACGATGTCCAAAAATTATGAAATTTTTTAGGTGACTAGTTTAAATCGTTCCAAAAAAGTTTCATTTAGAATGTTTTTCCGTTTGAGACTCGGATCATAGCAAAAATAGTCAAACAAGACAGAAGGTACTGAAAAAGGTTTATGTCCCGTTTTGGCTACTCTGGAGTCATACTTTTGAATTAGAAAATGAGCCAATTATGGTTGGAAAGAAAATTCGACAAACTACGTCGTGGAATTTGAGTTTTCTTAGTTTCGATTAATTATGATCAAGTTATGCTTAGTTAAAGTCAGCACAGTTTCTGTCCACAATCAACAGTTTCACTTAAGTGGACCGTTTTTGGTTTTAAGGTTACCGAACGCGTAAATAAAAATTAGACGAATATTATCATATTGTTTTGGGTAAAAATTATGTAAACTAACTTTGTAAGCAAATTTTGATAGTGAGGTAGCGTGCTTTGTTTAATCGATATGAAACAATGTAAAAAGGTAAAAGTTGACACAAATGATTACGAGGAAAGCTCTTGATCTTTAGGGATCGCCGGCATAAAACCTCGGGAGGTGACAATCGTCCCCTGCCTCGTTTCTTGAATAAATGTTAAAAATATTACAAATTTTGAGCAGTAATGATCGATCTAAACGTGTTACAGAAGTGTTTACGAATGTTGAGAGCTAAGTGTGTAATGAGTGTTGTGCCTATTCGATCAATATTTGCTGAATTAATTCAGGGATAATGCTAACTAACTACCCGAGAAATAAGGTCTTGACTCTATCTTCTCCTTGTGACCGTTGCAAGCTGATTTACACGTTTTCCACACGTAGTCCACGTCCCTTGAACGGGTTTTTAGGTGAGCATTGGATTACGAATGTTTTACCTGCGATTAATAAACCAATAAACAAGTAGCTGTTAGTATTATTCAGGATACTGACCTTATCGGGATATCGGATCTTGAATCACATGTTGCTTAGGATCCTGCTCTGAATTTTAATCCGTAACGATTGTCCCAAAATTTGACAGCTGCAATAATGATTTACAGCTGTAAAATTTTCAAATTTTGAATTTTAACTTAATACGGCTGCTTGATAAGACTTTGTGCGGGAAACAAGGGAGCGAAACATCGTGGACCGAGGCGGTTATCATTAGGGCTATATTCACTCCTCTTTTCTCATTATTTTGAAGTCGTCTTCTCTGAATCCTCTCTGCTATCTTCAGGTAAAAAGCTTATCTTTCTTTCTCGTTTTTTCTGGTTTTTTGCTCAAGAATGGCTAAAAAGCATACGCGATCTTCTACCCCTTCCGACGATATCCAAATCCAAAACTTGATTGTTAATCCAGACTCCGAAAAATGCACATTCACGGATCTTGATATCCAGTCCCTCAAATCTGGAGGCTTTTTCCCTGAGAATACCGTATTTCGGCCCTTTGATCCTAAAACTAGGGCCGATTTCACCTCAGAAAGTTGACTTTTGTTTTCCATTCTTCCCTTTTTCTCTAGGGTTCACTTATCCATTCCCTCCTCTCACTACTGACTTTTTTAGAAAGAGCGGTCTTAGCTTTGCTCAAACCATGCCCATGGTTTGGGGAACCATGTATACTTTGGAGTTTTTGGTCAAGCATCACGCTGTTGACTTTTCTACTTCAGAGATAGCCCATGTTTACAATCTCAGGGTCACGGTTCTTCTCTGTTCCTTTTCCAAATTAAATCCGGCATGACCCACTTGATCCCGAAAACCACCCAAAATGATTCTAACTGAAAAACAGTTTCTTTTTTGTGAGAATGGATTCTATCCCAGATGGGGATAAACTGCCGATCAAATGGATGGTAAAGGGTAGGATTCTGCCTTGTAGGGCTTTCTTTTATAAATTCGATATTTGGGATACTAACTGATGATTTTCTGTTTCAGCGCCGAAGTTCGACATCCTCGCTCCTCCGACTCCTGACACGGCTAAGAAGGTTTCTTTTTCTTAGGTTTTGAACCCATCGAACGGACCTTTCGATTCAAAGATCCACTTTAGGAAGTTGAACCAGAGGTGTCTTTCTCCGAATCGAGTATGTCTGGTAAGAAAAATAGCAAGATTTCCTTTTATTAGTTATAAACAATAAGAATAAATTAACCTGTCCTCTTGAAATAAGCCTTCGCAAATCAAGCTCCAAGTTTGCCTTTGACGACATTGATAGCATGGTATCTAAGGGTAAGGTCGTCAAGAAGGAGGTCCAAGCTGTTCCTGCTCCGGTTGTCAAGTCAAGTGCTCCCATTCTTGATATTTCCACTGTTAAGCCCTCTTCTAGCAAGAAGCGCAAGATCCAGGATCCTGTTGATCTGAACATCCGAGATTACACCGATTTCTTTGATGCTCACAAGAAGTTGCATAGCTTCAACCATATGGTAAGAAGATTTCACTATCTTGTAATTTGATTATAATCCTGCATTTAAAATGACATTTATATTATGTGCAACAGGCTTTAGACAAGCTTATGGGATTTCATGAACAATTGGTTAAAGAGATGGAACTATGCAAACATAAGCTTGTGGACTCCCAGAAGAGTGAGGCTGCTAAAGGCAAAAGGCTGTTGGATGTCACCAAAGAACTCCATCAGATTAAGGCTGAACTGCAAGAGGCACATCTCCAACATGCTCGGGACATTGATATATCTAATGAGCAAGCCTAGGCTTCCGCTGCTATCTCCATCTTTCAGTCCAAAATAAAAATGGCTAAAGAAGCAGAGGACAAAGACTACGACAGGAGTGCTTGGGATATTGAAGGGTGGAAGAGACTAATGGTTGAGCTGGGAGGAGAGCTGACTTTGGAGAAGGATGTTGAGAAAGCGGTGGCCGAGGACCAGGTTCATGGATCTGCAATGGTGGCTGAGAAGCATGATGCTGAGGGTGCGGGGAAGCAGGTGAATCAAGGCGATGAAGGTAATGATGCTTAGGCTTGAGCCCTGATTTTTATGGTTGTCTTTAACTCGTTAGTCTTGAACAATTTTAATTTTCTTGTTGATGGGATCCCGGAATGGGATAGACAATTTTCTTTGACTTAAGTCTCGGGTGGATGGGTCCTGTTTTTGGATGAAGCCCGAGACATACTTTGGTTTCCTGCACTTATAATATTAGTAGCTTTTGACTATCTTGCCATGATTGTTCTATCGATTGCTTGTATTTACAGAAAAAATTATTTGTGTATGTAATCAGGATTCAGGATCCTCTAGGATAATTTATCAAACTTAGTCTTATAAAACCATAGGTTAGTTTCGATAAATAGATTAAATCATGACAGATTTTGATTCTACCTTTAATGGTGAATCAAGAAACAATCTTAAGTTTTAAGAATTGAAATAGATAAATGTACATACCAGAACTCTGATGAAAGTTATAATAAATGTTGTAACCTCGAGTTGTCCCCTGTGTATGTTTGCCAATCATATTGTGTGATTAGTAGTTGAATTTTAGAATTGGTGTAAGTCTTTGATTCGGTCGCGACTCTTGAACTAGTACACCAATGATAAGCATTTGCTAAGTAAACAAGTAAAATTTATCAAGTAAAAATGACGTGGGCAAAGCCAAATTATCGTGGGCCAAACCAGAATAACGTGGGCCAAGCCGGTCTTGAGTTAGCATGAAAATGCTAAAAACCTTAGGAGTAACACGTCTGTTACTATTGTAGAGAAAAATCTATAACCAACAATGATAAAATTGTCAGCCGCTTTTACATGGTCTGGTCGCACCACCTCGAACATCGTGCACAACTGGCGGAGTGTTTAAACTCAATTCGTAGAAAGTGAAAACCTTTAACCTTAGAAGGTACGCATGATACCTTAACGTAGGAGAGATGGCCAGTCTCTGTCTTGTGTCGGGATCCCTGGAGATACTTCCTGCAAGATAGGAACTCTTGGTGAAGGTGGGTGTTAGGTAGGCTAACACCCCTCCGACGCTCGTCAGTATAATGATATATAATGATAAATAAATTAATTGAAATGGAAAGAATACGTACCGTTCTAAGTTAGAATATAAATTCTAGCTTACATGAAGTAGGTCTTTAGATGAATAGCGTTCCAGGATCTTGGCAGTAGATCTCCTTCCAAAGTTGCTAACCAATAAGCACATTTACCTGCCTCTGAATCGATCAAATATTGGCCTTCCCATTATGGAGCAAGCTTACCGTCGCTAGGATTGGTAGTATTCTGGAATGCTTTTCTCAATACAAGATCACCCACTTGAAACCACTTGATCCTAATATTTTTGTTGTATGATCTTGATATCCTTTGTTGATAAGCCGCCATGCGGACCTTGGCAAGATCTCTGATTTCGTCAATAGTGTCAAGATCATTCGAGAGAGCTTCATTATTATTTTTCTGAGTTTGAAGACTGGTTCTGGCTGTAGGGATGACCATTTCTGTGGGGATCATAGCTTCAGTGCCAAACACCAAAGAGAATGGTGTTTGACCTGTCGCATTTTTTGAAGTTGTTCTATCTGCCCATAGTGCAAATGGCAGTTCTTTGGCCCACTTCCCTTTCTTTGTTCCAAATCTTTTCTTTAGGTTATTGATGATGATCTTGTTGCTGGATTCTGCTTGTCCATTGGCTTGAGGATGCACATGGGTAGAGGTTATCATCTTAATTCCCCAGCTAGCACAAAAGTTGGTTGTTCTTTGACCAATGAATTGAGATCCGTTATCACATGTTATTTTCGTCGGGATGCCGAATCTCGTCAGGATATTACGCTTGATAAAGGATATAACTTCTTTTTCTCTGACTTGAACGAATGCTTCGGCTTCGATCCATTTGGAGAAGTAGTCGGTCATTGCTAACATAAATACTTTTCCACCTGGTGCCTTTGGGAGCTTGCTAACCATGTCCATTCCCCACTTCATAAATGGCCAGGAAGAGATAATTAGGTACAAGGGCTCTGCTGGCTGGTGAAGGATGTTGCTATGTCTCTGGCATGCATCGCACTTTTGGGAATACTCCATGGCATCTTTCCTCATGGTCGGCCAATAGTATCCTGTCCTTAGGATCTTTGATAAGAGTGCTCTACCCCTGTGTGATTTCCACAATCGCCTTCGTGTATATCTTTGAGGACTTCAAGTGCTGCAGGATCTTCTAAACATTTCAAATAAGGACCTGCAATAGATTTTTTGTACAAAACACCATCTAACATTATAAAAAGAGATAGTCTCATACGAAAAGCCCTGTGATTCTTTTCATCCTTTGGGAACTCTCCATACTGTAAATATTTTATAATAGGTGGGATCCAGGATCTTTGGCTTGGTTCCGGATCCCGAGTGTCTGCTTCTTCAGCTTCCGTATTGGATACTTCGTTTTTCTTTTCAATTGTTGGACTTAGGATATGTATAATCGGTATTGTGGTTCCTTCCGGGATTTTGAGTGCTGAGGCAAGATTTGCTAAGGCATCGGCTTCAACATTGTCTTCCCTTGGTACCTGTATTATACTAAAAATTTTGAATTTCACAGATAATTGTTTAACTACCTCTAGGTACTTGATTAATCTTTAACCCTTTGCTGCATAGGAGCCATTGAAATGATTAGTAATCAATAGTGAATCCACATATACCTAGAGATACTTGATCTTTATACCGCAAGCAAGTTGTAATCCTGTTATCAGCGCCTCGTACTCTGCCTCGTTGTTGGTTACTTGGAACTCACAACTTATTGAATGGGGTAGTATGTCCCCTTGTGGCGATTTTAGTATGATTCCCAGACCTGCACCTCTTATATTAGATGCACCGTCTGGGAATAGAATCCATTTATCTTTTGATTCTTCTAGTTTTTGAACTTCTAGATCTGCTTCTTATTGGATATCACTGCTGAAATCAACCACAAAGTCTGCGAGTGCTTGAGATTTTATTGCTGTCCTGGGCTCATACTTGAGATCATATGCACTGAGTTTGACTGACCATTTGGCCATTCTTCCAGATATTTCCGGCTTTCTCAAAACATACTTAATTGGATAATTAGTTTTAACATGTATAGAATGGGTCTCAAAATAATGTCTAAGTTTAGTAGATGCCATTATTAAAGCTAATATTAATTTTTCTAAATGAGAATACATGGTTTCCGCTAGAAGTAGACTTTTACTTACATAGTATATCGGATCCTGCTGGCCTTCATGATCTTTAACTAGGACAACACTTACAGAATGTCCAGATACTGCCAAGTATAATGATAACGGTTCGCCATCTTCAGGTTTCATTAGTAGAGGAGCTGCGGATAAATAATCCTTTAGCGCTTGGAGTGCTTACTCATGTTTTTCTTCCCATTCGAATCTTTTGTTTTTATTTAGGATATCATAGAATTCTTTACACCTCTATGAGGATCTTGAGATAAATCTATTGAGTGTTGCTACTCTACCGGTCAGCCTTTGGATATCTTTAGTATTAGCTGGGGATTTCAGGTTGATTATTGCCTTGATCTGCTCAGGGCTGGCCTCTATCTCTCTTTTGGTTACCATATATCCTAGAAATTTTCCTGCCCCCACTCCAAAGTGGCATTTGGAAGGGTTGAGCTTCATGTTATAATGATCTAGGATGTCCAATGCTTCTTTAAGATCTCTGGGATGATCTTCAGCTTTTTTTGACTTCACCACCATGTCATCAATATAGACTTCCATGGTGTCCCCAAGTTTGTCTTTGAACATCATGTTTACTAGCCTCTGGTATGTAGCACCTGCATTTTTTAGACCAAAAGGCATTGCAATATAACAACAGATACCCGTCGGAGTCATGAAGGCAGTGTCCTCCTGGTCAGAGGGTTCCATCTGGATCTGCTGAAATTCTGAGGAGGCATCCATGAAGGTTAACATTTCATGGCCTGCTGTAGCATCCACCATTGAGTCTATATGTGGCAGAGGGAAGGGGTCTTTCGGGCATGCTTTGTTTAAGTCTGTGAAATCTACACATACTCTCCATTTCCTATTCTTCTTCTGGACCACTACTACATTGGCTAGCCATCTTGGGAATTTTACTTCCCTAATCATTCATGCTTTTAACAATCTCTTAACTTCCTCTTGGATGACTGTATTTCTTTTTGGAGCAAATTTTCTCCTCTTTTGATGTATGGGCCTGAAACTGTTATCAAGTCCTAATTTATGCGTAATAATATCTTTAGAAATACTTTTCATGTCTTCATGTTTCCAAGCAAAATTTGAAATTCTGCTCTTCAGTAATTTGGTGAGGCTTTTCTCAATATCCTCAGGAATACTGGTTCCGATAAATACCTTGATGTCAGGATCCTCTGGAGTTATGGATAACTCCTTGACATCCATCTCCTTGGCTTCTAGGATGTCTCTATCCTGCTTCTTTAATTGCTATGCTTATCTGGTCTTTACTGATGCTTTCATTGAGGAAGTATAACAATCTTTTGCATCTTGTTGGTCGCTGTTGATTTTTACTACTCCCCAAGGAGTTGGCATATTGACACGTTGATGATATGTCAAAGGTACAGCTTTCATATCATGTATCCAGGGTCTCCCTAGTATAACATTATAACAGGATAACGAATGAATTATGCAAAATTTTTGTATAGTGTTTACCCTTTTGATATATATCGAAAGCTTTATCTCCCCGACTGTGTTTTTGACTTCTCCGATGAATCCCACTAGCACTACAGATTTGGAGATAATCTCGGAATCCAGGATCCCCATTCTTTTCAAGACATCATGCTGGATTATGTTCACCGAGCTTCCTCCATCAATCAGTATTCTTCGAATGAAGTGATTTGCAACATATAGGGTGATCACCAGGCCATCGTGATGAGGATCTTGCACATTATCCCTGTCATCTTCATTGAAGGAGATTATCTGTTCTTCTGTTAGACTGGAGGTTCTGATGGGTCTATTACCTTTCTCTATTTTGGCTTCCTTGGCATTTCTTTTAGCTGAAGAGTAAGAGGTACCACAAATGTCAGAACCACCAGAAATAAAACCTATTACCTTAGCATCGGGTGGCAGAGATTTGGCTCGTTGCGGCATTTTGTCATGATCCCTGACTTGTTTCTTTCCTTTGCCCAGAAATTCCTTAAGATATCCCTTGCTCAAGAGATAGCTTATCTCTTTGCACAGGGCAATGCAATCTTCAGTGATATGTCTGAAATCTTCATGGAAGGAACACAATTTGGACTTATCTTTGCCCCCGGTATTCTTTTCGAATTTACAGGGCCATCTGGCTTTGTCTCCAAGATCCCGCATAGCATATAACAAACCAATTGTGTCAAGTGAAAAACAGTATTCAGATAACTTAGGGTATTCCTCTTCCTCCTCGTCATCTTCCACAGCATTAACTCTGTGCTTATCGGGTTTGGAATACGGCTTGGATCTATAGGGTTTGAAAGGTGCAGTCTCAGTCTTCCAGTTAGGTTGACTATAACTGGTTGGAGCATCCATCCTTTGCTGAATCTTCTTATCGTCTTTGAGTCTGATGAATCTTAGTGCTCTGTTTCTGACTTCGTCAAGATTCCTGCAAGGGTTCATGACAAGGTCTTCATAGAATTGGGAATATTTCCTCAATCCCATTTTGAAGGCCTAGACTGCTGTAGCTACGTCAAGATTCGGATATCCAGGGATTCCTTACCAAACTTACTGACATAATCTCGGGGGGATTCTCCGGGATTTTGGATCACCCTGTATAAGTCACTTGTCAATCTTTCAAAAGTTCTACTGCAAGAAAATTGATTGTTAAACATGTTAATTAAGTGAGCAAATGAAGTAATAGAGTATGGAGGAACATTAAGTAGCCATTTTAAGGCTGATCCTGTTAAGGTAGAACCGAAGCCTTTGCATAAGCAAGCCTCTTTCAGGTCCAAAGGAATGGGGTTGATTTCCATTCTTTCTCTATATTGCGCCACATGCTCCTCAAGATCCGTTGTTCCATCATATAGCTTCATGTTGGGAGTTTGGAAACGCTTGGGGATCTCGGCATCACAAATAGGAGGAGCGAATCTGGAAGTCCTGTGACTGGCAGCGGTCATCTCAGGTATGGGTTGTACCACTCCAGGTACACTGGAAATCATCTCTCTTAGATTTTTTAGCTCTTTCGCCATGGAAGGAGTGATCCTTGTATCCTACACAGATTCGTTAGCATTCAAAAAAATATTGAATGTGTTACCCATGCTGATATCTCTGATAGACGATCCCGGGGTAAATCCAAGATCTTGAGTTGTAGTAACTCTGGTAGCCAGAGTTGAACCAAGAGTTGCGACTCCAGTCTTCATAGGTAGGAAGTCTCCCTGATGGACCCCCGAAAATCCCGGATAGTCAAAGTTCAAATCCCCCGGTTGTAATGGAGTCGTCACTTCCACCGGTTTCTTTGAATCTTTGATCCTTTCAAGCTCTCTGAATATTTCCTGGTTAGTATTTTTCTGTTGTTCGACCTGCTGCTTTACCTCGGAGAATACTTTGAGAAGCTCATCGTTTGAAACGAGCACAGGCGGGCTAGCGGATATTCCGGATCCCGAAAAAACCGCAGGAACAGTCTTCCGAGGTTGACCATCATTCTTTTTCTGGAATGAAGGAGGGGGAGGAATAGGGCTAACTAGCCTGGAGGTTGAAGATGGAGCAGAGACAGAAACATTTTTAGATTGGGACGACATTTTTGAAATCAATTTCGAAAGGTAATGATTAAACAAAAATTTCAATAAATATTTGAAGATAAAAAGCACCACTTGCCCCACGGTGGGCGCCAAATTGTTTTGGATAAAAATTATGTAAACTAACTTTGTAACCAAATTTCGATAGTGAGGTAGCATGCTTTTTTTAATCGATATGAAACAACGTAAAAAGGTAAAAGTTTCAAAACCTTCCAGAATGAAGTCACAGACGACCATAGTCGGTATGGTTATTTTTATTTGATGAAACATAAGCAGGAAGCTTTTGAAAATTTCAAAACCTTCCAGAATGAAGTTTAGAATCAGCTTGGTAAAATGATAGAGTCCATTCGATTGGATCGAGGTAGCGAATATCTAAGTTACGACTTTGATAATCATCTTAAGAATTGTGGAATAGTTTCACAATTAACTCCACCTCGAACACCGCAACATAATGGTGTCTCAGAAAGGAGAAATCGAACATTGTTAGACATGGTTCGATCGATGATGAGTCGTACAACCCTACCACACTCCTTTTGGAGTTATGCCTTGGAAACTGCAGCCAAATAGTCAAGGCGCCAAGGGTTACAGGAGATCAAAGATTGCCTTTTCATGTTCCTTGATCGATTTGTCCATGTCTTGGTTCCTGCATTCGTCATGGCTGAGAGAAAATTTGGATCAGCCAGAGATATTGTTTGTGATTGCCTAGAGCAAATGCTCTAATGTTACGGTCAATCCGTCAAGAGAGAGGAAGAAAACTAAAAGATAGGATAAATTGAATTCAAACTCTATTTTTCCTATCCATTAAATACATAAAAGATAGATATATACTAGTGGGGTCCCTGCGCTACATGGCGAGAATTCGATTGATGTCGGTTCGGTTCGTTACGGTAACCGCTTGGAACAAAAGTATCAACTGTCGTATGGCAATACATTTAAGCGTACAAACAAAAGCCACTATATGCTCTGACTTATTCATTGCCTTATGTGTAAAAAATGACATAACTATTATTTTCTAACACAATCATTGATTATGTATCCCAATATGAATATAATAAAAGATATCACAACTGAGATTTGAAAATCAAACCACACTAAACCAAGGATATTAAATTTATTTAAACTTTACTACTATTTCTAAACCACTGAATTTTATTTAGAACAAATATGAAAAACGTGACATACTTTCACTACCACAACAGTTTAGTATAAAATAAAAATATATCTAAGGTGATTAAATATTTAAATTCGGACAATAAAAAACACTTAATAAATTCACAAACTTCATAAATGTTCATATTCTTATTTATTGAAGTGTATAATAAGTTTAGAAAACAATTTCAATGAAAATATGAAAAGTTCTCGTATAAATGTATCCAAATATTCCAATGAAAATGTATTAAAAAAGTTTCAAGCAAAAGATAAAATTATGATTATTGTACGTGACATCTAGTATTTTGTTCTGAATTTTTTTTCAATTACTTCATTTATTAGATTAAAACACATAATCACAAGCCAGCCCTTGCCCCCCATAAAATACAAAATCATACCCTCATAATTACAAATATCACATACTATCATGAATCGGTATCTATGTTCAAATTAAACACAGACACATAGTGTTTTGAGTGAATAAAAAGTAAAATGAGTAAGATTTTACAAAATGGAAAGTTTTGGTGGTTAAAATAAAAATGATGAAACTTGTATATGAATGATTAGTGCTCCACAAATTGTTCATCTCCTTTTGCCTAATCTTTAATGGGATAGGTTAAATGATAATTAATAGGGTTTATAATTATAAATAGGGGTACAAGGTAATTATACACAATTGAGACTTTGTCAATATGTACATTAGGCAATAAAATAGATACAAGATATCTTATTTTTTTTTTAAGTAAATTACATGTCTATCCTTTTAATCTCTATTATATATTAGTATAGATATAGATATAAATATAGTCATACCAATTATATTAAACACACCCTACTATCATAAAATAAAACATACTCCCTTAAATTCATTGTCTAAATGATAATAAAAATAAAACATCACATATGTAGATCATCTTATGATGCCTCTAACAATGAATAGGTAAATACATTTATAATTAGAAATAAAATCTAAATTTACATCTTTATATTCACATGTAATCTTAAATGATAAAATCAAATATTATTTCCTAATGGAAACCATGAAATGTGTGGATAGCATTTCAACATACCTATCTTGGAACAAAACCAGAATCTGAAACTTCATTTAAAGAATAGTGGGATGATCCTAAACCACCACTCCCTGTCAAAGAATTGAACTCCTTTAAGAGTGGCACTTCGGGATCAAAGTTACTACGCATGAAAAATGCAGGTTCTTCTGGTATGGGAAGCGTCATAGAGAAACTATTAAGCATAAGAACAACTGAAGCCATGGTTGGTCTATCAATAACTTTTTCTTGAACACATAATAACCCGATGTGGATACATCTAACTATGTCATGCAATGAACTTGATCTTGCCTTCAATGTAGGATCTACTATATCTGATGTTGTCCCATTCTTCCAACTTTTCCATGTCTAAAATATATTAACAACTTGTTTTAGCATTCATATACTATAAGGATAAAGGTAAGATTTTCAATTGAATATATTTCCTCAAAACACTGTGACCCCTAGGTGTGTGTATATATAAATACATGTCATTTAGGTTTTGTAGAAAGGTTGGATACTTACAAAGCTAAGAAAATCTTCTTTGTTGTCTCCGCTCTTAAAACATTGGTTCTTTTGACCGGTTACCATCTCTAGTATTAACATTCCATAGCTAAATACATCCGACTTTACTGAGAATTGCCCATGCATGGCATATTCAGGTGCCATATAACCGCTGTAAGATTACATTAGAAAAGTATTAGCACTTACATACGCTTATCTGTCCTCAATATTTTAAAGTTAAGATTTAGTGCAAGAAACTTAATAGTCACGAAGAAAACTTCATAATGACATAAGCTTTCCATGTACCCTTGGTGTGGGTGGACATTAAGGTAAACTCACTAGTTCAAGTTTGGGACACTTAGTGGCTTCAAAAACATGTTTGTGACGTAACAGAATATCACTAGTTCATGGTAAAAGATGGTTTTAAGAATAGCCATACAACATAATATTAATCTTGTAGTAAACACTTGTTCACAAAAAAGGAATGACTAAACTTCTGGCAATAATCAAGAAGAAGGTGTAGTTGTCCATGTGTTATAATTAAAACAACCATATTAACAATTCATTATTGTATTTCATCTAAAGGAAGGGTACTTACTAGGTTCCAACAATCCGCGTTGTGTCTCCTTGAGTTTCCTCGGTTTTAAACAATCTTGCCATACCAAAATCAGCAATTTTGGGATTCATTTCTGCATCTAACAGAACATTACTTGCCTTCATATCGCGATGAATTATCCTTAGACGAGAATCCTCGTGAAGGTACAGTAGTCCTTTTGCAATTCCTTTGATGATATTGTATCGTTTTTCCCAATCAAGAAGCATACGTTTAGTTGGATCTACAAACACCATCATTTATTTGTTATTTGTAACATGTTCATTACATAAAAACTTCATGTTATACCCACGTTAAATGGTCAAGCATCATTGTTTTCTTTGTCTTTTATGATGTTACTTTGACACTCTAAAACATGGTTTTTTTATGAACATTAAATATAAACCAATCAATGCTTGCATTTAGTTGTTATACTATTCACGATTCTTGTGATATTCAAAACATGGTGTGATCGTAGTAACTTACCAAATATAAATTGATCAAGACTTGTATTTGACAAGAACTCATAAATGAGTAGTCGTTCGCTTCCTTCTACACTGAAACCTAGCAGCCGAACCAAATTACGATGTTGAAGTTTTGCTACTAACAAAACCTCATTCTTAAATTCTAGGTCACCTTGTCCAGAATCCCATGCTAGCCTCTTTACTGCTATTTGGTTCCCGTCTTCAAGCGTACCCTAAATATCATATGTTAGTATATAAACCAATGCATAAGTAATATCATGAATTTTAATTAATACAACAGGTATCTTCTTTCTTCACTCTTGTTACGTCCTTTTAAGAAACGTCAACTTTTTAACACTGAACATTTTTTATGCTTGGTAAATATAAAACATTATAAGAACGTGTGTTTGAAAAATTATACCTTTTATTTGTCATGATAGGAGATGGCACCAATTGATTTCAAGTTTAAGTACAAACGTTATATATTAATATAAACTTATAAGTGCGAACTTCTTTTACTACAATTATAAATATAAATTTTTGTATGATTTTTTTGTATTATTCGTGTTTATAAATTTAAATTTTCTGTATATGTTTACAAGTGTCAAGAAGTTTAATGTCTTATATATTTTTTAAAAATGTGTATAAAATAAGTGCAAATATGTAGTTATTTATTGACCAACTATTGATGATTGTTTCCTACCTTGTAAACTGTTCCAAAACCTCCTCGTCCAAGCTTATTATCTTCAGAAAAGTTATTTGTTGCAACTTTCACCGTACTAAAGTCGTACTGTAACGATTCTACGGTGCCGATATCCATACTTGCAGCTATCAGAGAGAAAAAGGAGTTAAAAGTTGCCTTCAGGATAATGTCTGACTCAAACAAATGGTACGCTGTTTAATTTGAATATGCAATTCGGCATAACACAAGATTGTTGGTTAGGGTATAAGCATTAACCCTTACCATTAGTAGTACTATTACTCTGAATACTTATGGAGGGTAGTGGAGGCATCGTTTGCTTCTTCTTCCTCAATCTCATAACGATACAAAGTAAAGTGACGGTGGCAATCACAATAACAACTGTTATTATTATTATTATCATAATGTTATTCTTTTTCACTGCAAAATAACAAGGCATTAGCGATGAATCATGTTAAGTTTCAACATTTAACAAACTAAGAGTCGGTCCGGATTTGCGTCAACATAACAAATTTTAATTAATTATAGTACGGGAAAACATCACAGAATAGTAACCGAGTTTCAAAAGTGTTCCAATTAGGCCACTCATCATAGTATACCTGAGGGTGTATACCGTGTAAAATGCGTATTGAGTGACCTAATTAGAACACTTTTGAAACTTGGTTACTATTTTACAAAGTTACCCCTAGTAGTACCTACGAATGTGCAAGTCATGTGTAGGTTATATCACCTACACATAACTTCTACATGTGTATGTAAAATTTAAAAGTAAAAAAAAATACATAAACATAAAAGTTTAATGGTCTTTTATGTAGATAGCATACACATTTGTATGTAAAGGTAAAAATGTTAAAAAAAAAATATGAACCATAAAAGATAAACGATTTAGGTTTGTTTCCCGTGTTCTCCCAATAATTTAGTGTTCTCAAATGAATCTCTCCATATATATATGGTGTGGTTCAAATGATAACCAATATTTATGTGAAAACCATGATAACCACTTTTGAACATAGTGTTACGTATATGTTACAATTATCATTCTGTTAGTGTAACATATATGTAACACTATGTGTCACGTATATGTAACATTATGTGATACGTTATATAAGACTCCTCATTTCCGTATTTATGTTAAAAAAAAAATATGTCCAAAGAGTGTTTAACAATTAAAAGAAAAATCATTTATAAATTACGTGATTGTTTGAGAGTGGTTATGACGGTTATCACACAAAAAATTGGTTATCATTTGAACTCTTCTCTATATACATACATACATGCATGCAGGCATAGATAGAAGGAAGTGCAATGTGTGCAAATTAGAGAAGGGTTATTTGTTAGAGGAAGGTCAGAACAAAGAACTCAAAAGAATCCCAAGTTCAAGGGTCCTTCTAGGTGTAAATCCAAATATAGAAGGAAGTGCTATGTGTGCAACTCAGAGAAACACTTAAAGAAAGATTGTCCTGAATGAAAAAATAAAGAAAGGAGAGGCTAGCGGATCAAAGAACTTTACCAATTACACTCAAACTGATGAGGCATCTGATGGCTATGACAGTGGAGATATTCTAGCAATTTCCAAGGAATGTAATAAAAGTGAATGGGTTATGGACTCTGATGCTCCTATCACATGACACTAGTGAAAGAGTTCTTTAATGAATTGAAGATTGATGGCCTTGGTGCTGTAAAGCTAGGTGATGAACGTTGCAAAGTTATTGGTAGTGGGACTATAACCTTCAAGTTGGAGAATGGCGCTGAACAGTGCTTATCTGGTGTAAGGTATATCCCAAACTTAAAGAGAAGTTTAATTTCTCTAGGTACTTTTGAAAGGACAAGGTATTATGTAAGCTTAAAAAATGGGAGGGCTAGGGTAGTTAAAGGTTCTATGATTATTATATCAGGGTCTAGAAGGGGCAATAACCTATATTATCTTGATGGAAGTATGGTCATTGGAATAGTAAATGTAACCTCAAAAGAAAAGGAAAACCCAACTGTTTTGTGGCACCAAAGGCTAGGTCATATTAGTTATCAAGGGTTAGTTGAATTAAGAAAGAAAAGTGTTATTGAAGGCTTAAAAGAATGTGACATGGGGTTCTGTGAGAGTTATGTATTGGGTAAGGCTCATAGAGTCAAGTTTAGTAGAAGTGTACATGGTACTAAAAACTTGCTTGATTATGGGCACTCTGATCTCTAGGGACTTGCTAGAACTATGTCATTAGGAGGAGCATCTTATTTTCTTTCTATTATTGATGATTATTCAAGAAGGGTGTGGGTATATGCGCTGAAGGGAAGTATGAAGTATGAAGCATTTGACAAATTTAAGAAATGGAAAAATCTTGTTGAAATTCAGACAAAAAGAAGGGTTAAAAAGCTTAGAACTGATAATGGATTAGAATTTTGTAGTGGTGCTTTTAATCAGTATTGTAAGAATCAAGGGATTGCAAGGCATTTGACAATTCCTGGCACACCATAACAAAGTGGGTTAGTGGAAAGAATCAATAGAACCTTGTTAGATAAGGTGAGGTGTCTATTAACTAGTTCTAGGCTACCTAAAAAGTTCTGTGCAGAAGTAGTGTGTACTGCTGCTTATTTGGTCAACATGTCTCCTTCTAGTGCTCTTGAAATGAAAACTCCAATGGAGGTTTGGTCAGGAAAGGAACCAGATTATTCAAATTTGAAGTGTTTGGTACATTGTCATATGCACACATCAAACATGATAAATTGGAGCCAAGAGCTCATAAATGTGTCTTCGTTAGTTATCCTGAAAGATTTAAAGGGTGAATGCTTTGGATACTTTGGGATGTTGGTCCTAAGGTCATAATATGCATGTTGCAGAAGCCACTGTATGGGTTGATGCAGTCACCTAGGCAGTGGTATAAGAAGTTTGATGACTTCATGTTGTCAAGTGGTTTCTCAAGAAGCAGCTATGACAGTTGTGTATACTTTAAGGAATATATGAAAGGACAGTTTGTATATTTGCTTTTATATATGGATGATATGCTAGTTGCTTGCATGGATAGAAGTGAGATTGAAGCAACAAAAGAACTCCTTACGCAGGAATTTGACATGAAGGTGGTCGGAGAGGCAAGAAAGATACTAGGTATGGAGATCATCAGGGATAGGGACTTGAGGCAGTTAAAACTAACTCAAAGCTCTTATATTCAGAAGGAATTAAACAATTAGGCCATGGAATTGAGCAAACCAGTGAAACCCCTATGGTTGCACATTTTAAGCTGTCTAATAGAGATTCACCTGTTAGTAAGGAAAAAGTTGCTTATATGGAGAGGATTCCTTATGCTGATGCAGTAGGCAGTCTAATATACATGAAGGTATGCACCGGACCAGATATGGGATATGCAGTAAATGTTGTAAGTATATAGTTAGCAGATCCAAGCAAAGCTCACTGAGAGGCTGTTAAGTGGTTACTCAGGTATTTGAGTGGGACAAGAACAATTGAGCTAAAATTTGGTAGGAAAACTGGGAATGAATGCAGACGGGTAGAGGGGTTTGTAGATGCAGACTATGAAAAGGATTTGGATAGGGGTATATTAATCAGTGGGTATGTTTTTCAAGTATTGGGTAATGCAGTAAGTTGGAAGTCTCAACTACAGCATGTAGTTGCACTGTCACCTACAGAGTTAGAGTACATAGCTATAACAGGCGCAGTTAAAGAACTAATATGGCTTAAGGGATTTGTTTCTGAATTGGAGTGAAAATGGGTGGTGTTATGGTATATTATGACAACCAGGGAGCAGTGAATTTGTCCAAAAATAGTATGTATCATGAGAGGACAAAGCACATCAATGTCAAACTTCATTTCATAAAGGACATTGTCAATTCCAAGGAAATTAAGATTGAGGAAATTGATACCGTGGATAATCCTTTGGATATGCTTACCAAATCATTTTCAAGACCCAATTTTATGTTTTGTGTAAATGAGTTGGGTATTGGTTGAGATTTGTCATCTTGATTTTGCTAAAGGTGGAGATTGTAAGAGTTTAAGTCCAAGTCAAAGTGGATTAAAAAGTCAAAATAGAAGTTTAATTCATGTTTAGCAAGTTAGACAAAGTTCAGGGGCTAATGATGTGTTAACTTAGTACTTCAAGGGTTAATCTTGTATAATTTATAAATAGGTTGTTAATTGTTGTTAGCGGTTTTTAATTGGGGATAAGTCGGCTGTAGATTAGGTTTTACGCATTCATTCTTTTGTAACATTCGATTCTCTCAATTCCTTTGTTCTTGTAATCATTTAGAGTAATAAATCGAAATCGTTTGAGTGTTCTTGAGTGATTATCCTTTCTTTGGTGTTTAATTTTTATCACATACATGTTCCTTAATTAGTTGAAAGACGATTTTGTATATGTATTAAAGGTTATAAATCATATAATCAAAAAAACTTGTAAAAAAGATTTTTTTTCAAAAGCCGGTCCAACCACTGAACGAGTTCACTGATCAACTATTGCTTTTCAATAGCCGGTGAGTCCAACCAATGTCGAGTCAACCCATGACAACCGAACCACTTAGACCATGCATTATGGTCGTGACGCACACATAGCGGCGTGGATGAAGTAGACATGGGGATGCGCCGCCACACCGCCTCCCAGCGGCATCGCACAAAATGCAAAAGTACTATGGATATTCAACGCTCTTTTGTGAAAACAAAAGAAGATTTCAATAATGCAATATCACTGTTGGGTGATGTGGCACGGGGTGTGTGGGAATACCTCCCCCACCCTCGGGGAGAGCGGGATTGCGGTGCCGGGTGGGTGATCGCTCAGGACCCATTTCTTTGGAGGCCCTCTAGAAAACCATATAATTATGCGAAAACCACCAAAAGATAATCAAATAATTTATAGATTTTTATTTTTTTTGAAACTAATTTCTAAGGGTATTAATATACCACACATTTTATCAACAAAAAAAAATTATTTTACGTATACGTAACTGCAGTTTGTTGTTTTTCTGTTTACGTATACGTAACCCAATACTTAAAATGTTTTTTGTAAAAATATGAAATATTTCATTGATACTCTTATAAATTAAAAAAATAATTATTATTATTATAATACGATTGATTATAATTGGTTTTCTTAGTGGTTTTCGTGATTTTCGCATGAACCCTTCTATAATTTACAAAGATGAGAGCTTGATACTACTTGAATTGAATATTGACGGGTGGGGGGTTGGGTCAAATGACAAAACCATTTGAAGTTAAGTGGTAAAGCTCCCATTTAGGTCAAGGGTTTGAACACCGTCATAGGTGCATTGATGTAAAATATTAGGAGGGCCCTAAAATGGAGTATTTGTTGTTAAAAAAAATTGAATATTGATTATTTAATTGCTTGAGTATTGATTTTTTTTAAACTTGATTCTTGAGTATTTATATTTTCAATTTTTTTTTATTTCTTGATTAGTCAATTACATACTTGTAGGTTATAATTGATTATTGATTTTTAGATTTCATGTCTCCTAAACCATTATCCGGTAGTTAAAACGTAAAAAGATAAAAGTAGATACATATTTTATCGTATTAATGATTTTTTTCTTCATGTATATCACTTTATATTTTAGATTTTTATGGCCCATTTTTCTAAGTCGCACAAGGGATCCGTAATCACAGCGACGTCTGTGACTACGTAACATATATATGGCGTCCGGATCACTTCTTGTCCAACTGGCTGGTCCAACTTGTCGTTCAAATTTTAAATATATCGTTTGTTACAATTAAAGTTAGATTAGCACAAGAGTAGGTACCCCAAGAACGTTTAAAGACGCAGTGAAAGTAATCTAAATTTACTTTTTAGATATTACTGTTATGATGAAAATATAATCCATACCTGGTGGTGGTGGAGGTGGAGGTGGAGGTGGAGGTGGAGGTGGTGGTGGGATTGACGGACTCGTGTTAAAAAACCGATATGATTCATATCTAATAGTACACATAGGTACAAGTATTCTTCCTCCAACTGCCCCTTCAAACCAAGCTGTAATTCGATTGATTATATTCACCAGGCAATCACTACACTGTTCCTGCGATAGGTCTGGTGTACACTGCACAAGCCCATAGATCGTTGACAAATCCGGACCAACTCTGCTGTCGCTAGCAAATTTCAGTAGGGGACCGCGGGCGGCAGCCTCACCTCTCAGCTCATACAATAGTGGTAACAGAACACCATTGGACCGAATAATATCCTTTGTACTTTGGGGGTTAGCCAGATACACAAAAAACTTTAGTGTTGTGTTTCTCAATATAATCAGGTTGGAGTATTTCAACAAACAATAGTCGTAGTATCCTATTGCTTCCTTTTGGTTTGGGCATAGTTGTCGCAATCTAACAATGGCGTCGCTAAGACAACTCCGACACACATCTTGGTTGACGTCACCTCGACAAAGGGCAACAGAGTTGACTGTATCATTGGCTTGGCCGGTAGAGTGATTGTAGAAACCAAATCCGGTGTTGGTGTTGGGGAGGGTGGAGAGGGTGGTGTCGAGATTTCTTTGATACGCGCTGTTTACAGTGTAGTTATCTGCGCTTTCGCAGAAGTAGGAAAGGAAATCGGGTTGAGCTAAGGCGATGGTATGGATTAAATATATGAAAATAAAAGAAAACATCCATACGAGCAGTTTTCCTGCAAGGATGAACATAGTTTCTGTGATCGAGGAAAGAAGAGTAGTTGGGTAATAAATACAAAGCCTTCTATATTGACTAAGTCAGAAAGAAGCTATTTCTATGCAATGATATAAGGTTTACTAAATCCTAGAGTCAATAATACCAACAATCATGTTATCAATAGTTCGTTCCTAGTCACAATAATACCATTAACATATCATGCGAGTAGCTACATGAAGAAACACAGCCCGAATAAGTGATTCGGATCATGGTTTCCACTTGAATAATCGTCTCTGTGATTTGGAGAATGGATGGAATGATCACCGCTGCAAAACAGTAAACACCGCTAGTCTCGCCACAGGGTGTGGTTGTCCCCTGTGACCACCCTCTGTTGTGAGGATAAGTATCCGTTCGTCGGTGATAATAAGTTACCAACGGTGAGTTTTTAGGGTTTTTAGGAATCTGGGTCACTTTTTATTATAAAATAACAATAAAACAATATTAACGAGACTCTCGTTAATCATGGGAAATAAATAGTACATTGCAAAATATAAAACCGAATGGAAAAGATATAAGATATAATTTTTATATGCCAAAATTCATTCAACCAATGTCATTAGCGGGTACTTGAATATTCTTGACTCGAGTCTTTAACTTTGCTCCTTGACTGCAACAACTAACACACTAAAAACGTTTACGGTTTTGGTTGAGGATTCGTGTTCAACACGGGTCCCTTAAAACAGATTTTGCGCCACCTCTTAGACGAACGCGTATGTCTCCCAATGTACAACAACCGGAACAGTATGTGTACTGTCGGAGATGTTCACGCACCCGAGGTATCACCGGGTAAGTTATGTATTTAGAAAAGGTAGGAAAAAGATGAAACATGATATGGTAGAATAATTAAAGAGAACTCATCTCTCAATTCTATCGAACTTGTTGACACCATTACTTCTCTAATATTTTCTCTCATTTCTCTAAAGTTGTGGTTTTTACTACAATTTTTTCTTCTTTTATAAAACGAACCAAAAATGTTCATTGTAAATCCATTGAAAAAATGAAACCACTAGTTCATAATAAAAAGAATTTAATCCAAACTTAACAGTAATAAACACAAGTAATTAAGAAGAGAAGTCAAAAGTCTTTTTCATTATGACATTAGTTAAAACAATTGTTACATCTTTTAATTATGAAATGAGTTAAAACAATTGTTACATACTTACACAAAAGATGTAACAAATTCTCATTAGAGACACCAAGTTCTAAAATTTTCAATCTAACCACTCAACTTGAGGATCGAAATCTCATTCATCAAAGTTAGTGAAAATCTATTTTCACTAAATTTCCAACAATCCCCCACATGAATTGAGTTAAATCAAAACACACAAAAAACCCAATGACACCTCGACAGTTGAGTCTTGCATAGGATAGGTGGGAGTTATCCCTTGAACCTTCCCTTGTGAAATATACTTAGCTTACTAGTTGTTAGTAGACGCGATGTCCTTGAACCTACGACTGTTTGTATAAGCGACAATATACTTCACACATGACTCTCCTTAGTCGGGCACATCCCCTCACTGTTGTGTCCAATAATGGTCCTGGAACACTTTCCTGGTTCTGCGAGAGCTCTAGGAATTGTGCACTTAATTCCATTTGAAGCGACCCCACTTCTCTCTAACATAGGTGATTTGTCCTCAAATCATTAAAAGCATTATAGTTACTAAGATTTACCTAAATCATTACCACATATTATGCTTAGCCTCACAATTTGTCACTGGATGTCATAGGAATAGACTAGGAAGTAATGAAACCTCCTTTACAATTTAGGAGGATATATATAAACATATACATTAGCTTATATATCAACTTAGATATGCCCCCATAGTGACCACTCTTAGATATATGAGTCGGTTATCCTATTGAACTTAGATCTAGGGATCTCCTGTCAACTAAGTTAGGTTTCCTTCATATACCGTCTTTCATGGGCTTTAGTCTCATTCCACAACTCCATCTCTCATCAACCCTTGGGTTGTTGGATCCAAACCCATTATCTATCACTTCGTGAAGTCAATACATATAATAAGTTATTTCTATGCAATGATATGATGGTATGAATGATAATAAGGTTTACTAAATTCTAGAGTCAGTTTCTACAAACTGTAAATGCATCACGTAAACCAACAGTCATGTTATCAATAGCTCGTTCCTAGTCACAATAATACCATTAACATATATCGGCATACGGATTAAGTGATTCGGATCATGGTTTCCACTTGAGGAATCGTCTCTGTGATTTGGAGAATGGATGGAATGATCACCGCTGCAAAGACCGAAAATTTTATAGTCCCCCCCCCCCCCCCGCGTTTTTTTTTCAAGCTCCGCCACTAGCCGGGCGGTGGTCTCAGCTCAGGTCGAGCGCTGGTCAAGTGGTCGGTCTCTGGCTCTCACAGTTCCCACTCTCTGTCTTTCTTCTTGGCCGACCGTTTGGGTAAGTTGGGTTTGAGAATTGAGACTTTGAGGTATTGGGACACGATCTAAACACCAAGTCTCATGCATCATGTGATTAATCTAGTATTACGCATATTGTAAACTAACAAGTTTCATATATCATGTGATAAATCTAGCATTATGTATATTGTGAACAACCAGGGTTCATGTATCATGTGAATGCTCATATGTAAGTTATTGAATCTCATGAGTAACGTAAATTATCGAGTTTTGTAGGTGGTCGAGTGTTGCGGGCAAACATGTTGTTTGGCGTTCATGTATAATGTGGGTAGTTGGGTTTTAACTTTTTAAATCTTTGTTAAGGTTTATATGGATGGCTAATGCCTACGCAAAATGATTCATCTTATTGCAATGCCTAGTACACTCATACATTTCCGAATGTGTAAGATAACGATGAGGTTGTGTAGATATTTAGGGTAGTGTGTTTACGAATAATTGATTGTGCTATTTGTTTGTAAATGAACAAGTAATTGTAATTTATTCTACTTTGTAAATTAATAAAATGGTGAAAATAAGTTGAATAATTAACTATATGGATAATTAAATGAAAACCTTTTTATTAAATTTTAAATTTTTATTAAGAAAATATTTTAAAAGAAAATAATGGCTAAATAACTTAAACCAGGACTTATAATGGCTAAACAAGTAATTGTAAATTAATTTAGGTAAGATTTAATAATAACTACTTTAATGAAGTAAAAGTCATAATTAATTAGGATAATGTCTTATAAAACAAGTTGTATTAAGTTTTTTTTTATAAAAGTTTATATTCTAGATAATATCTATAAACTAAGGGTTTGATAACTGCTTTGTTTGAGCAAAATAATGATGTTGTTTAAATCCGATAATAAAATGATTAGTTTACCAAGGAGGCTTAGGTGTGTGTGTACTAAATTGCAATAAACAGAATGATGGTGTTTAGATTGTACTCATTTGGTATCATAACCAAATGGGTACTTTGACAAATCAAAGTAATTCAAATTCTTATACTTTCAAGAAGACATGCTTTAGCCTATAGGTGAACACTCACTTCGGAAATTCCCAGGAAAGCATACGGATCCTTCGATTGATTTGGATTTATATGAAATACTTTCCTAGACAGAAGACCCAAAGTACAGACATTCACCCTTCCAGATTGCACATGTTCTTTACTAATTTTCAGAACTCAAAACTTTGACAGGATTTTAAAATTTTAATAGGCTTTAGGCCAAAGAGTTTAAATTTGTTCACAAATAACGATGGTGACATAATTCTCAATGTGTAAGGGTGTAGGTATATAAAAACTTAGATATGAGTAAGTGGGTGGTAAGACTTAGGATGACATTTAATGGGATCAATAGGTAGTATGTAATCAAATGTAAGGCCCCTTTACCTGGAGGCCTCACTTATTGGATTTATTCACTAACACATAGCGCTTAAACATAAGACATACATTATCACAGCGGAAACGATTTAAATCTCAACATACGCAGCGGAAACATAACATGTCTAAACATAACTTGTCAATTACAACTGAAACTTGTCTTAATCAACATAACCAAAAGAAACATAAACAGGATGCCAGGATGCTGATCTTCGGGTAACTCTTCTCGCCAAGCCAAGCTAAGCATCCATGTCCATCTACTACACCTGCACTTAACTGATATGCATACTAAAAATCAACAACGCTGAGTGAGTTCTAACGTTTACTTTAAATCAATTATACAAAAGATTTACTAATACATACATACTGCCCTTAAGGCGAAACTTTACATACTTCACTTTTCAAAAATAGTTTAAAACATTCATAAGGTATCCGTCAATTCCTTATCACTGTTGGTACTGCCCTCGTGGTCAATACCGCTTAACCGTCAATTCTTATCACTGCTGGTATTGTCCTCGTGATCAGTACCACTTATCCGTCAATTCCTTGTCACTGTTGGTACTGCCCTCGTGGTCAATACCGCTTAACCGTCAATTCTTATCACTGTTGGTATTGTCCTCGTGATCAGTACCACTTAACCGTCAATTCTTGTTACATACTGGTATTGTCCTCGTGATCAATACCGCTGGGTCCTCGTGACCCATTGATGTTGTCCTCGTGATCAACACCACATGACACGATGTTGTCCTCGTGATCAACACCGGGTATTGTCCTCGTGATCAATACCTATTAACTGGTACATGGGGGATTGCGTAGTCCCCCGAGCAACCGCCGTCACTCATTCCAATTGTACAACTGTTAACGAGCCATCAAGACGCTTACTAATGGGTAAAACTCATATCTGACATCTTGTACAAGTAACATCTGTCCCAAGGACCTTTACAATCTGGTACACATTCCCGAAGGAAAGCTGTTCACTTTACTGTTCATAAAACTTTTCAGTAAATCTTGTTCATAACTTTCATATATAATATACCTTTGTTTATGTATATGAAAATATAGTAAACGCTTGCCAAAATATATATCTTGCTTTACTTGAACATACTAACACATATATTATGCCTTTGTTTATGTATATGAAAATATAGTAAACGCTTGCCAAAATATATATATCTTGCTTTACTTGAACATACTAACACATATATTATGCCTTTGTTTATGTATATGAAAATATAGTAAACGCTTGCCAAAATATATATCTTGCTTTACTTGAACATACTAACACATATATTATGCCTTTGTTTATGTATATGAAAATATAGTAAACGCTTGCCAAAATATATATCTTGCTTTACTTGAACATACTAATACATATATTATGCCTTTGTTTATGTATATGAAAATATAGTAAACGCTTGCCAAAATATATATATCTTGCTTTACTTGAACATACTAACACATATATTATGCCTTTGTTTATGTATATGAAAATATAGTAAACGCTTGCCAAAATATATATCTTGCTTTACTTGAACATACTAACACATATATTATGCCTTTGTTTATGTATATGAAAATATAGTAAACGCTTGCCAAAATATATATATCTTGCTTTACTTGAACATACTAACACATATATTATGCCTTTGTTTATGTATATGAAAATATAGTAAACGCTTGCCATAATATAGATATACTTCCCTCAAACGTACTTTTGCCTCTTTTAAACTTTTCACTAAAACATAACTTTTCCTTTCAGTTTATAATATATAAAATATAATAAACACTTTACACTAAGTATGCACACCACCCCTAAAGAAGGCAAAAAGGGGATTAGAACTCACCTGGTATCTTAGCTGCAATTGTCTACTGTATCTCACACAATCTGAACAATCATGACAATTGACACGTATCAGACTTAACTCAACGCTAAATGGTTTAACCATTCTGATTTAGGCGACTATACTGACTTTACCAGCCTGATGCCTGCGCACTTAGGAAGTGCGCAGACCCTGCTTCCTGCGCACTTAGCAAGTGCGCAGGTTCCTCTTCCTGCGCACTCTGTGCGCACTTGATAAGTACGCACGACCTGTTCTTCGCGAAAAACCCTAACTTTCGCATTCGGGTCTGATCACGTCAAGATGCCGAACCTGTTTGCATTCAAAACGTTCGTTTTCCATTAAGGAACTCAAATCTATGCTCATCTTTCAGTTTCATCCGTTCAAACATAACCTTTTCACCCAAAACCCGAAAAACCCAAAAATGAACTAAAACTCAGATCTAAGAGAATCAGTTACCTGAAATCGCTTCTCCTTCACAGCTAAACGGTCCAGATACGAATGCCCACGGTCCTATGAGCTCGGATTTGAAAAACGGGACTTTCTCTCTCTAGACTCTCTCTCACCTTCTCTCTCTAGAAACGAAAATGATGATGGAAATGAGGGCTTTTGGGCAGGTCTTGAGGCTTATAAGGGCCCAAACCTTTGCCACTTTCAGCCCATACAACCCGGCCCAAGCCCGCTTCCCTTTTTCTTATTTTAAAATTTTTAATTCTCGTGAATTCTTTCGCGCCCTAAAACTCGGGATGTTACAAGTCTACCCTCATTACAATAGGTTTCGTCCTCGAAACCTGCCTTAAGCTATACTGATAGCAAATCACAGAATGGGTGGCATAAACCGTAGCTATGCAAGGCAGCTTGGTCATGAAGGCCATTGTGATTAACTACCGCTGAGGGTCTAATCAGGGTAATATCTAGTTCTAAGGCTTCTAAGTTGATGGGGCTAACTAATCATTTAAGGAAATAATAACATAAACTTGGCATATCACAATTAAGAGTTTGCAACGTACCTTACTGAGTCATCTGATAAGCCCTTGCTGTGGCCTTGTTGATGTAAGGTTCCTTCTCTGCACCCTTACCCTTTCCGGATCCTCTCGCCTCCGGCTCTTTGTGCTTTCTACAGTCTCTGCTCAAATGCCCCGGCTCCCCACAGTTGTGGCACCTAGGCTTCACCAGACAGTCACGTGATTGGTGTCCAAACTTGCCACACTTAAAGCATCTCGCCTGCCCAGCTCTGCACTCTCCTCCGTGCCTTTTCCCACATTTTCCACACAGACCCTCTACTTCTAACCTTGACCTCCTATCATTAGGACCCTAAAGTTCCTCCCCAGTCCGCTTAGCCGCTTGCTTCTTAGGTGCTTCAGAAATGACTTCAGAGGCAATGTCATCATAGACAACTCCGCTCAAAACAACCACCGACTCAAATGTACTCGGTGTGTTGGCCCTTACAAAGGTACGTATCTTTGGAGGCAACCCTTGAACATAATAATGAATCCTCCTCTCCTCTGTGGTTACAAGGTGAGGCACCAGGCGAGCCAGTTCGTTGTACTTGGAAGTATATTGTCTGTGAGTCATGAGTCTGGCTTGCAACGTCTGGAACTCTCTCTCCACCTTGTGGACTTCGTTCTTAGGGCAGAACTTCTCAATTACTAATGCTTTCAGACCACTCCACTTCATTAGCTCAACTGTTTGGTCACCCTTAGCCTGTTTCACAGTCTCCCACCAGTGTGCTGCCTCTCCCTTCAGTGACTTAGCTGCGAACATGACCGCTTAATCCGGTCTGCAGTCACTGAGGCGGATGGTGGATTCCATGCCATTGATCCAATCTAACGTATCAGCTTCTTCTTTCTCCCCAGTTAGCTCAGGGGGATCACAACCACGAAATGCCTTGTAATCGCATCCGCGAGTAGGCGGTGCAACATTCTCCACCAGAACTGGTCCTCCCATGGCTGGAAGCACCACTGTCCCTTCAGTGGCTGGGATTACGTTGGGGTTTTCCTTGGCCTTTCTTAACGCTTCGTCTAGTATGGCTGGTAAGTTTTCCTTCAGCAGCCGGGTAAACTCACGGCCAAGAGCTGCTTGTACGACTGGTTTAAACTCAAACGGTTGGTCATCTCCTTCTGCATGCTCAACATTGTGCTGACTGACTACCGTATCAGTATGGGTAGTGTGAACATTCCCCTCAATCACTTGGTTTGTGCTAGCTCCACCGTGGCAGCCTGTACGGCCACCACGTCTACCTCCTCCACCCCCTCTAGTTCCTCCACGTCTAGCCATTTCTAACTGAAAGATAGAGAACAAAAGATTTAATTTCATCATGCTAGGGAATATGTAGAACACAATAAGTAAGGTAAGATGTTAATATACACTGGCCATCTGTAATTAACCATTACATCACTTTTTATCTTCTATTTATTCGCTTTCATGATTCCACTAAAGCCTCTATTCTTATCTTGACACTCTAAAAGATAAACTTTACTTACTATACGCTTCTGATGCTTTGGCTTGAGTTACCCGTTACTGGCATCCGTTACTTGGTCCCATTCTCAGTTTAAGTCTGGACATCGGGGATGTCCAAATCTCTCAAACTATGGCTCTGATACCAACTTGTAAGGCCCCTTTCCCGGGAGGCCTCAATTATTGGATTTACTCACTAACACATAGCGCTTAAACATAAGACATACATTATCACAGCGGAAACGATTTAAATCTCAACATACGCAGCGGAAACATAACATGTCTAAACATAACTTGTCAATTACAACTGAAACTTGTCTTAATCAACATAACCAAAAGAAACATAAACAGGATGTCAGGATGCTGATCTTCGGGTAACTCTTCTCGCCAAGCCAAGCTAAGCATCCATGTCCATCTACTACACCTGCACTTAACTGATATGCATACTAAAAATCAGCAACGCTGAGTGAGTTCTAACGTTTACTTTAAATCAATTATATAAAAGATTTACTAATACATACATATTGCCCTTAAGGTGAAACTTTACATACTTCATTTTTCAAAAATAGTTTAAAACATTCATAAGGTATCCGTCAATTCCTTGTCACTGTTGGTACTGCCCTCGTGGTCAATACCGCTTAACCGTCAATTCTTATCACTGCTGGTATTGTCCTCGTGATCAGTACCACTTATCCGTCAATTCCTTGTCACCGTTGGTACTGCCCTCATGGTCAGTACCGCTTAACCGTCAATTCTTATCACTACTGGTATTGTCCTCGTGATCAGTACCACTTAACCGTCAATTCTTGTTACATACTGGTATTGTCCTCGTGATCAATACCGTTGGGTCCTCGTGACCCATTGATGTTGTCCTCGTGATCAACACCACATGACACGATGTTGTCCTCGTGATCAACACCGGGTATTGTCCTCGTGATCAATACCTCTTAACTGGTACATGGGGGATTGCGTAGTCCCCCGAGCAACCGCCGTCACTCATTCCAATTGTACAACTGTTAACGAGCCATCAAGACGCTTACTAATGGGTAAAACCCATATCTGACATCTTGTACAAGTAACATCTGTCCCAAGGACCTTTACAATCTGGTACACATTCCCGAAGGAAAGCTGTTCACTTTACTGTTCATAAAACTTTTCAGTAAATCTTGTTCATAACTTTCATATATAATATGCCTTTGTTTATGTATATGAAAATATAGTAAACGCTTGCCAAAATATATATCTTGCTTTACTTGAACATACTAACACATATATTATGCCTTTGTTTATGTATATGAAAATATAGTAAACGCTTGCCAAAATATATATATCTTGCTTTACTTGAACATACTAACACATATATTATGCCTTTGTTTATGTATATGAAAATATAGTAAACGCTTGCCAAAATATATATCTTGCTTTACTTGAACATACTAACACATATATTATGCCTTTGTTTATGTATATGAAAATATAGTAAACGCTTGCCAAAATATATATCTTGCTTTACTTGAACATACTAATACATATATTATGCCTTTGTTTATGTATATGAAAATATAGTAAACGCTTGTCAAAATATATATATCTTGCTTTACTTGAACATACTAACACATATATTATGCCTTTGTTTATGTATATGAAAATATAGTAAACGCTTGCCAAAATATATATCTTGCTTTACTTGAACATACTAACACATATATTATGCCTTTGTTTATGTATATGAAAATATAGTAAACGTTTGCCAAAATATATATATCTTGCTTTACTTGAACATACTAACACATATATTATGCCTTTGTTTATGTATATGAAAATATAGTAAACGCTTGCCATAATATAGATATACTTTCCTCAAACGTACTTTTGCCTCTTTTAAACTTTTCACTAAAACATAACTTTTCCTTTCAGTTTATAATATATAAAATATAATAAACACTTTACACTAAGTATGCACACCACCCCTAAAGAAGGCAAAAAGGGGATTAGAACTCACCTGGTATCTTAGCTGCAATTGTCTACTGTATCTCACACAATCTGAACAATCATGACAATTGACACGTATCAGACTTAACTCAACGCTAAATGGTTTAACCATTCTGATTTAGGCGACTATACTGACTTTACCAGCCTGATGCCTGCGCACTTAGCAAGTGCGCAGACCCTGCTTCCTGCGCACTTAGCAAGTGCGTAGGTTCCTCTTCCTGCGCACTCTGTGCGCACTTGATAAGTACGCACGACCTGTTTTTCGTGAAAAATCCTAACTTTCGCATTCGGGTCTGATCACGTCAAGATGCCGAACCTGTTTGCATTCAAAACGTTCATTTTCCATTAAGGAACTCAAATCTATGCTCATCTTTCAGTTTCATCCGTTCAAACATAACCTTTTCACCCAAAACCCGAAAAACCCAAAAACGAACTAAAACTCAGATCTAAGAGAATCGGTTACCTGAAATCGCTTCTCCTTCACAGCTAAACGGTCCAGATACGAATGTCCACGGTCCTATGAGCTCGGATTTGAAAAACGGGACTTTCTCTCTCTAGACTCTCTCTCACCTTCTCTCTCTAGAAACGAAAATGATGATGGAAATGAGGGCTTTTGGGCAGGTCTTGAGGCTTATAAGGGCCCAAACCTTTGCCCCTTTCAGCCCATACACCCCGGCCCAAGCCCGCTTCCCTTTTTCCTATTTTAAATTTTTTAATTCTCGTGAATTCTTTCGCCCTAAAACTCGGGATGTTACATCAAACAATGTGATAAAGAAGATATTACATAGATAGCAATGTTTGTAAGCATGTGATTATCAAGTAGTGTAGCACATAAATTATCATGTATTGTATCATGCGATGTAATACCTAGAATAACATGTAAGATAATCACACAAAGTAGTAAACATGTAGCACCTAGCAATGTGACAAATATCATAGAATATAGAGTATGGCATAAGATGGGTGTCCTAAGGTTATAGTCTAGGTCATGGGTGTCTAATAACCTAATTCCCTATAACCTGTCTCTGATACCAATCTGTCACACCCCAACCGACGGCGGAATACGTCGGGGTAGGACTTGTAGACTGTTTAAAAGCTCATGATCAAACTAATTTTTATAACTTTATTAAATTGAATTACAGGCACAAATACATTTTGTTCAAACATCAGAAGCTAACAATACATCAATTTTTATTTGTCACTAGGTCCATAAGCTCCTATGTGATAAACTTGTACATCAACATATCCACCTGAAACATGTTTAAAATGAGAGGGTCAACTATAAATAGTTGGTGAGCATACATAGGTTTAGAAGTCTCAAGTAGTTTTCAAATGTTTTATACAATTCATATGACATATAGTAAATAAGGCATTTTATGGAGAATCTATAGTTAAACTAGGTGCACAATCAAACCTTATGACTGAGGCATAACATGCAGGTTAACCTAATGTAAAGTCGGTAACAAACACCTTACCCGGGTGGGTTTGTCCGACACAATAGATCTATCAATGTTACCGTTGGCTTGTACAAATTTAATGATTGCACGAGTGTGTCATGTATATGTGGTTTAACTCATAGTATTCAAGCACAAAAGCCCAAATTTAACAAGTAGTCATAGTGTAGAATTGTATATTCTAATTGCAAATAGTTTTCAATGCAAATCATGTTTCACCCCAAAATGTACAAAAATGAAAAAGGGGCTTTGTAAACTCACATTTGTTGAGAGGTGATTGACTCGCAAAGCTCGAGAGTTCTAGGATTTAGATCAACGCCCTAATAGATCATGATATAGTTAATTAGGGTTTTGGATGGAGTTTACCGGAAGTTAGAATGATAATGGATGCGAGAAATAGAAGATTGGATATATAATTGTTAATGTTGTACATTTTCAGATTTGGACAGCATAAGGGCTGAACAGAAACGTGTATGTTAAAAATATCAAACGATGTCCAAAAATTATGAAATTTTTTAGGTGACTAGTTTAAATCGTTCCAAAAAAGTTTCATTTAGAATGTTTTTCCGTTTGAGACTCGGATCATAGCAAAAATAGTCAAACAAGACAGAAGGTACTGAAAAAGGTTTATGTCCCGTTTTGGCTACTCTGGAGTCATACTTTTGAATTAGAAAATGAGCCAATTATGGTTGGAAAGAAAATTCGACAAACTACGTCGTGGAATTTGAGTTTTCTTAGTTTCGATTAATTATGATCAAGTTATGCTTAGTTAAAGTCAGCACAGTTTCTGTCCACAATCAACAGTTTCACTTAAGTGGACCGTTTTTGGTTTTAAGGTTACCGAACGCGTAAATAAAAATTAGACGAATATTATCATATTGTTTTGGGTAAAAATTATGTAAACTAACTTTGTAAGCAAATTTTGATAGTGAGGTAGCGTGCTTTGTTTAATCGATATGAAACAATGTAAAAAGGTAAAAGTTGACACAAATGATTACGAGGAAAGCTCTTGATCTTTAGGGATCGCCGGCATAAAACCTCGGGAGGTGACAATCGTCCCCTGCCTCGTTTCTTGAATAAATGTTAAAAATATTACAAATTTTGAGCAGTAATGATCGATCTAAACGTGTTACAGAAGTGTTTACGAATGTTGAGAGCTAAGTGTGTAATGAGTGTTGTGCCTATTCGATCAATATTTGCTGAATTAATTCAGGGATAATGCTAACTAACTACCCGAGAAATAAGGTCTTGACTCTATCTTCTCCTTGTGACCGTTGCAAGCTGATTTACACGTTTTCCACACGTAGTCCACGTCCCTTGAACGGGTTTTTAGGTGAGCATTGGATTACGAATGTTTTACCTGCGATTAATAAACCAATAAACAAGTAGCTGTTAGTATTATTCAGGATACTGACCTTATCGGGATATCGGATCTTGAATCACATGTTGCTTAGGATCCTGCTCTGAATTTTAATCCGTAACGATTGTCCCAAAATTTGACAGCTGCAATAATGATTTACAGCTGTAAAATTTTCAAATTTTGAATTTTAACTTAATACGGCTACTTGATAAGACTTTGTGCGGGAAACAAGGGAGCGAAACATCGTGGACCGAGGCGGTTATCATTAGGGCTATATTCACTCCTCTTTTCTCATTATTTTGAAGTCGTCTTCTCTGAATCCTCTCTGCTATCTTCAGGTAAAAAGCTTATCTTTCTTTCTCGTTTTTTCTGGTTTTTTGCTCAAGAATGGCTAAAAAGCATACGCGATCTTCTACCCCTTCCGACGATATCCAAATCCAAAACTTGATTGTTAATCCAGACTCCGAAAAATGCACATTCACGGATCTTGATATCCAGTCCCTCAAATCTGGAGGCTTTTTCCCTGAGAATACCGTATTTCGGCCCTTTGATCCTAAAACTAGGGCCGATTTCACCTCAGAAAGTTGACTTTTATTTTCCATTCTTCCCTTTTTCTCTAGGGTTCACTTATCCATTCCCTCCTCTCACTACTGACTTTTTTAGAAAGAGCGGTCTTAGCTTTGCTCAAACCATGCCCATGGTTTGGGGAACCATGTATACTTTGGAGTTTTTGGTCAAGCATCACGCTGTTGACTTTTCTACTTCAGAGATAGCCCATGTTTACAATCTCAGGGTCACGGTTCTTCTCTGTTCCTTTTCCAAATTAAATCCGGCATGACCCACTTGATCCCGAAAACCACCCAAAATGATTCTAACTGAAAAACAGTTTCTTTTTTGTGAGAATGGATTCTATCCCAGATGGGGATAAACTGCCGATCAAATGGATGGTAAAGGGTAGGATTCTGCCTTGTAGGGCTTTCTTTTATAAATTCGATATTTGGGATACTAACTGATGATTTTCTGTTTCAGCGCCGAAGTTCGACATCCTCGCTCCTCCGACTCCTGACACGGCTAAGAAGGTTTCTTTTTCTTAGGTTTTGAACCCATCGAACGGACCTTTCGATTCAAAGATCCACTTTAGGAAGTTGAACCAGAGGTGTCTTTCTCCGAATCGAGTATGTCTGGTAAGAAAAATAGCAAGATTTCCTTTTATTAGTTATAAACAATAAGAATAAATTAACCTGTCCTCTTGAAATAAGCCTTCGCAAATCAAGCTCCAAGTTTGCCTTTGACGACATTGATAGCATGGTATCTAAGGGTAAGGTCGTCAAGAAGGAGGTCCAAGCTGTTCCTGCTCCGGTTGTCAAGTCAAGTGCTCCCATTCTTGATATTTCCACTGTTAAGCCCTCTTCTAGCAAGAAGCGCAAGATCCAGGATCCTGTTGATCTAAACATCCGAGATTACACCGATTTCTTTGATGCTCACAAGAAGTTGCATAGCTTCAACCATATGGTAAGAAGATTTCACTATCTTGTAATTTGATTATAATCCTGCATTTAAAATGACATTTATATTATGTGCAACAGGCTTTAGACAAGCTTATGGGATTTCATGAACAATTGGTTAAAGAGATGGAACTATGCAAACATAAGCTTGTGGACTCCCAGAAGAGTGAGGCTGCTAAAGGCAAAAGGCTGTTGGATGTCACCAAAGAACTCCATCAGATTAAGGCTGAACTGCAAGAGGCACATCTCCAACATGCTCGGGACATTGATATATCTAATGAGCAAGCCTAGGCTTCCGCTGCTATCTCCATCTTTCAGTCCAAAATAAAAATGGCTAAAGAAGCAGAGGACAAAGACTACGACAGGAGTGCTTGGGATATTGAAGGGTGGAAGAGACTAATGGTTGAGCTGGGAGGAGAGCTGACTTTGGAGAAGGATGTTGAGAAAGCGGTGGCCGAGGACCAGGTTCATGGATCTGCAATGGTGGCTGAGAAGCATGATGCTGAGGGTGCGGGGAAGCAGGTGAATCAAGGCGATGAAGGTAATGATGCTTAGGCTTGAGCCCTGATTTTTATGGTTGTCTTTAACTCGTTAGTCTTGAACAATTTTAATTTTCTTGTTGATGGGATCCCGGAATGGGATAGACAATTTTCTTTGACTTAAGTCTCGGGTGGATGGGTCCTGTTTTTGGATGAAGCCCGAGACATACTTTGGTTTCCTGCACTTATAATATTAGTAGCTTTTGACTATCTTGCCATGATTGTTCTATCGATTGCTTGTATTTACAGAAAAAATTATTTGTGTATGTAATCAGGATTCAGGATCCTCTAGGATAATTTATCAAACTTAGTCTTATAAAACCATAGGTTAGTTTCGATAAATAGATTAAATCATGACAGATTTTGATTCTACCTTTAATGGTGAATCAAGAAACAATCTTAAGTTTTAAGAATTGAAATAGATAAATGTACATACCAGAACTCTGATGAAAGTTATAATAAATGTTGTAACCTCGAGTTGTCCCCTGTGTATGTTTGCCAATCATATTGTGTGATTAGTAGTTGAATTTTAGAATTGGTGTAAGTCTTTGATTCGGTCGCGACTCTTGAACTAGTACACCAATGATAAGCATTTGCTAAGTAAACAAGTAAAATTTATCAAGTAAAAATGACGTGGGCAAAGCCAAATTATCGTGGGCCAAACCAGAATAACGTGGGCCAAGCCGGTCTTGAGTTAGCATGAAAATGCTAAAAACCTTAGGAGTAACACGTCTGTTACTATTGTAGAGAAAAATCTATAACCAACAATGATAAAATTGTCAGCCGCTTTTACATGGTCTGGTCGCACCACCTCGAACATCGTGCACAACTGGCGGAGTGTTTAAACTCAATTCGTAGAAAGTGAAAACCTTTAACCTTAGAAGGTACGCATGATACCTTAACGTAGGAGAGATGGCCAGTCTCTGTCTTGTGTCGGGATCCCTGGAGATACTTCCTGCAAGATAGGAACTCTTGGTGAAGGTGGGTGTTAGGTAGGCTAACACCCCTCCGACGCTCGTCAGTATAATGATATATAATGATAAATAAATTAATTGAAATGGAAAGAATACGTACCGTTCTAAGTTAGAATATAAATTCTAGCTTACATGAAGTAGGTCTTTAGATGAATAGCGTTCCAGGATCTTGGCAGTAGATCTCCTTCCAAAGTTGCTAACCAATAAGCACATTTACCTGCCTCTGAATCGATCAAATATTGGCCTTCCCATTATGGAGCAAGCTTACCGTCGCTAGGATTGGTAGTATTCTGGAATGCTTTTCTCAATACAAGATCACCCACTTGAAACCACTTGATCCTAATATTTTTGTTGTATGATCTTGATATCCTTTGTTGATAAGCCGCCATGCGGACCTTGGCAAGATCTCTGATTTCGTCAATAGTGTCAAGATCATTCGAGAGAGCTTCATTATTATTTTTCTGAGTTTGAAGACTGGTTCTGGCTGTAGGGATGACCATTTCTGTGGGGATCATAGCTTCAGTGCCAAACACCAAAGAGAATGGTGTTTGACCTGTCGCATTTTTTGAAGTTGTTCTATCTGCCCATAGTGCAAATGGCAGTTCTTTGGCCCACTTCCCTTTCTTTGTTCCAAATCTTTTCTTTAGGTTATTGATGATGATCTTGTTGCTGGATTCTGCTTGTCCATTGGCTTGAGGATGCACATGGGTAGAGGTTATCATCTTAATTCCCCAGCTAGCACAAAAGTTGGTTGTTCTTTGACCAATGAATTGAGATCCGTTATCACATGTTATTTTCGTCGGGATGCCGAATCTCGTCAGGATATTACGCTTGATAAAGGATATAACTTCTTTTTCTCTGACTTGAACGAATGCTTCGGCTTCGATCCATTTGGAGAAGTAGTCGGTCATTGCTAACATAAATACTTTTCCACCTGGTGCCTTTGGGAGCTTGCTAACCATGTCCATTCCCCACTTCATAAATGGCCAGGAAGAGATAATTAGGTACAAGGGCTCTGCTGGCTGGTGAAGGATGTTGCTATGTCTCTGGCATGCATCGCACTTTTGGGAATACTCCATGGCATCTTTCCTCATGGTCGGCCAATAGTATCCTGTCCTTAGGATCTTTGATAAGAGTGCTCTACCCCTGTGTGATTTCCACAATCGCCTTCGTGTATATCTTTGAGGACTTCAAGTGCTGCAGGATCTTCTAAACATTTCAAATAAGGACCTGCAATAGATTTTTTGTACAAAACACCATCTAACATTATAAAAAGAGATAGTCTCATACGAAAAGCCCTGTGATTCTTTTCATCCTTTGGGAACTCTCCATACTGTAAATATTTTATAATAGGTGGGATCCAGGATCTTTGGCTTGGTTCCGGATCCCGAGTGTCTGCTTCTTCAGCTTCCGTATTGGATACTTCGTTTTTCTTTTCAATTGTTGGACTTAGGATATGTATAATCGGTATTGTGGTTCCTTCCGGGATTTTGAGTGCTGAGGCAAGATTTGCTAAGGCATCGGCTTCAACATTGTCTTCCCTTGGTACCTGTATTATACTAAAAATTTTGAATTTCACAGATAATTGTTTAACTACCTCTAGGTACTTGATTAATCTTTAACCCTTTGCTGCATAGGAGCCATTGAAATGATTAGTAATCAATAGTGAATCCACATATACCTAGAGATACTTGATCTTTATACCGCAAGCAAGTTGTAATCCTGTTATCAGCGCCTCGTACTCTGCCTCGTTGTTGGTTACTTGGAACTCACAACTTATTGAATGGGCTAGTATGTCCCCTTGTGGCGATTTTAGTATGATTCCCAGACCTGCACCTCTTATATTAGATGCACCGTCTGGGAATAGAATCCATTTATCTTTTGATTCTTCTAGTTTTTGAACTTCTAGATCTGCTTCTTATTGGATATCACTGCTGAAATCAACCACAAAGTCTGCGAGTGCTTGAGATTTTATTGCTGTCCTGGGCTCATACTTGAGATCATATGCACTGAGTTTGACTGACCATTTGGCCATTCTTCCAGATATTTCCGGCTTTCTCAAAACACACTTAATTGGATAATTAGTTTTAACATGTATAGAATGGGTCTCAAAATAATGTCTAAGTTTAGTAGATGCCATTATTAAAGCTAATATTAATTTTTCTAAATGAGAATACATGGTTTCCGCTAGAAGTAGACTTTTACTTACATAGTATATCGGATCCTGCTGGCCTTCATGATCTTTAACTAGGACAACACTTACAGAATGTCCAGATACTGCCAAGTATAATGATAACGGTTCGCCATCTTCAGGTTTCATTAGTAGAGGAGCTGCGGATAAATAATCCTTTAGCGCTTGGAGTGCTTACTCATGTTTTTCTTCCCATTCGAATCTTTTGTTTTTATTTAGGATATCATAGAATTCTTTACACCTCTATGAGGATCTTGAGATAAATCTATTGAGTGTTGCTACTCTACCGGTCAGCCTTTGGATATCTTTAGTATTAGCTGGGGATTTCAGGTTGATTATTGCCTTGATCTGCTCAGGGCTGGCCTCTATCTCTCTTTTGGTTACCATATATCCTAGAAATTTTCCTGCCCCCACTCCAAAGTGGCATTTGGAAGGGTTGAGCTTCATGTTATAATGATCTAGGATGTCCAATGCTTCTTTAAGATCTCTGGGATGATCTTCAGCTTTTTTTGACTTCACCACCATGTCATCAATATAGACTTCCATGGTGTCCCCAAGTTTGTCTTTGAACATCATGTTTACTAGCCTCTGGTATGTAGCACCTGCATTTTTTAGACCAAAAGGCATTGCAATATAACAACAGATACCCGTCGGAGTCATGAAGGCAGTGTCCTCCTGGTCAGAGGGTTCCATCTGGATCTGCTGAAATTCTGAGGAGGCATCCATGAAGGTTAACATTTCATGGCCTGCTGTAGCATCCACCATTGAGTCTATATGTGGCAGAGGGAAGGGGTCTTTCGGGCATGCTTTGTTTAAGTCTGTGAAATCTACACATACTCTCCATTTCCTATTCTTCTTCTGGACCACTACTACATTGGCTAGCCATCTTGGGAATTTTACTTCCCTAATCATTCATGCTTTTAACAATCTCTTAACTTCCTCTTGGATGACTGTATTTCTTTTTGGAGCAAATTTTCTCCTCTTTTGATGTATGGGCCTGAAACTGTTATCAAGTCCTAATTTATGCGTAATAATATCTTTAGAAATACTTTTCATGTCTTCATGTTTCCAAGCAAAATTTGAAATTCTGCTCTTCAGTAATTTGGTGAGGCTTTTCTCAATATCCTCAGGAATACTGGTTCCGATAAATACCTTGATGTCAGGATCCTCTGGAGTTATGGATAACTCCTTGACATCCATCTCCTTGGCTTCTAGGATGTCTCTATCCTGCTTCTTTAATTGCTATGCTTATCTGGTCTTTACTGATGCTTTCATTGAGGAAGTATAACAATCTTTTGCATCTTGTTGGTCGCTGTTGATTTTTACTACTCCCCAAGGAGTTGGCATATTGACACGTTGATGATATGTCAAAGGTACAGCTTTCATATCATGTATCCAGGGTCTCCCTAGTATAACATTATAACAGGATAACGAATGAATTATGCAAAATTTTTGTATAGTGTTTACCCTTTTGATATATATCGAAAGCTTTATCTCTCCGACTGTGTTTTTGACTTCTCCGATGAATCCCACTAGCACTACAGATTTGGAGATAATCTCGGAATCCAGGATCCCCATTCTTTTCAAGACATCATGCTGGATTATGTTCACCGAGCTTCCTCCATCGATCAGTATTCTTCGAATGAAGTGATTTGCAACATATAGGGTGATCACCAGGCCATCGTGATGAGGATCTTGCACATTATCCCTGTCATCTTCATTGAAGGAGATTATCTGTTCTTCTGTTAGACTGGAGGTTCTGATGGGTCTATTACCTTTCTCTATTTTGGCTTCCTTGGCATTTCTTTTAGCTGAAGAGTAAGAGGTACCACAAATGTCAGAACCACCAGAAATAAAACCTATTACCTTAGCATCGGGTGGCAGAGATTTGGCTCGTTGCGGCATTTTGTCATGATCCCTGACTTGTTTCTTTCCTTTGCCCAGAAATTCCTTAAGATATCCCTTGCTCAAGAGATAGCTTATCTCTTTGCACAGGGCAATGCAATCTTCAGTGATATGTCTGAAATCTTCATGGAAGGAACACAATTTGGACTTATCTTTGCCCCCGGTATTCTTTTCGAATTTACAGGGCCATCTGGCTTTGTCTCCAAGATCCCGCATAGCATATAACAAACCAATTGTGTCAAGTGAAAAACAGTATTCAGATAACTTAGGGTATTCCTCTTCCTCCTCGTCATCTTCCACAGCATTAACTCTGTGCTTATCGGGTTTGGAATACGGCTTGGATCTATAGGGTTTGAAAGGTGCAGTCTCAGTCTTCCAGTTAGGTTGACTATAACTGGTTGGAGCATCCATCCTTTGCTGAATCTTCTTATCGTCTTTGAGTCTGATGAATCTTAGTGCTCTGTTTCTGACTTCGTCAAGATTCCTGCAAGGGTTCATGACAAGGTCTTCATAGAATTGGGAATATTTCCTCAATCCCATTTTGAAGGCCTAGACTGCTGTAGCTACGTCAAGATTCGGATATCCAGGGATTCCTTACCAAACTTACTGACATAATCTCGGGGGGATTCTCCGGGATTTTGGATCACCCTGTATAAGTCACTTGTCAATCTTTCAAAAGTTCTACTGCAAGAAAATTGATTGTTAAACATGTTAATTAAGTGAGCAAATGAAGTAATAGAGTATGGAGGAACATTAAGTAGCCATTTTAAGGCTGATCCTGTTAAGGTAGAACCGAAGCCTTTGCATAAGCAAGCCTCTTTCAGGTCCAAAGGAATGGGGTTGATTTCCATTCTTTCTCTATATTGCGCCACATGCTCCTCAAGATCCGTTGTTCCATCATATAGCTTCATGTTGGGAGTTTGGAAACGCTTGGGGATCTCGGCATCACAAATAGGAGGAGCGAATCTGGAAGTCCTGTGACTGGCAGCGGTCATCTCAGGTATGGGTTGTACCACTCCAGGTACACTGGAAATCATCTCTCTTAGATTTTTTAGCTCTTTCGCCATGGAAGGAGTGATCCTTGTATCCTACACAGATTCGTTAGCATTCAAAAAAATATTGAATGTGTTACCCATGCTGATATCTCTGATAGACGATCCCGGGGTAAATCCAAGATCTTGAGTTGTAGTAACTCTGGTAGCCAGAGTTGAACCAAGAGTTGCGACTCCAGTCTTCATAGGTAGGAAGTCTCCCTGATGGACCCCCGAAAATCCCGGATAGTCAAAGTTCAAATCCCCCGGTTGTAATGGAGTCGTCACTTCCACCGGTTTCTTTGAATCTTTGATCCTTTCAAGCTCTCTGAATATTTCCTGGTTAGTATTTTTCTGTTGTTCGACCTGCTGCTTTACCTCGGAGAATACTTTGAGAAGCTCATCGTTTGAAACGAGCACAGGCGGGCTAGCGGATATTCCGGATCCCGAAAAAACCGCAGGAACAGTCTTCCGAGGTTGACCATCATTCTTTTTCTGGAATGAAGGAGGGGGAGGAATAGGGCTAACTAGCCTGGAGGTTGAAGATGGAGCAGAGACAGAAACATTTTTAGATTGGGACGACATTTTTGAAATCAATTTCGAAAGGTAATGATTAAACAAAAATTTCAATAAATATTTGAAGATAAAAAGCACCACTTGCCCCACGGTGGGCGCCAAATTGTTTTGGATAAAAATTATGTAAACTAACTTTGTAACCAAATTTCGATAGTGAGGTAGCATGCTTTTTTTAATCGATATGAAACAACGTAAAAAGGTAAAAGTTTCAAAACCTTCCAGAATGAAGTCACAGACGACCATAGTCGGTATGGTTATTTTTATTTGATGAAACATAAGCAGGAAGCTTTTGAAAATTTCAAAACCTTCCAGAATGAAGTTTAGAATCAGCTTGGTAAAATGATAGAGTCCATTCGATTGGATCGAGGTAGCGAATATCTAAGTTACGACTTTGATAATCATCTTAAGAATTGTGGAATAGTTTCACAATTAACTCCACCTCGAACACCGCAACATAATGGTGTCTCAGAAAGGAGAAATCGAACATTGTTAGACATGGTTCGATCGATGATGAGTCGTACAACCCTACCACACTCCTTTTGGAGTTATGCCTTGGAAACTGCAGCCAAATAGTCAAGGCGCCAAGGGTTACAGGAGATCAAAGATTGCCTTTTCATGTTCCTTGATCGATTTGTCCATGTCTTGGTTCCTGCATTCGTCATGGCTGAGAGAAAATTTGGATCAGCCAGAGATATTGTTTGTGATTGCCTAGAGCAAATGCTCTAATGTTACGGTCAATCCGTCAAGAGAGAGGAAGAAAACTAAAAGATAGGATAAATTGAATTCAAACTCTATTTTTCCTATCCATTAAATACATAAAAGATAGATATATACTAGTGGGGTCCCTGCGCTACATGGCGAGAATTCGATTGATGTCGGTTCGGTTCGTTACGGTAACCGCTTGGAACAAAAGTATCAACTGTCGTATGGCAATACATTTAAGCGTACAAACAAAAGCCACTATATGCTCTGACTTATTCATTGCCTTATGTGTAAAAAATGACATAACTATTATTTTCTAACACAATCATTGATTATGTATCCCAATATGAATATAATAAAAGATATCACAACTGAGATTTGAAAATCAAACCACACTAAACCAAGGATATTAAATTTATTTAAACTTTACTACTATTTCTAAACCACTGAATTTTATTTAGAACAAATATGAAAAACGTGACATACTTTCACTACCACAACAGTTTAGTATAAAATAAAAATATATCTAAGGTGATTAAATATTTAAATTCGGACAATAAAAAACACTTAATAAATTCACAAACTTCATAAATGTTCATATTCTTATTTATTGAAGTGTATAATAAGTTTAGAAAACAATTTCAATGAAAATATGAAAAGTTCTCGTATAAATGTATCCAAATATTCCAATGAAAATGTATTAAAAAAGTTTCAAGCAAAAGATAAAATTATGATTATTGTACGTGACATCTAGTATTTTGTTCTGAATTTTTTTTCAATTACTTCATTTATTAGATTAAAACACATAATCACAAGCCAGCCCTTGCCCCCCATAAAATACAAAATCATACCCTCATAATTACAAATATCGCATACTATCATGAATCGGTATCTATGTTCAAATTAAACACAGACACATAGTGTTTTGAGTGAATAAAAAGTAAAATGAGTAAGATTTTACAAAATGGAAAGTTTTGGTGGTTAAAATAAAAATGATGAAACTTGTATATGAATGATTAGTGCTCCACAAATTGTTCATCTCCTTTTGCCTAATCTTTAATGGGATAGGTTAAATGATAATTAATAGGGTTTATAATTATAAATAGGGGTACAAGGTAATTATACACAATTGAGACTTTGTCAATGTGTACATTAGGCAATAAAATAGATACAAGATATCTTATTTTTTTTTTAAGTAAATTACATGTCTATCCTTTTAATCTCTATTATATATTAGTATAGATATAGATATAAATATAGTCATACCAATTATATTAAACACACCCTACTATCATAAAATAAAACATACTCCCTTAAATTCATTGTCTAAATGATAATAAAAATAAAACATCACATATGTAGATCATCTTATGATGCCTCTAACAATGAATAGGTAAATACATTTATAATTAGAAATAAAATCTAAATTTACATCTTTATATTCACATGTAATCTTAAATGATAAAATCAAATATTATTTCCTAATGGAAACCATGAAATGTGTGGATAGCATTTCAACATACCTATCTTGGAACAAAACCAGAATCTGAAACTTCATTTAAAGAATAGTGGGATGATCCTAAACCACCACTCCCTGTCAAAGAATTGAACTCCTTTAAGAGTGGCACTTCGGGATCAAAGTTACTACGCATGAAAAATGCAGGTTCTTCTGGTATGGGAAGCGTCATAGAGAAACTATTAAGCATAAGAACAACTGAAGCCATGGTTGGTCTATCAATAACTTTTTCTTGAACACATAATAACCCGATGTGGATACATCTAACTATGTCATGCAATGAACTTGATCTTGCCTTCAATGTAGGATCTACTATATCTGATGTTGTCCCATTCTTCCAACTTTTCCATGTCTAAAATATATTAACAACTTGTTTTAGCATTCATATACTATAAGGATAAAGGTAAGATTTTCAATTGAATATATTTCCTCAAAACACTGTGACCCCTAGGTGTGTGTATATATAAATACATGTCATTTAGGTTTTGTAGAAAGGTTGGATACTTACAAAGCTAAGAAAATCTTCTTTGTTGTCTCCGCTCTTAAAACATTGGTTCTTTTGACCGGTTACCATCTCTAGTATTAACATTCCATAGCTAAATACATCCGACTTTACTGAGAATTGCCCATGCATGGCATATTCAGGTGCCATATAACCGCTGTAAGATTACATTAGAAAAGTATTAGCACTTACATACGCTTATCTGTCCTCAATATTTTAAAGTTAAGATTTAGTGCAAGAAACTTAATAGTCACGAAGAAAACTTCATAATGACATAAGCTTTCCATGTACCCTTGGTGTGGGTGGACATTAAGGTAAACTCACTAGTTCAAGTTTGGGACACTTAGTGGCTTCAAAAACATGTTTGTGACGTAACAGAATATCACTAGTTCATGGTAAAAGATGGTTTTAAGAATAGCCATACAACATAATATTAATCTTGTAGTAAACACTTGTTCACAAAAAAGGAATGACTAAACTTCTGGCAATAATCAAGAAGAAGGTGTAGTTGTCCATGTGTTATAATTAAAACAACCATATTAACAATTCATTATTGTATTTCATCTAAAGGAAGGGTACTTACTAGGTTCCAACAATCCGCGTTGTGTCTCCTTGAGTTTCCTCGGTTTTAAACAATCTTGCCATACCAAAATCAGCAATTTTGGGATTCATTTCTGCATCTAACAGAACATTACTTGCCTTCATATCGCGATGAATTATCCTTAGACGAGAATCCTCGTGAAGGTACAGTAGTCCTTTTGCAATTCCTTTGATGATATTGTATCGTTTTTCCCAATCAAGAAGCATACGTTTAGTTGGATCTACAAACACCATCATTTATTTGTTATTTGTAACATGTTCATTACATAAAAACTTCATGTTATACCCACGTTAAATGGTCAAGCATCATTGTTTTCTTTGTCTTTTATGATGTTACTTTGACACTCTAAAACATGGTTTTTTTATGAACATTAAATATAAACCAATCAATGCTTGCATTTAGTTGTTATACTATTCACGATTCTTGTGATATTCAAAACATGGTGTGATCGTAGTAACTTACCAAATATAAATTGATCAAGACTTGTATTTGACAAGAACTCATAAATGAGTAGTCGTTCGCTTCCTTCTACACTGAAACCTAGCAGCCGAACCAAATTACGATGTTGAAGTTTTGCTACTAACAAAACCTCATTCTTAAATTCTAGGTCACCTTGTCCAGAATCCCATGCTAGCCTCTTTACTGCTATTTGGTTCCCGTCTTCAAGCGTACCCTAAATATCATATGTTAGTATATAAACCAATGCATAAGTAATATCATGAATTTTAATTAATACAACAGGTATCTTCTTTCTTCACTCTTGTTACGTCCTTTTAAGAAACGTCAACTTTTTAACACTGAACATTTTTTATGCTTGGTAAATATAAAACATTATAAGAACGTGTGTTTGAAAAATTATACCTTTTATTTGTCATGATAGGAGATGGCACCAATTGATTTCAAGTTTAAGTACAAACGTTATATATTAATATAAACTTATAAGTGCGAACTTCTTTTACTACAATTATAAATATAAATTTTTGTATGATTTTTTTGTATTATTCGTGTTTATAAATTTAAATTTTCTGTATATGTTTACAAGTGTCAAGAAGTTTAATGTCTTATATATTTTTTAAAAATGTGTATAAAATAAGTGCAAATATGTAGTTATTTATTGACCAACTATTGATGATTGTTTCCTACCTTGTAAACTGTTCCAAAACCTCCTCGTCCAAGCTTATTATCTTCAGAAAAGTTATTTGTTGCAACTTTCACCGTACTAAAGTCGTACTGTAACGATTCTACGGTGCCGATATCCATACTTGCAGCTATCAGAGAGAAAAAGGAGTTAAAAGTTGCCTTCAGGATAATGTCTGACTCAAACAAATGGTACGCTGTTTAATTTGAATATGCAATTCGGCATAACACAAGATTGTTGGTTAGGGTATAAGCATTAACCCTTACCATTAGTAGTACTATTACTCTGAATACTTATGGAGGGTAGTGGAGGCATCGTTTGCTTCTTCTTCCTCAATCTCATAACGATACAAAGTAAAGTGACGGTGGCAATCACAATAACAACTGTTATTATTATTATTATCATAATGTTATTCTTTTTCACTGCAAAATAACAAGGCATTAGCGATGAATCATGTTAAGTTTCAACATTTAACAAACTAAGAGTCGGTCCGGATTTGCGTCAACATAACAAATTTTAATTAATTATAGTACGGGAAAACATCACAGAATAGTAACCGAGTTTCAAAAGTGTTCCAATTAGGCCACTCATCATAGTATACCTGAGGGTGTATACCGTGTAAAATGCGTATTGAGTGACCTAATTAGAACACTTTTGAAACTTGGTTACTATTTTACAAAGTTACCCCTAGTAGTACCTACGAATGTGCAAGTCATGTGTAGGTTATATCACCTACACATAACTTCTACATGTGTATGTAAAATTTAAAAGTAAAAAAAAATACATAAACATAAAAGTTTAATGGTCTTTTATGTAGATAGCATACACATTTGTATGTAAAGGTAAAAATGTTAAAAAAAAATATGAACCATAAAAGATAAACGATTTAGGTTTGTTTCCCGTGTTCTCCCAATAATTTAGTGTTCTCAAATGAATCTCTCCATATATATATGGTGTGGTTCAAATGATAACCAATATTTATGTGAAAACCATGATAACCACTTTTGAACATAGTGTTACGTATATGTTACAATTATCATTCTGTTAGTGTAACATATATGTAACACTATGTGTCACGTATATGTAACATTATGTGATACGTTATATAAGACTCCTCATTTCCGTATTTATGTTAAAAAAAAAATATGTCCAAAGAGTGTTTAACAATTAAAAGAAAAATCATTTATAAATTACGTGATTGTTTGAGAGTGGTTATGACGGTTATCACACAAAAAATTGGTTATCATTTGAACTCTTCTCTATATACATACATACATGCATGCAGGCATAGATAGAAGGAAGTGCAATGTGTGCAAATTAGAGAAGGGTTATTTGTTAGAGGAAGGTCAGAACAAAGAACTCAAAAGAATCCCAAGTTCAAGGGTCCTTCTAGGTGTAAATCCAAATATAGAAGGAAGTGCTATGTGTGCAACTCAGAGAAACACTTAAAGAAAGATTGTCCTGAATGAAAAAATAAAGAAAGGAGAGGCTAGCGGATCAAAGAACTTTACCAATTACACTCAAACTGATGAGGCATCTGATGGCTATGACAGTGGAGATATTCTAGCAATTTCCAAGGAATGTAATAAAAGTGAATGGGTTATGGACTCTGATGCTCCTATCACATGACACTAGTGAAAGAGTTCTTTAATGAATTGAAGATTGATGGCCTTGGTGCTGTAAAGCTAGGTGATGAACGTTGCAAAGTTATTGGTAGTGGGACTATAACCTTCAAGTTGGAGAATGGCGCTGAACAGTGCTTATCTGGTGTAAGGTATATCCCAAACTTAAAGAGAAGTTTAATTTCTCTAGGTACTTTTGAAAGGACAAGGTATTATGTAAGCTTAAAAAATGGGAGGGCTAGGGTAGTTAAAGGTTCTATGATTATTATATCAGGGTCTAGAAGGGGCAATAACCTATATTATCTTGATGGAAGTATGGTCATTGGAATAGTAAATGTAACCTCAAAAGAAAAGGAAAACCCAACTGTTTTGTGGCACCAAAGGCTAGGTCATATTAGTTATCAAGGGTTAGTTGAATTAAGAAAGAAAAGTGTTATTGAAGGCTTAAAAGAATGTGACATGGGGTTCTGTGAGAGTTATGTATTGGGTAAGGCTCATAGAGTCAAGTTTAGTAGAAGTGTACATGGTACTAAAAACTTGCTTGATTATGGGCACTCTGATCTCTAGGGACTTGCTAGAACTATGTCATTAGGAGGAGCATCTTATTTTCTTTCTATTATTGATGATTATTCAAGAAGGGTGTGGGTATATGCGCTGAAGGGAAGTATGAAGTATGAAGCATTTGACAAATTTAAGAAATGGAAAAATCTTGTTGAAATTCAGACAAAAAGAAGGGTTAAAAAGCTTAGAACTGATAATGGATTAGAATTTTGTAGTGGTGCTTTTAATCAGTATTGTAAGAATCAAGGGATTGCAAGGCATTTGACAATTCCTGGCACACCATAACAAAGTGGGTTAGTGGAAAGAATCAATAGAACCTTGTTAGATAAGGTGAGGTGTCTATTAACTAGTTCTAGGCTACCTAAAAAGTTCTGTGCAGAAGTAGTGTGTACTGCTGCTTATTTGGTCAACATGTCTCCTTCTAGTGCTCTTGAAATGAAAACTCCAATGGAGGTTTGGTCAGGAAAGGAACCAGATTATTCAAATTTGAAGTGTTTGGTACATTGTCATATGCACACATCAAACATGATAAATTGGAGCCAAGAGCTCATAAATGTGTCTTCGTTAGTTATCCTGAAAGATTTAAAGGGTGAATGCTTTGGATACTTTGGGATGTTGGTCCTAAGGTCATAATATGCATGTTGCAGAAGCCACTGTATGGGTTGATGCAGTCACCTAGGCAGTGGTATAAGAAGTTTGATGACTTCATGTTGTCAAGTGGTTTCTCAAGAAGCAGCTATGACAGTTGTGTATACTTTAAGGAATATATGAAAGGACAGTTTGTATATTTGCTTTTATATATGGATGATATGCTAGTTGCTTGCATGGATAGAAGTGAGATTGAAGCAACAAAAGAACTCCTTACGCAGGAATTTGACATGAAGGTGGTCGGAGAGGCAAGAAAGATACTAGGTATGGAGATCATCAGGGATAGGGACTTGAGGCAGTTAAAACTAACTCAAAGCTCTTATATTCAGAAGGAATTAAACAATTAGGCCATGGAATTGAGCAAACCAGTGAAACCCCTATGGTTGCACATTTTAAGCTGTCTAATAGAGATTCACCTGTTAGTAAGGAAAAAGTTGCTTATATGGAGAGGATTCCTTATGCTGATGCAGTAGGCAGTCTAATATACATGAAGGTATGCACCGGACCAGATATGGGATATGCAGTAAATGTTGTAAGTATATAGTTAGCAGATCCAAGCAAAGCTCACTGAGAGGCTGTTAAGTGGTTACTCAGGTATTTGAGTGGGACAAGAACAATTGAGCTAAAATTTGGTAGGAAAACTGGGAATGAATGCAGACGGGTAGAGGGGTTTGTAGATGCAGACTATGAAAAGGATTTGGATAGGGGTATATTAATCAGTGGGTATGTTTTTCAAGTATTGGGTAATGCAGTAAGTTGGAAGTCTCAACTACAGCATGTAGTTGCACTGTCACCTACAGAGTTAGAGTACATAGCTATAACAGGCGCAGTTAAAGAACTAATATGGCTTAAGGGATTTGTTTCTGAATTGGAGTGAAAATGGGTGGTGTTATGGTATATTATGACAACCAGGGAGCAGTGAATTTGTCCAAAAATAGTATGTATCATGAGAGGACAAAGCACATCAATGTCAAACTTCATTTCATAAAGGACATTGTCAATTCCAAGGAAATTAAGATTGAGGAAATTGATACCGTGGATAATCCTTTGGATATGCTTACCAAATCATTTTCAAGACCCAATTTTATGTTTTGTGTAAATGAGTTGGGTATTGGTTGAGATTTGTCATCTTGATTTTGCTAAAGGTGGAGATTGTAAGAGTTTAAGTCCAAGTCAAAGTGGATTAAAAAGTCAAAATAGAAGTTTAATTCATGTTTAGCAAGTTAGACAAAGTTCAGGGGCTAATGATGTGTTAACTTAGTACTTCAAGGGTTAATCTTGTATAATTTATAAATAGGTTGTTAATTGTTGTTAGCGGTTTTTAATTGGGGATAAGTCGGCTGTAGATTAGGTTTTACGCATTCATTCTTTTGTAACATTCGATTCTCTCAATTCCTTTGTTCTTGTAATCATTTAGAGTAATAAATCGAAATCGTTTGAGTGTTCTTGAGTGATTATCCTTTCTTTGGTGTTTAATTTTTATCACATACATGTTCCTTAATTAGTTGAAAGACGATTTTGTATATGTATTAAAGGTTATAAATCATATAATCAAAAAAACTTGTAAAAAAGATTTTTTTTCAAAAGCCGGTCCAACCACTGAATGAGTTCACTGATCAACTATTGCTTTTCAATAGCCGGTGAGTCCAACCAATGTCGAGTCAACCCATGACAACCGAACCACTTAGACCATGCATTATGGTCGTGACGCACACATAGCGGCGTGGATGAAGTAGACATGGGGATGCGCCGCCACACCGCCTCCCAGCGGCATCGCACAAAATGCAAAAGTACTATGGATATTCAACGCTCTTTTGTGAAAACAAAAGAAGATTTCAATAATGCAATATCACTGTTGGGTGATGTGGCACGGGGTGTGTGGGAATACCTCCCCCACCCTCGGGGAGAGCGGGATTGCGGTGCCGGGTGGGTGATCGCTCAGGACCCATTTCTTTGGAGGCCCTCTAGAAAACCATATAATTATGCGAAAACCACCAAAAGATAATCAAATAATTTATAGATTTTTATTTTTTTTGAAACTAATTTCTAAGGGTATTAATATACCACACATTTTATCAACAAAAAAAAATTATTTTACGTATACGTAACTGCAGTTTGTTGTTTTTCTGTTTACGTATACGTAACCCAATACTTAAAATGTTTTTTGTAAAAATATGAAATATTTCATTGATACTCTTATAAATTAAAAAAATAATTATTATTATTATAATACGATTGATTATAATTGGTTTTCTTAGTGGTTTTCGTGATTTTCGCATGAACCCTTCTATAATTTACAAAGATGAGAGCTTGATACTACTTGAATTGAATATTGACGGGTGGGGGGTTGGGTCAAATGACAAAACCATTTGAAGTTAAGTGGTAAAGCTCCCATTTAGGTCAAGGGTTTGAACACCGTCATAGGTGCATTGATGTAAAATATTAGGAGGGCCCTAAAATGGAGTATTTGTTGTTAAAAAAAATTGAATATTGATTATTTAATTGCTTGAGTATTGATTTTTTTTAAACTTGATTCTTGAGTATTTATATTTTCAATTTTTTTTTATTTCTTGATTAGTCAATTACATACTTGTAGGTTATAATTGATTATTGATTTTTAGATTTCATGTCTCCTAAACCATTATCCGGTAGTTAAAACGTAAAAAGATAAAAGTAGATACATATTTTATCGTATTAATGATTTTTTTCTTCATGTATATCACTTTATATTTTAGATTTTTATGGCCCATTTTTCTAAGTCGCACAAGGGATCCGTAATCACAGCGACGTCTGTGACTACGTAACATATATATGGCGTCCGGATCACTTCTTGTCCAACTGGCTGGTCCAACTTGTCGTTCAAATTTTAAATATATCGTTTGTTACAATTAAAGTTAGATTAGCACAAGAGTAGGTACCCCAAGAACGTTTAAAGACGCAGTGAAAGTAATCTAAATTTACTTTTTAGATATTACTGTTATGATGAAAATATAATCCATACCTGGTGGTGGTGGAGGTGGAGGTGGAGGTGGAGGTGGAGGTGGAGGTGGTGGTGGGATTGACGGACTCGTGTTAAAAAACCGATATGATTCATATCTAATAGTACACATAGGTACAAGTATTCTTCCTCCAACTGCCCCTTCAAACCAAGCTGTAATTCGATTGATTATATTCACCAGGCAATCACTACACTGTTCCTGCGATAGGTCTGGTGTACACTGCACAAGCCCATAGATCGTTGACAAATCCGGACCAACTCTGCTGTCGCTAGCAAATTTCAGTAGGGGACCGCGGGCGGCAGCCTCACCTCTCAGCTCATACAATAGTGGTAACAGAACACCATTGGACCGAATAATATCCTTTGTACTTTGGGGGTTAGCCAGATACACAAAAAACTTTAGTGTTGTGTTTCTCAATATAATCAGGTTGGAGTATTTCAACAAACAATAGTCGTAGTATCCTATTGCTTCCTTTTGGTTTGGGCATAGTTGTCGCAATCTAACAATGGCGTCGCTAAGACAACTCCGACACACATCTTGGTTGACGTCACCTCGACAAAGGGCAACAGAGTTGACTGTATCATTGGCTTGGCCGGTAGAGTGATTGTAGAAACCAAATCCGGTGTTGGTGTTGGGGAGGGTGGAGAGGGTGGTGTCGAGATTTCTTTGATACGCGCTGTTTACAGTGTAGTTATCTGCGCTTTCGCAGAAGTAGGAAAGGAAATCGGGTTGAGCTAAGGCGATGGTATGGATTAAATATATGAAAATAAAAGAAAACATCCATACGAGCAGTTTTCCTGCAAGGATGAACATAGTTTCTGTGATCGAGGAAAGAAGAGTAGTTGGGTAATAAATACAAAGCCTTCTATATTGACTAAGTCAGAAAGAAGCTATTTCTATGCAATGATATAAGGTTTACTAAATCCTAGAGTCAATAATACCAACAATCATGTTATCAATAGTTCGTTCCTAGTCACAATAATACCATTAACATATCATGCGAGTAGCTACATGAAGAAACACAGCCCGAATAAGTGATTCGGATCATGGTTTCCACTTGAATAATCGTCTCTGTGATTTGGAGAATGGATGGAATGATCACCGCTGCAAAACAGTAAACACCGCTAGTCTCGCCACAGGGTGTGGTTGTCCCCTGTGACCACCCTCTGTTGTGAGGATAAGTATCCGTTCGTCGGTGATAATAAGTTACCAACGGTGAGTTTTTAGGGTTTTTAGGAATCTGGGTCACTTTTTATTATAAAATAACAATAAAACAATATTAACGAGACTCTCGTTAATCATGGGAAATAAATAGTACATTGCAAAATATAAAACCGAATGGAAAAGATATAAGATATAATTTTTATATGCCAAAATTCATTCAACCAATGTCATTAGCGGGTACTTGAATATTCTTGACTCGAGTCTTTAACTTTGCTCCTTGACTGCAACAACTAACACACTAAAAACGTTTACGGTTTTGGTTGAGGATTCGTGTTCAACACGGGTCCCTTAAAACAGATTTTGCGCCACCTCTTAGACGAACGCGTATGTCTCCCAATGTACAACAACCGGAACAGTATGTGTACTGTCGGAGATGTTCACGCACCCGAGGTATCACCGGGTAAGTTATGTATTTAGAAAAGGTAGGAAAAAGATGAAACATGATATGGTAGAATAATTAAAGAGAACTCATCTCTCAATTCTATCGAACTTGTTGACACCATTACTTCTCTAATATTTTCTCTCATTTCTCTAAAGTTGTGGTTTTTACTACAATTTTTTCTTCTTTTATAAAACGAACCAAAAATGTTCATTGTAAATCCATTGAAAAAATGAAACCACTAGTTCATAATAAAAAGAATTTAATCCAAACTTAACAGTAATAAACACAAGTAATTAAGAAGAGAAGTCAAAAGTCTTTTTCATTATGACATTAGTTAAAACAATTGTTACATCTTTTAATTATGAAATGAGTTAAAACAATTGTTACATACTTACACAAAAGATGTAACAAATTCTCATTAGAGACACCAAGTTCTAAAATTTTCAATCTAACCACTCAACTTGAGGATCGAAATCTCATTCATCAAAGTTAGTGAAAATCTATTTTCACTAAATTTCCAACAATCCCCCACATGAATTGAGTTAAATCAAAACACACAAAAAACCCAATGACACCTCGACAGTTGAGTCTTGCATAGGATAGGTGGGAGTTATCCCTTGAACCTTCCCTTGTGAAATATACTTAGCTTACTAGTTGTTAGTAGACGCGATGTCCTTGAACCTACGACTGTTTGTATAAGCGACAATATACTTCACACATGACTCTCCTTAGTCGGGCACATCCCCTCACTGTTGTGTCCAATAATGGTCCTGGAACACTTTCCTGGTTCTGCGAGAGCTCTAGGAATTGTGCACTTAATTCCATTTGAAGCGACCCCACTTCTCTCTAACATAGGTGATTTGTCCTCAAATCATTAAAAGCATTATAGTTACTAAGATTTACCTAAATCATTACCACATATTATGCTTAGCCTCACAATTTGTCACTGGATGTCATAGGAATAGACTAGGAAGTAATGAAACCTCCTTTACAATTTAGGAGGATATATATAAACATATACATTAGCTTATATATCAACTTAGATATGCCCCCATAGTGACCACTCTTAGATATATGAGTCGGTTATCCTATTGAACTTAGATCTAGGGATCTCCTGTCAACTAAGTTAGGTTTCCTTCATATACCGTCTTTCATGGGCTTTAGTCTCATTCCACAACTCCATCTCTCATCAACCCTTGGGTTGTTGGATCCAAACCCATTATCTATCACTTCGTGAAGTCAATACATATAATAAGTTATTTCTATGCAATGATATGATGGTATGAATGATAATAAGGTTTACTAAATTCTAGAGTCAGTTTCTACAAACTGTAAATGCATCACGTAAACCAACAGTCATGTTATCAATAGCTCGTTCCTAGTCACAATAATACCATTAACATATATCGGCATACGGATTAAGTGATTCGGATCATGGTTTCCACTTGAGGAATCGTCTCTGTGATTTGGAGAATGGATGGAATGATCACCGCTGCAAAGACCGAAAATTTTATAGTCCCCCCCCCCCCCCCCCCGCGTTTTTTTTTCAAGCTCCGCCACTAGCCGGGCGGTGGTCTCAGCTCAGGTCGAGCGCTGGTCAAGTGGTCGGTCTCTGGCTCTCACAGTTCCCACTCTCTGTCTTTCTTCTTGGCCGACCGTTTGGGTAAGTTGGGTTTGAGAATTGAGACTTTGAGGTATTGGGACACGATCTAAACATTTTGGCTGGCTAAAGCCCAAATGTTTTATTAAAACCCAATACCTCAAAACCTTTAATAAAATGTGGGATTTTTTTATAAAGTATCAGGTTTGTGTTGTGATTCTAACTCTAACAAACTAAAGATTCTCTAACTAACGACACCAACTATTAAGCAAAGGATTTAGACGAATTCAAGAATGGGGTAGGCACTACCTATGTAAGAATCCTATTTGTGAATCTCGGATTTCTCTCGGCTACGGAAACTATGACGAAACTGGGATCTTAAAGTATGACACCCTTAGACAACCTAGTGGATCCCTAATCATTCTCTGGGTGTGACCAGAAGGAAACCATGTAACATCCCAAAAATAAAACGACGGTTAAAATGACGAAATAAACGAACGAGGCATGTCGGGTCGGGTCAGATGGGCTAGAAGGGGAGCCTCCCCTATAAATAGCCAAGGTCACAACCCATTTCTCTCATTTGCAACTTCTAGAGAGAGAAACCGTAGAGAGAGAAAGTTGTCGGATCGACCCGAGATTTGAGAAGTGTGTTGCTCCATAACTCGTGAGAAGAACCTCCGGATCAGAAGCTCGATTCAGGTAACGATCCGACCTAAATCTGAGTTTTTGTTCGTTTTTGGGTTTTTCTGGTTTTGGGTAAAAAGGTTATGTTTGAACGGATGAAACTAGAAGATGAGTATAGATTTAAGTTCCTTAATGGAAAACGAACGTTTTGAATGCAACAGGTTCGGGATCTTGACATGATCAGACCCGAATGCGAAAGTTAGGGTTTTCGCGAAGAACAGGTCGTGCGCACTTGCTAAGTGCGCACGGAGCAGGCCCTGCGCACTTGCTAAGTGCGTAGGAGGAGGGACCTGCGCACCACTTGCTAAGTGCGCAGGAAGAGGAACCTGCGCACTTGCTAAGTGCGCAGGAAGGGAAGTCTGCGCACTTGCTAAGTGCGCAGGAAGGGAAAGTGCGCAGGAAGCAGAGTCTGCGCACTTGCTAAGTGCGCAGACATCAGAACTGATTAAGTGAAGTCAGTATGTTAGAATGGTTAAACCGTTAGAGTCGGGATTGGTCTGATGTGTATTTAACTAATCAATTCAGATCGGAAGTGAAGTTGTTGGACCTTTGTTTAGGACAACCGAGACTAGCTTATAAGGTGAGTTCTAGAAGCCCTCTTTTAAATGTTTTTATATAATGTTTTCGGGCTGGTGTGTACACGTATGAAATGTTGTTTTATAAAATGATGTTTATGAAACTACGTTTACGAAAGGAAATGATTTGGAACGAAGGGTTTATGGAAAGAAAGTTTATGAACGGAATGTTTACGAACGAATGTTATAAAGAAATGGTTTAATGAAAAGGTAAAGGGTTTTGAAAGTGAAGGAAAGGTTTTATGAAAAGAAAACAAAAAGGGGCAAAGGTTTTAAAGAAGTCATTACAAATCTAATCTGTCGAATGAATGGAATTGACGAATGAAGTCTGGGAACGAGATTCCCAGCCTTGTGGTAGATTATGGACAGCGAGCCATAGTTACCATAAGAACAACAGGGGTAGTGTCTTAGTGGCCTGTCAATGGTTTTGATGTTGTACAACTGGTAAGGGAGTAACGACGGTTACTCGGGTGATGACGATCATCCTAAGGGAAAGGGTAATGGGAAATTAATGACGGCGATACGTAACGGTTAATTCCCAAAGGAAAGATGCGTGTTGGGCAATGACGGCGATACGTAACGGTTAACCCCACGTATTGAATGGTAATGGGAAATTAATGACGGCGATACGTAACGGTTAATTTCCAAAGGAAAGATGCGTGTTGGGCAATGACGGCGATACGTAACGGTTGACCCCACGTAATGAATGGTTGTGGCAATGATGGCGATACGTAGCGGTTGCCCACAACATTAAAGGTTCCTACGGGGACATAGTGACGCGTAACGATACAGATTTTAGATAGTAATGTATGACTTAAATGAATGTTAATGTTTTAAACAAATGATCCGTTCAATGTGTTTAAATGTGCGAAGGTTTACGAATGAAAGGCCCTGTTTTCTTATACGAATGTTAAACCCTAATGAATGTTTGAATGATGAACCATTTCTTAAATCGAACGAAAACTAGAACTCACCAGCGTAGCTGACGTTTTTAAGTGTACACATTCAGGTTAAGGCAGGTTATGAGGATGGACGGTGATGCTTGGCTAGAGATGAAGAGTTACCCGACTGCTTTCGAAGACTGGCATCCCGTTATGTTTAGTTATGATGTAATTATGTTTTAATCAATGTTTACGCTTCCGCATGTATGAACAACGATTAAGTTATGTTTAAATGAAATTTTCCGCTGCGTTATTTGATATTCATGTTTAAGAACTGTTTGTGAATGAGTAAATCCAATAAGTGAGGCCTCCCGGGTTTGGGGCCTTACAAACCATAAGGAGTGTAAACGCTCACCAGTTAGTTGGATTACCTTTCAGTCTCTCTAACAACACTAAAGTACTCTAAAGACATATCACCTTTCAGTCTCACTATCTCAATACATTCAAGGAATGCAAGGGGTAATCTAAGAACAATCAAATTGACATGGGATAACAAAGATACTAAGAACCCTAGGGGAAACCTCCTTTCAAAGCCTTTACACCTGGACACCTAATAACAAAGACAACCCGACTATCTATCACCTTTCAGCTATCTAGATAGGCAGAACACTAGGATCAAACAGATAAACAATTCCTATTCCTATGACTTGCGAATTCAACAAACCATAAACCAATCATAACCCGAAGTCAATGATCTAATATGAAACCCTAACTGAAAGACATTCATAGGTAACATATGGAATTCAAAACTAAATATAAATTTGATCAAAGCATGCACAAACATCAACCGATTATCAAAAGATTCATTACAAAAACACCATGACCAATCTAAAACCCATGTAGGAAACGCCCGGTTCATGTTAAAAAAATGATTTTTACATAATCAATCTAAAACACCATGTGTAAAAGACCATGAACAGAATGTTAAACGCGCAGTTCAAAAACACCATAAATTTCCAGTTCAGAAACAACTTAAAACTCCCAGTTCAGAAACACCATAAAACGACGATTTTTTTTAAAATATATATATCAATATCATACTCGTTGGAAAGATAAAAAAACGATCGTTATTATGGTGCAAATTTTTTTTAAAATAATAACGCATAAAAAAGTTATGAACGTTTAAAAAAGATGGGGGAATATGCATGTGACTTGCATGTGCATTTTCCTTGTCATGTGAGTAGCATGTGGATGATGGGTTTACGTTTTTGCCATTTTTCTTTGAAATCTTTCTTGGACACATGACACTCTATGGTGGCTTCCTACACTTTCTACACTTTTTTCACTTTTTAGAATATCTCTCCCCTATATATATATGGAGATGTTCAAGTAAGAAGTGGTTTTCGATAAAAAATCTAAAAAATGACAAAAAAACATTAAAAAATGATATCAAACGAACTTCGGTTGAGCTCATTCCAGCGGCGTTGGAACCGTATCGTCGAACTCTACCATCTTAGCTTTTAGTGTTTATATTTTAGGGTTTAGATTTTAGCGTTGAATTTTAGGATTTTATCCTTAGGGTTTAGGTTTTTTTTTGAAAGGGGGTGGGGTGGTGGTTTTACGCTGTGTTCTCGAGATTACTCAAGGGAAGAAAAGAAAAGAAGGGATTTCTTCCCCTTCTTTTCTTTTCTTTTCTCTTCTTTTCTCTTCTTTTCTCTTACTTTCATTTCTCTCCAAATCTTTTTAATTTGAAATTATGGAAATAAAGCTTCTTTTCCCTTCATGACCTTCCATTTCCCTCCTTAAAAAACTAGGAGATACCCTTCCTTCCATTTCTTTTATTTTCCTCCCTTAAAAAAAACTCTGGAACATGAGTTTATTTCCCATTCTTTTCCCTCTTTAAATGAGACTCGGGAACACAACGTTAGGCTTTTTGGGGTGGGGTTGGAGGGGAGGGTTTAGGTTTTTGGGGGTGCGGGTGGAGGAGGGTTAGGTTTTTGGGTCCGGATTAGGGTTCGATAAGACGGTTCCAATGCCGCTGGAATGAGCTCAATCGGAGTTCGTTTAACCTACTTATTAGGATTTCTTTACGAAAAACCGCTTATTAATTAAACATTCCCTTATATATAATATAAATTAATTTATTTGTTCAACGATGTTGATCGACTCAAACTGATATAGGAAACGTGTGGAGGTTAAATCACGGAGGAAATTAAATCACATGATTTGTTTAAAAACTAGTAGAGAACCCGCACGATGTGCGGACCCGACAAATTAAATTTGTGTAAGACGTTAGTTGAATAAGATGTATAAACCTTGTTGCATAAAGGACTAATCAATCTATAAGTTCCATATTTGTAGCAAGATCAGTCATGTAATTGTTCTACAATTCAAGCTCCCATGTACAAAGAGTTTGGTTCACATTTCATCAAATTTCAAGAATAGAATAATTTATTTGATTTGTATTACAAGTTCACATATTTTTTTGTTGCGCTTTGAAATGTTTGTTCTAATCAGTAACCCAATTGTAATTCTGTGGTTCAAATTTCACAGTATTCAATCAAAACTCAGCACTTGACATTAGTTGTGCTAAATTTTAAATTTATGACATAATTATGACAATTCTAATATTGTGCAACTTGAGCAACAAAAGATGAATCTAAATGACATGTAAATTTATCTCTTATTTTGCCATAAGGCTGGGTTTCTATAGCTTACATATCAGCTAAAAGAACCGAAAATTCCTTTTTAAGCATGTCAACTTGAGCTTTGAGGTCCTGGATTATTCGAATGGTGTCGGTCAAGGCAGAAGACTTTTCACTGTTCTGAATAGCCGATTCTGCAAGCAATGCAATAAGGTTTTTATGTAATGTGTTACTTGTGAAACAAGCAATCAATCATGCTACAAAATGCAAGTAGGATTGACTATCTATTTGTAAGTAAGTTGGTTCTACTTTTATATCTTCGCTTTGTTCTTTGAGTCTTAAATTTTCTATTTCAACTATTATGTACACGCTAGGGATATGTTTTTTAGGTAATATATAAAAATCAAAGATGGATAATATCACACACTCTCATTGTGCAAATATACACACAACTTTCACAACAAAATAACACAATGTAAACTTGTTAAACAATTTCACAAGCATAGTCAATACCCAACACATAAGATTTAATAACTTTATTTATTACTAAAGTGGATGTTGTTGAAGGCAGCACAACAGAGGCCTTTAATGCAATTGCTACAGATTTGCATCCAAAAATATGCAGACACAAAAAGACAGCTTAATTGGAAGTTGGTTTTTGAATTTAACTAACCTGCAAACAAGAAGCAAGCATCATCCACATAACATGAGCAAAGGAAAGATGTTGGAGCTATTGATTCTTTTCTTCTGCTTTCCTTGGCTGAGAAAATAAAATTATAAAAAGAGATTAAAAAAGAAAGAACCATACCGACAGTGACGACAACAGTGAAGAATCATTAAGACTCTTTCATTTGACAACATAAGAAACCATCCGATAATCAGTTATGGTTGACACAAAAACAAAAAGGTAAAACCAACATTCTTTCGATAGTAGACAAATGACAAAAGTAGTTCAAAACTTTTCTAGTCAAACCTACAAGAACTGACCTCGGGTGCCATCCAATATGCTCCATAATCACACCAGGACCTTCAAAGCTGACAGAATAATGCACCAAAAACAAAGCTGACACCAGGACCTTCAAAATTTAGGGTTTTACACTACATAACCTCCATCAAGTATTCATCATATAGCCAATTCAACAAATTCAATTAAATACTGGTTATACGTCAAGGATATCTCCGACTAAATAAGAAAGTTGCTTGTTGAGTTTATCTTCTCCTGACTCCCCTGATGTTATCTTTGAACGAATCCAATTCGAGATATTGATTAATGATTTACAGGAGTGAGAGAATGGAAAAGATATCGATTAAGCAAAACCTTGAGGATTTGAATGTCGTTACCTGTGGATTTGAAAAAGAGAACCCAACAAACTCTCTCCTGATTCCCATCGATGCGAACTGAAGAGGATGTGAGGTCAGTTACGAAGATAAACAGTCGCCTGCGATTGAATGACTTTAATGGCGTCGGTTACCACTTTAAAACAGTCGCCTGTGATTGAAGATAAACAGTCGCCTGCGATTGCTCCGGCGTCGTCTTAAAACCGTCTTTGCTCCGGCGTCTTAAAACTTGTCCTTTATAAAGAAGTATAGATATAGATAAAAGAGATGTCACAATCTTGGATTAAAAGGTTCAGTACAAGTCGGAACATAACACTTTCACGGACAAAAATATCATTCGTTAGTCCGTGGGTCTTATGAACCATTTGCCCATTGGCGACCCCTTGGTGAAATTTTATATGAACATGAACATAAGTAGGTACCAACTTCATTAATTTCATTCAAAAGATTAACTTTTTCTTAACAACATTTGACTTCCAGATAATTACAAAAGTCTTAATCAGTTTCAAAGTTATGAAATTGAAAACTAGTTTTGTTAACCAAATTCAGAACCACAATCTTGAAGAAAAACGCATGGGGCGGGAATTTTTTTCATTATCATGTGGGCCGGAACTTAATACCAATAAAATTTTCGACCGAATACGTATAAATTAACACTTGTGAGCGAAAAATCAGGGGGGCGAAAATTTTATAGTTCCAGCCCCCTGTTAGGAAAAAAATACCGCCCCCTGTATTTTTCTTCAAGCTTCGCCACTGGTCTCGTGGACTCATCTCGATCACCAATTCACTGTGGAGCTTTACCTACATTAGAAGAACACTACAATTAATTATAGAACTAGTAAAGTGCATGGATTAGACAAATAATCAAGTTTAGACTCTAAAATTAATTAACAAATGTGTGGGAAAATCAACCCGACGTAATACAGGAGGTTCATGGCGTAGGAGTTACCAGCAGCGTAGTGGGCTACGCCCATTTCAGGTTAAAAACTATCTTTCTTGTTCTTTAATCATATACCATTCCCCACCAAATTAAATTTGTCAACTATGTTGCCAGGTATATGATACCATCCACTATGGCTTAAATTTTGATAGTTCATTTTAATGTAACTCAATCCCTGACTCTGAATTGGATACTAAACCCCCAATAATTAACAATATTCTCAAATGAGTTATTCTTAAATATTCATTTTATAAACTTGAAATCATTCACCAACAACTTAATCATTTTAACAACATAAATCTACCATTAATTCATCTGTAGCTTCCCAAATCCACACTGCCGGATGAAGGAATAAGGTTGCTTCTTGCTTGAACGACGGGCTAAGATCCTACAAGACAAAACACTATTAGCCTTGTCGCGAGGGATCTCGGGGTGTCCGCGACCAACCTCCGGCGTAAGGACAAGAATGTGTTCCGTGAAGGGGATAAATGAGCAAAGTAAAGAGAGATGTAATGAAAGTGTATTAGTGGGGGTTTTCTCAACTTACCTTTCTCTTCTTGGTTTGGGAGTCCTTTTATTGGGTCCGTTGCTCTCCTCTCCCTGAACGGTGATCCTTCAAGGAGCATTTAATGCTTGTACCAAAAGGGTTGAAGATAATGGTTAGGGGAGACTTCTATTTATAGCCACAACACAAAAAACAAGAAAGATGATGCTGGCCAATGTACGGTCGATGGCACGGTCGATCCATCGACCGTGCGACCTGTTGTACTTCTCATTTTTGAATTCTTGCGTTGTGAATGTTTTGTATTGTCAAATCTAGTCTTCCGAACCCATTTTCACACATTTTTTTATGGATTTTGAAACTCAAGAAAGATGCCTATGACTTATATGCAAGAGTCAAGAGTTTTATACCTAAATGGAAAGATTTGCTTTTATAAAATCAAAAGAACCAAAGATGCTTTCAGATTTTGTTTTAACCTTTATCCATTTCTAGTATATTTGTGTCTTTTATGTGGAACCATGTTGGGATTTTACTACACATAAAAGATTCACCTACTTGATTTCAAAATTCAATTTCTTGTCTTGGATTCAAAAATAAACCAGGGATTTATTTTGCAAGACATTTAAGTTTTATAAAACTTATCCAAGGTTTTATAAACAAAACTTTTGGGAAGTGTCATAGTTTTATAAAAATCACATTTTTTAAATCTTAGGATTAATTTAGAAAATGTTTTAGATCATTTCCATTCTCATATCATATTACCTTTTTCGTTTAAACTTTGTATGTTGTTGTCGGTTTATCATATCGGTTTTGCTTTGATTCTCCACATTATAATTTTATGATTCAAACCGACTCTTGATCTTCAATGAACGACTATGACATGTATCGATTTCCCTTTGAATTCCTCAACACATCTTGATGTCTTGGCATAACTAATAACTCAGATGACTTAAACCCAATCTTGATCTTCAATTATGATTTTTCACATTTCATCACCGTATATTTTCTGTTGATAGCATGTGATGGGTTAAGCTTTGACCTTCTTATGTTGACTTGCTGACCCGAGCATTATCATCATTGTGCGTCACCATCATTGAAGAACGTTTAACTTGTAACTAATGATTCACTAAGTGTATAGGGACATGTATGGACCATCTTTAATCAACAACTAATAACACAAGTTACTAATTCTTTATTATTATCAAAACAAAGGATTAGCAATATTGAATTAACATTAAAACATTGTTATCTCAACACTTTTGATTTTGGTGTCTTGTGGGTTAAGTTGGTTTTCTTGGGTTCTTGGAGAATGAGGGGATTAGGGTGACGGTATTGCTTGATTTAGCCCTAATCTCGCCGGAGGAGAGGGTTATGGGTTGGGTAAATTATAGGAAAAGTCCTTATATTCACAGTTTAAGTAAATTACATGAATCAGTTCAGTTTAATTATATTTCCTTTACTAAAAAGGTATTTTGGTCATAAAATTAACGGAAGTTATCCTTAGACTCAAAAAATGTTACAAAATTAAAACTATAAACCCTAAACTTACAACTTTAAACCCTTAGACCCTAAATATGTTACTTTGTCTAAATCACATGGATCATCTTGTATATTTAACTATATATAAGTATAAATAAGAGTAAATTACTAGTTGAGTCCCTAACATTTGTTTATTTTATAGAGGTATGAATTTCTGGCACCACAAACCTGATGAGTAGAGGAGAGTCTCTGCCGCCATGTAATTGAAGCATTTAATTACTTTATTTACGATGATGTTTATATGTGATTAACAACATAAACTTGTCACCATCTTTCGGCTGAGATTGGAATCAATTTGTTCAATTTTTAATGTAATTATTGATGCCCATGGTATCTGATATACCTAATTAATGCTTTAGGCATCTGGTTTGACGGCAAGATAGTGACGAAAACAGATTTTCAATCGATGATGCAATTGTAGTAGGTAATAGGGTCGGGTTATTTGGAATTGTCGGATTCTTGTAGAGAAACCATTTTTGATTTGTAGTGTTTAGCTTAAATTGATCAGTATAATTGATGATTCTTTTGGAAGAATTTGGTGAATGATTTTAAGAAGAGTGTACTTGGTGAGTGAGACACACTATACTAGAGATTGGTAAAAATAAAAGATTATTTTAACCATTTGAGTAAGGGTGTTTTGGATTTTTCTGAAAAAATCTAACGGGAAAACTAACAGAGTTAGCTATCTAAACTCAAATGAAGTCTAAAATGAAAAGTCAGGGTTAAGACAAAGGTTTTGAAATATAAGAGACTCAACTAGTTAAAATGCCCAACGTCAAAGACTCAAATAGTAATCTTTATCTTTATATATAATAAAGAAGAAAAGTTTTTAGCACTTGTCATGATTTAAAACATTCATAGACACATGACGAGTTTTAAGACATAATTTGACATTTGACATGATTTTAAGTTATGTTTCATACGGGTCTAACCCGTTTCCTTTTTTTTACCCGGTTTTAAATTTCAAACCCTACACCTACCATTTCTATAGTTGTTTCTCTTTCTCCCTTCAACACATCTTCACTTTGGATCTTCTCATCTTCAACCCTAGACCCCCTAGCCGCCACAACCACCATCAGCTTCCCCTGCCATCTTCCACCCTACAGTCATTAGAGATCGTCTTCACCATCTTCCTCCACCTGCCATCCCCTTCTTCCTGCTCTCACCCATCGAGCACCTCCACCCGCTATCCCCTTCATCTTCTCGTCTTCAACCCTAAACCCCCTTGCTGCCACAACCACCATCGGCTGCCCCTGCCGCCACAACCACCCTACAGTCCTTCGACATCGTCTTCACCTGAATATCGACTGCTGCCCCAAACGATCGAATGTTGCCGTTCCAGATTAGAACATCCAGGTACTAATTATATTTCTATTCAACTTGTATTTTCAGTTGCTATGCTTGATTTTTGCTTATTCTCATCATTTTTGGTTTGACTTATGCTAATTTGTGCTATATTTATGTTTACTATTTAGTCGATTTTCTATTTGCTCAGTTTTTTAAGTGACTATTTGTGTGAATCGGGTAATTGATTAAGGAAGTTGGATTTATTATATGAAGCACATGGTCAAGTTAAGATTTTGTCTTCAAATATCATGTGGCTCTTTATCATACAAATTTGTTTAGACATATGAACCATGAACCACACTACCACCATCTCTCCTCATTAACAAATGCACTTGTATATAGTTTAGGAGTAAATTTGTGAATTTTTATGTTATACATTATGTTTATTTTTTATACTAAATCATATTTTTTATGTACTTTAAACTGATGTTTTATTTGTATGATAATTAAGGGGCATGGATAATTGCTACCTATAATAAATCCGTTGAAGGTGATAATTAAGAAAATATGTAATTGACCTTTTAATTTTACATTGCGTAAATGATTTTTGGTGACGGGTATTGGTGAAGTGTCTTGCAGATAAGAATTTATCAAAATTATGTACTATAATTATCTAACCAACTTACTGAAACACACCACTTTTAAAAACTATACTTTAACGCGCGGAAGTCTTAATCCCAGAAAATTTTTTTTTTGTTTTGTTTTACCTCTCGCGTAGCGCGAGAGTTATTGGTTACCTCCCTCGCGTAGCGCGAGGGACCTCTTTTCACATAAAGTTTCCAGTTTTTCATCAGTTTTCACACTTAGCCATTTTTCCAACTTTTTTCAAAATACAAGACAACAAATTTGCCCAACACATGGGTTTAAACCAAAAACCCCTTCAACAACATGATCACAACCCAAAAACTTGTTTTGTTTATCAAATTACAATAAAAAAGGGGAATTTCACCAAATCATCAAAACATGAAAATATGCATACGAGGATCCGCCAACGCCTTGGACTTGACTTTGACTACCTCGGAGCTTTTCCTACATTCACCACACATATCACCATTAGTAATGAAGATAAATTCATAACAAACAAGTAAATTCCTACTTGTTTCACCCATTCACCCATTTGACCCGTTTCCACCCAAATTGTCATTTAGGCTACATATTCTTGCACCCTTACTACAAGTTTCAATTATGATCAACACATGATCCTTTCCTACATTCACCACACATATCACCATTAGTAATGAAGATAAATTCATAACAAACAAGTAAATTCCTACTTGTTTCACACATTCACCCATTTGACCCGTTTCCACCCAAATTGTCATTTAGGCTACATATTCTTGCACCCTTACTACAAGTTTCAATTATGATCAACACATGATCCATTTCCATTATGGCACAAAGGCCATAACTCCTTTTCATTTATGATCAACACATGATCCATTTCCAATATGGCACAAGGCCATATCTCCGTTTCATTTATGATCAACACATGATCCATTTCCATTATGGCACAAGGCCATAACTTCGTTTCATTTATGATCAACACATGATCCATTACCATTATAGCACAAGGCCATAACTCCGTTTCATTTATGATCAACACATGATCCATTACCATTATAGGTTAACACTATAACTACATTCATTCATTGCACATACTAAATCATTCACAATTTATCATATCACAAGTATGCACACAATCACATAACACATAATCCATAAAATTCACCATTTATCATCAATACTAAGTAAGTGCATAGGCACTTACCTTTTGGGTTAGACGACTCCGCTCCGCCTTCTAGACCCACAATTTGATTGCCTAACCATACACACCTAGTTTAGTAATCTAATCATTCATTCAAAACACATACAATTGAGTTTACCACCCAAATTTCCATTTTCAACCCAAATTGACCCGTTTGGGTTATTTCCATATCCAAACACCCCATTTAATCAAGAACTCAACTCAACCACTAGAATTCTCTTTCCAATACCTTGACACTAATTTTTATCAAACTAGTTTCTTTAAGTTAATTTGGGGTTTGTTTAAGTGTCTAACACCTCTATAACACTTAATCATCATCAATTTATCAATTTTTCATCAAAACCCCAAAACCCCCAATTTCCTCCATATGAACCCTAACTTTCAAAAATCAAAATCAAAGGGTTCCATGGTGTTGTTCACCTTCCTACACCTTTAGTTTAGCTAGATTATCAATAATCTAACACCATTTTACCACATGCAACCATAATTTCGGGTTTTCAACAAAACCCAACAAGAACACCATAAATGGTGGATCAAAGAGGAAGAAATCACTTACTTGATGTTAGAAAGGTGATGTGTGAGCCAACACCTTCAAGTTACAAGCTTCAAACACACGAATTTTGGCTTCAACCCGATTTCTCCTCTCTTCCTCTTCTCTTGAACGACTCAACTCCAAAAATGAAGTCAATTTTGACTTCTAAAGGTCAAATATGACAGATTTGCCATGTTTCACCTTTAGCCCTTCTACTTTCAATCTTTTCCATTTCCTTCCATAACTAGTTAAAACTAGTATATCCCCGTTACTAACTTGAAACCCGCTTGTTTCAACTTATTTCTAAAATATTATTTTCACCATAATATTTATTAGAATTATTTATTTATTTATAACGAGACCCGGATTTTGGTTCGTTACAAATCTCCTCCCCTTATTTGGGTTTCGTCCCCGAAACCCGACTTCACATAAAAAGGTTTGGATAGCATTTAAGCATCTCTTCCTCTGTTTCCCAAGTCATTTCCGCCCCCTTTCTATGCTTCCATCTAACCAATACTTGGCTAATCTCTTTATTACGTAACTTCTTCACCTTCCTATCCAAGATTGCCACCGGTTCTTCAACATAATTCAACTTTTCATCCAATTCGATATCGTCCAAAGGGACAAAAGTAGATTCATCCGTCAAACACTTCCGCAAATGAGACACATGGAACGTGTTATGAAGTCTACTTAGTCCCTCCGGTAACTCCAATCGATAAGCTACCGTACCCACCTTTGCTATCACCTTAACCGGCCCGATGAAACGAGGACTTAATTTCCCCCGTTTCCTAAACCGTATCACCCCTTTCCAAGGAGAGACTTTCAAAAGCACAAAGTCCCCCACTTGAAACTCAATCGCCCGCTTCCTATTATCCGCATAAGACCTTTTGGCGATCTTGAGCCGCCTTCAAGCGTGCTCTAATTTGTTCAATACTATCATTAGTTTCCTTGACCACTTCGACACTACCAAGCTCCCATTGACCAATCTCACCCCAACACACGGGTGTTCGACACTTTCTCCCATACAATGCCTCGAAAGGCGGCATACCAATACTAGAATGGTAACTATTGTTGTAAGAGAATTCCGTCAACGGTAAATGGTCGACCCAACTACCACCAAAATCCAAGGCACACGCTCGCAACATATCCTCGAGCGTTTGAATCGTTCGCTCGCTTTGACCATCCGTTTGTGGATGATAAGCGGTGCTAAGATTCAATTTAGTCCCCATATCCTCATGGAATTTCTTCCAAAAATGAGAAGTAAATCTCGTATCACGATCCGATATAATCGACACCGGCACACCATGACGTGACACAATTTCCTTCACATACATTTCCGCCAATCTATCCGAAGAATACGTTTCCTTTATAGGAAGGAAATGTGCACTCTTCGTCAACCGATCCACTACTACCCATACCGCATCATAACCCTTTCGAGTATTTGGTAGTTTAGTGATCAAATCCATGGTTATATTTTCCCATTTCCAAAGCGGTATTTCAAGCGGTTGAAGCTTTCCATACGGCTTTTGATGCTCCGCCTTAACCCTTAAGCATGTGAGACACCTCTCCACATACTTAACAATATCACGCCTCATACCCGACCACCAAAAATGACACCTCAAATCATAAAACATCTTCGTGGCCCCCGGATGGATAGAATATTTGGATTTATGCGCCTCGTCAAGAATAGTTGTCAAGACATTTGACAACCTAGGTATCCAAATTCTATCAAAGCATGTCTTCAAACCCATGCTATTTTCACCAAGCTTATCAACATAAGAAATCATCCGTTCTTTCTTCAAGTCACCACCAAGTGCTAACATTTGGGCCTCCCGGATTTCATCAATAAGAGATGATGAAATTGTCATCTTAAATGACTTCACCTTGATAGGTGAATGACTTGACTTTCTACTAAGCGCATCCGCCACAACATTCGCTTTACCCAGATGATAAAGTATCTCACAATCATAATCCTTAACCAATTCAAGCCACCGTCTTTGCCTCATATTGAGGTCCTTTTGGTCAAAGAAATATTTGAGACTTTTGTGATCCGCGTAGATCGTACACTTAGCACCATACAAATAATGCCTCCAAATCTTGAGCGCGAAAACCACGGCTGCAAGCTCTAAATCATGGGTTGGGTAATTCACCTCGTGAGTCTTTAATTGCCTAGATGCATAGGCAATCACTTTCCCCCTTTGCATCAAAACACACCCCAACCCCGAATGCGAGGCATCCGAATAAACAACAAAATCCTCGGTCCCGTCCGGCAAGGATAAAACAGGCGCCTTAGTCAACTTTTCTTTCAAGAGTTGAAAGGCAGATTCTTGCTCGGGACTCCAAACAAACTTTGTCTCCTTACGAGTCAACTTCGTCATCGGCAAAGCAATCTGAGAGAAGTTTTCGATGAACCTCCGATAATAACCCGCTAACCCCAAGAAACTTCTAATCTCCGAAGGCGTCTTCGGTGATGACCATTCTTTAACAGCCATAATCTTGGATGGGTCAACGGTAATTCCTCTTTCATTAATCACATGACCCAAGAATTGGATCTCGCGCAACCAAAATGCGCACTTGGAAAATTTAGCATAAAGCTTCTCCTTTTGCAAGACTTCAAGAATCTCACGCAAATGACACGCGTGATCACCCTCGCTCCTTGAATAGATGAGAAGATCGTCAATAAACACAATGACCGAACGATCAAGGAACGGTCTACACACCCGGTATCAAATCAATCCCGAACTCTACTTCCTTCTCCGGAGGAACCCCCGGAAACTCATCAGCAAACACATCTTCAAACTGATTCACAACCGGAACATCGCGAATGTCCTTTACTTTCTCATTCACAACCGCAACACAAGCCATGAACGCCTTGCACCCACGCGCCATGAACTTGGTTGCCTTTACATAAGAGCACATTCTTACATTACCTTTCTTCTCACCTTCTATGTAAAAGGACTCACCCGACGGGGAATCGAGTCATATCGCTTTAGGCCCACATAGAATATTCGCTTTGTTCCTTGCTAACCAATCCATCCCCACTATCACATCAAATTCCCCCATAGACATAGGAATTAAATCGATATGGAACGTTTCACCCCCCCCCCCCCCCCGCCTTTAATTTGCAATTCCTATAAACATCAAACACTAGGAAGCTCTTATCATTTGCCGCCTCAATTTCTAAGGGTTCATCTAACTTGCTACTTATAAAAGAAGAATGCTTAACAAATTTCAAAGACACAAACGAACGACTAGCCCCCGAGTCAAAAAGAACTAGTGCAGGTAAAGAGTTAATCTTGAATGTACCTGTCACCACCTCCGAGTCGTTCTTTGCTTCCTCCGCAGATATGTGGAAAGCTCTACCCTTAGGCCTGGGTATCTCAACTTTTCTCTCGCTTCCACCTTGCTTCAAATCCGGGCAATCCGCCCTAAGGTGTCCTGGCTTGTAACAATTATAGCATATACGAATCTGGCTTGGACACTGATTTGCCATATGCCCCGGCTTCCCACACTTGTAACAATTCGACGTTCCCTTCTTACAATCCCCATAGTGCTCCTTCCCACAAACTTTGCATCCTCGAGAAGAGAACTTGGTAAAAGGCTTCTTACTAGGGCTCCCGCCCTTTATCTTGCTCACCACTTGATCCACAATTTCCCTTTTCCTCTTCTCTCCTCTAGCTTCTTGCCTCCTCAACTCCACTTCCCTTTCCCGACACATGTTTATCAAATCCACAAGCGTGGTGAAAGAAGATGGAGATATGCTATCTCTGAATTCCACAGTCAACATAGCATAAAATCTGTCAATCTTCGCCTTCTCGGTCGACACCGCGTCCGGACAGAACTTGGCGCGATCAAAGAAAGCTCCAGCCAATTCATCAATGGTCTCTGTCATCTGCCTCATGAGGAGAAACTCCTCGGTCATCCTGTCAATAGCGGCCTGTGGGCAATGGTACTTTAGGAATGCTGCTTTAAACTCCTCCCATGACATGGAGGTCACCCCTCTTTCACCCCTCTCCTTTCGGAGATTTAGCAGCCACTCCTTAGCCCGCCCAGTCAAAAGTGGCACGCTAAACATCACTCTATCCTCGGGCTTACACTTTGTCGTCTCAAAATTTGACTCCATGTCTACCACCCACCTGTGGCTCAGAATCAGGTCCACTTGCCCGATTCTTCTTCCATCTCTTAACTGAGAATTAGTAACAAACACCTTAACACCCTTATACTATCAATACCTTAAATACTTATCACACTTACACCCCTATATGTATTAAGTATATGTATACTTATCTACTTATATCCATACATACATATATAATCACCTTCACCTAATCCTTGTAAATGTTCATTGTCATATGGTTATTATAAAGACCCTTGCACATCTCGTCATATTAATCATATTGGCCAGACATGATTAATAACGCGCTATGCCCAATTGCAATTATCATATTCATATAACAAATCACAAGACAAGTTTCGGCACACATAACACTTTGTCAATCATTCGTACATATACATAAACGCCATATGGAATTATCATTAATCATAACATTACTAACCTTTCATTTCCGAAAGCTCCGAGTCTTAGTCAAGTCCTTCTTGGATTCTCGTATCATCCCCCCCCATATCAAGAGCATCCGGTTTGAGTTTGGTGCTACCCACACCAAATCCCTCAAACCATTGCTCTGATACCAAGTTGAAACACACCACTTTTAAAAACTATACTTTAACGCGCGGAAGTCTTAATCCTAGAATTTTTTTTTTTTGTTTTACCTCTCGCGTAGCGCGAGAGTTATTGGTTACCTCCCTCGCGTAGCGCGAGGGACCTCTTTTCACATAAAGTTTCCAGTTTTTCATCAGTTTTCACACTTAGCCATTTTTCCAACTTTTTCCAAAATACAAGACAACAAATTTGCCCAACACATGGATTTTAACCAAAAACCCCTTCAACAACATGATCACAACCCAAAAACATGTTTTGTTTATCAAATTACAATAAAAAAGGGGAATTTCACCAAATCATCAAAACATGAAAATATGCATACGAGGATCCGCCAACGCCTTGGACTTGACTTTGACTACCTCGGAGCTTTTCCTACATTCACCACACATATCACCATTAGTAATGAAGATAAATTCATAACAAACAAGTAAATTCCTACTTGTTTCACCCATTCACCCATTTGACCCGTTTCCACCCAAATTGTCATTTAGGCTACATATTCTTGCACCCTTACTACAAGTTTCAATTATGATCAACACATGATCCTTTCCTACATTCACCACACATATCACCATTAGTAATGAAGATAAATTCATAACAAACAAGTAAATTCCTACTTGTTTCATACATTCACCCATTTGACCCGTTTCCACCCAAATTGTCATTTAGGCTACATATTCTTGCACCCTTACTACAAGTTTCAATTATGATCAACACATGATCCATTTCCATTATGGCACAAAGGCCATAACTCCTTTTCATTTATGATCAACACATGATCCATTTCCAATATGGCACAAGGCCATATCTCCTTTTCATTTATGATCAACACATGATCCATTTCCATTATGGCACAAGGCCATAACTTCGTTTCATTTATGATCAACACATGATCCATTACCATTATAGCACAAGGCCATAACTCCGTTTCATTTATGATCAACACATGATCCATTACCATTATAGGTTAACACTATAACTACATTCATTCATTGCACATACTAAATCATTCACAATTTATCATATCACAAGTATGCACATAATCACATAACACATAATCCATAAAATTCACCATTTATCATCAATACTAAGTAAGTGCATAGGCACTTACCTTTTGGGTTAGACGACTCCGCTCCGCCTTCTAGACCCACAATTTGATTGCCTAACCATACACACCTAGTTTAGTAATCTAATCATTCATTCAAAACACATACAATTGAGTTTACCACCCAAATTTCCATTTTCAACCCAAATTGACCCGTTTGGGTTATTTCCATATCCAAACACCCCATTTAATCAAGAACTCAACTCAACCACTAGAATTCTCTTTCCAATACCTTGACACTAATTTTTATCAAACTAGTTTCTTTAAGTTAATTTGGGGTTTGTTTAAGTGTCTAACACCTCTATAACACTTAATCATCATCAATTTATCAATTTTTCATCAAAACCCCAAAACCCCCAATTTCCTCCATATGAACCCTAACTTTCAAAAATCAAAATCAAAGGGTTCCATGGTGTTGTTCACCTTCCTACACCTTTAGTTTAGCTAGATTATCATTAATCTAACACCATTTTACCACATGCAACCATAATTTCGGGTTTTCAACAAAACCCAACAAGAACACCATAAATGGTGGATCAAAGAGGAAGAAATCACTTACTTGATGTTAGAAAGGTGATGTGTAAGCCAACACCTTCAAGTTACAAGCTTCAAACACACGAATTTTGGCTTCAACCCGATTTCTCCTCTCTTCCTCTTCTCTTGAACGACTCAACTCCAAAAATGAAGTCAATTTTGACTTCTAAAGGTCAAATATGGCAGATTTGCCATGTTTCACCTTTAGCCCTTCTACTTTCAATCTTTTCCATTTCCTTACATAACTAGTTAAAACTAGTATATCCCCGTTACTAACTTGAAACCCGCTTGTTTCAACTTATTTCTAAAATATTATTTTCACCATAATATTTATTAGAATTATTTATTTATTTATAACGAGACCCGGATTTTGGTTCGTTACACTTACTTTATACTTTTGGTTAAATTCAGCATACCTAAAAACTAAAACAGTTTTTTGGTTGCATTTTTTTAAGTAAAACTTGAACATATCAACTTAAAAAATCAGAAAAAAGTCTTTCACTTTTAACACTTTTTTTATGTCAACTATATAAGACAAAATCAACCCTCTAATGTTGTATATAAACCCTTATCACCATACATATATGCAGTCTCTATCAAAAACTGATTACCCTTTTTTTGACTATTTGGTTACCTAAAATAAGCGTTTGTCTCTTTTCTTATAATCAAACGGTTATAAATATCACTCATGTATTCAAAAACTTTCAACCCATTCTTCCACTACTTTGAAACTTAAGAATCCAAGCTATGAGTTTGCAAGCAATAGATACCAGTCAACTTATGAACCCAAGGTAGTGTATTCATATCATATCTTCTTTCGTTTTTCATGTACAAAAAATAATGTTTATCAAGTATGAGAATGTATCATATGTTCCAATTTGCTTCGTAGTTTTAGGTGTTGTTTGGGTCTGCATTTTGAGAGTAATTTAATGTGTGTCTTATATTCATAGCTTCATACCTAAAGTATAAGTAAATTTATGAAGTAGTTGAAGCAAATCAAAGTTTCAAACTTAGGTTAACCTTGTGATTAGCTAGACATTTGTGCAACGACAATATACTTGTGTGACTTTCAAGCTACTCGTTTTCAAGGTGAGTTACATAGTCCCACATTCATGTAAATTGTACTATTCTTTTAATTCCATAGTAAGTCTTTTATTCATTCTTAACCTCTATATAACTTTAGGAAAAAGATAAGCAAACCAAAATTTCAATTCAAAATTCATGTAAACACTACTATTAATGCTTGGCCTTTATTTGTTCTGTTCTGGGCTTCTTTTTCCTCGGTGTGTGTTTTGTTTCAACTAATATTTGGAAATATTACTTTGTATCGAAGAGGGATGTGTTTTAGTGAGTTAATATGTATATAAATTGTAATCATGATGGGTTTGATGGTAAAATTAGGAATCTGTTATAACATTAAATTTCATATGCAAAGAAGTATTTAGAGATTTGTAATAACTATCGTAGTTTTTTTTATTTATGTATAATTAATTTAGTTGTTTGCATGTTTTATTATTATTTTCTCACCTGTGTGTCATTGTAGACTAGTTAGTTTATAAATAAATTAAGGGAACTATTTACCTTTTGGATAAAAGAATTTTTTTTTACCTTTTGGATAAGATTAGGGTCTGATTATAGACAGGTGAAAGATAGGGGAAGCATAAATTTCTGTATATGCAACGACGTCGTTCGCATGTCCGTTTTTAATTCCTCCCACACCACCACTCGCTTAACTATCAGACAGTTACCAGCAAAACCCTAACAAACCCTTCGGCTGTATAGCGTAAGTACTAATAATGTTGATGTTTTGAGTGTTTGCACCTTCTGTCAGCGAGTATAAATTTGTTGCAATAGGTAATGGGATGATGGTATAACATACAGTCATACGCTTCATGAGATGTTCCATTATGACATGTCTATTTGTATATCACATGTCAAAAACTGGTATTTTACTTGCAGGAAAAGCAATCCACGCGTAATCTCTGCCCCATGGTTGCCAAGACAGGAAGAGTAGATTCATGTTCTTATAATGATAAGTGTCGCCTTAGCCATGACATAGAAGCATTCAAGGCTCAGGTAAAGAGTGATCACATTTTCGCGGTCATTTTGCCACTTTTTATAAACTTAATGATGAGTGGGTATTGTTAAATGCAGAAACCTGCTGATTTAGAGGGCATTTGCCCCTTTGACAGTGATGAAGCTCCATGCCCGTACGGTTTGGCTTGTAGATATTTAGGTACACATAGAACTGATATTGCTACTGGAACTCCAAATGAGCATAAGAACTCTGAAGTCAATGGATTGAAAAAAGATGTCCAAAAGCTATTGTGGAAGAACCAAATGAAATTCCCCAAGGCAGATGCAAAACTCAAAGCTCTTGGTCTAACGGTACAAGTAGATATTGATAACACCCTTCATATAATCTGAACTGCTAACCTTATGCTATTTAGTTGTTAATCAAAAACATATTAAATCATTTGGGTTCCATTTTGATTGAAATGTAGGGCCCAGCAAAGTCAAAGAAGACACCGGAGGCTGATAATAAAGAAGAAAGTCAGACTGTTTCAAATTATTCTCTTGGCACAAATGAAAATGTTTGTGGTGAAACGGGGATTGTTCAAAACGATTGCTGTCTAGAAGTTAATGAGAAAGTTGAGGACGTTAATGTTGATGATCCTAGACCCCTGAAAAGAGGAAAATCATTAAATGATGAAACAAGTGATTTAGTTAGAGAAACTAACGGTTTGTTGTATATCTTGAGTGTTTTTAGTTTTATTTTTCATTCATTTTCTTCTTCTCATGAATTTATAAGTTATGTATCTTGTGACAGGTGCAGACCATATTGAAACCGATGAAAGTTTAAAGATACACCCACGTGAAAGGAAGCTGATTGACTTTAGGGATAAGCTATATCTTGCACCTTTAACCACAGTGGGGAATCTTCCTTTCAGAAGGGTTTGCAAAGTGTTAGGTGCAGACATAACATGTGGTGAAATGGCAATGTGCACAAATCTTTTACAGGTTTGTGATGTTTATGCAATCACATGGTAACTTGTCATAATGGATCGGGTTGGACCGTTGGAACGTTTTTTAATTATGAGTCGAAATGCTCGAGTTCAGATTGGGTTGACCCACAAACTTTTTAGTCCATTTCATAAACCTATAAATAGTTAATGTATTAATTAATTATGATTACAATATTAATATGAACATTTGAATGAAAATGTTTTAGGAGGTTGTGTGCATTAGATATAGACTTTGGGCAAATTTAATCTTGTTGATCACTTGACCCGTCTGACCGTTTGGGTTGTTTTCCTTTTAGCTAAATTTTTTCATCTGACCCGTTTGTGATCAAATTGACCCATTCATAAGTGTATTTGAAGGTATCATCAGAAGTAGATTGAGTATTTTCCGCTTGTTAACAGGGTCAGGCTGCAGAATGGGCACTATTAAGGAGACATGTATCTGAAGATCTGTTTGGAGTACAAATATGTGGGGCATTTCCTGATACAGTTGCTCGAGCTGCTGAACTTATTGAACGTGAATGTACAGTTGATTTCATTGATATCAATATGGGTTGTCCAATTGATCTTGTGGTCAATAAGGGGGCTGGTTCGGCTCTGCTTTCAAAACCAATGCGCATGAAAAACGTTATACATGCAGCTTCTAGCACAGTGGACATTCCAATTACTATAAAGGTATACAGTGTTGGGGTCTGCCCAAACTGCCAATTATAGGGGTGTGAATTTATGACACCACAAACCTAACACAGAATTTGCGGGTTAGGGTTTAGTCTAAACAAGTTCAGGCCAGTTTCAGGTTGACTCTGGAACCCATGAACACATTTAGTTAAACGGGTCGTGTCCGGGTCGACCTGCCGGGTTGGGTTGACACATTTAACTTGTTTATTTTTATAAATTTAAAGAAATGTGTTTTGTGTCTTAACTAAACTAATTGTGTATTTTATGTCAGGATTTAAAAGATTAAAGAGAAATGAGCATTATGTTTTATAGTTCAAGCGTAGTTCTATTTTATGCGAAAATAGATCAAAGAGAAACGAGCGTTATGCATTTAACCTGTTTATTTTGTTGTAGATATGTAGTTTTAGATTATTAAAATGCAAAAATAAAAACAAAATAAAAGATGTTCAGGTTAAACCGGTCGTGTTCGTGTCAACCTTTGAATACATATGTCGTGTCGTGTTCGTGTCAACCTGTGAATGCACATGTCGTGTTCAAGTTCACGTGTCTCACACAATTTTCAAGTTCGTGTCGTGTTTGGTTTCAATCCGCGAACATGACCCGTTTAATACCCCTACAGTCAAACCACAAAAATAGTCAAAAAAGCCAATTCAACAGAATTCGCGGGTTTGGGTGTGGTCTAAACGAGTCCGGGTCAGTTTCAGGCCGAACCTGGAACGTGTGAACATGTTTAGTTAAACGGGTTGTGTTGGGTTGACATGACGGGTTGACACATTTAACATGTTAATTATGTATATAAAAAAATAAGTCAAATAAGCTGATTTCGTCATGTTTTCCTTTATCTGATTCCAGGCACGGACAAGTTACTATGAGGGTAGAAGTCGTATTGACTCTGTGATAGCAGATATTTGGGAATGGGGGGCAAGTGCAGTCACCATACACGGCAGATCTCGTCAGCAACGTTACACCAAACAACCTGATTGGGAATATGTATATCAGTGTACAAGCAAGACCCCCGATACCTTGCAAGTCATCGGGAACGGGGACATATTTTCGTTTTCAGACTGGAAGAAACACAAATCTGATTGCCCTCAACTTTCATCATGCATGATTGTGCGTGGGGCTTTAGTAAAGGTCTGTACTTTGTAGATATTATTTTGACGTATTTTTTAACTGCTGCTCATTTGTTTGTTTTGTAAGCGCTAGCCCTGGATTTTCACGGAAATCAAGGAGCAGAGGGACTGGGACATCAGTTCTGGGGAACGGTTAAATATTTTGAAAGATTACGTGCGTTTTGGACTCCATCATTGGGGTTCTGACACTAAAGGTATGCAGTTAGTGTTAATTATTCTCACAGGTTACTCAAATAGCCATTCTATCTAACATGTTCATAAAGCGGGTCGCTAGTAGGAGAGATTTTGGGGCTATATGGTTTGTGTTGAAATTGATTGTCATATAAATTTAAAAAAATATGACAATTTATTTTCCAACTAATACAAATAAACGCTAGGCGCTTTTTAAAACCAAGAATAATCTATTTCTAAACTCCTTGTTAGTACATTTATAGAAACCTATGATCTAAAATTTTAACCGTTTTTATTTGAGTTGATAGCATATGATATTTTGGATATATAGGTGTGGAGACAACTAGACACTTCTTATTGGAATGGCTTAGTTACACGTACCGATACGTTCCTGTTGGTCTTTTGGAAGTCGTCCCTCAGCGGCTGAACTCGCGCCCACCTGCTTTCTTTGGCCGTGATGACCTGGAGACATTAATGGCTTCCGAGTCTGCAGCCGATTGGGTATTCCTTCTTTCACTTCTAAATGGGTTGATCTGGTTCCATTTTATCTTTATAAAAAAAAGGTAGTAGACTAGAAAGACGCTCCCAGAGTGTAATTTACCTTAATTGCTTTTTTTTTAAACATTAGATTATTATAATAACATTTTAGACTTTTATAATCATGTTTATCACACTAATTACTTATCTCAAAAAGCACTGGGAAACTTGTTTCTGGGCTTCCATCAACTTTCTGGCTTGTTTGCAACTACTCCTGGAGCCGCAAACTTTGCTGTTTTCAGTTTGTTTGTTCAGTCATTTCCAGGGGTACAATTTTTGTGGCATAAGTTTTGTTTTGGAGACTTTTAATTGTGGAAATACATTTTTTTGTGCAGATTAAAATCTCTGAGATGTTGCTTGGTAAGGTTCCTGATGGATTCAGTTTTTCGCCAAAGCACAAATCCAATGCCTTCGACAAAGCTGAGAATGGCTGATTCATTTATCGCGCTATTTCTCTTTGTGTTTTTGGTTACACCAAATTTTTATTGTTGCAAGAGTTTCTTGTATTGAACTTGAGAAAAGTGATGGTCCAGAATAACAAGAGGATTGTCAGTTGGTTTTAGTTAACCTTGAATCATACACCCATAAATTATTCTACACCGTTTGATATGACAACTTTGTTTTTACCTATGATGGTCATACATCATTAAAAAGTCAAATCAGTCTTTTTTTTATTTTAAGTTTAACTAGTTTTTATTTATTTTTTTACTCTAAATTTTACCTATTATTATTTGGTTTCTTTGTTTTTTATTTTACTCTAAATTTTGTATATAAACTTAATATAATTTTTTTAAAATTTAAGTTAACTATTAATTTTTTTTTAATTTAAGTTAACTATTTTTTAAAAAAAATTAGTTGATTGTTTTCTCACTCATATTCTTATTGAATAACTCTAATTCATTAAATAATTATTGATTTTATTCTATTTTTTAATCATGATTTTGGGTCTCTAACCATACTTTTATTATGAATCTTAAAATAAACTTATATTTTTAATAAAACCTGTTTGAGGAAAAAAAAACTATTTTAAAAATTTATATTTAACGTATTGTTCTAATAACTTCAGTCATAACCCTTAAATCTATATTTAATTATATAAATTTCAAAAATCACTCTAAGTTATAAACGGTTATTTTTATATTTCTTTGATTCATGTTTTTTATATAAATAACATAATATAATATTTTGAGTAAACTGTCATTTTCGACCTTATGGTTTAGTCATTTTTTGTCTGTTTCACTCAAAAATATTTTCTCCATGGAGTATTTCTATTAAAATTTTATTTACTTTAATATATTCATTTTTATTTTAGTAAACAATGATTTTTTCATTAAATATGTATCAAAAATAAGTTTAGTTAAAGACCTAATAACATGATTAAAATAATATTAAACCAATAATTATTTAATGAATTGGAGTTATCCAATGATATTAGAAGTGAGAAAAATTCAAGTTTTCAATAACACTCTTTTGGAGTTATCCATGTTTCAAAAAAAAATTAATACAAAAAAATTTTACCTACCTATGATTAATTTTTTTTTTTAACGGCCAACAAACATAGAATTGTCTAGGTACTCCGTACGGGGTGACACATTGGCAAAAGGCCACCGCCAGCTGGCCCAACCTAGCCGTACGGAGCCCTTAAGCGCCCCAAGTTATCTCCAGTTCCGGGGAAAACCCACCCGCCCGAAAGCCCACTGGTGGTAAAACCCGGACGCCCTCGGGATCGAACCGGAGATCACAAAGATCCAGGTCTTCCTTCATTGAGCCACCATGCCCCTTCCTAAAGTGATGCTAGTGGGGATAGAACCTGGGTCTTTTTTAGAGAATCCAGACTTTCTACCACTACACCACATTGGAAGTTGCATGATTAATTTTTTTAAACATAATAAATTAATGAGAATGATAGGCACAAGTTTTTATGTAAACTTTTTATTAAAGTGGTATATAAACTTTATTGATGTATTAAACTCAGCATCCCTCTTTTTAGCTTTGCTAATTAAATTGATGTGTGATTGAACTGGAGATCAATTGTTTTATTCCATTTGATATGTGAAGCGCACATGTTTAAAACAAATCTATAAATTATATATAAGTGCTTATAAACCCCGTCTCTGACATAATCATCCAGTATTTTCGTGACGCAAAACTAGGCCCCGACCACTCTAAGGAAGAAAACACCTCATTGTAGTCGTCCTGGAAAGCCTTTCTTATTTTTTTATTAAAATAATATTTATTAAACTTAAACATTTATTATTTTTTTTATTAAAATATTTTTTTATTTTTTTTAATAGTTATTATTTTATTTATGTTTATATTTAACTATTTAATATAAATTGTATAAATAAAAAAATTAATTAATTTTCACACCACTCACTTTTACACGAGTATTTTTTTTAATATGAAATGTCTATAAAATAAGAAAGATATTTAAAGACAAAAGATTATTATAATTAATGAAATTATTTTTTTTGAAAGACAAATTTCTTTATTCCTATGTGAGTGAGACTTGAACCCATGACCTACTCAATTCTTAGTGTTTCTAGATGATTTTCCTCTACCAATGAGCAACCAACCTCATTGGCAATTAATGAAATTATTTAATAGTTATTATTTAAATCTCACTAGTAGATAAGTACAAGTATGATATGCACAAAATTTTATATAACTTTTCATTAATGTGGTGTAAGAAGCTTTATTGGTGTTTTAATCTCACCATCCTTAAAAATGTTCTTGGGATCAAGAAAGTTGCAAAAGATATCTTTCAAATGGAGTATTTATAAGGCATTTTGGTATTGTTGCTTTTAGATTTTATGATATTCTTTTTATCTATATCTATACTACTATATAATACATATAAAAAGGATACCATTGTAATTTATCTAAATTTTTAAGACACCGAAGACAAATTTTTTGTGCATAGGGAACATCTACCAATGCATAAAATGTTTTAGAAATTACCATTTAACCCATAACTATAATTAAAACCCAACATCAATTAACTATTTAACTCATCACTATAATTAAAGTTCAACATTCAATTAGTCATTTAATCAAAATCTATACAATTAAAGCGTAACACATAATTAAAATCTTTGATGTGTTTATTTATATATTTAAAACAAGTTTTATTAAATAATAATCATAAAAATAACAAAAACAAAATAACAATAAAAAAGTAAAAAAAAACTCATTTTAAACAGAAAGAAGAATGAGATTGTGGTTTGGTTTTTGTTAACTTCAGTAATTGCATAAATTGCCCTTAAATATTATAAAAAAATAACTTCATAATTTATTTAAACAACCCTTGAGAAGTAAAAGTACTAAAATACCCTTACACTTAACATAAAAAAGTGATAGAGTTAGTGTTATTTTGGTTCGAGTAAAAAAGAGTTCGAATCATTAATTAGTTGAATTTTAAATTTCGTTTATTCATTTTTATTTTAATAATAAGTTTGGTATTTAATAATACATATTAGTCGGGTCGGATCGCACATCAATAATAATAATACCAAAATATAATCAGGCGGTATCTAATGTTACCTGATATCTTGCATCATTTTTCGACATAGCATAACTAACCCAACGCGAAACCCCCAATTATTTTAAGTGATTCGTAACCTAACAAAAAACTTGCGAAAATTGTTGACTCCGTCGCAACGCACGGGTCCCCACTAGTCAGATATAACGTGTCCCTTAAAATAATTGTTTTATATGTTTGGTAACATGTTATTTCAAATAACGAAGAAAAACAATTTGCAACATCGCACGAACCAGACCAATACCGCAGTTGGTTGTTTCGTATAAAAAAGCAGCCAAGCAGAGTCGGAAAAAATCCACAAAGCTTTAAACTCAAGGTTGTGCCCCCCCCCCCCCCCATATTGAATCTCAGGTGAAGAATGCTCACGATGAACATCGTTCCAACAAATCTATCTATACTATATAATAAATAAAGGTTTTTGTATGTCACGTGTCGTCACCATATTGAAAATCTCATCATTATTTTTCCGCTTCTCTTTCTTATTAAATGTATCCATATCTTTTAATAAATTACTAATTATATTAATAAAACACATTTATTTTAAATTATCCTTTATTATAAAAAAAACTTTGAAATCTAGATATGTAATTTTTATTTTCAATTAAATAGTAAATAAAAGTCTAATTACATTAAATAGTAATTGACGTATTTCCGAAACCCAATTATATATTATTTTTTACATATTTTGAATTTTGTTTTATATCCTTAGTATATGTATAGTAATACATTTTTACACATGTAAAATACATAAATAAAATTTGAAAACTTTATTTATTAATATTTTTCAGCCGTATGTATTACACGGGGTCTAAGGTAGTTGCTAACATATAAACATGATAACCCTTCAATATCAAAGAAATTAGGTGAATCAAGTACGAATAGCTTTTGTAGATGCTCTCTAGCTTTTGAAGAGAGTTGTGTTATTTTTTATAGTTGTAAGAACTGTACCATGGTGATAGCTTTTAACATTTGTACTAATTTTTGTAATACTATAAGATTTAAATATGCAATTTACGGGTGGATTAAAGATAAAAAAAAATGTAATTTATTTGGTTTTTTATGTGTATATAAAGAGCTCATAGATGGAGCAAACTTCTTCAAATTTTACAGCTCGTTTCCTCTCCCAAATTTGAAACTTCTTTAATCTTCAAAAGCACTCTCCTAACCTAACATTCAACATGTAAAAATTAACTCTCTTCTTAGCTAAAATGCAACAAGTAATAATTTGATTGGGACTATTCTGTATATTTGAACTTTTTTTTATAACTTTTAGCCTATTCTTGTCAGTAACGTACTCAGGAGAAGGGGTACATGGGTGACACATGTAATATTCAGTATTTTTCGACGTACCATTATCGTATTGAGATTCTATTTCCCATTGTAACCTATCTATTTCAAGTTCTAATAGACGTATCATTTCGAAATACTTGCACGTATTATTTGATTCTTATTAAGTCTCATTCTTAAATGAAAATAGAATAAATAAATTTATATTTAATACATATATAAATACCTAAAAAGAGGTGAAATTAAAGATATATATGTATATATATATATGCATCCTTTAAAAGAAATAGGTTAAAACCCTAAAAACTTCATAAGTTTATGTTTATGGTTAATAGACTTATTAACTTTAAATACTTGAAATAAACAAACCTATAAATTATGAAACTTATAAAACTCATTAGATTTTATAAAATAAACCATATTATTTATTTTATAAAGTCTAGGGTCTAAACGGTCATTTTTTAAACTTATTTTCAAACTAAAAATCAAGTTTTAACATAAAATGTTAAACACTGGAAACCTTAGGGACCTGTTGTGTAAATCACCCAAACCACCGGAAAACCAAACCAGTCGCGAGTTCGAGCCTAGCTAAGGCCGGTTTCCACCTCCGATTTTCCTAAAACGCGTTTCCGGCCAGATTCGATGCACCTCGGGTTTCCCTTCGCGCATGCGACCACCACCCAAGGTGTATCAATGCTTGATTCCAACTTTAAACCCGCGTGGATTCGAAATTAAATTCGTCTTTCTCAACCATAAACCTCCCAACGGTTCTAACATTAAATGACAAAATTGATTATATATACGGGTTGAAACACCTAGACGATACCACACTCAAACTCTCTGAACTCGCAATTTCCTTGTTCATCACCTGCATTTGTCGATTGAGACCTGTGACTGCCGCCCCTAAACTCAGAGCTCGATATCTTTCATTCCGACATCTTTTCAGGTAATTCAAATGGCCAAAAGCCTCGTTTATGTCCAAGGATCGAAAGCCCTCTGTCAATTTACAATGACAGAGGCGATTTCGATTCGTATTTAATGACTCAAATTCTAGGGTTCATACGGGAAATTAGGGGCAAAGTGGGATTGTGTTTATGAATTTAATTTTCTGAGTTATATCTCAGCGAGGCCCATAGCCGGGTGGTTGGTGCGTGTGTGTGTTGGCTCAGGCGGCCCGGGTTCAAATCCGGCCGACCTGAGTTTTGGATTTTTTTAATGCATTTCTAATGAGTTTTAAAAATTCCTTTTATTTTTATAAAATCTGTTATGTTTTTATAAACTTAAAACTGAAATAAATTTATACTTTTATTTCCAGAAATTATTTTTAATTAATTAAAACTTAGTTAAAACTTATTTATTCTTTGATATTAAATACTTAAATACTCCAAACTTTTATAAAACCTATAAAATAAACATAAATCAATTTATAAAATCAGAGGTATAACTTGTTAATATTTTCTGAGATAAATAAAATGGGTTTTGTTTAAAACTTTAAATAATATTTATAAACTTTAATTAAAACAAAAAGCTTATTGTTATGAAATCGGAAAATTTATAAAACTTATAATCTTATTTTACAAATCAGGAACTTATAAGATTTTATAAAAAATATTTTAAAACTTAATTATTTGATTCAAAACAGAAAATAAATATGTTTTAAATTATTTAAAATCAAAATAATTATAAACTTGGAAGTTAAAACATAAACGTATTTAAAATGCTTGTACACTTGAAATTAAAGAGAAACCATATTTTTATATAAACCTATATTCTATTTATTTAAACTTTTAAACACTTTATTATTTAGAATAATTACAAGACATTTTTAAAATGCATACTTAATGAATAAATGCCTTAAATAATTTTAAAGTGTTTATTTTTAAAACATTCTTTTCAAATAACTATTATTTATACTTAAAAATTATTTATTCGTTTGAATAATTATTATTTAATACTTAATGATAAATATTATTCTTTTAGATAAACTATTATTTTATCCTAAATCATTATTAAATCCTTATAGATAATTATTTATTACCCTTGTTATTCTTTACGTAATTAATACATTTATTTACAATACTTGGGAAACTATTTAATAACTATCACTTAAATATGTGTAGAAAATAAATAATTTACAATTCTTTTTAAACTCCAAACTAAATAAACTTTATAATATTTATTTAAGACTCGTTATAACTTAAAACCTTATAACACAATCATTCCCGCCTCCCGTTTGAAACCTTAGTTAAAACCCCGAATCTTGGATTCCTTGTCATAGATTTTAGACTCAAATTTTAACTTTAGACTTGTCATTAGGCGTGTTGTGATATATCCTTCCTCAAAGCTTTGCTACTCTATTTCCTTGTCGGACACTCTTGCATCATTTCATGTGAGTATACTTAGCCCCTTTTTGTTTTGTTTTGATTTATAAACTTTGGGTGGAACATGTATCAAACTTTTAGACTTATACAATTCAAACTCAACTATGCTTATATGCCCTCTATGTGTTATATGCTTTTGAGACATGCATGCTTAAATTAAACTTAAGACTAGTATGTTCATTAACTTTGGCCGAGCCTACAGTGACAATGATAGATCTATTGTATTTGACCAATCCACCTAGATTAATTGACCATTCGGGGGGAGCCCATGGTGATTGTTGATGGATTTATACTTAAACTTTTTAAGGGTAATCCTCGGGTTATGCCTAAACTTGGTTGGAGGTTTGAAATGCATAATGTTTAACTTGTTTGTTCTCACATTTATACTTAGACGCAATAACATAGTGAATTGTAAAACTTTTAAAGACTTTGTTAAGCGGTGTCAAAACCTTTGTATCTCACTAACTATTTTTAGTTGACAGTTTACTTAACATGTTTCAGGTGCTCAAGTTTGAGACTTATCTTCTGAACACATAGGATGCTTGGACCTAGATTATCTATAAATTTTAAACTTATGTTATTATTCTATTGTTGAACAATATGTTATTTTTCTTTATGTTGAATCTTTAATCTATTAATGGAATATTTCAACTTTATTAGTCAACCTTGTGCTTTTGAACAACCGCGTCCGCTCCGACGTATAATCCGTCGTCGGTTGGTGTGTGAAAACACATGCAAACGAGCCTAATGTTTACTCGTGGAATCTTCAGCACATACCACGTTTATTATTTATCAAAATAACATTTTCTCAATATAATGAACGAGTAAAAGAAGTTTTTTATTTGGTAGAGAAAAATAAAGTCATCCTCCGAGAAGGGTTTAATTTGGGTCACATAACACCCATTTTCTCTGCTCAAAGTACGACTGCATCTTCCTCCACCAAATTAAAAACTTCTCTTACTCGTTCATTATATTAAACAAATGTTATTTTGATAAATAATAAACATGGAATGTGGTGAAAACCCCACGAGTAAACATTAGGCTCGTTTGCATGTGTCACCCATGTACCCCCTCTCCTGAGTACGTTACTGACAAAATAGGTTGAAAAACAAAAAATAAAAGTCAAATATATAGAATATTCACAATCAAATTAAAAATTATTACTTGTTAATTTTTAGCTGTTAACATGTTAGGTTCCGAAAGTGAATTTAAAGATTAAAGAAGTTACAAATTTAGGAGTGGAAAAAACTGTAAAATTTGGAGAAGTTTGCTACATGTATGATCCTTTTATATACACATAAAAACCCACATTTTTTATATTAAACCAACCCGTAAATTGCATATATAAACTTTATAGTAATTCAATAATTAGTACAACTGTTAAAGGCTATCACCATGGTACAGTTCTTACGACTATAAAAAATAATACAAAACTTTCTTCAAAAGCTATTCGTACTTGGTTCACCTAATTTTTATGTTTTTCTATATGTAGGTTTAGGTAGTTTTTTTTCTTTTGGGTATGTCTAAAATAAGGAACGGGTTAAATTGGGCATCATTCGACAGTCTTGACAAGGATGAGCGGGTCTCAAGGCAGGTGACTTATCGGGTCAAAATGGTATCTTCGGGTAAAATTGAACCAAGAGAAGTATGTGATGTGTATAGCAGAAAAGTGCCTAGCAATCCTGACCCGTAGCATGGCAAACAGGTTGAAATGGGCAAAAAAAATTGCATTTGAGTTGAGATGGGCACATGCTTAATAGAGAATTGGTTAAAATGGGCTATAAAAAAGTGAATTTTAGGACGGGTCATGAATAGAATCCATATGGGTAGAAACTGATTAATAAAGTGGTATATAGCTAAAAACGAAATCAGAAAACCTTTAAGATTTTTCGAATGAACATGTAAGAATTATTACATTACAACCACCATCACCGTGGCTACTACTAAAACCTAACGTCACCTTCGTCGCAACCACCATCATCGCAAGGGTTGGTGGTTTGATTGGGTTTCTTGAGCGGATCTATTAGTACCGGTTGTTGATATGATTGAAGAAGCGGTAGTTGGTGGTGGACAGTGGACTTGTTGTTTGCGGCTAAAAGTTGATTATAATAAATGTAAATCAACAAAATATATAATAATAATAATAATAATATTAACAATAATTTAATTAAAATAAACCGAAAGACCTATCGGACAAGTGAACAAACTCAGCTAAACTCGTTTACAAACCGACAAGTTTTGATTGAGCTTTTTACCTGACCAAAACGATCTTTTTTTTAAAAGACCCGTACCCATTTTTGGTAAAGCCCGTTTTGACCCGGACCAAAATGACTCTTTTTTTAGAATGACCTGAACCCGTTTTGCCACCTTCATCCACCGCCATAGTCTACCGCTTTGATTCTTGAAAGTAAGGCAAGAAAGAAAAAAACCTGGATCTGAAAATGGAAAGTGACGACCCAGTTTTTGATCAAGCTCTTTCTACCATATCCGGTTGAACAAACACGCCATCGATTCCCACTGATTTCAATTAAAAGAATCATCAACAAACATGTTGAACCACCATTTTTGTTTTGTTTTCCATCTGGGTGTGTAAAAGAGAAATAGTTTTGAAGAGATTGTGTTTGTGTGTACCAACTAACAAGACTCTAAAATTGAATATGAACTTGATATTCAGTCCGTATTTTAAGGAGAGAACATTTTTAGGGGTGTTTGGATTGACTTATAAAATTAACTTATTAACTTAGTTAGTTTTTAAATGGTGAAAAAACTTTACTTTTTTAAAAAATTATAAGTTGTTTTAAATAAATTAATCCAAGCACCCCCTTAAAAAGTTGGACTTGTGTGTTTTTGACTGTTGGTTTGTCCATCTTGCAATAAATGATGATCTAAAAAATTAAAAGCCTAATTTTTTATTGTAGTACATTTTATCTTTTTCTCTTAACTGAGTCGTCTGCTAATGTTTGATTTGATATTGACAATACACAATATTCTTCATACTTGCATTTTAATTTTTTTTTTCCATCATAATTTATGATAGAAAAGAAAGTAGAATGCAAGTATCCAGAAGAGTAGTGTTATCGCTGTCAGAATTTTAGATTCTGTTATAATCAATAACCTTCCACCTCCTGAAACACGTGGCACATCATAGGGAGTTCTCATACTTATCAGGCCTTTAAGGGTTTTTTTAGCAAAACCTCCACATGTATATATTGCTAGCCGATCGAGGCTAATTCCCACTCGGACGAGTCAGTCTTGGAACTGGGTCAAGTAATTAATTAATTAATTAGGGATAAATCAGATAATTTATATTTGATTTATGATAGCTAATTAGTCTAGTGGATAAACATGTGGGTTTATTAATTGTCTAATTAGGAGTTTGTATCCTTCCCTAATTGACTAATTGTAACCGATTCATGGTGTCTATATAACCTACTCGAGCTTGTGATTATAGTCATGTGAGTTTAATCTAGTTTTGAGTTTTCTCTGGATTAATAATATTGGAGAGCTTATTCCAAAGTTATATGCTTATTTTGAATTGGTATCAAAGCCAAGTTCAAACTCTCAATCGAATCCAAGGTGATCAGTGGCGTGTGAATCGGTTATCAGGGGTTAAGACCAGCAGCCCGGTGCAACTGGTTATTGGCGAAACAGAAAGAGATCAGCTTACGACGTCAAGCTAATCTGTGACAGCACGGCAAGCGAGAACGCAAAACCGGTCAAGCTTTGATCGGGGTGTTCTTCGTGGTAATCAGGTTTTTGCAAGAGGTATTCGTAACCAGGTTAGCATAGAATCAAGTACTACTAAAAAATAAAAATACCCAAAGAGCTAACAAGGTGCAAAAGGATCTAAACCATTATAGGCTAGCATGGAAATGACTTCAATATTATAACTTTTTTTTAATATATCATTATTGTTGATTTTTTTGTTCTAGTATTTTTTCAAACATGAAGAACTTTTTAATATTACTTTTTTTAAATATATCATAAAATCAAGCATTTTTACATCTTTAATTTGAATAATATTGTTATACGTTTCTAAATTTTTTTAAGCGTGTTGAACTAGAGGTGCGTCAATGGTATGTTGAGCATTTTTAAATCTTGAAGTTACTTTCATTGAAGACAATAATATCGTTCAAATGAACCACCCATTCCTGTAAATGCAACATATTATTCATAAATCTTCCGTTAAACCATTTAAAGATATAAAAGTGTCATACTAGAAAAACCTCAAATATCCATCCAAGGAACAAACAAAAACACCCCACAAAAAAGACACAGCCTTTCCAATTAAACTATCACTTTACCATCATGTTCTTCATGATTCACATCCAAATCCTCCTTCTTTTGCTCTTTTGATCCTTGTAGCCAACCCCCATCAATCGAATCGATACTTCCAATCAACCCATCATCGACAAAATCACCCACCCGTTTCACGATACCACTCGGTAACACCGGGTAGTTCCCAGAAAAACACCCGTAACAAAAGTTAGGCGAATCACTCGCCAACATCTTCTTCAAGCTATCGATTTTCAAAAACGCAAGCGAATCGCACCCGATGAAATCCCTAATCTCCTCAACACTCATCCTGTTCGAAATCAATTCCTCTGAGCTCAGCGTATCAACGCCGTAATAACAAGAAGCAATGATTGGCGGGCTCGCGATCCTCATATGAACCTCTTTAGCTCCCGCTTCCTTCAACAGGCGAACAATCTTCGAAGAAGTTGTTCCTCTAACAATCGAATCATCAACCACTACAACCCTTTTTCCCTCCAAAACCGACCGAACTGGTGAAAGCTTTAACTTAACCCCAAAATCACGAATCCGCTGCGACGGCTCGATAAACGTCCTTCCAACATAATGCTACCGAATCAAACCCTGTTGAAACGGTACCCCAGCTTTATTCGCGTACCCGATCGCGGCCACGACACCAGAGTCCGGAACCGCGATCACCACGTCACATTCCACCGGGGACTCCGAGGCGAGAATCTCACCAAACTTACTCCTCGATTCGTACACGGATTTCCCGAAAACAACCGAATTCGGCAACGAGAAGTAAATGTGCTCAAAGATGCACGATTTCAGCGTCGGGTGCTGCATCAAACAAAGGGATTGAACACCATCTTTGTCAATGATCAAAACTTCACCCGGGTTAACTTCTCGTTCATACGTCGCTTCGATTAAATCGAGAGCACAAGTTTCGGATGCGAAAACAATGGCACCATTGCTTCTCCTACCCATGACTAATGGCCTAAATCCAAAAGGGTCCCTAACAGCAACTAACTTATCTTCAGTCAAAAACACCATGGAATAAGCCCCTTTAAGTTTTTCACAAGCTTCAACAATTCTTAAAAAAAAGGGTCTATGTTTAGATATAGCAATTAAATGTAACACAACTTCAGTATCAGAACTAGTACCAAAAATTGAACCATTTTCTTCCAATTCAGCCCTTAAAGTTTGATAATTTACCAAATTGCCATTGTGTGCGACACCCACACGGCCGAATCTGTAGCCGGCGACGAACGGTTGGACGTTTTTGAGCATTGATTGGCCGGCGGTGGAGTATCTGACGTGGCCGATGGCGTTGTCGCCGGGGAGTTGGTCGAGTTTTGATTCGTTGAAGACTTCTGAGACGAGGCCGACGCCGGTGACGGATTTTAGGATTCCGTCGGGTGTGGCGGCGACGATTCCGGCGCCTTCTTGGCCGCGGTGTTGGAGGGCGTGGAGGGATAGATAGCAGAGACGTGACGCCTCCGGGTCGCCGTAGATGCCAACAACGCCGCACTCTTCACGGGGTTTGTCTTCGTTATCAAAGAATGAATTTTGGTCATCTGGGTGTGATTCGGTTGATGATATGACGTCGGAGATCGGGTTTTTTGCGGCGTTGTTGGACGGGGTTTGTGGGTGAGAGTGAAGGGGAAGGTTTTGTGTTGGGGTTTGAAGGAACGGTGTTTAGAGAAGGTGGAAGGTGGTTTTTCGACGGAGAGACGTGCAACGGAGGCGGCGGCGGGGGTAGCGGGGGTGGCGGCGGCCATTGTCGGAATGGGAAGGAGCTATGAATAGCCAAAGTGGACCGGCAAGGTTTCCGTGGTTTTATGATTTTGGAAAAATGATTCTTTTACTCAAGTCACGGCTGGTGACATAGCTAGGCGACTGACGTTCGTTAATGGGCCATATTGCTGTGATGACAGAAGGTTTGCTACTGGTCCTTCCAAGTAGACAGATTTTTATTTTTAATGGCAACAACACCTTTTCTACCGTCTAAAATATTTCTAATAATTTACACTAATTCCTTAGAGACGGAGCTTAAACTCTGAACTTTAAAAGAAGCTTTATCACTTTAATATCAAATATCTTTGTTATTGGACCCAACTCTCCACCCAATAAACAGATTTATTGAATTACGATATACGTTCCAAAGAACGTTTTCACGACTGCGTAGTCAATCGGCTTCCTTAGACCATGTGTTATACATCCAACTTTATTTTTAATATTTTTCGCCGACTCAACGTCATATCATTATCTATTACTTCATCTTTTACCCTATGTTATATCTCTACTTTGGTTTACTTCATCTTTCATCTTTTTCTTAGAATTTTTTTTTCAGTAATTTATTTAATATATAATTTGATTTAGAGTAAATTAAAAGTTATGTCATTTAACTTTATAGAAATATGCATGTTAAGTTCTTTGTCTTAAAAAATTACACTAGGTGTCTATTTTTTAAACATTTGCACACATTTAGTCATTTTCACTAACTGACGTTAATCTTTTCTTTTAAGTTCAGTCATGTGACTTGATAACTTCATCATTTAACCACAAAGGACTATTTATGTAATTTATTAAAATAAAAACAAAATGAATTTATATATATATATATATATATAATAGTTGAGTTCATGAGAGAACTCAATTTAATGAGAGAAGTAAAGAACCACTAAAAAAGAAGGGGTGAAATTTTAAAGAGAAGGGGTAAAATTGTAACTTACAATATATAAATCTTTAAACATTTCTATCTTTTACATACATTATTATTATTTTTTTTTAAATTACACCATTAAATCAAGAATTTCTTTATCTTTCATTTGAGTATAAATAACGTTATAAAAAATAAGAATTAACTCGTCGTTTTTTTTTTCTTATTATTTTCAATATTGCATATGTGTAGTATCACCCCAAAAACTTCATCCCCACCCAAAAACCTAAACCCCCACCCCACCCTACCCAAAAACCTAAACCCCACCCTACCCAAAAGCCTAATCGACAATCTCCTACTTGGAGGCTTTAATAAACTTCAAACTGTCTTCGTCTTTTCTGTAGTCTTGTAACTTCTCTACCTCTAGTTGCATTGCCTTCTCATCATTATTTCTGAAGGCTAGTTGAAGCTATACATAACTTCAACTTCTCTAAGGTCACCACCTTAGTAAGCATATCCGCGGGATTCTCCGTTCCTTTAATCTTTTCAAGCTTCAATGTACCATCACTGATCAAACCTCTGATGAAGTGATACCTAAGCTGAATGTGTTTCGTTTTTCCATGAAACACATTATTCTTCCCCAGGTGAATAGCGTTATGATTATCACAAAACAACGAACTATCTGGTTGTTTCTTCCCAAGTTCTTCCAGAAAATTCTTCAACTAAATCAACTTTTTACTGGCTTCAGCACAAGCCATATACTCAGCTTCAGTAGTTGAAAGAGCAACGCTCTTCTGTAATCTGGACATCCAACTAACCGTAGTTCCTCCCACTGAAAAAATAAACCCGGTTGTGCTTTTATAAGAATCCTTGAATCCCCCAAGGTCTACATCTGTATAGCCCCTTAGAACAATATCTTTGCCTGAGAACCGTAACCCCATCTTCGTAGTGCCTTTAAAATATCTTAGCAGCCATTTGACTGCCTCCCAGTGTTCTTTTCCTGGATTAGACATATAACGACTGACTACCCCCACAGCTTGTGCTATGTCTGGCCTCGTGCACACCATGGCATACATAAGACTTCCCACAGCTGATGCGTAAGGAACCTTAGCCATTTCGGCTATGTTTTTTTTAGTTTTTGGTGACTGGTCTTTTGAAAGCTTGAACTGACTCCCTAGTGGAGTGCTTCGTGACTTGGCATCTTTCATCTTGAATTTCTCTAACACTTTCCTAATGTACTTTTCTTGGGATAGTGTCAGAGATCCTTCTTTGTTCCTAGAGATACTCATTCTGAGTATCTGTTTGGCAGCACCCAGATCTTTCATTTCAAATTCTTCTGACATTTGCTTCTTCAGTTTCTTTATCTCTTTCATGTCAGAACCTACAATTAACATATCATCCACATATAGAAGGAGGATGATGTAGGACTTTCGAACTTCTTGATGTAACAGCAGTGATCCATCTCACATCTCTTGTATCCGGATCTACCTATGAAGTTGTCAAACTTCAAGTACCATTGCCTCGGAGCTTGTTTCAGTCCATACAAACTCTTCTTTAGTCTACAGACCATCTTTTCTTTTCCTTTAACCTGAAACCCTTCAGGTTAAGCCATATAAATATCTTCATTCAGATCCCCGTGTAGAAAAGTTGTCTTCACATCTAGCTGCTCTAGATGAAGACTCTCAGTAGCAACAATACTTAGGACCAACCTGATAGTAGTCATCTTCACAACCGGAGAGAAGATTTCATTGTAATCAACCCCCGGTTTCTTTTGAAACCCCTTAACTACCAATCTAGCTTTGTAACGCTTAGAACCATCGTGTTCATCTTTGACCCTGTACACCCATTTGTTGTGCAATGCCTTCTTACTGGAGGGAAGCTTTGTCAGCTCCCACGTTATGTTCTTCTCTAAAGATTTCATTTCATCCTTCATTGCTATCTCCCACTGCAATGAATCTTTCAGACGAATGGCTTCTGTGTAGCACTGAGGTTCTCCATTCTCTGTTAGCAACAGAAAATTAGCAGATGGAGAATATCTCTCAGGCAGTGCAACAACTCTAGTAGATCTCCTGACCTACTGAGTCTCAGGAGGAACGGGAGCGGGAGCTGGTGAAGGTTCTTCAATTTCTTCTTCAGAACTGTCACTATCGGTTGAATCATCTTAAGTATCAACCTTTGAGCTCCCACTGTCTTGAATATCTGCTGGAGTTTCAGTGTCTCCTGTATTCTCTGTCTCAGTATCAACAACGATGTATTCTTTCTGAACTTTTGGTTTGTTGCATTCTTGTCTTTTTATAACTCTGCTTCATTGAACATGACATCTTTACTTTTGATTATCTTCCTATTTTCAGAATCCTAAAGTCGGTAACCCATCTTGTCTAACCCGTAGCCAATGAACGTACACTTCTTGGCCTTTGGATCCAATTTATCCCTGTCACTCAATAAACGGTAAGCAGAACAACCAAATACCTTCAGATGTTTGAGACTAACCTCCTTTCCTTTCCACACTTCCTTTGGTATTTTGAAACCCAAAGGAACAGAAGGTCCATGATTAATTAGATAAGTTGCGGTGTTAACTGCATCGGCCCAGAACATTTTGGGGAGCCCTGCGTTTAACCTCATGCTCCTCGCCCTTTCATTAAGTATTATGTTCATCCGTTCTGCAACTCCATTTTGCTGAGGAGTTCCTGGGACTGTCTTGATCATCTTGATTCCTTGATCGACACAATAATCAATGAATTCTTTGCTGATGTATTCCCCACCATTGTCCGACTTCAAGCATTTGACCTTCAAATCAGTTTCATTTTCAACAACAATTTTCCATTTCTTAAAGGTATCAAAAACTTCAAATTTATTTTTGAGGAAATAAACCCATACCTTTCGCGTTGAGTCGTCAATGAATGTCACATAGTAGGAAGATCCTCCTACCGATTGGATTGAAGTAGGTTCATAAACATCCGAATGATTAAGCTCTAGTTTCTGAGCTTTTGGTGCTTGACTTGTCTTCAAGAATGTGACTTTCTTTTATTTACCGGGAACGCATGGTTCGTAGAATCCGGTTTAAACTTTATTTAAGTCTGGAAACTTCCCTTTCTCGACCAACATTTTCAATCCTTTATCACTCATATGTCCGAGTCGCTGGTGCCATAAATTAGATGGACTTGGACCCGAAGTCATGGCATTAACACCGTCGGCAGGTACCTCCACCATGTACAGTGTTCCCCTCTTCTTTCCACGTGCAATCATGAGATTGCCCTTGATAACCTTCCATTGAACATACCCGAAGAAAACCCCGTGACCTTGGTCATCCAACTGACCAACTGAAATTAATTTCCTCTTCAAGTTGGGAATTACTTTGACATCTTTCAATGTCCAAGTGGTTCCAAGTGTGGTTTTTAGATCAACATCACATATCCCTGCAATGTCAAATGTCTTATCATTAGCCAAACGAACTTTACCAAAGTTACAAGTTCGTAGATTCTTCACTAGCTCTGGGCAAGGGACGGCATGAAAAGAAACTCCTGAATCCATGATCCAGGACTCGATAGTGTTTTCAACGCAACAAATAAGATCATCATCTTCTACTACTTCTTCTTCTTCTTCATCGGCTGTTACGTTGTACACCTCTTTATTGTTTTTAGCAACGGCTGGTTTAGGACACTGGCTCCTAAAATGACCCTTTTCTTTGTAATTCCAGCATTCAATGTCAGCCCTTGGTTTCGATTGACCTCTCTTTCTGGACTTGGACCTACCCCTGTTATTGCCCCTTTCAGGTTTTCTCCCCCTCCCTTCAGTATGTAGAATAGAACTGGAAGATTCTCCAGTTTTTTTCCTACGCACGTCTTCATTTAGAATCAAATCTCGCATCTCCTTGAATGTGAGTTTGGTAGTTCCAGATGAACTACTGACAACTGTAACAATACCTGACCAGCTTTCGGGCAAAGAAGACAATAGTAGGAGAGCTTGTACATCATCCTCAAAGTTAATATCAACAGGTTCTAACCGAGTTAAAATAGAATTGAAATCATTAATATGGGCAGAAACAGACGAACCTTCTCTCAACTTGGTGTTAACCAATTGCCTGATGAGAAATACCTTATTGACGGCAGAGGGCTTTTCATACATGTCAGCCAGGGCTTTTAACAAACCAGAAGTGGTCTTTTCTTTGACTATGTTATAGGCCACGTTCCTTGACAAAGACAATCTTACTACTCCCAAGGCTTTTCTGTCTAGGAGATTCCAGTCGGCTTCAGACATCTTCTCTAGTTTTGTTGTCAAACCAATCATCGGAAGATGTAAGCTCTTCTGATAGAGCATGTCTTCAATTTGTATTCTCCAGAATCCATAATCTTGTCCATCAAACGTCACTATCTTTTCCTTACCTTCTTCTGCCATTGAAACAAACTTACCGAGTAGAACTGATTGAGTCGAGACCAGGAACAGTGAACAAACACAGCAGTGGCAGCGGCCTGAACTTGTTGACTGTTCTATTGGACACTGTCTGTTCAACCAATCTCAACAAAAATCAGTAATAAACGAGTAAGAACACCGATAAAAAAGGTTTAGCGGATTTAGAGTTTGATGGCTGCGGTTGACCAGGTCAACAACAGCGGAAACGGGACAGAAATCAGATCTGTCAGCGGCAGTAGAAGGTGATGGACAGCAGGGTTTTCGACGGCTGAGACTCAACGGTGGAACCCTAATCAGCAACGATTTTTTTTTTACTGTTCACGTGGTACTGTAGCATCCGGAAACACTGTAGCAGGCGAAAACACAGTAGCAGTCGAAAAAATACTGTAGCAGCCGAAAAAATATTGTTCACGAGGGGTACTGTTCATGCGGTACTGTTCACGGCGGAACCCTAGCACACCCCGGGCAGCGGCTGTGAGTGTGACACGATCAAGAGCCAAGCTCTGATACTAGTTGTTAGGGTATCACACGAACACAACACACACAAACACACACTAAAGCGAATAAACGACACGAGAGATTTATAGTGGTTCGGTCGGTATGACCTACATCCACTTACTGCAACTAGGGTGTTTATTATATTTAGGTGCTCAAAGAATTACAAGACTATTACATCATATATATAGAGACTAGTCTAGGGTTAATAGCTTAACCATCAAGTTAAGCCCATATGGGCCCCAGCCCAAAACCCGTAACCTGACAGACTCTAGGGCCGGTTGTCCCTAAAAGGCTTTATACTCGACACTAATTTCACCAAATGTCAAAAGCTCGAGCTTCAAACCTCCAAGCGGCGCCATCACTGCCGCCTGCATCAACTACCACAGGAGGAAGAGAAATTATCCCGCATTCAATGAGACGTAACTTATCGATATATCTGACCAAGTCATTCTTCATTTCTTCCGATGATTACCATCACTTTTTTTATAATTCATCAAAATGTGGTACCTCGGTTCTGTTGAATGGTACTTGGTTTGCATGACCTTGATTCGTGTTTTTTTTATGAGGATCAATCATTATCTTATTGACTTTTCAACGGACGAAGGCAATTGTAGATGTGGCACGTAGCCACATCTACAATTAGCTACGTGTCGTATCTATAATTGTTTGTATGTCACGTTAATGATGTCATAACACTTTTAGGAATGATAAGGAGACCTAAAATCTACAAGGCAAATGAAAGTGATTAAGAAAACAAAATATTTTTAAATAACAAATGATGTTAGATTGTTAACTCAACATTTTAAAATAACAAATAATACCAAACTAGCACGTTATGTCAGTGCGTTGCATATGCGAAAGTTTGAGCAAAAGTTTGGGACGAAACTTTACGCGAAAGTTCTTCTTTTAGCAATTATTCTTTCGATTTTTAACAAGTTAGGGGCTGTTTGACAAGTGCTGAATCATTAAGTGATGAACCATGAATAGGTCTGAATGGTTCATCATGGTTTTTCAGCTGAACCATTAAGAGGTAAAATGAACCATTAAGAGGTGGGATGTTGGGGAAACAAACACTCGTTACCTCTGACCCATTCAGAGGTGGTCTTTTAATGGAATCATTAAGAGCCTACTAAACAGCCCCGCACTGTTTTCTACAAAATGACTTAACTCAGTTTTGATGATGAAACCAAAACTGGAAATCGTCCTAAACTTTAATATGTGGCTGACTTTCCAAACCGGAAGAATCGTATGAGGTTATTTTTCTACTACACAGACGAAAGTATGAAACTTTCACTAGGAAACGTTTGTCCCAAAGTTTGAAACACAGAGAAAAATCTTGAAAAGTTTCACCCTATGGAAACTTTCGCTCACTTCAATCAAACTTTTGTGTCCTTCAAACCTCCAACCAAAAATCAATCTCAGTCAAAAAAGTCTCTCCAAATGTCAAACAAAAGCTACTAACCGAGTCATGACATCATTGTGACAAATTCAACGCAACCCAGAGGCAAAATAATGAGAAACAAGCTTTAAAACTCAAATTTTCAGAAAACCATAAACAAGAGCACTAAGGCTATGAAACCAAATTGTAGGTCCAAAACACAAGAATCTCAGTGAAATCTTGTGTAGAGCAGTCTTAAATAAACAATTGATCGATAAAAACGATCATTGACGCACAATAAACAAAATCAACAATCAAAGGTAAAAACCACCATATAAAAAACACAATGCCATAACAACTGCTTTCTATTGATATTAACTCAAAATGTAATGAATACAAACCCTAGCAGACGAGATACAAGCTCAAGAAAAGACTTAAATACAACTGAAAACCTGGCTAAAACTTACACAATCATCAAAAGCTTACATAACAAGAAACATAACACGTATATATACGAACCAATAAAAGTTTCGCCTAGACCTTGAAATAAAGTTTCGTCCAAGGCTAACTTTGACTTTTCTCTGGACTTCAGTCTTTGGTTGTTTTATATGTATCAACCTATTATAACTTTACGACACTTGTCAAATGATTTGATGTGTTCCTCACACACACGTCTGCAGCTCTTCATGCCTTTCCCCACGTTTCCATTTTCCCTTTTATTTTATGCATGTTGTTCCTCCATGTTCTAAATTTCATGTTTCCATTTCCTTTTTTCTAGGATTAATGTAAGCCTATTAAAGGCCTTAGGTTTTCATTTGAAGTCCTGAAATGAATATTATTTAAAATCTCTATCTTCTTCCCTGCTACTTCTGTCGATTCATGCTCTAATTCTTGGCTAGAACCCAAGAGCCACACATCAGTTATTCATCACCAACCATTATTAATAAGATATATATTTAGTAAGAATATAGAACTATTAACAAACTTAGTATTTCATCCCGTTTTATACTTACTGGATAATTCAAACAAGACAAAAAAAAATCTCCTGGTAACAAAATAAAATTTAGGCAAATTGGATTTTAATAATCCAAACTATAATTATTTGGCCGATAATAATCTATAATGACAATTTAACCGGTAACAGTCTTAACACTCACTTTTGTTGCGAATGACAGTCCTAGTATCATAACAATCATAGACTTACACTTGTTTTCGCTCAAAATAATGATTTTGAACGAAATGAAAAACGTACAAGCGAAATCGAGTAAAAAATAAATATAAATAAAGTGTAAAACTATAATCTATTGACTAATAATAATAGATGATTTTTGAAGGTAATTGATATTTTTTTACCAGAGCCGGTCCTGAGGATTCGGATGCCCTACACGAGTCGGAAAAAAAGGCCCATAACGAACTTTTTTTAGATATTTCTGTTATTATTTTTGTTTTTTATTTCCTTTTTTATCTAAATAAAGTACATTTTTTATTTAACTAAATATATTTTAAATTGCTAAAATTAATTGAAATGTTTTTAAAATATTAAAATTAATTGAAATATTAAATTTATAAAATAGTTTTTTTACCACAACAACATGGTTTTTTTCAATTCTTTCCATTGCAACGTGCTTATTTCTACCTACATTCTCGAGCCGTCATTTATCTTTTGAAACGAACACACGACGTGCTTATTTATACTTACGCTCCCAGGCTGTCATTATCTCTTTTGATTACACAAACGCGCGATGCTATTTCTTTTATTACCTTTTGGTTTTTATTTAACTAAATTTATTTTCAAATGCTAAAATTAATTATAATGTTAGGTTTTTTTTAACTAAATACTTTTTGAAATGCTAAAACTAATTGAAATGTTAAATTTATTAAATAATTATTTTTGTTTTTATTTTTTACCACAACAACGTGAAGTTTTTAAAATTTGGAATATACCATTGCGACGTGTTTCTTTATACCTACGTTACCGGACCGCAGTTTTATCTTTTGGTTATACAAACCTGCAACATTCTTATTTATATCCACGTTCTCAAGCCGTCGTTTTATCTTTTAGTTATACGAACCCACCGCATCGCGCGGGATCTAATTATAGTTTTTAAAAAACATTGAACCACCCTTTAATTTTGCCCTTTTTTAATTTTATATATGTTTAAAAATCAATTTCATCTATAATAATACCGGTACGAGCCGGACTTCATTGACCCAAATTGTCTCATTAGTTAGGCCCATGGTACCAACAGGCTCACCGAACTATAAGCGTTTAGTGGTAAACTAGTACGAGACGGACTTTAGCAAGTGAATGTAGTAATGGTCATCATCAGCAGCACTCTTCTTGTGGAGAGCGCTCGTCTGACCCAGGCCCAGCAGCAGTTGTTTTTAAAAAAGCCTACCAGCAACAATTTTAATATACTAATTGTTGGACCCAATTATTTAAAAAAAAAGGCCCAATTGTTTTTAAAAATCCTTCAAAATTACTTTTTAAAAAAGACCCAAATTTTTTTAAAGCCTACCAAAATTTTATATATAAATAAAAAAACTTTAATTTTTTTTGGGCCCCTCGAGTGTTAAGCCCACTACGGGTGTGTTGTCCGCAGGCCCATTGGACCGGCCCTGTTTTTTTACCTATCGCTTACGTTGTGTTCCCGAGTTTACTAAAGAGGAAAAGAAAAGAAATGATTTCTTTCCTTTTTTCTTTTCCCTTCTTTTCCTTTCTCTCCAAATCCTTCAAAAATTGGAAGGATACAAGCCTTATTTTCCCTTTCATTCCTTAAAAAAAAATGTGGACCACTTTTTCTTTGTTTTTCTTTCTTTTCTATCATTAAAAAAAAACTCTGAAACATGGGTTTGCTTCCCTTTCTTTTCTTTTTTCTTTTTAAATGAGACTCTGAAACACAACGTTACTTTTTTTTTTTTTGAATGGGCTTGGCTCAAGACAATTATTTCTTATCGGGCCATAACCAAGACAGAAGACGAATACAAGTCTTTTTGTCAGCAAAAGCAATCCCCCGTCGGCACCAAATTCTAGGGTTCATTAACACTAGATCTACACAATCTTCTTCTTATCTCGCCGGTCAACAGATCTACGCATTTCTCCGATGGCGCCACTTCCCGGTCCTTACTCCGGTACCAGCACGCTCGCTCTGGTAACAATCTCATTTTTCTCACTGTCATCGTTTCGATGCATAAACTGTTACAATTTGATCGATCTTATCGCTCGTTTACATTTTTGCTTATGCGATGTGTAAATAAACGCTAGGATTCCAGTGATTTGTCTTTCAATTGCGTTTATTTGATCATATACGTGTGTGTGTTGAAATTAATTCACCTAGTTACGACCTGAAACCAGATTTAGGGTTACCTATTTTTGATGCACAATATCTGATGACAGTATTGGAATTTGGAAAAAAAAAGTGAGAGTTTAGAGAAATTAGTATTAATCTTGTAACATCTTCAAGTCATTTTCTTCATAACCACTCATGATACAGGTATGTGTTTTGACACAGCCATGGATATCCTTTTAACCAAAATTCCAATAATAATGTACATTTTAGGATCTAGACGTTAAAAGTATAAAACGACTTTAAAATCCTTTCACTTGTCTTTCTTTTGGCTTATCGTGTCATCATCTGAAAATGTATTTTTGGTTACGAGGTTAAAGTTCCTATAACCACCTGGATAGTGATTAGAAACAAAATGTATTGATACCCAATCATAATGTGTTTTACAAAGGATCGTTATATCTGGAGCTGTTTCTTTCCAAGGGTTTAGGGGTTTTGTGTTAGGGTCGGATGTTTTTGTGTTGTATTTTGTTAATGATATCATTGAACGTTTGTAGTTGCAAATTCAATTCTAAGTAATTACATTCATGGTAGTCAAAGGCGCGAGGCGCAGCCGTACCGCCTTGCATCCATTAAGGTTCTCAGTTGAGGATTCCGGGGAAATAATGGCCAAAACTGGTTTGAAACATCTAAAGCCAAAGTTTAAAAGAACGGAATCGCGCCTCGAGGCGTTTTTCCTTCGCCATAAAAGTCTAAAACAACATATAAAAATTATATATCTTATAAATATAAAAGTTTCCTAACTAATTTCATCATCTAAACCCTAAAACAGCAAGAGGCGCGCCTCAAGGCCCACACCTAAGCTGTTTCTTTGAACGCCTCGACCCTTGGAGGCTCACGTACAAAAATGGCCCCTGAGGCGTCACCTCATTGTCGTTTTCTTACCGCCTGCCCTCGAGGCGCACCCGTCCAACGTTTTTTAAATTATGGCTTAAGTTGGTTGGAAACATCTAAAATTGGCTTGGAACATGTCTAAACCAATGTTGTAAAAATCGCGCCTAGGCGCCGATTAATCGCTAGGCGGTCACACGAGGAGTAATTTTGGCCTAGTCGCTCCAGAAATCGCTGGGCGGTCCAAATCGGGTCTAGGCGGCCAGATTCCGGCGAAAATTCCGGAAAAAACCTGAAATTTTCGGCCAAATTCCGGCGAAAACCTTGGATTTTCCTGCAAAACCTTGGATTTTCCAGCCAAACCCTTCAAATTTCAGCCAAATATGTGTATAAATATTTAAAAATGAACATTTTTATAAAAATTACATAAAAAAATGTGTGTATATATATAAAAAACTGAAAATTACATATAAAAATTCCAATCCGATTAATCCCGCCTAGGCCCCGATTAATCCCGCCTAGGCCCCACCCCACCGCCCGCCTAGCGCTTAGCAATTTTTACAACCATGGTCTAAACTAGCCTAAAACACACGCAAAACATGTGTAAAATCCCTGAAAATGGCCCTGTATATACTCTGCGCATTGTATAAGAAAAGCCTCGCCTTTTAAGCGCCTTGCACCTAGGCCCAAGGCTCTTCCTTTGCGCCTAGATTGCACCTTGAGCCTTTGACCACTATGGTTACATTGTGTCTGACAATAAAAATATTCCTCTGGTTAGGATGTAGCCTATAGGGCACTATATGTTCATGGATCAACCGCCATGTAAATTATTTTGTCACTTTGTCCATGTTGTATAAATTGAGGATGTCTATAAATATTAAATTTTTGTTATGTGTTATTGATCTCATTTTTGTAGGTGGCTCGTGTGTCGGCCTTCTCTGTTGGACTAGTTTATGGAAGCTTGAAGCTCAAATACCTTACGGTACTGCATTGTTCCTTAACTGTTAATATAATATTTTAAAACTTTAACTCGATAAATACGTAGGCGTTTATATCTTTAGGATGGGATCATGCACGTTTTTCTCTTTTGCTAGTTTGTACATGTTTATACGCCTTATCTCCCTCTCTTGTTTGTTAAATGAAACTTTAAAAACTATACTTGTCAGTAAAAGCTCTAGAAATGGTGTAATTTACTTTTTTTTTTTTTTTTTTAATTTTCTTTTTTTTCTAGGCAAAGGCTAACTCACAAAGAAAAACTGCAGCCAAGGGACACCATTAAAAGGTAGTGATTTATGTTTTGAATAATTCTTGATGATGGTCGAGAGTGACCACTTGGGTCATGATATCTTTTTATTGTAATTGTTTGATTTTGTCCATCACGAGTTTTTACTCGTTTCAACCATGACAAATGGTTATACATTTGCTTGACATGAAACATAATTCAAAAGTGGATTTCTGCTCGAAAAATAATTAATTAGTTCCCTCTTAAAGTAGTCTATTTGCGCTTGAATGTAACGATAGTTATCTGGGTTTGGTTGACATGGGTCGAAATGGACCAGTTTTAGTATGGTCAAAACATGTCGTTTTGAGTTGGGTCGTCCTGTAAACATTTTATCTGCTTTTTAAAAGTAATAAGCGTGTCAAATATGAGAGCAAACTATGGATTATTGCTATAGTTATTTTAATATTCCTATAAAGTGAGTTTCTAGCGGTTGACAATAGATAAATGACATGAATCTGTTGTTTGTAAGTTGCCAACTAACCCACCAGTATCAACTGTTTGAGGTGTTAAAAATAATTAGTTTTAATCACCTGCTCAATTATGCACTTTTACTCTCTGATGAAATGACGTCATAAATTATAAACAATTCAGTAAATAATAAAAGAGTTAATTGCATAAATGGCCACAGTGGTTCGATCAATTGCATGTTTATTCTTGAGGAATAAAAAATTACAAAATTAATTTTGTGAGTGGGTTGCAAGTTTAGTCAGCAGATCAAAATTCCATCAGTTTTTAGGGTATATTAATTAACCTAACATGCATTTACATGTTAGGGTATATTTGTCAATTTGTATTTTAAAAATTATAAACAAATATAAAAAAGTATATACAATCCCTAATCCTCTTCCCATCGTGCTTTATCTTCACCGCTGCGCTGCTCCATGGTCGGTGACCACGACTCCACACCTTTGTATCCGCCACCTGCCCCGGTTTTCCTGCCCCATTGTTCCAATACCCTTTATTGTCGTTTGATGACGTAATGAAAACAAATGAAGAGACATGGTGTTTTTTGTGACAGGTTTAATTCCTGTCCCGAAGGTCAAACCTTCCCCTGTTCCCAAGAGCATGCCGACGGGGGCTCAAATCCCTCCCAGGGATAAAGGGAAGGAGAAGGAGAAGACCCCGGCGGGAACTGAGGGGGTTCATTCTCCCAGATCTTCTTGTGTGCACACGAGCCAATCCGATTTTAGGATGCCTACCCAATCTGAGCCTTGGACTCCGGTGGATTCTAAATCCAAACATGTTCCTAACTGGAATATTTTGCAGGGTGACTGTTTAACAGATCCCCACCTGTGCCGGACGTTCTTGTTGCAGGCTTTTCCCCCGGCCGAGCGACTACGCCACTCAACCTGTTCCCCGGAAGTGCTGTCCGATAGAGCTGCTTAGCCCGAGATATGTCGGCAATGGGATGAGGGTCGCAGGGAAGTTGCCCATCTGAGGAAATCTTTGGCCCAGAAAAGTGAGGATGCGGGTAAGGTGCAGACGCTTACACAGGAGGTTAAGAAACTAGATTGGCAATTGAAGGAGAGGGATGCCGCTCACTTGAAAGCCCGAGCAGAGTTCACTGAGGCCTGCTCACGGACAAATAAAGAGCTTGAGAAACGTGCCCAAATTATCCGTGAAGCAAAGGCACGTTCCGAGGAGCTGGCATTTCAAGTGGCGGAAAAAGATGAGGAGTTGAGGGTGTCCCGGTGAAGGTTGGATATGTTGGAGGGAAAGGTGGTGTCTTTCGAGAAGGAGAAAGAGAGTTTTGAGGTGGAAAAGGCTAAAATGATGAAAGAATTATCTTTGTTGAAGGAGGATAGGAAGTGGTTGGTGGCAGAAGGGTTTTCCAGGGTGATGGAAGCAGTCAGGGGCAGTGATGAGTTTATTGACGGGGTAGTTGGTTTGAATGGAGCTGCGGAAGCGGCGGGTTACCATGATGGGCTAGTTGATAGGTTTCAAGTGGTAAAAGTTGGTTTGTCTTTGGAGAGCCTCTCTGGCTGGAGCCCGGAAGCCCGAAACATACTTACCCAGAGGCAAGATGCCTTTGATACTATGGATTTCCCTGTAGTGGGTACTCTTGCCTCTTTGGCTAATCAATCAGATCTTAGGGAGATCAGGGATGCCCTTACCATTGAAGACTGACCCCTTTGTATTTTTATTTATCTTTTTTGGAGCCTGCGTGCTCTTTTATTTTTTGATACTGTAATCTTGTTTATGTATCTACTTATTTACCTTTGAATGCAAGTATCCTTTTTATGTCTTTCATCTGTGCTTTTAAGAATATTTGCAATTTGTACAAGCTTTGTTATCATGCTGATTGTCTTGACCTGGTTTTGTACCGGACACGGGGTCCGGTCTTTGTTCCCTGTGCTTTATCCTTAAATATTTGCAAATCTGATCTTTTCATTGTGCCGGACACGTGGCCGAGTTTTTTATGGTGCCGGATATGTTGATCCAGTCTTTTTTAAGGTGTTGGATTAAAATCCAATCCTCTTGGTGTCGGACACGTGATCCGGCCTTTGATAGTGCCGGATACATTGATCCGGTCTTTTTTAATGTTGGATTTTAATCCAATCTTCTTGGTGCCGGACATGTGGTCCGGTCTTGGTGCCGGATACATTGATCCGGTCTTTTTTAATGTTGGAATTTAATCCAATCTTTTCATGGTGCCGGACACGTGGTCCGGTCTTGGTGCCGGATACATTGATCCGGTCTTTTTTGATGTTGGATTTTAATCCAATCTTTTCATGGTGCCGGACACGTGGTCCTCCGGTCTTGGTGCCAGATACATTGATCCGGTCTTTTTTAATGTTGGATTTTAATCCAATCTTTTCATGGTGCCGGACACGTGGTCCGGTCTTGGTGCCGGATACATTGATCCGGTCTTTTTTTTAATGTTGGATTTTAATCCAATCTTCTTGGTGCCGGACACGTGGTCCGGTCTTGATGGTGCCGGACACATGGCCCGGTCTTTTAAAATGTTGGATTAAAATCCAATCTTTTCATGGTGCCGGACACGTGGTCCGGTCTTGGTGTCGGATACATTGATCTGGTCTTTTTTAATGTTGGATTTTAATCCAATCTTCTTGGTGCCGGACACGTGGTCCGGTCTTTAATGGTGCCGGACACGTGGCCCGGTCTTTTAAAATGTTGGATTAAAATCCAATCTTTTCATGGTGCCGGACACATGGTCCGGTCTTGGTGCCGGATACATTGATCCGGTCTTTTTAAAGATGTTAGTTTGATTATAAAGACGGGGATTTTATTTATGTTTTTGAAAATATGCTCTGCTTTTTTGTTTCTTGAAAAACCATGAACATGGCCATAGGGATTACATATAACATTTCCTAAGTTGGGCTGCATTCCAAGTCCTAGGCACGTTAGTTTCATCCAATCTAGTCAAGGAGTATGCCCCCTTTCCCAAGGATTCTTTAATCTGGTAAGGCCCCTCCCAGTTAGGTCCCAACTTTCCTCCGGGTTCAGCCCTGCTAGCTTCATTGTTTCTAAAAACGTTTTCACCCGGGCGGAACTGGCGAAGTGCGACATTCTTGTTGTAGTACTTGGCCAGAACTTGCTTGTACTTAGCTTCTTGGATGAATGCTTGTTCCCTTCTTTCTTCCAAAAGATCCAAGTTCAATCTTAATTCTTGATCATTATCCCGGCCATTTGTTGTAGCAATACGCATCGTTGGCGTGCCCATTTCGACTGGGATTACTGCTTCGTGGCCATAAGTTAAACTGAAAGGAGTTTCACCGTTGCTTGTTTTCGGGGTGGTGCGATAAGCCCATAATACACTAGGTATCTCTTCAACCCAAGAACTTCCTTTGGTTGCGAGCCTAGTTTTTATACCCTTTAGCATGCTCTGGTTGATTCGTTCTACTTGACCGTTTCCCTGCGGGTGAGCAACGGACGTAAAAACTTGTCAGATTCTCATTTCCTCACACCATCCGGCTAATGATTCGAACTGTGTTCCATTATCACTCACCAGGTATAGAGGGAGGCCAAAACGGCATATTATGTGATCCCACACAAATTTTTTGATCTGGGTGGTAGTAATTGTTACGACGGCCTTAGCTTCCACCCATTTGGTGAAGTAATCCACCGCGACGATTAAGAATTTGACGCGTCCAGGTGCTTCCGGGAATTATCCGACAATGTCTATTCCCCACTTTTGGAAAGGCCATGCTCCAGTCACTGGTATGAGATCATTCTTAGGCTACAATGATTTAGGCGCGTGCTTTTGACAGTTAAAACACTTCTGCAAGGTTTGTACTGCTGTGACATGCATTCCCGGCCAATAATATCCTATGTTCATTAGCTTGGCCACCATCATTCTTGGGCCGGCATGCATTCCACATGAACCTGCATGCACCTCTTTAACTAATAGTTCAGCTTCCTTTTGACTAACACACCTTAACAAAGGCCCTAGGAAAGTTCTTCTATAGAGTCGGTCGTCTACCAGCTGATATTGTAAGGCTTTTGTTCGCAGCTTTAACGCTTCTGCTCTATTTTCTGGCAAGGTTCCCTCCCTCAAATATGCTACCAAGGGCGTCATCCATGTCCAACCAACGTCCTCAAGGTGACTAACATCTTCTGTGCACACGGAAGGCTTATCCAATGTTTGTACTCGTATTTCTTTCGCCAGGTGAGCGAACTGGACCGACGCCAATTTACTTAAAGCATCTGCTTTCCGGTTTTGACTTCGAGGAATATGCTTTATGCTACACTCTTGAAATTGCAACATCATCTCTTTAGTCTTTTTTAAGTACTCGATCATCATCTTCCCCTTGGCTTCGTAAATCTTGTTCACTTGGTTAGCCACTAAGAGTGAGTCTACGTGTGCCCGGATGTGCTGGGCTTTCATGATCGCTGCTAATCGTAATCCGGCTAACAAAGCTTCATATTCAGCTTCGTTGTTCGTGCTTTTGAAGTCTAGCTTTACCGCATATGTGATTTCTACCCCCTCTGGGCTAAGTAACATAAGCCCGGCCCCGGATCCTTCCATGCTTGCAGCCCCATCAGTGTATAACGACCACCATTAAGGTGTTTTGATCTGTATTTCAGCTATAACTGGGTCATTGGTGATCTCCATTTCTCGCCCCTCCGGTATTTCCGCAAGGAAATCGGCAATGACCTGTCCTTTTAATGCGGTTCGAGGCTTGTATTCCAGACTAAGAGCTCCTAATTCAACCGCCCACTTGGCCAATCTTCCGGATAACTCAGGTTTTCTTAACACTTGCTGGATGGGAAAAGTATTTCCACCGGATGGGCTTGGAAGTATCGACGCAATCTTCGAGAAGCATGTACTAAAGCCAAGGTTAATTTCTCTAGTAGGGAGTACCTTGTCTCCGGGTCTGTCAACACCGGACTGACATAATAGATAGGAGTTTGCACACCTTTCCTTTCAACCATAAGGACGGCGCTAATGGCCGCATCCGCAGCTGCGATATATGCCGTTAACATATCTTCTTCTTCTGGTGTCGTAAGGGTGGGGAGTTTCGCAAGGTACAGTTTCAGTTGCTGGAAGGCCTCCTCTGCTTGATCCGTCCATTGGAACTGTGCTTTGTTGAGATAATTTTTCAGAGTTTGGATGAAAGGTAGAGATCTCTCTGCATGCTTGGCCAGGAATCGATTTATTGCCACCAAACATCCGTTCAATGCTTGCACCTCCTTAATGGATGACGGGGAAGGCATCCGGGTGATAGCTGAAACCTTTTCCGGATTTGCCCGGAAACCTTCCTTGGTGACCATCACACCGAGGAATTTCCCTTCTTCTACTTCAAATGAACATTTCCCCGGGTTTAACATTATTCGGGATTCTTTCAACCTTAAAAATGTCTCAGCAATGTCCGCTAGGAGATTTGTTTCATCATGGCTTTTGATGACCAGGTCGTCAACATAGATTTCCAAATTTTTACCAATTTGAGGCTCGAAAACTTTGTCCATGAGCCTTTGGTAAGTGGCCCCTGCATTTTTTAATCCAAACGGCATTTTGTGTAACAAAAAACGCCGATATCGGTGATAAAAACTGTTTTCTCTTCGTCGTCTTCGGCCATGGGGATCTGATGATAACCTTTGTAAGCGTCCAAAAAACATTTGAAACGGAAAGAGGCTAACGAGTCGATCTTCTGATCAATTTCTGGTAAAGGGTAGGCGTCCTTAGGACATGCACTATTTAGATTCTTGTAGTCGATACACATACGCCAGGTATCATTTCCTTTCTTTACCATTACTGGATTGGCGATCCATGAAGGATAACGAACTTCTCGGAGGATCCCGGCGTTAACCAGATCCCGGACTTGATCCACAGCTGCCCTGCTCCTATCCGGGCCCATCCTCCGTCGTTTTTGAGTTACCGGGTTAGCAGACTTGTATACATGTAGGCGGTGTTCGGCTAATTCCCGTGGAACCCCCTTTCATATCTGCCAGTTTCCATGCAAAAACATCGATGTTGTTTCGTAGCAACTGTTTCAAACGGTCTCGCCCTGCGGTGGATAAGGTGTGTCCGATGGTAATTATCTGTTCCGGGTATGCGGGGTTCATAATCCACCTCTCCGGTTCATATGTACTTTTCATGTGAGTGTCAAAATGATCTTTACCAGAAGTCCGACTAGTTTGCGCTTGTAATACTTCCATGATTTGATCGGCATATACCACCGCTACTCACTTGGGAGTTGGGAATGCGATAGCGGAGTGGACAGTGGATACTGCTGCATGAAAAGATGCCAAACCTGGTCGTCCGAGTATCAAGTTATTTTTCAAAACAGCCGGGATTACTATGAAAGTCACGAGAACCGTGCGGATTTTAGCGCCTTCTTCCAGGGTCATTGGTACTGTGAGCTGTCCTAGAGGGACCACGGATTCCCCAGAAAACCCTATGAGATCAACATCGGTAGGTTCCAAGGTATTTTGATCTTCCATATCCAGACGTCGGAAAAGCTGCTCATACATGACGTCCATTGAAGCTCCACTGTCGACTAAAATCCGACTGATGCGGTAATCACCTACTAATGCGGTGATTACTACTGGACTGGTGGATGAGGCACCCCCTTGAACGGGCGGGAAAGTAAGCGGTTGTTCCATCCAAGCTTCTAGTCGTGCGCCCCCGCGTTTATAACCACGTGAGCTTGATGACTCCTCATTCATTATCATGCATAAGTCACGCACCGGTTTTTTGCCTGCATTCTTTCTTCCCGGTGGTCCTACGTGAATTTCTTTCAACAAATGAGAAAGTTTACCGGTTTGTATAGCTATGTCAATTTGTTTTTGTAAATGCCAACAATGATCCGTGTCATGCCTAGTTTCTTTGTGGAAATCACAATACCGTTTGGGATCTCGTATGGATTTTGGGTTGAGAGGTCGCGGGGGTTCTAATGTTAGTTTTTCTTTTAAAAGAACTTCCCGGGGGCTTTTGACCAACTTGTTAATCCACGCAATTCTCTTGCTCTCCGGATTATCCTTAAACCTTATGGAGGTATTGACAGATCTGACAGGTTCCGGGCGGGTGTATGGGAGAGGCCTCGTCCATCTCCTAGGTCCTCGAAAATGTTGAGTCTGTCTGGAGGAGTGTGACTGTTTTCCCGTTCGATCACTTCGCTGATCCTTTTTATCGTACTCATGAGTGCTCCGGACGGATCTTTCTGCCCGGACGAAGGCACGAGCGGCCGTCATCAGTTCCTCCATGGTTTTTGGTAAACCGTCCCGGCCATGGAGCCTACGAATGAGCTCGTCATGTCGGATGCATTGAATAAAGCCTGCTATCATTAAATCCTCCCCTGCTCCGGCTATTTGCAAACTCTCTTTGTTATACCGGGTGATGAAATCTTCCACCGATTCTCCATCTCGTCTCCGGATGTGAAGTATTTATGTCTTGTCTTTTGTGTGTCGTTTTTGCTGATTAAACTGTTGCATGAACTTTTCCACGAATTCATCAAAACTGTCGATCCGGCCTATAGGCAAACTATCGTACCAAAGGCGAGCTGTCTCGACCAAGGTTTGAACACACATATGACACCATTCATGTAGAGTCCATCTCTCTACCCCGCCAGCACTAATGAAGACATTAATGTGATCGTCCGGGTCTGTAGTACCATCATATTTCCCAACTGTGGATGTCATTTTTAACTTACGAAGTATTTCTGCTTGAGCTATTCGGGGTGTGAACTTAGATTGTGTTAACAAGGCAGTTGGTCGGTACGGGCGATGGATGTCCACTACGGGATTAGTCCCAGGTATAGGTATGAGTGCGGGTGGGGGCCCCTACGTACTGTATGGGTGGGTGGGAGGAACGTACTGTCCTCCGACAAAAGGACCGATAGTACATGCAGATGTTAATCCCCCTGGTGTGGTATAAGCTGTTTCTTCAAATGTTAACCGGTTCCGGAGTTCGGCCAGGCGTATTTCTTTCCAAAATTGTTCATCCATTCGGGCCCGACGTTGTTGTTCCATCCACCATTCGTTACCTGTGAGTAACGGCATGGTGTAAGGGAGAGATCCGGGAACAAACGGGGTGTTGGGAACGGGTATGGAAGGTATTCCGGCCGTGGTTGGAAGAGTTTGTGGTAGATTATAAATGGGTATGCCAGATGTGGTGGCCTGCGGAAAACTGGGAAATATTGCGGGTTGTGGGAAGTCCCGAGTAACTTGGGTGGGCATGGTATTTGGGAGTAGAGGAGGCAAAGAGGTGGGTAGGTTAGTATGCGAAGTGTGAAAATGAGATGCTGCTGCTGGCAACACATCTGCTGGATGGTTTTGAGTTTGTGCCAGACTATCCTTCAGCGAAGAAATCATAGGAATACCAGCTTGAGACTGTGAATCTCCTGTTGGTGCTCCTGTGTTGGTAATATGATTTCTATCCTCATCGGATTCATAATCTGATTGTATGTTATCCATTGCGAGCAAAGATTGAATTCAGGATACCGTTGTAACTATTGTTCGACCGGGATGGCGCCAATGAAGAGACGTAAAAGCTCCACTTTGATAATAATTCCCGAATTCAATCAAGTACAAGTTTCTGGATAACTCTCATCTATGAGATCACTCTCTATTATAGAGTTTTACATTCTCTTTCCCCTAACCGTATGATAGTGACAGCCTCTTTCTCATTGGTTCCCTCTTCTTGTGGGCCCTCATGGTGGTTAAGGAGTTTAGATTTCTTTCATTTAGGCCCCTTATGTATGATCTTTTCATCATACGTCGTCACATACACTCTTCAAAATATGTCTTGTAAAAAAATATATTTTGACGTGACAGTTATAACTTCTTTTAAGTTAATTTTTAAAAAATATATTTTTTTTCAACTGGGTATTAACTTTTTTTTATATAATTGATAAATGTTATATTAAATTGATTTGGTTAATAATATAATAACTATTCATAACTAAATAATTAGTATCAATAGTTATATTATATTTATTATTTAAAAATATATTATTTTAATATTATTATTTAATAAAAGAGACATGCGAAAAAAAGAATGTTTAGCATGTACCAGAAAGTGACACGTGTCATCTATGATTTTTATTTATTAGCATGTAACTAATAACATAAAAAAGAGCATTTTATTTTCTCACTTTTTTTTAATATATTTGAAAAAAGGACATAAATAAAGATAAGAAAGACATCCAATATTGACCAGAAACACTAATCATAATAAGTATTTAAGAAACTCAGTTTGAATATTGATCACAAACCATTACTTTAGTTACGAACAAATTAGTGATTTCCTGACTCATTATGATTCCAGAAAAATGATAATCCTTTATAATGATTGAAATTGTGTGATTCCATGAATGGGTACGTGTGTGACTCATGTTGTACACAAAAGCATATATAATAATTTGAGTGGTATTTTTGTTCTTTGTATATTTGTTAATCTTGTATTCGTGATTTCTTTATCGATTACAGTTTGAACGATTAAACTATAAGAAAGAAAAGGCGTTATAAACCCTTCATTAATACAAGATTTAGGGATCAACCCACACAACACGAACCCAAATACCAAAATAACCCAAATCTAATTATTTAAAACATCTTTGATTCAATGATAAAAAATTGTTTAGGGTAAGGGGTATACCGGACATGGGACATGTGAGCTCTCTCTCTGCTCTCTCTCTCTCTCTCTCTCTCTCTCTCTCTCTCTCTCTCTCTAAGCACTCAAACCACTTAATTAAACTTTATAAAAACAATTAATATTTACATCACTCACATTCACACGGGTGTATACCGTATATCACTTACCATGTGAAAATTGTTGATGATGAGGTGATATTCACGTAGCGTGCATTTTTTTTACATAGGTTTTACTCACATCAAATATACCTTATACACTTATACAAAGAAGCAAATGGAATTGAAAGTGCTACCTAAAAAGCATAAAGATATAAGACGGTGGGGAAGATGTCCAAGACAATGATGACACGTTATGGGAGAATTACAAGCTATACGAAACGGCAATTTTATGAAATTTTGAAAAAATGATTATAACAATAAAAAACTTCTGAAATTTTGAAAGAAATGATTATAACAATAAAAAAATTTGTTTATTTTTACAATCACTAGTTTATAGTAAAAGAGTATTCACATTGAGTAAAAAACTAGTAATGTTTGCAGTTTTCCACTATTGGGAAAAATAAATAAATCAACAACTTTTTGTGGCTTACATCAAACAAAACAAGAGTATAAAACACAAACCATTCGTACATCACACAATAACTCAGTAAAACCTGTAGAGCTACTATTCACCTTTATGTTCTTTAAATAAACAGATTGTACAATTCTCTAAAATATCTAGTGAAAATAGAGAAAAATTATTAAACTACTCTGACTAAATATTTATACTGTTGGGGGTCCTTACATAAATTGTAATAAAATGACCGATTACATCAATCTTGACATGTATAAACACATGCTTATATATTAGTGCATATGTAACTGGGCGTGCTACGTCTTATGTGTCACCCCTGTAACGCTGGCACACCGTCTTCCTTGGCGTGATAATACATACGGTCGTGGTGATCACGGGTAAAGGGTGAGAGAATGCGTTTTTTCCATCAACCATAATATTACACCTCATATTCTTTTTTTAAATTAAATCTCACAATTAGACTATATGTAGTGGAGCAATGCCCCCACGTCCTCTTCTCATAAAGCCACCTCACACATACGCAGATTATTTATTTTAAATTTGACCACTTGTGTTCACTGTTTCGATCAAAATTATTTTCGAACTCATATAAGGGCATGAGCTATTCAATGTGAGTGAGCGTGGTGTGAGCAAAAACTACACGACACGTGGGCGTCACCTCACCCACCAGATTTCTCACATCACTCTTACATGGGAGGGATATACCCGTGTGGATGTTAGTGGTGTGAGCATTATTTTTTTTAATTTATACTAATTAATTAAATATAGACATAATTAGATTAAAATTAATAAAAAATAACTACGAGAACTAAAAATATTCAAACTACTCTAGTTAGTTATTACAAACATACCCAATCAAGTCCGCCTTTAGCTGGTTATGGATTTCTCGATTTGCTCGTTTTTCATCTTCATCAAGTTGTACGAACATTGGCTCTGTTTCATTTGGAGTGTATTGACAGATTGCTACTCCTTCGTCCTCTACAATCATATTATGTAAAATTACACATGCATACATTATGTTCCTTATTTTATTAGCGACCAAGATCGTGTCGGTTTTGACACGATATGCCACTTATTCTACAAGAGAGCAAACACGCGTTCGACATCCTTTCTTGTTGCGTCATAAACTGTTTTATATGCAGTACGCCTTAGACCTTCGGGACACGTAAGGGATTTGACAATGGTAGCATATTCGGGATATATCTCATCACCAAGATTGTAATGTGTCCCTCTGAGTTCAAAAGATGAGTCCGGTGCGATTCCATTTATCATATCGACGAATAAAGACGATTGATCAAGAACATTAATGATATTATTGGAACCGGCAACGCCAAATAATACATGCCAAAACCATAGGTCACTTGAAGCCACATCTTCAAGCATAATAGATGGATGAGAATGATCACCACGTGAAAAGTGACATATCCACGCATTAGGGTAGTTATGCCACTCCTAATGCAGGCAATCGATGCTACCGAGCATCCCGGAAAGTCATGTCTAGCTTCATGTTTCGAATATAACTGTTGAATGTCGCTAGCCGACGCTTTTCGTAAATATCTCCTACGGTACAATTGAATTGTTGTAATACAAAATTTGTAAATACAAACCTGATAGTTCGTTCGGACATCTTAAAGTACTCGTCGAAAGAATCGCTAGCGTTTCCGTACCCTCATTTGACCCGAATCACGGCGGTACACTTTTGCAAGGCGGTAAAACCAACCTGACCCCTCAGATCAACCCGTTTTCGGAACCAACGCACCTCTCTCTCCAGATCATCTTTAATTCGTAAAAATAAACGTCAGCTCGTATGAAACCGTCAACTAAACGTCTCAAGCGTGTACGTAGGCGCCTCCGCAAACTAGTCTTTTTAAAGAAGAGTGTTAGTAGTTACGCGATCACGGTTGACCTTGTTGCCACCACAAGAAAAACACGTCGTCGGCGGAATTGAATGAAGATGAAGACGACAACGTTTTTTTATAAATATTTTTATGTGTGATATTAGTTGTATGAGAGGTGTGTTGTAGTATGTTTAAAATGTACATATATAGTGGTAAGAAATTTATTTGATTTTACCTTTTAAAAAACGATCACAAAACGGCTAGTTGTGCCATGAGCCAAGTCACCCCCCCCCCCGCCATGGAGGGGGCATTGTTCCACGCCCCCCACTTCTTTCTAACTCCCAATATACCTCATACCCCTGATAGATTCCTTATATCTCGACATCTCCTTTTTTAGATTACCAAGTAGAAAGAAAAAATACAATGATCTTGTTATTAGAATCTTGAAACGTGTATCAAGATTCTTGCTTTCACAATTGTCCGAATGATGTCGGGACGTACGTCCAGAGTAACAATTATGTCTACATCCCTAATAGATGTCGTGATAGCCAATAGTATGTCACAACAAAAAAAGGTCTGGGTGCGTTAGAACTTTTTCATATATTTTTTTAATTTCCCTTTGCTTTTTCTCATGATTCTTTCATCGTTCATGTATTGGGGAGATACTCATTTTTAAAAATAGAAGGTGCATTTAATAAGAGAGAAAGAGGCGGAAAAAAATTGATGAGAATGAATGTGGAGGCGACACGTGGCATGGAAAAACTTTTATTTATTATATAGTATACATATATATTCCACCTTACAATTATCCAATGTTTTAATAACCCGTGTTTACATCTCATCGCGTGTGCATTTTAGTTATTTGGTTGTGTATTTTTGTACGGTTTTATGCGTGTTTGTGGTTGTGTCTACCTCCCAGGTTTATGTGCTAAATGAGCGAAAAACGAAGTATAATGGAGAATGCATGAAAGTACAGGGGTTCAAATGTAAAAAGTCAAAAGTTCCTTGAAATCAGGTCCTTCGCGGTACGCGAGGATTCAACTAAGTCTGCCGGCTGTTTTGTCCTTCGCGGTACGCAAAGGACCGGTCCAAGAAGTTCGTTGTACGCGAAGATTTTAAAAGGCGCCCCCGGCTAAATTGTCCCTCGCGGTACGTGAGGGACTTGTCTCCCATCTTCGTGGTACGCGAGAAAACGTTTTTACGGGAAAAATTAACCTAAATCAGTTTTTCACCTCTAGCAGCCCCCATTTCCATCGATTCCAGCCGTTCCAAAGCTCCAAGAAGGTGATTTCTACCATAGTTAGACCGATTGTTCTTGATATTTCATGATTGTAAGTCCTAGTACACTAGATTTGATTATTGTTATGAGTATGAGTGGCTAAATCCATTGTAGTCCTCTTTGGGTCTAGTGTTTTGTTGAACACTTGTGAATCCTTGTATGTTTAGCTTGGTTTGTAATCTTGATTGGCATGTTAAGCCATATGATTCCATTTATTGATTGAATACATTAATTGATATGTTCCTCTACAGAAAATAGCGGTCCATATAAAAACTATGTGTAACCATCATTCTTCTACTTGACGATAAAAACATTTAAGCGATATAACTTCTTATTTAATATTGTAGGAAACAAAAATAGTTATGTTCGATCTTGTTGATGAGTATGACGATTATAGTGAATTTTATCTTTTAAGTGATCGTGAACTTGATGCATTCAACACTCCAATGGCATAAAGCAATTATACACTTTTATTTAAAAAAATTGTTGAAAAATTTAGTGTTTTGGATTATCTGATTATGGATTAACTTTTGGATTATTTTTTTTTATAATGAAATCATGTACTTTTGGATTATTTTTTGAGTTGAAGTTGTATTTCTATGGAATTATAGGGTTAACTAGTCAACCCGGTTGAACCACCCGGTACAACCCGATACAACCGATTAAACCAATTCTGAAACATTGCATTATATACGTTGTTAATAACTTACAAGAAACGCCAAGTGTCTAAAAGAAATTAACATAAACTTAAAATCCAAAATAAATCCATAGAGCAAATACTTAACCGACCTTGTGGCCAGTAAAGATGCGTATAGAAGGTGTGGTCATCTCATCATGCTCTTTTGGTAGGTCACTTCCCATACATATCAGCCTAGGAAAATATGCTTTACAAGTCAAAATCTTTCCCCAACTGTAGAAGATATGCGTCCACCACTAATTTCGCACAACCCATATATTTAAAATCTAGCGATATCATTACACAAAGTCTTATATTGAGGCAAAATCATAGTCCTATATTAAGGCAAAATTCACTAGGTCCAAATTGAAGCCCCATGTACCAAACTCATGTAAACTTTATTATCTATTTCTAGGCCTGTAAACGATCCGATCGATCACGAACATATGCATGTTCGGGTTCGTTCGTTTAACTTTAGACGAACTCGAACTCGAACTCGAACACTTAAACGAACATCAAATATATGTTCATGTTCGTTTGTTTAAAATGTGGGCATGTTCGTGTTCGTTCGTGTTCGTTCGTTTAAAACCTCAACGAACAGTTCGTGAACGTAAACGAACACTTATACGAACATAAACGGACAGTTAAACGAACATAAATGAACACTAAACGAACACAAACGAACACTTATACGAACATAAACGGACAGTTAAACGAACACAAACGAACACTAAATGAACACAAACGAACACTAACTGCACACAAACGAACACTAAATGAGCACAAACGAACACAAAAGAACAGTCTTTAACAACAATACAACATCATTCATCCAAAAATTACATCAAAGTTGTTTATGAGTACATGAAAAGAATCCATCAAGATTCTATGAAAATGTTCATCATGATTCCAACAAAAAAATCAACCGTTCATCCTTGTTTCATCCAAAACGTGTTATCCAAAGTCTTCCATGCTAACCTATAATAAAAAGAGATATATGATGTTAGTGGTCCTAATGTACATATTATATTTACGAAACCAATAACACAATAATTAAATACTTCACCGTGTTTTTCATTCAAGCATGATGTATGCAATATCGTCATTTTCCTACAGTAGCAATGAAAAAATATGTTAGTTGTTAAATAATAATGAGATTATAATTGAAAGAATAAGCAAATCACCTTGGTTTTCTTTTTATGTAATCCATAATAATGACGATACCAATCAGCTCCACAAACAAGTGTATCTACCATCTTCGTTCCTAAACATGAACGATGCGGGTCAATAACCCTCCCACCAGCGCTAAAAGCTGATTCAGAAGCAACAGTTGTTATCGGAACAGATAAGATATCAGCCGCCATTTTAGACAAAATTCTATACTTATGTCTATTCTCCTTCCACCATTTTAATGCATCAAAATTTGTATCAGCCTCACACAAGTATATCCCTTCATCTAAATAAGTGGCTAACTCTGACTTCGCGCGTTCAACAGTATTAACACTTCTAATATGTTGGGCGAACTTAGCACTACCTGTGTTCATACTAAATCGAGAAGTAGTGAAGCTAGAGCTGTTAGAAGTACTAGCTCTGATCCCGGTTCCACTGTTGGATTGAATAGTATTGGATTCTTTATGCGCCTCAACATATTCTTCAAATAAATCCTCTAAAGCATCACGAACAACTTGAGCTTCTACTTCCCATAAACCTTCAGAATATATTATCTTGAAAGAAAAATTAATTAACTCCATTTTATACCTAGGGTCCAAAATAGCACCAAAAGAGATTAACAGATTAGAAGAACCCCAATACTTATCAAATTTTCCTTTCATCTTAAGGGCCATTGAATTCATGCAATCACCCTTCTTTAAAGCTACTTTATCCAATGCTTCCTTTATAACATATAACTCGCTAAGAAATAAATTAGAAGTTGGATACTCGGTAAAGAGATGCAATCGTTGCATTCCACCGAGTGGTAACATCTACTCGGTAAAACTTAGAAGTTGGATACCCTCCTTTAAAGCTACTTTATAACATATACTCGGTAAAACTTTTTTAAATTCCAAGGCCGTAGATAACATAGCATAAGTTGCATTCCACCGAGTGGTAACATCCAAGATAAGATGTTTCTTTTTCAGCTGCAATTGTTTGGTGAGCTCGGTAAAGAGATGCAATCGTCCCGGAGAGGCACCCACATGTTTCACGCTCTCACGAACTTTGTGAATTATATGCTGAATTTCTGATAGACCATCTTGAACTAACAAGTTGAGAATGTGCGCACAACAACGAACGTGGAACAATTTCCCATCAAGAGGAAGTTTCTTTTGAAGATTTAAATTTTCCAACAACATTCGAGCTACCACATCATTAGTCTTGGCATTGTCAACAGTCAATGTAGCCACCTTCATCTCAATATTCCAATCTTTTAAACACTTAAATAAGCAATCATAGATGTTTACTCCGGTATACGGCGGAGGCACATCTACAAAACTTAATATGTATTTGTGAAGATCAAAATCCGAGTCTACAAAATGGCATGTAACTACCATGTAATGTATATTCTGAAGAGATATCCACATGTCAGTTGTGATACTCACACGCTTGGCATTGTTCAACAATTTTTGAATTCTTTTCTTTCCAAGATCATAACTAGAAATACAATCTTGTCGAGCTGCTGCACGTGAGATCTTTTCAAATTCTGGATTAGCTTCCTTCATCAACACGTTAAACAACTCATACTCAACAAAATTAAATGGTAGTTCATGCACCATAATCATATGGGATGATATCTCCCGTATCTTAGCATTGCTAAATTTCCAGTTTTGGACCATTGATGAAGAACCTGATGCATTTCCAGAAGATGCATTTAACTTTAACTGTCCTTTAACATCAACTTTTAATTTCGGACAATAATTGTCCAAGTGCCTAATTAACGGTGTAGTGGAACTATCCTTAGGCATCTTCATTTTCTCATTACAATGCATACATTGAACGAGTTTAATTCCATCAGCAGCAATTATTTTACGAAAATGATCCCAAGCGCGTGATGTCAACTTTCTTTTCCGTTTAGTGTAATGCGCTTCATCTTTATCATTGTTTCCTTTCTCTTCTACCACGTTATTTTCTTCAGTTTCATTCACCTTCTCTTCTTCATCATTAACTATTATGACATCATCGCTACTAGGTGCCTTTTCTGACATTGGAGTATCCGCACTTGCTTGAAATTCTGTATCATTTGAATCAAGTCTAGACATCACTCAAGTCTCAATTGATAACCTAAAACAAAAAAAAACTTACAAAGTCAGATTATGATTCAAATAAGCATAGTTTTTTTTAATAGTTCCAAAATATTATAGAATGAATTAACAGTTTAGGACAGTGAAATATTTGTCAAATGACTAAAGCTAGAAAACCTATATTGAAAATATGGGAAGAGCAATATCAATCAACCATTTAGCACCCTAATTGGCGGGTTCAGTATGGAATTTAGGAATTCTTGTGTTTAAAAAGTTGAACAAAATTAATGGGTTGGGTTTCCTAATGGCTGGGCCTGGTTTCCTGGTTTGCAATGGCCTGTAACACTAAACTCCAATTCGTTTATATATTACAACCATTTTCCTCCACTGCATTAGAGGTCAAATATGATAAACTCCAATCAACCATCATTTAGCACCCTAATTGAAAATTCTACCTCCACTAACAAATATAAACAAAGTACCCACCAACAAAAAGCAGAATAGTTTGATTTCACAATAGTAAGTCAAAAAGAAAATCCCATGTTTGTGTCACCACTCATTATACAAATCTTACTCACCGTGTGGAGAATCGAAAATCGGACAGTCGGCGAATCGGAGAGTCAGTTGAGAAACATGTGGAGAATCAGAGAATCGGAGAGTCGGCGCATCATCTGGAGAATCCGATTGGCGAAAGAACTTGTGAGTTGTGGCTTGTGTTTGTGAGAGAAAGATGGAGTCTTGGAGAGCAGAAGCGGCGCACAAGGTAATGAGGTATATGAAATTAGGTTTACAGTGACTCAAATGGCCTAATAAGTAATAACCTAATTGGTGTGTTTGTGACTGTAGCACCTGACGGATGGAAATCCCATAGACGGCCCATTGTGTGGCCACGTCCATATGGGCTGTTTTGACGGACCCATCTCATGGATTGATCGAGAATGAATGATGCTATGATTTATATTTCATATTTTTTATAGCATATGTTATAAACGAACATAAATAAACGAACATAAACGAACGAACATAAACGAACATAAACGAACGTTCACGAACATAAATGAACGAACGAAAGGTGTGTTCATGTTCGTTCGTTTAATTAAACGAACACAACTTTTTGTTCATGTTCGTTCGTTTAATAAATAAACGAACATAAACGAACTTCCCGCCGAACGGTTCACGAATAGTTCACCGAGCGTTCGGTTCGTTTACAGGCCTATTTCATAATTAACTTGGACGACAAAGACCCTTTAAGTAGACGTTAACTTACTAATCATACTAGGACTCATTAACCTGCTAGATAATCCAAACGGCCGTTGCATTTATCTCTAATACTACTAGATAAATACCACACCAATAAATAAATACTAACTTATCTAGGATTTTAACTAACTCGTTTATTTAATTCAAATAAAAAAAGACTCATAATCATCTAAAACTTGCGATCTAATCTTCAATCCAAAGACCAAGAGAATTTTAATCTATCACAAACTCAAACTTTTAGAACAGACCCATTTGTTTCCAAATACTCCAAAACACCTCACTTAAACTTTCTCATGTGAACTAAATAAAGATTAAGTCCAAGACAAATCATAACCTCCAATACAAAAGAACAATGAATCTCTCTAACTCGTTTAGATATGACGAGTCTGTTGTATCAAATGGACTAAACATGCATCATTACGATACATCAAATATCTGTCAATGATTTGAAACATGACAAACCATGTAATTCTTTTAATTTAGAAATCGTTAACTTACACAAGAAAACTAGAAAGCTTAAATATCTCTAATTTTAGAATGATTGGCTTTAATTACATGAAAAGAATGAGATCCTATAATAGTTCTTATTTATTTTGCTACAATGTAATGTAAACTTTTTATCCGGCCCGACATGTTCTAACCTGATCCATTGTAACATAACCAATTTTTGACACCGACTGACAAAAAATCTTAAATCCGTCATTGACTCGTATGGTTGTCACAATAACTATATGTTCTAATCTTTACTAGACTTAAAATATAAATCATTACAAAGGATAAAACATATAACTTAAAAAAACGTCCTAATAAAATTAAACTTTATTTTTTATAAAACCCTAAAATCATATTAACTTAAATGATATATAAATCATATTAATCATTTTAATTATTAAATCAGTTAATTATTTTTCTTATTTATTATGAAGCTTTATTATTATTAACCATATATTATTACTATGGTATCATTTGCGTTATCATTTGAAGAGGTAAATACCATTGATTATTAGTTTCAACATAAACACAATAAATATAAAAACATTATACCGTAGTACTCTAGCAACATATACCATGAGTACCATTAAGTGTGTTGATACTTTCAAACCCAATCGATAATCACAATTAAGATAGACGTACAAAGGTACTATGGAAGTCGGTCATCAATTAATGTCGTTAAATAAGCTAAAAATAGATATTTTAACATTTAATATATATTTTTTAAAGTCTATATCTCGTCATAAACACAATAAATAGTTAGCTTTAACAAAAGAAAATATCAAAATAGCATTTATGGGTTCAATATATAACCTATATTCGTGTTAATATCGTCAATAGTTTATGAATGAACATTAAATATAAATTAACAATTACATTATGATCAAGGTTTTCCTCTTCATTCTCCGTTCACACGGGTATGTGATCTTCCACCACTCACCGTAATAGTCTATCGTTGAGCGCCTTTCAGGGTCATCATATACCACATTCAATTAGAGAGATCTAAAAAGCAATTCAGAGTAAGAGTTTTCCGTAATTGTGTGCAAACCATCATTCACTTAGTAACTACTAAAAGGTTGATTATTATTGACGAAACATCATCGACGGTTCAATTCTAAACCCACCGTACTTGGAAAATAGAAAACAAAAATTTATTTTAAATATCCGTTGCAAGATGCTACCATAACACTAGAACCAAAAAGTTAGCAAGACGCTAGCAAAGTCATACAAAATACAATTTAAAGTCATAGATTTATGAGAAGGTTTATGTTAAGAAAAACAAGTAAAATCTCAAACAACAAATCGGTAAGACGTTAATACTCTTCATATGTTTTTTTAACGGCAATACTCTTCATAGTTTATTTGTTATAATCAGAAAACAAATCAATAATACACACCTAACCAAAATGATTATATACATGATTTTTACTCACTACATTAATAATCTATGTAAATAAAGCGAAGTCTAGGGGCAATCTGGTCTTCTCACACACGATAACAACCCTATAAAACCCCAACTCTGTTTAACGGAAACCCAAAAGTGACGAAATAAAAATACAAACGCTAAACGTTCTTCGCGACTCTGACGGCAAGATGTCTCCGGCGACTGAGAATTCCAGCAAGATCCAGAACATTGTCAGAGTCCGAAGTATGCTCCGCCGATGGCGGAGGAGATCCTCATCCTCCTCTTCTCGCCGGCTGCTCGCAAGCGATGTGCCGGCAGGACACGTGGCAATCTGCGTCGGCAGCAATTGCAGAAGGTTTATCGTGCGAGCGACGTACTTGAACCATCCGATCTTCCAGAAGCTTCTGACGGAAGCCGAAGAAGAATACGGCTTCACTAATATTGGTCCGTTAACGATTCCGTGTGAAGAATCGGAGTTCGAAGAGATCCTCCGGTTCTTATCTCGACCGGAAATTGATAACCGCAAAAAACCGAACCGGTACGTCAATTTTGAGGACTTTCAGAGACGCTGCCACGTGGACTACTTAGGTGATTCCAACCCGATCCTTCATGGATCGGTTTGTTAAAATTTACTTTGTAGCGAGTTAGTCACTGAGTCAACTCGGTACGAGTAGAAGTAGATTGTTATATTTTTAATTGTGTTTGTTTAAAGCTTGGAAGTAGGTGCGTGATGGTGTATATATGTGTTTTTATATGGAGGTGGCGTGGATGAGTTGTAACCTGACTCAGACCGAGTCGTCCGAGTTGAAATGAACATAAAACAAAACATTAATCGAACATCACTTTTTCAACAAGTGTCTAATGTTAATTTTTTGTTTTAATAGTCAGAAGATAATATGTCTCTACGGTTAGTTTTGTTGTTTATATATATTTTCAATGATTTCTATATAATATACTAGGTTATATACCCATTTATTACATGAGCTTGTTTAATAAAAAAATGAAACTAAAAATGAAAGTATAATAATGTGAGAAATTTAAAATAATTTATAAAATAAGATATAAATTTATTTGTTTTCTTAATTAAGTAATAATTATAATTCAATTTTTTTATTATCTTTTTAAAAAATAAAAACATTAATATAATTAAATTTCAAAGTTCGAACTTATTTAAAATAGAGAAAATAAGAAGATTTTGGTAAGAAAAAATATAATAATAACATATGACATTTTTTACAATCATTTATTAAAATTAGGATTGTTAATGGTATCATGTTCGAAAATACATAAGGACTAATGTTACAAAACTCACAAGGTGAATTTCTACTAAACAGGTGATCCTATCGAAAATACATAAGGACTAATGTTACAAAATTGATGGACCGAAAATCTTCTAATTTTGTCATTTTGGAGGGAACTGATTCCTGCCGGAATATCCATCAGCACTTCGTCACTAATTTTGAGGATAAGATTCCTGCCCAAGCTTTTCATTTGTTTGTCTTTGTGAGATCGTTTGCAACATATCTTCCATCGGTAAGTCTTTCTATAAATAGAAACCTAGACTTACTTTAAATGAAAATACAATCGCGAGGTAAATCTTGAGTATTTCAATTTAAGTCCAAAAATGGTAACCTCCTTATATTAAAGATATGGCAGGTCGTTGAGTTTTTGTTAGGATTGGTGGTCTAGAAATTTAAACACCTCCATCATTGAGAAATTAGATGTGTTGGTTTCCATGTGTGTATGTTCTCCAATGTGCACACATGTAAAATTATTTATTTGCATGTGTTGTCCTTTCTTATTAATCGGGACTTATGACTTCACACATAAATATAATGTTGGGATTAAATGGGACTAATGTTGCTACCAAAAACCAATGCAACTCTATATTGATGGAAAGTTACTCCTAAAGATTAAAGTTAATGTTGAAATACAGATAACTAAACAACTTTGGCCAAAGTTTGTGCCCAAGAATTAGAGTTAGTATTAAATACATAATTTTCTATAGAAGAAAATGGATTCTACTGATAGTGTATCTCTCTTCTAATAAAAAACTAAATGGTTTTGTCACTTGTCATCACCATATTCAATCTCACAACTTTTCTTACAAAAAAACACATTTATATCCTTCATTTAATACTCCAATATTTAATCTTTTTTTAAAGGTTACATAAATAAAATACCCTATCTTAATTTAAAAAAAATGACACCGGTGGTGGTGGTGGTCATATGCGGTGGCAAGGGGGGAAGTTGGGGAAGACATAGTTATGTTTATATTTTGTGTAATTTACACAAATGATCCCTGTCTTAATTTAAAAAAATGACACAGTTGGTCCCTATCAATAAAAAGATTAAAATACCCTGAATTTTAACAGAAAAAACTAACTGAGTTTGTTATAGGGTTCTAATTGAGACAATTAGGTAACCATAGGGAGCAAAAAAGTCAAATTGAAACTAATGGATCAAAACCGTTATTTTGACCAAACCACAGGGGCCAAAATCGAAGTTTACTCTTAGTTTTAAGTGTCAGTATTTCAGTTATACTATTAATAAATATTAATGAAAAAATGGTTTATGTAATTTAACAATTCTTTAGGTCAAACCACAAGATAATCACGTTAAAGAAGCGAAGATTATATTTTGAACCAACATTGACCATCACAATTTTATCCCTATAATTGAGTTAACATATTCAGACAACAGAATTTCATTAAAACTTCAAAGAAAAAATATACAGTTGTTGTATTTTCGTAATGACCATGAATAAAAGTTTAGCACGATTACTTTCAAATGTTGGTTTCTATTGAAAGATCCGGTGTTTATTAATGATCAGCTGTATGTTGCATTATCAAGAGTTAAAAGTAGAGATAGAGTCAACTATTAATCTTTGGTAAACATTGAAAAATTACCAACACCACGTCAAATGTTACATACAATGAAGTATTTTCAAATTTGTAAATAGTCATTGTAAGGTTTCATTTTACATGTAATTTAATGTATTGTAAAAGGTGCACAACTTATTAAATGAATTTTCATGTATTTTTTTGATGTTTTAATTACTTTCATCCATGAATTTTCATTTTCATCTTAACATGTAACAAAATGAAAAAGTTACAAAAACAATATCAAATTTTATATTAACGTTTCAGCCCGTGTAACACACGGGGTTAAAGCTAGTTTTCTAATAAATAACAACTTACTAACGATTAACTTGTTATTTGCGAAGAGAAAATTAGAACTATTAGATTAAAAACGTTATTGTAGTCAAACCACGTGAACTAAAACCGAAGTTTACTTCGTAAAAAATAAAAGAAATTAAACCTTAAAAGAAAGCACCTGCCAAGCTTAAAGAAAAGACTCGCTTCCGCCTCAAACCCGCACCCGACACCTTGAAGATGGGCTTGCCTAACTAACTAAAGTGGGTTATCTTTGACAATCTCTTAGAGAATGGTATATACCCGTGTGATTGTGGTGTTGTGTGATAATAAAGTGCACACCACGTGGCGCCACGTCACTACCCTCATTATCACACCACCCACCACTTGACAAGGGGTATACCCATGTGATTGTGGTGATGTAATAATTAAATATTTTTTTTTAAATTTTCATTAAAATACAAAATGCTTAGACATGTCTCTATCTCTTTTATTTTCTTGTACTCAACACAAACCGAAAAAAAAAAGTTGTCACCACTTTCTTCTTATTTGATAAAGATGTCTCCTTTCTTCTTCCTTGATAACACAAACAGAGTTTTACTCCAAAGCTTCACCAGCTTCTAACGCAAACACTTTCTTCTCCAAAACTTCATCTCTAGAGTTTTACTCTCTCTACCCGTGTCTCTCTCTACGAAGAACACACACCAACAGATCTAACCCTTTGATAAGTGTGCAGTTCTCCCGTGAAAAAAATCACGCAAGACTCATCACGCGGTGGATCACGCCTTGAGGGGCGGTGTTCCCTTCCTTTCATGCCGTGATTGGCTTGCCACCTCAGATCACGCCAAGGTTGATAAAGGTATACCGGATGCTCTTACGGTGATAATTATTAACTTTTTATTCTCGATGCTCAGGAATAGTGACTTTTCCAATACGATGCAGCCACATCAACTTTTTTTTATATTTTAATTTTCAACCTTCATAATATATATTATATACACTTTTAACTCGTTTCAATTTCTATTAGTTTATAACTTTCGTTCGTTGACTTTTTTTTAAAAATACGAAGTGTGCGGCTGATTTTAGTTTTTTTGGTCAACGTTCCGATATAATTTTTTATGAAAACGGAGTTGTATTCAAATTCGAGTTTTTCTTTATCAATGCCCATAGCGAGTGGCGTTACCGTTGTGCTATAGTGATGAGCCGAACCTATTATGCAATGATTTCAAACCCGGACCGGACCGGGAACGGGAGACCTGGGCGGTCCGGGTATGTGTGCTGCGACCCGGCCGGTTGAACCGGAAACCACGGCCAAACCAGAACGACGAACAAGTTGAAGCTGAGGGTGCCGGATCTGTGAGCGATGGTGGCTATGGTCGCCCGATCTGTGCGCGATGGTGGTTATGGTCGCCGGATCTGTGAGCGGCGGTGGCTATGGTCGCCGGATCTGTCAGCGACGGTAAGTCTGTAACTTTGTTAGAGATAGAAGTTTGAACATGAGCCAAGATGGCTATAGATCGAAGTTTGAACATGGTGGTTTTATTAGAGAGAGAATTAAGTTCATGTATAGAGAGAGAGATTTTGTCTGCATTTGATGGAAAAGAAATCCTCTTTAACACTTCGTTTACAAAGAAGTTTTGTTTATACACATGAAAATGTTATTTGAGTACTTTTAGTCCTTCATTATCATTTAATTTACACATCCAGTCATTTATTATTCACGTATGTTTCAAATTAGTCAATAAACATCAATTTTTATATCGACAGGTAAACAAATTATTTCTAATGTAACCCGGTTTTTAAATTTGGTCCGACCGGTTAAACCGGTCCGACCAGTGGACCGGTAATACGATCGGTTTTCCGTCCGGTCTGGTTCTGAAAACATTGCTATTATGGGCGAACATCATTGTCGGTATTGTTATTAATGGGATCCGTATCGGTATATCGTTGCGTCTATGTTTCCCTTTTAAATTTTATGTGCAGTTTTTCTTTAATTTTTTTTGTCAACGTTCTGATATAAATTTTATTGAAGGCGGAGTTGTATTCAAATTCGAGTATTTTCTTGGTATCTTATGTTATAACGAGTCTGCGATTCGATTTAAGTTTAATTTTCGTATATGAGTCAAACTAATAACGAGCGGACTCTCACTGTGAAACGTGCGGTAAAAACTAGTTCAATTTATATTGAAAAAAACATAAAGAATTAAAAAAAAAGTGCCTTAAAAGATGTGTCGGCCAAGCATAAAAAAAGACGTGCTTCCGCCTCGAAGCCGGGACAAATACCATAATAGTGTGCATGTTTTTTTAAAGGCAAATTTTTTAATTCCTGTTAAGAATGAGACTTGAACTCATGGCATTTTCAAACCTTGGTCTTCCTTAGAGGATTTTCTAGGGGTGAGCAATAACCGAATCGTTATTCGAAACCGAACCGAAAACTGATTAACCGAAGATCGGTTATTTTTTGTACCCTCAATAACCGAACCGAACCATCCATATTTTCATATATTTCTAGCTTTTACACCGCCATTTCATGTATTTCATATTTTATATCTCCATTTCATGTATTTATACATCTATTTCGTGTATTTATATATCCATTTGGTGTATTTATACCTCCATTTCATGTATGTATACCACAATTTCATGTATTGCTAAGCAAAAATTATAGCCGAAGTTTGGTTTTGGTTATTTACAAAATTAACCGAACCGAAAACCGACAAAATAACCGAATAAACCGAACCGATTTACCGAAAATCGATCGGTTAATAAAATAGAATAACCGATGACTTCGGTTTCGGTTTCTGTTAAGCTAATAACCGAACCGAACCGCACCGTGCACCCCCTAGGATTTTCCTCTACCATTGGGCCACCAACCCTAATGTAATAGTGTGCATGCTTAACCAACGAAACTGGGTTGTCTCCGGTGATTTATTATGGTTGTAATTATATTTATCTAGAAAGAAAAAGTTAAATACGTTCAAGCCGACCAAAAAATACTCGATTTTGAATACACTTCCGTTTAAAAAAAATAATTATATCAGAATATTGACAAAAAACAAAAAAACAGTCACAGATTCCGTTTTTAAAAAATAGTTAACGAACTAAAGTTATTATAGAAAAACGAAATTAATACATAATTTAACTGGTTAAAAACGTAAATTATATCTACTATAAGGGATAAAAATAAAAAAAATAAAAAATAAATATATATTCAATAGTCTATTAGGTAAGTTCACAATTCGCCAATGAGCTGGTGGTGGAGTGATAAGGAAGAAACTTGGTGTTACTTGTGACCCAGGTTCAATTCATGCTCTCCCAATTATTTTCTGAGGTATGCAAATGAGGCCTATCTCATAGGTTGATGCACCTGGGTTTTACCCACGCCGATCCAGGGTTCGAGCCTCAGCTCTCCCTCAAGCCCGGAAGAGGCCGTATTGGGTGGGATTTTTCATTGGATGCTCTCAAACTCTAACGCAAAGTGACCCGGTTAAAACAACATATTAGCCGGAGTTGGAGGAGACTCTTCCATGTAACCGGAGGAGGTGCGACGTCACAACATTCAATATTCGCCGTTAAAAAAAAAGGTAAGTTCACAATTCATAAAAGTTGAGGTAATTATCAAAATTATAGCGTACATGTGGTTCTACTTTTTGTGGCTATAAATTTCTCATTTAGTGGGCATAAAATTAAAAAATAATCTAGAATAGAACGATAAAAGAAAATAAATTAAAAAAAAAAAAGAAATTTAAAGTAAACCAATCTAAATAATAATTTCAAATTGAAAGAAACACACATTAACTTTAGCAATAAAAAGACATTAGCTTTTTCTAATTTTGCGATTGAATTCATTGATCTTATGTCATTTCATAGATGAGTGATCAGAAAAAAAATGCTTTAATAGTCAACTATATTCACCACAAAAAATAAAATACAATATTTCATAGTCAACAACAATCTTCCTTCACCGACTTTTGTAGTTTGCATTATCTAAGATGTCAAAAAATTAAATGAAATCGTTATATTTGTTTATTTTATGTATTTATTTGGGACTATAGTCTTCTTCATAAATGGAAATTGCAATAAGTTATTAAAGCCACATGGGAATAGTTGTTTTGTAAAAGTAATAACCCAGTGGTGACATGTGACGTAACACTATTTTTTTTTGTTTTAGCAGAACTTTTCATTACATATGTGGAATTGAAACTAAAATAAAACAAAAAAAGAGGGTGGGTTGAGATGGTTAAGCGTGCACAGGTTTAACCCGAGGGACTGTAGGAATTCTGGGTCATTCGTGTTTTTTTATTGCCTAAATTCTATGATAGTTGCGAAGGGTTTGCTTTCAGAGTGAATTATTTTTCGTAGTAGTATACATAGAATTCAATCGGATAAGAATCAGAGATTTAAGAACGAATATGTAAAAGTCTGTTTAGGTGTTCAGGTGTTTGATATTGACCAATACACATGTATATATGGGGTAAACAGATACATTGAAACGTTATGACGGTTATTGGCTGAAAACCGTCACAACCGTCAAACCATAACTACTAAGTCATTATACTCAGGAGAGTCAATTTACTCCGGAGGAACAATCTACTCTGAAGAGGCAATCGACCCCGGAAGAGCAATACTAGAATAATCTTACTCTAGAGGAGTAAACTAGCCAGCATGACCAAAGTGGTTCGGAGGACCATCCGTTAACGGTTTTCACTTCCAAATTCATTTTCTGATGCATAACAAAACTGGTCTGGAGGGACATCTTTAACCACAGCTAGGGGCGTTGCCCCTTGGACCCTGCTAACCAAGGGCGCTGTCCCGAACCCCCTTTGTTCAGTGGGCTTCGCCCTCTTGATATAACAATGTGTCTTTAACACCATAAGTCATCATATCATCATACAAGTGTGCATTTCGCACTTACCAACTTGTTTAGTGTTTCGTTATGACTTCTTATTTGGTCACTAAGTAAACCTCAATTATACAAAATAGCTAGATGACACTAAAACACCAAGAGTTACTCGGGTTCAAGTTCGGGGAGAGTCCCTTCTGTCCATTTTTTAAATCAACACTTTCTTTTGCCTCTTTTGTTTTTTTGTTTCTCTTTTTTTTTAATTATTTAACTGAAAAAAAAATTATGTTTTTTATTTTCGGTTTCTTTTTTTTAATGCTTGAACGTTAGTTTTTCGTTGAGTCAATAACATTGGACGGATCATCATAACAGAGCATTACGAATTTTATCCCCTTCGCTGGAACACGCGGGTTTACAACCCCCACCAATAGGACCCTGCCACGTGGATACCATTAGCATCAAATTAATATTTTTTGTTTCAAGGTGAAATTTTTGTTTGCATGTGAGGGTTTTTAACCAGGAAATAAAACACTCGACTCTGTTGGGTGAGGTAGTCTAAAGTGCGCACACTTCTAACCCGGCCCGGCTGACACGGGTTCGAGTCCATGGAGGTGAGTTTCTTTCCTTTTTTTTAAATCAACACTTTATTTTACTTTTTTTTTAAATTTAACCGAGAACATATTTATTTGAAAAAAAGTTTAATTATGTTATTTACTTTTGGGTTTTTTAATGCTTGAACATGTTTTTTACTTTTGGATTTTTTAATGGTTGAATGTTAGTTTTTTCGTTGGTTCAATAACATTGGAGGTGTTGTTAAAACAGAACGTTACAAACTTTAGCTTTCCCGTCGCCACACGCAGGTTTAAAAAGTTTTTGTCAACGTTTGAAAACGGAGTTGTATTGAAAATATGTTTTATTGTACAGTAGGATATAGTGAGTATGCGTTTTGACGTAAGTTTTATCCCGCAAATGAGCCGAACAAATAACGATTTTGTAATTTTGGATGGTTTTGGTGTAGTTTTGCGTAATTGAAAATGTAGTAAAAATATGTTATTAATATAAATACAATACTTATGGAATTGAAATGTAACATAAAGATAATAAAATTAGGGTTTCAATTTGCAGATCGAATAAGAATTTAAATCACATGTTGAATCAAATGTCTTTTTGACATAAGGTGGGTTGGATTTTGAGATTTTTCCTTGGATTTGGTAGTCTTGGCTTGGGTACACTTTTGAATGACTTAAGTGGTCCCACCATTTTCAATGGAGATTAACAAAGTTAACATTATGACCTTTTGTGGTCAGCTTTTACATTTTTGTATCATCTCTCACAGTAACACATCCTTTATACGGGTTGAATAATAAATATAATATAATTATAAATTATTTAAATACTTTTAATAACTATTACATGTTATATATAATAATAAAAAATAATAAGTTATAGTTATAATTCGTCAATCTCAAAATACTTTTTTGTATAAATATTTGATGTTCTATTGTTAAGTTTATTATCTTTATCTAAGATTAGTAGTTTCAGTCCGTCTTTACTTTTAACTCTAGATAATGTAACATACACCTGACCAATAAAACTAAATAATCATTACATAAACTTTGGTAAAACTTCAATTTTTCAAATTGAAATATTATAACTACATGAACATCATCTGGGTTATTTGAAACATATACTCGGACATTTGTTGAGCATACGCATCCCATAAAGCGACATAAATCTTACGGCCCTGTTAAAAATAGATTCTTTAAATATTGCATAATAAATATTTAAAACTTCAAAAATTATATAAACAAAAGTGCCAGTTCTAAATCTTGAATTTCCAGGTTCATTTTTGTGGATTGTTTTTCATTTTTCCTGGTAAAACTCTGAAGATTCAAACATCTAGCAACATAATCAATAACATCTATAACATAAACAAAAGAATATGTTAGTGTAAAATTTTTGGTTAGATATTATAAGCATTTTAATTATGAAATTAAGATTTTGATTTTTAGGAACTGGATTTTCCAAAATTAACTGAAAGCTGGTAAAAGAAAATCTATATACGGCGATGGAGAAATCGTTGCATTTTGTCACCTTGTAATACAAACAAACCTTGTGTGGATTATTAACATACTCGTAACCGGAAAAACATGTTTTTTCAAGCAGATATTTTTCAAACCTAGAAAACCATTTGTGTAACACATTGGCTTGGATTTTTACTACCATGAGAGCCAAACAAATAAGCACGAATAAGTATAAAAATGTATAAGGGTAGCAAATGAAACAAACAGGAGACAAATGGTGGAGATGGCATATGATAAAAAGACATTACATGGTACGTGACACTAAGCCTTCTGGTTGAGTACGTGGTAATCCCATAACTTTCTAAATAGTTCGCTCGGGATAAAAATGTTCCAGGTTGAGCCAGAGGAGTTTTCAAGTTATGGGTTTTCTCCTAGGTGGTGTAGGGCCGGGTCACCACGCTTCTGTTCTTCGGGCGTAGGACTTTCCTGTTAAAAAAGAACATGGTACATTAACCAATTAGTGTTTAATAGGATAATGCTAAATTAGCATTGGAAGTACCCAACTATTGATCCAAATGTATATCTAATCCCATACATGTTACAAGTGATTCTGTCGATGGTATTTTACCCTATCCCATGATCCCAATACCCTAATATCTTCACCCCTCTCTTCCATATTCATCCAAATGCATATCTAGTCCCATACATGTTACAAGTGATTTATCTCTTCTATCTAAACCATCGTTAATGTATGCAATAATCATGCCTTAATTTATCTAATTCTATAGCAAACATACAATCTTTACATTCCGGTACAGTCAACTATCAACCCACATTAGCATTTTCCTTTCTTTTTTGCTAGAGAATTATCATAGTTTTTGGCCTGTACCATTGTATATTTCAAAACTTGGTGTCCGTATATAGTTTTGTGAAATTGGTTTTTTTACATCTTTTTTTTTGTAGTGGTTGTTGTTCAATCGGCTTTGTGTCATGGTGTGCAACTACTTGTTGAATTGGACCAAATGGGTAAGTGTTATTTTGTTGTAGTTTTGTGATATAAATTGAGGTTTGTATGTTTGAGATGGAATTGAAGTTGTTTCAATATACATTTGAGGAAAAGGTAAAATAACTAAGTAGAAGTCAAACTTAACTGGAATTTTTTTTGTTGAGTTTATCTTAAGGGTGGAGGGTAGAGGTGTACAAATCGGTTTTTTTAACCCAAACCGGTTCAACCCGAACCGAACCGGTTTGGTCAACGAAAAGTCAAAACCGGTTTGGTCAACGAAAAGTCAAAACCGGTTTGGCCCTAAACCGGTTCGGGTTAAACCGGTTTCGGAGGTGGAAAATGTCTAACTGGTCAAACCGGTTAGGGTTGGTTACAAACCGGTTTGCCCTATAAACCGGTTTTTATTAAAAAAAAAAAATTCAACTAAATTTTATATTTTTAATATAAATTCAAAAAAAATATATAAAAAATGTAAAACATAAAGTTCAACGTTTATTAATATTTGGAAAGTTCGGAATTTAAAAAACATGACAAGATAAAATTATAAAATTCTAAAACATTACAAATGACAATATTTATTTTTATTTTTTTGGAATATTGATTGATTATTCTTGTGCGTTGTCTTCGGAACTGGAGCTTCGTAGCCTTGAATCTTCGGCTAGTTCTTCATCGGTGACTGGTTCAGATATTCTAAGATCTACCTCGTTGTTGTGTATTATTTCTTCTGCTTGAATTTCGTCTTCGAGAGAAGTTTGGTCTTGTATCATATCCATCGCATCCAAATGGTCTTTCAAGCAAATGCACATTTCCATCGCTAGGTGGGTGAGTCTAGTCCTTCGTATCGATAAGACCCTGCCACTAAAAGAAAACGCAGATTCCGAAGCTATCGTGGAAGCTTGGACGGTTAGTACATCACGGGCCATGGCGGAAAGAATCGGAAACGAAGCTTCGTTTTTTTTTTCACCAAGCCAAAATATCAAACTCCTTAAAAACGGTAGGAGGCATAAACGCTAAAAAGTTTGTGCTAATATACCTTCCAAGTTCGCTACTCGGGGTGGTACCTCGAGCCCGTTTACTAAATTCATTTAACATTTCGTTATATAAATTCAAATTAACATCTCTCGAGCTACCACTTGATGATGTACCCATTGTATCATGTGGAGTCGGAGTTGTACCATATTTATGTAAATAAACATCAAATAAATCTTGTGAACATTTGTTAAAATATGTTTTTGTGACTTGTGCAAAATGGATGTCTTCACTATCCAAATTCAACCCCGTAAACATTTATGGTAGAGTTTAACGCGGCGGCACAAGTTATAACGGGAGGCATTTCTTTAAAATATTTCACTAATTTTTCTTTCATCGGTTCTATCATTTTTGTAAAAAGAGGGCTTTTATTTTCAAGTTCATACAACTTGTTAGCCATTAGATATATTTGTTTTAGAGTTAATGGACTTGTGGGATAATAAACACCGGATAAAAAAGTGGTGGCGGTTTTGAAAACTTCAAGCAATTCGGTTACATCTTTTAAAATGTCCCAACTCGTAGAAGGAAACTTTAGAATTTTACGACGAAGTTTTGAGGCAAGCATTTCATGAAATAGTTCTAAAGTTTCTTTTTGTCGTAAAGCGCTATAAAACACAGTATAAGTCGAGTTCCATCTTGTCTCGACGTCCCAATTCGGACCTAAGCAAAGATTATTCGTTTCACGACAAAATCTAATATAATCATGGTATCTTTTTTTGTTACTAAAAATATCTTTAAGCATTAGTCAAAAATTATATGTTAAGTTTGAAACCTCTTCAATTGCAAGCCCGGCTTGCACCGCCAAGTTAATGATGTGTGCGACACATCGACTATGGAAAAAAACGCCGTTGCAAACCGGTTTATATTTAATTTTTAGTTTTTGAACCGCATTTGTATTATTAGATGCATTATCAAAATACATTGAAAAAAGTTTATTTTGTAATTTAAATTCGGTTATAACACCATCCAATATATAAAATAAATTTTCGCCGGTGTGTGGATATTCAAACAAGTCAAACGCGATTGTACGCTTCATCATTTGCCATGTATTGGGATCAAACCAATGCGCGGTAACGCAAAGGTACAAATCGGGTATACCATGTGGAGCCGACCAAACATCGGTGGTTAAGTTTACACCGGTTTCCAAATTTTCAAAACCCAAAATTAATTCTTTTTTTGCTTTTTTCCACAATTTTATACAATCTCGTCTAAGGGTTGTGCGACTTACTTGATGATAACGTGGTTGGAGTGTCTCTTGAATCATCCTTGTCAAGCGCGGATTGTCAAAGTGGTTGAACGGCAATCCTTCTTGAATCACTAACCTCGCCATTCGATCTCGAACAATATTTGGATCAAAGTTCCAAATTCCTCCTTCGCTTGTCATCTAGGCTTGACCTTCACTTGGAATTCCCTTCAAGGACGGGCAAGATTTTTCCATATGCGTTTTCAAACTAGTGTTTGAATCTTTCCCCAAAAACGCACCACACATCTTGCACCGAGCACGTTCCTTCCCGTTTGACAACAAACATAGATCGTAATTGCACCAAATTGCCGGATTTCTCGTTGTTGCTCGAATTTCCACAACGGTAACTTCGTTTGAGGAACCACCAACACCAAAACTTGCCATGTTTTTTTTTTTAGAGTTTAGAGAGCGTTTTTGAGCGGTTTTAGAGATTAGAGAGTGTAAAGAGAGGTGTGATCAACCCTAAACACCCCCACCTATTTATAGTGTTTTAAGAGTGCAAATGGGGCCAAAAAACGGCTAAAATCGACCCCAACGGCTATATAGTCGTTTTCTAATGGCTATAATTTTCAGCGACCAAACCGGTTTAAAAACCGGTTTTCCGAACCGGTTCACACAAACCGGTCCCCAAACCGGTCACCTCCAGAATGCTTCAAACCGGCGGTTTTGGCCTAACCCGAACCGGTTTGCTCCAAACCGGTTTATCGCAAACCGGTTTGCCGCTTTGGACCGGGTAAAAAAAAACCGATTTTTTTGTGCACCACTAGTGGAGGGGGTGGAACCCCTTCAACCATAAACCCTAGCCCTAAACCAATATAAATTTGTCACGCCATTTTTACCCTAAACTACCCCATTCACATGGGGTGGAACCATTGAACCCATGAACAGAATTGAAGCTTGTGAACGGAAGTGCAACGACTACATGCACCAAAAAGCGACGGGTTCGCAAACCTGTTAGATCTACCCGTGAACCTTGAACCTGTGAAGCCGCTACACTTGCGATGGTGGTGTTCTGACTACCCTACCCAACCCGAGCTCCAGGGCCGGTCCCGAGAATTTTCAAAACGTTTTGGGCCCGGGACATATTATGATATAACTCAATAATCATATATAAAAAATAACATTATACGGGCTTATATATATATAGATATTTTTTTTGGTTTTCGATTCAGATTTATAAACAATTAGGTTATATATATGGATAACACAAATAGCGGAAATTTTTTAATTATTTATAAACAATTGGGCTTATATATATAGATTTATAAATACTTTTTGGGTGTTTTTAATTTTTAAGTGGGTTAATAGAATAAATGGATACAAGTAGTGGACCTTTTTTTTTTAATTTCTAAATGGGTTAATAGGATATATGGATGATACAAGTTGGGCCATTTATAATATATATGTATATATATATATAATTTTAAAAATTACGGGCCCTTAGGAGACGGGCGCCCCCCCAAGGGCCGCCCCTTTCGAGCTCCACCCTGTCTACCCTAAGAATATGATATGTACAGTTTTTAAATTTTTATATACCAAGAGTGGAACACTAGATGTAATATTAATAGATCATGCTTGAAATGTATTATAGTAAAATAAAAATTCGTGTTATTATTATTTTATTATGTTTAAAAATTAACTTGCTATTAATAATAAATGAAACGATATGCCATTATAATTATGTCTCCACATACAAACACTTTCAATAACTGTAATTGTGTACCACTAGGATAGGTGCCCCAAAGATAAAAGACAAAGCCATTTGCATCACATAGATTTACAGGTCTTGGGTTCATGTCCTACAAAGATAAAAAATTCATCGTTGGAAAAAAATAATAAATGTAATTGTAATGTTAAAGTTGCATAGAATTTAGTGGTTGGGCTTTTCTAAGGCCCGCAATATCGAACCTAACAACTTTTATAATATATTTGTAATGTAAGTTTTGGCATCTTATATTGAAAACGGTTATACTATTTTCTTTTTTAACAGCAATTTGGATAACTTACGGCCCACTGGTCAACCCGATCATCTCTTCCACCTTCAGAAGAAAACCTACTATAAAGAAAAAAAACTATTTAGAAAACGATAAATCAAGTGGGTTGTGTTGGGGTGGATCAGACGGGCCTAAGCAACCGTCCGATACTATTTGGTTTGACGATTTTTTCCTTCAAATCACTATTTTACCAAATTATTTTTTAATCTGATCAAAATGGTTCGTGAATGTTAGAAACATACGAAATTACATATACGAAACAAAAAATAAAAATATATAAGAGAAGTTAAACTCCACCGGTTTGATTTAAAAGACTGGTTCTAAAACATAAACCATCTATTGAATCATAAAATCGGCTTTTCAAATCGTAAACAATAAACCGAACAATATAAATCTTAAACCGGTTGAATCAACGTATGTACTTTATTTAACACTATCCCATCATTTTCAACCAATCAAATTATTTGATTATTAGGGTACTACATTAAATGCAATTGCACATGGTTATGTCAAAATCAAAGGACGGAAGTTAGGATTAGTCATATTTTTGAGTGGTCAAATACAAATTTATTAAATTGGGCCATTGACTAGACCTGGCCAGCTAACTTTTGCTTTTCATACATTTGGCCCCTCACTGTTATGTGATTTTCCAGGTTTACCCTCACTGTGTGTAAATCAGTCTCAAATTTGAATGGGTAGATTTGTAATATTCCACCTTACAATTATCGTGGAAGAATCATTGGTCAGATTTTGTTATCAAGTTGATCAAGGATAATCCCACCTTGTACTAAACGGGCCAATGGACCCTTCTTAGATTGCAAATTTGCCGTGTGGACCCTCAAAACTTGTGGTTTTTGATGGACCCTCAAAACTTGTGGGCAAAGTATTGGATATGTATCCTATACTCTTTTAACTTTTTTTATAGACCAAAACGAATTATAAAATAGGATCATTTTCATAAAAATATAGTTTTTTTTCTTAAAATCATAATACATGAAAATACGATGATAGACATTTCTTTAAAATAGTTTTTTAAAGTCACACAATCACATGTATTAAAATTGGAGCGAGTTTAGTAAAATGATAAAATGAAAACTCTTTCATGTAATTTTTTGTTCTCATTGTCAAAACCTGAAAATTAAACAAAGTTAAATCCTAAAATTTTTTAGGATTAAGTGACAATTTTTTTTTTGTATAGTCAAGCCACTACTGCATATGTTGGTTAATCCATGAGGTTCACATGTGAAAAGATGTATTTGAGTTATTGGAAGATTTGGCCGAAAATTGGAATTGGGGTGCAAGGAGGAAGCTGAAAGAATTCTAGATTAGATTGGAAGGTTACTAGTTCTAGTAGGAGTCTAATGCTTGTTTAGTTTGATTGTTTATTGGTTTTATCTAGTAGGTTAAGATAAGTATAGTTTGTTTGGTCTATCATTAAGCATTCCAGTAGGATTAAGATGTGTGTTTTTTTTTGTTATAAATATGATTGTAATCGCAAGGGTTATAGTATGCATCATAGTTAACATTTTTCTAGGTTTCACCAAATCAAAGTCATGATCTTCTTCATCTTGTTCCTTGGTTACGACTTATGGTTCTTGTTCTTGGTTTGGGTGGTGTTCGAATGTGATTACAATACCTAAAATTGGTATTAAACCTACAAGCTCTTGTTACTGTGATAGAAGGAAGAAGGATGATAGCAAGCAGATTCTTGGTTGGTATGAGTTGTTAGCCGAGAATTTGAAGGAAGAAGTAAGAAATAATTGTTCTTGTTAAGAAGGTAAACATGAACTAGTTCTTGATGAAGGATTGAAGGAATCAAGTAAGAAGGAACAAGGAAACTCTTTCTTTGTTAAGTAGGCAATCAAGAACCCGTTTCTTGATTGATTGAAGGAGTAGGAAAACAAGATCTTTCTTGTTAAGAGGGCAATAAAGAACCCATCTCTTGATTGATTGAAGGAGATATAAAAACAAGATATTTCTTGTTAAGAAGGCAATCAAGAACATGTTTCTTAATGGATTGAAGGAGTAGGAAAAAGAAGATTTTTCTTGTTAAGAAGGCAATCAAGAACCTGTTTCTTGATTGATTGAATGAGTAGAAATGAAGGAATCAAAATAGGAGAAAGGAAAAGGAATGGCAGATCCAAACCGAGCATTGGTGGGAATGTGACACTAGTTTTTGGTTTACCTTGAGTTAAATTTCAACTGGTTTCATTCTCCAAATATATTCACCTCTAGTTTTTGGTTTGCTTTGACTTAAATTTCAACTGGTTTAGCCTGTTTTAAATAACTTTTTAGAATGAATTGTATTTTCTGTTTTCCTAAAACCGGATTGTTTATACGTACTCGGTTCGTTTTCATGTAATGAAATTCATAAGATGTTGGCCATAGGTTTAGTGGGTTGGATAAATTGGCCTAGTCTGGTTTTCAAAACATTACTAAAGACCGACACATGATGACACTAATAAAAAAAATTCCTTGAATCGGCCATGAGTTAGGGCTAGAGAGAAAGCGGTTCTGTAAACCAAGTTCACAATGATTATATACAAAATCCGCAAGGCAATAACTAAATTTATATAAACAAATTCTTAGAATTGAACTCATGAACTCGCTATACATAGATCCACTCTTGTATATGAGCATTGATTATAAAAAAAACTTATATTTATCACTGATCTTGATGCCAATTATTATAGGTGTGCCGTTTATTTTGATGATTATGAGTGAAGTATGAAATCCAATCATGAAAAATGATATAGATAGAGAAAAAAGAATTAAATTTTAAGTTTCTTCGTAGAAGCAACATCTTATAAATGAGAAGAAATGTTTGACTCTAGGTGTATAGGATACAACTCAATAAAAAAGAATTAAATTTCTTTTAGTATTTGGACTAATATAATATTAATGCATAATTAGATTTATGTATTTCATATCTCGTATTAAAAATTCACACCTAGAAACATGTAATGTGATCTTCATGTTAGAAAAATCTATACATTTGTGTATTTTCCCCAAAATAATAGTTTTGAAAATAAATTGGTATGTGAAGGGTAGCCCCAGCCCCGACTAGATGACGTCACAAGGAAAAGAAGCAAGGGACTCATGATAATGGTCCCAGGATAGGGGAATGCCGTCCAAGGATTCTTAACCAGTAAGGATTAGAACCTAATCCCAAGACTTATGAAAAGACAAAAGAGTCAAATAAAAGAAACAACAACAATCAAGCATTAAATGCCTCATATGGAAATAATTTAATGCCAAAGATCTCAGCCGAAAAAGGATCTGGTCGAAGAGAGTAAGAGACCTCATGGCTACGAAGGGTGCAATTATTCACTGGATGACAGCCATGACCATCAGACGAACCTAGGCACGCCCCAGACAACACTAAAGGCACGAAGACAACATGATCACCCGTATTAAATGCACCAAGGAGATTTTAGGAATAAGAATCCATCTCCCCCAAGGAAATGAGCATTCAATTCCTTTCGCATGTTTCTTACACTCACATTAACCATTCAGGCCATACTAAGGCCTTTATCACACATAGAGAACTTATTCCCATGCCGGAAGTTGGTCAAGGAGACCCCCCTCCTAGGAGACCCCCATGGAGAGACTAACAGTGTTCTGTTTGTAGGAAAACCTTCTCAGAGGCGGCAACAAGAACATATGAAGCTTCCTTTTGAGAGGTGGCAACAAGAGCATACGAAGCTTCTTATTACCATCCAAGTCATCGGCAAGTTTAGGATGCAACACTGGCGCTATCCGTGGGACCATTTTAAAAGGTCTAAGTTACTAGTGCGGCCCCTCGAAAATGAAAGTTTCCTCAACGTAATCACCTCCCAAAACCCCTTGCCAGAGCCACCATCGATACCGGGGGCCAAGGTCAACACTAGTATGACCCAAGAATGCACCATGACAAAAGGTTCTAAAACCATATGTTTACGGACTTTATTAAAAAAATTGAAATTTTCTTATATCTTTGAATTCTTATTGGACTTTGAAATTGAAAATTTAAACAAAAAGTGCTAATACGGGTTGAATTATGAACATGAGAAGTAATAAAAACATGAGACAACCAAAGTATAAGTTTCCTTCCCACACTTAGAATTGTATATTGCCCTTAATGTACCAATGTATGCAATGCAATGAAAAGAATAAGTGTAAGGGAAAAGAAACTGATACTCCAACAGTCAAGATTTTGTATGAAACATGTGGTCAATGCCCACAGTCGCTTAATCTGCCAAAAGCATGAACGGTTGCCCAAAACAAGAGAGAAACACTTGACAATACTAGACAAAAAGTTAGTAGCATAGATATAAAATAAAACATAATATCGTAGGATGATGAGGCATAACTGAGGTAGAAGAAATGACTATGATCGGGTATGTGTAACAAACCAGAAAGAGATTCCCAATTCATTTTATGTCGTACGCATAAACTCCTCAGTTATTTATCATCGGGCAACCTCCCAGAAGCGTCATTGTTTATTTACGGGTCCTAGGCTAGACCCGTTCCTATTTCTTATAATTTTTTGGAGCGAGGTACGAAGTAACGTATCTAGAAAGTGCACCTATCACAACGTTATTTATCATCGGGCTACCTCCCGGAAGTGCCATTATTTATTTAGGGTTTATTTTAACACGGTTATCAGGTTTTAATTTTATAAAATGATTATTACTTTAACTAACTACACAAGGCTGGCAAGTGCACTTATCATAACGTAATATAGTTTAGACAAGAACCAAGTATCGAACAAACGAATCCAATGGCTCCCAATAATCAACTCTTGCTATTGTCTGACCAAATTAAAAGGTGGGTGAATAGTGTTTAAACTGAATAAAATAAAAAAAGAAATAAAAGATAAATAGTAATGTAGAAAACTTTAAATCTAAACAGGGTATCACTCAGGTGAGTTTGTTTGGTTTAATTATAATAACAAATTATGAATAGGGTTTAACAGCTCCTTAGTCGAGTTACTGTTCTAATGATCGTATGAAATGCTAACATGCTCTTGCAAATGTTAGTCTCTTCCTCGAGTCATTATTTGGACTATGATTATCTAGTTGACTTGGCTCCTGATCTGGTTACCAAGCCATATGACTTATTGGAAAGGTGGAATACACAACCCAAGCAAAGTCATTGAATGCACAACCCATGCAAAGTCATTCATTAAGAGCAAATAATTACAGACTTATGTTTCTTTAGGGATAAAGTGGAAGGGCTCCCAGCTACGGTTACCGCAACCCTTAGTCAATTGGAAAACTAGAATGACAAGACGCGTTGCCCATGGTTCAAATCTGTCTTCTCCCTTCACCTAGCCTATTTATTTAACTTTGTTTACATGCTTATTTTTACCTCTTCTGTTACTAAATATTTTTTACCGTTTATTATCTTTTATTTATTTTATTACTTAGCTATAATATTGATGTCGTCTAGACGGTCTATAAAAATAACTATAAAAACCTAACCTAGACTCCTAAGTAATAAATGGAAAACCTATGAACTAAACCGCACTGACAGGCAAGTGAACCTATCGAGTGTAGCACAGCTTAACGGTAAACCGAGATATCGAACCCTAGAGACACTTAATAACCTAATTAGACTCTGACTCGGACTTAATATTTGATTAGTTTGGGGGGTTTACTACACTACTGAATTAAATAATAATGCAATAAACTAAGAACGATTCAAACTATCAAGACAAAGAACCAAGGTGAAATCAAGAGACGAGAAGAATACTACCTAGGTCGGAATCCTACTTGTAAATCTCAACTTCTACCGATTATGGAAACTATGATGGATCTGGGATTCTAAAGATAACTGCTAAAGAAAACCTAGTAGATCCCTAATCACTCTCAGGGTGTCACCAACTAAGCTACCTAAAGTGTACTAAACTCACCAGATTGTTAGATCACTTCTCAGGTATTTTCAACTATGATCAAGTACCCTAATGAACGGATACCTCTCAGTCTCACTATCCACCATACATTCAAGGAATGCACGGGGTAATATCAGGATAACTACTATGACTTGACTAGCAACAATCACTAGACACCTAATACTAACGCCCTCTCAGACTGTTAACACTTGGATTTCTAATGACGAAGACTAGAAAACTAATTCTCACATCTCGGGTATTGAACTAAGACACACATTCACTTCTAATAAGGATTCAACTAACGTTCTTATGGAATACTACGTCTAGCAAACCACTCAGGTTATCAACAACACGCAAACAACCCAAACATGCATCTATTTATGAAAGACATTCAACAAGATAACATGAATCACATTAACCAACTCAAAACCAGAATTAAACATGCATATTCATCATAATTGCTAACTCCAGATGTTTACAAAATCATTAAACCATTACTTGAATCCAAAACCGATAAAAATCAAGACTTTAACAAGTATTCATCTAATGACCTAGGCAGTATTAAGTTTTTAGCCTAGAATCATATCTAAAACATTCAAACAGAAGTAATAAACATAAATCATATCTAAAAAAAATAAATAAATAAAAAAAATAAAAAATTCAAAGATAAAGATTCGAACTTTAAAGCCTAGAACGCTACTACAACGAACCCGGAATCCAAAAACTTCGATCTTGCACTTCAATTCAACTTCTTGCTCCCAAAATCGCCTTTGGACTCTCCCAAGACGGCTAGAAATCGAACTCTCTGATAATGGGACTCAAATTCTATTAAAAATCAAAATTAGGTTTTTTCTCGGATTTCGACTCTCTCGCGTACCGTGAGAAAGTCAGGCAAGCCCCTCGCGTACCGCGAGGGCCAAAACAGTCGGGTTCGGATTTCCTTTCTCCGATCTTCGCGTACCGCGAAGGATAAGATTTCCAGATTTTTCTCTTTTATTTCTTGGACTTCATTCTCAGGCTTGGTTTCTTCGGGTTTTCACTTGTATTAATCATGAGCACCTGAGAACATAACAAAGACTCAAAACGAAATAAAAATGACTCGAAACAAATATAAAACTATTTAAAACGACACTAAACATGGTGGAAATACATGTGTGCTTTGCAACATATCAAACATCCCCACACTTAACCTTTTTTCGTCCTCGAAAAAGTCTGCAATGGAATCATAACTGAGATCTAACTTTACAAACATCAATTACCAATTAGTTAAACATACTCACGCATTAAAAAGCAATAATCAGTATTTCTGTCCGATTAAACCCAACCACCAACTATCTAGCCCCCGTAATGTGTTCTAATTCCATTTTATACAACAATCAATCAATCTATGTGACTCACACTTAGAAGTTACAGCTTTACCTAATCCCGTCTCAAGGTCATGTTTAGGCACGGGTTAAACCATGTAGATCTGCCCACCACGTTAAACTAAGATTTACAGATTTTTAGAAATCAATGGATTATGGAACGAATGGATGGAAATGAGCGTTAATTAAAGCATAAGAACTTTCATCCAGATGCGTCTCAACCAAGTCATTATCCCGGAAGCTAACACATAGACTAGATTCTACACATTTAAGCACATAAATCTCACTTAGGTGTGTATTCTTCAAGTCGCCATCCCAGAGGAAAACACATAAGCAAGACTTAATTTTCAAATTAATTAAGCTCGTAGTTATGGAATTATGGATTTATGGAATGTGCGCCACCGAAACTCGGATTTATTCTCATAAAAAAGAGTGGTGTGCCATGAAAGTTTCAAAAACCTCTAAATTTTAACTTAACGTGGTACCTATCACCCTATTTTGACAGTTTCAGTATAACCATTGCCCTAAGATGAGTACCCACAATATTTCATGAAATTATTACGTGATTAATCCTAGGTAACACTCACAAGCTATTTAAGCTATTCAAGTGGGCTAGGTCTACCAAAACATCACTAATTAGACGTGTTTTCTATTATCTATTCCATTTAAACAAATAAGTGGATCCAGTTGTACTATCATTTTCCATTTATTATGCAAAACTTTTGATTTCAAATGACATTTTTTTTAATTTTTAATTTTTTTTGTATTGTTTTTTGAATTTTTATAAAAGACGCAAACTAAGACACTCACATCCCCACACTTGAAAGACACAATGTCCTCAATGTGAAGCAAGACACAACGGAAATTAAAATGCAAAAATAAAAACATGAAGCGACTTAGCTGGTAATGTAGATGCAAACCAATGTATATTTCGGTCGTGGTTGCACACACTGCTGGGTTGCCTTTACAAAGTGATAGAAGCATTCGTCCCGCCAGAATGGAGATTGAGTACGGACAGGACGAAGAATACCTGCAAAATAAACCACACAACAAACCCGCAACATTAAACTGACACAAATAAAAGACTTACTAACTCAAACTGACTTTGGATAGATATGCAAGGACACGTACCCGATGTGTGACAAACACATAGACATGAATGTCATGGCAAGTTGGATCATCGGTTACGAACGGGTTCTAATTTCCCATGGTCATGGTGATCGGTGAATGATATGGATGATGATAATGGATGAAGGTAGAAGATGATGTAATGGATGAGAATGGTGATGATCTTAAGGTGAGATAGATGATGGATGAATGGTGGTTAATGGTGATGATGGATGGTGGTCGGGTGAATGAGAGTGGGTGATGGACGGTGTGGGAAACCATGGGAAACAAGAGAAAAAAGGGGGATTCAGGAGGCCCCCGCGTACCGCGAAAGACGGGGGGCTGCTCCTCGCGTACCGCGAGGAGCTTGAAAAGTAGCCGGCCATGTTATATGGCCTTTGCGTATCGCGCAGGAAACCCCCACATCCCTCGCGTATCGCGAGCGACTGTTGTTCACAGAAAGTTTAGAAAAATTGTCAATTTTATACTTAGAAAAATTTTGACCCTTTAAAAATATTTTTCACCCATGACCTTTAAACCTTGTTCCAATGACCAAAACCAATGTAAAACATACCTGGAACTTCGTTCCCAACAATTTCCCGTGCCAAATCAAGCGCGACTCCCTGCAAGACACGACACAAACAAAACACAATACCGAAAAACACAGAAATGACACGGACTCAACCAAGTAATGCATACAAACTCTACATCCCGGGCACTTGCCCGAGACTCAAACAAGCCTATCAGGAGGCTTCTCTTTGATCCTAAACGGAATCGCCTTCATCCTACGCGGTCTACCGGTCCTATACATCACCACAACCATTCTACTCCCAAATAATGAACTCATTTTACATGTAGCATTCAAATCTTTCCACCACAGTTTATACCTACCCGGTCCGAAGATAATATGAAACATATAGCCAAGCAAGTTATCACTCTTAAACATCCCCACACTTGGGGTTTGCATTATCCTCAACCTAGATGAATCTGTTGAGGCACGAGTTCTCTTACGGGGTGGCCTAGACCTAGGAGTACTAGAACTCGGGGTCGGATCTACACTCGCCCTCTCAGAATGCACAACGGTGCAGGACAAAGGCTCAGGAATGGGTTTAACTATAGTCACGACCTCTAGACTTTCTCCAGGATTATCTGGCTCCTCTACAATCTCCTCAGTCATCCCTACACTTGGGGGTTTGCCTATGATCTCATCAAATTCTGCCATCATCTCCAGCAGATCATCAGGCACCTCATCGCCGTATTCGTCCGGCTCCTCTAACAACTTCTCTAACTCTACCGCCCACACAGATGGTTCTTCTAACTTAGGGGCAGTTTCACCAACTTCTAACTCATACAGATCAGAGTCCTTATGGTAGTCCATGAAGGAATCAAGCATGCACACGAAGTGGCTATGCTTGCCAACATCCTCCACAGACTATGTGGCATCAAATATTAATGACTCATCCCCCACACGAAGTGTGAATCTCCGGTCAAAGACATCGATTACTGCCTTAGCGGTGCATAGGAATGGGCGCCCTAAGATGAGTGGGACTCCTTCATCCACCTCCATATCTAGAATAACAAAGTCCACGGGGAAGACAAATTTGCCTACTTTTACTAGAATATTTTCCACAATTTCCCGTGGATACTTGACTGAACGGTCAACCAAGGCTATGCTCATGTGCCTCGGCTGAAGTTTGCCTAGGTCTAGCTGCTTATATAAAGAGTAGGGCATCAGATTTATGCTAGCACCAAGGTCGGCCAACGCGTGGTGCAAAGGCAAAATGCCTAGGTGACATGGGATCGTGAAACGACCCGAGTCTCCTAGTTTCTCTGGCAGCTTGTTCTGTACCACCACAGAACAGTGCTCACTAAGTGAGACTTTAGAGACCTCCTCTAGCTTCTTCTTGTTGGAAAGAAGATCTTTAAGGAACTTGCCATACTTTTTGCATTTGCTGGAGGGTCTCTATCAGCGGAAGATTGACCTTTAGTTGTTTAAACAAGTCAAGGAAGTGACAGTGTTCCCTAGCTTGCTTAAATGGCAGCAAACGTGTTGGGTAAGGAACACCCGTCAGGTCAATCTCGGGGGTCTTCATCTCCATCCCTTCCTCTTCTCCTCTGCCTTCTCGGCAGGCACCTGAACTACTATCTCCTCGTCTACCTTCTCCTCGGCCATCTTAGCATCGATCTCAGTGAATCGAGCCCTCTAGTCAATCTTCTTGACCTCCTCAGGTGACGGAATGTTATGTTTGTTGGAGTGGGAGTCATCCTCAACAACCTCTTTCTTCTCCTCACTCCTTACCGACACGGCCATCACTGAAGCGTTGGAGCTTGAAGATGGACCTCTCTGTCGATCCTTCAAGCTCTTAGTGATGTCCTCAACCGTGCGTTACAGATCATGGAATGCCGATTGCTGAATCTTCAGTAAAGTGTCATGTCCATCCAATCTCTTCCTAGCATCCCTGTCCTGCTGGACTAGGTGGGCAAGCAGTTGTGTCTGAGTCTCAAGCATCTCTTTGTTCGAAGCCGTGTTGACACTGCTTCCCATGCTCAGTCCTGTCTCTCCTCCTCCATTCTGCTGATACTGCTGACGACCATTAAACCCCGAGGGGTTGTTTCCAGATCTCCATCCCGAGCCAAAAGAATTGTAGTTGTTGTACCCTTGGTTCTGGTGTTGGTTGCTAGCATAGCTCACCTGCTCCTGATTATTCACTAGGCAATCACGAGTGTCGTGGCCTCCCCTGCACACTTGACACCATTGAGCTCTGAGCTTCAGCTCCTTAATCTCATTAGCCATAGAGGCGAGGGCAGCAACCACGCTAGAATCAGGAGTGACCTGATGCACACCTCTAGGAGATGTGGTGGATGATCTAGCACTAGGAATGGAAGTCCTAGAAAATGGGTATTGTTGTTCGGCTTGAGCGAAGCTCTCGAACATCTCCTCACACTCTGCCGGCTCAAACTTCTCCATGATGTGGCCTCCCGCAGCTGTGTTGAACATCCGCTGCTTCTCGAAGGTGAGGCCATTATAGAACTTCTCCACTATCGCCTAGTCCGAGAGACCGTACTGGGGACATTGGCTCAACAGCACGTTGAACCACTCCTAGGCCATGTGATAGGGCTCGTCGGGATCCATCTGAAAGGAGTGGATTTGATCCCTAAGGCGAGCGGCCATGGAAGGTGGATAGTATTTCTTGAAGAACTTGGCTTTGAGATCCTCCCAAGTTGATTGAGTTGTCTGGAAGATTATCGAGCCAAGTAGAAGCATGCCCAGAGAGCGAGAATGGGAAGAGACGCAAGTAGATAGCGTCCTTATACACACCTGTGATATTGAACGTATCACATATGCGCACGAAGCGAGACACATGTCCGGGTGCATCCTCATCCTCGAGGCCATGAAATTGGGTGGCATGAGTGATCATACTCATGACATGTGATGGGATCTGCCAGGAATTGACATTAGGAATAGCGGGGCGTGTGATCGAAGATCTCGCGCCCATGACCCCATCACTGGCCCTCTAGTGTACTGTACGCCTCGCTGTGGATCAGTGTCGCCCATAGTAGGAAATGGAATAGGGCTAATAGGACATACCTGGGTGTCACACAATTGCTTCAAACGCTCCCGGAAGTCGCGGGTGCGCTCGTGTAGCTCTCGCTCGGGCTCTAAGAAAGCAAAATAAGATGATGATCCCTGCGAGCGAGGGTTGTGCATAAACATAAAGACACAAGATAGAAGGAAATAGAAAGACTCAAAGAACAGAAAGACTCTATCCTATATTAGACACGCACGTAAGCACAGAAGATAAGCACACAGAACAAACTCAAGAAAAACAAATAAACCAAAAATCAAACAAAGAACTAGTCAAAGCTAATATTGCTATTGCCAAGTGTCCCCGGCAACGGCGCTAAAAACTTGATGTCGTCCAGATGGTCTATAAAAATAACTATAAAAACCTAACCTAGACTCCTAAGTAATAAATGAAAAACCTATGAACTAAACCGCACTGACAGGCAAGTGAACCTATCGAGTGTAGCACAGCTTAACGGTAAACCGAGATATCGAACCTTAGAGACATTGAATAACCTAATTAGACTCTGACTCGGACTTAATATTTGATTGGTTTGGGGGGTTTACTACACTACTGAATTAAATAATAATGCAATAAACTAAGAACGATTCAAACTATCAAGACAAAGAACAAAGGTGAAATCAAGAGATGGGAAGAATACTACCTAGGTCTGAATCCTACTTGTAAAGCTCAACTTCTACCGATTATGGAAACTATGATGGATCTGGGATTCTAAAGATAACTGCTAAAGACAACCTAGTGGATCCCTAATCACTCTCAGGGTGTCACCAACTAAGCTACCTAAAGTGTACTAAACTCACCAGATTGTTGGATCACTTTTCAGGTATTTCCAACTATGATCAAGTACCCTAATGAACGGATTACCTCTCAGTCTCACTATCCATAATACATTCAAGGAATGCATGGGGTAATCTCAGGATAACTACTATGACTTGACTAGCAACAATCACTAGACACCTAATACTAACGCCCTCTCAGACTGTTAACACTCGGATTCCTAATGGCGAAGGCTAGAAAACTAATTCTCACCTCTCGGGTATTGAACTAAGACACACATTCACTTCTAATCAGGATTCAACTAACGTTCTTATGGAATACTACGTCTAGCAAACCACTCAGGTTATCAACAACACGCAAACAACCTAAACATGCATCTATTTATGAAAGACATTCAACAAGATAACATGAATCACATTAACCAACTCAAAACCAGAATTAAACATGCATATTCATCATAATTGCTAACTCCAGATGTTTACAAAATCATTAAACCATTACTTGAATCCAAAACCGATAAAAATCAAGACTTTAACAAGTATTCATCTAATGACCTAGGTAGTATTAAGTTTTTAGCCTAGAATCATATCTAAAACATTCAAACAGAAGTAATAAACATAAATCATGGTTTCAAACACATAATTCAAAGATAAAGATTCGAACTTTAAAGCCTAGAACGCTACTACAACGAACCCGGAATCCAAAAGCTTCGATCTTGCACTTCAATTCAACTTCTTTTTTCCAAAATCGCATATGGACTCTCCCAAGACGGCTAGAAATCTAACTCTCTGATAATGGGACTCAAATTCTATTAAAAATCAAAATTAGGTTTTTTCTCGGATTTCGACTCTCTCGCGTATCGCGAGAAAGTCAGGCAAGCCCCTCACGTACCGCAAGGGCTAAAACAGTCCGGATTTCCTTTCCCTCGCGTACCGCGAGGGATGAGCTTCTGATCTTCGCGTACCGCGAAGGATAATATTTCCAGATTTTTCTTTTTTATTTCTTGGACTTCATTCTCAGGCTCGGTTTCTTTGAGTTTTCACTTGTATTAATCATGAGCACCTGAGAACATAACAAAGACTCAAAACGAACTAAAAACGACTCAAAACAAATATAAAACTACTTGAAACGAAACTAAACATGGTGGAAATACATGTGTGCTTTGCAACATATCAAATATTTAAAAAACTAAATTTTTAAATGTTAAATTCGGGTACGTGAAGGTTTTACACCATTTTATCTTCAACCAAAGACCTTTTTACGCTCGCTTTCGTATTTATTACCGTTATATATATTTTTTAAATGATATATCTTAGTGGGAAACAAATTTATAGGGTTTTATCTTTCGTGAAACTTTTTTTAAGTTTGTTTTCGTATTTTGTTAACATTAATTTTTACGACATGACATTTTCGTGATTTCCAAATATACCATCGCGACGTGTTTTTTTATCTACGTTTTGATGTTCAGAAGCGAGCCGCTGCAACGCGCGAGTAACACTTAGTAGTTTATCTTTATTGATAAAGAATGGTATAATAAATATTTCATTTTTATTTTAAAAGTAAAATTCATGAAATCAATAATAAAAGTCATGCCAAAACCATTAACCAAATTGCAGAAGAAGTTGTAGTTTTGAATCGATAAAGGAAGATTCCTTAGTCATTTTCAAAGTCTTTTTCTTGTTTTTGTCCACACGAAATCACAAATAAGGCTTGCCATGTGACAAAGATTTTTCCTCATACAATTTATTTATCATGGAACAATTTTGTTACATCATCAACAATAACATTATCAGTTAATACATGTATCTAGAGAGGGAGGATTTCATAAAAAGGGGATATTGTCTAAATAGACTAAAAAGTAATACTGGCATTAGATTTGATGATTAAGGGATAAAATCAATGTGTATGAAAAAATAGGAGTGGAAAGTCATTTAATTAATAATCATTTTTGTTAACTTTTTTCAATTTCTCCACTTTTTTTAAATGTTAATAACTTTTTTCATACGACATTATTTAAAAAAAAATTACAACATAAAATCGAACATTTTTATCCCTTTAATTTGAGTATAGTATTGCTATATAAAAACAATGATGTAAAAAAAATTCTAAATTTGTGTGCTGTATTTTTTAGTGTTGAATTTGTGCTATATTTTTCTTGTTGAAATTTCTATACTGAATTTGTGTGCGAAATTTTTCTGTGTTGAATTTGTGTGCAGTATTATTTTGTGTTGTATTTTGTGACCTATATTTTTTAAACAGAACAAAAAAAGCACGACAGAAAATCAGCACACATTCCAGTATATTTAGAAAGAAAAAAAAACAACTACCCAACATTTTGCTGCATTAAAATCCATCACACTATTGTGCTCTTTTAAAATTCGAAACATTCAAAGAACAAAAATCTAACATATTCAAAAAATAACACTGATAAATCCAGTACATTTAGAAAGAACACTAAAAAATCCAACACATGGAAAGTGTTATGTATCTTTCTCAATTTTTCTGGTAGCTTCAATTGATAAACTACTTTCCCATTCGTTTAATAATATTAAAAGGGCAATAAATCACGGGCTCAACTTGCCTCTCTTCTTAAATCGAATCAAGCCTTTCGATGGAGACACTTTTGATAACACATGGTCTCCAACCTGGAACTCTATTGGTCTACGCGTCTTGTCGGCGTACGATTTCTGACTGTCCTGGGCAGCCTTTATACGAGTCTTGATTATATCAAGTTTTTCTACTATAGCTTAAACAATTTCTTTACTTCCTAATTTCGTTTGTCCAACTTCTACCCAAAATAACATACCAATACTTGCATGGTAGCAATTATTATACGAGGATACTAACAAAGGTAGACAGTTATCCCAACTTCCTCCAAAATTGATAATACAAGCACTTAGCATATATCTAAGAGTTTGTATCGTCCTCTCACTATGCCCGTCTATTTGAGGATGATGTTGTGCTTATTAATAATATAGTTCCCATCTCTACGTGGAACGTTTTCCAGAAACGCAATGTAGAACGTGTATCTCTATCAGAGACAATTGAAACCGACACACTATGGCGCGAGACAATCTTTTTGATGAGCAAGTATGCCAATTTCTCCTAAGAGTAAGTTACACATATGGGTAGAAATTGAGCAATTTTAGTCAGTCTATCTACAACAACCATATGATATCATAACCTTTAGCTGATTTCGATAGCTTTATTATGAAATCCATAGTATTATGTTTCCACTTCCATTGCGGGATTTCTAGTGGTTGTAGTCTACCATAAGGTTTTTGATGTTCTACTTTAACTTATGAACAAACCAAGCATTTAACCACATATTTCATAATGTCAAACTTCATACCATGCCACCAATAACTTTTGTGTAGATCTTGGTACATTTTTGTAGTACCCGGATGAATGGAATAACGCGACTTATGCGCTTCATCCAAGATTTTAAGTCTAAACTTGCTCGTTCGTGGTACCCACATACGGTCAAATCGAGTTTTAACTTCATAGTCATTTTCTTCCAAATACTTCTCTTGCCCAACCATCCTTTCCTTCTTTCCATTCTCTAGATTTAATGCCTCTAGTTGTATAACTTTATGTTGGCTCATAAAAGTGGGGGTTACTATAAAATTGTACAAATGTATCTTTATTGGGGAATAATCTTTGTTTTGGCTGAGTGTGTCGGCCACTACGCTAGGTTTACCAGGGTGGTAAAGTATCTCACAGTCGTAATCTTTTACCAGTTCCAGCCACCTTCTTTGTCTCATATTTAAGTCTTTTTGGTCAAAGAAATACTTTAGATTTTTGTGGTATGTATAGATCATACATTTCGTTCCATACAGATAATACCTCCAAATCTTTAACGCGAAAACTACCTCAGCTAATTCTATATAATGGGTTAGGTAATTTACTTCATGTGCTTTTAGTTGCCACGAGGCATAGGCGGTTAACTTTCCTATTTGCATTAAGACACATCCTAACCTAAATTTCTAGGAATTAGAATACACCACAAAATCTTCTGCTCCTTTGGTAATGCCAAAACTGGAGGTTTTTTAACTTCTCTTTTAACATTTGGAATGCCTTCTTTTGTTCTACATTCCATTCAAATCTCAAATTCTTTCGAGTTAGCTTGGTTAGCGAGGTGGCTGTTTTCAAAAAGTCTTGGATGAATCATCTATAATAGGCTGCCAACCCCAAAAATGCTTCTGACTTCTAATGGAGTCTTTGGTGGAGACAATCTATTTACAGCCTCTACCTTTGTTGGATCTAAGGAAATGCCTTCAGCATTCACAAAATGGCCCAAAAATTGGATTTCTCAGAGCCAAAATGCACATTTGAAAATTTTACATAAACCTTTTCCTTTCTCAAAGTGGTAAGAACTTCAAGAAGGTGTTGTGTGTGCTCTTCCTTACTCCGTGAATAGATCAGAATGTCATCGATAAATACAATAAAAAAAGTTTCCAACATTGGTTAGCACAGTCTATTCATGAAGTCCATAAAAACAATCAGAGCGCTAGTTACTCAAAAAGGCATCACCACACAAACTCATAGTGTCCATAACGAGTTTGAAATGCAGTCTTAGGTACATCCTCTTCCCGTACCTTGACTTGGTGATACACAGATCTCAAGCCGAATTTAGAAAACCAACTAGATCCTTTTAATTGATCGAATAGATCAGCAGTTCTAGGTAAAAGATACATATTCTTGATGGTCATCTTGTTCAATTCTCGGTAGTCAATGCACATCTACATATAACTGTCTTTCTTTTTAACGAATAGGATACGTGCACCCCATTGTTAATCGCTATCAAATCATACATAAACAAAATGAACCGTTCGGTTTTAAATATTTAGTGAATTTTCATTTCGACTTATATAAATATATGTATAACATAAATAGTTTTGATTCGTATATCTAATTCCAGATGTTTTTTTATAGCGGATCAAACTCCAAAGAATAATAAGAGAAGTATAACCTTTGGAATTTTTTTTGCATATCTTTTTTTCCGGCCTTTAATAACGAGAATGTGAGTTTGCAGGTAACTTTTTATTTTCGACATAAGAGAGTTTATGTTGACGCGTATGTGGTTATGAAGTTTGGACCGTGTAGCCGTGCACCTTAAAATGATCGGTGATTAAGTTTTATGCAATTAATAACCAATGAGAAAATCTAATAAGCGTGTGGACTTTGGAGTTGGATATGGTAGGGTAAACGGGTCAATGAACAAGTTCGTCACAATGTCGATGGAGGCTAGACATGTCTGGCCCAGGGTGCAACCCACCGATCAAGCAGGTGGCTGCCCTTGCTTTGTCTACATGGCCTTTGCCTCCATCGGTGATTTTTTTATTTCAATAAAATATATGCTACCATAAATATTTATAGATAAAATTGTCTTATATTATCACACAAATAAAATATTATCCTTTCAATTCATACTTGTCAATAATCCATTATTATCTAGTTTCTATTATTAGGTGGATTAGAATTTAGAAAGAAACATTTAAGGATTTAAAATATCTAAAAATAAATCCAAATTATCAACTATATATTAAAATTATAAGGTGATAAATAATAAACTTATAAAATAAATGGAGTTTGTCACGTGTTATCATTTTTTTACCCTTTCTTTATTTAATGTTTATAATTACGTTTAGTCAAATTTTGTTTTTTGTCGTATAACTTTTAAACATAATGTTTTCTTAAATTCTAAATATATTATCGTGATGTAAGTATTTTTATTTACGTTTCGACATAAACTCTGTTTAAAACCGAGTCTGGTGAAATATAATATTCTTTATTTTTCTTATTTATGAGTTGAGTCCACTATAATATACACTTACCTTTTTTAATTTTAGATTTAGTTATTGTTAATTAACGCTCATTTTGTCACAATTTAAGGGCTCTTGTGAGTCTTTTTGTAAAGTTAAAGCTAATGTTTTTGTCAATAAATTTTTTATTACTTAATATTTTTTTGCTAGGCGACGCTTTTACATTTCCGTTAAACTAACTTTTCTCCTAATGTTTTTAGCTGTTTCATGTTTTATATTTTCATTAAATCTAGTACTCCTAATTTTTTTAGCTATGTCATGTTTTTTCTTTTCATTAAATCTAATATGGTTGTAAATAAACTCTTTATTTCTTATTTTGTAATATGATTTTACCTCGCGCCGCGCAAGTGGATTTAACTAATTATTTTTTTATATTTAATTGCTGAAACAGTTACTTTTGTCACTATGTCTATTCATATTTTATAATTTATCATGTAGCTAAACTGGTTTTTGACATGGATCTTAGAAAGGCTTGATTTATCATTCCTAGTGTTGTTATATCAGTTTGATTGGATCATTATCTAAGCAGGCGGCTCGAAAAGGTTAATTTACATTCACATGATCGGCATAAAATGATTTAACTTGGAACGATGAGCTCAAAGTCGTCCCTTGCAAGAAAAAACTACTTCTATATCAAAGGTTAGCAACATGATTGACATTGTACTCATTGCAATAATCATTTTCTTTGTTTGAAACGGAAATGATGTATATCATGAGGAATATGAAAAGAAGTAAATTTGCGGGTTGTTTACTTGGTAATGAAAACTTATGTCGTGACATCATAATTATTTGATTAAGAAGTTAAATTTTCATATATATAGAGAGATTTGATAATTTACTAACTTTCTAAATCCAAACTCTCCTATAATGTACACATAGTCAAAGAATTATAATAATTTTTCTAGATATCATATTAATTATATTCAAAGATATCCATTATTGAGTTATAAAATACATGTTACATGCCAAAATGGGTCTAGTATTTCAATTTAACAACTAGAAACTAGATATAGGATTAAATATTTGTGTGTCATATTCGATTAATAGATTTTCAGTCAGTTAGTTTAATATAACATATAACTATGTATTCATGCGTGTTGGTGAGTGTTATTGTGTTAACACGTTTCATGTATGTGTTCATGAGTGTTTCATGCTCATGTGTATGTATGAAATCATTAATCTGTTCCTGTGTTAATATAATTATGATTATATTTATTAATATTTTTTCTAAATGTGTAACGAACATTATCTTAAATTAATTTCTTGGAAACAATTTGTTCCATACACAATCGCTTGCGTCATTAAAAAACTTTGCTTTGAGGTCCCCCAAAACTAACATAATTAAAAACATATTTTTGCCCGTCTACCCGCTATTAGTTTGTAATTGTGACGGTCATCTCGTTATAAAAAAAAATGCTGTTTTAGTCTCAAAAAAAAATTTAAATACTTTTTTTTGTAGTTTTCCTTAAAAATATATATGTTTGGAATGTTAATTAGATTTTAGGAATATTAAATCTTGAAAAAGTGATCAACCTTTCTAAGGGTAGTGGTGACCACGTGATGATATAGTACGCATTGAAATCTGCACCTAATGGTCAACAACGTTGTTAACAACTTAAAAAAACTCTTTTTTTTTCCTTACTGCTAACGAATACTATAATCACGACCACTAGAGTAATTTCATTGACAAAAAGCCATAAACACCCGTGAACATAGACCACGCTCACCCACCATTTCAGAAGAAACCCATCATCCGAAGCCACAGTGTGGAAAAAATCCTGGCTCACTTGAGCATATTGTACCAAGTGAGTCTTGAACTCATAACATCCACGTTGGAAGGTCATGGGAGTGACTCTTCCCAAACCAATTGATCTGGAGCTCATTGGCAACAACTGTAATTTTTAAGTACCAAGAATTAGAGATCTAACAAGCACGGATAAATAACGGACCTAGTGAAACCGAAGACGGTTTAAATGTAGGGTATTGAGAAAAGTATAACCCAAATGTAGGTATTATTTATACTTTAATACACTTTTGTAAGATTATGTTATAGTTTCACTAAAAAATAAAAAACGTTCTGGCACGTCACCGTCATTTAAGCAGGAGTGAAATAACTAACAAGAACCACTAAAGTGTGTAAAGGTTTCATTATGCACCATTACTTTTTTTAAAAATTTAACCTAGACTCATGCAACGCACAAAATCTCCCTCGCCCGACGTCCGTGGTTAGGCCCACCCCCGCACTTTCACGCCCCAAAAAACAACGGTGTTCCATACCCTTTTGGGCTGACATGATAGAGTGTGTCGATGCATTGCCTATAGCCTAAGAGTACCTCTATAACTTATCTGGACGGCTATGTTGCATCGGGGGACGCCATGTGGACGAACACCCCGTTGTAGGGGTCGTCTGCTTTCGCAAGGAATCCCATTCGTCTAGTTTTCCAAACAGGACGACGAAGAATTTTGGTGAGGGTGGGTTGGTGCCATGGTCACTTAAAAAAAAATATTTTCAAATGCTCCAACGGTAATGTTAATAAAAAGTTAATTTGTATATAAAAAAAATTCAAAAACTCTAGTGGCTAGTTTTTTTCTCAAGTAATTTTAATGCATTTTTTATTTAAAATTTTAGTTATAGTTTTTAGTTTATAAATATATTATATTATTTTAAATAATAAAAATCTAATCAACCTTTCTATCTCTCTCCTGTTACTAAATCTAGTCCTACATTACAATAAAGAACAAATGAATGTTTATATAAAAACCGTTTATATGGTTTGTATAGTTGTTTTCTAAAGTTAATCTGCATTAAACTCGTCCTACATAAAATTTTATTAAATTATAATCATTACAAAACGATAACAACATAGGAGAAATATTTAGTCACTCTCAAAAGGGTGCGAAATAATTCACACCTCAAATGAATAAAATTACAAGATTTAATTTATACACATAAATCTAACCCAAAAAATAAATAAAGAATATTAAAATTATAAATTTTGGGTCAGAGTCAGAAAAAAAAACTAGAAAAATGGTTAAAAAAAAGCAAATCCCATTTCCCAGAGAAGAAAATCTCTATCTCAGAACAACTCTGCATCGATGACTTGTACTTTACGCATCAATACTTGTACGTCGCTCTGGATCTGGACACTAAGCTCTGGAAAATGACGCCTTAAAAAAGAAGCTCACAGCTTCACTTTAATCCCTTTTCTCTTCAGTCTCGCCGGAAAATAACCGCTCACCGGAGCATGGAGGTGAGTGATCGGAAAACCACCTCTTCACAAGGAATAGTGAGGCCCATTTCGTGATGAAATCCGAACTCCTCCTCAGCGTGACGGAGCAGTTGTTGGAATTCAGGGTGAGTTAAGAATGAAATCGGAACGATGTAACGGGTTCGATTAACGCCGACGTACACTGGAAAATGGCCTTTGGGGACGTCGAACGGGAGGCCGTCTTCGTCGTATGATCCGTGTTTTTTGCCTAGGCTTGAACATCTTTTGAGGATTTGCTTTAACAGTGCTGCTTGTGAGAGTTTGTTGGATTTTTTGATCCCCATGTCTGGTGAGGAAGCTAGGGTTCCGGTGAGGTTTACGGCGGTGAGAGGGTGGCGGAGGTGCTGGTGGTGAGGTTAGGATAAAGTGGGTGTGAAGAGTATTTATAGAGGAAATCTTGAACACAACTCTACGTTCTGTCCGGTCTCATTTTGATATAAAAATAAAAAGTTAAAAAATCTCCAACAATATATTTTAATTTGAAATATATTTTAATTTTGATAATTTAAAAAATAAAAAATCTCCAACAGTCTTTCTAATAATAATAATAATAAACAATAATTATTAAGAGACAATTTATTATATAAAGTTACTTAGTGGCTTTGGCCTTGTTTTAGCTTTGTTGTTGTCTAAGTTTGTTAGCCTTAATTTAGTCTTAATTATATCATGTTGTGTAGGCTTATAAATGATCAAACGTTCAGTGAACCGTTCATTACGCTTATGTTCTTCGGATGAAATGGTGATCCGTTTGCCAGGTGATCCCGGGTATCCAAGCCTTTTTCTATTAAAAAGAAAAAAGAAATTGCAAGTGTTAACAACGTTGTTGACCATTAGCTAATGGTCATATTCTTGAGATTATGGGTATGGGAGATGTCAATTTGGTAACGTCATTGAGAACCACATGGAACTTGAAGTAAGTCAGGGTGATTTCTAAGTTGTAGACGAAACTTATTTTAGTCTGTCAATTGGATAAATAGGGACTGGAAGTAAAGTTTAGGGGTGTCAAATGGAAGGTGATTGATGGGAATCTGATTATTGCTCGTGGGAAGAAGCGTGGAACATTATACATGGTGGAAGTATCTGCTAAGGGAATAACCGTCCCGATTAAGCAAGACAAAGTCTGGTGCACTGAATCTAGTGCTAAAAGGGTTCAATTTGTAAACGTGAAGCTTGGAGCCATAATGATGTCAGTTAAAGTCTGGCGGCGAGCGTGTTGGGGGTGGTGGTGGGTGGTGGGCGGCAATGTTGATTCGCACGACAGCGAGTGGTATAGGCCGTGGTTATAAGTAGTATTTAAAAACATTCATATGAAATCCTTCAAAACATTGAAGGATTTTGAATTCCATCAACTGTGGGATTTGGATGGAATTAATTACAATTCCAAATCTATCTTATAGCCAACGTTACACACAAATGAATGAAATTTAAATTCCAATTCCATTGAATTCCAATGCATCCCATCCAACCAAACGGCCCCTTAGCTTAATCTTGGGAATTGAATTTTGGAGGACTTGTTTATGAAGATTACTGGAGTTAGTGATGATGGGTTTACTTGGATGATTTTCGTGGAATGTGTAAAACTTTCAAGTGAGAAATTGTTGGGTTGTGAAGGCTTATTGGGCTTGAACTTGGGCTTCGGTTTTGGGCATAATGGAGAAGCAAATGGGTGGCTGGCCCCGGTGGCTTTGGGCCTATTTTAGTTTTCTTCTTGCCTAACTTTTTTTAACCTTAATACAGTCTTATTTATAACATGCTATGTAATTGTAATATTTGAGCATCTAATAACGATAAACCCTAGTTGCAGTCGTGGACGTGTGTTTCACTCCAAACCCGAACCACGTTACTTCTTGTGTCTTTTATTTACTTTATGCTTTTATCGTTTGTATGTGTGTGTGCGTGTGTGTGTTTGTTTCCGATGCGTTACCAACTCCGATTCATAACACATTCAACATGGTATCGAGCCCGCGATTCTCTTTAGATTTTTTTTATCGCCTACTCCTTCGCCAATAAAAATTGTGGCCGACATACACCGTTTGTTGGTCCTTTTATTTCATTGCTTCTATGGGTGTTGATCATTCATTGGTTTATCAATTAGTGGATGTTTAAAAAAAAATTGAATGGCAAATTTCCATTCCAGAAGAAGCTAGTTAGAAACTAGCATAGTATAGATTCAAAAAAGAACATAAGAGAATACAAAGAAAAAGAAATATCACACATGAAACTTTCCAATATTAAAAGTTGAGCCCCACTTTTCCTAATTCATTGAATTCAATTTAGCCTTATATTTTACCCAAAGTAACCCCAAAGTCTTGATTTCTTGAATGATTTTTGTAATATAAATCGGTTGGTTTTCGAACAGATGATTGTTTTCTTGCTTTCCATATTACCCAACATGCCAATAATATTACCGAATGTACCATGCGCTTCTTAAAATCATGCATTACTCCATACAAGTGTAGATGAAATTGTTCTTAAATCGTGAAGGCGTGGATCGATGGAATCTTGCACTAAGATGAAATCTTCTGCCAAATAAGCTTAGCTACGTAGCATGATGCGAACATATGATCCACGGCGTCGTCCACCTCCCCACAGTAAACACAAAGCATAGTTGGCGGCTTCTTTTGTCCGGACTTTGGCGTTGTTCCTTGATATTAATCTTTCTCAAATAGTGGATGATTTTAGTATTTAAAGAATCAAGATGTCATTTGTAGCAAATAGGTCATGAAGAGTGGTGTTGTCGAGTTTCCCGCTATGATGGCATTAGAATGATTTTATTTCATGATTAAGTTGAAATGTAAAAATAAAAAATAAATATAAAAATAAAAATTGGGTACAATACCAGCTTTCTTTCTTGTGTAAGTGATAAATAAAAGAAACAATAAAAGAAAAGAAAGTTTTGTTTTCTTAATAACATGAATATCAATAACATGATTTGTTCGTATCATCTTTATTATATAATAAATAAAGGTTTTAAAGGGATACTTGTCATTCTCTTGTGCATATTCAATTTTTTTTTCTCGTCTCTCTCTCCTATTAATTATACAAATTTTCTTTAATTGTTTGTGTAATTTTTTCTTTCCCGTTTCTCACTCCTACTAAATGATAACTATTTCTATAATTACTTTTATAAAACGTTTTTTTTATTAAAAAAAATGTTTGTTCATAAAACATTTTTATAAATTGAACATTTCTTTCATTCTTTTTATAAAACATTTAAAAAAATAGCTATACGACGTTTCTATAATTTGTATTAAAAAATTATGTAATGCGTCATAAAAATGTAATATGTAATCTTTATTATAAGTATATAACATTGTATATATTCAACCCGTGTAATACACGTGATTTCTAACCTACTACTTGATAAAAAAAATGTTATAATATTGCACACCATTTGTTCATATCATATCTGATAAAAAAAATGTTATAATATTAAAAAAATAAAAAATAAAATAAACACTAATCCTTCCTTTTAACATCCCGCAGTTTTTGGATGAATAGATACAAGATACAAGTGTACTTTGGTATTTTCAAATTTTAAAAATTTGTTTCTATTCCCGTGTATTACACTTTTATTATTATTATTATTATTATTGATGTTTGTAAAATATATAACATATTTTTTATAAAATATATAAATTAAAAAAACACTTTTATTATCATTGTTGTTTCTATTATTTAATAACTCGATACAAATTTTTCTAAAGTAAATAAATACTGTTTCTTTTATTCAATTTCCATTAAAAAAACATAATATTAAAAACATTATAAAACAAAACCTAAATAAGATTATACATGAGTTTTTGAGGTTGCCATGTGTGGTGAGTGTAGCAAAAGGACACACCATATGTATGTTTTGGTACATAGACAATGTGGGGACATGCCCCATTGGCCTTCTACTATATGTTTCATCTAACTTCATCTATATCTTTCAATCAATTTTATTTATGTTTCCTATTATAATATAATTTCTTGAAATTAAATGGTTTTAGTTGAGTGTTGAGTTGAAGTTGCTTCATTTTAAACTTGACTTTTCAGAAGAAATAAAGGATGGATTTAACTGGATCTTAAGTTATAAATTTTACTGTTTTTTATACATTTATATTTTATTTATAATTGTAGATTAATATGACCCTCGTTTGTGTTCCCGAGTTTAATAAATGAAAGAAAAAAAGAGAAATAGAATTAAGAAAAGAAAAAAAAGGGAAATGAAAGAAAAAATAGAAAGAGAATTAATAAGAGAAAAGAAAATAAAGAGAAACACATAATCTAACTACATGTTCCAGAGTTTAAAGTAAAAGAATATTTTAAGATAAAAGATTGTTAAAATCTTCATTTCGGTTCAAATCCATCCATTTTGAAAGGAAATGTATGAGAGAATATTATTAAAATTCTTCATTTCTCTTACTTCTATTTTATTTCATTAAAAAACTCAGGAATAAAATTCTTGACAGTTTATTTCATTTCCTTTCAATAAAATAACTCACGAATACAAATATTTTCATGCTTCTTTCAATTTCCTTCCATTAAAAACTCAAGATTACAATTATTTTTCAGTTTCTTCCCACTTCCTTTCACTCCTCTCTTTATAAAGAACTCAAGAACACATCGTTAGTTCTTACAATCAATTCAATTGACTAAAGTGGTTGAAACCAGTGTTTTGAAACCCGGACTAGACCGGCTGGTCGGACCGGGAACCGGTGGTCTGACCGGTCCGGTTACGTATGTTGAACCGGTCCTGCAGTGAACCGGTGGTCTGACCAGACGAACCGGCGGTCGGACCGGAAACCGGGTGGTCGGACCGGGCGAACCGCTTGACTATTTTTTTTTTAACCTTTTTTAGGTCTCTTGGCTTCGTATTTCATAGGTAATTGTTAGTTTAAAATTATTGGAATTGACTTGTTGGTGGTTTTTGAAAGGATTAATAGTTGTTTGGATTGATATATTTTTATAATATTTATGACGTCCGGTTCTTAAATCCGGTCTGAACGGTCCGACCAGTGGACCGGTAAGGAGACCGGTTCGACGTCCGGTCCGGTTCTGAAAACATTGGTTGAAACAATGAACACGGCGACCTGTTTTTAAAAACCATGATTTATGACTTACCTAATTTGTAATAGAATAAAAATAGATAGGTATGTTATTCCATGTCCAACCATCTTGTCGAACGAATTCAATAGTTTCATTTCTAGACTAAAAATATATATCCAAACACAACAAATCATAATCACTTTTATCTAACATTTCAATCCCACAATCACAACTAAAGTGTAGACAATGTTCAAGGAGCATTATGTTTGATTTAAAAAATGAGGATAGGGTACTATTTTATATTTATATATCTTTATCAGAGAGAAAATATATATACCTTTTTCTTATTTTAAAGTTAAATATATATATTTTTCATGCTTGTGGTTTATATAAAATCATAAAACCGGTCCCCACAAATCATCTTTTACAAAAATAATTTAGTGGTATACAAACCTTTTACATATATGGTCCTCCCGTCGTTAATTCTTAAGAAGTAAAAAGGCAATATGCTCCTCACACGAGGATATTTCTGTCTTTTCATATGTTTGAACAAAGATATATAATCATCATGGTAGTTTATATGTTATAAATTAGGAAAAAAACATTTACAACATTTTTACATATGTACTAGTATGTTTTATTTCATATTTTTACAAGATATTTTTCAATTTTTCTTAAAATTGGTTTGACATAAACTCTTATTAGAATGTTGTTGAATATTTGGTGATTGAAATTTCAAAAGTTATTCTTAACCGAACTTTTTTTCATTGAAGACAAGAATGGTGGCAACTTTATTGAGCTTCCCTGTAAGTATAGATCACTAATATCAACAAATACATCTAGGGATGGAAAAAAATACATAGCCCGTCGAGTATACGCAAAATCTAAAACACATGGGACGGGTATACCGAAACCTGACGGGTATAGGATTAGTTTTAAAAATTTCGCGGGTATAGGACAGGTATGAGATTAGGTGATACCTAACCCGATTACTCGAAACCACATACCTGTTTACCCGAATCATATACCTAAAAAATTTTAATTTTTAATTTTATTTTCCCTTAACCCTTGTCTATTATACTTCATTTTTGTAGGTTTGTTATGTGAAAATTTAATTTTTCTTTTTTAATTTGATGGATAATATTTATATTTTGTATGTTGTAAAGCACATAAAAGTTATAATGATATTATTTACTTATGATAACGCTCATGTGTATCTAATGTATCATATTTTAATTTGTAATAGTTATTATATAAATAAAAATTATACAATAGTTATAATGGTAACAAAAAATGTACTAGGAAATCCCAACGAACACTTTTTAACAAACTAACGTGCATACCCGGTACCCACGGTATGCCCGATACGTGACGGGCATGGGAAATGATTTTACAACCGTGTATGGGACTAGGATTGCCAATACCCGGCCTAAACCTGGTCCATTGCCATCCCTAAATACATCTCATGTACGGGTATTGGATGGGGTTGTTTGGTCAAGTGTTCGGACTCTTGGTTTTGGGTTATGGGTGGTGGTGATGTCTTCTCGGTTAATACAGTTCGCAAACATATTGACAGGTTAGTGTTACCGTATGGTAATTGCTCTACAAGATGGAATAGATCTGTCCCAAGAAAAGTGAACAATTTACTCGGAGAATTCGTCTTGACCGACTTCCTACAAGGTTTAAGCTCTGTATGGATGTTCTGTATACTCTATGTTCTTCTTGCGGGAATCATCTTGAAATGGTAGATCATGTGTTTTCTCTATGTGATATCGCGTTGAAAGTGTGGAAAGCTATTGAAAAATGGCTTGATGTGGAGATTTCGGTTTCTACGTGTTTGTCCAATTTGTTGATATGGATTTACTAGGTTTCAATTTCTAAGGCAAAGAAAGACATGTTAGAGGCTATTGTTATGTCGTCGTGGTGTGTGATTTGGTGCTTGAGGAATGATTGTGTGTTTCAGAAGAAGAAAACTCACTGGGAAACTATTGTTAATTTTATTCTTAATTATTATTCTTATTTATGGTTTGTAAAAAAGAATAGGAAATCAAACACTAGATGTGAGAATTGGTTGAAAAACTCATTCTTACTTTTGTAATTGGTTTTTGTTTTCCTTCCTAGCTTCTTTCTAGTATGTGAGTTATAAAATTTTGGATGTAAAAAGAAAAACAAAGACACATCATATTATAGTTTAGTGATATTAGATAGGTAACGTAATGCATTTGGATGAGACAAACGAAGTGTAGTGAGTAGACATTGATGGTGACTTTATGTATGTATGGTTATTCTTTTGGGCAGTTGTTCACCATTGGATCTTGCCAATACAAACTTCTATAGTTTTCGTTAATGATGGATCCTTTTTTTCATTGTTCCCAAGTATTTATATTGGCTAATATGCTCCAAAGTAGTTAGTAGTCATTGTTCCTTGGTGCGACCAGTTGCGAGTATTGACTTCTCCCGATAGTACATTTATGCTCCTAAATCACTTGATTCAAACTCTATATCGGATGAAAGCAGGGAGCGAGCGTGTGTAAGTTACTACTAAAACGTTGGGTGTTTCTAATTGTTCTTGGTTGAGTCTACATATTCAACGAGTTGAAACTTTGTGAAAATATTCCAACAAGATTTCTTAAAAAGTACATTGACAATATTTAGAATAACTTCTCTAATATCAAATATTAAATCTAAAAAAAGAAGGTAAATATGATTTTCTTGTTATATTTCAATTTACCACGTCCCTTGTATTCCAATTTACCACGCCTCTTATTTACTCTTAATGTTTTTAGTTAGACAACATAAAAAATTCTGAAGCATAAGTTGATAAAAAAAAAGTAGTTATAAAGTACCAAAGTAATATTTTTCATGTAGTGCAATATTAACAGCTATTATTTTAAGTATTGTGTAAGCAAAGGGAATTATTATAAGTAGATTTTATTGTATCTATCCAAAATTTATAACCTTTAACCTTTCAATTTCCTTCCTAATGTTTGTACTAATATTAAAAAAAATCTTAAAATAGTGATTTATATATACCATTCAGGTTGGTGGCCCAATGATAGAGACAAATCCTCTAGAAGCACCTAAGGTTTGAAGATTACGTGTTCAAGTCCTACTATTGACAAGGTTAAAATAAAATTGTCATTCTAAAAAAGTGAATTATACAGTGGCAGGGGTATGCTTAGCCCGGTGGGGTCAACCGACCCCACCCAATTTCAAATCTTGAGTAGTATTATATTACCCGAATGTCGAGCGACCATAGTATTTTTTCGACGTCGACCCCATTGTCTTTTGAAGGAAAAAAATATTTGACCCTGAAGTTTAAAAAATATGAATTCCATAAGTTAATTAACTCTAAAAAAATATGAATTCCATAAGTTAATTAACTCTAAAAAATATGAATTCCAAGCCCATAAGTAAATTAACTCTAAGCCCATAAGTTAATTAACTCTAAACCTATAACTCCATAATATTAATTAACTTTAAGCCCATAAGTTAATTAACTCTAAATCCAACTAACCTATTAATAATTTATTTAGTATTAATTACTAAAACTTAATTAAAAAAATAAATATCACGCAAAGCATGGACGATGAGAATTCCGCATGGTGCTTCCTTTTCAATTTCGGAGTTCCATGCCTAATCATGCCAGTCAATGTCACCTCCTGCTTCTTGAGTTCCTTCAAGATTCATAGTTGATAGTTCATAGTTCGAACAACCAATCAACAGTATCAAGTCTCTAACAACAATTATGAAGCAAAAACAAGATTAGTATCTAATGTTTTTATTCCAAACTTGAAATTTTAGACATTACTTATTATTAATTCTTGATTATTAGTTTTAATTATTGAATGTTTAATCTTCATTATTGAATATTTAGTTTTGATGCTTGAAACTTGAATAATTTAAGTTTTACTTGGGTTTTAGGTGTTAACCCTCTTATGAAACTATTCTATAAAAGAAAGTCATCAAATCCCCTATTATTAATTGGATTTTAGGTGTTAACATGCTATGGAACTATTTCATAAAAGAAATTTACTTGGATTTTAGGTGTTAACCCTATTATTAATTCTTTAAGAACATTTCAGTCGAAGATGTAATGGATCTATTTCAAAAGATGAAAACCTACATGGAACAACTATAGGATCTAATGTTTTTTATTTATTTTAATGACATTGTATTTTTATCGTATGGTTTCTAATGACGATGCATTTTCATTATCGTATTGTATATTATTATGTGACTAACCCGGCAACACGACCCGACCAAAAAAAATTATAGTCGGTAACTTACAAATTTGAACATAAAAAAAAGCGACCCCGCTGGAAATAATTTATGGCTCCATCACTAGATTTATATATAGTAGAAAATTGGTCTCAAACAAAATGAACTCTCAATTTCTCTCTTTTCTCTCTATGACATATGTTTTACACACAAAAGACGTAAGAAGTCGTATATTAAAAAAGGGATTCGTGAGTTATGAGTAGTTTATCAAACTCAAGCTCTATGGCTCGATATTTATTATTTTGAAATTATTTTATTAATGTATACATTTATATATGTATATTTTTGTAATTATTATTTTCACATCTAACATAATATATTATTTATTTATTTTTATCATAAATATATATATTATAAATTATATGTAACTATATACTAAATAATAAAATACATAATTCGCTGGTTTAAACTCAAAAATTTTGTAAAATTCGACATAGTAACGCCAAACTTGATCTTGTTTATTAAATGAGTTATAGCGAGATGTTTTAATGATTAAAAAAATTAATTAACTTTTAATAAAGATATTGGTCTAAAATAATCATTATTAAAAAGAGAAAACTACAACGCACAATCGTACCTGATATTATACTTATTACCATGTTGAGGGTTAACAAATAATCAATGATCAATACGTAATACATTATTATAAAAGGATTTCCAAGTGTACAACTATTCATGCATGCTGCACATGTAATAAATCGATGATGTACAAGTGATATACAAACACTAGCTCAAGGTCTATAGGTATCAAGTTCATCGGGTACTTACAGGTATTAAATGCCAGATGTACAAGTAGTAATGCATGATGCACACATATTAAGGCATGGTGTACAAGTATTAAATGCATGAAGTACAAGTAGTAGGTGCATGATGTACATGTACTAAATGCATGATGTACAAGTAATAATGCATGATGTACATTTACTGAAGCAAGAAAAACAGTTTGCGGTAATTTGATAAAGCAGAAGGGTCATGTAACTACAAACAGAAAGTGTACTAAAAGTACAAATGTACGATAGGGTTGGTTGGTTTGGTTTTCATGTAGACTGTTAAGCTTGTGACCCCTAATTTATCTTTTTCTTAAATAAATTAATCAATTTCAAAAAATAATAAAAAAATCTTCAAAATATATCCAACACAAGATCACTGTTTTAATAATATATTTTTATGATAAATTTGATTTTCTTTTAAATCTTTGAAAGAGGATCACACATGTTGGTATTTTTTTTTCTTTTTTATCACCTCAATTTATTTATAAAATATATACTAATAAATAAAGGTTTAACTTGGACACTTGTCACTTCCTTGTGCCTCTTCATATTGGTTTTTCCGCCTCTCTCCTAATAAATACGCTTGTATCTTATTAAATAATAATAATATTATTAATATATTGTTAAAAAAATACTAATTATATTAAATAAGAATATATAATAGGAAATCAAAATATAAGTAATTAAAGAAAAATACTAATTTGTTATATACACACATTTCCATTTGATATATCTTGAGACGATCATAATAGTCTAACAAGTTCGAACATATTTAAAAATTTAAATTTATAAGTTATATCGTTTTCAATATACAACCCGTGTAATACACGAGATTCTAACCTAGTATATTTAATATTTGATGCTTCAGAAAACCATGTGCATGATCTACTCATATAATATGTGTTGATGACAGTTGCTTTATCAGTTTTTTGTCAATTTGTCAGTTTGACCCTTTTTCTTCGTAGCTATCATAATAAAATTCTATTTTCTCAATTTACTAGATTAAATACCTTTTTCCAATACAAGAAATTAATCATGACTAATTTCTTGGTGTGGTATGGACAAACTTAATTACTATGTTTATAGCTTAAATGTCCCTTTTTACATGAAAATATGATAATAACGAAAACAGAACATATTTGTGATAGTGGATCTAATGGAGAACAATATATTTATTTTATTATATCTCTCATTCCAAATTAATTATTCTTAATTTGACAAGATATAATGTTATACATGTATGATTTCGTGAGGAGTAGTAGTTGTATCAATTAAGTAAACATGATTTATTGGGTTTTAGTTAGAAAAGATTATATAAACTGTCGTCTCCCACTGATGCTGGTGAAGATAATAGAGCTAAAGAACACTTGTTGCAGTTGAAGCATATTATAGAAGAACCAAAGGAACAAGAGTATAACTGATTAGTTGCAGATGAAGAATAAAGGAGAGCGGCCGATCAATCACTTGATCAATGGCAGTTGATGAATAAATATATAAAAGTATACAACCGATCATACAAAAATGATTACTTGTGTCTAGTACTGTTGATGACCAGATGTTCAGTAGTACACGAAGATATGCTCTCACAAGAGAAGCACCTGATCAGCTACTGCTGATGATATCTTGTTGTTGCCCCTCAATGCAACTGACGTTGTTGTCAAGACGCTTATCAAAATGTTATTTGATACCATGTAGGCAAGACAAATGTAACAATAGATGCCCTAACAAGAAAGGAAATGAAAAAAAACCATTAAGGATTTGTGCATTACACCAAGAAGCAATGGAATCTTAAGATTCAACAATGGAATGTGGATTCCATTTTGAATCTTAAGATTCCATTTCTTTTGGAGGATTAAAAGTCATGGTGATAGAAGAAGCATATAAGTCTAAATATATGATGCATCCTAATAGCAATAAGATGTATAAAAATATAAGAATAATTACTGGTGACCAGGAATGAAAAAGTCAATTGCTAGATATGTAGAGAAATGTTTAACTTGTTTACAAGTTAAATTGGAACATCAAAAGCTATATGGATATCTTCGATAACTAGAAATCCTGGTATCAAAATAGGAAATGATAACCATGAATTTTATTATGAAACTCTAAAAAACGAGCCATGGCCATGATACTATTTGGGTAATAGTTGATAAATTCACCAAAGCAGTTCATTTTATGCTATTTTAAGAAGACTACAAATTGGAGAAAATAGCAAAATTTTATGTAGATAAAATCAGCTCAAGACACGATGTGCCCTTATCAGGCGTATCCAATAGAGATGGTAGTTTCGTTTCATGATTCTTGCAAAGTCTCCAAAAGAAAATAGGAAGTCGTCTGAGCCTAAGTACGACTTATCATCCGCAAACATATGAACAAAGTGAATGAACTATTCAAACTCTTGAAGACATGCTAACATCTCGTGTGATGGACTTTGGTGAAAGTTGGGATAACCACCTAGCGTTGATTGAGTTCTCGAATAATAACAACTATCACACGAGAATTAAAGGAACACCATTTGAGGTGTTATATGGGAGGAAGTGTAGACCTCCATATGTTGGTCCAAAGTTAGAGAAAGTTAGTTATTTAGTCCTTAGATTATCTAGGAAAAAAATTGATAAGGTAATGCAAATTAAATAAAGATTAAATGTTGCAACGACCGACGACACACATCACTATGGAAGAAAGAAAAGTTAAGTCCTCGATACGTTCGACCTTTGATATTATTTCTAGGATCAGGTCGAAAGCTTATCCCTTATTTTCATCTGAAGAATTGAGTGAAATTCACGATACATTCAAGTGTCGAATATGAGAAATTGTTTTTCGAATTAATCCTTAAAAAATCACTCGAGGGCGTTCATATAAATGAAAAGCTGAATTTCATTAAGGAACCAATAAAAATCATCGATAGACAAATCAAGGAATTGAGAAAAAATAATCCAAATACATTTGGTAAGGTAAAATGGAATTCCCGGCAAGGTAATGAAACCTTAAAGGAACAAGAAAGATTAGATAATAAAGAAATATCCTCACCTATATGGCTAATAGTAAATTTCAAGGACAAAGTTTTTATAAGAGGGAGAGAATTGTATTACCCCAACATTTAAGATGCAAAGAATGTTAAAATTAAGAGACTAAAATCGTCAAATTGTCAAACTAGAAATTAGGGGGGACTAAAACTGCCCACCTAGCAAACTTGAAAAATACGGACAGTATGACAACAATACATGTTGTAAGGAACATGCCAGCAAGAGGGGTCATATGACACCAATATGGGTCGTATTGAACCTGTCAACACACTAGAATTGAGTTGTACATGGCATGTTGACAACTCTGATTTTGCTTAAAAATAGCAACAAATTTTCTTTGCTCAAAAGTTTAATTTATACACCAATACGTGTCTGAACATTTAAACCTGCTTTATAACTTATTTTTGGTATACCACAACTATAGTGAGTGTACCGGATAAACAAGGTGTACCACAATAAGTATTTCCTATAGTAGTAGTTAGTGGCGGAGGTTGAAAATTTTCGCTGGGGGGCCGGGAATTTTTTTTTCATATAGGGGGGCTGGAACTATAAAATTTTCGGCCGAATACATATAAATTAACACTACTTAGCGAAAAATCGACCGAATACGTATATATTAACACTTCTAAGCGAAAAATCGGGGGGGGGGGGGGGGGGGAGGGGCGGGGCCCCCTCGGGCCCCTTATATCCTCCGCCCTTGGTAGTAGTATTTTTGGTTGATTGAGGATGATAATAGGTTGGCAAACGATAGGGACTGTCGAGTAGAACCTGAGAGACCGGTGTTAAAGGCAAAGCTCTATAAAAAAATAATTTTGTAAATTTCTAGTGGGCAAAGCAGACAATATTGGTTCCATGAGATGATCAAATGTAACAAAGAATAAAATCTATCAAGTTCTCATTAACAACCTTTTTGAAGCCCTCCATTAGATTTCAACTAAATTAGTCATTAATATGACTAGTCATTTAAGAAATTTATAGTAATATTTAGTTTGGCTATCATGGTATCGATATTTTTATGGTTCTCATTTTAGTCTTTCTTACGTATACGAACATATCCACAGTTGTACATGTAAATGAAAATCGCTAAAAAATGAGAATCACCTTAACAATAAGAATTATCATATCGTTGATGGATCTATCTAAAATAACTTTTTTTAATTTAAGGTAAAACAATTATAGTGTATTCGTCGATTGACACATTATGTGTGTATAGTATATACTAGGTTAAAATCCTGTGTATTACACGGGTTAAATAAATAAAATGTTATATATTTAGTAATAAAAATTTTATATTTTTAAAAACCCGTGTAATTCACAGGTTGAATAAACCAGTATATTACATCAGTTGAATAAAATATAATGTAATTTGTTAACAAACACATTTGTCAAAATATGTTTTTAAAAAATGTAATTTGTCGTGACAGTTATAAGGTCTGTTAAGTTAGTTTAAAAAAAAAAAATTCAACTGAGTATTAATTTTTTAATTTAATTGATAAATGTTAGTTTATATTAAGTTCATTTGATTGATGATATAATAACTATTTATAATTAAATAATAAGTATTCGTAATTAGATTTATTAATATAAAGATTATTATTTAATATGAGAGAGAAATAGAAAATCTAATATTTAATATGAGAGAGAGGCGGAAATCAAAGATGAGAAGTAACCAGAAAGTAACACGTGTTCTGAAGAGATTTTCATCTATTAGAGTAGTAAGATTCATGTATTCATAAATGAATACACTGTAGTTTCTAATATTATATTCACTATATACTTGCATTCACAAGAATACAATTTATATTTACATGCGGTTTTTATGGTTTTAGTCCTCATTTAAAAAAGCCTATATATAAATAGGGAAGTGTTTAAATACTAACCAACTTTTTATGTGATAACCGTGCTAACCATTATCAAACATTCACATAATTTATAAATTATTTTTTCTTTTAATTCTTAAAAGAGTATTTAAGTATCGTGAACATATATCTTGAACATAAATACGTAAATGATGAGTCTTACATATACGTATGTGTAACATTATTTTGTACGTATACGTAACATTATGTTTGAGAGTGTTTATCATAGTTATCATATAAATATTGGTTAGTATTTGAACCTCACCCTATATAAATATTAGTCCTTATATATATCAAAAGTAAAGCTACTTAATTAACCCGTATCACTATTACAAGATCTCTTCGCTTCGGTATAAATTACAACCGGTAAAATAAACAAAGATAAGAGGTTATGTATGTTAAAGGATTTAACACTAAAAACTATCTATCTCAAGTTCTTAAAATGAAAAATATAGCATATAAAGTTCTTGCAAGTACAAAAAAGCCTCATATCATGTAATTTGAATTGATGATCTCTAGCTTGATTATCATGGTATTGATATTTTGTCACATTTATAATTTTATATCCCTTTTGTCATTGATAATGCACAAATAATATGAAATGATGGATGGGAGGCTTCGAAATCTAAGGTGGTCCTCTCTTCAATTGATTAAAGGTCCACAAATCCAAACTTAAAAGGATCACCACTTAATTGGTTTAAATTTTGGCTCAACAGGACCAAAAACTATTTAAAACAAGGGGTTCTCTCTTTGCATGTTCAAAGGCTGATATGAATCCCAATTTACGAGATATATTACAGGGGATGGATAATATAGAAACTTATATGAGTTAAGAAAATTAAAAGAAAACCTTATGTAACACCAACTGTTCCATAAAAAAAATCTGGTTGACGCTTTTTATTTTTTTTTTATTTTATAAAAAGTGTTGAAATTATGTAAACAAACTACCAAAAAAAAAGAAAAAAAAATTGTTACATAGAATTTTCACGCGTTTTCTCATCTCAAGTTGGTTTTCATGTTATACATATATATATATATATATATATATGCATATAGAATGTATAGAATGAAAATCTCTCCTAGTTGTTGTAAACATTTGAAAACTGTCCAAAAATCGGATTTTTACAAGTTTTTTTTTGGAAAACCTTTTATATGTGATTTCAAACTTTTTATAAAAAAAATAATAAAAAAAGCGCCGACCAGGTATTTTTATAATTTTTTTTTAAATTCTGCCAAGTTGTTTTACATATGTAACATGTTGTGTTACTTAAGTAACACGATTTTTTGACATAAAAATCGGGGATTTTTGTCCATTTAAAAAAATAACCGCTCGACGTTTTTTATATTTTTTTGACGAAAATGTTATAAAAGTTGCTTAGAATGATTTCAAATTTTTTTTAAAACACGTTTTTTGAGAAGTTTTCAAGGTTTTCATAACTCAAGTAGGTTTTCAAAATATTACTTCCCTATATAAATACATATATATAGACACACACACATATGAGAGAGTTAGGCTAGATATGAAGAAAAGCCTAGAAAGCGTGTCCAAGAAGTGAAAAAGAGGGAAACGACAACTGCGTCAAAACAAAAGATCTATGAATCAACAAATGCACATATTAGTCACATGTCATTCCCTCAATTTTTTAAACGTCTATAACTTTTTTATATGTCATTATTTAAAAAAAATTATACCATAAAATCGAGCACTTTTTTATTTTTTCAACAAGTATGGTATTGCTATATTAAAAAAAATGACCAACTGAGTGTTGTTTAAAATTAGGCATTTTTATGGTGTTTTACGCATGTTTGAAATTGTGCATTTTACACGTGTTGTTTTATACTTTAAAATCCATATACATAGTATTTTATGGTTTGTATATATTTATCGTGTTTTTCTTTTGTTATGGTGTTTTATGTCAATTTTATCATGCTGTTAAAACGTCATGTTGAAATTGACATTTTAATTTGTCATTGTGTTTTTATATTTAAAAAACGTCAAATTCAACATAAACCAAACACCACCGCTGTAAAACACAATGACAAACTAAAACGGCATGTGAAAACACCATGACCAAAAAACACCATATTGAAATTTGGTGTTTTAAGTTGTAACTGTGTTTTTACCTCTTTTTTTAAAAGATCAGTTCAACATAAATTAAACACCACAATTGCGAAACACAATGACAAACTAAAACGTCATGTTGTCATTGTGAAAACACCATGACGAAAAAAACTTAAACGCCATGTTGAAATTGGCCACTAGGTGTAAAACACCATGACCAGAAAAACAGCATGACTAGAAAAACTTCATGTTAAAAAACACAATAGATCTAAAACAACATTTTGAAAAAAATCTACTTTAATGTTATTTAAATAAAAACAATTTAAAAGAATATATATATATATAATAAAATAAAACTAATCGTAATGTTGAAAACACCATGACCAAAAAAGCTAAAACGACATGTTGAAATTGACCCACATGTGTAAAACACCATAACCAGAAAAACTATATGTTGAAAAACACCATGACCAGAAAACACTCCATGTTGAAAAACATTATAGATCTAAAACACAATGTTAAAAAAACTCACTTTAATGTTATTTAAATAAAAACGATTTAAAAGAATATATATATATATATATATATATATATATACGGTGTAGTTCAAATGATATTCTATTTAGAGCTACACAAAAAATCAGGTTTTAAATTTATAAATTAAAATGATAATTACTTTAACTAAATACACACACAATATGCAAGTGTACCTATCGCAGTGTAGTATAGTATGGGTAAGAACCAAGTATCGAACCATGGACACGGATCCCGTACTCAACCTTTGTTGTTGTTTGACTAAGATAATAAGTTGGAAAATGAGTTTTGTTTAAAAGAAAAATAAAAAGATAAGAAATGTAATCATAAATATTATTCCGTTTAAGGTGTTACTCTATTTGTTATTCCTTATTAATTAATGTTATATTTAAAGTAAGGTTGGTCATAGTTACTAGTACTAACCCTTTCGATAGGGGAGTTAGTATTTCGTAACGGAACAGTTGATACGGTCGGCCAACTGTTCCTTAATGAATATAATGGACCCTAAACGGGGTCTCAAGTCCCTCAATATCTCACAATTCTTTATTCGGACTAAAATTATCCCTGTGACTGATGTATGTCTGGTGTTGTAACTTCTTCCGGTAAGTCGGAATGCACGACTTCCTCCAAAGGTACTTTATGAACGCTCGGACCTAACAAATTATGTTCTTAAATAGTTGTATTTACTTATAATATTATTTCAAATAAATAAGACTTTCCTTCTCAAGATCAAACCCCATGGCTCCCGCTAGAAGTCCTCTACAAGCCGACGCGAGAGAAGTAGAGAAATACCAACACAAGCCGCCCGATCTGTTACGACTCAAATGACCCACTGAATACCCAAACATCCAATCAACCCATAATATTAAATCTATACTAACTGGCCATGCTAGCACCAAGATTTGTATATAGACCATACAAACATTGAATAAGCTTCCCAAGCAAGAAATCTTGCTTAAATAACTCACAAGATTTAAGATTATTATATTGGTTTAAAGATCACTTATTCTTGTCTTTTTAAAATAACTTATAGTAAAGACTTTAAAAACATAACATACTAAAAATACTTCATTAATTAATTAAAGTTTAACCAACTCGAGCAATATGAGAGGACTAGGCATGAATGACCATACAAGTGACTCCACTAACCCTTAGATAATGTGTGGAAGTGTTCCAACACCAAGGGAGAGTGGGTATAGGTTGCCTCTTGTTTCAATCGAACGAGAAGAATAAGTTTATATTACAAAAAAATAGAAAAGAAAATAAACAAGAAAAAGCTAAATGGACCAAAACTGAGAGAGTTCCGGCTCTTAGCAGAGCACTAAGGCCTTTACACCTCTTGATCTTGGACACCTAAAACACTAGAATGAGCTTGCTATTTATAGATTGAGATTTTGGTAATGCACGACCTTGCAATGGGATGCACGGTCGTGCAAAGCACTCATTTCTTGCACGTGAGGGAATCTGGCAGAGCAGGAGAGGACAGGGGAAAATTAGGGTTTGCACGACCGTGCATTGCCCTATTTTCCTTCCTGTTGACTTTTTGTCCTTTAGCATTGACTTCCTTGGTCCGGTTTCGTTAAATTGGCTTCCGAATGCTGATTTCTCTTTGTTTTTGGGTGTTTTCTTCATGTTTTTGTATGCAAGTGTTTAATTATCCTATTGTAACACAAATAAGTGGATTAAGTATCATATCTTATCATTTTCTCTGTAATTTGTGATAGATACGGGGATAATTGTGCATGTAAAACATGTATAAATGATAGCATATCAATGTTCAAGGAGTATTTAACAACTAAAATAAAAAATAATTTATAAATTATGTGATTGTTTGAGAGTGATTATCACGGTTATTACATAAAAAATTGGTTATCATTTGAATCCTTCCCTATATATATATGTTTACATTTGATCCTTACTCTCTCTATGTATATATAATAAAAAAAAGTTAATCATAATGTTGAGAATACCATGACCAAAAAATCTAAAAAACCATGTTAAATTGGCCCCAATGTGTAAAACACCATGACCAGAAAAACTCCATGTTAAAAAACATCATGACTAGAAACACTCAATGTTGAAAAACACCATAGATTTAAAACACAATGTTGAAAAAAACCCAATTTATTGTTATAAATAATTACGCACGTTTTATTATAACGCATGTTTAACATGATAATTACACATGTTTTATAATAAATGATGATGTTAATCACGTATGTTTTATAATAACGATAGCCATAATCACGCATGTTTTATAATAACACATGAGCAGAATCACGCATGTTATACGTACATCGCGTCGACATTTAAAAAAAGGTCGCATTTTTTTTAAATAAAAGTATAACAAGATTATTCCAATTAAAAAATATCAATAAAAGAATGCTTTTTCAATTTTACCTTTACATACTATTTTTACGTTTAAAAACAAGCTGATTAGCCACACCTTTATCTTAACCCTTAATTTCTTAAATCAATGGTTAAGAATCCTTAATAAAAATGTCTATTTTAAAATAGTGACTAGGAATTTTGCCCGCCTCGCGTTGCGGCGGCGTTGAATTTATACGGCAGGAAGCTGAACCTAAGTGCTATGCGACGGTAGTTTCAAAGTTATCGATTCGGCTCGTCCACGGGTATAAAACTTACATTTTAACACATACTCGCTATAACGTAAGATACAAAAAAAACACTCGAAACGATGAAAAAAAATAAACAAACTCGTGTATCCTGTTTAAAAAAAATGTTAACGAAAACTATTACTAATACCCAGGAAACTTTTGTTGCAGTTTTATAAAAAAATTAAAGCTTTGTGGCAAATCTGTAAAAAGAAAAAACTTTGAGTAAAAAGGAATTTGTGTCAAATGTGTAAATACACAAACTTTTGTACCAAAATAAAACCAATGAAAATGTTACTATTGAATTCTTGAGGTTTTGTGTCAAATGTGTACATACACAAACTTTTGTGCCAAAATAAAACCCATTTGAATGCTAAGGTTTTTGTTAAATGTGTAAATACACAAACTTTTGTGCTAAAACATAAACCACCAAAATGTGTTTGTGTCAATTTGAAAACCATAAACTTGTGTGGTCAAAACATAAAACACTAAAAGTTTACTATAGAATACCTAAGATTTTTAATATAAGAATAATAATAAAGAAAATTAAATCAATCAAACAAGATAAAAGTTGTTGGTGAAGAGTTTATTATCTTCTAAATAGGCATTTGGTCTCTTTCTTGGTTTTGTTTTTACTTGAAACCAAAATCTAGTAGAATATTGTCCTTTCAAGTACCATATACATATCTCCATCACTCCCATATGGAGCATCTACTCACTCCATGCTCACATTGAAGTAAGATAAAACCGTAATGTACAACTTATAATGCACAAAATACACACCAACAAATTTAACTTGTTTGATTTTTTTTAAATTTACTTTTAACTACTTTATCAATGATTATTTAGGTGATAAATTTGCAATATGAATACTAAAAGTTACTCATATTAATAAAAAAAGAATTAAAAGACCTGGTGTTATCATCTTTATTATCACATAAAATTTTTATTACTTTATTTAAACATACATTATTTTAACAGTTTAATTTTATTATATATCTCAAGTTATTATAAAATTAATTTCATCTAGAAAAAATTTATAACTCACTAAATACTTTTAAATTTAATCTGTTACGTTAAGATTAAAACTTTTATCCAACATTAGATAGCAAAATGACATAAACAAAAATCATACTTAAAAAACCACAATACTTAAAATAATATATAACCCCTACCTACACCCCTAGTTTTGTCCCATGTTGAATTGGCAAACCAATGAAAACAAGGTACAACTCTAGCCGCACAATATATAATATTTTTTAAACCAAATACTCGCATATATTTTAAGTGTACTCTTAATCTTTTTTTTTCTTGAACGGCGTGGCCTCAACTACCACGTCTTATCAGGGGAGTCTCGTACATCAGTCTATCCGAACAACCTTCAAGGAATTCAAAATCTGCAGGTGTTCCTAATTTTTATGAATTACACCTTATAAGATTCGAACAATGACCTTCACATAAGGGAAACACTTTAGAAAAACCCCCTGACCACCAAGGCAGAACCTTGATGACAAGTGTACTCTTAATCTACCCTAACAAAACTAGATAACACACATAGATACCATTAAACCAAATACCATTTCTTATTAATCATTTTCATGAAAAATGATCGTGTGCGTACTTTGTACTCTGATAAGATATAATAAGAAAAAGAAATTGAGTAGATTATACGGTTATATAATCGAGTGGTATATCACAAATACAATAATACATAGAAATATTTATTCTATTGTTATAATTTATTTAAAATTGATTTTAAGTTAGTTTGTACACTCTCTAAAACAAGATGATTATTCTATTATTATAATTCTTTACTTCAAATTTAAGTTAGTTTATAAAACAAGATACCCATCTCACTAAATCATATACATTGAACTAAATGTATGGGATACAAATTAGAAAAGGTCCCCTAATTAAATATCTGTGTTACACATGAAAGTGAAGTCTATTAGAATAATGTTGTTTTGAATGAATTCATCTTCACTCATCTTCAAGGTTCTATCATATAGAATCCATTTAGTTACTCCTCAAAAGGAATAAGATGCAACTTTTAATGCATAATATACAAGTCAGTATAGCGACACATAGCTACGATCATTTGCAATCAGTGGTTTTTGGAGCCCTGGTCAGCAGACGTGGAGGAGAGAGGGAAAAAAGGCGTAACGAGGAGAGAGAGAGGGTCTGGTCCTTGGCCACAGACCTTATCTAAAGAAGATAAGCCCTTTCTATGAAAGGCGACGAAAGAGAAAGAGGTCACATCCGTGAAGAAGACAAATCGTCCGTGAGTCACAAGTTGCACAGGTATGACATGACCTCATTCATTCATGATAAAGAACGTTGTTAATGCTCTAAGAGCAACACCCTATAATGCGTATTATACCCGGTCTTTTCAAAGGCAAGATTAGTATCAAGATGGCACATGGTGGGTGGAATCAACTCATGTAACAAAGTACAACTTCTAATGCATGATGTACAAGTCAAGGAAGCTTCAATATTTTTTGTGCTCGCTAGTTATTTCCATGGAAGTTAGTTTAACACATTATAAAGGCAATATCAAGATCTTACAAATTGCTAATGCAAAGCAAGGTACAAGTTTTACTACAAGATGTACAAGTCACTAACTCAACCTCATATCTCATAGATCAAGATCCAGACAAATGAATCAAAAACACTGTACCAAGACATGATGTACAAGTCACTACAGCTTCATTGCAAGATAAATCCTGGTAGAGGAGTCCAAAGCAACGTACAAGTAACTGAAACTACATTTCCTAGTGCATAACAATTGCCAATGGTGAAAGAAATGATTCTATAGCTCAAATCTATTACATAGGGCAAGACCAAGTCCAGAAAAGGTTAAATCTATTATCGAATGTACCACTTTTTATGCACATTATACAACTCACATCAACATTCCTTCCTCTTAATACCGTTGCATCAATAGGGATAAAATCAAGCCCCAATAATCTAATCTCAGCTGCTTCAATTTATTTAAACTCAAACATGTCTAAAGCTTGAGCTTATCTTGTTTTTTTTTTCTAATTTGTTTTTATTTATATATGGGAGGGTTCTATTCAAAACACTAAATAGTAAATACTACAAGAACATGTAGAACAAAACAAATCTTTCATTTTTTTTAATCTTAAATTTTTTTTAAAATACAAGAAAATGATAGTAATGCAATGTTTATTATAAAACAAATAAATAAATAAATTTCATTTATATATATATAACCTACACATGTGTAATTCATGGGTTGACGCACGTTTAGGTAAGCTTTCAAATATATAAAAACATATGAAAAAAATTAGTTTAATTGTTTTATATGCAAATAAACATATATATTTGTATGTAACAAGTACAAAATTCTAAAAATATAAACCATGGATTAAAAAATCATATGATTCATGCTTGTTCTCACATTTATTTAGTGCTCTTTAATGAACATTTCCCCATATATGTAATTATAATATATAATTACAACTATATATAACAAAGCATATACTATTTAGTCTTTTTTATAATCATATTAATATATATATTATGTAACTATATATTGTATTACATTATATCAGTAATAGGCTCCTTTAAACTTGCGGACATAATCAATCTAGGTTTATAAAGCTTGGCCTCGAGTTTGTTTTTTAAATAAATTTCAACTTGAGTTTCAGATTGGCTCGGGCTTGTTTAAGCTGGATTTGGTTTCAGCTTTTAACAAGTCAATCTAAAACAACTCGCGTAAAATTCTACACATTTACACCCATGTGAAAAAAGTTTGTGTGAAAGAAACAGAGAAGGTGAAAACAAAGTGGTCCCTTTGTTCTCAGCAAGATGCGGTAACCCACATAGCTTAGCCTAGTCATGGGCCGCGGTAGGACACCCATCTTCCCTTCGATGGTGACACCGTCTTGTAAATGCACATGAACCCATGTTACTCTTGTCCCTCATAATCTATATGTACATTCATACACACACATATATTGATAGGACATGATCAAACTCAACTACCCAAAAAGAAAACTAACCAAGTGTTTGAATGTTTGTGACCCCAGTAGCTCCATTTGTACCTTCCTTGGCATAACCCTTTGTCCTTGCGTTGTACGAATCATTATCTGCATCAATAGTTGTACATTTGATTTGAACTAAATTTGGAATGGGTACACATTCTAATGCACGTAAATGTACAGATGTAAAGCGCGCGTAAATGTACAAATGCAGCAAGGAAGACGGTCATGATTTGTGGAACATATAAAATATGGCATGCGTATTTTCATACCCGAAAAACAAATTCTGAAACAATAATTGAAACCAAAATGATAAATGAAAAATTATAAAGAACTAAATTCAGTCAAAAGTAGCACTTTCATGAGGGAAATGCAAGTGGGAAAGTCTTGTATTTATGTATGATGATATCATGCTAGCAACTAGTATACGAATATCGGAGTATGAGGTGCAAACGAGGAGAGCCGATTTATTATTTAAAATATATATTTAAAATTATAATTTAATATATAACAATACTATTTAGTTATTTTTTAATTAAATAAGAACTAATACAGTTATATAAATAATAGGGTTGTTTAGGCTCGGGCTAGAGTTCGCTTATTAAACAAGCATCGTTTAAGCTCAGCTTGACTTGAGTATATAATGAGTCGATCTCGAGTAGCTAATAAACGGCTCAGCTCATTTACACTCCTATACAAGATACTAAGATACCTTAGTTTTCCATTGGGTATTACATTTAAAAAAACGTACTTTCAGTAAATTTCTGTTTTAGGGATCTTCTCAAATCAACAGTCGGACAGACAAGAATATCCAAAGAAAAAATCAAATGGGTTGGAAGTCATCCTAAATCAATTTTTTTAAAACTTTATATTATTATTGATTTGATATATTTTTCTAATCATATATGATGCAACAACTAATTATTTTAAAAATATGTAAAAGTTTTGGAAAGATCGTTTAACACAACCAGGTCCATTTTGACTTACCTCCTTCAACCTAAGCCTAAGTGGTACTCTACTTGTGAAAAATATAGTAAGCATGGTTTGTACAAGTCAAAACTCAAAGGGATTGAAAGTGGAAATTTTAATACATAAACATCCTAAATCATTTTTAAAAAAATGTTTTATTATTAAAAGAACATATTTTTTTCTAATCATATGTGATGCAACCCATTAATTATATTAAAAATATGTAAAAGTATTGAACATAACATTTCATGGGCTAACCCAATCACCTCCTTCGACCCGAACCCCATTTTGAGCCCGGTCCGCCCACTCTATCATTGTTAGTTTAAGGACAAGACTACTTATACGAACCTGGTACTTCGAACACAGCAATCAAACTTTCTAAAGGCGGTAACAAACATCATGATCATCTTGATAACGCCTTTTCTTTTAGAGAACATGCCCATCACTACCTGTAAAATCTCAAGAAATTAAAGCATCAAAAGTGATAACACAGAAGTCACATGAGACTGACCTGTCCTTTGGGAAGCATTTAACCGAAAAAGACCGTACCTTTTGGGATAAGTTCAAGCACCATAAATATCGTCTCAAAGAGATAAAGCCGTAAGCTATTTTTTTTTCTTTTTATCTTGACCACTTGAATGTTCAAAAAAGGATCAAAAGTACAAGAGATGATATAACATGAAAGTAAGTCTTTTTATCCACATGCCCTTTTAGGGAAGCAGTAGAGTTCTCAGGTTTGAATCCTGGTTCCCCTCGTTTCCTACCATAACCTTTTAAAAGGTTGGTTAGCAGGTCCCGTGAGTTTCCCGGTAACAGGCTTTCATGGTTACCAAAAAAATATGCCTTTTGGTATCCATTAAAATCTCACAATTGAGTATGGAACTACAGATTAAAGTAGTAACAAACTATTTTCAAACAAGTGTATCTAATGCTCAATAAAATTACAGACAGTAAAACATATAGTTGAAAAAGTACAACAATACAAGATGGGTACAGATATAACATGAAAGTATTGTACAGTTTTATAGCTCAGATGGTGGTTTTAACTGCTGCTGATGTTGGCCATCGATTAAGCTTAACTGCCGCCTCACTCTTGCAATTTGAGCTTGCACCTACAAAGTCAACATAAGCCAATCTTCAACGTTGCATGTCAAAGACAAAAAAAAGAAAAGAAAAGTCGACATAGGACAAACTTATGGACATGCCATTTTTTTACTTGTTAACCTGTATGAATTACATTAAATTAAAGGTTTTGAATTTCAGTGCGAAAAGATGGTTGTCTGAGATAGAAATTTGGCCAAAGTTGATTAACCTTTTTATTCAATTAGCCCATTTATATTTTCACCTACCAAGAGGATTTCTCACATGCTAATTAACCATGTACTTGTTCTCTAGCCTGATAAGCAATAACGTACACGGATCAAATATCACTCGAAGTGGCTTCTTTTCATTTTCAACACGAAGTCAACTTAAACCAGAATTATTGGGGGTGTGCACGGTTCAGTTGGTTTTACCTACAACCGAATGTTTCAGTTACCAGAAATGCCTAACATATGAAATGGTTCGGTACTGATTGACCACTAGGCTTAGTTTTTGGGCTCATCCTAATTAGGCTGCTTTGACAAAACTATAAGATTAATACAGTGCTTGACCCATAGTTCTTAACCGGGCTGGTCTCTCTTCTTTCTTGGGCTGGACTTTCATTCAAACCTTTTGGGCTTTCTTTTTCAGGTTTCTGAACAATGTTGTTGGGACTGACCCAAATTGAATTGGGCTTACATTCGGATCTGGATTTTCTTTCTTTCTCCCCAAAAGCTGTTAAGATTAGAACATACTTGAAGTTTAATTTTGTACATTATGTTCTGGCTTCTTTGAATCTTCATGTGCAACTTCCTGGTTAAAACTCCATTAGTCATCTCAATATTACAACCTTTTTCATCCAAATGACCCAAAATCAGAATATTGTTGCTTAGCTTGGGTATATAGAACACATCACAAAATGTTCTTTTCTCGCCATTCTTACATTGCACGATCATGTTCCCTTTGCCTTCAATTTCTACAATAGAACCATCACCAAAACAAACTTCGCCCGTTACTCTTTCATTCAAATCAGTGAAGAACTCTTTCTTTCCTGTCATGTAGTTACTAGCTCCATTCTCTAAGTACCAGATTCCTCCCTCTTTTCCATCCTTTTCATACTCATAAGGGAAGACACATTCTTCGCTCAACCTTACTTTCTTTATTGAGCAAGTCGCCATGAGCAAAGCTGGTCCATCATCAGCTTCTCTTCTTCAAATTTGCCTCTTCTTTCTTTTTGCTAGGAGCTTTGCATTCACTTGAATAGTGCCCAACTTTATCACAGTTGTAGCATCTTAGATTCTTCCTTCTGTCTTGCCATTTTTCATTCTTCACCTTGTTCATCTTGATTAACATTAGACTCTTGATAATTATTCCATCTTCGATTCCCTCTTCCTCGTCCATTAGATCTTCCTCGTCCTTTACCACATCCTTAGTAGCTTTCAACTTTCTTTTCAGTTTGGGTGAAAAAGAGTATCTTAGGATGAACTTCCAAAAACGGTCTTGAACTTATTTCTCTCCTTTTATGTCTTCAATCGCCCGACCACCTCTTCGAATGTCATCATTTCGATTTCTGAAAATTGTTCAATCGAGGATACTATAGGCAAGTACTTATCAGGCATTGAGATTAAGAATTTTCTTACCACAACCTCGCCCTTAATTATTTCTCCTAAACTCTTGTATTTCGATTGTACTCCACCCAACTTAGCAGATCATCAATTTTTTCTGACTCGTTCATCTTCAATGCTTCCAACTCACTCCTTGATGTTTAAAGGCGAGCCTTCTGGACTTGTTTTGCGCCTATATACTTTACTCTCAGCGCCTCCCATACGTCCTTCAGTTCGGTATACTTTAGACCATCTGAAGCATAACATCTTCAGGTATGGTTTGGAAGATGACTGCCAAGGCTGTGATATTCTTTCTTCCTTCAGTCCCGTCTCCTTTTTCTGGATCGATCGTATCTTGTAAACCATTTGCCCCAATATCAATCTCATCATGACCGACCCGGCTATGTAATTGGTTGAGGTCAGTTTTGGAGCCTGCATAGAAAGGCTACTTGTTGATTCCCTAGCAGCCGGTACCAAAGCTTTCCTTTCTGCCATGATCACTTTTTCTGTTAAACTAACCTTTCACTGATGGCTGAGATCGTTGTTTTACGGATTTCTGAACTTGCAATCGCTGGCTGATAATGGTCGACTTCTTCAGCCTGTTGTACGGCGAGGAACATAAGTAAGACCAAGCTCATGAGCTTATTATGTTAGGTCGGAACAAGTTGATAGGATCCTCCTTTTTCCGGCCCTATGTCACCTATTGGTAGCGGCAAGAAATTCTTTGGCCTTGAATCAGGAGTTATGGGCGCGTAAAACAAAAAATACGCCGACAGGGAACGGGCATACTATCTCTTTCTTTTCTCAGGCGATCAAAAAATAAAGAAATGTTAATCTATTCAAAGTAATTACGTATTTACAAAATACCGTTTCAATTCATCCTATTTCATAGATTCAAGATGTGATATGGTTCCGAAGGTATTACAGGTAATTCCTACAAAGGATTAGATTAATGATGACGTATATAATGCTTGAATTCTCGGTGTAGATCATTTACACAAATAGTTCATGGGAGAAAATTGAGTTATTTGGGCCCGTGGGGATTAACTACACGAACTGATCTTCAATCGGCACCTGGTCCCTTTTGAGCAACAGAGTATTCACATGATCGCAGGCTGGTTTTGATCATTGCACATCTCTGATACCAATTGTTGGTCCATATGGCAAAACAATTGGAATATGGATCAAGAACACAAGGAATTAGGGAACAACCTGACTTTTTTCTTTCTATTAATCAAAAACAAAAACTGGATACTAACTACAATGAAACCCCTAATCATTGTATGATGGTGTCTTGATGGGCCATGAATAATTACGCACAGGTGGCCTTCAATCATAGTTCAAGCCCGAAAAAGGTTAGTAGTTGGAAATGCAAGGTTCTTGATAGGGTTAACGAGAAAGAAATCATGAATGTAAAGAGATTGTAACGTGAGTCTTTAAGTAGACTCTTAGAAGTGTTAATGGCTAGAAAACCAAGACCTAATTAGATTATGTCTAACTAACTAGAACTAAAATAACTATAAAACTTAACAATACTATATAAGCAAGGCCCACCGAGGCGATAGGTTCCCCGAAGCCGAGGCGAACGCATCATGTAGGCGAGTCGCAAGGAATATAACTTTATTTATATTTTTCATAAGATTCTTTCATCATATACCCGAAAATTAGATATAAATAACCTCTATGTGCAACCTAAAAACTAGATGTACAAACTCCTTATACACAAAATCTGCATGTGTACAAGATACGAGCCTCAAGCGCCTAGCGATTTTTACAACATTGTTCTTTAGTTATACATAAAAGAAAAAATCTTAAAAATTGGATAGGCAATGTTTTTTATGTTATTAAACTTTCAGTACTTTTTTATTAGCTTACCTTTTGGTGTTTAAGTAATAAAAATGGTAGAAAATATTATCTATGATTAATTTATAAGTGCTTATAAATACCAGATGTGAGGATACTGCTTTAGCCTCGTGCCTCACCTTCCCAGGCCTTAAGCGCCTCACGCCTTTTAAAGCCAAGTACAATAGTTTTACATACAAACTTATTAGTATTCACCGGTACTAGGCACTCACACCTCTCCAATTAGTTAGGATAGCTTAACTGACCACCTAGGAGTTAAGTTTTGCTCACCACTTTGATTAGCAACTATTGTTGAATTGTGCGTGCTTGAACCTAATCTTTCCTATCTTTTCAAAATAATCACATTGGTACAATAAAACTAGATATTTGGAGAAGCAACTATAACGCATAACGCTGTATGAAATGTTGATGCAAATATTATGATTTTTGTATCATGCCATTAATAATTTTGAGGACAAGTATATATTATAATTTTTGTATGACTTGCTAAGTTGAATGACTCATATGTTAAACAGAGATTCAAAAGTTCATGATTACCTGTTGACGTGCTGCTGCAAGTTTAAGAAGCTCATCTGCTTCTGAAAAATTTGTAAACCACTGTGTAAGAGGATTATCTTTGGGATCAATTCTCTTCCTTTTATCTGCATCCTCAGCTGGAACTACAGTAAAACACAAGGATATTTAAAAATTAAAAGTAATAATGTAAAAAAGAACTACATGCAATATTAAAATGACAACCCACCAGGGGGTAAGGAAAAGCCAGCTGGCAGCCTAGGTACTATCACAGCTGGGTGATTCTGAACACGTGCAAATAAACCCTCTGATGGCTCAGCAAAGACAACTTCATCATATGATTCCACAACCACAGGTTTCTTAACTGACAAGGAACCTGAATCATCCTCTGGATATAACTTCAAGTGGTGATATCTGTTAACCATCTAAAGTTCATCAAACTTGAGTTTGTAGTTACTACATAGGATACAATATGGGGCATCCTGTTAAGGGAGAGTCTGATTATGCGTTTTTTATAATGCTTATATGATACTATAATAATTATGTAATCAGAATGAGATAACCAGCTGTACTAAACCAGGTTGTAAGAGATACTGTTTGCATGGTTGTAAAAATCGCTAGGCGCTAGTCGGGCGGTGGGGTGGGGCCTAGGCCTAGGCGGGATTAATCGGGGCCTAGGCCTAGGCGGGATTAATCGGATTGGAACTTTTATATGTAATTTTCAGTTTTTTATATATATACACACATTTTTATATGTAATTTTCAAAATTAGATATATACACACACACATTTTTTAAAGAAGCTGGAAATTACAAGAACTAAACTGAAAATCGCCGGAAATTTGCCTGAAAGTCGCCGGAATATCGCCGGAACCCTACCGGAATATCACCGGAAAAACGGGAAGTGGCCGATTTTTGGCCGACTAGGTCCGATTAGGCCCGCCTAGGACCGCCTAGCGATTAATGAAGCGATTTGGCCAAAATTAGTCCCCGACCGGGCGCCTAGCGACTAATCGGCGCCTATTCAATATGCGTTTATGCTTATTCAATATGCAAAATATTTAAAATTAAATCTAACTTAATTAATGCATTTATGCTTATTCAATATGCAACATTCTTTATAAAAAATTGAAGCTTAGATATATAAAAAAATAGGAGTGGGGGAATAAGGAGGGAACTAACAGGTGCAAAGGTTTCTCAGAAACATCACTGTGAAAATGAAGGGTAATAGCAATTTCAAATTCACCCCAGCCGGACTCCGATAGTTCAAATGGAGGAGATTCCACAACCCGCATTGGGTTATTAAAACTGGAATGCAATTGGAACACAACGCGTTTAACCACTACACTCAGATCCTCATTAGTTGCTCCCCTCACATAAACAGTCCATTTATGAGATTGATACCTAAAAGAAAAATGTTACATCATTAAACTTCAATTTGGCATTTCTTTCAACACCTAGTAGCAATTATCAGAATAGAATTTTTAGAACACTCACTCGCTTGCTTTCTTTCCGAGCCAGAATGCAATGTTGCCATAAACAATTGGGACACTGATTTCAATATCTTTTAGCTTCTTGACCAAATTCTGCACAAAAAACATCCATGACTTGTGAATTTTTTAATAAATATTAAACTAAGTGACCTAAACGGAACATATACGAATCTCGGTATTTAACTTCTCTAGTATGAGATAATAATGAAGAAATAAATCATTTAAAATTACCCAAGTTTCACAATTGTTCAGTCTTAAATCGAAAAGATAATCATCAAACAGTAACAAAGATGCATATATGTTCCATTTATATTAATTAATGTAAAAAAAATCAACATTTATAAAAGAATTTCACAAGATTGAAACACCTTACTAAAGTCGAGTGATTTAAAGAGACAAAAAAGACTTTGAGGGACTTTAGCAAAACCACTTGTACTAAAAGCACTGATTTTAACATAATTAAGCTTATTTTATCAGAATTTGTTAAATACCCCCAGCAGTAAGTAATCAAGAATTATAATTTCTTGATACCTGTAAGTTACATGCAGTTAGTTAAACCCTAATTTCAACAAATATAACGCTCTTACTCAAATTCTGCACCTAAACCCATCAATCACAAAACAAAAATTACTTAAAATCTTAACAGAAATCTATAAAGTCAAACTTTGCACGAAAAGGTAAAATTACATTTATCGATTACATGGATGATGCGATTAAGTGAAGACTGTATGATAATTCAAGATTTTATTACCTTCTTTTCATTATCGTCTGAAGATCGAACCATTTTGGTGCGCGGTGATTTGGGGGTGGGGCCAGTGACGTCCAGCTGCTGGTTCGATGAGTGATTTTTAGATGAATTCTGTGGCATGTCCTTCAAAAATAACCCTCATATAAAATGCCCTAAATCAAGAAAAAAAAAGAAATTAGGGTTTTAGGAACGTACAAAATAGGGGCCTTTTGTAATAGGTACACCAAACTTTCATTTTTCATGGCAATTTAACAATTTTGCTTAAAATGATATTTAAATTTTTATTTTAAGTAATAACCAACTGGATATCTATCGTGTGCAAACGTAGATAGACATAAGTATGTTGCAAAGATATATTCGAAAATTAAGAAAACATTACGTTGTTATGAGAATGAGCGTTAAGAAAATACGAAACCGGACTTAAAAATGTACATGTTGTTACGATATATTCGAAAATCAAGAAAACATTATGTTGTTAAGAGAATGAGCGCTAAGAAAATACGAAACCGGACTTAAAAATGTACAAATATATAATATTTGACCATGGTCGTTTTGAATAAAATTTAGAGTAAATTTCGCTTTTAATCTCTGTGGTTCGCTTAAAATATTGTTTTTAGTTCAATAGTTTCAATTTAACCTTTTAGTCATTTTTGTTTTAATTAAACTCATGACACTAACACTATTAGTTTCTTCTGTTAAATTGAATTGCATTTTAGTCTTTTTACATATAGTGACTAATTATGCAATTACTCAAATAACTTAATAGTTGAAGAACTATTATGCAAATTAAAACCCACCTCCCTCCCTCCCTCCCTCCCATGTCAAACGGTTATCATCAAGAGTGAGCTACAAGTTAGGGGGAGCTTTATTGCTGACAAGACACTATCGTTGATATGTGAATTAGCCATTGATGGCTAGTTTCCACTGGATGAAGAATTGGCTATTGCTAAAGTATTTCTTTGGAGTTGACAACAAGTTACAGCTGATGACACTTGTCACTAATGAGGTAAGTTATCACTAAAGGTAACTTACGACTGATAAAGAATTAGTGGAACTTATCAGTCATGACAAGTTATCGCTATTGAGATTAAGAGATTTGCCACTAATGACAAGTCACTAGATACATGTTGATGATAAAGTTATTACAAACAAGGTTAGAAACCCCGTGTATTACACGGGTAAAATAAATGTTATGCTTAATAATAAATATTTACATATTACATATTTATGATATATTACATGATTTTTTAATATACAAATTTTAGAAAGGTGATATAGTAACTTTTTAAAAATGTTTTATAAAAAGAATTAAAAATATGTTCAATTTCTAAAAATGTTTTATGAAAAAACCTATATTTTTTAAACTAAAAAACGTTATATAAAAAAGAATTATATAAATCATTATTTCTTTAATAGGAGAGAGGCGAAAAACAATAACTTATTAAAAAAACAATCAAAGAAATTTTGTGCAATTAATAGGAGAGAAATGCAAGAAAATTTGTCTCACCAAAACTTTTATTTATTATAGAGTACAGATGATGAACATAGTGTTGAGGATGATAAAGCACATTACCCTACTATTTATTTCCCATGAGGATGAATAGAAGGTTTTTTTTTTTTTTTTTTTTTTTTTAAACTGGCCACTAAAGTTCAAAATAAGCTTTAATTTTTTTTTTTACTCAAAATTTCCCATGGGGATGAATAGTAGGTTTTTTTTTTATTTTTTTTTTATAAAAGTTTTTTTATAAACTGGCCACTAAAATAAGCTTTAATTTTCTTTTTTTACTCAAAACTCTATTTTTTTATAGATTTGCCACATAAGTTCAATAGACTTTCGTTCGTTAACTTTTTTCAAAATACGGGTGCGCCGTTATTTTTTTTTGTCAATGTTCTGATATAAATTTGTTTTAAAACGGAGTTGTATTCAAAATCGTTTTTTTATCATTGCCTGTATCGAGTGCCGTTACCGTTGTGGTACCCTGACGAACCGAACCTATTATGGGCGAACAACATCATTGTCGATATTGGTATCATCGATTCGCCTTATGGTTTTCGACGAACCGAAACGGTAATTTTTTTAATTTGTTTTCCCCTTTTTTATTATTACCCTACTATTTATTTCCCATGGGGATGAATAGAAGGGTTTTTTTTTTTTTTTTTTTATAAAAGTTTTTTTTATAAACTGGCTACTAAAGTTCAAAATAAGCTTTAATTTTCTTTTTTTTACTCAAAACTCTATTTTTTTTTATAGATTTGTCACATAAGTTCAATAAACTTTCGTTCGTTAACTTTTTTCAAAATACGGGTGCGCCGTTATTTTTTTTGTCAATGTTCTTATATAAATTTGTTTTAAAAAGGAGTTGTATTCAAAATCGTTTTTTTATCGTTGCCTGTATCGAGTGCCGTTACCGTTGTGGTACCCTGACGAACCGAACCTATTATGGGCGAACAACATCATTGTCGATATTGGTATCATCGATTCGCCTTATGGTTTTTGACGAACCGAACCGGTAATTTTTTTAATTTGTTTTCCCCTTTTTTATTATTTAGTTTTATGTTTCTTTTCTATTAACATTATTTTTACCGTTGTGCCTATGCTTTCGTTTAAATTTTATTAACGATGGGCCCGACAACGTTATCTATGATAACTTTCGTTCGTTATGTTTTTTTAAATAACGGAATGCGCCGTTTTCTTAATAATTTATTTTGTCAACGTTTTGGTTTAAATTTTATTGAAGACAAAGTTGTATTCAACTTCGAGTGTTTTTGGGTATCGTACGTTATAACGAGTCTGCGATTCCACGTAAACGAGCCAAACCAATAACGACCAGACTCCCGCTGCGAAGCACGGGGGGTAAAAACTAGTTAACTAAAAAGAAGATCAAAATAAAGATCTGAAGATCATATTTATTTTAAGGTTTTTTTACATCTTTTTTCCTATTAAACTTTTAAATTATATATATTCTTAACCCTTAACTTTAATTACATATTTCCCTAATTAACTTAAAATTATCCAATTGACACTCACAAATATTTAGAAAGGAGATATATGTAAATATTACTTTAATTTGTTCTTTAAGAGTAAAATGGTAATAAAATAAGTTATTTTAAATGAATTGGATAAATCTATATCTATACTATATAATAAATAAAAGTTTTTTATGTCATGTGTCGCTTCCATATTCATTATCATCATTTTTCCCCCATCTCTCTTTTATTAAATGCACCTATGTATTTTAATAATAATATATATTTAAAGAAAATTCTAATATATATATTCTATATCTATACTATATAATAAATAAAGGTTTTGATATGACACTTGTCACTCTCTTATACATACTCAACATTTTTTTCCCACATCTCTCTCATATTAAATGATAATGATTTGTATAATTTCTTTTTATAAAACGGTTTTTATTTAAAAAATAAAAATGTTTGCTGATAAAACATTTTTATAAATTGAACATTTTTTTTATTATTTTTAATGTCATTAAAAAATAACTATATAACGTTTTTTAGAATTTGTATTAAAAAACTATATAATATATAATAAATATGTAATATGTAAATCTTTTAAAATAAGTATATAACATTGAATTTATTCAACCCATGTAATATACCGGGTTTATAACCTAGTATGTAATATATAAGTTTAGGAAGGGGAAATATGTAATTAAATTTTAGGGTTGCGTAAATATGTAATAAAGGAATTCAGAAAAAGGATATATATGTAAATGCCCCTTATTTTAAATACTATCTCTTATATTCTTTGTTTATTAACTACATTTATCTTTTCCAATTACTTAGAGATATTTATCAACCAATTGAGTTGTGACTCTGAAAATTTTTGTTCTTGCGTTCATGTGATCAAACAATTTGATGGAGTATCAATGTTATCTTTTTAATTTATTTAAATATTAAATATTATCTTTTCTATTCATTTAAATATGGTGTTTCCTATTTTAGTGGTCTAGTTGAATTATATATAGGAGATTTAGGGTTAATGTTTTGATAGTTTTTAAGTTTCAATAAAATATAAGAACTTTGTTCTATCGTCTTTGATTATTATTAGTTATTGATCCATTTGATTGCTTCCATAACTGCATTAGTTGGTATCAGAGCTTTTGGTTCTCAAATGACTCGACGTGGAGAGGAATACTTGCTTGCTCGTAGAATTGCTTGCAGAGGCATCGACAAACATGTTTTCTACTCGTGTGCTCATGGAGAAGATCAACCTTCAACTCGCAGAGTCGCCGACAGAGGCAGCGCTGGAGTTGGTCCAGATCCACGAGATCTCAAGATTAAGCGACTCCGACAACGAGTCCACAATCTTCAAATACAACAAGAGATCAAACGGCTCCGGAAAAGGATCCAAGATTTTGAGTTGCAAAGGGAGATGCACAAGACGGATGCTGAGTCGAGGACCTTTGTCATGGATGAGGGTGGCGACGGAGAGCAGTATCTGTTTGGCTGTCACCCGCCCCGGTTCTCTGAACCGATCTATCCAGATGGTTTATCAGAAGACGAACCCATATTTGATGAAGACGGAATGCCTTACGATCAAGATGAGTTTTTGTGGGTGCAAAAGGCTATTGATGAAGTTACCAATCGGGAAGATGAAGAAGAGGTTGTCAACGACTATCGAGGTAACTTTTCTTATCGATCTAAAGATGAAGGGGTCTTTAATGGGGGTATTCCAGTGATTGCCTATGGTGGTTCTACGATAACCGTCGGTGGTGTTACGATGGCTAAGGAAGTTCCACTTAATGAGCCGAAAATATTGGAGGATTTGAAAGATTCTTCGATAAATAGGGAACAAGCTTATCATTCGAAAATTCAAATTGAGGTAATTAATAAGGTTTCCAAACTTACAGGTATGTCTACCGATAATTGGGAAAATAGTTCTTTCTTTCCAAACAAGGGTGCAATTCAAAAAGATGACAATATTGTGATGGGCTCCAACAAGAAAAAAGATCGCATGGCTTCTGTGCATCAAAAAGAGTCCACATGGGTCTTGGCCTTCAATTAATAAAAATGGTGTAGTAGATTTAATCGGATCAGTGGAGGCTTTGGAATATGGGTCTTCAATTAATAAAAATGGTGTCACACATTCCGGACCCAAGAGAAATGCACAACAAATTCAGTTTGACTTTAATCAATGGAGGCTTTATGAATTCAAATTGTTTAGGCAGGTTGTGATAATATTGGATAGAAATCAGATTCATATTCCCTTCGACCCAGGTGGCCTTGGTTGGTGGGCAAAACTTGAGTACGAGTTTCTTTTTAAAGACGGAGAGTATGATGCAAGAGCATCAATATTATCTTTTCAATTTATTTAAATATTCAATATTATCTTTTCTATTCATTTAAATATTGTGTTTCCTATTTTAATGGTCTAGTTAAATTATATATAGGGGATTTAGGGTTAATGTTTTGATAGTTTTTAAGTTTCATAAAATTATAAGAACTTTGTTCTTGAAACCTTTGGTTCAATTTATCGTCTTTGATTATCATTAGTTATTGAGCCATTTAATTGCTTCCGTAACTATATCACAATTTTTCATGGTATACTATTTTAGGTTGGTTGTATTTGTTTTTAGCATTCGAGGGAATCAGGAAGATCAAAATATCAAACCATGGATGAAATGGGCTTCAATTAATTATAATGGGCTAAAATTGGTAGGCTGCTTAATTGAGATTGGGCCATGAGTCGGATTGGTGTAGGCCGAAGAAAAAGTTGCAAAGTAATTAAAATGGTGACACCGGTCGTCACCAAAGCCATTTGTTGGTAGGAGTATTGCATGTCCTTAAGAGTATGTGAATTCTAGTCTTGTTATAAACATGTGATGTAAATTTAGGAGTAGATTCAGAGTATGTGTGAGTTGACGTTCAAAAAAATAAAATAAAATTAAAATGGAGACGTGGGCAGTAGGTTTGTAGGAGTTTGGATAGTAATTTTGGAGGGTTTCGCATCGTGTTGCTACATGCGAATCGAGGAGAGGCCACAAAAATATTAGAGTTGTCTAACTATGAGGACATAGGAGCCAATTGAAGCCGGTTTCTTTTGTGGACACGGAAACAAGACCGAGGCAAATTAAATTGTTATTTTTATTTATTGTTTATGTCCAATTATGTCTAATTACGAAACCTTAAATTGGAAGATTCACGGTTTGAAAACATTTCTTTCTTTCTTTTTCGTGGTTAAGTAGCGCATTTCTCGTGATTACTACCGGGGCTACGGTTTGGTCTCTTGTGTTTAACTTTAATGTTTAGTATTTATATTTGACACTTAATTTATATATAATTGTGACAATTTAGATTCATATTTGTTCTTGTGATATTGTTTGATTGTGTTAATTGTAAGACATATCATAGTTGATTTCCGATAGTGTCATTCCACATAGAGAGACTACAGATGTGTATTAGATGTCCCGTTGGTGTAGTTGTTTTGATTCGTGTCTAAAGTCAACTAAATAGTCAATATACGTTATGTCTATATAACCCTTCAAATACTTATATCAAACATCGAGTTAACCGACTGCAATCTTACTTTTTTGAATGTTGGTTATGTTTAAGCATTTAAACGTGTGTTAATCATAGGCATGTGATTTGTATTCGTTTTAGTGCAATTGCTTTTTTTTTGTTGATTCGACAAATGATTTATGGTACACCACCTGATCCCGCCAGTACACCCTAGTTAGTTAGTTAATCATCAGAAGGTTGGTGTGTAAGTATATAGGTCGTGCTCTAGGCCAGTGGCATGATTAAGATAAGCTATGTGTATGTACCCATTACGCACTGTTATCACCAATTAAGTAACTAAGTGACCAAACCCAAAACCATTAAGTGGTTGCTTGTTCTCATCTTCATAAAATCTCTTGTGTTTTACTTGCTTTCTTAATTTCATTGTAAATTAGTTTATTTTATTTTAATCAAATCCCCGATCAAACTTTGCATTTAATCAAACAATTTTGTGTAATACTAACCACATTTTACTCGTAGATACGATACTCTACTTACCCTAGCTACCTAGGTTATTTAGATTTTTGCCTGACTTAACGACAACCATAATACGTGATGAAGCACTTGTATAATGTGAAAACTCGGTTCACTTTTATTACTAGTCTTTTTCACATTTAGAAAGTTACTATTTGTTTCAAATTTGGTGTCATGCTTAAGCCAATTTTAATTCGCTTTTGAAGGTCTAATCATCATTCTAAGTTGTTTCTAAGTTGTGCACTCCATATCTCTTTAGTAAGCTTACATTATTTAACAAATTTTCTTTATCAATTTTGAGAACTTGTATTCATTTTTAAATACTTTTTCATGTTATTTTGTAAATCATCCTTTATATATACAACTTTGGCGGTACCATAGAATGCGTTTAACTTGTCATCAGGGGCGGACCTACCTTAAGGGTAGGGGTAGCCCCCGTTACCCCTCAACTTTTACCCGCATTGCAAAATTTTTTTTCCAGTTACCCCTGAGCAAAATTTACGTTACCTTTCAAATTTTTTTAAAAGCTCAACACTTCAAAAAAAGTCCAAAATTTTATAAAAAACCTAATATTTTATAAAAAGTCCCCACATTTTATTAAAGGTTTTGAGGTATTGGGGTTGAATAAAACATTTGTGCTTTAGTCGGACCAAATGTTTTATTAAAACCCAATACCTCAAAGTCTCAATTCTCAAACCCAACTTACCTAAGCGGCCGACCAAGAAGAAAGACAGAGAGTGGGAACTGTGAGACTGTGAGAGTCAGAGACCGACCACTCGACCAGCCGCTTGACCTGAGTTGAGACCACCGCCCGGCGCCGCCCCCGCCAAACCCTAGTCCTCCACCTCTGCAGTCCGCCTCGTCAGCCGCATGTTACGGTAACATATATATGTATTTGGGCGATTTTTCGCTCAGTAGTGTTAATTTATATGTGTTCTGTCGAAAATTTTATAGTTCCGGCCCCCTGATAAGGAAAAAAAATATCGCCCCCTACGTTTTTTTTCAAGCTTTGCCACTTATGTTACCGTCAAAATTTTTTTTACATGAAAGTACGGTCTAAAAAAAAAATTTGTTTCACATACATGAAAGTACGTTAAAAAAAATCTGTTACCCCTGAACTTTTGTTCTAGATCCGTCACTGCTTGTCATGATTATCATATGAGTTATTTTCACTATAGTAGGTGGAATATGGACATACCTCCCAATCTTTGGATTCCAATTAAAGTGTTATCATATGAAGGCTTTGATGTTTCCTTGTTCTTTAAGGTGATTTGGACAACTACCAATCATATGGTTAGAATCTCCTTACCTTTAACAGTTCTATTAAAATTTTGACTTCTATTATATATTTTGATGCAAAAAACTTGTATCTTTAGTCGACACAGTGCTTCATTAAGGGATGTTTTTGACTCATTAAACTTATTTGACTCCCTTACTTTGTAATTAAACCAATATATTATATATAGTATTTCATATTTGCTTTTGTTATATTTTGATGTAGAAGTGGTATACCATAAGTATGCAATTAGCTCAATAAATAAAGTACCAGGTGAAATAAGTCTCCTTTTCATTTGTTGGATCCTAACACTAATTTGTTTGGATCATAACAATAATTTGAAATATGTCTGCACAACAAGGTTAGTTCCTAATTCAGTTCTAGTACAACTGGACAACTATCTATGTTTACAAACGATAGAAGGTCCTAATGGTTAGTTTAGAAAACTGGGTAGTGAACGATGCGTAAGGAAGTCATAATGCATCCAAACTAGAAGCAAGTTCAGTGAATATTTCCTCACTACGTGGAATTGTGAGGCCACCCATTGGGTGGACATACTCAAACTCCTCCTCTGATTGGCGTAGTAATTCCTGGAACGAGGGTTGCCTTAACAATGAAACAGGAACCACAAATCGCTTCTTCTCTTGATCTCCTACATAAACTGCAAAATAGCCTTTTGGGATGTTCATTGATGTTGATTTGCTGCTTACATTTGATGATGATCTTCGGAGAATTTTGGTTGCTTGGATGATATGAGGTGTACGAATAGCCATTGTTCTAAAGGTTGATCAAGAATCTAAAAGGGTGTCTTCTTAGTGAATGAAATTGTGGAGGATTTTTGCAATTTGTGATGTTGCCTTTCTTGTACACTTTTTAAACAGCTTTATTGATGGTGACTTGACTGGAAAATGCAAGCTCACATGGTTTGTCTTCCAACTTGCATGATGGAATAAGGCTAATTGACACGACCATATAATTACGAGTGATTTTGTATGGCCAGAATTCCTAACACAATTTGTGAAGAATACAAATGTCACATGGTTTTGTCTTGCCACCTAATGACCTATAAGCTTGCATTTATATGTGACATGTTTATGTCTCGGATATGTTTTATATTTCAACAAGTTTATCAACTCCAATGATTTCATTCTGCATCGGTTAGTTAAGTTCCAACTCCAATGATTTCTTTATTTCATATCATCGACTCTTTAGGTGCATAAAGATTTCACTTATGCTTTGAGAGTATCAGATTCTTTGAGGTACAAACAGCAGTCAAACTATTATATAAAAGGACAGACTTTAATTGGAATCCATAGATAGAATACTTAAAGCAATCCTCTTCCATCCAGTTATTCAACCAGATTCAAAGCTTTTATTTGATGTAAAAGGTTGTCGATTGACTGAATGGAACTTTAGTATTAACACAAACAAATGATACCAACAATTGAAAGTAGGATTAAATACCATTCACAAATGTTTAGAATCATACCTATAGCACGTCTACCAACCGTTACCATCGATGGAAGTGATGATTCAATTCCAAAGTGGTGTAGTGGTAGAAAGTCTGGGCTCTTCAAAGGAGACCCAGGTTCAGTCCCCACTTGCAATATTTTGGGGGTGGCATTGGAGGCAATGAAGGGAGACTTGTTGCAACGCGAGTTCGATCATTGAGCCGAACGGGTTTTACCGCTAGCTCACAGTCGTGCCTTCAGGCGGGCGGGTTAGCGGGTTTTTCCCCGGGTTCATGGTGTAGTTAGGGCTTGGGCCACCCGATGCCGTCTGCGCTCTCGAGGCAGGGTTGCCTTTAGCCATCGGGTTACCCGGGTGGTCCAGGTGTGAGGTGTTTGCTTTGCCTTTCTAAAAAAAATATAACTGCCAAACCAAAAGTAAAGGGACAACATCCAAAACCAAACAACCGTACGAAATGGTAACTGGTAATCCATGTTGTATACGGTGCTATAATGGCCTCCACCCCAAACCTTAAACAACTAGAGTAAATTGCCTTAAACATAAAGCTCAAACATAATAAACGAAAAATTTAAACTAAGCCCAATATGTTTAAAGAGATTAACAAACACACAATCAACTTAAACGAAGGCATACAATTAGTTTTAGACTTGACTTGTTCTTGATACATGTATATATACAGACTCCATATGATGAAATGACGTGATGCATGAAGGCATCGGTTCATTCATCTTGCCCTAATCAACTTAAACAAAGGCGTACAATTAGTTTTAGACTTTGGTTTATTATATTCTGACCTTTCTACTAGAATACATTTTCAAATAAACATATAAAAATATACTTTAAACTAATTACATGTTTGACCCATTAACTATTCAAACTTGAGTCAACAATTAAGGCTAACAAAACTTTCTTTCAAGAAATAGTAGAAGATGAAATAAATCTCTCTTTCATTTATTGAATCACAACACTAAATAGAATACAACAAACTAGAAATATGTGTCGATTAAATTCCTAAATTTAATTCTCGTACAACATAATATACAAGGTCCTAACGGTTAGTTGTTGAGAAAACTTTTGTAGTAAATGTTGTGTAAGGAAGTCATAATGCGTCTAGACTAGAAGCAAGTTCGGTGAATCTATCTTCACTACATGGAATTGTGAGGCCGCCCATTGGGTGGACATACTCAAACTCTTCCTCTGATTGGCGGAGTAGTTCTTGAAACAAGGGTTGCGTTAACAATGAAACATGAACGACAAATCGCTTCTTCTCTTCTTCTCCTACATAGACTGCAAAATAGCCTTTTGGGATGTCTGTTAATGTTGATTTGCTGCTTACATTTGACAATGATCGTCGTAGAGTTTTGGTTGCTTGAATTATACGAGGCATACGAATAGCCATTGTTCTAAAGGTTTATCAAGAAGAAAAAGTATCAAAGGGGTGCCTTCTTAGTAATTGAGTTTGTGGAGGATTTTGTAGTTTGTAAAGTTTCCTTTCTTGCTTGCCTTATAAACAACGTTACTGATGGTGACACAAGACATCAAAATCAAAGCTCACATGGTTTTGTCTTCCAACTTGCATGATGTAACAAGTTTAATGGACACAACCATATAATTACGAGTGATTTTGTGGACTACAATCTTCACTTGCAAATAGATCAGGACAAGACAAATGAAAATATTTATTGCGAGAATCCAAAACAAAAATTGCGAAGATACCAATGTCACATGGTTTTGTCTTGCCACCTAATGCCTATAAGCTTGTAGTTGTATTGACTTGTTTATGTCTCCAAGATGTTTCAACAAGTTTATCTACTTTCTCCACCAACGAGTTAAGGATCACAAAAGTTATATGCAAATTCTTAATTTGTGATATGTCTCTAATATGTTTCAACAAGTTATACGGAATCGCTTCTTCCCCTGTTCACCAACATAAATGGTAAATATCCTTTTGGGATGTCCATAGATATAGGGGTGCTTCTATCATTAGAGAGTGATCTTCCGAAGATCTGTCTTGCTTGAATGATACGAGTCATATGGTTGGCTATATATTGAATGGTTTATATAACAAGATGATATAAATATCCATGTACTGTTTCGTGTTGAAAAATGTTGTGAAGTTGCTTTTTGGCAATGGATATTGAATGGTTTATATAACAAGATGATATAAGGGTTATTAGATAATATATGGTGAGATATGAAGGAAAATTAAAGCAAATCTCTTTTATAAACAAACACAATGGTCCCTCATCTTGCTTATCCAACAAGTCCTTATTTCGTATCATACACTAGGGTTAAGAAGTAATTTTTTTGAAACTCTATTTGTTTATATAATTAATTTCAAGTTAACTTGAGAGTTCAATGGTAACACGTTTTTACTCATAAAAGTCATAATGAACCATGTGGTGGTTCAACTCTAACAAACTATGTAGGGTTCGAACGAGGGGCGGACCTAAGAATTTTGTTCACCGGCAAAAGTTTTTTTGGATGCTCAATATCTTTGAGCTCGACATTTAATTTATCGTGTCTGGTTTTACAATAAAATACAACAACGTTAAAAAGTACACAATAGAAATATACTATAATTATAAAAATAAGAATAAATTACAAATTATATCCTTTATAAATATATCAAATTGCTTGGTAAGCTTCAATAATTACACTGCATGTCATTTTTTTAGAGATGGTGGTTGTTCAAGGTTGGATGAGCGATGAAGGAGCTAGATTAGTGTTTCGACTAGGACACAAAAGGTTAATCAGTAGTTGCAGGTATACAATTAGTTTTAGACTTCGGTTTATTACATTCCGACCCTTCTAGTTAATCGACTTAAATGAAGACATACAATTAGTTTTAGACTTTGGTTTATTACATTCTGACCCTTCTACTTAATTACATTGTAAATAACATATAAAAACACACCTAAAACTAATTACATGTTTGACCCATTAACTATTCAAACTTGGGTGAACAATTAACGCTAACAAAATTTTCTTTCAAAAAATAGTTGAAGGTGAAATAAATCTCTCTTTCATTTCTTATATCATAGCACTAAATAGAATACAACAAACTAGATGTATGTGTCTATTAAATGATTCGTTCCTAAATTCAATTGTCGTACAACATAATATACAAGGTCCTAACGGTTAGTTGTTGAGAAAACTTTTGTAATAAATGTTGTGTAAGGAAGTCATAATGCGTCCAGACTAGAAGCAAGTTCGGTGAATATCTCTTCACTACATGGAATTGTGAGGCCGCCCATTTGGTGGGCATACTCAAACTCTTCCTCTGATTGGCGTAGTAATTCTTGAAACGTGGGTTGCCTTAACAATGAAACAGGAACCACAAATCGCTTCTTCTCTTCCTCTCCTACATAAACCGCAAAATAGCCTTTTGGGACGTCTATTGATGTTGATTTGCTGCTTACATTTGACAATGATCGTCGTAGAATTTTGGTTGCTTGAATTATACGAGGCATACGAATAACCATTGTTCTAAAGGTTGACCAAGAAGAAAAAGGGTCAAAATGGTGCCTTCTTAGTGAATGAGATTGTGGAGGATTTTGGAGTTTGTAAAGTTGCGTTACTTGCTCGCCTTATAAACAGCTTTACTGATGGTGACACAAGGTTTCAAAATCAAAGCTCACATGGTTTTGTCTTCCAACTTGCATGATGTAACAAGTTTATTTGACGCAGCCATTTAATGAGTGATTTTGTGGATTACAATTTTCACTTGCAAATAGAACAGGACAAGAAAAATGGAAATATTTATTGCCAGAATTCCAAACAAAAATTGTGAAGATACCAATGTCACATGGTTTTGTCTTGCCACCTAATGGCTATAAGCTTGTATTTGTATTGACTTGTTTATGTCTCCAATATGTTTCAACAAGTTTATCTACTTTCTGCACCAACCAGTTAAGGCTCATAATAGTAGTTACATGTAAACGTGTTAGAAAGAAGACAATAACAAACATATAGAATCTAAATCAATAAATTGAGATATTTCTGCTGTACTTCAATGTTTCTGTTTATTTATGCTTGGTGACACAAGAAAACTAACTTGTGAGATGTGCTATAAGTCTAAGGACAGACTTTAATAGGAATCCAAAGATAGACTACTTAAAGCAATCCTTTTCCATCCAGTTATTCAACTAGATTCAAAGCATTTAATAGATGTAAAAGGTTGTCGATTAATTGGTGTGTCGAATGTAATTCTCTACTTTGAAATTATTTTACCTAGCTAACTTAGTTTTCTATTTTACTTAAGCCGTTTTACAAAAAATGAACAAAAAATTGTTAGATTTAATTCCTCTCACATAATAAGTCTAGGGGTTTCTATATAATTATGTCAAAAGATGTTTAATTAGTGGTCATTAATTATGTAACTCAAAGGGTTAAACATGTCAAATCCGTTGATTAGATTAGAATGAATCCTTTCCATCCAGTTATTCAACTAGATTCACACATTTTTGACTTATTCTCAAACATCAGCCTTAGGGTATAATGTTCTCCCTCAACCAGGGGCGGACCTAGAGCCATGACCAACACCCATTAATTTTTTCTTTTACGTACGATATATGCAATTAAAATACGAGCGACACCCATGATTTTTTAACACCGATACCCATGAAAGTTTTTGTAACCTTAGATTTACACTAAAAAATAAACTCTTTTGGTGTCCGACACAATCCGGCAAAAAACGTTCGATGACCCGACTCAATACGGTAAAATCTTTCAATGACCCGGCACGACCACAAATCCCTCTTGATAGATATGAAAACTGAAAATTTTCGACACCTATGAAAAAAATTCTTCGGTCCGCCGCTGCCCTCAACATATATTTCTATGCCTTAATTGGTATAGTAGTTGCTTGAGGCTAAGAATATTGTTGTCTTGTTTGGGAATCTATTCTATACTCTATAATAAAAGGTTTTGGTTAGACAAATTTCTCGCTCTCTCCTCTATTAATTACACAAATTTTCTTTAATTGTTTTTTAATAATTTTTTGTTTTTCGTTTCTCTCTCCTATTAAATAATAATGATTTCTAAAATTCTTTTTAACAAACGTTTTTTATTTAAAAAGTATAGCTTTGTTCATAAAACATTTTTAGAAGTTGAACATTTATTACATTCTTTTTATAAAATATTTTTTAAAAGTAACAATACTACGTTTCTAAAATTTGTATTTAAAAACTATGTAATATGTCATAAATATTTAATATGTAAACATTTATTATTAAGTATATAAATTTGCATTTATTTAACCACGTAATACACGGGGTATCTAACCTAGTATAGTTAATATAAGAGATGGTTTTCTTCCTTTGACTGGAATCTTTACTTTACACCATGAATGAAAACAAAGTTCTTGGCATCCTTATTTGTTTTAAGAAAAAACATCATAAAATAGTAACCAATTTTCATGTTTGTTCTAATTAAGTCATTCATAATTTTTTGTATGAATTAGGTCACTTAACTTTTAATGCGTGTTTTAATACTATGTTTTTTTTTTATCCAAACAACACGTAAACATGCCTGTGTGGCATTATTATTCTTTTGATTTTTTAATATATGCTGTTGTGGAATTAATATATTTTTTTAATGTTAAATTTAAGAAATTTTATTTTTTAGTTTTAAGATTTCTTTTTCTTTTCTATTTCTTTAACAAAATGTTCCACTAATACAATATTTACAGACTATGAATGAGACATAGAAAAATCAAACTTATAAACAAAAACATATGTACAGTGAGTAACCAGGAAAATGGGATACTTAATATATCACAATGATGAACTCAAAATCATATATCGTAGCATTAAAAAATCTCCAGTTTCTTTGATTTTGCACAAGAGACACCATCTTAATTTCTCTCCCATGCTCTCAAATTTCTTCTATTTTCCACAAGTCTCATTCGATTATACAATTACAAGCATGCTTCGATCCCTGGTTTCCTATAATTGAGGTGACGAATCGCTTGAGAAGAAGTGGAAGAGGGGGGGGCTGGGTAGCTTTTTTGTTTCCGTTGAGTTGAAGGTGGCGGTTGGTGGTGGAAGAAGATGAAGCGGCGGGTTTGGTTAGCTGGAGACGATGGTGTTGGGGGACGGTGGATTGTGATGATGATGGTGGACCGTCGACGAACCCTTGACTTCATGAGTCTTGTAACTTGAATGGAAATTTAGTAATAACACAAACAAATGATACCAACAATTGAAAGTACGATTAACAACCATTCACAAACGTTTAGAATCCAATATGGTTTTGTCTTGCCACCTAATGCCTTTAATTAGGGATAATTACCAAAATAGATATTGACCGGGTCAAAGTTACCAAAATAGACATTTAGCCGGCGGATTGAAGGCTAAGCCAGCAAAACACAGACTAAGCCTTTGTATTTCGCCGGCTAAAGCCTTTGTTATTGTAGGCTTAGCCGGCGCCCATTTTTTTGTTGCTTGATTAATATATATTTTGGTAATTTTCCCTATAATTAAGCTTGTATTTGTATTGACTTGATTATGTCTCCAATATGTTTCAACAAGCTTATATACTTTCTGCACCAACGAGTTAAGGCTCATAAAAGTTATATGTAAACGTCTTAATTTTTGTGAGATGTTAGACAGAAAAGAATAACAGACATATCGAACATAAATCTATAAACTGAGATTTATCTGCCGACAAAGATCATTTAGCCTTTTCTTTACTTCAATGCTCATGATTTTTTTTATTGCTTGGCGATACAAGAAAACTAACTTGGGGGATGTGTTTTAGGACTAGGGACAGACTTCACAGTACAATTTGGGAAATTCAGAAAAATTGGAATCAAAAGTTCCTCTACGCCGCCCAAATGGGCAACTGCGGCCGGAATTTGTGACAGACAAAACCAGTCATTAAATTAGCAACTGTTTTAGCGACCGAACAAAAATTGGTCGCAAAATTAGCCACATAAATAAAACACATCGCAAAATTTGCGATTGGATTATTTTGGTCGTAAAACGGTCGCAAATATAGCGAATTTCGGTCCAAATAGAGTCGCAACTTTTATAAAATAATAAAAATAAAATATAAATTAAAACAGTCGCTCTCTAGGCATTGACAAGTCAGGGGGTTTTACGAGCTAGTCCGTTTCCTCATGGAACGGGTTGGCGCCATCCTCGAGCGTCAAACTAACGATGGATGGTTGAAAGCCCGTCTGAGGTATGAACATACCTGGACTATGAAGAGCATGCTATTGAGCCCGAATTGCTATCGTCGTAAAAAAAATAAAAACTAAAACAAGCGCAAATATAGCTACCGACATTGTTTCAGTCACAAAATTAGTGACCGAGCCAAATTCGGTCGCAATATTAACGACCGAAACAAAATCAGTTGAAAACTTAGTGACTAAACTATTTCGTTCGTAAAACGGTCGCAATTTAGTGACCGGGACAATGTTGGTCGCAAATTTAGCGATCGAAACAAAATCGGTTGCAAACAAACGCCAATAAATTATTCCCCCGGCCGTAAAACGGTTGAAATATTAGTGACCCAATCAATGTCGATGGCAAAATTAGTGACCGGAACAAAACCGGTCTCCAAAATGAGCGACGGAAATTTTATGTTCTCAATTATAGTGACCGAAATTGGTTTGGTCGCTAATACAGTCGGTCATCCTAACAACTTTTGACCAGCTTTCAACCAAAACGAAAACCCTCAATTGAGCGACAAGTTTCCGACAAATAACCGACAAAAGAAGAAACTTGTCAGAAATTTCCGACCAAAATAATTTGAACTCAATTGTTTATAGTTTGGTTAGAAAATGATCGGTAATTTCTGACGAGTTACGACCAAAATGTTTTTTTAGTTATTTTTTATTTATTGACTATAACAATAATTAACATATAAATAATATTTAAATAATAATAAAAGTTAAATTATTAAGAACTATAAGAAAAAAAATTATAGGATTGATATTAACAAATCAAAAAAATCAAAAAATAAAATGCATGTGTGTACGGTGTTCGTGTGTATGTGTGTACATGAATGTGTATGTGTGCGCGTGTGTATGTTATGTGTGTATGTATGAGAATGTTAATGTGTATGTGTTTGTATGTGTATATGTACATATATGATGTATATGTCTAGGTGTGTGTATGTGTATAAGTACCTATATGGTTTATATGTTTGAGTATGTGTATTTGTATGCGTATGTGTGTTGGGAATCATGCACTAGTTTTAACTTTTAAAACAATAGTTTACAAAATCAGATTTCCGAAGACAAAAGCGAATACAATAGCACACGGTAATAAAGTTCAAAACTTTATCCAACTGTGAACCGATTACACGATGTTTAGACAATAACAAATACATCCATAGGGTATTTAGAGTTTTATACCTTTGAAGATAAAACCGCTTTGTAACATTCGGGTACAAAGAACGTCATGCTAGATGACAATAAACGAACTCGTCTCGCAAAAACTTCTCGGTCTAGCTTACGGGTGGAACTCGGTTCACAGTTTGTAGCTCGTGCGAAAGGGAGGGTCTCACCGGATGGGAGGCAGCCAATTGACGGGACACGACAGCCGGCTCATGAACGGTGGCGGCAGAACACGACAGTGTGGCGGTGTACGACGGCAGTGGTGGTGACTAGCCGGTCGGACGGAACCCGTGAGGGTGGTGGCGGCGACAATCGCAATAGAGAGAGATTAGCTTGATTAGGGTTTTGACTTTAAGATTTACTTATAGTTAATCAATTTACAAGTCAACCCCGGGTTAATTAACCTTTAATTACCCACTAATTAACTCTTAATTATTCTAATTACTAAAACTATCTTGCGTAAACCAAATATGTCTTATATTTAATTATTAAATATAAAATCCGTAAATATATATTCCACTAATATATACAAATCCACATCCCGTCTTATGTTAATTTAATTATTCGAAATAATTAAATACAACATAACCAACAAATAATTCTCTAAATATTTAATCTATCGAATTTTGAATTCGTGTTTCGTGAGACAACGTTTAACATTTAAACGCTATGATTTGTTCTTTGCCCCAAGTGACTCTTCAGATCGTACCTCAATAGCAACGTTGATATTAACGATGATCGGACATGCAATATCCAACAATATATGTATATGTGTCTATATTCAGATGTGTATGTGTGGCATGTGGATGTGTACATATATGACATATAGGTGTAGGTGTGTAAGTGTATGTGTGACATGTGTATGTGTAGATAAATTAAGTATATGTGTTGCTATTTGTGTGTGTGTACGTGTATATTTGTACGTTTATGTGTGCCATGTGAGTGTATATGTGTATGCGTATTAGGACACACACACTCACATGGAACGAATACGACATCCGTCAATTCATACTAGTTACTATCTTCCGTGACGACCATCCATGGATCTACGCAACCTTTTGCCTTTAACATAACAACCATCCATGATGCAGATATAACACACGAAGGGTCGCGTTAACCCTATGAGTAACTGTCATTACCCTTACACACAAACCAATTGCACAACTGTTAGCGAACCACAAAGGCTTTTATACAGGGGCCAAAGCCCGTAACTATCCTAGCACTTATCTCCGCATGAACCTTTCTTTCACTTGAATCCCATTTAACTCGTCAGGTAACACAAACCGGTAGGCAACATCCCCTACCCGTGCCAAGATCTTAAATGGACCGACAAATCTTCATAGGTTGCTTAACTAAGATTGGGCCATGAGTCGGATTGGTGTAATCCCAAGAGAAAGTTGCAAAGGGAACTAAAATGGAGACACTAAAGCGCATTTAGCCCAAATGGTACCCGGACGAGGAGTGTTGCATGGTGTCTTTTTTCCAAAAGGTTGTGGGTTCTAGTCATGGCGTGGACAAGTGATGTAAATTTAGGAGTAGATTTAGATTGTGTGTGTGAGTTACTGTAAAAGAAAATGGAGACGTAGGCAGTAGGCTTGTAGGAGTTCGGATAGTAATTTTGGAGGGTTTCACATCTTGCAATGACGCGAGAATCAAGGAAAGGCCACAAAAATCTTAAGAGTTGTCTAATTACGAGGACATAGGAGTCGAATGAAGTCGGTTTCTTTTGTAGACACGGAAATGCAACAGAGGCAAATTAAATTGATATTTTTATATATTTTTTATGTCTAATGTCTAATTATGAAACCTTCAATAGGAAGATTCACGGTCTGAAAAGGTTTGTTTTTTTCTTATTCATGACCGAGTAGCGCATTTGTTGTGATTACTACTGGGGTTACGGTTTGCTCTCTTGTGTTTAACTTTGATGTTTAGTATTTATATCAGACACTTGGTTTATATCGAATTGTGACTATTTGGATTCGTATTTGTTCTTGTGATATTGTTTGGTTGTGTTAATTATAACACATATTATAGTTGATTTCCAATAGTGTCATTCCACCCCATAAAGACTCTAGATGTGTAGTAGATGTCCCGTTGGTTCAGTTGCTTTGATTCGTGTCTAAAGTTAATTAATAATTCAGTATAGGTATGTGTATGTAACCCTTCAAATACTTATATCAAACATTGAGTTAACCGATTGCAATCTAACTTTATTGAATGATGGTTATGTTTGAGCATTTAAACGTGTGTTAATCATTAGCATGTGATCTGTATTCGTTTTAGTGTGATTGATTATTGTGTTGATCCTGCCAGTACAATGTAGTTAGTTTAGCTAGGGATAAGACGATTGGTGTGTAAGTATATGGATTGTGCTCTATGTCAATGGTAGGATCAAGATAAACTATGTCTATGTAGCCATTTAAGCACTGTTATCACTGTTTAAGTCTTGCAACTAAGTAACCAAACCCAAAACCAGAAGTGGTTTCTTGTTCTCATCTTCATAAACTCTCTTATGTTTTGTGTTTTACTTGCTTTCTTAATTCATTGCAAATTAGTTTATTTTAGTTTAATCAAATCACCGATCAAACTTTGCATTTAATCAAACAATTTTGTGTAATACTAACTACTTGCTACTCGTGATACAGTACCATACTTACCATAGCTACCTAGATTATTTAGGTTTTTTCGTGACTTAACGGCAATCATAATACGTGATGGAGCACTTATATGATCACGTGAAAACTCAGCTCATTTTCATTACTACTTCTCTTTTGCAAATATAGAAAGTTACAATTTGTTTCTAATTTTGTGTCATGGTAAGCAAATTTTAATTCGCTTTTCAAGGTCTAATCATCATTCTAAGTTCTATCTAAGTTGAGCAGTCCATATCTCTTTAGCAAGCTTACATTATTTAACAAATTTCTTTATCAATTTTGAGACCTTGTATTTATTTTACTTTTTCTTGTTATTTTGTAAATCATCCTTTTTATGTACAACTTTAGCGATAAGTGAACCATAGATGCGTTTAACTTGTCATGATTATCATATAAGTTATCTTCAGTAGGTGGAATATACCTCCTGTCATCCTTAGTGGCTTAAAGATTTTCATCCCCACTATCGCTCCACACACTCCCATGAAGGCTTTGATGTTTCCTTGTTCTTGAAGGTGACCTGGACAACTACCAGTCATATAGTTAGGATCTCCATACGTTGAACTTTTTTTTCTTGTTTTGAAATTTATGTTTTCATGTCTCAAATGATGAATGTACCTATCTTTTTTTTGCATCAAAAGGGATTCTCATATTTCGTCCTCTTCAAATAAAATCTTATTCTAATTCTATGTATTATTGGTGATTTTAGTGTTATCAATACCATTTTAGGTAATTGGAATTTCTTAAAACCAAATGGGAAGTTAGAATATACATTGGTTTAGTTAAGATCGAGGCGTGGGGTTCACACTCAATCAAGAGTATTACAGAACCTCTAAGGTTGTTAGGGCAAAGTCCCTAAACTATGAGGGGTTCCGATTGGCTGGGGTCCAAGGGTTGTCAGCCCTGGTGGTCCAAAAGGTAAAGTTTCATGGATGCTTCATGGATGGTGAAAATTTACATTCAATTGATGATCATAAAGAACTGAACTGATGAAACAATGGTAAGTTACTATTTTCAGCAATAACTATGATCATCGGTAGAAACTATTAGCATTGGTATAAACTATGAACATCAATAGCAAATAGCAACTATGATCTTGTCTAGAAATTGAGATCGGTAGGAACTGATTAATTTTGTTACTACTGGCGAGGTTTTCTAATAAAGTTCCTACTGATGTAACTGCGATATAACTATAATGTTATAAGCGGTTATGACTGTCAACTGTCACCCCATATCATTGCGACTGTTCGACCCCTATATAAAGGATTTATTTAGCCTAATTTCTACACATCGTTTCCATACAATTTTTCACAAAAAAATCACATCTCATTCTTTGGAATTCACTTTCTGTCTTTTCAGATTTCGTATAATTTAATGTGAAGTACTTTAATATGAAAGTGATATTACACGATTCAGAAGGCTATCCAAATATTATGAAATCCAAGAAATTCCTACATGTATGATTGCATACTCCTCATCAACTTCCCATCACTTATTGAATTTGAGATTGACGCTAGGAAGATTTCCAATTGATGCATATTAAATCTGGTCAAGATCGTGAGGGCTGCTATGTATTTTGAAGAAATAGCTTGAATCCATAATCAATACATGATGTGTAACATCCGGCCCCTCAGACCACCAACATTGTCCGCTGGCCACGACCGATGTGGATTCGCCTAGAGTGTTACAATGGGTCATGTAAATCCTCTATGTATCGTTACAAGATGGCTACTAGTAAGTAATTAATTGAGGTACACCAAAAGTATGCGATTAGCTCAATAAATAAACTACAAGGTGAAATATCTATGTTTACAAACGATAGAAGGTCCTAATGATGGTTAGTTTAGAAAACTGGGTAGTAAACGTTGAGTAAGGAAGTCATAATGCATCCAAACTAGAAGCAAGTTCAGTGAATATTTCCTCACTACATGGAATTGTGAGGCCACCCATTGGGTGGACATACTCAAACTCCTCCTCTGATTGGCATAGTAATTCCTGGAACGAGGGTTGCCTTAACAATGAAACAGGAACCACAAATCGCTTCTTCTCTTGATCTCCTACATAAACTGCAAAATAGCCTTTTGGGATGTTCATTGATGTTGATTTGCTGACATTTGATGATGATCTCGGAGAATTTTCGTTGCTTGGATGATAAGAGGTGTACGAATAGCCATTGTTTTAAAGGTTGAACAAGAAGAAAACGAATCTAAAAGGGTGTCTTCTTAGTGGATGAAACTGTGGAGGATTTTTGCAATTTGTAACGTTGCCTTTCTTGCACACTTTATAAATAGCTTTATTGATGGTGACATAAGACCGGAAAATGCAAGCTCACATGGTTTGTCTTCCAACTTGCATGATGGAACAAGGTTAATTGACACAACCATATAATTACGAGTGATTTTGTGGATTACAATCTTCACTTGCAAAGATAACAGGACAAGGCAGATGGAAATATGTATGGCCAGAATTCCGAACACAACTTGTGAAGTATACCAATGTCACATGGTTTTGTCTTGCCAACTAATGACCCTATATAAGCTTGTATTTATATGTATTTTATTGCAACAAGTTTATCAACTTTCTGTTAGAACTTCAATAATTTCTTTATTTCATATCATTTACTCTTTAAGGTGATTAGAACTCTTCATTTATTCTTTAACCATTTTTGTGTTTATTTTTTAAAGGCTCATAATAACAAACATATAGAACGTAAATCAATAAATTGAGATTTTTCTGCTGTAATTCAATGTTTCTGTTTATCTATTGCTTGGTGACACAAGAAAACTAACTTGTGAGATGTGATATAAGTCTAAGGACAGACTTTAACTGGAATCCAAAGATAGACTACTTAAAGCAATCCTCTTCCATCTAGTTATTCAACCAGATTCAAAGCTTTTATTTGATTTAAAAGTTCGTCGATATTGATTGAATGGAACTTTAGTAATAACACAAACAAATGATACCAACAAATGAAAGTAGGATTAACAACCATTCACAAATGTTTAGAATCCTACTTATAGTCTACCAACCATTACCATCATGGGATGTGACGATTCAAAGTGGAACCACCATATAACTGCCAAACCGGAAGTTAAGGGATAACCTCTAAAACCAATCAACCATAAGAACTGGTAACTGGCAATCTATGTTGTATACGGTGCTATGATTGTCTCTGGCCCAAACCTTAAACAACTAGAGTAAATTACCTTAAACATAAAGCTCAAACATAATAAACGAAAAGTTTAAACTAAGCCTAATATGTTTAAAGAGATTAATAAATGGGCTACAGAGATTAACGAACACACAGTCGACTTAAACGAAGGCGTACAATTAGTTTTAGACCTGACTTGTTCTTTATACATGTATATATACAGGCTCCATATGATGAAATGACGTGATGCATGAAGGCATCGGTTCGTTCATATTGCCCTAATCGACTTAAACGAAGGTGTACAATTAGTTATAGACTTTGCTTTATTATATTCTGACCTTCTACTTAATTACATTCTAAATAACATATAAAAATATACTTTAAACTAATTACATGTTTGACCCATTAACTATTTAAACTTGAGTCAACAATTAAGGCTAACAAAATTTTCTTTGAGAAAGTGGTAGAAGGTGAAATAAATCTCTCTTTCATTTCTTGTATCATAACACTAAAAAGAATACAACAAACTAGAAATATGTGTCTATTAAATGGTTGGTTCCTAAATTCTGTACAACATAATATACAAGGTCCTAATGGTTAGTTATTGAGAAAATCTGTGTAGTAAATGCTGTGTATGGAAGTCATAATGCGTCAAGACTAGAAGCAAGTTTGGTGAATATCTCTTCACTACATGGAATTGTGAGACCGCCCATTGGGTGGACATACTCAAACTCTTCCTCTGATTGGCGTAGTAATTCTTGAAACAAGGGTTGCCTTAACAATGAAACAGTAACCACAAATCGCTTCTTCTCTTCCTCTCCTACATAGACTGCAAAATAGCCTTTTGGGACGTTTGTTGATGTTGAGTTGCTGCTTGCATTTGACAATGATCGTCGTAGAGTTTTGGTTGCTTGAATTATACGAGGCATACGAATAGCCATTGTTCTGTAGGTTGATCAAGAAGAAAAAGATTAAACGGGTGCCTTCTTAGCGAATGAGACTGTGGAGGATTTTGTAGTTTGTAAAGTTTCCTTTCTTGCTCGCCTTATAAACAGCTACTGATGGTGACACAAGACATCAAAATCAAAGCTCACATGGTTTTGTCTTCCAACTTGCATGATGTAACAAGTTTACACAACCATATAATTACGAGTGATTTTGTGGACTACAATCTTCACTTGCAAATAGAACAGGACAAGAAAAATGGAAATATTTATTGCAAGAATTCCAAACAAAAATTGAGAAGACACCAATTTCACATGGTTTTGTCTCGTCACCTAACGCCTATAAGCTTGTATTTGTATTGACTTGTTTATGTAGCCAATATGTTTCAACAAGTTTATCTACTTTCTGCACCAACGAGTTAAGGCTCATAAAAGTTATATGTAAACGTCTTAATTTGTGATATGTTAGATAGACCGAAAACAATACCGACAATGGTCATGATCCATGATCATTTAGCCTTTTCGTTTCTTCAATGCTTATGTTTTTTAATTGTTTTTTAGTGGCCTAAAGCTATTTCTAAAATTGGGGCCCTTTTATAAAAAAAAAATTTGTTTAGAATCCTAAAAATATAATGATTTTATATTTTCCTTATTTTTCTGTATAGTCGAGCCACCTCTCTTTGGGATACAAGAAAACTAACTTGGGGATGTGTTATAGGAGTAGGGACAGGCTTCACAGTACAATTTGGGAAATTCAAAAAAATTGGAATGAAAAGATCCTCGGCTCACTACACAAATGGGCAATTGCGACCGAAATTCGTGACCAACAAAACCTGTCAGAAAAGTAGTAACCGGTTTAGCGACCGAACCAAACTTGGTCGCAAAATTAGTCACCGAAGTATAACAGGTCACAAAATTAGCGACTGAATTGTTTTGGTCGTTGAACCGTCACAAATATAGCGACTACATATATTTCAGTCGCAAATACTGTCGCTAATTTTATACAATAATAAAAATAAAATATAAATTAAAACAGTCGCAAAAAAAGTCGCAGATATAGCTACCGACATTATTTCAGTCGTAAAATTAGTGACTGAACCAAATTCGGTCGCAATATTAACGACCGAAACAAAATCAGTTGCAAACTTAGGGACTAAACTATTTCGTTCATAAAACGGTCGCAATATTATTGACCGGGACAATGTTGGTCGCAAAATTAGAGATTGAAAAAAATTTGTCGCAAACAACGAGGACTAAATTATATCGGTCGCAAACATCAGCTACTAATTATTTGGGCCGTAAATCGTTTGCAATAGCAGTGACCCAATCAAATTCGGTCGCAAAATTAGTGAACAGAACAAAACCGGTCAACTAAACGAGCGATGAAAATTTTTTATTCACAAATATAGTGACTGAAATTGGCTTGGTCGCTAATACTGTTGGTCATTCTGACAACTTTCCGCCCAATTTTCGACCAAAACTAAAACCCTAATTGAGTGACACGTTTCTGACAAATGAAGAAACTTCAAAAGGCATTTAACCAAATTGTTTGAAGTTTGGTCATAAAATAGTCGGTAATTTCTGACAATCTTTGGACCAAAATGATTTGAACTAAGTTCTTCGTACTTTGACAAGAAAATGGTCAGTAATTTCTGACAAAATGATTTTTTTGTTATTTTTTTATTTTTTGACTATAACAATAATTAACATATAACTAATAATAAAAATAATATTAAAATAATAATAACAATAAAAGTAATAGTATTAAGAACTATAAGAAAAGTAATAGTATTATCGATAATAACAAATAAAATTAAAAAAATACAACGCATGTGTGTATCGGTGTTCGTGTGTATGTGTATGTGTATTTGTGTGTGTTTGTATGTTATGTGTGTATGTGTATGTATGAGAATAGGTGTGTATGTATATGTATTAGAAAAATAATAATATCATTGATAATAACAAATAAAATTAAAAAATTAAAAATATAAAAGGCTTGTGTGTATCGGTGTTCGTGTGTATGCATATGTGTGTACGTGAATGTGTATTTGTATGCGTGTCTGTGTTATGTGTGTATGCGTATGCTTATGTATGAGAATGTTAATGTGTATGTGTGTCTGTGTATATGTACATACATGTTGTATATGTCTAGGTGTGTGTATTTGTATAAGTACCTATATGATGTATATGTGTGTATGTCTGTGTATGTGTGTTTATGTGTATGCGTATGGGTGTATATGTGTCTATGTGTGGAACGTGTATGACATATAGGTGTAGGTGTGTGCTTGTTTGGGTGGCATGTGTAAGTGTAGATAAATTAAGTATATCTGTAAATATTTGTATGTGTATACATGTATATTCTACGTGTATGTGTGCCATGTGAGTGTATAACTCTATGTGTATTAGGGGACACACACACACATATATAGAGGGACAGTGGCGGACCCATGAATTTTTTTCATCGGGGTCGGAGAATTTTTGGGGTTGATTGTCAATAACTAAATATTAGTTTTTTTCGGCTCGAGTCGAATCGGGTCGGGTCGGGTCACACATTACTTAGGTAAGTCCTAATTTCATCTCGTTGATTATGGTGATAAGATGAAATTGGTGGACGTTCAGCTGGATACTATGGAATATTATCCAAATATATGAAAGTGAGAGTCTTAGAAGATGAAGACCCAACTTTTCTTTTAAGAAACATTTCAATATTCATAATCCTAAAATTGAAAAGTTAAACCCAAATAAACAAACAAGTTTCACATTTTGACTAATCACTAATCAAATACACACATGACATATAAATTCAATTAACCTATAAATTAAAGTAAAACACATAAATTAAACTAAAACACAAATAGAGAGTGGAAAAGGGGTTGAGACTAAATCACTAACTTGCTTGAGTGCTTCCAAGTTAAATTTCTTTTAACAATTTTCAATTGTTGACTTCAATCGTCAACCTGTTACCTCATGTTTCCAATTTCCAATTTCAATATATTATATTAGACTAAAACACAATTTCAACTTTCATCTTTCAATATATTAAAGTATTAAACTAAAACACAAATAGATAGAATTAAAGTATTAAACTAAAACATAAAGTATTAAACCTGCTTCAATTTTCACTTTGAAATTCTTTCAAACTTCAAATCTTCGATCGTTGGCACACCTGTCGCTCGGTTGCCTTGAGATAAATATGTAATGCCGCTATTTTTTTTTCAACACTTAATTAGGTTTAAAAAGTTTAAATGGGTATTGTGTTTATTTATTGGTCTATGTGTAATGTGTTATTTGGGCCTATTTTGTTTAAAAGTTATTGGGTTAAAGTTAAACTATTAAATGTATGGTTTAAAAGGTTAATAACTAATGGGTTAATTGTTATAAGATTAAAGGTTTGGTTTAAATGTTTTTTTTTTATCTATTTTCCGAAAAAAATTTCTTTCGGTCGATTTCAAAATTTTATGGGGGTCGGTCGAAAATATACCATATATATAACAAAAAAAATATTTTTTTTAACGGTGTCGGCCGACCTGCCCGGACCTTAATAGGTCCGCCAATGTAGAGGGAGATGGAGAAGTTCATTTCAGAATACTTAAATATTGCGATAACAAGGGGAACAAACCTAAATCGTTTATTTTTTTGATCTATGGTAAAAAAAAATTAAAAAGTTTATAGTTCTTACATACAAATATGTATGTTTATGTACATAAAAACAATCAAACTTTTTTTTCATATGTTTTTATATATTTAAAAGTTTCCTACACATGTGTAGGTTATGTGTAGGTAAAACAACTTACACACACACACACACACATATATATATATATATATAGGGATGGTTATAATGAAACCCACTTGAGATTAATAAACTCACGAAACTCTGTTTTACATATATAAAAAAATTATTTTTGGAATGAATTTTACATTGAATTTTATCAATTTTGGTGAAAAAATTATAAGAAAAGCGCCAAGTGGTTTTTTTTAAAAAAATATGACTTTTTTACATATGTAATTGCTAACATAAGAAAAAAAACGATGATTTTGGTTTTTTTACATGTTTTTTATTTTTATATATATTCGGCCCTTTTTTAATTTTTTTTGTGACCAGGGCTGTTTTTATATAAATAATCAATCCCAATTTAAAAAAAAAATTGTTTACTAATTTTTTTCAAAGGGTTTCGTGGGTTTCTTCTCAAGAGGTTTTCTTTTGTACTATTTCCTTATATATATAGGGTTCCATTACAAAGTGTTTTTTCCCTAAAAAGCCTAGTAAGCCATCTCAATCATCCATTTTATTAATTAAAGGTTGAGATCTATTTAAAAGTATGACGTTGATTTGCAATCATTATTAAGGGTAATCTAGACTTTTTGTAATTGATTCTACCAAAATAACTTTTCAAATTCCCTTAAAAATTGTTAATCATTAAACACATTAATGTTCTCTCTCTTATTTCTATGATCGAGATATGAAAACAAGAATACTGGTTTCAAAAAATTCCTTAAAAATTGGTAATAAAAAATATATTCCATATTCTCTCTTTTATTCTCTATAATCTTGATTACAAAACGAAAATACTGATATGGAAACAAGAATACTAGTTTCAAAATCACATTTAAATATAGTCATTAAGGTGATTAACATGTTTCATGTTTAGAAATCACATTTGCTGAAATATATAATCAACACATGTATACTAGTTGTATGTACTGAATGCTTATTTATGTAAAAACAATATTTTTAAAGCTATTTGTATGTACTGAATGCTACTGTAGTTACATGTAATGTTGATATACTGGTTTAGATAACTGCATATGCATGTTTATAAATCGGATTTGCTGAAAGGTGTAATCATCACATGTATACATGCATGTAAAAATGGTATTCATTAACAGTTGTATATTTGAATGTTGATGTACCGCATATGTGTTGTATCCATGAATTTTGATGTAGAGTTGTATCCAAGAATGTTGATGTACTGCATGTGTTGGTATTCATTAATAACTGTATGTACTGAATGTTTGTGACTCGATTTGATGTTCTGGATAATGTACTGTTTTAACTGAAGCATTCGAACTGTATGTACTGAATGCTTGTTATCTTTGAAATTTGTTAATCAACTGAAGCATTGTAGTATTGATTAACAGTACATTAACAACATATACTCCATGCTTATTTACGGATTACTGTAACTACTAATTGGATTTGCTTTTTTTTAACAGTTGTATCCAAGAAGGTGAACAACACTAAGAAACAAGTATACTCCGATGTTGATTTCCAAACTCCGCCTATTAAACGTAAAGAGTTGAAAGCAGATGTTGGAAATCCAATATCAGTACCACTTGGAATTATGTGTCCATCATTAGTATAAAATTCAATACCTATAAAAACAACACAAACAACAGGGATTTATACATATCAGTCAAAACCAATTAAACCGTATAGAAAATATATGTTCAATTAGCCAAACCAATTAAATTAATATGCAATTTGACTTACCATGATTATAGGATTTACCATAACTAAATTATGAGGAAAATACCAAAGTACCCTTTATGAATAAATCCATCAAATGCCACATGTCACTCCCATATTATTCACTTTTTAAGCAAAAGAGACTTTGTACTTGAACCCTCATATATATACACACACACACACACACATATAGGGAATGGTTCAAATAATAATGTGTAACCGTGATAACCACTCTCAAACAATCACATAATTTATAAATTATTATTTTTCTTTTTATTGTTAAAAAGTATTTAAGTATGGTAAACATTTATCTTGAACATAAATACGGAGATGACGAGACTTACATATACGTACCAAAAAAATATTACATATACGTCACACATAATGTTTACGTATATGTAGTACTAACGAAATGATAATTGTTATATATACGTAACACTATGTTTGAGAGTGGTTTCCATGGTTATCATTTGAACCTCACCCTATGTATACACACACACACACACACATATATATGGAATGAATACGACATCCGTCAATTCACACTACTTACTATCTTCCGTGACGAGCATCCATAGATCTATGCACGTTCATGACGACCGTCCATGAAGCGTTCATATTTCCTTTATCGTAACGACCATCCATGATGCAGACATAACACACAAAGGGACACATTAACACTATGAGTAACCGTCATTACCCTTACACACAACATTTGTACAACTGGTAGCAAACCACACAAGCTCTTATAGAAGGAGAAAAACCCGTAACTGTCCTGACACTTGTTTCCATAGGAACCTTTCCTAAACTTGAATCCCACTTAACCAGTTGGCAACCTCCCCTACACGTGCCAAGATCTTGAACGGTCCGACGAATCTCGAGATTAACTTTCCCCTCTTCCGAAAATGGATAATCCCTTTCCAGGGAGATAATTTTAACAACACTTTATCCCAACATGGAATTCGGTGGATCTTCGTCTCCTGTCAGCGTAAGACTTCTGTCTATCTTGGCATCTTTCATGTTTATTAAAGGCATAGTTACATGTAAACGTGTTAGACAGAACACAATAACAAACATATAGAACCTAAATAAATAAATTGAGATTTTTCTGCTCTAATTTAGTGTTTCTATTTATTTATTGCTTGGTGACACAAGAAAACCAACTTGTGAGATGTGCTATAATAGTCTAAGGACATACTTTAATTGGAATCCAAAGATAGTCTATTTAAAGCAATCCTCTTCCATCGGTTATATATTCAACTAGATTCAAAGCTTTTATTTGATGTAAAAGGTTGTCGATTGATTGAATGGAACTTTAGTAATAACACAAACAAATGATACCTAACAATGGAAAGTAGGATTAACAACCATTCACAAATGTTTGAAATCCTACTTATAGTCTACCAACCGCTACCATCATAGGATGTGACGATTCAAAGTGGAACCGCCATATAACCGCCAAACCGGAAGTTAAGGGATAACCTCCAAAACCAAACAACCGTAAGAAATGGTAACCGTCAATCCATGTTGTATACGGTGCCATAAAGGCCTCCGGCCCAAACCTTAAACAACTAAAGTAAATTTCCATCAACATAAAGCCCAAACATAATACACGAAAAGTTTAAACTAAGCCCAATACGTTTAAAGAGATTAATAATGTGACATACGTCAATTTCACGTTAACTCCGTTAACATTCCTACGTTAGTTCAAACATTATTCATTGCAAACTCAGTTACCTCAGTTAGTCACACGTACATTATATTTAATTAAGTTAATTAATTGTGTCAGTTATTGCACAAACACTCACGTAATGGTAATTCGGAGAATTACCAAATCGCACGAGTCGATCCTCGAATGTTGGTGATAATTAAAAATAATATTTCGAACAATAAATAATTTATAATTAATATAAATTATGTGCTTTTACGTGTTATGTGATTTTATACGTAAACTGTAGAATTTCGTGAAATCGCGTACGCTTACGCGGAACGTTGTGACTTTTATTGCTTTAGTGATTTTTATAAATAAGTTTTATAAAAATATTTATTAGAAACTATTTTAATTAGTTACATTTAATTAAATGTGTTTTAAATTCATTTAATTAGTCCATGGGCCACATAAATCAATTTTTAAGTCTATGAAGGGGCCCATGGAGTGAGTATATAAGGATTTTATAAAAACCCTAATCCCATAACTCCAAAATTTCGAAATTAATCAGCCCCCACTCTCTCCTTTGAGCCGAGATCTTCAAGCAACCCAAACACACTTCGATCGAGCTTCAATCGCGAATCCGAAAGTGAATACATGCTAGTCTAGGCATTCCTAACATTCCTACGTAAGTTATTTTATTAAAATCCATAATTATTTCATTATTATTTTTGAGATCGAAACCCTAGTTCATCCAAACTTGATATTTTCGAAATATATTAATGAATTGGTTAATTGATTTGTAGTATTGTATGGTATTAGATATTTTATGAAAATATGTGAAACCTTAGTTGTCATGCGAGATGTAAATTGAATTTTGTTGATTATGTGACATATAGGAATCGCATGCTAGACGTGAATTATGATTTATATAGTTATGATTATATTAGTTGAAAGATTTGGGATTGATTAGACGTGTTAATTGTGTAAACAAAGCGTGTAATGGATGACTTACTAAAAGTGGAAACTTTGTTGAAAGGTGATTTTTGAATGTGAAGGTTTCTAGGTGTGTATGATGCTATTATTTGACTCTAGTATGTTAGTATGGTTGTATTAATGATTGCTAAAGGATTATAGAATGCAAATAGATTAAATAGATCATAGGTTACTAAAAGTTGAAACTTTGTGATTTGAAACCTGATGTCTAAACTTAATGTTGTGTGTTATGGTAATCTATTATGTATTAGCACGTGTAGATAGACATGGAATGATGATACGAACGTGTTATAGATAAGGTGATTCATTTGAAAGCAAACATGAGTTTATATTATTTTTAAAAATATTAAATTAATGTAACGTGTATTGTTGGCGTAGTTGCCATGCTAAGTTAGTTATGACTTAGGTAGCATGAAACGTGAATTATTTGTGTGCTAAGCGTGTTGTCATACAAGTCAAACATTTAATCACTAAACGGGTTACCAACGGGTTGTCAAGTCAAACTTGGTCAAACTTAGTCAAACTTGGTCAAACTTAGTCAAACTTGCAAACCTTTTTCTAAACACGTGAACAATAGTATTGTTTGGATACTAAGGGCTCGTATCAACTTGCACAAACACACACTTATAAACTGGTGTTTATAGGTGGCAGTTAGTCGTCAAGCATTATAAGTTCGCTTTCTTTCGCACGCACTCTAAGGTGAGTTTCACAGCCCATTTTCTTACGATTTAAACTTGGGGGAGAAAACATGGGTACGAACATTTAGATATTACATTTCATTTATATCACTTGTTGTACTAAGCGCAAACATATCATGCAAGTCCTTACTTATCGAACCGTTTAATATATGGGATAGCAGGGTAATCTTGAGTAGTACTACTGGGCATTGACAAGCCTCACCCGCGTTAGTCGCGCTAACACGATCGGTAGTCGAACGGGTGTAACATTGACCTAAACATTCACCATTGATTATGATAGTCATAGTGGGAGGCAGTACAAACATAAACAGTCAGCTTCGGTGTCGAAACGCTTTAGTAACATGTACTAGGTTAGCTACCTATGATATAAATTGTAAATGGTATTATCTAGTAAACTTTACAAACATTGAAACCTGTGAACTCACCAACCTAGTGTTGACACGTTTTAGCATGTTTTCTCAGGTAATTAAGGTACAAGCACAAGCTAAGGCATGTATGCATCTCAAGTCCATCATTTTCAAACGCAAGAACTATTTATTTTTATTTATTGTTGAATTATTTGTTTTTGGCGCGACTGTTTTGGCGCATACTTTTCATCTAACTTTTCGCTTCCGCAAGTCTTACATTAAATCAGTGTTTTCAATACTAGTGTTGCATCGTGACTATGAGCAATACTAGTGGTTTTTACTATACTCATATAGAGTCGTTCAACGTAACTAATGACTGAGATCATGGTATGTCACGCTCCTAACGGTAAAACTCCGTTAGTGGATTTTGAGGGTGTGACAAATAAACGGGCTACAGAGATTAATGAACACACAATTGAATAAACAACTTTGAAATAGAAATTTAATAGAAAATTGCAAGGAATCGTTACCATTGACTTGTTCTTGAATATATATAGACTCCATATGATTAAATGACGCGATGCACGAATGCATCGGTTCATTCATCTTGCCCTAATTGACTTAAACGAAGGCGTACAATTAGTTTTAGACTTTGGTTTATTACATTCTGACCCTTCTACTTAATTACATTCTAAATAACATATAAAAACATACTTTAAACTAGTTATATGTTTGACCGATTAACTATTCAAACATGGGTTAACAATTAAGGCTAACAAAATTTTCTTTAAAAAACTATGTTCATTTCTTGTATCAAAACACTGAATGGAATAGAACAAACCAGAAATATGTGTCAATTAAATGCTTGGTTCCTAAATTCAATTCTCTTACAACATAATCTACAAGGTCCTAACAGTTAGTTGTTGAGAAAACTTTTTTAGTAAATGTTGTGTAAGGAAGTCATAATGTCGTCCAGACGAGAAGCAAGTTCGGTGAATGTCTCTTCACTACATGGAATTGTGAGGCCGCCCATTGGGTGGACATACTCAAACTCTTCCTCTGATTGGCGTAGTAATTCTTGAAACGAGGGTTGCTTTAACAATGAAACAGGAACCACAAATCGCTTCTTCTCTTCATCTCCTACATAAACTGCAAAATAGCCTTTTGGGACGTCTATTGATGTTGATTTGATGCTTACATTTGACAATGATCGTCGTAGAATTTTGGTTGCTTGAATTATACGAGGCATATGAATATTCATTGTTCTAAAGATTGATCAAGAAGAAAAAAGGATCAAAAGGGTGCCTTCTTAGTGAATGAGATTGTGGAGGATTTTGTGGTTTGTAAAGTTGCCTTTCTTTCTCTCCTTATAAACAGCTTACTGATGGTGATACAAGGCTTCGAAATCAAAGCTCACATGGTTTTGTCTTCCAACTTGCATGATGTAACAAGTTTAATTGACGCAACCATATTATTACGAGGGATTTTGTGGACCACAATCTTCACTTGCAAATATAACAGGACAAGACAAATGGAAGTATTTATTGCCAGAATTCCAAACATAGATCGTGAAGATACCAGTGTAACATGGTTTTGTCTTGCTACCTAATGCCTAGAAGCTTGTATTTGTATTGACTGGTCTATGTCTCCAATATGTTTCAACAAGTTTATCTACTTCTGCACCAACGAGTTGAGGCATATAAACATCTTAATTTATGATATGTTAGACATAAAACAATACCGACAAAAGTTATGTTCCGTTTATCATTTAGCCTATTATTTAATACTTGTCATTATTATGGCCAGAATTCCGAACACAATTTGTGAAGATAACATGACAAGGCAGATGGAAATATGTATTGCCAGAATTCCGAACACAATTTGTGAATACCAATGTCACACGGTTTCGTCTTGCCAACTAATCACCTATAGGATATGTATTTATTTGTGACATGTTAGTTAAGTTAAAACTTCAATGATTTCTATATTTCATATCATCGAATCTTTAACTTATCCTTTGAGAGTATTACATGGCTGTCTAATTTGTAAATACCAGGAGACCATGATTCAAGCCATCTATCAAGAAACGAATAAGATGAACAAGAAGAAAGGGATTTAACACTACAAACAAAATTACAATTGATCGATCAATGTGTTACAGACTTGTCATTTGTGACTGGGTTTTATAACCGTAATTGCTAACCGTCGCACTCCTTCATATGGCGGTTTCTAGGTTTGATTTCTAATACACTAGGACCCTTGAAATTTACATAATTACATAATAAACACTAAACATAACTTTAACATATTTACACTAATGAAATTTTGTACCCAAACTTTGATCACACAATATTTAAGGCTAACATTCACCCCCAAATTGAACGAATCTGCCATGATTCCTTCGGGAATCGAAGTTATGTATGGTATGTATGTTATGTGTGGGTCGTACCTTTATAGGAGCCTTTTTAGCTGACCAACTGTTGTACAACTAGGGCGATGATGGTCACCATAAGGGTTAATGTGATCCTTGAAGTTTTTCATGTTTGGTATTCATGCAGGTAACGAGCCTTAGGGGCCCTAGGTGTTGAATGGCCTAGAGGTAACGACCCTTAGGTTTCTCCGCCAATATGTAATGCATGAATTTGACGGTTACGAGAATGCGCAGATTCGATGTATTTGTTGACTTATGTTTTCCCATATGTTATTACATGTTCTACGTACGCTTTTATTAATGAAGTTGAATGTAATGTTTTGACAAATATTTAAAGTTAATGTTTCATGTAAAGCGTAACTGAGTTTTAGCATGCACATTTAGGTTAAGTACAAGTATGGAGGTTAGGTAAGGATGCGTGGCAAGCGAGAATAGTTGCCCGACTGATTATGAGGGTTGGCATCCCGCTATGTTTTTATGTTTATGGTTACGGTTATGATTAGACAATGTTTATGACTTTTGAATGTCTAACAAGTTTATGTTATGTTTGAATTCAAGTTTAAAAACTGTTTGTTATGAGTAAATCCAACACGTAAGAGCTCTCGAGTTTAGGGCCTTACACGAGTTAACTGTACAACATGAATCCTCACATGTTTATTTTTATAGTTATTAGAAGTGGATAAAAAAATCACAGGTTGGAAAAGTAAATATGTTAAAATAAATCTCTAAGAAGTAGGATCCCATTCTGCTTTAGTAAAAATGGTAATGGCACCTATAACTTAATCTTCGCTGTAACAATTTTGTACATGACAACAGCTAGGACCCTTCACGTGTTTGTAAAAAGAATTTCCTGTCCAGGCTATGTTAAATTTAACTTAGGAGCTAATTCAAGTTTATTGTATTATTGTCCGTATTATAAACAAAGACATGATTGTGAAGCGTATTTCTCCTTCTTAATTTTTTATTACAGTAAGTTCAATCATGACGTCTATTTGTAGATTGATATAACGGTATCATACCTTATGGTTTTCTTTTTAACACTAAAAAATAAGTAAGACAGAAAAGGTGATTTGTATATAAAAGCTATTTAGGAAAGGATCATTAAAGATAATTAATGAAGGAATATCTACTTATAGAGTTGTGTTGTTTCATTACATAGTCGTTGAGGTCTTCGTATACAATTAAAGAATACAACAGAAACAAATTTCTTAGATTCTGAATGATGTAAACGTAGAATGTGTTGTTTCATTATAGTCGTTGAGGTCTACGTAAATGACTAAAAAAATACATCAGGAACAAACTTCTAAGATTCCAAATGTAAAACCTTCAAAATTCCCAAATAATATAAGGGCTAAAAGTGTCAAAAGTTGAAGTCGAGAGGTTGGAATACAATTACCGCAAGGATGGAGGACTGAAAATGAAAATTTTGAAAATCTGGGAGGTCCGCTACCTTGGTCCTTAACGGTCCGCTACGTGGGAAGAAAGGAATCACTCATGTGCTGACATGTGACCTGTGACTCACCGGAATGTTTTGACGTGTGGCGTCACTGGCGGACTTGACGTATGTAGGGCGGGTCCGCTAAGGACTTGACGCATGTAGGGCTGATGCAGACAGGGCGGTAGCGGACTGCTACCCTGTGTAACCGTCCTTTACGGGACCAAAGTTTGCCTATAAAAGGAAATTCCGAGCTCAATATTTTGCACATCAAACCACACACAACACACATACTTGAGCTCTTAAATAACGATTATTATGGCCGATGTGTGTGGGACTAACATGCGTGACTAATCCTCTTGTTATGGCCGGCCTTGTGTAGCCGGTGAGTCGCCGGTATGTGTATATATATATATATATATATATATATATATAATAAAAGCTTAGAGTCCTTGTGTAGCTATTGGATGGGGATTGGAATTGATGCTTATTAGACAGAGACCCGAGTAGAGTTCAGGTCATGGGTGTTTTGTATCATGGGTACAATGTGTAAAAATATGGTTTTGTTAATGAAGTCACAAGTTTTATGTTGATCCTAATTTTTAAAAATGTTTATGAAGCTAGAGGCTTGTAGTTTAGCATTCCAGGGGTGTACAAGTGCAAGGTTTTGATGATTAGGATTGATTAAGGGTGGGTTCATGTGGGACCATAAGTCCTGGGTTGGTGGCTTGTTCTTGGAACTATTACGCCAGCGTCGTAGATTCATGTTAGGAACCATTAAAAGTTACTGTTGTAGTGGGTGGTTGTATATACCCAAAAGTTACATAGTATTAGAACACCCATTAAAAGTTAAGTGACCTAATTGTGACGAAAAAAATATGAACGACTTAATTGTAACAAACCAGGAAGTTGATTAATATTAATAAAGGTTTCCCTTGATTTAATGCCAAAGTTTCGTTTAAACACTTGGAATACGTCCCGTTTATCGGACATATGATATTTAGCATTCGGGTCTACGTACCATATGTAGTTCCAATTACCATAATCGATGCTATTTACTACGTAATCAATACTAATTGGTGAGAGATTAGTATGAACATATTTACTTGGACAAATGGTTCCGATATGTCCTACTTCATGGCTTAAGTAACACCATATCCTAGCCTTCCTTGGTCTCCCAACCGGTCGCCTTCCCTCTAGCAACCAAACCCACGGTTTTAGATTTTTTGATTCTCCAGTGACCCATGTTCAAGCCTGACAAAACTGGTTTTTCACAACTCTAAACATAGATAGAGTCTTATCCACTTGAGGCTAATTGTACTTTACCCTTGCCAACAACTTGGATTGTGCTTTATGTTCCCACCGTATTCCTGCTTGTGGGAGGTTGTATTGAATCGTTAATGGTGATCCTGCTGATATGCACTACAACTGTGGGCCCGTCTAATATCCATTCAATCCTTGAATCTTATCACGTAGCTATCATCATTGCTATCACTTGAATCAAATACCGTTTGTCATCTGGTGCAATGGTAGCCCCAAGACTTCCCATAGTGGAGGTCTTGGGTTCGAATCCTGGCCACATCAAAAAGGGGTCTGTGACCAGGTCAGAGGTTTACCCAGTTGGGAGATTCCTCCTGTGGTGGGATACCCTAGATGTTCTAGGTGCTGCCCCGGAGAAACCCCTAATTATCCTAGAATATCTAGTTGTTGCCGTTCAAAAAAAAACTTGAATGAAATTCGTTTGTGCTTTGATACTACTTTTGCCCTTCGGATCATTGAAACGAACCCGTGACTTCATGATTCTTGTAACTTGAATGCAACTTTAGTAATAACAGATACAAATGATACCAACGATTTAAAATAGGATTAACAATCATTCAAAAATGTTAAGAATCCTACTTATAGTCTACCAACAGTTACCATCATGGGATGTGACGATTCATAATGTAACTGCCATATAATTGCCAAATCGGAAGTTAAGGGATAACCTCGAAAACCAAACAACCGTAAGAAATGGTAACCGGCAATCCATGTTGTATACAGTACTATAATGGCCTCCGGCCCAAACCTTAAACAACTAAAGTAAATTGCCTAAAACATAATCCCAAACATAATAAATGAAAAGTTTAAACTAAGCCCAATTATACGTTTAAAGAGATTAATAAATGGGCTACATAGATTAACGAGCACATAGTTGAATAAACAACTTTGAACTAGAAATTTAACAGAAAATTGCAAGGAATCATTACACTTGACTTGTTATTGATGCATGTATATATACACTCCATACGATGAAATGACGTGATATGAAGGAATCAGTTCATTCATCTTGCCCTATTCAACTTAGATGAAGACATACAATTAGTTTTAGACTTTGGTGTATTACATTCTGACCCTTCTTTAACTACATTGGAAATAACATATAAAAACATACCTAAAACTAATTACATGTTTTACCCCTTAACTATTCAAACTTGGGTGAACAATTAACACAAACAAAATTTTCTTTCAAAAAATAGTAGAAGGTGAAATAAATCTCTGTTTCATTTCTTATATCATAACACTAAATAGAATACAACAAACTAGAAGTATGTGTCTATTAAATGATTCATTCCTGAATTCAATTCTCACACAACATAATATACAAAGTCCTAACGGTTAGTTGTTGAGAAAACTTGTGTAGTAAATGTTCTGTAAAGAAGTCATAATGCGTCCAGACTAGATGCAAGTTCGGTGAATATCTTTTCACTACATGGAATTGTGAGGCCGCCCATTGGGTGGGCATACTCAAACTCTTCCTCTGATTGGCGTAGTAATTCTTGAAATGAGGGTTGCCTTAAAAATGATACAGGAACCACAAATCGCTTCTTCTCTTCCTCTCCTACATAAACTGCAAAATAGCCTTTTGGGACGTCTATTGATGTTGATTTGCTGCTTACATTTGAAAAGGATCGTCGTAGAGTTTTGGTTGCTTGAATTATACGAGACAAACGAATAGCCATTGTTCTAAAGGTTGATCAAGAAGAAAAACGGATGAAAAGGGTGCCTTCTTAGTGAATGAGATTGTGGAGGATTTTGCGGTTTGTAAAGTTTCCTTTCTTGCTTGCCTTATAAACAACTTTGCTGATGGTGACACATGACATCAAAATCAAAGCTCACATGGTTTTGTCTTCCAACTTGCATGATGTAACAAGTTTAATTGACACAAGCATATAATTACGAGTGATTTTGTTGACTACAATCTTCACTTGCAAATAGAACATGACAAGACAAATGGAAATATTTATTGCGAGAATCCCAAACAAAAATTGTGAAGATACCAATGTCACATGGTTTTGTCTTGCCACCTAATGCTATAAGCTTGTAGTTGTATTGACTTGTTTATGTCTCCAATATGTTTTAACAAGTTATCTACTTTCTCCGCCAACGAGTTAAGGCTCATAAAAGTTATATGTAAACGTCTTAATTTTTATATGTCTCCAATATGTTTCATCAAGTTATACGAAATAGCTTCTTCCCCTGTTCACCAACATAAGAGGTAAAATGGCCTTTTGGGATGTCGATAGATATTGGGTGCTTCTACCAATAGAGAGTGATCTTCTGAAGATCTGTCTTGCTTGAATGATATGAGTCATATGGTTGGCTATATAGATGACACTATTGGCAAGTAGGGTTGAGTTTGTTCACTTTGTAGGGATGATAAATATCCATGTACTGTTTCGTGTTGAAAAATGTTGTAAAGTTGCGGTTAGGCAATGGATATTGAATGGTTTATATAACAAGATGATATAAGGGTTATTAGATAATATATGGTGAGATATGAAGGAAAATTAAACCAAATATCTTTTATAAACAAACCCAATGGTCCCTCACATCTTGCTTATCCAACAAGTCCTTATTTCGTATCATACACTAGGGTTAAGAAGTAATTTTTTTGAAACTCTATTTGTTTATATAATTAATTTCAAGTTAACTTGATAGTTCAATGGTAACACGTTTTTACTCATAAAAGTGATAATGAACCATGTGGTGATTCAATTTTAACAAACTATGTAGGGTTCGAATGAGGGGCGGACCTAAGAATTTTGTTCACCAGTGAAAGTTTTTTTGGATGCTCAATATCTATGAGCTCGACGTCTAATTAATTGTGTCGGGTTTTACAATTTTGGATGCTCAATATCTATGAGCTCGACGTCTAATTAATTGTGTCGGGTTTTACAATAAAATACAATAACGTTAAAAAGTACACAATAGAAATAGACTATCATTATAAAAATAAGAATAAATTACAAATTGTATCCGAAATAAATATATCAAATTACTTGGTAAGCTTCAATAATTACATTGCATCTCAATTTTTTAGAAAATTTACTCACATTGAGTTTTTTCACTAACTGGGTTATCTTTGTCATTTTAACATTTAAAGGATTACTTATGAAATTTTGCCTAAAATAAATATGAAAACATTTATTAGAAAAATAAAAAAATATAAATATGAAATTACCATTATCCTAGATACACACTCTCTCTCCAACCGAAACCTAGAACCACCGTCATCATCATCTTCAACCCACAAAAAAACCCAAATAAAAAAGGAAGCAAATTAGTCGATCATGGTATGAATTTCACAACATGCTATCCGTTTTGATTTGGGTTGTCACAAGTTACAAAAATGGGTTATTTGAGTAGCTAGAGAGACGACCTAAGGTTTAACGGTGGTCCTTCTACAGGAACGGCGAAGGCGATGACTATGTTACGATTAATCCGAGGTCGAGATGAGCATCAACAAAGAAGATAATGATAAAACTCGACGAGAAGGTGGTCTAGGAAGAGAGATGGTGGTTGTTCAAGGTTCGATGAGCGATGAAGGAGCTAGATTAGTGTTTCGACTAGGACACAAGGTTAATCAGTAGTTGCAGGTATACAATTAGTTTAGGCTTTGGTTTATTACATTCCCACCCTTCTACTTAATCGACTTAAATGAAGACATACAATTAGTTTTAGACTTTGGTTTATTACATTCTAACCCTTCTTTAACTACATTGTAAATAACATATTAACGCTAAAACATACCTAAAACTAATTACATACCTAAACCTAATTACATGTTTGACCCGTTAACTAAATCTGAGTGAACAAATAACGCTAACAAAATTTTCTATCAAAAAATAGTAGAAGGTGAAATAAATCTCTGTTTCATTTCTTATATCATAACACTAAATAGAATACAACAAACTAGAAGTATGTGCTATTAAATGCAGGGGCGGACCTTTTACGAGCACTGTAATTTTTTTTTACGCTTTTATGTATCCGATTACCCCTTACGTTACCCCTGAAAAAAATTACGCTATCCTTCAAATTTTTATAAAAGCTAACACTTCATAAAAAGTTTAAAATTTTATAAAAAACCTAATACTTTATAAAAAGTCCCCATATTTTATACCTTCCCTAACATTTTTTAGAACCTTTTTTTTAACCGGATTTCGTATGGGTCTTCAGCAGCTTCTGGCCTTTTAATAACTAATATTTGGATATAAAATAATGGGTCTTTAGCTGCTTCTTGTTTTGTTGGGCTAATAACACTGTAACAGGTATAACAAAAAAAACACAAGATTACTGAATTAGGAAAAGAAGCAAAGCAACAGGTCGCATCCGGCAGCCACCTCCAACTGTGCTTTCCGCCATTGCTCAGCGCTGCTCCCTGTCGTCGCCGGCCACCGCACCGCTGGTCTCTCCACCACAACCCACAGGTTATTTTACTCTTTATTCCCTCTTGTTTACTTGTTTGAAAAAGAAAATCTACGGTTAAAAACAGTGAACCCCTTGAAAAAAATTCTTCCACCACTGGTTTCATTTACGTGAAAGTACGGTTAAAAAAAATCCGCTACCCCTGAAATTTTGTTCTAGATCCACCACTGATTAAATGATTCATTCCTAAATTCAATTCTTGTACAACATAATATACAAGGTCCTAACGTTTAGTTATTGAGAAAACTTGTGTAGTAAATGTTGTATAAGGAAGTCATAATGCGTCCAGACTAGATGCAATTTTGGTGAATATCTCTTCACTACATGGAATTGTGAGGCCGCCCATTGGGTGGGCATACTCAAACTCTTCCTCTGATTGGCGTAGTAATTCTTGAAACGAGGGTTGCCTTAAAAATGAAACAGGAACCACAAATCGCTTCTTCTCTTCCTCTCCTACATAGACTGCAAAATAGCCTTTTGGGACGTCTATTGATGTTGATTTGCTGCTTACATTTGACAATGATCGTCGTAGAATTTTAGTGGCTTGAATTATACGAGGCATACAAATAGCCATTGTTCTAAAGGTTGATCAAGAAGAAAAAGGATCAAAAGGGTGCCTTCTTGGTGAATGAGATTGTGGAGGAGTTTGCTGGTTGTAAAGTTGCCTTTCTTGCTCACCTTATAAACATCTTTACTGATGGTGACACAAGACTTCCAAATCAAAGCTCACATGGTTTTGTCTTCCAACTTGCATGATGTAACAAGTTTAATTGACACAACATAATTACGAGCGATTTTGTGGACCACAATATTCACTTGCAAATAGAAATGGACAAGACAAATGGAAATATTTATTACCGGAATTCCAAAAAAAAAACATTCTGAAGATACCAATGGCACATGGTTTTGTCTTGCCATCTAATGCGTATAATCTTGTATTTGTATTGACTTGTTTATATCTCGAATATGTTTCAACAAGTTTATCTCTGCACACTCTAAGGGTCGCCCCTGCCACCTAATGACCCATAAGCATGATTTATATGCGCCATCTTTATGGCTCTATGTTTTATCTTTCAACAAGTTTATCAACTTTTTGCATCAGTTAGTTAAGTTAGAACTCCAATGATTTCTTTATTTCATATCATCGACTCTTTAAGGTGATTAAAAACTAGTGTATAAAGTTTTTACTTAGGCTTTGAGAGTATTATATGGCAGTCTTATGTTATATATATGTTATTGAGAGTATATGGCAGTCTTATATTATATATATGGCAGTCTTATTGAGAGTATCAGCTTCTTTGAAGTACAAACAGCAGTCAAACTATTATATATACGTTAATCATTTTTCTGTTTATTTTTTAAAGGTTCATACGATCGACAATTTCTAAGGAAGGTCTTCATTCCCCTTTGAAAAAAGTAAAAAAAAGTTAGGGAAATGGAGAGAGATAAAGTTGCAGAAGTGCTTCTAGATCTCATGGAATAAGGCAGAATTGTGAACAAAACTTTCCATCTCTTGCTTTCATAGAAATTTTTTTTGAAAATACCGATTACATCACCCCGGGCCAAAATGCAAATCATGATCAATGAACTTCTTAATGCCGTGGAACCCGGATGGCAAGAGGCTTCAGCAAGAATGGAGAGTAGAGTGTAGTGCAATGAAGTGAAGTGTACCGTCACCAGAAATATCATAAGAGAAGAAAGATCGTAGCGTAGCTGTATAGTAGAAAAGTAGCGAAGCATCAATTCTCATAGAAAAGATAAGAGAAAATGCTCCTTATTCTTTCTAGGGCGGTCGCGGAAATAATTGGGTTCGAGTCCCAGAGCCCCTGATGTAACAAGGCGAAGCCTTGGTTAGGATAAATGTTGATTTGAATTATGATATTTTTCTATCTTTTCTACTAGCAAAATTGGGGGAGTGGATGAGTTCTATAGATGCTCTAGAATAGCTATTCCTCACAATTGCTCCAACAGAATGGGATTGGCCTTCATTTTTAAGACTTTACTTCGCTCCGCTTCGTTCGTTCCATGGTTCTTGGACATTGATTCGTTTGTAATAGAATAGTATCCCGAGGAAAGAAGAAATGGCACATTGACATTTCGAAAGGCTTTGAGAAGAGGGGCAACAGTGAAGATGCCGAGAATGGCCGTGTCTATGGGGATTACCGGTCTTAGTAAGAACCCGTTGTAAATGCATGTGAGGGAGGAATGCCTGCATTAAGATTTAAAACTTGTCGTCTACTTGAAGGAAATGTTTGGAACAGGGAACTTACAATAATACAACGTCGTATTCTTCAAAGATTGAGGAACAAGACGAGATCTATTAAGAGAAGGATTTATTCTCGAAAAAATCTGAATAGTTACATCCAATTACAAACTACACGAAAGTTGCCCCTTTTACATGGAGATTTATCCATCACAGAGATGCATAGAGGAACAGAACGAACTTCATATATCCCTTTTCCACTCAATCCAGAAACAAGATCGGACGTTATTCCGGTTCGTCTCCATTTTAGTGAAACTCTTCCTCAAGCAAGGGAGCCAATAAGTCATCGAAGGCTTTGTGTGAATAATGTAGTAGTCAGCATTACTTCTTTTCAAGTTTCCCAAGGTGATTTCATATATTTGAAAGAAAATGATGCTATAATCTATTTAGAAATAAGGAGATCCTTCTATATCGAAATTTCAGTTTCTAAAATCATAGGAAAATCCCTGGGTAGCCCGGTAAGAATGTGGAGAAGAACCAAAACGGAATGGTTCCGCTTACTTAAAACTAAGAGGGGATGCCGCCTACTACTGAAAGGTCTGTTTTTGCAACAGTTGCGTTCTTCTATGCAAGACGAAGACTTAGAAAGAACAAAGAAGTTTGGATCCGAAAAAGTATGCTTAGGCAGTTCTTTCGCTAAACACAAGAGAATCAAGAGGAATTTTTATCATTTCAAATCGATATTCTTATCGAAGAGTAGGAACAAAAAAACCCTAAATCTTACTACTAGAAAAAGAAGTCCTATAGTTTACAACTCTTCTTTCTATAGTAATTTGACCTCTTGCTCCACCCATCAGTCTTCTATGAAGAGAAAGAGAAAAAGAAAAAACTCTTCCCTATCTACTCATTATTCGAAGGTGAATCACAGAACACCAAAAGTTGTGCTATCTTATGGACCTAACATAGGTCACATCCCTCACGTGCGCCAAGAGCACATTCGATAGCATCCTCTTAAGGTTTAAAGATCCAAACCTTCTTCTTCTTTTGCGGAGTTTCAACAGGTGCCGTACCTCTCTTGAGCTACGTAGGTCTTATCGCATGAAAATCCTATGGAATGTTTTCCCTAAGATCGTGCCTTTCTTTCCGGTGTTCATGCAGGGAACCTCGACCCTTTTTTCGGATGCCATGGCTCGCAGGCAACAAGCTATGACTGATTCACTTTAAGCCTTAGAGAAAAAGGCACAGGGCCGCAGTTTATCCAGAATAGATGGCGTTGTCTATTAGAGCCTATTAATAGCTTATACAGTAAAGGAGTTGTTTGGTTGAGGATTGCCTTGATCTGCCGTTCAACGTTTAGTTCCGGAAGGAATATCCCGTCGTACCTCTTTCCTCTTTCATAAACATTACATACAACAATGGATCGCCTGCTACCAATGAATTGGATTCCCGGCACTCGAAAGAAGCTCTCATTTCTTTCTTCGGTGAAGAGTTGAACTACATTTCCAAGGCAAGCTACATCAGGCTAAGAGGGTACGTAACCAATACAAACAAGCAATGCCTCCCTGGAACCTAACAGTTAATCCAGAACGTAGCACTCTGATTCAATCAACCTGAGAGAGGGGTGCCCCGGAGTGGGTAACCCGATCGATTCAAGCAACAACGGGAAGGGCTGCCCCTTTTAAGGTATCCCAGAACTATTCAATAAGCTAGAGAAGGTTATACCGATCAATTTCACAACAGAGAAACCGATGTTTTATACAAGATTGGATAAACAAAACACTCATGAAGATAGCTAAACAGGTATTTTAATGATCTGCAGTGACCTTTGAAAGAGGAATGAACAGTGTTGTGAATGATTTGAAGTGAACATCCCTGATTCGGAAACAGCCGCAGTGGGAACTCTACTTTCCCTTCCGAAGTGAAAGTTTTCATTCTTTCTTCGCCAATTTTTTTGAAGAGTAGGTGCTTTCTGAACCCATTGAGATGACCCCAAGAATTTCGCTATTTCGATTCTGCTAGTACTTGGGAACAGCGTAGCAACGGATAATTCAGAATAGGTCCGGGGGACAAATCAATAGGAAATGTAATTTGCTTCGTAAGAATAAGAATTCACTTCTATGAACACGGGAATTGTCTTGATCGTCGGATATCATTGAGAAAGAAATAGGAAGAAGTGTTATCACCTGCAATTCTTCCCAGCCTTAAAATGAGCAGTGGGACTAGGGGAAGGATACATATATTTAATTAACGGAAAGGCTCGTTGATACCTCCTTTTAGGATGTAGTCGGAATAACTGTGGGGAATCGATATAGATGAGGCATTACAGATATTAGCACTTTCCTGCATTCTTGCTGTAAATTCATATGTTGTTCTCAGATGTGGCACTTTTGGACCGGACTAGAAGCGGCTGCGGATGGACCATCATCCGATGTGGGCCTTATGCCTTTCTGATCGGATGCTATCGAGAATAGTTATTGTACTGTTTAAAAAAAAAGCTATAATAGATAAGTTTATGGATAGCGTAGCGTAAGGACGGGATAGGAAAGAAAAATGCTCAATGAAGCGCTCAAGAGACCCTACATCCTTATTGAGCAGGGCTAGTCAGCGCCTTCCCGTAATGAAAGACGTGGTAACAGTCTTGACTTTAAGGATGAGGGGAACGCCTCTTTCAAAGCTTTAGTGCGGTTTCAGCGGTTGTCGTTTCAAGTATGCCGTTTTGGTGGTATGACCTCACCTGACATTAGCGGATTCACCTCCGGCATCAGTTCCATTCCAAGTGTGCCTTCTATCTCGGCAACACCAGAATGACAAAACAAAGCCATTTCTGGAATCTAGTGTTCGCTGGGACGCAGTGCATCAGCCAAACCCATTTGACGTGAGGTTCCTTTCTTCAAGACCGATTTGGGGGCCTTTTTGATAGTTCACCCCGACAAGTGTGTATTCAAACCGCTTCATTCACATTACAAGTCCTGAATTACATCCATCCTTGACAAGCGTTTGAGAGTTCTAGCATGACAACGGCCTTAAGGGAAGGCGGTAGGTGGCCACGGTAAGCAGCTTGTCTAATTGTGCATGCATTATAAAAGTTCCATTCGTTGCGACCCGGGCACGACGTTAGAGTGAGCTCGCCTCGAAGTACACAAAATACCGGCCGGTACAAAGCAGGTTAGGAAGCTTGACATGACAGAAGTTCGAGTTGAACCAGACTAGTAGATAGTGGGGCGATTGGGAGTGAGGGCAGTGGAAGGGCTTGTAAGGCAGCTGTAAGGGATTGAAAGCACGTAGTCCCTCGATTCTTCCTCGGTCCATAACTATAGAAGGATATTGAATTGGCTGTACCCCCACCAGAATTCCCACTCGGTGTTGATATGCGAATCTGAAATCTCAACGAAGGCCTAACTCGAACAGATCACAAGCCCCTGAGCTCCAAAGGAATCAGACCTTGACTTGAATAGTGAAATAAAGAAGTATAGCACAATGACTAACTACACTACTAGTTACCCATTATTCATCCAGAAGGAACAGGGGAAGGAGGGCGGGCCGATCAATTTCTATCAGATTGAGAGCATACCACGTCTGTGTCGAATCTTGTGTTTTAAGAGGAGTAGCCACTTGGCTTTTCTTAAGGTTAACTTCCTTTGATTGAAAACCAAACCTTGGTCTCGTCCATTACCATTAGTAGCGGGAGAACGAATCCCGATTCGGAATCAAATCATCCGGTCATAACGGAATCAGAGTCTTATCCTTTTCCTATTATTTTGAACCAACCTCACCTCGCATAGATCACACCGACCTACCCACCCCGTGTGTGTGGGTGCCAAGTTCATCTCCCCTTTTTTAAACTTACCCGCTAAAGAATTGATTTTACGCATGCCAAATCACTGAACTTCTTTATACGGATTTGACTTATCCAAGCTTCCCGACGGGCCTCGATCTCAGTTCAATGCGTTAGATCGCAGATCTATGCTATGAGGCTTAACGGAAAAAGAAAAGGGCATCCAACAGACAGAGTGATGCTTCTGTCATATCTTTCTTATAATAGTCTATTATTAGGAATTTGTATCAATTGACTGTTTGGCGCAAGGTCGGGGACTATTTGAATGAAACATTCTATCCTCGGGATATGAGCATAAAGCCGCTCGACTATCAGCTTATAGCATTGAATGGCACGGAAAGAAACAGGAGCAAAAAGCACCTCATCGAGGAGAGAGAACAACATCTTGGGTGGAAGCAGCATTCATGTATGATTTCTCACCTCCGTCCCCGAAAACTTTCTTTTATTTGATGAAGCAGAAGCTTTAGGAGTTGAAAGAGCGGAACTTATAGAAGAAGGGCGTACCAAAAAGGTCTCCCATTTCTTTTCTAATCAGGTAAGTTAAGCCTTTGAGTAGCAGGAGAAAGCCTTCGGATCTCATTGACTTTCAGCCGGTGCCAAGGCAAGGCCAACAAGAATGGGAGAAGGGGCTTACCAAAAATCATAGGAGTGGTAGCACAACGGCTGATAAGCAAGAAAGGGCACTCCCAGCATGAGGTTACCCAATAGGTTAGCGAAAGGCGGTTCAAGCCATTTTGATGAGAGCAGAACATTTGACAAGGTTTGCAGGAGAGTGGAATGAAATTCATGTCTTAGGTGGAACCTCTATTCCATTCCATGTCGGAGTAAGGAAGCACGGGCTTCTCATTTCATTGATTCGCTTTCCCAGCTAGAGTACATGAGTAGATATAGGGATAAGTTATAACAGTCGATTTACACGAGCTGCATTTCATGATATTGACATAAAGGGGTTTGGAAACGCTGCTTTGGTGACTGTTGTATGAAAAAAGCAAACTTCTAGCATTTACATTCAATCTTACATCCTAGATTAAGCAATTGAGTTCTTCGACATTAGAACTAGAAAGAAAATCACCTTGATGATGAGTTTTCACCTTATTTTCTTTATTATAGGATAAATCTTATGAGCCTGACACCTATCTTCCATCAAGCACGGAAGCAAGTCAGTCAAACAAAGCCCCAGGACATGGGAAAGCAAGGAACTGACAGTCTTAAGGGTGAGTCTATGCTATTTCTTGATGAGATGAGGTCTAACATTCGATTGATATATGAGAAGGCATATCATTATACCACTAGACCAGAAGTTAACATAGACTACCTTCCCGCATTTTAGGGCCAGGAAGAAGAGAAGAGCACAAAGCAAAAGTAACTGAAGCAGGTTATACTGAGATGGATGTTTTTCAACTACGAAATCAATTAGTTTTTGACTCGGGGCATCAAGTCGTATTTCTTATTTCTATGGTTAGAGATTTTCCGTATCAAAATCAAAGTAAGATCTCAATGGTCAGGAAACTTCGACTTTCGACCTTTCGTTTACCGATGGATCGGGTAGCACAGAGATGCTAGCTGCTAGGAAGAAGAAAAAGTTTACTTACTTGATGCTTTAAAGAAGTTCAGAGAATAATGAAATACTGCACACTTATTCGTTTAGTCGATTCCCCACTTTCCTTATCTTAACCGGAAGATAGATCGAAGAGTAGAATACGAACTATATCCGAGGGTATATGACTGAGCTTCACTCCTTTAGTAGATTCCTATCTCGCTGCTACTGAGCTACCTCATTCTCTTCCTGTTGAGTAAAATCATATCTTGGTTGTCAACCAGTTTCGTTTGAAACCCCTGGTCGAGCTTCTTTCTTCTGCTTCTTCTGTTGATTCCCTAGTTTTGGTTGATTCTCTGGTATCTGGCCTTGCTGCTCTTCTTTTTCCGTTCTTTCCTTTTTGTTTCATCCGTCCTTTATCTCTCATTCGATATAAGTTCTCCTTTCATCCTCGGAGTGTACTCTCAATTGAAATTTTTTACCCCTCAAAATAAGGGCTAAGCTTCAGTGAAAGAGATTAGGCCTCGGGCGGCTAGTGGTCCATCTTTATTAAGATCGGCTTCAATCTATTCTTTCATTACTTCCTACTTTCTTTGTCTTTATTAGATAGAATGCCATCAAATCATAGTAAGTCGGCTATCTCACTGTGAAAGGCAACTCCTAGCTCTAAGAACCAATCTTACTCTTGAAGAGCAGAAAGCTAGAATTGAATTAAAGTGAAGGGGAGGGAGCAACTTCAATAGCTTTGGCTGTGAAAACTCTTGGTCTTGGAGCATCAGTGTCATCAGTTCACCCAAGATCGACAGGACAAATAACTACTAGGTTTGTGCAAGAAAATCTTCTTGCGTGATCGAAAAGAGTTGAAAAAAAAGAGATTCATTAGCTATGGAATCTGCCAGGTATCGGTATGAAACAGAGAGGGCTATTCACAAAGCATTTTCTTTCAGAAATTGCTAGAAGGTGAAATAAATCTCTCTTTCATTTCTTGTATCATAACACTAAAAAGAATACAACAAACTAGAAGGTCCTAACGGTTAGTTGTTGAGAAAACTTGTGTAGTAAATGTTGTGTATAGAAGTCATAATGCGTCAAGATTAGAAGCAAGTTCGGTGAATATCTCTTCACTACATGGAATTGTGAGCCACCCATTGGGTGGACCCAAACTCTTCCTCTGATTGGCGTAGTAATTCTTGAAACAATGGTTGCCTTAACAATGAAACAGGAACCACAAATCACTTCTTCTCTTCCTCTCCTACATAGAATGCAAAATAGCCTTTTGGGACGTCTGTTGATGTTGATTTGCTGCTTACATTTGACAATGATCGTCATAGAGTTTTGGCTGCTTGAATTATACGAGGCATACGAATAGCCATTGTTCTAAAGGTTGATCTAGAAGAAAAGGGTCAAAAGGGTGCCATCTTAGTGAATGAGATTGTGGAGGATTTTGTAGTTTGTAAAGTTGCCTTTCTTGCTTGCCTTATAAACAGCTCTACTGATGGTGACACAAGGCTTCAAAATCAAAGCTCACATGGTTTTGTCTTCCAACTTGCACGATGTAACAAGTTTAATTGACGCAGCCATATAATTACGAGTGATTTTGTGGACTACAATCTTCACTTGCAAATAGAACAGGACAAATTGCCAGAATTCCAAACAAAAATTGAGAAGACACCAATTTCACATGGTTTTGTCTCGCCACCTAATGCCTATAAGCTTGTATTTGTATTGACTTGTCTATGTAGCCAATATATTTCAACAAGTTTATCTACTTTCTGCACCAACGAGTTAAGGCTCATAAAAGTTATATGTAAACGTCTTAATTTGTGATATGTTAGAACGAAAACAATACCGACAAAGGTCATGATCCATGATCATTTAGACTTTTTTTCTTCAATGCTTATGTTTTTTAATTGTTTTTTAGTGGCCCAAAGCTAATTCTTAAATTGGGGCCCTTTTATAGAAAAAAATACATTTTTTTTTGTTTAGAATCCTAAAAATATAATGATTTTATATTTTCCTTATTTTTCTATATAGTCGAGCCACCCTTGTTTGGGATACAAGAAAACTAACTTGGGGATGTGTTATAGGAGTAGGGACAGACTTCACAGTACAGTTTGGGAAATTCAGAAAAATTGGAATGAAAAGATCCTCGGCTCACTACACAAATGGGCAATTGCGACCGAAATTCGTGACCAACAAAACCTGTCAGAAAAGTAGTAACCAGTTTAGCGACCGGACCAAACTTGGTCACAAAATTAAGCAAATTGTTTGAAATTTGGTCAGAAAATGAAGGGCGACACGTTTCCGACAAATGAAGAAACTTGTCAGGAATATCTGACCAAAAGGATTTTAATCAAATTGTTTGAAGTTTGGTCAGAAAATAGTCGGTAATTTCTGACAATCTTTGGACCAAAATGATTTGAACCAAGTTGTTTGTACTTTGATAAGAAAATGGTCGGTAATTTCCGACAAAATGGTTTTTTTATTATTTTTTTATTTATCGACTATAACAATAATTAACATATAAATAATAATAAAAATAATATTAAAATAATAATAACAATAAAAGTAATATTATTAAGAACTATAAGAAAAGTAATAGTATTATTGATAATAACAAATAAAATTAAAAAAAATACAACACATGTGTGTATCGGTGTTCCTGTGCATGTGCATGTGCATGTGCATGTGCATGTGCATGTGCATGTGCATGTGCATGTGCATGTGCATGTGCATGTGCATGTGTGTACGTGAATGTGTATTTGTGTGCGTGTGTATGTTATGTGTCTATGTGTATGTATGAGAATAGGTTTGTATGTATATGTATAAGAAAAATAATAATATCATTGATAATAACAAACAAAATAAAAAAATAAAAATATAAAAGGCTTGTGTGTATCGGTGTTCGTGTGTATGCGTATGTGTGTATGTGAATGTGTATTTGTATGTGTATGTATGAGAATGTTAATGTGTATGTGTGTCTGTGAATATGTACATATATGTCTAGGTGTGTGTATTTGTATAAGTACCTATATGATGTATATGTGTGTTTATGTGTATGTGTATGGGTGTATATGTCTCTATATTCGAATGTGTATGTGTGGAACATGTATGTGTACATTTATGACAAATAGGTGTAGGTGTGTGCTTGTATGTGTGGCATGTGTAAGTGTAGATAAATTAAGTATATATGTCAATATTTGTATGTGTGTACATGTATATTCTACGTGTATGTGTGCCATGGGATTGTATAAGTCTTTGTGTATTAGGGGACACACACACACACATATATATAGGGGAGGGATTAAGAGAAAACCACAAAGTTATGCGAAAATCAAGAAAACCACTAAAACAATGTGTAATATTATGAGTTACGTATACGTAACACTATGGGTTACGTATACGTAAGCCAATATTTAAATGATTTTTTGGTAAAAATGTGTAATATTACACTGATACTCTTATAACAAAATAAAAAGTAAATATTATTATATAGTTAGTTAAAATTGGTTTTTTTAGTGGTTTTCTCGATTTTCGCCTAACTATGTGGTTTTCTCTGAAACCATCCCCTATACACACACACACACATATATATATATATAGGGAATGGTTCAAATAATAATAAACTTTTAAGGTGTAACCGTGATAACCACTCTCCAACAATCACATAATTTATAAATTATTTTTTTCTTTTTATTGTTAAAAAAGTATTTAAGTATCGTGAACATTTATCTTGAACATAAATACGGAGATGATGAGTCTTACATATACGTACCAAATAATATTACATATACGTACCAAATAGTATTACATATACATGACACATAATGTTTACGTATATGTAGTACTAACGGAATTATAATTGTTACATATACGTAACACTATGTTTGAGAGTGGTTTTCATGATTATCATTTGAACCTCACCCTATGTATATACATATATATATACACACACATACATATATATATATATATATATATATATATATATATATGGAACGAATACCACATCCGTCAATTCACACTAATTACTATCTTCTGTGACGAGCATCCACGGATCTACGCAACTGACATGACGACCGTCCATAAAGTGTTCATATTTCCTTTATCGTAACGACCGTCCATGATGCAGACATAACACACGAAGGGACACGTTAACCCTATGAGTATCCGTCGTTACCCTTACACACAACATTTGTACAACTGGAAGCAAACCACACAGGCTCTTATAGAGGGAGCAAAGCCCGTAACTGTCCTGGCACTTGTTTATGTAGGAACCATTCCTTCACTTGAATCCCACTTAACTCATCAGACAACTCCAACCAGTAGGCAACCTCCCCCACACGTGCCAAGATCTTGAACGGTCCGACAAATCTCGAGATTAACTTTCCCCTCTTCCGAAAATGGATAATCCCTTTCCAGGGAGATAATTTTAACAACACTTTATCCCAACATGGAATTCGATGGATCTCCGTCTCCTATCAGCGTAAGACTTCTGTCTATCTTGCGCATCTTTCATGTTTATTTTTTAAATGCTCATAATAGTTAAATGTAAACGTGTTAGACAGAACACAATAACAAACATATAGAACCTAAATAAATAAATTGAGATTTTTTGGCTCTAATTCAGTGTTTCTGTTTATTTATTTCTTGGTGACACAAGAAAACTAACTTGTGAGATGTGCTATATAAGTCTAAGGACATACTTTAATTGGAATCCAAAGATAGACTACTTAAAGCAATCCTCTTCCACCAGTTATATTCAACTAGATTCAAAGCTTTTATTTGATGTAAAAGGTTGTCGATTGATTGAATGGAACTTTAGTAATAACACAAACAAATTATACCAACAACTAAAAGTAGGATTAACAACCATTCACAAATGTTTGGAATCCTACTTATAGTCTACCAACCATTACCATCATAGGATGTGACGATTCAAAGTGGAACCGCCATATAACTGCCAAATATGAAGTTAAGGGATAACCTCCAAAACCAAACAACCGTAAGAAATGGTAACTGGCAATCCATGTTGTATACGGTGTCACAAAGGCCTCCGGCCCAAACCTTAAACAACTAAAGTAAATTGCCTTCAACATAAAGTCCAAACATAATAAACGAAAAGTTTAAACTAAGACCAATACGTTTAAAGAGATTAATAAATGGGCTACAGAGATTAATGAACACACAACTGATTAAACAACTTTGAAATAGAAATATAATAGTAAATTGCAAGGAATCGTTACCATTGACTTGTTGTTGAATATATACAGACTCCATATGATTAAATGAAACTATGCATGAAGGCATCGGTTCATTCATCTTGCCCTAATCGACTTAAATTAAGGCGTACAATTAGTTTTAGACTTTGATTTATTACATTCTGACCTTTCTACTTAATTACATTCTAAATAACATTTAAAAACATACTTTAAACTAGTTATATGTTTGACTGATTAACTATTCAAACATGGGTCAACAATTAAGGCTAACAAAATTTTCTTTCAAAAACTATGTTCATTTCTTGTATCATAACACTGAATAGAATAGAACAAACTAGAAATATGTGTCTATTAAATGGTTGGTTCCTAAATTCAATTCTCTTACAACATAATCCAGACTAGAAGCAAGTTCGGTGAATGTCTCTTCACTACATGGAATTGTGAGGCCGCCCATTGGGTGGACATACTCAAACTCTTCCTCTGATTGGCGTAGTAATTCTTGAAATGAGGGTTGCCTTAACAATGAAACACGAACCACAAATCGCTTCTTCTCTTCCTCTCCTACATAAACTGCAAAATAGCCTTTGGGACATCTATTAATGTTGATTTGCTGCTTACATTTGACAATGACTGTCGTAGAATTTTGGTTGCTTGAATTATACGAGGCATACGAATAGTCATTGTTCTACAGATTGATCAAGAAGAAAAAAAGGATCAAAAGGGTGCCTTCTTAGTGAATGAGATTGTGGAGGATTTTGTGGTTTGTAAAGTTGCCTTTCTTGCTCTCGTTAATTGACGGTTTTGTCTTCCAACTTGCTTACTGATGGTGACACAAGGCTTCAAAATCAAAGCTCAGATGGTTTTGTCTTCCAACTTGCATGATGTAACAAGTTTAATTGACGCAACCATATAATTACGAGTGATTTTGTGGACCACAATCTTCACTTGCAAATATAACAGGACAAGACGAATAGAAGTATTTATTGCCAGAATTCCAAACAAAAATTGTGAGGATACCAATGTCACATGGTTTTGTCTTGCCACCTAAAATGCCTATAAGCTTGTATTTGTATGGACTTGTTTATGCCTCCAATATGTTTCAACAAGTTTATCTACTTCTACACTAACGAGTTGAGGCATGTAAGCATCTTAATTTATGACATGTTAGACATAAAACAATACCGACAAAAGTGATCATTTAGCTTTTATTTATTGCCAGAATTCCGGACACAATCTGTGAAGATAACAGGACAGGCAGATGGAAATATGTATGGCCAGAATTCCGAACACAATTTGTCAATACCAATGTCACATGGTTTTGTCTTGCCAACTAATGACATATAGGATATGTATTTATTTGTGACATGTTAGTTAAGTTAAAACTTCAATGATTTCTTTATTTCATATCATCGACTCTTTAACTTATCCTTTGAGAGTATTACATGGCTGTCTAATTTGTAAATACCAGGAGACCATGATTCAAACCATCTATCAAGAAACGAATAAGATGAACAAGAAGAAAGGGATTTAACACTACAAACAAAATTACAATTCATAGATCAATGTGTTACAGACTTATCATTTGTGACTAGGTTTTATAACCGTAATTGCTAACCGTCGCATCCCCTTCATATGGCGGTTTCTAGGTTTGATTTTGAATATACTTAGACCCTTGACATTTACATATTTACATAATAAACACTAAACATAACTTTAAAATATTTACACAAATGAAACTTTGTAACCAAACTTTGATCACACAATATTTAAGGCTAACATTCACCCCCAAATTGAACGAATCTGCCATGATTCCTTCGGGAATCAAAGTTATGTATGGTATGTATGTTATGTGTGGATCGTACCTTTATAGGAGTCTTTGTAGCTGACCAACTGTTGTACAACTAGGGTAATGACAGTCACTATAAGGGTTAATGTGATCCTTGAAGTTTGTCATGTTTGGTATTCCTGGAGGTAACGTGGGGCCCTAGGTGTTGTATGGCCTAGACGTAATGAGCCTTAGGTTTCTCCGCCAGTATGTAATGCATTGATTTCACGGTTACGAGAAGGCGCATATTCGATGTATTTGTTGACTTACGTTTTCCCATATGTTATTGCATGTTCTACTTACGCTTTTATTAATGAAGTTGAATGTAATGTTTTGGAAAATATTTGAAGTTAATGTTTTATGTAAAGTGTAACTGAGTTTTAGCATTCACATTCAGGTTAAGTACAGGTATGGAGGTTAGGTGAGGATGCGTGGCAAGCAAGAATAGTTGCTTGACTGATCATGATGACTGGCATCCTACTATGTTTTTATGTTGATGATTATGGTCATGATTAGACAATGTTTATGACTTTTGAATGTCTAACAAGTTTATGTTATGTTTGAATGGAAGTTCCGTCACGTTATTTGATATTCAAATTTAAAAACTGTTTGTTTATGAGTAAATCCAACATGTGAGTCTTTTCGAGTTTGGGGCCTTACACAAGTTAACTCTATGGCATGAATCCTCACATGTTTATTTTTATAGTTATCAGAAGTGGATAAAAAAATCACAGGTTGGAAAAGTAAATATGTTAAAATAAATCTCTAAGAAGTAGGATCCCTTTCTGCTTTAGTAAAAACGGTAATCTCTCCATTGTCTAACCTTAACCTAACAGCTCATAATTCTAGGCAAAATACGATAAAAAGAGGCTCTATGTTTTATCCAAATCTACTTAATTAGTATTATACATGAGGATAATCTAAATGAAATATGAAATCTGGGTCATAAGCAGGTCTATATACCATATAAAAAACTCAATTATAGGTTATTTGGTGGTTATGCACAATGTCCTACATACACAAAATTTGGAATCAGACATCAAGAGGTTCATGAAGTGGGACTATGGTGTTTGTAAAACATTTCAACCGGTCATTCTTGATCATAAATACCATATATTTAATTTTATTTTTCTTTCGACACATTCAAAGATAGGAAGACAATACCATGTGATGGCTTTTTCCTCTCATGCGTTGGTGTCTATTATCTACTCCACCGATTGGTAATATAAACCATTCAATCTAATTAAATCAAGCACATCAACCTGGAAAATACTCCACAAAACATTATTTTCTCTATCGGCCTCTTTTTGGTCAAAACACTCTATATTCATTGAAGAAATGGCCATCTTTATGCCACGGATTATTCAAGCAAAACAAATTCTAAGACGATCAATCCCAAACGGGAGTCAGACTTCAACATCTATGGACATCCCAAAAGGCTATTTCGCTGTTTATGTTGGAGAAGAAGAGAAAAGGAGATTTGTGGTTCCCGTGTCTCTATTAAGCGAACCATCATTTCAAGAATTACTTCAACTCGCAGAGGAACAATTTGGGTACAACCATCCAATGGGTGGCCTCACCATTCCATGTAGCGAAGACTTATTTGCAGACCTTGCTTCCCATATTGGTGCCCTATGACACCTATAACTTAAACTTTGCTATAACAAATTTGTACATGACAACAACTAGGACCCTTCACATGTTTGTATAAAGAATTTCTTGTCCAGGCTATGTTAAATTTAACTTGGGAGTTAATTCAAGTTTATTGTATTATTGTTCTTGTTATAAACAAAGACGTGATTGTGAAGCGTATTTCTCCTTCTTAATTTTTAGTTACAGTAAGTTCAATCATGACTGCTATTCGTAGATTGATATAACGGTATCATATTTTATGGTTTTCTTTATAACACTAAAAATAAGTAAGACAGAAAAGGTGAATTGTATATAAAAGCTGTTTAGGAAATGATCATTAAAGATAATTAATGAAGGAATATCTACCTATAGAGCTGTGTTGTTTCATTACATAGCCGGTGAGTCGCCGATAAATGTATAATAAAAGCTTAAAGTCCTTGTGTAGCTATTGGGTGGTGATTGGGATTGATGGTTATTAGACCCGAACCCGAATAAAGTTGAGCTTATGGCGTGTTTTGTATCGTGGATACATTGTGTAAAAACGTGGTTTTGTTTATGAAGTCATAAGCTTTATGTTGATCCTAATGTTTTAAAACTATTTTTAAGCACATGTGTTCACTAGCTAGAGGCTTGTACATTGGCATTTGAGGGGGTGTATAGGTGCACGGTTTTGATGATTAGGATTGACTAAGGGCAGGTTCATGTGGGACGAAAAGGCCTGGGTTGGTGACTTGTTCTTGGAACTATAATGCCAGCGATGTAGATTCCTGTTAGGAACCATATTTTTTAATCAGTCAATTTCTGGTTTGTAAAGCAATGTTATTATGATAAAAAATTTTTTGTGGTTTTGTCTTCCGTTTGGTGTTTCTGTATCAATGTCACTGTAACCGGCATCTGAAAACTAGGGTGTGACACCGAATAATGAAAAAGGTAGAATGCCGGTACACAACATTTTTTTAAATAAGGTTATCTAACCACATATTGTCAAGATTTAGTAAAATGTCACTCACGGTCCATTGCATAAGAACACTTGTTTTTACGATAAAAATGTTATTTAACGGTGTACACACAACTTACATGTGTAGAGAATATAATGTAAACCAGGGATCACACAATTTCAACATGCCCGATAATGCACGGTTCACATCAAACAGCATATTTTTTGAAATCATTCGGGTAAAAACAACGAAATCTATTAACAGCTGAATAGGAACAATTTATTTGTAAAAAATTCAACACATGACACCCACAAAGAAATCAAGCGGATATTCTTTTAAACTTGATTATGAATAAACTCTACAACATGAATCCTCACATGTTTACTTTTACAATAATCAGAAGTGGAGAAAAAATTCAAAGGTTGGACAAGTAAATAAGTATAAAAAATCTTTAAGAAGTATGAACTCATTTTTCTTTAATAAAAATGGTATGGTCTCCATTATATAATCTTATCCTATAACAACACCTATATTCACAACTCTACGCAAAATAAAATAAAAAGATCCTCCATGTTTTATCCAAATCCACTTAGTATTATACATTAGGCTAATCTAAATGAAATATGAAGTCTCGGTCGTAAGCAGGTCATGTACATACCATACAAAAAATTCAATTATAGGTTGTTTGGTGGTTATATATGCACAATGTCCTACATATAAAAAATTTTGAATTAGACTTCAAGAGGTTCATGATGTGGGACTATGGTGTTTGTAAACCATTTCAAAGGGTCGTTCTTGATAATAAATGCCATTTATTTTAATTTTTTTCTTTCGACACATTCAGAGATAAGAATTAAGACAATACCATGTGATGGTTCATTCCCCTCATGTGTTAGTGTTTATTATCTACTGCACCAGCTGGTTATAAAAACCATTCAATCTAATTAAATCAAGCACATCAACCTTGAAAATACTCCACAAAACATTATTTTCTCTCTCAGCCTCTTTTTGGTCAAAACACTCTATATTCGTTGAAGAAATGGCCATCTTTATGCCTCGGATTATTCAAGCAAAACAAATTCTAAGACGATCAATCTCAAACGGAAGTCGGTCATCAACATCTATTGACATCCCAAAAGGCTATTTCGCTGTTTATGTTGGAGAAGAAGAGAAAAGGAGATTTGTGGTTCCCGTGTCTCTATTAAGCGAACCATCATTTCAAGAATTACTACAACTCGCAGAGGAACAATTTGGGTACAACCATCCTATGGGTGGCCTCACCATTTCATGTAGCGAAGACTTATTTGCAGATCTTGCTTCTCGTTTTGGTGCCCTATGACACCTATAACTTAATCTTCGCTATAACAATTTTGTACATGACAACACCTAGGACCCATCACATGTTTGTAAAAAGAATTTCCTATCCAGACTATGTTAAATTTAACTTAGGAGCTAATTCAAATTTATTGTATTATTGTTCGTATTATAAACAAAGACATGATTGTGAAGTGTATTTCTCCTTCTTAATTTTTAGTTACAGTACGTTCAATCATGACATCTATTCGTAGATTGATATAACGGTATCATACCTTATAGTTTTCTTTTTAACACTAAAAATAAGTAAGACAGAAAAGGTGAATTGTATATAAAAGCTATTTAGGAAAGGATCATTAAAGATAATTATTGAAGGAATATCTCCGTATAGAGTTGTGTTGTTTCATTACATAGTTGTTGAGGTCTTCGCAAACAATTAAAGAATACAATAGAAACAAATTTCTTAGATTCTGAATGATGTAAAAGGTAGAAATTGTTGTTTCAGTATAGTCGTTGAGGTCTACGTAAATGATTAAAAAATACATCAGAAACAAACTTCTAAGATTCCGAATGTAAAACCTTCAAAGATCCAAAATAATATAAGGGCTAAAAGTGTCAAAAGTTGAAGTCGAGGTATTGGGATACAATTACCGTAAAGATGGAGGACTGAAAATGAAAATTTTGGAAATCTGGGTGGTCCGCTACCTTAGTACTTAACGGTCTGCTACGTGGGGAGAAATGAATCACTCGTGTGCTAGCATGCGACCTGTGAATCGCTGAAACTTTTTTACATGTGGCGTCGCTGGCGGACGGCTTGCCATTTCCTTAACGGTCTGTCAGCCGCAAAATTAGGGCATGTACGCTAAGGACTTGAAGCAAGTAGGGCTGACGCAAGCAGGGCCGTAGCTGACCGCTACCCTGTGTAACAGTCCTCTACGGTACCAAAGTTTGCCTACTAAAGGAAATTCCGAGCTCAATCTTTTGTACATCAAACCACACACAGCACACACACACTTAAGCTCTTGAATAACGATTATTACGGTTGATGTGTGTGGGACTGACATGAGAGACTAATCCTCTCGTTATGGCCGGCCTTGTGTAGCCGGTGAGTCACCGGTATATGTATAATAAAAGCTTAGAGTCCTTGTGTGGTTATTGGGTGGGAATTGGGATTGATGGTTATTAGACCCAAACCCGAGTAAAGTTGAGGTTATGGGGTGTTTTATATCATGGATACGATTTCTAAAAACATGGTTTTGTTTATGAACTCATGAGCTTTTATGTTGATCCTAATGTTTTAAAAATGTTTTTTAGCACAGTTGATCACTAGCTATAGGTTTGTAGTTTGGCATTCCATGGGTTGTTTTGTACCATGCATACAATGTGTAAAAACATGGTTTTGTTTATGAAGTCAGGAGCTTTATGTTGATCCTAATGTTTTAAAAATGTTTCTGAGCATAGCTGATCACTAGCTAGAGGTTTGTAGTTTCGCATTCCAGGGGTGTACAAATACAAGGTTTTGATGATTGGGATTGACTAACGACAGGTTCATGTGGGACCATAAGGCCTACGCTGGTTGCTTGTTCTTGGAACTATAACGCCAACGTTGTAGATTTGTATTAGGAACAATGTTTGGTAGTTAATCAATTTCTAGTTTGTAAAACAATGTTATTATGATAAAAAGTCTGTGGTTTAGCCTTCCGTTGTGTTTTTCTATATCAATGTAACTGTAACCGGTATCTGGAAACTGAGGTGTGACACCGAATGATGAAAATGGTAGAATGCCGGTACACAACAATTTTTTAAATAAGGTTATCTACCCACATATTGTCAACATTTAGTAAAATGTCACTCAAGGTCCAATGCATAAGAACACAAGTTTTTACGATTAAAGTGTTATTTAACGACGTACACACAACTTACACGTGTAGAGAATATAATGTAAACCATTGATCATACAATTTCAACATGCCCTATAACGCACGATTCACATCAAACGGCATATTTATTGAAATCATTCCGGTAAAAAACAACGAAATCTATTAACAGCTGAATAGGAACAATTTATTTGTAAGAAATTCAACACACGACACCCACCAAGTAATGAAGCGGATATTCGTTTAACCTTGATTACGAATAAACTCTACGACGTGAATCGTCGCACGTTTACTTTTACAGTATCCAGAAGTGGAGAAAAAATTCACACGTTGGACAAGTAAATAAGTTCAAAAAATCTCTAAGAAGTAAGAGCTCATTTTTCTTTAGTAAAAATGGTATTGTCCCCATTATATAATCTTATCATTTTACAACTCCTATATTCATAACTCTAGGCAAAATACGATAAAAAGATCCACCATGTTTTATCCAAATCCACTTAGTATTATACATTAGGATAATCAAAATGAAATATGAAGTCTGGGTCATAAGCAGGTCATGTATATACCATACAAAAAATTCAATTATAGGTTGTTTGGTGGTTATATATGCACAATGTCCTACATATAGAAAATTTTGAATCAGACATCAAGAGGTTCATGATGTGGGACTATGGTGTTTGTAAACCATATCAACCGGTCATTCGTGATAATAAATGCCATTTATTTTAATTTTTTTCTTTCGACACATTCAGAGATAGGAATTAAGACAATACCATGTGATGGTTCATTCCTCTCATATTTTAATTATTTTTTACTCCACCAGCTGGTTATAAAAACCTTTCAATCTAATTAAATCAAGCTCATCAACCTGGAAAATACTCCACAAAACATTCTTTTCTCTATCAGCCTCTTTTTGGTCAAAACACTCTATATTCGTTTAAGAAATGGCCATCTTTATGTCTCGGATTATTCAAGCAAAACAAATTCTAAGACGATCAATCTCAAACAGAAGTCGGAGATCAACATCTATGGACATCCCAAAAGGCTTTTTCACTGTTTATGTTGGAGAAGAAGAGAAAAGGAGATTTGTGGTTCCCGTTTCTCTATTAAGCGAACCATCATTTCAAGAAATACTACAACTCGCAGAGGAACGGTTTGGGTACAACCATTCCAATGGGTGGCCTCACCATTCCATGTAGCGAAGAATTATTTGCAGATCTTGCTTCTCATTTTGGTGCCCTATGACACCTATAAGTTAATCTTCGCTATAACAATTTTGTACATGTCAACAGCTAGGACCCTTCGCATGTTTATAAAAAGAATTTCTTGTCCAGGCTATTTAAATTTAACTTAGGAGCTGATTCAAGTTTATTGTATTCTTGTTCGTATTATAAACAAATACATGATTGTGAAGCGTATTTCTCCTGCTTAATTTTTAGTTACACTAAGTTCAATCGTGACATCTGTTCGTAGATTGATTTAACGTTATCATACCTTATGGTTTTCTTTTTAACACTAAAAAATAAGTAAGACAGAAAAGGTGAATTGCATATAAAAGCAATTCACGAAGGGATCATTAAAGATAATTAATGAAGGAATATCTACTTATAGAGCTGTGTTGTTTCATTACATAGTCGGTAAATAAAAGCGTAGAGTCCTTGTGTGGCATTTGGGTGGGGACTAGGAATGATGGTTATTAGACCTTGACCCAAGTAAAGTCGAGGTGATGAGTTGTTTTGTACTATGGATACAATGTGTAAAAACATGGTTTTGTTTATGAAGTGAGGAGCTTTATGTTGATCCTAATATTTTAAAAATGTTTTTGAGCACAGGTGATAACTAGCTAGAGGCTTGTAGTTTGGCATTCATTGGGTGTACGGATACAAGGTTTTAATGAATAGGATTGACTAAGTTCAAGTTCTTGTGGGACTATACGGCCTGGGTTCATGACTTGTTCTTGGAACTATAACGCCAGCGTTGTAGATTCCTGATAGGAACCATGTTTCTTAATCAGTCAATTTCTAGTTTGTAAAACAATGTTATTATGATAAAACGTTTGTAGTTCAGTCTTCTGTTGTGTGTTTCAGTATCAACGTCACTGTAACCTGCATCTGGAAACCGGGGTGTGACACCGAATAATGAAAAAGGTAGAATGTCGGTACACAACAATTTTTTAAATAAGGTTATCTAACCACATATTGTCAAGATTTAGTAAAATGTCACTCACGGTCCATTGCGTAAGAACACATGTTGTTACGATAAAAATGTTATTTAACGGTGTACACACAACTTACATGTGTGGAGAATATAATGTAAACCATTGATCACACAATTTAAACATGCCCTTTAATGCACGATTCACGTCAAATGGCATATTTATTGAAATCATTCCGGTAAAAAACAACGAAATCTGTTAACAGCTGAATAGGAACAATTTATTTGTAAGAAATTCAACACACGACACCCACCAAGAAATCAAGCGTATATTCGTATAACCTTGATTACGAATAAACTCTACGACATGAATCCTCACACGTTTGCTTTTACATTATTCAGAAGTGGAGAAAAAATTCACACGTTGGACAAGTAAATAAGTTCAAAAAAAACTCTAAGAAGTAAGAGCTCATTTTTCTTTAGTAAAAATGGTATTGTCTCCATTATATAATCTTATCCTATAACAACACATATATTCATAACTCTAGGCAAAATACGATAAAAAGATCCTCCATGTTTTATCCAAATACACTTAGTATTATACATTTGGATAATCAAAATGAAATATGAAGTCTGGGTCATAAGCAGGTCATGTATATACCATACAAAAAATTCAATTATAGGTTGTTTGGTGGTTATATATGCACAATGTCCTACATATAGAAAATTTTGAATCAGACATCAAGAGGTTCATGATGTGGGACTATGGTGTTTGTAAACCATATCAACCGGTCATTCTTGATAATAAATGCCATTTATTTTAATTTTTTTCTTTCGACACATTCAGAGATAGGAATTAAGACAATACCATGTGATGGTTCATTCCTCTCATGTGTTAGTGTCTATTTTCTACTCCACCAGCTGGTTATAAAAACCTTTCAATCTAATTAAATCAAGCTCATCAACCTGGAAAATACTCCGCAAAACATTATTTTCTCTATCAGCCTCTTTTTGGTCAAAACACTCTATATTCGTTTAAGAAATGGCCATCTTTATGTCTCGGATTATTCAAGCAAAACAAATTCTATGACGATCAATCTCAAACGGAAGTCGGAGATCAACATCTATGGACATCCCAAAAGGCTTTTTCGCTGTTTATGTTGGAGAAGAAGAGAAAAGGAGATTTGTGGTTCCCGTTTCTCTATTAAGCGAACCATCATTTCAAGAAGTACTACAACTCGCAAAGGAACGGTTTGGGTACAACCATCCAATGGGTGGCCTCACCATTCCATGTAGCGAAGAATTATTTGCAGATCTTGCTTCTCATTTTGGTGCCCTATGACACCTATAAGTTAATCTTCGCTATAACAATTTTGTACATGTCAACAGCTAGGACCCTTCGCATGTTTATAAAAAAAATTTCTTGTCCAGGCTATTTAAATTTAACTTAGGAGTTGATTCAAGTTTATTCTTGTTCGAATTATAAACAAAGACATGAATGTCAAGCGTGTTTCTCCATCTTTATTTTTAATTACAGTAAGTTCAACCATGATGTCTATTCATAGATTGACACTACTAGAAAACTGACCAATTGCGACGGCATTTTTGGTCGCAAATCGGTCACAAAACGCGTTTTGTTACCGATTTACTACTGGAAATGCGGTCGAAATACCGAAATTTGCGACTGATTTGCGACAAGGTTGCGACCGCAATGCTTTTTTCCACAGTTTTTTTCTCTGTTTTTGTAGTTATATATTTGGAATCCCCCGTTAATTTTTAGATTTTCAAATATTAACCATTTCCAAATTGTAAATAGAACAAAACATTCTAATTAAGATTTCGAAAAAATCGTCAAATATCTAAATTATCGAAACATTACAGATATCTTTAATCACAACATTTATTTCCTATCTAATCTAAACTTCTAGAATAACATCTTATCATCGCGTAGCATAGGATGGCTAAGATTTCTTTAACTTCTCACTGCAAAATGAATTACAGTTCAAATGTTGGGATTTCAGTTTCATGGCCATGTCTGAGCTGGTAAACCATGCTCGACAATATTCCTTAGCTCATGTCTCCTGCAAACCAATCAATAACCATTCATCTTCACAAACAAAAATATCATCTACAACTTATAAACATACCTTGTGTATTGATCGGCTTTCCAAAAAGGTAATAAAACCCAGGGCCGGCCCTGGGGTAGGCCGAGCCGGGCCGCCGGCCAGGGCCCGTTTTTTTCGGGGGCCTAAAATATTTACAGGCCTGTATATATATACGTTTTTTATAAAATTTTAAATACCGGTTTTATATATTGGGTCCTTTTTATAAAACTTAAAAAATTATTGGGCCCTTTTAATCTTTATACCGGTTGGACCCTATTTTATAATGGTCGGGCCCTTTTGTTTATTCCATGACTATTGAGTCATTTAAAAAAAATTTATATGTTTATTGGTTGGATCATATTTAAACCTATAATAGATTTTTTTTTATTGTTTTTGTTTATTACATATTATATTTTTTCTATGTTTATTGTTATAACGTTAATCGTCGTTTAAAAAAATGTAGTTTATATATTTTGTTCGGGCCTTTTTTTCGGCTCGGCAGAGACACTTTAATCCTCAGGACCGGCCCTGATAAAACCGACTAGGAAGTTTGGGACTCATCATTGGCAAGTGTACATCTTGGTTTGCTACCTCTCCTTCAATGTCATCAGCAGTATAATCAATCGCGATAAAATTCTCAAAGTTTAAACATCTTTTTGTATAATACTGAATCATCAAATCTAACAAATAAAAGGTATGGTACCTTAACTGTGTTGCCACCTCGGTTAACTCTTGTATAAATGTTCTTAGATAGGGAATCTTCGTTTGGTCACCATAGTAAAAAACTAACTGAACAAACAATATTCATCAGTTAAGTTTGTTTAATTAAGGGCGAAGGGTACTTCAACATCAACAGCCATGATGACATGGCCCACCATGTGTCAATGTACTGCCACATCAACAAATAGGAGACTAACTTCGTTTAATAAAACAAATATCATCAATAAAGTAAGTGCACTGACAGTTAAGGTAAGTACATTGACGAAAAGAGAAGATGATATTGTCAGAATACTTTGTACTCTTCACCCTACAAACTCAAAAGATTCAATCACAATCTGTGAAGACAAATGGAAGTATTTATTGCCAGAATTCGAAACAAAAATTGTGAGGATACCAATGTCACATGGTTTTGTCTTGCCACCTAATGCCTATAAGCTTGTATTTGTATGGACTTGTTTATGCCTCCAATATGTTTCAACAAGTTTATCTACTTCTACACTAACGAGTTGAGGCAAGTAAGCATCTTAATTTATGATATGTTAGACATAAAATAATACCGACAAAAGTGATCATTTAGCTTTTTATTTAATATTTGTAATTAGTATGGCCAGAATTCCGGACACAATCTGTGAAGATAACAGGACAGGCAGATGGAAATATGTATGGCCAGAATTCCGAACACAATTTGTGAATACCAATGTCACATGGTTTTGTCTTGCCAACTAATGACATATAGGATATGTATTTATTTGTGACATGTTAGTTAAGTTAAAACTTCAATGATTTCTTTATTTCATATCATCGACTCTTTAACTTATCCTTTGAGAGTATTACATGGCTGTCTAATTTGTAAATACTAGGAGACCATGATTCAAACCATCTATCAAGAAACGAATAAGATGAACAAGAAGAAAGGGATTTAACACTACAAACAAAATTACAATTCATAGATCAATGTGTTACAGACTTATCATTTGTGACTAGGTTTTATAACCGTAATTACTAACCATCGCATCCCCTTCATATGGCGGTTTCTAGGTTTGATTTCGAATATACTTAGACCCTTGACATTTACATATTTACATAATAAACACTAAACATAACTTTAAAATATTTACACAAATGAAACTTTGTAATCAAACTTTGATCACACAATATTTAAGGCTAACATTAACCCCCAAATTGAACGAATCTGCCATGATTCCTTCGGGAATCGAAGTTATGTATGGTATGTATGTTATGTGTGGATCGTACCTTTATAGGAGTCTTTGTAGCTGACCAACTGTTGTACAACTAGGGTGATGACGGTCACTATAAGGGTTAATGTGATCCTTGAAGTTTGTCATGTTTGGTATTCGTGGAGGTAACGTGGGGCCCTAGGTGTTGACTGGCCTAGACGTAATGAGCCTTAGGTTTCTCCGCCATTATGTAATGCATGGATTTGACGGTTACGAGAAGGCGCAGATTCGATGTATTTGTTGACTTATGTTTTCCCATATGTTATTGCATGTTCTACTTACGCTTTTATTAATGAAGTTGAATGTAATGTTTTGGTAAATATTTGAAGTTAATGTTTTATGTAAAGCGTAACTGACTTTTAGCATTCACATTCAGGTTGAGTACAGGTATGGAGGTTAGGCTAGGATGCGTGGCAAGCGAGAATAGTTGCCTGACTGATCATGATGACTGGCATCCTGCTATGTTTTTATGTTGATGATTATGGTCATGATTAGCCAATGTTTATGACTTTTGAATGTCTAACAAGTTTATGTTATGTTTGAATGGAAGTTCCATGGCGTTATTTGATATTCAAATTTAAAAACTATTTCTTTATGAGTAAATACAACATGTGAGTCCTATCGAGTTTGGGGCTTACACAAGTTAACTCTATGGCATGAATCCTCACATGTTTATTTTTATAGTTATTAGAAGTGAATAAAAAAATCACAGGTTGGAAAAGTAAATATGTTCAAATAAATCTCTAAGAAGTAGGATCCCTTTCTGCTTTAGTAAAAACGGTAATCTCTCCATTATCTAACCTTAACCTAACAGCTCATAATTCTAGGCAAAATACGATAAAAAGAGGCTCTATGTTTTATCCAAATCTACTTAATTAGTATTATACATGAGGATAATCTAAATGAAATATGAAATCTGGGTCATAAGCAGGTCTATATACCATATAAAAAACTCAAATATAGGTTATTTGGTGGTTATGCACAATGTCCTACATACACAAAATTTGGAATCAGACATCAAGAGGTTCATGAAGTGGGACTATGGTGTTTGTAAAACATTTCAACCGGTCATTCTTGATCATAAATACCATATATTTAAATTTATTTTTCTTTCGACACATTCAAAGATAGGAAGACAATACCATGTGATGGCTCTTTCCTCTCACGCGTTGGTGTCTATTATCTACTCCACCGATTGGTAATATAAACCATTCAATCTAATTAAATCAAGCACATCAATCTGGAAAATACTCCACAAAACATTATTTTCTCTATCAGCCTCTTTTTGGTCAAAACACTCCATATTCGTCGAAGAAATGGCCATCTTTATGCCACGGATTATTCAAGCAAAACAAATTTTCTAAGACGATCAATCCCAAATGGAAGTCGGACATCAACATCTATGGACATCCCAAAAGGCTATTTCACTGTTTATATTGGAGAAGAAGAGAAAAGGAAATTTGTGGTTCCCGAGTCTCTATTAAGCGAACCATCATTTCAAGAATTACTACAACTTGCAGAGGAACAATTTGGGTACAACCATCCAATGGGTGGCCTCACCATTCCATGTAGCGAAGACTTATTTGCAGACCTTGCTTCCCATATTGGTGCCCTATGACACCTATAACTTAAACTTTCCTATAACAAATTTGTACATGACAACAACTAGGACCCTTCACATGTTTGTAAAAAGAATTTCTTGTCCAGGCTATGTTAAATTTAACTTGGGAGTTAATTCAAGTTTATTGTATTATTGTTCGTGTTATAAACAAAGACATGATTGTGAAGCGTATTTCCCCTTCTTAATTTTTAGTTACAGTAAGTTCAATCATGACTGCTATTCGTAGATTGATATAACGGTATCATATTTTATGGTTTTCTTTACAACACTAAAAAATAAGTAAGACAGAAAAGGTGAATTGTATATAAAAGCTATTTAGGAAAGGATCATTAAAGATAATTAATGAAGGAATATCTACTTATAGAGCTGTGTTGTTTCATTACATAGCCGGTGAGTCGCCGATAAATGTATAATAAAAGTTTAAAGTCCTTGTGTAGCTATTGGGTGGTGATTGGGATTGATGGTTATTAGACCCGAACCCGAATAAAGTTGAGCTTATGGCGTGTTTTGTATCATGGATACATTGTGTAAAAACATGGTTTTGTTTACGAAGTCATAAGCTTTATGTTGATCCTAATGTTTTAAAACTATTTTTGAGCATTGGTGTTCACTAGCTAGAGGCTTGTACATTGGCATTTGAGGGGGTGTATAGGTGCAAGGTTTTGATGATTAGGATTGACTAAGGGCAGGTTCACACTACAAGGAAAAGACTCAATAGCGGCGACATTTGTCGCCGCTAATACCCCACAATGTCGCCGCTAATACCTTTAGCGGCGACAGTCGCCGCTATTGAGTCGCCACCACCTCTTCACCGCTAAAAGGTAAATTGTCGCTGCTAATACCCAAAATGTCGCCGCTAATAACGTTAGGCATTAGCGGCGACATGTCGCCACTAAAAGGTCGCCGCTAATGCCCTTATTTCCGGTTTTCTGGTTTTTTTCCTTATTTTTAGATTTTCCAGATTTTTTTTCAAATACAAAATACCTGTAAATTTGCAGTTTTGATACATATAAACTGTATAAACATATAAAAACTACATAAATATCATCATTCATTAATGTTTGGGACAATAAGTCATAAAACGTAAAACTAGTCATTAGATCATTATCATTGTCGTCCCCTTATTTCGTATTAGTTGTCTGCTTCTCACCCAAGAAACTCGACGATGTTGATGAAGGTGATTCATCCCTACTACTTTGTCCCATTTGCAAAAAATTAAACTTGTTGTGTTAATCTCTAAAATTCGGGTCGTCAAACAACCTGTTAGCTAGTTCCTACAATTAAATTAGATTATAAGTTAAAACAAAATTTTAACAAAATACTAACATTTAACAAATCTACTAACATTTACCAAATTAGATTATAGTTCCTACGATTGAACTTGTTTTGATATGGAGTAGGATAAAACATTATAGAATCTAATAAAACTGAAAAAATTGTATACCTCAAGTATTTTCCTATGTAGCCGATTTTGGCTACTTGGCCAAGGTGTGGAGTGTTGAACTCCAACTGACTATTAATTTTAATTTTTTTGGACTGGTAATAGACTATTAAATGAAAGTATGAAACAGTAGCAACAAACATTCAAACATGTTTCAAGTTTCAACAGAAACCTTAAATGGAAGCCACAAACTTACAATCAATACAAGTACAAAACAAATGGCAATTAAAATTTAGAAGGTAGTCATAATTTATAGCCAGTATCACTGTGGTGATTTGTGCATATTTCCAAAATCTGTTTATATATTATGATTACCATCATAACACATCAAGTCTATAATCAGTGGCGGATCTAGGAATTTTCAATATATGTGGGCTGGGTAACGGGTTCCGGTCAAACGGGTAGACGAAAATCATATATATTTCAAATAAGTAGCCTCAAGAATCAAATAACATTATTAGTTAATCACACACTCAAACCCACGAACATCATAAAACCTAAGAATTATTAGTTTTTTCATACTTTCCTTAATTCTTGCCTGAGATACCAACAACTTGTTTGAAACAGAAGTACCAAACTATAATATTAACATATCCCATTAATAATTCAAGACCAAGAAATTACCTAAGTCGGGTGGCCGGAGACGAAAGCCGGAGTCGGGTGGCCGGAGACGGAAGCCGGAGTTGGGTGACCGGAGACGGGAGTGGGCGCCGGAGCCTTGATGAACGCCGGAGACCTTTAGAGGTGAAATTGAACGGAAAAAGTGTAGGTGGAGCACCGATGACCTTTAGCGGAGGTGTGTGGTGGTGCTTTAGGGCTTTAGCGGAGGCGTGGAGATGGTGAACGGATCTTTAGTGAGTGAAATTGGGAGAGAGCTTTCGGAGGTGGGTAATGGGGATAAGCCAAAAAGTGAAGTCTGATGGAGGGAAATAGCCCGCCATTGTGTTTCAGAGCTTTAGCGGCGACATGTCGCCGCTAATGCCCTGTAGAAGATCAACCGTTGGATCAGGTCGCTTATCAACGGTCATATGAGTTGCTAAGGATTCCACCCGGATTTTGAGCAATAGCGCTAATACCGTCGCCGCTATTGCTTGTATTTCTTGTAGTGTCATGTGGGACGATAAGGCCTGGGTTGGTGACTTGTTCTTGGAACTATAACGCCAGTGTTGTAGATTCCTGTTATGAACCATATTTTTTAATCAGTCAATTTCTGGTTTGTAAAGCAATGTTATTATGATAAAATTTTTTTTGTGGTTTAGTCTTTCGTTTGGTGTTTCTGTATCAATGTCACTGTAACCGGCATCTGAAAACTAGGGTGTGACACCGAATAATGAAAAAGGTAGAATGCCGGTACACAACATTTTTTTAAATAAGGTTATCTAACCACATATTGTCAAGATTTAGTAAAATGTCACTCACGGTCCATTGCATAAGAACACTTGTTTTTACTTTAAAAATGTTATTTAACGGTGTACACACAACTTACATGTGTAGAGAATATAATGTAAACCATTGATCACACAATTTCAACATGCCCAATAATGCACGGTTCACATCAAACGGCATATTTTTTTTAAATTATTCGGGTAAAAAACAACGAAATCTATTAACAACTGAATAGGAACAATTTATTTGTAAAAAATTCAACACACGACACCCACAAAGAAATCAAGCGGATATTCGTTTAACCTTGATTATGAATAAACTCTACAACATGAATCCTCACATGTTTACTTTTACAATAATCAGTAGTGGAGAAAAATTCAAAGGTTGGACAAGTAAATAAGTTTAAAAAAATCTTTAAGAAGTATCATTTTTCTTTAATAAAAATGGTATGGTCTCCATTATATAATCTTATCCTATAACAACACCTATATTCACAACTCTACGCAAAATAAAATAAAAAGATCCTCCATGTTTTATCCAAATCCACTTAGTATTATACATTAGGCTAATCTAAATGAAATATGAAGTCTCGGTCGTAAGCAGGTCATGTACATACCATACAAAAAATTCAATTATAGGTTGTTTGGTGGTTATATATGCACAATGTCCTACATATAAAAAATTTTGAATTAGACTTCAAGAGGTTCATGATGTGGGACACCATTTCAAAGGGTCGTTCTTGATAAAAAATGCCATTTATTTTAATTTTTTTCTTTCGACACATTCAGAGATAAGAGTTCTAGCATGACAACGGCCTTAAGGGAAGGCGGTAGGTGGCCACGGTAAGCAGCTTGTCTAATTGTGCATGCATTATAAAAGTTCCATTCGTTGCGACCCGGGCACGACGTTAGAGTGAGCTCGCCTCGAAGTACACAAAATACCGGCCGGTACAAAGCAGGTTAGGAAGCTTGACATGACAGAAGTTCGAGTTGAACCAGACTAGTAGATAGTGGGGCGATTGGGAGTGAGGGCAGTGGAAGGGCTTGTAAGGCAGCTGTAAGGGATTGAAAGCACGTAGTCCCTCGATTCTTCCTCGGTCCATAACTATAGAAGGATCTTGAATTGGCTGTACCCCCACCAGAATTCCCACTCGGTGTTGATATGCGAATCTGAAATCTCAACGAAGGCCTAACTCGAACAGATCACAAGCCCCTGAGCTCCAAAGGAATCAGACCTTGACTTGAATAGTGAAATAAAGAAGTATAGCACAATGACTAACTACACTACTAGTTACCCATTATTCATCCAGAAGGAACAGGGGAAGGAGGGCGGGCCGATCAATTTCTATCAGATTGAGAGCATACCACGTCTGTGTCGAATCTTGTGTTTTAAGAGGAGTAGCCACTTGGCTTTTCTTAAGGTTAACTTCCTTTGATTGAAAACCAAACCTTGGTCTCGTCCATTACCATTAGTAGCGGGAGAACGAATCCCGATTCGGAATCAAATCATCCGGTCATAACGGAATCAGAGTCTTATCCTTTTCCTATTATTTTGAACCAACCTCACCTCGCATAGATCACACCGACCTACCCACCCCGTGTGTGTGGGTGCCAAGTTCATCTCCCCTTTTTTAAACTTACCCGCTAAAGAATTGATTTTACGCATGCCAAATCACTGAACTTCTTTATACGGATTTGACTTATCCAAGCTTCCCGACGGGCCTCGATCTCAGTTCAATGCGTTAGATCGCAGATCTATGCTATGAGGCTTAACGGAAAAAGAAAAGGGCATCCAACAGACAGAGTGATGCTTCTGTCATATCTTTCTTATAATAGTCTATTATTAGGAATTTGTATCAATTGACTGTTTGGCGCAAGGTCGGGGACTATTTGAATGAAACATTCTATCCTCAGGATATGAGCATAAAGCCGCTCGACTATCAGCTTATAGCATTGAATGGCACGGAAAGAAACAGGAGCAAAAAGCACCTCATCGAGGAGAGAGAACAACATCTTGGGTGGAAGCAGCATTCATGTATGATTTCTCACCTCCGTCCCCGAAAACTTTCTTTTATTTGATGAAGCAGAAGCTTTAGGAGTGGAAAGAGCGGAACTTATAGAAGAAGGGCGTACCAAAAAGGTCTCCCATTTCTTTTCTAATCAGGTAAGTTAAGCCTTTGAGTAGCAGGAGAAAGCCTTCGGATCTCATTGACTTTCAGCCGGTGCCAAGGCAAGGCCAACAAGAATGGGAGAAGGGGCTTACCAAAAATCATAGGAGTGGTAGCACAACGGCTGATAAGCAAGAAAGGGCACTCCCAGCATGAGGTTACCCAATAGGTTAGCGAAAGGCGGTTCAAGCCATTTTGATGAGAGCAGAACATTTGACAAGGTTTGCAGGAGAGTGGAATGAAATTCATGTCTTAGGTGGAACCTCTATTCCATTCCATGTCGGAGTAAGGAAGCACGGGCTTCTCATTTCATTGATTCGCTTTCCCAGCTAGAGTACATGAGTAGATATAGGGATAAGTTATAACAGTCGATTTACACGAGCTGCATTTCATGATATTGACATAAAGGGGTTTGGAAACGCTGCTTTGGTGACTGTTGTATGAAAAAAGCAAACTTCTAGCATTTACATTCAATCTTACATCCTAGATTAAGCAATTGAGTTCTTCGACATTAGAACTAGAAAGAAAATCACCTTGATGATGAGTTTTCACCTTATTTTCTTTATTATAGGATAAATCTTATGAGCCTGACACCTATCTTCCATCAAGCACGGAAGCAAGTCAGTCAAACAAAGCCCCAGGACATGGGAAAGCAAGGAACTGACAGTCTTAAGGGTGAGTCTATGCTATTTCTTGATGAGATGAGGTCTAACATTCGATTGATATATGAGAAGGCATATCATTATACCACTAGACCAGAAGGAAAAAAGGCTCACAGAGGCAAAGTTTCCAGGTTAACATAGACTACCTTCCCGCATTTTAGGGCCAGGAAGAAGAGAAAAGCACAAAGCAAAAGTAACTGAAGCAGGTTATACTGAGATGGATGTTTTTCAACTACGAAATCAATTAGTTTTTGACTCGGGGCATCAAGTCATATTTCTTATTTCTATGGTTAGAGATTTTCCGTATCAAAATCAAAGTAAGATCTCAATGGTCAGGAAACTTCGACTTTCGACCTTTCGTTTACCGATGGATCGGGTAGCACAGAGATGCTAGCTGCTAGGAAGAAGAAAAAGTTTACTTACTTGATGCTTTAAAGAAGTTCAGAGAATAATGAAATACTGCACACTTATTCGTTTAGTAGATTCCCCACTTTCCTTATCTTAACCGGAAGATAGATCGAAGAGTAGAATACGAACTATATCCGAGGGTATATGACTGAGCGTCACTCCTTTAGTAGATTCCTATCTCGCTGCTACTGAGCTACCTCATTCTCTTCCTGTTGAGTAAAATCATATCTTGGTTGTCAACCAGTTTCGTTTGAAACCCCTGGTCGAGCTTCTTTCTTCTGCTTCTTCTGTTGATTCCCTAGTTTTGGTTGATTCTCTGGTATCTGGCCTTGCAGCTCTTCTTTTTCCGTTCTTTCCTTTTTGTTTCATCCGTCCTTTATCTCTCATTCGATATAAGTTCTCCTGTCATCCTCGGAGTGTACTCTCAATTGAAATTTTTTACCCCTCAAAATAAGGGCTAAGCTTCAGTGAAAGAGATTAGGCCTCGGGCGGCTAGTGGTCCATCTTTATTAAGATCGGCTTCAATCTATTCTTTCATTACTTCCACCTTTCTTTGTCTTTATTAGATAGAATGCCATCAAATCATAGTAAGTCGGCTATCTCACCGTGAAAGGCAACTCCTAGCTCTAAGAACCAATCTTACTCTTGAAGAGCAGAAAGCTAGAATTGAATTAAAGTGAAGGGGAGGGAGCAACTTCAATAGCTTTGGCTGTGAAAACTCTTGGTCTTGGAGCATCAGTGTCATCTGTTCACCCAAGATCGACAGGACAAATAACTACTAGGTTTGTGCAAGAAAATCTTCTTGCGTGATGGAAAAGAGTTGAAAAAAAAGAGATTCATTAGCTATGGAATCTGCCAGGTATCGGTATGAAACAGAGAGGGCTATTCACAAAGCATTTTCTTTCAGAAATTGCTAGAAGGTGAAATAAATCTCTCTTTCATTTCTTGTATCATAACACTAAAAAGAATACAACAAACTAGAAGGTCCTAACGGTTAGTTGTTGAGAAAACTTGTGTAGTAAATGTTGTGTATAGAAGTCATAATGCGTCAAGATTAGAAGCAAGTTCGGTGAATATCTCTTCACTACATGGAATTGTGAGCCACCCATTGGGTGGACCCAAACTCTTCCTCTGATTGGCGTAGTAATTCTTGAAACAATGGTTGCCTTAACAATGAAACAGGAACCACAAATCACTTCTTCTCTTCCTCTCCTACATAGAATGCAAAATAGCCTTTTGGGACGTCTGTTGATGTTGATTTGCTGCTTACATTTGACAATGATCGTCGTAGAGTTTTGGCTGCTTGAATTATACGAGGCATACGAATAGCCATTGTTCTAAAGGTTGATCTAGAAGAAAAGGGTCAAAAGGGTGCCATCTTAGTGAATGAGATTGTGGAGGATTTTGTAGTTTGTAAAGTTGCCTTTCTTGCTTGCCTTATAAACAGCTCTACTGATGGTGACACAAGGCTTCAAAATCAAAGCTCACATGGTTTTGTCTTCCAACTTGCACGATGTAACAAGTTTAATTGACGCAGCCATATAATTACGAGTGATTTTGTGGACTACAATCTTCACTTGCAAATAGAACAGTTCCAAACAAAAATTGAGAAGACACCAATTTCACATGGTTTTGTCTCGCCACCTAATGCCTATAAGCTTGTATTTGTATTGACTTGTCTATGTAGCCAATATATTTCAACAAGTTTATCTACTTTCTGCACCAACGAGTTAAGGCTCATAAAAGTTATATGTAAACGTCTTAATTTGTGATATGTTAGAACGAAAACAATACCGACAAAGGTCATGATCCATGATCATTTAGACTTTTTTTCTTCAATGCTTATGTTTTTTAATTGTTTTTTAGTGGCCCAAAGCTAATTCTTAAATTGGGGCCCTTTTATAGAAAAAAATACATTTTTTTTTGTTTAGAATCCTAAAAATATAATGATTTTATATTTTCCTTATTTTTCTATATAGTCGAGCCACCCTTGTTTGGGATACAAGAAAACTAACTTGGGGATGTGTTATAGGAGTAGGGACAGACTTCACAGTACAGTTTGGGAAATTCAGAAAAATTGGAATGAAAAGATCCTCGGCTCACTACACAAATGGGCAATTGCGACCGAAATTCGTGACCAACAAAACCTGTCAGAAAAATAGTAACCAGTTTAGCGACCGGACCAAACTTGGTCACAAAATTAAGCAAATTGTTTGAAATTTGGTCAGAAAATGAAGGGCGACACGTTTCCGACAAATGAAGAAACTTGTCAGGAATATCTGACCAAAAGGATTTTAATCAAATTGTTTGAAGTTTGGTCAGAAAATAGTCGGTAATTTCTGACAATCTTTGGACCAAAATGATTTGAACCAAGTTGTTTGTACTTTGATAAGAAAATGGTCGGTAATTTCCGACAAAATGGTTTTTTTATTATTATTTTATTTATCGACTATAACAATAACTAACATATAAATAATAATAAAAATAATATTAAAATAATAATAACAATAAAAGTAATATTATTAAGAACTATAAGAAAAGTAATAGTATTATTGATAATAACAAATAAAATTAAAAAAAAATACAGCGCATGTGTGTATCGGTGTGCATGTGCATGTGCATGTGCATGTGCATGTGTGTACGTGAATGTGTATTTGTGTGCGTGTGTATGTTATGTGTCTATGTGTATGTATGAGAATAGGTTTGTATGTATATGTATAAGAAAAATAATAATATCATTGATAATAACAAACAAAATAAAAAAATAAAAATATAAAAGGCTTGTGTGTATCGGTGTTCGTGTGTATGCGTATGTGTGTATGTGAATGTGTATTTGTATGCGTGTCTATGTTATGTGTGTATGTGTATGTATGAGAATGTTAATGTGTATGTGTGTCTGTGAATATGTACATATATGTCTAGGTGTGTGTATTTGTATAAGCACCTATATGATGTATATGTGTGTTTATGTGTATGTGTATGGGTGTATATGTCTCTATATTCGAATGTGTATGTGTGGAACATGTATGTGTACATTTACGACAAATAGGTGTAGGTGTGTGCTTGTATGTGTGGCATGTGTAAGTGTAGATAAATTAAGTATATATGTCAATATTTGTATGTGTGTACATGTATATTCTACGTGTATCTGTGCCATGGGATTGTATAAGTCTTTGTGTATTAGGGGACACACACACACACACATATATATAGGGGAGGGATCAAGAGAAAACCACAAAGTTATGCGAAAATCAAGAAAACCACTAAAACAATGTGTAATATTATGAGTTACGTATACGTAACACTATGGGTTACGTATACGTAAGCCAATATTTAAATTATTTTTTGGTAAAAATGTGTAATATTACACTGATACTCTTATAACAAAATAAAAAGTAAATATTATTATATAGTTAGTTAAAATTGGTTTTTTTAGTGGTTTTCTCGATTTTCGCCTAACTATGTGGTTTTCTCTGAAACCATCCCCTATACACACACACACACACACATATATATATATATATAGGGAATGGTTCAAATAATAATAAACTTTTAAGGTGTAACCATGATAACCACTCTCCAACAATCACATAATTTATAAATTATTTTTTTCTTTTTATTGTTAAAAAAGTATTTAAGTATCGTGAACATTTATCTTGAACATAAATACGGAGATGATGAGTCTTACATATACGTACCAAATAATATGACATATACGTACCAAATAGTATTACATATACATGACACATAATGTTTACGTATATGTAGTACTAACGGAATTATAATTGTTACATATACGTAACACTATGTTTGAGAGTGGTTTTCATGATTATCATTTGAACCTCACCCTATGTATATACATATATACACACACACACACACACACACACACACACACACACACACATATATATATATATATATATGGAACGAATACCACATCCGTCAATTCACACTAATTACTATCTTCTGTGACGAGCAACCACGGATCTACGCAACTGACATGACGACCGTCCATAAAGTGTTCATATTTCCTTTATCGTAACGACCGTCCATGATGCAGACATAACACACGAAGGGACACGTTAACCCTATGAGTAACCGTCGTTACCCTTACACACAACATTTGTACAACTGGTAGCTAACCACACAGGCACTTATAGAAGGAGCAAAGCCCGTAACTGTCCTGGCACTTGTTTATGTAGGAACCATTCCTTCACTTGAATCCCACTTAACTCATCAGACAACTCCAACCAGTAGGCAACCTCCCCCACACGTGCCAAGATCTTGAACGGTCCGACAAATCTCGAGATTAACTTTCCCCTCAATAGAAAATGGATAATCCCTTTCCAGGGAGATAATTTTAACAACACTTTATCCCAACATGGAATTCGATGGATCTCCGTCTCCTATCAGCGTAAGACTTCTGTCTATCTTGCGCATCTTTCATGTTTATTTTTTAAATGCTCATAATAGTTAAATGTAAACGTGTTAGACATAACACAATAACAAACATATAGAACCTAAATAAATAAATTGAGATTTTTTGGCTCTAATTCAGTGTTTCTGTTTATTTATTTCTTGGTGACACAAGAAAACTAACTTGTGAGATGTGCTATATAAGTCTAAGGACATACTTTAATTGGAATCCAAAGATAGACTACTTAAAGCAATCCTCTTCCACCAGTTATATTCAACTAGATTCAAAGCTTTTATTTGATGTAAAAGGTTGTCGATTGATTGAATGGAACTTTAGTAATAACACAAACAAATTATACCAACAACTAAAAGTAGGATTAACAACCATTCACAAATGTTTGGAATCCTACTTATAGTCTACCAATCATTACCATCATAGGATGTGACGATTCAAAGTGGAACCGCCATATAACTGCCAAATATGAAGTTAAGGGATAACCTCCAAAACCAAACAACCGTAAGAAATGGTAACTGGCAATCCATGTTGTATACGGTGTCATAAAGGCCTCCGGCCCAAACCTTAAACAACTAAAGTAAATTGCCTTCAACATAAAGTCCAAACATAATAAACGAAAAGTTTAAACTAAGACCAATACGTTTAAAGAGATTAATAAATGGGCTACAGAGATTAATGAACACACAACTGATTAAACAACTTTGAAATAGAAATATAATAGTAAATTGCAAGGAATCGTTACCATTGACTTGTTGTTGAATATATACAGACTCCATATGATTAAATGAAACTATGCATGAAGGCATCGGTTCATTCATCTTGCCCTAATCGACTTAAATGAAGGCGTACAATTAGTTTTAGACTTTGATTTATTACATTCTGACCCTTCTACTTAATTACATTCTAAATAACATTTAAAAACATACTTTAAACTAGTTATATGTTTGACTGATTAACTATTCAAACATGGGTCAACAATTAAGGCTAACAAAATTTTCTTTCAAAAACTATGTTCATTTCTTGTATCATAACACTGAATAGAATAGAACAAACCAGAAATATGTGTCTATTAAATGGTTGGTTCCTAAATTCAATTCTCTTACAACATAATCTACAAGGTCTTAACAATTAGTTGTTGAGAAAACTTGTGTAGTAAATGTTGTGCAAGGAAGTCATAATGCGTCCAGACTAGAAGCAAGTTCGGTGAATGTCTCTTCACTACATGGAATTGTGAGGCCGCCCATTGGGTGGACATACTCAAACTCTTCCTCTGATTGGCGTAGTAATTCTTGAAATGAGGGTTGCCTTAACAATGAAACACGAACCACAAATCGCTTCTTCTCTTCCTCTCCTACATAAACTGCAAAATAGCCTTTGGGACATCTATTAATGTTGATTTGCTGCTTACATTTGACAATGACTGTCGTAGAATTTTGGTTGCTTGAATTATACGAGGCATACGAATAGTCATTGTTCTACAGATTGATCAAGAAGAAAAAAGGATCAAAAGGGTGCCTTCTTAGTGAATGAGATTGTGGAGGATTTTGTGGTTTGTAAAGTTGCCTTTCTTGCTCTCGTTATAAACAGCTTACTGATGGTGACACAAGGCTTCAAAATCAAAGCTCAGATGGTTTTGTCTTCCAACTTGCATGATGTAACAAGTTTAATTGACGCAACCATATAATTACGAGTGATTTTGTGGACCACAATCTTCACTTGCAAATATAACAGGACAAGACAAATAGAAGTATTTATTGCCAGAATTCCAAACAAAAATTGTGAGGATACCAATGTCACATGGTTTTGTCTTGCCACCTAATGCCTATAAGCTTGTATTTGTATGGACTTGTTTATGCCTCCAATATGTTTCAACAAGTTTATCTACTTCTACACTAACGAGTTGAGGCATGTAAGCATCTTAATTTATGACATGTTAGACATAAAACAATACCGACAAAAGTGATCATTTAGCTTTTATTTATTGCCAGAATTCCGGACACAATCTGTGAAGATAACAGGACAGGCAGATGGAAATATGTATGGCCAGAATTCCGAACACAATTTGTCAATACCAATGTCACATGGTTTTGTCTTGCCAACTAATGACATATAGGATATGTATTTATTTGTGACATGTTAGTTAAGTTAAAACTTCAATGATTTCTTTATTTCATATCATGGACTCTTTAACTTATCCTTTGAGAGTATTACATGGCTGTCTAATTTGTAAATACCAGGAGACCATGATTCAAACCATCTATCAAGAAACGAATAAGATGAACAAGAAGAAAGGAATTTAACACTACAAACAAAATTACAATTCATAGATCAATGTGTTACAGACTTATCATTTGTGACTAGGTTTTATAACCGTAATTGCTAACCGTCGCATCCCATTCATATGGCGGTTTCTAGGTTTGATTTTGAATATACTTAGACCCTTGACATTTACATATTTACATAATAAACACTAAACATAACTTTAAAATATTTACACAAATGAAACTTTGTAACCAAACTTTGATCACACAATATTTAAGGCTAACATTCACCCCCAAATTGAACGAATCTGCCATGATTCCTTCGGGAATCGAAGTTATGTATGGTATGTATGTTATGTGTGGATCGTACCTTTATAGGAGTCTTTGTAGCTGACCAACTGTTGTACAACTAGGGTAATGACAGTCACTATAAGGGTTATGTTTGGTATTCCTGGAGGTAACGTGGGGCCCTAGGTGTTGTATGGCCTAGACGTAATGAGCCTTAGGTTTCTCCGCCAGTATGTAATGCATGGATTTCACGGTTACGAGAAGGCGCATATTCGATGTATTTGTTGACTTACGTTTTCCCATATGTTATTGCATGTTCTACTTACGCTTTTATTAATGAAGTTGAATGTAATGTTTTGGCAAATATTTGAAGTTAATGTTTTATGTAAAGCGTAACTGAGTTTTAGCATTCACATTCAGGTTAAGTACAGGTATGGAGGTTAGGTGAGGATGCGTGGCAAGCAAGAATAGTTGCTTGACTGATCATGATGACTGGCATCCTACTATGTTTTTATGTTGATGATTATGGTCATGATTAGACAATGTTTATGACTTTTGAATGTCTAACAAGTTTATGTTATGTTTGAATGGAAGTTCCGTCACGTTATTTGATATTCAAATTTAAAAACTGTTTGTTTATGAGTAAATCCAACAAGTGAGTCTTTTCGAGTTTGGGGCCTTACACAAGTTAACTCTATGGCATGAATCCTCACATGTTTATTTTTATAGTTATCAGAAGTGGATAAAAAAATCACAGGTTGGAAAAGTAAATATGTTAAAATAAATCTCTAAGAAGTAGGATCCCTTTCTGCTTTAGTAAAAACGGTAATCTCTCCATTGTCTAACCTTAACCTAACAGCTCATAATTCTAGGCAAAATACGATAAAAAGAGGCTCTATGTTTTATCCAAATCTACTTAATTAGTATTATACATGAGGATAATCTAAATGAAATATGAAATCTGGGTCATAAGCAGGTCTATATACCATATAAAAAACTCAATTATAGGTTATTTGGTGGTTATGCACAATGTCCTACATACACAAAATTTGGAATAAGACATCAAGAGGTTCATGAAGTGGGACTATGGTGTTTGTAAAACATTTCAACCGGTCATTCTTGATCATAAATACCATATATTTAATTTTATTTTTCTTTCGACACATTCAAAGATAGGAAGACAATACCATGTGATGGCTCTTTCCTCTCATGCGTTGGTGTCTATTATCTACTCCACCGATTGGTAATATAAACCATTCAATCTAATTAAATCAAGCACATCAACCTGGAAAATACTCCACAAAACATTATTTTCTCTATCAGCCTCTTTTTGGTCAAAACACTCTATATTCGTTGAAGAAATGGCCATCTTTATGCCACGGATTATTCAAGCAAAACAAATTCTAAGACGATCAATCCCAAATGGAAGTCGGACATCAACATCTATGGACATCCCAAAAGGCTATTTCACTGTTTATGTTGGAGAAAAAGAGAAAAGGAAATTTGTGGTTCCAGAGTCTCTATTAAGCGAACCATCATTTCAAGAATTACTACAACTTGCAGAGGAACAATTTGGGTACAACCATCCAATGGGTGGCCTCACCATTCCATGTAGCGAAGACTTATTTGCAGACCTTGCTTCCCATATTGGTGCCCTATGACACCTATAACTTAAACTTTGCTATAACAAATTTGTACATGACAACAACTAGGACCCTTCACATGTTTGTATAAAGAATTTCTTGTCCAGGCTATGTTAAATTTAACTTGGGAGTTAATTCAAGTTTATTGTATTATTGTTCTTGTTATAAACAAAGACGTGATTGTGAAGCGTATTTCTCCTTCTTAATTTTTAGTTACAGTATGTTCAATCATGACTGCTATTCGTAGATTGATATAACGGTATCATATTTTATGGTTTTCTTTATAACACTAAAAATAAGTAAGACAGAAAAGGTGAATTGTATATAAAAGCTGTTTAGGAAATGATCATTAAAGATAATTAATGAAGGAATATCTACCTATAGAGCTGTGTTGTTTCATTACATAGCCGGTGAGTCGCCGATAAATGTATAATAAAAGCTTAAAGTCCTTGTGTAGCTATTGGGTGGTGATTGGGATTGATGGTTATTAGACCCGAACCCGAATAAAGTTGAGCTTATGGCGTGTTTTGTATCGTGGATACATTGTGTAAAAACATGGTTTTGTTTATGAAGTCATAAGCTTTATGTTGATCCTAATGTTTTAAAACTATTTTTGAGCACATGTGTTCACTAGCTAGAGGCTTGTACATTGGCATTTGAGGGGGTGTATAGGTGCACGGTTTTGATGATTAGGATTGACTAAGGGCAGGTTCATGTGGGACGAAAAGGCCTGGGTTGGTGACTTGTTCTTGGAACTATAATGCCAGCGATGTAGATTCCTGTTAGGAACCATATTTTTTAATCAGTCAATTTCTGGTTTGTAAAGCAATGTTATTATGATAAAAAAATTTTGTGGTTTTGTCTTCCGTTTGGTGTTTCTGTATCAATGTCACTGTAACCGGCATCTGAAAACTAGGGTGTGACACCGAATAATGAAAAAGGTAGAATGCCGGTACACAACATTTTTTTAAATAAGGTTATCTAACCACATATTGTCAAGATTTAGTAAAATGTCACTCACGGTCCATTGCATAAGAACACTTGTTTTTACGATAAAAATGTTATTTAACGGTGTACACACAACTTACATGTGTAGAGAATATAATGTAAACCAGTGATCACACAATTTCAACATGCCCGATAATGCACGGTTCACATCAAACAGCATATTTTTTGAAATCATTCGGGTAAAAAACAACGAAATCTATTAACAGCTGAATAGGAACAATTTATTTGTAAAAAATTCAACACATGACACCCACAAAGAAATCAAGCTGATATTCTTTTAAACTTGATTATGAATAAACTCTACAACATGAATCCTCACATGTTTACTTTTACAATAATCAGAAGTGGAGAAAAAATTCAAAGGTTGGACAAGTAAATAAGTATAAAAAATCTTTAAGAAGTATGAACTCATTTTTCTTTAATAAAAATGGTATGGTCTCCATTATATAATCTTATCCTATAACAACACCTATATTCACAACTCTACGCAAAATAAAATAAAAAGATCCTCCATGTTTTATCCAAATCCACTTAGTATTATACATTAGGCTAATCTAAATGAAATATGAAGTCTCGGTCGTAAGCAGGTCATGTACATACCATACAAAAAATTCAATTATAGGTTGTTTGGTGGTTATATATGCACAATGTCCTACATATAAAAAATTTTGAATTAGACTTCAAGAGGTTCATGATGTGGGACTATGGTGTTTGTAAACCATTTCAAAGGGTCGTTCTTGATAATAAATGCCATTTATTTTAATTTTTTTCTTTCGACACATTCAGAGATAAGAATTAAGACAATACCATGTGATGGTTCATTCCCCTCATGTGTTAGTGTTTATTATCTACTGCACCAGCTGGTTATAAAAACCATTCAATCTAATTAAATCAAGCACATCAACCTTGAAAATACTCCACAAAACATTATTTTCTCTCTCAGCCTCTTTTTGGTCAAAACACTCTATATTCGTTGAAGAAATGGCCATCTTTATGCCTCGGATTATTCAAGCAAAACAAATTCTAAGACGATCAATCTCAAACGGAAGTCGGTCATCAACATCTATTGACATCCCAAAAGGCTATTTCGCTGTTTATGTTGGAGAAGAAGAGAAAAGGAGATTTGTGGTTCCCGTGTCTCTATTAAGCGAACCATCATTTCAAGAATTACTACAACTTGCAGAGGAACAATTTGGGTACAACCATCCTATGGGTGGCCTCACCATTCCATGTAGCGAAGACTTATTTGCAGATCTTGCTTCTCGTTTTGGTGCCCTATGACACCTATAACTTAATCTTCGCTATAACAATTTTGTACATGACAACACCTAGGACCCATCACATGTTTGTAAAAAGAATTTCCTATCCAGACTATGTTAAATTTAACTTAGGAGCTAATTCAAATTTATTGTATTATTGTTCGTATTATAAACAAAGACATGATTGTGAAGTGTATTTCTCCTTCTTAATTTTTAGTTACAGTACGTTCAATCATGACATCTATTCGTAGATTGATATAACGGTATCATACCTTATAGTTTTCTTTTTAACACTAAAAATAAGTAAGACAGAAAAGGTGAATTGTATATAAAAGCTATTTAGGAAAGGATCATTAAAGATAATTATTGAAGGAATATCTCCGTATAGAGTTGTGTTGTTTCATTACATAGTTGTTGAGGTCTTCGCAAACAATTAAAGAATACAATAGAAACAAATTTCTTAGATTCTGAATGATGTAAAAGGTAGAAATTGTTGTTTCAGTATAGTCGTTGAGGTCTACGTAAATGATTAAAAAATACATCAGAAACAAACTTCTAAGATTCCGAATGTAAAACCTTCAAAGATCCAAAATAATATAAGGGCTAAAAGTGTCAAAAGTTGAAGTCGAGGTATTGGGATACAATTACCGTAAAGATGGAGGACTGAAAATGAAAATTTTGGAAATCTGGGTGGTCCGCTACCTTAGTACTTAACGGTCTGCTACGTGGGGAGAAATGAATCACTCGTGTGCTAGCATGCGACCTGTGAATCGCTGAAATTTTTTTACATGTGGCGTCGCTGGCGGACGGCTTGCCATTTCCTTAACGGTCTGCCAGCCGCAAAATTAGGGCATGTACGCTAAGGACTTGAAGCAAGTAGGGCTGACGCAAACAGGGCCGTAGCTGACCGCTACCCTGTGTAACAGTCCTCTACGGTACCAAAGTTTGCCTACGAAAGGAAATTCCGAGCTCAATCTTTTGTACATCAAACCACACACAGCACACACACACTTAAGCTCTTGAATAACGATTATTACGGTTGATGTGTTGGGACTGACATGAGAGACTAATCCTCTCGTTATGGCCGGCCTTGTGTAGCTGGTGAGTCACCGGTATATGTATAATAAAAGCTTAGAGTCCTTGTGTGGTTATTGGGTGGGAATTGGGATTGATGGTTATTAGACCCAAACCCGAGTAAAGTTGAGGTTATGGGGTGTTTTATATCATGGATACGATTTCTAAAAACATGGTTTTGTTTATGAACTCATGAGCTTTTATGTTGATCCTAATGTTTTAAAAATGTTTTTTAGCACAGTTGATCACTAGCTATAGGTTTGTAGTTTGGCATTCCATGGGTTGTTTTGTACCATGCATACAATGTGTAAAAACATGGTTTTGTTTATGAAGTCAGGAGCTTTATGTTGATCCTAATGTTTTAAAAATGTTTCTGAGCATAACTGATCACTAGCTAGAGGTTTGTAGTTTCGCATTCCAGGGGTGTACAAATACAAGGTTTTGATGATTGGGATTGACTAACGACATGTTCATGTGGGACCATAAGGCCTACGCTGGTTTCTTGTTCTTGGAACTATAACGCCAACGTTGTAGATTTGTATTAGGAACAATGTTTGGTAATTAATCAATTTCTAGTTTGTAAAACAATGTTATTATGATAAAAAGTCTGTGGTTTAGCCTTCCGTTGTGTTTTTCTATATCAATGTAACTGTAACCGGTATCTGGAAACTGAGGTGTGACACCGAATGATGAAAATGGTAGAATGCCGGTACACAACAATTTTTTAAATAAGGTTATCTACCCACATATTGTCAACATTTAGTAAAATGTCACTCAAGGTCCAATGCATAAGAACACAAGTTTTTACGATTAAAGTGTTATTTAACGACGTACACACAACCTACACGTGTAGAGAATATAATGTAAACCATTGATCATACAATTTCAACATGCCCTATAACGCACGATTCACATCAAACGGCATATTTATTGAAATCATTCCGGTAAAAAACAACGAAATCTATTAACAGCTGAATAGGAACAATTTATTTGTAAGAAATTCAACACACGACACCCACCAAGTAATGAAGCGGATATTCGTTTAACCTTGATTACGAATAAACTCTACGACGTGAATCGTCGCACGTTTACTTTTACAGTATCCAGAAGTGGAGAAAAAATTCACACGTTGGACAAGTAAATAAGTTCAAAAAATCTCTAAGAAGTAAGAGCTCATTTTTCTTTAGTAAAAATGGTATTGTCCCCATTATATAATCTTATCATTTTACAACTCCTATATTCATAACTCTAGGCAAAATACGATAAAAAGATCCACCATGTTTTATCCAAATCCACTTAGTATTATACATTAGGATAATCAAAATGAAATATGAAGTCTGGGTCATAAGCAGGTCATGTATATACCATACAAAAAATTCAATTATAGGTTGTTTGGTGGTTATATATGCACAATGTCCTACATATAGAAAATTTTGAATCAGACATCAAGAGGTTCATGATGTGGGACTATGGTGTTTGTAAACCATATCAACCGGTCATTCTTGATAATAAATGCCATTTATTTTAATTTTTTTCTTTCGACACATTCAGAGATAGGAATTAAGACAATACCATGTGATGGTTCATTCCTCTCATATTTTAATTATTTTTTACTCCACCAGCTGGTTATAAAAACCTTTCAATCTAATTAAATCAAGCTCATCAACCTGGAAAATACTCCACAAAACATTCTTTTCTCTATCAGCCTCTTTTTGGTCAAAACACTCTATATTCGTTTAAGAAATGGCCATCTTTATGTCTCGGATTATTCAAGCAAAACAAATTCTAAGACGATCAATCTCAAACGGAAGTCGGAGATCAACATCTATGGACATCCCAAAAGGCTTTTTCACTGTTTATGTTGGAGAAGAAGAGAAAAGGAGATTTGTGGTTCCCGTTTCTCTATTAAGCGAACCATCATTTCAAGAAATACTACAACTCGCAGAGGAACGGTTTGGGTACAACCATTCCAATGGGTGGCCTCACCATTCCATGTAGAGAAGAATTATTTGCAGATCTTGCTTCTCATTTTGGTGCCCTATGACACCTATAAGTTAATCTTCGCTATAACAATTTTGTACATGTCAACAGCTAGGACCCTTCGCATGTTTATAAAAAGAATTTCTTGTCCAGGCTATTTAAATTTAACTTAGGAGCTGATTCAAGTTTATTGTATTCTTGTTCGTATTATAAACAAATACATGATTGTGAAGCGTATTTCTCCTGCTTAATTTTTAGTTACACTAAGTTCAATCGTGACGTCTGTTCGTAGATTGATTTAACGTTATCATACCTTATGGTTTTCTTTTTAACACTAAAAAATAAGTAAGACAGAAAAGGTGAATTGCATATAAAAGCAATTCACGAAGGGATCATTAAAGATAATTAATGAAGGAATATCTACTTATAGAGCTGTGTTGTTTCATTACATAGTCGGTAAATAAAAGCGTAGAGTCCTTGTGTGGCATTTGGGTGGGGACTAGGAATGATGGTTATTAGACCTTGACCCAAGTAAAGTCGAGGTCATGAGTTGTTTTGTACTATGGATACAATGTGTAAAAACATGGTTTTGTTTATGAAGTGAGGAGCTTTATGTTGATCCTAATATTTTAAAAATGTTTTTGAGCACAGGTGATAACTAGCTAGAGGCTTGTAGTTTGGCATTCATTGGGTGTACAGATACAAGGTTTTAATGAATAGGATTGACTAAGTTCAAGTTCTTGTGGGACTATACGGCCTGGGTTCATGACTTGTTCTTGGAACTATAACGCCAGCGTTGTAGATTCCTGATAGGAACCATGTTTCTTAATCAGTCAATTTCTAGTTTGTAAAACAATGTTATTATGATAAAACGTTTGTAGTTCAGTCTTCAGTTGTGTGTTTCAGTATCAACGTCACTGTAACCTGCATCTGGAAACCGGGGTGTGACACCGAATAATGAAAAAGGTAGAATGTCGGTACACAACAATTTTTTAAATAAGGTTATCTAACCACATATTGTCAAGATTTAGTAAAATGTCACTCACGGTCCATTGCGTAAGAACACATGTTGTTACGATAAAAATGTTATTTAACGGTGTACACAAAACTTACATGTGTTGAGAATATAATGTAAACCGATGATCACACAATTTAAACATGCCCTTTAATGCACGATTCACGTCAAATGGCATATTTATTGAAATCATTCCGGTAAAAAACAACGAAATCTGTTAACAGCTGAATAGGAACAATTTATTTGTAAGAAATTCAACACACGACACCCACCAAGAAATCAAGCGTATATTCGTATAACCTTGATTACGAATAAACTCTACGACATGAATCCTCACACGTTTGCTTTTACATTATTCAGAAGTGGAGAAAAAATTCACACGTTGGACAAGTAAATAAGTTCAAAAAAAACTCTAAGAAGTAAGAGCTCATTTTTCTTTAGTAAAAATGGTATTGTCTCCATTATATAATCTTATCCTATAACAACACATATATTCATAACTCTAGGCAAAATACGATAAAAAGATCCTCCATGTTTTATCCAAATACACTTAGTATTATACATTTGGATAATCAAAATGAAATATGAAGTCTGGGTCATAAGCAGGTCATGTATATACCATACAAAAAATTCAATTATAGGTTGTTTGGTGGTTATATATGCACAATGTCCTACATATAGAAAATTTTGAATCAGACATCAAGAGGTTCATGATGTGGGACACCATTTCAAAGGGTCGTTCTTGATAATAAATGCCATTTATTTTAATTTTTTTCTTTCGACACATTCAGAGATAAGAATTAAGACAATACCATGTGATGGTTCATTCCCCTCATGTGTTAGTGTTTATTATCTACTGCACCAGCTGGTTATAAAAACCATTCAATCTAATTAAATCAAGCACATCAACCTTGAAAATACTCCACAAAACATTATTTTCTCTCTCAGCCTCTTTTTGGTCAAAACACTCTATATTCGTTGAAGAAATGGCCATCTTTATGCCTCGGATTATTCAAGCAAAACAAATTCTAAGACGATCAATCTCAAACGGAAGTCGGTCATCAACATCTATTGACATCCCAAAAGGCTATTTCGCTGTTTATGTTGGAGAAGAAGAGAAAAGGAGATTTGTGGTTCCCGTGTCTCTATTAAGCGAACCATCATTTCAAGAATTACTACAACTCGCAGAGGAACAATTTGGGTACAACCATCCTATGGGTGGCCTCACCATTTCATGTAGCGAAGACTTATTTGCAGATCTTGCTTCTCGTTTTGGTGCCCTATGACACCTATAACTTAATCTTCGCTATAACAATTTTGTACATGACAACACCTAGGACCCATCACATGTTTGTAAAAAGAATTTCCTATCCAGACTATGTTAAATTTAACTTAGGAGCTAATTCAAATTTATTGTATTATTGTTCGTATTATAAACAAAGACATGATTGTGAAGTGTATTTCTCCTTCTTAATTTTTAGTTACAGTACGTTCAATCATGACATCTATTCGTAGATTGATATAACGGTATCATACCTTATAGTTTTCTTTTTAACACTAAAAATAAGTAAGACAGAAAAGGTGAATTGTATATAAAAGCTATTTAGGAAAGGATCATTAAAGATAATTATTGAAGGAATATCTCCTTATAGAGTTGTGTTGTTTCATTACATTGTTGTTGAGGTCTTCGCAAACAATTAAAGAATACAATAGAAACAAATTTCTTAGATTCTGAATGATGTAAAAGGTAGAAATTGTTGTTTCAGTATATTCGTTGAGGTCTACGTAAATGATTAAAAAATACATCAGAAACAAACTTCTAAGATTCCGAATGTAAAACCTTCAAAGATCCAAAATAATATAAGGGCTAAAAGTGTCAAAAGTTGAAGTCGAGGTATTGGGATACAATTACCGTAAAGATGGAGGACTGAAAATGAAAATTTTGAAAATCTGGGTGGTCCGCTACCTTAGTACTTAACGTCCCCTACGTGGGGAGAAAGGAATCACTCGTGTGCTGACATGCGACCTGTGAAGCGCAGAAATTTTTTGACATGTGGCGTCGCTGGCGGACGGCTTGCCATTTCCTTAACGGTCTGCCAGCCGCAAAATTAGGGCATGTACGCTAAGGACTTGAAGCAAGTAGGGCTGACGCAAACAGGGCCGTAGCTGACCGCTACCCTGTGTAACAGTCCTCTACGGTACCAAAGTTTGCCTACTAAAGGAAATTCCGAGCTCAATCTTTTGTACATCAAACCACACACAGCACACACACACTTAAGCTCTTGAATAAGGATTATTACGGTTGATGTGTGTGGGACTGACATGAGAGACTAATCCTCTCGTTATGGCCGGCCTTGGGTAGCCGGTAGCCGGTGAGTCACCGGTATATGTATAATAAAAGCTTAGAGTCCTTGTGTGGTTATTAGGTGGGAATTGGGATTGATGTTATTAGACCTAAACCCGAGTAAAGTTGAGGTCATGGGGTGTTTTATATCATGGATACGATTTCTAAAAACATGGTTTTGTTTATGAACTCATGAGCTTTTATGTTGATCCTAATGTTTTAAAAATGTTTTTTTAGCACAGTTGATCACTAGCTATAGGTTTGTAGTTTGGCATTCCATGGGTTGTTTTGTACCATGGATAGAATGTGTAAAAACATGGTTTTGTTTATGAAGTCAGGAGCTTTATGTTGATCCTAATGTTTTAAAAATGTTTCTGTTCATAACTGATCACTAGCTAGAGGCTTGTAGTTTCGCATTTCAGGGGTGTATAAATACAAGGTTTTGATGATTGGGATTGACTAACGACAGGTTCATGTGGGACCATAAGGCCTACGCTGGTTGCTTGTTCTTGGAATTATAACGCCAACGTTGTAGATTTCTATTAGGAACAATGTTTGGTAATTAATCAATTTCTAGTTTGTAAAACAATGTTATTATGTTAAAAAGTCTGTGGTTTAGCCTTCCGTTGTGTTTTTCTATATCAATGTAACTGTAACCGGTATCTGGAAACTGAGGTGTGACACCGAATGATGAAAATGGTAGAATGCCGGTACACAACCATTTTTTAAATAAGGTTATCTACCCACATATTGTCAACATTTAGTAAAATGTCACTCAAGGTCCAATGCATAAGAACACAAGTTTTTACGATTAAAGTGTTATTTAACGGCGTACACACAACTTACACGTGTAGAGAATATAATGTAAACCATTGATCATACAATTTCAACATGCCCTATAACGCACGATTCACATCAAACAGCATATTTATTGAAATCATTCCGGTAAAAAACAACGAAATCTATTAACAGCTGAATAGGAATAATTTATTTGTAAGAAATTCAACACACGACACTCACCAAGTAATGAAGCGGATATTCGTTTAACCTTGATTACGAATAAACTCTACGACGTGAATCCTCGCACGTTTACTTTTACAGTATCCAGAAGTGGAGAAAAAATTCACACGTTGGACAAGTAAATAAGTTCAAAAAAATCTCTAAGAAGTAAGAGCTCATTTTTCTTTAGTAAAAATGGTATTGTCCCCATTATATAATCTTATCATTTTACAGCTCCTGTATTAATAACTCTAGGCAAAATACGATAAAAAGATCCACCATGTTTTATCCAAATCCACTTAGTATTATACATTAGGATAATCAAAATGAAATATGAAGTCTGGGTCATAAGCAGGTCATGTATATACCATACAAAAATTTCAATTATAGGTTGTTTGGTGGTTATATATGCACAATGTCCTACATATAGAAAATTTTGAATCAGACATCAAGAGGTTCATGATGTGGGACTATGGTGTTTGTAAACCATATCAACCGGTCATTCTTGATAATAAATGCCATTTATTTTAATTTTTTTCTTTCGACACATTCAGAGATAGGAATTAAGACAATACCATGTGATGGTTCATTCCTCTCATGTGTTAGTGTCTATTTTCTACTCCACCAGCTGGTTATAAAAACCTTTCAATCTAATTAAATCAAGCTCATCAACCTGGAAAATACTCCACAAAATATTCTTTTCTCTATCAGCCTCTTTTTGGTCAAAACACTCTATATTCGTTTAAGAAATGGCCATCTTTATGTCTCGGATTATTCAAGCAAAACAAATTCTAAGACGATCAATCTCAAACGGAAGTCGGAGATCAACATCTATGGACATCCCAAAAGGCTTTTTCACTGTTTATGTTGGAGAAGAAGAGAAAAGGAGATTTGTGGCTCCCGTTGCTCTATTAAGCGAACCCTCATTTCAAGAAATACTACAACTCGCAGGGGAACGGTTTGGGTACAACCATTCCAATGGGTGGCCTCACCATTCCATGTAGCGAAGAATTATTTGCAGATCTTGCTTCTCATTTTGGTGCCCTATGACACCTATAAGTTAATCTTCGCTATAACAATTTTGTACATGTCAACAGCTAGGACCCTTCGCATGTTTATAAAAAGAATTTCTTGTCCAGGCTATTTAAATTTAACTTAGGAGCTGATTCAAGTTTATTGTATTCTTGTTCGTATTATAAACAAATACATGATTGTGAAGCGTATTTCTCCTGCTTAATTTTTAGTTACACTAAGTTCTATTGAGACGTCTGTTCGTAGATTGATTTAACGTTATCTTACCTTATGGTTTTCTTTTTAACACTAAAAAATAAGTAAGACAGAAAAGGTGAATTGCATATAAAAGCAATTCACGAAGGGATCATTAAAGATAATTAATGTAGGAATATCAACTTATAGAGCTGTGTTGTTTCATTACATAGTCGGTAAATAAAAGCGTAGAGTCCTTGTGTGGCATTTGGGTGGGGACTAGGAATGATGGTTATTAGACCTTGACCCGAGTAAAGTCGAGGTCATGAGTTGTTTTGTACCATGGATACAATGTGTAAAAACATGGTTTTGTTTATGAAGTCAGGAGCTTTATGTTGACCCTAATATTTTAAAAATGTTTTTGAGCACAGGTGATAACTAGCTAGAGGCTTGTAGTTTGGCATTCATTGGGTGTACAGATACAAGGTTTTAATGAATAGAATTGACTAAGTTCAAGTTCTTGTGGGACTATACGGCCTGGGTTCATGACTTGTTCTTGGAACTATAACGCCAGCGTTGTAGATTCCTGATAGGAACCATGTTTTTTAATCAGTCAATTTCTAGTTTGTAAAACAATGTTATTATGATAAAACGTTTGTAGTTCAGTCTTCTGTTGTGTGTTTCAGTATCAACGTCACTGTAACCTGCATCTGGAAACCGGGGTGTGACACCGAATAATGAAAAAGGTAGAATGTCGGTACACAACAATTTTTTAAATAAGGTTATCTAACCACATATTGTCAAGATTTAGTAAAATGTCACTCACGGTCCATTGCGTAAGAACACATGTTGTTACGATAAAAATGTTATTTAACGGTGTACACACAACTTACATGTGTTGAGAATATAATGTAAACCATTGATCACACAATTTAAACATGCCCTTTAATGCACGATTCACGTCAAATGGCATATTTATTGAAATAATTCCGGTAAAAAACAACGAAATCTGTTAACAGCTGAATAGGAACAATTTATTTGTAAGAAATTCAACACACGACACCCACCAAGAAATCAAGTGTATATTCGTATAACCTTGATTACGAATAAACTCTACGACATGAATCCTCACACGTTTGCTATTACATTATTCAGAAGTGGAGAAAAAATTCACACGTTGGACAAGTAAATAAGTTCAAAAAAAACTCTAAGAAGTAAGAGCTCATTTTTCTTTAGTAAAAATGGTATTGTCTCAATTATATAATCCTATCCTATAACAACACATATATTCATAACTCTAGGCAAAATACGATAAAAAGATCCTCCATGTTTTATCCAAATACACTTAGTATTATACATTTGGATAATCAAAATGAAATATGAAGTCTGGGTCATAAGCAGGTCATGTATATACCATACAAAAAATTCAATTATAGGTTGTTTGGTGGTTATATATGCACAATGTCCTACATATAGAAAATTTTGAATCAGACATCAAGAGGTTCATGATGTGGGACTATGGTGTTTGTAAACCATATCAACCGGTCATTCTTGATAATAAATGCCATTTATTTTAATTTTTTTCTTTCGACACATTCAGAGATAGGAATTAAGACAATACCATGTGATGGTTCATTCCTCTCATGTGTTAGTGTCTATTTTCTACTCCACCAGCTGGTTATAAAAACCTTTCAATCTAATTAAATCAAGCTCATCAACCTGGAAAATACTCCGCAAAACATTATTTTCTCTATCAGCCTCTTTTTGGTCAAAACACTCTATATTCGTTTAAGAAATGGCCATCTTTACGTCTCGGATTATTCAAGCAAAACAAATTCTAAGACGATCAATCTCAAACGGAAGTCGGAGATCAACATCTATGGACATCCCAAAAGGCTTTTTCGCTGTTTATGTTGGAGAAGAAGAGAAAAGGAGATTTGTGGTTCCCGTTTCTCTATTAAGCGAACCGTCATTTCAAGAAGTACTACAACTCGCAGAGGAACGGTTTGGGTACAACCATCCAATGGGTGGCCTCACCATTCCATGTAGCGAAGAATTATTTGCAGATCTTGCTTCTCATTTTGGTGCCCTATGACACCTATAAGTTAATCTTCGCTATAACAATTTTGTACATGTCAACAGCTAGGACCCTTCGCATGTTTATAAAAAAAATTTCTTGTCCAGGCTATTTAAATTTAACTTAGGAGTTGATTCAAGTTTATTCTTGTTCGAATTATAAACAAAGACATGAATGTCAAGCGTGTTTCTCCATCTTTATTTTTAATTACAGTAAGTTCAACCATGATGTCTATTCATAGATTGACACTACTAGAAAACTGACCAATTGCGACGGCATTTTTGGTCGCAAAACGCGTTTTGTTACCGATTTACTACTGGAAATGCGGTCGAAAAACCGAAATTTGCGACTGATTTGCGACAAGGTTGCGACCGCAATGCTTTTTTCCCCAATTTTTTTCTCTGTTTTTGTAGTTATATATTTGGAATCCCCCGTTGATTTTTAGATTTTCAAATATTAACCATTTCCAAATTGTAAATAGAACAAAACATTCTAATTAAGATTTCGAAAAAATCGTCAAATATCTAAATTATCGAAACTTTACAGATATCTTTAATCACAACATTTATTTCCTATCTAATCTAAACTTCTAGAATAACATCTTATCATCGCGTAGCATAGCATGGCTAAGATTTCTTTAACTTCTCATTGCAAAATGAATTACAGTTCAAATGTTGGGATTTCAGTTTCATGGCCATGTCGGAGCTGGTAAACCATGCTCGACAATATTCCTTAGCTCATGTCTCCTGCAAACCAATCAATAACCATTCATCTTCACAAACAAAAATATCATCTACAACTTATAAACATACCTTGTGTATTGATCGGCTTTCCAAAAAGGTAATAAAACCCAGGGCCGGCCCTGGGGTAGGCCGAGCCGGGCCGCCGGCCAGGGCCCGTTTTTTTTGGGGGCCTAAAATATTTACAGGGCCTGTATATATATACGTTTTTTATAAAATTTTAAATACCGGTTTTATATATTGGGTCCTTTTTATAAAACTTAAAAAATTATTGGGCCCTTTTTATAATGGTTGGGCCCTTTTAATCTTTATACTGGTTGGACCCTATTTTATAATGGTCGGGCCCTTTTGTTTATTCCATGACCATTGAGTTATTTAAAAAAAATTTATATGTTTATTGGTTGGATCATATTTAAACTTATAATAGATTTTTTTTTATTGTTTTTGTTTATTACATACTATATTTTTTCTATGTTTATTGTTATAACGTTAATCGTCGTTTAAAAAAATGTAGTTTATATATTTTGTTCGGGACTTTTTTTCCGGCTCGGCCGAGACACTTAAATCCTCAGGACCGGCCCTGATAAAACCGACTAGGAAGTTTGGGACTCATCTTTGGCAAGTGTACATCTTGGTTTGCTACCTCTCCTTCAATGTCATCAGCAGTATAATAAATCGCGATAAAATTCTCAAAGTTTAAACATCTTTTTGTATAATACTGAATCATCAAATCTAACAAATAAAAGGTATGGTACCTTAACTGTGTTGCCACCTCGGTTAACTCTTGTATAAATGTTCTTAGATAGGGAATCTTCGTTTGGTCACCATAGTAACAAACTAACTGAACAAACAATATTCATCAGTTAAGTTTGTTTAATTAAAGGCGAAGGGTACTTCAACATCAACAGCCATGATGACATGGCCCGCCATGTGTCAATGTACTGCCACATCAACAAATAGGAGACTAACTTCATTTAATAAAACAAATATCATCAATAAAGTAAGTGCACTAAGGTAAGTACATTGACGAAAAGAGAAGATGATATTGTCAGAATACTTAGTACTCTTCACCCTACAAACTCAAAAGATTCAATCACAATCTGTGAAGACAAATGGAAGTATTTATTGCCAGAATTCGAAACAAAAATTGTGAGGATACCAATGTCACATGATTTTGTCTTGCCACCAAATGCCTATAAGCTTGTATTTGTATGGACTTGTTTATGCCTCCAATATGTTTCAACAAGTTTATCTACTTCTACACTAACGAGTTGAGGCATGTAAGCATCTTAATTTATGATATGTTCGACATAAAACAATACCGACAAAAGTGATCATTTAGCTTTTTATTTAATATTTGTAATTAGTATGGCCAGAATTCCGGACACAATCTGTGAAGATAACAGGACAGGCAGATGGAAATATGTATGGCCAGAATTCCGAACCCAATTTGTGAATACCAATGTCACATGGTTTTGTCTTGCCAACTAATGACATATAGGATATGTATTTATTTGTGACATGTTAGTTAAGTTAAAACTTCAATGATTTCTTTATTTCATATCATCGACTCTTTAACTTATCCTTTGAGAGTATTACATGGCTGTCTAATTTGTAAATACTAGGAGACCATGATTCAAACCATCTATCAAGAAACGAATAAGATGAACAAGAAGAAAGGGATTTAACACTACAAACAAAATTACAATTCATAGATCAATGTGTTACAGACTTATCATTTGTGACTAGGTTTTATAACCGTAATTGCTAACCGTCGCATCCCCTTCATATGGCGGTTTCTAGGTTTGATTTTGAATATACTTAGACCCTTGACATTTACATATTTACATAATAAACACTAAACATAACTTTAAAATATTTACACAAATGAAACTTTGTAATCAAACTTTGATCACACAATATTTAAGGCTAACATTAACCCCCAAATTGAACGAATCTGCCATGATTCCTTCGGGAATCGAAGTTATGTATGGTATGTATGTTATGTGTGGATCGTACCTTTATAGGAGTCTTTGTAGCTGACCAACTGTTGTACAACTAGGGTGATGACGGTCACTATAAGGGTTAATGTGATCCTTGAAGTTTGTCATGTTTGGTATTCCTGGAGGTAACGTGGGGCCCTAGGTGTTGACCGGCCTAGACGTAATGAGCCTTAGGTTTCTCCGCCATAATGTAATGCATGGATTTGACGGTTACGAGAAGGCGCAGATTCGATGTATTTGTTGACTTATGTTTTCCCATATGTTATTGCATGTTCTACTTACGCTTTTATTAATGAAGTTGAATGTAATGTTTTGGCAAATATTTGAAGTTAATGTTTTATGTAAAGCGTAACTGACTTTTAGCATTCACATTCTGGTTAAGTACAGGTATGGAGGTTAGGCGAGGATGCGTGGCAAGCGAGAATAGTTGCCTGACTGATCATGATGACCGGCATCCTGCTATGTTTTTATGTTGATGATTATGGTCATGATTAGCCAATGTTTATGACTTTTGAATGTCTAACAAGTTTATGTTATGTTTGAATGGAAGTTCCATGGCGTTATTTGATATTCAAATTTAAAAACTGTTTGTTTATGAGTAAATCCAACATGTGAGTCCTCTCGAGTTTGGGGCCTTACACAAGTTAACTCTATGGCATGAATCCTCACATGTTTATTTTTATAGTTATCAGAAGTGGATAAAAAAATCACAGGTTGGAAAAGTAAATATGTTCAAATAAATCTCTAAGAAGTAGGATCCCTTTCTGCTTTAGTAAAAACGGTAATCTCTCCATTATCTAACCTTAACCTAACAGCTCATAATTCTAGGCAAAATACGATAAAAAGAGGCTCTATGTTTTATCCAAATCTACTTAATTAGTATTATACATGAGGATAATCTAAATGAAATATGAAATCTGGGTCATAAGCAGGTCTATATACCATATAAAAAACTCAATTATAGGTTATTTGGTGGTTATGCACAATGTCCTACATACACAAAATTTGGAATCAGACATCAAGAGGTTCATGAAGGGGACTATGGTGTTTGTAAAACATTTCAACCGGTCATTCTTGATCATAAATACCATATATTTAATTTTATTTTTCTTTCGACACATTCAAAGATAGGAAGACAATACCATGTGATGGCTCTTTCCTCTCACGCGTTGGTGTCTATTATCTACTCCACCGATTGGTAATATAAACCATTCAATCTAATTAAATCAAGCACATCAACCTGGAAAATACTCCACAAAACATTATTTTCTCTATCAGCCTCTTTTTGGTCAAAACACTCCATATTCGTCGAAGAAATGGCCATCTTTATGCCACGGATTATTCAAGCAAAACAACTTCTAAGACGATCAATCCCAAATGGAAGTCGGACATCAACATCTATGGACATCCCAAAAGGCTATTTCACTGTTTATATTGGAGAAGAAGAGAAAAGGAAATTTGTGGTTCCCGAGTCTCTATTAAGCGAACCATCATTTCAAGAATTACTACAACTTGCAGAGGAACAATTTGGGTACAACCATCCAATGGGTGGCCTCACCATTCCATGTAGCGAAGACTTATTTGCAGACCTTGCTTCCCATATTGGTGCCCTATGACACCTATAACTTAAACTTTGCTATAACAAATTTGTACATGACAACAACTAGGACCCTTCACATGTTTGTAAAAAGAAATTCTTGTCCAGGCTATGTTAAATTTAACTTGGGAGTTAATTCAAGTTTATTGTATTATTGTTCGTGTTATAAACAAAGACATGATTGTGAAGCGTATTTCCCCTTCTTTATTTTTAGTTACAGTAAGTTCAATCATGACTGCTATTCGTAGATTGATATAACGGTATCATATTTTATGGTTTTCTTTACAACACTAAAAAATAAGTAAGACAGAAAAGGTGAATTGTATATAAAAGCTATTTAGGAAAGGATCATTAAAGATAATTAATGAAGGAATATCTACTTATAGAGCTGTGTTGTTTCATTACAAATACAATAATACATAGAAATATTTATTCTATTGTTATAATTTATTTAAAATTGATTTTAAGTTAGTTTGTACACTCTCTAAAACAAGATGATTATTCTATTATTATAATTCTTTACTTCAAATTTAAGTTAGTTTATAAAACAAGATACCCATCTCACTAAATCATATACATTGAACTAAATGTATGGGATACAAATTAGAAAAGGTCCCCTAATTAAATATCTGTGTTACACATGAAAGTGAAGTCTATTAGAATAATGTTGTTTTGAATGAATTCATCTTCACTCATCTTCAAGGTTCTATCATATAGAATCCATTTAGTTACTCCTCAAAAGGAATAAGATGCAACTTTTAATGCATAATATACAAGTCAGTATAGCGACACATAGCTACGATCATTTGCAATCAGTGGTTTTTGGAGCCCTGGTCAGCAGACGTGGAGGAGAGAGGGAAAAAAGGCGTAACGAGGAGAGAGAGAGGGTCTGGTCCTTGGCCACAGACCTTATCTAAAGAAGATAAGCCCTTTCTATGAAAGGCGACGAAAGAGAAAGAGGTCACATCCGTGAAGAAGACAAATCGTCCGTGAGTCACAAGTTGCACAGGTATGACATGACCTCATTCATTCATGATAAAGAACGTTGTTAATGCTCTAAGAGCAACACCCTATAATGCGTATTATACCCGGTCTTTTCAAAGGCAAGATTAGTATCAAGATGGCACATGGTGGGTGGAATCAACTCATGTAACAAAGTACAACTTCTAATGCATGATGTACAAGTCAAGGAAGCTTCAATATTTTTTGTGCTCGCTAGTTATTTCCATGGAAGTTAGTTTAACACATTATAAAGGCAATATCAAGATCTTACAAATTGCTAATGCAAAGCAAGGTACAAGTTTTACTACAAGATGTACAAGTCACTAACTCAACCTCATATCTCATAGATCAAGATCCAGACAAATGAATCAAAAACACTGTACCAAGACATGATGTACAAGTCACTACAGCTTCATTGCAAGATAAATCCTGGTAGAGGAGTCCAAAGCAACGTACAAGTAACTGAAACTACATTTCCTAGTGCATAACAATTGCCAATGGTGAAAGAAATGATTCTATAGCTCAAATCTATTACATAGGGCAAGACCAAGTCCAGAAAAGGTTAAATCTATTATCGAATGTACCACTTTTTATGCACATTATACAACTCACATCAACATTCCTTCCTCTTAATACCGTTGCATCAATAGGGATAAAATCAAGCCCCAATAATCTAATCTCAGCTGCTTCAATTTATTTAAACTCAAACATGTCTAAAGCTTGAGCTTATCTTGTTTTTTTTTTCTAATTTGTTTTTATTTATATATGGGAGGGTTCTATTCAAAACACTAAATAGTAAATACTACAAGAACATGTAGAACAAAACAAATCTTTCATTTTTTTTAATCTTAAATTTTTTTTAAAATACAAGAAAATGATAGTAATGCAATGTTTATTATAAAACAAATAAATAAATAAATTTCATTTATATATATATAACCTACACATGTGTAATTCATGGGTTGACGCACGTTTAGGTAAGCTTTCAAATATATAAAAACATATGAAAAAAATTAGTTTAATTGTTTTATATGCAAATAAACATATATATTTGTATGTAACAAGTACAAAATTCTAAAAATATAAACCATGGATTAAAAAATCATATGATTCATGCTTGTTCTCACATTTATTTAGTGCTCTTTAATGAACATTTCCCCATATATGTAATTATAATATATAATTACAACTATATATAACAAAGCATATACTATTTAGTCTTTTTTATAATCATATTAATATATATATTATGTAACTATATATTGTATTACATTATATCAGTAATAGGCTCCTTTAAACTTGCGGACATAATCAATCTAGGTTTATAAAGCTTGGCCTCGAGTTTGTTTTTTAAATAAATTTCAACTTGAGTTTCAGATTGGCTCGGGCTTGTTTAAGCTGGATTTGGTTTCAGCTTTTAACAAGTCAATCTAAAACAACTCGCGTAAAATTCTACACATTTACACCCATGTGAAAAAAGTTTGTGTGAAAGAAACAGAGAAGGTGAAAACAAAGTGGTCCCTTTGTTCTCAGCAAGATGCGGTAACCCACATAGCTTAGCCTAGTCATGGGCCGCGGTAGGACACCCATCTTCCCTTCGATGGTGACACCGTCTTGTAAATGCACATGAACCCATGTTACTCTTGTCCCTCATAATCTATATGTACATTCATACACACACATATATTGATAGGACATGATCAAACTCAACTACCCAAAAAGAAAACTAACCAAGTGTTTGAATGTTTGTGACCCCAGTAGCTCCATTTGTACCTTCCTTGGCATAACCCTTTGTCCTTGCGTTGTACGAATCATTATCTGCATCAATAGTTGTACATTTGATTTGAACTAAATTTGGAATGGGTACACATTCTAATGCACGTAAATGTACAGATGTAAAGCGCGCGTAAATGTACAAATGCAGCAAGGAAGACGGTCATGATTTGTGGAACATATAAAATATGGCATGCGTATTTTCATACCCGAAAAACAAATTCTGAAACAATAATTGAAACCAAAATGATAAATGAAAAATTATAAAGAACTAAATTCAGTCAAAAGTAGCACTTTCATGAGGGAAATGCAAGTGGGAAAGTCTTGTATTTATGTATGATGATATCATGCTAGCAACTAGTATACGAATATCGGAGTATGAGGTGCAAACGAGGAGAGCCGATTTATTATTTAAAATATATATTTAAAATTATAATTTAATATATAACAATACTATTTAGTTATTTTTTAATTAAATAAGAACTAATACAGTTATATAAATAATAGGGTTGTTTAGGCTCGGGCTAGAGTTCGCTTATTAAACAAGCATCGTTTAAGCTCAGCTTGACTTGAGTATATAATGAGTCGATCTCGAGTAGCTAATAAACGGCTCAGCTCATTTACACTCCTATACAAGATACTAAGATACCTTAGTTTTCCATTGGGTATTACATTTAAAAAAACGTACTTTCAGTAAATTTCTGTTTTAGGGATCTTCTCAAATCAACAGTCGGACAGACAAGAATATCCAAAGAAAAAATCAAATGGGTTGGAAGTCATCCTAAATCAATTTTTTTAAAACTTTATATTATTATTGATTTGATATATTTTTCTAATCATATATGATGCAACAACTAATTATTTTAAAAATATGTAAAAGTTTTGGAAAGATCGTTTAACACAACCAGGTCCATTTTGACTTACCTCCTTCAACCTAAGCCTAAGTGGTACTCTACTTGTGAAAAATATAGTAAGCATGGTTTGTACAAGTCAAAACTCAAAGGGATTGAAAGTGGAAATTTTAATACATAAACATCCTAAATCATTTTTAAAAAAATGTTTTATTATTAAAAGAACATATTTTTTTCTAATCATATGTGATGCAACCCATTAATTATATTAAAAATATGTAAAAGTATTGAACATAACATTTCATGGGCTAACCCAATCACCTCCTTCGACCCGAACCCCATTTTGAGCCCGGTCCGCCCACTCTATCATTGTTAGTTTAAGGACAAGACTACTTATACGAACCTGGTACTTCGAACACAGCAATCAAACTTTCTAAAGGCGGTAACAAACATCATGATCATCTTGATAACGCCTTTTCTTTTAGAGAACATGCCCATCACTACCTGTAAAATCTCAAGAAATTAAAGCATCAAAAGTGATAACACAGAAGTCACATGAGACTGACCTGTCCTTTGGGAAGCATTTAACCGAAAAAGACCGTACCTTTTGGGATAAGTTCAAGCACCATAAATATCGTCTCAAAGAGATAAAGCCGTAAGCTATTTTTTTTTCTTTTTATCTTGACCACTTGAATGTTCAAAAAAGGATCAAAAGTACAAGAGATGATATAACATGAAAGTAAGTCTTTTTATCCACATGCCCTTTTAGGGAAGCAGTAGAGTTCTCAGGTTTGAATCCTGGTTCCCCTCGTTTCCTACCATAACCTTTTAAAAGGTTGGTTAGCAGGTCCCGTGAGTTTCCCGGTAACAGGCTTTCATGGTTACCAAAAAAATATGCCTTTTGGTATCCATTAAAATCTCACAATTGAGTATGGAACTACAGATTAAAGTAGTAACAAACTATTTTCAAACAAGTGTATCTAATGCTCAATAAAATTACAGACAGTAAAACATATAGTTGAAAAAGTACAACAATACAAGATGGGTACAGATATAACATGAAAGTATTGTACAGTTTTATAGCTCAGATGGTGGTTTTAACTGCTGCTGATGTTGGCCATCGATTAAGCTTAACTGCCGCCTCACTCTTGCAATTTGAGCTTGCACCTACAAAGTCAACATAAGCCAATCTTCAACGTTGCATGTCAAAGACAAAAAAAAGAAAAGAAAAGTCGACATAGGACAAACTTATGGACATGCCATTTTTTTACTTGTTAACCTGTATGAATTACATTAAATTAAAGGTTTTGAATTTCAGTGCGAAAAGATGGTTGTCTGAGATAGAAATTTGGCCAAAGTTGATTAACCTTTTTATTCAATTAGCCCATTTATATTTTCACCTACCAAGAGGATTTCTCACATGCTAATTAACCATGTACTTGTTCTCTAGCCTGATAAGCAATAACGTACACGGATCAAATATCACTCGAAGTGGCTTCTTTTCATTTTCAACACGAAGTCAACTTAAACCAGAATTATTGGGGGTGTGCACGGTTCAGTTGGTTTTACCTACAACCGAATGTTTCAGTTACCAGAAATGCCTAACATATGAAATGGTTCGGTACTGATTGACCACTAGGCTTAGTTTTTGGGCTCATCCTAATTAGGCTGCTTTGACAAAACTATAAGATTAATACAGTGCTTGACCCATAGTTCTTAACCGGGCTGGTCTCTCTTCTTTCTTGGGCTGGACTTTCATTCAAACCTTTTGGGCTTTCTTTTTCAGGTTTCTGAACAATGTTGTTGGGACTGACCCAAATTGAATTGGGCTTACATTCGGATCTGGATTTTCTTTCTTTCTCCCCAAAAGCTGTTAAGATTAGAACATACTTGAAGTTTAATTTTGTACATTATGTTCTGGCTTCTTTGAATCTTCATGTGCAACTTCCTGGTTAAAACTCCATTAGTCATCTCAATATTACAACCTTTTTCATCCAAATGACCCAAAATCAGAATATTGTTGCTTAGCTTGGGTATATAGAACACATCACAAAATGTTCTTTTCTCGCCATTCTTACATTGCACGATCATGTTCCCTTTGCCTTCAATTTCTACAATAGAACCATCACCAAAACAAACTTCGCCCGTTACTCTTTCATTCAAATCAGTGAAGAACTCTTTCTTTCCTGTCATGTAGTTACTAGCTCCATTCTCTAAGTACCAGATTCCTCCCTCTTTTCCATCCTTTTCATACTCATAAGGGAAGACACATTCTTCGCTCAACCTTACTTTCTTTATTGAGCAAGTCGCCATGAGCAAAGCTGGTCCATCATCAGCTTCTCTTCTTCAAATTTGCCTCTTCTTTCTTTTTGCTAGGAGCTTTGCATTCACTTGAATAGTGCCCAACTTTATCACAGTTGTAGCATCTTAGATTCTTCCTTCTGTCTTGCCATTTTTCATTCTTCACCTTGTTCATCTTGATTAACATTAGACTCTTGATAATTATTCCATCTTCGATTCCCTCTTCCTCGTCCATTAGATCTTCCTCGTCCTTTACCACATCCTTAGTAGCTTTCAACTTTCTTTTCAGTTTGGGTGAAAAAGAGTATCTTAGGATGAACTTCCAAAAACGGTCTTGAACTTATTTCTCTCCTTTTATGTCTTCAATCGCCCGACCACCTCTTCGAATGTCATCATTTCGATTTCTGAAAATTGTTCAATCGAGGATACTATAGGCAAGTACTTATCAGGCATTGAGATTAAGAATTTTCTTACCACAACCTCGCCCTTAATTATTTCTCCTAAACTCTTGTATTTCGATTGTACTCCACCCAACTTAGCAGATCATCAATTTTTTCTGACTCGTTCATCTTCAATGCTTCCAACTCACTCCTTGATGTTTAAAGGCGAGCCTTCTGGACTTGTTTTGCGCCTATATACTTTACTCTCAGCGCCTCCCATACGTCCTTCAGTTCGGTATACTTTAGACCATCTGAAGCATAACATCTTCAGGTATGGTTTGGAAGATGACTGCCAAGGCTGTGATATTCTTTCTTCCTTCAGTCCCGTCTCCTTTTTCTGGATCGATCGTATCTTGTAAACCATTTGCCCCAATATCAATCTCATCATGACCGACCCGGCTATGTAATTGGTTGAGGTCAGTTTTGGAGCCTGCATAGAAAGGCTACTTGTTGATTCCCTAGCAGCCGGTACCAAAGCTTTCCTTTCTGCCATGATCACTTTTTCTGTTAAACTAACCTTTCACTGATGGCTGAGATCGTTGTTTTACGGATTTCTGAACTTGCAATCGCTGGCTGATAATGGTCGACTTCTTCAGCCTGTTGTACGGCGAGGAACATAAGTAAGACCAAGCTCATGAGCTTATTATGTTAGGTCGGAACAAGTTGATAGGATCCTCCTTTTTCCGGCCCTATGTCACCTATTGGTAGCGGCAAGAAATTCTTTGGCCTTGAATCAGGAGTTATGGGCGCGTAAAACAAAAAATACGCCGACAGGGAACGGGCATACTATCTCTTTCTTTTCTCAGGCGATCAAAAAATAAAGAAATGTTAATCTATTCAAAGTAATTACGTATTTACAAAATACCGTTTCAATTCATCCTATTTCATAGATTCAAGATGTGATATGGTTCCGAAGGTATTACAGGTAATTCCTACAAAGGATTAGATTAATGATGACGTATATAATGCTTGAATTCTCGGTGTAGATCATTTACACAAATAGTTCATGGGAGAAAATTGAGTTATTTGGGCCCGTGGGGATTAACTACACGAACTGATCTTCAATCGGCACCTGGTCCCTTTTGAGCAACAGAGTATTCACATGATCGCAGGCTGGTTTTGATCATTGCACATCTCTGATACCAATTGTTGGTCCATATGGCAAAACAATTGGAATATGGATCAAGAACACAAGGAATTAGGGAACAACCTGACTTTTTTCTTTCTATTAATCAAAAACAAAAACTGGATACTAACTACAATGAAACCCCTAATCATTGTATGATGGTGTCTTGATGGGCCATGAATAATTACGCACAGGTGGCCTTCAATCATAGTTCAAGCCCGAAAAAGGTTAGTAGTTGGAAATGCAAGGTTCTTGATAGGGTTAACGAGAAAGAAATCATGAATGTAAAGAGATTGTAACGTGAGTCTTTAAGTAGACTCTTAGAAGTGTTAATGGCTAGAAAACCAAGACCTAATTAGATTATGTCTAACTAACTAGAACTAAAATAACTATAAAACTTAACAATACTATATAAGCAAGGCCCACCGAGGCGATAGGTTCCCCGAAGCCGAGGCGAACGCATCATGTAGGCGAGTCGCAAGGAATATAACTTTATTTATATTTTTCATAAGATTCTTTCATCATATACCCGAAAATTAGATATAAATAACCTCTATGTGCAACCTAAAAACTAGATGTACAAACTCCTTATACACAAAATCTGCATGTGTACAAGATACGAGCCTCAAGCGCCTAGCGATTTTTACAACATTGTTCTTTAGTTATACATAAAAGAAAAAATCTTAAAAATTGGATAGGCAATGTTTTTTATGTTATTAAACTTTCAGTACTTTTTTATTAGCTTACCTTTTGGTGTTTAAGTAATAAAAATGGTAGAAAATATTATCTATGATTAATTTATAAGTGCTTATAAATACCAGATGTGAGGATACTGCTTTAGCCTCGTGCCTCACCTTCCCAGGCCTTAAGCGCCTCACGCCTTTTAAAGCCAAGTACAATAGTTTTACATACAAACTTATTAGTATTCACCGGTACTAGGCACTCACACCTCTCCAATTAGTTAGGATAGCTTAACTGACCACCTAGGAGTTAAGTTTTGCTCACCACTTTGATTAGCAACTATTGTTGAATTGTGCGTGCTTGAACCTAATCTTTCCTATCTTTTCAAAATAATCACATTGGTACAATAAAACTAGATATTTGGAGAAGCAACTATAACGCATAACGCTGTATGAAATGTTGATGCAAATATTATGATTTTTGTATCATGCCATTAATAATTTTGAGGACAAGTATATATTATAATTTTTGTATGACTTGCTAAGTTGAATGACTCATATGTTAAACAGAGATTCAAAAGTTCATGATTACCTGTTGACGTGCTGCTGCAAGTTTAAGAAGCTCATCTGCTTCTGAAAAATTTGTAAACCACTGTGTAAGAGGATTATCTTTGGGATCAATTCTCTTCCTTTTATCTGCATCCTCAGCTGGAACTACAGTAAAACACAAGGATATTTAAAAATTAAAAGTAATAATGTAAAAAAGAACTACATGCAATATTAAAATGACAACCCACCAGGGGGTAAGGAAAAGCCAGCTGGCAGCCTAGGTACTATCACAGCTGGGTGATTCTGAACACGTGCAAATAAACCCTCTGATGGCTCAGCAAAGACAACTTCATCATATGATTCCACAACCACAGGTTTCTTAACTGACAAGGAACCTGAATCATCCTCTGGATATAACTTCAAGTGGTGATATCTGTTAACCATCTAAAGTTCATCAAACTTGAGTTTGTAGTTACTACATAGGATACAATATGGGGCATCCTGTTAAGGGAGAGTCTGATTATGCGTTTTTTATAATGCTTATATGATACTATAATAATTATGTAATCAGAATGAGATAACCAGCTGTACTAAACCAGGTTGTAAGAGATACTGTTTGCATGGTTGTAAAAATCGCTAGGCGCTAGTCGGGCGGTGGGGTGGGGCCTAGGCCTAGGCGGGATTAATCGGGGCCTAGGCCTAGGCGGGATTAATCGGATTGGAACTTTTATATGTAATTTTCAGTTTTTTATATATATACACACATTTTTATATGTAATTTTCAAAATTAGATATATACACACACACATTTTTTAAAGAAGCTGGAAATTACAAGAACTAAACTGAAAATCGCCGGAAATTTGCCTGAAAGTCGCCGGAATATCGCCGGAACCCTACCGGAATATCACCGGAAAAACGGGAAGTGGCCGATTTTTGGCCGACTAGGTCCGATTAGGCCCGCCTAGGACCGCCTAGCGATTAATGAAGCGATTTGGCCAAAATTAGTCCCCGACCGGGCGCCTAGCGACTAATCGGCGCCTATTCAATATGCGTTTATGCTTATTCAATATGCAAAATATTTAAAATTAAATCTAACTTAATTAATGCATTTATGCTTATTCAATATGCAACATTCTTTATAAAAAATTGAAGCTTAGATATATAAAAAAATAGGAGTGGGGGAATAAGGAGGGAACTAACAGGTGCAAAGGTTTCTCAGAAACATCACTGTGAAAATGAAGGGTAATAGCAATTTCAAATTCACCCCAGCCGGACTCCGATAGTTCAAATGGAGGAGATTCCACAACCCGCATTGGGTTATTAAAACTGGAATGCAATTGGAACACAACGCGTTTAACCACTACACTCAGATCCTCATTAGTTGCTCCCCTCACATAAACAGTCCATTTATGAGATTGATACCTAAAAGAAAAATGTTACATCATTAAACTTCAATTTGGCATTTCTTTCAACACCTAGTAGCAATTATCAGAATAGAATTTTTAGAACACTCACTCGCTTGCTTTCTTTCCGAGCCAGAATGCAATGTTGCCATAAACAATTGGGACACTGATTTCAATATCTTTTAGCTTCTTGACCAAATTCTGCACAAAAAACATCCATGACTTGTGAATTTTTTAATAAATATTAAACTAAGTGACCTAAACGGAACATATACGAATCTCGGTATTTAACTTCTCTAGTATGAGATAATAATGAAGAAATAAATCATTTAAAATTACCCAAGTTTCACAATTGTTCAGTCTTAAATCGAAAAGATAATCATCAAACAGTAACAAAGATGCATATATGTTCCATTTATATTAATTAATGTAAAAAAAATCAACATTTATAAAAGAATTTCACAAGATTGAAACACCTTACTAAAGTCGAGTGATTTAAAGAGACAAAAAAGACTTTGAGGGACTTTAGCAAAACCACTTGTACTAAAAGCACTGATTTTAACATAATTAAGCTTATTTTATCAGAATTTGTTAAATACCCCCAGCAGTAAGTAATCAAGAATTATAATTTCTTGATACCTGTAAGTTACATGCAGTTAGTTAAACCCTAATTTCAACAAATATAACGCTCTTACTCAAATTCTGCACCTAAACCCATCAATCACAAAACAAAAATTACTTAAAATCTTAACAGAAATCTATAAAGTCAAACTTTGCACGAAAAGGTAAAATTACATTTATCGATTACATGGATGATGCGATTAAGTGAAGACTGTATGATAATTCAAGATTTTATTACCTTCTTTTCATTATCGTCTGAAGATCGAACCATTTTGGTGCGCGGTGATTTGGGGGTGGGGCCAGTGACGTCCAGCTGCTGGTTCGATGAGTGATTTTTAGATGAATTCTGTGGCATGTCCTTCAAAAATAACCCTCATATAAAATGCCCTAAATCAAGAAAAAAAAAGAAATTAGGGTTTTAGGAACGTACAAAATAGGGGCCTTTTGTAATAGGTACACCAAACTTTCATTTTTCATGGCAATTTAACAATTTTGCTTAAAATGATATTTAAATTTTTATTTTAAGTAATAACCAACTGGATATCTATCGTGTGCAAACGTAGATAGACATAAGTATGTTGCAAAGATATATTCGAAAATTAAGAAAACATTACGTTGTTATGAGAATGAGCGTTAAGAAAATACGAAACCGGACTTAAAAATGTACATGTTGTTACGATATATTCGAAAATCAAGAAAACATTATGTTGTTAAGAGAATGAGCGCTAAGAAAATACGAAACCGGACTTAAAAATGTACAAATATATAATATTTGACCATGGTCGTTTTGAATAAAATTTAGAGTAAATTTCGCTTTTAATCTCTGTGGTTCGCTTAAAATATTGTTTTTAGTTCAATAGTTTCAATTTAACCTTTTAGTCATTTTTGTTTTAATTAAACTCATGACACTAACACTATTAGTTTCTTCTGTTAAATTGAATTGCATTTTAGTCTTTTTACATATAATGACTAATTATGCAATTACTCAAATAACTTAATAGTTGAAGAACTATTATGCAAATTAAAACCCACCTCCCTCCCTCCCTCCCTCCCATGTCAAACGGTTATCATCAAGAGTGAGCTACAAGTTAGGGGGAGCTTTATTGCTGACAAGACACTATCGTTGATATGTGAATTAGCCATTGATGGCTAGTTTCCACTGGATGAAGAATTGGCTATTGCTAAAGTATTTCTTTGGAGTTGACAACAAGTTACAGCTGATGACACTTGTCACTAATGAGGTAAGTTATCACTAAAGGTAACTTACGACTGATAAAGAATTAGTGGAACTTATCAGTCATGACAAGTTATCGCTATTGAGATTAAGAGATTTGCCACTAATGACAAGTCACTAGATACATGTTGATGATAAAGTTATTACAAACAAGGTTAGAAACCCCGTGTATTACACGGGTAAAATAAATGTTATGCTTAATAATAAATATTTACATATTACATATTTATGATATATTACATGATTTTTTAATATACAAATTTTAGAAAGGTGATATAGTAACTTTTTAAAAATGTTTTATAAAAAGAATTAAAAATATGTTCAATTTCTAAAAATGTTTTATGAAAAAACCTATATTTTTTAAACTAAAAAACGTTATATAAAAAAGAATTATATAAATCATTATTTCTTTAATAGGAGAGAGGCGAAAAACAATAACTTATTAAAAAAACAATCAAAGAAATTTTGTGCAATTAATAGGAGAGAAATGCAAGAAAATTTGTCTCACCAAAACTTTTATTTATTATAGAGTACAGATGATGAACATAGTGTTGAGGATGATAAAGCACATTACCCTACTATTTATTTCCCATGAGGATGAATAGAAGGTTTTTTTTTTTTTTTTTTTTTTTTTAAACTGGCCACTAAAGTTCAAAATAAGCTTTAATTTTTTTTTTTACTCAAAATTTCCCATGGGGATGAATAGTAGGTTTTTTTTTTATTTTTTTTTTATAAAAGTTTTTTTATAAACTGGCCACTAAAATAAGCTTTAATTTTCTTTTTTTACTCAAAACTCTATTTTTTTATAGATTTGCCACATAAGTTCAATAGACTTTCGTTCGTTAACTTTTTTCAAAATACGGGTGCGCCGTTATTTTTTTTTGTCAATGTTCTGATATAAATTTGTTTTAAAACGGAGTTGTATTCAAAATCGTTTTTTTATCATTGCCTGTATCGAGTGCCGTTACCGTTGTGGTACCCTGACGAACCGAACCTATTATGGGCGAACAACATCATTGTCGATATTGGTATCATCGATTCGCCTTATGGTTTTCGACGAACCGAAACGGTAATTTTTTTAATTTGTTTTCCCCTTTTTTATTATTACCCTACTATTTATTTCCCATGGGGATGAATAGAAGGGTTTTTTTTTTTTTTTTTTTTATAAAAGTTTTTTTTATAAACTGGCTACTAAAGTTCAAAATAAGCTTTAATTTTCTTTTTTTTACTCAAAACTCTATTTTTTTTTATAGATTTGTCACATAAGTTCAATAAACTTTCGTTCGTTAACTTTTTTCAAAATACGGGTGCGCCGTTATTTTTTTTGTCAATGTTCTTATATAAATTTGTTTTAAAAAGGAGTTGTATTCAAAATCGTTTTTTTATCGTTGCCTGTATCGAGTGCCGTTACCGTTGTGGTACCCTGACGAACCGAACCTATTATGGGCGAACAACATCATTGTCGATATTGGTATCATCGATTCGCCTTATGGTTTTTGACGAACCGAACCGGTAATTTTTTTAATTTGTTTTCCCCTTTTTTATTATTTAGTTTTATGTTTCTTTTCTATTAACATTATTTTTACCGTTGTGCCTATGCTTTCGTTTAAATTTTATTAACGATGGGCCCGACAACGTTATCTATGATAACTTTCGTTCGTTATGTTTTTTTAAATAACGGAATGCGCCGTTTTCTTAATAATTTATTTTGTCAACGTTTTGGTTTAAATTTTATTGAAGACAAAGTTGTATTCAACTTCGAGTGTTTTTGGGTATCGTACGTTATAACGAGTCTGCGATTCCACGTAAACGAGCCAAACCAATAACGACCAGACTCCCGCTGCGAAGCACGGGGGGTAAAAACTAGTTAACTAAAAAGAAGATCAAAATAAAGATCTGAAGATCATATTTATTTTAAGGTTTTTTTACATCTTTTTTCCTATTAAACTTTTAAATTATATATATTCTTAACCCTTAACTTTAATTACATATTTCCCTAATTAACTTAAAATTATCCAATTGACACTCACAAATATTTAGAAAGGAGATATATGTAAATATTACTTTAATTTGTTCTTTAAGAGTAAAATGGTAATAAAATAAGTTATTTTAAATGAATTGGATAAATCTATATCTATACTATATAATAAATAAAAGTTTTTTATGTCATGTGTCGCTTCCATATTCATTATCATCATTTTTCCCCCATCTCTCTTTTATTAAATGCACCTATGTATTTTAATAATAATATATATTTAAAGAAAATTCTAATATATATATTCTATATCTATACTATATAATAAATAAAGGTTTTGATATGACACTTGTCACTCTCTTATACATACTCAACATTTTTTTCCCACATCTCTCTCATATTAAATGATAATGATTTGTATAATTTCTTTTTATAAAACGGTTTTTATTTAAAAAATAAAAATGTTTGCTGATAAAACATTTTTATAAATTGAACATTTTTTTTATTATTTTTAATGTCATTAAAAAATAACTATATAACGTTTTTTAGAATTTGTATTAAAAAACTATATAATATATAATAAATATGTAATATGTAAATCTTTTAAAATAAGTATATAACATTGAATTTATTCAACCCATGTAATATACCGGGTTTATAACCTAGTATGTAATATATAAGTTTAGGAAGGGGAAATATGTAATTAAATTTTAGGGTTGCGTAAATATGTAATAAAGGAATTCAGAAAAAGGATATATATGTAAATGCCCCTTATTTTAAATACTATCTCTTATATTCTTTGTTTATTAACTACATTTATCTTTTCCAATTACTTAGAGATATTTATCAACCAATTGAGTTGTGACTCTGAAAATTTTTGTTCTTGCGTTCATGTGATCAAACAATTTGATGGAGTATCAATGTTATCTTTTTAATTTATTTAAATATTAAATATTATCTTTTCTATTCATTTAAATATGGTGTTTCCTATTTTAGTGGTCTAGTTGAATTATATATAGGAGATTTAGGGTTAATGTTTTGATAGTTTTTAAGTTTCAATAAAATATAAGAACTTTGTTCTATCGTCTTTGATTATTATTAGTTATTGATCCATTTGATTGCTTCCATAACTGCATTAGTTGGTATCAGAGCTTTTGGTTCTCAAATGACTCGACGTGGAGAGGAATACTTGCTTGCTCGTAGAATTGCTTGCAGAGGCATCGACAAACATGTTTTCTACTCGTGTGCTCATGGAGAAGATCAACCTTCAACTCGCAGAGTCGCCGACAGAGGCAGCGCTGGAGTTGGTCCAGATCCACGAGATCTCAAGATTAAGCGACTCCGACAACGAGTCCACAATCTTCAAATACAACAAGAGATCAAACGGCTCCGGAAAAGGATCCAAGATTTTGAGTTGCAAAGGGAGATGCACAAGACGGATGCTGAGTCGAGGACCTTTGTCATGGATGAGGGTGGCGACGGAGAGCAGTATCTGTTTGGCTGTCACCCGCCCCGGTTCTCTGAACCGATCTATCCAGATGGTTTATCAGAAGACGAACCCATATTTGATGAAGACGGAATGCCTTACGATCAAGATGAGTTTTTGTGGGTGCAAAAGGCTATTGATGAAGTTACCAATCGGGAAGATGAAGAAGAGGTTGTCAACGACTATCCAGGTAACTTTTCTTATCGATCTAAAGATGAAGGGGTCTTTAATGGGGGTATTCCAGTGATTGCCTATGGTGGTTCTACGATAACCGTCGGTGGTGTTACGATGGCTAAGGAAGTTCCACTTAATGAGCCGAAAATATTGGAGGATTTGAAAGATTCTTCGATAAATAGGGAACAAGCTTATCATTCGAAAATTCAAATTGAGGTAATTAATAAGGTTTCCAAACTTACAGGTATGTCTACCGATAATTGGGAAAATAGTTCTTTCTTTCCAAACAAGGGTGCAATTCAAAAAGATGACAATATTATGATGGGCTCCAACAAGAAAAAAGATCGCATGGCTTCTGTGCATCAAAAAGAGTCCACATGGGTCTTGGCCTTCAATTAATAAAAATGGTGTAGTAGATTTAATCGGATCAGTGGAGGCTTTGGAATATGGGTCTTCAATTAATAAAAATGGTGTCACACATTCCGGACCCAAGAGAAATGCACAACAAATTCAGTTTGACTTTAATCAATGGAGGCTTTATGAATTCAAATTGTTTAGGCAGGTTGTGATAATATTGGATAGAAATCAGATTCATATTCCCTTCGACCCAGGTGGCCTTGGTTGGTGGGCAAAACTTGAGTACGAGTTTCTTTTTAAAGACGGAGAGTATGATGCAAGAGCATCAATATTATCTTTTCAATTTATTTAAATATTCAATATTATCTTTTCTATTCATTTAAATATTGTGTTTCCTATTTTAATGGTCTAGTTAAATTATATATAGGGGATTTAGGGTTAATGTTTTGATAGTTTTTAAGTTTCATAAAATTATAAGAACTTTGTTCTTGAAACCTTTGGTTCAATTTATCGTCTTTGATTATCATTAGTTATTGAGCCATTTAATTGCTTCCGTAACTATATCACAATTTTTCATGGTATACTATTTTAGGTTGGTTGTATTTGTTTTTAGCATTCGAGGGAATCAGGAAGATCAAAATATCAAACCATGGATGAAATGGGCTTCAATTAATTATAATGGGCTAAAATTGGTAGGCTGCTTAATTGAGATTGGGCCATGAGTCGGATTGGTGTAGGCCGAAGAAAAAGTTGCAAAGTAATTAAAATGGTGACACCGGTCGTCACCAAAGCCATTTGTTGGTAGGAGTATTGCATGTCCTTAAGAGTATGTGAATTCTAGTCTTGTTATAAACATGTGATGTAAATTTAGGAGTAGATTCAGAGTATGTGTGAGTTGACGTTCAAAAAAATAAAATAAAATTAAAATGGAGACGTGGGCAGTAGGTTTGTAGGAGTTTGGATAGTAATTTTGGAGGGTTTCGCATCGTGTTGCTACATGCGAATCGAGGAGAGGCCACAAAAATATTAGAGTTGTCTAACTATGAGGACATAGGAGCCAATTGAAGCCGGTTTCTTTTGTGGACACGGAAACAAGACCGAGGCAAATTAAATTGTTATTTTTATTTATTGTTTATGTCCAATTATGTCTAATTACGAAACCTTAAATTGGAAGATTCACGGTTTGAAAACATTTCTTTCTTTCTTTTTCGTGGTTAAGTAGCGCATTTCTCGTGATTACTACCGGGGCTACGGTTTGGTCTCTTGTGTTTAACTTTAATGTTTAGTATTTATATTTGACACTTAATTTATATATAATTGTGACAATTTAGATTCATATTTGTTCTTGTGATATTGTTTGATTGTGTTAATTGTAAGACATATCATAGTTGATTTCCGATAGTGTCATTCCACATAGAGAGACTACAGATGTGTATTAGATGTCCCGTTGGTGTAGTTGTTTTGATTCGTGTCTAAAGTCAACTAAATAGTCAATATACGTTATGTCTATATAACCCTTCAAATACTTATATCAAACATCGAGTTAACCGACTGCAATCTTACTTTTTTGAATGTTGGTTATGTTTAAGCATTTAAACGTGTGTTAATCATAGGCATGTGATTTGTATTCGTTTTAGTGCAATTGCTTTTTTTTTGTTGATTCGACAAATGATTTATAGTACACCACCTGATCCCGCCAGTACACCCTAGTTAGTTAGTTAATCATCAGAAGGTTGGTGTGTAAGTATATAGGTCGTGCTCTAGGCCAGTGGCATGATTAAGATAAGCTATGTGTATGTACCCATTACGCACTGTTATCACCAATTAAGTAACTAAGTGACCAAACCCAAAACCATTAAGTGGTTGCTTGTTCTCATCTTCATAAAATCTCTTGTGTTTTACTTGCTTTCTTAATTTCATTGTAAATTAGTTTATTTTATTTTAATCAAATCCCCGATCAAACTTTGCATTTAATCAAACAATTTTGTGTAATACTAACCACATTTTACTCGTAGATACGATACTCTACTTACCCTAGCTACCTAGGTTATTTAGATTTTTGCCTGACTTAACGACAACCATAATACGTGATGAAGCACTTGTATAATGTGAAAACTCGGTTCACTTTTATTACTAGTCTTTTTCACATTTAGAAAGTTACTATTTGTTTCAAATTTGGTGTCATGCTTAAGCCAATTTTAATTCGCTTTTGAAGGTCTAATCATCATTCTAAGTTGTTTCTAAGTTGTGCACTCCATATCTCTTTAGTAAGCTTACATTATTTAACAAATTTTCTTTATCAATTTTGAGAACTTGTATTCATTTTTAAATACTTTTTCATGTTATTTTGTAAATCATCCTTTATATATACAACTTTGGCGGTACCATAGAATGCGTTTAACTTGTCATCAGGGGCGGACCTACCTTAAGGGTAGGGGTAGCCCCCGTTACCCCTCAACTTTTACCCGCATTGCAAAATTTTTTTTCCAGTTACCCCTGAGCAAAATTTACGTTACCTTTCAAATTTTTTTAAAAGCTCAACACTTCAAAAAAAGTCCAAAATTTTATAAAAAACCTAATATTTTATAAAAAGTCCCCACATTTTATTAAAGGTTTTGAGGTATTGGGGTTGAATAAAACATTTGTGCTTTAGTCGGACCAAATGTTTTATTAAAACCCAATACCTCAAAGTCTCAATTCTCAAACCCAACTTACCTAAGCGGCCGACCAAGAAGAAAGACAGAGAGTGGGAACTGTGAGACTGTGAGAGTCAGAGACCGACCACTCGACCAGCCGCTTGACCTGAGTTGAGACCACCGCCCGGCGCCGCCCCCGCCAAACCCTAGTCCTCCACCTCTGCAGTCCGCCTCGTCAGCCGCATGTTACGGTAACATATATATGTATTTGGGCGATTTTTCGCTCAGTAGTGTTAATTTATATGTGTTCTGTCGAAAATTTTATAGTTCCGGCCCCCTGATAAGGAAAAAAAATATCGCCCCCTACGTTTTTTTTCAAGCTTTGCCACTTATGTTACCGTCAAAATTTTTTTTACATGAAAGTACGGTCTAAAAAAAAAATTTGTTTCACATACATGAAAGTACGTTAAAAAAAATCTGTTACCCCTGAACTTTTGTTCTAGATCCGTCACTGCTTGTCATGATTATCATATGAGTTATTTTCACTATAGTAGGTGGAATATGGACATACCTCCCAATCTTTGGATTCCAATTAAAGTGTTATCATATGAAGGCTTTGATGTTTCCTTGTTCTTTAAGGTGATTTGGACAACTACCAATCATATGGTTAGAATCTCCTTACCTTTAACAGTTCTATTAAAATTTTGACTTCTATTATATATTTTGATGCAAAAAACTTGTATCTTTAGTCGACACAGTGCTTCATTAAGGGATGTTTTTGACTCATTAAACTTATTTGACTCCCTTACTTTGTAATTAAACCAATATATTATATATAGTATTTCATATTTGCTTTTGTTATATTTTGATGTAGAAGTGGTATACCATAAGTATGCAATTAGCTCAATAAATAAAGTACCAGGTGAAATAAGTCTCCTTTTCATTTGTTGGATCCTAACACTAATTTGTTTGGATCATAACAATAATTTGAAATATGTCTGCACAACAAGGTTAGTTCCTAATTCAGTTCTAGTACAACTGGACAACTATCTATGTTTACAAACGATAGAAGGTCCTAATGGTTAGTTTAGAAAACTGGGTAGTGAACGATGCGTAAGGAAGTCATAATGCATCCAAACTAGAAGCAAGTTCAGTGAATATTTCCTCACTACGTGGAATTGTGAGGCCACCCATTGGGTGGACATACTCAAACTCCTCCTCTGATTGGCGTAGTAATTCCTGGAACGAGGGTTGCCTTAACAATGAAACAGGAACCACAAATCGCTTCTTCTCTTGATCTCCTACATAAACTGCAAAATAGCCTTTTGGGATGTTCATTGATGTTGATTTGCTGCTTACATTTGATGATGATCTTCGGAGAATTTTGGTTGCTTGGATGATATGAGGTGTACGAATAGCCATTGTTCTAAAGGTTGATCAAGAATCTAAAAGGGTGTCTTCTTAGTGAATGAAATTGTGGAGGATTTTTGCAATTTGTGATGTTGCCTTTCTTGTACACTTTTTAAACAGCTTTATTGATGGTGACTTGACTGGAAAATGCAAGCTCACATGGTTTGTCTTCCAACTTGCATGATGGAATAAGGCTAATTGACACGACCATATAATTACGAGTGATTTTGTATGGCCAGAATTCCTAACACAATTTGTGAAGAATACAAATGTCACATGGTTTTGTCTTGCCACCTAATGACCTATAAGCTTGCATTTATATGTGACATGTTTATGTCTCGGATATGTTTTATATTTCAACAAGTTTATCAACTCCAATGATTTCATTCTGCATCGGTTAGTTAAGTTCCAACTCCAATGATTTCTTTATTTCATATCATCGACTCTTTAGGTGCATAAAGATTTCACTTATGCTTTGAGAGTATCAGATTCTTTGAGGTACAAACAGCAGTCAAACTATTATATAAAAGGACAGACTTTAATTGGAATCCATAGATAGAATACTTAAAGCAATCCTCTTCCATCCAGTTATTCAACCAGATTCAAAGCTTTTATTTGATGTAAAAGGTTGTCGATTGACTGAATGGAACTTTAGTATTAACACAAACAAATGATACCAACAATTGAAAGTAGGATTAAATACCATTCACAAATGTTTAGAATCATACCTATAGCACGTCTACCAACCGTTACCATCGATGGAAGTGATGATTCAATTCCAAAGTGGTGTAGTGGTAGAAAGTCTGGGCTCTTCAAAGGAGACCCAGGTTCAGTCCCCACTTGCAATATTTTGGGGGTGGCATTGGAGGCAATGAAGGGAGACTTGTTGCAACGCGAGTTCGATCATTGAGCCGAACGGGTTTTACCGCTAGCTCACAGTCGTGCCTTCAGGCGGGCGGGTTAGCGGGTTTTTCCCCGGGTTCATGGTGTAGTTAGGGCTTGGGCCACCCGATGCCGTCTGCGCTCTCGAGGCAGGGTTGCCTTTAGCCATCGGGTTACCCGGGTGGTCCAGGTGTGAGGTGTTTGCTTTGCCTTTCTAAAAAAAATATAACTGCCAAACCAAAAGTAAAGGGACAACATCCAAAACCAAACAACCGTACGAAATGGTAACTGGTAATCCATGTTGTATACGGTGCTATAATGGCCTCCACCCCAAACCTTAAACAACTAGAGTAAATTGCCTTAAACATAAAGCTCAAACATAATAAACGAAAAATTTAAACTAAGCCCAATATGTTTAAAGAGATTAACAAACACACAATCAACTTAAACGAAGGCATACAATTAGTTTTAGACTTGACTTGTTCTTGATACATGTATATATACAGACTCCATATGATGAAATGACGTGATGCATGAAGGCATCGGTTCATTCATCTTGCCCTAATCAACTTAAACAAAGGCGTACAATTAGTTTTAGACTTTGGTTTATTATATTCTGACCTTTCTACTAGAATACATTTTCAAATAAACATATAAAAATATACTTTAAACTAATTACATGTTTGACCCATTAACTATTCAAACTTGAGTCAACAATTAAGGCTAACAAAACTTTCTTTCAAGAAATAGTAGAAGATGAAATAAATCTCTCTTTCATTTATTGAATCACAACACTAAATAGAATACAACAAACTAGAAATATGTGTCGATTAAATTCCTAAATTTAATTCTCGTACAACATAATATACAAGGTCCTAACGGTTAGTTGTTGAGAAAACTTTTGTAGTAAATGTTGTGTAAGGAAGTCATAATGCGTCTAGACTAGAAGCAAGTTCGGTGAATCTATCTTCACTACATGGAATTGTGAGGCCGCCCATTGGGTGGACATACTCAAACTCTTCCTCTGATTGGCGGAGTAGTTCTTGAAACAAGGGTTGCGTTAACAATGAAACATGAACGACAAATCGCTTCTTCTCTTCTTCTCCTACATAGACTGCAAAATAGCCTTTTGGGATGTCTGTTAATGTTGATTTGCTGCTTACATTTGACAATGATCGTCGTAGAGTTTTGGTTGCTTGAATTATACGAGGCATACGAATAGCCATTGTTCTAAAGGTTTATCAAGAAGAAAAAGTATCAAAGGGGTGCCTTCTTAGTAATTGAGTTTGTGGAGGATTTTGTAGTTTGTAAAGTTTCCTTTCTTGCTTGCCTTATAAACAACGTTACTGATGGTGACACAAGACATCAAAATCAAAGCTCACATGGTTTTGTCTTCCAACTTGCATGATGTAACAAGTTTAATGGACACAACCATATAATTACGAGTGATTTTGTGGACTACAATCTTCACTTGCAAATAGATCAGGACAAGACAAATGAAAATATTTATTGCGAGAATCCAAAACAAAAATTGCGAAGATACCAATGTCACATGGTTTTGTCTTGCCACCTAATGCCTATAAGCTTGTAGTTGTATTGACTTGTTTATGTCTCCAAGATGTTTCAACAAGTTTATCTACTTTCTCCACCAACGAGTTAAGGATCACAAAAGTTATATGCAAATTCTTAATTTGTGATATGTCTCTAATATGTTTCAACAAGTTATACGGAATCGCTTCTTCCCCTGTTCACCAACATAAATGGTAAATATCCTTTTGGGATGTCCATAGATATAGGGGTGCTTCTATCATTAGAGAGTGATCTTCCGAAGATCTGTCTTGCTTGAATGATACGAGTCATATGGTTGGCTATATATTGAATGGTTTATATAACAAGATGATATAAATATCCATGTACTGTTTCGTGTTGAAAAATGTTGTGAAGTTGCTTTTTGGCAATGGATATTGAATGGTTTATATAACAAGATGATATAAGGGTTATTAGATAATATATGGTGAGATATGAAGGAAAATTAAAGCAAATCTCTTTTATAAACAAACACAATGGTCCCTCATCTTGCTTATCCAACAAGTCCTTATTTCGTATCATACACTAGGGTTAAGAAGTAATTTTTTTGAAACTCTATTTGTTTATATAATTAATTTCAAGTTAACTTGAGAGTTCAATGGTAACACGTTTTTACTCATAAAAGTCATAATGAACCATGTGGTGGTTCAACTCTAACAAACTATGTAGGGTTCGAACGAGGGGCGGACCTAAGAATTTTGTTCACCGGCAAAAGTTTTTTTGGATGCTCAATATCTTTGAGCTCGACATTTAATTTATCGTGTCTGGTTTTACAATAAAATACAACAACGTTAAAAAGTACACAATAGAAATATACTATAATTATAAAAATAAGAATAAATTACAAATTATATCCTTTATAAATATATCAAATTGCTTGGTAAGCTTCAATAATTACACTGCATGTCATTTTTTTAGAGATGGTGGTTGTTCAAGGTTGGATGAGCGATGAAGGAGCTAGATTAGTGTTTCGACTAGGACACAAAAGGTTAATCAGTAGTTGCAGGTATACAATTAGTTTTAGACTTCGGTTTATTACATTCCGACCCTTCTAGTTAATCGACTTAAATGAAGACATACAATTAGTTTTAGACTTTGGTTTATTACATTCTGACCCTTCTACTTAATTACATTGTAAATAACATATAAAAACACACCTAAAACTAATTACATGTTTGACCCATTAACTATTCAAACTTGGGTGAACAATTAACGCTAACAAAATTTTCTTTCAAAAAATAGTTGAAGGTGAAATAAATCTCTCTTTCATTTCTTATATCATAGCACTAAATAGAATACAACAAACTAGATGTATGTGTCTATTAAATGATTCGTTCCTAAATTCAATTGTCGTACAACATAATATACAAGGTCCTAACGGTTAGTTGTTGAGAAAACTTTTGTAATAAATGTTGTGTAAGGAAGTCATAATGCGTCCAGACTAGAAGCAAGTTCGGTGAATATCTCTTCACTACATGGAATTGTGAGGCCGCCCATTTGGTGGGCATACTCAAACTCTTCCTCTGATTGGCGTAGTAATTCTTGAAACGTGGGTTGCCTTAACAATGAAACAGGAACCACAAATCGCTTCTTCTCTTCCTCTCCTACATAAACCGCAAAATAGCCTTTTGGGACGTCTATTGATGTTGATTTGCTGCTTACATTTGACAATGATCGTCGTAGAATTTTGGTTGCTTGAATTATACGAGGCATACGAATAACCATTGTTCTAAAGGTTGACCAAGAAGAAAAAGGGTCAAAATGGTGCCTTCTTAGTGAATGAGATTGTGGAGGATTTTGGAGTTTGTAAAGTTGCGTTACTTGCTCGCCTTATAAACAGCTTTACTGATGGTGACACAAGGTTTCAAAATCAAAGCTCACATGGTTTTGTCTTCCAACTTGCATGATGTAACAAGTTTATTTGACGCAGCCATTTAATGAGTGATTTTGTGGATTACAATTTTCACTTGCAAATAGAACAGGACAAGAAAAATGGAAATATTTATTGCCAGAATTCCAAACAAAAATTGTGAAGATACCAATGTCACATGGTTTTGTCTTGCCACCTAATGGCTATAAGCTTGTATTTGTATTGACTTGTTTATGTCTCCAATATGTTTCAACAAGTTTATCTACTTTCTGCACCAACCAGTTAAGGCTCATAATAGTAGTTACATGTAAACGTGTTAGAAAGAAGACAATAACAAACATATAGAATCTAAATCAATAAATTGAGATATTTCTGCTGTACTTCAATGTTTCTGTTTATTTATGCTTGGTGACACAAGAAAACTAACTTGTGAGATGTGCTATAAGTCTAAGGACAGACTTTAATAGGAATCCAAAGATAGACTACTTAAAGCAATCCTTTTCCATCCAGTTATTCAACTAGATTCAAAGCATTTAATAGATGTAAAAGGTTGTCGATTAATTGGTGTGTCGAATGTAATTCTCTACTTTGAAATTATTTTACCTAGCTAACTTAGTTTTCTATTTTACTTAAGCCGTTTTACAAAAAATGAACAAAAAATTGTTAGATTTAATTCCTCTCACATAATAAGTCTAGGGGTTTCTATATAATTATGTCAAAAGATGTTTAATTAGTGGTCATTAATTATGTAACTCAAAGGGTTAAACATGTCAAATCCGTTGATTAGATTAGAATGAATCCTTTCCATCCAGTTATTCAACTAGATTCACACATTTTTGACTTATTCTCAAACATCAGCCTTAGGGTATAATGTTCTCCCTCAACCAGGGGCGGACCTAGAGCCATGACCAACACCCATTAATTTTTTCTTTTACGTACGATATATGCAATTAAAATACGAGCGACACCCATGATTTTTTAACACCGATACCCATGAAAGTTTTTGTAACCTTAGATTTACACTAAAAAATAAACTCTTTTGGTGTCCGACACAATCCGGCAAAAAACGTTCGATGACCCGACTCAATACGGTAAAATCTTTCAATGACCCGGCACGACCACAAATCCCTCTTGATAGATATGAAAACTGAAAATTTTCGACACCTATGAAAAAAATTCTTCGGTCCGCCGCTGCCCTCAACATATATTTCTATGCCTTAATTGGTATAGTAGTTGCTTGAGGCTAAGAATATTGTTGTCTTGTTTGGGAATCTATTCTATACTCTATAATAAAAGGTTTTGGTTAGACAAATTTCTCGCTCTCTCCTCTATTAATTACACAAATTTTCTTTAATTGTTTTTTAATAATTTTTTGTTTTTCGTTTCTCTCTCCTATTAAATAATAATGATTTCTAAAATTCTTTTTAACAAACGTTTTTTATTTAAAAAGTATAGCTTTGTTCATAAAACATTTTTAGAAGTTGAACATTTATTACATTCTTTTTATAAAATATTTTTTAAAAGTAACAATACTACGTTTCTAAAATTTGTATTTAAAAACTATGTAATATGTCATAAATATTTAATATGTAAACATTTATTATTAAGTATATAAATTTGCATTTATTTAACCACGTAATACACGGGGTATCTAACCTAGTATAGTTAATATAAGAGATGGTTTTCTTCCTTTGACTGGAATCTTTACTTTACACCATGAATGAAAACAAAGTTCTTGGCATCCTTATTTGTTTTAAGAAAAAACATCATAAAATAGTAACCAATTTTCATGTTTGTTCTAATTAAGTCATTCATAATTTTTTGTATGAATTAGGTCACTTAACTTTTAATGCGTGTTTTAATACTATGTTTTTTTTTTATCCAAACAACACGTAAACATGCCTGTGTGGCATTATTATTCTTTTGATTTTTTAATATATGCTGTTGTGGAATTAATATATTTTTTTAATGTTAAATTTAAGAAATTTTATTTTTTAGTTTTAAGATTTCTTTTTCTTTTCTATTTCTTTAACAAAATGTTCCACTAATACAATATTTACAGACTATGAATGAGACATAGAAAAATCAAACTTATAAACAAAAACATATGTACAGTGAGTAACCAGGAAAATGGGATACTTAATATATCACAATGATGAACTCAAAATCATATATCGTAGCATTAAAAAATCTCCAGTTTCTTTGATTTTGCACAAGAGACACCATCTTAATTTCTCTCCCATGCTCTCAAATTTCTTCTATTTTCCACAAGTCTCATTCGATTATACAATTACAAGCATGCTTCGATCCCTGGTTTCCTATAATTGAGGTGACGAATCGCTTGAGAAGAAGTGGAAGAGGGGGGGGCTGGGTAGCTTTTTTGTTTCCGTTGAGTTGAAGGTGGCGGTTGGTGGTGGAAGAAGATGAAGCGGCGGGTTTGGTTAGCTGGAGACGATGGTGTTGGGGGACGGTGGATTGTGATGATGATGGTGGACCGTCGACGAACCCTTGACTTCATGAGTCTTGTAACTTGAATGGAAATTTAGTAATAACACAAACAAATGATACCAACAATTGAAAGTACGATTAACAACCATTCACAAACGTTTAGAATCCAATATGGTTTTGTCTTGCCACCTAATGCCTTTAATTAGGGATAATTACCAAAATAGATATTGACCGGGTCAAAGTTACCAAAATAGACATTTAGCCGGCGGATTGAAGGCTAAGCCAGCAAAACACAGACTAAGCCTTTGTATTTCGCCGGCTAAAGCCTTTGTTATTGTAGGCTTAGCCGGCGCCCATTTTTTTGTTGCTTGATTAATATATATTTTGGTAATTTTCCCTATAATTAAGCTTGTATTTGTATTGACTTGATTATGTCTCCAATATGTTTCAACAAGCTTATATACTTTCTGCACCAACGAGTTAAGGCTCATAAAAGTTATATGTAAACGTCTTAATTTTTGTGAGATGTTAGACAGAAAAGAATAACAGACATATCGAACATAAATCTATAAACTGAGATTTATCTGCCGACAAAGATCATTTAGCCTTTTCTTTACTTCAATGCTCATGATTTTTTTTATTGCTTGGCGATACAAGAAAACTAACTTGGGGGATGTGTTTTAGGACTAGGGACAGACTTCACAGTACAATTTGGGAAATTCAGAAAAATTGGAATCAAAAGTTCCTCTACGCCGCCCAAATGGGCAACTGCGGCCGGAATTTGTGACAGACAAAACCAGTCATTAAATTAGCAACTGTTTTAGCGACCGAACAAAAATTGGTCGCAAAATTAGCCACATAAATAAAACACATCGCAAAATTTGCGATTGGATTATTTTGGTCGTAAAACGGTCGCAAATATAGCGAATTTCGGTCCAAATAGAGTCGCAACTTTTATAAAATAATAAAAATAAAATATAAATTAAAACAGTCGCTCTCTAGGCATTGACAAGTCAGGGGGTTTTACGAGCTAGTCCGTTTCCTCATGGAACGGGTTGGCGCCATCCTCGAGCGTCAAACTAACGATGGATGGTTGAAAGCCCGTCTGAGGTATGAACATACCTGGACTATGAAGAGCATGCTATTGAGCCCGAATTGCTATCGTCGTAAAAAAAATAAAAACTAAAACAAGCGCAAATATAGCTACCGACATTGTTTCAGTCACAAAATTAGTGACCGAGCCAAATTCGGTCGCAATATTAACGACCGAAACAAAATCAGTTGAAAACTTAGTGACTAAACTATTTCGTTCGTAAAACGGTCGCAATTTAGTGACCGGGACAATGTTGGTCGCAAATTTAGCGATCGAAACAAAATCGGTTGCAAACAAACGCCAATAAATTATTCCCCCGGCCGTAAAACGGTTGAAATATTAGTGACCCAATCAATGTCGATGGCAAAATTAGTGACCGGAACAAAACCGGTCTCCAAAATGAGCGACGGAAATTTTATGTTCTCAATTATAGTGACCGAAATTGGTTTGGTCGCTAATACAGTCGGTCATCCTAACAACTTTTGACCAGCTTTCAACCAAAACGAAAACCCTCAATTGAGCGACAAGTTTCCGACAAATAACCGACAAAAGAAGAAACTTGTCAGAAATTTCCGACCAAAATAATTTGAACTCAATTGTTTATAGTTTGGTTAGAAAATGATCGGTAATTTCTGACGAGTTACGACCAAAATGTTTTTTTAGTTATTTTTTATTTATTGACTATAACAATAATTAACATATAAATAATATTTAAATAATAATAAAAGTTAAATTATTAAGAACTATAAGAAAAAAAATTATAGGATTGATATTAACAAATCAAAAAAATCAAAAAATAAAATGCATGTGTGTACGGTGTTCGTGTGTATGTGTGTACATGAATGTGTATGTGTGCGCGTGTGTATGTTATGTGTGTATGTATGAGAATGTTAATGTGTATGTGTTTGTATGTGTATATGTACATATATGATGTATATGTCTAGGTGTGTGTATGTGTATAAGTACCTATATGGTTTATATGTTTGAGTATGTGTATTTGTATGCGTATGTGTGTTGGGAATCATGCACTAGTTTTAACTTTTAAAACAATAGTTTACAAAATCAGATTTCCGAAGACAAAAGCGAATACAATAGCACACGGTAATAAAGTTCAAAACTTTATCCAACTGTGAACCGATTACACGATGTTTAGACAATAACAAATACATCCATAGGGTATTTAGAGTTTTATACCTTTGAAGATAAAACCGCTTTGTAACATTCGGGTACAAAGAACGTCATGCTAGATGACAATAAACGAACTCGTCTCGCAAAAACTTCTCGGTCTAGCTTACGGGTGGAACTCGGTTCACAGTTTGTAGCTCGTGCGAAAGGGAGGGTCTCACCGGATGGGAGGCAGCCAATTGACGGGACACGACAGCCGGCTCATGAACGGTGGCGGCAGAACACGACAGTGTGGCGGTGTACGACGGCAGTGGTGGTGACTAGCCGGTCGGACGGAACCCGTGAGGGTGGTGGCGGCGACAATCGCAATAGAGAGAGATTAGCTTGATTAGGGTTTTGACTTTAAGATTTACTTATAGTTAATCAATTTACAAGTCAACCCCGGGTTAATTAACCTTTAATTACCCACTAATTAACTCTTAATTATTCTAATTACTAAAACTATCTTGCGTAAACCAAATATGTCTTATATTTAATTATTAAATATAAAATCCGTAAATATATATTCCACTAATATATACAAATCCACATCCCGTCTTATGTTAATTTAATTATTCGAAATAATTAAATACAACATAACCAACAAATAATTCTCTAAATATTTAATCTATCGAATTTTGAATTCGTGTTTCGTGAGACAACGTTTAACATTTAAACGCTATGATTTGTTCTTTGCCCCAAGTGACTCTTCAGATCGTACCTCAATAGCAACGTTGATATTAACGATGATCGGACATGCAATATCCAACAATATATGTATATGTGTCTATATTCAGATGTGTATGTGTGGCATGTGGATGTGTACATATATGACATATAGGTGTAGGTGTGTAAGTGTATGTGTGACATGTGTATGTGTAGATAAATTAAGTATATGTGTTGCTATTTGTGTGTGTGTACGTGTATATTTGTACGTTTATGTGTGCCATGTGAGTGTATATGTGTATGCGTATTAGGACACACACACTCACATGGAACGAATACGACATCCGTCAATTCATACTAGTTACTATCTTCCGTGACGACCATCCATGGATCTACGCAACCTTTTGCCTTTAACATAACAACCATCCATGATGCAGATATAACACACGAAGGGTCGCGTTAACCCTATGAGTAACTGTCATTACCCTTACACACAAACCAATTGCACAACTGTTAGCGAACCACAAAGGCTTTTATACAGGGGCCAAAGCCCGTAACTATCCTAGCACTTATCTCCGCATGAACCTTTCTTTCACTTGAATCCCATTTAACTCGTCAGGTAACACAAACCGGTAGGCAACATCCCCTACCCGTGCCAAGATCTTAAATGGACCGACAAATCTTCATAGGTTGCTTAACTAAGATTGGGCCATGAGTCGGATTGGTGTAATCCCAAGAGAAAGTTGCAAAGGGAACTAAAATGGAGACACTAAAGCGCATTTAGCCCAAATGGTACCCGGACGAGGAGTGTTGCATGGTGTCTTTTTTCCAAAAGGTTGTGGGTTCTAGTCATGGCGTGGACAAGTGATGTAAATTTAGGAGTAGATTTAGATTGTGTGTGTGAGTTACTGTAAAAGAAAATGGAGACGTAGGCAGTAGGCTTGTAGGAGTTCGGATAGTAATTTTGGAGGGTTTCACATCTTGCAATGACGCGAGAATCAAGGAAAGGCCACAAAAATCTTAAGAGTTGTCTAATTACGAGGACATAGGAGTCGAATGAAGTCGGTTTCTTTTGTAGACACGGAAATGCAACAGAGGCAAATTAAATTGATATTTTTATATATTTTTTATGTCTAATGTCTAATTATGAAACCTTCAATAGGAAGATTCACGGTCTGAAAAGGTTTGTTTTTTTCTTATTCATGACCGAGTAGCGCATTTGTTGTGATTACTACTGGGGTTACGGTTTGCTCTCTTGTGTTTAACTTTGATGTTTAGTATTTATATCAGACACTTGGTTTATATCGAATTGTGACTATTTGGATTCGTATTTGTTCTTGTGATATTGTTTGGTTGTGTTAATTATAACACATATTATAGTTGATTTCCAATAGTGTCATTCCACCCCATAAAGACTCTAGATGTGTAGTAGATGTCCCGTTGGTTCAGTTGCTTTGATTCGTGTCTAAAGTTAATTAATAATTCAGTATAGGTATGTGTATGTAACCCTTCAAATACTTATATCAAACATTGAGTTAACCGATTGCAATCTAACTTTATTGAATGATGGTTATGTTTGAGCATTTAAACGTGTGTTAATCATTAGCATGTGATCTGTATTCGTTTTAGTGTGATTGATTATTGTGTTGATCCTGCCAGTACAATGTAGTTAGTTTAGCTAGGGATAAGACGATTGGTGTGTAAGTATATGGATTGTGCTCTATGTCAATGGTAGGATCAAGATAAACTATGTCTATGTAGCCATTTAAGCACTGTTATCACTGTTTAAGTCTTGCAACTAAGTAACCAAACCCAAAACCAGAAGTGGTTTCTTGTTCTCATCTTCATAAACTCTCTTATGTTTTGTGTTTTACTTGCTTTCTTAATTCATTGCAAATTAGTTTATTTTAGTTTAATCAAATCACCGATCAAACTTTGCATTTAATCAAACAATTTTGTGTAATACTAACTACTTGCTACTCGTGATACAGTACCATACTTACCATAGCTACCTAGATTATTTAGGTTTTTTCGTGACTTAACGGCAATCATAATACGTGATGGAGCACTTATATGATCACGTGAAAACTCAGCTCATTTTCATTACTACTTCTCTTTTGCAAATATAGAAAGTTACAATTTGTTTCTAATTTTGTGTCATGGTAAGCAAATTTTAATTCGCTTTTCAAGGTCTAATCATCATTCTAAGTTCTATCTAAGTTGAGCAGTCCATATCTCTTTAGCAAGCTTACATTATTTAACAAATTTCTTTATCAATTTTGAGACCTTGTATTTATTTTACTTTTTCTTGTTATTTTGTAAATCATCCTTTTTATGTACAACTTTAGCGATAAGTGAACCATAGATGCGTTTAACTTGTCATGATTATCATATAAGTTATCTTCAGTAGGTGGAATATACCTCCTGTCATCCTTAGTGGCTTAAAGATTTTCATCCCCACTATCGCTCCACACACTCCCATGAAGGCTTTGATGTTTCCTTGTTCTTGAAGGTGACCTGGACAACTACCAGTCATATAGTTAGGATCTCCATACGTTGAACTTTTTTTTCTTGTTTTGAAATTTATGTTTTCATGTCTCAAATGATGAATGTACCTATCTTTTTTTTGCATCAAAAGGGATTCTCATATTTCGTCCTCTTCAAATAAAATCTTATTCTAATTCTATGTATTATTGGTGATTTTAGTGTTATCAATACCATTTTAGGTAATTGGAATTTCTTAAAACCAAATGGGAAGTTAGAATATACATTGGTTTAGTTAAGATCGAGGCGTGGGGTTCACACTCAATCAAGAGTATTACAGAACCTCTAAGGTTGTTAGGGCAAAGTCCCTAAACTATGAGGGGTTCCGATTGGCTGGGGTCCAAGGGTTGTCAGCCCTGGTGGTCCAAAAGGTAAAGTTTCATGGATGCTTCATGGATGGTGAAAATTTACATTCAATTGATGATCATAAAGAACTGAACTGATGAAACAATGGTAAGTTACTATTTTCAGCAATAACTATGATCATCGGTAGAAACTATTAGCATTGGTATAAACTATGAACATCAATAGCAAATAGCAACTATGATCTTGTCTAGAAATTGAGATCGGTAGGAACTGATTAATTTTGTTACTACTGGCGAGGTTTTCTAATAAAGTTCCTACTGATGTAACTGCGATATAACTATAATGTTATAAGCGGTTATGACTGTCAACTGTCACCCCATATCATTGCGACTGTTCGACCCCTATATAAAGGATTTATTTAGCCTAATTTCTACACATCGTTTCCATACAATTTTTCACAAAAAAATCACATCTCATTCTTTGGAATTCACTTTCTGTCTTTTCAGATTTCGTATAATTTAATGTGAAGTACTTTAATATGAAAGTGATATTACACGATTCAGAAGGCTATCCAAATATTATGAAATCCAAGAAATTCCTACATGTATGATTGCATACTCCTCATCAACTTCCCATCACTTATTGAATTTGAGATTGACGCTAGGAAGATTTCCAATTGATGCATATTAAATCTGGTCAAGATCGTGAGGGCTGCTATGTATTTTGAAGAAATAGCTTGAATCCATAATCAATACATGATGTGTAACATCCGGCCCCTCAGACCACCAACATTGTCCGCTGGCCACGACCGATGTGGATTCGCCTAGAGTGTTACAATGGGTCATGTAAATCCTCTATGTATCGTTACAAGATGGCTACTAGTAAGTAATTAATTGAGGTACACCAAAAGTATGCGATTAGCTCAATAAATAAACTACAAGGTGAAATATCTATGTTTACAAACGATAGAAGGTCCTAATGATGGTTAGTTTAGAAAACTGGGTAGTAAACGTTGAGTAAGGAAGTCATAATGCATCCAAACTAGAAGCAAGTTCAGTGAATATTTCCTCACTACATGGAATTGTGAGGCCACCCATTGGGTGGACATACTCAAACTCCTCCTCTGATTGGCATAGTAATTCCTGGAACGAGGGTTGCCTTAACAATGAAACAGGAACCACAAATCGCTTCTTCTCTTGATCTCCTACATAAACTGCAAAATAGCCTTTTGGGATGTTCATTGATGTTGATTTGCTGACATTTGATGATGATCTCGGAGAATTTTCGTTGCTTGGATGATAAGAGGTGTACGAATAGCCATTGTTTTAAAGGTTGAACAAGAAGAAAACGAATCTAAAAGGGTGTCTTCTTAGTGGATGAAACTGTGGAGGATTTTTGCAATTTGTAACGTTGCCTTTCTTGCACACTTTATAAATAGCTTTATTGATGGTGACATAAGACCGGAAAATGCAAGCTCACATGGTTTGTCTTCCAACTTGCATGATGGAACAAGGTTAATTGACACAACCATATAATTACGAGTGATTTTGTGGATTACAATCTTCACTTGCAAAGATAACAGGACAAGGCAGATGGAAATATGTATGGCCAGAATTCCGAACACAACTTGTGAAGTATACCAATGTCACATGGTTTTGTCTTGCCAACTAATGACCCTATATAAGCTTGTATTTATATGTATTTTATTGCAACAAGTTTATCAACTTTCTGTTAGAACTTCAATAATTTCTTTATTTCATATCATTTACTCTTTAAGGTGATTAGAACTCTTCATTTATTCTTTAACCATTTTTGTGTTTATTTTTTAAAGGCTCATAATAACAAACATATAGAACGTAAATCAATAAATTGAGATTTTTCTGCTGTAATTCAATGTTTCTGTTTATCTATTGCTTGGTGACACAAGAAAACTAACTTGTGAGATGTGATATAAGTCTAAGGACAGACTTTAACTGGAATCCAAAGATAGACTACTTAAAGCAATCCTCTTCCATCTAGTTATTCAACCAGATTCAAAGCTTTTATTTGATTTAAAAGTTCGTCGATATTGATTGAATGGAACTTTAGTAATAACACAAACAAATGATACCAACAAATGAAAGTAGGATTAACAACCATTCACAAATGTTTAGAATCCTACTTATAGTCTACCAACCATTACCATCATGGGATGTGACGATTCAAAGTGGAACCACCATATAACTGCCAAACCGGAAGTTAAGGGATAACCTCTAAAACCAATCAACCATAAGAACTGGTAACTGGCAATCTATGTTGTATACGGTGCTATGATTGTCTCTGGCCCAAACCTTAAACAACTAGAGTAAATTACCTTAAACATAAAGCTCAAACATAATAAACGAAAAGTTTAAACTAAGCCTAATATGTTTAAAGAGATTAATAAATGGGCTACAGAGATTAACGAACACACAGTCGACTTAAACGAAGGCGTACAATTAGTTTTAGACCTGACTTGTTCTTTATACATGTATATATACAGGCTCCATATGATGAAATGACGTGATGCATGAAGGCATCGGTTCGTTCATATTGCCCTAATCGACTTAAACGAAGGTGTACAATTAGTTATAGACTTTGCTTTATTATATTCTGACCTTCTACTTAATTACATTCTAAATAACATATAAAAATATACTTTAAACTAATTACATGTTTGACCCATTAACTATTTAAACTTGAGTCAACAATTAAGGCTAACAAAATTTTCTTTGAGAAAGTGGTAGAAGGTGAAATAAATCTCTCTTTCATTTCTTGTATCATAACACTAAAAAGAATACAACAAACTAGAAATATGTGTCTATTAAATGGTTGGTTCCTAAATTCTGTACAACATAATATACAAGGTCCTAATGGTTAGTTATTGAGAAAATCTGTGTAGTAAATGCTGTGTATGGAAGTCATAATGCGTCAAGACTAGAAGCAAGTTTGGTGAATATCTCTTCACTACATGGAATTGTGAGACCGCCCATTGGGTGGACATACTCAAACTCTTCCTCTGATTGGCGTAGTAATTCTTGAAACAAGGGTTGCCTTAACAATGAAACAGTAACCACAAATCGCTTCTTCTCTTCCTCTCCTACATAGACTGCAAAATAGCCTTTTGGGACGTTTGTTGATGTTGAGTTGCTGCTTGCATTTGACAATGATCGTCGTAGAGTTTTGGTTGCTTGAATTATACGAGGCATACGAATAGCCATTGTTCTGTAGGTTGATCAAGAAGAAAAAGATTAAACGGGTGCCTTCTTAGCGAATGAGACTGTGGAGGATTTTGTAGTTTGTAAAGTTTCCTTTCTTGCTCGCCTTATAAACAGCTACTGATGGTGACACAAGACATCAAAATCAAAGCTCACATGGTTTTGTCTTCCAACTTGCATGATGTAACAAGTTTACACAACCATATAATTACGAGTGATTTTGTGGACTACAATCTTCACTTGCAAATAGAACAGGACAAGAAAAATGGAAATATTTATTGCAAGAATTCCAAACAAAAATTGAGAAGACACCAATTTCACATGGTTTTGTCTCGTCACCTAACGCCTATAAGCTTGTATTTGTATTGACTTGTTTATGTAGCCAATATGTTTCAACAAGTTTATCTACTTTCTGCACCAACGAGTTAAGGCTCATAAAAGTTATATGTAAACGTCTTAATTTGTGATATGTTAGATAGACCGAAAACAATACCGACAATGGTCATGATCCATGATCATTTAGCCTTTTCGTTTCTTCAATGCTTATGTTTTTTAATTGTTTTTTAGTGGCCTAAAGCTATTTCTAAAATTGGGGCCCTTTTATAAAAAAAAAATTTGTTTAGAATCCTAAAAATATAATGATTTTATATTTTCCTTATTTTTCTGTATAGTCGAGCCACCTCTCTTTGGGATACAAGAAAACTAACTTGGGGATGTGTTATAGGAGTAGGGACAGGCTTCACAGTACAATTTGGGAAATTCAAAAAAATTGGAATGAAAAGATCCTCGGCTCACTACACAAATGGGCAATTGCGACCGAAATTCGTGACCAACAAAACCTGTCAGAAAAGTAGTAACCGGTTTAGCGACCGAACCAAACTTGGTCGCAAAATTAGTCACCGAAGTATAACAGGTCACAAAATTAGCGACTGAATTGTTTTGGTCGTTGAACCGTCACAAATATAGCGACTACATATATTTCAGTCGCAAATACTGTCGCTAATTTTATACAATAATAAAAATAAAATATAAATTAAAACAGTCGCAAAAAAAGTCGCAGATATAGCTACCGACATTATTTCAGTCGTAAAATTAGTGACTGAACCAAATTCGGTCGCAATATTAACGACCGAAACAAAATCAGTTGCAAACTTAGGGACTAAACTATTTCGTTCATAAAACGGTCGCAATATTATTGACCGGGACAATGTTGGTCGCAAAATTAGAGATTGAAAAAAATTTGTCGCAAACAACGAGGACTAAATTATATCGGTCGCAAACATCAGCTACTAATTATTTGGGCCGTAAATCGTTTGCAATAGCAGTGACCCAATCAAATTCGGTCGCAAAATTAGTGAACAGAACAAAACCGGTCAACTAAACGAGCGATGAAAATTTTTTATTCACAAATATAGTGACTGAAATTGGCTTGGTCGCTAATACTGTTGGTCATTCTGACAACTTTCCGCCCAATTTTCGACCAAAACTAAAACCCTAATTGAGTGACACGTTTCTGACAAATGAAGAAACTTCAAAAGGCATTTAACCAAATTGTTTGAAGTTTGGTCATAAAATAGTCGGTAATTTCTGACAATCTTTGGACCAAAATGATTTGAACTAAGTTCTTCGTACTTTGACAAGAAAATGGTCAGTAATTTCTGACAAAATGATTTTTTTGTTATTTTTTTATTTTTTGACTATAACAATAATTAACATATAACTAATAATAAAAATAATATTAAAATAATAATAACAATAAAAGTAATAGTATTAAGAACTATAAGAAAAGTAATAGTATTATCGATAATAACAAATAAAATTAAAAAAATACAACGCATGTGTGTATCGGTGTTCGTGTGTATGTGTATGTGTATTTGTGTGTGTTTGTATGTTATGTGTGTATGTGTATGTATGAGAATAGGTGTGTATGTATATGTATTAGAAAAATAATAATATCATTGATAATAACAAATAAAATTAAAAAATTAAAAATATAAAAGGCTTGTGTGTATCGGTGTTCGTGTGTATGCATATGTGTGTACGTGAATGTGTATTTGTATGCGTGTCTGTGTTATGTGTGTATGCGTATGCTTATGTATGAGAATGTTAATGTGTATGTGTGTCTGTGTATATGTACATACATGTTGTATATGTCTAGGTGTGTGTATTTGTATAAGTACCTATATGATGTATATGTGTGTATGTCTGTGTATGTGTGTTTATGTGTATGCGTATGGGTGTATATGTGTCTATGTGTGGAACGTGTATGACATATAGGTGTAGGTGTGTGCTTGTTTGGGTGGCATGTGTAAGTGTAGATAAATTAAGTATATCTGTAAATATTTGTATGTGTATACATGTATATTCTACGTGTATGTGTGCCATGTGAGTGTATAACTCTATGTGTATTAGGGGACACACACACACATATATAGAGGGACAGTGGCGGACCCATGAATTTTTTTCATCGGGGTCGGAGAATTTTTGGGGTTGATTGTCAATAACTAAATATTAGTTTTTTTCGGCTCGAGTCGAATCGGGTCGGGTCGGGTCACACATTACTTAGGTAAGTCCTAATTTCATCTCGTTGATTATGGTGATAAGATGAAATTGGTGGACGTTCGGCTGGATACTATGGAATATTATCCAAATATATGAAAGTGAGAGTCTTAGAAGATGAAGACCCAACTTTTCTTTTAAGAAACATTTCAATATTCATAATCCTAAAATTGAAAAGTTAAACCCAAATAAACAAACAAGTTTCACATTTTGACTAATCACTAATCAAATACACACATGACATATAAATTCAATTAACCTATAAATTAAAGTAAAACACATAAATTAAACTAAAACACAAATAGAGAGTGGAAAAGGGGTTGAGACTAAATCACTAACTTGCTTGAGTGCTTCCAAGTTAAATTTCTTTTAACAATTTTCAATTGTTGACTTCAATCGTCAACCTGTTACCTCATGTTTCCAATTTCCAATTTCAATATATTATATTAGACTAAAACACAATTTCAACTTTCATCTTTCAATATATTAAAGTATTAAACTAAAACACAAATAGATAGAATTAAAGTATTAAACTAAAACATAAAGTATTAAACCTGCTTCAATTTTCACTTTGAAATTCTTTCAAACTTCAAATCTTCGATCGTTGGCACACCTGTCGCTCGGTTGCCTTGAGATAAATATGTAATGCCGCTATTTTTTTTTCAACACTTAATTAGGTTTAAAAAGTTTAAATGGGTATTGTGTTTATTTATTGGTCTATGTGTAATGTGTTATTTGGGCCTATTTTGTTTAAAAGTTATTGGGTTAAAGTTAAACTATTAAATGTATGGTTTAAAAGGTTAATAACTAATGGGTTAATTGTTATAAGATTAAAGGTTTGGTTTAAATGTTTTTTTTTTATCTATTTTCCGAAAAAAATTTCTTTCGGTCGATTTCAAAATTTTATGGGGGTCGGTCGAAAATATACCATATATATAACAAAAAAAATATTTTTTTTAACGGTGTCGGCCGACCTGCCCGGACCTTAATAGGTCCGCCAATGTAGAGGGAGATGGAGAAGTTCATTTCAGAATACTTAAATATTGCGATAACAAGGGGAACAAACCTAAATCGTTTATTTTTTTGATCTATGGTAAAAAAAAATTAAAAAGTTTATAGTTCTTACATACAAATATGTATGTTTATGTACATAAAAACAATCAAACTTTTTTTTCATATGTTTTTATATATTTAAAAGTTTCCTACACATGTGTAGGTTATGTGTAGGTAAAACAACTTACACACACACACACACACATATATATATATATATATAGGGATGGTTATAATGAAACCCACTTGAGATTAATAAACTCACGAAACTCTGTTTTACATATATAAAAAAATTATTTTTGGAATGAATTTTACATTGAATTTTATCAATTTTGGTGAAAAAATTATAAGAAAAGCGCCAAGTGGTTTTTTTTAAAAAAATATGACTTTTTTACATATGTAATTGCTAACATAAGAAAAAAAACGATGATTTTGGTTTTTTTACATGTTTTTTATTTTTATATATATTCGGCCCTTTTTTAATTTTTTTTGTGACCAGGGCTGTTTTTATATAAATAATCAATCCCAATTTAAAAAAAAAATTGTTTACTAATTTTTTTCAAAGGGTTTCGTGGGTTTCTTCTCAAGAGGTTTTCTTTTGTACTATTTCCTTATATATATAGGGTTCCATTACAAAGTGTTTTTTCCCTAAAAAGCCTAGTAAGCCATCTCAATCATCCATTTTATTAATTAAAGGTTGAGATCTATTTAAAAGTATGACGTTGATTTGCAATCATTATTAAGGGTAATCTAGACTTTTTGTAATTGATTCTACCAAAATAACTTTTCAAATTCCCTTAAAAATTGTTAATCATTAAACACATTAATGTTCTCTCTCTTATTTCTATGATCGAGATATGAAAACAAGAATACTGGTTTCAAAAAATTCCTTAAAAATTGGTAATAAAAAATATATTCCATATTCTCTCTTTTATTCTCTATAATCTTGATTACAAAACGAAAATACTGATATGGAAACAAGAATACTAGTTTCAAAATCACATTTAAATATAGTCATTAAGGTGATTAACATGTTTCATGTTTAGAAATCACATTTGCTGAAATATATAATCAACACATGTATACTAGTTGTATGTACTGAATGCTTATTTATGTAAAAACAATATTTTTAAAGCTATTTGTATGTACTGAATGCTACTGTAGTTACATGTAATGTTGATATACTGGTTTAGATAACTGCATATGCATGTTTATAAATCGGATTTGCTGAAAGGTGTAATCATCACATGTATACATGCATGTAAAAATGGTATTCATTAACAGTTGTATATTTGAATGTTGATGTACCGCATATGTGTTGTATCCATGAATTTTGATGTAGAGTTGTATCCAAGAATGTTGATGTACTGCATGTGTTGGTATTCATTAATAACTGTATGTACTGAATGTTTGTGACTCGATTTGATGTTCTGGATAATGTACTGTTTTAACTGAAGCATTCGAACTGTATGTACTGAATGCTTGTTATCTTTGAAATTTGTTAATCAACTGAAGCATTGTAGTATTGATTAACAGTACATTAACAACATATACTCCATGCTTATTTACGGATTACTGTAACTACTAATTGGATTTGCTTTTTTTTAACAGTTGTATCCAAGAAGGTGAACAACACTAAGAAACAAGTATACTCCGATGTTGATTTCCAAACTCCGCCTATTAAACGTAAAGAGTTGAAAGCAGATGTTGGAAATCCAATATCAGTACCACTTGGAATTATGTGTCCATCATTAGTATAAAATTCAATACCTATAAAAACAACACAAACAACAGGGATTTATACATATCAGTCAAAACCAATTAAACCGTATAGAAAATATATGTTCAATTAGCCAAACCAATTAAATTAATATGCAATTTGACTTACCATGATTATAGGATTTACCATAACTAAATTATGAGGAAAATACCAAAGTACCCTTTATGAATAAATCCATCAAATGCCACATGTCACTCCCATATTATTCACTTTTTAAGCAAAAGAGACTTTGTACTTGAACCCTCATATATATACACACACACACACACACATATAGGGAATGGTTCAAATAATAATGTGTAACCGTGATAACCACTCTCAAACAATCACATAATTTATAAATTATTATTTTTCTTTTTATTGTTAAAAAGTATTTAAGTATGGTAAACATTTATCTTGAACATAAATACGGAGATGACGAGACTTACATATACGTACCAAAAAAATATTACATATACGTCACACATAATGTTTACGTATATGTAGTACTAACGAAATGATAATTGTTATATATACGTAACACTATGTTTGAGAGTGGTTTCCATGGTTATCATTTGAACCTCACCCTATGTATACACACACACACACACACATATATATGGAATGAATACGACATCCGTCAATTCACACTACTTACTATCTTCCGTGACGAGCATCCATAGATCTATGCACGTTCATGACGACCGTCCATGAAGCGTTCATATTTCCTTTATCGTAACGACCATCCATGATGCAGACATAACACACAAAGGGACACATTAACACTATGAGTAACCGTCATTACCCTTACACACAACATTTGTACAACTGGTAGCAAACCACACAAGCTCTTATAGAAGGAGAAAAACCCGTAACTGTCCTGACACTTGTTTCCATAGGAACCTTTCCTAAACTTGAATCCCACTTAACCAGTTGGCAACCTCCCCTACACGTGCCAAGATCTTGAACGGTCCGACGAATCTCGAGATTAACTTTCCCCTCTTCCGAAAATGGATAATCCCTTTCCAGGGAGATAATTTTAACAACACTTTATCCCAACATGGAATTCGGTGGATCTTCGTCTCCTGTCAGCGTAAGACTTCTGTCTATCTTGGCATCTTTCATGTTTATTAAAGGCATAGTTACATGTAAACGTGTTAGACAGAACACAATAACAAACATATAGAACCTAAATAAATAAATTGAGATTTTTCTGCTCTAATTTAGTGTTTCTATTTATTTATTGCTTGGTGACACAAGAAAACCAACTTGTGAGATGTGCTATAATAGTCTAAGGACATACTTTAATTGGAATCCAAAGATAGTCTATTTAAAGCAATCCTCTTCCATCGGTTATATATTCAACTAGATTCAAAGCTTTTATTTGATGTAAAAGGTTGTCGATTGATTGAATGGAACTTTAGTAATAACACAAACAAATGATACCTAACAATGGAAAGTAGGATTAACAACCATTCACAAATGTTTGAAATCCTACTTATAGTCTACCAACCGCTACCATCATAGGATGTGACGATTCAAAGTGGAACCGCCATATAACCGCCAAACCGGAAGTTAAGGGATAACCTCCAAAACCAAACAACCGTAAGAAATGGTAACCGTCAATCCATGTTGTATACGGTGCCATAAAGGCCTCCGGCCCAAACCTTAAACAACTAAAGTAAATTTCCATCAACATAAAGCCCAAACATAATACACGAAAAGTTTAAACTAAGCCCAATACGTTTAAAGAGATTAATAATGTGACATACGTCAATTTCACGTTAACTCCGTTAACATTCCTACGTTAGTTCAAACATTATTCATTGCAAACTCAGTTACCTCAGTTAGTCACACGTACATTATATTTAATTAAGTTAATTAATTGTGTCAGTTATTGCACAAACACTCACGTAATGGTAATTCGGAGAATTACCAAATCGCACGAGTCGATCCTCGAATGTTGGTGATAATTAAAAATAATATTTCGAACAATAAATAATTTATAATTAATATAAATTATGTGCTTTTACGTGTTATGTGATTTTATACGTAAACTGTAGAATTTCGTGAAATCGCGTACGCTTACGCGGAACGTTGTGACTTTTATTGCTTTAGTGATTTTTATAAATAAGTTTTATAAAAATATTTATTAGAAACTATTTTAATTAGTTACATTTAATTAAATGTGTTTTAAATTCATTTAATTAGTCCATGGGCCACATAAATCAATTTTTAAGTCTATGAAGGGGCCCATGGAGTGAGTATATAAGGATTTTATAAAAACCCTAATCCCATAACTCCAAAATTTCGAAATTAATCAGCCCCCACTCTCTCCTTTGAGCCGAGATCTTCAAGCAACCCAAACACACTTCGATCGAGCTTCAATCGCGAATCCGAAAGTGAATACATGCTAGTCTAGGCATTCCTAACATTCCTACGTAAGTTATTTTATTAAAATCCATAATTATTTCATTATTATTTTTGAGATCGAAACCCTAGTTCATCCAAACTTGATATTTTCGAAATATATTAATGAATTGGTTAATTGATTTGTAGTATTGTATGGTATTAGATATTTTATGAAAATATGTGAAACCTTAGTTGTCATGCGAGATGTAAATTGAATTTTGTTGATTATGTGACATATAGGAATCGCATGCTAGACGTGAATTATGATTTATATAGTTATGATTATATTAGTTGAAAGATTTGGGATTGATTAGACGTGTTAATTGTGTAAACAAAGCGTGTAATGGATGACTTACTAAAAGTGGAAACTTTGTTGAAAGGTGATTTTTGAATGTGAAGGTTTCTAGGTGTGTATGATGCTATTATTTGACTCTAGTATGTTAGTATGGTTGTATTAATGATTGCTAAAGGATTATAGAATGCAAATAGATTAAATAGATCATAGGTTACTAAAAGTTGAAACTTTGTGATTTGAAACCTGATGTCTAAACTTAATGTTGTGTGTTATGGTAATCTATTATGTATTAGCACGTGTAGATAGACATGGAATGATGATACGAACGTGTTATAGATAAGGTGATTCATTTGAAAGCAAACATGAGTTTATATTATTTTTAAAAATATTAAATTAATGTAACGTGCATTGTTGGCGTAGTTGCCATGCTAAGTTAGTTATGACTTAGGTAGCATGAAACGTGAATTATTTGTGTGCTAAGCGTGTTGTCATACAAGTCAAACATTTAATCACTAAACGGGTTACCAACGGGTTGTCAAGTCAAACTTGGTCAAACTTAGTCAAACTTGGTCAAACTTAGTCAAACTTGCAAACCTTTTTCTAAACACGTGAACAATAGTATTGTTTGGATACTAAGGGCTCGTATCAACTTGCACAAACACACACTTATAAACTGGTGTTTATAGGTGGCAGTTAGTCGTCAAGCATTATAAGTTCGCTTTCTTTCGCACGCACTCTAAGGTGAGTTTCACAGCCCATTTTCTTACGATTTAAACTTGGGGGAGAAAACATGGGTACGAACATTTAGATATTACATTTCATTTATATCACTTGTTGTACTAAGCGCAAACATATCATGCAAGTCCTTACTTATCGAACCGTTTAATATATGGGATAGCAGGGTAATCTTGAGTAGTACTACTGGGCATTGACAAGCCTCACCCGCGTTAGTCGCGCTAACACGATCGGTAGTCGAACGGGTGTAACATTGACCTAAACATTCACCATTGATTATGATAGTCATAGTGGGAGGCAGTACAAACATAAACAGTCAGCTTCGGTGTCGAAACGCTTTAGTAACATGTACTAGGTTAGCTACCTATGATATAAATTGTAAATGGTATTATCTAGTAAACTTTACAAACATTGAAACCTGTGAACTCACCAACCTAGTGTTGACACGTTTTAGCATGTTTTCTCAGGTAATTAAGGTACAAGCACAAGCTAAGGCATGTATGCATCTCAAGTCCATCATTTTCAAACGCAAGAACTATTTATTTTTATTTATTGTTGAATTATTTGTTTTTGGCGCGACTGTTTTGGCGCATACTTTTCATCTAACTTTTCGCTTCCGCAAGTCTTACATTAAATCAGTGTTTTCAATACTAGTGTTGCATCGTGACTATGAGCAATACTAGTGGTTTTTACTATACTCATATAGAGTCGTTCAACGTAACTAATGACTGAGATCATGGTATGTCACGCTCCTAACGGTAAAACTCCGTTAGTGGATTTTGAGGGTGTGACAAATAAACGGGCTACAGAGATTAATGAACACACAATTGAATAAACAACTTTGAAATAGAAATTTAATAGAAAATTGCAAGGAATCGTTACCATTGACTTGTTCTTGAATATATATAGACTCCATATGATTAAATGACGCGATGCACGAATGCATCGGTTCATTCATCTTGCCCTAATTGACTTAAACGAAGGCGTACAATTAGTTTTAGACTTTGGTTTATTACATTCTGACCCTTCTACTTAATTACATTCTAAATAACATATAAAAACATACTTTAAACTAGTTATATGTTTGACCGATTAACTATTCAAACATGGGTTAACAATTAAGGCTAACAAAATTTTCTTTAAAAAACTATGTTCATTTCTTGTATCAAAACACTGAATGGAATAGAACAAACCAGAAATATGTGTCAATTAAATGCTTGGTTCCTAAATTCAATTCTCTTACAACATAATCTACAAGGTCCTAACAGTTAGTTGTTGAGAAAACTTTTTTAGTAAATGTTGTGTAAGGAAGTCATAATGTCGTCCAGACGAGAAGCAAGTTCGGTGAATGTCTCTTCACTACATGGAATTGTGAGGCCGCCCATTGGGTGGACATACTCAAACTCTTCCTCTGATTGGCGTAGTAATTCTTGAAACGAGGGTTGCTTTAACAATGAAACAGGAACCACAAATCGCTTCTTCTCTTCATCTCCTACATAAACTGCAAAATAGCCTTTTGGGACGTCTATTGATGTTGATTTGATGCTTACATTTGACAATGATCGTCGTAGAATTTTGGTTGCTTGAATTATACGAGGCATATGAATATTCATTGTTCTAAAGATTGATCAAGAAGAAAAAAGGATCAAAAGGGTGCCTTCTTAGTGAATGAGATTGTGGAGGATTTTGTGGTTTGTAAAGTTGCCTTTCTTTCTCTCCTTATAAACAGCTTACTGATGGTGATACAAGGCTTCGAAATCAAAGCTCACATGGTTTTGTCTTCCAACTTGCATGATGTAACAAGTATAATTGACGCAACCATATTATTACGAGGGATTTTGTGGACCACAATCTTCACTTGCAAATATAACAGGACAAGACAAATGGAAGTATTTATTGCCAGAATTCCAAACATAGATCGTGAAGATACCAGTGTAACATGGTTTTGTCTTGCTACCTAATGCCTAGAAGCTTGTATTTGTATTGACTGGTCTATGTCTCCAATATGTTTCAACAAGTTTATCTACTTCTGCACCAACGAGTTGAGGCATATAAACATCTTAATTTATGATATGTTAGACATAAAACAATACCGACAAAAGTTATGTTCCGTTTATCATTTAGCCTATTATTTAATACTTGTCATTATTATGGCCAGAATTCCGAACACAATTTGTGAAGATAACATGACAAGGCAGATGGAAATATGTATTGCCAGAATTCCGAACACAATTTGTGAATACCAATGTCACACGGTTTCGTCTTGCCAACTAATCACCTATAGGATATGTATTTATTTGTGACATGTTAGTTAAGTTAAAACTTCAATGATTTCTATATTTCATATCATCGAATCTTTAACTTATCCTTTGAGAGTATTACATGGCTGTCTAATTTGTAAATACCAGGAGACCATGATTCAAGCCATCTATCAAGAAACGAATAAGATGAACAAGAAGAAAGGGATTTAACACTACAAACAAAATTACAATTGATCGATCAATGTGTTACAGACTTGTCATTTGTGACTGGGTTTTATAACCGTAATTGCTAACCGTCGCACTCCTTCATATGGCGGTTTCTAGGTTTGATTTCTAATACACTAGGACCCTTGAAATTTACATAATTACATAATAAACACTAAACATAACTTTAACATATTTACACTAATGAAATTTTGTACCCAAACTTTGATCACACAATATTTAAGGCTAACATTCACCCCCAAATTGAACGAATCTGCCATGATTCCTTCGGGAATCGAAGTTATGTATGGTATGTATGTTATGTGTGGGTCGTACCTTTATAGGAGCCTTTTTAGCTGACCAACTGTTGTACAACTAGGGCGATGATGGTCACCATAAGGGTTAATGTGATCCTTGAAGTTTTTCATGTTTGGTATTCATGCAGGTAACGAGCCTTAGGGGCCCTAGGTGTTGAATGGCCTAGAGGTAACGACCCTTAGGTTTCTCCGCCAATATGTAATGCATGAATTTGACGGTTACGAGAATGCGCAGATTCGATGTATTTGTTGACTTATGTTTTCCCATATGTTATTACATGTTCTACGTACGCTTTTATTAATGAAGTTGAATGTAATGTTTTGACAAATATTTAAAGTTAATGTTTCATGTAAAGCGTAACTGAGTTTTAGCATGCACATTTAGGTTAAGTACAAGTATGGAGGTTAGGTAAGGATGCGTGGCAAGCGAGAATAGTTGCCCGACTGATTATGAGGGTTGGCATCCCGCTATGTTTTTATGTTTATGGTTACGGTTATGATTAGACAATGTTTATGACTTTTGAATGTCTAACAAGTTTATGTTATGTTTGAATTCAAGTTTAAAAACTGTTTGTTATGAGTAAATCCAACACGTAAGAGCTCTCGAGTTTAGGGCCTTACACGAGTTAACTGTACAACATGAATCCTCACATGTTTATTTTTATAGTTATTAGAAGTGGATAAAAAAATCACAGGTTGGAAAAGTAAATATGTTAAAATAAATCTCTAAGAAGTAGGATCCCATTCTGCTTTAGTAAAAATGGTAATGGCACCTATAACTTAATCTTCGCTGTAACAATTTTGTACATGACAACAGCTAGGACCCTTCACGTGTTTGTAAAAAGAATTTCCTGTCCAGGCTATGTTAAATTTAACTTAGGAGCTAATTCAAGTTTATTGTATTATTGTCCGTATTATAAACAAAGACATGATTGTGAAGCGTATTTCTCCTTCTTAATTTTTTATTACAGTAAGTTCAATCATGACGTCTATTTGTAGATTGATATAACGGTATCATACCTTATGGTTTTCTTTTTAACACTAAAAAATAAGTAAGACAGAAAAGGTGATTTGTATATAAAAGCTATTTAGGAAAGGATCATTAAAGATAATTAATGAAGGAATATCTACTTATAGAGTTGTGTTGTTTCATTACATAGTCGTTGAGGTCTTCGTATACAATTAAAGAATACAACAGAAACAAATTTCTTAGATTCTGAATGATGTAAACGTAGAATGTGTTGTTTCATTATAGTCGTTGAGGTCTACGTAAATGACTAAAAAAATACATCAGGAACAAACTTCTAAGATTCCAAATGTAAAACCTTCAAAATTCCCAAATAATATAAGGGCTAAAAGTGTCAAAAGTTGAAGTCGAGAGGTTGGAATACAATTACCGCAAGGATGGAGGACTGAAAATGAAAATTTTGAAAATCTGGGAGGTCCGCTACCTTGGTCCTTAACGGTCCGCTACGTGGGAAGAAAGGAATCACTCATGTGCTGACATGTGACCTGTGACTCACCGGAATGTTTTGACGTGTGGCGTCACTGGCGGACTTGACGTATGTAGGGCGGGTCCGCTAAGGACTTGACGCATGTAGGGCTGATGCAGACAGGGCGGTAGCGGACTGCTACCCTGTGTAACCGTCCTTTACGGGACCAAAGTTTGCCTATAAAAGGAAATTCCGAGCTCAATATTTTGCACATCAAACCACACACAACACACATACTTGAGCTCTTAAATAACGATTATTATGGCCGATGTGTGTGGGACTAACATGCGTGACTAATCCTCTTGTTATGGCCGGCCTTGTGTAGCCGGTGAGTCGCCGGTATGTGTATATATATATATATATATATATATATATATAATAAAAGCTTAGAGTCCTTGTGTAGCTATTGGATGGGGATTGGAATTGATGCTTATTAGACAGAGACCCGAGTAGAGTTCAGGTCATGGGTGTTTTGTATCATGGGTACAATGTGTAAAAATATGGTTTTGTTAATGAAGTCACAAGTTTTATGTTGATCCTAATTTTTAAAAATGTTTATGAAGCTAGAGGCTTGTAGTTTAGCATTCCAGGGGTGTACAAGTGCAAGGTTTTGATGATTAGGATTGATTAAGGGTGGGTTCATGTGGGACCATAAGTCCTGGGTTGGTGGCTTGTTCTTGGAACTATTACGCCAGCGTCGTAGATTCATGTTAGGAACCATTAAAAGTTACTGTTGTAGTGGGTGGTTGTATATACCCAAAAGTTACATAGTATTAGAACACCCATTAAAAGTTAAGTGACCTAATTGTGACGAAAAAAATATGAACGACTTAATTGTAACAAACCAGGAAGTTGATTAATATTAATAAAGGTTTCCCTTGATTTAATGCCAAAGTTTCGTTTAAACACTTGGAATACGTCCCGTTTATCGGACATATGATATTTAGCATTCGGGTCTACGTACCATATGTAGTTCCAATTACCATAATCGATGCTATTTACTACGTAATCAATACTAATTGGTGAGAGATTAGTATGAACATATTTACTTGGACAAATGGTTCCGATATGTCCTACTTCATGGCTTAAGTAACACCATATCCTAGCCTTCCTTGGTCTCCCAACCGGTCGCCTTCCCTCTAGCAACCAAACCCACGGTTTTAGATTTTTTGATTCTCCAGTGACCCATGTTCAAGCCTGACAAAACTGGTTTTTCACAACTCTAAACATAGATAGAGTCTTATCCACTTGAGGCTAATTGTACTTTACCCTTGCCAACAACTTGGATTGTGCTTTATGTTCCCACCGTATTCCTGCTTGTGGGAGGTTGTATTGAATCGTTAATGGTGATCCTGCTGATATGCACTACAACTGTGGGCCCGTCTAATATCCATTCAATCCTTGAATCTTATCACGTAGCTATCATCATTGCTATCACTTGAATCAAATACCGTTTGTCATCTGGTGCAATGGTAGCCCCAAGACTTCCCATAGTGGAGGTCTTGGGTTCGAATCCTGGCCACATCAAAAAGGGGTCTGTGACCAGGTCAGAGGTTTACCCAGTTGGGAGATTCCTCCTGTGGTGGGATACCCTAGATGTTCTAGGTGCTGCCCCGGAGAAACCCCTAATTATCCTAGAATATCTAGTTGTTGCCGTTCAAAAAAAAACTTGAATGAAATTCGTTTGTGCTTTGATACTACTTTTGCCCTTCGGATCATTGAAACGAACCCGTGACTTCATGATTCTTGTAACTTGAATGCAACTTTAGTAATAACAGATACAAATGATACCAACGATTTAAAATAGGATTAACAATCATTCAAAAATGTTAAGAATCCTACTTATAGTCTACCAACAGTTACCATCATGGGATGTGACGATTCATAATGTAACTGCCATATAATTGCCAAATCGGAAGTTAAGGGATAACCTCGAAAACCAAACAACCGTAAGAAATGGTAACCGGCAATCCATGTTGTATACAGTACTATAATGGCCTCCGGCCCAAACCTTAAACAACTAAAGTAAATTGCCTAAAACATAATCCCAAACATAATAAATGAAAAGTTTAAACTAAGCCCAATTATACGTTTAAAGAGATTAATAAATGGGCTACATAGATTAACGAGCACATAGTTGAATAAACAACTTTGAACTAGAAATTTAACAGAAAATTGCAAGGAATCATTACACTTGACTTGTTATTGATGCATGTATATATACACTCCATACGATGAAATGACGTGATATGAAGGAATCAGTTCATTCATCTTGCCCTATTCAACTTAGATGAAGACATACAATTAGTTTTAGACTTTGGTGTATTACATTCTGACCCTTCTTTAACTACATTGGAAATAACATATAAAAACATACCTAAAACTAATTACATGTTTTACCCCTTAACTATTCAAACTTGGGTGAACAATTAACACAAACAAAATTTTCTTTCAAAAAATAGTAGAAGGTGAAATAAATCTCTGTTTCATTTCTTATATCATAACACTAAATAGAATACAACAAACTAGAAGTATGTGTCTATTAAATGATTCATTCCTGAATTCAATTCTCACACAACATAATATACAAAGTCCTAACGGTTAGTTGTTGAGAAAACTTGTGTAGTAAATGTTCTGTAAAGAAGTCATAATGCGTCCAGACTAGATGCAAGTTCGGTGAATATCTTTTCACTACATGGAATTGTGAGGCCGCCCATTGGGTGGGCATACTCAAACTCTTCCTCTGATTGGCGTAGTAATTCTTGAAATGAGGGTTGCCTTAAAAATGATACAGGAACCACAAATCGCTTCTTCTCTTCCTCTCCTACATAAACTGCAAAATAGCCTTTTGGGACGTCTATTGATGTTGATTTGCTGCTTACATTTGAAAAGGATCGTCGTAGAGTTTTGGTTGCTTGAATTATACGAGACAAACGAATAGCCATTGTTCTAAAGGTTGATCAAGAAGAAAAACGGATGAAAAGGGTGCCTTCTTAGTGAATGAGATTGTGGAGGATTTTGCGGTTTGTAAAGTTTCCTTTCTTGCTTGCCTTATAAACAACTTTGCTGATGGTGACACATGACATCAAAATCAAAGCTCACATGGTTTTGTCTTCCAACTTGCATGATGTAACAAGTTTAATTGACACAAGCATATAATTACGAGTGATTTTGTTGACTACAATCTTCACTTGCAAATAGAACATGACAAGACAAATGGAAATATTTATTGCGAGAATCCCAAACAAAAATTGTGAAGATACCAATGTCACATGGTTTTGTCTTGCCACCTAATGCTATAAGCTTGTAGTTGTATTGACTTGTTTATGTCTCCAATATGTTTTAACAAGTTATCTACTTTCTCCGCCAACGAGTTAAGGCTCATAAAAGTTATATGTAAACGTCTTAATTTTTATATGTCTCCAATATGTTTCATCAAGTTATACGAAATAGCTTCTTCCCCTGTTCACCAACATAAGAGGTAAAATGGCCTTTTGGGATGTCGATAGATATTGGGTGCTTCTACCAATAGAGAGTGATCTTCTGAAGATCTGTCTTGCTTGAATGATATGAGTCATATGGTTGGCTATATAGATGACACTATTGGCAAGTAGGGTTGAGTTTGTTCACTTTGTAGGGATGATAAATATCCATGTACTGTTTCGTGTTGAAAAATGTTGTAAAGTTGCGGTTAGGCAATGGATATTGAATGGTTTATATAACAAGATGATATAAGGGTTATTAGATAATATATGGTGAGATATGAAGGAAAATTAAACCAAATATCTTTTATAAACAAACCCAATGGTCCCTCACATCTTGCTTATCCAACAAGTCCTTATTTCGTATCATACACTAGGGTTAAGAAGTAATTTTTTTGAAACTCTATTTGTTTATATAATTAATTTCAAGTTAACTTGATAGTTCAATGGTAACACGTTTTTACTCATAAAAGTGATAATGAACCATGTGGTGATTCAATTTTAACAAACTATGTAGGGTTCGAATGAGGGGCGGACCTAAGAATTTTGTTCACCAGTGAAAGTTTTTTTGGATGCTCAATATCTATGAGCTCGACGTCTAATTAATTGTGTCGGGTTTTACAATTTTGGATGCTCAATATCTATGAGCTCGACGTCTAATTAATTGTGTCGGGTTTTACAATAAAATACAATAACGTTAAAAAGTACACAATAGAAATAGACTATCATTATAAAAATAAGAATAAATTACAAATTGTATCCGAAATAAATATATCAAATTACTTGGTAAGCTTCAATAATTACATTGCATCTCAATTTTTTAGAAAATTTACTCACATTGAGTTTTTTCACTAACTGGGTTATCTTTGTCATTTTAACATTTAAAGGATTACTTATGAAATTTTGCCTAAAATAAATATGAAAACATTTATTAGAAAAATAAAAAAATATAAATATGAAATTACCATTATCCTAGATACACACTCTCTCTCCAACCGAAACCTAGAACCACCGTCATCATCATCTTCAACCCACAAAAAAACCCAAATAAAAAAGGAAGCAAATTAGTCGATCATGGTATGAATTTCACAACATGCTATCCGTTTTGATTTGGGTTGTCACAAGTTACAAAAATGGGTTATTTGAGTAGCTAGAGAGACGACCTAAGGTTTAACGGTGGTCCTTCTACAGGAACGGCGAAGGCGATGACTATGTTACGATTAATCCGAGGTCGAGATGAGCATCAACAAAGAAGATAATGATAAAACTCGACGAGAAGGTGGTCTAGGAAGAGAGATGGTGGTTGTTCAAGGTTCGATGAGCGATGAAGGAGCTAGATTAGTGTTTCGACTAGGACACAAGGTTAATCAGTAGTTGCAGGTATACAATTAGTTTAGGCTTTGGTTTATTACATTCCCACCCTTCTACTTAATCGACTTAAATGAAGACATACAATTAGTTTTAGACTTTGGTTTATTACATTCTAACCCTTCTTTAACTACATTGTAAATAACATATTAACGCTAAAACATACCTAAAACTAATTACATACCTAAACCTAATTACATGTTTGACCCGTTAACTAAATCTGAGTGAACAAATAACGCTAACAAAATTTTCTATCAAAAAATAGTAGAAGGTGAAATAAATCTCTGTTTCATTTCTTATATCATAACACTAAATAGAATACAACAAACTAGAAGTATGTGCTATTAAATGCAGGGGCGGACCTTTTACGAGCACTGTAATTTTTTTTTACGCTTTTATGTATCCGATTACCCCTTACGTTACCCCTGAAAAAAATTACGCTATCCTTCAAATTTTTATAAAAGCTAACACTTCATAAAAAGTTTAAAATTTTATAAAAAACCTAATACTTTATAAAAAGTCCCCATATTTTATACCTTCCCTAACATTTTTTAGAACCTTTTTTTTAACCGGATTTCGTATGGGTCTTCAGCAGCTTCTGGCCTTTTAATAACTAATATTTGGATATAAAATAATGGGTCTTTAGCTGCTTCTTGTTTTGTTGGGCTAATAACACTGTAACAGGTATAACAAAAAAAACACAAGATTACTGAATTAGGAAAAGAAGCAAAGCAACAGGTCGCATCCGGCAGCCACCTCCAACTGTGCTTTCCGCCATTGCTCAGCGCTGCTCCCTGTCGTCGCCGGCCACCGCACCGCTGGTCTCTCCACCACAACCCACAGGTTATTTTACTCTTTATTCCCTCTTGTTTACTTGTTTGAAAAAGAAAATCTACGGTTAAAAACAGTGAACCCCTTGAAAAAAATTCTTCCACCACTGGTTTCATTTACGTGAAAGTACGGTTAAAAAAAATCCGCTACCCCTGAAATTTTGTTCTAGATCCACCACTGATTAAATGATTCATTCCTAAATTCAATTCTTGTACAACATAATATACAAGGTCCTAACGTTTAGTTATTGAGAAAACTTGTGTAGTAAATGTTGTATAAGGAAGTCATAATGCGTCCAGACTAGATGCAATTTTGGTGAATATCTCTTCACTACATGGAATTGTGAGGCCGCCCATTGGGTGGGCATACTCAAACTCTTCCTCTGATTGGCGTAGTAATTCTTGAAACGAGGGTTGCCTTAAAAATGAAACAGGAACCACAAATCGCTTCTTCTCTTCCTCTCCTACATAGACTGCAAAATAGCCTTTTGGGACGTCTATTGATGTTGATTTGCTGCTTACATTTGACAATGATCGTCGTAGAATTTTAGTGGCTTGAATTATACGAGGCATACAAATAGCCATTGTTCTAAAGGTTGATCAAGAAGAAAAAGGATCAAAAGGGTGCCTTCTTGGTGAATGAGATTGTGGAGGAGTTTGCTGGTTGTAAAGTTGCCTTTCTTGCTCACCTTATAAACATCTTTACTGATGGTGACACAAGACTTCCAAATCAAAGCTCACATGGTTTTGTCTTCCAACTTGCATGATGTAACAAGTTTAATTGACACAACATAATTACGAGCGATTTTGTGGACCACAATATTCACTTGCAAATAGAAATGGACAAGACAAATGGAAATATTTATTACCGGAATTCCAAAAAAAAAACATTCTGAAGATACCAATGGCACATGGTTTTGTCTTGCCATCTAATGCGTATAATCTTGTATTTGTATTGACTTGTTTATATCTCGAATATGTTTCAACAAGTTTATCTCTGCACACTCTAAGGGTCGCCCCTGCCACCTAATGACCCATAAGCATGATTTATATGCGCCATCTTTATGGCTCTATGTTTTATCTTTCAACAAGTTTATCAACTTTTTGCATCAGTTAGTTAAGTTAGAACTCCAATGATTTCTTTATTTCATATCATCGACTCTTTAAGGTGATTAAAAACTAGTGTATAAAGTTTTTACTTAGGCTTTGAGAGTATTATATGGCAGTCTTATGTTATATATATGTTATTGAGAGTATATGGCAGTCTTATATTATATATATGGCAGTCTTATTGAGAGTATCAGCTTCTTTGAAGTACAAACAGCAGTCAAACTATTATATATACGTTAATCATTTTTCTGTTTATTTTTTAAAGGTTCATACGATCGACAATTTCTAAGGAAGGTCTTCATTCCCCTTTGAAAAAAGTAAAAAAAAGTTAGGGAAATGGAGAGAGATAAAGTTGCAGAAGTGCTTCTAGATCTCATGGAATAAGGCAGAATTGTGAACAAAACTTTCCATCTCTTGCTTTCATAGAAATTTTTTTTGAAAATACCGATTACATCACCCCGGGCCAAAATGCAAATCATGATCAATGAACTTCTTAATGCCGTGGAACCCGGATGGCAAGAGGCTTCAGCAAGAATGGAGAGTAGAGTGTAGTGCAATGAAGTGAAGTGTACCGTCACCAGAAATATCATAAGAGAAGAAAGATCGTAGCGTAGCTGTATAGTAGAAAAGTAGCGAAGCATCAATTCTCATAGAAAAGATAAGAGAAAATGCTCCTTATTCTTTCTAGGGCGGTCGCGGAAATAATTGGGTTCGAGTCCCAGAGCCCCTGATGTAACAAGGCGAAGCCTTGGTTAGGATAAATGTTGATTTGAATTATGATATTTTTCTATCTTTTCTACTAGCAAAATTGGGGGAGTGGATGAGTTCTATAGATGCTCTAGAATAGCTATTCCTCACAATTGCTCCAACAGAATGGGATTGGCCTTCATTTTTAAGACTTTACTTCGCTCCGCTTCGTTCGTTCCATGGTTCTTGGACATTGATTCGTTTGTAATAGAATAGTATCCCGAGGAAAGAAGAAATGGCACATTGACATTTCGAAAGGCTTTGAGAAGAGGGGCAACAGTGAAGATGCCGAGAATGGCCGTGTCTATGGGGATTACCGGTCTTAGTAAGAACCCGTTGTAAATGCATGTGAGGGAGGAATGCCTGCATTAAGATTTAAAACTTGTCGTCTACTTGAAGGAAATGTTTGGAACAGGGAACTTACAATAATACAACGTCGTATTCTTCAAAGATTGAGGAACAAGACGAGATCTATTAAGAGAAGGATTTATTCTCGAAAAAATCTGAATAGTTACATCCAATTACAAACTACACGAAAGTTGCCCCTTTTACATGGAGATTTATCCATCACAGAGATGCATAGAGGAACAGAACGAACTTCATATATCCCTTTTCCACTCAATCCAGAAACAAGATCGGACGTTATTCCGGTTCGTCTCCATTTTAGTGAAACTCTTCCTCAAGCAAGGGAGCCAATAAGTCATCGAAGGCTTTGTGTGAATAATGTAGTAGTCAGCATTACTTCTTTTCAAGTTTCCCAAGGTGATTTCATATATTTGAAAGAAAATGATGCTATAATCTATTTAGAAATAAGGAGATCCTTCTATATCGAAATTTCAGTTTCTAAAATCATAGGAAAATCCCTGGGTAGCCCGGTAAGAATGTGGAGAAGAACCAAAACGGAATGGTTCCGCTTACTTAAAACTAAGAGGGGATGCCGCCTACTACTGAAAGGTCTGTTTTTGCAACAGTTGCGTTCTTCTATGCAAGACGAAGACTTAGAAAGAACAAAGAAGTTTGGATCCGAAAAAGTATGCTTAGGCAGTTCTTTCGCTAAACACAAGAGAATCAAGAGGAATTTTTATCATTTCAAATCGATATTCTTATCGAAGAGTAGGAACAAAAAAACCCTAAATCTTACTACTAGAAAAAGAAGTCCTATAGTTTACAACTCTTCTTTCTATAGTAATTTGACCTCTTGCTCCACCCATCAGTCTTCTATGAAGAGAAAGAGAAAAAGAAAAAACTCTTCCCTATCTACTCATTATTCGAAGGTGAATCACAGAACACCAAAAGTTGTGCTATCTTATGGACCTAACATAGGTCACATCCCTCACGTGCGCCAAGAGCACATTCGATAGCATCCTCTTAAGGTTTAAAGATCCAAACCTTCTTCTTCTTTTGCGGAGTTTCAACAGGTGCCGTACCTCTCTTGAGCTACGTAGGTCTTATCGCATGAAAATCCTATGGAATGTTTTCCCTAAGATCGTGCCTTTCTTTCCGGTGTTCATGCAGGGAACCTCGACCCTTTTTTCGGATGCCATGGCTCGCAGGCAACAAGCTATGACTGATTCACTTTAAGCCTTAGAGAAAAAGGCACAGGGCCGCAGTTTATCCAGAATAGATGGCGTTGTCTATTAGAGCCTATTAATAGCTTATACAGTAAAGGAGTTGTTTGGTTGAGGATTGCCTTGATCTGCCGTTCAACGTTTAGTTCCGGAAGGAATATCCCGTCGTACCTCTTTCCTCTTTCATAAACATTACATACAACAATGGATCGCCTGCTACCAATGAATTGGATTCCCGGCACTCGAAAGAAGCTCTCATTTCTTTCTTCGGTGAAGAGTTGAACTACATTTCCAAGGCAAGCTACATCAGGCTAAGAGGGTACGTAACCAATACAAACAAGCAATGCCTCCCTGGAACCTAACAGTTAATCCAGAACGTAGCACTCTGATTCAATCAACCTGAGAGAGGGGTGCCCCGGAGTGGGTAACCCGATCGATTCAAGCAACAACGGGAAGGGCTGCCCCTTTTAAGGTATCCCAGAACTATTCAATAAGCTAGAGAAGGTTATACCGATCAATTTCACAACAGAGAAACCGATGTTTTATACAAGATTGGATAAACAAAACACTCATGAAGATAGCTAAACAGGTATTTTAATGATCTGCAGTGACCTTTGAAAGAGGAATGAACAGTGTTGTGAATGATTTGAAGTGAACATCCCTGATTCGGAAACAGCCGCAGTGGGAACTCTACTTTCCCTTCCGAAGTGAAAGTTTTCATTCTTTCTTCGCCAATTTTTTTGAAGAGTAGGTGCTTTCTGAACCCATTGAGATGACCCCAAGAATTTCGCTATTTCGATTCTGCTAGTACTTGGGAACAGCGTAGCAACGGATAATTCAGAATAGGTCCGGGGGACAAATCAATAGGAAATGTAATTTGCTTCGTAAGAATAAGAATTCACTTCTATGAACACGGGAATTGTCTTGATCGTCGGATATCATTGAGAAAGAAATAGGAAGAAGTGTTATCACCTGCAATTCTTCCCAGCCTTAAAATGAGCAGTGGGACTAGGGGAAGGATACATATATTTAATTAACGGAAAGGCTCGTTGATACCTCCTTTTAGGATGTAGTCGGAATAACTGTGGGGAATCGATATAGATGAGGCATTACAGATATTAGCACTTTCCTGCATTCTTGCTGTAAATTCATATGTTGTTCTCAGATGTGGCACTTTTGGACCGGACTAGAAGCGGCTGCGGATGGACCATCATCCGATGTGGGCCTTATGCCTTTCTGATCGGATGCTATCGAGAATAGTTATTGTACTGTTTAAAAAAAAAGCTATAATAGATAAGTTTATGGATAGCGTAGCGTAAGGACGGGATAGGAAAGAAAAATGCTCAATGAAGCGCTCAAGAGACCCTACATCCTTATTGAGCAGGGCTAGTCAGCGCCTTCCCTTAATGAAAGACGTGGTAACAGTCTTGACTTTAAGGATGAGGGGAACGCCTCTTTCAAAGCTTTAGTGCGGTTTCAGCGGTTGTCGTTTCAAGTATGCCGTTTTGGTGGTATGACCTCACCTGACATTAGCGGATTCACCTCTGGCATCAGTTCCATTCCAAGTGTGCCTTCTATCTCGGCAACACCAGAATGACAAAACAAAGCCATTTCTGGAATCTAGTGTTCGCTGGGACGCAGTGCATCAGCCAAACCCATTTGACGTGAGGTTCCTTTCTTCAAGACCGATTTGGGGGCCTTTTTGATAGTTCACCCCGACAAGTGTGTATTCAAACCGCTTCATTCACATTACAAGCGCTTCCTGAATTACATCCATCCTTGACAAGCGTTTGAGAGTTCTAGCATGACAACGGCCTTAAGGGAAGGCGGTAGGTGGCCACGGTAAGCAGCTTGTCTAATTGTGCATGCATTATAAAAGTTCCATTCGTTGCGACCCGGGCACGACGTTAGAGTGAGCTCGCCTCGAAGTACACAAAATACCGGCCGGTACAAAGCAGGTTAGGAAGCTTGACATGACAGAAGTTCGAGTTGAACCAGACTAGTAGATAGTGGGGCGATTGGGAGTGAGGGCAGTGGAAGGGCTTGTAAGGCAGCTGTAAGGGATTGAAAGCACGTAGTCCCTCGATTCTTCCTCGGTCCATAACTATAGAAGGATATTGAATTGGCTGTACCCCCACCAGAATTCCCACTCGGTGTTGATATGCGAATCTGAAATCTCAACGAAGGCCTAACTCGAACAGATCACAAGCCCCTGAGCTCCAAAGGAATCAGACCTTGACTTGAATAGTGAAATAAAGAAGTATAGCACAATGACTAACTACACTACTAGTTACCCATTATTCATCCAGAAGGAACAGGGGAAGGAGGGCGGGCCGATCAATTTCTATCAGATTGAGAGCATACCACGTCTGTGTCGAATCTTGTGTTTTAAGAGGAGTAGCCACTTGGCTTTTCTTAAGGTTAACTTCCTTTGATTGAAAACCAAACCTTGGTCTCGTCCATTACCATTAGTAGCGGGAGAACGAATCCCGATTCGGAATCAAATCATCCGGTCATAACGGAATCAGAGTCTTATCCTTTTCCTATTATTTTGAACCAACCTCACCTCGCATAGATCACACCGACCTACCCACCCCGTGTGTGTGGGTGCCAAGTTCATCTCCCCTTTTTTAAACTTACCCGCTAAAGAATTGATTTTACGCATGCCAAATCACTGAACTTCTTTATACGGATTTGACTTATCCAAGCTTCCCGACGGGCCTCGATCTCAGTTCAATGCGTTAGATCGCAGATCTATGCTATGAGGCTTAACGGAAAAAGAAAAGGGCATCCAACAGACAGAGTGATGCTTCTGTCATATCTTTCTTATAATAGTCTATTATTAGGAATTTGTATCAATTGACTGTTTGGCGCAAGGTCGGGGACTATTTGAATGAAACATTCTATCCTCGGGATATGAGCATAAAGCCGCTCGACTATCAGCTTATAGCATTGAATGGCACGGAAAGAAACAGGAGCAAAAAGCACCTCATCGAGGAGAGAGAACAACATCTTGGGTGGAAGCAGCATTCATGTATGATTTCTCACCTCCGTCCCCGAAAACTTTCTTTTATTTGATGAAGCAGAAGCTTTAGGAGTTGAAAGAGCGGAACTTATAGAAGAAGGGCGTACCAAAAAGGTCTCCCATTTCTTTTCTAATCAGGTAAGTTAAGCCTTTGAGTAGCAGGAGAAAGCCTTCGGATCTCATTGACTTTCAGCCGGTGCCAAGGCAAGGCCAACAAGAATGGGAGAAGGGGCTTACCAAAAATCATAGGAGTGGTAGCACAACGGCTGATAAGCAAGAAAGGGCACTCCCAGCATGAGGTTACCCAATAGGTTAGCGAAAGGCGGTTCAAGCCATTTTGATGAGAGCAGAACATTTGACAAGGTTTGCAGGAGAGTGGAATGAAATTCATGTCTTAGGTGGAACCTCTATTCCATTCCATGTCGGAGTAAGGAAGCACGGGCTTCTCATTTCATTGATTCGCTTTCCCAGCTAGAGTACATGAGTAGATATAGGGATAAGTTATAACAGTCGATTTACACGAGCTGCATTTCATGATATTGACATAAAGGGGTTTGGAAACGCTGCTTTGGTGACTGTTGTATGAAAAAAGCAAACTTCTAGCATTTACATTCAATCTTACATCCTAGATTAAGCAATTGAGTTCTTCGACATTAGAACTAGAAAGAAAATCACCTTGATGATGAGTTTTCACCTTATTTTCTTTATTATAGGATAAATCTTATGAGCCTGACACCTATCTTCCATCAAGCACGGAAGCAAGTCAGTCAAACAAAGCCCCAGGACATGGGAAAGCAAGGAACTGACAGTCTTAAGGGTGAGTCTATGCTATTTCTTGATGAGATGAGGTCTAACATTCGATTGATATATGAGAAGGCATATCATTATACCACTAGACCAGAAGTTAACATAGACTACCTTCCCGCATTTTAGGGCCAGGAAGAAGAGAAGAGCACAAAGCAAAAGTAACTGAAGCAGGTTATACTGAGATGGATGTTTTTCAACTACGAAATCAATTAGTTTTTGACTCGGGGCATCAAGTCGTATTTCTTATTTCTATGGTTAGAGATTTTCCGTATCAAAATCAAAGTAAGATCTCAATGGTCAGGAAACTTCGACTTTCGACCTTTCGTTTACCGATGGATCGGGTAGCACAGAGATGCTAGCTGCTAGGAAGAAGAAAAAGTTTACTTACTTGATGCTTTAAAGAAGTTCAGAGAATAATGAAATACTGCACACTTATTCGTTTAGTCGATTCCCCACTTTCCTTATCTTAACCGGAAGATAGATCGAAGAGTAGAATACGAACTATATCCGAGGGTATATGACTGAGCTTCACTCCTTTAGTAGATTCCTATCTCGCTGCTACTGAGCTACCTCATTCTCTTCCTGTTGAGTAAAATCATATCTTGGTTGTCAACCAGTTTCGTTTGAAACCCCTGGTCGAGCTTCTTTCTTCTGCTTCTTCTGTTGATTCCCTAGTTTTGGTTGATTCTCTGGTATCTGGCCTTGCTGCTCTTCTTTTTCCGTTCTTTCCTTTTTGTTTCATCCGTCCTTTATCTCTCATTCGATATAAGTTCTCCTTTCATCCTCGGAGTGTACTCTCAATTGAAATTTTTTACCCCTCAAAATAAGGGCTAAGCTTCAGTGAAAGAGATTAGGCCTCGGGCGGCTAGTGGTCCATCTTTATTAAGATCGGCTTCAATCTATTCTTTCATTACTTCCTACTTTCTTTGTCTTTATTAGATAGAATGCCATCAAATCATAGTAAGTCGGCTATCTCACTGTGAAAGGCAACTCCTAGCTCTAAGAACCAATCTTACTCTTGAAGAGCAGAAAGCTAGAATTGAATTAAAGTGAAGGGGAGGGAGCAACTTCAATAGCTTTGGCTGTGAAAACTCTTGGTCTTGGAGCATCAGTGTCATCAGTTCACCCAAGATCGACAGGACAAATAACTACTAGGTTTGTGCAAGAAAATCTTCTTGCGTGATCGAAAAGAGTTGAAAAAAAAGAGATTCATTAGCTATGGAATCTGCCAGGTATCGGTATGAAACAGAGAGGGCTATTCACAAAGCATTTTCTTTCAGAAATTGCTAGAAGGTGAAATAAATCTCTCTTTCATTTCTTGTATCATAACACTAAAAAGAATACAACAAACTAGAAGGTCCTAACGGTTAGTTGTTGAGAAAACTTGTGTAGTAAATGTTGTGTATAGAAGTCATAATGCGTCAAGATTAGAAGCAAGTTCGGTGAATATCTCTTCACTACATGGAATTGTGAGCCACCCATTGGGTGGACCCAAACTCTTCCTCTGATTGGCGTAGTAATTCTTGAAACAATGGTTGCCTTAACAATGAAACAGGAACCACAAATCACTTCTTCTCTTCCTCTCCTACATAGAATGCAAAATAGCCTTTTGGGACGTCTGTTGATGTTGATTTGCTGCTTACATTTGACAATGATCGTCATAGAGTTTTGGCTGCTTGAATTATACGAGGCATACGAATAGCCATTGTTCTAAAGGTTGATCTAGAAGAAAAGGGTCAAAAGGGTGCCATCTTAGTGAATGAGATTGTGGAGGATTTTGTAGTTTGTAAAGTTGCCTTTCTTGCTTGCCTTATAAACAGCTCTACTGATGGTGACACAAGGCTTCAAAATCAAAGCTCACATGGTTTTGTCTTCCAACTTGCACGATGTAACAAGTTTAATTGACGCAGCCATATAATTACGAGTGATTTTGTGGACTACAATCTTCACTTGCAAATAGAACAGGACAAATTGCCAGAATTCCAAACAAAAATTGAGAAGACACCAATTTCACATGGTTTTGTCTCGCCACCTAATGCCTATAAGCTTGTATTTGTATTGACTTGTCTATGTAGCCAATATATTTCAACAAGTTTATCTACTTTCTGCACCAACGAGTTAAGGCTCATAAAAGTTATATGTAAACGTCTTAATTTGTGATATGTTAGAACGAAAACAATACCGACAAAGGTCATGATCCATGATCATTTAGACTTTTTTTCTTCAATGCTTATGTTTTTTAATTGTTTTTTAGTGGCCCAAAGCTAATTCTTAAATTGGGGCCCTTTTATAGAAAAAAATACATTTTTTTTTGTTTAGAATCCTAAAAATATAATGATTTTATATTTTCCTTATTTTTCTATATAGTCGAGCCACCCTTGTTTGGGATACAAGAAAACTAACTTGGGGATGTGTTATAGGAGTAGGGACAGACTTCACAGTACAGTTTGGGAAATTCAGAAAAATTGGAATGAAAAGATCCTCGGCTCACTACACAAATGGGCAATTGCGACCGAAATTCGTGACCAACAAAACCTGTCAGAAAAGTAGTAACCAGTTTAGCGACCGGACCAAACTTGGTCACAAAATTAAGCAAATTGTTTGAAATTTGGTCAGAAAATGAAGGGCGACACGTTTCCGACAAATGAAGAAACTTGTCAGGAATATCTGACCAAAAGGATTTTAATCAAATTGTTTGAAGTTTGGTCAGAAAATAGTCGGTAATTTCTGACAATCTTTGGACCAAAATGATTTGAACCAAGTTGTTTGTACTTTGATAAGAAAATGGTCGGTAATTTCCGACAAAATGGTTTTTTTATTATTTTTTTATTTATCGACTATAACAATAATTAACATATAAATAATAATAAAAATAATATTAAAATAATAATAACAATAAAAGTAATATTATTAAGAACTATAAGAAAAGTAATAGTATTATTGATAATAACAAATAAAATTAAAAAAAATACAACACATGTGTGTATCGGTGTTCCTGTGCATGTGCATGTGCATGTGCATGTGCATGTGCATGTGCATGTGCATGTGCATGTGCATGTGCATGTGCATGTGCATGTGCATGTGTGTACGTGAATGTGTATTTGTGTGCGTGTGTATGTTATGTGTCTATGTGTATGTATGAGAATAGGTTTGTATGTATATGTATAAGAAAAATAATAATATCATTGATAATAACAAACAAAATAAAAAAATAAAAATATAAAAGGCTTGTGTGTATCGGTGTTCGTGTGTATGCGTATGTGTGTATGTGAATGTGTATTTGTATGTGTATGTATGAGAATGTTAATGTGTATGTGTGTCTGTGAATATGTACATATATGTCTAGGTGTGTGTATTTGTATAAGTACCTATATGATGTATATGTGTGTTTATGTGTATGTGTATGGGTGTATATGTCTCTATATTCGAATGTGTATGTGTGGAACATGTATGTGTACATTTATGACAAATAGGTGTAGGTGTGTGCTTGTATGTGTGGCATGTGTAAGTGTAGATAAATTAAGTATATATGTCAATATTTGTATGTGTGTACATGTATATTCTACGTGTATGTGTGCCATGGGATTGTATAAGTCTTTGTGTATTAGGGGACACACACACACACATATATATAGGGGAGGGATTAAGAGAAAACCACAAAGTTATGCGAAAATCAAGAAAACCACTAAAACAATGTGTAATATTATGAGTTACGTATACGTAACACTATGGGTTACGTATACGTAAGCCAATATTTAAATGATTTTTTGGTAAAAATGTGTAATATTACACTGATACTCTTATAACAAAATAAAAAGTAAATATTATTATATAGTTAGTTAAAATTGGTTTTTTTAGTGGTTTTCTCGATTTTCGCCTAACTATGTGGTTTTCTCTGAAACCATCCCCTATACACACACACACACATATATATATATATAGGGAATGGTTCAAATAATAATAAACTTTTAAGGTGTAACCGTGATAACCACTCTCCAACAATCACATAATTTATAAATTATTTTTTTCTTTTTATTGTTAAAAAAGTATTTAAGTATCGTGAACATTTATCTTGAACATAAATACGGAGATGATGAGTCTTACATATACGTACCAAATAATATTACATATACGTACCAAATAGTATTACATATACATGACACATAATGTTTACGTATATGTAGTACTAACGGAATTATAATTGTTACATATACGTAACACTATGTTTGAGAGTGGTTTTCATGATTATCATTTGAACCTCACCCTATGTATATACATATATATATACACACACATACATATATATATATATATATATATATATATATATATGGAACGAATACCACATCCGTCAATTCACACTAATTACTATCTTCTGTGACGAGCATCCACGGATCTACGCAACTGACATGACGACCGTCCATAAAGTGTTCATATTTCCTTTATCGTAACGACCGTCCATGATGCAGACATAACACACGAAGGGACACGTTAACCCTATGAGTATCCGTCGTTACCCTTACACACAACATTTGTACAACTGGAAGCAAACCACACAGGCTCTTATAGAGGGAGCAAAGCCCGTAACTGTCCTGGCACTTGTTTATGTAGGAACCATTCCTTCACTTGAATCCCACTTAACTCATCAGACAACTCCAACCAGTAGGCAACCTCCCCCACACGTGCCAAGATCTTGAACGGTCCGACAAATCTCGAGATTAACTTTCCCCTCTTCCGAAAATGGATAATCCCTTTCCAGGGAGATAATTTTAACAACACTTTATCCCAACATGGAATTCGATGGATCTCCGTCTCCTATCAGCGTAAGACTTCTGTCTATCTTGCGCATCTTTCATGTTTATTTTTTAAATGCTCATAATAGTTAAATGTAAACGTGTTAGACAGAACACAATAACAAACATATAGAACCTAAATAAATAAATTGAGATTTTTTGGCTCTAATTCAGTGTTTCTGTTTATTTATTTCTTGGTGACACAAGAAAACTAACTTGTGAGATGTGCTATATAAGTCTAAGGACATACTTTAATTGGAATCCAAAGATAGACTACTTAAAGCAATCCTCTTCCACCAGTTATATTCAACTAGATTCAAAGCTTTTATTTGATGTAAAAGGTTGTCGATTGATTGAATGGAACTTTAGTAATAACACAAACAAATTATACCAACAACTAAAAGTAGGATTAACAACCATTCACAAATGTTTGGAATCCTACTTATAGTCTACCAACCATTACCATCATAGGATGTGACGATTCAAAGTGGAACCGCCATATAACTGCCAAATATGAAGTTAAGGGATAACCTCCAAAACCAAACAACCGTAAGAAATGGTAACTGGCAATCCATGTTGTATACGGTGTCATAAAGGCCTCCGGCCCAAACCTTAAACAACTAAAGTAAATTGCCTTCAACATAAAGTCCAAACATAATAAACGAAAAGTTTAAACTAAGACCAATACGTTTAAAGAGATTAATAAATGGGCTACAGAGATTAATGAACACACAACTGATTAAACAACTTTGAAATAGAAATATAATAGTAAATTGCAAGGAATCGTTACCATTGACTTGTTGTTGAATATATACAGACTCCATATGATTAAATGAAACTATGCATGAAGGCATCGGTTCATTCATCTTGCCCTAATCGACTTAAATTAAGGCGTACAATTAGTTTTAGACTTTGATTTATTACATTCTGACCTTTCTACTTAATTACATTCTAAATAACATTTAAAAACATACTTTAAACTAGTTATATGTTTGACTGATTAACTATTCAAACATGGGTCAACAATTAAGGCTAACAAAATTTTCTTTCAAAAACTATGTTCATTTCTTGTATCATAACACTGAATAGAATAGAACAAACTAGAAATATGTGTCTATTAAATGGTTGGTTCCTAAATTCAATTCTCTTACAACATAATCCAGACTAGAAGCAAGTTCGGTGAATGTCTCTTCACTACATGGAATTGTGAGGCCGCCCATTGGGTGGACATACTCAAACTCTTCCTCTGATTGGCGTAGTAATTCTTGAAATGAGGGTTGCCTTAACAATGAAACACGAACCACAAATCGCTTCTTCTCTTCCTCTCCTACATAAACTGCAAAATAGCCTTTGGGACATCTATTAATGTTGATTTGCTGCTTACATTTGACAATGACTGTCGTAGAATTTTGGTTGCTTGAATTATACGAGGCATACGAATAGTCATTGTTCTACAGATTGATCAAGAAGAAAAAAAGGATCAAAAGGGTGCCTTCTTAGTGAATGAGATTGTGGAGGATTTTGTGGTTTGTAAAGTTGCCTTTCTTGCTCTCGTTAATTGACGGTTTTGTCTTCCAACTTGCTTACTGATGGTGACACAAGGCTTCAAAATCAAAGCTCAGATGGTTTTGTCTTCCAACTTGCATGATGTAACAAGTTTAATTGACGCAACCATATAATTACGAGTGATTTTGTGGACCACAATCTTCACTTGCAAATATAACAGGACAAGACGAATAGAAGTATTTATTGCCAGAATTCCAAACAAAAATTGTGAGGATACCAATGTCACATGGTTTTGTCTTGCCACCTAAAATGCCTATAAGCTTGTATTTGTATGGACTTGTTTATGCCTCCAATATGTTTCAACAAGTTTATCTACTTCTACACTAACGAGTTGAGGCATGTAAGCATCTTAATTTATGACATGTTAGACATAAAACAATACCGACAAAAGTGATCATTTAGCTTTTATTTATTGCCAGAATTCCGGACACAATCTGTGAAGATAACAGGACAGGCAGATGGAAATATGTATGGCCAGAATTCCGAACACAATTTGTCAATACCAATGTCACATGGTTTTGTCTTGCCAACTAATGACATATAGGATATGTATTTATTTGTGACATGTTAGTTAAGTTAAAACTTCAATGATTTCTTTATTTCATATCATCGACTCTTTAACTTATCCTTTGAGAGTATTACATGGCTGTCTAATTTGTAAATACCAGGAGACCATGATTCAAACCATCTATCAAGAAACGAATAAGATGAACAAGAAGAAAGGGATTTAACACTACAAACAAAATTACAATTCATAGATCAATGTGTTACAGACTTATCATTTGTGACTAGGTTTTATAACCGTAATTGCTAACCGTCGCATCCCCTTCATATGGCGGTTTCTAGGTTTGATTTTGAATATACTTAGACCCTTGACATTTACATATTTACATAATAAACACTAAACATAACTTTAAAATATTTACACAAATGAAACTTTGTAACCAAACTTTGATCACACAATATTTAAGGCTAACATTCACCCCCAAATTGAACGAATCTGCCATGATTCCTTCGGGAATCAAAGTTATGTATGGTATGTATGTTATGTGTGGATCGTACCTTTATAGGAGTCTTTGTAGCTGACCAACTGTTGTACAACTAGGGTAATGACAGTCACTATAAGGGTTAATGTGATCCTTGAAGTTTGTCATGTTTGGTATTCCTGGAGGTAACGTGGGGCCCTAGGTGTTGTATGGCCTAGACGTAATGAGCCTTAGGTTTCTCCGCCAGTATGTAATGCATTGATTTCACGGTTACGAGAAGGCGCATATTCGATGTATTTGTTGACTTACGTTTTCCCATATGTTATTGCATGTTCTACTTACGCTTTTATTAATGAAGTTGAATGTAATGTTTTGGAAAATATTTGAAGTTAATGTTTTATGTAAAGTGTAACTGAGTTTTAGCATTCACATTCAGGTTAAGTACAGGTATGGAGGTTAGGTGAGGATGCGTGGCAAGCAAGAATAGTTGCTTGACTGATCATGATGACTGGCATCCTACTATGTTTTTATGTTGATGATTATGGTCATGATTAGACAATGTTTATGACTTTTGAATGTCTAACAAGTTTATGTTATGTTTGAATGGAAGTTCCGTCACGTTATTTGATATTCAAATTTAAAAACTGTTTGTTTATGAGTAAATCCAACATGTGAGTCTTTTCGAGTTTGGGGCCTTACACAAGTTAACTCTATGGCATGAATCCTCACATGTTTATTTTTATAGTTATCAGAAGTGGATAAAAAAATCACAGGTTGGAAAAGTAAATATGTTAAAATAAATCTCTAAGAAGTAGGATCCCTTTCTGCTTTAGTAAAAACGGTAATCTCTCCATTGTCTAACCTTAACCTAACAGCTCATAATTCTAGGCAAAATACGATAAAAAGAGGCTCTATGTTTTATCCAAATCTACTTAATTAGTATTATACATGAGGATAATCTAAATGAAATATGAAATCTGGGTCATAAGCAGGTCTATATACCATATAAAAAACTCAATTATAGGTTATTTGGTGGTTATGCACAATGTCCTACATACACAAAATTTGGAATCAGACATCAAGAGGTTCATGAAGTGGGACTATGGTGTTTGTAAAACATTTCAACCGGTCATTCTTGATCATAAATACCATATATTTAATTTTATTTTTCTTTCGACACATTCAAAGATAGGAAGACAATACCATGTGATGGCTTTTTCCTCTCATGCGTTGGTGTCTATTATCTACTCCACCGATTGGTAATATAAACCATTCAATCTAATTAAATCAAGCACATCAACCTGGAAAATACTCCACAAAACATTATTTTCTCTATCGGCCTCTTTTTGGTCAAAACACTCTATATTCATTGAAGAAATGGCCATCTTTATGCCACGGATTATTCAAGCAAAACAAATTCTAAGACGATCAATCCCAAACGGGAGTCAGACTTCAACATCTATGGACATCCCAAAAGGCTATTTCGCTGTTTATGTTGGAGAAGAAGAGAAAAGGAGATTTGTGGTTCCCGTGTCTCTATTAAGCGAACCATCATTTCAAGAATTACTTCAACTCGCAGAGGAACAATTTGGGTACAACCATCCAATGGGTGGCCTCACCATTCCATGTAGCGAAGACTTATTTGCAGACCTTGCTTCCCATATTGGTGCCCTATGACACCTATAACTTAAACTTTGCTATAACAAATTTGTACATGACAACAACTAGGACCCTTCACATGTTTGTATAAAGAATTTCTTGTCCAGGCTATGTTAAATTTAACTTGGGAGTTAATTCAAGTTTATTGTATTATTGTTCTTGTTATAAACAAAGACGTGATTGTGAAGCGTATTTCTCCTTCTTAATTTTTAGTTACAGTAAGTTCAATCATGACTGCTATTCGTAGATTGATATAACGGTATCATATTTTATGGTTTTCTTTATAACACTAAAAATAAGTAAGACAGAAAAGGTGAATTGTATATAAAAGCTGTTTAGGAAATGATCATTAAAGATAATTAATGAAGGAATATCTACCTATAGAGCTGTGTTGTTTCATTACATAGCCGGTGAGTCGCCGATAAATGTATAATAAAAGCTTAAAGTCCTTGTGTAGCTATTGGGTGGTGATTGGGATTGATGGTTATTAGACCCGAACCCGAATAAAGTTGAGCTTATGGCGTGTTTTGTATCGTGGATACATTGTGTAAAAACGTGGTTTTGTTTATGAAGTCATAAGCTTTATGTTGATCCTAATGTTTTAAAACTATTTTTAAGCACATGTGTTCACTAGCTAGAGGCTTGTACATTGGCATTTGAGGGGGTGTATAGGTGCACGGTTTTGATGATTAGGATTGACTAAGGGCAGGTTCATGTGGGACGAAAAGGCCTGGGTTGGTGACTTGTTCTTGGAACTATAATGCCAGCGATGTAGATTCCTGTTAGGAACCATATTTTTTAATCAGTCAATTTCTGGTTTGTAAAGCAATGTTATTATGATAAAAAATTTTTTGTGGTTTTGTCTTCCGTTTGGTGTTTCTGTATCAATGTCACTGTAACCGGCATCTGAAAACTAGGGTGTGACACCGAATAATGAAAAAGGTAGAATGCCGGTACACAACATTTTTTTAAATAAGGTTATCTAACCACATATTGTCAAGATTTAGTAAAATGTCACTCACGGTCCATTGCATAAGAACACTTGTTTTTACGATAAAAATGTTATTTAACGGTGTACACACAACTTACATGTGTAGAGAATATAATGTAAACCAGGGATCACACAATTTCAACATGCCCGATAATGCACGGTTCACATCAAACAGCATATTTTTTGAAATCATTCGGGTAAAAAACAACGAAATCTATTAACAGCTGAATAGGAACAATTTATTTGTAAAAAATTCAACACATGACACCCACAAAGAAATCAAGCGGATATTCTTTTAAACTTGATTATGAATAAACTCTACAACATGAATCCTCACATGTTTACTTTTACAATAATCAGAAGTGGAGAAAAAATTCAAAGGTTGGACAAGTAAATAAGTATAAAAAATCTTTAAGAAGTATGAACTCATTTTTCTTTAATAAAAATGGTATGGTCTCCATTATATAATCTTATCCTATAACAACACCTATATTCACAACTCTACGCAAAATAAAATAAAAAGATCCTCCATGTTTTATCCAAATCCACTTAGTATTATACATTAGGCTAATCTAAATGAAATATGAAGTCTCGGTCGTAAGCAGGTCATGTACATACCATACAAAAAATTCAATTATAGGTTGTTTGGTGGTTATATATGCACAATGTCCTACATATAAAAAATTTTGAATTAGACTTCAAGAGGTTCATGATGTGGGACTATGGTGTTTGTAAACCATTTCAAAGGGTCGTTCTTGATAATAAATGCCATTTATTTTAATTTTTTTCTTTCGACACATTCAGAGATAAGAATTAAGACAATACCATGTGATGGTTCATTCCCCTCATGTGTTAGTGTTTATTATCTACTGCACCAGCTGGTTATAAAAACCATTCAATCTAATTAAATCAAGCACATCAACCTTGAAAATACTCCACAAAACATTATTTTCTCTCTCAGCCTCTTTTTGGTCAAAACACTCTATATTCGTTGAAGAAATGGCCATCTTTATGCCTCGGATTATTCAAGCAAAACAAATTCTAAGACGATCAATCTCAAACGGAAGTCGGTCATCAACATCTATTGACATCCCAAAAGGCTATTTCGCTGTTTATGTTGGAGAAGAAGAGAAAAGGAGATTTGTGGTTCCCGTGTCTCTATTAAGCGAACCATCATTTCAAGAATTACTACAACTCGCAGAGGAACAATTTGGGTACAACCATCCTATGGGTGGCCTCACCATTTCATGTAGCGAAGACTTATTTGCAGATCTTGCTTCTCGTTTTGGTGCCCTATGACACCTATAACTTAATCTTCGCTATAACAATTTTGTACATGACAACACCTAGGACCCATCACATGTTTGTAAAAAGAATTTCCTATCCAGACTATGTTAAATTTAACTTAGGAGCTAATTCAAATTTATTGTATTATTGTTCGTATTATAAACAAAGACATGATTGTGAAGTGTATTTCTCCTTCTTAATTTTTAGTTACAGTACGTTCAATCATGACATCTATTCGTAGATTGATATAACGGTATCATACCTTATAGTTTTCTTTTTAACACTAAAAATAAGTAAGACAGAAAAGGTGAATTGTATATAAAAGCTATTTAGGAAAGGATCATTAAAGATAATTATTGAAGGAATATCTCCGTATAGAGTTGTGTTGTTTCATTACATAGTTGTTGAGGTCTTCGCAAACAATTAAAGAATACAATAGAAACAAATTTCTTAGATTCTGAATGATGTAAAAGGTAGAAATTGTTGTTTCAGTATAGTCGTTGAGGTCTACGTAAATGATTAAAAAATACATCAGAAACAAACTTCTAAGATTCCGAATGTAAAACCTTCAAAGATCCAAAATAATATAAGGGCTAAAAGTGTCAAAAGTTGAAGTCGAGGTATTGGGATACAATTACCGTAAAGATGGAGGACTGAAAATGAAAATTTTGGAAATCTGGGTGGTCCGCTACCTTAGTACTTAACGGTCTGCTACGTGGGGAGAAATGAATCACTCGTGTGCTAGCATGCGACCTGTGAATCGCTGAAACTTTTTTACATGTGGCGTCGCTGGCGGACGGCTTGCCATTTCCTTAACGGTCTGTCAGCCGCAAAATTAGGGCATGTACGCTAAGGACTTGAAGCAAGTAGGGCTGACGCAAGCAGGGCCGTAGCTGACCGCTACCCTGTGTAACAGTCCTCTACGGTACCAAAGTTTGCCTACTAAAGGAAATTCCGAGCTCAATCTTTTGTACATCAAACCACACACAGCACACACACACTTAAGCTCTTGAATAACGATTATTACGGTTGATGTGTGTGGGACTGACATGAGAGACTAATCCTCTCGTTATGGCCGGCCTTGTGTAGCCGGTGAGTCACCGGTATATGTATAATAAAAGCTTAGAGTCCTTGTGTGGTTATTGGGTGGGAATTGGGATTGATGGTTATTAGACCCAAACCCGAGTAAAGTTGAGGTTATGGGGTGTTTTATATCATGGATACGATTTCTAAAAACATGGTTTTGTTTATGAACTCATGAGCTTTTATGTTGATCCTAATGTTTTAAAAATGTTTTTTAGCACAGTTGATCACTAGCTATAGGTTTGTAGTTTGGCATTCCATGGGTTGTTTTGTACCATGCATACAATGTGTAAAAACATGGTTTTGTTTATGAAGTCAGGAGCTTTATGTTGATCCTAATGTTTTAAAAATGTTTCTGAGCATAGCTGATCACTAGCTAGAGGTTTGTAGTTTCGCATTCCAGGGGTGTACAAATACAAGGTTTTGATGATTGGGATTGACTAACGACAGGTTCATGTGGGACCATAAGGCCTACGCTGGTTGCTTGTTCTTGGAACTATAACGCCAACGTTGTAGATTTGTATTAGGAACAATGTTTGGTAGTTAATCAATTTCTAGTTTGTAAAACAATGTTATTATGATAAAAAGTCTGTGGTTTAGCCTTCCGTTGTGTTTTTCTATATCAATGTAACTGTAACCGGTATCTGGAAACTGAGGTGTGACACCGAATGATGAAAATGGTAGAATGCCGGTACACAACAATTTTTTAAATAAGGTTATCTACCCACATATTGTCAACATTTAGTAAAATGTCACTCAAGGTCCAATGCATAAGAACACAAGTTTTTACGATTAAAGTGTTATTTAACGACGTACACACAACTTACACGTGTAGAGAATATAATGTAAACCATTGATCATACAATTTCAACATGCCCTATAACGCACGATTCACATCAAACGGCATATTTATTGAAATCATTCCGGTAAAAAACAACGAAATCTATTAACAGCTGAATAGGAACAATTTATTTGTAAGAAATTCAACACACGACACCCACCAAGTAATGAAGCGGATATTCGTTTAACCTTGATTACGAATAAACTCTACGACGTGAATCGTCGCACGTTTACTTTTACAGTATCCAGAAGTGGAGAAAAAATTCACACGTTGGACAAGTAAATAAGTTCAAAAAATCTCTAAGAAGTAAGAGCTCATTTTTCTTTAGTAAAAATGGTATTGTCCCCATTATATAATCTTATCATTTTACAACTCCTATATTCATAACTCTAGGCAAAATACGATAAAAAGATCCACCATGTTTTATCCAAATCCACTTAGTATTATACATTAGGATAATCAAAATGAAATATGAAGTCTGGGTCATAAGCAGGTCATGTATATACCATACAAAAAATTCAATTATAGGTTGTTTGGTGGTTATATATGCACAATGTCCTACATATAGAAAATTTTGAATCAGACATCAAGAGGTTCATGATGTGGGACTATGGTGTTTGTAAACCATATCAACCGGTCATTCGTGATAATAAATGCCATTTATTTTAATTTTTTTCTTTCGACACATTCAGAGATAGGAATTAAGACAATACCATGTGATGGTTCATTCCTCTCATATTTTAATTATTTTTTACTCCACCAGCTGGTTATAAAAACCTTTCAATCTAATTAAATCAAGCTCATCAACCTGGAAAATACTCCACAAAACATTCTTTTCTCTATCAGCCTCTTTTTGGTCAAAACACTCTATATTCGTTTAAGAAATGGCCATCTTTATGTCTCGGATTATTCAAGCAAAACAAATTCTAAGACGATCAATCTCAAACAGAAGTCGGAGATCAACATCTATGGACATCCCAAAAGGCTTTTTCACTGTTTATGTTGGAGAAGAAGAGAAAAGGAGATTTGTGGTTCCCGTTTCTCTATTAAGCGAACCATCATTTCAAGAAATACTACAACTCGCAGAGGAACGGTTTGGGTACAACCATTCCAATGGGTGGCCTCACCATTCCATGTAGCGAAGAATTATTTGCAGATCTTGCTTCTCATTTTGGTGCCCTATGACACCTATAAGTTAATCTTCGCTATAACAATTTTGTACATGTCAACAGCTAGGACCCTTCGCATGTTTATAAAAAGAATTTCTTGTCCAGGCTATTTAAATTTAACTTAGGAGCTGATTCAAGTTTATTGTATTCTTGTTCGTATTATAAACAAATACATGATTGTGAAGCGTATTTCTCCTGCTTAATTTTTAGTTACACTAAGTTCAATCGTGACATCTGTTCGTAGATTGATTTAACGTTATCATACCTTATGGTTTTCTTTTTAACACTAAAAAATAAGTAAGACAGAAAAGGTGAATTGCATATAAAAGCAATTCACGAAGGGATCATTAAAGATAATTAATGAAGGAATATCTACTTATAGAGCTGTGTTGTTTCATTACATAGTCGGTAAATAAAAGCGTAGAGTCCTTGTGTGGCATTTGGGTGGGGACTAGGAATGATGGTTATTAGACCTTGACCCAAGTAAAGTCGAGGTGATGAGTTGTTTTGTACTATGGATACAATGTGTAAAAACATGGTTTTGTTTATGAAGTGAGGAGCTTTATGTTGATCCTAATATTTTAAAAATGTTTTTGAGCACAGGTGATAACTAGCTAGAGGCTTGTAGTTTGGCATTCATTGGGTGTACGGATACAAGGTTTTAATGAATAGGATTGACTAAGTTCAAGTTCTTGTGGGACTATACGGCCTGGGTTCATGACTTGTTCTTGGAACTATAACGCCAGCGTTGTAGATTCCTGATAGGAACCATGTTTCTTAATCAGTCAATTTCTAGTTTGTAAAACAATGTTATTATGATAAAACGTTTGTAGTTCAGTCTTCTGTTGTGTGTTTCAGTATCAACGTCACTGTAACCTGCATCTGGAAACCGGGGTGTGACACCGAATAATGAAAAAGGTAGAATGTCGGTACACAACAATTTTTTAAATAAGGTTATCTAACCACATATTGTCAAGATTTAGTAAAATGTCACTCACGGTCCATTGCGTAAGAACACATGTTGTTACGATAAAAATGTTATTTAACGGTGTACACACAACTTACATGTGTGGAGAATATAATGTAAACCATTGATCACACAATTTAAACATGCCCTTTAATGCACGATTCACGTCAAATGGCATATTTATTGAAATCATTCCGGTAAAAAACAACGAAATCTGTTAACAGCTGAATAGGAACAATTTATTTGTAAGAAATTCAACACACGACACCCACCAAGAAATCAAGCGTATATTCGTATAACCTTGATTACGAATAAACTCTACGACATGAATCCTCACACGTTTGCTTTTACATTATTCAGAAGTGGAGAAAAAATTCACACGTTGGACAAGTAAATAAGTTCAAAAAAAACTCTAAGAAGTAAGAGCTCATTTTTCTTTAGTAAAAATGGTATTGTCTCCATTATATAATCTTATCCTATAACAACACATATATTCATAACTCTAGGCAAAATACGATAAAAAGATCCTCCATGTTTTATCCAAATACACTTAGTATTATACATTTGGATAATCAAAATGAAATATGAAGTCTGGGTCATAAGCAGGTCATGTATATACCATACAAAAAATTCAATTATAGGTTGTTTGGTGGTTATATATGCACAATGTCCTACATATAGAAAATTTTGAATCAGACATCAAGAGGTTCATGATGTGGGACTATGGTGTTTGTAAACCATATCAACCGGTCATTCTTGATAATAAATGCCATTTATTTTAATTTTTTTCTTTCGACACATTCAGAGATAGGAATTAAGACAATACCATGTGATGGTTCATTCCTCTCATGTGTTAGTGTCTATTTTCTACTCCACCAGCTGGTTATAAAAACCTTTCAATCTAATTAAATCAAGCTCATCAACCTGGAAAATACTCCGCAAAACATTATTTTCTCTATCAGCCTCTTTTTGGTCAAAACACTCTATATTCGTTTAAGAAATGGCCATCTTTATGTCTCGGATTATTCAAGCAAAACAAATTCTATGACGATCAATCTCAAACGGAAGTCGGAGATCAACATCTATGGACATCCCAAAAGGCTTTTTCGCTGTTTATGTTGGAGAAGAAGAGAAAAGGAGATTTGTGGTTCCCGTTTCTCTATTAAGCGAACCATCATTTCAAGAAGTACTACAACTCGCAAAGGAACGGTTTGGGTACAACCATCCAATGGGTGGCCTCACCATTCCATGTAGCGAAGAATTATTTGCAGATCTTGCTTCTCATTTTGGTGCCCTATGACACCTATAAGTTAATCTTCGCTATAACAATTTTGTACATGTCAACAGCTAGGACCCTTCGCATGTTTATAAAAAAAATTTCTTGTCCAGGCTATTTAAATTTAACTTAGGAGTTGATTCAAGTTTATTCTTGTTCGAATTATAAACAAAGACATGAATGTCAAGCGTGTTTCTCCATCTTTATTTTTAATTACAGTAAGTTCAACCATGATGTCTATTCATAGATTGACACTACTAGAAAACTGACCAATTGCGACGGCATTTTTGGTCGCAAATCGGTCACAAAACGCGTTTTGTTACCGATTTACTACTGGAAATGCGGTCGAAATACCGAAATTTGCGACTGATTTGCGACAAGGTTGCGACCGCAATGCTTTTTTCCACAGTTTTTTTCTCTGTTTTTGTAGTTATATATTTGGAATCCCCCGTTAATTTTTAGATTTTCAAATATTAACCATTTCCAAATTGTAAATAGAACAAAACATTCTAATTAAGATTTCGAAAAAATCGTCAAATATCTAAATTATCGAAACATTACAGATATCTTTAATCACAACATTTATTTCCTATCTAATCTAAACTTCTAGAATAACATCTTATCATCGCGTAGCATAGGATGGCTAAGATTTCTTTAACTTCTCACTGCAAAATGAATTACAGTTCAAATGTTGGGATTTCAGTTTCATGGCCATGTCTGAGCTGGTAAACCATGCTCGACAATATTCCTTAGCTCATGTCTCCTGCAAACCAATCAATAACCATTCATCTTCACAAACAAAAATATCATCTACAACTTATAAACATACCTTGTGTATTGATCGGCTTTCCAAAAAGGTAATAAAACCCAGGGCCGGCCCTGGGGTAGGCCGAGCCGGGCCGCCGGCCAGGGCCCGTTTTTTTCGGGGGCCTAAAATATTTACAGGCCTGTATATATATACGTTTTTTATAAAATTTTAAATACCGGTTTTATATATTGGGTCCTTTTTATAAAACTTAAAAAATTATTGGGCCCTTTTAATCTTTATACCGGTTGGACCCTATTTTATAATGGTCGGGCCCTTTTGTTTATTCCATGACTATTGAGTCATTTAAAAAAAATTTATATGTTTATTGGTTGGATCATATTTAAACCTATAATAGATTTTTTTTTATTGTTTTTGTTTATTACATATTATATTTTTTCTATGTTTATTGTTATAACGTTAATCGTCGTTTAAAAAAATGTAGTTTATATATTTTGTTCGGGCCTTTTTTTCGGCTCGGCAGAGACACTTTAATCCTCAGGACCGGCCCTGATAAAACCGACTAGGAAGTTTGGGACTCATCATTGGCAAGTGTACATCTTGGTTTGCTACCTCTCCTTCAATGTCATCAGCAGTATAATCAATCGCGATAAAATTCTCAAAGTTTAAACATCTTTTTGTATAATACTGAATCATCAAATCTAACAAATAAAAGGTATGGTACCTTAACTGTGTTGCCACCTCGGTTAACTCTTGTATAAATGTTCTTAGATAGGGAATCTTCGTTTGGTCACCATAGTAAAAAACTAACTGAACAAACAATATTCATCAGTTAAGTTTGTTTAATTAAGGGCGAAGGGTACTTCAACATCAACAGCCATGATGACATGGCCCACCATGTGTCAATGTACTGCCACATCAACAAATAGGAGACTAACTTCGTTTAATAAAACAAATATCATCAATAAAGTAAGTGCACTGACAGTTAAGGTAAGTACATTGACGAAAAGAGAAGATGATATTGTCAGAATACTTTGTACTCTTCACCCTACAAACTCAAAAGATTCAATCACAATCTGTGAAGACAAATGGAAGTATTTATTGCCAGAATTCGAAACAAAAATTGTGAGGATACCAATGTCACATGGTTTTGTCTTGCCACCTAATGCCTATAAGCTTGTATTTGTATGGACTTGTTTATGCCTCCAATATGTTTCAACAAGTTTATCTACTTCTACACTAACGAGTTGAGGCAAGTAAGCATCTTAATTTATGATATGTTAGACATAAAATAATACCGACAAAAGTGATCATTTAGCTTTTTATTTAATATTTGTAATTAGTATGGCCAGAATTCCGGACACAATCTGTGAAGATAACAGGACAGGCAGATGGAAATATGTATGGCCAGAATTCCGAACACAATTTGTGAATACCAATGTCACATGGTTTTGTCTTGCCAACTAATGACATATAGGATATGTATTTATTTGTGACATGTTAGTTAAGTTAAAACTTCAATGATTTCTTTATTTCATATCATCGACTCTTTAACTTATCCTTTGAGAGTATTACATGGCTGTCTAATTTGTAAATACTAGGAGACCATGATTCAAACCATCTATCAAGAAACGAATAAGATGAACAAGAAGAAAGGGATTTAACACTACAAACAAAATTACAATTCATAGATCAATGTGTTACAGACTTATCATTTGTGACTAGGTTTTATAACCGTAATTACTAACCATCGCATCCCCTTCATATGGCGGTTTCTAGGTTTGATTTCGAATATACTTAGACCCTTGACATTTACATATTTACATAATAAACACTAAACATAACTTTAAAATATTTACACAAATGAAACTTTGTAATCAAACTTTGATCACACAATATTTAAGGCTAACATTAACCCCCAAATTGAACGAATCTGCCATGATTCCTTCGGGAATCGAAGTTATGTATGGTATGTATGTTATGTGTGGATCGTACCTTTATAGGAGTCTTTGTAGCTGACCAACTGTTGTACAACTAGGGTGATGACGGTCACTATAAGGGTTAATGTGATCCTTGAAGTTTGTCATGTTTGGTATTCGTGGAGGTAACGTGGGGCCCTAGGTGTTGACTGGCCTAGACGTAATGAGCCTTAGGTTTCTCCGCCATTATGTAATGCATGGATTTGACGGTTACGAGAAGGCGCAGATTCGATGTATTTGTTGACTTATGTTTTCCCATATGTTATTGCATGTTCTACTTACGCTTTTATTAATGAAGTTGAATGTAATGTTTTGGTAAATATTTGAAGTTAATGTTTTATGTAAAGCGTAACTGACTTTTAGCATTCACATTCAGGTTGAGTACAGGTATGGAGGTTAGGCTAGGATGCGTGGCAAGCGAGAATAGTTGCCTGACTGATCATGATGACTGGCATCCTGCTATGTTTTTATGTTGATGATTATGGTCATGATTAGCCAATGTTTATGACTTTTGAATGTCTAACAAGTTTATGTTATGTTTGAATGGAAGTTCCATGGCGTTATTTGATATTCAAATTTAAAAACTATTTCTTTATGAGTAAATACAACATGTGAGTCCTATCGAGTTTGGGGCTTACACAAGTTAACTCTATGGCATGAATCCTCACATGTTTATTTTTATAGTTATTAGAAGTGAATAAAAAAATCACAGGTTGGAAAAGTAAATATGTTCAAATAAATCTCTAAGAAGTAGGATCCCTTTCTGCTTTAGTAAAAACGGTAATCTCTCCATTATCTAACCTTAACCTAACAGCTCATAATTCTAGGCAAAATACGATAAAAAGAGGCTCTATGTTTTATCCAAATCTACTTAATTAGTATTATACATGAGGATAATCTAAATGAAATATGAAATCTGGGTCATAAGCAGGTCTATATACCATATAAAAAACTCAAATATAGGTTATTTGGTGGTTATGCACAATGTCCTACATACACAAAATTTGGAATCAGACATCAAGAGGTTCATGAAGTGGGACTATGGTGTTTGTAAAACATTTCAACCGGTCATTCTTGATCATAAATACCATATATTTAAATTTATTTTTCTTTCGACACATTCAAAGATAGGAAGACAATACCATGTGATGGCTCTTTCCTCTCACGCGTTGGTGTCTATTATCTACTCCACCGATTGGTAATATAAACCATTCAATCTAATTAAATCAAGCACATCAATCTGGAAAATACTCCACAAAACATTATTTTCTCTATCAGCCTCTTTTTGGTCAAAACACTCCATATTCGTCGAAGAAATGGCCATCTTTATGCCACGGATTATTCAAGCAAAACAAATTTTCTAAGACGATCAATCCCAAATGGAAGTCGGACATCAACATCTATGGACATCCCAAAAGGCTATTTCACTGTTTATATTGGAGAAGAAGAGAAAAGGAAATTTGTGGTTCCCGAGTCTCTATTAAGCGAACCATCATTTCAAGAATTACTACAACTTGCAGAGGAACAATTTGGGTACAACCATCCAATGGGTGGCCTCACCATTCCATGTAGCGAAGACTTATTTGCAGACCTTGCTTCCCATATTGGTGCCCTATGACACCTATAACTTAAACTTTCCTATAACAAATTTGTACATGACAACAACTAGGACCCTTCACATGTTTGTAAAAAGAATTTCTTGTCCAGGCTATGTTAAATTTAACTTGGGAGTTAATTCAAGTTTATTGTATTATTGTTCGTGTTATAAACAAAGACATGATTGTGAAGCGTATTTCCCCTTCTTAATTTTTAGTTACAGTAAGTTCAATCATGACTGCTATTCGTAGATTGATATAACGGTATCATATTTTATGGTTTTCTTTACAACACTAAAAAATAAGTAAGACAGAAAAGGTGAATTGTATATAAAAGCTATTTAGGAAAGGATCATTAAAGATAATTAATGAAGGAATATCTACTTATAGAGCTGTGTTGTTTCATTACATAGCCGGTGAGTCGCCGATAAATGTATAATAAAAGTTTAAAGTCCTTGTGTAGCTATTGGGTGGTGATTGGGATTGATGGTTATTAGACCCGAACCCGAATAAAGTTGAGCTTATGGCGTGTTTTGTATCATGGATACATTGTGTAAAAACATGGTTTTGTTTACGAAGTCATAAGCTTTATGTTGATCCTAATGTTTTAAAACTATTTTTGAGCATTGGTGTTCACTAGCTAGAGGCTTGTACATTGGCATTTGAGGGGGTGTATAGGTGCAAGGTTTTGATGATTAGGATTGACTAAGGGCAGGTTCACACTACAAGGAAAAGACTCAATAGCGGCGACATTTGTCGCCGCTAATACCCCACAATGTCGCCGCTAATACCTTTAGCGGCGACAGTCGCCGCTATTGAGTCGCCACCACCTCTTCACCGCTAAAAGGTAAATTGTCGCTGCTAATACCCAAAATGTCGCCGCTAATAACGTTAGGCATTAGCGGCGACATGTCGCCACTAAAAGGTCGCCGCTAATGCCCTTATTTCCGGTTTTCTGGTTTTTTTCCTTATTTTTAGATTTTCCAGATTTTTTTTCAAATACAAAATACCTGTAAATTTGCAGTTTTGATACATATAAACTGTATAAACATATAAAAACTACATAAATATCATCATTCATTAATGTTTGGGACAATAAGTCATAAAACGTAAAACTAGTCATTAGATCATTATCATTGTCGTCCCCTTATTTCGTATTAGTTGTCTGCTTCTCACCCAAGAAACTCGACGATGTTGATGAAGGTGATTCATCCCTACTACTTTGTCCCATTTGCAAAAAATTAAACTTGTTGTGTTAATCTCTAAAATTCGGGTCGTCAAACAACCTGTTAGCTAGTTCCTACAATTAAATTAGATTATAAGTTAAAACAAAATTTTAACAAAATACTAACATTTAACAAATCTACTAACATTTACCAAATTAGATTATAGTTCCTACGATTGAACTTGTTTTGATATGGAGTAGGATAAAACATTATAGAATCTAATAAAACTGAAAAAATTGTATACCTCAAGTATTTTCCTATGTAGCCGATTTTGGCTACTTGGCCAAGGTGTGGAGTGTTGAACTCCAACTGACTATTAATTTTAATTTTTTTGGACTGGTAATAGACTATTAAATGAAAGTATGAAACAGTAGCAACAAACATTCAAACATGTTTCAAGTTTCAACAGAAACCTTAAATGGAAGCCACAAACTTACAATCAATACAAGTACAAAACAAATGGCAATTAAAATTTAGAAGGTAGTCATAATTTATAGCCAGTATCACTGTGGTGATTTGTGCATATTTCCAAAATCTGTTTATATATTATGATTACCATCATAACACATCAAGTCTATAATCAGTGGCGGATCTAGGAATTTTCAATATATGTGGGCTGGGTAACGGGTTCCGGTCAAACGGGTAGACGAAAATCATATATATTTCAAATAAGTAGCCTCAAGAATCAAATAACATTATTAGTTAATCACACACTCAAACCCACGAACATCATAAAACCTAAGAATTATTAGTTTTTTCATACTTTCCTTAATTCTTGCCTGAGATACCAACAACTTGTTTGAAACAGAAGTACCAAACTATAATATTAACATATCCCATTAATAATTCAAGACCAAGAAATTACCTAAGTCGGGTGGCCGGAGACGAAAGCCGGAGTCGGGTGGCCGGAGACGGAAGCCGGAGTTGGGTGACCGGAGACGGGAGTGGGCGCCGGAGCCTTGATGAACGCCGGAGACCTTTAGAGGTGAAATTGAACGGAAAAAGTGTAGGTGGAGCACCGATGACCTTTAGCGGAGGTGTGTGGTGGTGCTTTAGGGCTTTAGCGGAGGCGTGGAGATGGTGAACGGATCTTTAGTGAGTGAAATTGGGAGAGAGCTTTCGGAGGTGGGTAATGGGGATAAGCCAAAAAGTGAAGTCTGATGGAGGGAAATAGCCCGCCATTGTGTTTCAGAGCTTTAGCGGCGACATGTCGCCGCTAATGCCCTGTAGAAGATCAACCGTTGGATCAGGTCGCTTATCAACGGTCATATGAGTTGCTAAGGATTCCACCCGGATTTTGAGCAATAGCGCTAATACCGTCGCCGCTATTGCTTGTATTTCTTGTAGTGTCATGTGGGACGATAAGGCCTGGGTTGGTGACTTGTTCTTGGAACTATAACGCCAGTGTTGTAGATTCCTGTTATGAACCATATTTTTTAATCAGTCAATTTCTGGTTTGTAAAGCAATGTTATTATGATAAAATTTTTTTTGTGGTTTAGTCTTTCGTTTGGTGTTTCTGTATCAATGTCACTGTAACCGGCATCTGAAAACTAGGGTGTGACACCGAATAATGAAAAAGGTAGAATGCCGGTACACAACATTTTTTTAAATAAGGTTATCTAACCACATATTGTCAAGATTTAGTAAAATGTCACTCACGGTCCATTGCATAAGAACACTTGTTTTTACTTTAAAAATGTTATTTAACGGTGTACACACAACTTACATGTGTAGAGAATATAATGTAAACCATTGATCACACAATTTCAACATGCCCAATAATGCACGGTTCACATCAAACGGCATATTTTTTTTAAATTATTCGGGTAAAAAACAACGAAATCTATTAACAACTGAATAGGAACAATTTATTTGTAAAAAATTCAACACACGACACCCACAAAGAAATCAAGCGGATATTCGTTTAACCTTGATTATGAATAAACTCTACAACATGAATCCTCACATGTTTACTTTTACAATAATCAGTAGTGGAGAAAAATTCAAAGGTTGGACAAGTAAATAAGTTTAAAAAAATCTTTAAGAAGTATCATTTTTCTTTAATAAAAATGGTATGGTCTCCATTATATAATCTTATCCTATAACAACACCTATATTCACAACTCTACGCAAAATAAAATAAAAAGATCCTCCATGTTTTATCCAAATCCACTTAGTATTATACATTAGGCTAATCTAAATGAAATATGAAGTCTCGGTCGTAAGCAGGTCATGTACATACCATACAAAAAATTCAATTATAGGTTGTTTGGTGGTTATATATGCACAATGTCCTACATATAAAAAATTTTGAATTAGACTTCAAGAGGTTCATGATGTGGGACACCATTTCAAAGGGTCGTTCTTGATAAAAAATGCCATTTATTTTAATTTTTTTCTTTCGACACATTCAGAGATAAGAGTTCTAGCATGACAACGGCCTTAAGGGAAGGCGGTAGGTGGCCACGGTAAGCAGCTTGTCTAATTGTGCATGCATTATAAAAGTTCCATTCGTTGCGACCCGGGCACGACGTTAGAGTGAGCTCGCCTCGAAGTACACAAAATACCGGCCGGTACAAAGCAGGTTAGGAAGCTTGACATGACAGAAGTTCGAGTTGAACCAGACTAGTAGATAGTGGGGCGATTGGGAGTGAGGGCAGTGGAAGGGCTTGTAAGGCAGCTGTAAGGGATTGAAAGCACGTAGTCCCTCGATTCTTCCTCGGTCCATAACTATAGAAGGATCTTGAATTGGCTGTACCCCCACCAGAATTCCCACTCGGTGTTGATATGCGAATCTGAAATCTCAACGAAGGCCTAACTCGAACAGATCACAAGCCCCTGAGCTCCAAAGGAATCAGACCTTGACTTGAATAGTGAAATAAAGAAGTATAGCACAATGACTAACTACACTACTAGTTACCCATTATTCATCCAGAAGGAACAGGGGAAGGAGGGCGGGCCGATCAATTTCTATCAGATTGAGAGCATACCACGTCTGTGTCGAATCTTGTGTTTTAAGAGGAGTAGCCACTTGGCTTTTCTTAAGGTTAACTTCCTTTGATTGAAAACCAAACCTTGGTCTCGTCCATTACCATTAGTAGCGGGAGAACGAATCCCGATTCGGAATCAAATCATCCGGTCATAACGGAATCAGAGTCTTATCCTTTTCCTATTATTTTGAACCAACCTCACCTCGCATAGATCACACCGACCTACCCACCCCGTGTGTGTGGGTGCCAAGTTCATCTCCCCTTTTTTAAACTTACCCGCTAAAGAATTGATTTTACGCATGCCAAATCACTGAACTTCTTTATACGGATTTGACTTATCCAAGCTTCCCGACGGGCCTCGATCTCAGTTCAATGCGTTAGATCGCAGATCTATGCTATGAGGCTTAACGGAAAAAGAAAAGGGCATCCAACAGACAGAGTGATGCTTCTGTCATATCTTTCTTATAATAGTCTATTATTAGGAATTTGTATCAATTGACTGTTTGGCGCAAGGTCGGGGACTATTTGAATGAAACATTCTATCCTCAGGATATGAGCATAAAGCCGCTCGACTATCAGCTTATAGCATTGAATGGCACGGAAAGAAACAGGAGCAAAAAGCACCTCATCGAGGAGAGAGAACAACATCTTGGGTGGAAGCAGCATTCATGTATGATTTCTCACCTCCGTCCCCGAAAACTTTCTTTTATTTGATGAAGCAGAAGCTTTAGGAGTGGAAAGAGCGGAACTTATAGAAGAAGGGCGTACCAAAAAGGTCTCCCATTTCTTTTCTAATCAGGTAAGTTAAGCCTTTGAGTAGCAGGAGAAAGCCTTCGGATCTCATTGACTTTCAGCCGGTGCCAAGGCAAGGCCAACAAGAATGGGAGAAGGGGCTTACCAAAAATCATAGGAGTGGTAGCACAACGGCTGATAAGCAAGAAAGGGCACTCCCAGCATGAGGTTACCCAATAGGTTAGCGAAAGGCGGTTCAAGCCATTTTGATGAGAGCAGAACATTTGACAAGGTTTGCAGGAGAGTGGAATGAAATTCATGTCTTAGGTGGAACCTCTATTCCATTCCATGTCGGAGTAAGGAAGCACGGGCTTCTCATTTCATTGATTCGCTTTCCCAGCTAGAGTACATGAGTAGATATAGGGATAAGTTATAACAGTCGATTTACACGAGCTGCATTTCATGATATTGACATAAAGGGGTTTGGAAACGCTGCTTTGGTGACTGTTGTATGAAAAAAGCAAACTTCTAGCATTTACATTCAATCTTACATCCTAGATTAAGCAATTGAGTTCTTCGACATTAGAACTAGAAAGAAAATCACCTTGATGATGAGTTTTCACCTTATTTTCTTTATTATAGGATAAATCTTATGAGCCTGACACCTATCTTCCATCAAGCACGGAAGCAAGTCAGTCAAACAAAGCCCCAGGACATGGGAAAGCAAGGAACTGACAGTCTTAAGGGTGAGTCTATGCTATTTCTTGATGAGATGAGGTCTAACATTCGATTGATATATGAGAAGGCATATCATTATACCACTAGACCAGAAGGAAAAAAGGCTCACAGAGGCAAAGTTTCCAGGTTAACATAGACTACCTTCCCGCATTTTAGGGCCAGGAAGAAGAGAAAAGCACAAAGCAAAAGTAACTGAAGCAGGTTATACTGAGATGGATGTTTTTCAACTACGAAATCAATTAGTTTTTGACTCGGGGCATCAAGTCATATTTCTTATTTCTATGGTTAGAGATTTTCCGTATCAAAATCAAAGTAAGATCTCAATGGTCAGGAAACTTCGACTTTCGACCTTTCGTTTACCGATGGATCGGGTAGCACAGAGATGCTAGCTGCTAGGAAGAAGAAAAAGTTTACTTACTTGATGCTTTAAAGAAGTTCAGAGAATAATGAAATACTGCACACTTATTCGTTTAGTAGATTCCCCACTTTCCTTATCTTAACCGGAAGATAGATCGAAGAGTAGAATACGAACTATATCCGAGGGTATATGACTGAGCGTCACTCCTTTAGTAGATTCCTATCTCGCTGCTACTGAGCTACCTCATTCTCTTCCTGTTGAGTAAAATCATATCTTGGTTGTCAACCAGTTTCGTTTGAAACCCCTGGTCGAGCTTCTTTCTTCTGCTTCTTCTGTTGATTCCCTAGTTTTGGTTGATTCTCTGGTATCTGGCCTTGCAGCTCTTCTTTTTCCGTTCTTTCCTTTTTGTTTCATCCGTCCTTTATCTCTCATTCGATATAAGTTCTCCTGTCATCCTCGGAGTGTACTCTCAATTGAAATTTTTTACCCCTCAAAATAAGGGCTAAGCTTCAGTGAAAGAGATTAGGCCTCGGGCGGCTAGTGGTCCATCTTTATTAAGATCGGCTTCAATCTATTCTTTCATTACTTCCACCTTTCTTTGTCTTTATTAGATAGAATGCCATCAAATCATAGTAAGTCGGCTATCTCACCGTGAAAGGCAACTCCTAGCTCTAAGAACCAATCTTACTCTTGAAGAGCAGAAAGCTAGAATTGAATTAAAGTGAAGGGGAGGGAGCAACTTCAATAGCTTTGGCTGTGAAAACTCTTGGTCTTGGAGCATCAGTGTCATCTGTTCACCCAAGATCGACAGGACAAATAACTACTAGGTTTGTGCAAGAAAATCTTCTTGCGTGATGGAAAAGAGTTGAAAAAAAAGAGATTCATTAGCTATGGAATCTGCCAGGTATCGGTATGAAACAGAGAGGGCTATTCACAAAGCATTTTCTTTCAGAAATTGCTAGAAGGTGAAATAAATCTCTCTTTCATTTCTTGTATCATAACACTAAAAAGAATACAACAAACTAGAAGGTCCTAACGGTTAGTTGTTGAGAAAACTTGTGTAGTAAATGTTGTGTATAGAAGTCATAATGCGTCAAGATTAGAAGCAAGTTCGGTGAATATCTCTTCACTACATGGAATTGTGAGCCACCCATTGGGTGGACCCAAACTCTTCCTCTGATTGGCGTAGTAATTCTTGAAACAATGGTTGCCTTAACAATGAAACAGGAACCACAAATCACTTCTTCTCTTCCTCTCCTACATAGAATGCAAAATAGCCTTTTGGGACGTCTGTTGATGTTGATTTGCTGCTTACATTTGACAATGATCGTCGTAGAGTTTTGGCTGCTTGAATTATACGAGGCATACGAATAGCCATTGTTCTAAAGGTTGATCTAGAAGAAAAGGGTCAAAAGGGTGCCATCTTAGTGAATGAGATTGTGGAGGATTTTGTAGTTTGTAAAGTTGCCTTTCTTGCTTGCCTTATAAACAGCTCTACTGATGGTGACACAAGGCTTCAAAATCAAAGCTCACATGGTTTTGTCTTCCAACTTGCACGATGTAACAAGTTTAATTGACGCAGCCATATAATTACGAGTGATTTTGTGGACTACAATCTTCACTTGCAAATAGAACAGTTCCAAACAAAAATTGAGAAGACACCAATTTCACATGGTTTTGTCTCGCCACCTAATGCCTATAAGCTTGTATTTGTATTGACTTGTCTATGTAGCCAATATATTTCAACAAGTTTATCTACTTTCTGCACCAACGAGTTAAGGCTCATAAAAGTTATATGTAAACGTCTTAATTTGTGATATGTTAGAACGAAAACAATACCGACAAAGGTCATGATCCATGATCATTTAGACTTTTTTTCTTCAATGCTTATGTTTTTTAATTGTTTTTTAGTGGCCCAAAGCTAATTCTTAAATTGGGGCCCTTTTATAGAAAAAAATACATTTTTTTTTGTTTAGAATCCTAAAAATATAATGATTTTATATTTTCCTTATTTTTCTATATAGTCGAGCCACCCTTGTTTGGGATACAAGAAAACTAACTTGGGGATGTGTTATAGGAGTAGGGACAGACTTCACAGTACAGTTTGGGAAATTCAGAAAAATTGGAATGAAAAGATCCTCGGCTCACTACACAAATGGGCAATTGCGACCGAAATTCGTGACCAACAAAACCTGTCAGAAAAATAGTAACCAGTTTAGCGACCGGACCAAACTTGGTCACAAAATTAAGCAAATTGTTTGAAATTTGGTCAGAAAATGAAGGGCGACACGTTTCCGACAAATGAAGAAACTTGTCAGGAATATCTGACCAAAAGGATTTTAATCAAATTGTTTGAAGTTTGGTCAGAAAATAGTCGGTAATTTCTGACAATCTTTGGACCAAAATGATTTGAACCAAGTTGTTTGTACTTTGATAAGAAAATGGTCGGTAATTTCCGACAAAATGGTTTTTTTATTATTATTTTATTTATCGACTATAACAATAACTAACATATAAATAATAATAAAAATAATATTAAAATAATAATAACAATAAAAGTAATATTATTAAGAACTATAAGAAAAGTAATAGTATTATTGATAATAACAAATAAAATTAAAAAAAAATACAGCGCATGTGTGTATCGGTGTGCATGTGCATGTGCATGTGCATGTGCATGTGTGTACGTGAATGTGTATTTGTGTGCGTGTGTATGTTATGTGTCTATGTGTATGTATGAGAATAGGTTTGTATGTATATGTATAAGAAAAATAATAATATCATTGATAATAACAAACAAAATAAAAAAATAAAAATATAAAAGGCTTGTGTGTATCGGTGTTCGTGTGTATGCGTATGTGTGTATGTGAATGTGTATTTGTATGCGTGTCTATGTTATGTGTGTATGTGTATGTATGAGAATGTTAATGTGTATGTGTGTCTGTGAATATGTACATATATGTCTAGGTGTGTGTATTTGTATAAGCACCTATATGATGTATATGTGTGTTTATGTGTATGTGTATGGGTGTATATGTCTCTATATTCGAATGTGTATGTGTGGAACATGTATGTGTACATTTACGACAAATAGGTGTAGGTGTGTGCTTGTATGTGTGGCATGTGTAAGTGTAGATAAATTAAGTATATATGTCAATATTTGTATGTGTGTACATGTATATTCTACGTGTATCTGTGCCATGGGATTGTATAAGTCTTTGTGTATTAGGGGACACACACACACACACATATATATAGGGGAGGGATCAAGAGAAAACCACAAAGTTATGCGAAAATCAAGAAAACCACTAAAACAATGTGTAATATTATGAGTTACGTATACGTAACACTATGGGTTACGTATACGTAAGCCAATATTTAAATTATTTTTTGGTAAAAATGTGTAATATTACACTGATACTCTTATAACAAAATAAAAAGTAAATATTATTATATAGTTAGTTAAAATTGGTTTTTTTAGTGGTTTTCTCGATTTTCGCCTAACTATGTGGTTTTCTCTGAAACCATCCCCTATACACACACACACACACACATATATATATATATATAGGGAATGGTTCAAATAATAATAAACTTTTAAGGTGTAACCATGATAACCACTCTCCAACAATCACATAATTTATAAATTATTTTTTTCTTTTTATTGTTAAAAAAGTATTTAAGTATCGTGAACATTTATCTTGAACATAAATACGGAGATGATGAGTCTTACATATACGTACCAAATAATATGACATATACGTACCAAATAGTATTACATATACATGACACATAATGTTTACGTATATGTAGTACTAACGGAATTATAATTGTTACATATACGTAACACTATGTTTGAGAGTGGTTTTCATGATTATCATTTGAACCTCACCCTATGTATATACATATATATACACACACACACACACACACACACATATATATATATATATATATGGAACGAATACCACATCCGTCAATTCACACTAATTACTATCTTCTGTGACGAGCAACCACGGATCTACGCAACTGACATGACGACCGTCCATAAAGTGTTCATATTTCCTTTATCGTAACGACCGTCCATGATGCAGACATAACACACGAAGGGACACGTTAACCCTATGAGTAACCGTCGTTACCCTTACACACAACATTTGTACAACTGGTAGCTAACCACACAGGCACTTATAGAAGGAGCAAAGCCCGTAACTGTCCTGGCACTTGTTTATGTAGGAACCATTCCTTCACTTGAATCCCACTTAACTCATCAGACAACTCCAACCAGTAGGCAACCTCCCCCACACGTGCCAAGATCTTGAACGGTCCGACAAATCTCGAGATTAACTTTCCCCTCAATAGAAAATGGATAATCCCTTTCCAGGGAGATAATTTTAACAACACTTTATCCCAACATGGAATTCGATGGATCTCCGTCTCCTATCAGCGTAAGACTTCTGTCTATCTTGCGCATCTTTCATGTTTATTTTTTAAATGCTCATAATAGTTAAATGTAAACGTGTTAGACATAACACAATAACAAACATATAGAACCTAAATAAATAAATTGAGATTTTTTGGCTCTAATTCAGTGTTTCTGTTTATTTATTTCTTGGTGACACAAGAAAACTAACTTGTGAGATGTGCTATATAAGTCTAAGGACATACTTTAATTGGAATCCAAAGATAGACTACTTAAAGCAATCCTCTTCCACCAGTTATATTCAACTAGATTCAAAGCTTTTATTTGATGTAAAAGGTTGTCGATTGATTGAATGGAACTTTAGTAATAACACAAACAAATTATACCAACAACTAAAAGTAGGATTAACAACCATTCACAAATGTTTGGAATCCTACTTATAGTCTACCAATCATTACCATCATAGGATGTGACGATTCAAAGTGGAACCGCCATATAACTGCCAAATATGAAGTTAAGGGATAACCTCCAAAACCAAACAACCGTAAGAAATGGTAACTGGCAATCCATGTTGTATACGGTGTCATAAAGGCCTCCGGCCCAAACCTTAAACAACTAAAGTAAATTGCCTTCAACATAAAGTCCAAACATAATAAACGAAAAGTTTAAACTAAGACCAATACGTTTAAAGAGATTAATAAATGGGCTACAGAGATTAATGAACACACAACTGATTAAACAACTTTGAAATAGAAATATAATAGTAAATTGCAAGGAATCGTTACCATTGACTTGTTGTTGAATATATACAGACTCCATATGATTAAATGAAACTATGCATGAAGGCATCGGTTCATTCATCTTGCCCTAATCGACTTAAATGAAGGCGTACAATTAGTTTTAGACTTTGATTTATTACATTCTGACCCTTCTACTTAATTACATTCTAAATAACATTTAAAAACATACTTTAAACTAGTTATATGTTTGACTGATTAACTATTCAAACATGGGTCAACAATTAAGGCTAACAAAATTTTCTTTCAAAAACTATGTTCATTTCTTGTATCATAACACTGAATAGAATAGAACAAACCAGAAATATGTGTCTATTAAATGGTTGGTTCCTAAATTCAATTCTCTTACAACATAATCTACAAGGTCTTAACAATTAGTTGTTGAGAAAACTTGTGTAGTAAATGTTGTGCAAGGAAGTCATAATGCGTCCAGACTAGAAGCAAGTTCGGTGAATGTCTCTTCACTACATGGAATTGTGAGGCCGCCCATTGGGTGGACATACTCAAACTCTTCCTCTGATTGGCGTAGTAATTCTTGAAATGAGGGTTGCCTTAACAATGAAACACGAACCACAAATCGCTTCTTCTCTTCCTCTCCTACATAAACTGCAAAATAGCCTTTGGGACATCTATTAATGTTGATTTGCTGCTTACATTTGACAATGACTGTCGTAGAATTTTGGTTGCTTGAATTATACGAGGCATACGAATAGTCATTGTTCTACAGATTGATCAAGAAGAAAAAAGGATCAAAAGGGTGCCTTCTTAGTGAATGAGATTGTGGAGGATTTTGTGGTTTGTAAAGTTGCCTTTCTTGCTCTCGTTATAAACAGCTTACTGATGGTGACACAAGGCTTCAAAATCAAAGCTCAGATGGTTTTGTCTTCCAACTTGCATGATGTAACAAGTTTAATTGACGCAACCATATAATTACGAGTGATTTTGTGGACCACAATCTTCACTTGCAAATATAACAGGACAAGACAAATAGAAGTATTTATTGCCAGAATTCCAAACAAAAATTGTGAGGATACCAATGTCACATGGTTTTGTCTTGCCACCTAATGCCTATAAGCTTGTATTTGTATGGACTTGTTTATGCCTCCAATATGTTTCAACAAGTTTATCTACTTCTACACTAACGAGTTGAGGCATGTAAGCATCTTAATTTATGACATGTTAGACATAAAACAATACCGACAAAAGTGATCATTTAGCTTTTATTTATTGCCAGAATTCCGGACACAATCTGTGAAGATAACAGGACAGGCAGATGGAAATATGTATGGCCAGAATTCCGAACACAATTTGTCAATACCAATGTCACATGGTTTTGTCTTGCCAACTAATGACATATAGGATATGTATTTATTTGTGACATGTTAGTTAAGTTAAAACTTCAATGATTTCTTTATTTCATATCATGGACTCTTTAACTTATCCTTTGAGAGTATTACATGGCTGTCTAATTTGTAAATACCAGGAGACCATGATTCAAACCATCTATCAAGAAACGAATAAGATGAACAAGAAGAAAGGAATTTAACACTACAAACAAAATTACAATTCATAGATCAATGTGTTACAGACTTATCATTTGTGACTAGGTTTTATAACCGTAATTGCTAACCGTCGCATCCCATTCATATGGCGGTTTCTAGGTTTGATTTTGAATATACTTAGACCCTTGACATTTACATATTTACATAATAAACACTAAACATAACTTTAAAATATTTACACAAATGAAACTTTGTAACCAAACTTTGATCACACAATATTTAAGGCTAACATTCACCCCCAAATTGAACGAATCTGCCATGATTCCTTCGGGAATCGAAGTTATGTATGGTATGTATGTTATGTGTGGATCGTACCTTTATAGGAGTCTTTGTAGCTGACCAACTGTTGTACAACTAGGGTAATGACAGTCACTATAAGGGTTATGTTTGGTATTCCTGGAGGTAACGTGGGGCCCTAGGTGTTGTATGGCCTAGACGTAATGAGCCTTAGGTTTCTCCGCCAGTATGTAATGCATGGATTTCACGGTTACGAGAAGGCGCATATTCGATGTATTTGTTGACTTACGTTTTCCCATATGTTATTGCATGTTCTACTTACGCTTTTATTAATGAAGTTGAATGTAATGTTTTGGCAAATATTTGAAGTTAATGTTTTATGTAAAGCGTAACTGAGTTTTAGCATTCACATTCAGGTTAAGTACAGGTATGGAGGTTAGGTGAGGATGCGTGGCAAGCAAGAATAGTTGCTTGACTGATCATGATGACTGGCATCCTACTATGTTTTTATGTTGATGATTATGGTCATGATTAGACAATGTTTATGACTTTTGAATGTCTAACAAGTTTATGTTATGTTTGAATGGAAGTTCCGTCACGTTATTTGATATTCAAATTTAAAAACTGTTTGTTTATGAGTAAATCCAACAAGTGAGTCTTTTCGAGTTTGGGGCCTTACACAAGTTAACTCTATGGCATGAATCCTCACATGTTTATTTTTATAGTTATCAGAAGTGGATAAAAAAATCACAGGTTGGAAAAGTAAATATGTTAAAATAAATCTCTAAGAAGTAGGATCCCTTTCTGCTTTAGTAAAAACGGTAATCTCTCCATTGTCTAACCTTAACCTAACAGCTCATAATTCTAGGCAAAATACGATAAAAAGAGGCTCTATGTTTTATCCAAATCTACTTAATTAGTATTATACATGAGGATAATCTAAATGAAATATGAAATCTGGGTCATAAGCAGGTCTATATACCATATAAAAAACTCAATTATAGGTTATTTGGTGGTTATGCACAATGTCCTACATACACAAAATTTGGAATAAGACATCAAGAGGTTCATGAAGTGGGACTATGGTGTTTGTAAAACATTTCAACCGGTCATTCTTGATCATAAATACCATATATTTAATTTTATTTTTCTTTCGACACATTCAAAGATAGGAAGACAATACCATGTGATGGCTCTTTCCTCTCATGCGTTGGTGTCTATTATCTACTCCACCGATTGGTAATATAAACCATTCAATCTAATTAAATCAAGCACATCAACCTGGAAAATACTCCACAAAACATTATTTTCTCTATCAGCCTCTTTTTGGTCAAAACACTCTATATTCGTTGAAGAAATGGCCATCTTTATGCCACGGATTATTCAAGCAAAACAAATTCTAAGACGATCAATCCCAAATGGAAGTCGGACATCAACATCTATGGACATCCCAAAAGGCTATTTCACTGTTTATGTTGGAGAAAAAGAGAAAAGGAAATTTGTGGTTCCAGAGTCTCTATTAAGCGAACCATCATTTCAAGAATTACTACAACTTGCAGAGGAACAATTTGGGTACAACCATCCAATGGGTGGCCTCACCATTCCATGTAGCGAAGACTTATTTGCAGACCTTGCTTCCCATATTGGTGCCCTATGACACCTATAACTTAAACTTTGCTATAACAAATTTGTACATGACAACAACTAGGACCCTTCACATGTTTGTATAAAGAATTTCTTGTCCAGGCTATGTTAAATTTAACTTGGGAGTTAATTCAAGTTTATTGTATTATTGTTCTTGTTATAAACAAAGACGTGATTGTGAAGCGTATTTCTCCTTCTTAATTTTTAGTTACAGTATGTTCAATCATGACTGCTATTCGTAGATTGATATAACGGTATCATATTTTATGGTTTTCTTTATAACACTAAAAATAAGTAAGACAGAAAAGGTGAATTGTATATAAAAGCTGTTTAGGAAATGATCATTAAAGATAATTAATGAAGGAATATCTACCTATAGAGCTGTGTTGTTTCATTACATAGCCGGTGAGTCGCCGATAAATGTATAATAAAAGCTTAAAGTCCTTGTGTAGCTATTGGGTGGTGATTGGGATTGATGGTTATTAGACCCGAACCCGAATAAAGTTGAGCTTATGGCGTGTTTTGTATCGTGGATACATTGTGTAAAAACATGGTTTTGTTTATGAAGTCATAAGCTTTATGTTGATCCTAATGTTTTAAAACTATTTTTGAGCACATGTGTTCACTAGCTAGAGGCTTGTACATTGGCATTTGAGGGGGTGTATAGGTGCACGGTTTTGATGATTAGGATTGACTAAGGGCAGGTTCATGTGGGACGAAAAGGCCTGGGTTGGTGACTTGTTCTTGGAACTATAATGCCAGCGATGTAGATTCCTGTTAGGAACCATATTTTTTAATCAGTCAATTTCTGGTTTGTAAAGCAATGTTATTATGATAAAAAAATTTTGTGGTTTTGTCTTCCGTTTGGTGTTTCTGTATCAATGTCACTGTAACCGGCATCTGAAAACTAGGGTGTGACACCGAATAATGAAAAAGGTAGAATGCCGGTACACAACATTTTTTTAAATAAGGTTATCTAACCACATATTGTCAAGATTTAGTAAAATGTCACTCACGGTCCATTGCATAAGAACACTTGTTTTTACGATAAAAATGTTATTTAACGGTGTACACACAACTTACATGTGTAGAGAATATAATGTAAACCAGTGATCACACAATTTCAACATGCCCGATAATGCACGGTTCACATCAAACAGCATATTTTTTGAAATCATTCGGGTAAAAAACAACGAAATCTATTAACAGCTGAATAGGAACAATTTATTTGTAAAAAATTCAACACATGACACCCACAAAGAAATCAAGCTGATATTCTTTTAAACTTGATTATGAATAAACTCTACAACATGAATCCTCACATGTTTACTTTTACAATAATCAGAAGTGGAGAAAAAATTCAAAGGTTGGACAAGTAAATAAGTATAAAAAATCTTTAAGAAGTATGAACTCATTTTTCTTTAATAAAAATGGTATGGTCTCCATTATATAATCTTATCCTATAACAACACCTATATTCACAACTCTACGCAAAATAAAATAAAAAGATCCTCCATGTTTTATCCAAATCCACTTAGTATTATACATTAGGCTAATCTAAATGAAATATGAAGTCTCGGTCGTAAGCAGGTCATGTACATACCATACAAAAAATTCAATTATAGGTTGTTTGGTGGTTATATATGCACAATGTCCTACATATAAAAAATTTTGAATTAGACTTCAAGAGGTTCATGATGTGGGACTATGGTGTTTGTAAACCATTTCAAAGGGTCGTTCTTGATAATAAATGCCATTTATTTTAATTTTTTTCTTTCGACACATTCAGAGATAAGAATTAAGACAATACCATGTGATGGTTCATTCCCCTCATGTGTTAGTGTTTATTATCTACTGCACCAGCTGGTTATAAAAACCATTCAATCTAATTAAATCAAGCACATCAACCTTGAAAATACTCCACAAAACATTATTTTCTCTCTCAGCCTCTTTTTGGTCAAAACACTCTATATTCGTTGAAGAAATGGCCATCTTTATGCCTCGGATTATTCAAGCAAAACAAATTCTAAGACGATCAATCTCAAACGGAAGTCGGTCATCAACATCTATTGACATCCCAAAAGGCTATTTCGCTGTTTATGTTGGAGAAGAAGAGAAAAGGAGATTTGTGGTTCCCGTGTCTCTATTAAGCGAACCATCATTTCAAGAATTACTACAACTTGCAGAGGAACAATTTGGGTACAACCATCCTATGGGTGGCCTCACCATTCCATGTAGCGAAGACTTATTTGCAGATCTTGCTTCTCGTTTTGGTGCCCTATGACACCTATAACTTAATCTTCGCTATAACAATTTTGTACATGACAACACCTAGGACCCATCACATGTTTGTAAAAAGAATTTCCTATCCAGACTATGTTAAATTTAACTTAGGAGCTAATTCAAATTTATTGTATTATTGTTCGTATTATAAACAAAGACATGATTGTGAAGTGTATTTCTCCTTCTTAATTTTTAGTTACAGTACGTTCAATCATGACATCTATTCGTAGATTGATATAACGGTATCATACCTTATAGTTTTCTTTTTAACACTAAAAATAAGTAAGACAGAAAAGGTGAATTGTATATAAAAGCTATTTAGGAAAGGATCATTAAAGATAATTATTGAAGGAATATCTCCGTATAGAGTTGTGTTGTTTCATTACATAGTTGTTGAGGTCTTCGCAAACAATTAAAGAATACAATAGAAACAAATTTCTTAGATTCTGAATGATGTAAAAGGTAGAAATTGTTGTTTCAGTATAGTCGTTGAGGTCTACGTAAATGATTAAAAAATACATCAGAAACAAACTTCTAAGATTCCGAATGTAAAACCTTCAAAGATCCAAAATAATATAAGGGCTAAAAGTGTCAAAAGTTGAAGTCGAGGTATTGGGATACAATTACCGTAAAGATGGAGGACTGAAAATGAAAATTTTGGAAATCTGGGTGGTCCGCTACCTTAGTACTTAACGGTCTGCTACGTGGGGAGAAATGAATCACTCGTGTGCTAGCATGCGACCTGTGAATCGCTGAAATTTTTTTACATGTGGCGTCGCTGGCGGACGGCTTGCCATTTCCTTAACGGTCTGCCAGCCGCAAAATTAGGGCATGTACGCTAAGGACTTGAAGCAAGTAGGGCTGACGCAAACAGGGCCGTAGCTGACCGCTACCCTGTGTAACAGTCCTCTACGGTACCAAAGTTTGCCTACGAAAGGAAATTCCGAGCTCAATCTTTTGTACATCAAACCACACACAGCACACACACACTTAAGCTCTTGAATAACGATTATTACGGTTGATGTGTTGGGACTGACATGAGAGACTAATCCTCTCGTTATGGCCGGCCTTGTGTAGCTGGTGAGTCACCGGTATATGTATAATAAAAGCTTAGAGTCCTTGTGTGGTTATTGGGTGGGAATTGGGATTGATGGTTATTAGACCCAAACCCGAGTAAAGTTGAGGTTATGGGGTGTTTTATATCATGGATACGATTTCTAAAAACATGGTTTTGTTTATGAACTCATGAGCTTTTATGTTGATCCTAATGTTTTAAAAATGTTTTTTAGCACAGTTGATCACTAGCTATAGGTTTGTAGTTTGGCATTCCATGGGTTGTTTTGTACCATGCATACAATGTGTAAAAACATGGTTTTGTTTATGAAGTCAGGAGCTTTATGTTGATCCTAATGTTTTAAAAATGTTTCTGAGCATAACTGATCACTAGCTAGAGGTTTGTAGTTTCGCATTCCAGGGGTGTACAAATACAAGGTTTTGATGATTGGGATTGACTAACGACATGTTCATGTGGGACCATAAGGCCTACGCTGGTTGCTTGTTCTTGGAACTATAACGCCAACGTTGTAGATTTGTATTAGGAACAATGTTTGGTAATTAATCAATTTCTAGTTTGTAAAACAATGTTATTATGATAAAAAGTCTGTGGTTTAGCCTTCCGTTGTGTTTTTCTATATCAATGTAACTGTAACCGGTATCTGGAAACTGAGGTGTGACACCGAATGATGAAAATGGTAGAATGCCGGTACACAACAATTTTTTAAATAAGGTTATCTACCCACATATTGTCAACATTTAGTAAAATGTCACTCAAGGTCCAATGCATAAGAACACAAGTTTTTACGATTAAAGTGTTATTTAACGACGTACACACAACCTACACGTGTAGAGAATATAATGTAAACCATTGATCATACAATTTCAACATGCCCTATAACGCACGATTCACATCAAACGGCATATTTATTGAAATCATTCCGGTAAAAAACAACGAAATCTATTAACAGCTGAATAGGAACAATTTATTTGTAAGAAATTCAACACACGACACCCACCAAGTAATGAAGCGGATATTCGTTTAACCTTGATTACGAATAAACTCTACGACGTGAATCGTCGCACGTTTACTTTTACAGTATCCAGAAGTGGAGAAAAAATTCACACGTTGGACAAGTAAATAAGTTCAAAAAATCTCTAAGAAGTAAGAGCTCATTTTTCTTTAGTAAAAATGGTATTGTCCCCATTATATAATCTTATCATTTTACAACTCCTATATTCATAACTCTAGGCAAAATACGATAAAAAGATCCACCATGTTTTATCCAAATCCACTTAGTATTATACATTAGGATAATCAAAATGAAATATGAAGTCTGGGTCATAAGCAGGTCATGTATATACCATACAAAAAATTCAATTATAGGTTGTTTGGTGGTTATATATGCACAATGTCCTACATATAGAAAATTTTGAATCAGACATCAAGAGGTTCATGATGTGGGACTATGGTGTTTGTAAACCATATCAACCGGTCATTCTTGATAATAAATGCCATTTATTTTAATTTTTTTCTTTCGACACATTCAGAGATAGGAATTAAGACAATACCATGTGATGGTTCATTCCTCTCATATTTTAATTATTTTTTACTCCACCAGCTGGTTATAAAAACCTTTCAATCTAATTAAATCAAGCTCATCAACCTGGAAAATACTCCACAAAACATTCTTTTCTCTATCAGCCTCTTTTTGGTCAAAACACTCTATATTCGTTTAAGAAATGGCCATCTTTATGTCTCGGATTATTCAAGCAAAACAAATTCTAAGACGATCAATCTCAAACGGAAGTCGGAGATCAACATCTATGGACATCCCAAAAGGCTTTTTCACTGTTTATGTTGGAGAAGAAGAGAAAAGGAGATTTGTGGTTCCCGTTTCTCTATTAAGCGAACCATCATTTCAAGAAATACTACAACTCGCAGAGGAACGGTTTGGGTACAACCATTCCAATGGGTGGCCTCACCATTCCATGTAGAGAAGAATTATTTGCAGATCTTGCTTCTCATTTTGGTGCCCTATGACACCTATAAGTTAATCTTCGCTATAACAATTTTGTACATGTCAACAGCTAGGACCCTTCGCATGTTTATAAAAAGAATTTCTTGTCCAGGCTATTTAAATTTAACTTAGGAGCTGATTCAAGTTTATTGTATTCTTGTTCGTATTATAAACAAATACATGATTGTGAAGCGTATTTCTCCTGCTTAATTTTTAGTTACACTAAGTTCAATCGTGACGTCTGTTCGTAGATTGATTTAACGTTATCATACCTTATGGTTTTCTTTTTAACACTAAAAAATAAGTAAGACAGAAAAGGTGAATTGCATATAAAAGCAATTCACGAAGGGATCATTAAAGATAATTAATGAAGGAATATCTACTTATAGAGCTGTGTTGTTTCATTACATAGTCGGTAAATAAAAGCGTAGAGTCCTTGTGTGGCATTTGGGTGGGGACTAGGAATGATGGTTATTAGACCTTGACCCAAGTAAAGTCGAGGTCATGAGTTGTTTTGTACTATGGATACAATGTGTAAAAACATGGTTTTGTTTATGAAGTGAGGAGCTTTATGTTGATCCTAATATTTTAAAAATGTTTTTGAGCACAGGTGATAACTAGCTAGAGGCTTGTAGTTTGGCATTCATTGGGTGTACAGATACAAGGTTTTAATGAATAGGATTGACTAAGTTCAAGTTCTTGTGGGACTATACGGCCTGGGTTCATGACTTGTTCTTGGAACTATAACGCCAGCGTTGTAGATTCCTGATAGGAACCATGTTTCTTAATCAGTCAATTTCTAGTTTGTAAAACAATGTTATTATGATAAAACGTTTGTAGTTCAGTCTTCAGTTGTGTGTTTCAGTATCAACGTCACTGTAACCTGCATCTGGAAACCGGGGTGTGACACCGAATAATGAAAAAGGTAGAATGTCGGTACACAACAATTTTTTAAATAAGGTTATCTAACCACATATTGTCAAGATTTAGTAAAATGTCACTCACGGTCCATTGCGTAAGAACACATGTTGTTACGATAAAAATGTTATTTAACGGTGTACACAAAACTTACATGTGTTGAGAATATAATGTAAACCGATGATCACACAATTTAAACATGCCCTTTAATGCACGATTCACGTCAAATGGCATATTTATTGAAATCATTCCGGTAAAAAACAACGAAATCTGTTAACAGCTGAATAGGAACAATTTATTTGTAAGAAATTCAACACACGACACCCACCAAGAAATCAAGCGTATATTCGTATAACCTTGATTACGAATAAACTCTACGACATGAATCCTCACACGTTTGCTTTTACATTATTCAGAAGTGGAGAAAAAATTCACACGTTGGACAAGTAAATAAGTTCAAAAAAAACTCTAAGAAGTAAGAGCTCATTTTTCTTTAGTAAAAATGGTATTGTCTCCATTATATAATCTTATCCTATAACAACACATATATTCATAACTCTAGGCAAAATACGATAAAAAGATCCTCCATGTTTTATCCAAATACACTTAGTATTATACATTTGGATAATCAAAATGAAATATGAAGTCTGGGTCATAAGCAGGTCATGTATATACCATACAAAAAATTCAATTATAGGTTGTTTGGTGGTTATATATGCACAATGTCCTACATATAGAAAATTTTGAATCAGACATCAAGAGGTTCATGATGTGGGACACCATTTCAAAGGGTCGTTCTTGATAATAAATGCCATTTATTTTAATTTTTTTCTTTCGACACATTCAGAGATAAGAATTAAGACAATACCATGTGATGGTTCATTCCCCTCATGTGTTAGTGTTTATTATCTACTGCACCAGCTGGTTATAAAAACCATTCAATCTAATTAAATCAAGCACATCAACCTTGAAAATACTCCACAAAACATTATTTTCTCTCTCAGCCTCTTTTTGGTCAAAACACTCTATATTCGTTGAAGAAATGGCCATCTTTATGCCTCGGATTATTCAAGCAAAACAAATTCTAAGACGATCAATCTCAAACGGAAGTCGGTCATCAACATCTATTGACATCCCAAAAGGCTATTTCGCTGTTTATGTTGGAGAAGAAGAGAAAAGGAGATTTGTGGTTCCCGTGTCTCTATTAAGCGAACCATCATTTCAAGAATTACTACAACTCGCAGAGGAACAATTTGGGTACAACCATCCTATGGGTGGCCTCACCATTTCATGTAGCGAAGACTTATTTGCAGATCTTGCTTCTCGTTTTGGTGCCCTATGACACCTATAACTTAATCTTCGCTATAACAATTTTGTACATGACAACACCTAGGACCCATCACATGTTTGTAAAAAGAATTTCCTATCCAGACTATGTTAAATTTAACTTAGGAGCTAATTCAAATTTATTGTATTATTGTTCGTATTATAAACAAAGACATGATTGTGAAGTGTATTTCTCCTTCTTAATTTTTAGTTACAGTACGTTCAATCATGACATCTATTCGTAGATTGATATAACGGTATCATACCTTATAGTTTTCTTTTTAACACTAAAAATAAGTAAGACAGAAAAGGTGAATTGTATATAAAAGCTATTTAGGAAAGGATCATTAAAGATAATTATTGAAGGAATATCTCCTTATAGAGTTGTGTTGTTTCATTACATTGTTGTTGAGGTCTTCGCAAACAATTAAAGAATACAATAGAAACAAATTTCTTAGATTCTGAATGATGTAAAAGGTAGAAATTGTTGTTTCAGTATATTCGTTGAGGTCTACGTAAATGATTAAAAAATACATCAGAAACAAACTTCTAAGATTCCGAATGTAAAACCTTCAAAGATCCAAAATAATATAAGGGCTAAAAGTGTCAAAAGTTGAAGTCGAGGTATTGGGATACAATTACCGTAAAGATGGAGGACTGAAAATGAAAATTTTGAAAATCTGGGTGGTCCGCTACCTTAGTACTTAACGTCCCCTACGTGGGGAGAAAGGAATCACTCGTGTGCTGACATGCGACCTGTGAAGCGCAGAAATTTTTTGACATGTGGCGTCGCTGGCGGACGGCTTGCCATTTCCTTAACGGTCTGCCAGCCGCAAAATTAGGGCATGTACGCTAAGGACTTGAAGCAAGTAGGGCTGACGCAAACAGGGCCGTAGCTGACCGCTACCCTGTGTAACAGTCCTCTACGGTACCAAAGTTTGCCTACTAAAGGAAATTCCGAGCTCAATCTTTTGTACATCAAACCACACACAGCACACACACACTTAAGCTCTTGAATAAGGATTATTACGGTTGATGTGTGTGGGACTGACATGAGAGACTAATCCTCTCGTTATGGCCGGCCTTGGGTAGCCGGTAGCCGGTGAGTCACCGGTATATGTATAATAAAAGCTTAGAGTCCTTGTGTGGTTATTAGGTGGGAATTGGGATTGATGTTATTAGACCTAAACCCGAGTAAAGTTGAGGTCATGGGGTGTTTTATATCATGGATACGATTTCTAAAAACATGGTTTTGTTTATGAACTCATGAGCTTTTATGTTGATCCTAATGTTTTAAAAATGTTTTTTTAGCACAGTTGATCACTAGCTATAGGTTTGTAGTTTGGCATTCCATGGGTTGTTTTGTACCATGGATAGAATGTGTAAAAACATGGTTTTGTTTATGAAGTCAGGAGCTTTATGTTGATCCTAATGTTTTAAAAATGTTTCTGTTCATAACTGATCACTAGCTAGAGGCTTGTAGTTTCGCATTTCAGGGGTGTATAAATACAAGGTTTTGATGATTGGGATTGACTAACGACAGGTTCATGTGGGACCATAAGGCCTACGCTGGTTGCTTGTTCTTGGAATTATAACGCCAACGTTGTAGATTTCTATTAGGAACAATGTTTGGTAATTAATCAATTTCTAGTTTGTAAAACAATGTTATTATGTTAAAAAGTCTGTGGTTTAGCCTTCCGTTGTGTTTTTCTATATCAATGTAACTGTAACCGGTATCTGGAAACTGAGGTGTGACACCGAATGATGAAAATGGTAGAATGCCGGTACACAACCATTTTTTAAATAAGGTTATCTACCCACATATTGTCAACATTTAGTAAAATGTCACTCAAGGTCCAATGCATAAGAACACAAGTTTTTACGATTAAAGTGTTATTTAACGGCGTACACACAACTTACACGTGTAGAGAATATAATGTAAACCATTGATCATACAATTTCAACATGCCCTATAACGCACGATTCACATCAAACAGCATATTTATTGAAATCATTCCGGTAAAAAACAACGAAATCTATTAACAGCTGAATAGGAATAATTTATTTGTAAGAAATTCAACACACGACACTCACCAAGTAATGAAGCGGATATTCGTTTAACCTTGATTACGAATAAACTCTACGACGTGAATCCTCGCACGTTTACTTTTACAGTATCCAGAAGTGGAGAAAAAATTCACACGTTGGACAAGTAAATAAGTTCAAAAAAATCTCTAAGAAGTAAGAGCTCATTTTTCTTTAGTAAAAATGGTATTGTCCCCATTATATAATCTTATCATTTTACAGCTCCTGTATTAATAACTCTAGGCAAAATACGATAAAAAGATCCACCATGTTTTATCCAAATCCACTTAGTATTATACATTAGGATAATCAAAATGAAATATGAAGTCTGGGTCATAAGCAGGTCATGTATATACCATACAAAAATTTCAATTATAGGTTGTTTGGTGGTTATATATGCACAATGTCCTACATATAGAAAATTTTGAATCAGACATCAAGAGGTTCATGATGTGGGACTATGGTGTTTGTAAACCATATCAACCGGTCATTCTTGATAATAAATGCCATTTATTTTAATTTTTTTCTTTCGACACATTCAGAGATAGGAATTAAGACAATACCATGTGATGGTTCATTCCTCTCATGTGTTAGTGTCTATTTTCTACTCCACCAGCTGGTTATAAAAACCTTTCAATCTAATTAAATCAAGCTCATCAACCTGGAAAATACTCCACAAAATATTCTTTTCTCTATCAGCCTCTTTTTGGTCAAAACACTCTATATTCGTTTAAGAAATGGCCATCTTTATGTCTCGGATTATTCAAGCAAAACAAATTCTAAGACGATCAATCTCAAACGGAAGTCGGAGATCAACATCTATGGACATCCCAAAAGGCTTTTTCACTGTTTATGTTGGAGAAGAAGAGAAAAGGAGATTTGTGGCTCCCGTTGCTCTATTAAGCGAACCCTCATTTCAAGAAATACTACAACTCGCAGGGGAACGGTTTGGGTACAACCATTCCAATGGGTGGCCTCACCATTCCATGTAGCGAAGAATTATTTGCAGATCTTGCTTCTCATTTTGGTGCCCTATGACACCTATAAGTTAATCTTCGCTATAACAATTTTGTACATGTCAACAGCTAGGACCCTTCGCATGTTTATAAAAAGAATTTCTTGTCCAGGCTATTTAAATTTAACTTAGGAGCTGATTCAAGTTTATTGTATTCTTGTTCGTATTATAAACAAATACATGATTGTGAAGCGTATTTCTCCTGCTTAATTTTTAGTTACACTAAGTTCTATTGAGACGTCTGTTCGTAGATTGATTTAACGTTATCTTACCTTATGGTTTTCTTTTTAACACTAAAAAATAAGTAAGACAGAAAAGGTGAATTGCATATAAAAGCAATTCACGAAGGGATCATTAAAGATAATTAATGTAGGAATATCAACTTATAGAGCTGTGTTGTTTCATTACATAGTCGGTAAATAAAAGCGTAGAGTCCTTGTGTGGCATTTGGGTGGGGACTAGGAATGATGGTTATTAGACCTTGACCCGAGTAAAGTCGAGGTCATGAGTTGTTTTGTACCATGGATACAATGTGTAAAAACATGGTTTTGTTTATGAAGTCAGGAGCTTTATGTTGACCCTAATATTTTAAAAATGTTTTTGAGCACAGGTGATAACTAGCTAGAGGCTTGTAGTTTGGCATTCATTGGGTGTACAGATACAAGGTTTTAATGAATAGAATTGACTAAGTTCAAGTTCTTGTGGGACTATACGGCCTGGGTTCATGACTTGTTCTTGGAACTATAACGCCAGCGTTGTAGATTCCTGATAGGAACCATGTTTTTTAATCAGTCAATTTCTAGTTTGTAAAACAATGTTATTATGATAAAACGTTTGTAGTTCAGTCTTCTGTTGTGTGTTTCAGTATCAACGTCACTGTAACCTGCATCTGGAAACCGGGGTGTGACACCGAATAATGAAAAAGGTAGAATGTCGGTACACAACAATTTTTTAAATAAGGTTATCTAACCACATATTGTCAAGATTTAGTAAAATGTCACTCACGGTCCATTGCGTAAGAACACATGTTGTTACGATAAAAATGTTATTTAACGGTGTACACACAACTTACATGTGTTGAGAATATAATGTAAACCATTGATCACACAATTTAAACATGCCCTTTAATGCACGATTCACGTCAAATGGCATATTTATTGAAATAATTCCGGTAAAAAACAACGAAATCTGTTAACAGCTGAATAGGAACAATTTATTTGTAAGAAATTCAACACACGACACCCACCAAGAAATCAAGTGTATATTCGTATAACCTTGATTACGAATAAACTCTACGACATGAATCCTCACACGTTTGCTATTACATTATTCAGAAGTGGAGAAAAAATTCACACGTTGGACAAGTAAATAAGTTCAAAAAAAACTCTAAGAAGTAAGAGCTCATTTTTCTTTAGTAAAAATGGTATTGTCTCAATTATATAATCCTATCCTATAACAACACATATATTCATAACTCTAGGCAAAATACGATAAAAAGATCCTCCATGTTTTATCCAAATACACTTAGTATTATACATTTGGATAATCAAAATGAAATATGAAGTCTGGGTCATAAGCAGGTCATGTATATACCATACAAAAAATTCAATTATAGGTTGTTTGGTGGTTATATATGCACAATGTCCTACATATAGAAAATTTTGAATCAGACATCAAGAGGTTCATGATGTGGGACTATGGTGTTTGTAAACCATATCAACCGGTCATTCTTGATAATAAATGCCATTTATTTTAATTTTTTTCTTTCGACACATTCAGAGATAGGAATTAAGACAATACCATGTGATGGTTCATTCCTCTCATGTGTTAGTGTCTATTTTCTACTCCACCAGCTGGTTATAAAAACCTTTCAATCTAATTAAATCAAGCTCATCAACCTGGAAAATACTCCGCAAAACATTATTTTCTCTATCAGCCTCTTTTTGGTCAAAACACTCTATATTCGTTTAAGAAATGGCCATCTTTACGTCTCGGATTATTCAAGCAAAACAAATTCTAAGACGATCAATCTCAAACGGAAGTCGGAGATCAACATCTATGGACATCCCAAAAGGCTTTTTCGCTGTTTATGTTGGAGAAGAAGAGAAAAGGAGATTTGTGGTTCCCGTTTCTCTATTAAGCGAACCGTCATTTCAAGAAGTACTACAACTCGCAGAGGAACGGTTTGGGTACAACCATCCAATGGGTGGCCTCACCATTCCATGTAGCGAAGAATTATTTGCAGATCTTGCTTCTCATTTTGGTGCCCTATGACACCTATAAGTTAATCTTCGCTATAACAATTTTGTACATGTCAACAGCTAGGACCCTTCGCATGTTTATAAAAAAAATTTCTTGTCCAGGCTATTTAAATTTAACTTAGGAGTTGATTCAAGTTTATTCTTGTTCGAATTATAAACAAAGACATGAATGTCAAGCGTGTTTCTCCATCTTTATTTTTAATTACAGTAAGTTCAACCATGATGTCTATTCATAGATTGACACTACTAGAAAACTGACCAATTGCGACGGCATTTTTGGTCGCAAAACGCGTTTTGTTACCGATTTACTACTGGAAATGCGGTCGAAAAACCGAAATTTGCGACTGATTTGCGACAAGGTTGCGACCGCAATGCTTTTTTCCCCAATTTTTTTCTCTGTTTTTGTAGTTATATATTTGGAATCCCCCGTTGATTTTTAGATTTTCAAATATTAACCATTTCCAAATTGTAAATAGAACAAAACATTCTAATTAAGATTTCGAAAAAATCGTCAAATATCTAAATTATCGAAACTTTACAGATATCTTTAATCACAACATTTATTTCCTATCTAATCTAAACTTCTAGAATAACATCTTATCATCGCGTAGCATAGCATGGCTAAGATTTCTTTAACTTCTCATTGCAAAATGAATTACAGTTCAAATGTTGGGATTTCAGTTTCATGGCCATGTCGGAGCTGGTAAACCATGCTCGACAATATTCCTTAGCTCATGTCTCCTGCAAACCAATCAATAACCATTCATCTTCACAAACAAAAATATCATCTACAACTTATAAACATACCTTGTGTATTGATCGGCTTTCCAAAAAGGTAATAAAACCCAGGGCCGGCCCTGGGGTAGGCCGAGCCGGGCCGCCGGCCAGGGCCCGTTTTTTTTGGGGGCCTAAAATATTTACAGGGCCTGTATATATATACGTTTTTTATAAAATTTTAAATACCGGTTTTATATATTGGGTCCTTTTTATAAAACTTAAAAAATTATTGGGCCCTTTTTATAATGGTTGGGCCCTTTTAATCTTTATACTGGTTGGACCCTATTTTATAATGGTCGGGCCCTTTTGTTTATTCCATGACCATTGAGTTATTTAAAAAAAATTTATATGTTTATTGGTTGGATCATATTTAAACTTATAATAGATTTTTTTTTATTGTTTTTGTTTATTACATACTATATTTTTTCTATGTTTATTGTTATAACGTTAATCGTCGTTTAAAAAAATGTAGTTTATATATTTTGTTCGGGACTTTTTTTCCGGCTCGGCCGAGACACTTAAATCCTCAGGACCGGCCCTGATAAAACCGACTAGGAAGTTTGGGACTCATCTTTGGCAAGTGTACATCTTGGTTTGCTACCTCTCCTTCAATGTCATCAGCAGTATAATAAATCGCGATAAAATTCTCAAAGTTTAAACATCTTTTTGTATAATACTGAATCATCAAATCTAACAAATAAAAGGTATGGTACCTTAACTGTGTTGCCACCTCGGTTAACTCTTGTATAAATGTTCTTAGATAGGGAATCTTCGTTTGGTCACCATAGTAACAAACTAACTGAACAAACAATATTCATCAGTTAAGTTTGTTTAATTAAAGGCGAAGGGTACTTCAACATCAACAGCCATGATGACATGGCCCGCCATGTGTCAATGTACTGCCACATCAACAAATAGGAGACTAACTTCATTTAATAAAACAAATATCATCAATAAAGTAAGTGCACTAAGGTAAGTACATTGACGAAAAGAGAAGATGATATTGTCAGAATACTTAGTACTCTTCACCCTACAAACTCAAAAGATTCAATCACAATCTGTGAAGACAAATGGAAGTATTTATTGCCAGAATTCGAAACAAAAATTGTGAGGATACCAATGTCACATGATTTTGTCTTGCCACCAAATGCCTATAAGCTTGTATTTGTATGGACTTGTTTATGCCTCCAATATGTTTCAACAAGTTTATCTACTTCTACACTAACGAGTTGAGGCATGTAAGCATCTTAATTTATGATATGTTCGACATAAAACAATACCGACAAAAGTGATCATTTAGCTTTTTATTTAATATTTGTAATTAGTATGGCCAGAATTCCGGACACAATCTGTGAAGATAACAGGACAGGCAGATGGAAATATGTATGGCCAGAATTCCGAACCCAATTTGTGAATACCAATGTCACATGGTTTTGTCTTGCCAACTAATGACATATAGGATATGTATTTATTTGTGACATGTTAGTTAAGTTAAAACTTCAATGATTTCTTTATTTCATATCATCGACTCTTTAACTTATCCTTTGAGAGTATTACATGGCTGTCTAATTTGTAAATACTAGGAGACCATGATTCAAACCATCTATCAAGAAACGAATAAGATGAACAAGAAGAAAGGGATTTAACACTACAAACAAAATTACAATTCATAGATCAATGTGTTACAGACTTATCATTTGTGACTAGGTTTTATAACCGTAATTGCTAACCGTCGCATCCCCTTCATATGGCGGTTTCTAGGTTTGATTTTGAATATACTTAGACCCTTGACATTTACATATTTACATAATAAACACTAAACATAACTTTAAAATATTTACACAAATGAAACTTTGTAATCAAACTTTGATCACACAATATTTAAGGCTAACATTAACCCCCAAATTGAACGAATCTGCCATGATTCCTTCGGGAATCGAAGTTATGTATGGTATGTATGTTATGTGTGGATCGTACCTTTATAGGAGTCTTTGTAGCTGACCAACTGTTGTACAACTAGGGTGATGACGGTCACTATAAGGGTTAATGTGATCCTTGAAGTTTGTCATGTTTGGTATTCCTGGAGGTAACGTGGGGCCCTAGGTGTTGACCGGCCTAGACGTAATGAGCCTTAGGTTTCTCCGCCATAATGTAATGCATGGATTTGACGGTTACGAGAAGGCGCAGATTCGATGTATTTGTTGACTTATGTTTTCCCATATGTTATTGCATGTTCTACTTACGCTTTTATTAATGAAGTTGAATGTAATGTTTTGGCAAATATTTGAAGTTAATGTTTTATGTAAAGCGTAACTGACTTTTAGCATTCACATTCTGGTTAAGTACAGGTATGGAGGTTAGGCGAGGATGCGTGGCAAGCGAGAATAGTTGCCTGACTGATCATGATGACCGGCATCCTGCTATGTTTTTATGTTGATGATTATGGTCATGATTAGCCAATGTTTATGACTTTTGAATGTCTAACAAGTTTATGTTATGTTTGAATGGAAGTTCCATGGCGTTATTTGATATTCAAATTTAAAAACTGTTTGTTTATGAGTAAATCCAACATGTGAGTCCTCTCGAGTTTGGGGCCTTACACAAGTTAACTCTATGGCATGAATCCTCACATGTTTATTTTTATAGTTATCAGAAGTGGATAAAAAAATCACAGGTTGGAAAAGTAAATATGTTCAAATAAATCTCTAAGAAGTAGGATCCCTTTCTGCTTTAGTAAAAACGGTAATCTCTCCATTATCTAACCTTAACCTAACAGCTCATAATTCTAGGCAAAATACGATAAAAAGAGGCTCTATGTTTTATCCAAATCTACTTAATTAGTATTATACATGAGGATAATCTAAATGAAATATGAAATCTGGGTCATAAGCAGGTCTATATACCATATAAAAAACTCAATTATAGGTTATTTGGTGGTTATGCACAATGTCCTACATACACAAAATTTGGAATCAGACATCAAGAGGTTCATGAAGGGGACTATGGTGTTTGTAAAACATTTCAACCGGTCATTCTTGATCATAAATACCATATATTTAATTTTATTTTTCTTTCGACACATTCAAAGATAGGAAGACAATACCATGTGATGGCTCTTTCCTCTCACGCGTTGGTGTCTATTATCTACTCCACCGATTGGTAATATAAACCATTCAATCTAATTAAATCAAGCACATCAACCTGGAAAATACTCCACAAAACATTATTTTCTCTATCAGCCTCTTTTTGGTCAAAACACTCCATATTCGTCGAAGAAATGGCCATCTTTATGCCACGGATTATTCAAGCAAAACAACTTCTAAGACGATCAATCCCAAATGGAAGTCGGACATCAACATCTATGGACATCCCAAAAGGCTATTTCACTGTTTATATTGGAGAAGAAGAGAAAAGGAAATTTGTGGTTCCCGAGTCTCTATTAAGCGAACCATCATTTCAAGAATTACTACAACTTGCAGAGGAACAATTTGGGTACAACCATCCAATGGGTGGCCTCACCATTCCATGTAGCGAAGACTTATTTGCAGACCTTGCTTCCCATATTGGTGCCCTATGACACCTATAACTTAAACTTTGCTATAACAAATTTGTACATGACAACAACTAGGACCCTTCACATGTTTGTAAAAAGAAATTCTTGTCCAGGCTATGTTAAATTTAACTTGGGAGTTAATTCAAGTTTATTGTATTATTGTTCGTGTTATAAACAAAGACATGATTGTGAAGCGTATTTCCCCTTCTTTATTTTTAGTTACAGTAAGTTCAATCATGACTGCTATTCGTAGATTGATATAACGGTATCATATTTTATGGTTTTCTTTACAACACTAAAAAATAAGTAAGACAGAAAAGGTGAATTGTATATAAAAGCTATTTAGGAAAGGATCATTAAAGATAATTAATGAAGGAATATCTACTTATAGAGCTGTGTTGTTTCATTACATAGCCGGTGAGTCGCCGATAAATGTATAATAAAAGCTTAAAGTCCTTGTGTAGCTATTGGGTGGTGATTGGGATTGATGGTTATTAGACCCGAACCCGAATAAAGTTGAGCTTATGGCGTGTTTTGTATCGTGGATACATTGTGTAAAAACATGGTTTTGTTTATGAAGTCATAAGCTTTATGTTGATCCTAATGTTTTAAAACTATTTTTGAGCATTGGTGTTCAGTAGCTAGAGGCTTGTACATTGGCATTCGAGGGGGTGTATAGGTGCAAGGTTTTGATGATTAGGATTGACTAAGGGCAGGTTCACACTACAAGGAAAAGACTCAATAGCGGCGACATTTGTCGCCGCTAATACCCCACAATGTCGCCGCTAATACCTTTAGCGGCGACAGTCGCCGCTATTGAGTCGCCACCACCTCTTCACCGCTAAAAGGTAAATTGTCGCCGCTAATACCCAAAATGTCGCCGCTAATAACGTTAGGCATTAGCGGCGACATGTCGCCACTAAAAGGTCGCCGCTAATGCCCTTATTTCCGGTTTTCTGGTTTTTTTCCTTATTTTTAGATTTTCCAGATTTTTTTTCAAATACAAAATACCTGTAAATTTGCAGTTTTGATACATATAAACATATAAACTGTATAAACATATAAAAACTACATAAATATTATCATTCATTAATGTTTGGGACAATAAGTCATAAAAATAAAATTACATAAAACGTAAAACTAGTCCTTAGATCATTATCATTGTCGTCCCCTTATTTCGTATTAGTTGTCTGCTTCTCACCAAAGAAACTCGACAATGTTGATGAAGGTGATTCATCCCTACTACTTTGTCCCATTTGCAAAAAATTAAACTTGTTGTGTTAATCTCTAAAATTCGGGTCGTCAAACAACCTGTTAGCTAGTTCCTACAATTAAATTAGATTATAAGTTAAAACAAAATTTTAACAAAATACTAACATTTAACAAATCTACTAACATTTACCAAATTAGATTATAGTTCCTACGATTGAACTTGTTTTGATATGGAGTAGGATAAAACATTATAGAATCTAATAAAACTGAAAAAATTGTATACCTCAAGTATTTTCCTATGTAGCCGATTTTGGCTACTTGGCCAAGGTGTGGAGTGTTGAACTCCAACTGACTATTAATTTTAATTTTTTTGGACTGGTAATAGACTATTAAATGAAAGTATGAAACAGTAGCAACAAACATTCAAACATGTTTCAAGTTTCAACAGAAACCTTAAATGGAAGCCACAAACTTACAATCAATACAAGTACAAAACAAATGGCAATTAAAATTTAGAAGGTAGTCATAATTTATAGCCAGTATCACTGTGGTGATTTGTGCATATTTCCAAAATCTGTTTATATATTATGATTACCATCATAACACATCAAGTCTATAATCAGTGACGGATCTAGGAATTTTCAATATATGTGGGCTGGGTAACGGGTTCCGGTCAAACGGGTAGACGAAAATCATATATATTTCAAATAAGTAGCCTCAAGAATCAAATAGCATTATTAGTTAATCACACACTCAAACCCACGAACATCATAAAACCTAAGAATTATTAGTTTTTTCATACTTTCCTTAATTCTTGCCTGAGATACCAACAACTTGTTTGAAACAGAAGTACCAAACTATAATACTAACATATCCCATTAATAATTCAAGACCAAGAAATTACCTAAGTCGGGTGGCCGGAGACGAAAGCCGGAGTCGGGTGGCCGGAGACGGAAGCCGGAGTTGGGTGACCGGAGACGGGAGTGGGCGCCGGAGCCTTGATGAACGCCGGAGACCTTTAGAGGTGAAATTGAACGGAAAAAGTGTAGGTGGAGCACCGATGACCTTTAGCGGAGGTGTGTGGTGGTGCTTTAGGGCTTTAGCGGAGGCGTGGAGATGGTGAACGGATCTTTAGTGAGTGAAATTGGGAGAGAGCTTTCGGAGGTGGGTAATGGGTAAGCCAAAAAGTGAAGTCTGATGGGGAGAAATAGCCCGCCATTGTGTTTCAGAGCTTTAGCGGCGACATGTCGCCGCTAATGCCCTGTAGAAGATCAACCGTTGGATCAGGTCGCTTATCAACGGTCATATGAGTTGCTAAGGATTCCACCCGGATTTTGAGCAATAGCGCTAATACCGTCGCCGCTATTGCTTGTATTTCTTGTAGTGTCATGTGGGACGATAAGGCCTGGGTTGGTGACTTGTTCTTGGAACTATAACGCCAGCGTTGTAGATTCCTGTTATGAACCATATTTTTTAATCAGTCAATTTCTGGTTTGTAAAGCAATGTTATTATGATAAAAAAAATTTTGTGGTTTAGTCTTTCGTTTGGTGTTTCTGTATCAATGTCACTGTAACCGGCATCTGAAAACTAGGGTGTGACACCGAATAATGAAAAAGGTAGAATGCCGGTACACAACATTTTTTTAAATAAGGTTATCTAACCACATATTGTCAAGATTTTGTAAAATATCACTCACGGTCCATTGCATAAGAACACTTGTTATTACGATAAAAATGTTATTTAACGGTGTACACACAACTTACATGTGTAGAGAATATAATGTAAACCATTGATCACACAATTTCAACATGCCCGATAATGCACGGTTCACATCAAACGGCATATTTTTTGAAATCATTCGGGTAAAAAACAACGAAATCTATTAACAACTGAATAGGAACAATTTATTGTAAAAAATTCAACACACGACACCCACAAAGAAATCAAGCGGATATTCGCTTAACCTTGATTATGAATAAACTCTACAACATGAATCCTCACATGTTTACTTTTACAATAATCAGAAGTGGAGAAAAAATTCAAAGGTTGGACAAGTAAATAAGTTTTAAAAAATCTTTAAGAAGTATGAGCTCATTTTTCTTTAATAAAAATTGTATGGTCTCCATTATATAATCTTATCCTATAACAACACCTATATTCACAACTCTACGCAAAATAAAATAAAAAGATCCTCCATGTTTTATCCAAATCCACTTAGTATTATACATTAGGCTAATCTAAATGAAATATGAAGTCTCGGTCGTAAGCAGGTCATGTACATACCATACAAAAAATTCAATTATAGGTTGTTTGGTGGTTATATATGCACAATGTCCTACATATAAAAAAATTTGAATTAGACTTCAAGAGGTTCATGATGTGGGACACCATTTCAAAGGGTCGTTCTTGATAATAAATGCCATTTATTTTAATTTTTTTCTTTCGACACATTCAGAGATAAGAATTAAGACAATACCATGTGATGGTTCATTCCCCTTCATGTGTTAGTGTTTATTATCTACTGCACCAGCTGGTTATAAAAACCATTCAATCTAATTAAATCAAGCACATCAACCTTGAAAATACTCCACAAAACAATATTTTCTCTCTCAGCCTCTTTTTGGTCAAAACACTCTATATTCGTTGATGAAATGGCCATCTTTATGCCTCGGATTATTCAAGCAAAACAAATTCTAAGACGATCAATCTCAAACGGAAGTCGGTCATCAACATCTATTGACATCCCAAAAGGCTATTTCGCTGTTTATGTTGGAGAAGAAGAGAAAAGGAGATTTGTGGTTCCCGTGTCTCTATTAAGCGAACCATCATTTCAAGAATAAATACAACTCGCAGAGGAACAATTTGGGTACAACCATCCTATGGGTGGCCTCACCATTCCATGTAGCGAAGACTTATTTGCAGATCTTGCTTCTCGTTTTGGTGCCCTATGACACCTATAACTTAATCTTCGCTATAACAATTTTGTACATGACAACACCTAGGACCCATCACATGTTTGTAAAAAGAATTTCCTATCCAGACTATGTTAAATTTAACTTAGGAGCTAATTCAAATTTATTGTATTATTGTTCGTATTATAAACAAAGACATGATTGTGAAGTGTATTTCTCCTTCTTAATTTTTAGTTACAGTACGTTCAATCATGACATCTATTCGTAGATTGATATAACGGTATCATACCTTATAGTTTTCTTTTTAACACTAAAAATAAGTAAGACAGAAAAGGTGAATTGTATATAAAAGCTATTTAGGAAAGGATCATTAAAGATAATTATGAAGGAATATCTCCTTATAGAGTTGTGTTGTTTCATTACATAGTTGTTGAGGTCTTCGCAAACAATTAAAGAATACAATAGAAACAAATTTCTTAGATTCTGAATGATGTAAAAGGTAGAAATTGTTGTTTCAGTATAGTCGTTGAGGTCTACGTAAATGATTAAAAAATACATCAGAAACAAACTTCTAAGATTCCGAATGTAAAACCTTCAAAGATCCAAAATAATATAAGGGCTAAAAGTGTCAAAAGTTGAAGTCGAGGTATTGGGATACAATTACCGTAAAGATGGAGGACTGAAAATGAAAATTTTGAAAATCTGGGTGGTCCGCTACCTTAGTACTTAACGTCCGCTACGTGGGGAGAAAGGAATCACTCGTGTGCTGACATGCGACCTATGAATCGCAGAAATTTTTTGACATGTGGCGTCGCTGGCGGACGGCTTGCCATTTCCTTAACGGTCTGCCAGCCGCAAAATTAGGGCATGTACGCTAAGGACTTGAAGCAAGTAGGGCTGACGCAAGCAGGGCCGTAGCTGACCGCTACCCTGTGTAACAGTCCTCTACGGTACCAAAGTTTGCCTACTAAAGGAAATTCCGAGCTCAATCTTTTGTACATCAAACCACACACAGCACACACACACTTAAGCTCTTGAATAACGATTATTACGGTTGATGTGTGTGGGACTGACATGAGAGACTAATCCTCTCGTTATGGCCGGCCTTGTGTAGCCGGTAGCCGGTGAGTCACCGGTATATGTATAATAAAAGCTTAGAGTCCTTGTGTGGTTATTAGGTGGGAATTGGGATTGATGTTATTAGACCTAAACCCGAGTAAAGTTGAGGTCATGGGGTGTTTTATATCATGGATACGATTTCTAAAAACATGGTTTTGTTTATGAACTCATGAGCTTTTATGTTGATCCTAATGTTTTAAAAATGTTTTTTAGCACAGTTGATCACTAGCTATAGGTTTGTAGTTTGGCATTCCATGGGTTGTTTTGTACCATGGATACAATGTGTAAAAACATGGTTTTGTTTATGAAGTCAGGAGCTTTATGTTGATCCTAATGTTTTAAAAATGTTTTTGATCATAACTGATCACTAGCTATAGGTTTGTAGTTTGGCATTCCAGGGGTGTACAAATACAACGTTTTGATGATTAGGATAGACTAAGGGCAGGTTCATGTGGGACGATAAGGCCTGGATTGGTGACTTGTTCTTGGAACTATAACGCCAGCGTTGTAGATTCCTGTTAGGAACCATATTTTTTAATCAGTCAATTTCTGGTTTGTAAAGCAATGTTATTATGATAAAAAAAAATTTGTGGTTTAGTCTTTCGTTTGGTGTTTCTATATCAATGTCACTGTAACCGGCATCTGAAAACTAGGGTGTAACACCGAATAATGAAAAAGGTAGAATGCCGGTACACAACATTTTTTTAAATAAGGTTATCTAACCACATATTGTCAAGATTTAGTAAAATGTCACTCACGGTCCATTGCATAAGAACACTTGTTTTTACGATAAAAATGTTATTTAACGGTGTACACACAACTTACATGTGTAGAGAATATAATGTAAACCATTGATCACACAATTTCAACATGCCCAATAATGCACGGTTCACATCAAACGGCATATTTTTTTTAAATTATTCGGGTAAAAAACAACGAAATCTATTAACAACTGAATAGGAACAATTTATTTGTAAAAAATTCAACACACGACACCCACAAAGAAATCAAGCGGATATTCGTTTAACCTTGATTATGAATAAACTCTACAACATGAATCCTCACATGTTTACTTTTACAATAATCAGTAGTGGAGAAAAATTCAAAGGTTGGACAAGTAAATAAGTTTAAAAAAATCTTTAAGAAGTATCATTTTTCTTTAATAAAAATGGTATGGTCTCCATTATATAATCTTATCCTATAACAACACCTATATTCACAACTCTACGCAAAATAAAATAAAAAGATCCTCCATGTTTTATCCAAATCCACTTAGTATTATACATTAGGCTAATCTAAATGAAATATGAAGTCTCGGTCGTAAGCAGGTCATGTACATACCATACAAAAAATTCAATTATAGGTTGTTTGGTGGTTATATATGCACAATGTCCTACATATAAAAAATTTTGTTTGGTGTTTGTAAACCATTTCAAAGGGTCGTTCTTGATAATAAATGCCATTTATTTTAATTTTTTTCTTTCGACACATTCAGAGATAAGAATTAAGACAATACCATGTGATGGTTCATTCCCCTCATGTGTTAGTGTTTATTATCTACTGCACCAGCTGGTTATAAAAACCATTCAATCTAATTAAATCAAGCACATCAACCTTGAAAATACTCCACAAAACATTATTTTTTCTCTCAGCCTCTTTTTGGTCAAAACACTCTATATTCGTTGAAGAAATGGCCATCTTTATGCCTCGGATTATTCAAGCAAAACAAATTCTAAGACGATCAATCTCAAACGGAAGTCGGTCATCAACATCTATTGACATCCCAAAAGGCTATTTCGCTGTTTATGTTGGAGAAGAAGAGAAAAGGAGATTTGTGGTTCCCGTGTCTCTATTAAGCGAACCATCATTTCAAGAATTACTACAACTCGCAGAGGAACAATTTGGCTACAACCATCCAATGGGTGGCCTCACCATTCCATGTAGCGAAGACTTATTTGCAGATCTTGCTTCTCGTTTTGGTGCCCTATGACACCTATAACTTAATCTTCGCTATAACAATTTTGTACATGACAACACCTAGGACCCATCACATGTTTGTAAAAAGAATTTCCTATCCAGGCTATGTTAAATTTAACTTAGGAGCTAATTCAAATTTATTGTATTGTTGTTCGTATTATAAACAAAGACATGATTGTGAAGCGTATTTCTCCTTCTTAATTTTTAGTTACAGTACGTTCAATCATGACATCTATTCGTAGATTGATATAACGATATCATACCTTATAGTTTTCTTTTTAACACTAAAAATAAGTAAGACAGAAAAGGTGAATTGTATATAAAAGCTATTTAGGAAAGGATCATTAAAGATAATTATTGAAGGAATATATCCTTATAGAGTTGTGTTGTTTCATTACATAGTTGTTGAGGTCTTCGCAAACAATTAAAGAATACAATAGAAACAAATTTCTTAGATTCTGAATGATGTAAAAGGTAGAAATTGTTGTTTCATTATAGTCGTTGAGGTCTACGTAAATGATTAAAAATACATCAGAAACAAACTTCTAAGATTCCTAATGTAAAACCTTCAAAGATCCAAAATAATATAAGGGCTAAAAGTGTCAAAAGTTGAAGTCGAGGTGTTGGGATACAACTACCGTAAAGATGGAGGACTGAAAATTAAAAATTTGGAAATCTGGGTGGTCCGCTACCTTAGTACTTAACGGTCCGCTACGTGGGGAGAAAGGAATCACTCGTGTGCTGACATGCGACCTGTGAATCGCCTAAATTTTTTGACATGTGGCGTCGCTGGGGGACGACTTGCCATTTCCTTAACGGTCTGCCAGCCACAAAATTAGGCATGTACGCTAAGGACTTGAAGCAAGTAGGGCTGACGCAAGCAGGGTCGTAGCTGACCGCTACCCTGTGTAACAGTCCTCTACGGTACCAAAGTTTGCCTACTAAAGGAAATTCCAAGCTCAATCTTTTGCACATCAAACCACACACAGCACACACACACTTAAGCTCTTGAATAACGATTATTACGGTTGATGTGTGTGGGACTGACATGATAGACTAATCCTCTCGTTATGGCCGGCCTTGTGTAGCCGGTAGCCGGTGAGTCGCCGGTATATGTATAATAAAAGCTTAGAGTCCTTGTGTGGTTATTGGGTGGGAATTGGGATTGATGGTTATTAGACCCAAACCCGAGTAAAGTTGAGGTCATGGGGTGTTTTATATCATGGATACGATTTCTAAAAACATGGTTTTGTTTATGAACTCATTAGCTTTTATGTTGATTCTAATGTTTTAAAAATGTTTTTTAGCACGATTGATCGCTAGCTATAGGCTTGTAGTTTGGCATTCCATGGGTTGTTTTGTACCATGGATACAATGTGTAAAAACATGGTTTTGTTTATGAAGTCAGGAGCTTTATGTTGATCCTAATGTTTTAAAAATGTTTTTGAGCATAGCTGATCACTAGCTAGAGGCTTGTAGTTTGGCATTCCGGGGGGTGCAAATACAAGGTTTTGATGATTAGGATTGACTAAGAACAGGTTCATGTGGTACCATAAGGCCTACGCTGGTTGCTTGTTCTTGGAACTATAACGCCAATGTTGTAGATTTCTATTAGGAACAATGTTTGGTAATTAATCAATTTCTAGTTTGTAAAACAATGTTATTATGATAAAAAGTTTGTGGTTTAGCCTTCCGTTGTGTTTTTCTGTATCAATGTAACTGTAACCAGTATCTGGAAACTAAGGTGTGACACCAAATGATGAAAATGGTAGAATGCCGGTACACAACATTTTTTTAAATAAGGTTATCTACCCACATATTGTCTAACATATAGTAAAATGTCACTCAAGGTCCAATGCATAAGAACACAAGTTTTTACGATTAAAGTGTTATTTAACGACGTACACACAACTTACACGTGTAGAGAATATAATGTAAACCGTTGATCATACAATTTCAACATGCCCTATAACGCACGATTCACATCAAACGGCATATTTATTGAAATCATTCCGTTAAAAAACAACGAAATCTATTAACAGCTGAATAGGAACAATTTATTAGTAAGAAATTCAAAACACGACACCCACCAAGTAATGAAGCGGATATTCGTTTAACCTTGATTACGAATAAACTCTACGACGTGAATCCTCGCACGTTTACTTTTACAGTATAAAGAAGTGGAGAAAAAATTCACACGTTGGACAAGTAAATAAGTTCAAAAAAATCTCTAAGTAGTAAGAGCTCATTTTTCTTTAGTAAAAATGGTATTGTCCCCATTATATAATCTTATCATATAACAACTCCTATATTCATAACTCTAGGCAAAATACGATAAAAAGATCCTCCATGTTTTTTCCAAATCCACTTAGTATTATACATTAGGATAATCAAAATGAAATATGAAGTCTGGGTCATAAGCAGATCATGTATATACCATACAAAAAATTCAATTATAGGTTGTTTGGTGGTTATATATGCACAATGTCCTACATATAGAAAATTTTGAATCAGACACCAAGAGGTTCATGATGTGGGACTATGGTGTTTGTAAACCATTTCAACCAGTCATTCTTGATAATAAATGCTACTTATTTTAATTTTTTCTTTCGACACATTCAGAGATAGGAATTAAGACAATACCATGTGATTGTTCATTCCTCTCATGTGTTAGTGTCTATTATCTACTCCACCGGCTGGTTATAAAAACCGTTCAATCAAATTAAATCAAGCACATCAACCTGGAAAATACTCCACAAAACATTATTTTCTCTATCAGCCTCTTTTTGGTCAAAACACAATATATTCGTTGAAGAAATGGCCATCTTTATGCCTCGGATTATTCAAGCAAAACAAATTCTAAGACGATCAATCTCAAACGGAAGTCGGACTTCAACATCTATGGACATCCCAAAAGGCTATTTCGCTGTTTATGTTGGAGAAGAAGAGAAAAGGAGATTTGTGGTTCCCGTGTCTCTATTAAGCGAACCATCATTTCAAGAATTACTTCAACTCGCAGAGGAACAATTTGGGTACAACCATCCAATGGGTGGCCTCACCATTCCATGTAGCGAAGACTTATTTGCAGATCTTGCTTCTCGTTTTGGTGCCCTATGACACCTATAAGTTAATCATTGTAATAACAATTTTGTACATGACAACAGCTAGGAACCTTCAAATGTTTGTAAAAAGAATTTCCTTTCCAGGCTATGTTAAATTTGACTTAGGAGCTAATTCAAGTTTATTGTATTCCTGTTCGTACAATAAACAAAGACATGATTGTGAAGCGTATTTCTCCTGCTTAATTTTTAGTTACACTAAGTTCAATCATGACGTCTGTAAGTAGAATGATATGACGTTATCATACCTTATGGTTTTCTTTTTAACACTAAAAAATAAGCAAGACAGAAAAGGTGAATTGCATATAAAATCTATTCACGAAAGGATCATTAAAGATAATTAATGAAGGAATATCTACTTATAGAGCTGTGTTGTTTCATTACATAATCGGTAAATAAAAGCTTAAAGTCCTTGTGTAGCTATTGGGTGGGGACTAGGATTGATGGTTATTTGACCTTGACCCGAGTAAAGTCGAGGTCATGGGTTGTTTTGTACCATGGATACAATGTGTAAAAACAGGGTTTTGTTTATGAAGTCGGGAGCTTTATGTTGATCCTAATGTTTTAAAAATGTTTTTGAGCACAGGTGATCACTAGCTAGAGGCTTGTATTTGGCATTCATTGGGTGTATAGATACAAGGTTTTAATGATTAGGATTGACTAAGTGCAGGTTCTTGTGGGACTATACCGCCTGGGTTCATGGCTTGTTCTTGGAACTATAACGCCAACGTTGTAGATTCTTGATAGGAACCATGTTTTTTAATCAGTCAATTTCTAGTTTGTAAAACAATGTTATTATGATAAAAAGTTTGTGGTTCAGTCTTCCGTTGTGTGTTTCAGTATCAATGTCACTGTAACTTGTATCTGGAAACCGGGGTGTGACACCGAATAATGAAAAAGGTAGAATGTCGGTACACAACAATTTTTTAAATAAGGCTATCTAACCACATATTGTCAACATTTAGTAAAATGTCACTCACGGTCCTTTGCGTAAGAACACATGTTTTTATGATAAAAATGTTATTTTACGGTGTACACACAACTTACATGTGTAGAGAATATAATGTAAACCATTGATCACACAATTTAAACATGCCCTATAATGCCCGATTCACATCAAATGGCATATTTATTGAAATCATTCGGGTAAAAAACAACGAAATCTATTAACAGCTGAATAGGAACAATTTATTTGTAAGAAATTCAACACACGACACCCACCAAGAAATCAAGCGGATATTCGTTTAACCTTGATTACGAATAAACTCTACGACATGAATCCTCACACGTTTACTTTTACAGTATTCAGAAGTGGAGAAAAAATTCACACGTTGGACAAGTAAATAAGTTCAAAAAAAAACTCTAAGAAGTAAGAGCTCATTTTTCTTTAGTAAAAATGGTATTGTCTCCATTATATAATCTTATCCTATAACAACACATATATTCATAACTCTAGGCAAAATACGATAAAAAGATCCTCCATGTTTTATCCAAATACACTTAGTATTATACATTTGGATAATCAAAATGAAATATGAAGTCTGGGTCATAAGCAGGTCATGTATATACCATACAAAAAATTCAATTATAGGTTGTTTGGTGGTTATATATGCACAATGTCCTACATATAGAAAATTTTGAATCAGACATCAAGAGGTTCATGATGTGGGACTATGGTATTTGTAAACCATTTCAACCGGTCATTCTTGATAATAAATGCCATTTATTTTAATTTTTTTCTTTCGACACATTCAGAGATAGGAATTAAGACAATACCATGTGATGGTTCATTCCTCTCATGTGTTAGTGTCTATTATCTACTCCACCAGCTGGTTATAAAAACCATTCAATCTAATTAAATCAAGCTCATCAACCTGGAAAATACTCCACAAAACATTATTTTCTCTATCAGCCTCTTTTTGGTCAAAACACTCTACATTCATTTAAGAAATGGCCATCTTTATGTCTCGGATTATTCAAGCAAAACAAATTCTAAGACGATCAATCTCAAACGGAAGTCGGAGATCAACATCTATGGACATCCCAAAAGGCTATAAACTGCCTATTAATATACTACTACTTGATTAGCCAATAATTTCTCTTAAAATATTCACCTTATAATAATTGAAAATTTAAAAAGTTTTTCCTATAAACTGCCTATTTATTTGGATTATGTAACTCAATGGTTTCACTACTTTATATATTTACAACCAAGAACAATCTACAATTTCCTATTTTCAAACGAAGATCAGTATTTGTAAACACATTTCCCCGAATGTTTTCAGAACCTCCTCGTTATCTTTCATTTGCCGCTTCAAGAGACGATCCATACCGCTTAGATATCAACCATCCCTAAAAACCTCAATAAGATAGAACCTAACCACCACATTTTACCTAAACGCCAAACAACACGCTTCTCCGCAACACTTGATCACATACAAAACTCGTTAGCATATGCCACACATGAAACTCAATAACTTACGTATGCACATTTACAACGTACACAACACGATCACATGATACATAAAACTTAGTTATTTTCAATATACCCAAGGCTACACTGATTACATGATACTTGAAATTTGATTATTCTGCAATACACGTTCTACTAGATTGATTATGTAATACATGAAACATAACTGTTTGTAATATACATATACTAAAATGATCACACAATACATAACAATCGTTTGTTTGATTCAAAATACTTGATTGACCACATTGAACATGAAACTTATTTGGTACAAGGTACATGATATTACATTACTGACATTACACATGAAAGATTATTGGTTTACAAATACGTGGTACTAAGTAGTTAACACCATACATAAAATTCATTGCTTGCGATACACATGATACTTCATTACTTACAATACAAATTTAGTTGATCTTACAATATACATGATGCTAAGCTGTTCACGTTACACATGAAACCTATTTGATTACTAACTACATAACACTCTGTCATACATGAGATTTGTGTGTTTACACTATACATGAAACTAAGTTGCTTACAGTTGTTGCAATTGATTGATCATAATATACATGAAGTATGGTCATACACCTTGTTTACCAAACTTGAAAACCCTAACACATTGAAACAACTCGGAGTTTGACGTATTCTTGTTCAAACACGAGTAAACTATGGGGCCTGAGGTAACACTACTTTATTATCCTTAGGTTGCTAACTGACTTGCCTACTTAAGGATATAGTTACATATTAGCAACTCATATGTGAGAGCAATATACATGAACTAAGTGAATTTGTGCCTCCTCTTGACCCGCACAAAACGTAATGATCTATACGGACCATGTGATGATTTGAGTAATTACGGGTGCACACGGAATTATAAAAATCAGCGCATGGAAAACATAGTAAATTTTGTCGTGTGTTGTGACCTAGAACTTATCATGATATGTAACAACGAAACTGATGTGATATGACAAGGGCATGGTGGATATGCCGATAGTACTTCCTATATATAAGTGTCCTATCATATTACCAAAAGTAGCGTTGTTCATGTCACGTGAAGTTTTGACCCAGACCAATGTTTGTGAAATCTTTTATCCACTGACAACTTTTGAGCATGTTAGACTACACCTTAATCAAATTCTGATTGTCAAATTCCAATCAAACCCATTCCAAGGAATGCATTTTACCTTTAGATTCTTCGACAGTCCTCTCCTTAATCCTCTTGAAACAAAAATCTATTAATAATATTCATACTTAACAGGAGCTTTAGACCTAAATCTGGTTGTTTACCATACTCCTCAAACCAACAATCAAAACTCAAACTCACGTCCTTCGTGTTTCAGTAGTCTCCACTAGTTAAATTTCGGGACGAAATTCCCTTAACATGGGGAGACTGTAACATCCAAGATTTTCTAGCAATTTTTTTTTCACTAATGATACCTCATTTCTATCCGAGTTTGCTCATCTTAGAATGTCACCTTAAATTCTTTTATTTTAAACATGTATCAAATCAAAATCCTAATATTCTAACTCCATTGTATATATTACATATTATATTCATATATATACTCTATGATAAATTGAATCGAAAATAAAATGTTATGAACTTAATGATGTTTTGCCTCCCTTGTATATATATACTTATTTATAAAACTATCAATATATATGTAATAAACGAACCATTTATACAAATGATAATTTTTATAAAAACAAATTAAGCGAAACTTTCCTTTTATAAAAAATTCATTGTTATAAAATAAATAAAACTAATAATGTTGAAATTTTTATATATAAAAACTATTGTGTGACAAATTCATAATTTAACTACTCTGAACCCCACATATTTCATTTGAAACCCCACCCTAGTTACTTGAACCCTCATCCTTGAACATTTGAACTCCCACCGTTGAACCCACACATTTCAATCCGACCCCATACATCCCATTTTGACCCAGTTTGACTTTAAAAGTCAAACAGGGCAAAGATCTTGCAATTCGAATCCAAAATCGATCAAAACTGGAATCAAATAACTTGCCATAGACACTAGAACAATTGTCGTCGACTTCTAAACTCATTGAACACGTAAATTATCAAATTACGTGGCCTAATTTCAATTTTAAATTGATTGAAACGGGTTTGACTTCCTAGGGTCAAACCAAGTCTGTCTAAGTCTCAAATCAAGGAAATCAGTAGCGATTACCGACCGCAAATTGCGCGAAATCAATTTACACACGCATCCAACCGAATAGAATAGAACAAACCAGAAATATGTGTCTATTAAATGGTTGGTTCCTAAATTCAATTCTCTTACAACATAATCTACAAGGTCCTAACAGTTAGTTGTTGAGAAAACTTGTGTAGTAAATGTTGTGCAAGGAAGTCATAATGCGTCCAGACTAGAAGCAAGTTCGGTGAATGTCTCTTCACTACATGGAATTGTGAGGCCGCCCATTGGGTGGACATACTCAAACTCTTCCTCTGATTGGCGTAGTAATTCTTGAAACGAGGGTTGCCTTAACAATGAAACACGAACCACAAATCGCTTATTCTCTTCCTCTCCTACATAAACTGCAAAATAGCCTTGGGACATCTATTAATGTTGATTTGCTGCTTACATTTGACAATGATTGTCGTAGAATTTTGGTTGCTTGAATTATACGAGGCATACGAATAGTCATTGTTCTAAAGATTGATCAAGAAGAAAAAAAGGATCAAAAGGGTGCCTTCTTAGTGAATGAGATTGTGGAGGATTTTGTGGTTTGTAAAGTTGCCTTTCTTGCTCTCGTTATAAACAGCTTACTGATGGTGACACAAGGCTTCAAAATCAAAGCTCACATGGTTTTGTCTTCCAACTTGCATGATGTAACAAGTTTAATTGACTCAACCATATAATTACGAGTGATTTTGTGGACCACAATCTTCACTTGCAAATATAACAGGACAAGACAAATGGAAGTATTTATTGCCAGAATTCCAAACAAAAATTGTGAGGATACCAATGTCACATGGTTTTGTCTTGCCACCTAATGCCTATAAGCTTGTATTTGTATGGACTTGTTTATGCCTCCAATATGTTTCAACAAGTTTATCTACTTCTACACTAACGAGTTGAGGCATGTAAGCATCTTAATTTATGATATGTTAGACATAAAACAATACCGACAAAAGTGATCATTTAGCTTTTTATTTAATATTTGTAATTAGTATGGCCAGAATTCCGAACACAATCTGTGAAGATAACAGGACAGGCAGATGGAAATATGTATGGCCAGAATTCCGAACACAATTTGTGAATACCAATGTCACATGGTTTTGTCTTGCCAACTAATGACATATAGGATATGTATTTATTTGTGACATGTTAGTTAAGTTAAAACTTAAATGATTTCTTTATTTCATATCATCGACTCTTTAACTTATCCTTTGAGAGTATTACATGGCTGTCTAATTTGTAAATACCAGGAGACCATGATTCAAACCATCTATCAAGAAACGAATAAGATGAACAAGAAGAAAGGGATTTAACACTACAAACAAAATTACAATTCATAGATCAATGTGTTACAGACTTATCATTTGTGACTAGGTTTTATAACCGTAATTGCTAACCGTCGCATCCCCTTCATATGGCGGTTTCTAGGTTTGATTTCGAATATACTTAGACCCTTGACATTTACATATTTACATAATAAACACTAAACATAACTTTAAAATATTTACACAAATGAAACTTTGTAACCAAACTTTGATCACACAATATTTAAGGCTAACATTCACCCCCAAATTGAACGAATCTGCCATGATTCCTTCGAGAATCGAAGTTATGTATGGTATGTATGTTATGAGTGGATCGTACCTTTATAGGAGTCTTTGTAGCTGACCAACTGTTGTACAACTAGGGTGATGACGGTCACTATAAGGGTTAATGTGATCCTTGAAGTTTGTCATGTTTGGTATTCCTGGAGATAACGTGGGGCCCTAGGGTGTTGAATGGCCTAGACGTAATGAGCCTTAAGTTTCTCCGCCAGTATGTAATGCATGGATTTGACGGTTACGAGAAGGCGCAGATTCGATGTATTTGTTGACTTATGTTTTCCCATATGTTATTGCATGTTCTTCTTACGCTTTTATTAATGAAGTTGAATGTAGTGTTTTGGCAAATATTTGAAGTTAATGTTTTATGTAAAGCATAACTGAGTTTTAGCATTCACATTCAGGTTAAGTACAGGTATGGAGGTTAGGCGAGGATGCGTGGCAAGCGAGAATAGTTGCCTGACTGATCATGATGACTGGCATCCTGCTATGCTTTTATGTTGATTATTATGGTCATGATTAGACAATGTTTATGACTTTTGAATGTCTAACAAGTTCATGTTATGTTTGAATGGAAGTTCCGTCACGTTATTTGATATTCAAATTTAAAAACTGTTTGTTTATGAGTAAATCCAACATGTGAGTCCTCTCGAGTTTGGGGCCTTACACAAGTTAACTCTATGGCATGAATCCTCACATGTTTATTTTTATAGTTATCAGAAGTGGATAAAAAAATCACAGGTTGGAAAAGTAAATATGTTAAAATAAATCTCTAAGAAGTAGGATCCCTTTCTGCTTTAGTAAAAACGGTAATCTCTCCATTATCTAACCTTAACCTAACAGCTCATAATTCTAGGCAAAATACGATAAAAAGAGGCTCTATGTTTTATCCAAATCTACTTAATTAGTATTATACATGAGGATAATCTAAATGAAATATGAAATCTGGGTCATAAGCAGGTCTATATACCATATAAAAAACTCAATTATAGGTTATTTGGTGGTTATGCACAATGTCCTACATACACAAAATTTGGAATCAGACATCAAGAGGTTCATGAAGTGGGACTATGGTGTTTGTAAAACATTTCAACCGGTCATTCTTGATCATAAATACCATATATTTAATTTTATTTTTCTTTCGACACATTCAAAGATAGGAAGACAATACCATGTGATGGCTTTTTCCTCTCATGCGTTGGTGTATATTATCTACTCCACCGATTGGTAATATAAACCATTCAATCTAATTAAATCAAGCACATCAACCTGGAAAATACTCCACAAAACATTATTTTCTCTATCGGCCTCTTTTTGGTCAAAACACTCTATATTCATTGAAGAAATGGCCATCTTTATGCCACGGATTATTCAAGCAAAACAAATTCTAAGACGATCAATCCCAAACGGGAGTCAGACTTCAACATCTATGGACATCCCAAAAGGCTATTTCGCTGTTTATGTTGGAGAAGAAGAGAAAAGGAGATTTGTGGTTCCCGTGTCTCTATTAAGCGAACCATCATTTCAAGAATTACTTCAACTCGCAGAGGAACAATTTGGGTACAACCATCCAATGGGTGGCCTCACCATTCCATGTAGCGAAGACTTATTTGCAGACCTTGCTTCCCATATTGGTGCCCTATGACACCTATAACTTAAACTTTGCTATAAAAATTTGTACATGACAACAACTAGGACCCTTCACATGTTTGTAAAAAGAATTTCTTGTCCAGGCTATGTTAAATTTAACTTGGGAGTTAATTCAAGTTTATTGTATTATTGTTCGTGTTATAAACAAAGACATGATTGTGAAGCGTATTTCTCCTTCTTAATTTTTAGTTACAGTAAGTTCAATCATGACTGCTATTCGTAGATTGATATAACGGTATCATATTTTATGGTTTTCTTTATAACACTAAAAAATAAGTAAGACAGAAAAGGTGAATTGCAGATAAAAGCTATTTAGGAATGGATCATTAAAGATAACTAATGAAGGAATATCTACTTATAGAGCTGTGTTGTTTCATTACATAGCCGGTGAGTCGCCGATAAATGTAAAATAAAAGCTTAAAGTCCTTGTGTAGCTATTGGGTGGTGATTGGGATTGATGGTTATTAGACCCGAACCCGAATAAAGTTGAGCTTATGGCGTGTTATGTATCGTGGATACATTGTGTAAAAACATGGTTTTGTTTATGAAGTCATAAGCTTTATGTTGATCCTAATGTTTTAAAACTATTTTTGAGCACAGGTGTTCACTAGCTAGAGGCTTGTACATTGGCATTCGAGGGGGTGTATAGGTGCAAGGTTTTGATGATTAGGATTGACTAAGGGCAGGTTCATGTGGGACGATAAGGCCTGGATTGGTGACTTGTTCTTGGAACTATAACGCCAGCGTTGTAGATTCCTGTTAGGAACCATATTTTTTAATCAGTCAATTTCTGGTTTGTAAAGCAATGTTATTATGATAAAAAAAAAATTTGTGGTTTAGTCTTCCGTTTGGTGTTTCTATATCAATGTCACTGTAACCGGCATCTGAAAACTAGGGTGTAACACCGAATAATGAAAAAGGTAGAATGCCGGTACACAACATTTTTTTAAATAAGGTTATCTAACCACATATTGTCAAGATTTAGTAAAATGTCACTCACGGTCCATTGCATAAGAACACTTGTTTTTACGATAAAAATGTTATTTAACGGTGTACACACAACTTACATGTGTAGAGAATATAATGTAAACCATTGATCACACAATTTCAACATGCCCAATAATGCACGGTTCACATCAAACGGCATATTTTTTTTAAATTATTCGGGTAAAAAACAACGAAATCTATTAACAACTGAATAGGAACAATTTATTTGTAAAAAATTCAACACACGACACCCACAAAGAAATCAAGCAGATATTCGTTTAACCTTGATTATGAATAAACTCTACAACATGAATCCTCACATGTTTACTTTTACAATAATCAGTAGTGGAGAAAAATTCAAAGGTTGGACAAGTAAATAAGTTTAAAAAAATCTTTAAGAAGTATCATTTTTCTTTAATAAAAATGGTATGGTCTCCATTATATAATCTTATCCTATAACAACACCTATATTCACAACTCTACGCAAAATAAAATAAAAAGATCCTCCATGTTTTATCCAAATCCACTTAGTATTATACATTAGGCTAATCTAAATGAAATATGAAGTCTCGGTCGTAAGCAGGTCATGTACATACCATACAAAAAATTCAATTATAGGTTGTTTGGTGGTTATATATGCACAATGTCCTACATATAAAAAATTTTGTTTGGTGTTTGTAAACCATTTCAAAGGGTCGTTCTTGATAATAAATGCCATTTATTTTAATTTTTTTCTTTCGACACATTCAGAGATAAGAATTAAGACAATACCATGTGATGGTTCATTCCCCTCATGTGTTAGTGTTTATTATCTACTGCACCAGCTGGTTATAAAAACCATTCAATCTAATTAAATCAAGCACATCAACCTTGAAAATACTCCACAAAACATTATTTTTTCTCTCAGCCTCTTTTTGGTCAAAACACTCTATATTCGTTGAAGAAATGGCCATCTTTATGCCTCGGATTATTCAAGCAAAACAAATTCTAAGACGATCAATCTCAAACGGAAGTCGGTCATCAACATCTATTGACATCCCAAAAGGCTATTTCGCTGTTTATGTTGGAGAAGAAGAGAAAAGGAGATTTGTGGTTCCCGTGTCTCTATTAAGCGAACCATCATTTCAAGAATTACTACAACTCGCAGAGGAACAATTTGGCTACAACCATCCAATGGGTGGCCTCACCATTCCATGTAGCGAAGACTTATTTGCAGATCTTGCTTCTCGTTTTGGTGCCCTATGACACCTATAACTTAATCTTCGCTATAACAATTTTGTACATGACAACACCTAGGACCCATCACATGTTTGTAAAAAGAATTTCCTATCCAGGCTATGTTAAATTTAACTTAGGAGCTAATTCAAATTTATTGTATTGTTGTTCGTATTATAAACGACATGATTGTGAAGCGTATTTCTCCTTCTTAATTTTTAGTTACAGTACGTTCAATCATGACATCTATTCGTAGATTGATATAACGGTATCATACCTTATAGTTTTCTTTTTAACACTAAAAATAAGTAAGACAGAAAAGGTGAATTGTATATAAAAGCTATTTAGGAAAGGATCATTAAAGATAATTATTGAAGGAATATATCCTTATAGAGTTGTGTTGTTTCATTACATAGTTGTTGAGGTCTTCGCAAACAATTAAAGAATACAATAGAAACAAATTTCTTAGATTCTGAATGATGTAAAAGGTAGAAATTGTTGTTTCATTATAGTCGTTGAGGTCTAGGTAAATGATTAAAAATACATCAGAAACAAACTTCTAAGATTCCGAATGTAAAACCTTCAAAGATCCAAAATAATATAAGGGCTAAAAGTGTCAAAAGTTGAAGTCGAGGTGTTGGGATACAACTACCGTAAAGATGGAGGACTGAAAATGAAAAATTTGGAAATCTAGGTGGTCCGCTACCTTAGTACTTAACGGTCCGCTACGTGGGGAGAAAGGAATCACTCGTGTGCTGACATGCGACCTGTGAATCACCTAAATTTTTTGACATGTGGCGTCGCTGGGGGACGGCTTGCCATTTCCTTAACGGTCTGCCAGCCACAAAATTAGGGCATGTACGCTAAGGACTTGAAGCAAGTAGGGCTGACGCAAGCAGGGTCGTAGCTGACCGCTACCCTGTGTAACAGTCCTCTACGGTACCAAAGTTTGCCTACTAAAGGAAATTCCAAGCTCAATCTTTTGCACATCAAACCACACACAGCACACACACACTTAAGCTCTTGAATAACGATTATTACGGTTGATGTGTGTGGGACTGACATGATAGACTAATCCTCTCGTTATGGCCGGCCTTGTGTAGCCGGTAGCCGGTGAGTCGCCGGTATATGTATAATAAAAGCTTAGAGTCCTTGTGTGGTTATTGGGTGGGAATTGGGATTGATGGTTATTAGACCCAAACCCGAGTAAAGTTGAGGTCATGGGGTGTTTTATATCATGGATACGATTCTAAAAACATGGTTTTGTTTATGAACTCATGAGCTTTTATGTTGATTCTAATGTTTTAAAAATGTTTTTTAGCACGATTGATCACTAGCTATAGGCTTGTAGTTTGGCATTCCATGGGTTGTTTTGTACCATGGATACAATGTGTAAAAACATGGTTTTGTTTATGAAGTCAGGAGCTTTATGTTGATCCTAATGTTTTAAAAATGTTTTTGAGCATAGCTGATCACTAGCTAGAGGCTTGTTGTTTGGCATTCCGGGGTGTACAAATACAAGGTTTTGATGATTAGGATTGACTAACGACAGGTTCATGTGGTACCATAAGGCCTACGCTGGTTGCTTGTTCTTGGAACTATAACGCCAATGTTGTAGATTTCTATTAGGAACAATGTTTGGTAATTAATCAATTTCTAGTTTGTAAAACAATGTTATTATGATAAAAAGTTTGTGGTTTAGCCTTCCGTTGTGTTTTTCTGTATCAATGTAACTGTAACCGGTATCTGGAAACTAAGGTGTGACACCAAATGATGAAAATGGTAGAATGCCGGTACACAACATTTTTTTAAATAAGGTTATCTACCCACATATTGTCTAACATATAGTAAAATGTCACTCAAGGTCCAATGCATAAGAACACAAGTTTTTACGATTAAAGTGTTATTTAACGGCGTACACACAACTTACACGTGTAGAGAATATAATGTAAACCGTTGATCATACAATTTCAACATGCCCTATAACGCACGATTCACATCAAACGGCATATTTATTGAAATCATTCCGTTAAAAAACAACGAAATCTATTAACAGCTGAATAGGAACAATTTATTTGTAAGAAATTCAAAACACGACACCCACCAAGTAATGAAGCGGATATTCGTTTAACCTTGATTACGAATAAACTCTACGACGTGAATCCTCGCACGTTTACTTTTACAGTATAAAGAAGTGGAGAAAAAATTCACACGTTGGACAAGTAAATAAGTTCAAAAAAATCTCTAAGTAGTAAGAGCTCATTTTTCTTTAGTAAAAATGGTATTGTCCCCATTATATAATCTTATCATATAACAACTCCTATATTCATAACTCTAGGCAAAATACGATAAAAAGATCCTCCATGTTTTATCCAAATCCACTTAGTATTATACATTAGGATAATCAAAATGAAATATGAAGTCTGGGTCATAAGCAGATCATGTATATACCATACAAAAAATTCAATTATAGGTTGTTTGGTGGTTATATATGCACAATGTCCTACATATAGAAAATTTTGAATCAGACACCAAGAGGTTCATGATGTGGGACTATTTTGTTTGTAAACCATTTCAACCAGTCATTCTTGATAATAAATGCTACTTATTTTAATTTTTTCTTTCGACACATTCAGAGATAGGAATTAAGACAATACCATGTGATTGTTCATTCCTCTCATGTGTTAGTGTCTATTATCTACTCCACCGGCTGGTTATAAAAACCGTTCAATCAAATTAAATCAAGCACATCAACCTGGAAAATACTCCACAAAACATTATTTTCTCTATCAGCCTCTTTTTGGTCAAAACACAATATATTCGTTGAAGAAATGGCCATCTTTATGCCTCGGATTATTCAAGCAAAACAAATTCTAAGACGATCAATCTCAAACGGAAGTCGGACTTCAACATCTATGGACATCCCAAAAGGCTATTTCTCTGTTTATGTTGGAGAAGAAGAGAAAAGGAGATTTGTGGTTCCCGTGTCTCTATTAAGCGAACCATCATTTCAAGAATTACTTCAACTCGCAGAGGAACAATTTGGGTACAACCATCCAATGGGTGGCCTCACCATTCCATGTAGCGAAGACTTATTTGCAGATCTTGCTTCTCGTTTTGGTGCCCTATGACACCTATAAGTTAATCATTGTAATTACAATTTTGTACATGACAACAGCTAGGAACCTTCAAATGTTTGTAAAAAGAATTTCCTTTCCAGGCTATGTTAAATTTGACTTAGGAGCTAATTCAAGTTTATTGTATTCTTGTTCGTACAATAAACAAAGACATGATTGTGAAGCGTATTTCTCCTGCTTAATTTTTAGTTACACTAAGTTCAATCATGACGTCTGTAAGTAGAATGATATGACGTTATCATACCTTATGGTTTTCTTTTTAACACTAAAAAATAAGCAAGACAGAAAAGGTGAATTGCATATAAAATCTATTCACGAAAGGATCATTAAAGATAATTAATGAAGGAATATCTACTTATAGAGCTGTGTTGTTTCATTACATAATCGGTAAATAAAAGCTTAAAGTCCTTGTGTGGCTATTGGGTGGGGACTAGGATTGATGGTTATTTGACCTTGACCCGAGTAAAGTCGAGGACATGGGTTGTTTTGTACCATGGATACAATGTGTAAAAACAGGGTTTTGTTTATGAAGTCGGGAGCTTTATGTTGATCCTAATGTTTTAAAAATGTTTTTGAGCACAGGTGATCACTAGCTAGAGGCTTGTATTTGGCATTCATTGGGTGTATAGATACAAGGTTTTAATGATTAGGATTGACTAAGTGCAGGTTCTTGTGAGACTATACCGCCTGGGTTCATGGCTTGTTCTTGGAACTATAACGCCAGCGTTGTAGATTCCTGATAGGAACCATGTTTTTTAATCAGTCAATTTCTAGTTTGTAAAACAATGTTATTATGATAAAAAGTTTGTGGTTCAGTCTTCCGTTGTGTGTTTCAGTATCAATGTCACTGTAACTTGCATCTGGAAACCGGGGTGTGACACCGAATAATGAAAAAGGTAGAATGTCGGTACACAACAATTTTTTAAATAAGGCTATCTAACCACATATTGTCAACATTTTGTAAAATGTCACTCACGGTCCATTGCGTAAGAACACATGTTTTTATGATAAAAATGTTATTTTACGGTGTACACACAACTTACATGTGTAGAGAATATAATGTAAACCATTGATCACACAATTTAAACATGCCCTATAATGCCCGATTCACATCAAATGGCATATTTATTGAAATCATTCGGGTAAAAAACAACGAAATCTATTAACAGCTGAATAGGAACAATTTATTTGTAAGAAATTCAACACACGACACCCACCAAGAAATCAAGCGGATATTCGTTTAACCTTGATTACGAATAAACTCTACGACATGAATCCTCACACGTTTACTTTTACAGTATTCAGAAGTGGAGAAAAAATTCACACGTTGGACAAGTAAATAAGTTCAAAAAAAAACTCTAAGAAGTAAGAGCTCATTTTTCTTTAGTAAAAATGGTATTGTCTCCATTATATAATCTTATCCTATAACAACACATATATTCATAACTCTAGGCAAAATACGATAAAAAGATCCTCCATGTTTTATCCAAATACACTTAGTATTATACATTTGGATAATCAAAATGAAATATGAAGTCTGGGTCATAAGCAGGTCATGTATATACCATACAAAAAATTCAATTATAGGTTGTTTGGTGGTTATATATGCACAATGTCCTACATATAGAAAATTTTGAATCAGACATCAAGAGGTTCATGATGTGGGACTATGGTATTTGTAAACCATTTCAACCGGTCATTCTTGATAATAAATGCCATTTATTTTAATTTTTTTCTTTCGACACATTCAGAGATAGGAATTAAGACAATACCATGTGATGGTTCATTCCTCTCATGTGTTAGTGTCTATTATCTACTCCACCAGCTGGTTATAAAAACCATTCAATCTAATTAAATCAAGCTCATCAACCTGGAAAATACTCCACAAAACATTATTTTCTCTATCAGCCTCTTTTTGGTCAAAACACTCTACATTCATTTAAGAAATGGCCATCTTTATGTCTCGGATTATTCAAGCAAAACAAATTCTAAGACGATCAATCTCAAACGGAAGTCGGAGATCAACATCTATGGACATCCCAAAAGGCTATAAACTGCCTATTAATATACTACTACTTGATTAGCCAACAATTTCTCTTAAAAATATTCACCTTATAATAATTGAAAATTTAAAAAGTTTTTCCTATAAACTGCCTATTTATTTGGATTATGTAACTCAATGGTTTCACTACTTTATATATTTACAACCAAGAACAATCTACAATTTCCTATTTTCAAACGAAGATCAGTATTTGTAAACACATTTCCCCGAATGTTTTCAGAACCTCCTCGTTATCTTTCATTTGCCGCTTCAAGAGACGATCCATACCGCTTAGATATCAACCATCCCTAAAAACCTCAATAAGATAGAACCTAACCACCACATTTTACCTAAACGCCAAACAACACGCTTCTCCGCAACACTTGATCACATACAAAACTCGTTAGCATATGCCACACATGAAACTCAATAACTTACGTATGCACATTTACAACGTACACAACACGATCACATGATACATAAAACTTAGTTATTTCCAATATACCCAAGGCTACACTGATTACATGATACTTGAAATTTGATTATTCTGCAATACACGTTCTACTAGATTGATTATGTAATACATGAAACATAACTGTTTGTAATATACATATACTAAAATGATCACACAATACATAACAATCGTTTGTTTGATTCAAAATACTTGATTGACCACATTGAACATGAAACTTATTTGGTTACAAGGTACATGATATTACATTACTGACATTACACATGAAAGATTATTGGTTTACAAATACGTGGTACTAAGTTGTTAACACCATACATAAAATTCATTGCTTGCGATACACATGATACTTCATTACTTACAATACAAATTTAGTTGATCTTACAATATACATGATGCTAAGCTGTTCACGTTACACATGAAACCTATTTGATTACTAACTACATAACACTCTGTCATACATGAGATTTGTGTGTTTACACTATACATGAAACTAAGTTGCTTACAGTTGTTGCAATTGATTGATCATAATATACATGAAGTATGGTCATACACCTTGTTTACCAAACTTGAAAACCCTAACACATTGAAACAACTCGGGGTTTGACGTATTCTTGTTCAAACACGAGTAAACTATGGGGCCTGAGGTAACACTACTTTATTATCCTTAGGTTGCTAACTGACTTGCCTACTTAAGGATATAGTTACATATTAGCAACTCATATGTGAGAGCAATATACATGAACTAAGTGAATTTGTGCATCCTCTTGACCCGCACAAAACGTAATGATCTATACGGACCATGCGATGATTTGAGTAATTACGGGTGCACACGGAATTATAAAAATCAGCGCATGGAAAACATAGTAAATTTTGTCGTGTGTTGTGACCTAGAACTTATCATGATATGTAACAACGAAACTGATGTGATATGACAAGGGCATGGTGGATATGCCGATAGTACTTCCTATATATAAGTGTCCTATCATATTACCAAAAGTAACGTTGTTCATGTCACGTGAAGTTTTGACCCAGACCAATGTTTGTGAAATCTTTTATCCACTGACAACTTTTGAGCATGTTAGACTACACCTTAATCAAATTCTGATTGTCAAATTCCAATCAAACCCATTCCAAGGAATGCATTTTACCTTTAGATTCTTCGACAGTCCTCTCCTTAATCCTCTTGAAACAAAAATCTATTAATAATATTCATACTTAACAGGAGCTTTAGACCTAAATCTGGTTGTTTACCATACTCCTCAAACCAACAATCAAAACTCAAACTCACGTCCTTTGTGTTTCAGTAGTCTCCACTAGTTAAATTTCGGGACGAAATTCCCTTAACATGGGGAGACTGTAACATCCAAGATTTTCTAGCAATTTTTTTTTCACTAATGATACCTCATTTCTATCCGAGTTTGCTCATCTTAGAATGTCACCTTAAATTCTTTTATTTTAAACATGTATCAAATCAAAATCCTAATATTCCAACTCCATTGTATATATTACATATTATATTCATATATATACTCTATGATAAATTGAATCGAAAATAAAATGTTATGAACTTAATGATGTTTTGCCTCCCTTGTATATATATACTTATTTATAAAACTATCAATATATATGTAATAAACGAACCATTTATACAAATGATAATTTTTATAAAAACAAATTAAGCGAAACTTTCCTTTTATAAAAAATTCATTGTTATAAAATAAATAAAACTAATAATGTTGAAATTTTTATATATAAAAACTATTGTGTGACAAATTCATAATTTAACTACTCTGAACCCCACATATTTCATTTGAAACCCCACCCTAGTTACTTGAACCCTCATCCTTGAACATTTGAACTCCCACCGTTGAACCCACACATTTCAATCCGACCCCATACATCCCATTTTGACCCAGTTTGACTTTAAAAGTCAAACAGGGCAAAGATCTTGCAATTCGAATCCAAAATCGATCAAAACTGGAATCAAATAACTTGCCATAGACACTAGAACAATTGTCGTCGACTTCTAAACTCATTGAACACGTAAATTATCAAATTACGTGGCCTAATTTCAATTTTAATATGATTGAAACGGGTTTGACTTCCTAGGGTCAAACCAAGTCTGTCTAAGTCTCAAATCAAGGAAATCAGTAGCGATTACCGACCGCAAATTGCGCGAAATCAATTTACACACGCATCCAACCGAATAGAATAGAACAAACCAGAAATATGTGTCTATTAAATGGTTGGTTCCTAAATTCAATTCTCTTACAACATAATCTACAAGGTCCTAACAGTTAGTTGTTGAGAAAACTTATGTAGTAAATGTTGTGCAAGGAAGTCATAATGCGTCCAGACTAGAAGCAAGTTCGGTGAATGTCTCTTCACTACATGGAATTGTGAGGCCGCCCATTGGGTGGACATACTCAAACTCTTCCTCTGATTGGCGTAGTAATTCTTGAAACGAGGGTTGCCTTAACAATGAAACACGAACCACAAATCGCTTATTCTCTTCCTCTCCTACATAAACTGCAAAATAGCCTTGGGATCTATTAATGTTGATTTGCTGCTTACATTTGACAATGATTGTCGTAGAATTTTGGTTGCTTGAATTATACGAGGCATACGAATAGTCATTGTTCTAAAGATTGATCAAGAAGAAAAAAAGGATCAAAAGGGTGCCTTCTTAGTGAATGAGATTGTGGAGGATTTTGTGGTTTGTAAAGTTGCCTTTCTTGCTCTCGTTATAAACAGCTTACTGATGGTGACACAAGGCTTCAAAATCAAAGCTCACATGGTTTTGTCTTCCAACTTGCATGATGTAACAAGTTTAATTGACTCAACCATATAATTACGAGAGATTTTGTGGACCAAAATCTTCACTTGCAAATATAACAGGACAAGACAAATGGAAGTATTTATTGCCAGAATTCCAAACAAAAATTGTGAGGATACCAATGTCACATGGTTTTGTCTTGCCACCTAATGCCTATAAGCTTGTATTTGTATGGACTTGTTTATGTCTCCAATATGTTTCAACAAGTTTATCTACTTCTACACTAACGTGAGGCATGTAAGCATCTTAATTTATGATATGTTAGACATAAAACAATACCGACAAAAGTGATCATTTAGCTTTTTATTTAATATTTGTAATTAGTATGGCCAGAATTCCGAACACAATCTGTGAAGATAATTGGACAGGCAGATGGAAATATGTATGGCCAGAATTCCGAACACAATTTGTGAATACCAATGTCACATGGTTTTGTCTTGCCAACTAATGACATATAGGATATGTATTTATTTGTGACATGTTAGTTAAGTTAAAACTTAAATGATTTCTTTATTTCATATCATCGACTCTTTAACTTATCCTTTGAGAGTATTACATGGCTGTCTAATTTGAAAATACCAGGAGACCATGATTCAAACCATCTATCAAGAAACGAATAAGATGAACAAGAAGAAAGGGATTTAACACTACAAACAAAACTACAATTCATAGATCAATGTGTTACAGACTTATCATTTGTGACTAGGTTTTATAACCGTAATTGCTAACCGTCGCATCCCCTTCATATGGCGGTTTCTAGGTTTGATTTCGAATATACTTAGACCCTTGACATTTACATATTTACATAATAAACACTAAACATAACTTTAAAATATTTACACAAATGAAACTTTGTAACCAAACTTTGATCACACAATATTTAAGGCTAACATTCACCCCCAAATTGAACGAATCTGCCATGATTCCTTCGAGAATCGAAGTTATGTATGGTATGTATGTTATGTGTGGATCGTACCTTTATAGGAGTCTTTGTAGCTGACCAACTGTTGTACAACTAGGGTGATGACGGTCACTATAAGGGTTAATGTGATCCTTGAAGTTTGTCATGTTTGGTATTCCTGGAGATAACGTGGGGCCCTAGGGTGTTGAATGGCCTAGACGTAATGAGCCTTAAGTTTCTCCGCCAGTATGTAATGCATGGATTTGACGGTTACGAGAAGGCGCAGATTCGATGTATTTGTTGACTTATGTTTTCCCATATGTTATTGCATGTTCTTCTTACGCTTTTATTAATGAAGTTGAATGTAGTGTTTTGGCAAATATTTGAAGTTAATGTTTTATGTAAAGCATAACTAAGTTTTAGCATTCACATTCTGGTTAAGTACAGGTATGGAGGTTAGGCGAGGATGCGTGGCAAGCGAGAATAGTTGCCTGACTGATCATGATGACTGGCATCCTGCTATGTTTTTATGTTGATGATTATGGTCATGATTAGACAATGTTTATGACTTTTGAATGTCTAACAAGTTTATGTTATGTTTGAATGGAAGTTCCGTCACGTTATTTGATATTCAAATTTAAAAACTGTTTGTTTATGAGTAAATCCAACATGTGAGTCCTCTCGAGTTTGGGGCCTTACACAAGTTAACTCTATGGCATGAATCCTCACATGTTTATTTTTATAGTTATCAGAAGTGGATAAAAAAATCACAGGTTGGAAAAGTAAATATGTTAAAATAAATCTCTAAGAAGTAGGATCCCTTTCTGCTTTAGTAAAAACGGTAATCTCTCCATTATCTAACCTTAACCTAACAGCTCATAATTCTAGGCAAAATACGATAAAAAGAGGCTCTATGTTTTATCCAAATCTACTTAATTAGTATTATACATGAGGATAATCTAAATGAAATATGAAATCTGGGTCATAAGCAGGTCTATATACCATATAAAAAACTCAATTATAGGTTATTTGGTGGTTATGCACAATGTCCTACATACACAAAATTTGGAATCAGACATCAAGAGGTTCATGAAGTGGGACTATGGTGTTTGTAAAACATTTCAACCGGTCATTCTTGATCATAAATACCATATATTTAATTTTATTTTTCTTTCGACACATTCAAAGATAGGAAGACAATACCATGTGATGGCTTTTTCCTCTCATGCGTTGGTGTCTATTATCTACTCCACCGATTGGTAATATAAACCATTCAATCTAATTAAATCAAGCACATCAACCTGGAAAATACTCCACAAAACATTATTTTCTCTATCGGCCTCTTTTTGGTCAAAACACTCTATATTCATTGAAGAAATGGCCATCTTTATGCCACGGATTATTCAAGCAAAACAAATTCTAAGACGATCAATCCCAAACGGGAGTCAGACTTCAACATCTATGGACATCCCAAAAGGCTATTTCGCTGTTTATGTTGGAGAAGAAGAGAAAAGGAGATTTGTGGTTCCCGTGTCTCTATTAAGCGAACCATCATTTCAAGAATTACTTCAACTCGCAGAGGAACAATTTGGGTACAACCATCCAATGGGTGGCCTCACCATTCCATGTAGCGAAGACTTATTTGCAGACCTTGCTTCCCATATTGGTGCCCTATGACACCTATAACTTAAACTTTGCTATAAAAATTTGTACATGACAACAACTAGGACCCTTCACATGTTTGTAAAAAGAATTTCTTGTCCAGGCTATGTTAAATTTAACTTGGGAGTTAATTCAAGTTTATTGTATTATTGTTCGTGTTATAAACAAAGACATGATTGTGAAGCGTATTTCTCCTTCTTAATTTTTAGTTACAGTAAGTTCAATCATGACTGCTATTCGTAGATTGATATAACGGTATCATATTTTATGGTTTTCTTTATAACACTAAAAAATAATAAGTAAGACAGAAAAGGTGAATTGCATATAAAAGCTATTTAGGAAAGGATCATTAAAGATAACTAATGAAGGAATATCTACTTATAGAGCTGTGTTGTTTCATTACATAGCCGGTGAGTCGCCGATAAATGTATAATAAAAGCTTAAGGTCCTTGTGTAGCTATTGGGTGGTGATTGGGATTCATGGTTATTAGACCCGAACCCGAATAAAGTTGAGCTTATGGCATGTTTTGTATCGTGGATACATTGTGTAAAAACATGGTTTTGTTTATGAAGTCATAAGCTTTATGTTGATCCTAATGTTTTAAAACTATTTTTGAGCACAGGTGTTCACTAGCTAGAGGCTTGTACATTGGCATTCGAGGGGGTGTATAGGTGCAAGGAATTAAAACTATGGTATTTGTAAACCATTTCAACCGGTCATTCTTGATAATAAATGCCATTTATTTTAATTTTTTTCTTTCGACACATTCAGAGATAGGAATTAAGACAATACCATGTGATGGTTCATTCCTCTCATGTGTTAGTGTCTATTATCTACTCCACCAGCTGGTTATAAAAACCATTCAATCTAATTAAATCAAGCTCATCAACCTGGAAAATACTCCACAAAACATTATTTTCTCTATCAGACTCTTTTTGGTCAAAACACTCTATATTCATTTAAGAAATGGCCATCTTTATGTCTCGGATTATTCAAGCAAAACAAATTCTAAGACGATCAATCTCAAACGGAAGTCGGAGATCAACATCTATGGGCATCCCAAAAGGCTTTTTCGCTGTTTATGTTGGGGAAGAAGAGAAAAGGAGATTTGTGGTTCCCGTTTCTCTATTAAACGAACCATCATTTCAAGAAGTACTACAACTCGCAGAGGAACAGTTTGGGTACAACCATCCAATGGGTGGCCTAACCATTCCATTTAGCGAAGAACTGTTTGCAGATCTTGCTTCTCATTTTGGTGCCCTATGACACCTATAAGTTAATCTTCGCTATAACAATTTTGTACATGTCAACAGCTAGGACCCTTCGCATGTTTATAAAAAGAATTTCTGGTCCAGGCTATTTAAATTTAACTTAGGAGCTGATTCAAGTTTATTCTTGTTCGTATTATAAACAAAGACATGAATGTCAAGCGTGTTTCTCCATCTTTATTTTTAATTACAGTAAGTTCAACCATGACGTCTATTCATACACTATTAGAAAACTGACCAATTGCGACGGCATTTTTGGTCGCAAATCGGTCGCAAAATGCGTTTTGTGACCGATTTACGACTGGAAATGCAGTCGCAAAAACCTCCGTCGCTAATCCACATTTGCGACCGAAATTGCGACCGTTCTTTACGACGGCAAATGCGGTCGCAAAATTTGCAACTGGAAAATGCAGTTGCCAAATTTGCAACCGGAATTGCAGTCGCAAAATCTGCGACCGGGAAATGCAGTCGCTAAATTTGCGACCGAAAATGCAGTCGCGAAATTTGCGACTGGTCTTTTTCGACCGTTTTTTGTTTTTTGCAACCGATATACGACGGTTGCAACATTTGCAACCGTTTTGCGACTGTTATAACTTTGGTCGCAAATCGGTGGCAAATTTTGCGACCGTTTTTTCCGATCGTAAATTTTGGTCGCAATTGGCTAGTTTTCTAGTAGTGTGATATAACGGTATCATACCTTACTGTTTTCTTTTTATCACTCAAAAATAAATATGGCGGAAAAGGTTAATCACAGATAAAAGCTATAGAACTGTGTTGTATTATTACACAGTCGTTGAGGTCTTTGTAATAGATTAAAGAATGCATTAGAAACAAATTTCTAAGATTCCGAATGATGAAAATGGTAGAATGTGTTGTTTCATTACATAGTCGTTGAGGTCTATGTAAATGATTAAAGGATGCGTTGCAAATGGTAATACGTTGACTTATGGATTGCAAATGGTTATTTGATTACAACATAAATTTGGTTTTGTATTGCAAATGGTAATTTGCAATATGTATTGCATAAAGGTTACAACAAATGGTTAATTGGTTATGCAAATGGTAGTAGGTTACAGAAAATTGTAATTTGGTTATGCAGATTGTAATAGGTAATTTGGTTATGTAATGCCTATGAATAATACTTTAAAATTGTAACGAGGTGGATGCAGATTGTAATAGGCTAGAACAAATGGTAATTTGGTTATGCAAATGGTAATAGGTTACAGCCATATGAAACTCAGTTTTGCAGCAAATGGCCGGTTATTTGGTTATGTTTTGCAAATCATATGAAACTTAGTTTTAGCAGCTAATTTTGTGCATATCATATGAAACTCAGTTTTAGCAGCTAATTTTGTGCATATCATATGAAACTCGCCAAATTTTGTGTCAATCAAATGAAACTCAACTTTACAAAATGATAATACATGACACCATAGGAATGACCATTGCAACCTTTTTGGTCATTCTGAAATCAAATACAACACACAAAACATGGCTTCATTTAAACCTAATAAAATCTTCAGCCTTTGGTTATTAATTCCAATTGTTCTTTCCATGGCTTCATGCCTGTTGATGAATAAGAGTGCCAGGCACTACTAGAAAACTGGGAAATTGTGACTGCTGTTTCGGTCGTAAAACGGTCGCAAATAACGGCCGTTGGATATACCTCCGTGTGTAATGGTCTATTGCGACCGAATTTGCGACCGGTGGTAAATTTGCGACAGATTTTAGCGACTGGACATGAGGTCGCAATTTCTGCGACTGGTTTGCTACCGACTTTTGTTGCGACTGATTTGCAACCGACCTTTGTTGCGACTGTTTTGCAACCGGTCTTTGTACGACTGTTTTGCTACCGGAACTAAAAATAAATTCTCTGTTTTCCAGGTAATTTCCCAATCTTAAACCAAAATTCACAAATATTAAAATAAACATGCTAATTAAAGTTCTAAATAAACATCAAATTATAACAAACTTTCTAGTGAAAGTTCCAAAATAGTTACAACAAACTTTCTAGTCACAAATTTCGGTCGCATTTGCCCAGTTTTCTAATAGTGAGGATGATTTCTGCAGATCTTTGACACATGAGGGAATCAATCCAACCAACAAAACCACAATTTGATCCCTGTATTTTTGCAACAAAAAAAAAATAAGACCAAAATAAAAAAATTGAACAAAATACTTACACTTTTGGTGGATGTATTAAGTGGTGTATTAAAGTGGGTTCAAGTCATTTTAACCCATTTCAACTTTTAGTTGGATGTATTAAGTTTATTAAAGTGGGTTCGGATCATTTTGACTAATTTCAACTTTTTGTTGATGGATTAAGTTTATTAAATTAGGTTCGGATCATTTGATACGCCCAAACCGGGTACATCTCATAATTGACACAAAACAATCATTTATAGTTCTTAAACTAAAATCGAATCTATAAAAGCGAAAGTCTTTGTTTAAACCATTCAAATTAGACAACGAACTAAAACTTTTAATGTCATCGTTCATAATCTATCAACTATTAAAGAATGTCAATTTTTAACGCCAAGTAACCCTTCAGTACATGCATTACAAGCTCACACAGCTCCTCTCTTACTATTCCTTCTCTAACCTGATGTGTATACTTAAAGTCAGATATAATGAGTAAGTTCTATTTTTACTTTATTAACTGTAAACTTTATCTCTTTCATTTAATATAGCTCAATCACTAAAACAAAATAAGCTTTATCTTAGTTACATTTTAACAAAACATTGTCCGTTCTTTAAACTCTATAATTTCACAAATCTAGAAATCTTTTTATTTACTTTCACTTGTTAAAACTATATTTTAAGAATCCAGTTATGGTGTCTCACTCTGTCTCTGTCATTCTTTCTTTCTCTGTATTACCATTAAGTGAACTAGCACTTGAATGATATAATCATAACATAACCGAACCAGTGTCCAAGGAAAAGGTTCCTATGTGCTTGCACAAGGCAAGACTCCTCTGTTTGTTTGCATAAGGCAAGACTCCTATGTTTGCTTGCACAAGGCAAAACTACTAGTTGTTTACTTGCATAAGGCAAGACTCCTTTGTTTTGCTTGCACAAAGCAAGACTTCTCTATTTTTGTTTAGCATAGAAACTACCAGTTGGACTAGGACATATGAGGCTTGACTGTGTAAGAACCCTGATTATCGTAAAACTGCTACAACTCGTATCTTCACTTAGCATACGAGTTATTAAATAGACCCAAACAATCATTGACAGCGGAAGAACGATTCTTCAAAGAACACAAGTTGACAGCGGGTGAATCAAATAATAGGTTTCAAAATCAAATGAGCAATATAAAACTTTAGCACAAGAACAACAACTTCTGATCAATAATAATTTGGACTGCTAAATATCCCAAGATCAACACTCGAGCACATGGAACCCTGAACTCTAATCGCTTCAGACATACACCAACCAGAACCAGACCTATAATCAAATCAGAGAATCGCCAATCTTGTACGCCTAAACACCAAGAAACTAGATCGTAACAAACTTTCACAGCAGAATAAGTCCTAATTCGAGTGAACACCAGGAAAAACGAGTAATAAAAAGCTGAAAACTAAGAATCACAAGCTTTAGGCTCTTACACCATTACAAAAGATGGTATAAATTGAGAAAAACAAAAAGGAAGAGACCAAATGGTCCCAAATTACATAGTAGTGAACCAGGAAAAAAAAAAGAATTAGAAGACTACATCTTCTCGTTCTTGTGTATCTATTGAGAGGAGCGCCCTAACGGGCAGATCACCAATCATGCACACAAATATGGAAGGCTAGCAAGAATTTCATCAAGGACAGTCAGAGATTCGAACAAACTAATGAGGGGCAACATTCCTCCTTTGAGACATTGGCAAAATCCATAAAGTAGAGAAAACCCTAAACTTGTGCAAGGCTAAGAAGGGGGAGGCTGAGCAACGACACTTTATTTGGGGAACACAAAGTTGGATACAATGGTCTTGTATGTGTCTGGCCCAACACCAAAGATCCAAGACCCAAATACACTCACGGGGCCAATATACACAAAGAGGAAAATTTAATTAGCAAATTGAATTTAACAAAAAAGAAAAAGAAATTTTAATTTTTAACAATCTTCTTTCTATTTCATCTCATTAAAAAAAACTCAGAACAAATCATTTTCAAGGGTTATTTTATTTTTATTATAAATGTAACTTCTAGGGTGTGTTCGGTATGAGGTAATGGAATGAACAAAGGAATGGAATGAACAAAGGAATGGAATGAATGAAGGAATGGAATGGATGGAGGAATGGAATGAACAAGCGAAAGAAATGGATAATTACCATTCCATTGTCCTGTTCGGTTACCCTATGGGAATAGAATGAATCATTACTTTGTAATGTTTGGTAGGCAGGAAAAGACGAAGGAATGGAATACAATTCATTAAAAATGACAAAAATACCCTTGTTTAAAAATTGTGAAAATTTAACAATTTTCACAACATTATCCAATTAAAAAATTATAATAAATTTATATTATGAAAAAAAATATATTTTTAACTAATAAAATTTAAAAATCATTCAAAAGTTTCCAAATAAAAAAATTTAAAAATTATCCAACACTTTCCAACCAAAAAAAAGAAATATCCAAAAATTGTCAACTAAACAAAATTAAAAATAATTCAGAAGTCATCATATATCACGTCAAGAAGTATCGGCAAGCATGTTCTTTACCCATCCAACTTTGCGTTCTTCATCAACCTTATAAAAGATTACCATCAACTCCTCATTCTGTGCGAGCTTACATACAGCCTTGTCACACTCACGAATAGTCAAACCCTCAACTTTATTCATCTCTGTAAAAAGGTTGTTACGTAGTTCCTCTCTGTTGCTCTCTGTTCCAAATACTCTATTGAATGTATTTGTAGCCTCCCTGATCTCAGCACCAATTATTTCCGTCGACTCTCTCAAACTGTTCATTAAAGGATCCCAGCTGTTGCGCCTTTTTTCTCTTTCGTTGTGTACTTGATTCTTCTCTAGAAGCAGCATCTAAAGGGTTGTTTAGTGGTTGATCAGCATCTATATCATCTAATCCATCTCCATTAGCCTCTGTTTCTTCTCTGTTTATGTCAGATATAATATCAGCAGCTGTTTGAGTATCTCTTCCATTTGCTCGATCCTTGCCAAATACAATACACAGGTCCAGTAATGAGGAAATTTCTTTCCCCTCCATTTTGCTGCATTTTTGTGCACCTAACAAGCCACATTATCATTGGAGTTACAAAATATAAAAATAATAATACATAAACAAAGTAGCCACAGATCGCAAAATAAATAATAAAATGTTGCATTTGATAGGATTCTAGCCGGAAGTCTTTTCTATATATAAAAAGCTAAAATCATAAATGTCACACCCCGCTAAGGCGGAAACGCAAGGCGTAACATTCACTGGTTTCCAAAGCATATGATTACCGCAAACATATACATGTAATTGGATACATAATCGAGTTTAAAATATTTACATCACAAAATATCAACTTGAGTTTACAAAAGTTTAAGATTTCACAAATATGACTCAAGACCATGAGTTATACAAGAGAAATCCTCCCAAAAGCCGTATCCACGTGCATGCATGTAACCTACATTGCTAACCTGATGACCACGTTCAATTTCCTGAAAACATACTTAAAAATGTCAACACGAGGTTGGTGAGTTCACAAGTTATTATAAAGAGTTATCATAAACCCAATGTTTAAACCTGATCATTCTCCAATCAAAACTCTTTTGCTTAAACCTGATCACTTTAATCTGATCAGACCTCTTTTGTTTAAACCCTTTTGTTAAACCTGATCACTTTAACCTGATCAGAACTCTTTTGTTAAACCTGATCACTTTAACCTGATCAGAACTCTTTTGTTTAAACCTGATCACTTTAACCTGATCAGAACTCTTTTGTTTAAACCTGATCACTTTAACCTGATCATAACTCTTTTGCATGTATTACCAATGAATCTGAATACTAATCCGATCTATTGACCCCATTTGTAAGATTGCAAGGAATACAAAATAGTATGTAATGCACGAGACCGTAACCAAACCCCAACATTCTGTGCCTCCCCCCGCCTTTCTGCGAGTAAGACAATATGCGGTCATTCGGCCATTTGGACCCCTGGTTAGCGCGACTAACCATGACCGGAGGCGTCACCCCCAATAGTACTATTCATATAATCTCGGGCTAAGTCCATAGCTAATGGTTACTAATTTATTCAGAGGACTTTAAGCGCTTTACTTTTCCCTCAATACACACATACGGTCAGATCATTAGTTCATTCATTTACATACAAAAGTCTTTTACAACTATGTTTCCACCCCAAATCATTTCAAAAACTTTAGAAAAAAGGGGGATTAGTGAAACTCACCTTGAGTTTGTGTATGCTTGCAATGATAATTGTTCTAGTCAACTTGACTATTCGTACCTTAATTACAAAAGGGTAATTCGTGTTATGACTGAATGTCTCATATGCAAATTGTTCACCGACTTAGCAAATCTGATTGCTTTTGTTTAAATATCTTTTTAGTTTTTCAACACTTGTTTCGTTATAAAATAGTTCTAAGTTACTGCCCAATGGGCCTGAAACAGGTATCGAAACTACTTAATTTCGATTGAACAGAACAGATGTCGAAACTTCCTAGTTTCGATTGAGCAACCTGGGTATCGAAACTACCTGGTTTCGATTAAGTAATAGGTATCGAAACTACCTAGTTTCGATTGAGTAAACAGGTATCGAAACTACCTAGTTTCGATTGAGTAATAGGTATCGAAACTACTTTGTTTGGATACTGTTACTTCGTTTTGACAGAATCAGTCCTGCATATTTTTATGTTTTAAACTTGAATTCGACACACTTTTTCTGGTTATTTTACTTACGTTCGAATAAACTGTATGTTTAGCTACGGTTTTAAAGAAAATAATATGGATGGTATCGAGTTTTTACCTCTGGACAGAGATGACGATTTTGAGAGAAACAGAGAAGATAGTCTTGAATTCTCTTGGTTAGAAATCCTTGAAAGCTCCTTATAATACCGAAATATGGTGGATTTTGCCTTAAAACTTGACTTCGACTTGAAGAAAATTGGGGAGATTGCCGTAAGAAAGTGAGAATGATGAAAGGGGTTCGTGAGAATGGTGATTGAGGTGGTATGGTTTATATCTGAGTTTTGAAGTCATGGGGTGTGGGTTTAAAGATAAAGAATTTGAGTGAAGTAGGAAGTGGGAATGGGCCTTCTCTGAATTTCGGCCGAGAAAGTCAAGGGGGTGGGTTGGGTTAATTAATCAAATAATTAGATTTAAGTGTAAATTTATTTAATTCATTAAGTGTATTAATATTAATTAGAGTTTCAAATGGTAATTTAATTTGGTTTAGGTTCTCCACGGTATTATAAATTTATTAAGTTTATGGCTCGTTAACGAAAGATATTGAAATCTTGGATTGTATAATTCGTTGAGGTGATTATTTGTAGGTATAGATACCTAAAGTTGACGCTACCAGGTAACATCTTCGAAAGAGTTCATTATTTTACTTTTACGTATATTATATGATTTAGTCTTAAAAATAAATTATAGTTCAACGTAAATTTTGTGTAATATATATATATATATATATATCTATTTTTCTGGTTATTTAATTTAACCACTAGTGTTCGTATTTAGTCGGGTTATCCTGGTACGTGAACCGGTAACTCCTAGAATTACCAAATATGAAATGAAACCATGTACGGTTTTTGTTAGACCTTAATGTCCTTGTTTGTGAAATTAAGTAAATCACAAAAACAATTATAACGTAAACTCGTTTATAACATGTACGGATATTGACCTGAAATGTCGGGTGTCACATTCTCCCTATGTTAAAAGAATTTCGTCCCGAAATTCAATTCGTGTCATCTTGAACTGGTGTATCCTTAATCAAGGAGGGGTATTTTGTTTTCATTTGATCCTCTCATTCCCATGTATACTCAGGGCCACGTTTTGAGTTCCAACGTACTTTAACTAGTTTGATACGACTACATCTCAACCTTTGAACTTTCCAATCTGAAATCTCAATCGGTTCCTCGATGAAATGAAGTTGATCATCAATGTGAATTTCATTAGGCGGTATGATCAAAGTCTCGTCTGACAAACACTTTTTGAGATTAGACACATGAAATGTATCGTGTACGTTGCTTAGTTCTTGCGGTAGCTTGAGCTTGTAGGCTACAGGACCAACCCTAGCCAGTATTTCAAATGGTCCAACGTATCTAGGGTTGAGCTTACCACGGTTACCAAACCTTGCAACGCCTTTCCATGGTGAGACTTGTAACATTACTCGGTCACCAATTTGAAATTCTAATGGTTTCCGTCGGTTATCAGCATAGCTCTTCTGTCTGTCTCGGGCCGCTTTCAGATGGTCCTTAATTTTGAAGATCTTATCAGTGGTTTCCTGGACAATCTCAGGACCTGTCAAATGTTTTTCACCAACTTCCGCCCAACATAGCGGTGAGCGGCATTTACGACTATATAAAGCTTCAAACGGAGCTGCCTTAATGCTCGTGTGGTAGCTGTTATTACAGGAAAATTCTGCCAACGGTAAATGAGTATCCCAATTTCCTCCGAAATCAATTACACACGCACGGAGCATATCCTCTAAAGTTTGAATGGTCCTTTCGCTTTGACCATCTGTTTGTGGGTGATATGTCATGCTCATGTCAAGACGTGTGCCCATGGCTTCTTGTAATGATTTCCAGATTCTAGACACGAATCTGCTGTCTCTATCAGAGATAATAGAAATTGGCACTCCATGCCTAGCCACAATTTCCTTGATATAAAGCTTTGCAAGTTTCTCGGTTTTATCCGTCTCTTTGATGGGTAGAAAATGTGCTGATTTCGTCAAACGATCAACGATTACCCATATAGTGTCATACCCGCTCGACGTCTTGGGTAACTTTGTAATGAAATCCATGGAAATCTGTTCCCATTTCCATTGAGGTATCTCGGGTTGTTGTAACAATCCCGACGGTTTCTGATGTGCTGCCTTTACTTTTGAACATGTCAAGCATTTACCGACATAAATAGCAATTTCTCCTTTCATGTTCGGCCACCAGTAGAGTTCTTTCAGATCCTTATACATTTTATCCGAACCTGGGTGAATGGAGTACCTGGACTTGTGGGCTTCGTCTATAACCAACTCCCGTAAATTACCAAAACATGGCACCCAAATTCTATTTGCAAAGTATAAAGTATCATCTGACTTTGGTTCCAACTGCTTTATCATTCCTCGTAAAGCTTCATTCTGAATGTTTTCCTCTTTGATTGCCTCTTGTTGTGCCATCCGGATTTGAGTCGTGAGACTCATATGAATTGTCAATTCTAGGGCACGAACACGGAGTGTTTTAACCCGTTCTTTACGACTCAAGGCATCTGCTACGACGTTTGCCTTACCAGGGTGATACTTGATATCACAGTCGTAATCATTCAGTAGTTCTACCCAACGACGTTGCCTCATGTTGAGTTCTTTCTGATTAAAGATGTGCTGGAGACTCTTGTGGTCTGTAAAGATAGTACATTTTGTACCGTATAAGTAATGTCTCCAAATCTTGAGTGCAAACACGACAGCACCCAATTCCAGATCGTGAGTCGTATAATTTTTCTCATGTACTTTTAGTTGTCTGGATGCATACGCTATGACTTTTTCTTTCTGCATCAATACACATCCCAGACCTTGGTGTGATGCGTCGTAGTACACGATGAAATTTTCAGTTCCTTCGGGAAGGGATAGGATTGGTGCACTGCAAAGCTTCTGCTTCAACAATTGAAACGCTGATTCTTGTTTATCAGTCCAATCAAACTTTTTGTCCTTCTGAGTTAGCGTGGTCAAAGGCAAGGCTATCTTTGAAAAATTTTTGATAAATCGCCTGTAATATCCTGCCAAACCCAGAAATTGACGCACCTCAGTCGGAGTTCTTGGTGCTTCCCAGTTTTTGATAGCTTCAATCTTGGTTGGGTCTACGTGAATACCCTTCTTATTGATGACGTGTCCGAGAAAGTGAACCTCTCGGATCCAAAACTCACACTTAGAGAATTTAGCATAAAGCTTCTCATTCCGGAGTAGTTCCAAGATTAATTTCAAATGATGTTCATGTTCCTCCTTGGTTCGTGAATATATTAATATGTCATCGATAAATACAATCACGAATTTATCCAAGTATGGCTTGCACACGCGGTTCATGAGATCCATGAAAACGGCCGGTGCATTAGTCAAGCCAAATGGCATAACTAGGAACTCGTAGTGACCGTAACGAGTCCTAAAAGCCGTTTTTGGTATATCTTCTTCCTGAATTTTCAGTTGATGATACCCTGATCGTAGATCAATTTTAGAATAGAAACTGGAACCTTGAAGTTGATCAAACAAATCGTCTATTCGAGGAAGAGGATACCGGTTTTTGATTGTCAGCTTGTTCAACTCCCGATAATCAATGCACATTCTAAAGGTTCCATCCTTTTTCTTTACAAACAGGACCGGGGCTCCCCATGGTGAGAAACTCGGTCTTATGAAACCTTTGTCAAGTAATTCTTGTAGTTGGCTCGACAGTTCCTTCATCTCGGAAGGGGCTAGACGATACGTCGATCGTGCAACTGGTGTGGCTCCTGGTACTAGGTCGATCCGGAACTCGACTTGTCTTGATGGTGGTAATCCTGGTAAGTCCTCGAGAAATACCTCCGAGTAATCTCTGACGATTGGTATGTCCTTAAGTCGACGTTCTTCGGGTTTCTTCTCGACGATGTGAGCCAGGAATGCACAATAACCCTTGCGTAGATACTTATGAGCTTTCATGCAGTTTATCGTCTTTAATATCGTTCTACACCTTTCGCCTTGAATTGAAAGAATTTTTTCGCTTGGTAGTAGGATACGTACAATCTTCTCAAAGCATACGATCTCGGCACGGTTCTTTGATAACCAATCCATGCCAATAACAATATCAAAACTCCCAAGTTCGACGGCTAGAAGGTATATACTGAATGTATGGTTTTCTAAACATAAAGTACAACCCTTAATGACCTCTTCGGCTTCTATTAATTTCCCATTTGCTAATTCAATTGTATAACTTTGATCTAATTTGCTGGCCTTAATACCGAGTAAGGATTTAAAATCATTCGACACAAAGCTCATATCCGCACCCGAATCAAAAAGTACAGAGGCATAATGATTATTTATCAGGAACGTACCAGTGACGATGTTCGGGTCCTGGCGTGCGTCCCTTGCACCCATCACAAATGCCCTCCCTGGTGACTGAGCGTTATTCTGATTCTTCCACTTGGGACAATCCCTCTTGAAGTGCTTCAGGTCACCACATATGAAACATCCCGGTTTAAATTTCCCCATTCGATTGTTAGTTCGACAAGCTTGTGTGGTGTGACCAAACTTGTCACACTTTCCACACTTGATGCACACACCGACATGATGATTTCCACACTTCTTACATCTCGGTAGGCCCCTATCATACTCCTTTCTTTCCACTGTGTTGACTGCAAAAGCTTTCATAGTTCCTTGTTTCTTAAACCCTTACTTCTCAGACTTGTTACTTGAATTTCCCATCCACTTTCTTTTCTCCCCAAATCTACCTTCCTCATTATCCTTCCTCACAAACAATCCATTACGTATTGCATCATCCTTTAGTTTGAATGCTAAAGTTATAGCACTCTTGGCATCTATTGGATTAGATGATGTTACCATGCTACGAATTTGAGGCGCAAGGCCCCACAGATACCTCTCAACGCGCTTATGTTCTGGTGTGACCATATGCGGTACTAGAATCGCCAATTCATTGAAACGGTCGGTGTACCCCGCCACATCATCTCCTATCATCTGTAGGTTCCACATCTCAGTTTCAATCTTTTGCAATTCGTTTCGAGGACAGTATTCCTCAATCATCATGTTTTTCAAGTCTTCCCAAGACAATTGATACGCTGTCTCTCTCCCCAAAGTCTTCATTTGAGTATTCCACCAAGTTAAAGCTTTATCAGTGAGCGTGCATGTAGAATACTTCACCATGCAGTCAGCGGTGCATTCACTAATATCAATCACCGACTCCATCTTTTCTATCCATCTCATTAGACCTACTGCACCCTCGGTGCCATTGAAACTGCGGGGGTTGCACGATAGGAAGGCCTTGTAGGTGCACTTCCTATTTGGAGCATCTGTAGAATCACAAGTCATAACGTCATTAATTCGGATCATGACTATGTGTTATGGCTTATTTATTTTTATTACCTCCGGAACCTCCTGCTGTACCGCTACCTCCTGCACCTCCTCCGTCGGTACCGCTGCCGTTTCCTCCACCACTATTTCGATTTGCTTCATACTGCTCCATGGCGGCAGCTACCCGCTGTGCTATGAGTTGTTCCACGTTTGGGCAAATCGTCTCGTTGTTGTCACCAGTAGTGTCACGTGGTGTCCTTCGCTTAGGTGTCATGATGTTCTTTCTAACATAACATTTAAAAAGAAACAACATTATATAATAATAATAATAGGTCATGACATAAGGATACAACAACATCAATGTAAACAACCATCATCACAACATAAACCATCACATACATAGTTAAAACATACATAGTACATTGTTCCAAAAGACAAGGATACAAAAGGGATGGGTTCACATGACCACATCAGTACCAAAGTTTCAAACTATATAATGCGTTACAGGCACAACCCGCCCGTAATAGGTCTAAAAGAAGATGTGGGAGTACAACCCAATCATCATGGCAAGTCCCGCCATGACAAAGCTAGCCCTAGCCACAAATTCTACAGCCAAAGTCCTTTCTTCCAGCGCCTCCACCATGTCTCGGACCGTGAGAGTGAACTGCCAGTCCATATCAGCTCTCAACTCTAGGTAGTCAGTGGCACCCTGTATGTCTCGGGTGCTGTCCTCTAGAGTCTGTACTCGAGATCCGAGCCCTTGACGTAGTCGCGTGGCTGCATCCCCATGTGCCCGGATATCATCTAGGAGGTCTTCAAGACGTTCCTCGTGCGTATGAACGCGTGCTACCAATGTAGGCACTGTGAGCTCCATGGCTTCCCAGTGTGGGGTAGGGGTGTTGGGGAGTTGGAGGACTCTCCGAGCTCAAAGGTAGAGGGAATGCTCTCCATCTCCCTCCATCGTGCCAGGGTACGGGGCATCCAACGGATAGTCCCCACCGTAGGGTGGTAACAGGGTCGTTGCCTAAGTGGTTCCTCATAAGTCTCCAAGTTTTCCGGGTCACGGGCTACCAGGATTCTCTTGCGTGGAAATCGAACCTTCTTCCTAGCACTCTTTACCATAACTGGTCCTCCGCTTTTCTTTCGGTAGACAATAGGCGGTTCTCCCAGGGCAACATTGGGTGGTGTGGAGCTGCGAACTTGTACTCGATTTTTGGGGCGTGTGGCGGAAAGTTCCTCATTGGATTCAGGGTCAGAGATGGGGTCAGAGTGTGAATGTGATGACATGCTTGTGACTACAATATCCACATGACATGATGACTGGTTATGCAATGCTTATGCAATGAAAACGTTTTAGTGAGTCATTTAAATTATCGACTAGGTTCCATTTTAGACTCCTAGTTCGCTATAATCAATGGCTCTGATACCAAGTTCTGTCACACCCCGCCAAGGCGGAAACGCGAGGCGTAACATTCACTGGTTTCCAAAGCATATGATTACCGCAAACACATACATGTAATTGGATACATAATCGAGTTTAAAATATTTACATCACAAAATATCAACTTGAGTTTACAAAAGTTTAAGATTTCGCAAATATGACTCAAGACCATGAGTTATACAAGAGAAATCCTCCCAAAAGCCGTATCCACGTGCATGCATGTAACCTACATTGCTAACCTGATGACCACGTTCAATTTCCTGAAAACATACTTAAAAATGTCAACACGAGGTTGGTGAGTTCACAAATTATTATAAAGAGTTATCATAAACCCAATGTTTAAACCTGATCATTTTCCGATCAAAACTCTTTTGCTTAAACCTGATCACTTTAATCTGATCAGACCTCTTTTGTTTAAACCCTTTTGTTAAACTTGATCACTTTAACCTGATCAGAACCCTTTTGTTAAACCTGATCACTTTAACCTGATCAGAACTCTTTTGTTTAAACCTGATCACTTTAACCTGATCAGAACACTTTTTTTTAAACCTGATCACTTTAACCTGATTAGAACTCTTTTGCATGTATTACCAATGAATTTAAATACTAATCCGATCTATTGACCCCATTTGTAAGCTTGCAATGAATACAAAATAGTATGTAATGCACGAGACCGTAACCAAACCCCAACATTCTGTGCCTCCCCCCGCCTTTCTGCGAGTAAGACAATATGCGGTCATTCGGCCATTTGGACCCCTGGTTAGCGCGACTAACCATGACCGGATGTATCACCCCCAATAGTACTATTCATATAATCCCGTGCTAAGTCCATAGCTAATGGTTACTAATTTATTCAGAGGACTTTAAGCGCTTTACTTTTCCCTCAATACACACATACGGTCAGATCATTAGTTCATTCATTTACATACAAAAGTCTTTTACAACTATGTTTCCACCCCAAATCATTTCAAAAACTTTAGAAAAAAGGGGGATTAGTGAAACTCACCTTGAGTTTGTGTATGCTTGCAATGATAATTGTTCTAGTCAACTTGACTATTCGTACCTTAATTACAAAAGGGTAATTCGTGTTATGACCGAATGTCTCATATGCAAATTGTTCACCGACTTAGCAAATCTGATTGCTTTTGTTTAAATATCTTTTTAGTTTTTCAACACTTGTTTCGTTATAAAATAGTTCTAAGTTACTGCCCAATGGGCCTGAAACAGGTATCGAAACTACTTAGTTTCGATTGAACAGAACAGATGTCGAAACTTCCTAGTTTCGATTGAGCAACCTGGGTATCGAAACTACCTGGTTTCGATTAAGTAATAGGTATCGAAACTACCTAGTTTCGATTGAGTAAACCGGTATCGAAATTACCTAGTTTCGATTGAGTAATAGGTATCGAAACTACCTAGTTTCGATTGAGTAAACAGGTATCGAAACTACCTAGTTTCGATTGAGTAATAGGTATCGAAACTACTTTGTTTCGATACTGTTATTTCGTTTTGACAGAATCAGTCCTGCATATTTTTATGTTTTAAACTTGAATTCGACACACTTTTCTGGTTATTTTACTTACGTTTGAATAAACTGTATGTTTAGCTACGGTTTTAAAGAAACTAATATGGATGGTATCGAGTTTTTACCTCTGGACAGAGATGACGATTTTGAGAGAAACAGAGAAGATAGTCTTGAATTCTCTTGGTTAGAAATCCTTGAAAGCTCCTTATAATACCGAAATATGGTGGATTTTGCCTTAAAACTTGACTTCGACTTAAAGAAAATTGGGGAGATTGCCGTAAGAAAATGTGAATGATGAAAGGGGTTCGTGAGAATGGTGATTGAGGTGGTATGGTTTATATCTGAGTTTTGAAGTCATGGGGTATGGGTTTAAAGATAAAGAATTTGAGTGAAGTAGGAAGTCAGAATGGGCCTTCTCTGAATTTCGGCCGAGAAAGTCAAGGGGGTGGGTTGGGTTAATTAATCAAATAATTAGATTTAAGTGTAAATTTATTTAATTCATTAAGTGTATTAATATTAATTAGAGTTTCAAATGGTAATTTAATTTGGTTTAGGTTCTCCACGGTATTATAAATTTATTAAGTTTATGGCTCGTTAACGAAAGATATTGAAATCTTGGATTGTATAATTCGTTGAGGTGATTATTTGTAGGTATAGATACCTAAAGTTGACGCTAACAGGTAACATCTTAGAAAGAGTTCATTATTTTACTTTTACGTATATTATATGATTTAGTCTTAAAAATAAATTATAGTTCAACGTAAATTTTGTGTAATATATATATATATATATATATCTATTTTTCTGGTTATTTAATTTAACCACTAGTGTTCTTATTTAGTCGGGTTATCCTGGTACGTGAACCGGTAACTCCTAGAATTACCAAATATGAAATGAGACCATGTACGGTTTTTGTTAGACCTTAATGTCCTTGTTTGTGAAATTAAGTAAATCACAAAAACAATTATAACGTAAACTCGTTTATAACATGTACGGGTATTGACCTGAAATGTCAGGTGTCACAATAAATGATAATAGAGTACGTGTATATAAGCTTGCCAAACAGGTTGGGGAGCATCAAGCATGTCATTGTTGTAATCCCAGCCAAAACCACTTGTGTTGTTCCATGATAACATATCATGCACGGCAGACCAATCACTCTTCATTGTCTTTATACGTGACTCTATATGTGGCTTTGCTTTAATGCCAGCTCCGGGAAGTAAGATTGCTAGTTGTTGCTCCACCGCATTGATAAAGCCAGGTTTAAACCCATTATCTGATTTGTAATTAGAACCTGAATTGAGCACATCGAGCATGGATGCAACAAGCTTCTCATCTTCCTTTTCATTTCGTTTCTTTTTATTTTTTCCAGGACCCCTTTCATGATCAAGTTGTGATTCCATATCTTCACACAAAACATTAATGTTGTGTAAAAAACATTAAAAATAACTTCCAAATGTTGTATAAATAACAAACATAAGATAACAAACTCATAAAAACATTCAAATTTATTCTAAAAACAATCCATTTAATAAACATTACGAAAATAACATAACTAAAAACAAAATAATCTAAATAAATCAATTATGTCTAGATGTCCATGTGTAACATCCCAAAATGTCGAGAAATAAAGTTAACGAGTTCAATCGGGCCGAAGTCAGGTCGGGTCAGTCGCGAACCGGGCTTGGGGAGGTCTCCCCTATAAATAGCCAAGGTCACCACATGTTTCTCTCATTTGCAATTCTAGAGAGAGAAAAACCGTAGAGAGAAAAAGTGTCGGAATCGCACAAGATTGCACCCGTTCGTGTCTCTTGCACTCGTGAGAAGAACCTCCGGATTAGAAGCTCGATTCAGGTAACGATCCGACCTAAATCTGAGTTTTAGTTCGTTTTTGGGTTTTTCGGGTTTTGGGTGAAAAGGTAAGGTTTGAACGGATGAAACTGAAAGATAATCATGGATTTGAGTTCCTTAATGGAAATCGAACGTTTTGAATGCAACAGGTTCGGGATCTTGACACGATCAGACCCGAATGCGAAAGTTAGGGTTTTTCGCGAAGAACAGGTCGTGCGCACTTGCTAAGTGCGCACGGAGCAGGTCCTGCGCACTTGCTAAGTGCGTAGGAGGAGGGACCTGCGCACTTGCTAAGTGCGCAGGAGGAGGGACCTGCGCACTTGCTAAGTGCGCAGGAAGCATGGTCTGCGCACTTGCTAAGTGCGCAGGCAGCAGGGTCTGCGCACTTGGCAAGTGCGCAGACATCAGAACTGATTAAGTGAAGTCAGTATGTTAAAATGGTTAAACCGTTAGAGTCGGGATTGGTCTGATGTGTATTTAACTAATCAATTTAGATCGGAAGTGACGTTGTTGGACCTTCGTTTAGGACAACCCATATTAGCGTATCAGGTGAGTTCTAGAGCCCTCTTTTAAATGTTTTGTTAAATGTTTTGGGCTGGTGTGCATACTTACGAAATGATGTTTTAACGAAATGATGTTTTAACGAAATGATGTTTTAACGAAACGATGTTTACGAAAGGAAATGTTATGAAGTGTTTTTGCCAAAAAGGTATACGAATGTTTATGAACGGTCTAAATGAGGAAAGGTTTAATGAAAAGGGAAAGAGGTAAAGGTTTAGATAAGTCATTACAAATCTAATCTGTTAAATGAATGGAATTGACGAATGAAGTCTGGGAATGAGATTCCCAGCCTTGTGATAGATTATGGACAGCGAGTCATAGTTGCCATAAGAACAACAAGGGTAGTGTCTTAGTGGCCTGCCAATGGTTTTGATGTTGTACAACTGGTAAGGGAGTAACGACGGTTACTCAGGTGATGACGATCATCCTAAGTGAATGGTAATGGGAAATTAATGACGGCGATACGTAACGGTTAATTTCCAAAGGAAAGATGCGTGTTGGGCAATGACGGCGATACGTAACGGTTGACCCCACGTATTGAATGGTAATGGGAAATCAATGACGGCGATACGTAACGGTTGATTTCCAAAGGAAAGATGCGTGTTGGGCAATGACGGCGATACGTAACGGTTGACCCCACGTATTGAATGGTTGTGGCAATGACGGCGATACGTAACGGTTGCCCACAACATCAAGGGTCCCTTCGGGGACACAAAGACGCGTAACGATACAGAATTTAGATAATAATGTATGACTTAAATGAATGTTAAAAAGTTTTAATGAACGATCCGTTTAACGGTGTTTATGATTATGATGTTGATGATGATATGGGTACGAAACCCTTTTTTTTAAAGATGTTATTATTACATGCTTTTGTGAAAGGTTTTACTAAATGAATGAATGATATCTTTTTGGCAAATGTTGATGTTAAAGTTTTTATGAAATGCTAGAACTCACCAGCGTAGCTGACTTTTTAGTATGCACATTCAGGTTAAGGCAGGTTATGAGGATGGACGGTGATGCTTGGCTAGAGATGAAGAGTTACCCGACTGCTTTTGAAGACTGGCATCCCGTTATGTTTAGTTATGATGTAAATATGTTTTAATCAATGTTTACGCTTCCGCATGTATGAACAACGATTAAGTTATGTTTAAATGAAATTTTCCGCTGCGTTATTTGATATTCATGTTTAAGAACTGTTTGTGAATGAGTAAATCCAACGAGTGAGGCCTCCCGGGTTTGGGGCCTTACACCATGCATTAAACATATATGTTGCCAAATTCTGCCTGAAGTTCGTCCATTCATTCGAGGTCCCAATTGTTGTAATATGTTCCGCATGTGAGCCAAGATCTTCATCATCTGCATCATCATTTGTGTCAATAAATTCATCATCATCAAAAGGATCATATGCCATTTCTCTTCTAATAAAGTTATGCATAAGACAACATGCAAGTATAATTTTATTTTGTGTTCTGATCGGATAGAAAGATGGGCTTCTAAGTATAGCCCATCTTTTTTTCAAAACGCCAAAACATCGTTCGATGACATTCCTTGCTGCTGAGTGCTTCATGTTGAAATACTCTTCAGGTGTTTCCGATTTTCGTCCATTTAGCCAAGTATTCAGATGATATCTTTGACCTCGGAATGGTGCAAGGAATCCCTCTCCGTTGGTGTACCCGGCATCAACAAGATAGTAGTTACCTTTAGGCACTTGCATTCCATTCTCTCGGATCATAGCACTACGAAGTATTCTACCATCAGCAGCAGATCCTTCCCAGCCTGGTAATACATAAATGAAATGCATGTCAGGTGTGCAAGCAGCAAGTACGTTAATTGTTATTATCTCGGTTTGTCTTCCTCTAGTACTTGTACACTTATATGTGTCCCATCTATTGCTCCTAAACATCCTTTGAACCATTTCCATCTTTCATCTGATGAAATTTCTGATATTGGCTCAGGCTTCTTAAACAATTCATTTTCTAATCGTATAACAGCATTCAGCACATTATTGAAATATTTACTAATAGTATCTCCTGATCGGCGAAGTTGAAACTTTGACACTCGATTCTTCACATGGCGTGCTAAAACGTATAGGAAAATTGCAACTTGTTCATCTACTTGAAGATACTTACTTCAACTTTCCATCCCCCTCCAACATATTACACAGTGTCACGAAAGTTGCCCTAGTCATTCGTAGTTGATGAAGACATGTGTTATCACTTTCATACACTAATCTATGCATATATTCTTTTCTCTCGGGGTGGAACATCTTATAGCGAGGTCTATCTGGACAAAAATCTAAATGCACACTAATAGCTGTTTGAACTGCTCGAATATACCAACTAACAATGTTTAGAATATGAAGCCACAACATAAAAAATGCAGCTAGTTTCTTTTGTTTTTTGTGTCTGTTCACTTTAAGTCTAGACATAACTGCAGTAGTATTCAACATATAATGTCAGAACTTAGAACAAAGATAATCTAGGTTAACAAATATGTAACTTATTCTTGTAAAACAAATTTATCATCTAATAACAGAAACTCAATTAAGGGCAAAAGCTTATAAAGTAACTTCACTAGTAATTACTACAAAATAGATTATAGAGTAAACCTTTTTGCTGCAAGATAATGTATATTTAGGATGAACAGCAATAAATGGTTCCGAGCATGTATTCATTATTTCATTTAAGAAGTAAATGAAAGTGAAAGGGTCTTTTTTCTAAGATACACAAATCCACAATTAAATGATACATCTACTAAAAGGCTGTCCACATCTACATCTTCATCAGATAACTAGAAACAGAACATGTAAATGAGGGTTGGAAAAAAATGCATCTCCAAATAGGATAGACTCAAAGGTTATCTAGAACACTTTAGGTTTAAAAAATAAGATATATACATAATAAATACACTTTCACATCCTTAAATCAGCATTGGATACTAAATAAGCTTAATTACCTATAACCCATAATATGTTGAATACAAAATCTAAAATTTAGCAGTGGGTGGAAAGGAGGTACAGAAACAGTTGTTGCTTGCACACCTATAACCCATAATCCACTGAATACATAATCCTTTGAATACTAAAGCAACATAGGCCACATGTACATAAACAGTTAAAATTGACCAACTGCAGACAACCTACTAGCAAGGGTGAACATACATATGTACTCGAATGCTTGTGTTTAAAATTACAATTCATGTCATTCTTGTTAACATGATTAAAAACAAACCAAAAGGTTAAAAAATTATTGATAAAATTACAGTAACATGAAAAAGAAAACCTGAAATAAGACCTCACTTACAGTAAAATGAAAAAGAAAACATCAATTTGATCATTTGATAAAATTATTAGTTTTCTAATATATATACATATATATATATATATATACACACACAGAATATCTTCTTGTTTAAGAATTATAGATATAAAATTCTAAAATTTAAAATCCATCCAATTGCACAAGGGTGCAGCTAAAAACCTGATCACACCATTGGTGGAAACGAGGTTCTCAAGTACAAGGGTGCAACTAAAAATCAGATTAGGATTAGTATGGGTTCTAGGACGTTACCAGTTTATAGCCATGTTTTAATTTGCTAGGCTCTCTGCACTATCTTATTTAGGACAATCCAACTATTTCTGTTAAAATAAACGACACGCAAACAATTAACCCTAAAATCCAATCTCAGGGCAAACAGACATCAAATCGGAAAACAAAAACAAAGAACAGAGATCAAATCAAGAGGATGAATAACAATAATACCTTCTCTAGGGCAAACGACAACTACAAGAGGGAGATTACCACCGCGATGGGAGAAGATTGATTTATGTATGAACGATTGATTTATGGAGAAGATTGATTTGAGAATCAGTGATCGATTTATGGAGGGTAGAATAGAGAATATCGCTGCTGATAAGAACGGAATGAAAAAAAAAACGGGGGGGAGTGGAGGAATGAAAAGAACGTGTTTAGAGGTAATGGGATTCCTTATGTAATAGCTGATTCCATTCCAATGGTCAACCAAACACTCCCTTTTTTCATTACTAAGGAATGGGGTATTCCATTCCTTCCCTCATACCAAACACCCCCTAATGGCTAGGCGAAAAAGCCGTTAGACCAAACAATTAAAACGAGTAACTAGGCCTCTCAAAATTCCAATTATAAATTTTCAGTTACATATGTTCATGGTCACAATGACACAGACGACCGGATCTCCCAATCGGAAACTTTCTATCGTCTTTCTGTTCTTCATCATTATCCTCCTCACAACTCTTTTTCTCTCCCTAATCTCCACCTTCAAATCATCCGACTCAGTCATCTCTCTTTCCCGCTCAAAATCCACACACACATGCATCTGCAACACCAACAACCCTCCAAGGTTGAACCTCAAATCCGACCCACCCGTTTCGACATTCTACGATGATCCAAACGTCGGGTACACCATCGACAAGCCCATCAAGAATTGGGATGAGAAAAGACGACATTGGCTAAACCTTCACCCTTCTTTTGTTGGATCCAACAAACAAATCTTTCTGGTTACAGGATCGCAATCGAAACCATGCAAGAACGCGAAAGGCGATCACTTCCTCCTGCGGTTTTTCAAGAACAAAGTCGATTACTGCCGGATCCACGGGTACGATATCTTTTACAACAATGTGTTGTTGGACCCGAAAATGAACAACTGTTGGGCGAAGTTATCAGCCGTTAGAGCGTCAATGGTTGCGCACCCGGAGGCAGAGTGGATTTGGTGGATGGACGAAGACACCGTGTTCACCGATATGGATTTTAAAGTACCTTTAGATCGATACAAAGATCGAAATTTCGTCGTGCATGGATGGCCCAGAGAGGTGTATGAGGAGAAAAACTGGCTTGGATTGAATGCAGGGTCGTTTATAATCAGAAACTGCCAATGGTCGCTTGATTTCTTGGAGAAATGGGCAGATATGGGGCCGCAATCGAAGAACCGCGAGAAATGGAGGAAGATTTTGATGAAAACGTTTAATCACGAAGCGGATGATCAAACCGCGCTTGCGTATTTGGTTCTACAAGAAAAGGAGGAACAATCTAACAGGATTTATATAGAAATGGAGTATTATCTAGAAGGGTATTGGGTGGTTATTGCGGATACTTTGAATAACATTACAGACAGATACAACGAGATAGGGATGAAGAATGAGATGTTGAGACGGCCGCATGCGGAGTTGGTGAGCGAGAGGTATGCGGAGCTCTGGGAACCGTATTTGAAAGAAGCGGGTTATGGTTATGGAAGCTGGAGGAGGCCGTTTGTGACGCATTTTGCGGGTTGTCAGCCGTGTAGTGGCGATCATAACCCGTCGTTCTCGCGGCAAAGGTGTTGGAAGGCTATGGAGAAAGTGTTGAATTATGGTGATAATCAAGTTCTTCGTAATTACGGGTTTACGCACCCGGATTTGTCGGATTCGACTATAGTGTCGCCATTGCCAGTTTATTAGTGAGAAAAAAGGTTAGAATCTGTTAGTGACTGACAGACTTTGCTACTCTTCTAGCGTAGTGAAAGTTATGCTGTTTTTGTTATGTATATTATTAGGTCGTTTTCATCGATATCTTTGATGCAAGTTTTTTGTTTCAAAAAGTATTTTTTTTCTTTTTGCTTTTAATATAATAAAAATGAAGTCTATGGAAATATGTAAGTTTTAAAAACGTGTGTAAGATATTAATTAATATGTTTAGTTTTTTGGTTTATTAATGTTTGATTTGACGCCGAAAAATATATTAGTAATTCAAAAGCAACTTTTTTGCATGAATAAAAAGAAGGGGCTTATACTATGTTTATGACATTTAAATATGTATTACATTTAAAGAAAACAGTTCTAGTAGACCGTACGTAAATAATTAAAATACATGTCGAAGTTAATATATTTGTAATAAATTACACGAATCATCTGTATGCTTTTACCTTTCGTCCATATGTTTGAAAAATTATGGGTTTATGTAAGGCCCTAATTCCGAGTAACCTCACTTATTGGATTTACTGATAAAAAAAGTCATCAATACTGAACTTTAAATTTAAAACATTCAAACACAGCGGAAACATTCAACATTTGAGTACATATCAGCGGAAGTCTTAACATTTAAAACATTAACCATTGTCTAAACATAAAATAAAGTGGGATGTCAGTCTCATGCAGGGCAGCCCTCACGCCTTCGCACGACCCTTCTTTTCTTTACCTGAAATGTATAATAAAAGTCAGCCAACGCTGGTGAGTTCTAGTTTAAAGCGATTAGGTATGAACATTGTTTCTTTAAAAGTGTGTATAAATATAAATACACATTAACATATCATTGACCTTCATTTGTCGTTTATATGCGAGTATATAAATACGTATTCATAACTTTTGTTTTTCTTTCATCATTCTTATGTGATTACATAGATATGCGTTCACCTTTACTTTCCTTAACATTCATTGGTCATACACATAAGGGTGATCAACCCGTCTTTTACTGCGTATATCACAAAGACATACGCCCTTAAGTTACCGTCGTAGCCCTTTTACTCGTCCAGTCCTAGAAACCGTCCGGCCAATCTTCGGCCGTCCGTCTTAACCGTCCTACCGTCGTAGTCCGTCATATTCGCCCGTCTACCCTAAGGCATCCGTTTCCCACTTGAACTAATTATACAGTCGTGCATCGATTTAGGGACTTACTCCACTGTAGTTGCCATTATTTAGTCTACCTTTCTAGACTTTCCTTTCTGGCCGCATAATAGTCAAGTGGTCGTCCATCTACCGTACTAGCTGTTAGCTTCGTTTCCGTCCATAACGTATACATACATTCATAATATGAAATATATATAATTAAAAAGCAAGATTTCATTCATTTACGTTATGTCATTCTTTCATTTATTCTTTGTAAACATACGTTTCATTCTTTCTTCATAATTCATTTTCATATATATATAAATATATATATTTGTATATTACGTATGATCACGTTGGCATTCATAGCATTTATTCATTTAGTGTATACACTTCAGCCCTAAAACATTTAAAATGATTTGCACATAACATATAAAGGGGCACATAGAACTCACCTTGTGACAATCCGGACTTTAGGGTTAAACCCGTTAGTGAATTCAGTTAAACCCTAACCACGTTCTTAACTCATCTCTAACCACATGGACTATTTCTGCCAACTCCTAAACCAAAAACATGAAACTACAAGGACTAATTGTGTGATTAGGCAAAACCCTATTATGTTGACTTTGAAAGTCAAAATTGAATGATTTTTGTTCCTGTTGACTTCTAAAAGTCAAATCTGTAGCCTCTTTGATCCAAATTCATGAGCTATAACTGACATTGGTCCAAATCTGTAACTGAAATGCACGTTGATGTCATAAACGTTCATATTTGAGTCAATAAACATCACCATTACACGTAATTAATCTCATTATTGGATGTTAAAGCCATAACCGTCGACACTCATCATGTATCCATCAAATTCGACCATTTGGAGTATTACCCTCGCAATCAAACTCTCCAAAAACCTTAATCGCATCCCACAGAGACTGTTACATCATCCAATTCGATCGGAATTGAAGCTGTTGTCGCCGGAGATCAAACTAGTCGAGGTCGGAACACGTCCTAGTCGAACTCTATCAATCCACACTCCATTCTGGTAATCAATCATCCTTCAGCTTCGTTTTCATCCATAGATTGTAAGCCCTATGATAATTGGCGCTTACAACACCGAATTAAACGCAAACAGATTCTAGGGTTCATCGTATGAACTTGGTAATCGAATCCTAACCTAGACTTTGTTTCAATTCAATTAAGTTACATGAAAAGCTTCGAAATCTTTCAACCTTTGAAAGCCCTATGAATCCAAACACTTGTATTATCAGAATTATGTAATTTGATTTTGAGTTCATGAACTAGGGTTTCTAATTTCAATCGAACAATTAACCAATCTAAAATAGTTGTTTTTGTAATTAAATCCACTCATAGGTTCGCCCATCACTGATTTACAAAACCCCTATACTTCTGATTCAAATCCTAATAGAAATCGTCCGATTTGGGACGACCTTGGGGTTCGATTCGCGTGGGGGGGGAGAACCCACTAGAGTTCGGTGTTAAAAGAAATCAGGACCGAGTTATGTCGCGGTACCCTAGCGGGCGGACTTGGTTAAGACACTTGACTCATACGCAGGAGACCCGGGTTCGAGTCCGGTCTCCTGCATTCTATTTTTGGGGACTTTTTACTTATAATTATTTATTGAAAATCAAACCTTATATTATTATAATAATATATTAACTTGTTTTAATCCCGAAAACCACTCATAGGTTCGGTTTTGATTTGTAAACCACATTTATTTAATGTAACCACTTTTAAAAATAATATGTTTATATTATTTTTCAACCGTAACTCCTAGAATAAAATAATATATATTTTTATATTATTTTACCTCGTTTATTAATCTCGTGTAACGTTAACTAAATAATAATATAATTGTTTATATTATTTACTCACGTTTATTATCTCAAATAAAAATAATGTATTTATTATTTTGTCACGTAAATGTTTATCGTATATTCCCTACGAGTTCAAAAAATATATATATATATTATATTATTTTCTTCAATGATACAAACGCACGAATTCAATTATTTATTTATTTATTTAATATTCGTATTAGAGACGTTCGACACATAAGGCATTTATCTTAACTATTATGTTAAGAAACCCAATTTCCCGTAGACACGTTCGTCTACCCGTTAATCCTTAGAATATTTTAAAACGTCCTAACCTTCCGTGTCGTCGTCACGAAATTCCCATTTTATCCCTAATTTATGTGTTTACAATTTTAGGGCATACGTAAGTCGCCTAAGACTTACACTCGTGGTTCCAACTTGTCCTTTGTGTGATACTACCTACAACGCAACGCAAGTGAGTTTTCACGGCCCCTTTTACTGTTTTAACTTGGGGGAGAAAACATGATTAAACAATTTTGGATTTTATAATTCGTATGATATCAATGTTAAATGCTAAGCGTAACACGCTATCACAGAAAGTTCTCAACTTATATCGGACCGTTAATATGGATCTTAGCGAGGTAATATTTAGTAGTACTACTGGGTTTGACAAATCCCACCCGCGTTAGTCGCGCTAACTCGATTAGATATCGAACGGGTGAAATGTTAGCCTACTCACACCGCCAGTGTTGATAGACCTGGCAGGGGGCAATAAACAAACAGTCAGCTTCGGTTGCGAGCGCTTGAGTTGAACATGAACATAGGTTAGCTACCTATAGATACGTACTGAATGAACATAAATCTAGTAAACGTTTATTTACATATATTGAAACCTGTGAACTCACCAACCTCGGGTTGACATATTTTCTTACATGTTTTCTCAGGTCGCTAAGATAAGACACAGGTGCACGTTAGGGCATGCATGGGATTCAACTACTTTGATTATGACTTATTTATAATTGTTTGAATTATTCTATTGTACTTGTTTGTATTGGTCGTTTTGGACGTTTTGGACTTTTGGACTTTGGTTTTGGGCGCGTGTATTTTACGCATTTACTTTCTTTACGCTTCCGCATTGATACTCTGATTTGAATGATATTTTCATTTTGAGTCACATGTAGAGTCGTTCAAAGTAACTAATTTCTGAGATCCTGGTTCGTCACTTCCCAAACGGTAAAACTCCGTTAGTTGAAATTGGGGGTGTGACACACTTGATGGGTGATTTATAAATACACTTAGCTGGTTTAGGAGCGTCAGTTAAAGTCACACACAATCTGTATAATCAAGTCATATGAGATAAGCTAATGAATCTAACCGGCACTTAACATTTCTATTCTTAAAGTTAGGTGAATTACACACATTAGTATCAAATCATTTGCCCGAAAACTCTATGTCCGAAATCTATTCCGGTCGACATCTATTTCGACCGGAAACTAATCACTTGGAAAAGTTCTTTATTCTCATATTCTTTTGCTCGAAAACTCCTTGACCAAAATCCCTTTTCGACCGAAATGTTCTAATCGAAATCTTAGATGTCCGAGACACTTTTCGACCAAAATGTTCTGATCGAAATCTTAGGTGTCCGAGACACTTTTCGACCGAAATGTTCTGATCGAAATTCGTAGATGTCCGGGATCACTTTTCGGTCGAAAAATAGTTTTTGGCCCATTCATCTGACTTTTCGGGCGATGCATCAGATTTTCATCAACTTCATCGTTTTTTATTCAAGCTTCGACCTTTTTACGTTTCGAACTTGTATCTAGCTTCCATGAAGCTAGATATATGCTTTTTATGCGATTCCATACGTAAAAATGTCATCTTTTGATTCAAAACCCATTAGAACCGTAAAACCCATTTCTTAACTAAAAACTGTGATTCGAGCATGAATGTTACCTGTTTTCGTTTGTTTTTTGTTGCTAAACGTTCCTGAGATGGAGAGCAACGATTCCCGAGCCTTTGAGCCGATTCCTTTACTTTCTCTCTCTAGACCCGGTTCTCTATTTCTCTCTCTAAGTTGTGCAAAATGGTGGAGTTGAGAGCAGGTTGTGATGATGTAGCTGACTTGAGGGGCTATCTTCCTTTGCTCGCGGCCCATGGGTCGGCCCTAGGTCAAGCCCGTCTCTTCCTTTTTTACTTCGCGTTATTAGTCTCGACCCCTAGTTCTTTTATTCGGGTTTTATAATTTAGGGATGTTACAGTTTAGTCCATACTGTTTGAATCACCGTCACGCTAGGGATGAGCTTTTGTTACCCAGTACCCGTACCATATCGGTACCGAAAAATTAAAATAGATACAGGTACCGGGACTTGATTTTCTCTGATTTCGGTATCGGTACTGGTCGGTACCAGTACCGGTAACTGTACTTTAACGAAAAGTACCCGAAAATACCGAAAATATTTAGTGTCCTTTTTATGGGAATTTGTTATTTTCTAATACCATAATTTCATAATATCTATCACCTTTTAACTAAATAACTATCTTTTTTTTTCAAAACATCTTTTATAAAATCGTTCATTTTGTTCAATGTTTTTTTAACATCGTTTGCTTTTTTAACCATTCTTTTCAAAACCATTCGGATTTTTTAAACATCATTTTTCAAAACCGTTTTTTTTTTCTAAACATCTTTGTTTAAAACCATTCGTTTTGTCTAAACGTTGTTTTTAAACCGTTCAATTTGTCTAAACGTCTTTTTTAAAACCGATCGTTTTGTCGAAACGTCTTTTTTAAAAGCGTTCATTTTTTTAAAACCGCTCGTTTCTTAAAATGACCGATTTTGAAAAAAGGAATTAAAAAAAATTAGCGTTTTGAAAAAAAAAATATTTAGACATTGAACAAAAGGAAAGATACGTTTTTTTTTTTCAGTTAAAAAAAATATTTAAACTTTAAACAAAAAAAAAACAATTTAAAATTGCGTTGGTGGAATGAAAGCAATTCACATTTTTTTTAAATGACGTTTGAAAAAATGTTTTTTTTTTCAAAACGTTCATTATTTTTTAGTTCCTTTTTTAAACTAACTTCACCTCGTTTATTTTAACTTTAATACATTTTTTATATAATGTTTATTTTTTTTAACAAATTAATTTTTTAATTTATAGTTTTCTAATTATTTTTCTTTAAATTTTTTTAAAGATTTCTTGTAAGGCCCCAAACCCGAGAGGCCTCACTTGTTGGATTGACTCATTCACAAACAGTTCTTAAGCATGAATATCAAATAACGCAGCGGAAAATTTCATTTAAACATAACGTCATCATTGTTCATACATGCGGAAGCGTAAACATTGTTTAAAACATAAATACATCGTAACTAAAACATAACGGGATGCCAGTCTTCATAGTCAGTCGGGTAACTCCTCTCGCTAGCCAAGCATCACCGTACATCCTCATAACCTGCCTTAACCTGAATGTGCACACTAAAAAGTCAGCTACGCTGGTGAGTTCTAGCATTTTATAAAAACTTTAACATCAACATTTGCCAAAAACATATCATTCATTCATTTAGTAAAACCTTTCACAAAAGCATGTAATAATCTAACATCTTTAAAAAGGTTTCGTACCCATATCATCATCAACTTCATTATCATAAACACCGTTGAACGGATCGTTCGTTAAAACTTTTAACATTTATTTAAGTCATACATTATCGTTATCTAATTCTGTATCTTACTTTACGCGTCACAGTGTCCCCGAAGGAACCTTTGGTGTTGTGGGCAACTGCTACGTATCGCCGTCATTGCCACCATACACTACGTGGGGTCAACCGTTACGTATCGCCGTCATTGCCCAACCATTCACTACGTGGGGTCAACCGTTACGTATCGCCGTCATTGCCCAACCATTCACTACGTGGGGTCAACCGTTACGTATCGCCGTCATTGCCCAACACGCATCTTTCCTTTAGGAATCAACCGTTACGTATCGCCGTCATTGATTTCCCTTACCTTATTCACTTAGGATGATCGTCATCACCCGAGTAACCGTCGTTACTCCCTTACCAGTTGTACAACATCACAACCATCGACAGGCCACCAAGACACTGCCCTGTTGTTCTTATGGTAACTATGGCTCGCTGTCCATAATCTACCACAAGGCTGGGAATCACATTCCCAGACTTCATTCGTCAATTCCATTCATTCGACAGATTAGATTTGTAATAACTTCTTTTAACCTTTACCTCTTTCCCTTTTCATTAAACATTTCCTCATTTAGACCGTTCATAAACATTCGTAAACCTTTTTGGCAAAAACACTTCATAACCTTTCCTTTCGTAAACATCGTTTCGTTAAAACATCATTTCGTTAAAACATCATTTCGTAAGTATGCACACCAGCCCAAAACATTTAACAAAACATTTAAAAGAGGGCTCTAGAACTCACCTGATACGCTAATATGGGTTGTCCTAAACGAAGGTCCAACAACGTCACTTCCGATCTGAATTGATTAGTTAAATACACATCAGACCAATCCCGACTCTAACGGTTTAACTATTCTAACATACTGACTTCACTTAACCAGTTCTGATGTCTGCGCACTTGGCAAGTGCGCAGACACTGCTGCCTGCGCACTTAGCAAGTGCGCAGACCCTGCTGCCTGCGCACTTATCAAGTGCGCAGGTCTCTCCTCCTGCGCACTTATCAAATGCGCAGGTCCTCCTTTTGCGCACTTAGCAAGTGTGCAGGACCTGCTCCGTGCGCACGACCTGTTCTTCGCGAAAAACCCTAACTTTCGCATTCGGGTCTGATCATGTCAAGATCCCGAACCTGTTTGCATTCAAAACGTTCGTTTTCCATTTAGGAACTCAAATCCATGATTATCTTTCAGTTTCATCCGTTCAAACCTTACCTTTTCACCCAAAACCCGAAAAACCCAAAAACGAATTAAAACTCAGATTTAGGTCGGATTGTTACCTGAATCGAGTTTCTGATCCGGAGGTTCTTCTCACGAGTTATGGTGTAACACTTTGCTGAAGTCTCGGGTCGATCCGCCAACTTTCTCTCTCTACGGTTTCTCTCTCTAAAAGTTGCAAATGAGAGAAAAGGGGTGGCATAGGCTATTTATAGCCCGCTGACCCATCTGACCCGACCCGTCATGCCTCGTTCGTTTATTCCGTTATTATAACTGTCATTTTTTTTTGGGATGTTATAAATCTACCCCCCTTACAATAGGTTTCGTCCCCGAAACCTTATCATAAGTCAAATAGATGAGGGTACGACTCCCTCATTTCCTTCTCCATTTCCCAAGTGGCTTCCGATCTCTTTCGGTGTTTCCATTGGACTTTAACCAATTGGATAACTCTATTACGTAAATGTTTCTCCTTTCGGTCTAAGAAGGTCACGGGTTCTTCGATATAATTAAGGCTGTTGTCGACCTCTATGTCGATAAGTGGTACATGAGCTGATTCATCCGCCAAACACTTTCGCAAGTGTGATACATGGAAGGTAGGATGAATCTCACTTAACTCATCAGGCAACTCTAACCGATAAGCGACCTCACCAACCCGTGCCATTATCCTGAATGGTCCGACGAACCTCGGACTTAACTTTCCTCTCTTCCTGAATCGTATTATTCCCTTCCAGGGTGACACTTTCAACATTAATCTGTCCCCAACATCAAACTCAATAGGCCTTCGTCGTTTATCCGCATAGGATTTCTGACGATCTTGTGCGGCCTTCATTCGTGCTTTGATTTGATCAAACCTTTCTGACGTTTCCCTTACTACTTCCAGACTCCCCAATTCCTTTTGTCCAATCTCACCCCAACAAATCGGGGTCCTGTATCTCCTCCCATACAACATTTTGTATGGCGGCATGCCTATAGTCGTGTGATGACTATTGTTGTATGAAAATTCGGCTAACGGCAGATGACTGTCCCAACTGCCGCCAAAATCGATAATACAAGCACGAAGCATATCCTCCAATGTCTGAATGGTCCTTTCGGACTGACCATCCATTTGTGGGTGGTATGTTGTGCTGATATTAAGCCTCGTGCCCATCGCCTCTTGAAATCTCTTCCAGAACCTCGATGTGAATCGTGTGTCCCGGTTAGATACGATCGTCAAAGACATCCCATGCCGTGCTACTACTTCGTTAATAAACACTTCTGCTAACCTTTCCGACGAGAACGTCTCGCGAATAGGTAGGAAATGAGCACTCTTCGTTAAACGGTCCACAATTACCCAAATGGTGTCATGACCTTTAGTTGTGCGAGGTAGCTTAGTTATGAAGTCCATGGTAATGTGTTCCCACTTCCATTCCGGTATATCAAGTGGTTGAATCTTTCCATACTGTTTCTGGTGCTCGGCCTTTACTTGCGAGCAAGTCAAGCACTTGCTTACATACTTCGTTACATCACGTTTCATTCCAGGCCACCAGTATTTCTTTCTCAGATCTTGGTACATTTTATTGGTACCGGGATGGATAGAGTAACGAGACTTATGAGCCTCATCCAAGATTTTGGTCCTAAGTTCGCCACCCATAGGTATCCATATCCGTCCAAAACGTGTCCTAACACCAAGGGTGTTATATTCCAACTTGTCCTATTGGCCAACCATCCTTTCCTTCTTCATGTTTTCCTCCTTAAGCGCCTCATCTTGAGCCTTTTCAATTTCTCTCATCACATCCGATGTTACTACCAACTGGCAAGCTTTCACTCTAATAGGAGTAGGCACATCCTTTCGGCTTAGAGCGTCAGCCACCATGTTCACCTTTCCAGGGTGGTATATGATTTCACAGTCATAATCTTTTAGGAGTTCTAACCATCGTCTCTGTCTTATATTAAGCTCTCTTTGTTCGAAGAAGTACTTCAAACTTTTGTGGTCAGAGTAAATAGTAAACTTCATCCCGTAAAGGTAGTGCCTCCAGATTTTCAATGCAAATACGACAGCAGCAAGTTCCAAATCATGAGTCGGATAATTAGCTTCATGAACCTTCAACTGCCGTGACGCGTACGCGATCACTCTCCCGCGTTGCATCAATACGCATCCCAATCCCTGACCCGAAGCGTCAGAGTATACCACTAAGTCTTCATTGCCCTCGGGAAGGGCCAAGACTGGAGCTTGAGTTAGCTTTTCCTTTAATTTCTTAAACGCCCCATCCTGGGTCGAACCCCATTCGTACTTTACCTCCTTCCGAGTCCACTTCGTCAACGGCGAAGCTATTTTTGAGAAATCCTGGATGAATCTCCGATAGTAGCCTGCTAATCCCAAGAAACTGCGGATTTCAGTTGGCGTCTTAGGAACATTCCATTCACTTACCGTTACTATCTTTGGTGGGTCAACCATAATGCCGTTCGGGTTAATGACGTGACCTAGGAATTGGACTTCCCTAAGCCAGAACGCGCATTTGGAGAACTTAGCATACAACTTTTCCTTCTTCAGAGCTTCCAATACCTCCTTCAAGTGACACGCGTGATCACCCTCATTCTTGGAGTAGATGAGGATATCATCGATGAACACGATCACCGATCGATCCAGCATTGGTCGACAAACTCTATTCATCAAATCCATGAACGCTGCAGGGGCGTTCGTCAATCCAAAAGACATTACGCGAAACTCAAAATGTCCATAACGTGTGCGAAATGCCGTTTTCGGTATGTCTTCTTCCCTCACCTTCAACTGATGGTACCCGGATCGAAGGTCGATCTTTGAGAACCAACTTGCGCCTTGCAATTGATCGAACAGGTCGTCGATCCTTGGTAACGGGTACTTGTTTTTCACGGTACGTTTGTTCAGCTCGCGATAATCAATACACATTCTCATCGAACCGTCTTTCTTCTTTACAAACAACACCGGAGCACCCCACGGCGAGATGCTCGGTTGGATAAATCCTTTCTCAAGTAACTCGTCTAATTGTGCCATTAACTCTTTCATCTCCACTGGTTCTAGTCGATATGGAGCCTTAGCCATGGGCTGGGCATCTGGTACTAAGTCGATTCGAAATTCGATCTCTCTGTCGGGTGGTATCCCAGGCAAATCCTCTGGAAACACCTCCGGGTACTCGCGTACCACGGGTACATCATTTAGCTCCTTCACTTCCTTACACTCGTCAATTACGTACACCAGATAAGCCTCGCATCCGCGCCTCAAGTAATCTGCTACCTTAATCATCGAGATGATGTTTAGCATCGGGGCGTCACGATCTCCAAGAACCTCGACTTTGCTACCGTCCGGAGCCTTGAGTCGGATTATCTTTCGTTTGCATATAATTTGTGCTTCATTGGCAGTTAGCCAATCCATACCTAACACGACATCAAACCCACCCAAAACCATAACAAACAATCTGACAGGGAACCTATGACCTTCTATTTTTATCGTGGAGTTGTCAACTACATCGGTCACTCTCGCAGTTCTACCCTCAGCGGTTTCTACGCTAAAATCCCTTTCTAGTTTACTGACAGTGTAGTTCACTCGTTTACAGAAAGTTGCAGATATAAAACTCTTACTGGCACCCGAATCAAATAACACAGAAAAAAAAGTGTTGTCAAGGATGAACGTACCTGACGCCACGTCGGGGTCTTCCCTGGCTTGGTCTTGCGTCAGTGCGTACGCACGAATCTTTGCTCGGGGCCTCTCTTCTTTCCTTTCAGGCCTTTCCTTTTCCCGGCTTCACCCATTTTTGATTTCGGCCATTCCCTACTCAGATGACCGGCATCCCCACAATTATAGCACTTGAAGTGTTGTGGACACTCACGGGAGTAGTGCCCGGTCTTGCCACACTTGAAGCACAAGTTAGATCCCAGTCTACATTCACCAGTATGCTCCCTTCCACACCTCTTACAAACAGTCAGCTCATCTACCCGAGCCCTCTTATCACGAGTCCCAAACATCCTTCCACCAGTTCGCTTGTTTGAGAAGCTCGGTCTCTTCTTCGGTTCCTCAATGGCGACGAAATTCAGCGCCAGATCATCAAATACCACGCCGCTCAGTTCTACTACCGAATCATAGGTAGTAGGGGCGTTTGCCTTAACATAGGTGCGGACCTGGTCCGGCAACCCTTGAATGTAGCAGGAAATTTTTCTTTCCTCCATCGTAACAAGATGTGGCACCAGACGTGCCAGTTCATTGAATCGGGTTGTGTATTGTCGGTGCGTCATGCTCCCGGCCTTCAAACCCAGAAATTCCATCTCTACCTTCTCAATCTCGTTCCTTGGACAGAAGTTCTTGATTACCAGAGTTTTCAAGTCATTCCACATCATCGAGTCAACAACCTCATCCCCCTTAGCCTGACGTACACCTTCCCACTAGTGGGATGCTTCCTCCCTCAAGGAGTTAGCAGCAAACTTCACTACTTGATTTGCTCGACACTCGCTCAGACGGATGGCGGCTTCCATACGTATCACCCAATCAAAAGTAGCCACCGCGTCCTTCTTCCCAGTTAGGACCGGCGGGTCACATGCCTTAAATGACTTATAGTCACACCCGCGAGCAGGCGGTGCGTTGTCGGTCTCGTTGTTCTGGGCACCAGTTGTCGCACTAGATCCGCCTTCCCCACTAACTTTCTTTAATGCTTCAGCCAACAGACTTGGCAGAGAATTCTTCATCAACTCAGAGAACTCTCGAGCTATGGCTGCTCTCACTTCTGGTTCAAAAGTGAAAGGTTGTTCTGCAACTTGTATCTGCTCAGTTCCATGCACACTAACCTCCGGTTCAGTGTGAACACTTCCTTCTTCACTGTGCTCTTGGCGCGCAGGAATCCTGCCACGCCCACCATTTCGACCGCCGGTACGACCACCGGTACGGCCACCACGCCTTCCGTTCCCTCTCCTCTCCATTTCGTTCTATAAGACAAGAAATCCAATGTTATCACGCTAGTTAACAAATAGAATTCAATAAGCACTGTAAGATGTTAATATACACTGGCCATCTGCAATTAACCATTACACTACCTTTCGATTTCTATTTGACCACCTTTGTGATTCCATCAGAACACAAGTCCTTTCCTAACCCATCCTAAGGCATACTACATACACATACTCTACTTTTCATACCTGATGCTGTGGCTCGAGTTACCCGTACTGGCATCCGCTTTCGGTCCCATTCACAGTTTAAGTTCAGACACTAGGAGTGTCCGAAACTCTCAAACTATTGCTCTGATACCAACTTGTAAGGCCTCAAACCCGGGAGGCCTCACTTGTTGGATTTACTCATTCACAAACAGTTCTTAAGCATGAATATCAAATAACGCAGCGGAAAATTTCATTTAAACATAACGTCATCATTGTTCATACATGCGGAAGCGTAAACATTGTTTAAAACATAAATACATCGTAACTAAAACATAACGGGATGCCAGTCTTCATAGTCAGCTGGGTAACTCCTCTCGCTAGCCAAGCATCACCGTACATCCTCACAACCTGCCTTAACCTGAATGTGCACACTAAAAAGTCAGCTACGCTGGTGAGTTCTAGCATTTCATAAAAACTTTAACATCAACATTTGCCAAAAACATATCATTCATTCATTTAGTAAAACCTTTCATAAAAGCATGTAATAATCTAACATCTTTAAAAAGGTTTCGTACCCATATCATCATCAACATCATTATCATAAACACCGTTGAACGGATCGTTCGTTAAAACTTTTAACATTTATTTAAGTCATACATTATCGTTATCTAATTCTGTATCTTACTTTACGCGTCACAGTGTCCCCGAAGGAACCTTAGGTGTTGTGGGCAACCGCTACGTATCGCCGTCACTGCCACAACCATACACTACATGGGGTCAACCGTTACATATCGTCGTCATTGCCCAACCATTCAATACGTGGGGTCAACCGTTACGTATCGCCGTCATTGCCCAACCATTCACTACGTGGGGTCAACCGTTACGTATCACCGTCATTGCCCAACACGCATCTTTCCTTTGGGAATCAACCGTTACGTATCGCCGTCATTGATTTCCTTTACCTTATTCACTTAGGATGATCGTCATCACCCGAGTAACCGTCGTTACTCCCTTACCAGTTGTACAACATCAAAACCATCGACAGGCCACCAAGACACTGCCCTGTTGTTCTTATGGTAACTATGGCTCGCTGTCCATAATCTACCACAAGGCTGGGAATCACATTCCCAGACTTCATTCGTCAATTCCATTCATTCGACAGATTAGATTTGTAATGACTTCTTTAAACCTTTACCTCTTTCCCTTTTCATTAAACATTTCCTCATTTAGACCGTTCATAAACATTCGTAAACCATTTTGGCAAAAACACTTCATAACCTTTCCTTTCGTAAACATCGTTTCGTTAAAACATCATTTCGTTAAAACATCATTTCGTAAGTATGCACACCAGCCTAAAATATTTAACAAAACATTTAAAAGATGGCTCTAGAACTCACCTGATACGCTAATATGGGTTGTCCTAAAGGAAGGTCCAACAACGTCACTTCCGATCTGAATTGATTAGTTAAATACACATCTGACCAATCCCGACTCTAACGGTTTAACCATTCTAACATACTGACTTCACTTAACCAGTTCTGATGTCTGCGCACTTGGCAAGTGCGCAGACCCTGCTGCCTGCGCACTTAGCAAGTGCGCAGACCCTGCTGCCTGCGCACTTATCAAGTGCGCAGGTCCCTCCTCCTGCGCACTTATCAAATGCACAGGTCCTCCTTTTGCGCACTTAGCAAGTGCGCAGGACCTGCTCCGTGCGCACGACCTGTTCTTCGCGAAAAACCCTAACTTTCGCATTCGGGTCTGATCATGTCAAGATCCCGAACCTGTTTGCATTCAAAACGTTCGTTTTCCATTAAGGAACTCAAATCCATGATTATCTTTCAGTTTCATCCGTTCAAACCTTACCTTTTCACCCAAAACCCGAAAAACCCAAAAACGAACTAAAACTCAGATTTAGGTCGGATTGTTACCTGAATCGAGTTTCTGATCCGGAGGTTCTTCTCATGAGTTATGGAGTAATACTTTGCTGAAGTCTCGGGTCGATCCGCCAACTTTCTCTCTCTACGGTTTCTCTCTCTAAAAGTTGCAAATGAGAGAAAAGGGGTGGCATAGGCTATTTATAGCCCGCTGACCCATCCGACCCGACCCGTCATGCCTCGCTCGTTTATTCCGTTATTATAACTGTCGTTTTTTTTTTCCGATGTTACATTTCTAGTTACTGATTTTTATTTTTCTAATTAGTGATTTTTAGTTTTCTAGTTAGTAATTTTAATTCAATTTGTTGCCGAAAACCACAATGGTGCTTTGTAGTTTTCTAATTAGTTTTTTTTTAATTTTTTAAACAATTTTTTTAATATAATTAGTTTTCTTTAAAAAGTTTTATATAAGTTTTTAAAAAAATGAGCATTTTTATCCTTAATTCGGTAATAGTCTTGATAAAATAATTGGACGACTATTATTACATATATCTAACAAACAATTACATATATGCAATAACCTAGCACATATATGTAATAAGCTATTAGATATATATGTAATAACATAGAATGTGTGTGTAGTTATACATTCAAGACATACTTAATTTAAAGTAAATAACCACATAATCAAGTATACATAGTGATAGAAAAAACCACATATAGAATAGTTTATATTGCACATATTACATATAAGTAATATCTAATATATAATGAACAATTACATAATAATATGAACATATATGTAATTGTTCATATTATATAAAATAAAAAAATTTCATATATGGAATTTCATATTACACATATGTAATATCATATTACATATATGTAATATCTTATTGTTACATATATAGTATCATATTACATATATGTAATATCTTATTGTTACATATATAGTATCACATTACATATATAATATCGTATTACATATATGTAATAGAACAAAATATAACTTTCTATTACAAGTTTCCATATAAATTTTACATATGAATGTTAATTTACAACCAATTTTAGAACACAAAATAAAAATATAATAACAACAATAATTCGTCTCGTGGTCAGGGTTTAAGGATGAACAATTTCATGTATGTTCATATTACATGTAAAAAAAAGCTCGATCAAAAATATAAATAGAACAATAATTGATCTCGTGACACTGGAAGCCGCCCTTAAACAATTTTGTGATTCGCTATTTAAAAGGTATTGAGATTTTTAAATTATTACGTGTAATAATTTTTAAATTTAACTAGCGAATCTGTAAAAAAAAGTGGGATAAAAAATATAAATAGACCAACAATTGATCTCGTGGTTTAGGGTTTTTAGATGAACAATATCATTTATGTTCATATTACCTATACAACAATAAAAAAAATTATATAGCAAAACTATACTCGAATTATAGATAATAAAGCGCTATATTTTATGTTGCATTTAAAAAAAATATATTGTATAAAAAGCTATATGTGTTCTAAAAAAGAGGGGTGTTTTTGAAAACATGGTGAGAACATTTGAACACTTACATTTATGTTTATATTACATATATGTAAGTGCTTGTTACATATATGTAATAAAAACGTTAAAAAAATAAAATAAAAAAGCTTCGAGACTATAACCGAATTAAAGATAAAAAATGCTCGTTTTTATGGTATATTTTGTTAAAAAAATAACAGTGCATAAAAAAGTTATTAAACTTTAAAGGAAGAGAAGGAATTAGTTTTTTTTTTAAAACCAATTAAAAAATGGATAGACACAACGACTCTTATACCCCTTAAATAATCTCAACCACTCATTTATAAAAAAAATAATCAGAATTAATCTCATCAACTTATTATTATATGTTAAATTAAATTAGTGACTCAAAATTGGTTTTTTGGTTACACAACAAAAATGGGTTTACACATGATCCTTTTCATATATATATATATATATATATATATATATATATACTAGTAAAATGCCCGCACGCGTTGCGGCACGCTAAACTAATGTTAACAGTTTCTTTTCCAAAATATCATAACAATTTTATAAAAATAATATAAATAATGTTAAGTCTGTTACATGTGTTTGATAAAAAATCAACAATATTATAGATATACTATAGATAAATTAATGTTAAAAGTTTCTTTTGTCTCTTTCTCTTTGAACTGCTACATATATTGTATGATTAGTTTCTTGAATCTGGTTCTATTTGGTTGCTTCAGCGAATGGTGCAGGTTTTGGGACTAAAAAAAATAATGTTAATTCTGTTACATTATTATGTGTATTTTGTTTTGAAGTAATTACTATTTGTGCCTACTATCAAGTAGAAGGCTGCTAGGGATGGCAAAAAGACTCGAACCCGACGGAAAAAACCCGATACCCGAATCATTCGGGCCGGGTTTTCGGGTAATGGGCCGGGTAAGGGATCAAAAAAAGTAAAATTTTCGAGTTTGGGTACGGGTATGGGATCATGTGATACCTGACCCGATTAGCCGAAATTATATCCGAAATAATTTCTTTATATTTTTTTATTTTCCTTTTATTTAAGTGTGCATGTAATAAATATTTTAATTAATTCTCCTTGTTGTTTATATTTTCTAGATGAAGACCAGGTAAGCAAATAAGCATCCGCACACGGCTATTCCAATTCCAATGTTCCATAATTTCTCCCTTTTGCCGCACAAAAAATCACTTTATCGATCGTCAATATCTCACTCCCTTTACCGACCTCAATTCCATATGTTTTATTGCTGAGAACGCAAGAACAGGAAGCTACATGGATCGTTATTTCTTCAGTAATCGTCCGTTGCCGATTGTAGTTTTTTTAGTCGTTGGAGTAGCTTTTGTCAGGGTTTATGTATGAATATTTTTGGGTAATTTTTTATGTCGAACAAAGTTGAAGGCATTTGCTTGGCTTTTGAATATTATGATTTATGAACAGAGCAATAACACTTATATGTTTATTTACTTGGCTTATGTATGAATATTGTTTATGGTTAGTACAGTTATTTGTATATGTATTTTTAGGCTTCTATATGAATATTGTTAGTTCATTTACTTGGCATTTGCAGTAACTTTTTATCAATTATATGATGTAGTTATTAAAAATATCTAAACAAAATCGTTGAAATGTACCCGACACATACCCGAAGGGTATTGGACGATACCCGCCGCTATGTCCGATACCCGATACTAACGGGTATGCCGATACATGACGGGTAATTACCCGACAAATACCCAACTGGTATTGGGCCGAGTATGTGACAAGATTTCACAACCGGGCATGGGTTCGAGATTACCAATACCCGGCTTGAACCCGGCCCATTGCCATGCCTAGAGGCCGCGCGATGCGGCGGGGAACACAACACTTAGTTTGGTGGTTTTAGCGGTGTGCACATGGTGGTTCAAACTAACGTTGGATTATTTTTTAATTTATTAATTTTATTTTTTTTTGAGTAAATTACATGATGTGTGAGTAAAATGATCAATTGTCTCATCTATTTTATCTTGCACATAACCTGAGATAGTGGTTTAAAGTAACGTCCATTCATCAATAGACGAAATATGTGAAACATTAAACGAAATTATATTTTGTGTAATTATTGAAAATAAAGAAGCTAATTGCATTTTTTAAGATATCTAAACACGAAACATACAATTTATTCTCTAAAATATAGATTATCTTAAATAAAAATCAATGTTTAACTCGTACAATCAACTAATAAAATTGTATCACCAATTTGAGTTTAGGAAAAAATGTGTCTTATTGTTTTTATTTTATTAATATCGGAGACTTAAATAGCTTTTCGAAGCAAGTTTTTAAATAACTGATTAATGAGTTTTTTTTTAAATTTTATAATCTTTAAAAAATTTAATCTTTTGTTATATTATACATCACAATAATTGATGAATATCCGCCACACAAAAGTATAATATATAGTTAAACTTACAATAATTTTGAAAAACATAACTAATAAGAGTGTGTATAAACATATAATTATTTTTAACAAAAGTACTTAGTAATACATCAATAACAATTCAGATTAAGACATGTTAATATAAATATAAGTTCGACATGTCCAATTATTTGTTAACATTGTTGTAAAAATCGGGATTAATCGATAATCGGAGGTCTACCACGATGCGAATTCATCTAATCGTACCAAAATACAGGTAGGCGGTCAAAATCGGCCCAACGATTTTATTTTTTTATTTCTCATTTGTCACTTATTCTTTAATAAAATTCTAAGTTTCGTATCAATGTTTGTCGGTTGGTGTAACATCCATGATTTTCAAGCCATAAAATTTTGTTTATTCATTTTATTATTTAAGCACTTGAAATCCCGTACTTGTCCAACACCTTATGTCACATTAATTATTATTTTAACGAGTATCAATTCGAAATTTCAGCCTTGCAATAACATGTTATTTTCTATTTTATATATATATATATATATATATATATATATATATATATATATATATATATATAAAACATATGTATGTATAATTATATAAATATATACATATATATACTTAATTATAAATATATATCTATGTAAATATATATATAGTTATTTATATTAAATAAACCATTTGTAATCTTATAAAAATTGAGTTCCTATATAAAATAGTTTAAAATAAAATAAATAATATTTTAGAAATTTTTTTCAAGTTTTTATAAAAACTATCTTATAACAAAATTTCAATTTAATTAGACTAGGACTTGTCCTAAAACAAAGAAACACTTCAACCCAAGCTTTGAACCCCCATCCTTTGCAATTGAACCCTCTTCACCTCGATTTGAACCTACTCAAGTGTTTGAACCCATTACCCACTTTGTTGACTTTTAAAAGTCAAACGACCTCAATCTCTTGCAATTCAAGGCCAGATTTTGATCAAAACCGACTAATTCGGACTTGCATTGGATACTAGATCGATTATCGACCTTCCTAAACCCAATATACGTTTCAATTTCACCCTATACGCGGCTAAATTCAGATTTAAACAGAGTTGACTTCTCAAAGTCAAACTGAACCAATACGACTTCAAATCAAGGGATTAAGACGCGTTTAAAGCCCGAAAATCACGCTCAATCAGTCCTCGTACGCATTCAGCCTAAAACACGTCCCAATTCATCCGCATTTAAGTAAATTGACGTGTGAATCGTGTAAACAACTGTCCCCTACAAGACCGAATCAATACGAACGTTTTATATGAAATTGAAGCATAAAATCCAGCCCATCACCATCGCGACACCCTCTTTGCACTCTCTGAACACTCGAATCCACTCCAAATTGCTTTTGGAACGCGATCAACCCCGAAGAACTAAAAGCTCGCGGCTCCGGTCGATCTCACCCTTTGGGTAACCATTTAAGGTAATAACCCAACCCTCATGTTCGTTTCAATCCACTAATCAAAAGCCCCATCATTCCGGGCTCGTCTCTGTGCGCCATCATGGCCAATTTTGGGGCTAGGGTTGGTTAGGCGATTGGGGAAGAAAGGTCCTCACACCTTTGTGTTAAAACCCGACAAATCAAAGAACTGAATAAGTCACTGTGCCCAGTCCAGTGGTTTAAGCGCCTGCCCTCTGTGGCAGAGGTCACGGGTTCGACCCGGCCTCTGCCCGTTTATTTTTTTTTGTCATTATATTCCTTGTTTATACACACCCACACCCATTCATATACATATACATATACTTATGTGTATTTCTTTATAAATCATTTTATAAATTCTATAAAACTCAGAATTGTTTTATAAACTTAATTTGTTAAATTTCCCAAGAGAAAGAATTTTATTAACTATGGAAAACCTAATAAGTTTTGATTTCTTTAATTTAATTAATTAAACAAATAAAATATCTAAAACCATTAGTTTATAATTTACAATTAGAGCATAATTGCGACCATCTTTATAAACTCATCCATTTGTAAAGATTTACACACCTTCATTATAATTTATTTTAAACAATTGAAACACATTTTTATAAATTATTTCTTTTATACATATTAGGGTTAAACCCTATTTAAACAAATAAAACTTTTCCTAAATATATGGATATATATATATATATTCGGTATGCTTTAACTAAATAAATAAAAGAGAATTTATCTATTAAATTTATTATTATTTTCTTCACATTAAGAATACGTTAGGGTTTAAATTATAATTTTCTCAAACATATATATATATATATTCACACTACTTTTGACACACTATTATAATATTAAAATAAATAAATAAAAATAATTTATTTATTTAAATTATTTAAACCCTAAGACTATTAAGTTATACTTTGAGTTTTACATTTTTATTCAAATACAAGCTTCAACTTACATACAATCATTTCATCTAATTCCACAAATATTTTTGTACAAATCCCCGCACTCAAAATTCGTTAAACTCTAGACTTACCTTAGACTTGGTACATGACAATAATTTAAATTCATACATTTTCACTCTAGGTTAACTTGATGATTTACAAGAATCACTTTTACTACCTATTGTTTGTGATATCTACATCATTAATACATGTGAGTTTTACATAACCCCTTTTTACACTATTTACATTTTTTGGGTGGAACATGAATTACAAATATACAATGTTTGCAAACTATACAATACAATTTCACCCTACATTCATGTGTGCAATTTGAGCCTTATGTTTGAGTACTAGGTGTGTTAACTACATTTTGTATGCAATTTACATGTGCAATCATTAACTATACAAGCCGACGGTTAACAATGATAGATCTATTGAGTCTGACAAACCCACCAGTTAGGGTGATTGTTACCAACAACACAATTTGGTTTTTGCGTGTAAGTTACAAAGGTTTGATTGTACAATTTGGTTTCACAATAGTAACTCTCCATTTTTGCCTTATTAACCATGATATGTATGGATTGTATACACACAACACTTTGATGCTATTTAGAGTCAAAACCTATGTATGCTCACCAACTATTTTTAATTAAACATTGAATCATGTTGATGTATTTTGTTTTCCTTTTGAATGTTAATTGTGTTTTGAACAAATGTATGGAAATTGAGTTAATCTTAAATATGAAACTTTAATTTGATCATGAGCTATAAACAGTCTACATGTCCCGCCCCGACGTATTCCGCCGTCGGTTGGGGTGTGACAGTTGGACTGAAACATGGTTTGTGTCGTATAGATGTTTACCGGTGTACCAATATATATAGAAAGGATGCCTGTACGATGGGCCGGAAAACACAGACACGGGTAATCACGTAACGTTTTTTTTAATTAGAAAAAATATAGCAATAACATACTCAAATTAAATAGAATAAAATGTTTGTTTTTATGGTGTAATTTAAAAAAAAATATATATTAACTTATGAAAAAGTTACGATCGTTTAAAATAATGAGGGGAGAAGGTAGTTACTGTATAAATAACTTCCATTTTCAGTTTTTTTAAAGCGTTAGAGAGCTGTACCTTATGCTTAAAAAAATGTGTAACTAAATTTCTTAAAAAGTGTTAAAAGACATTTTTGTCCTCCTCAAATGTATTATATATAGTATAGATGATTAATGAGTTTTTTTATAAATTTTATAATCTTTAAAAAAATTAATATTTTGTTATATTATATATCACAATAATTGATGAATATCCGCCTCACAAAAGTATAATATATAGCTAAACTTATAATAATTTTGAAAAACATAACTAATAAGAATGTGTATAAGCATATAATTATTTTTAACAAAAGTACTCAGTAATACACCAATAACAATTCAGATTAAGACATGTTAATATAAATATAAGTTCGACATAAATTATTTGTTAACATTGTTGTAAAAATCAGGATTAATCGATAATCGGGGGTCTACTATGATGCGAGTTCATCTAATCGTACCAATATACAGGTAGGCGGTCTAAATTGGCCCAACGATTTTATTTTTTTATTTCTCATTTGTCACTTATTCTTTAATAGAATTCTAAGTTTCGTATCAATGTTTATCGGTTGGACTGAAACATGGTTGTGTCGTATCGATGTTTACCAGTGAACCAATATATATATATATATATATATATATATATATATATATATATATATATATAAAGGATGCTCGTGCGATGCGCCGGAAAACACAGACACGGGTAATCACGTAACATTTTTTTTTTAATTAGAAAAAAAATATAGCAATATCATACTCAAATTAAAGAGAATAAAATGTTCGTTTTTATGGTGTAATTTAAATATATATATATATTAACGTACGAAAAAGTTATGGTCGTTTAAAATAATGAGGGGAGAAGGTAGTAACTGTATAAATAACTTCCATTTTCAGTTTTTTTAAGCAATAGAGGGTTGTACCTTATGCTTAAAAAAGTGTGTAAGTAAATTTCTTAAAAAGTATTAAAAGACATTTTTGTCCTGCTCAAATGTATTATATATATATATATATATATAGGGAGAGGATCCAGAGAAAACCACATAGTTAGGCGAAAACCAAGAAAACCAGTCTCAACCAATCAATGAATTTATAAATTAATCAATTACTTTTAATACTAAAGGGTATTTTTGTAAAATTACATGTATTTAATATATTATAATTATTAATGTTCAACTGCAATCCCTAAAATATCTCCACTTTCATACGTTTTTTTCCAATTCAACAAAATGTGAAGATTGAAGATATACTCTACTCTCAAGATTCAAAGATTTGATCCAATCTTCCATTTTTTTATATTGATTCTTCCCCTAATTTTTGATATGGTACATTATATATTTAGGGCTTTTGTTTACGTTCATCCCCAAATCAGAGACTTTTTCTTCTTCAAGGTACATATGTAAATCATTATATTTCAGCGATTTTTTTTATTTCGAACATAACATTAATCGTTTTTATCTTTGTGGAAGTCAGTTATGGTTTCTGATGAAGATTATCAACAGAATCAATTTTCAGATGTTAATTCTCCTCATGATTCATCTACATTTGTGGTTACACAAGTACAAGGTGAAATTCATTACATTTTTCATCCAAGTTAATATTTTTAATAGTGTTTCATACACTTTTTTTTTGCTGATAAACAGATTATGTAGAGTAACTGAAATTTTACATAAATGTGACCATTTAACAATTTAATCGTATATTGCTTACATATACGTATTCAATGTTCACAATTGGTAATAAAACTACCTAGTATGGTGATAGTATGTACATATCAGTTATGTTTTATTAGTTTTTAATATACTACAACTGATATATACATACATTAACAATTTGAAAACATATTTGTTTCAGTTCATTCTATAGTTAACATTTACTTTTCATATACGTATTCATTGTTTTTTATCTCAGCTTTCTGGATATGTCTTGAACAATTCTGACCTTCGACGATCTATTCACAAGTTGGTTTGGAATGTTTACCTAAAGTCGTCTACCTTTGAAAGAAGATGGAAAAAAATGCTTGAAAAATATAAGTTGGAAGATAACAAATGGTTGTCTGATTTGTTTGATATAAGGGAGCAATGGGTTCCAGGATACTTTAGAGACATCCCTATGTGTTGCTTAATGAAGACAACTTCCAGATGTGAGAGTTCTAATGCATTGTTTAAAATCAATTCTAGTGGATCCAACATGTTGGTTCAATTCTTGTTGTGTTTCGACACTTCCTTAGATGGACAAAGATATAACCAACGGTGCCTTGAGTTTAAGACTACAACAACCACTCCTATGTGTACCACATACTTGGCTATTGAGCAACATGCATCTGACATATACACTCGAACCATTTTCCTTGAGGTCTAAAAAGAGAACACGTATACGTAATTGAACAATTGAATACGTATACATAATTGAACACGTATACGTAACTGAATACGTATACGTAACCATAGTACAAAAATCAAAATTCTTTTTATTACAATGAATTAAAAAAAATCTAATTATTTCCAGTTGAATACGTATACGTAACCACTTTACCAAACAAGGCCAACTAAAAAGTAACTTAAAACTATAACATCATAACTCTTTAACAAACAAAAAAACCATTACTTTGAGGTCTAAATAATCATAATACAGATGCTATAAAACACCTGTTTTATGATAAATCAAAGATACGTTATGAAAATTAACTATTCAGAAACAAAAATTGTTGAATAATTCTTACAACTTTTGGCCGAATTCCTTGAACGAACTAAACCTCTAAAATACGCTACTTGTTCCGATCGATTTTCGCAAGCAATATAATAGTTGGGGTTTTGGGAACTAGTTTAATCGATCTAGGTTTTGTAAAAGGTTTAGGAATTAGGAAAGGAGATTATTAAGGGATTTTGATTTTCAAATCAACCGATTCCAAATTTATGATCTTGTGAAATACCCTCATTACCCTTAAAGCATTAAAATATTGATTAGTTATTATCTAAATTTACAATTAGACCCCTAATTAATAATGACCATTGATCACAAATAATCAACGAAGCAGATTGGTTTTTTCAGTTTTTTCCTAAATACCGGTTTTCTCTGGATCCTCTCCCTATATATATATATATATATATATATATATATATATATATATATATATGTATATGTGGGCACTGATGTGTTGGCTTGTGTGCTTGGGTCGAAAATTACATGATTATTATTTGCACTGAGTATGTTTCAAAAAGATGTTTTAATTTAGTTTTTAAATGATGTCGGTTTATGAGTCCACCAGCGTATATTGACCTGGTTGTGTTATAATTTTTTTTGCACGGATGTCAGGTGTTCAGTAGTAAGTTGTAGAAGGCTTGTAGCTTATGACATTCCAAGATGATAAGATATGACGAGGCGATCTGAAGAATGATTTTTAAGGCTTGTTTGAAAACATTAAGTTCTGATTTATTTTGATCATGTTTAGTAATGATGTTTGATGGCTTGAAGTCTTAACTCTTTTGTATTGTAAATAGAATACTTTAAAAAGGAAAGACTTTGTTTGTAGTTGTTCTATTGTATTTCTGATTCAGTCGGTCACGGTAAACCCGACTTGGGAGGGTTGTGACAACGATTTTATAGGGATTTACTTCCAAATTGAGTTTCATTTTGAATATGATTTTAACAACGGAATTGTAGCAAGGATTGCGGTTGTGATCGATAAAACGTCCTGGTTCCTTTCACATACATATCCGTCTTGATCAAGAAGTTACCGATCGCAGGAGACGTCCTTTTCTCCTCCTTGGCTTAGCAAATAGATTGCTGATAACCACACATTACCATTGTTTTTTTACAAATTAAAGCAACCCGATTTATACTAAACCGACGAACACCATTAACCATCACACATTTTCAACTGCTGGTTAAATAACAACCTTTTGGTCGTTAAATAACTACCAAATAACTAACTTCATGATAAACTTAGAATATAATACTACATAGTCTAAAATCCATGTAAGTACTAAATATAGTGTAGATTATAAACCATAATTTCAACATTTACAACGGTCCGTCACAAACCATTTACCACTGATTTGGAACTGTGTCACAAATACTTTATGCTGAATTTGCTATGGAATTTGTGACAGATTTGCCACATAATTATTATGGAAATAAAAGATTTTGTGAAAGATTCAAAAGAGAAAGTTTTACGACTAAATCGCTAAAATTTCTACAGAACTCTAAAAGAAAATTATTACCTTTTTTTTTGTTTTTCCGCGTAACTCTAAAATTTATGCAGAACTTAAATATTTCTGTAAAACTTTAAAACTTAACTTAACTTAGTAATTTCTGAAAGGGGTAACTTTGTATAATAGTAATCAAATTTCAAAAGTGTTCTAACTAGGTCACTCAATACACATTTTACATGGTATACACCCTCGGGTATACTATGGTGAGTGACCTAATTAAAATACTTTTAAAACTTGATTACTATTTTGTGGTGTTTTCACTTTCTGAAATAAGAATGCTCATACAAGTTAATGTTTTTAAAGAGTACTCTTTACTAAGAACATCCTTGACCCTAAGTACAGCTTTCCAACGGATAAATCTAGGAAAATATCATATATAACAATGTCATGAAAAATTAAGAGACTCAATGTCATAATCATAATCAAAATGACGATTACATAATACAATAGTATGACGGGTAAACAGGCAACAAGGTGCGTCGCAACCCATAACCATGTCATGAAGTGTTTAACAGTTTAGTAAGCTTGACAAATTCATCTTGTTTGCAGGAAATTGTTATGCCTCCCATCGCGTGTTCAAACCCAAACTCTTCCTCGGATTGACGTAACAAGACATGGAACAATGGTTGCTCCAAGAAAGCTATTGGGATAACAAAGTGCGTCTTCTTTGTTTCACCAACGTACACTGCAAGATGGCCTTTTGGCACATCCGAAACAGATTTTGATCCGCAAAAGCATTTGAAACTTGAAACTAATGAAGGAAATAGAATAAGACCCATGCGTTGTGTAAATTGTAAATCCTTTGAAGAAATATATTTCTAAGTAGTTTGCTTGAGGTTAATTAGACTGGAAAGGAACATGTACATTGAAAAGGGTTTGGAGCATCTATTTATATATTTGCTTGTTAACTTTTTTTCCAAGAATGTACCATATCAATTTAAAGCATATTAAAATACAAATAAAATTTATAAAATTCTAGTACGGAAGCAATTATTCATCCAGCAATTCCAGCTAAGGTTTCTTTACATCAAATTGACCAAAACAATTTTATGGGGTAAATCCAAATCTCTATTACTATACTTATCTTTTATGGGGTAAATCCAAATCTCTTTATTACTATACTTATCCCGGGAACATTACACTAAAAAGTGATTTTTCACTAATAAATGCTAAGAAGTGGGTCAAAAGAACTCCGATTGAGCTCATTCCAGTGGCGTTGGAACCGTCTCATCGAACTCTAATCCGGACCCAAAAACCTAAACTCCCCTCTACCCGCACCCCCAAAAATCTAAACCCCTCTCCAACCCCACCCCCCAAAAACCTAACCCCCCCTCCCCAAAAAAAACCTAAACCCACCCCACCCACCCACCCACCCACCCTCAAAAACCCAAACCCCCACCCCTCAAAAAAACCTAAACCACAAAATCTAAACCCTAAGGCTAAAACCCTAAAATTCAAACGTAAAATCTAAACCCTAAAAGCTAAGATGGTAGAGTTCGACAAGACGGTTCCAACGCCGCTGAAATGAGCTCAATCGTAGTTCGTTTGATATCGTTTCTAAGCGTTTTGGTCATTTCTTAGATTTATTAGCGAAAACCTACTTCTTATTTGATCCCCCTACTTATCCCTGGATTTGTCTCTTTGACTAATCTCTTTCAAAAATGTTCCCTCATATGTCATCGGAACGGACGGTATAACATGGTCATCCGACGCTGTTCTCAACCAACCACTACAGCCTGCCACGTGTACAGAATTCGGGTACGTTCATAAACACCGGCGGATCTTACAGTAATTTTTTTACAAAAATGTTAGGTAGGATCTTACTGTATAAAAAAATTAAATTTTTTTAGAAAGATTTTGTTTAATTTTATTTTTTGGAAAATAGTCGAGGTAGTTTTTTTTTCAAACACCGTCAGATTTTATCAAACACTGTCGGATTTTTTCAAAAACCGCCAGATTTTTTCCAAACATCGTAGGATTTTTTTCAAACACCGTCGGAAGACGGTATAATGCACCTCGAAGACGGTATGACACCGTCGGATTTTTTTTCAAACACCAACATCCGACGGTGATGAAGGGGACATTCTCGGAAAAAATAAGTCAACAGAACAAATTGCGCGACAAAAAAGTAATAAGGACATTTTAAGGATTTTCCCATTTATATGTATTTAATGATTTTTTTCATTAATGTTTTAGAATGGCATAATATTATCTGTAGTCATTGTTGACGGGTATAAATAAATTTGAAAACGAATGTTTTCAAATAAATATGATAAAAGCATTGTGTTCTGGAACAACCCAAAATGATTGATCATAGTATTTTAATTATGTCCGAGTAAGATGTAATCATATGAAAATGAAACAACTGTAGTCAGATTTCATCCAGAACCTCACATGCCTGCAGGAATACTATATGAAGATGCAGCGTAGTTTTCTTATGATATATTGCCTGGCAATTAATATATTTGAGGTGCATTGTTTATATATGTATTCTATCAACGACCTTAGGCAACTCTCAATTAAGGTTCTTTTCCCATTGATGAAAATTTTAAGGTTTTAATGAATGGTCAACAGGGTCCAATCTGCTACATATTTAAAACATCAACCACAACTTATTACAAAATAAGAATAAGAATAAGGAACTTAATTATAGCACAACTCTTCTATTTTACTCTTTGATTTTCACTTGATCTTGATCTTGAAAATATGTTAGAATATGATAGGAATTGCATAGAGAGATCTATTAGATGTGTATATTAAAGTGTTTAGAGTAAAAAGGACGAGTATGAATGAGTATGAATGTTAGACAAGACTCGTATTTATAAGCACAAGGTAAAGCAGGAAGTTCACCAAAGTTGCCCCATTGGCGATCGACGGACCCATCAACCACCACGATGGGAGCCAACTTTGGTCAACTTCATTTGAAAGAACATTGTGGTTGTCCAATTTCATACTCTAAAGTTATTTACACTTATAAGTATAAAATCTAGAGAAAGTTAGAAAGTGATATAGTAGGAGAGAGATAGATAGATAGAGTGTGTGTGTCTGTGATCTAAGACTAAACACAGAGTCTGCCTACTTACCTTTTCGTGATCGATGTTGCGGTTATGCATTGACCGTGAAAGAGGTAGAAAGGTTCTTGTCTTGACTTTGATTGAGATTAAATAGATAGGTGGTCAATGCCGATGGTCGATCCATCGACTGTGAATGGTCAAGAACTTAAGTTTGTTCATTTTTTTCATTCTAAGAGGTTTATATGTCTATAGATTGTGTTCTAACATTCACAAGCTCATTCTCATGATATTAAAAGTTTCTCGCTTTAATGGTTTAGTAAACATTCTGGCTATGTTCTCGTCCGAAGGCACTTTGCTAGGAGTATGTTTCCTTAGTAAATTTACCACTTAAACATAAAAATAATTAGTGACGAATCCTGTCATCATCTTGCAATAAATACAACATAAACTAATTTTATATCTAATTCAGTTAGAACCAATGAGCCTCTGATAAATTGGTTTGGGAGGAAGCATTTACATGACCTTCCAATGTGAAGGTCATGGGTTCGAGACTCACTTGATGCAATATTCTCAGGTTGGCCAGGGGTTTTAACACAGTGGGCGTTCGAGTGGTGGTTTTCCTCTAGAATGGTGGGTGGGCCGGGTCACCAGCGTTGTCTGCGTTCGCGGGCGTGGGTGACCTTTCGTCAATGGGTTACCTGGGTGGCTAGGCTTATAGTATTCGTTGGCCGTTAAAAAAAATGTAATTTAGTTAGAAGTGTTTAATTCTGGTTTAACTTTGTAGGTTGTGTTCCATTTAGGTTAGAAGTGTTTAATTCTGGTTTAACTTTGTAGGTTGTGTTCCATTTAGGCTGCAAACGAACTGAACGTTTAGCGAACAGTTAATAAAGAACGAACATGAACAAAAACTTCGTTCATTTACTTAAATGAACGAACATCAACATAAGTCACGTTCGTTCATTTATGTTCGGTAATGTGTTCATGCATGTTCGTTCGTTTATATTCGTTTGTGTTTGTTCATGTTTGTTCTATCTTTAAAGATTTTATATTTTATCAATTAATATTTGTTAATTATGTTTATGATAATCATGTCAATTATGTACAGATAATTATGTCAATGGTCAAGTACTTCATATTTATTTTTTGAGGATTTTGTGTAATGCTAATTAATTCGAGATGAAAATGTTGATTTTATTCACAAATGAATTTGTGTTTGTTTGTGTTCATGAACGTTATTATGTTTGTTTGCGTTCGTTTGTGTTTGTTGACGTTCGTTACATAGAACTATCGGGCAAACACAAACGAACAACAATATGTTTATTTTCTTAATGAACGAACACGAACAAGAAATCCCGTTCGGTTATGTGTTCGTGTAGAGGAAATTTTCTTGATAACGAACACGAACAAGGCCTTTTACGTGTTAGTGCAGTTCGTTTGGAGCCCTAGTTCCACTAAACACAAATATGAGGAATTAAAGCAATATTAATAGCACCTATAAATTTGTTAATGACATCTAATCTACTTCTATTAATTATACCTATCAAACCTGCACTTTGTAAGATTCAAACAGTTTGTGAGAAAAATACATCATTTACTATCAGAATGTCCGGTAAAGACAATATCATTTACAAATGGAAGAAAAGTATTTTAAATCTATCTTACTACTCTAATAAATGAAAATCTCTTCAGGACACGTGTCATTCTCTGGTTACTCCTCACTTTTATTTTTTCGCCTCTCTCTCCTATTAAATATTAGATTTTCTATTTCTCTCTCCTATTAAATAAGAATCTTTATATTAATAAATCTAATTACTAATACTTATTATTTAATTATAAATAGTTATTATATGATCAATCAAATGAACTTAATGAACTAACATTTATCAATTAAATAAAAAAATTAATACTAAGCTGAAAAAAATGTTTTAAAAACTAACTTAACAGAACTTATAACTGTGACGACAAATTACAATTTATAAAAACATATTTCGAAAAATGTGTTTGTTAACAAATTACATTATATTTTATTCAACCGATGTAATATACTGGTTTATTCAACCCGTGTATTACACGGGTTTTTAAAAATATAAATTTTTTATTACTAAATATATATAATATTTTATTTATTTAACTCATGTAATACACGAAATTTTAACCTACTAAGATATGAAATGAAAATCGTAGTTGGCATTAAGAAGCTCACATGGAAGGATCTTTTGGTGTAGCGTATCTTCATCCAAGATATATTGCCAGGCACTATATTTGAGGACCATTAATTGCGTTAGTCAGTGACCTGACTTGGTTAGTTGATTTACATGAGGATTCAAGAAATTGAACCATTCTTTCTCAATTAATGATTGGTATAATTATATGGTATTTCAACCTCTTGAACAAGTCCGGTCTCAAGAGGAAAGTCAAAGTTAATAATAAAAGGGTTAATATCTTTTTTAAAACGATTTCACATTAGAATTAAAAAAAAATAGCTAAGTTGTTAGCAAATTCAATACAAAGTACAATTAGAAATCGGAGAAATACACCAATCTAACCAAGATGTGATATAAACTTACCATTGTTCTTAATCTAGCTAGTTATACGAAAGAAGTTTAATCTCATCTGACGTTTTTAAAGGCGAAATGGGTTCTTTTTCATTAAAGCAAATCATGTAAATAATAAAGATGCTCATATTGGAAATCTATACTACATTATCGTATACAAAAAGGATTACAAAAGGATAAGAATAAAGGTTTCATAAACGTAAAAATGATTCGAACCAATGCCTTCTATGATGTTCTTGGCTACAAAACGTATGAACTAATCCGTTAGCGTTGGTTAAGGCGTTGTGTTCAACATGTGTCCCTTCAAACAGATTCCTAATCTCCCTAAGCGAACCCGTACACGATACAACAACCAGAACAGTGTGTATTACTAGATAGGACTCTGGCACCTGAAATATCACATGGCTTTTTGGTGTTTCTAAGTATTACTTGGGAAATTGTGATAGATGTGGTGGAACGTGTAGAGAGTACTCCTAACTACTTTGCTAGAACAAAGAAATTGGGTTGCTCTACTTTCTTAATTTCATGTGATTGGTAATTCCAAGCACACAACTTTAAGCATTGATATTGAAAAGAAAAAAACTTTGAACTTTGATTATATAGGATCAATTGGTTTCAAAGGATACAAGATTGTTTAAATACAAAGTGATTTAAAATGTTAGAAAACATTAACCATTAAGAAATGCAGGGGCGGATCTATGCCTAGGGCAGGGTACCTGTCGGTACCCCTCAACTTTCGACGCGCAGTGAGAATTTTTTTTTTTTACCGTTTTATGTTTCCCGATACCCCTAAACGAAATTTTAGATACCCCTAAAATTTTCTTACAAATCTCAACACAAACTTAAAATTTTATTAAAGTCATAAAACTTTATAAAAACCCAAGAAATTTTAATAAAAACAGTACTTAACTAATTAAACTTGACATTTGTGCTTCAATTAAACATTTGGGCTTTAATCTAATGCCCAAATGTTTAAATGAAAGATTTTAATTATAGCCCAAAAGCCTAATATCCAAATTTTTGATCCAAATACTCAATCCATATCCATTTACACCTTCCATCGGTCTAATTTTTGAGTCGCTGAACGATGAAGGCCCGAAGCAGACGCTGAGAGACGCACCACAGGGGCCATCTGCAGGGTCGCACACCATCGCCATCCGTCGCACACCATCGCCATCCGTCGCACACCGCTATTCCCATCAATTCATCAATCCTCATTAAGGTATTCTACAAATTTTGATTTAGGGGTTTATTTGCATTTTTTTTATTTAGGGTTTATATGTGCAATTGAGTGTGGACTTTAGAATAAAGTTTAGTTTTTTTTTAGTTGTTATAACAACTTGTTATTGTGTATTTGATATTTTGATTATAGGGAAGATGAAGCCACCTATTGCTAGTTATCACCCTAATTAAGTAGATGAAGTACGAAAAAAAATTCATTTACTTAAATGTACGGAAAAAAATTCATTTACTTGAATGCACGGAAAAAAAAATTTGTTTCATTTATTTGAATGTACGAAAAAAAAAATTCTTTCATTTACTTCAATACCAATTTTTTTTTCTTTTTTATTACTTGAATGTACAAAAAAAAAAATTGGACCGATACCCCTAAATTTTTTTCCTAAATCTGCCACTGAAGAAATGTATACATGACTTTAATTGAAAGATGAATTCTTCGGTCCTATTTCTAGAACCCACAATAATAAGTCTCTCTCCTAAACCTTTCTTCTCATTTTTTTATTGACAGATTTTTCAATCAATTGTATGGATGCTTCAATCGATTGACAGATGTTTTTTTTTTGGCAAATGAACCGTTGCTTCTGATTTCCTTTACCTTGATCGATTTTAACTATAACCGCTCTGATACCAATTGTTGGTAATCAAGAATGTAATAAAATAACAGAACAAGATTTATACACTTATTAACTAATTTTGTTTATTGATATCTGATACAAATGATAGACCACATCTAGGGTTTTCATATTCTACGAACCGGTGCAAACAAAGGAATATGACGTTTGCATATAACCAGTTATAACTTAATTACATTCTAGACCCTACAAAATATCATCATGACATATTTACCCTAAACAAAGTTTACAATAATTACAAACAGACCCCCATTTACAATAATTACAAACAGACCCCTATACTTAGTATTTAGTTTAACATCCAATAATTCAATAGATACCAACTTATTTATCTATGTAATTCTAAGTGCCCATTCTATACAATGTTGCTATTGAATATAGCTAATTATGATTATGCATATTTGTATTGGATGTAACATATGAGATTATTATGTATAACAAATACATTGGACATAAGAAATGGAACTATATTCTTTCTCTAATAATATAGGAATCACAAACACACAAGTAATTGTTCCAAAAAAAATGTTTGCACGGATTTTTACACGGTTAGAAGCTATCTTTATCTCTCAAAATAAGATGGTGTTCATTAAAAAAACTTCCATCAATTTCCTAGAACTTTTTAAACCTACAACATATGTATCATGAAACAGGCAATCTCGAGATCAGATCAACGAAAGCATCTTCTTGGCAACGAATTGTTAGACCTCCCATCGGATGATCAAACCCGAACTCCTCTTCAGACTGGCGAAGCAGGTCTTGAAATAGAGGATGTTCGAGAAAAGATAGCGGAATCACAAACCGCGTGGTTTGAACCTCTCCGACGTAGACAGCCAAATAACCTTTGGGTACATCCAACTTGTTTCTTTTGCAAAGTGCATGCAATTTGCTGAAATTTTTGGTTTTGCTACTCAACCGAATGATGCCCATTTGAGGGGAATTTAAAGAAATGTTTGGTTTGAATTATTTTATGTTTTGTAGTTGTGTTGTTACAATTTGATTGTTGTATTTATAGTGTTTTGGCATTGGATGCCAACTTATAGGTGGAGACAAGTTGGTTTAATTTTAACTTTTAAGTATGTTGTGGGCTTCCATGTGAAAACCTAACATGGCTTAATTTGCTCAGTTTTAAAATGACGCCAGTTATCAAGTTGATGTACGGTGCACGTCGTCAAAACTTTTGATTAGTTTGACTAGGCAATATCTTGATTTAGTTATAGTCCATTAAATTAATCATTTTTTAATATATGGAAGTAGCCGTTTTTTTAATCCATAAAATTCATCTAGTGATACTTGACTAGTATTACAAATATTTTAAAAATCGGTTCAAACAGGGTGATAATACCGGTTGAACCGTTTGAGCCTGATAAATTGAAAGAACGGTTTGTAACTTGAACCGTCGGTATTACTGGGTTAGAAGGGGTTAGGGGTTTATTATCGGTTTCATGTTTAAACACAACAAGAAAACAAAAACGAACACCGAAGTGAAGAAAGGGAAAGAAAAAGTTTTTATTATTTGATAGGGAGCTAATCCGACACAATGGTCAATGAACAAAGAAAGTTAAAACGAACATAAATTTTGATCAGAGCTCATTCAACAAGTTGTAAGAGGATGTTCGCGTTACTCTCCAAACCAAATTCCTTTTCTAGAGCCTAATTTTGACACTTATTAGGCATATTTTTATCAGTTTTCCGGTTTTTATTTGATTCCGTTTAACATTGAAAAAATATAACTTGTTAATCCATCCTATAACAAAGGGCTTATTGTAATTTAAACATTCTGAAATAGTATGTTTTCAGTTTTGTTAATATAACTTGTTAATCCATCCGAATGTCTTGCGGCTTACTCCGGATAACGTCATCAGCTAGGGTTCGGCTTAGTCCGGAGTTGAGTCTATTCCGGATGAGGAATCTGGTCCGGTTAACCAGTCTACTCATGATGGGAAACCTAGTCCAGATGAACAAGTTCTATCAAATGGTTGATTCCAAGACTGTGATCAATAAGTTTCAAAAGATGCAAGCTATACCGCAAGATATCCAATTATCCATGTCGAGGGGATGACCTAAGTGAGACTTTTCAAGTAGCAGCAATGATTAAGAAGTTGCTTCCTTTTTTGGTTGAGTATAAGACTTATCTTAAAATAAACAAAAAGAGATGACCGTGGATGAAATTATTGTCTATCTTCGTATTGAAGAGGACAAAAAGTTGGCACGAAAGAGTAGCCTTTTACATACATCTACAAAGGTCAACCTTGTTGAAACGGGACAATCCTCATGGGGCTTCAAAGCCAAAGGTGGGGCCAACGGCAAAGGGAAAGCAAAAGCGGTCAACCTTGGCTGTGAAAAATAAGCCTCTATATTCCAAGGAAGGTGTTACAACTATAACCAAGATAGACAATGGGCCTACAATTGCAAGGTACTAAAGTATGAGGGGGTGCACATGGTGGAAGATGTTGAGATGGGCATGGTTGCCATGATAACCGATGCTTCAGCTATGATTGCAGAAGAAAACATTGCGGGTGATAAACCGCAAGGATGGTATGTTAACACGGGTGCTCCCGCCATGCATAAGGTTGTTACTGGATGGTTAGTTAAGAAGTTTGGTTGTAGACTAGTTATTGAATCTAATAAGGTTGTGTTGACCAAGAAAGGAGTGTTTGTAGGAAATGGCTATGCCTTTAATGTTATGATCAAACTTAACACTATGGTTGTAAAAAATAAAATGAATAAAGCTGATATTGCTACTTACATGCTTGAGTTTTCTTATTCAAATGTTTGACATGTAGATTAGGACAAGTTAATTTTAATTCAATCCGTCGTTTGATTATTATAAATTGCATTTTGACATTCCAAATCATTTCAACGTCTAAATTTGTAACTTGTGCTAAATCCAAACTAACAAGATCATTATTTAAATCAATTAAACAAATAACTGAACCACTTAATATAATACAGATGTGTGATTTAAAATCAGTACCCACAAGGGGTGGCAATAAATACTTCATCACGGTTATTAATGATAGTACATTATATTGTTATGTATACTTATTTAAAAGTAAGGGGTGAAGCAATAGACAAATTTGTATTGTACAAAAATAAAGTTGAGAATCAACATAAAAAGAAAATCAAAGCTGTGAGAAGCGATAGAGGAGGTGACTATGTTTAACCATTTGCTAATTTTTGTGCACAAAGTAGAATTATGTCCTTATTCTCCATAACAAAATGGCATTTCAGAACGAAAGAACTGAACACTGAAAGAGATGATGAAGACCATATTGATTAGTTTCAGGTTGAGTCGGGACATGTGGGGGAAGCTGTGACAACCGGCAAATTTAGTTCAATATCCATACCCGTCTCTGTCATAATTTGCATACATTATATTCATAGTAGACCTAATTATGGTTAATTAAGGTCATTTCATTATTAGCAGAGTTCATTCATAACATTACACGCATCGGTAATTCGGTAAATTTCCGGGTCACACACAGTATAACCGGTACACACGAACGTTGGTGATAATTAATATTTATGTTGTAATAAATATTTCGAGGTGTCACGACGCTATTTTAGAACCTAAATATAAACGTGTATTAATTTATGTCAACCTAGTATTTTAACGCGCATCCTTACCGTTTTACCGGTAACCTTATTTTAACGCGTTATTTCGCTATGTTTGTTACTAAACATATAATTAACTGCTAGTAAACTACCAAATATATAATATATAATTTATTTAAATTTGGTTTTAATAAAATGTGTGACTATCACGTCTAACTCATACACACTACCACCTAATTAATATCTATTTGATTTATTAAATATTAAGATCATTTTTACACTTTATAAACCACCATTGTTATTTCTCAACTTTTTTTTTATTCCATCGAGAATTTCAAACCAACAATATCTTCATATTATGACTTGAAATCTCCTACACACATCTAAAAGCCTCATTGATGAAAATTTTGAGAAATCCCTCTCCCATTTATCACTTTCTATCAACTTTTTTTAGCCACACACGCAAGGTTTTAGTTTCACTTTTTTTTGGTAATTCTCAAGAAATTTTGAGAATTTCCCTATTTGTGAAAATCACTTTAATCATGCACCACAACCCTACTTTTCTTTTTCTCCAAATATACTACACACTACTCTTATTTAGATTACCTTATTTATCATTATTTACTTACTCATGCAACAAAACCAAAACATTGACCCATAACCACTTTAAGCTCTATGATTTCCCCATGTTGACCGAACCTTTGGACCCCACCACCAACTTCCACCCTTTTCTCTTTACTCCAATTCACGGTTCTAGCACCCAACCCAACTCTCTTCTTTCGAGTATTATTTCAAGATTACAAGATTGTTTCAAGTCTTTTTTGGTAAAAAACAAGTGGTCTGTGGGTGTCTCATAAGCAACCTACAACTATCATCTACATTCCTTGTTTGCTTATAATAAGAATTCTCATACCCTTTATGTTTTTTATTTATTTCTATGTTTCCCAGCTCGCTAGTTTTATGTGACCATTTTTCTTTCAACAAAGTGTTACTTGTTAAATGTGATGCTTTTACATACAAGATTTATGTTTTATTTTTTTTTACATAGACATACTAATATTTACTAAATGGTGGTTAATAAGATTAAATTAATTATATGTGTTGGTGATTTGGGTTTATGTTTGATTATTTCATTAAATTGGAAATTACTATTACAAGAAAACAAATCTATGTTAAACTTAGAAATTAACATCAAGTGGGTTTATTTATATCTATGGATACCAGTAAACTTGGAAACTAAAATCAAGTGGGTTTATTTATACCGTCTCTCTCTCCCTCCCTCTCTGAGTTTGATTGGTTTTGCTCCAGCTGACCTTTTCATTTAATCACTGACAAAAAATCTCTCTCTCTCTCTCTCTCTATATATATATCACGATAATATTTTTTTCTTCAAAAATGGTGAGAACTCTTTTGTACCACAGGGTTATGCATATATACATATATGTAAATGATATTACACATATGTGTATGTAAATGGTTAACTCTTAACATATATATACAACACTAGGTTAAAATTTTATGTATTACACGTGTTGAATACATATAATATTATATATTAAGTAATAAAAAAATTATTTTTTTAAAAACTCGTGTTTTACACAGTTAAATAAACACGTGGAATACAATATAACATGTTAACACATACACTCGTCAAAATATGTCAGAAGATTTATTAATATAAAGATTAGTATTTTCTTTAAAAATATATCATTTTTAATAAATAGAGATGTACTTAATAAGAGAGCAATGAGAAAAAAAATGATGAAAATGAATTTGGAGGCGACACGTGACATAAAAAACATTTATTTATTATATAGTATAGATATAAATTAGTATTTTCTTTAAAAATATATTATTATTATTAAAAGATATAGGTATATTTAATAAGAGAGAGACGGAAAAAAATAGTGATGATAAATATAGAGACGACACGTGGAATGAAAATTATTTATTTATTATATAGTATAGATATAGATTTATATATATGTGAATAATTAATTTATACGTATGGAAACCAGGTTACACATCCAACTACATAATTTGTTTTTTAAATGTGTAAATGATAATTTATAATGCTTACACACTTTAATATAACGCTTTTAATTTAAATATAAATAAATATCGAATATAATGATTGAGTGATATGAGTTCGAGACTTTATTTCACATTTATTCACAAGCTATCAAATTCTCCACTTGGATGAAGGTTTCAAACTTTATGCTAATGATTGTAAGTTAAAAAATAATAACCGACACCCAATGATGTATATTATAATACTTTAGTCTATATTAATATCGTCTGATTGAGATACGATTTAATATAAATATTTAATTATAAATCGTATATATGAAGTATTCTCCATTAGTGGCAAAGTAGTAGTAATCTTGTAAAACAAAATTAATGTACAAAACAATATATCCTTATAAGTTACTACAAGAATTTTTATTCATATATTCCATCGTGAGAGAACGCAAGAATTTTTTTTCTACAATGTGTAATACTCAATGGCGTACCTAGCATATGCTAGGTGGGTCGGCCGACCCTGATAGAATTTTTTTTCTGTTTGTTATATATGCGACATAATCTCGACCGATCCCAATGAAATTTTGATACCGACCCCCATAAAATTTTGACCGACCCCCCAAAGAAAATTTAATTTTTAAACTGACCCCCATTTAAACTAATAACTTAATTGGACATTTGGAATAAACGGGACTAAAAACTTAGTCATTTAAACAATTAAACTCACATTTAATTAACTCATTACCCATTTAGACAATTAAGCCCACGTTTAGTTAACCAACTACCCATTTAAAATTTTAAAAGATTTAACCTGATAAAAAAGTAGTGGCAATCTTGATCCATCAACGTCTTGACATTTCATATTCACGCTTCACACAATCTAAAGAACGACAATTTGCTAATTGCCTCATCACGATTTCAGACCTCTTCACTAATCACGAATTTTGATTATATACCTACAAGTCGATTCACTATTCACAGCCTTACTCCTACAAGTCGATTCTATACCCGACCCGGTTTGAACAGGACTGAAAAAATTAATATTTAACGATGACAACCGACCGCTAAAATTTCCAACCCTATGAAAAAAATTTCTGGGTCCGCCAGTGGTAATACTTACCATCAAATATCTTGTGTGTTTGTAAGTGGTGATCATTTTCATAACAGTGAAAATAACAAAAATTAAGGTGTTTCCTACCTAGAATATAATCACTTCCTTGAATATAAGAAGTTAAGTGATGATTCGTTTTATATCATAAAAAGGGAGAAGTCACAAATCAGGTTATCTCTATCTCATTAGAGAGTGATCTCTATCCTCTTAGAGAGAATTGTACAACACCACTTTAAAGAGAAGATAGTGAAGAACAAGTTTTGATAGAAGATCAAGGAGTAGATGTAAAGTGGGTTTGAAAATACCCACCTATAACTATTTGTATTTATGTGGTGATAACTCTTTATCCGCCATTGCGTCATCATATTTCATAACAAATAAAGATTTTTTTATTGAAGTGGTTATTAAATTTAAAAATAACCTATTCGGGTCTACACAGATCTAACATCAAATTCACGTGTTTGAGTTTAGTTTAAACAATATTGGTCAAACCTAGGAACACATTTAGCTAAATGCATTATTAGTAATAATTACTAATTTTATTTGATACGAATGATAAGAATAAAATTAGACTATTATTGAATAAGGGTATTATAGTCATTTTAGTTTTCTCTTTCCTTACATATTTGATGCCTTGTTTTGTTTCTTTAACATTGAGACAAAATATATCAACACATTTAAACTTACCTTTATTAAAATAAATATGGTATCAGCCTGGGATTTCTCTTTCTGATCAGTCCTTCGAAAACCAAGGGTGGTGGAGGCGGTGGGTGGTGGTGGGTGTTAGTAGTAGGAGGGTGTGGTGGTGATGAAGGGTGAAAGAGGGGATGGAATAAAAAAAACAAGGGAGGTGTATGGAATGAATTTGAGGGATTTAGAGGGAATGACATTCCTTGTGGAATGGGTGATTCCATTCCATCATCCAAATAAACACCATTTTTTTTCTTTCTCTCGTAATCGTCCATTCCATTCCAGCATACCAAACGCTACCCAATAGTTGTTCTATGGCATTTAATCTCTATAAGTGTTTACTGCACTTGGTTTTCCAAGCTGCCTTCTACACTTACTTCTTTTGGATTTTCTTAGTGTATCCAAGACTTCTCTATTTGTTTATAGCAGTGGTTCAAATCTCTATTATGTATTGCAATATTTTGATGACATCATCATTATCAGCAGTTCTTCATAGTTTGTTATAGATCTAACTAGGTGCTTACACTCACAGTTTGTGCTTAAGAATTTGAGCATATTTTCTTATTTTCACAAAGTCCAGGCCACCTTTTCAGCTTTTCTGCTCACATCTTACATTTATCTCAGCATCGCTACTTGCGAGACTTATTACATTGCATTGGGCTTATTGATTGTCGACATTTATCTACACATGTATCCTTAGGACAATAGCTTTCTCAGTATTCTTGCTTTCCTATTGAGGATCCGTTGTTATATCTGAGTATTGTCGGTGCTTTTACAGTATCTTGTCTTGACTTGCCCTAAGGTTGCTTATGCAGTTAGAAAGGTTTCTTAGTTTCTACATAAACCTACTAATCTTCACTAAGGTGCAATCAAGCGTATTTTGAGGTACCTTAAGGGTACTATCTCACATGGTTTGCTTATTTGACGGTCTACCGGTCTTGATTTACATGCTTATTTTAAATGGGTTAAATGCCTTAATGATCGTTGATCCACCACAGGCTATTGCATTATTCTTGAATCTAACCTTATTAGTTGGAATTCCAAGAAACAACACAGTTGCATTTTCTAGTACTAAGGCCGAGTATCGTGCTCAGACCCACATGGCTACAGAGATTCTTTGGATTATGTATGTTTTGCATGAGCTTCATATTCCTATCTCGTGTCCACCTACTCTTTGGTGTGACAAAGTTAATCCGGTGTTTCACCGGCGTACGAAACACCTTGAGATTTATATGCATTTTATTCAATATATGGTTTTAGCACAAACTCTCACTGTCAGATATGTTTCCACCATTTCCCAACTAGATTATATTTTGACCAAGGGTTGTCACCCTCTCGTATTGACACTCTTAGGTCCAAGCTTCACATTGTTACGCATGTTTCGCTAAAGGAGACATATTAGACAGTCATTGTATAGGATATCATAGTACTTTTAGTTTTCCCTTTCCTTGCGTCTATATATGATGCCTTGTATTGTTTCACATTTACACTTACCAATCTTACTACTATAATAAACGAAAATCTCTACAGGACACGTGTCATTCTCTGGTTACTCCTTATCTTTATTTTCCTGTCTCTCTCTCCTATTAAATATTAGATTTTCTATTTCTCTCTCATATTAAATAATAATCTTTATATTAATAAATCTAATTACGAATACTTATTATTTAATTATAAATAGTTACTATATCATCAATCAAATGAACTTAATATGAACTAACATTTATCAATTAAATTAAAAAATTAATACTCAGCTGAAAAAAAATGTTTAAAAAACTAACTTAACAGACCTTATAACGACAAATTACATTTTTTAAAAACATATTTTGACAAATATGTTTGTTAACAAATTACATTATATTTTATTCAACCGATGTAATATACTGGTTTATTCAACCCGTGTATTACACGGGTTTTTAAAAATATAAAATTTTATTACTAAATATATAACATTTTATTTATTTAACCCGTGTAATACACGGGATTTTAACCTAGTATTAAAGTATATAAAAACTAAAATCTCTTAAAAAATTACAAAGATGATAGAAATTTTAATAAAGATGGGGATATCACTTGAAGTGTTGTTAGATTGCTTTATCTTCATAAACTCCTTCATCGTTGCCCCAAACTTCTCATTATCCTTGCCCCAAACATTATGAGTTACGTGTATGATGAGACATGAGGTTTATTTCCATTTCTTTACGCATCTTTCACATTCCAACCAATTTATGCATAAATTCGTCAGTTGGGTTAGCAGCGGTAATTGTGCTCATCATGTGATTGTATTTCTTGAATACTTAAAAAGTTTTTAACCATTTAAATCACAAATGACAGATTAAGTGAACGAAAATCACACAAAACGACAAGACACCTTAGGGAAATCCCGTATTGTTCATCCACAAAAGAGAACTGATATATAAGGAATGTCGTACCTCGTATACAACCAACACATTATGGGTGCATTGGTTGTTGATGAAAAGAGAATTCACATTTAAACGTGTTGGGATGGTGACATTGTGTGAAGTTTCCACTCATACAACCAAAAAAGCCCAAGAGCTTCTTATGGGTAAAGCAGCCGATATATAACATCTTGATTTTGGTTTCATGAATAAACAAGAAGGATTTTTAAGTTTGGAGGTTATTAAAGTTGACAGGCCAAAACTGTCAAGTTATAACTTGAGGAACTAAATTGTCATTTGACCAAATTTGAATCAATACAGCCCATATGATGCGAGTTCGTCACCCGATGGACGCGGGTTAGATACCTAGGGTGGATACGGCCATACGGGTTAATTACCAAGCTCTTGTGAGATGTTCAAACAATGTGATAGGAGGAGGATGTGTTACTGGCTAAGAGAAATAAACTACAAGAGCAACAATTAAAGGAGACATTGTGAATCCAAGTGAGTTTTACATACCCCTAGAAGTATATATACAGTCGTCGCCATTATGTGGTGTGGTGTACTAAATTATATGGGTGTTTACATAGTTCTAACATGGTTAAACCATATGATTTGGTTCTATAATGGGTTGATGGTATCACTAGATCACATGGGGGATTACGCGATATTAGTATAATACTATATCGCAATTTCGCGATTCTGGTATGATGGTGCATTATTGAACCATATGGGAGTATCCATGGTTCCACTATGTTTAATAATAGAGATTATCACTATGAGGTTATGTGACATGTTACTGCAATGATGTACACTTACTTAGCGAAAGCTAATCCGCATGTTAACATATACATTCAGGTGATATACGAAAGCTAGAAGGTTGAGATGAATCAAGTCACACAGGAGATGCCGCGATGGATCGAATACATGTCTTGTTTTGGAAACGTTTTGATATTTTATGCAAGTAAATAAACAAGACAACTATTTCGAGAGAGTAAATAATAAACAAAACTGTGACCGGTTTTTCTCTAAACTCTAATTTAATTGGTTTGTTTGCAACTCTACCATGGATTTTTATCAAACATCTTGTTCCATAGACAAAAATGTTTCCAACTTTATGACCTCAATCCTTCATACATTATACAAAAAAACCTCTGGAAAAGAAGAAACCTAAAGTATACAATGTTCTCGGATCCGTTCAACGTGTGTGTTGTTTGTAATATCCGACTGCACACGCTTAGCAAAGTGCCTCAACGGGTCTTGAGCTAGGTCTCCTTTTATTAACCTCTATCCAAAAGAATGTCACGTAAGTAACGAAAATATAAAATTAAAACCCGTATATATCTACTTAAACCTCTAGTCGTTTGGATCCATTTCCTCGTCGCGGTCAAACATTAAATCTTCTGCTATTACATCTTCTGAACCCGATTGAAACTCATCCGCTTCATCATCAGGTTGTTCATTCTCATCTTGTGTACGGGACTTAGCGACACTATCTTTCAGCCATTTGGGACACTCATGGTTGTCGCCAATTGGTTTTACGGTGGTACAAGAGCATTCCGGGATTGGATGTGAAAGAAACGAGTTGGGTTTTGACTGAAGAAGCTGTCTCTTGAGTCCCACCTCCCCGAGGCTGTTGTTGAGATGATCACGTGCTGCAACGGTCCAACTTCTCTTTGGAAAGTAAAGATTGTCACTGGAGCTGTTGAACAATTTAGCAAGAAACTTTCTGCCAAGAAAAAACCCGATTGGGCGAGAAGTAACTGTTAGAAACTTAAAAGAAAATAATGTTTCAAAAATGAAACTTTTATAAATGGCATTAGTGAAATCCCCCTAAAGTGTGCGTTATGCTTTATCCGTACCAACTTTTGGATCTTGTTCGGATCCTAATGTGTGAATTATCTTGTATGGCGCCGCTATGATTGATAAATAAAAAAAATAATGTTTTATTTAGTAAAAACTTTTGATTCTGATATCCATGTTCATGCTTGACCTCCATCTACTGTCTTGTTTGAATGGTTAAATTGCAAGATAATAGATGAGGTGAGCATGTATGTTTGAACATGGATATCATGAATTAGAAGTTGAAATTAAAATAGAACATTTTATTCATCGATGTTCGTGGTGCCATACAAAGATCATTAGACACCTAGGATCCAGTTCCAGACAATAGCTTCTAAACAAGGAACAATGCTAACCAACATTCAAAAGTCGGTACGGGTAAAGCATAGCAACACATTGTAGGGAGGGGTTCGTTGATGTGACACGGACCAAAAGCAGTTAAGCATTGTTCATATCCTAACCAAATAGAACCCATGCATCCTGTAAAGGCTTTTTTCAAATTTCAAGTCGGTGAGGCTTTTTCCTACACTGCTTATGATATATACATCTAATACTTTACAATCTTTTAACTCTAAACTATTGATTTTCTATTTATTTTTCCAGTGCTAAAAATTAAGGGACGTCTACAGCATTAATAACCACGAAACTTAATTTGATATCACCAACAATTCTATTATAAAAAGTCTTCTAAAATGTCACATTAAACGCCTGCTAAAAGTAAAGGATAGGTAAGCAATCTTTTAATTTGTTATCTTAAATCTCATCTGAACTCTTATGAATAGGGCAATTAGGGATATGTTTTAAGTAACGGTAAAATAAAAAAATTACTTCAAAGGAAGTGGGTCGAAAATCGCCAAAGTGTATTTTAAGTACATAAAGTATCCTAAATTACCTTCTTCAAAAAAGCATACTATTATTAAAATAATATATGTTTTTGAAATATTTAACACACCAAATAAAAAAATTACTTCAAAGGAAGCGGGTCGAAAATCGCCCAAGTGTATTTTAAGTACATAAAGTATCCTAAATTACCTTCTTCAAAAAAGCATACAATTATTAAAATAATATATGTTTTTGAAATATTTAACACACCAAATAATAACAAAAATGTAAAAAAATCTGGACAAAAAGCATTGGAGGTCAACCCGGGGCAAACCCATCCCAACATGTACAATAAAATTACCAAACATGCAAACACCCAACCCGTCTATTTTGCCACCTCTATTTTTTTATATAAAAAACAATAAAATCGAGAAATATACCTGTCGGGTCTATAAGTTCTGGAAGACGCCATCTCATAGAGCCGATGTCCCATGACCAAGTTTGAAAAATCTGGCCATCCGGTGCCATCATTGTTGAACCCCGGGAAGAATGCATCTGCTTCAACTGATACAATATAATCAAGGGCATCCCACAGTAACCTGTGAGCTTTGTCCCTCAAATCAATTGGTGAAGGATCAGGCTCTGATTCTTTCTCTGCAATCCAACCATGCCATCCTTCTTTTTCATGTTGATAAATGGGCCGGCCCGGAGGTGGAGGTTGAGGCCGAGGATGTGGGCCCTCTTCATGCCATTCTTTTGTCAACTCATCAGCAGTTTTGACATGAGTGTGGTTAGCAGGATTTGAAGGAAGCGGGCTTTCGGTGCCTAATAACTTTTTTAGCTCGTACTTATTGCATAAATTAGATCGGTCAACTAAGTTGGTATACATGGCACGTAATGGGATCATTACACGTTGACCACCAAATCTTTCAGATCCTGCCAGGTAGATTCGAGTAGTTGGTGGATAACCCATAGCCTTTAGAAGGAGTCCTACCTGCAAAATTAATAGTACATAGAGATAAATAAATATATACCTTGTAACTTCTTTAATAACGGGTCAAATGGGTAAAATATAAGTAGCTAAAAGTGAAACGGTCACAAATCATGGAACGTGTATGCAAATCCTTACGAAGTCCTAAATCATTTCCTTATAAAAAAAATATGATATTTAATAACTATAATATTAATTCTCTAACCACATCCAATACATTAATCATTTACAGAACTCAAATTTAAAGACAAAAAAAGTGTTGGTGGATCATCCCACCTGAAAGCAACTTTGACCCATACATAAAATTACCAACTTAACCCAAGCCTGTTTGACCCGTTACCTGGCCCGCCATCTAGTGTATCCCAACTAACTTGCAATAAAAGGCTTCCTTTTTCTCCATGACTTACCTCTTCGGGCATGAGGGGACACAAGCCGTTTACTTTCTGAATATAAGAATCAACACTTAGATTATCATGAACAAGTTTCTGTTTAATCATTTGTGCCCGCCGATATTGAATAAGTTCAGTGTGGACATCCTATAAAAATGTGAAAAGTCAGATATCCAAATGATGGTGTTGGTAAGATTTGTTACAGTATATGCATATTTATTGATAATTCACCTAAAGCTAAAGCATAGCAAATGCAAAGTTTAAAACGAGCTTTAATTTTCTAACCTGGAAAAGGTCAGCACAACCCTTATAAGCTAAAGCATCTCTTATAAGACCAGGGTGATACGCAAGATAAGGTTGCCCTGAAGCTCGTAACCTGTGCAAGAAATATGCTTTGGTCAGTTGCTGATGTGATTAAGAAATCGAAAAATTTATCACTTCAAAAATAAGATGATGGAATTATTCTCCTTCAGAAGAGGTAGCAAGATGGATTGGTCATGCAGGTTGGGTAACATGTCAAAACAAATATGGCTTGAAACGGGTCACTTTTTAGTACGGATTGGGTTGACCCGCAAACACATGTTCGTCCATTTTTTTATAAATAACTAACGCATTTGTTACTAACCTTTTCAACATTTGATGTGCCAGCGCTAAAACATCTGGACGAAAATGGAGCGCATGAAATGCTACTCTACATCTGAGCCTCTGATATTCACCCCACTTAGGAGGGAGGATAGGCTGATAAGAACACAAGCACAATGACTTCCACTAATGAGATATTAATATGTTGAAACATTATATAATAAAGAACTTTATTTTCCTTTCATTCTTAAAAGGAACCAAAAGTTACTAAAACAAAACAAAAATCATTCAAGTATAACTGAAAATCATAATTTATAATGTTGGAACAGTTCAAATGGCTTTTACAGTCAATCCAGTTCTAAAGAACTGACATGTCTTAAGGAATGTTATGGTTGGCAGAAGTTAAATACTTCTACTATCTACTCCAGATCTACATCTGACTTCTGAGTGTCAAGTGGGTTTAGTTTCTTCACTTCAAAAATAAATAAAGTTTGTCAGATAAGTTTAAAAAGTAAGACTAGATTTGGTCGTAAATAAAAGAGATGCTTAGTAAATCAAGGTAATAACAAAGTAGTGCGATGAAGACAAATGAATACCAACAACTAAAAGCATGATCAAGTTTTAATTTACAAGTGGTTCGCGCTGTACCCAATCGAAAATCGTTTCGATCCCAGTCGCTATGGTACGGCGTACCAAATCGGTATGGTACGGCGTACCAAATCGGTATGGTACGGCGAACCAAATCGATACAATTCGCTGTACCAAGTTTCAATTCCAATCGTACCGAACACTAACCAATTCGCGATTTTGGTCAAGAATTCGGTCGTTGTAGAATTTTAGGGGTCGGTAACTACGGGAATTAGCTCCTCACTAACCACTAACCATATACTTCACCGATTTTGAACCGAGTTCATAGTTACTTACGGGAATTAGCTCCTCACTAACCATATACTTCACCGATTTTGGATTTTGGATTGTTATGTTTATGTTTTTTTTTTTCTATTTTGGATTTTGGATTAAATGGTATTTGAATTTTGAAGTTATGTTATTATTTGTAATTTGGCAAATATTATATTTTATTTGAACTTATGTTTTATTCGGGTACATCGAACCAAACTACATGGTACACCGTACCGGTTCGTACCGAAATGAACCTACCCCCCTCCGTACCGAATACGTTAACTCTAGCGAATTGCGTACCCGAACCGCGTACCCGTACCGGAGCGAACCGCGTATTCGGTAACTATGGTCTAAATTCCCAAACCCAGAGGTCAGCTCAGTTTTAAAATGCACAAGACTTGATTATATGGGTGGGACCTCCTAAGTACAATATTTTGTCTCCATTTATTATATAGTTCATTTAAAACATTAACTTTTGACAATCATCATCCAGTAAGATGGGTGCCTTCACCAAAATACACAAATACTCAAATACTCATAAACAGAGTTGTGAACTATTGTGCTAATTTATCTTGGATATAGTTGTCATTGATAAAGTTAAAAGGTGGTACTATTTGTAATACTACAAATCAATGAGGTCATTGCTAAGAAAATTTAATGGTTTAAATGTACGATTAAATAAAACAAGGAAATATGATGACTGCTACCTGTAGACAGCCTCCATCTATAACCACCAGCCCAATAAGCTTCCCCTTCTTTAGTTTTGGCTTGACTTCTTTAATGTAATAATCAAGAGAAGCTGACTTCCGGGGTTTGAAAATAGGACATTCTTTGCGTTTCCTTGCTGCCTTCAGTTCTGGTGGTAAGTCTTTTACAATGACTACATCACTTCTAAGAGAAGTTATGAAGTGGTCTACATTGTACAGGTATGAGAAGCTTTTAAACTCTGAGCTGCATGGAATCATAGTATATAGCACAAGGATTAAAAGATAACAATATGTAAAATGGTGCTCTTCAGGAACTTGTAAATATACCCAATTCCTTTCGAATTTGTACTTTCTTGAATCTCCGGGATGACCAGACTAGCATTGAGAAGCCTGGATATGGTAACAAGATCACAAATCTAGCAAAGTGAAAAACCCGCATGAACTTTCAGTAATAGACAACGTTTTATTACTGAAGAAAAGTTAAAATGAAAATGAACATACCGATGATCTGATCTTCTCGAATCCACCAAAAATCTTGGCATGTATGAAACCATTATTTTGGTGTTGTGGAACTGAAACATGCAAATAGAGTTGGAATATAAGGCATGAATGTGGTAAATGCTTAAAAGAAAGTCCAGTGGTAAATATACATTTAACAAATATCAAACTCCAAACTATTTTGCATATCAAAATTTTGACAAAAGAAAGAGTTAGTTTCTATGTAAATATCCACAAGAAACAAATAAAAATGGGGAAAAAAACTTTTAAAGGAAATATAAGGTTTAAAGGATAGTCTCCTTCTACAACTCCCAAAGCTTCTATTAAGCATACAAAAAACTCTATACTTAAAAGATCAGACATTACCAGGATATTTATTTCGGGGGTTTGCATACGGCTGCAAAGAATCTAAAGACTTGACCTTCTTCCACAATTTTCTAGATGCAACACCCTGCAACAACCATATAGAACATAAAGAATAATGAGCTTATGAATGCCACAGTTACAGTTGACAGTATACATACGTGTCAAGTACAAGCATTACCTGTTTCCCCACAACATTTACATTTAAATCCTCAACAAAACCTGTCATCACATGGTACTGCACTAGCTCTGCACTAGTATTTGCAAGAAACATATGTACAAGCAATGACAGAAAAGATAGAGCAAGACCTCCAAGCGCTACCCATTTTATCTTGGATTTGAACATCATAGGGATATCTCATACACTTCAATAACTCATGAGTTGTTACAGCTGCACTAGAAATTGGTTCCAATGCTGCCAAATCATGACTAAGAAAGCATAAAGAAGTGTAGCATGCAACACTTTGACACCATGTAATATAATTAATGAAAAAGGATTCAAGCGATCGCGTTTCAATGCATTAACAACCAGGGAAGGGTCACATAGCATTCAGTCTAAACCATTTATGGTAATATATATGCATCTCTAATAGTAGTCAAAGGCTCAAGACGCAAAGGCTTAAAAAGCGAGGGGTTTTAGAAGCAAGGTGCACAGTATAAACAAGCCATTTTTAGGGGTTTTAAACATGTTTAGGCTCATTCCAGGTCATTTTTGGATGTTTCATACCAGTTTTAGCTATTTCAGACCGGTTTTTGGCCAGAATCTGCAAATGCGTGCCTTAGTGGACATGGACGCATGGTAGCATGGCGCGCGCCTTGTGCACCTTTGACCAAAGTTTAAAAGAACGGAATCGCGCCTTGAGGCGTTTTCCCTTCGCCTCACGAGGCGTAAGCCCGAGAAGGATATAAAAAATAAATATAAAAATTATATATCTTATAAATATAGAACTTTCCTTACTAATTTCATCATAGACAGTCTAAAACAACATATAAAAATTATATATCTTATAAAATATAGAACTTTCCTAACTAATTTCATCGGAAAAAGTCTAAAACAGCAACCTTTCACGTTTTTTGAACGCCTCAGCCCTTTGAGGCGCATGTACAAAAATGGCCCCTGAGGCATCGCCTCAGACGCGCCTCAAGGCATACGCCTCGACCATTTTTTTAAACCATGCCTTTGACTGCTATTGTACCTCTTATACTGAGAAGTAAATGTACTTCTCTAAACAAGCACATATCAGCAAGAATAATGGTATACCCTGTCGGATATTTACCCCTTACATATTGAATTTAACTAACTTCAATTGTGAAGAACCGTGTCGAATTCCAACTTCAACTACCGTTAACCTAGCAACCGATTATTAGCTTTCAAAAATCAACAATAAAAACTTAAAAAAAAAAACCGGAAATATGATAGTAAGTGACTAAGTTCCACTAATGTAGCAGTTGGATAAACTTTTGACGATGAATGCTTATTTCACACACATAAGAGCTAATGATATCATGTTTGAATTGCTGTTTGTTGATATCATGAATTTAAGATGCATTGGATCGATAAGCAGATCTGAAATCGCAATGAAAGAGAGCAACGGATTCGGAATGCGAGTGTACCTGACATGGACTGCGCCTGAAATATTCGACAGCGAAGGCGGACGGTGGTTCTCGACTGCGCCGGAAGTGTAGCGACTGTTAGCGTTTAGGGGTGTAATCGGAATCGGAAAAAAATAATATATTTATTTGTTTGTTTTATTGGTAACTGAGACACGTTACATTTTAAATTACTCTCACGCGTTATCAAATGCATGATATGTTGTACCCGCTGCTTTTAATAAACTAACTCACCATGTTGGACCCTATTTTTTATTAATTAAATTCGTTTATTTACGGTGACGAATCCAAGATTTTTTTGTCAGTGGGGGCACAATATTGACGAAAACAGGTCAAATATGCCAAAACGGGCCGGTGAAAGCTGGTCAAAATCAGGCCCGGACCAAAGGGAGGGGCAAGGTAGGCGACGGCTCCAGGCCCGGTCTTTCGAGAGGCCCGAAATTTTTAAAAAATTTGTATATGTTTTAAATATTATATTTAGTTTATACATCCATTTGGTGTACATCAAAGTTTTCTTATTGTAATTGGAAAAACCATTGGAAGAAAATTTAAAAGCACATGTTCAAGTCTTGGCAACAACACTATTTATTTTTCTTGCGTCATATTTATTCTTTTCTTTTTTTCTCTCTTTAAAAGGTTGTCACATAAAAATCCATAATTGTTTTTTCATATGACTCAATATTATATTAGATTAAATTTGATAAAACTAACTACAACCTAAAGCGATAAAACTAAAAACATGTGTAATAAACAAATGGATAAAAAAGAAGTCGAATTGCTAACCTTTTTAGGACACATAACAATTGCTTTGAGGGCTCAAGCGCAGGGGCGAAGCTATGAAGGGGCCAGGGAGGGCCCCGGCCCCGGCCCCTGTCGTTTTTTCCGTTAGTAGTGTTAATTTTTCCGTTTTCGTCCGAAATTTTTTTTACGTATAGAGCCGGCCCCTGCTTATTTTTTTCGGCCCCCGCTTCTTAGATTTTCAAGCTCCGCCACTGCTCAAGCAGGTAAAGCAATTTAATCATTTTATGACAATGACTTAAATAAATAAAAACTTAAAAAATAAAGATAAAACAAAAACACAAGGACTATTTTGTAATTATCAAATATCTTAATTATACAAATTATTATTGTGTAATTATTCTCTAAAACAAAAAACACAACCAACTCTAGCAACCACACCATCGCCACCATTAAAACTCATTCCCCCTCAATCAGTCGCTCATCATAGTAGGGTTTTGTGCTTGCTTGAAAGTAAGTGATTAGTCATAATAGTAGAGTCCATTTTTTTAGAAACGTGGGAGATCAATTGAACATTAGTGATTATCCATCATGGGTGGTTTGGTTTATGATGAGGACGAAGGGAACTGAAACGATTGAGCATCTTGTGTTCTTGTTTATAGTGTTGGACATATATGCTCGAGTAACGACATTCGTCGATACTGCTAATGAGGTACGATTTAAGGAATTACACAATGAGCAATGATCACAGAATATCTAACTGATTAGACATTCTTTCTACGAAAATGACGATGTGGTTGAATTATATTAAAATAAGTTATTAATTATTTAGAATAAGTTAATAATTAAAAGGGTAATTAATTAACTAACTAGCTTAGACACCATGTAATACACACGGGTGAAAAATATCAATAGCATGTATTTCTCAAATTTTATTTATATATTTTACAGGTGTAAAAATGTATTACTATACATATACTAAGGATATAAAACAAAATTCAAAATATGTAAATAATAATATATAATTGAGTTTCGGAAATACGTCAATTACTATTTAATGTAATTTGACTTTCATTTACTATTTAATTGAAAATAAAAATTACATAATTAGATTTCAAAGTTTTTTTATAATAAATGATAGTTTAAAATAAATGTGTTTTATTAGTATAACTAGGATATGGACCCGTGTAATACATGGGTTATAAAAATATAAAGTTGACAAATCAGTATGGCCAGGGCCTCAAGACTGATATTACATACTTTTAATGACCACACGAGTGTCAAACCAATTCATTGGAAGCTGAGTGTAGACGGCTTCTACTCTCATTCAAACATGAATCTTTACAATAGTTTTGTGTGTTATCATCCTCAGTACAACAGGATTTGATAACCAAAAAGTCAACATATGTTGAATAGAACCGTGTATTACACGTATTAAACTAAGAGTGAAATACATTAAACTTAGAAATTGATTTGGAAAATAAAACAGTTTTGATCACTTATGAAAAATCTGAAGTAACATCCTTGATTCAATTGAAAACATTAAGAGCAATTTAAAAAATAAAAAGTAATCCATACATAGTAATAACATTTTGAAATTTGAATGAAGAAGAAAGCAAACTGTCAACTTTTTATTATGTTCATGGAACAAATCTAGTTATTAGTTGTTAGTTTGCTGGGTAAATGGAGCATATAACAGAATTGGGCAAGCCTTTACAGACTCTTCTTTCGACTTGAAAAAATGTCAAATAATGAGAGCATATGAGAATGTTTACTTCAATCTGCACCTTCCATTATGAAACTTTTATGCCAGATTGAAGGTGGGGCGGAGAGGACAATTTATACAAATACACGTTATCACACACAAAGCAAAACTATGAATCCAAGAATTTGCAAATTCCTAAAAAATAAAAATCCATTCAACTAACAGTATTGTTGGCATTTTGACTTTTATGTTGACTTCCTTGCTGCTACCACTCCTCTTGTGCTACTTTAAAATCCTGTCATCAAACTCTACATAAGTTGATATTAACATAAGAAACCAATCTTCGTAAGAAGAGCCTTCGTCAAAACGCAAATGAGCCAACCATTTGATCCCTATTTGTGTTTTTGTATTGATATTCATACAAAAACTTGAAAATTAATCTTTGTGCTGTTTTAAAGATTTACACTAAAATTTCCATATAATTTTATTAGATGAAAAGAACACATGTTATGGGGACAAAATGCAATATGAGATTGCAGCTTGTACCTTAATTCAGAGACGATGGCATTTCAAGCATGGTTATAACCATTTATGAACAGCAGGGTATTTGGCTTCACCTCTTTAGCAGTTGGTTCATCTTTTTTGTTAAGTCAAGTCACCTCACCAAATATCAAAGTTTGACATTTATTCCTTACCCATTGGACTCCAAATTAAATATTTCTTAAGAGTAGGACCAGACATTTCTAGCTCAATTTTGAACAACCAATCTGCTTGTAGATATGAAACCTTCAAAACCTAACAAAATTATGTTATATCTCTAAATAAAGAGCCAAAACTTGAGTCTCTTGTGCTTCTATAATTGCTTGAGCTTGAACCAAATTTAGGTCTTGGTTTAAAAAAGCGCTAGGCGAGGCGAGGCGTTTCGGTCCCAAAATCCGAGGCGCCACGCCTCAGGCGCGAGGCGAGGGCTTCACGTATGCAAGGCGCTAAGCTAAAAAAGTAATAAAAAATTTAGTAACATTCTTAAAACCTCTCAGTAAATGTTGTTTCAGTCTAAAAACTCCTCCTTTTGAGTAATTTTCACAAAACTTGCAAGAAAAACAACTTAAAAAACTGATTTAAGTAAAGAGGAACTAAAATTGGAACTCAAATTCATAAAAAAACAGTGAAAAAAAGGCAAAAATACATGAAGCGCGCCTCACCTCGCCTCGCCCCTCAAGCCTGAGGCGGCGCCTCAGGGCGCTTCATGTATATGGGGCGCCTCACCCATTTGAGGCGTTTTGTTCAGCGCCTCACGTGCCTCACGCTTGCGCTTTTTTAAACCAAGATTTAGGTACCTGCAAAACACATAACACCGGTTGTCATTACCATCACACCAACATGTAGTATTTGGTTGCTCGGGAATCACAATCGGTATGGTTTAATAAGACTACATGTATCTTGATAATCAGTTTTCCTATCACTATTAGGGTGTTTGGATTTGTGTTATAAGACTACTCATTTTTTTTCAAACAGAAAGATCTGACAGCAAAGTCAATGTTCATTTGATTGCAAAGTCTCATTTTGTTCCCAGAATCAACAACCAACAATAATATAAGTTTAAAAATGTGGGCACACCATAGCAATATTGTATGCTACATTTGTATTTAACTGTAATAACTATTCAAAATCCACCCTAGTAAAGGAAGTAAAGTGCATGTTTTAAAATCTAACGGTGTTATGTGTTCTATGCATAGTTGAATTTTGACTTTTTTTGGTCAAAGTGGATTCTTATATTGACAAAACTGGTGATGCCTTTACACGTTGTGATGATTTTACATGAAATCTTAATGTGTAAAAAGAAACAAAAAACATACCTAATGTGACCTATTTTATACAAAAAGCTGATTTAGATTTCTTTAATCGGTAAAATCATCGATAAAAACCATTCGTAATCCATCAAATTAGGGTTTAAAACGAATAAAAACATCAAACATACAAAAAACCTATTGAATATAAGGCAATTGCTCACTCGTTGGCATCTGATTTTTCCTTTATTTATCTTTTAAAGTTGTTAGCATCAATGGTACCGTAGAGACAGATGTGAAGACTGCCATTTAGAAGTCTTTGGTGAAAGTGGAAATCATGCCTAGAATAAAATGTAGCAAGTTCAATAGAAACGTTGGGAATGAATATTTGAAAATTAAAGATAAAAAAATAAAATATAAACAATGTAATTTCAGCACCAAACCTCACCATTTGTAGCAACTCATCTTTGTTTATAGATGCACAAATAAGACAAAAAAATATATATGGCACATAGAAATCTAAAGAATATTCAAGGTGTGCATATATGATATGATATCATAAAATGATTACTCTTTTGCTCAACTAAACGTCCTTGTTGAATAACCAGAGCATCAAGTGCAAACTTCTTATAAGCTCTTTCAATGACCTTCTCCTCTATAGTGTATTGCAAATCATCATCAATTAGAATATAAAAAGATTAGCAAACAATAAATACAACAGCTTTTAGTCAAATGCAGAAAAAAGAAGTTAAAAAAGACCTCAGTGTGGAAGCAGAACACTTGCACTTCTTTTTTCTGCCCAATTATGTGAGCATGATCCTGAGCTTGCAAATCCATTTGTGAATTCCTGCACAATAATTTACATCAAATTAGAACCTATTTGATGAATACCTATAACGGACTTGATCAAAATCAGGAAATTAGAACCTATTTAAACTCTTGGTTTATATATCAAACAATGAAAAAGTTGGATCTATTAAGAAAAATATGAAAAAAGGATTTAGGGTTTGGTTAAGTCATAACATAGAAAACGGCCTAAAATTGAGGTTGATTTCGGGAAATCACAAACCTAAATCATGATTTGGGTTTGGAAATCACAATAAAAATGAAAGTTATGACAATCAGCGCATTTGATTTAGGAAATCAACGATTATTCACACCGGAAGACTTAGGAAACGAAACAACACATTGAATCACGACACCTGTTGCGTCGAGCGAAACTGAAATCAAAAGGAATCCATTGAAGGCCCGCAAGGAACTTCGTAAGGTAGCTAGGGTTTCTGAAGTGTTTGAAAGAAATAACGAAAGGAATTTTGTTATTATATGTCGGGTCAAAAAAACGGGTCGAATAGATCCGCTGATGAAAAATAGGATCCGCGTGTGAAAATCTCTGAGATAGAGCATTAGGCGGGGAAAAAGAAAGTGAGAAGACCCTCTTCAATGAGTGTCCCTCGTTGTTTTGTTTTATTATATGTTACAGATTAGTAATTTAGTAAAAGATATGAGTGCATTTAATAAGAGAGATAAGCAAGAAAATAATGATTAGATTGAATATGGTGGCGACACGTGGCGTACCAAAACCTTTATTTATTATATAGTATAGATTATCAAAGTTGTTAATAATTATTCTAGTCACTACGGTTGGTTGTGGATTTAATGTATCAAAGTTTAATTTTACTTGTATTGAAATTGTTTATGAATTCTATACTATTATTATATGCTATATATATGTATCTAAACCTATGTTCTCACCAACTTTTTAGTTAACCTATTTTACTATGTTTTTCAGGTGAAGTTAACTATGATGTTGATAAGCTTATGCTAGGATCAATGACTATGCTTTAATGGACTTAACTAGACGTTAACAAAAAGAAGACTTATTTACTTGCTTTGTTTGATTTTTGTAATCAACTATTCAATTAATAGAAATTTCTTTTAATCATGTGTAATAATTCAATTTCGTCGCTCCCACATGTTTAGTTCTTGGCGGGGTGTGACGCTATAAAAGGCCAAGTCTTCTTAATAATAAAAGTGTGCAGAAAGCTTAAAAGTCATCCTCATATACACATAGTCCATTTTTATCAACTTATGTACACAATACAATGTAAATTATAATCATCTCAAATTAAATATTGCTATTGCCAAATGACAACCTTAAATAAACTTCAAATTTGCATCTCCTTTTTTACAATCCAACATCAATTATCTCTTCAAATCGCTAACCCTAACAAACTACCAAGATCTTGAAAATACGTGAAAAATAAAATAAAGACTAAAAAGTCCATGACGATGATCTTTTAACCATGGGTTTCATCTGTTTGTCTTCTTCAAGTGATATCATACCTAAATGTGAGGGATCCTCGAGCATCATTTTAGCGACCAAATAACCCGCAATGGACCAGGTTTGATGCTTGCGGGCCTGTTTTCCAACATACCGCCCGCTCTTTCCATCATAATATTCTGGCCACCCGTCTTTTGCCAGCCTAAGTTCTGCCACCTCAATGGCACGCCTTGCAATCTGGGGTCGTCCCACCTTGATGCATGCAGCCGTCAGCAACCATAAGAGCACTGCACCCCATAACAAATTTCATCACAAAATGTTCATATGGTTTGACTTTCAAGAGTCAAACAGATTACTTGACTTCAAAATCAAGTAATGATTAAACTACTTTTCAACTTATTAGTAGTGTTTGAAATGTCACCTAAATATAACACAAGTATTATGTAGTTTATGAAGCAAACTAGTCTGTTACATGGAAGATTCTATGTTTGACTTATGAGAGTCAAACCGACTATTTTTCAACTTCGAGAATGATTTGAATTTTCCTTCGTTTCTAACTGAAATTTATGGAGATAACTTGGTATCACATGAGAATTTTATTACAAGTAGAAAACAAATATATTACTAGAGGACCAAAAATGTACTAATTTGAATATGATATCACTCGTGTTGACTTCCAAAAGTCAATCATGTAGTAACTCAACTGAAAAAAAATTAAAAGGGATTCTCGAATCGTGTATATAAAACGTCACCAAAACATTATACACAATCTAGTTTAGAAAGCATTAGATGTCTAATGTAGTTTCCCATGTGAGCATGTTTGACTTCCAAAAGTCAAACTGGCTACCTTTCACTTCAAAACTCATGAAGTTTGGCATCCTTAAATGAAAACTTGTGAAATCATCGAATGAAGTATGGAAATGCAGTGAGTAGAAAAATTTTGGTAGCTAATAGACTAAAATATTTGTATCAACCGATAAACTGAAATTACTAGCTTTGATTTCCAGAAGTCAAACATATGAGGATTCAGTTGTATCTAACATTATGTTTGACATCTGTGGAGAATATATAAAGAATACTAAACCACATAAGAAATGTAAATATTAAAATTAGATATTTATAGATTTGACTTCCTAGAGTCAACACGAGAGTACAGTCATATCAGATTTAGAGACGGCGAGACGGGTGGGTTGGGTAATAGGTAAAAATAGATTCAGATTAAAATGAGTCAATTTTGTACCGGATGAAACACTTTTTTTGTCTCTGTCTTCTATAATCAATGTAAGTGCTAATTACAAATAAGAAAACACGATTATTATGAATTAAACGGTTTAAGAGGATGTGCATTGAACATAGATTTTCTAACAGCCAGTTCAACCATTTGAGTTAAAACACAAGCTGAATAGACACATTTAAAAGTAAACGGGTTGAATTTGACACCTCCAAGTTCATAATTGACATAAAGAAACACATAAAATGTACCTGGCCATGATCCTCCATTGTGGTAACTACATCTAGTGTTCTTTGGATCACATCCTGTAATAATCCTCCAATCATGACTTTCAATGGCCGGATAACAAACCTTCACCGGCATATCTCCAACCAACTCTTCCCATCGGGATTCTATAAGATCCATAATCGCCATTGATTGTTCAGGGGTCGCTAAAGATGAAAGAATGGCAATGCAATTTCCCAAACAAAACCAACGAAAGTCCATATTCGAGGGTCCCACGTTTCCAAGAAAGTATCCCCCGTAAGTTGGCATAAAGTCAAACACCCATTCGGGAAGTGAGTCAGGAATCACGTTAAACTTGTTGACAGCAGTATGAGAATACTCTTCGGTTTTGTACCGATATATGTCATTTAGTTGCTTCAAATCTAACCAAAAGTAGCTTCTCATGTGGAAACTTAAAGCATGAAGACGCTTAGCGATCCGATCAACAAGTTCCTTCCCTTGATCATCTTGTTTGAGTAAAATTAAAGCACATCTTAATGCCATGAAGAAAAGTGCTTGTATCTCAATTGGGTACCCGTACACGCCCTGCATACAAGAGCATGTGTAGGTATGTACATGTCTAGAAACAAACCAATAATAGAAAAAAGTACATCATAATTCATATATCAAGTATATAAAAATAAATATGAAACTTTTAACACGGTTTAACTTTCGTAGTGTTCCGATTTCCCATATTTAGATAATTAAAGATGACAATTTCAACTCATTTGTCTAAAATGGATTCATTTTGATTCCGTATAGTATCTCTAATGGGTCAAACAAATAAGATTTTAAAACTTGACGAGTCAAGAGTCACCCAAAGTGTTCTCAGAATTATTTGAAACCTCTAAAGTGTAGTACTAAAAATTAAGATTATTACTTTGAACAATAAAGTTTTTATAATCTTATGTAAAAGTACATTAGTTATTTATAAAGTAAAAAAAGGACCAAAAAGGGTTGACCAGATGGTCCAACCCGACCCGAACATTTTAACATGTTACCCAACCCGTCAATATTTTCACCTAAGTCCAAGAAAAATAAATATTGATATGGGTACAAACTCACCATTCTCCTATCAATCATAGAGCAACCATCTGCACAAAGAAGAGTAGGGAATGTGTCAAAACCCTCAGAAAGGCATAAGGCAAGTATCAACCGGATACCATTCTGGCACTCGGGCCTTTCAGCCAACAAAGTGTCTCCGGTTGATTTCGTGTATGCTCGAAGCAATATGATCCACCAAAATCCTGAATCAACAGGGGCAACTCGTCCTATTGCACTCTCACCAAAATCTGCCATTAAAGTTTCCGTATTACGAATTGGATCATGAAGCACTTTAAAACTAGCTGGCATGACACCCTCTCCTAGTTGGAACCGATCGATTTTCTTCTCCCATGATTGGAGACGAAGAGTCTTTAGAAGAAAGTTCTTAACAATTTCAGGTTCCCCGTTCATTAGGAAGGCTAAAGCACTTGGAACAAAATCTCTCACAAAGACCTATACATGAACAATTACAAGATCCACAACATATATTAACTTAAACATTGTACTACCAAAATAAGCATGTGATGCAGCCCAGAGAAGTAAACAAATAACATGCATAGTTCGGTAAAAGAAAGAAAACTAGTGAGGAGGAGTATGCATAAACTGAAAGATATGATTCACAAGCCGGTGATGATGTGGCATGTAGTAAACTATTTGGCCTCATCCTACTGTCCCAAATCAATCGGTCACTATTTTGTTGTACTCTTTATACATATGAAGAACCTTTGGCACAATTAGTTCTTGGGGTTCATTCAAAGTACACTTCCGTCTAGACGTGGCAAGATGGGTGGGCGGGGCGCTGGCGGTAACATGTCATAACGAGTTCAGTTTAAAGCATGTCATTTTTTAGTACGTGTTTAAACAGGTTGGGTTGACCTTTTGTCCATTTTTAAATTAAGATTACAAAAACAATGTACAACAATAATAATCCAAATCTATTATTAAAACCATTTAGGAGGTTCTATGCATTAAGAATACACCGTTGGCGACTTTCAACTCATTTGACCCGTTCCCTTTTAGCTAAGAAAAAATTATTTGACGCATTTGAGATTAACACAACCCAAATCAACCATTTCATAAGTAAATGTGTCGAAATTGTTGTCTTTACCTCCGTATGAACAGAACACCTTTAAGGTAGCTCAGAGATCATACCTGAGACCTCAGGTTAATGCTAAAATAACAGTAAGAAGCAGGGTGTACCTGATCATAATTTAGTTTCTCATCAGAATTGTCGAGTGCTGCAATAGTCCCGACTGGTTGACCACGAAAGTACACCATTGTCTTCCTTAATGACTCCCAAGCCTCAACAAACATCGGGTGCGGTTCATACGCATATTGAGCTCTAGGGGAATTGAAGGATGATCTTATTCTTGGTGAAAAAACACTCTCAAGGCCCATATGTCTCCCATTTTCCGCCCATGAAATGTAACGGGGCGATGCCTCAACAAGCGACCTCTCGTCAAAAGATCTCTGTCTCTACATATTCAAGTGTCTAGGCTTATCTGGCAACTTTGAGAAATCGAAATTATCATCACAATCACCATTTCTCACACTGTCGTTTTGCGTTAAATCCATCGATGCCATAGAAATTTGATTATATTGATCTACAACTTCAGATCTGCGTTAGTTGAGAAGTAAGGTTCATGATATCATTCTGTTTATTCCAAATGAACGAGACATTTCATCAAACATGTTGACTACAAAAAACTAAACATTTACAAATTACTCAATGAAAAGAATTAACTGTTCAACTACTTCAATATTAACATAATCACATAATATTAAACTAATAACACCGATTAGTGTCAACTTGAAAATTAATCAAATTTCAAACACATTATATAAATTTATAAGAAATTGCAGAGGCATTTCATCAAACATGTTGACTACAGAAATGTTAAACATCCAAATCACACTACAACAAGATTCATATAACACAATTTCAATTCAAAAAGATATAGACTGAAATCACCACGATTCAAAACCCCTAATTCAGGTTCATGTAGACGTCAACAAATTAAACAACTAATGCCAATGTACAACCAAAACAGTTCACAGTACCACTAATAACTGACTGCATGCAACGGAAAACACGTCAGATTTGCGTAGGCATCAACAACATAAATACCTAACGCCAATGTACAACCAAAGTAGCTCATTGTACAACTTAAAAGAAACACATCACCATTCGAATACTGTAATCATCAAAGATCTAAAACAAATAATTAGAAAAAAACAATTTCAAAAACAAAATTCAGATCGAGAAACTATAAATGAAGTTAAAAATTGATGAAACCTTGTGCTTGAAATCGATGAAAAGTGAGAATCAGATGTTAGATTAAACTGATGACGGTAAATAAGTTACATGAGACTGAGAATCTGATGCATAAAATCAGAAAATGTTTTCAATGATTTTGGTGTGTCGTGTTGCAGAAGGTGTAGGAGATTCATGTGTGTGAAAATGGAGGGGTTCGTGAAGAAAGTAAAGGCCAAAAATGGCGATGATGGTGCAGAGACTGTGTTGCAGGTATTTGTCATGGAAGGCACGTGTTGATGCGACGACGTTTTAGCCAACTTTTCAAAATATTTATTACGTGTACATGACAACTATTAGCCAAACTTTTAAAAATACTAGAACATAGATTAACTTATATTTTTTTATTACTTTTATCATATAATCTTATTTTTGTCATTAGGTTGGTGGTTTAATGATTAGAGAAAAATCCTCTATAAATACCAAAGTATGAGACCGGTCATATGTTCAAGTCCACTGTCACAAAAATCAAGAAATCTGTCTTATAGAAAAAAAAAGATAATCTTATTCTCCAGCCTTATAAATTTTATTCAATCAATCAAATATAATATTTTCATAAATGTATTGGGATTAGTATATGTGTGAGATTCATATCTTGATGATTTTAATGTCATTTAAGCTATTTTAGTTTAGTTAAATTTGCTTAAAGATCAAATGAGAAGTTAAAATGTATATTGATACAAGTTGGGAGGTGTGTAGTGCAAACTCGATCAAGACTATGCGAACCATGTACTTATGAACTTCTAATTAAAGTTGTTTGAAGCAAAGCTGCCAGACCACCAGGGGGCGGCGCCCTGGTAGCGGGGTTCAAGGGGTGTCAACCTTTGGTGGGGGTCCAAGGGGCAAAGCCCTTGCGGCTATCGAGCTGGAGAACTAGCATAGAGAAATTTTATTTTGACATGTTTACTATACATCGGAAGTTGCTTCGGATTCAGGTTTTGGTGAAAAGTTGCATAAGTTTGATACTTTAAGAGTGTTATTTATTATTAAATTACTTATGGATTGCCTTCATTGTCGGATCTAAATATAAAGAATCTTACTTATAAATGTTATACATTGTCTATAATGAAGTTCTTATGAAGAGTAAAACAAAATCTGTCAGGGATCAACTAAGATGGTTCTAATTTGTATAGATTGGGGGGAACAATCCAAACAGATATCAAATGATAGTATGAACTCAAAGTAATACTATCAAACACTCGTATATTCAATATTGAAAACTGATAATGATTGCAAAACATACAATTGATACTTATAAAAGTGTGAGTGTAACTGATTGCGAGATATTCTCCACAATCACAACACTAGCCAAAACGTAACAAACTGCACTATAATTACATAATGATACGGTTACAGATCAAGAACAGTTAAGATAATATCCCATAATCTTCGCTTTCTTTGGACTTCAGAATCTTTAACTGACAGCACACCGATATCTACCTCGGCAACTCTTCTTAACCTTCGGTACTAACTCTGTCTCGGTAGCAACTTGTATCTTCGGTACCTTTACCAAGCGGTAGCAAATGTCTTTACGTAATTTTAGTATATTTTATTATTGGTAACTAAAACTTCTTATTTAATATTGTAGGAAACGAAAATAGTTATTATCTTGTTGATGAGGATGACGATGATAGTGAATTTCATCTTTCAAGTGATCGCGAACTTGATGTATTCAACACTCCAATGATATAAAACAATTGTACAAGTTTATTTAAAAAAAACTTTGTTAAAAAATTGAATGCTTTTGGATTTTTTTTATTATGGATTAACTTTTAGAATATGTTTTATTATGAAATCCAGTACTTTTAAATTATTTTTTAAGTTGAAGCAGTATTTTTATAGAATTATAGGGTTAGCTAGTCAACCCGATTGAACCGACCAGTACAACCGGATAAACCATTTCAGAGTCCAAACCGGTACAGTTTGAAAACTGAATTTTAAACATTGTGTGAGAGCTCATAAGATTTTACCTTCTTTTTGTAAATCTTCTTCTAGTTTCCTTCAATCGTACGAAAGCTCAAAATCTATACTAATAAATAAAAGGTTTTAATAGGACACGTGTCACTTCCACATGCCTTCTCACATTGATTTTCTCGCCTCTCTCTCCTAATAAATGTGCATCTATCTTATTAAATAGTAATGATATTATAAATCTATAATATATAATAAATTATGTCATGTGTCGCGTTCACATCTATTTTCACCATTTTTTTTCCGCTTTTCTCTCTTATTAAATGCACCTCTCTCTCTTTTATTAAATGCACCTCTCTTTTTTAATAATGATTTATATTTAAAGAAAATTATTACTTATTCTAATAAAACATATTATCTTTAAATTATCTCTTATTTTAAGAAAGTTTGAAATTTAATTATGTTTTTTAACTAAATAGTGACGTAAGTCAAATTATATTAAATAGAAATTAATGTATTCAAACTGTGTAATATACGTGTTTTTAAATATATATTACATTTTATCAACCCGTGTAATACACAGATTTTTTAAGATATAAATTTTTTATTACTAAGTATATAATATTTTATTTTATCAACCTGTGTAATATACGGGATTTTAACCTAGTATATTATTAAAGAAGAATACTAATCTTACTACTCTAATAAATGAAAATCTCTTCAGAACACGTGTCATTCTCTAGTTACTCCTCATCTTTATTTTTCCGCCTCTCTCTCCTATTAAATATTAGATTCTCTATTTATCTCTCCTATTAAATAATAATTTTTATATTAATAAATCTAATTACGAATATTTATTATTTAATTATAAATAGTTATTATATCATCAATCAAATGAACTTAATATTAACTAACATTTATCAATTAAATTAAAAAATTAATACTCAGTTGAAAAAAAATGTTTTAAAAACTAACTTAACTGACCTTATAACTGTCACGACAAATTACATTTTTTTAAAACATATTTTGACAAATGTGTTTGTTAACAAATTACATTATATTTTATCAACCGATGTAATATACTGGTTTATTCAACCCGTGTATTACACGGATTTTTAAAAATATAATTTTTTTATGAGTAAATATATAACATTTTATTTATTTAACTCGTGTAATACACGAGATTTTAACCTAGTTATATTAAATAAGAATATATAATAGGAAATCAAAATATAACTAATTAAAGAAAAATACTAATTTGTTATATACACACATATTTTCACTTGATGACGTATTTACAAATTTATAAGTGTTATTTTTTTTAATATACAATTTTATGTAATACACGGGATTCTAAGCTATTCAAGAATATATGATTTAGGATTTTAGGTTCTCATTCTTATTTTTGTTTCTTGAGGTGGACTTGTGCCTTTAAGTTTTTGTTGTATACATAATGGCTTTAATAAGTTAATATGTTTAAATTGACAAGTAACTTATATTTTATACCTAGGATTTTAGGTTCTCATTCTTATTTTTGTTTCTTGAGGTGGACTTGTGCCTTTAAGTTTTTGTTTTATACATAATGGCTTTAATAACTTAATATGTTTAAATTGACAAGTAACTTATATTTTATACATAATCTTTATATTAATAAATAAAAAATTTATGACACACGTGTAAATTTCTGATGCATTTCTAGAATATTTTTCTGTGTCTCTTTTCTATTGATTTTAATGACACACGTGTTAATTTTTTTATGCATTCCTAGCACATTTTTCTGTCTTTTTTCTATTAAATAATAATATTTAAAAGAATTTACTTTTATATATTTAATATAAATCTAATTATCAATACTTATTTATTAATTATGAATATTTATTATGTTGTTAACCAAATGAACTTAATATTTATTAATTACATGTGTGTTTCCTACAATTATACAGAAAAATTGTATCTTTTCTCTATTTTTCACTCACAAACACTTTAAACCACCTCCTAAAATATAGGAAACTCACTCACAAACATATATGAAAGATGTTGTGAGTGCTCTGATATATTTTTAAAAGATGGTATTTCAATAGATGTTTGTTGATGTGTTTATAAAAGTGTCATTATAGGTGTAAATGAGTTGAGTCAAGCTTGAAATCGTCTAAACTAGAGTTTGCTTCATTTAAATTAAAAGAACTCAAGTTTGATATGTTTGGGGCTTTATATCTAAAGTTTAAATTCAACTCATTTTGAGCATATATCTAAAACTCAAGATCAACTCATTTATTATTTATTAATTATTTAATTACACTTGTTTACATATAGTATAGATTAACTTGTTTAGGTTCGCGAGCTTATTTAAACTCGATATATGAAGCTTGAGTTTGGGCTCAACTCGTGTGTACTAGATGAGCTCTTCTCAAAGTTTTAAGCTCCGCTCACTTTAGTTTTTAACAAGCAGGTCTCAAGTAGCTCACTAGCAACTCAACTCATTTACACCAAACACTAAAGATAAAACCGGGTGAAAGTCATTTGTCGAAAAAGCGTGTTTTTGGTTTTCTACTGACCCGTAAAACCCAATCAAATCATCAAAATAAAACTGTTTTTCAACTTTGTCCTTTGTTCTGTGCTCAATGTTCGAAGCTGCGGGAATCTTGCTTCCTGTCAACACCTCTTACCAGTTAGTTTATGTCAATATGCTGCAAAACGGGCTGGGTCAATCTTTGGGACGAGCCAGAAGAGGTAGACTGGGTCAGCTTAGCACAACAATAATTTATTTTTTTTGCCTTTCCTTTAAAATTTTATAAATAAATAGTCTATACTCCTTTATAAAGCATATGTTTTAAGACGCTTTTTTAAGACGCCGGACCTTCAATTACACCATCATAACCGTCAGGTTTTACGTCGGTTCAATTCCTGTGATTGAACGAACGATCACGCCGGAGACGCTTCACTATCCTAACAGACGACGACATTAAACCCATTCAATGACTGGCTTCGCCTCTCTCCACGCACGATTGCTTTCCCCCAAACCCTACCGCCTCTCCCTCACCCCTCTTCAGTCGCAGGTAAGTTTTCCTTCTATTATGCACCACCAATTCATCAGAATCACGTTGTTCGCATCGCAGGCTCCGGCGAACGTGATGATGATTTGTTTTTGTTGGAGAAACGGCGGTGCAGAATGGAGGAGGATTTGACGACGGCGTAGAGGAAGACGGAGATTGTGGATCTGCGACAGCGAGAGCGAGAGCGAGGGAAGGGGAGTTTTTGGTCTTGGAGTAAGTCTTTGAGCCTGCGAGGTTGAATTACACATTGTGATTCCTAATTTGGTTAGTTCCTAGGTGAATTTCATTTTTCTTATGGCTTTTCTTCTACGCAAATGATTTCATGTTATTAAACAGGTTGTATTTTTGTTCATGCTGTTCAAATACTAGGTTTATGTTGCCAATTTCTCTTTCTTTGAATTGTTTGCTTTTTTATTTGGCAGTTTTGAGATCCCTGATTTTACCCATCAACAATGCAAAAGATTGATAAATCTGTTACTTTTAAAGTTTCTTTAGATAAGCATGTTGAAAACACGGAAATGCCCTCTGTTTCCCTAAGTTTATGATCCTAGAAGGCCCAAACACGAGGCAGCCACAAGGCTGCAAAAAGTTTGCAATGTTTAGAAGTAGAAGAAAGCTAGCAGATTGTGTGGTTTTATTGAACGAAACGCCGGTATGTGTTATAAACCGGGTTAAATTTAGGTGTGATTATGCATTCAAACCGGTGTTTTGCAGGTAGATGTTCAACTAAGGAACGAGGACTTGAGGATCGACACACACATGACTAGGGGATATGGTTTTTTATTGTGGACCCTGTATCATTAAAGGTATGTTTTTTGAAGATAAGTTGTTCCATTATGTTCGTTTTTACATGAATTCATCTAATATTTGTAATTATGATGCAATTTTTGTGTTTTGATATCATGATTGATCTCAAAAGAAGGAGATTTTAATGGTTTTGTTGTTAAAACTGTTCCCTTTAAATGTGAACAATCATCTTATTATTATTTGTTTTTTAAGGCTTTTGGACCCAAAGCACAACAGAGATCAATTTAAGGGCTTCAATTGGATAGTGTTTGCATATGGGTAGACTGGCCTTGGTAAACATACACAAAGGAGGCATGAGTAAACATACACAAATGAGGCATGAGAAATAAGGTAGTTAAATAAATAAATAGTTAAACTCTTTTCATAAATCATTTTAATTGAGTTATTTACATTTAAATAGTCTGCTTTATTTGCATATACCTTATGATATAGTAATAAATTACTTGATTTAATTCACAATTAAGGGTGGAGAATTACCTGCTGAGGCTGGTGTAATTCCGTGACCAGTTCGTCAAATATTTAATGCTCTAGAGTCTAGAGGCTCAAAATGCAGATTATAGCATGAAAGTTACTTTATTGAAAACTTCATCATGGAACAATAGATTTTACCAAAGCAATCTGGTTTATTTATTAATTTTCTAAACTGACTTTAGATTTTGTTCTTAATTATGATGATTATATTGTTAGGGCATGAAATCTTCTAATTCTATTGTTAAAAAAGTAGCTTGTTGACATGAGTTTATACGTTTAGTGAAGATGGTCATCAAAGGTACAGGTTTGCCAGACTCAAGTTATTGCTTTTGTCACGGGTCAATTAGTTTAGCCGTTAGAGATAGGCCTAATAAAGGGACTTTTGCAATTTGTACTGAGTTCTTTCTTATGGTTGATCCATCATTTGAATCAGGTCATCCCTAGAGACTCTGCCAATGAGTTGGGTCGAATGGTAGATCGTGGTTTAAGGTATGCTTTACTTCACGTACTCATATTTGGATGATGGTTTTCTTTCTGTTTCATATGCAAATACCGCTTTAACAATGTTATGTTTTTAGGAAGTGTGTCATGTTAAGCTATTCAGGTTTAATTGTATAGTCTTTGGCCAGAATTTTGATAATGTATGTTTTAATACCACACGTCTGCATAATACATTCTTTTATTTTTGAACTCTGCATGTTTAAATATTTTTTTGTTTGCAGATTAGGAACACCCATAAGGAGATCTTTGGGCAATAGGTTTTATTTTATTATGCTAGAATGGTTTCCTACACTTGATAATCTGCTAGAATAAAAATAATTATTGTGAGCAGGAAACAATTGGAGGCCTACACAAAAAGGCTTGTAAGATCTTTCAGCTTAATTTGAAACAAGTAAATATATTATTTATACTATTTATTTTGGATAAGCTTTTCTTGCCAAATGTGTCTCTGATTGTTTATTTGTTTTAATTCAGCCACCGAAAGCATGCTTTGATGAACGACCTGGATAAGACACTTGATGATGCCAATTTACAAATGGATTAGGATGTGAGTTAATTAAATTATTTAATTGTATTTCAGAATCATGCCATACACATTTTGCACATTTCATTATATTTTTGAAAGTTCAGACTTATGTTATCAGAATCATAAGGTGCTAAAATATAAGAAATGACCTTTTGTTTTCATGTTTCCTTCTTTAGCTTTTGGTCAATCATCCATATGCCATCCTAGGGCAAATAAAAAGCCCTGCAAGGCGCTGGGCAAAACACCTCGCTTTTGTGAGGCGCCGGAGAACCGAAGCGGCACCTCAGGCTTGGAGCGCGAGGCTATGCGAGGCAAAGCTTCATGTATTTTGGGTTTTTTTTTCACTGTTTTGTTATGAATTTGAGTTCCAATTGCGGTTCCTCTTTGCTTAAATCAGTTTTTTAATTTATTTTTTTGGTTAAAATAACATTTAGTGAGAGGTTTTAAGTTTATGTGATTTTTTTTCACTTTTTATTTAAATTTAGTTGCTATATTTGTTCAAAATAAGTTCACTTTTGGATTCGAATGAAAAGTTGCAAGTTTATGAATGACCTTGCATATTTATATTTGTTCAACTTATACAAACATACATTTTAAGAAGGGGTAAACAATACTTCTTTCTTATTGGTTGGTGTTGCTATGTGGCAGAGTGGTTGTTTTCTTTTTCAAGCAGCATGTGACGTCGTTTCATCCATATGCCGGTTTTAAGTGCTTGACTTTTTTGTTTTAGCTACTAATTTCTACTAATTGTTTTAAATTTTAATATTTAACAAATACAAATTATTTTATCTACATTCACATTTAAATTTTAGTTTCTATGAAACTTTTGATCTGATTTTTTCGTGGGCTGAATAGGAGTGTACAGGTCGTCCAAATCAAACCTTACATATTTTTACACTTGATACCAACCGAACATCGGTACCAGAATCAATATTATCAAAACCGACAACGGTAGGGTTTTTTTTCGATTGATATTAAACACATGTCGATATCCTTTTGGGCATGTAACGACTTTATTTTTTAGGTTTTCTTTTTTGTTTGCTATAGCGAGTGTCGGTTCCGTACGGATACCGAAACAAGCTGAACCAATAACGACTGAATTACCGCTGCGCAGTGCAGGGAATCCCAACACAAAATTAATTTGTCGGGGCCGCACATCGTGCGGGTTACCAACTAGTATAGTATAAATATGATCACGAATACTAATATTTTTATTATAATTATTTGTTTTAAAAAGGAGGTTGCTAACTAAAGTGGCAATTTCAACCCGTTTTACCTTAATGGATACAACCGACTAAATCGTTAAAAAGGAAAATCAGATTACCATCGCAATAAATCGTACTTGTGTAATCCTATTTAAAATAGGTTATTTTTGTGTAAAAACCTTAAGTGTTTCAAGTCGACCCGATCCGTTCCAGCCCAATACCCAACCTGTTGACTCACCTTTTCCACCTCTGTCGTAATAGTATGCCATAAGACACGAACGTTTTTCGTAGGGCTGGCATATCGTGTATACACGTACACGATAAGACACGAACACGAAATATGTATACACGAACACGGCACGATAACTTATCGCGTACTTTTTCCCAAACACGAACACGAACCTGTTTATACCTGCTTAACACGATAAGACCTATTTAGAAACACATGTTTAGTGAAACAGGTATTTTACATGTTTAGACAGGTACTAACAGGTACTTAACAGGTAAACATGTTTAAGAACCTGTTTAGTGAAACAGGTAAGAACCTACATATAATATCATATTTTAATATTTTTTTTTAAAAAAAATTAACATTTACTTAACAGGTAAATATGTTTAGACACGAAAATTAACAGGTAGATTCGTGTCTACCTGTTTAGGACACGAAACACGATAAAGCCATACACGATACCTGTTAAAATCGTGTAGGTTCGTGTCGTGTATTCGTGTACGTGTCTAAAATTGTCAGCCCTAGTTTTTCGGGTCAGCCTGTCTTAATCCGTTTCAACCATAGAAAAGAATTACCAGTTTCAACCCCTTACCCAACCCGCCGACCCATCTCTACAGCCAATTTCCTTCGAAACAAAGTCCTTTTATTTACTCGTTTGAATAAAAATTATTAAGATAAAGTATACACCAATTCGACCCGTTTTAAAATAAGTGGGTCGAAGTGGCCCGCTCTAGTTCATTTGCAATTTATCTGCCGAAGAATTTACACAAGACAGTATCTTATGGACTTATGGTTACTCACTTGTTCATAGGGAGGGTTCTTGTGTGCAGGAATTAACCGAGACACAAAATACCGTGCCCGAGAGCTGCCCTCCTGTTACAAACCAATCCCATTTCAATATTTTTTATATAATTGTTGCTATAGAATCTTAAACGAGAAAAGAAATACGATAAATCTGATTAAATATTACCTTGAAAGCAAGAATTCTGGGAGCCGGGAACCTCATCTAGGTGAGTTCTTCTGCCAATGTTCTGCAGGCGGCTAATGCTGCAGCACTTCTTCCTTCTTGAGCAGCAAGTTCAGCACCCTGAGTCCAACTCACCAACAATAAAAGATCAGAGGGTTCTTAGGGCTGTGTTTTGAAAATTATTATGTGAGATTAATTTTCATAATCAGCCAAGCAAATGTAATGAAACGGGTAACAAAAGATAATGTTGGAGTGCTTGGCAAATTATGATTTTTGTGTGTATGTATATATGTATGTATGTAATATGTATGCATGTGTATTAAAAGGTTGGGAGTTGAATTGTATTTACTAAATTGCCTTCCAAAGGATATGTGTAATAAATAGCATAGATAGCAAAAACGACCAGGTCAGCTATTTGACTAAACAAATAAACATAGATGCGTTTCAAAATGCATAGTTTTGGTACAGGTTAAAACGGGTCAGGTTGCCCCAAAACACTTTTTGTCCAAATTCGTTAATTTTATTAACTAGTGCATCAAACATAATTGCAAAAGTTATATAATTACAATAATAATCTTATCTTTGGAATCACTAAAAACTCACTTTGTGTGATTTTCAACCTGTTTGACCCTTTCGAGACAACAACCTGAATCCATCCATTCATAAGCAAACGGGTTGGTACTGGCACCTTTATAAAATTAAAAAGGTTTTATAAAATTAGTGATGAGCTAAGTAACTAACTAACCAAATGAAGACATCTGTCCCGTGATCAAGCACAACAGCTGCATCAGATTGCATCGCAAGATCATAAGCCGGGAGCTCCTCAAAAGTCCCTCCTTCATGGTGCATAAGACATCTAGGAGCCACCATACGCAAAGACAAATCAAATGAAGCGTTTAAAAAAATATCCCTCAAAACCGACCTCTCGTCCTCGTGACCAACGATACTACCCAAAAGTGGGCCCCGCCTAAGATGAAATAATAGCTCGGGTAAATATGACAACTCTTTGGGAAACCGATAAAGTTTTGATTTTGGCATTTGTGATCCAAATCTTGAAGTGATATCTTTAATCCTTTCATCTACTGTTTTCCCCACATCAATTGCATCTGAAAAGTTTTTAGCTCTTAAAAAACTCCTTTTTAGCAATAAGAACCGCTGCAACCTCATCATGAACACTTTCCAGATAAGATGAAACACTATCAACTGTCGGCAATCTAACCGTAATCACCCGTGTGATATCGGCTTGATATAAACTCGAAAACAAAATTCCAAATTGAATATACACAAAATTATTTTTGATATTTCCACGTGTCTCCATCGACACTGCAAAACATTGTGTTTCTTCCACACTTAACATTTGTATCGAGACCGAGTTATCGTTCTTAAACTCTTCATGGTTATCCATATGGGCCTCCTCACCTGGCCCAATAACTTGAGAAACACTTACATCATCAGAACAACGAATTTCCATCAACACGTGAGAACCCGCAGCCCGAGTTGAAGCTCTTTGTAAATTCACACCAAAAGCTTCACCAAAATCATCATGTAGAATTAAGATCCCGCCTGAAGCTTTCACAAGCGGTTGTAGAATCGGAACCCTAACGGGACACGTTCCAGCACATAAAATATCAATTAGCGTGTTGCGTTTATGGGCTTCACGGCCAAAATGTTCCATCCATTTTAAAGCGGTTTTTTCCATGTGGGGATAGTTTGGATGGCTAAAAGAATGCGGAACCTACCCGGGCCCGTACGTGTTTGGTCCACCAGCACACACGATTATTCTACTGCTACCTCCTAGTTTTTTCACAACCCCTTATGACATTTCGGCTGATGGACCTTGAATAATTGCCAACGCCACCTCTAATGCCGCCCCCATGCAACGGTCTCTAGAAGCTTCCAGAATTTTCAAGTTATACGGCCTTAAAGACGAAAATATAGAGGGTACAACAGGCAACGAAGCATGAATAGGAACCAAATAAATCCCGGTTCCATAAACAAGTTGTTTTAATGATTCTTGATTTGGAGAAACATTACCCGGTAACAAATCAGCAGATGCAATCGATCCTTCAGAAAGATCATAAACTGAAACCGTTTTTCCATATGAAACAACACCGATTCTTGTTGTGGGGGGAAGTGAGTCCATAAATGCATGTAATGAGCTCTGCAAATGTTGGAGGTGTGGTTCGTCTAAACAATCATCAACTACAAGAACAATCGGTGCGGACATACGGGAATCAGAGACGGGAATGAGACCGGGTCTTCTGTTCCCGCTCTGAACAAAGTCAACCATTGGGAATGCTAATTCGGGTAGATTAAAAAGGTCTTCTTTGGTGGGAGCTATGTATTCGCCTTCGCTTCCGTTTAAATTTCGGCAAATTACGCATTGCCACTGACCTGACCCAAGCAAGATGTTGCAATAAAGATTTGCATAAGCTCCACAATTTTGGCAACGATGCGGGTCCCGCTGAATTATTTGAGGACCGTGCAGGACTTCCCGACCCGGAGAAACCAGTGCCCCAAAACGTAAACTGGGTACATTCATGAGTTTCTTCTGTTTCAGTACCTACAAAGGGAAACAAAAGTGGTTCAGGGGTAAAAACTTTCAGCAAAACAGACGGGTCAAACCGGTCAAGTGATGTAATAATAATTAACGGGTCAGAAGACTAAGAACAGGTAAATTTTGCACGAGGCAAATAGACTCTGGACCAAAATCTTTTAAGTCCTTTTTCTTAAAATATCATAAATAAATAATGGGGAAAAACTCACTCAATAGGAACCAAGTTTCACTTCTATTCGACTAAAGTCACCCAACATTCATTACGTGTTCTATAAATACCAATTCTTTTTTTCAAATTAAGTGACCTAAATGAAACATACATGAATCTCCGCTACTATTTAGTGATTATTTTTTCCAATTTGACTTGAATTGAACAATTATAAGACTTGGTTATTATTTAGAGATTTTTTTCTTGCTATTACCTCCAACTTCAAAGTTAAATTTGAAAAAAAATCACTAAATAATAACACTTATTCATATACATTCCAGTTAGGTCACTTAATTTTAAAAACTTTTACAAAAACGGAATACCTAATAAAAGTTGAGGATTTTAAAGAGACAAAAAGAACCGCGTGACTTTGGTGAAACACTTAGAAAACTTAGTTACTATAGGGTGAATTATTCCCATAAACAATGTGTTAAAGATGATTACAAAACTATGCCATTAGTTATTACAGTAACAATCTAAAGAAACGAACACGTTTAAAGGATACCTTACGTGCTGAGAATAAAACATTTGGTGCATCAGAAAGAGACACCATGTCTTCTGCATCACCCGACACCTGGTGCTGAAACTCATTTGTTCCATCTGAACGACTCAAAGGGGGTGTAGCAGACGGGTTGGCAGTAAAAGCAACTGGTTGAGGGGTCGCCGGAGGTGTCCGTAACGGCACGGCAGCAGGTTGTACCGGTGAAGAAAACACAGGCGGCCCTGGCGGCGTGCTCAAATGTGGAAGTGGGCTTCCTGTTCCAATGCCATTTGCATATAAAGGGGAAAGTAATTGTTGGGGTCGTATTACAGGCGGCGGGCTCAATTTGGTGTCGAGACTACGCGCCTCAGGGGTTATTCCAACCGCGTATCCGGCTGGAAAATTAGGTTGTTGATCTGCCATTACAGCTCATATCATATGTGAAGCTAGGGCTTAAAATCAATACACCTGTTTGATAAAACTAAACAAAATTCATAAATTAGGGAATTTTACTATTTTAGACCTAAAATTAAAAACTGATAGAATTTGGGAATTCCAATAGTATAAAATTCTGGGGAACTACTTCACTATTGTATATGCATGTATAATTAGGGGAAAATTAGGTCAAATAGGGCAAGTAACAGCTTAAGTTTTCCTCAAATTCAGATGATCGAACATGAGCATTATGCGAATCATCAAATCAATTACCGAATTGTAACGTATCAGATCTTGAAACGCAAAAACCCTAAGTGAATTCAACTTTTCCCTTGATCAAGCATGCGAGCACGAACGAATTTGAAGCTTAACAATCTTACTTGAATTGCGAAATTGGGGGTTGACGGATGGCTGAAGAGCAGAAGACTGAAGAGGGTTCTTTTGAGATGAAAGAAAAATGAGGAAAAGAGTGTAGAAATACAATATTATTATTTTATTGTAATTAATGAAAAAAAGCATATACATTTAAATCAGCATTAAATTATACATCAATGGCTTGGAGCGGCTCGAAAACTGAAAACATATCGGTAGTTCACGTTCGGTGTATCATATAATCACATTCAGTAGTTCGCATTCGATGCGTTATATAATCACATTCAGTAGTTTATATTCGGTAAGTCATATAATCATTTTCAGTGTTTGAAAATAAGACAATACCTATAATAACTATATATAATTAACATTACATGTTTTTTACAATTACAATAGCATACAGTATCGAATTTAGTTTCTGACTACGGACTACCTAGTAGTGGAAATCAAATCTGTGCATATGAGTTGTTCAGAGGTTCGTACCTTAGTTTTGAAACTAAGACCGAAATAAATCCTTACCCGTGAAATAGACGTTGCGAAAACCTACAATTATTATCGCAAATAATATAAGATTTTCCTTATATTTATTCTTAAATAAAAGACATAGTTCCTTCATTTTTAATTATTTATAAAATAAATACCCGAATTTATTTGTAAATATATGTTCCACGAGTAAGATAATAAAATGGTAAACAAAACATTTTTTAAGATACTAAGGTTTATAAAACCATTTTAAACAACATTACCATTCTTTTAGAAATACGATACTAATAAATGTCATTTAACGTTAAAAAAATGAAGTTTGCATTTATGTTTAACTAGAAAATATGACCATGCGCGGCGGGACCATACGATGATACTAACGTGTTTAAGTATATATTTAAAGCCCACACGATGCAACGGGTCTGTGAACCTCGTTACACGCATTGCAACGAAAACAATAACGTGACTAAGTACATAAAAGAAACGTATGAAGTTGTCACGACTCGGTCATAGAGATCGAAAAATAAACAAAATGCAAGAAAAAAATAAAACACAAACGCAAGTTAGTTATTTGTTAAGAAAAAATTAACGAACGAAAGTTATTGTAGAAAAATTCAATTAGTAAAAAATAATAAGTTAAAAACGTGTATTAAAAATATATTACAGGAGTAAACTTGAAACCTTATAAAATTGAGGGGTTATGTTACAAATTTTGTTAAACTAAGGGACTGAGTTGCAAATTTTGTAATACTAAGGGCTTAGTTGGGAAATTTGTTGGTGTCCTTTGATTGGACACCGACCTTACAGTTTAAGGTTCTTTAGAATACTATTTTTCGGTTTGTTACTTTTTGTTATGCTTATAAACTCTTGGTTTTAGGATACATTAAAAATATGGGTTGTCCGAAAAACAAATAGGAGACCGAATAAACCGAAACCGAGTAGGATTGAATTGGGTTAGATTAGGTTAGGTTAGACACATTTTCAATTTGGTCAGGTTAGGTGTACGGTTAGAAAAAAAAATCTCAAAATCGGATAAACTCAACACCCCTTTTTTAATGGTTATGGCATGTATAGTGTTATTATGGGTGTAAGGATAGGAATCATTATTCTAATAAATTACTAACTATCATGTCACGTATCTTTTTTGTGTACTTAATTTTGGGTTTTTCGGTCGTCTCTCCTCCTTACAAATCAATCTCTTTGATTTCAAATAATTACTCCCCTAATTTTATCAATTAATTTTCATACAATCTTCGTTTCCCTTCTTTTTCAATGCACTCAACTGAATTTAAAAAGATTGTATGAACTTTATAGTTTTGTAAGAAAATTGATTATTGTCCATACCCTTTAGTTAACAACTTTGTTTGATTTTAAATTAGGTTTCTAAACTCACAATAATCACTTTGAAAACACGTGTGAATAATTAATTTTAGCTACAAAATGTGACATGTTTCTTGAACCAATCTTGAAACGTGAAACATTAATGTACCAGTACATTAGAAGTATATAAGTATATTAGTAGTTGTATTCTTTTAATGATTAAACCCGTGTAATGCACGGGTTTTAACCTAGTGTGTAATACATAAAATCGCATCTATTTTTTATCAAGAAAAAAACCAAATTACTTTTTAAAACAATATCGTCTTCTACCTAGATTGGAATTTTAATCCCGTTAAGGTGGAGGGGGACACCCAAGCCCGTGGCGGATCCAGAAGTTTTTGTGAGCGGGTGTACAAAGTATCAAAGCGAGTTTGGTCAAAACAAATCGGTTCAAAATGGGTCGGGTAAAAACAAATACTTATTTACATAACGATATAATAAAAATATTCATACCTATTTACTTAAAGATATTGTAAAACTATTCATACTTATTACTTAAACGTGTACAGATAACTGATTAAACACAATAAATATGACACAATAAAAAAAATGTAATTATAAACCAAAAGTAAAAAATACAAAAAAAACTTATAAATCATTTGAATAATCAATAATAAAAATATTATTTATCTACAAAATTTAATTTGTTATGATTAATGTCTATTGTTTAGATTTTTAATATAAAACTATGTAAAAATCAAATGAAAGTAAAGGTTTAATGTGTAAATTTAGTTGTATTACAAGGGTTAATGTGAAATTTTTATTTATGTTTTTAATTATCAACGAACATTTGGGTTTCCACTTTCTCATGTCACTTCATCATCTTCTTTCTCTCTTCCTCTCTCTCTCTAATTTTTTTCTCCATTAAAGTTTTAAGCTTTCATGACTTTTTTATAGAAAATTACCATCTTTACTTAAAATTATCATCAATCTCTTTGGTTTCTTTCTCTCTTGGGTTGTTGAAAATCGAATGATGAGTGCCTCTTAACATATTTAGGAAGGTGCCTACTAAGAGAGATCGAAAATTTCCCACTACGGAGATGAATCTCAGCGGGTGTCTCGCCCCCCACTGGAGCCTACATAAATTCGCCCCTGCCCAAGCCATGAAGCCACACCAAGCCACTCACCCACCAATGACACAGTGACACGTCATTTTAAACCACGAGAAGCCACAAGAAGCCTTGAAGGTGGGGACACCAAAGCTATGAAGCCACACCATGGCCTTCGATGGTAATACAAACCGTCAGATTTTGCACACATAAACCACGGCGATAGGAAGCCGTAAAATGAAATCGCGTTTCGTCGTAGTGGGGATGGCGGCGGTGTTGCCGTGGGAGCCGCATTGGCAAGCCGTGGCGCCCCCCACCCTTAGGCCAGAACTGATGCAGTGTACAAGTTGTTATACAAGTCACAATAGACTGTACCGAAAAGTATATCCAGTGATGAAGGTAACCAAAACAAAAGTGGCTTTTCATAATTTTCAAATTTACTTTATTGCATATTCTGTGTTGTTGAGAATTACAATGTTACAAATCTTGTGTATAAAAATGATAGTTACTTGCCCAACACTCCAAAACCGAATGTGACTTGATCATCAAGTCTAAGTGACAACTTTCTTAGCCGTCACGGAGTTGATGATGGTTGCAAAATCCGAACCCTGCATACAACATTAAAAATCAGGAATCTTGATAACCATCCATTTTAAAAGTTTGGTGTAGAAATTGTAATATGTACATAGTATAGGGGGCTCAGTGTAACTTATTATACTGCAGAAGTGCAGAGGAAGAAAGAACCAACCTTTAACAGCTATTGTATAAAGGTGCAAATTTCGACTCGTATCGATATGAGTTATGTTTTATCTCAAACAGGTGAAACTAAAATAACTAGCTAAAGGTGAAAATTACCTAAAGTTTTATCTTTCATGCATAGGGATAGCTTGTGGTTGTTGGTTCACGAAAATTAGCTCGTTAAAAACTAGAGCTGATTTGGCTCGAGCTTGCTCGCTCTTATAAATGTCCGAGCAGTTGAAACCGACCGATTCGCCAAACACGAAGCAGGGTGGCCAGATTCATACGGTTAGGTTTTGGTAGTTTAACAATTCAGTCGAAGGTTTAGAACTTGGAAGCTGCCGTTTAACTTGGAATGTGGTTATGTATTACATAAAATATTCATGAACAAACCTTATCATTTTAAAATTTTAATAAAAACTAACGATTTTGAGAAAAAAAAAATTAAAATATCACTTTAACTGGCTGGTTTGCCTGACCCACCTAACCAGACAGGTTTGGTTTGTCATTTTCCGAAACCGTGTTAGCTATTTTGCCTAAGAATTTCCGTCAAAACCGGCCGAACCAGACCGTGAACATCTCTAGAGCCAAGCTAGAGCTGAAGGTAGCTCGTATAAATTAGCTCCTTTTATTGTATATAGGTAGTTTGGTACAATGTTCGAAACTTGTATAATATGAGATTGTTGTTAACTTGTTAGTTGATGCTTTTATAAAAAGAAGCATATAAAATCATTAAAATTCTTAGAGCCGTAAGTTGGCTCAAGCTGGAGACAAGCCGGATACGTTTCTGGCTTGGGTTTGATAAATTATGCATAAAATCTCTTAAATTGTTTTATTCAAAGATTTAGATTGTTATTATTGTGATAATATAGTTTCCTAATCATAAATAACACATTAGTTATTAACAAAAAATATTCAAAAAAAGGAAGTTAGCAGGATGAGAAGTCCTATCCTTCCAACCATAATCGGAGTGGTTTTTCCTTTGATCTTTCTTTTCTGGAGATGCTTATTTACTATGATGTGTTCATATAATAACCATGAACAGTTGGGCCCACAGAATCAAAGAAAAGGAAGGCAAGATAATAATACCTTTAAAGAAGCTCCACCGACGAGAAATCCATCAATGTCTTCTTTTTTGGCCAGCTCAGCCGAGTTGCCCGCATTTACAGATCCTGAGGAGGTAATTAAATTTTGGTTTAACAAAACTAATCACTAATGTGCAGTAAAGTATTAGCAATCGGGTCCAAAATACACCCCAAATAACTTACAAAAAAACCCGAGAAAAAATATAAAACTGAAAAAGAAAATCCGAGAAAAGATATAAAAATAAAAAAGAAAACCCGGTATTGTTTTACAGAAACATAACAATTTAAGAAAAAAGTGGATAAACAATTATTAATACCTCCATAGATGATGCGTGTCTTAGATGCAACTTCGGCTGATACATTTTTAGCAAGCCAATCACGGACAGCCACGTGTACTTCCTGAGCCTGCTCAGGTGAAGCCACTTTACCAGTTCCAATAGCCCATACTGGCTCGTATGCAATTACAATGTTGTCCCAACTGGGAACGGCATCTGCACATAATCAAGGTCCAAGGATGCATGTTACATAAACTATATGCATATTTAAAATATACCCCTAAAAACTTGCAATAATGTCATATTTACCCAATCAAAAAATTATATCAAACATACCCCTTCCAAACACTTAAGATTTCATACTTACCCATTTCATTAAATACATCTTATAATATGTATGTTATATACCCTTCTCCTTCTCATTACACTTCAAACTCATAACCTAAATCCTTATATAAGAGAAGGGTATTTATTGGAAAATTTTGAAAATGGGTATATTTGATATTATGATTCCTTTTGTTGGGTAAATATGATATTATTCAAGTTTTGAGAAGAATATATGAAATTATCCCTAGTTTAATTCGTTCCAGGACTTTAACCAGTGAACTAGACATAAAAACTGTTTATTGCATCTTTATGCAAACCATGCTACTTAAAAATGAAAAAAAAGCTGAGATCTTTTATATATAAAAATAGGAAAAGTAATAAAAACCATAGGAGACGAGTTAAATGATGTGGGTGCAAACTGCAAAGTGACTTTAATTTAAAGGTCGTATTTAATTATTTATAATTAAAAACCAATAAGATTTCGAGTGTAAGGAGACCTGCCTGCATAGGCTTTCAATTGCTTGAAACAAACTTCAAAGGTTTTGCCTGCTTCTCTTTCTTCCAACAGTTCTCCAATGCAAGCAATTACTCCAAGATTCTGGCCCAAGGCATAAGCAGCCTTCTTACCTATAAACTGATAATTGAGGTACGTGAGTTGACTTTTCAACTTTGTATTTAGATGAAAAAAAGTTAGTAACTTACCTGATCATCTTCCCCAATCACATGTCTCCTCTCAGAATGCCCAAGAATTAACCATTTGCATCCAATATCTATCAATTGCTCTGCACTGCAATTAGAAGATTGTAAAGTTATGGCACGTCCAAAGTTCTGAAATTTTAAGTGCTTATGATATTGATTAAAATAAAGCAAACGGAGTCCATTTATATCAGTAGAAATTTCCAGCTAGTGTCTCTCTTATGTACTTTTTGATCGCTTCTCTGTGATATTGTCTAGTTTTAGGGGTGTCAATCATGCCGGGTTGGCAGGTTGAGGGATGGCTATGAACTCCAACATGACCCATGGCTATGAACTCCAACATGACCCATATATTTATTCGTGTCAAAAACATTAACCCTCACCTGGACACACTTAAAATCATGTAACCCGAACACGACCCGCGTACCCATTTATCTAAAAGAGTCAAATGTGTTGGCGGGGTTGTAATCAAGTTTTTAACGGGTTGTCAACTTGTTAAATTTAATGGGTTAAACAGACAAACCTGAACACGACCCGTTTAATTAAATTGGTTAAAAAGGGCAACCCAAGCGCGATCCATTTAATTAAACAGGTTAAACAAATCAACCTGAGCACGAACAATTCATTAAATGGGTAAGAAATGACAATCCAAAACCTGATTATTTTCATGTCTTGGTTCTGGTCGTGTTAGGAATTGGCTAGTTGTACAATACTTCCAAATGAAACGAACATATAAAGAAGACCCAACGCAACCAATTAGTTACTGGATTGACTGGTAGTTGGCTAGTTTTTACTCGATTTTATAATATATGTCAAGTAATATAATTGTTAAATGAAGATGAGACCTTATCTCTCCGGTAAAGGCTCCTCCTTTCCCAATCCATGAATTTTGAGCAGATATCTCAATGCGGTCAGTTAATGAGCTCTTAACTAGATCAAGATAAACAAAAGGGGGTCCCACAACAACGTCTGCATAGTTCAAAATTTTAAAGAACAAATATTGAAGATAAGATGCTCAATGAATCATGAATAATAAATTACTAAACAACCAATGGTTTCTAAGATATCACTACACCACAAGAGAATCAAGAATTAAAAAACTCAAAATTATAATTCGGATCACATAATTAGCACGCTTTGTGAAGTTCTCTTCATTGTCATAATAGGCTTTGTAAAAATGCATCAAATGAATAGAAACATCACATGTGTATGCAAGTGTGCACAGGTTAACTAATTCACACCTCTGAGTGGTTTGTATGAAACCTCACTTAAATACTTAATTAATCGTATGTAAAACATGATGTGATTGTGTTCCAGTTAATTCAAACAAAGATGAAGATAGAACTAACCAACATCAGGCTCCAAAGTTGCACTGTTCAAGTCTGAGACTAGTTGCTTGATAGAATCTTTTGTTCCATTCTAGAACAAAAATTACAAGACATGTAATTAGAGGAATCTACAACTAGGTGAAACACCAATAGCAATACCACTTACAAAAACTATGGAGAAAAGATAGACGGTTTCATAAATCCTGTGAGCCGAGCTTGGGTATAAATCAAGCACATATACATTCATTTTTGTATAAAATATTTCTTAAGAGGATGAGACTAACAAATATCTAGTCCTATTCTTTAATTTTAATTAATAATCATATATACATTCAATGTAACTTGTAATTTTGTTAATTGGGAATGTGGGAAAATAGAAAGCAAGGCTACTTACACACTTCCAGTTTCCACCAACAAAGAACTGTAACAAAAGAAAATAACAACAATTGTCAGTCACTAGTGTTGAAAAACCAATGCATGAGACAGTTAACTTCAGCAACCACTCGGACATAATCTAGGATGCTGCATGGCATATAGATTCATCTTCAATTTGACTATTCAAAATCCCCCTTCAAAAGTTCAAATGACCTCTTTATGTAAAACAATGAAACACATTTTCAGAAACAGAATAAGTTTAACTTGCAACAAGAGTTTTCATAAGGAAGTTTTACTTCTTTCTGAGTCCATTACTCAAACTACATTTCATTCATCAATTGGTTTATCGTGTCCATAAATCAAGTTAATCGGCCTATGCAATCTCCAGCTTATGTTTACCAATTTGCTCTCCAAAAGCTCGAACACAACAAAAAATAAGGAACTTTAGATCATTATCCCGACTCCTTATATAAGAAACCGAGCATTAAAGAAAACTTCATTCTGACTTTAATGAATGGTCTAAAATCATAATATAGCATATAAACTTTTTCAGACCAACAGCAGTTGGTGTTTATAAGAACAATTTCAGTCAACAACACATCCCGAACTCGCTTAATAATAATAATAACTTCGAAGTCACTACACTACTAACACAGAAAGGCTAATACTACCTAGCACCTATTTTTACTTTCCCCCCAAAAAATTACTCAAACATATATCTTATTTGATAGAAATTGAGAACCCTAGTTATCAACAACTCTTAATCATCTTATTTCTGACTGAAATTGGTTTAAAATAAGTCCTAACAACGCTAGAGATTGCTAAACCACCCAAGTACCGTGTTCATTAGTTGATTTTTTCACTACTGCAATTAGCATTTTATAGAGTGTGATTGTGACTCCTAACAGAACAAATTGTAAAACAAATTGAAACATATATATCGAATAATAGCATACCTTCCCGGTGCCGGCCATGGCGACGATGCCTCTGCAAGGTCGAGAAGAAGCAGAAGAGGAGCGGATGTGAGAATTGAAAGATTGAAAGAAGGATTGCGTTGCAGATTCAAGCTTGGAGGAGCGGCGGAGGCCGGAGAAAAGAGGCGGGGAAGCGGCGGCGGATTTAGGGCCGGAAAGTTGAGATGCTGGAGTCAGAGAAGTTGATACCATTGCCATTGTTGACGTAATCGCTGAAAAGGGCAGTGGTTGGTGGGAGAGTAAAGGTGGCCGTGAAGCGATGAGTCTAATGCGAGAAATGGGATTTTTGGTTTTTACGCTCCCTCTTGGCGCGTGTAGTAATCAATTTCCCCCTCATATTCCTTATGCCAATAATCTAACCGTTAATCGAAACCAAATTAAAATTAACTGAAAACTGAATTAACTGATTAACCAAAAATTTAATTAACTTAAGATTGGTTATCACCCTGTCACACTCGTAACACAGTACAATCATCTACCAGAGTAGTACCTTTAACAGATATGTTCTCAGGTAAGAGCGACGGGTCTAGGAGAGATTTATACACCGCTCTTTCCTAAACAGAACATTCCGTTTATCAGATAACTACATACCCGTTGAAGGTCGCCTTCTAGTTACAGTGATGTTGATAATCAAAACACACAGCGAAAGACTTAACAACATAATTTATTTCATTTCATAACATAAAGAATGTACAATAGGGACTGACTGGCAAAACATAATACAATCAAACTCTGGACTTATAGCTCACGAAGAATCATGTCAATTACTTAGGCCTTATGGTCACCCAGTGACCTGCCCTCAGTCATCCCTAAGTCCAACCTTTATACACCTCCTGGAATGCCATCTACTAGCTAGGGTTCACATGTGCTCAAAAACATTTGAAAATATTTTGAATTAGCTTATGCTGGTGAGTTCATAAACAAAATCATCTTTATGTGTATCCCTGATTAAGGATGAAGGCCTCTCATGGGTCTTACAACCATCCTCTCCAACCCATCACCCAGAACCGCCCTTAGATTCTCGGGTCTACAACATACATATATACATGAACCCTCCCGGCTTGCTGGTCCCATACGTACCAGAACTAAAACAAGAGGATCAATCTTTTCCCTGGGTCCCCCTCAATCAATGGCCACAATAAGTACTTATTATAGGATATATGCACGGATAGTGTTGGGATCTCAGATACAAAATCATTTACAAAGCATTTCATAGAGCACAGTTTAGAGGAACTCACCTTAAACAGAACCTCCTCCTGTATCGAATATTACAATCAATACCTCAACAGAACCCTATAGATCATATTCAACATTATCATCATCAATATCCCTATCTTAGGTTTACACAAGGAAACCTCAGGGTGTTCTGAATCCTTACCTCGGTGCTATCTATGGCAGATTGCGGATGATTGGAAACCAGACTCTCAAGAGCGGATCGGAATCTCGGGAATCGAGCTAGTAGAGCTTATGTGTGTGTGGGAGTGTGTTTTTGTGTCTAGAATGGCTGGGATCGGGTTTCTATTTATAGGGTGACATTTGGACTCGTAGCGGACCGTTACCGCCTCCAGCCGCAAAACTGCCTTCGGGCTTACGTGTCGGACCGCTATGACTTGGATGTCGGTCCGCTATCGGACCATGAGTCCGGATGAGTCACCGGACACGTGTCACTTCCCGGTTCATTACTTCTGATCGAGGGGTAAAAACCCGAGCGTTAAATGATACAAATATATGGGTTTAATGTGTTTTGTGTGTTTAAACCATTTGAATTGATTAACTACAAGAACTTGTGGTTTTGTAGGTAAATCACACAAACCGAAGGAGTTAAAGCAAGTAGGAACGCATGTTACAGGAAGCAGAACAAGAAAACAAAATTCAGAAATCATACCCACCGTAACTTACGGTGAGCCCACCGTAACTTACGGTGGACAGGGGAGAAAAATGGACCGTAAACCAGAACCTAAAGGCCGTAAGCTAGAAAATAGTTAGAGCTCACCGTAACTTACGGTTACAGCACCGTAACTTACGGCGCCTGAGCCACAAAAGTCAATCTGCCGCCCATCAACTTGCCCACTTGATAAAAACAATTATATCCATTCATTATCTAAGAACGAGAAAAAGAAGACGAAAAAAAAGGGAGAACAGAGAACAGAGAAAAGGGAGCAACTCGTTTGAAGGAAGAAAGAAGAGAAGAAGAAATCTTCCTGGAGAAGATTGGGGCCATCGATCCATCAACCAAGAAGATGGAAGCCACGTTGGAAGAAATGAGAGGCTAAATCCTTGATGGTTCTCCTAGGTAATGGGTTTGTTAATCTTGCTTGTATTTCTTGATTTGTAACTGATTGTGGGATTAGATTATAAACCATTTAAGTTTTATCTAATTCAATATGATGTGTTTGCTAGAAATCTGATTATGTTATGTGTTGTGATTAAACCTGTTAAGATTAATCCGTCATATATATGTTATTGGATTGTTTGTTGTGATAATAAAAAACCTGTTAAGTTTTGTTTGCAACACTGGTTAGATTCATCATTTGTAAATCTCCATTTAAGAGATTCCCACTAAGTTATTATCTGAAATGCTTGTGATTGGCAAACCCGGATCCGAAAGAGAACCATTGCTTTCTTTAATATTTTACAAAATCCGATTTTTAAGTATTGTGACAATTTCTTATGCGCAACTCTGATAATAGATTAACGCTAGATCACGATTCCCTTGGATCGACCCCTTACTACCGCTGTCTACTTAAGAAGTGATTAAGGGTTTATAAATTACTTTTTGACCGAACCGACGACATTCGATCAAAAATGGTTCGATCAAAAATGGCGCCGTTGCCGGGGACTCGGTGCATTTAGTGTTAATCTTTGATTTGTATTTCACTGTTTTCAAAAAAATTTTCCAAGTTGATTTCTTAGTTATTTTTCATCCTTATTGTTCGGATTTACGTGTACGTTGTTGTTTTTGTCATTGCAGGTTAATTACAGGTTGATGCATCACACCCGTCGATCGGGAAAGACATCGCCTCTTATTTTCAATCCAGAAATTGAAAGAACTGCACGACATAATCGTGCCAATCAACGATCACTCAGAAAACCAACAACAAATTCAAAAATGGAACCCAACAATCCAAACACTCCCGTAAATCCAAATGTGACATCTCATGTCGCAACCACCAGTATCCCACCACAACCACCACCTGTACCGCCAATACCACCATCATTCAACCAACCACCAACACAACCTCCTCCACTACAACCAAATCCACCTTTTCCGCCCAATCCAAATTACCAATATCCATCGGTATTTGACGAAGGGGAACCGAACATGAACTATGATCCCCCACCCTTCGCAACTAACCAGCATGCCTATTATCAAAGAACCAGAGCTCACACAGATGACTGGAATGATGATTATAACGGCAGCGAGAGCTATGAAGAATATTCAGATGGATATATGGACGAAGAGGGTCCTGACCCACATTATGGGGGAAATCAGAGAGCTTATCATAGACGAGTTAGACATGGTCGACAGGGGCCAAGAATGTACAACGGGGTACCACATATGGGCGCTCCAAATCCTCCACTTCGGGAACCTCGAGCCGGATTTTATGCAGATGGAGTACCGAGAAGAAATTATCATCGGCCAGCTCAAGGTGTTACCACCCATTTCAGACCCATGGTCGCTCAAAGTACTTCACCTATTGTTCCACCCAATCAGGATGGAAGGACATTTGAGGTAAGACCTCAGTATTTGGGTTATTTACCCACATTTTATGGCAAGCCAAACGAAGAGCCATATCTACATCTTGCTGAGTTTGAAAACATCTATGGAACAATTGGAGGACACGGATTCTCCCTTGATGAAGTTAAATTGATGATGTTCCAGTTTACTCTGAAAGATCGGGCAAAACAATGGTTTCTCACATTGCCCGCAGGAAGTATTAGAACTTGGGAACAAATGCAGCAGGTCTTTTTGGAAGAATATTATACAATGAATCGAACAACAGAAGCTCGAGATGCCATCCGAGCTTTCCAACAACACATGGGTGAACCTTTTCATGAAGCATTCACACGCTTCAAAGACTTGTTAAGAAGATGTCCACATCATGGCATCCCAAAATGGGAACTGATTAAAGCATTCTACGATGGACTACTTCCCGAGGATGTTAGGGAAGTAAACTCTACAAGCAATGGCACGTTCTTAACAAACCATGAAGATGTTGATTGGGAATTCTTGGAGAGAATGAGCGTGATTTCTAAAAGATTAGCTTCTAACAGGAAAACCAGGGGGGTGTCGGCTAAAGTTGTTGATTTAGAAGCCGAAAAGCGAATCAAGAGTTTGGAAAGGCAGGTAGCTCAGTTAACTGTAGGCAGGGGCGATGAAGCAAAAGCTGTAAATTCATTTCCCATTTGTTCTGCTTGTGGTGATTTGGGGCATTCGGATCTAGAATGCCCGGGAGATTCAAATAGAACTGCTGAGGTAAATCAGGTTTATGGTGATAGAAGACCGTTTGACATGAACTCAAATACTTATCACCCAGGTTTGAGGAACCACCCAAATTTCAGATACGGTAATGCCTCCAACCAGATGAATCCCAACTTTCAAGCACCAATTCAAGGGCAACAACAACAAAACAACCCCCAGCCTTATCAAAATCGTCAACAGGGTTGTAACCAAGGGTACAATCAAGGCTACAATCAAGCTGGTTATAACCGAGGACCTCAAAGAAACTTCAACAACCAACAAGGTGTTTCTTCTTCCAACAATGAAGCATCAAAGACGGATGCCATTTTCGAAATGCTAAAAGAACTGAAGAAGGACAACGATGAAATGAAGAAGAACTTTGAGAAGATCAGAAAGAACAATCAGGTGAGGGACAAAAGCCATGAAGCTCTATCCAGACAAGTAGGTCAATTGGCTGAAGAAATAGCAAATGGAAGGCGAGACCCGGGAAAGCTGCCTAGCGATACAAGAAGAAACCCGAGTCATCCATCTTCAAGCTTTCAGCAGACATCCAATCCCTCAGTAAATCAGGTAACAATCCTCCGATCAGGTAAAATTTATGATAACAATGTTAGTCCACCACAGGGACGGGATGGTGAGGTGGAAGACTTAACGGGTCGGGAGGATAGTGATAGTGAGTCAGAAGTTGAAATTTTTGAAAAACCCGTTACCAAGAAAAAGGTAACTTTTCAAAATAAACCTGAAATTTTGGAAAATGATATGGAGGGTAATACCATTCCTTTTCCACAAGCTTTATTGAAATCAACATCAGGTTCAAAGGGTAATAAACGGGGGCCTCAACAAGAGGAAATCTGGGAAGTCTTTAAACAAGTTAAAATCAACATTCCTCTGATTGATGCCATCAAACAAATTCCGGCTTACGCCAAATATATGAAAGAAATGTGCACCCAGAAATGTGCACCCAGAAACGGCATAACAAAGTCCCAAAGAAAATTGATTTAACCGGACAAGTTAGTGCCGTTTTGTCGGGTGAAATCCCACCAAAAATGGAAGATCCAGGAACGCCTGTTATTTCTGTACAAGTAGGTGATTTTGAAATCAACAGGGCGTTATTGGATCTCGGGGCGAGTGTTAGCATTCTTCCAGGGAGCTTATATGATCAATATGATTTTGGACCTTTAAAGAAAGCCGATACTACTGTAGTATTGGCTGATTTGACAACAAAGCTCCCTAGGGGAATTGTGGAAGATGTGATAGTGCGGGTAGAGAATTTCTATTATCCCGTAGACTTTTTGGTTCTTGATCATGTATCGGCTGGTTCTTCAAAACAACCAATGGTCATCCTTGGAAGACCATTTTTAGCTACAGCCAATGCAGTGATCGATTGCAGAACTGGGATAGTAGATCTGGCATTTGGAAATCGCAAGTTGAGATTAAATGTATTTTCCCATGCTCCTAACTCTCCGTTCAACAGTGACTGCTTTATGGTAGACATTGTTGAAGGGTGCCCACCTCATGAAAATGAGGAGGTCGCCACGGAGACGTGCTTTATGTGTGACAGGAACAGGTATGATCTGGAGAGGGAACTTGCAGAAGAAGAGAAAGAGATGGAGGTGATGGCCATGCAGGAGGGAAGACCTACTTGGACACATCAAGTGGAGAAGCTTCCCGAGCACATTGATACCCAGTTGAAGCCATCTTTGGAATCACCTCCACAAGTGGAGTTGAAGGAGTTACCAAGCCATCTAAAGTATGCTTTTGTGGGAGAAAACAAAACTCTCCCTGTTATTATTGCTTCTAACTTGTCACAGGAACAAGAGCATGCTTTAATGGAAGTGTTGATGGAGCACAGAGCCGCCATTGGATGGAGTATCGCCGATCTCAAGGGCATAAGTCCATCTATTTGCATGCACAAGATCATTACTGAAGAAGGAGTCAAGCCAGTGAGAGATGTGCAAAGGAGATTGAACCCGAACATGCGGGAAGTTGTAAAAAAAGAAGTTCTTAAGTGGTTAGATGCCGGGATTATCTATCCCATTTCAGATAGCTCATGGGTGAGCCCGACTTAGACAGTTCCAAAGAAGTCGGGCATTCAAATCGTCAAAGGTAAGGACGGTGAAGAAGTTGCCACTCGGCCGGTAACCGGGTGGAGGATTTGTATAGATTACAGGAAGTTAAATGATGCAACTTCGAAGGACCATTTCCCTCTGCCTTTCATGGATCAGATTATTGAAAAGCTGGCAGGTCAGAAATTTTATTGTTTTCTAGATGGTTACTCAGGATATAATCAGGTAGCCATTCATCCGGATGATCAGCATAAGACCACATTTACGTGTCCGTATGGCACATTTGCATTTAGGCGAATGCCATTCGGATTGTGTAATGCCCCGGCCACCTTCCAAAGGTGCATGATGAGTATCTTTTCTGATATGATCGGGGAGTCTTTAGAGATCTTCATGGATGACTTTTCTATATTTGGTACATCATTTGATTTATGTTTAGAACAATTGACAAAGGTTTTAAAAAGATGTATCGAATCAAATCTGGTTTTGAGCTGGGAGAAGAGCCATTTCATGGTTCAAGAGGGTGTTGTATTGGGACATGTTATCTCGGGGCGGGGTATTGAAGTCGATCATGCTAAAATTAAAGTTATTTCTACTTTACCCCCACCCGTTAACGTTAAAGGTATTCGTTCCTTTCTTGGACATGCCGGTTTTTACAGAAGGTTTATAAAAGGATTTTCAAGTATAACCAAACCATTGTGTAACCTTCTGTTAAAAGATGTCCCGTTTGTGTTTGATGAAGCATGTGTAAAATCGTTTGAATTGTTAAAACAAAAGCTGGTAGAAGCTCCCATTTTACAATCACCAAACTGGTCACTACCTTTTGAAATAATGTGTGACGCCAGTGATTTTGCAATTGGGGCTGTTTTGGGACAACGGGTGGAAAAGAGACCCGTTGTGATTTATTATGCAAGTAAGACTCTCTCGGAAGCTCAAATGAATTACACTACAACCGAGAAAGAATTACTTGCTGTTGTATATGCTTTAGACAAGTTTAGATCGTATATTTGGGGTAGCAAGGTTGTTGTGTATTCTGACCACAGTGCTATCAGGTATTTGATGAACAAAAAGGATGCTAAACCCAGACTAATCAGATGGATTTTGTTGCTGCAGGAATTTAATCTGGAAATTCGCGACAAGAAAGGATGTGAGAATGTGGTGGCCGATCATTTATCAAGGATCCAACCGACTGAGAAAGACACCACCCCTGAAATCAACGAACAATTCCCAGATGAACACCTTATGTCTGTCTGCACCAGTCCATGGTACGCTCATATTGCTAATTATCTTGTGACAGGTACAATGTCGGACGAATGGAACAAAAGGAAGAAGCAGCAGTTTAAAGCAAAGGCAAAGTACTACATTTGGGATGAACCGGACCTCTTCAAAGTAGGAGCAGATCAGATCATTAGAAGATGTATACCGGATGAAGAAATCCATTGTGTACTGGAGATGGCTCATACCTCAGCATGTGGAGGGCATTTCAGTGGCCAGAAAACGGGTTATAAAATCCTATCTTGTGGTTTGTTTTGGCCAACATTGTTTAGAGACTCATACAGGTTTGCTAAGAACTGTGCAAGATGCCAACAAATGGGTAGTATAGCTAAAAGAGATCAAATGCCATTACGACCCATTCTTGTTGTTGACATCTTTGACGTTTGGGGCATTGATTTCATGGGCCCCTTCCCGAATTCTTGTGGAAACCTTTACATTTTGGTGGCGGTAGATTATGTATCGAAATGGATTGAAGCAATCGCCACCAAAACAAACGACCATAGCGTTGTGTGTAAGTTTGTCCAATCAAACATATTTTCCAGGTTTGGTATCCCCCGTGTGATCATAAGTGATGGGGGATCGCATTTTAAAAATTTTCACTTTGGCAAACTTCTTAAACACTATGGCGTAGATCATCGGATTGCAACACCGTATCATCCACAAACGAGTGGACAGGTTGAAGTTTCTAATAGGCAGATAAAAGAAATTTTACAAAAAACGGTAAGACCAGATCGAAAGGATTGGTCAAATAAATTAAACGATGCATTATGGGCTTACCGAACTGCTTATAAAACGCCTATCGGAACTACACCTTATCGATTGGTCTACGGTAAAGGTTGTCACTTGCCTGTAGAAATTGCACACAGGGCCCTTTGGGCCATCAAAACTGCTAATATGGATTACGAGTGTGCAGGTAAACAGAGGCAGCTAGCATTGGGTGAACTTGAAGAAATCAGAGACGAAGCTTATGAAACAGCATCAGCATACAAAGACAAGATGAAGAAAGTGCATGATGCTAAGCTTCGATTGAAGAAGTTTGAGCCTGGCCAGAAAGTATGGTTATACAACTCGCGATTCAAGTTATTCCCCGGTAAGCTAAAAAGCAAATGGACAGGTCCATATTCGATTATCCGGGTAGGCGAGTTTGGAGAAGTCGAAATCGAGGACTTTGATGATCATTTGAGGCAAACTGTGAACGGACATCGCCTAAAACCATATCTAGAGGCGAATGATATCAATGGAGTCGACAAGCAGTCTGAATGCCTTTTTGTGGAAACGGTTGTGTATGACCCAGTTTAGAGAGTCGAGGGGACTACGTCTGGCTGAAGACGTGTAAACTTAGCGCTTTTTGGGAGGCAACCCAAATGGAAGTAAAATTCCGGATTTTTGATAGCGTGTGCAACACCCAAGTGTGGGGAAGCCTTTTGAAAGATCAAACACGCGATTTTTGGTAGAGATGGTAGAAAGAAGAATTCAGTGATCTTGACCCGTTCATACTCAATATCCATTTGGACGTGGCCGATTGAATCCAACTTTCTCAAGCATCTCGGATTTTTGGCTGGTGTTTTGAAGCTGCGACAGAAATGCTATACAGTCACAAACACCACGCGACGGAGCTTGGAACTTCGATTAATGAAAGAAACCCGGTTAGTTTGTTCCAACTTATGCTTTACCTTTTGTCGATAGTCGTTTAGTCACTTGTTGATCTACATTGAGGGCAATGTAATTCTCAAGTGTGGGGAGGGAGACTAGCGTCTATCTGTTGTCTATCTGTGTGTATATAGTTCATATATAATAGAGAAAAATCTGAAAATTTTGAAAAATTTTGTGTTACAAGGGTGAGAACAAGCAAAAACGTCCTCAAGATTAAACAACCGAAAGCGGATTTTCCAATTCATCACATAATTCCTTACTTGACAAACAGATATAGGTCCTTAATCATCCTTGTCTCTTGTAGCATTGGGATAGTATTTTGACAAGTGTTTTTGAAGAAAACGGATAGAAATGCCTAACAAAAGTTAGCATGCTTTAGATAGTCACATACACTGCATGTCGGTAACCCTATTACTCCGTGTGTGAGATTTTGAAGCCCTATTCAACTAGATGGTTAGATCACATATATATGAATTCATTTGTTGAGAGTGGCTATTATGTGTTGATTGTGGTAGAACTTGTTTTGGTTGATTCGTGCTGAAACTTAGTCAGATGTGTGAAACAGAAATGAGAAGGCATTAGGACACCCAATTATCCCGTATTAACCCTAATTATCAAAAGAATTTTCCCTTAGTTGCCCATTTTGAGCCTACAATTCTCCTTTTCATTTCTAAACCCGAAAACCGAGCATCAAAGACATATTTTTCTGAAAGTGAGAATCCAATAGTTTTGTTACAAATATAGCTGTGATAAATCTCTATATATATATATATGATAAAAAAAAAAGATAAAAAAAAAAAGAGAAAAATCATTGAAAAAAGTCAAAAATAGAATGAAAAGAACAAACGGGTCAAAATGATTCGTGTATTCAAGATTTGATATAGAATGCTATCAATTGGATTTCTCATATTGTTAAAGCCACTAAATAAAGCCTAATCCCTACCTTTAGCCAAAGCCTAAAACCGAAAAAGTCCTTTGATCTGTGAACTATTCTGCAGCAGTGGAGGTATGATCGCTTTACAAGCTTATGCTTACATGATAACACATCTGGTCTTGAGTGAATACACTAGTACATTTTCTACTAGTTCAGATATAGCCGAGAGGAGAGTATCATTGTGAGGGGTATGCTGTGTTTGTGCAAGTTTAAAGCATGGTAGGTTTAGTTAGGCAGGTCTTGATTTGGCATATAATTAACTGTCTTGTCATTATCAAACCCGACTGTGATCATTTGTAGGAATTGGATGACTTTGGATCTTAATTCTAAAAGTTGATACGGATGTTGAGGTGTTTTGTTAAAAATTTGTTTATTAACTTTGAAATGGTTTGCTTGTGGACAAGCAAAAGACAAGTATGGGGATGTGATCGAGGGGTAAAAACCCGAGCGTTAAATGATACAAATATATGGGTTTAATGTGTTTTGTGTGTTTAAACCATTTGAATTGATTAACTACAAGAACTTGTGGTTTTGTAGGTAAATCACACAAACCGAAGGAGTTAAAGCAAGTAGGAACGCATGTTACAGGAAGCAGAACAAGAAAACAAAATTCAGAAATCATACCCACCGTAACTTACGGTGAGCCCACCGTAACTTACGGTGGACAGGGGAGAAAAATGGACCGTAAACCAGAACCTAAAGGCCGTAAGCTAGAAAATAGTTAGAGCTCATCGTAACTTACGGTTACAGCACCGTAACTTACGGCGCCTGAGCCACAAAAGTCAATCTGCCGCCCATCAACTTGCCCACTTGATAAAAACAATTATATCCATTCATTATCTAAGAACGAGAAAAAGAAGACGAAAAAAAAGGGAGAACAGAGAACAGAGAAAAGGGAGCAACTCGTTTGAAGGAAGAAAGAAGAGAAGAAGAAATCTTCCTGGAGAAGATTGGGGCCATCGATCCATCAACCAAGAAGATGGAAGCCACGTTGGAAGAAATGAGAGGCTAAATCCTTGATGGTTCTCCTAGGTAATGGGTTTGTTAATCTTGCTTGTATTTCTTGATTTGTAACTGATTGTGGGATTAGATTATAAACCATTTAAGTTTTATCTAATTCAATATGATGTGTTTGCTAGAAATCTGATTATGTTATGTGTTGTGATTAAACCTGTTAAGATTAATCCGTCATATATATGTTATTGGATTGTTTGTTGTGATAATCAAAAACCTGTTAAGTTTTGTTTGCAACACTGGTTAGATTCATCATTTGTAAATCTCCATTTAAGAGATTCCCACTAAGTTATTATCTGAAATGCTTGTGATTGGCAAACCCGGATCCGAAAGAGAACCATTGCTTTCTTTAATATTTTACAAAATCCGATTTTTAAGTATTGTGACAATTTATTATGCGCAACTCTGATAATAGATTAACGCTAGATCACGATTCCCTTGGATCGACCCCTTACTACCGCTGTCTACTTAAGAAGTGATTAAGGGTTTATAAATTACTTTTTGACCGAACCGACGACATTCGATCAACTTCCTCAATACATAGCGGACCGTTATGAGTTGGATAGCGGTCCGCTATCCCTCTGATTTCTAAATTTTTCATTTTAAGTCCTTTGACTTTGGGGAATGTAAAGTTTAACCCTGAACTTTCTATTTTGACACTTTTAGCCCTTAAGATTTATCCGGGTGTTACAAATATCCCCTCTTTAAAATAATTTCGTCCTCGAAATTTAGAATCAGTAAAAATAGATGCGGATATTTATCTTTAATTTGCTCTGTTAGTTCCCAAGTTTTGTCGGCACCCTTCCGACCCTGCCACTGAACCAATACCATTGGTATAGTTTTCTTTCTTAACTTTCTTTCTTGAGTTCCTAAAATTTTAACGGTTTGTTCGGTGAATTGGAGTTTCTCGTCGACGTGTACATCATCTAATGAGATTGCCTGATCAGGGTCGGCTAAGCACTTGCGTAAACATGACACGTGAAACGTGTTATGAATACCTTGTAATGCTTCAGGCAATTCGAGTTTGTATGTTATGGCTCCAACTCTTTCTATGATCTTATAGGGTCTAATATACCTTGGGCCTAATTTCCCACGTTTCCTAAAACATACAACACCTTTCCAAGGTGATACTTTCAACTTCACATAGTCACCGACTTGGAATTCTAATGGCTGTCGGCGTTTATCTGCGTAACTTTTCTGCCGATCTTGTGCAGTTTTCAAATTTTGTTTGATCTGGACTATCTTATCAGTCGTCTCCTGTAAGATTTCTGGTCCAGATAGTTGGCTATCCCCAACTTCCGTCCAACAGATTGGAGTTCTGCACTTCCTACCGTATAGTGCTTCGAATGGGGCGGCTTTTATACTTGAATGGTAGCTGTTGTTGTAGGAAAATTCTATTAATGGCAAATGATTATCCCAGCTACCTCCGAATTCTATTGCACAAGCCCTCAGTATATCCCTTATGGTTTGAATTGTCCTTTCGGTTTGTCCACCAGTTTGAGGATGATATGCCGTACTCATATTAATCCGAGTTCCCAACTCCTTCTGGAGACTAGTCAAGAATCTGGAAGTGAACCGACTATCTCTATCAGAGATAATAGATAGGGGTATACCATGGCGGCTTACGATTTCGTTGATGTAGAGTCGGGCAAGTTTATCCATTGAATAATTCTCACTGATAGGGATAAAATGTGCCGATTTAGTTAATCTATCAACTATAACCCAAATAGCATCATGCCCTTTCTGTGTCCTCGACAGTTTCGTAACGAAGTCCATAGTAATCCTATCCCATTTCCACACAGGTATCTCCAACTGTTGTAGTTGACCTGCAGGTTTCTGATGTTCAATCTTGACTTGAAGACAAGTCAAACATTTTTCTATATATTGAGCTATGGATTTCTTCATGTTTGGCCACCAGAATTGAGTCTTTAAATCCTTGAACATTTTATTAGCTCTAGGATGTATCGAGTATTTGGATTTATGGGCTTCATCCATCACCTTTGTTTGGATACCCCCAAGCCTAGGAATCCAAATTCTATTTTCAAATCGTAATATTCCATCATCGCCTCTGGTTAGTAATTTCTCCTTACCAACCATGCGTTCTTTCTTGATGTTATCTTCTTGGAGAGCTTGGGTTTGAATTTCCTTGATTTGTCCCATCCAATCTACCCTAACTTCTAATATTAAAGCTCTTATCTTGATGGACTTGACTCTTTCTTTCCGACTTAGAGCATCTGCTACAACGTTCGCTTTCCCGGGATGGTATTTGATCTCACAATCATAGTCGTTAATGAGTTCCATCCATCTCCTCTGTCTCATATTCAAATCCTTTTGATTGAATATATGCTGGAGACTTTTATGGTCTGTATATATCACACACTTAGTACCGTATAGATAGTGTCTCCAAATCTTTAGAGCAAACACTATGGCACCTAGTTCAAGATCGTGTGTGGTATAGTTCTTCTCATGAACCTTAAGTTGTCGTGATGCGTAGGCTATAACCTTTTCTCGCTGCATCAATACACAACCTAGACCAATGCGGGAAGCGTCACAATAGATGACGAAGTCATCATCCCCTTCGGGTAATGCCAAGATTGGCGCTGAACTAAGTTTTTGCTTAAGGGTTTGGAATGCTTCTTCTTGCTTCTGACTCCATTCAAATTTTACCGCTTTCTGGGTCAAAGTGGTTAATGGAGTAACAATCTTAGAGAAATCTTGTATGAACCTTCGGTAGTATCCGACTAGACCAAGGAAACTTCTAAATTCAGTTGGTGTCTTTGGAGTTTCCCATTTCATAACGGCTTCAATCTTGGCTGGATCTACTTGAATTCCCTCTTGGTTTATGACATGTCCTAAAAATTGTACTTCTTGTTTCCAAAACTCGCATTTGGAAAACTTAGCGTACAACTTCTCCTTTCTAAGGGTTTCCAGGATTATCTGAAGATGTTGGGCATGATCTTCCTGAGTTTGGGAATAGATAAGGATATCGTCTATGAACACTATAATGAATTTATCCAAGAATGGTTTACAAACTCGGTTCATTAGGTCCATAAATGCTGCGGGAGCATTAGTTAGACGAAATGACATAACTAAAAATTCGTAGTGTCCATATCGAGTTCTAAAGGAAGTCTTAGGTACATCTTCCTCCTGAACCTTCAACTGATGATATCCAGATCTAAGATCTATCTTCGAGAAGTATTTAGCTCCTTGTAACTGATCGAACAAATCATCTATTCTTGGCAATGGATATTTGTTCTTCACAGTAAGCTTATTCAGCTCTCGATAATCTATACACATGCGCATACTTTCGTCTTTCTTCTTTACAAATAAAATTGGTGCTCCCCAGGGTGAAGTACTTGGACGTATAAAGCCTATATCTAGTAACTCGTGAATCTGCTTCATCAACTCCTTCAACTCGGAAGGTGCAAGACGATAGGGTGACTTAGCTATGGGTTTAGCTCCAGGTATGAGTTCAATTCGGAATTCGATTTGTCTGTCCGGTGGTAGACCAGGTAATTTGTCCGGAAATACATCCGGGTGATCGCATACTACAGGAATGTCCGCAATCTGCTGTTCGGGTTTGGAGTCTAAAGCATAAACTACAAATACACTACATCCTGTATTCATACATTTCTTAGCCTTAGCTACAGAAATCGTTTCAATCTTATTTTCATCACTATCGCATTGTATCAGCATAGACTCTCCGTTAGGCCTACAAATCCTAACAGTCTGATGATCACAATCTATCTGAGCATGACATTGGTTCAACCAATCCATTCCGATGATAACATCGTACTTGCTCATACTCATTGGCATTAATTCAACCACTGAATTCTCATTGCCCAGAGTCATCTTGCAATTCACATACGATTCTGTTATCCTAAGCTGCTCACCACTTGTTGTCTCACTATGTAATCACACTCAAGTGGAGTAGGTCTCATGCCTAAATACAAACTAAAGGCATCTGAAACAAAACTTCTATTTGCTCCTCTATCAAATAGAATCTTAGCCCAAATATCGTTAACTAGAAACGTACCGGCTACTACTTTGGCATTGTCGTTTCTTCTTACTTCACCCATCACGAATACCCGACCTTTAGCCCCTTCTCCGAGCTTCTGTTGTATGGGTTTGGTACAATTCCTTACCAGATGTCCCATTTTATTACAATTAAAACATCTAAGATAAGGACAAGATATTGCTACATGCCCTGTCCTTTTGCATTTGTAGCACCTCATTTCCTGAGGGTTTCTCACCGGGTTATTTCTCTCTCTCTTAGGGAACTTAAAGTTTCTCGGTTTAAACCGATACATCACCTCCTCATTCTTCCTCTTTGTTTCTATAGGTTTCACCTCTACTACCTTCTCAGCCTTGTCCTTGGCTTCTTGAGCTGCCACATCATTGTAAACCGAGGCACTCAATGCTAAGGCTGAATCCATTGTTTGGGGTGCGGCGGTTTTCACCAAGGTTTGTATTTGATTCGTCGTGGTTCAGGTGTCACCAGATGTGGCACCAGTTTTGACATCTCGTCAAACTTTGTCGCATACTCTTGATGCGTCATAGTTCCAGCCTCCAAACGCTGAAATTCCTCCTCCAGTTTATCAAGTTCATTATGAGGACAAAAACGTTGCATAATTAGTTCTTTGAACTCGGTCTATTTCATATTCTCCACTGCTTGCTCCCCTTTGGCTTGCTTCATAGATTCCCACCAGTCTAGAGCAGTGGTTTCCAAGGAATTGGCAGCATACTTGACTGCCTGATCATTTCTACGCTCACTCAGTTGATCACAACTCCCATCTTTGTGATCCACTGAGTAGTATCAATGGCTCCCTTCTTGCCATCAAAAGGCTTGGGTTTGTAGCCTTCGAAGGATTTGTAACTGCATCCTTCACGATTCTCAGTTCTCATTACAGAACTAGTATTGGCATTTCCATTTGTCGTTCCAGTGTTGTTGTTTCCTCCTCCAGCCGTGCCAGTACCCATTCTTCTTGACATTACATCATCCAATAGTCCGGGTAACGTGTTTCGTAATGCCTTAGTGACTTCACTTGCCACGGCATCTTGGAACTGAGTTTCAGACATGACTACCTCTATGGCATGAGGACCATTACTATTGTTATTCTCATTTGGTTCGTGATCGTCGTTAGCATCGATGTTAATTTCAGCCTACCTATGGCTCCTAGTAACTGTAATTCGTCCTATTCCTCTACTTCTTCCTCGTCCAACCATTGTTACCTATACATACAGATGTATGATATCAGAATTCGTATAACCGGTTATGATCCAGAAAATCACAAATTAAAGACATTTGGCCAATAATGTACTTAATATATGTTTTCTCGACATCTCCTGTTATATTCATAATGATAACCAACATCTCAACTTATATCCTATGGCATTCCAACTATTATCAGAGCTCTTAGTTTAAGTCTAGATACTAATCTTTCCTATTAGTATCTAAATCTCTTAAATTGTGGCTCTGATACCAACTTGTCACACCCGTAACACAGGACAGTCATCTACCAGAGTAGTACCTCCAACAGATATGTTCCCAGGTAAGAGCGACGGGTCTAGGAGAGATTTATACACCGCTCTTTCCTAGACAGAACATTCCGTTTGTCAGATAACTACATACCGGTTGAAGGTCGCCTTCTAGTTACAATGACGTTGATAATCAAAACACACATCGGAAGGCTTAACAACATAACTTATTTCATTTCATAACATAAAGAGTGTATAATAGGGACTGACTGACAAAACATAATACAATCAAATTCTGGACTTATAGCTCATGAAGAATCATGCCAATCACTTAGGCCTTATGGTCACCCAGTGACATGCCCTCAGTCATCACTAAGTCCAACCTTTATACACCTCCTAGAATGCCATCTACTAGCTAGGGTTCACCTGTGCTAAAAAACATTTGAAATCATTTTGGATCAACTTATGCTGGTGAGTTCATAAACAAAATCATCTTTATGTGTATCCCTGATCAAGGATGAAGGCCCCACATGGGTCTTACAACCATCCTCTCCAACCCATCACCCATAATCGCCCTTAGATTCCCGGGTCTACAACATACATATATACAGGAACCCTCCCGGCTTGCTGGTCCCATACGTACCAGAACTAAAACAAGAGGATCAATCTTGTCCCTGGGTCCCCCTCAATCAATGGCCACAATAAGTACTTATTATATTATATATGCACGGATAGTGTTGGGATCTCAGATACAAAATCATTTACAAAACATTTCATAGAGCACAGTTTAGAGGAACTCACCTTAAACAGAACCTCCTCCTATATCAAATATTACAATCAATACCTCAACAGAACCCTAGATCATATTCAACATTATCACTATCAATATCCCTATCTTAGGTTTACATAGGGAAACCTTAGGGTGTTCAGAATCCTTACCTCGGTGCTATCTATGGCAGATTGCGGACGATTGCGGGAAACCGGACTCTCAAGAGCGGATCGGAATCTCGGGAATCGAGCTAGTAGAGCTTATGTGTGTGTGGGAGTGTGTTTGTGTGTCTAGAATGGCTGGGATCGGGTTTCTATTTATAGGGTGACATTTGGACTCGTAGCGGACCGTTATGCTGGGGGTAGCGGTCCGCTACCGCCTCCAGCCGCAAAACTGCCTTCGGGCTTACGTGTCGGACCGCTATGACTTGGATGTCGGTCCGCTATCGGACCATGAGTCCGGATGAGTCACCGGACACGTGTCACTTCCCGGTTCATTACTTCCTCAATACATAGCGGACCGTTATGACTTGGATAGGGGTCCGCTATCCCTCTGATTTCTAAATTTTTCATTTTAAGTCCTTTGACTTTGGGGAATGTAAAGTTCAACCCCTGAACTTTCTATTTTGACACTTTTAGCCCTTAAGATTTATCCGGGTGTTACACACCCTGTAATTAGCACTCTATTTGAGTTTTGTTTGTCAATCGTTTTTTTGTTGAGATTTACGATGAACAAATTGTCATATGTGCATAAACATAACTATAAGCATTTATGTCATGTTGTAGGTCTCGGGGAGCCTCTATTACGCAACGGGAAAGAGATCTGAACAGATCTGCTCGTCGATCTGTGTGGGAATGAAAGGAGACGAGAGAAACAAACACAAAAGCATATAAAAGAGATTCAACACAAACGATGCGTAATCCATAACAAACTAGTCATCCTGTCATTACAGACTACGTACCGCAGGAGCACACATCTATCGTCTACATGGTCTGGTGCTTGGGAAAGCTCATCCCAGGTAGACCTCTCTCACTCCCTCTTACTTGTTCCGTTCCAACTTGCAAATGAGGACATCTCCCTCTAATTATAGGGACAGAAGATAAACCTGCGTACTAGGCTAACTACGCAGGGCATAACCCATTCGTACTAGGCTAAGTACGCATGACACAATGGTGTACAAGCCTTGTACACCGATACATAGAATTTTATATATAGCTACCAAAACATGCATCTACATACTCCCTTTTAACTATAGCATCAAATTCTATCTATCACTAACACTGACATTCATTAGTTACAAAGAATGTCATAACAGACTCCCTCTAAACTAATGATATCACGTGTCTTCTGGCATTCCACTTGTGATCTTTGAACCTTCAATCTTCAGTTACCGGGTAATCATCAAACACGACTCCCTCTAAACTGATGCTTGCATTGTAGATCAAACCAAGTACTTCATGAAGAACCAACTAACCCAACACACTTCATTTTAGTTCATCCTCTCAACAGTAAGCTCTTCCAATCTTACTTAGGAATCTGAGTCTGACAATGTCTTCCTCGTCAGGTAACAGCAGTAGACTAAGACATCTCAAAATCAGTTGATATATGACAGAAAGTTTGAATTTCCAATAACCTGCATCAAACTAATCAGCTCCTATAAATGTAGGAATTTTAGTAAGATAAACTTTATAGTGTTCATTACTATATAGTTACATGGAGCCACTTAAACCATGTTATCTTACGAATCATACTGGCCATACATGATTCATCTCACCTTTAGCAAGAGCATTATAGGTTTGAGTTTAGGGTTTGGCACACTCAAATCCCTCAGACCATTGCTCTGGTATCAAGTTGTAACACCCGCAAATCCAAACCAATTTAGGTTTTCAAAACAACACTTGACATGCTTAATAACAAAACGACTTATAACCAACATTACAATTTAGAAATCGAAGGTTTGACATGGAAAACCACATCATAGTATCACCATACATTCATTAAAGTCAAAATGTTATTATAAAATCCCTACAAGGAGGCTAAGTTAACACAACACCAAAACATGTCAATGAACACACATGTGAATCAAATCCCGAGTGACTTGAGTCATGAGGTTAGATCAGAGCTTTACCTACACCCAAAACACCCACAAAATGTATTAGTAGTGATATGCAACTTATACAATTATCAGCCGTTCGTTTGTATTCGACTTCGTGAATGTTCGTTTGTGTTCTTTTACATTTGCTACATAAAACTATCGGACGAACACGAACATGTTTTATTTCCTTAATGAATGAAGATGGATAGAAAATCTCGTTCGGTTATGTGTTCGGGAACATAAAATTTCCTTAATAAACGAACACGAATAAGGCTTTGTTCGTGCTCGTTCAGTTCTTTTGCAGCCTTAGTAACAAGGGATATACATAACCATGCTCTAAATTTAAAGAATTATATAGCTCATACAAACCATAATTTGAAAAATCAAAGTAAAGTATTTAATATTTCTATTAACAAAAAATTTGACCGATCAAAGTGTCAACAAACCCCAGACCCCTTCAAGTTCTGTCAATAAATGTATGTTTTTAAAACAACTTTGAATTTGTCATAAATAAAATTTACGTAAATATTTATAAGTTTGTGGGTGTCAATGGACACCTATATGGAATGAAGATGACTAATCTGATGTCGGTGTTTGTAATGCCATTGATCGCTAATGATCTAATCTCATAATTGATGACATTCGTAGATTTTTGGTTTTGTTTTATTTTCGATGGATAAAAATTCTTTTAAAATTATACAAATAAAACCAATTTTTTTTAATAGGTTGTAGTCGTTAAAGGGTTTAAATTGAAATTTGTGAAACTAAAAGGGTGGGTTATGTAAATAACCGTGATCTTTTTAATTCGGGATCCAACGTCCATATGAGCTGGATCTCATCCACCATCTTCTGTAGCTGGCAACGGCGTTGTGGGTCCACCGGAAAACTTTACCTGAATATCCTCTTCAACACTTCTATCAATCAAATTCAAATTTGTTTTCTGTCTCTCTCAAATTTGGACCAATTAGGTTCGATTGGCGGGAAAATTAATCATATTTATGAGAATTTGAGTAGCGGATTATCGAATCGAGTGTGAGATGGGTGGTTCTGATAATTCGACAGGGTTGATACTGGCTGTGTTATCCAGCGGATTTATCGGAACAAGTTTCATATTGAAGAAGAAAGGGCTTAAGCGTGCTGCTGCTTCCACCGGGTTCGGTGCAGGTATGAGTGTTTTTGAATTCATATCATTAGTTTGTTCCTTTTTAGTTTAATAAAATTTTGACATATTATATGAGAGAAGAGGGATTTTAAGTAGCCAAGCATCGCATAAACACTTGTACATAGTGCGTCGCATAATTATCAAAAGCGAGCGTCTGGTGAGCCTACACGCAGTTTCAGGCGAGGGGCAATAAATGCGCTTTGATTCTTAGGCGGTTCTGTTTTTTTTTTAAAATTATTTAATGCTTTGTTATGATTTCCTAGACGATGGTTCAGCTTATATAAGCTTCCACAATACCGATTGAAGGTTCAATCATCCGGATTGTGGTATTTGAACTTTTGGTACTTTACTTTGAAGATAATGTTATTCAAGTTTTTGAATTACATTTGAATCTTGAATATTTATAGAACTTTTGATACTAATCGAATGATATTAAATGTTATATAATAGCTTTTCAATACATAATATATTTTACTTTTTTTTATATTTAAGTGCGTTTTTTTTCCTTAGGCCCTCGCTTTTTTTGCACCTTGCATCTAGGCTCTAGGCGAGGCCTTGAGTGCGTCTAGCGTCTTTGAAAACTATGGTGCATAGTAGAAATAGTGGAGAGAGAAAGAGAGGCGTTTCGTAACCCTTAATGTATCACTGTTAAAGCAATAAGTTAACATGATTATCTGGATCTCGGAGTTCTATACTTAAAGTTGATTTTGTATTGAACGGACCTCCACAAGCTAATGAAATTTAATAAAACTAATATGGGGAAAAAATGAATTGTTAATGGCAGATTGTAAGATATAAAATTGTTATCAATAACTTATTGTATTAAAGCATTTTAAAAGGAATAAATGTTATGTTTTATATTAAAAGGAACTACTATGTAGAGTTTGTGAACTTACATGCTTACATTTATTTAATCAGCTAAATCTATGGCTGCAGGAACTAAATATATCAAAGGGAAGTGTTTTAGAGAAACAATTGCAAAGATAGCACTTGAAAGTTTAGGATAGTTAGGTAATTTTACATCATCTTTTTGCAACCAAAACTAATTAAGAGGGCTTTTGGGTGTGTTTTCTAAATTATTAGAGTTTTTAATTATCTTGATTTCTAGATGATTAATAGTTTTGATTTATGATTACATTTTTGGGTTTGGAGAAACTTCAGTTAGGTATTACTTAGTTTCTCAGATATTTATCACAAAAAACCAAATATTATTTTTCTCATGTTTGTCATTAGTGCAATAATATCGTCTTTGTAATCATAGTTGACTCACTAATAATCAATAAAAGTTTCTAAAAATGTTTACCAGTCGACCCGGCCCAATACATAGTATAACATGACCTGGTTTTGACACGCGACCCACCGACCCAACCCGCCAAGCTTATCACCTCTTCCTGTAAGGCAGTACAATTCTAGGATTTTGTAATACTCTATATTGTTTAATTGTTTTCTAATAAATTTGAATATATGTTCGCATAGGCCCGTTGAAAATGTGGAACACCAATTTTTAGTTTGAGGTAACCGTATTATTGATTTATTTTAGGACATGGAGGTTATACTTACCTACAAGAACCGCTTTGGTGGGCAGGCATGATTACAAGTAAGTCGTTAATAACCAAAAGTAGATATGGAAAGCTCAAACGGGTTGAAAGTCAGCAAACTCTACTTTTAATGCATCCAACCTTTTAAATTGTTCTATTCAAAGATTTACATTAGTTGTGTAATAAGATTGTTTTTGTAAATTGTAAGTGTAATTAACACAGTAATTATATACAATGTTTTTTTTTTGTAAAAATGGACAAATAAGTGTTTGCTGGTTAATCCCAACCCGGACTGTTACCATAATACAAAACCCTATTCCTAATGGGCTAAACTAACGGGCCTAACCCTAATACATTCTAACAAGCTAATGGTGGATTTCTATGATGTACAGTGATCGTTGGAGAAGCTGCCAATTTTGTTGCTTATGCTTATGCTCCGGCGGTCCTTGTAACTCCACTTGGTGCATTGAGTATAATTGTTAGGTAATACTTTCAATTATGTTCTACATCAAGTAATTTGACATTTCAAATGTTTGTATTAATTACAAAAAATTGAACAGTGCTGTTTTGGCGCACTTCTTGTTAAAAGAACGGTTGAAGTGGATGGGTGTTCTGGGATGTGTTTCATGCATAGTTGGTTCGGTTATCATTGTAATTCATGCACCTGAGGAGTCTACTCCAACTTCTGTAGAAGAAATATGGATTCTAGCAACCGAACCAGGTTAGCTTAAAATTTTCTGTTATGATAATAATATTGTTCATACAGTTATATATTAATAACTTTAAACTAATTTATCATCTTTTTTCTTCCATAATAGGAACATAAAACTGTAGATGAAAAGGACTTGAAATGTGAAATAAGAGGAGTGAATAAGTACTGTTAGTTTTCCCTTGAATAATCAGTTTATTTGCAACTGGTATGAAACTGACACCTAAATGTTAGATATCCTGTATTGGAATAACTTTATCTAAACACTAGAAAACAGAATTTGCAATAATTACATAACCAACCTCAAATTACACATCCAAACACCCCTAGAACTATTTAATTTTCACTTGTTATTGATATTTGCTAACCTTTTTCTATCAACAGCTTTCCTAATATACATAGCAGCTACATTGTCACTAGTAGCGGCTCTTGTGATGCATTTTGAACCGCGTTATGGGCAGTCAAATATATTAATATACTTGGGGATATGCTCTCTAATGGGTTCACTAACGGTAAATTCATTATGCAATTCTTTTTTAGTAAATGTTCTTATAGTACTGACATGGGGTGTCAGTCCTGCCGTGTTGGATTGGTGGGTTGATTCATTGAACCCGAACACGACCCATATATTTATTCGTGTCAAATACATCAACCCTAACCCGGACACACTTAGAATCATGTAACCCGTAGACAACCCATTTATCTAAACGAGTCAAACGGGTTTAATAAATGGGTTAAACGGGTTGGCCAGTTAGCATGTTAAATTAAAGGGGTTAAGCAGAACCCGAACAAACGGGTTGGATATAACAACCCAAAATCTTACTAGTTTTGTGTCCTGTCAAAAGTTTCCGCCTATAATTCTGACTGTAATACTCGATTACCTGTGTCTCTTTTTGTAGGTTGTAAGCATAAAGGCTATTGGTATTGCAATAAAGCTTACTCTAGAGGGAATCAGTCAGATTGCATACCCTCAAACATGGGTTTTTGTCACTGTTGCTGTGTTATGTGTGATTACACAGTTGAATTATCTTAACAAGGTAATTTTCATGTTTTTTTGGGAAAATGATACCGGAGGCCATCTAAACTCCCAATCAGAGTCCTGTCCCGCCATAACCTTTTAAAGGCGACCTGCCAAGCGCAAGCTGTGATTTGCTTGATCCCGTTTGTTAGCAGAGTATTGATGGGTCACATGAGTTTTCCGGATGCGGGTTCTCATGGTTACTAGAAAAAAAATACCATTTGAAGTGGAAAGTTATTTTGGAAAATAAAAATATGAGCAATAATATTGAGACTGAAGGAGTAACACTTGACCATTATACCCTTGATGCTGATGTGGGAACACCTCTGTTTGCAGGCTTTGGATACATTCAACACAGCAATTGTATCCCCAATATATTATGTGATGTTCACTTCTTTAACAATCATTGCAAGTGTCATTATGTTCAAGGTATCTTTAGTTTCACAAGTTCATGTTATTTTTTCTAACAACATATACACGAGCAAATAATCGCATTTTCGTATGCAGGATTGGAAAGATCAAAGCGTGAGTGACATAGCGTCTGAAATCTGTGGATTTGTCACTGTTCTTTCTGGGACAATCGTTCTTCATTCCACAAGAGAACAGGAAACATCTGCAGCACCAGGTATGATTAGTGGTATGAATTTCTGATATGAAACGAATTCACGGGTCTGTGTTTGGCTCATTTTCATGTCGAACCCCCACAAACGTTTTGGTAAATGTGTCTTGTTCGTGTAAAATTTGTGTTCGCGGGTTGACTTGGTTAACCCATTTATGTAAAAACTTGAATTTTTTAGGTATTTTATAATCCAGAATTTAAAAGTTTAAAAATAGATTGGCATATTTTAAACACAACTGTTTATATATATATATGTGTGTGTGTGTGTATAGATATATATAAATTTGAAGTGTTAATATGCAAAAATAAATAAATAAACAAACTTTTTTTTGGGTTTAAAAATTAAACACACGTATCTTGTTCAGGTTCATGTATTTGACACAGTTTTTGGGTTCGTGTCGAGTTTTAGTTCAACCCATCAACATGTGGACACGAGCCATTTAGCGGCGCTAAGTATAATATACTTGTATCTAATGAAAATAAACCTCCTTTCTTTCCTGGGATATCTAATGGAAGTTGTAAATTTATCTTTCTGGAAAGTTTCTATATTAAAACTATATGTATACCCATTATCATACTCATATATAAACTGATTAATTATTTTAAGTTAACAATAACCTTTTATTTCATCTATTACCTTTTGTAGGAGCTGCAACATGGTATAATCAAGATCCCATAAAAGCCATAGAGGAGGATGAACATTTAATCACTGTTCATAATACTGATTATTTTGATTAGAAATCTTGTTTCAAACCATTGTTTCTTGGAGATGTGCAAATGGGGTTGGATCAAACTGGTTGACAAAGAAGATCATTCAAGATCGTATCAACTCGTCTGCAACAGATCATCATAAGTTTCGCACAAATTGATCGAGGTTTTTACATATTTTGTCTGTTCTTTAAGTATGATCTAGAGTTGAATTAATATTTTGTGTTTTTTGTTTGTATTCTTGGATTATATGTATATATATACATTGGATTTCAATATGTAAACTCATTTCAAAGTTCCCTGTTGGCAATAAAATGCTAAAAGTGAAATTTATTAAGAAAGGGTTTTAGAAGGTGTAGTCCTTGTCTTAAACCACATTCTAGTTAATAAAAGGTTGTGTATAAAATTAAGATAAAAAGTTCTAGGAACCATTAAAGATTTAAGAGTGTTTATAAACTGGTGCAACCTGTCAAATAGCTTAAATGAAAGCAAATTGTTGGTTTGGCTAGTCTGCGATTTATACGGTTTAGTTCATAATTTATGGTTCGTAAAACAAGGTTTAAAGGTTCGTTTATGGTTTGAAATTTGGAACCAACCTTATAATTAACTTTTATATTTTGAATATTAGTTATGTATATGTATAATATTCATGAACCATCAAACTAACGATTTTGGAAATAAATAAAAAAACCACTAAATCAAACCGTTTTGGCTAGTCTGATCCGACCCAACCAACCGATTTGACTTGTCACTTTCTAAAGTTTGACAAGAGCTTTTACTAAAACTGATCGAACCGGATTTTAAATAGTTATAATGATAAACTATGGTAAATCTGAAGTCAAACTTTATACATTAGTAATACTATTAAAGACCAACCTTCATGATTTTTTTTTCATTTTCACCCTTACACTATATATAATTTGCGTTTTTAACACGTTTAATTATGTATTTTTGTTTTTCTATAACAACTTTCGTTCGTTAACGTTTTTTTAAAACGGAATACACAACTGTTTTTTTTTTGTCAATGTTCTGATATATTTTTTTTTAAACGGATTTGCATTCAAAATCGAGAAATTTTTTGCTATCGTAGCCATAGCGAGTGTCGTTACCGTTATGATACCGTGACAACCCGAACCTACTATGAGCGAATATTATTGCATGTATTGGTGATGGTATTATCGGAACAGGTGTCTGTATTCGCTTTTACGGTTTTCGAAAGCCCGAACCGATAACGGCCAAACTCATGCTACCGGTCGTTGGCGAAAAACGACCAATCTCTTACGTGGATACATCCCGCCGCAAAGCGCGTGACCGCAAACCAACTAGTTATTATTAGTTACATCCACATGTTGTGCACCATTTTTTCTATCGTTGCAGTAACAATAAATGAGTTTGAATCTATTTTCTTGACCAAATTTATATTTACAGGTATTTCTTATAATTCTTCCACCAAACTTTTTGGCTCAACAAAACATCAACTCTATTTAATGAGATATCCAAATAGTACTATGGCAATCATAATAGTCAAGTCGTGTGTGGTAAATTGTTGGAGGGTTAAATGTTTTAAATGACCACAATATTTTTAATTACTTTAGTTTAAAAAGATATTACTATTATTATTTATAATAATATACATTAATTTTGTGTTTTAACAATAATCTTTTAAAAACTTGAGAATCTTTTGGTGAATTCGAAGGAGGTGTTAGCTACTTCTGAATCGGTCCCTACTAGAAGCATTCTTGAGTGGAATAATTGGATCCTTTTAAAGATCAATGTGTTTGGATGGAGGGTTTTATTGAATGTCATCCCTACTATGGATGCTTTGAACAAAAGGAGTATACACACTGATTCCTCCCTATGTCCTCTATGTGATGAATCAATGGATCACATCTTCTCTTCTAACTATGTTGCCTCGGTTATTTAGCAGCACATAGTACGTGGTGCAAAGTCAATCCCATTGATGTTTTCTCGGTGCACGACCTATTTGAAATTCACAAGCATATGTCTCTAGCTAGCCATATAAGGAAAATTATCCAGTCCATTAGTCTCATTGGTTGTTGGAGTATTTGGCGTGCCCGAAACAAATAGTTGTTCACAAGTGAGCCGATTAAGATAGAAAAGATCATTGGAGAGATCAAGTCCTTAAGCTTCCTTTGGATTAAGAATCGGTCTAAGTCGGTGTGTCTTGATTGGGTCAAGCGGAGCTCTTTTGATGTTTAATGTTGTTTCTTTTGTAGTATGTCGTTTTGCCCTTTCGCTAGTTGCTTGCTAGCTGAGTGTTTCTCTATAAAAGTTATCTTTCGAAAATAAAAATACTACCTAAAATACCTCTACTTATGGATTTGAACCCACGTCACTTTGTGGGAGTAATATATCAAAAGCAAATTAGCTCTTATTTTTTCAAACCAAAATTAAGTGATTTCAAATTATATTATCTTTCTAATTAAGACTTTTTGTTAACTTCTAAAACTAAATTAATTATCCAAACTAAATAATTTCAAACTTAATAAATAAATGTCTTTAATATTATTATTTATAAAAGTTTAACCTAATAAATGAAGGGCTTAAGGTGACCTTTGCTATCGATCAAAGAGTCTTAGATTATCAACGCATTTTAGGCGCATAAAATCAAACCCAATTTCGTACACTTTAAAGTGAACAATATTAGTCACTATCAGAGGTAATAGATAATTTTGTTTTAATTCAAACCAACAAAAACTCCAAAAGTAAACCTTCCAATTAGATAATGGTAATATAACTGATGAGTGGGTGAATATCTGAGCGTTATTGTGCTTAATTTTGCATTGTTAGTTGATTATTTATATGGAGCACAATAACTTTGTGTGTGTGTCTCTATATATATATAGGGGAAAATCAAATAAAAAGTATGTTTTCGCTAATAATTCTAAGAAATGACCAAAACGCTTAGAAATGATATCAAACGAACTCCGATTGAGCTCATTTCAGCGGCGTTGGAACCGTCTCGTCGAACTCTATCATCTTAGCTTTTAGGGTTTAGCTTTTAAGGTTTATATTTTACGTTTGAATTTTAGGGTATTAGCCTTATGGTTTAGCTTTTATTGTTTAGGTTTTTTTAGGGGGTGGAGGGTTTAGGTTTTTTGGGGTGGGTTTAGGTTTTTTTGGGGTGGGGGGTTTAGGTTTTTGGGGGGTGGGGGTTTTAGGCTTTTTGAGGTAGGGTTGGAGGGGGGGTTTAGGTTTTTGGGGGTGTTTTTCGCTAAGAAACGCTAAGTTGTGGGTCAAACGAACTCCGATTGAGCTCATTCCAGTGGCGTTGGAACCGTCTCATCGAACTCTAATCCGGACCAAAAATCCTAAACCCCCCTCCACCCGCACCACCAAAAACCTAACCCCCCTTCCAACCCTACCCGAAAAGCCTAAAACCACCACCCCACCCCAAAAACCTAAACCCCTACCCCCACCCCCAAAAAAACCTAAACCCTAAGGTAGCGTTTGGTATGTAGGAATGAGAGATGGAATGGAATGGACGATTACGAGTGAATTAAAAAAATGATGTTTGGTTGGACGATGGAATGACCATTCCACAAGGAATGTCATTCCCTCTAAACCACTCAAATTCATTCAATCCACCCCCTTATTTTTTTTCATTCCATCCCCTTTTTCACCCTTCATCACCACCACACTCTCCTACCACCACCACCACCACTAACCCCACCACCTCCCACCATCGCCTCCACCACCCACCGCCACCACCAACCCCCACCTCCCACCATCACCGCCACTACCCACCACCATCACCACCACCCACCACCACTGTCGCCTCCTCCACCACCCACCACCACCTCCTCCTACCATCGCCACCGCCACCACCACCCCCACCCACAACCACCTACCATCGTCGCCACCATCACCCACCGTCATCCACCACCACCCAATACCACCACCACTCACCACCGATTTTATTACTTCGTATTTTCTAGCCTTCCAAACAACATAAAGTAATGATTTATCTCATTCCTTCATGGTAAACAAACAAGACATTGGAATTTGTCAATTCCATTACCTCGTTCATTCCATTCACTCGTCCATTTCATTACCCCATACCGAACAGACCCTAAAAGTTAAACCCTAAGGCTAAAATCCTAAAACTCAACGCTAAAATCTAAACCCTAAAATCTAAGATGGTACAGTTCGACAATACGGTTCCAACGCCGCTGGAACGAGCTCAATCGGAGTTTGTTTGACATCGTTTCTTAGCGTTTTTTTTGTCATTTCTTAGATTTTTTTAGCGAAAAGCAAATTTTTATTTGAACCTCCCCCTATATATATATATATATATGTAATTGGAGGTGCATGGAGCTTAAATGCACATTTTGGAGTAAATTAGAAGGTTGGATATGCATTACATGAAGTTAGAAAGACATGTGAGGAGTTATCATGAAGATTGGATTTGACTGAAGGAATAAAACACTATAGAACACCGTTGGTCTATGGTGAGATAAGCATAAAAAATGTATACAAAGAAGACATGACTTAGAAAGAGAAGAATTGAAGTTTGGACCCCGTAACGGTTCGTCACCAAAAATGTTGGCGTTCTGCATTTTGATGGCATAGCTCAGAGAAAGGGGTATGTGAAGGAATTTGAGAGCGTAATGACGAGTTTGATTTTTTTGCGGGTTTAAGTCGGTTTTGGCTATATATATTAACCCTAAACCCTAGGTTTCGGAATTACCCACCCCTGGAGACTCTTGGACGAATTTCAAAGATTCAAAGGCTTCCAAATATAAATGAATCAGCTACCAGAATCAAGAATTGAAGATACCATGATGATGAGACAAGACTAGTTTTATTGTGATCACCTCTTCGTGGAAGATTTTTGTAGGTAATCGTTTGGCTATAGTTTCACTTTGAATAGGATTGGATTTTGTGAACACTTTAAGTTCTTTTAGTTCAATTGCGTGTTCGATTGTTTTAAACATATCGGTTTTGCTTAACATTAATTCGGTTATCATTGTTTCTCAGTTTCTTTACATTGGAAATAATTTGGTCTTGTGTTTTGTTTTGCAAAGTCAATTGTGTTAAAAGTTTAAACAAAGTTACTTTTATGTGATTTTCTAACTATATGAAACTAAGTTGAATGTGTATTTGCCGAATCTGAAACTCGGAATGGTCACTCTTTTCTCCGGTTTGTTTTAAAATCAATTAAGTTTGTTGCTACCACGATTGTTTTCAAAATCAACAAACTCTCAAATCTCAAATTTCCCATTTGTTGTCTATTTTAATTAGTACTTAATAAATAACATTCTTCATGAATTCCGTGTGAATACAACAACCAAACTTCACATACTACAGTTTAAGATAGCTAAAAACACAGTTTTAAATATACTTTTGATTGTCCTTTGACTAGCAATCAGTAACACCCCCAACGGAAAAAAAAGGCTAATTAACATTTCATGACATTTCAAGATCTCATAGCATCTTTATTACCTTGTTGTACTTTATGCCATAACGCTTGTAAAATATGTATCCATTCATTTGTGCATGTGAAAAGGGTCGACATTTACATGATTTTTCAGGATTTCATTAATTGTTGGACAGTTGAGAGTTTCATTTCATTACACCAATTCTTCATTTATTAACTTCCTTCTACCCTCAACTTCACATTTACAACTCTCTTTTTCTCTCTCTCTCTCTAGAATCTCCTTTGAGCTTTGGCTAAGTGGGTTCATGGGTGTGGTCACAATCATGGATCTGGTCACAACCATTGTCATTCTGGGTGCAGTCATTGGTGGAGCCAATGGAGATGCCATAGTCAGTGGCTCAGTCTTCTGTGACCGATGCAAAGATGGCCAACTTTCCCTCTTTGATTTCCCTTTAACTGGTAAGCATTATCATTATATGATCTTGTGATAATTGTATATAATGTTTACTTTTGGATCAATGTGTAATGTACGAAAAGGTCTATCATTTCTATAAAATGTTAATAAAAGTCGCGTATTTACTTTTAGAGACATCAAGTTGCGTATTTACCTTTACTCATGAGACTTTTTCTTATAAAAAATGACTTAGATTAATGTGATACGCGACACCATAATGCGTGTAGATTCACACATGTATTGTTATTCATGACTAAGTATTATTATTCATGTATATAATGAAAATATCTAGTGTTTAGACAAATAAATGTTGATACGTTGGTAAAAGTAGATTTACGATCAAAGATTCACGTATCTCATGGCTATATGCGTAAAGTTGTTCTAAATAACCATAGAAATATAACACAAATACGATTAATTTTCACAATATAAATTTTTACTGTTTTTACAGGAATAAAAGTATCAATCGCTTGCCCGGGGCAGGACGGGCAGCTCGTGGTGATTGGTGAAGAAACCACAAATTGGATAGGGAACTACATAATGCGGTTTAATGGTGCACCGGATATGAGTGGCTGCCGGGCACAAGTTTCCGGTGACGGGCAGGGTTGTCGGGCAGTCGCCGGTCCTGCTCAAAGTTTGAATCTTGTGTTTCAAATGTTTAATACCGAGATTTATACCGTTGATCATTTGATTTCTCAACCTGCCCAACCAATGCCCAACTGTCCACAGTCATATTCCCCTCTTCCTAAACCGGTGACACCTACATTGCCACCACCGACACCTGTTCCTCAGCCACCGGAACTACCGCCACTGCCTCAGTTGCCGCCCATGCCGCCGGTGCCGTTTTTGGAAGCTTCGGCTTGCCCATACCAGTAAGTATAATCAACATTTCATTGGCATGAATGACACTTGTTATAACTCTTGCCAATAATTACTACAATAATAATAATAATAATAATAACAATAATAATAATAATAATAATAGTAATAATAATAATTATTATTATTATTATTATTATTATTATTATTATTATTATTATCTGTTTTGACAATTTTTACTATTAATTTTACTTTTTAGCAATGTATATTTCGTAGTAGAATTGTAAATAAAATAGTTAAAATCATGAACTCCATTTTTAACCAAGTAGTAAATGCATTATGATGTATCTAGGGACAAATTTTTTTTTAGATTATCATCACACGAAAATAATCAAATGATTATGAATTTTGATAATTAAACATGTTGATCCGTCAACTCGTACCCACTAAAACGTTTACGACCCATTTAGTACGACCCACCGGTCCGTTTAACATGTTTACAACTCATATACTACCTGCAAGTGCTAGCAAGTCAACCATTTGACTTATTTAAGGATAAATTGGTTAAACGGGCTTGTTTGAGTTACAACTTATAAGTGTTTGAGTTAGGGTTGATGTCTTTGACGCAAATAAATATATCGTCATTTTGGGTTCAATGAGTCAAACCCTCGATCCGACATGATTGACACCCCCTAGATGTACTATTTTCAACGTCAATTTGGGATTTTAAGCTAAGAAAACTACAATGTTGAATACTTTTATTAATAGAAAATTTTAGTTACGGTCGAAGGCATGTATCTCCATAACAATGGCATTCGAGTATCTTATTCGAATGTAAATAACCTTCTTTTACATTTATTTTTCAGAATGTGGCTAATGCCAGGGCACGAGTGTTATTGGAGGGTACTAACCCCTGACCTAAAAGTGGCACTCGTGTTTGGACCAATAGCGGGGCAGAAATACGGTAACGATATCACCCTACGGGGAAGCATGTTAGGCAGAGGGGATCCCTACAAAACACTACTAAGGGAAAGTACAACTGCACTACTAAACTCCTACAATAGCATCCAATTCCCCTACCATCCTCTAGATGTTGTCCAACGCTTAAACGCGGCTTTAATCGGAGGATCCACACGACAAGTTCTCATGACCGCCCTTCGGTTCTTGTGGGCGAACTCGGGAAATCCTGGAAACGTTACTTGCAAGTTCACAACATGCAAGTAAAACCCTGTTTACCGTTGATATTTATGTTCTTACGTTTAAGAAAGTATATATTTTGACTTTTAAAAGTCAAAAAAGACTATTATATGAATACTTTTGATGTACATGAAGCATCATGGAGTTATTAATTACGATCAATGGTATCTATGTTGTATTTTGTTACAAACATAATATGATATTCTTTTTACCTATAATTTGAAGATATGGTTAAACTTTACAATAATGACAAACATCCAAAAGAAATAAAACAATGGACTTTAGCCAACAAATTTTGAAGAACCCAAATCATTTTTTACATAACAATTTCAAATAACATGTATTGTTATTGTATTTAATTATCGCTTATCTTTATCCTAACTCGATCTTTTTTAAGCCAAGATATGTAGTAATTTAAATCGGTTTTTCTGTACTTATCTGAGAATCGTGATGCTCTTTCAGATTGAAACAATTCGATAGTACTTTCGAATTTTCAACCGGATAAGACTCAGAGAGAAAATCAAGAACCTTGGTACATAGGTTATTTTAATTTTTAGTTACCACTTTTAAAGTCTTTTTGTTTATACATTATTTTTTGTGAAGAACTTGTGAGTTGAAAACAACACGTAAAAAAGTTTAAAGTGAAAAAGAAAATCAAAACAGAAACACAAAGACTTGTAGTGGTTCAGGTAGGCTTAGCTAATCCAACTTATCATTATAACCATATCCACAAACAACCAATTATATATTGACATGTATGTTAAAACTGACTATGAGGCACCATTTTAGTCGGCCAAATGTCAACCACGAGAGTGTCCACAGGTCTTTAGCTGGCTAAAATATAGACGTTAACTTAACCAACATCTTCACCCTATTGGCCAAATAAAAAATAAAAATTGAAATTATAAATAAAAATATATAGATTTAGTTATATATATTTAAAATTTTAAATTATCAAAAAGTAAAAATTGACGGCTATATGTTAGCCTCCCGTCTATGTTGTAGCCACCGTTTTTTTTCCTGACACGTGACCTCATTTCATTCGTCGTTGATTTGGCCGGCTATGGTGAAACCGTTAGTTGAGTTAACATCTACATTTTAGCCGGCTAAAGACACGTGGACCCTCTCCTTGTTGAAACGTGGCCGATTAAAATGGTGCCTCCTAGTCAGTTTTAACTTAAGTGTCAATATATAATTGGTTGATTGTGGATATGGTTATAATGATGAGGTAAAAAACTTGTGAAACCTAAATGATAGACTTCTGTCAAAGTGTATATGTTGAGTTTTCAAACTTGAAACACGTTGAAAAACATCTTCTCATAGAAGATATGTTGGATCAAATATACATGCTCTTTAGATTAATTGTACAATTAGTTTAATGGAGTGGATTATAATAATGCCAAACAAGTAACTATAGTAATTACTATATTATAATGGGTGAATGTTGTCATTTTAACTTTATAAAACCCTAGATTTGATCAAGTTGTTAATCAAGGAACTCGATTGTCGATTCACTATTGAGTTAACTCAGCCATGACTATGCCTATATCCTCCTTACTCTTCGTCGTTCTTCTAGCATTGCTCTCATCTTGCCATGCTAAAAAAGAAGCATCGATTCAAGAAATCCGACTCGCGTTTAACAACAACCGAGTTAACTCAAGGCAACTCGTCGAGTTCTATCTTGGTGAGATCAAGAAACTCAACCCAGTGCTTAAAGGGGTTCTTGAAGTGAACCCCGATGCACTATACGAAGCTGATAGAGCTGACCGTGAACGGGCAACTAAAGTGCCTCGGTCCATGGTCGGCTTGCATGGCATTCCCGTGCTTCTCAAGGACACTATCGCGACAAAAGACAAACTTAACACCATAGCTGGTTCATTCGCATTGCTTGGGTCCATCGTGCCTCGGGATGCCGGGGTCGTTTCAAGGTTGCGACAAGTGGGTGCTGTTATTTTAGGGAAGGCTAGCTTGAGCGAGTGGTCTAGTTTTCGATCACTTAGTGCACCTAGTGGTTTTAGTCCACGGGCCGGACAAGGAAAGGTTAGTCTTCAAAAGGTTCAAACTTTATCTCAACACCAGTGTTTTCAGAACCGGGCCGAACCATGCTGTCGGACCAGGAACCGGTCATAGAACTGGTCTGGTTATACCTATTTGGGCCGTCTTTGTTTGAACCATCCGGTTACCAGTCAAACCGATGAAATCATACCGGGTGGTCAGACCGGATTTAATTTTTTTTTCTCATTCAAAATCTCATTTTCTTTATTAATTTAATATTCTAGGATCTACATTTTATTTATTTAAATCTTCATATTTTATTAAAATTGAAAATCCACACCAATGCAGAATCCCTACGTTTTATCGGCAACTCCGTGCGGGTCGAGTAGCGGGCCTGCAATATCTGTGGCGTCAAATATGGTGGCAGTGTCGATAGGAACGGAGACAGACGGTTCCATCTTGTGCCCGGCTAGCTTTAATTCAGTAGTTGGCATCAAGCCTACCGTTGGTCTCACTAGCCGTGCCGGGGTCATCCCAATCTCTCCGTCACTAGACACCGTCGGGTAAACTTCTGCATATTTTCCATGTTTAATGTACAATCTCTTCATTATGCCTTGAAAGTTGAAAGTTCACAAGATTTCGTTTGCACTTTCCTGTACAATTTGGGATCCTAAACGGTGGTGATTTTTTTTTTAACTTTTAAAATATGTTTGATAGATCGTATATAACAAATAAATTGTTTTTTTACCATTGTACCAATATTTTAACGACCGGACTGGTCTGACCAGTCAGACCGAGAACCAGGTGCCTAATTGGCCTAGATATAATAATTTAAATTGTTTCTATTTGAACCGGATGGACTGATAAACCAGACCTGAGATTTTAACTTCTCTTTATTTTTTTTTTCCTTCTAACATCTTATTTAGTAATTTATTTAGTAGTTTAGGTTTCGTATTTTATTTATTTAAGTTTTTAAAACTACAAATATATTCTAAAACATAAGCTAATTTATAATTATGTTTTAATTTATATATATTAACTTTTTATAACAATTATGACGTTATCTGCGTTTATGACACTAATGCGGCCTATGTAGATCGCATTGATTGCTACCCATAAGATTTCTGGTAATGTTTGTTTCTTTTACAATTTTCTAGGTTTTTTTGTCAGGCCGATATGTAGAACGGTATCCGATGCAGCTTACGTTCTCGACACGATTGTTGGATTCGACTACAACGACCGTGAAGCAACTAACAAGGCGTCACCATACATCCCACCCGGTGGATACACTCAATTCCTGAAGCCCGACAGGCTCAAGGGGAAGAGAATTGGTATCATTAGAAACCCGTTTTTTGTGTTCTCTAACGGATCAAACTTGCCTCAAGTTTTTGAAAACCGTTTGCAAACATTAAGGTAAAGTTTGGCAATGACAACATAGTTATTCCGTGCAATATCCTTTTCAAGTATTATCACCCTACTAGAAATCAGTGGGAAAACTTCCAAAAATAAAAAAAGTGTGCGAACTTACGACAAAGAAGAAACCCTAAAATTAGCGATAGACTTTTGAACAAGTTGTCGAAAAATGGCTTTTTTGGAAGTTTATCAGGATTTTTTTGTCAGAAAATGTTTCTCACGAGCTTTTTACCTGAAAAATACTTTTTATCTAAAAGTTGTCAGAACAGCCAGTTTCTGATGACTTTTCGACAAAAATGGCTACGCTGACGAGAGACGGATATTTGAAGACGATGGTTGAGAACAGCCTCGATGCGGTGGTGACTCCCGGTTCTAACATTTCAGGTGTTGGCGATTGGGGGGTTTCCAGCGATAAGTGTTCCGGCTACGTATGACGGTGGGGGGTGCCTGTAGGTATTTGTTTTAGTGGGCTGAAATGGTCTGAACCTACGTTGATTGAAATCAGTTATGGATTCGAACAAGCGACAAAAGTGAGAAAGATTCCGACATTTATGCCTTAAAAATCTTGTAAAATATGATTCCCCCGATCATTTGATTAGCGGATATTGACAAGTCTACAAGTTTCTTGTAACAAGATTTCATGGTTATCGAAAAGAAAAATTACATGAACAATAGTGTTCGTATACTGTCACGGATTATGTCAAATCAGTTTTAAAATATGATTTGTTCTTACAAATTAAATTTTAGCATAAATTTTGGTTTTAAATTATACTCTTCGTTCTTTATACGATAAAATAAGGATTTTACCCTCATGTGCTTAACACATGGCTAAACTAACAGAAAAAGTTAATACTAGTTGGTGAAAATGACGAAATGTATGCAAATGTTTCAAAAAAAATAACATACAGTATATTTATTAAAGTCAAAGAAACAATTTATGTAATTTCACATATAACTAAATTAAAGGACACAATTTGTAACTTTCTCATATTTTATATAACTAAACTATTTATATTTGTAATATAACGTCGCGGAAAATCTTTTGCTTGATTAAAAATTAGAGGAAAATATTTAAATTCGAGTTATTTATAAGAGGCAGAAACTTCTATATATTTAAATAAACTAGCTTAGAACCCGTGTAATCTATAAGGGTGAAAATTCAATACATTTATTGAATATTTATGTTTATATTTTACATATGTAAAAATGTATTACATATACTAACGATAAAAAACAAATTTCAAAATATGTAAAAATTAATATATAATTGGGTTTCGAAAGTACGTTAATAATATTTAATGTAATTTGACTTTTAATTTACTATTTGATTGGAAATCAAAGTTACATAATTCGATTCCAAAGTTTATTATAATAAGGGATAATTTAAAATAAATGTGTTTTGTTAATATAATTAGTATTTTCTTCAAAAATATATTATATTAAAATATAATAGGAATGAATATGCATACAACACGTAACATAAGTTTTTCTTTATTTATTATAAAGTATAGATATAGATATAATAAATAAAATTTAACTATGTTACTTAATATTGCATAAAAACATTGTTAAAAGACGTTGTTTAAGTAGCAATGACTAGTTTGAGAATTCTCTACAAATTACAATATTAAAGTATTATTATATTTTAAAATTTAATTAAAAGTTTTAAACATTAAAAGAGAGTTTATCTATATCTATATCTATACTACTATATAATAGGAATTATAAGGATAATAATGTAAATTTCAACAAAAATTAAGACACCTTGTGTCATTGTTATTGCTTGATGTACATATTCATAAAGCCTCAAATTGATATAATTACCTTGTAACCCTTATTTATAATTAAAACTTGTTAATTACTATTTAACCCCTTCCATTAAGCCTTAACTAAAAGGTATTGAATGGATATACATGTCTTTTTATCAAGTCAAATAAATTCACCACCCAAATAATTAAATGTATGTCTATTAATAATTTTAAATTTAAATCATTTACATCTCTCAACATAAATACAAATTTGACATTTATTAATTTAGATATTACTAATTATTAGAGAGGTATGATAATAACACTAACTAATCTTTTAGTCATAAAATGATTCGGGTTTCAAAATGTGCTAGAAATTTTCAAACCCAGTCATAAGACGTCGTCGTTCCCCCTGCTTCGGTACCATCCAATCGTCTCTAACGTTACTGATCGGTTCGTTTCATACGTCTCTTCTGTGGGGTAACCGAAACTTCAAGTCCTCAAAATCAAACTCTCTATAGAGAGCGCACGTCTCATCCATAGCGAATTCAAAAGAAACTCGAGATCATTAGCAACCCTAATTTTTCACTTTATGTTGTCTTGTTTGTATGTATAAACCCATAACTAAATTTGTTTTTTTTTATTTCGTGTTCTAGGGCACCATTCACTCCCCGGACGGCGGCGTTGGGCGTCGGAGGATATGGTGGAGAAGAAGAGGATTATACTAATAGTAGAAGAGATTACAAAAGTATGTATATTATGGTTCATTTTCTCTATGTTTGATTTCAAGCATTTTATGTTTGATTTTGAGTTTTAGTTGCAATGCACACCAGGTGTTTGTGATAAGGACTGAAATTTTAGATTTTGGAATTGGAGTTGAGGACACTTCTAATTTTGGATTATTGTTGGCCTGATACAATTCTTTCAATAGGAATGCATTTAATGAAATAAACTCTACAAAAAGATCACATAGTTTTTTATTTTATTCTTTTATCAAGTTTACTATTTTGTGGTCTGTTAAGATATTGAATTTGATGCTTGAAAGTTGGAGCCGAAGCTTCTTGCAATTGCCTCTGAGACCATGTTGGCAGCCTTATGAACTAGAGGATAGATGTGTGGTGGTATGTATGCAACACTTGTTCTTTAAAAGACTCATGGTATTTATTGGTTTTTGGTTTCAATTTATCAGGACACGATGTATTTGAATAATTAAACAAATCTAGACTTATGGATTCTTTGTTAATTGATCTAGCTAAAATCAATTAATTGATTCATGGTTTGGTCTGTTCTTGATTTAACTAATATACTGAAGATTGATTATTGTTCTTTTTAGGCAGATGTATGTCATGCATATCAAATCTTGAAAACAGGTGGTGTGAAGGACGAAAATATTGTTGTATTCATGTATGATAACATTGCATAAACTGGCAGAATCCCAGGAAAAGAGTCATTATTAACAGCCCAGATGGTGATAATGTGTATCATGGAGTGCCAAAGGTGTGTGTTTCATCATCATATATTAAGTATAAACTAAACAAAGTAATGACTTGTTAATGTATGAAAACAGGTGGTGTGAAGGACGAAAATATTGTTGTATTCATGTATGATAACATTGCATAAACTGGCAGAATCCCAGGAAAAGAGTCATTATTAACAGCCCAGATGGTGATAATGTGTATCATGGAGTGCCAAAGGTGTGTGTTTCATCATCATATATTAAGTATAAACTAAACAAAGTAATGACTTGTTAAGTTGTTCCTTTTGTATATATTAAGAATGAATTTTGTTTATTGAAACAGTATTACACTCGGAGTGCTGTGAATGTTGACAACTTTTATGCTGTATTGCTTGGAGATAAAACTAAAGTTAAAGGTGGAAGCGGGAAGGCTGTGAATAGCGGTCCAAATGATCGCATTTTCATTAACTACACTGACCATGGTGGTCCTGGTGTGCTTGGTTAGTGACTGACTTGTACGAAATTAAAATAATTATAAAAATTATTGTTTTAAGACCTTTAAGTATTGGATTCTGAGTTCATGCAACTGATGGATATAGTAATTGTGTAAATGTTATCAGGGATGCCAGCATATCCTTATATGTATGCAAATGATCTTAATGTGGTCTTGAAAACAAAAGCATGCTTCTGGAACATACAAAAGCAAATTGTATTAATTTGTTATCTTTTCATCATTTTTGTTCTATATGATTGGCATATTGTAGGGGTTTTCATAAACTATTTGAAACTAACCAAACCAAAGCACATCGATATGTTAGAGATTTTATATGGTTTGAGATTTTATATGGTTTGGTCCGCTACTTTGGTTTGAAAAACCATGTTTAACGGTTCATTTCAGTATTTGGAACTTGGAACCGGTTCACATCATGATTATCATCATCTGGCATGATCTCATGGAAGTAAATTTAGTCCCTGCATTTTTTTCCATTTTTTTGTACGTTTTTTCTACATTTTTTTAGTATATTTCTGCATTTTCTTACTATATTTTTCTGCATTTAGCCCCTGCATTTTTTAGTATATTTTTTGCATTTTTTACATTTTTACTGCTTTTAGTATTTTTCTGCATTTTTTATTTCATCTTTCTATTTTTTTGCCATTTTTACTACGTTTTATGTATTTTTTTTACATTCTTTTACTTCATTTTTTTTTGTACTTTTCTGCATTTTTACTGCAAAATTTACTACATTTTACCTCAATTTATTTTTCTTACATTTCTTAGTATTTTTCCCACATTTTCTTAATTTTTTTAGTCGTTCCTTGGTCTGTATGTTTATGCGTGGTATGTTTGATATTGCAACTGCATCATGATGCTAACGCTAACCCAAATTTCTTTCACAAGAGGACATAGGACAAGAGTGTGATATGTGGATTTTGCATCTGAATAACATAATTGACAGAAGATGGATCGAAGATGGACACCTCTAGCTGCCACGTCAGATGATAATCATATTTATAATCAGGTACGCTTATAAATGAATCAGCTTCTAGAAAACATTTTGCTCTAACCCAAAAAAGTTTAATGTTAATTCATATCTATTTTACTATTTAGTTGCTTGTGTTAAATTACAGTTTTTGCCTCGGTTGCTGGTGGCGAGAAGGTACGTGGTGGCGAAAGACAGTGATGTTGGGTGATTCTAAACAATTCGTGGCTTTTCTAAGTTGATAAGTTTTATAAAAGTGAATCATTTTGACCAATTGTACAGTTTGAGTAAAACCCAAATCAACCAATTTAGCAAATAGAAATTACCCAAATTAGCCAATTATAGGTTATTACGGCGGCAAACAGTGGCATTCGGTTTTGTGAATGCTTAGGCTAAAAAGGTTTAATTTGTCGTCATCATGGTTTAATTTGTCGTCATCATATATGGATTACCAAATTGAAGAACAACAATGTGGTTGTGTAGACGTTTGCCGTCCCATTAAAAAAATTACATTTTAACCCGTTTAACCAAAGAGTTTAGCCAAAGGGGGAACGGGTCAAACGGGTTAGTGTTGTCCAATGTGTATTTTCTCAATATTGTTTTTATTCATAGATTTAGAACATCATAATCAGTTATTATTTTTTAATACAAACTTTCCTAATAGTTATATAAAAGGTAAAAAAAAAAGACGAAAAATGTTAGCGGGTCAACCCAACCTGATCCGTTTCAACCCACTCTACACTTATGAACTAGTCGATTGGGGTTGTGTTTGATATATGGGTAAAAAAAAGTTACCGAAAATTGGAACGAGTTGAAATCACCCAAAGTCTAATTTAAAAGAATACAACCTCTTAACTGTTTTATTCAAAAGATTATCAGTGTAATGCTATTGTTTTGGTTATCATATGTTCATATCTAAAACATGAGTTAAATGAACAAAATAGTGTTTGTGAGTCAACCGGTGTAAGTTTGCGAGTCTGTGACACTCGTATGCTTGTGGTAATCTCCTTTCGTCTTATTTAGATTTTTGAGGTGTTGGTTCAATAACCAAGTTTTAAAACAAATTGATCCTTAAGGTTATTTGGACCAATTGCTTTGAAGTTGGATCTGTTTAGCAATAGTCAAGTTAATGCTCTAGGTGTGGTAAAAGTCTCTTCACCTAAATACAAAACATTTGATAAATTAATGGAAGATGAGTACAAACTCGTAAATTGCAAACTCTGCCGTAACGCGCGGGCTCCCCACTAGTACTTTTTGTACAAGCAAACACATGTGTACACACATTCTCTGGTATACATCTTCTCTACCTTCAAAATCACTACACCTGCACTCAGGGCCGTCGATTTCGTATGTCTTGTGTGACTTAAAAAATAGGCCTCTAAAAATCTAAAATATAATGCTATATATTTGTAAAAAAAATCAGTAACACAATGAAAATTGTAATAGCAATAAACAAAATCCAAACTGCTCCTACCCGCAAGGAAACCCGATTGCTCATTCCATCCCCTTTTTCACCCTTCATCACCACCACACTCTCCTACCACCACCACCACCACCCACCACCACTAACCACCACCACCTCCCACCATCGCCTCCACCACCCACCGCCACCACCAACCCCCACCGTGGAATTTTGTAACACCTCGAAAAATTCCTAAGGAAATAAAGAATTAAACTTGCCAAATTTCAAAGTTAAGGATGGATGTATGAATAATCAAAGTTCAGGGACTTAAAAAAAATCTGAAAATAGGAAGGGATAACGGACCGCTATCCCTGACATAACGGTCAGCTATCTGCAGAGCAAGCAATGAATCAGGGAAAGACACGTGTCCTGTGACTCACCAGACTCATGATACGATAGCGGACCGAAATCCGAACCATAACGGTCCGTTATGTACGCCCGAAGGCAGTTTTACAGCTGGAGGCGGTAGCGGACCGCTACCCTCCAACATAACGGTCCGCTACGGGTGCAATATTGGCCCTATAAATAGTTGAACGATTTCAACTCTTTTTCACACACCAACACACTCTCCTACACACACACACACTCTCTGGTGATCCAATCCCGCACCCCGGTTCGCGTACGAGAGTTCGGTTTCTAACTTTTCGCCTCCAAATTCGTCGTAAAGAGTATTACGGTAAGGTTTCGACCTCCCATTAAAGTTTTGGTTATGAACCATTAAGCTAGGATTATATGATTAAGAAACGTTATGATTATCTAGGAACTCTGCCCAAGGTGGTTGTCAAATTTCTGATTGATAAGCTGAAATAATGTTGAGGTGAGTTCTTAAACTGTGATGCATGAACCCTCTCATGACTTTGTCTGGCATGATTGATTTATAAAATTTTTTTGAGTATCTTGAAACGATTGTACTGATTGTTTATATATAACATATTCTAAGCGCTTATTGTATTTCACTTGCCAATGGAACGGTATGTTGGACATGACCCGTGGAACGGTCTTTGGTTATATATATACTGATGATTATTCATAGTTATCTATGAATTTGGGGATGGAACCCCATGGATTTGTTCAAGATACTTTGGCGGGTCATTTTAATAAAATATTTTAGTTGATGAATTCACCAGCTTTGTGCTGACCCATGTTTTATCAAATGTTTTTTACCGCATCACATGTAGTCATTAGACAGGGCATTCCAGGACTAGAATGAACTGATGAAAGATCCAGATGATGGGCATGCCAGGAGATATAAGTCTCGATTGATATGTTCCTTATTAGGAACAAATGATGTAACTTCTTGTTAAACATAATGTAAAAAATGTTTTGATATTAATAGAAGTTATGATTTAGTCTTATGCAGTGTGTTTTTGATATCAACGTCACAGTAACTAGAAGGCAACCTTCTGACTAGTATGTAGTTATCTGACAAACGGAATGTTCTGTCTAGGAAAGAGCGGTGTATAAATTTCTCCTAGACCCGTCGCTCTTACCTGGGAACATATCTGTTGGAGGTACTACTCTAGTTAAATAACTGTCCTGTGTTATGAGTGTGACAAGTTAGTATCAGAGCCTCGATTTAAGAGATTTAGATATTACATGAATAGTATATAGACTTAAACTAGGACTCTGAGATTAGTCTGGAATGCCCAGGATAAGTTTGATGTATACATTCAGTACGACCTTCAACGGGAAATACCTAGAAATCAGATAATTAAAGGCATTTTGGCCAAGTGTTGTTAATTTTTGAATTTATGGATTATGATCGGTTATACGAATTCTGATGTTATACATCTGTATGTAGGTACAAGATGGCAGGACGTGGTAGAGGACGAGGAAGAGGTAGGGGTAGGATGCCCAATACTAGGTCCCGTACTCGCGACACGACAAACACTGATCCAAATGAGAACATAAATACGAATAACGAACCACAACAACCCGTGGAAAAAGTCATTATGAATGAAGCTCAGTTCCAAGGAATAGTGGCGTCTGAGGTCACACGTATGCTTTAAACAACTTTACCTGAAATGCTTGATGATGCTCTTAGAAGAAGGGAGAATCATAATAGTTTAGGAAACCGAAACGAAGGTACCAGTGGTGATGTTCCTCAAACAGAAGATATTATTCATACCACTCCGCTATTAAACAATATAGGCACAACCCGAACTCATGAAACTGTTGGAATGACAAACCAGAGCACTAGCATACACGGCCATGGATGCAACTATAAGAATTTTAGCGACTGTCATCCCAAACCCTTCAATGGAAAGAAAGATGCCATTACAGCTTTGCAATGGATCACATCTATGGAGGCTGTCATAAAGATGAGTGAGTGTAGAGCAGACCAAGTTGTGAAGTTTGCTGCACATTCTTTCGAAGAAGAGGCTCTTGACTGGTGGGAGTCAGTCAAACAGACAAAGGGTGAAGCTGTGATAGATAGGATGACTTGGGAGGATCTCAAGTCTTTGATTCTAAAAAGATACTTTCCACAAAATGTTGTGGATATGATTGAAACTGATTTTCTGCAGTTCGAAGCAGGAACCGTGACTCATCAGGAATACACAACCAAGTTTAATGAAATGGCCAAGTTAGTGCCACATTTGGTTACTCCTGAGTCAAGAAGAGTCAAATGTTACATTCAAGGTTTACCTCCTAAGATTCGTACCTTAGTAAAATCCATCGCACCAGAAACAATTGATCTGGCTGTTGAGAAAAGTGCGGTGATGTTCGATGAAGTGGCAGCTTAAGAGCCACCGAAAGTTGATCACAAGAGGAAACCCGATGAAGTTGTTTATAAGTTCAAACCTGGAAATAGTAAGTTCCCAAGGAGAGGAGGATTCAATTTTAATCCTAATAGAGCCAATCAGGGAATAAAATGTCAGACTTTTCAGAAGTTTGGCCATTTTGCAACCTAATGCCCAAATGTTAAATGTTTTAACTCCAAAGAGATAGGGCATTATAAGACTTCTTGCCCTAAACCACCTAAGCAAGTGCCAGGTGGTCAGAAAAAGGGCACTGGACGAGTATTTGTCTTAGGAAGTGGAGATGAGTCAAAAGGAAAAGCTAAGGAGGTGGCAGGTACTTTCTTAGTTAATAATATTTAAGCCAAGATTTTATTTGATACATGGGCGAATAGAAGTTTCATTTCATATGCATTCACCCCGTATTTAGGCGTAAGACCGATTCCACTTATTAATGCCTACGTCGTAGAAACGACTAGTAGCGAACAAATTAGGTAACGATAAGGTATTAGTTACACTAATGCCTATAAATTTGAATGAATATGAGGTTATCCTAGGAATGGATTAGTTAAACCAATACCAGGCCCAGATTGATTGTGATCAGAAAACGGTCAAGATTAAGAAACCAGATGAATCTAGTTTAATGATTCAAGGAGATAGGTAAGTCTAGTAAGATTGAAATTATTTCAATAGCAAAGGCTAAGAAAGAATTGATTAAGGGAGACGGTATATTCTTACCCATGCTTTAAACGTTAAAACCGAAGGACATATTGCGGATATTTCAATAGTCTGTGATCACCCGGATGTCTTTCCGGAAGAATTACCCGGTCTTCCACCTGATCGTCAGATCGAATTGCGAATCGAACTCATTCCAGGAGCTAAGCCTGTTGCCAAGTCCTCTTATTGTCTAGCTCCTTCCGAATTAAAAGAACTTATGAAACAAATTCAAGAACTCTTAGACAAAGGGTTCATTCGCCCGAGTACTTCCCCTTGGGGAGCACCGGTGCTATTCGTAAAGAAGAAAGATGGAAGCATAAGGATGTGTATCGACTATCAGGAATTGAACAAGCTGACTATAAAGAACAGATATCCATTGCCTAGAATAGACGATCTATTCGATCAGCTACAAGGAGCCAAATACTTTTCAAAGATCGATCTTAGATCAGGATATCATCAGTTAAATGTACAAGAAGAGGATGTACCTAAGACTGCTTTTAGAACCCGATATGGTCACTATGAATTCCTGGTCATGTCATTTGGTCTAACGAATGCCTCTGCAGCATTTATGGACCTAATGAACATGGTTTGTAAATCATTCCTTGATAAGTTTGTTATTGTTTACATCGATGATATTCTTATCAATTCCCGAAGCCAAGAAGAACATGCTAAGCATCTTAGAATCATTTTGGAAACCCTGAGAAAAGAAAGATTGTACGCAAAGTTTTCAAAATGTGAATTTTGGAAACGAGAAGTACAATTTCTTGGGCACGTGGTGAACGAACGTGGAATACAAGTAGACCCAAGTAAGATTGAAGCTGTAATGAAATGGGAATCTCCAAAGACTTCGACAGAGATTAGAAACTTTCTTGGACTAGATGGTTACTACAGGAGATTTATTAAAGACTTATCCAAAATCTCTACACCTTTAACTGCTCTAACTCAGAAAGCAGCAAAATTTGAATGGGACACAAAACAGGAAGAAGCTTTCAACATTCTCAAAGATAAACTTAGTCATGCACCAATCTTAGCACTACCTGAAGGAAATGATGATTTTTTCATCTATTGTGATGCTTCCCGAACTTGTCTTGGTCGTGTGTTGATGCAGCGTGTCACACCCCCAATTTCAGCTAACGGAATTTTACCGTTTGGGAAGTGACAAACCAGGATCGCAGTCATTAGTTACATTGAACGACACTATATGAGACTAAAATGAAAATATATCATAAATGATCAAAGTAAGTGTGGAAGCGTAAAACGAAAGTAAATGCGCAAAACAAACGCGCCCAAGAAAGTCCCAAAGTGTCCACTCCAAACAAAGTCCAAAAAAACAAAAACAAAGTATAAGCAATTCAACAATACTAATTTATAAATAAATCATAAGACTCCATGAATGCCCTATGCGTGCACCCGTGCCTTATCTTAAGCGACCTGAGAAAACATGTAAGAAAACGATGTCAACACGAGGTTGGTGAGTTCACATGTTTCAATATATAAATAAACGTTTACCAGATTTATTGTACAATCAACATATATATATATCGACGGGTAGCTAACCCATGTTCATGTTGCTATTACGCTCGCAACCGTAAACTGACTGTTTGAATGACTCCCACCAGGCCTATCAACCATGGTGCACGTTTAGGTCAATATTGCACCCGTACGATATCCAATCGAGTTAGCGCGACTAACGTCGGTGAGGTTTGTCAAACCCAGTAGTATTACCCAACATACCTCGCTATTCTCATATTTAAACGGTTTGATGTGAGGACTTTCATGATAGAGTTTACGCATAGTCATAACAAGTGATACAATATGAAGTACAAAAATCAAAAAGAGTTTGCGTCATGTTTTCTCCCCCAGTTTAAAAGCAGTAAAAGGGGCCGTGAAAACTCACCTGAATGGCATAGGTAGTAATCACACAAATACGAGATTGAAATCTCAAGCGTTAGTCTGACACGGCTCACGAATGCCCTAGAATTACAACATAATAGTTAGGGACTCAATGGGATTTGTGACGACACACGAAGGATTAGAACGTCTTTAAACATTCTTAAGATTAATGGGTAAACGAACGAGTTTACGGAAATACGGATTTTTAAATTAGTATAAATGCGTTTCGCGATAAATGACAAATAATATATAATAATTATTGTTTTGAAAATAAAAATATAAATATTAATAAAAACATTCTGACAACAGGTTTTCTCACACATGACCGTGCCTAAGACAAGGCACGACCGTGTTAAAGTTACGGGTGCGACCGTGTTGATCAAAACAGAAGACACAACAAAGCTGGTCACTAGGCACGGCCGAGGCACGACCGTGTCTAGGGTTCTGAGGCACGACCAGGTCTAGCCAAGAGGCACGACCGGGTCAGAGTGTGAGGCACGACCATGCTAATATCTTGGCACGACCGTGTCTCCTGATTTTACAGACACAGGGTTTAACAGAATAACCCAATAAATCCAAAACCGTTTGGTTTCGATCGTGATTGACCAAAAGGACATGGGGTTTTTACAAAACAGAACTTTGCGAATCTATCAGTATAAGTTAATTTGATTGAGAGTAGGATTAAGATCGAAACCCCCAAAATATTTTACGAACAAACCCTAATTACAGATTATGAGCAATTCGATGATAAAGAATGAAATTAATATAGGGCTTTTAACGAGTGAAGGGTTACGAAACTATCCATATCAATTAATTAGATTTATAAAGTTGATAATGACAAAAGCCCCAAATCGATTTATGAACGAACCCTAGGATTGGGTTCGTCTCCAATTCGATGTTAATAGATCGAATTGTCATGGGGTTTTCAATCTATGATTAAAAACAAAACTGAGGGAATGCTTAATTACCATAACGATGTACGAATTGATGGTGATTGATCAAACGCAGGTTCGACCGTGACTGTCTCGACCTCCGGCGACTCCCGCAGCTTTTCCGGTTGAATTGGTGCGTGTAACTGCTTCGAGATTTATCGCTTAGTGTGTGTAGAGTGTTTGTACGAAAGAATAATACACGAATTCGTTGAATTTGAATGAAAATGGCAATGAGGTCGACGGTTACACAATAATTACCCATAATTGGGTTTAATTCAGAGTAATAACGATGATTAAAGCCCCAAATGGTCGTTAATAGTTGAGACGTGCATAACGGTTACGAAATCGAACGAACTTGCGATTAAAGACTGCGTTTACGTTTCAACTGACAAGAGGCGCGACCGTGCCAATAAGAGGTGCGACCGTGCCAAGTCACTTGGCGCCACCGTGCCAAAACAAGGCGCGACCGTGCCTACTAGGGTTTCTGGTTATTTACAAAACCAGCACTTGCAACTTCAGCTTTGACAGAAATGATCCCTTGGTTTTAGAATTAAGTTAACTTGGTTAGGATTTAACAGAATATTTAACGGAATTGCTATTGGGATTAACTTGAAAAGTCGGATTGTCACACCATCCCCTAGTTGAAAGAATTTTCGTCCCGAAAATTAAATAAATAAATAAAAATTTCCGGATGTCACATCATCATCCCCTCGTTGAAAGAATTTTCGTCTCGAAAATTAAAATAGTACCTTAAGAGTTTGACGTGGAGTGCTTGAACAGATTAGGATACTTGCGCATCATATGATCCTCACGCTCCCACGTGAATTCCGGTCCTCGTTTTGAGTTCCAACGGACTCTGACAATAGGGATTTTACTGTGTTTAAGCATTTTGACTTCCCTATCCATGATTTCCACAGGTTCTTCTATGAAACGCAACTGTTCAACGATGTGAAGTTCTTCAAGAGGAACTGCGAGTGACTCGTCTGCTAGATATTTCGTCAAGTTTGAGATGTGAAAGACGTTGTGTACATCACTAAGTCCTTCGGGTAGGTCCAGTTGATACGCTACTGGACCAATCCTCTTCACTATCTTGAATGGTCCAACATAACGAGGATTTAATTTGCCTCATTTCGCAAAACGAATGACACCCTTCCAAGGTGAGACTTTTAACAATACCATATCCCCTACTTGAAATTCTAACGGTTTACGACGCTTACCGGCATAGCTCTTTTGACGGTCACGAGCTGCTGCCATACGGTTTCTAATTTGAATGATTTTCTCAGAAGTTATAAGTACGAGTTCAGGACCTGTAAGTTGACTATTTCCAACTTCGGCCCAACAAATAGGAGAACGACATTTCTGTCCATATAGTGCTTCAAATGGAGCTGCCTTGATGCTAGTGTGATAACTATTGTTGTAGGAGAACTCCACCAACGGTAGGTGAGACTCCCTAGTGTTACCGAAATCAATCACACAAGCTCGTAACATGTCCTCCAGAGTTTGAATATTACGTTCTATCTGGCCATCAGTTTGAGGATGGTATGTTGTGCTCATATCTAGACGCGTGCTTAAAGCTTTATGTAACGATTACCAGAAACGAGAGGTGAATCGTGCATCATGATCTGAAATGATAGAGATTGGCACCCCGTGCCGAGAGACTACTTCTATCAAGTAAATACGAGTAAGCTTATCCATTTTTTCGGTTTCCTTGATTGCTAAGAAGTGAGCGGACTTTGTTAAACGATCAATGATTACCCAAATGGTATCACATCCGGTAGGAGTTCGTGGCAATTTTGTGATAAAGTCCATGGATATCTGCTCCCATTTCCACATGGGAATCTCTGGTTGTTGGAGAAGACCAGAAGGCTTTTGATATTCAACTTTGACCTTCGCGCAAGTCAGGCACTTGCTCACATAGGTGGCTATATCGGCCTTCATCTTTGGCCACCAATACAACACCTTTAGATCATGATACATCTTGTCGGAACCTGGATGAATAGAGTAACGAGATTTATGAGCCTCATCCATGACTAGTTCCCTTAATTTTTCGAATACTGGAACCCATATTCGCTCGGCGAAGTAGCGAATACCGTCAGATTTGACCTCGAGTTATGCTTCCATACCGCGCGTACCTTTCAGCGGTAGGTTCTCCTTTTCCAAGGCTTCGAGTTGAGCACTACGGATTTTGTCATGTAATCCGGGGTGAATTGTAAGCTGTAATGCTCGAACTCGTTTGGGCTTGGTTTCCTTTCGACTTAGGGCATCAGCTACAGCATTATCCTTACCCGGATGATATCGGATCACACAGTCATAATCATTCAAGAGCTCGACCCAACGACGTTATCTCATGTTCAGCTCTTTTTGTTCGAAGATATGCTGAAGACTCTTATGATCGGTGTAGATGGTGCACTTGGTAGCGTACAAGTAGTGTCTCCATATCTTAAGTGCGAAAACTACAGCTCCCAGCTCTAGGTCATGAGTGGTGTAGTTTTTCTCGTGAATCTTTCTTTAGCTGACGCGAAGCATATGCGATCACCTTTTCTCGTTGCATTATTACACAACCCAAACCCTGAATGGATGCATTACAATACACCACAAAATCATCCGTTCCTTCCGGAAGAGCTAGAATAGGTGCACTGCAAAGTTTCTGTTTAAGGAGCTGGAATGCTGACTCTTGGTTATCGCCCCAGTTGTAGGCTTTACCCTTTTGAGTTAAGGCAATGAGAGGCTGTGCAATTTTTGAAAATCCCTCAATGAATCGACGATAATAACCAGCCAATCCCAGAAATTGCCGCACTTCTGTCGGAGTCGTCGGTGTTGCCCAATTCTTGATGGCTTCTATCTTTGATGGATCGACATGTATTCCTTTCTCATTAACTACATGTCCTAAAAATTGAACTTCCCGGATCCAAAATTCACACTTGAAAAACTTAGCATATAGCTGCTCCTGCTTAAGTAATTCCAGAATTAAGTGTATATGTTCCTCATGTTCCTCCTTGTTCTTGGAATAAATGAGAATGTCGTCGATGAAAACGATGACAAATTGATCAAGGTATGGCTTGCGCACACGGTTCATGAGGTCAATGAACACCGCGGGTGCGTTGGTTAATCCGAAAGGCATGACCATAAACTCATAGTGGCCGTACCTTGTCCTGAAAGCAATCTTAGAGATATCCTCATCTCGGACTCTCAATTGATGGTAACCGGACCTAAGATCTATTTTGGAATAGAAGCTTGATCCTTAGAGTTGGTCAAAGAGATCATCTATACGAGGCAGAGGATAACGATTCTTGATTGTGACTTTATTCAGTTCACGGTAGTCGATACACATACGGAAAGTCCCGTCCTTCTTCTTGACAAACAGAACTGGAGCTCCCCATGGCGATGAGCTAGGTTGGATGAAACCTTTATCCAACAATTCCTGTAACTGAGTGGACAACTCTTGAAATTCACTTGGTGCTAATCTGTAACGTGCCCGAGCGATCAGTGCCGCTCCGGGTGCTAGGTCAATTTGGAATTCAACTTGACGGTGAGGTGGCAGACCAGGCAAGTCTTCGGGAAACACTTCTAGAAAATCACGAACGATGGGAATATCATCAATTTTCTTCACTTTTGATGGTTGCTCGGCAACGAGTGCCAGAATAGCAGTATGACCTTTACGCAGGCACTTCTACGCTTTCATGAATGATATGATGCCTACAACTGCACCACTCCTTTCGCCTTGCACGGAAAGGATTTCTCCACTAGGGAGAGGAATGCAAACAATTTTCTCACGACAGACAATTTCAGCTTGATTTTTAGATAACCAATCTATACCAATAATTACATCAAAACTACCAAGTGTGACTGGCATAAGGTCGATATCAAGTATATGACTAGCCAGCTCAAGCTTACAACCCTTAAAAATGTGGGTTGCTTCAATTATTTGGCCATCAACTATCTCTATTATATACCTAGTTTCTAACAGGGTTGGAGTTCCTTTTATCATATCACTAAGCTTCTTACATATAAAACTCCTATCAGAACCGGTATCAAATAGAACAGAAGCGAAGTAATTGTTTAAGAGAAACTTATCGATGACCACATTATGATCATATCGAGCTTCTCCAGATTCTAGTACGAAGGCTCGTCCTTTCGCACCATTCCCTCCATTATTAGCATTATTGCCACCGTTGTTGTTGCCTTGATTGTTGTTGTAACCATTGTTGCCCTGATTATTGCTGTTACCATTACCATTGCCATTACCATTTCCATTACCACCCCTATTTGACTGAGGACAATCCCTCTGAATATGTCCCTCCTTACCGCACTGAAAACATCCTCTTGTAAATCCCTGTGGTCGAAATGGTTGCTTGTTCGGAAGTGCAACCCTACAGTCTTTCGCGGCGAGGCCCATCTTACCATATCGCTGGCAACGCTGTCAGTCACAAGTGCCTGTGTGGTGATAGCCACATTTGTTGCACTTGGGATACTTCCCAGCATATTCACCCTGATTCGGACCTGAAGAGGTCGTCTGATTGAAGTTCTTAGCAGGCTCAAACTTACGCTGCTGCTGCGGTTGATTAAACTGGGTCCCTTGGAGCTGGAGTGAGAGTTGGAGTTGTGGTCAAACTTGCGCTTATGGTTGTCAGTGGATTTAGAGACCGAACCTCTCGGGGGTAGAGTCCCGTGAGTCACCACCTGATCGGTTAACTTGTGGGCGAGTCTGATAGTCTGCTGGATGGTAGTAGGGTTGAATGAAGTAACCATACTCTGAATCTGATGCACCAAGCCTCCAATATACAGCTCAATCCTCTTATAATCAGGAGTCACCATATGCGGGCACATGGTAGCAAGCTCATGGGAACAAGTGGTATATAGCTTAATTTCTGAACCTTCCATCTTCAGGTTCCAGAATGCTCCTTCCAACTTTTGAATTTCATCCTGAGGACAGTACTCCTCCTTCATCATTGTCTTAAACTCCTCCCACGGGAGTGCATCGGCCATAGCTAGACCCAACATTTAGACCTGAGCATTCCACCAAGTAAGAGCCGGCCCCTCCAAAGTTCCAGAAGCGAACTTGACCTGATTGGCCAATGGGCAGTTGCACATGGAAAATACCGATTCTACTTTTTCAAACCACCGGAGTAGTCCGACAGCTCCTTCGGCTCCACTAAAGGTGTGGGGCTTGCAGTCCATAAATGTTTTGAATGTGCATGCTGGTTGCTGATTCTGCTGACCTGCAGCATTCTGTGCTGCTAGAGCCTCAGCCACACTATCGTTGATTAGTGCCGCCAGCTCCGCTGCTGTCATGTTGATGGTACCTCGATCACCAGCACGACCTCCACGTCCTCTTCCCGACATGATTCTTCACATTCATAAATACAAAACAATGAGAAATATATCGCATATTAAACATTATTTATGTACAAGTAAGGAAATACAACATCTAACATTTTGAAAATTAAATAAATTGTAAAGCTATAAAATAAATAACTCAAAACATTAAACTTCTCATGCTTTTATTGAATGAGAACAACCTTACCCATCTAGGTTGAAAAGAGAAATGACATAAGCGAAACATGAATGAAAAGGAAAGATAGAATAGAAAGATCATCAAACATCCTCGTCATCGGAAGAAACGTATGATTGTGCATCGTCGATCTCCATCGGTTCCTCCTCGGGTGGCTCCTCCTCTAAGGGCTCATCCTCTAAGGGCTCCTCCTCGTCGTCCGAAAGTGGAATGTCCTCTGGAAATAGGGCTGCTTGTAGTTGGGCTTCTAAGTGGGTCACTCTCTCCCGAAGTCCTTCAGCAGCATGGTCTGCTACTTGTAGTTGGGCTTCTAGATGAGTCACTCTCTCCAGAATCCCTCCTACATCATGGTACGAGGTGTCCACCCTCGTCTCCAAATGTGTAACCCGATCCACCAAAAGATTATGGACTTGATCCGTTGCTGCTAGTTCAGTGGTCAGATGCTCTATTTTCTCCTTGTTTTCCTCTATTTGTGGCTTTCGTTCTAGAATGCCGGGTATCTCATCAGTGGTTTCCTTCATTGCTTTTAACTCCTTAGTTATGATAAACACAAAAGCTGCAAAAGCTTGTTCCATGGTGTATGGCAAGCTTGGCAAAGTAGAGGATGGGGAAGTTGAACAAAAATAGGGTGATGGAACATTTCCTATCTCGATCCACCTTTGGATCATCTTCGGATATGCATTCCAATTAAGTGTTGTGTTCCTTGCTTGTGCATTATTTGGTTCACCATGTTCCACCGAGTTGTCACTAGAACTAGTCCGGCGCCTTTTGTGCTCCGGGGATGATAAGGTAGATGCCTTAGGTGATGGTGATGGTGATGGGGTTGACGACATGATCCTGTAACGTAATACATAAGTGCCAAAATCCAAATGTCTATGACATGTAACTAATGTGTGAGGTTATAGTCTAGTATGCAATCCTAGTTCTCTATAACCAATGGCTCTGATACCAATCTGTCACACCCCCAATTTCAACTAGCGAAATTTTACCATTTGGGAAGTGACAAACCAGGATCGCAGTCATTAGTTACATTGAACGACACTATATGGGACTAAAATGAAAATATATCATAAATGATCAAAGTAAGTGCGGAAGCGTAAAACGAAAGTAAATGCGCAAAACAAACGCACCCAAGAAAGTCCCAAAGTGTCCAGTCCAAACGAAGTCCAAAAAAAAAGCACAAGCAATTAAACAATATTAATTTATAAATAAATCATAACACTCCATGCATGCCCTATGCGTGCACTTTTGTCTTATCTTAAGCGACCAAAAACAAGGCACGACCGTGTTAAAGTTACGGGCGTGACCATGCTGGTCAGGGGCGCGACCGTGTTGAACAAAACAGAAGACACAACAAAGCTGATCACTAAGCACGATCGTGTCTGAGCCAGGCACGACCGTGTTTAGGATTCTGAGGCACGACCAGGTCTAGCCAAGAGGCACGACCGGGTCAGAGTGTGAGGCACAACCGTGCTAATACCTTGGCACGACCGTGTCTCCTGGTTTTAAAGACACAGAGTTTAACTGAATAACCCAATAAATCCAAAACCATTTGGTTTCGATCGTGATTAACCAAATGGACATGGGGTTTTTACAAAACAGAACTTTGCGAATCTATCAGTATAAGTTAATTTGATTGAGAGCAGGTTTAAGATCGAAACCCCCAAAATATTTTACGAACAAACCCTAATTACAGATTATGAGCAATTCGATGATAAAGAATGAAATTAATATAGGGCTTTTAACGAGTGAATGGTTACGAAACTATCCATATCAGTTAATTGGATTTATAAGGTTGATAATGACAAAAGCCCCAAATTGTTTTATGAACGAACCCTAGGATTGGGTTCGTTTCCAATTCGATGTTAATAGATCGAATTGTCATGGGGTTTTCAATCTATGAACAAAAACGAAACTGAGGGAATGCTTAATTACCAGAACGACGTATGAATTGATGGTAATTGATCAAACGCGGGTTCGACCGTGACTGTCTTGACCTCCGGCGACTCCCGCAAATTTTCCAGTTGAATTGGTGTGTGTAACTGCTTCGAGATTTATCGCTTAGTGTGTGTAGAGTGTTTGTATGAAAGAATAATACACGAATTCGTTGAATTTGAATGAAAATGGCATTGAGGTCGACGATACACAATAATTACCCATAATTAGGTTTAATTCAGAGTAATAACGATGATTAAAGCCCCAATGATGGTCGTTAATAGTTGAGACGTGCATAACGGTTACGAAATCGAACTAACTTGCGATTAAAGACTGCGTTTATGTTTCAACTGACAAGAGGTGCGACCGTACCAAGGCACTTGGCGCGACCGTGCCAAAACAAGGCGCGACCTTGCCTACTAGGGTTTCTGGTTATTTACAAAACCAGCCCTTGCAACTTCAACTTTGACAGAAATGATCCCTTGGTTTTAGAATTAAGTTAATTTGGTTAGGATTTAACAGAATATTTAACGAAATTGCTAACAGGATTAACTTGAAAAGTCGGATTGTCACACAGCGAGACAAGGTTATTTCCCACGCATCACGCCAACTTAAAGCTCATGAAAAGAACTATAGTACGCATGATCTTGAACTTGGTGCCATAGTTTTTGCTTTAAAGATTTGGAGACACTATTTATATGGTATTAAATGCGTAATATATTCAGACCATAAAAGCCTCCAACATATTTTTAATCAGAAAGATTTAAATATGAGGTAAAGGAGGTGGATGGAACCTATCAACGATTATGACTGTGAAATTAAATACCATCCCTGGAAGGCAAATGTAGTAGCAGATGCTTTAAGTCGGAAAGAACGAAGTCAACCGATTAAAGTAAAAGCACTCCGATTGGATCTGAAGTTAGACTTAATGGAACAAATTAAGGAAATCCAACCAAAAGCATTAGAAGAAGGAAACATTAAGAAAGAACGTATGGTTGGAAAACATAAGTTACTATCCAAGGGAAATGATGGAATCATGAGATTCGAGCAAAGAATCTGGATTCCTAAACTTGGAGATATTCAAGAAAAGATATTAGACGAAGCACACAAATCAAGATATTCCATGCATCCTGGTGCAAATAAGATGTACAAAGATCTGAAGGCTCATACTGGTGGCCTAACATGAAGAGATCAATAGCCCAATGCAGGACAGTTACAACAAATAGAATTACCTGTCTGGAAATGGGATCGTGTTACAATGGACTTCATTACTAAGTTACCCAGAACTCAGAAAGGGCATAATGTCATATGGGTCGTGGTCGATAGACTGACCAAGTCAGCCCATTTTATACCCATCCAGGAGACATACTCTATGGATAAGTTAGCTAGAATCTATATCAAGGAAATTGTGAGCCACCATGGCATACCACTGTCTATTATTTCTGATAGAGACAGTCGGTTCACATCTAGATTCTGGACGAGTTTTCAGAAAGAATTGGGAACTCGACTTACCATGAGTACTGCATATCATCATCAGACTGACGGAAAAAGTGAGCGTACAATTCAAACTCTGAAAGATATGCTAAGAGCCTGTGTTATAGATTTCAGAGGTAATTGGGATAATCATCTTCCGTTAATCGAATTCTCCTATAACAACAGTTACCACTCAAGTATTAAAGCTGCACCATTCGAAGCACTATATGGAAGGAAGTGCAGAACTCCTGTCTGTTGGACTAAGGTAGGAGATAGTCAGTTATCTAGACCTGAAGTCATACAGGAAACAACAGATAAGATAGTCCAGATTAAACAACGATTAAAGGCTGCTCAAGATCGTCAGAAAATCTATGCTGACAAACGACGTCGACCGTTAGAATTCCAAGTTGGGAATTATGTGATATTAAAAGTTTCACCTTGGAAAGGTGTGGTAAGGTTCAGGAAATGAGGAAAGTTAGGACCAAGGTACATTGGACCTTACAAGATCATTGAAAGAATCGGAGCAGTAGCCTACAAGTTAGATCTGCCCGAAACTTTACAAGGGATTCATAATACATTTCATGTATCTTGTTTACGCAAATGTTTAGCTGACCCAGATCAGGCTATTGCACTAGATGATCTGCATGTAGATGACAAACTTCACTTTACTGAGCAACCAATCAAGATTTTATATACTCGGGAACGAAAACTGAGGAAGAAAGTTATACCAATGGTATTGGTACAATGGCAAGGTCGGATCGGAGCCGACAAGACTTGGGAGTTAGAGGAACAAATGAGAACCAAGTACCCTCATCTATTCACCTCTTAATTTCGAGGACGAAATTTCTTTAAGGAGGGGAGATTTGTAACACCTCAAAAAATTCCTAAGGAAATAGAGGATTAAACTTGCCAAATTTCAAAGTTAAGGATGGATGTATGAATAATCAAAGTTCAGGGACTTAAAAAGAAAAAAAATCTAAAAATAGGAAGGGATAGCGGACCGCTATCCCTGACATAACGGTCCGCTATGTGCAGAGCAAGCAATGAATCAGGGAAAGACACGTGTCCTGTGACTCACCAGACTCATGATCCGATAGCGGACCGACATCCGAACCATAACGGTCCGTTATGTACGCCCGAAGGCAGTTTTGCGGCTGGAGGCCGTAGCGGACCGCTACCCTCCAGCATAACGGTCTGCTACGGGTGTAATATTGGTCCTATAAATAGTTGAACGATTTCAACTCTTTTACACACACCAACACACTCTCCTACACACAGACACTTTGGTGTTCCGATCCCGAGCCCCGGTTCGCGTACGAGAGTTCGGTTTCTAACTTTTCGCCTCCAAATTCGTCGTAGAGAGTATTACTGTAAGGTTCCGACCTCCCATTAAATTTTTGGTTATGAACCATTAATCTAGGATTATATGATTAAGAAACGTTATGATTATCTGATTGATAAGCTGAGATACTGTTGAGGTGAGTTCTTAAACTGTGATGCATGAACCCTCTCATGACCTTGTCTAGCATGATTGATTTATAAAACATTTTGAGTATCTTGAAACGATTGTACTGATTGTTTATATATAACGTATTCTAAGCGCTTATTGTATTTCACTTGCCCGTGGAACGACATGTTGGACAGGACCCGTGGAACGGTCTTTGGTTATATATATACTGATGATTGTTCATAGTTATCTATGAATTTGGGGGTGGAACCCCATGGATGTGTTCAAGATACTTTGACGGGTCATTTTAGTAAACTATTTTAGTTTATGAATTCACCAGCTTAGTGCTGACCCATGTTTTATCAAATATTTTTGACCGCATCACAGGTAGTCATTAGACAGGGCATTCCAGAACTAGAATGAACTGATGAACGATCCAGATGATGGGCATGCCAGGAACTATAAGTCCCGATTGATATGTTCCTTGTTAGGAACGAATGATATAACTTCTTGTTAAACATAATGTAAAAAATATTTTGATATTAATAGAAGTTATGATTTAGTCTTCCGCTGTGTGTTTTTTATATCAACGTCACGGTAACTAGAAGACAACCTTCTGACTAGTATGTAGTTATCTGACAAACGGAATGTTCTGTATAGGAGGAATATTAACTATTGTATTTATATTATTTATATTTATGTGAATATGTATAGGTATAGGTTAGGCCCATTTTTGGGTTTCTTCTTAACTTCTTCATGATTAAAGAGTTTACCCTAATGGAATACACATCGAATTATTCGTACCATAAACACTTTTACTAGTCACACTATATTTTGACCAGGAGTAGTAAAAAAATGTATAGTTACTTTATTTATAATTATAACATGTTAGCTTAAAGATCCCATGGACGAAGTTCTACTGGTTTTCAGTTATGAATATGATTGGATGATGTCATTATGATTTATTAAAATCAAACAGTACGAGATTGATATATTAAAACTACACAAAATAGCTAATCAAATTTATCAATATTGTAACCAGACATTTTAAAAATAATTAGGGGAGTAGGTAGCCAAACAACAAAGCAAGGTTTTCTTTTGTATATTGGTTCCGGTTCTAGTTTAGTGACCTGTTTCTGGTTACCTACTTTTATTATGTAATTTTGACTTTGAAACAAAGTGGAAGGAACACAAAATGGTTGAAATCGAAACTTATCTGGTTGATTTGTTTTGTATGAATCATATGTTTTTTCTTTTTTATTGTGCCGGATAAAGTATAACCTTTTTAGCCCGGTTACTTTACTTGCGTTTTTTGATTGGTTCTTTTAAATATGTTTATTTTTTTTTAAAGAAATTAATGTTTGTTTTGGTAAAGAAAAATGGATCAAACTGTGTATTCTTTAGTTTCCTTTTGTACATCACAAATAACATATTATGCACATAAGTAGATCATAAGGGAACACATTTTGCTCATTTTTAAGTATTTTATATAAATTATAAATACATTAAACATTATTATAAAATCTTTAGTGAAATAATAATCCGAACTTGCCTTTTCTAGTTCAATCTCATGATCCTCTTTAGGTGAACAAAGAGCAAATTTATGAAGGGTGTTAAAGAGAACACTTTTTGCTCATTTGGACAATATCTTAAACTCCAAATGGGCCCCAACTTTAGCTCCATGACTCACTTTGAGGCCTCCTGATTGTAGCTGAACCACTACCGAACATATTGAACCACCCCCACACCACCCAACCACCCCCTGGCTCGACTACTATAAATAAAAAAACTTATGAACCTGTTGATCAACACAATGATCAAACTCATGCTCATCATCTTCCTCTTCTTTCTAGCAACTGGGCTCAATCCTCTGACGACGTGAGTTGGGCCAAACGGGTGGACACAGGCTCACAAGTCATAACCACAATGCAATTCTATTTTCATGACACATTGAGCGGTAGCAATCCAAGTGCAATCAAGGTGGCTCAACCGCAGTCGTCCACCAACTCACTTGGAGGGTTTGGTAACCTCATGATGATTGATGACCCGCTGACCGAAGGACCAAACAAGAAATCCAAGCTCATTGGACATGCCCGTGGTATGTACGGTCAAGCCGCACAAAATGATCTCGGGTTGATTATGGTTTTAAACTATGGTTTCACCGATGGAATTTATAAAGATAGCTCGTTTAGCCTTTTGAGTTTAAACCCCGCTATGCAGAACGTCCGCGAGATGGCGATAGTTGGTGGTACCGGGCTTTTTCGACTAGCACGCGGTTACGCGTTGGCTCAAACATATTGGATTGATCCTAGTACCGGTGATGCAATTGTAGGGTACAATGTTACTATTGCTACTTATATTTAATTAAGTTGTAATACTTTTGTTTATGTTTGGTTTTTGTTATGTGAAATTATTATTTATACTCAATGAGAGTAGCTGATTATCAACAAATATCAAGTTTATTGAACCTTTTTTATTTACTATATATGTAATAATTAAATACGTATTAACAAATTATTTATGAAATAGTTTAAATAAAAAAAATAAAAAAGAAGAAAACCTACCGTTAAAACCAGTGGTAATTAAAATTTTTTAATATAAAAAAGTCTTTTTTATTATTATTTTTTTTAATTTGCCCCTAGTAATCTACATATGCCGGTTGTTCATGACCCACTATTGATTTGTATTCCTATTAATTTGGGAATTTGACATCATCAAAGTGCCAACCAAACAAATAACAAGAAATAGATTTTATCTCCTAACCAATAATCCAATTTCAACACCAACCCCACAAATCAAAAACATCAACACTAAACTCTCTCGATCATATCATTCCATAACCTAATCATTTTTCATTAAATATAGACTAAAAGACAGTAATCCACACCATTAAGGTTATAAACATATACCATGAATACAAACCTAATCATCTTCCTAAATGTTTTCACTCTCCTCTGATTCTACCAATGGGAGCTCAGTGGTCTAAACAGATCGACCGACAAAAGGCGGTCATTGCTGAAAAGAAAATGTTACGAGAATTGCAAGAAAGAAGTGGATCCGACTACCTCGGATCAAGTTGGCATCCAACTGACCGTAAAAACTGGATGTCGGGCCTTGACCCGAAGAAAGCCCATATCAACCAGATCGTGTGGCCTGGAACCCACAACTCTGCCACTAACAAGATTGGTATAAAGATAATTACCCACCCGTTTGCCCAATGCCAATCTTTATCAACAACTTGTATGTGGGGCCCGTGTTCTTGATATCCAGGTCGAAGAGACTGGAAAAGTGTGTAATGGGATACTGACGACATTCGGTATTGATGTCGTTACAGAAGATGTCAAACGGTTTGTTTCTGAAACGGAATCTGAGATTGTAATTCTCGAGATCCGGACCGAGTTTGGCCGAAAGGATCCACCCGGGTTTGAGAACTACTTGTGTGAACAACTTGGTGAGTTGTTAATCCAACAAGATGATAATGTTTTTGAGAAAACAATACTGAAGATTTACCAAGACGGGTCATATGTGTCTGGAAGCCTGTTGGATTTGTGGACCGATCCGATGGACAACGCGGCTGACCGAATTATGACCCGTAAGAGTTACACCTATGGCAACGAACATTTAAATTCACTTAACCCGCTTAACTGGTAATTACGAACTATTAGCGAGACGATATATTTTATATATATTCGTTATATGGGATTTATTATTTATACATGTTTATAAATAATAATTTATATTTATAATGGTTTTTGGACTTTAATATTAACTATTGGGTTTAGGCCCGGTATGGTTTTTATTAGGTTAAAAGAATTAGAGTAATTAATATATATATTAAAAATCTAATTGGGGAATCGGAGGAAACAAGGTAGCCGCCTTTTTTCCCCTTTGATCGTGGAAAGACAAAAACAAAATAAGGGTTTTTGCCTCGCGACTTCCGGCCACCAAACCAGCCGCTGCCTGCCCGTTTTCGGCCAGCCTCGGTGCTTTCTGTCTCTCGCGTTTTGGTTCGTGATCTAGCATTGGTTCGTTGTACCTAGGTGTCTCAACCGGTTAATCATTAACCACTAAGGTATAATTAATCTCATCAGTAGATTAATTCGTTTTAATTGTTTTTTCGTGTTTGCGTGTTCATAACCAGATCCAGTACGGTTTGTCAGTGCTGTTAAAATAGGTTATGATTTTATTTTCCGCTGCATATTTATTAATTAACTGAAATAATTAATTTCTCTGTCAAAACCCGTTTTTGATAAAAAGTCAAACTGATCACCACTGAATCCCAACAGTGGTATCAGAGCCTGGGTTATAACACGCAAATCAGAACCGGTCTGGTTTCACCGGTTAGATTAATCACAAACTTTAACTATCTTGAAGTTTCTGATCTGATCTGTTTTTTGGGGCAATTTTTTATTTAATAATTTGGTCGATTTTTTATTTTATTTGACCAAATATATTGTCCGTATGTGATTGTATTTAATATGTAAATCTGGCCTGACCCATGTGATTGAGTTGTTTGTGTTTGTTATTCAGTTTTTGGTTTTATGGTTTTGACCCACTTTTGATGGCTCAAAGTTGTAATAGAATAAGCTTTTTAATTTTATGTAATTTTGTATTTTTATGTAATGTAATAAAAACCCGAAGACAAATCTGAAGACGCAACAGGAATCATGGAGTTAGTGGGAGTTATCCAAGACGACTAGATGCACGGAAGTCCATCCTTGTGGTTGTTTTAATTTTGTGGGCCCCGTGACCCGTTTGGTCTTGCTAACTGGCTCTAGCAAGATCAAACAAACTTGGCCCTAAAAGATTTACATATTTATTTGCTTTATGGTTGCTTTTAATTTTTTATAACTTAAATTTATTATAAACCAACCAAACACCAAACGTTTTAAAAGGAGTTTTAAAATGTCACAATCTGTCACCACAAGTTCTAATTTTACAACTTGTAGAATTTTATAAAAATAACAACTGGCTTGTTTTTATAAAATAAATAACCACTAAAGTTTTGCAATTTAAACAAAATTTAATTTCAAAACTTATAACTTAATAGTTTTCAACTATTAACTGGTTATTCAAGTCGCGACAAACTTAGTTTTAATAGGTTATTTAAAATTAAGTGTCCTGAGAGATGAAAGGGTTCATCAAATTTGTCATGACTTTAAATAGTAAAACTAGCTTTTACAACACACGTATGATTTAATCATTCGTTGTGTTTGACCCTATTCGGTAAACACTAAAATTGGAACCCATTTTTAAAACCAATGGTCTATGTCATCCTATTATAAGGAACACTTAGAGCATAAAACGAAACATCGGTGTTTGGAGCCACAACACCGCACTGGATGCGTAGTTTATCCTTCCAAGGTGCAAGGGTTTCGTTGACACATCCGGCCCTTCCGTAAGTACCTGTTTTAGGACGACTATTACTTTTCTCTCTTGTTACATGCCCCAGCTGTCAAGAGATTAAAAGTGGGCATAGATGAGGCTAAACGTATCAATGCATAGACATGTCTTGTCTTAGCGGCCTCATACACGAGAGTTATGAATCTTTCCACAATTGACACTAATTGTCAGTCTAGTTACCCACTTAATAATGTTGTATGCCACAGCTACCATTAGTGACTGATTTAGCTAGATTCTCACTCCTTATTCTAATTTCTGTAATTGGGTCACAAATTAATAAAGACTTTTCACGTTCTTTATACTAATTTATTTTCTTTGCTTATCTTGACAGATGTCTACTGAAAATAATAATACTAATAACTCCTTCGCTCTCAAGTCTATCCTTGAGAATGAAAAGCTGGATAACACCAACTTTCTCTCGTGGCAGTGCAATATGAGAATAGTTCTCAAGATGGCCAAGAAGCTCTATGTTCTCGATGCACCAGTCCCTAAGGCACCCGATGGTAACACGGCTGCCGCTCGTAAGTCCTAGGAAAAACAAAGAGATGATGCCACTGAGGTGGCCTGCCTTATGCTAGCCTGCATGTCCCGTGAGCTCCAAAAAAGCATAGAGGACCTAGATGCCTTTGACATGATTGAGCAACTTAAGGGCATGTTCCTGAAACAAGCCCGACAAGAACGCTATGAAACCATGTCTCAGCTCATTCGTTGCACGATGCAAGAGGGCACGCCTGTTAGTACTCATGTACTTAAGATGAAAGGGTACATCGACCAGATGAACAAACTTGGATATCCCATGAAGGATGACATGGCTACTGATTTCATCTTAAACTCTCTCCCAAGCTCCTATGCTCAATTCGTAATGAATTTTAACATGAATGGCTTGGAGAAGACAGTGGCCGAGCTACATGGAATGCTCAAAACGGCCGAGATGAATATCCAAGGAAAGAAAAATCAAGTTCTGATGGTCAGATCTGCTGGTGTTAAAAAGCCTAACCCCAAGAAAAGAGGTTTTAATAGCAAAGGCAAGAAGAATGTTAATGTTGCTGCCAAGCCTGCCACCAACAATAACAAGAAAGCTTCAAAAGCACCCCCTCCTGAGGAGCGCCAATGCTTTGAATGCAACAAAATGGGACACTGGAAACGTAACTGTACTGAATATCTAGCCAAGCTGAAGCTGCAGAGGGCCCGTGGTGAGGGCACCTCTTCAGGTATTCTCATTTATGTTATTGAAATTTTTACTGTTTCTAGCAACACATGGGTATTTGATACCGGATGTGGATACCACATCATTAATGTCTTGCAGGAGCCTAAAAGTGGGAGGAAGCTAAAACAAGGCGACATGGAGCTCATCGTTAGTGATGGGAAAAGAGTACCAGTTCTTGCAACTGGAACATATCATCTCTCATGTCCTTCAGGCCTTGTGGTTGTTTTGAACAATTGTTTGTTTGCACCTGGTTTAACCAGAATCATTATTTCAGTTTCTTATTATTTGAACAAGGATTTAAGTACGTTTTTAATGGTATTGCTATTTCTGCCAACTTAAATGATATCTTTTATTTTGAGGCTAAACCTCAAAACGGTATTTATGAGATTGACGTTCAAACTGACAATAACATATATAATCTTTCTAAACGTATCAAATCTGGCATTAATGATACTTTTCTATGGCATTGTCGACTTGGGGACATAAGCAAGGCACGCATTAAAAGACTCCAATCTGAGGGAATTCTTGAACCTACCGGACATGACTCATTTGATAATTGTGAATCTTGTTTAGCTTTCAAACTCATAATGGACCCCTTCACCCATGTTGGTGAACGAGCCAAGGATCTGCTAGGCCTTATACACACTGATGTGTGTGGCCCTTTCAGAACCATATCTAGAAATCATGAAAGATACTTCGTTTCATTTATTGATGATTATAGTCGATATGCTTATGTCTATCTTATGAAACATAAGCATGAAACATTTGAAAAGTTCAAAGAGTTTCAAAACGAAGTAGAGAAACAACTCGATAAATCTATCAAGACACTTCGATCAGATCGAGGTGGCGAGTATCTCAGCTTTGAATTTCTTAATCATCTGAAGGAGCACGGAATTTTTTCTCTTCCCACTCCTCCTGGCACACCCCAACTTAATGGCGTGAGCGAGAGGAGAAATCGAACGCTACTTAATATGGTTCGATCGATGATGTGTAGAACTAACTTGCTTCACTCTTTCTGGAGTTATGCTCTTATAACCGCCGCCCGCCTTGTAAATCTGGCATCGACTAAGAAGGTGGACAAAACCCCATATGAGATATGGCACGGGTCTAAACCCAATTTGTCTTACCTTAGAGTATGGGGATGTGATGCATATTTCACCAGCGTTTCTGATGACAAGCTCGACCCCAGAGGCGAAAAAGTTGTTTTCGTCGGTTACTACAACAAAAGCGGATATTATTTCTATCATCCTGATGCAAACATTGTTTCCATTAAAAGGAAAGGACGCTTTCTCGAGGAAGATCTTCTAAATCGAGGAACCGGAAATAATATTATGGATCTTGAAGAAATTCGAGAAACACAAACAACCGCTGAGGAAGTTGGAGCGTCTGATCAACAAGAAGTTGTTGCTGATGAATCAGACATAAACACAAGCGTTCGCAGAAGTAGCAGGTCTCGTAAAGAACCTAATAGATACCTATGGAATCTTGAAGCTTCTAAAGTCCTGTTAATAGCTGAGTCAAATGACGAACCTACAAACTACAAATCTGCTATCTCAGATCCTGAATCCGAGAAATGGCTTGAAGCCATGAACGCCGAGATGCAATCTATGCGTGATAATCAGGTCTGGGACTTGATTGAGCTACCCCCTAGTTCTCGGGCAATAGGGAGCAAATGGATTTTCAAAAGAAAAACCGACACGCATGGTAATATACAAACCTATAAAGCACGGCTAGTTGCAAAGGGTTTCACTCAAACTCAAGGTATTGACTATGATGAAACTTTCTCACCCGTTTCTATGATCAAATCGATCAGGATACTGCTTGCCATAGCCGCGTACCATGATTACGAGATATGGAAAATGGATGTCAAAACCGCTTTTCTTAATGGACATCTTTCTGAAGATGTCTATATGGTTCAGCCTGACGGTTTTGTTGATCCAAAGTATCCTAGTAGGGTCTGCAAACTGAATAAGTCCATTTATAGACTTAAACAGGCATCTCAAAGCTGGAATCTTCATTTTGATCAGAAAATCAAAGAATTTGGTTTTGTCAAGAATGAAGATGAGCCTTGTGTTTACAGAAAGGCTAGTGAGAGCACTATATCATTTCTCATCTTAAGGAAGATGATCATTGGAAACAACATCCCTATGCTTGACAAAGTCAAACAATGGTTAGGATCTTGTTTTGCAATGAAAGATCTTGGAGAAGCTGCTTACATTCTAGGAATCAAGATCTACAGGGATAGATCTAAGCGGCTTCTAAGGCTAAGTCAGAGTACTTACATAGACAAAATGATGACACGCTTTAGGATGGAAAACTCCAAGAAAGGAGGTGTTCCGATGACTAAAGGGACTGTGTTGAACAAATCGCAATCTCCTTTCGCGGACATTGAACTTAAGGAAATGGAAGCAATTCCATATGCCTCAGCGATTGGTTCTATCATGTATGCTATGTTGTGCACTAGACCTGACGTCTCGTATGCTTTAAGCATGACCAGTCGTTTTCAGCAAAGTCTTGGCATTGCCCATTGGACTGCAGTCAAGAACATCCTGAGGTATTTAAGAAGGACCAAATACATGTTCTTAATATTTGGAGGAGTGAAAGAGGAGCTCATTGTACGGTGTTACACTGATGCTAGCTTTCAAACTGACCGAGATGACTCTCGCTCACAGTCGGGTTTCGTATTCACTCTTAATGGAGGTGTTGTTTCATTGAAAAGCTCTAAGCAGAGTGTAGTGGCGGATTCAACCACCTATATAGCCGCATCAGATGCTGCTAAGGAAGCTGCTTGGGTGAAGAAATTCATTACTGACCTCGATGTGGTTTCGAGTATTCGCCAACCAATCGAGATACTTTGTGATAACACAGGTGCTATAGCTCAAGCCAAAGAGCCCAGATCTCATCACAAAGCCAAGCACATTCAAAGGAAGCTCCACTATATACGGGAAATTGTGGAACGTAGAGACGTTGTGATAAGCAAAGTAGACACAGATCAAAACCTAGCGGACCCGTTCACTAAGCCGATGAGTCAGGAAAAGCATGATCAGCACAGAAATGCTATCGGTCTTAGTTTTGCTAGCGATATGTTTTGATTTAGTATTTTGAATGTGCGAACATTTAATCAGTTGTACTTTTGAATTCTTTTGGTTTACTGATTTAAATGCAATTCTAAATTCTTATAATTGTGTTCGATTTTAATACGTTTAATCCATGAATCTTGTATTCTTAATTATCTGTAGTCGATCAGAATCGTGGGAACGACTCTGAATTAAGACTATTCTGAACTTCGGCTCAAGGAGTTGACTCCGAACTTCACAGGCCTCATTTTGAATGACGTTGGATGTAACTCGCATCAAATCATCTTCATGGATCTTTGTCATAAGATGTTTTTGCTATTGGTATACTCATTAGTATCCTCTGACCTGAGATATGTACTAGAACAGACGTTTACCAAGAACCATTCTTTAATCACTGTCAAACGCTGTCGCGTAACTGCCAATCATAAAGGCTTTGATTAGGAATAGTTCTGAAGTTCAGTGGGAGTTGTATGTAGTCAATAAGGGATTCTGTACTCTTACATTATATGTAACAGATAGGCATCGTGGCGCCCTCGTTGATTCAAACTGGTGAAGTGTAAGGCCTTACCCAAACTTACTGTGTGTTTGATTGGACCACTTTGATTCTTGATCGAGAACAATAATAATTGAACGCCATATGAGAATGAACTACATCCATGTATCATTGATTCAATTGATGTTTTATACGGAAAGGATGAATGACAACTATTGCCATAAGTATATTGTCTTGCTTTAGTTAGTTGTTACTAACACCGAGATATTTGGTTAATGACTTTAAAGCGTCATACCTTGTTAGGGACAGCCATGTGCAGCTAGAACGCCGCTGACTGTTTGCGTTGATTTATCGTGGATCGTCCAAGTGGGAGATTGTTAGATTTGTGGACCGACCCGATGGACAACGCGACTGACCGAGCTATGACCCGTAAGAGTTACACCTAGGGCAACGAACACTTAAATCCACTTAATCTGCTTAACTGGTAATTACGAACTATTAGCGAGACGATATATTTTATATATATTCGTTACATGGGATTTATTATTTATACATGTTTATAAATAATAATTTATATTTATAATGGTTTTTGGACTTTAATATTTACTATTGGGTTTAGACCCGATATGATTTTTATTAGGTTAAAAGGATTAGAGTAATTAATATATATATATATATATATTAAAAATCTAATCGGGGAATCGGAGGAAACAAGGTAGCCGCCTTTTTTTCCCCTTTGATCGAGGAAAGACAAAAACAAAATAAGGGTTTTTGCCTCGCGACTTCCGGCCACCAAATCAGCCGCTGCCTGCCCGTTTCTAGCCAGCCTCGGTGCTTTCTGTCTCTCGCGTTTTGGTTCGTGATCTAGCATCGGTTCGTTGTACCTAGGTGTCTCAACCGGTTAATCATTAACCACTAAGGTATAATTAATCTCATCAGTAGATTAATTCGTTTTAATTGTTTTTTCGTGTTTGCGTGTTCATAACCAGATCCTGTTCGGTTTGTCAGTGCTGTTAAAATAGGTTATGATTTTATTTTCCGCTGCGTATTTATTAATTAACTGAAATAATTAATTTCTCTGTCAAAACCCGTTTTTGATAAAAAGTCAAACTGATCACCACTGAATCCCAACAGCCTCGGGGATCACCCGAGGTAAAAGACAAAAACCCGTTTTGGAGTTCGGGTTACTTAAGAGATAACTGGATTGACACGGATTTACCAGCAACAAAGTTCGAGAGTAATATGAAGTATCTAAGTCAATAACAGCCCGTTACAACCCGAAAGTACTTTTATAGAGTGAAGAATACAGTAACACCTCAAGCTGATAACCCGGTTGTGTGTGTAAAAGCGGTCACAATCTGGATTCACGGGTATGGAAGATTGTTTATATCACAATGTTTTCAACAGAATTGCGATAATCGGTTGCAGATATTTTCCATAGATTTCATAAATGAGAATTTTGTTGATGCTTGTGTTGGGCTTACCTGGGCAAGAGTTGAAGGGAAGGCTTAAAAATTAAAACTTCCCTCTATTCAATTGGTCGACCCGGGTTATATTTTCTATAAATTATTATAGCTAGAAAATAACGGGTCAAATGGGGTCAAATGGGTTGAAAAGCTCAAAACTTTTGTAAAGTATTACTATAGTGATATACTTTTTGAAGAAAAAACATAAGTATTTGTGGGCCAGCCAGACCTATTTCAACCTATCTCTAATTACTCATTACGACTCTAACCTGTTACCTAACCGGTCCCAATTTATACCAGAGCAGCATCCGACTTTCCTCGAGTAACATGAGCGGTTGTTGCTAGATCAGTAACCAATATGATGAAAATGTTGTTATGATCTATTAGTTAATCAATATGAACTCAAACACTTTATTTTTTGTCTGTAATATAACCTTTTTGGGTCAAATTGGGTCGTACGTATTTTTCTCACGGGACAGGGTTAAACAAAAGTATAATTGAAAAATGGGTTTAAATGGGTGGAAGTGAATGATGCAGGACGATAAAAGTAGTTGGGTGTCCAATGGATCGGGTATAGTTAGATCGGTTGGAGTACCGTGGGCCGAGCTGCCATAAGAATGCACATACCTGCGGGTCGGACGATGGCCATACGTATCATGTTATTAGAGTTAGCTTATATGTCACGAGAATGTGTGATTGCATGTAAGACATCATATTTAATTAAACAGGTTAAACACTTGTTGATCAAACGTGAACATGATAACTTAAAATCCGATTATTTTTGTGTCATTTTTCATACCTGATGGGATTTGTCACTGATCGATGTGTCAAGGCTAATCAAAAATATTTATAAAAACCACTTCTTAGCTACTTAGACTGTAGACAGGGAAGTAGGGTTGTCGAATCCACAGGAACCAGTGGAGAATGCTATTTAGACGAAACCAATTCAGTTACTACCAAAGTTTAAAACTTTATTACTTAAAACACTTGTAATTATAAAAAGCAACTTAAATTGAGTTTAGAAAACTATTGGAGAAAGATGACCACTCCGAGTTTTAGATTTAGCAAAGCACACGCACAATTTTAGTTTCAAACCAGATCAGAGATTACATAGACATAACCTTGTTTAACTGTTTAACCCAATCACACAATAGTCAATTCAATCACAAAATCAGATTATTCCCGATGAAAGAAAACCAAGAAACGATGATAGATGCGATAAATTGAAAACATGCAATTGTTCATAAATCAAACACACAATTGAATTCAAAGAACTCAAGAGGTTCACAAAACTTCAATCCAAACTGATCATCAACTAAAATTATACACATATAAGCAGAAATCGTTCACCCGGAGGAATCACAAAAGCGTTTAGCCGCTCATGATTGTCAAAAACATTAAATATTCAAACTTTAAACTTACAAGCATGAAAAACTAAGAACAATTGGCCTAGAAAACTCTAGAATCGCCTTAGGGAAGCTCTGGGACGGCAAGGAAGAAGGTAATTCGAGAATAGGATCATAATGGCTTTATAATTGAATTTAGGTTTAAATTTGCCGTAATTAGATTTCTTCGCGTGTCGCGAACATCCAGCCTCAGTTCTTCGCGTGGCGCGAAGAACAAAATAGTCACGCGCCCTTTTCTTGTTTCTCGCGTGTCGCGAACTTCTTCACCCAGATCTTCGTGTGGCGCGAAGATCCAACCTTTCAGGATTTTGACTTTTGATCTTTCTTGACTTCCCGGGCTTTGTACCTTCTTATATATGACTCGTAAAATCCTGCTGTTTAGCACATTTACCCTGTTACACATCAAACTACAAGACATACGTAAAACTGACTCGATAAACACAATTAAACTATTAAAATGCATAAAACCAGACACTTATACACGGGATATTTAACCCTACATCAATCACCCCAAGTCATTTTGTTTGGATTGAAGGCCTTTCATGTCTGGGCTGCTTGGATATGTAAAAAAAAAGTTTGCACTAAAATTCTCAAACCGATGTAACTAGATCGGCATGTTTCTGGTTAATATCCCTTTTAGGGCCAACCAAGATTCACCCCGACCCGTATTGTTTTATAAAATATGATAAATAGTGTGCAAAGTGGAAACCGAAATCCTGATAAAGAAAAGTGAGACCTAATCCTCTTGTCGCTGGTCAGATTGTTCTGGTTCAGTCGATTAAGCCTTCTATTGTTACAAAACCCAGGTGGTTACCAGTAACGGATCCAGACTTTTTTGTAAAGGGGCAATCGAGATGGGGTTAAAATGGGTCGGGCCAAAACAATTCATACTCGGACAGTTATTATTAATACCTGATGATATGAATTAACTCTAGTGTTGTTTAAACTTTAAATGAAACTAAAAGGTTTAAATTATAACTTTGTTTAAATTAAAGGGCCTAAGAAAATTCATAGTTAGGTATCTTTTTTTTTCAAGTGGGGCCAATATAAAAACAAGAGTGTCTTTTAATTTTATGAAGTGCCCCATACATAAATCATCACAACTTTAGCTAAATCGTACAATTTGTTTTATAACTAGAGTGCGAACTTGCGTGTTGCAACGAACACGTTGATGTATTGTGAAATTTATAGGGTTCTGTTTGGACAACTTGTACCTTTGTAATTCCTCCATGATTACAAGCGTATAAAAATAAGCATGCCCACTTACAACTTGGTTTTGGAAAAAAAATAACTCACGCGCAAACGTTACTAAAAATAGGCACGCTGCATCGGTAAATTTGGAATTTTGTAAAATGTTATATTTTAAAATTTATAAGAGAAAAACAAAAAAAAATGTAAAAGAAACGAAAACTTAAGACAACTTTGAAATTTGGTCATCTACGTTTCGAAAACTTATACATTATCGAGCGCAACTCTACAAAAGTTAATACACAATAAATAAGTAATTAGTTACGTCACGTCACGTGTCATTATCACGTGGGCACAAGATTTTTTTTCGCTTATTATTTTTATATTTAATATTTTTTTATTAATTCTTAAAACTTTAATTGATATTTATTATTATATTTATAATTTTTAAAGGGGAATTCTAACCACACACGGAATATTGCTAATTAGACACATCGCCGCCCTATACGCCCTCGTATAGGGCAATACGATGGCGTATAGGGTTCAATCACTGACAACAAAATGCCACGTGTCATTCTGTGTCAGTCGGCTGGTACAATACATGGCATATTGAGCTATACGCAACGTATGAGGCAAGGGTTATATTTTTGCTTCAAAAAGTTGGAAGATTTGGAATTTATGAATCCTATACGTGGCGTATAGGGCAATACACCACGTATAGGTTTTTTTATTTAATTATTTTTTTAATTTAATTTATATTTTGTTTTTTTTATTTAATTATCTTTTTTAATTTAGTTTATATAATTTTGTTAATATAAGTTTGTTATCTATTTATGAATTTTATATATTTTATATTTTTTTTAAACATTTATTATATTTTTACATTACAACCAAACAAAATATTAAACATTACAACCAAACAAATAAACTAAACATTATATACATTACATAAAAAAAAATTAAATATATATGTCAAAATGTTTTACATACATAACAACGAAATAAACTAAATACAAATAAAACAACTAAACATGACCGGCTCCGCCGTCACCTTGACCGGCTCCGCCCTCATCCTGACCCGCCTTGCCCTCATCCTGAACGGGGTCGTCCGGATAAAGACGTGGCGGTGGTAGTGGTCGTGTCTCGTTGCCGGCGGCTCTTGACAGATCCACGAGTTGTCCAACCGCCCACATCATCAGGTCCTCCATGTGATCGACTTGACGACCCTGTCGCTGTTAGTCGACAACAAGTCCATCAAGCAATGCCTAGGTAGCCCTGTCCAGCCTAACAGACCGACGTACGTGTCGGGGATGCCGTTGCCGCAGAATTCCAAACACCCCCTAAATCAAACTCCAAAAAACAAGGAGTTCCTCCTTATCCACCTCCGTCACCGCCTCGGTGAAAAGTGGCATGACCATCTCAGGCTCGTGGTACAAGCCCGTCGTGACGGCCAACTGACGGAGGGTCTGACGGTAAACGGTCTCAAAAATACTAAATGAAAAATGATCCGGATCCATATCCGGCGCCTCCCCGGGAAGAGGCTCCAGCCCAGCCTCTTAGTAAATGAACGTCGAAAGAAACTCGACAACCACCTCTCGGAAGGTCCACGTGAATGAAAGATCAAAAAGACGCGACCATGGCGTGTCCTGTCCGATGATGGCCCTAGCCTGCTCGGCCTCCTATACCTCCTCCAGAAACCCCCAATCGACCGCTGTCCCTAGGCCCAACCGCACCTCCCGGAGCTTTTGGCACCGGGCATACGCCTCCGAATCGGTCGGAAAATCCAGAAAAGGGTAGTGTACAAGATCGTCTAGCTGCTCCATGTGAATATCATCCTCATGATCCGCCATATATGATAATAATAAATTGTTTTTATTTTTTTATTTTAAATAATAATAAATAATTTTTTATTTTAAATAATAATATATTGTTTTTATTTTAAATAATAAAAAAAATTATTTTAAATAATAATAATATATTGTTTTTATTTAAAAAATAAAAATAATTTTTTATCTTAAATAATAATAATAATAATAATATATTGTTTTTATTTTAAATAATAAAAGTAATTTTTTATTTTAAATAATAATAAATAATAATAATAATATATTGTTTTTATTTTAAATAATAAAAATATTTTTTTATTTTTAATAATAATAAGTTGTTTTTATTTTAAATAATAAAAATAATTTTTTTTATTTTAAATAATAATAATAATAATGTATTGTTTTTATTTAAAATAATAAAAAATTTTAAAACCTATACGCCACGTATAGCCTTATACGTGGCGTATACGATGTTACCGGGTACCAAGCCATACACAGGGCTGTTACCAGGCAACCCAAGTCATACGAAGGCCAACTAAGCCATACGAAGGCCAAGTTGCCGAGAACATGAGTTATACAACATATAGCACTATACGTGGCGTATGGCTTCATCGTCTTCCTCAGATGAACTATACGCCACGTATGGTGCTATACGTGGCGTATAGAGCTTAAGTTTCAGTGATAAAAAGCCCTAATCTACCCAGTTTTATCCACTAATCATCAATATAAACCTAACATTATTGATCGGAATTTGAGATACGTACCTTTACGAAGTTTTTTTGAGACAACAATCGAAATCAAAGAGGTATTTTGACCTGGTGGCGTATGTGTTTGTGTGGGTTTGTTGTGGATCGTTTAGGACTGTACGAGGCATCATCCGGCTTAATCAGAAGGCTATACGCCACGTATAGGTCAATACGTGGTGTATAGCCACCAACCTTTGGTATTCTATATGTGGCGTATATAATATTTAATTAAAATTATATATTATTAATTAAAAGATTAATTAAAATTAGTTATAGTTAATTATAGTTAGTTATAATTAATTAATAATAAATTAAAATTAATAAAAAACTAATCAAAATAACCATAAAATTAGTTAAAAATAATTAAAATACAAATTTAAACAAACATCATCCATGATCTGTGACGTATTGTGAAAAACTAGATCTATTAGTAGCCATTATTTTCTTAAATCGTTCAATACGATCACTGTATATTTTTTTCTCATTCTACTGCATCATCATTTCGGTGCACATTCCAAAGTGCATTTGGTGTGGGAATCGGAAAATCTCCTTCTAACTTGACGAGGATGAAATGAGCCATGTTGACGTGAACTAACGATACGATTTGATGTTGAGCGTGAACATTTGGACCAAACCACAATGGAAAAAATGTTTGATTACCGGCGATGCTTAAAATATGAACAATCACCCCAAATCTTTGAGCAATTAGGAGTCCTGTGTATGGCATCGACATCCAACGACTAACTGATGCAGCTTTCACATCCTGCCAATCTATCGTGTGACGTAGCTTATCATATTCTTGAAAGGCGACTCTGTCAAAAATAGTTCTCCCTCATTCTTCTTTATTGTCCATCTCCTGTAGAAGTTGTTGTCGGATAAAAAGCCATCGGTTTTCATTTAACCCTAAGCCCAAAGCTACCGATCGAAAACCACAGTTTTCGTCGGGATTTACATCTTCTATATGTGAAATGTACGGATAAAATAAAGATGGTATTGAATCCTTAAAACAATTTATATTGTTAACCGCATCTTTCCCCATAATCAATGGAAACCCAAGATGAGCGTTATCATCTTGTGGTTGCTTTCCTTTACCCTTCGTTGAACAACGGTGTTGAATAACCGAACTCGCTTATCTAGAGTCTTGTGACGCAATGTACGAGCTGTGTCTCGCATGGTCACATTTGCTTTGTTGGGATCCTGTGAATGAGCTGTTTCTCGCGACATCCTGTTTCCTTTGTTGTTGCTTTTTCAAAGTTGAACGACCGCGATTATCTTCTTGTACCACAGGCGCTTTCTTGTTACTTTTCCTCGTAAAGACCACCCCTGCGATTCTTGACAGCATACTTCTTTTAATCTGATCTGGTTGTGACATAATTTTGTTTCTCACTTGACCAAGTACTTTATCCACGTCTACATTTTCATCATCGACAAACGACGATTTTAAATCAAGTTTTCTCCAGAAGACGTCCAACGCATCTAGCGGGATTCTGCCACCTGTATTAAAACCAAGATAAATAGTCAAAACAGTTTGAAAATAAAAAAAACAAGATAAATAGTCAAAACAGTTTACCTGTAGCTTCGATATTTGCCAGACGACAAGCACACGGCAACCCACAACTACTGAAAAGTTGGCAACCACACGTTGCATTTTGTTTCCGTATATGTGATAACTTGTACCACTCGTTTTCTAACAAATTTAGAGCTTTATGTGAAACTTTACCGTGCAGGTTATCAAACAATTCAATAGCTATGTGGCTGTCCATTTTTGTAACATCCCAAATAATGACAAGACAAATAGAAAAGGGAAATAAAGTGGGCTTGGCCAAAATTTCGGCCCATGGGCCGAAAAGAAAAGGGGGAAACCCCATTACAAAACAGCAGCTTCAACCCAAACCCCTCTCATTTCATCTTCCTGCGCAAGAATACTAGAGAGAGAGAGAGAGAGCGATCGGCTTGTGAAGAAAACCGCAAGGAGAAGACTCAAGGGCTCGGGAATCATCCGACTCCACCATTTCAGCGCATAGCAACAGAAATCGGGCCTGTTGAGGTAAGCATCGCCTCTGATTCTGAGTCCTTGCATGTCTCGGGTTTAAATCAAATAAAGATACGATTTTTGCATATGAAACTTGAAACAAATCACGTATTTGAACTCAAGAACGATAAAGGAAGGTGTTTAACGTAAAATGTTCAAGGTTTAATCGATTGGAAATAAGTTGGCTGGAGCAAGGTTCTGGTCAGGGAAGATGCAGACCCATGACTCGAAACTATAGTTTCGATACATGCAGACCCATCGAAACTACTCTAGTTTCGATAGTCATGTTTGACTCGAAACTATCTAGTTTCGATAGCAGCCAATGACTCGAAACTACTATAGTTTCGATAGGAACTCAGGACTCGAAACTACCTAGTTTCGAGTGTCACCTTGAACCTAAACTAAGATTTTTCATAAGTTAATGACTCGAAACTACCTAGTTTCGATAGAAGGATTATGACTCGAAACTACCTAGTTTCGAGTGTAAGACCATAGCTCGAAACTACCATAGTTTCGATGCGACCCACCTCCCGAAACTACTGAGTTCAAGAACAGTAATGTCTAGTGTCATTTAGGAGCCCTACCTTATATGTATGACTTTATTATACAGATAGTGGGTGACCTTAGTGACGTTTCGAAACCAGCTATTATACTTCAAGGACCCGCCCATCAGGTGAGTTCTATGTGCCCCCTTCTAAGTTATGTGCAAATGATTTATAAATGTTTTGGGGCTGAAATGTATACACTAAATGAATAAATGAAATGAATGTCAATGTGACCATACGTGATATATTAAGGTATATGTGTAGATACATATGAAAGTGAATAATGAATTATGAACAAAGAACAACACGTATGTTTACAAAGAATGAATGAATGAATGGTATAACGTAAATAAATGAAATCTTGCTTTATAAATATATATATTGCATGCTAAGAATGTAAGTATACGTTATGGACGGAAACGAAGCTAACGGCTACTACGGTAGACGGACGACCACTTGACTATTATGCAGCTAGAGAAGGAAGTCTAGAAAGTTAGACTAATTAAAGGCCACTACGGTGGAGTAAGTCGCTAAAACAATATGCGGCTGCATAATTAGCTCAAGTGGGAAACGGATGCCTTATGGCAGACGGGCGAATATGACGGACTACGACGGTAGGACGGTAAAGAAGGACGGCCGAAGGTTGGCCGGACCAAAGTTAAGGCGGACGGTTTCTAGGACCGGACGAGTAAAAGGGCTACGACGGTAGCTCGAGGGCGTATGTCTTTGTGATATACGTACCGTAAGATGGGTTGATCACCCTTATGTGTATGACCAATAAATGGTAAAGAAAGTAAAGGTGAATGCATATCTATGTAATCACGTAAGAAAGATAAGGAAAGAATGTTAAGAAAAGTGAAAAGAAAAAGGGTGAACGCATATATATATATATATGTAATCACCTTAATAAAGATAAAGAAAGATGAAAGAAAAGCAAAAGTTATGAATACGTATTTATATGAATGACTTTATAATAATGCTTACTTATGAAGTAAAGAAAAGAATGTTTATATCTAAACGCATTAAACTAGAACTCACCAGCGTTAGCTGACTTTAGTATACATTTCAGGTAAAGGAAGAAAAGGTCGTGCGATGGCGTGAAGGTTACCCGGCACAAGACTGACATCCCACTTTTGTTTGTTAAGAATATGTTATGTTTTATTCGTAAAGACTTCCGCTGTTTTGATTATGTAATTGAATGATGAATGTTTTAAATTTAAGTTCAGTATTTATGACTATGTTTATGAGTAAATCCAACAAGTGAGGTCACCCGGGAAAGGGGCCTTACAATTTTCCTTATGAGGCTTGTTCCAAACCCAAACTGTAATTGATAATATTGATCTGTTACAATTTCATCAACAAACCCAACAAGTCTATCTAGCGAGCTGTTAGCATTTCTAAGATAGTTCTTTAAGAGCGAATGCTGGCTCTCGACTCGGTTCGTTGTATGTTGACCAAAATTGAGGTTTCTGTTGTACCACGCGGATACAAACTTTTCCTTATACGGGTCCAACCAATTTTTAGTCACATAATCTATAACTCCTGGAAAAATATTAAATATTTAAAACATACTTCCTCGTTTGGCTGCATACAGTCGTTCGTAAAGCCGGTTTAAGTTGTACCAGTATATATCTAGTGTGGGAGACTCACACAATACCGACCATGAATACTTGAAATTTGCCCAGTCTTCGTCTGTAAATGATGTCCTGCAATGTTTTGCGATATTCTCGTGTATGTGCCACCGACAGAGATTCCAGGAACAGTCCAAAAATATTTTATCACATGCGTTCATAAGAGCTTTTTCCCTGTCTGTTACTATCACACGCGGCTCCATACACTTTTGCAACATTGCTTTTATTTGCAGTAGCACCCAGACGAAGTTTTCCTCCCGTTCTTTTGATATAAATGCATGAGCGATGCAAAACGACCGGTGTGTGGAGGTCACACCGACCACTTGGACAAAGGAAAGTCTATACATGTTTGTTTTGTACGTCACGTTGATCATCAACACGTGTGGGAACGCACGCCACATCTCATACGATTTCGGATGAACAAAGAATATCTCCTCCACAATATTTGTGGCAGGATCTTCCCGAGTATAGTAGACGTATTTTTTAGAAGAAAGCAGGTTTTCCAGAATCTACATTGGAGTTTCACCGACTCTCGTTTCGTTTTTTATCTTTTGTATCGCATTATAATGTCTTTTTTAATGCAAATACTCTTTGGGTTTTGTTCCCTTATAGTTGCAAGAATGTTTCGTGGCAACATGTTTTGCGAATACAACTTCGCCACCAAAAGTTGTTCCAACTGAGACAATCTCCTCGTAAACGAGTGCGCCTCAAGACGTTGACTAGGACCGTGGTTATGACTGTCATCCTTCACCATTAATCTCCAATCACCAGTATTTTCTTGGTACTCTCCTTCCAATTTAAAGTGACAACATATTTTCTTGCTACCGGCACGTCTAACCGTGGCAGTAGACGCACCTTCGCCGTGACGGTCACACACTAGTCACAACTTGATAAACGGTTCCGTCGGATCGTCGCCTTTTCTCCTCGATCGTCGTGTGATAAGGACGTAACAATTCTCACGTCCTCTCCGGACAGCCCAATCCACCAACTGTTCACGAGACTGAAAATTCTGGTCAGTTTTATACGACACGTTTTGATGGTTTTGTTCCTCGTCTTCGGAGTCGTCGGTTTGTTGTGTCGGGTAAGAGACTTCACCGCACACGAAGTCGTCAGTTTGTTGTGTCGGGTAAGAGACTTCACCGTATACGTAGTCGTTCGTGGTTGTGTAAGGTAAGACGGTTCACCGTATACGAACTCGGGTTTGCTCAGTGGCTCGTTCAAATCTGGAAGCCTTACCCGTTGATTAGAATAAACGTCGGACGAGAACTCCTCCTAGTTCACCTCTTGAACGCTAGAACTTTGCGGGTTGTTTTCCAGCGACTCGTTAGAATATACCTGAAAACCGTAGTTACCATCTCACCACCAAGACATGTTTATAATTTTTGAGAGATTGTTTAAAAAATTTTTGAACGATACGTTCGAATGAGAATTTTGCATGGTTAAATACACAAAATTTGGACCCTATACGCATCGTATAAGGCAATAGGGTGCGTATAGGATTCGGGTCAAACCTCGTATACGCATCGTATATTGCAATACGATGCGTATAGGGTACAAGGTACTTTCTATACCCGGCGTATAGTGATGTAATGGTTGACTAGTAGCAGAAGGTACCTCGTACCCTAAACTGCATCGTATTGCACTATACGATGCGTATAGGGTTGGAATGACCAGGTTGTACGAGAATGTCGGGCATGAGAAATTGTGAAGGGTTATACGCATCGTATTGCCATATACGATGCGTATATGACCAAGTTCAAATAGTAATTCCCGTGTGTCATTAATAGTCCCCTTTTTAAATCGTTATTTTTATAATAACTGTTTAATATTTTTTTTATTTAACTCATTAAAAAACTCACAAACAACAAAATCCCATCATGGATATCAACGAGGTCGACAAGATGTCGTGTACAAATTCCCGAAAGGCCAGTATAGTAAATTCGCCACAACGGATCAAAATTCGATCTTTGACCCACCAATGACGTGGCTTTTCATTTCCGTTTCTACCCTCCTCCGAAAAGAAAGTATATACATCTTCATATTGTGTTCAAGGGTTTAGGGTTTTCTCAATCTCCTCTGATTTGGGGGTTTGCTTTGAAATCGAACAAGAAATGGCTGATGACGGTGCTCGGAAATCTGGATCTGTGAAGTGGTTTAATGATACCAAGGGTTTCGGTTTCATTACGCCCGATGACGGCGGCGAAGATCTGTTTGTTCATCAATCTTCGATCAGGTCTGAAGGATTTAGGAGTTTAGGCGACGGCGAGACGGTTGAGTATGTGGTGGAAACCGGATCTGACGGACGGACGAAGGCTGCTGACGTCACTGGTCCAGATGAGGGACCTGTGCAAGGAAGTAGTCGTGGCGGCGGCGGCGGAGGTGGCGATCGTTACGGAGGAGGCGGCGATCGCTACGGAGGAGGCGGAGATCGTTACGGAGGCGGCGATCGCTACGGAGGCGGAGATCGGTACGGCAGTCGTGGAGGACGTGGAGGTGGAGGCGGAGGCGGTTGTTTCAAGTGCGGCGAGTCTGGACATATGGCTAGAGATTGTAATCAAAGCGGGGGAGGTGGCGGCGGTGGTGGCTACGGCGGCGGACGTGGTGGTGGTGGTTATGGCGGCGGACGCGGTGGGGGTGGAGGTGGAGGTAGTTGCTACAACTGTGGTGAAGATGGACATTTTGCTCGTGATTGTCCTACCGGTAGCAACCGTTGATCAGAGATCTGGGACAGGTAAATCGTGAATCTGTGGCTGAACCATTTTGCAACGTTTGTAGTTTTTAAATGATAATTTTGTTCAAGTTTTTGGTGTTTGATGTTGATGATTATGTTCATCGAAATTAGGGTTTGTTGATGATGTGTTTGTAATTTAATTTTGAAGTTTTTAATTGAAATCAAATGGTTCATACAACAACTCTGTTTTGGTTTTGGGAATATATTGATTTTTAAAATTCAATTATATCTTGTTATCTTCTGGATAAGTTCTGTTTGAAATAAAATGGATAGAGATGGAGATGGGTGGGGTATACATGTCTTAATGTTTTTTTCTTTTCTTTGGATATACGTTCTTAAGATATTTATTTTTATCTCCCTATTAGACATGGTTTGTTGATAAGTTGTCTCACCTTTATTCATGATAGGAAGGGTTTAAATCTTGTAAATTGTAGTTATTAGAGTATTTAGGAATAGATTAGTTTGTTATTAAAAAAATATTTTTATATTGGAACTAGTATTGTGACCCCAGGTTGCGATGGGGTGTAATGAGATGGGGTGTAAGATTGTAAAAAAAAGTAACGTCAATGGGGTGTAATGCGATGGGGTGTAAGATTGTAAAAAAAAGTAACGTCAAAACGCTTATGTGAACTCAAGTTTTGAAGGTAAGAAAAACGAAACTTGGACATGTTTGATAACATTATAAGCTTTATATATAAAAATAAAACTGTCACAAACTTGTGCTATCTTGTGTGACCGTTGATAATATTTGGAATTTTATATAAAAAAGAAACAGATAAAGCATTTATGACGGAACGCTGATAAAAATAAACACGTTGCATCGAAAAAATTCAAACAATTAAAAATTTTAACATTGATAAAAAATTTATGTTGAAATTTACGTGGATAAATAGACGGAAATACCACACCCCATGTAATGAACAACGTAAATCTGATGCATTCTTATCGCTTCATAGGGTTCTTGAGAAAACCCCAATTTGTAGAGAAGTAAATTCTATATAGACGCACACTAAGCACAAGATTAACTTGATATAGTAAGGCGTTTCAATTACTCGTATGGGTTTAGTTTAAAAGGTTAACGTGAAAGCTAAGTATAACCCAAACTATATGATGGAGACTTTTAAAGTCAACCTGAAGCAAGTCAACCTTATGGTCAAAGTGTCACACCTCAACTAGGAGCCAGGTGAAATGATTGATATCGAACACAAAAAAGTGAAATAACAGTCAAATCCCAATAGACTACAATAGGTCAAGATCACAATTCAATGTCTATGTAACTACAAGACCAATCATGGTACAATAAAATAACGGTGGTGTAGAGTAGAGTCCATCTTCTGTATTAGCATTTTATTCATCTAGGGCTTCACAACCAAAACTTCTAACAAGGAACATGTCTCATAAGCAAGCTCGAGTCTAAGTGTTAATCGAAGATTCACCAATCAAGATACTTATAATACTGAAATACATGATAAAACATGACAACTATAAAGTTGGTGAGTTCTAAGTTTTAATTGTTTTAAAATCATTCGATACAAGGTTTGCATACATTCCAAAATGGAAAACTTGGATAGATAGTATTAAGTTCTACGTTATTATATAACGTGTCATCAAACTTTATTACTAAGTATGGTGGTTAAAACTAGAATCCTCACTACTTGATAAATGATAATGCAACCAGATCAACACATTCAAGTTAGCAGCCCCCCCAACCCCCAAACCAACCACATCCTAAAGCCATTGTGCAAGTCCAAATATTCAATCTCGAGCATTTAGCAAGATCACACGTCCTGCAATTTGCACTTGAATTCCTTTTGTATCTGCTTGTTCAGTTAATTCTATAGCCTTTTTCATTGCTTTGCGAAAAGAAACTCTATTTTTTTTAAAACCGTACGAACAACATCTAGAGCAAGGACCACAACAGCCAATGCTTTGTAGCTCCTAGCAGGATCTCCACTGCTTTATAACATATAGTAGGTTCCCCACTGCTTAGCAACACTTACCATGTATGGTGTTGTGTTTAGGTTGATAACAGATTAGCAGGATCTCCCACTGCAGTCCACTCACCACCATGGCCCTAGTTATCTAGTGACACGGTCCCAACTGGCATCATCTGTGTACAACTGCCCAAAGGCCATGCCCTTGCTCGAAGTTTCAACATGTTTTCCCACCTTTATTATTACTCGTTACATATATATCTCTAAAGGCTTCTCAAAAACAGTGTTGTACAAATAAGCAAGTTGGCGCAAAAAGATCTCATGCATTTCATCAAGCATTGTATAGGCATAGTTTGCAGGAAATAGCTATCATTTTCCTAAGCATGTATTCCAGCCCAAAACAGTATAAAAGGGCACAGACATAGAACTCACCGAGTACTAGCTTGAAAAATTCCGGTGTATACTCCGATGCTTTATGAACCCTATAATAAGGATAGTCACGTCATTTAAGTGTTGGATTAGGTGTCGATGCATGCTTTAACTTACTATATTTGGTAAGTTCATATTATAATTTTGACTAAGTTTCCTTATTTAATAACTTAGTCATTAGCGAACCTTCCCCCTTATATATATTCACTAAAAGTAATTGTTGGGCTTTAAACCAATGTTTGTGGTAAGTGGGATATTGGGCCACTAAGCTCATAAACTATATTTAAGTTTATTCTTAACTTGTTTGGGCCATAATTCTTGGGCTTTTGGTTGAAGCATTCAAATAATTCAGTTTAAGATATTTTGGACTTTTTGTGGTCCGATATCTGAGTTTAATGGGCCGGTAAGCCCAATAGACCAGTTTAAAGCCTAGTTTCATGTTTGTTAGCCACTTAGGCACTTAGCCCTTTATCTTTGGGCAAATGATTTTAATGTTCAAATATACGTTTATAGTTATTGGAACTTAAGAAAATCTGATTAAAAAGTTTATAATTCAAGAAGTTTAGAAAATCTGGTCGGTAAGCCCAATGCACGTAAAATAAAACGTTAATTTTTTTTAATAAAGTCATGTATACCTAGCCAAACCTTGTTTTATACTTTTTATAATATTTTATACTCAGTAATCTGTCCAAAAAGTTTTAAGTTTGAATATCTCATCAAAAATCACTTTTTAACGTGGGTTTTAGTTTTTTGATTAGTTATTAATTCAAGTTTAGTTCTTTTATAATTTATCTTTTGTTTTTAATCTTTGTTTTTGAATTCGCATTTACTTTTGGGCTTGGATTGGGCCAAAAATTGGCCGTGACCCATAAGGGTATGCTGAGCGTAAACTTGTATATCATTTGCGCTAAATCAATTACCTAATATTTGCACTATACTCTACCGTCCCGGTTCCAAGTACCTTGTCAAAGCAATTCATCTAATATCCTATTAAATAATAATAAACAAATATATATATATATATATTTAAATCAGACCTAAATTTCGAGGTTATTGCACAAAGCCTCGAGCTTCTTGACCTCAACCAAAGTGATGATAACGTGTCTCGGGACGAGTCATCAATTTCTTGTAATTACCATTCTCCTCAGCGACACCAAATCAAAATTGCTTTAGCATCCTAAGATACATTAAAAGCTAAAGTAGTTTCGAAAAAGGTTTGTGATATTGACATCCCTACAAGATCACGACATTGTTAAGTGCTACAAAAGAATCTCAAACTCTTGGCTCCTATAGTGGAGGGCAAAAAGGGCATTTCACAATCATGGTGTTTGTTGACAAATGTCTTCAAAAACTCAATAACTTGTGCATTTGCTAAAGTAGTTGAACATGATGCAAGTATATACTTGTAGGGTAAAAAGGTATAAAAGAACCCTTTAATGGCATGCCAAAGGGTACTATATTCTTGATTTCATGCTTGTTAATTATGTGATCGTACCAAAGAACCATAAGCAATCAGAGTTTGCATGCTAAAAGAGAGAACAAAATTCATGCATTTAAAGGGGACTAAAATGATCATATATACATAACATATCACAACTTTTAATCACATAATATGATTTCTTAATTTAATAAAAGGGGGAACTTCATAGAAATATAACCAACTTTTCAAACTATTATAATTAAGTCACTCAAACTTTTTTTGTACCGATTTAGTCACTCAACTTTAATGTAACATGTTAATCAGATACTTTTTACATGTTTAACAAGCTTCCATGCAGACGTGACATTTAATATGCTGACTTATAATTTTTTTAAATATGCTAGCGTGGAATATATATATTTTTAATTTTAAAATTAAAAAAAATATTTCTTAAAAGAATTTTTTTGAAATATCACGTTAGTCATGAGTTAAGAAAGATTTTTTTTATTTTAAAGTAAAAAATATATTAATTTCACGCTAGCATATTAAAAAAAACGAAAAATAAATGTCACGTCAGCGTGTTAAATGCCACATCAGCGTGGAAACCTGTTAAACATGTAAAAAGTATCTGATTAGCAGTTTATCTGAAAGTTGAGTGTCTAAATCGGGACAAAAAAAGCTTGAGTGACTTGGAACAATTTAAAAAGTTGGTTACATTTCTATGAAGTTTTCCCTTAATAAAACAATTGGTCATGAAATCGTCTTGCTTAACACAATATATTCTATTACATACGGCCAATTACAACATATGTAGTTTAAAAAAAATAAAGAATTTAGGTACTTTATACATGATTACCAAGATCACATACGACGAAAGGATTTGAACATTGGGCGTAAAATATAAAATAGGAAAGTTTAAAGTTCAAAGTGTATTAGATTGTATATTGAAAAGTAGCAGAGTGAAACAAAGACAAAAAAAGGGAGTAATGAGTAATCCATGGCAGGCATGACGAAGAGGATCCAATGGAAAGTAACTTATACGAGCCAACGCGTGAGTTACTCGAAACAAATCAATTTGAGTTTTTATACAAGAAAGTTAACTTCAGCTCGAACTCAAATCAAACATTTGTATCGATTTGAATCGCTCCAAACAGGTGTAGTCAAGTATAGGTAAAAAAATTTAGAGTAAATTTTGTTTTTCGTCCCTAAGGTTTAGCTAGTTTAACCATTTGAATGCAAATTCTCAATTTGTTTTCTTAATCAGGGGCCGATGTTTCATTTTTTTAACCATCAGAGTCATTTTCACTAATTTCGTTAGATTTTTCTGTTAAATACACGGGTATTTCAATTATTTTACACATAAAAGGCTATATATGTAACTAATACCATTTAATAACTAGGGGGACGACTTATGTCATTTACTCAAAATAATAAATAAATAGATAAATTAAAAATCAAAACCCTTCCCCAAATCACCATCGTCTTCTCCACCCTCTTCGTGTAAGGCCCCAAACCCGAGAGGCCTCACTTATTGGATTTATTCATTTACAAACAGTTATTAAACTTGAATATCAATTAACGCAGCGGAAAATTTCATTAAAACATACTCATAACATCGTTCAACATGCAGAAGCGTAACATAGTCTAATACATAAACATAACATAACTAATCATAACGGGATGCCAGTCGTCATGATCCACCGGGTAACTCTTCTCGCTTGCCAAGCATCACCGTCCATCATCCATACCTGCCTTGACCTGAATGTGCATACTAAAAAGTCAGCTACGCCGGTGAGTTCCAGTTTTTTTATTCAATTTATAAAATGGTTCATCATTCAATAATTCATTAGGGTTTAACATCATGTATAAGAAAACAGGGCCTTTCGTTCATCATTAAAAACATTCAAACATTTATCATCATCATGAACACCGTTGAACGGATCGTTCGATTAAAACATTTAACATTCATTTAAGTCATACATTACTATCTAAATCTGTGTTACCATTCGTTCCATCATCTAGTGTTGTATTGCCCCTAAGGCTTAACTGCACGAAGACCGACAATACAATACATTCCGTCAATTCCCTTTTGTATTGCCCCCAAGGCTTAACTGCACGAGGACCGACAATACCCCTTTAGTTGCCCCTATGGCTCTCATGTTCATAAACCGACAACTTCCATCAACGGCTATGGCTCACGGCCATAACACCGTCAGATCATAATTTAACCTTAATAGGGTCACGTTAACCCCTGAGTAACCGTCGTTACTCCCATACCAGTTGTACAACATCATAACCATTGACATGTCACAAAGACACTACCCCTATTGTTCTTATGGCAACTATGGCTCGCTGTCCATAATCTACCACAAGGCTGGGAATTACATTCCCAGACTTCATTCGTCAATTCCCTTCATTCGACAGATTAGATTTGTAATGACTTCTTTAAAATCTTTGCCCTTTTCTTTTCTTTTCATAAAACATTTCATTCATTTTCAAAACCCTTTACCTTCATTTTAAACCATTTCTTTATAAACATTTCGTTCGTAAACATTCCATTCATAAAACTTTCTTTCCATAAACCGTTCATTCCAAATCATTTCATTTCGTAAACATAGTTTCATAAACATCATTTCGTAAAACATCATTTCGTATGTATGCACACCAGCCCGAAAACAGTATATAAAACATTTAAAAGAGGGCTTCTAGAACTCACCTGATAAGCTAATCTGGGTTGTCCTAAACAAAGGTCCCACAACGTCACTTCCGATCTGAATTGATTAGTTAAATACACATCAGACTAACCCCTGACTCTAACGGTTTAACCTTCTAAACATACTGACTTTACCTAAATAACCCGATGCCTGCGCACTTAGCAAGTGTGCAGGGCCTTGCTCTTGCGTACTTAATAAGTGCGCAAACCTCGCTTCATGCGTACTTATTATCAAGTACGCATGATCCTCTTCCTGCGTACTTGATAAGTATGCAGGACCCTCTTCCTGCGTACCTGATAAGTACGTAGGATCTGCTTCCCCGCAAAAACCCTGACTTTCGCCTTCGGGTCTGATCACGTCAAGATCCCGAACTTGTTTACATTCAAAACATTTGCTTTTTATTAAGGAACTCAAAACTATGTTTTTCTTCCAATTTCATCCGTAAAAACGTCACATTTTCGTCCAAAACCCGAAAAACCTCAAAACGAACAAAAAATCAGATCTAGGCTAGATCGTTACCTGTATCGAGCTTCTGATCCGGAGGTTCTTCTCCCAAGCTCTGGAGCTACACACTTCTTCAATCTCGGGTCGATCCGCCAACTTTCTCTCTCTATGGTTTCTCTCTCTAGATGTTGCAAATGAGATAAATGGGTGGTGACCTTGGCTATTTATAGGGGGCCTCCCCTTTAAACCCACCGGCCCATCCGACTCGGCCCGTCATGCCTCGCTCGTTTATTTCGTTATTATATCTGTCGTTTTATTTTTGGGATGTTACAAGTCTACCCCCTTACAATAGGTTTCATCCCCGAAACCTATCATTAGTCAAATAGTTGATGGTACGACTCCCTCATTTCCGTCTCCGTTTCCCAAGTGGCTCCCGACCCCTTTCGATGTTTCCATTGTACTTTAACCAATTGGATTACTTTATTACGTAAACGTTTCTCCTTCCGATCTAGAATGGCCACGGGCTCTTCGATGTAGTTAAGGTTGTTGCCGACCTCGATGTCAGTAAGTGGTACGTGAACCGATTCATCTGCCAAACACTTTCGCAAGTGTGATACAAGGAAGGTAGGATGAATTCCACTTAACTCATCAGGCAACTCTAACCGATAAGCGACTTCACTAACCCGCGCCATTATCCTGAATGGTCCGACAAACCTCGGACTTAACTTCCCTCTCTTCCTAAATCGTATGATCCCCTTCAAGGGTGACACTTTCAACATTACTCTGTCCCTAACATCAAACTCAATGGGCCTTCGTCGTTTATCCGCATAGGATTTCTGACGATCTTGTGCGGCCTTCATTCTTGCTTTGATTTGATCAAACATTTTCGACGTTTCTCTTACGACTTCAAGGCTTCCTAATTCCTTTTGTCCAATCTCACCCCAACAAACCGGGGTCCTGCACCTTCTCCCATACAACATTTCGTAAGGCGGCATGCCTATCGTCGTGTTATAACTATTGTTGTAGGAAAATTCGGCTAACGGCAGATGACTGTCCCAACTGCCACCAAAATCGATAATACAAGCACGAATCATATCCTCCAATGTCTTAATGGTCCTTTCGGACTGACCATCCGTTTGCGGGTGGTATGCCGTGCTAACATTGAGTCTCGTGCCCATCGCCTCGTGAAATCTTTTCCAAAACCTCGATGTGAATCGTGTGTCCCAGTCAGATACGATCGTCAAAGGCATCCCATGTCGTGCTACTACTTCTTTAATAAACACTTTCGCTAACCTTTCTGACGAGAATGTCTCGCGAATAGGTAGGAATTGAGCACTCTTCGTTAAACGGTCCACAATTACCCAAATGGTATCATGACCTTTAGCTGTGCGAGGTAGCTTGGTTATGAAGTCCATGGTAATGTGTTCCCACTTCCATTCCGGTATATCAAGTGGTTGAATCTTTCCATACGGTTTCTGGTGTTCGGCCTTTACTTGCGGGCAAGTTGTGACATACCGGATTTAATTACGCTTTTGTAATACAAATTATGTAATCATCGTTCCATTTAATGAAATGCAAATGTTTTTATTTAATTTTGTACAAAATATATATATATATTTTATTTTATAAATATAATTAAAATTTTATAAGTTTTAAACTTATATAAAATTTTATATAAAAATCTATATTTAAAAAAAAAAGTTACATATTTAATAAAATAACATATTTTAATAAGGTTAGTAACTTTTATTAAAATTATTATTTAAATAATAATAAAATAAGTTTATAAAAATATTTTTAAGTTTATTTAATTTAAAAGAAATTGAATTGATTTATTTAAATAAAAGTGCAGGGTTCATTTTGTAATTAACTAAACTAGAAGGTTTTTAAACTAAAATCGTTGAGGGGCTGTTTCTGGTCAAATGAAACCACAGGGATTCATCCGGTATTTAATTTAAGGGCTATTCTGTAACAAACCAAACTCCAGGGACTAAATCTGCCAAAGTCGAATTCGCAATTCCGGTCGCCCCTTTCCCCTTGTCCGGCGGTCCAAGCGAATTTCCGGCGACCCGCTCGACAAGCATGTCCCCTGCACCTCCACACCCGACAAAAGCCTCCCCGACTTCGTCTCCCCCACGCGAACTAGACCCCTCGACCAATTGGTCTCCCCATCACAGGGATTGTCTGATCCTGTTGGTGGCCGAGAACCCACGCCCGAATTCAGGCCCGACAGGCCACCTCCACGCCTGTCGATGGTCTGGTTAGCTTCGTCTCGTCCAGACGAATGTTCAGGCATGCTCAATTGCTTGCCTTATTATCAGGTTTAGGCTCGACTATAAATAGCCATTAACGAACCTGTTCGAACTCGATGCCCCCCTTACACCCACTCTCACCCCAAATTGAAGGCACCATTGCATTCGTCGACTCTGAGTGAAGCTTGGACCAGGATATCAAGGCCTGATTCCACCCCGAAGTCTGATTCCCGTTTTGGACATTTCGATTCAAAAGTCTCTGCCGACCAAGCCCTTCGCGACTGGGTTCGAGCCTCGATTCGATTCCTGTACCTTCTGTTATCATCAGGTAACCTCCCCAAATCGAAATCACGGCAATAAACCGTTGATTACCGGGCAAACCAATGTCCTCGGACACGGTTTGCCGGTTGCCGAGGACCAGCGACCAGGGTCGCGTTTGTGTATATCAATTAAATGACACACACATAACCAGCGATGGGCAGTAGCCCGGCTGGTTATGCGTGTGTGGGTTTGTGTCAAAGGTCGCGGGTTCGATCCCGGTTAGCCTACGGCCAAATTTTTTTTTATTTATTTTTAATTCTGTTTTCATTTATTTATTTTATTTAATTATCATAATACTCTTTTTATGCAATAAATACTAAAACGAGTCGGTTTACTCGTTCGTTTATTTTAAAATCAATTTAAACTATATTTTTATAAACCATCCCATTTATTTTATATATATAAACTTATTAAAATACATTATAATATATATAAAATATCACATACTTTTATAAATCTTACAATATTTATATAAACTTAATTAATTACATTTTTAGACATAAAATATCCTATATTTTTATAAATCTTGTAATATTTTTATAAACTTACTTAATTACATTTTTAGATATAAAATGTCCATATTTATATAAATCTTGAAATATCTTTATAAACTCACTTAATTACATTTTTTTAAATATAAAATGTTCTATATCTTTTTATAAATCTTGTAACATTTTATAAACTTATTAAAATACATATAATATATAAAATGTCTCATTATTTTTATATGAACCTAGCATTATATTTTTTTTATTTTATGAACTTGTTTAAATAAATAAAGACTTTTCTTTTGTTATTATTATATAAATACATTGAATATAATAATACTTGTTTAAAACAATATATATATATATATCCTTATAAGTTAAAGTTTTACAAAAAAACCCATTATCATTCTATTTCTATACTTTATACAAATAAATATTAAAGAAAATTATATTAGAGCCTATATACATTTAAATACAAATACACACCTATACGCATACAATAATACCCATTTGTCTACATAGGGTATCAACGTGCTTAGGCTTCCGCATACTTATCACCTACACGCGTGGAAAATACCCGCTTGCAAGGTGAGTTACATAGCCCCAATTTTTACATTTTTATACGTTTTGGGGTGAAACATTATACATGCTACTCACACTGTTTATACGTGTTATACATGAGACTATATGCTTATTCTTTGGATGTACATACATTTAAACACAAGACAACCAACTGTAATATTGATAGATCTATTGTGCCTGACCAGCCCACCCGGTTAGGGTGTTTATTACTGCATACTCGGATATAACCGCGTGTTATATTCAAACATACCGGATATAGTGGGTAACTATATTCAAGCATACCGGACTTAGCTGTTGTGCTATGTTCAAGCGCGTCAAACTCGGTTTGAATTGTGATTAAATAAATGTTACATCATATGCTATGTTTAACAATATAAACAATGAGTTGCAAAACGATTTACAACCGCTATTTACAGGGAATACTAAACCTATGTACTCACCAACTTTTTAGTTGACACTTGATTTAAATAATGTTTCAGGTTTGGATATGTGACTGCTTGCCGAAGATCTCTCCACTTAGGAACTATGGACCTAGTTAAATAAATTAATGTTTTGAACTAGACTAGGTTATTTGAAATGTATTGTATTTGGAACTTGTTGTCTTTAAATTAAATGAATGAATTATGCAACCTTTAGTTATCATGTGCTTTTGAACAATCATCACATTGTCCGCCTCGATGATTCCGCCATCGGTCGGGGTGTGACAGATTGGTATCAGAGCCATGGTTATAGGGAATTAGGTTATTAGACACAATGACCTAGACTATAACCCTAGGACTCCCTTTTATGTGTTATGTGCTAAATGATTAATTGCTATGTGAATTATTTGTAGTTAGGTATTATTTGAATTTTCCCAAGTTTGGTACATGAGACTTATACACATACATACAAGACTTTGATACATGATACATACTTTACATACACATTTGATCAACACACTTATGCAAACAAATACACTACAAATCCTTGTCCATACTCTCTCCTCATCCATATAAATTGCAACATTTCTACACATTTTATACACATAAACTCTCAATTCTACTAAAATCTTAAAATCTCGTCAACGACTTAATTTCTTGAAACCAGTAAAGGACACGTGCAATCTGGAAGGGTGACACCTGTACATTGGGTTTTCTGTCTAGGAAAGCATTTCGTATAAATCCAAATAAACGGACCCGTATGCTTTCCTGGGAATTCCTGACGTGAGTGTTTACCTATAGGCTAAAGCATGTCTCTTTGAAAGTTTTGAGGAATTATTTAACGTTGATAAGTCAATGTATTCGCAAGGATACGATCCGAACTTAAACTCAAAATCTGGGGACATTATAGCAAAATAGGAAAAACTAGACGAACATGCAAAACAAATCATTATTACGGGTGCACACGTAATAACAATTTGTGGTGCATGCAAGTCCCGGCAAATTTCTATTATGCAAATAATGATCTATAACATCATGTCCTACCCGGAAAGGATGACTTAGTTTCCCCTATCAACTTAGAATAAATACACACGCACTAGCACGCGTCATGATAAATCTCATATTTCTGCTTACATTATTTCCCGCTATAACTCGTATTTATCCGTCTTATCTAAAATATCCTTGTCTTTTCTTATGATGTTAGAATGCCTCCTCGACGTGCAAACTCTAGCACTTCCAACCCGGATCTTGCTACTCTTCTTGCCCAGCTAGTAGGGCAAATGACTCAAGCAAATAACAACAGTGACGGGTCTCACAACATCCAAGGGAACGGTGGTACCAACCCGCCTCATTGCACGTTTAAGCACTTTAACTCGTGCAATCCTACTAAATTCTTCGGAACTGAAGGTGCTACCGGCCTACTTCAATGGTTTGAAAGCATGGAAAGCACGTTCCTAAACAGTGACTGTCCCGATAATCTTCGGGTTCGCTATGCCACAAGTGTACTTCAAAAGAGAGCCCTCACCTGGTGGAACAGTGAGAAACGCACTCGTGGTGCTGAGGTTGCTACATCCTTATCATGGGATGATCTGAAAAAGGCCATGACTGATGAATTCTGTCCTCGGAATGAAATGAGGAAGCTCGAGGCTGAATTTTGGGATCTTGCCCAAGACAGCGGGGATAATCTGGCTTACACCACCCGGTTCCAAGAACTAAGTCTTTTAGTGCCTCACATGATCACTCCCCTTGCTCGGGGAATTGAAAAGTACATAGGCGGCCTGCCTATGCAAATTCAAGATGCTGTGCTAGGAAGCAATCCTCCTACTCTTGAAGCTGCTATCCGTCTATCTGCTACACTATCCGACAACCATGTCAAAGCCGGAACCTTAACAAGAAAGGGTTCCAAGAAGGTTGTCTCCACTCTTGCAGCTGTCAAAGATATAAAACCCGAGTCTTCTAACCGCAACAAGAAACGAAAGGGTCGAAACTTTGCAGCCGTAATTCCCGCTGTACCTACTAATCAAGTGGCCCCTTTGGGTCAAAACCCGAAAATTTATCAGGGCCCGAATCCCCAATGCCAGACCTGCAAGTACCATCATCCTGCCAACTTACCATGCCGATTGTGTTCGAGCTGCGGAAAATATGGACACGTGGTCACTACTTGCCGTACCCGTCCTCCCGTCCATCAAGCTGCTCCAGCCATCCGTCCCAACTATCCGGCACTTCCCAATGGTAGGGCATGTTACGAGTGTGGAGACCCAGACCACTTCCGTGACCGATGCCCAAAACTTCATCGTCAAGGTGGTCCCCAAGGACGAGCGTTTAACATAAACGCTAATGAGGCACAAGCAAACAACGACGTGATAAACGGTACGTTTCTCGTAAACAATCATTATGCATCCATTTTATTTGATACCGGTGCCGATAGGAGTTTCGTGTCTCTTACCTTTGAATCTCAACTTGCTAAACAAAGAACGAAACTTGACAATCCTTATTCCGTGGAGATAGCAAACGGGAAATCTATTGCTATAAACTCTGTTATCCGCAACTGCGATCTCGAGCTTAATAATCATGAATTCTCTGTTGATCTCCTTCCAATGCAATTGGGAAGCTTTGATATTATAATTGGCATGGACTGGTTATCCAAGCACCATGCCGAGGTTATTTGCTATGAAAAATGCATTCGTATACCTCTCCCTTCGGGTGACACGTTAGTTATTTTCGGTGAAAAACCGTGTCGTGGTCTTCAAATCATGTCTTGCACATTGGCACAAAAGTACTTGCGGAAAAAGTACGTTGCATTCTTGGCCCACATAGTTGACACGAAAGACAAGGGTAAGAAATTGCAAGACATTCCAATCATCCGAGATTTTCCCGAGGTATTCCCCGAGGATTTACCTGGTCTTCCTCCCACTAGACAAGTGGAGTTTCGTATCGACCTTGTGCCCGGGGCAACTCCCGTGGCAAAGGCCCCCTATCGTCTTGCACCTTCCGAAATGCAAGAACTCGCAAGTCAATTACAAGAACTCTCATCCAAAGGATTCATCCGCCCGAGCCATTCACCTTGGGGTGCTCCCGTGCTGTTCGTAAAGAAAAAGGATGGATCGTTTCGAATGTGCATTGATTATCGTGAACTCAACAAGCTTACAATAAAGAACCGTTATCCTTTACCCCGTATTGACGATCTTTTCGATCAACTTCAAGGTTCAACATGTTTCTCCAAGATTGACCTTCGTTCCGGATACCATCAACTTCGTGTTCTCGATAAAGACATTCCAAAGACGGCCTTTCGGACTAGATATGGTCACTACGAGTTCATGGTCATGCCATTCGGTTTGACTAATGCACCTGCGGTCTTCATGGACCTCATGAACCGTGTGTGCAAACCTTATTTGGACAAGTTCGTGATCGTTTTCATTGACGACATTCTCATCTATTCTAAAACGAAAGCAGAGCATGAACAACATCTTCGTTTGATCCTGGAACTCTTGAAGAAAGAACAACTATACGCCAAGTTCTCTAAGTGTGAATTCTGGCTAAAGGAAGTTCAATTTTTGGGACACATAGTCAACGATAAGGGAATTCATGTGGACCCGGCAAAAATCGAAGCGGTAAAGAATTGGAGTACTCCTAAGACTCCTACCGAGATTCGTTCCTTCCTTGGACTAGCAGGTTACTACCGTCGCTTCATCTCAAATTTCTCCAAGATTGCGGTTCCACTCACTGCCTTGACTCATAAAGGTAAATCTTACGAGTGGGGACCCAAGCAAGAGGAAGCTTTTCAAACTCTCAAGCACAAGCTCTGCAATGCTCCTATACTAACTCTTCCTAGTGGTAATGACGACTTTGTCGTTTATTGTGATGCATCCAACCAAGGTCTTGGTTGTGTTCTAATGCAACGTGGCCAAGTAATTGCATACGCATCACGTCAACTCAAAATCCATGAGAAGAACTATACGACCCATGATCTCGAGCTTGGTGCTGTCGTTTTCGCCTTGAAAATTTGGAGACACTATCTTTATGGTACCAAATGCGTGGTTTTCACCGACCACAAAAGTCTCCAACATATTTTCAATCAAAAAGAGCTTAATATGAGGCAACGACGATGGGTTGAACTTCTAAACGACTACGACTGCGAGATCCGCTACCACCCCGGCAAAGCAAACGTTGTAGCCGACGCCTTGAGTCGTAAAGAACATATCATGCTTCATAGTGCTTATATTCATAACGATATCCAAGCCCGTATTCTCAAAGCACAACACACCTCGGTTACCGAGGGAAACATGTATCAAGAAATGGCATGTGGTGTAGAACTCTTGTTAGAAACCAAAGCCAACGGCCTATTGTACTACTTGGACCGTATCTGGGTTCCCGATCGCGACGATCTCCGTATATTTTTGATGAACGAGTCCCACAAAACTCGATATTCGGTGCATCCCGGAGCTGATAAGATGTACATGGGTCTCCGTCAGCAATATTGGTGGCCCGGCATGAAAAAGGATATTGCCCTTTTCGTGGCAAAATGCCTAACTTGTTCTAAAGTGAAGGCCGAACACCAAAAGCCTTCCGGACTCCTCGAACAACCTGAAATTCCCGTGTGGAAGTGGGAGAACCTTGCTATGGACTTTATCACCAAACTTCCACGCACTTCTAGTGGACACGATAGTATTTGGGTTATTATCGACCGACTTACAAAGTCTGCTCATTTCTTGCCTATTCGTGAGGACTATCGAGTCGAGAAATTGGCTCGGATCTACATTGATGAAATCGTAAGTCGTCACGGGATCCCTTTGAACATCATCTCCGATCGTGATTCGCGTTTTACTTCCCGATTTTGGCAATCATTGCAATCAGCACTTGGTACTCGTTTGGATCTAAGTACGGCTTACCATCCTCAAACTGATGGGCAAACCGAACGAACAATCCAAACTCTCGAGGATATGCTTAGAGCTTGTGTTGTTGACTTTGGTGGCAATTGGAATTCTCACCTACCACTGATCGAATTTTCCTACAACAACAGCTATCACACAAGTATTAACATGGCACCGTTTGAAGCTCTTTATGGACGAAAATGTCGTTCACCGATTTGTTGGAACGAAATTGGTGAAGCACAAATCACCGGTCCCGAGCTTATCCAAGAAACCACCGATAAAATTTTTCTTATTCGTGACAACATTCGAGTGGCAAGGAGTCGGCAAAAGAGCTATGCCGATAAAAGACGGAAACCCTTGGAATTTCAAGTTGGGGATATGGTTCTCCTAAAGGTATCACCTTGGAAGGGCGTAGTCCGATTTGGAAAGAAAGGAAAACTTGCACCTCGATATGTGGGTCCCTTCAAGATACTCGAAAGGGTAGGAAAAGTGGCCTACAAACTCGATCTTCCTTCAGAACTCATCAACGTTCATCCGACTTTCCATGTATCTAATTTGAAAAAGTGTCTAGCCGACGAGAATCTCCACATCCCTCTTGATGAAGTGCGTATTGACGAGAGGATGCACTTTGTTGAGAAACCCGTGGAAATCATGGACCGAGAAGTCAAGAAACTCAAGCGTAGGCGCATCCCCATTGTCAAGGTCCGTTGGGAGTCTAAGCGTGGACCCGAGTTCACTTGGGAACGTGAAGACCACATGAAGACCAAGTATCCGCACCTCTTTTCATAGCCTCCACTAGTTGAATTTCGGGGCGAAATTCCTTTAACATGGGGAGACTGTGACATACCGGATTTAATTACGCTTTTGTAATACAAATTATGTAATCATCGTTCCATTTAATGAAATGCAAATGTTTTTATTTAATTTTGTACAAAATATATATATATATTTTATTTTATAAATATAATTAAAATTTTATAAGTTTTAAACTTATATAAAATTTTATATAAAAATCTATATTTAAAAAAAAAAGTTACATATTTAATAAAATAACATATTTTAATAAGGTTAGTAACTTTTATTAAAATTATTATTTAAATAATAATAAAATAAGTTTATAAAAATATTTTTAAGTTTATTTAATTTAAAAGAAATTGAATTGATTTATTTAAATAAAAGTGCAGGGTTCATTTTGTAATTAACTAAACTAGAAGGTTTTTAAACTAAAATCGTTGAGGGGCTGTTTCTGGTCAAATGAAACCACAGGGATTCATCCGGTATTTAATTTAAGGGCTATTCTGTAACAAACCAAACTCCAGGGACTAAATCTGCCAAAGTCGAATTCGCAATTCCGGTCGCCCCTTTCCCCTTGTCCGGCGGTCCAAGCGAATTTCCGGCGACCCGCTCGACAAGCCTGTCCCCTGCACCTCCACACCCGACAAAAGCCTCCCCGACTTCGTCTCCCCCACGCGAACTAGACCCCTCGACCAATTGGTCTCCCCATCACAGGGATTGTCTGATCCTGTTGGTGGCCGAGAACCCACGCCCGAATTCAGGCCCGACAGGCCACCTCCACGCCTGTCGATGGTCTGGTTAGCTTCGTCTCGTCCACACGAATGTTCAGGCATGCTCAATTGCTTGCCTTATTATCAGGTTTAGGCTCGACTATAAATAGCCATTAACGAACCTGTTCGAACTCGATGCCCCCCTTACACCCACTCTCACCCCAAATTGAAGGCACCATTGCATTCGTCGACTCTGAGTGAAGCTTGGACCAGGATATCAAGGCCTGATTCCACCCCGAAGTCTGATTCCCGTTTTGGACATTTCGATTCAAAAGTCTCTGCCGACCAAGCCCTTCGCGACTGGGTTCGAGCCTCGATTCGATTCCTGTACCTTCTGTTATCATCAGGTAACCTCCCCAAATCGAAATCACGGCAATAAACCGTTGATTACCGGGCAAACCAATGTCCTCGGACACGGTTTGCCGGTTGCCGAGGACCAGCGACCAGGGTCGCGTTTGTGTATATCAATTAAATGACACACACATAACCAGCGATGGGCAGTAGCCCGGCTGGTTATGCGTGTGTGGGTTTGTGTCAAAGGTCGCGGGTTCGATCCCGGTTAGCCTACGGCCAAATTTTTTTTTATTTATTTTTAATTCTGTTTTCATTTATTTATTTTATTTAATTATCATAATACTCTTTTTATGCAATAAATACTAAAACGAGTCGGTTTACTCGTTCGTTTATTTTAAAATCAATTTAAACTATATTTTTATAAACCATCCCATTTATTTTATATATATAAACTTATTAAAATACATTATAATATATATAAAATATCACATACTTTTATAAATCTTACAATATTTATATAAACTTAATTAATTACATTTTTAGACATAAAATATCCTATATTTTTATAAATCTTGTAATATTTTTATAAACTTACTTAATTACATTTTTAGATATAAAATGTCCATATTTATATAAATCTTGAAATATCTTTATAAACTCACTTAATTACATTTTTTTAAATATAAAATGTTCTATATCTTTTTATAAATCTTGTAACATTTTATAAACTTATTAAAATACATATAATATATAAAATGTCTCATTATTTTTATATGAACCTAGCATTATATTTTTTTTATTTTATGAACTTGTTTAAATAAATAAAGACTTTTCTTTTGTTATTATTATATAAATACATTGAATATAATAATACTTGTTTAAAACAATATATATATATATATCCTTATAAGTTAAAGTTTTACAAAAAAACCCATTATCATTCTATTTCTATACTTTATACAAATAAATATTAAAGAAAATTATATTAGAGCCTATATACATTTAAATACAAATACACACCTATACGCATACAATAATACCCATTTGTCTACATAGGGTATCAACGTGCTTAGGCTTCCGCATACTTATCACCTACACGCGTGGAAAATACCCGCTTGCAAGGTGAGTTACATAGCCCCAATTTTTACATTTTTATACGTTTTGGGGTGAAACATTATACATGCTACTCACACTGTTTATACGTGTTATACATGAGACTATATGCTTATTCTTTGGATGTACATACATTTAAACACAAGACAACCAACTGTAATATTGATAGATCTATTGTGCCTGACCAGCCCACCCGGTTAGGGTGTTTATTACTGCATACTCGGATATAACCGCGTGTTATATTCAAACATACCGGATATAGTGGGTAACTATATTCAAGCATACCGGACTTAGCTGTTGTGCTATGTTCAAGCGCGTCAAACTCGGTTTGAATTGTGATTAAATAAATGTTACATCATATGCTATGTTTAACAATATAAACAATGAGTTGCAAAACGATTTACAACCGCTATTTACAGGGAATACTAAACCTATGTACTCACCAACTTTTTAGTTGACACTTGATTTAAATAATGTTTCAGGTTTGGATATGTGACTGCTTGCCGAAGATCTCTCCACTTAGGAACTATGGACCTAGTTAAATAAATTAATGTTTTGAACTAGACTAGGTTATTTGAAATGTATTGTATTTGGAACTTGTTGTCTTTAAATTAAATGAATGAATTATGCAACCTTTAGTTATCATGTGCTTTTGAACAATCATCACATTGTCCGCCTCGATGATTCCGCCATCGGTCGGGGTGTGACACAAGTCAAGCACTTGCTTACGTACTTTGTCACTTCATGCTTCATTCAAGGCCACCAGTATTTCTTCCTTAGATCTTGGTACATTTTATTGGTACCAGGATGGATAGAGTACCGAGACTTATGAGCCTCATCCAAGATTTTGGTTCTAAGCTCGCCACCCATAGGTATCCATTCCCGTCCAAAACGTGTCCTAACACCAAGGGTGTTATATTCCAACTTGTCCTGTTGGCCAGTCATCATTTCCTTCTTTATATTTTCTTCTTTAAGTGTCTCATCTTGAGCCTTTTCAATTTCTCTCATCACATCCGATGTTACCACCAACTGGCAAGCTTTCACTCTAATAGGAGTAGGCACATCCTTTCGGCTTAGAGCGTCAGCCACCACGTTTGCCTTTCCAGGATGGTATATTATTTCACAGTCATAGTCTTTCAATAGTTCCAACCATCACCTCTGCCTCATATTAAGTTCCTTTTGTTCGAAGAAGTACTTCAAACTTTTGTGGTCGGAGTAAATAGTAAACTTCACCCCGTACAGGTAGTGCCTCCAGATTTTTAATGCGAATACGACAGCAGAAAGTTCCAAATCGTGAGTCGGATAATTAGCTTCGTGAATCTTCAACTGTCGTGACGCATACGCGATCACTCTCCCGCGTTGCATTAACACGCATCCCAATCCCTGACCCGAAGCGTCAGAGTATACCACTAAGTCTTCATTGCACTCGGGAAGGGCCAAGACTGGGGCTTTGGTTAGCTTCTCCTTCAACTCCTTAAACGCCCCATCCTGGGTCGAACCCCATTCATACTTTACCTCCTTCCGAGTCAACTTTGTCAATGGCGAAGCTATTTTTGAGAAATTCTGGATGAATCTCCGATAGTAGCCTGCCAATCCCAAGAAACTGCGGATTTCAGTTGGCATCTTAGGAATATTCCATTCCCTTACCGTCACTATCTTTGCTCGGTCAACCATAATGTCGTTCGGGTTAATTACATGACCTAGGAATTGGACTTCCCTAAGCCAGAACGCGCATTTGGAGAACTTAGCATACAACTTTCCCTTTTTCAGAGCCTCCAACACCTCCTTTAAGTGACATGCGTGATCACCCTCATTCTTGGAGTAGATGAGGATATCATCGATGAACACGATTACCGATCGGTCCAGCATCGGTCGACACACCCTATTCATCAAATCCATGAACGCTGTAGGTGCGTTCGTCAATCCGAAAGACATTACGCGGAACTCGAAATGTCCATAACGCGTGCGAAATGAAGTTTTCGGTATGTCTTCTTCCCTCACCTTCAACTGATGGTACCCGGACCGAAGGTCGATTTTTGAGAACCAACTTGCGCCTTGAAAATGATCGAACAGGTCGTCGATCCTTGGTAAAGGGTACTTATTCTTCACCGTACGTTTATTCAACTCGTGATAATCAATACACATTCTCATCGAACCGTCTTTCTTCTTCACAAACAACACCGGAGCACCCCACGGCGAGATGCTCGGTTGGATAAATCCTTTCTCAAGTAACTCGTCTAGTTATGCCATTAACTCTTTCATCTCCACTGGTGCTAGTCGATATGGAGCCTTAGCCACGGGTTGGACATCTGGTACTAAGTCGATTCAAAATTCAATCTCTCTGTCGGGTGGTATCCCAGGCAAATCCTCTTGAAACACCTCCGAGTACTCGCGTACCACATGTACATCGTCTAGTTCCTTCATTTCCTTACACTTGTCAATTACGTACACCAGGTAAGCCTCGCATCCGCACCTCAAGTAATTTGTTGCCTTAATCATCGAGATGAAGTTTGGCATCGGGGCGTCACGATCTCCAAAAACCTCGACTTAGCTACCATCCGGAGCCTTGAGTCGGATTATCTTTTGTTTACATATGATTTGTGCTTCGTTGGCAGTTAACCAATCCATACCTAACACGACATCAAACCCTCCCAAAACCATAACAAACAATCTGACAGGGAACCTATGACCTTCTATCTTTATCGTGGAGTTGTCAACTACATCGGTCACTCTCGCAGTTCTACCCTCAGCGGTTTCTACGCTAAAGGCCCTTTCTAGCTTACTGACAGTGTACTTCACTCGTTTACAAAAAGTCGCAGATATAAAACTCTTACTTGCACCCGAATCAAATAACACAGAAACAAAAGTGTTGTCAAGGATGAACGTACCTGACGCCATATCGGGGTCTGCCCTGGCTTCGTCGTGCGTCAGCGCGTACGCACGAGTCTTTGCTCGGGGCCTCTCTTCTTTCCTTTCCGGGCCTTTCCCTTTCCCGGCTTCACCCATTCTGGGCTTGGTGCATTCCCGGCTCATATGACCACTCTCCCCACAGTTGTAGCATTTGAATAGCTGGGGACATTCACGTGCGTAGTGTCCGGGTTTGCCGCATTTAAAGCATAGATTTGACCATAACCGACATTCACCCGCATGTCTTACCCCACATCTTCCACAGACTGCTGTCTCGCCTACCCTGGCCTGTTTGTCCCGAGCCCCAAACAACTTCCCAGCCGATCGCTTAGCGGGGAAACTCGGCTTCTTCTTAGGCTCTTCGATGGCAACGACATTCTGTGCCAGATCATCGAATACGACGCCGCTCAGTTCTACTACCGAATCATAGGTCGTAGGGGCTTTTGCCTTAACATAGGTGCGGACCTGGTCCGGCAGCCCTTGAATGTAACAGGAAATCTTTCTTTCCTCAGTCGTGATAAGGTGTGGCAGTAGACGTGCCAGTTCGTCGAATCGGGTTGTGTACTGCCGGTGCTCCCGGCCTTCAAACCCAGAAATTCCCTCTCTGCCTTCTCAATCTCGTTCCTTGGGCAGAAATTCTTGATCACCAAAGTTTTCAAGTCAGCCCACATCATCGCATCCACAACCTCGCTCCCTTTTGCTTGACGTACACCTTCACACCAATGGGATGCTTCCTCTCTCAAGGAGTTAGCAACAAATTTCACAACTTGATCCGTTCGACATTCGCTCAGACGAATGGCAGCCTCCATACGAATCACCCAATCAAACCCAGTGAAGACCGGCGGGTCACATGCCTTAAAGGACTTATAGTCGCAACCACGGTTAAGCGGTGCGTTGATCGCCTCAGTGTTCGGGGTATCAACCGCCGTGTTAGACCCACCCATCTCATTAACCTTCTTTAATGCTTCTGCCAACAGTCATGGCAAAGAAACTTTCATCAACTATGTGAACTCTCGAGCTATAGCTGCTCTCACTTCTAGTTCAAAAGTGAAAGGTTGTTCTTCAACCTGTGTCTGCTCGGTTCCATGCACACCAACCGACGGTTCAGTGTGAACATGTCACACCCCTCCAAGGCGGAAACGCGAGGCGTAACGTTCATGGTTTCCAAAGCATATAATTATTGCAAACGCATAAATACAACTGGATACATAAATTAAGTTTAAGGTTTTACAGCCCAAAATAGTAGTTGAAGTTACAAAATATTAAGATTTTTCAAATATGACCCAATACATTTTGGGTTATACAAGAAAAATCTTCAAAAGTAGTATCCACCATGTATGCATGAACCCTACGTAGTATTATTCTTGTTGCCACAATTAATTTCCTGAAAAACATACTTGAAAATGTCAACACTAGGTTGGTGAGTTCACAGGTTTTATATATGAATACAATGAGCGAACCAATTGCATGAAAATGATTTTACGTATATGATAAACAAAACAAGTAATGTTTGACCCATTTGTAAACTAGCTAGGAATACAAATAATATGTACATACATGAGGCATAACCAAACCAAGACCAGGTGTTTTGCCCCTCACTCGTACCTCACGAGCAATATTAGAACACTATGCAGTCATTTGGCCAGAGGGACCCATGGTTAGCGCGACTAACCATGACCGGGGGTGTCAGACTCAATAGTACTATCCATAGATTCCTAGGCTAATCCATAGCTAATGGTTATAAATATGATGGTCAGGGGACTTTAAGAGCTCCAAATGTATCAACTCATGCAAACATAAAGGTCGGGTCTTGTTTTCTTGTTATCATATAAAAATAGTTATAAGTATGTTCTTCCCCCAAATAGTACAAAACAGTAAAAAGGGGCCGTGAAACTCACCTTGAGTTTGTGTATGCTTGCAATGGTAATGGTTCTAGTCAAACTTGACTATTCGTAGGGTAATTCGTGTTATGACCGAATGCCTTATATGCAAATTGTTCACCGACTTAGCAAATCTGATTGCTTTTGTTTAAATATCTTTTTAGTTTTTCAACACTTGTTTCGTTATAAAATAGTTCTAAGTTACTGCCCAATGGGCCTGAAACAGGTATCGAAACTACTTAGTTTCGATTGAACAGAACAGATGTCGAAACTTCCTAGTTTCGATTGAGCAAATTGGATATCAAAACTTCCTAGTTTCGATTGGGCAAGAAAGGTATCGAAACTACCTTGTTTCGATTGAGCAACAGGTATCAAAACTTCCTGGTTTCGATTAAGTAATAGGTATCGAAACTTCCTAGTTTCGATTGAGTAAGCAGGTATCGAAACTACCTAGTTTCGATTGAGTAATAGGTATCGAAACTACCTAGTTTCGATCAAACAGGTATCGAAACTCCTAGTTTCGATTGAGTAAACAGGTATCGAAACTACTTAGTTTCGATACTGTTATTTCGTTTTGACAGAATCAGTCCTGCATATTTTTATGTTTTAAACTTGAATTCGACACACTTTTCTGGTTATTTTTCTTACGTTCGAGTAAACTGTATGTTTAGCTACGGTTTTAAAGAAAATAATATGAATAATATTGAGTTTTTACCTCTAAACAGATATGATGATTTCGAGAGAAACAGAGAATAATCTTGAGCTCCTTAGCTTGATTCTTGAGAAAAACACTTGGAACTCTTCTTATAACACTGAAATATGGTGGATTTTGCCTTAAAGCTTAAATTCAACTTGAAGAGAAATGAGGAAGATTGTCGTAAGAAAATGAGAGAGATAAAAGGGTTCGTGAGGTTTTTGATTGAGGGGGTATGGTTTATATCCGATTCTCTAAGGCATGAGGTATGGGTCGCAGGAAGTGGGAATGGGGCATTCCCTGGGATTTTAGTCAAGAAAGTCAAGGGTGATTTGGGGTTAAATTTGTATAATAATTAGATTTAAGTGTAAATTATTTAATTCATTATGTGTATTAATATTAATTAGAGTTTCAAATGGTAATTTAATTTGGTTTAGGTTTTCCACGGTATTATAAATTTATTAAGTTTATGGCTCGTTAACAAAAGATATTGAAATCTTGGGTTGTATAATTCGTTGATGTGATTATTTGTAGGTATAGATACCTAAAGTTGACGCTACCAGGTAATATCTTCGAAAGAGTTCGTTAGTTTACTTTTACGTATTATATATATATTTTAGTCTAAAAATGAATTATTGTCCAACATAAAATTCGTGTAATATATATGTCTAGATATTTTTTTTTCTTGGTTATTTAATTTAATTACTAACGTTCGTATTAGACGAGTTATATGTGTATGTGAACCGGTAATTCCCAAAATTACCAAAATATAAAATGAAACAATGTACGACTTTTCTTAGACTTTAATGTCCTAATTTATGCAATTAGGTAAATCACGAAAACAATTATAATGTAAACTTGTTTATAACATGTACGGATATTGACCTGAAATGTCGGGTGTCACAGAACACTTCCTTCTTCTCTATACTCTTGGCGCGCGGGGGTCCTGTCGCGCCCACCGTTACGACCACCGGTGCGACCACCGATACGGCCCCCACCACGCCTTCCGTTTCCTCTTCTTGCCATTTCGATCTATAAGACAAGAATCCGATGTCATCACGCTAGTTAACAAATAAAATTCAACAAGCACTGTAAGATGTTAATATACACTGGCCATCTGCAATTAACCATTACATTACCTTTCGATTTCTATTTGACCACCTTTGTGATTCCATCAGAACACAAGTCCTTACCTAACCCTTTCTAAGACATACTATACATGTAAATATATACTACCTTCATACCTGATGCTGTGGCTCGAGTTACCCGTACTGACATCCGCTTTCGGTCTCATTCACAGTTTAAGTTCAGACACTGGGAGTGTCCGAATCTCTCAAACTATTGCTCTGATACCAACTTGTAAGGCCCCAAAACCGGGAGGCCTCACTTGTTGGATTTACTCATTCACAAACAGTTATTAAACTTGAATATCAATTAACGCAGCGGAAAATTTCATTAAAATATACTCATAACAACGTTCAACATGCGGAAGCGTAACATAGTCTAATACATAAACATAACATAACTAGTCATAACGGGATGTCAGTCTTCATGATCCACCGGGTAACTCTTCTCGCTTGCCAAGCATCACCGTCCATCATCCATACCTGCCTTGACCTGAATGTGCATACTAAAAAGTCAGCTATGCTGGTGAGTTCCAGTTTTTTTATTCAATTTATAAAATGGTTCATCATTCAATAATTCATTAGGGTTTAACATCATGTATAAGAAAACAGGGCCTTTCGTTCATCATTAAAAACATTCAAACATTTATCATCATCAAAGAATTTATCATCATCATGAACACCGTTGAACGGATCGTTCGATTAAAACATTTAACATTCATTTAAGTCATACATTACTATCTAAATCTGTGTTACCATTCGATCCATCATCTAGTATTGTATTGCCCCTAAGGCTTAACTGCACGAAGACCGACAATACAATACATTCCGTCAATTCCCTTTTGTATTTCCCCCAAGGCTTAACTTCACGAGGACCGACAATACCCCTTTAGTTGCCCCTATGGCTCTCATGTCCATAAACCGAAAACTTCCATCGACGGCTATGGCTCACGGCCATAACACCGTCGGATCATAATTTAACCTCAATAGGATCACGTTAACCCTTGAGTAACCGTCGTTACTCCCATACCAATTTACAACATCATAACCATTGACATGCCACAAAGACACTGCCCCTGTTGTTCTTATGGCAACTATGGCTCGCTGTCCATAATCTACCACAAGGCTGGGAATTACATTCCCAGACTTCATTCGTCAATTACCTTCATTCGACAGATTAGATTTGTAATGACTTCTTTAAAATCTTTGCCCTTTTCTTTTCTTTTCATAAAACATTTCATTCATTTTCAAAACCCTTTACATTCATTTTAAACCATTTCTTTATAAACATTTCGTTCGTAAACATTCCATTCATAAAACTTTCTTTCCATAAACCGTTCATTCCAAATCATTTCATTTCGTAAACATAGTTTCATAAACATCATTTCGTAAAACATCATTTCGTATGTATGCACACCAGCCCGAAAACATTATATAAAACATTTAAAAGATGGCTTCTAGAACTCACCTGGTAAACTAATCTGGGTTGTCCTAAACAAAGGTCCCACAACGTCACTTCAGATCTGAATTGATTAGTTAAATAAACATCAGACCAACCCCTGACTCTAACGGTTTAACCTTCTAAACATACTGACTTTACCTAAACAACCTGATGCCTGCGCACTTAGCAAGTGCGTAGGGCCTTGCTCTTGCGTACTTAATAAGTGCGCAAACCTCGCGTCATGCGTACTTGATAAGTACGCATGATCCTCTTCATGCGTACTTGATAAGTACGTAGGACCCTCTTCCTGTGTACTTGATAAGTACGCAGGACCCTCTTCCTGCGTATGTGATAAGTACGCATGATCTGCTTCCCCGCAAAAACCCTGACTTTCGTCTTCGGGTCTGATCACGTCAAGATCCCGAACTTGTTACATTCAAAACGTTTGCTTTTCATTAAGGAACTCAAAACTATGTTTTTCTTCCAGTTTCATCCGTAAAAACGTCACATTTTTGTCCAAAAACCCGAAAACCCCCAAAACGAACAAAAACTCAGATCTAGGCTAGATCGTTACCTGTATCGAGCTTCTGATCCGGAGGTTCTTCTCCCAAGCTCTGGAGCTACACACTTCTTCAATCTCGGGTCGATCCGCCAACTTTCTCTCTCTACGGTTTCTCTCTCTAGATGTTATAAATGAGAGAAATGGGTGGTGACCTTGGCTATTTATAGGGGGCTCCCCTTTAAACCCACCGGCCCATCCGGCCCGGCCCGTCATGCCTCATTCGTTTATTCCGTTGTTATATCTGTCATTTTATTTTTGGGATGTTACACTTCCCTTCTCTTATGTTACACTATTCTGTCACCTGCACACACAAACAAACACCACGCGTAACACAAAAATAGAAGAATATTATCCAAACAAAACAAGAAACAAGTAGTCACAAAAGTCAACTAAAATAAAACACCAAGCGCACACACTCCCCGGAAATGGCCCCAAAATTTGATCGGTGTCGAAGGTACCGGTCAAAGATAAAGAATTAGAGTGTCCTAATCACCTTAAACTAGTTACGGTAAGAAGGGTGTCGAACCACGAAGAGTTTGTGGTCGGTGCTTAACTTCAATTAACAATGTGATTTATGAAGTTGCAATGGGTCTTTCTGACCAAACACAAGCAATGATTGAGGTTAAATTAACAAATCCAACAAGCAATGGTTATCAACTAGCAAAACAATCACGAGTAATCAAGTAGAGAATAAACGGTTTAAGTTGTAAACAATAATTAAAAAGGAATCACACCCGGGTTTCAAGTTCACAAGTAATTAGGGATTATCACACCAACATATGAGTTCAAACAATCGAATGGTTATCCAAATCTAACCAAGAACATCAACATTCATACATCATCGGCAAATAGTGTAAAACAATATTCACGAATGAAATCGAGACAAATGTATGCAATATAGAATTAGATTAATCAATAGATTCAACACAAATCAAAGTTCATAGCAATTATCATCTAACGGGGTCAATGGTGCAAGAATTTATCGACTCCCGTGAGTTCATAACCATACTAAACACAAATATTCAAGTGTTTCAAACCAAACGATTACAAGAATTGTTTCTCAAAGCTAGTACATGATAAAACCCTAAAAACTTACAAACAATCCACCCGGGAATGATTACCGGTGGATTAGCCGCTCATGGTTGTGGAATTCATCTTCGATTCTTCAATAATTCAGTATCAATCTTCCAAATCGATCTTGGAATGGTGTTTTTTCGCCTCCAAAATCGCCCAAGAACTGTTGTAAAAGTGGTGATTTCGAATTTGGGGAAGAAACCCCCAATTAAACACCAAAATCGGCTGTTTCCCGAAAATCCGCGTCAAAATAACGTAACCAGCGTAAGCTTACGCTGGGTTGGCGTAAGCTTACGCCGCCACACTGGAAGCTGCTGTGAAAGAAATGTTCAGGCGTAGGCTTACGCTGGGTGGCGTAGGCTTAGGCCAGGTGGCGTAGGCTTACGCTGGGCGGCGTAGGCTTAGGCCAGGTGGCGTAGGCTTACGCCAGGTCCTGAGTTTCTGCCCCGTTTTCTCCGTGTCTCTTCCGACTCTTGCATCTCTCACCTAATATCTTCCAAAATCATACTTTAAGCTTTCAACACCTGCACATGCATAGGTACACAAAACTTTTGTATTCCACATGTTAATTTACATAAATATAACATGTTACACACTTTAATGCATAAAACTTTGGTCGCTTATCACATCCCCACACTTGAGTTTTGCTTGCCCTCAAGCAAAGTCTTTTGCTTCAAATCCACATTACAAATTCTCAAACAATTGTTTTAACTCAACATAAGTTAAGGTCCAAGGTCATGCCAGATTCATAAGAATTATACTCTCAATAGATTTACAATCCAACAAACAATTTATGACTTTTTAAACAAAAGGAAACACTTGAACGAGCTTAACTCATATCCAGTTATGGCTTTGAATGCACACACCCCTCACAATCAATCACTCCACTCGGTTTCATATATGGGCTAGCGATGATATGCTAGTATTTTTCACTCGAAACCAAACAATGAACCACATTATTATAGGCTTGCATATTGATCACATCTCCACCTACTAACACAACTAAAAAGCACAAATCAAAAGTTCTTTTAAGGGTTGTCATGTAGGCTAGGGTTACGGGTATGGATAAGGATTTTTAAAGTGGCTAAAGGTGAGTGGAATTCAACTAATGAAACTACAAATCAATCCTAAAACTTTCAAATCTCTACTATGGGTATAAATGACCCATCAACACTAAAATTCTTATTTCTTCAAACTATCAAATGAAACTTGGGTTAAATTGATCCAATAACATCTTTTATTATAATTCAAACTAATACTCAAAACCTTTGGGCACATGTTGACCCAATACTATTTTTGTATTTCTTTTTCTTTAATTTTTTTTTTGGTGCAATTGCAACCGCAACTTCAATAATCTAAGTTAATTGAATTCCAACTCACGGGTTTAAAAAGAAAAGGCTAAAAAGGTGAATGGGCTAATGTTATGGGTTTTGTCAACAGAAAAGGTATAGGCTCAGAATGGGCATCTAGTGGATATTAACGAGTAAGGGTATAAAAATGGCTAAAAATAAAAAGGTTTCTCCTAATGCCTTTATCATTTTTGTGCAATTAATTGGTTCAAGGTCTCAACATGTATCAATAATATGCAAGTTCTAACATGTGAAACAAAGTGGCTAAGCACTCAAATAAGAGAATATATATATCAATTTAGCTCAAAATCTCACAACATGGTGGAAAATAGGTTACCGACATGTGCATGCAAACCATCACCTTCAACTTTGTTACTCCCGAATTCAACATTTCCAATTTTTTTTTTATATATTTGTTGGAAAGACTTAATCAAGTACTTAATGAATTAACCATGACCAAAGACCTCTACCAAACACTTTGTAAAACAATTATCAAAAAAATTGTATGGTTTCCAAGATTTCCCACATCCTCACACTTGAACCTTACATTGTCCCAATGTAAATAGTTATAAAATATAAAAGTGCGGTTTGTGGGTGCAAAAACATCCAATACCCAATATCTCCAAATATCCAACTCAAATATTACCATAACCATAAGCACCAACCCAACCACAATCAACCAAGTTTCAAACAAAAAAAACACACAAAAATAAACAAAAACAAAATAGTTCAATCAAAACAACATAAATATGAGAAAGAGTACATGGACCTGATTAGAGGCGATCATAGAGTGGCTGGACCATCACCAAAAATGGACTCGTAAGTCTTCCATGAGTCTTCCCCACACTTGAGTGTTGCTATGGTGACGAAACTAAAACACACAACATAAAACAAAACAAAGACAAAATAAAGACAATCACAAGCCGGGTTGCCTCTCGGTTAGCGCTAAGTTTATTGTCCTCAGCCCGACATTACCTTATGTGTCTCTCATGATGGTCGCAATGAACACTTACCGACCACATTGCCAACAAAAGCCCGATATCTTATGTGTTCCCTCCAAACTCGTTCTCTCAAAACCTGCATGGAAATTGATGCAATGTCCGAAAATTTAACTCCACATTTTCCCACTGAATTTCCAATGTATGCCTGGTAGTTGACGTGTCGTGTCCAATCCTGCCTTATTTTGATCGACATGTCGACTAAATCGATGCGGGCTTGCTTCTGACTAGACTTTCCAATGTCTTGTAGTCCCACCTTCCTAATCTTTATCCTCGGACCCTCATCCCCAACTTTATTGCCTCGAGTAACCAAAACGGGAGGAGGGTTAGAATAAACCGTCACTATCTCAGTCACTGATTCTTTAGAAGGTGCCATGTCATTGACTGAGTCTAAACATTCAATTATATGCTCCGAAAGATCCACAACCTCTTCTTCCCCCTCATCATCATCATCATTCAAGGATAGTGCACTCGTTAATTCTTCAGCAATTGAAGGCATTGGTGTGGTATTATTCTCCACAACCGCATCCCCAATTTGTGAAGACACCCACATTTGTTTTGCCTGAGACTGTTCGTTAACTGAAAGGCCTCGCTCTCCCTTTCGCCTTCCCATGCATAAAAGATCATATTTGTACTTAACAACTCTAAGCGATATTGCTTCGAATGATGAAGTTGCGCTAACTCTCGATCGACTCGAGATAAACAATATTGTACTCGACGCTTCTCACAATCTTCATATTGATAAGGGATGCGACGCCACCAGACTTTCCCACATAATTTAAAAAAATATGGACAATCATTGTTCCTATAAGATGTGCTCCTACAATGAAAGCATTCACTAAAGTCTATATTCATGGTGAGATCAACATGCTTGAAATTCTATAATACATGAACAAGCGGTGAAGTCCTCCTGGATGAACGGGTACGCATGCACTATTCTGTCACCTGCACACACAAACAAACACCACGCGTAACACAAAAATAGAAGAATATTATCCAAACAAAACAAGAAACAAGTAGTCACAAAAGTCAACTAAAATAAAACACCAAGCGCACACACTCCCCGGCAACGGCCCCAAAATTTGATCGGTTTCGAAGGTACCGGTCAAAGATAAAGAATTAGAGTGTCCTAATCACCTTAAACTAGTTAGGGTAAGAAGGGTGTCGAACCACGAAGAGTTTGTGGTCGGTGCTTAACTTCAATTAACAATGTGATTTATGAAGTTGCAATGGGTCTTTTTGACCAAACACAAGCAATGATTGAGGTGAAATTAACAAATCCAACAAGCAATGGTTATCAACTAGCAAAACGATCACGAGTAATCAAGTAGAAAATAAACGGTTTAAGTTGTAAACAATAATTAAAAAGGAATCACACCCGGGTTTCAAGTTCACAAGTAATTAGGGATTATCACCCCAACATATGAGTTCAAACAATCGAATGGTTATCCAAATCTAACCAAGAACATCAACATTCATACATCATCGACAAATAGTGTAAAACAACATTCACGAATGAAATCGAGACAAATGTATGCAATATAGAATTAGATTAATCAATATATTCAACACAAATCAAAGTTCATAGCAATTATCATCTAACGGGGTCAATGGTGCAAGAATTTATCGACTCCCGTGAGTTCATAACCATACTAAACACAAAGATTCAAGTGTTTCAAACCAAACGATTACAAGAATTGTTTCTCAAAGCTAGCACATGATAAAACCCTAAAAACTTACAAACAATCCACCCGGGAATGATTACCGGTGGATTAGCCGCTCATGGTTGTGGAATTCATCTTCGATTCTTCAATAATTCGGTATCAATCTTCCAAATCGATCTTGGAATGGTGTTTTCTCGCCTCCAAAATCGCCCAAGAACTGTTGTAAAAGTGGTGATTTCGAATTTGGGGAAGAAACCCCCAATTAAACACCAAAATCGGCTGTTTCCCGAAAATCCGCGTCAAAATAACGTAACCAGCGTAAGCTTACGCTGGGTTGGCGTAAGCTTACACCGCCACACTGGAAGCTGCTGTGAAAGAAATGTTCAGGCGTAGGCCTACGCTGGGCGGCGTAAGCTTACGCTGGGTGGCGTAGGCTTACGCCAGGTCCTGAGTTTCTGCCCCGTTTTCTCCGTGTCTCTTCCGACTCTTACATCTCTCACCTAATATCTTCCAAAATCATACTTTAAGCTTTCAACACCTGCACATGCATAGCTAAACAAAAATTTTGTATTCCACATGTTAATTTACATAAATATAACATGTTACACCCTTTAATGCATAAAACTTTGGTCGCTTATCAATTCCACGACCTCTTGTGTAACCACGAAGGTTGAACCGCACTGGTTTATAACCACAAAGGCTGAACCACACAAGATTATAACCAGAAAGGTTGACCCAGAAACATCTTCGCTTTCGATGCCAATCCTTACCCTAAACCCTTGTAAAGGTTTCTCCCTGATGTATCAAAGAAGTTTATATATATGGTGTATAAGTGGCATACCTACCACCTATTTGATATTTCGTGAATGCTTTGTTACACGAGTTTTAAGGTTTAGACCCTTTCTTACCATATACTCACATTCTGATCACGTACATATATTATCCGTATATTAGCATGCCTTAAGCACATAATCACATAAACACAAAAGGCTAATTGCGGGTTCGGTGTACTTACGTTAACCTTAGGGCTTTCTTACGTTCATTTCCTCTTTTAAACGTTTCTCGACACGACCCGTACTCATAGTCGTACCGTACTCGACACTCTTAAATGTACTTGAGAGTGTGTGTTGTTCGTGTGTTTGTTAGCTGTCCCAAATGCGCCTCAAGACTAAACTATGTATAGGTTGATTAAGGCACCCATAACGGAACTCTAACAAGGCGGGTAGCGGACCGCTACCTAGCCAACCGCCAGTCTTGGTGCTACGTAGCGGACCGTGAAGCACCTTATATCGGTCCGCCATAGATTGTGGTTGATGATTCGTGGCCTAACACGTGGCTAGAGATACTTTCTTCCTTCTTCCAGATGTAGCGGATCGCTAAGTCCTTTGATCATCTTCTGTAACACCCCAACTTTCATAAATTTTCATTTTAGCCCCTGTAACTTTGTCTATTTACCATCCTAGTCCTTACAGTTTTATTTCTTTAAAATTTGGGTTGTTACAGAAGACGATCAAAGGAGGAAGGCTACCAGAAAACTCAGAATTAGAACCACACAATTCTGGCATCACCCAACCTACATGGTGATGATAATAATCGGAAAGGAGTGTTAGTCAAATTCTCTCCCAACACCATACCACCATCAGCCAACACCATCTTCACAACCCATCTCACGGGAAAACCTTCCTCCGCCACAAAAAGAGCTAAAATGTATTTGACAACAAAGAGTTCTATAGTCTTCTTATCTATTACCAGCCTTGCAACTTCAAAAATTTCCTACCACCAAATTCCTCAATATCTCGTGTTTCACCTCCAATGTTGCTCAAGATAGAATTTAAGCAATCCCCAAAATGTGAAAAATAAATCTTTAATTTCAAAACCCACAAAATCAAATCAATTAATCAAATCCTATACGAAAAGATTGGAATTTTTTTTTTAGAGAAGACAACAATTGCTAAATCAAGACACATAGGGTTTTCTAAGGAGGCTTTTCTCTTCAAAATACCATCATACCAAAATCAAATGCATTCTTCGTGTACTTCTTGTACAACTATTCCATGTCAATTCATTCATCGATTTGTGGGGATCGATTGTCAAAATCAAATAGTACACCACCACCAGGGGCGTAGCTTAGTGAGCTCCCCCCTGATTTTTCGCTCAGTAGTGTTAATTTATATGTATTCAGCCTGATAGGAAATTTAATCCCCTCCTGCGTTTTTCTTCAAGCTTCGCCGCTGACCAACACCACATCGCAGACACCACCACCGCGATTTATGGATGGTTACAAAGCTTATAAGGATGAAGAAACGGTTGAAAGGAATTTATGGGTTGAAACCGCCAGTTTAATGGTGATTAACACATTGTATTCGATTAATACTTTGATCGAGAAGGGGGTGGGATGGTGTAATCTATTGGTGAATGGGGTAATGAGTTAGTGCAGATGGGGTTATTCATTTTTTAAAATTATTATTTAAGTAATTTACAAAAAATAACCCTTAACTATTAAATAATCTAATTAAATAGTCTATTAGATGTAAAAGGACTGAAATGCTCTTTCATTTAACATAAAAATCTAACGAAGTTAGTGTTAGGTACGAAAAGGTAAAAAAAATTAAAACCACTTGTCATAAGAATTCACACTCAAATGGTTAAGTGGGTAAACGATGTAAACCAAAGTTTAACTCAAAAATTGTTAATTGAAATTTTGAGGCAAATATTAAATGTGCAAAGAAAAGAGACCAAGAGACGAAGTATAAGAAAGAACATGGGAATTATAAGAATAAGACTTTTAGGTTATTGTCTTTTTCATAAAGTTGGAGGGGGAAATTGAAAATATAAAAAGATACGTGATAAAAGCGGCTTTCCTCTCTTGTAAAGCGACCACGCCCGTTTGGCTTGCAATCATGCGGTTTATTTTGTTATAATTTCCCTCACACTTCCCTATACTTTTGCTTATTAGTTGTAATTATAACTTCTTTTCTATTTTCAAAATCTTTTCATTAAATTTAAACAAACCTAAAAATGTCACAAAATCAATTTTTTGAATTTTGGTACTCTTGCCAAAAAGTATATATCTGAAAAAATAGAAAAATAAAACACAATTCACGTCAATTACGAAAAACTAACAAGACTTTAAAAACTTTTTGAGAAACAAATGACAGATCATGAGCATAGAGACTATCAATCATTTAGTAACATCGTAATTCTTGCATAATTGTTCTTATCGTATTAACTTACCTACTTTGTAAAACCCTTCTTGTAAAGATAACACTTTTTTGATGCACGGTTGTAAAAGACCATATTTTATTATTATTTACACTTTAAGTTAACACTTTTTTTACGTGCATCCATAAAAGACCATTTTTTAAAAAATCATTTACAATTATTTTGTAAGATATATAAATAATAAAAGTTTATAAACCTGGTAATTTAATAATCATCCACTTTTTTTTAACATTCTTCTATAAATTTTTATAAACTTTTTTCCCAAAATACCCTTTGTCAAGGTCCAATACAGATTCCTCGTTGTTAGCGAACTTAGTAAGACTTAGTATAGGCGAACTTACTAAGTTCGCTTGTTTAGTATATGGGCGAACTTATTAAGTTCGCCTGGTTCAGTACTTTGTTAGCTTTATCTATAAATAGCTTATTTGTAACATTAATCAAGTTATCAATCAATTCATATCAGTTTTACCCCCAATTATTCTCTCTCGATTTTTTCTCTTGTTTATCATTCTCGCTTGTTTTAGCGATCTCGTTTATCATTCTCGCTTGTTTTAGCGATCATTCTCGATGTCATAACATGGTATCAGAGCATATATGCTCGATTCTGTGATTTTTCTCCTTTTTCCGCACTCATTCTTTGTTGTTTCATTCGTTTTCTCATTTTTTGTGTCAATTGGGAGTTGTTTCCTGTTTTGATCCGTTCAAAACCTTCGTTTTTTGTTTCTAATCATTCCTACGGTTGGATTTCTTCATATACTTCTCTGATTTTGAGTTATGATGATTTCTGGATCGATTTCCCGTTTTTCTGTTCGTGCAGACGAACTTGTCTCAGAAGTTTGTTACGGTCGAACTTATTAAGTTCGCATGTTCCTTTCCTCAGCGAACTTAACAAGTTCGCTTATTCCAGTCTTCATTTTCTTTCTGTTTTTCATGCCTTCTATTATTGATCCCGCAGTTGGTGTTCCTATGGATTCTTCTAATCCTTTGTTCTTACATTCATCTGATCATCCGAGTCTCTTACTTGTTTCTAAAACATTTGACAGTTCTTCTTTTGGATCCTAGAGACGTGCCATGTCCATTGCCTTATCTGCTAAGAACAAACTTAGTTTTGTTGATGAAACTGTTGTCAGACCTACTTCCTCCCCTAATCTGGAGTTATGGAAAAGATGCAATGATATGGTTATTTCTTGGATTTTGAACACTTTGTCCAGTGATATCAGTGAGAGCGTTTTGTATGTTGAGACTGCTCGACAACTCTGGAAAAAGTTAACTGACCGATATGGACAGAGTAATGGGGCCAAGTATTATCAATTGCAGAACTCTCTTTCTGTTATTTCTCAAAGGAATGATGATGTTGCTACATATTTTACCAAAATCAAAGCTGTTTGGGATGAGCTTAATGCAATCGAGCCTATTCCTCCCTGCACATGTGGTACTTCCCAACTTATGGCTAAGCGCGAAACAGATCAACGTTTAATGCAGTTTCTGATGGGTCTTAACCCTTGTTATGACATGATTCGTGGGAATATTATCATGATGAAGCCTTTTCCCTCAATCAATGAAGCTTATGCTTTTCTCATTCAAGATGAGAAACAGAGGGAGCTTCATTCATCGGCTCAGTTTATTTCTCAGAATGCTTCTATGAATGCTTCTGTGCAAGTACCAAAGAATTACAATGCTCGGAAAGGTTCTGTTTGCTCTCATTGTAAGAAGCCAGGACATGATGCCAGCAAATGTTATCGTTTAATTGGGTTTCCTAAAGATTTCAAATTTTGCTGCTAATGTTGTTTCTGATGCTGGGGTTACTGTTCCTACTTCTGGTGCTCCTAATGCTCTTTCTTCTGAACAGTATAACAATCTGTTGCAACTTCTTCAGCAGAATTCTGGGGTTCAGGGTGGTGTTCCTAATGTTCAACCACTCAGCTTTGCAAATTTCGCAGGTATTATTGCTTGCAATTCGACTACGGTCGATACTACTTGGATCATTGATACCGGTGCAAGTAATCATATGTGCTTTGATTTCAATTTACTTTCTGATGTTCAATTGCTTAACTAACTTGTTTATGTTATTCTTTCAAACGGGCATGTCTTAACTGTTACGCAGGTCGGAACAGTTCATCTTACCAAGACGTTTTCTATTACTAATGTATTCTTTGTGCCTTAGTTCAAGCACAATCTCTTATCTGTTCCTAAACTTTGTAGGGATACAAAGGGTCTTGTTCAGTTTTCTGAAACTACTTGTTTCTTGCAGGCCCCTTCGCTGAGTAGTCCGTTGGTCCTAGGAGATCTTTTCAATGGCCTTTATCTTTTGAATCCAAATAAACTTTTCTCTGTTACAGTTGATTCTTTTTCTCACTGTAATTCTGTTGTTTCTTTGAAACTTTGGCATACTCGTCTTGGTCATTTACCTTTGTACAAACTTAAGCAATTGAATGTCTTTAATGGTGCACATGATTGTTCTATTGATGATTGTTCTGTTTGCCCTAAGGCTACACATCATAAACTGCCTTTTGCATCTAGTAGTGTATCCAGTTCTCAAATGTTTGATCTTATTCATATTGATACATGGGGACCGTATCGATCTACTACATTTGATGGATATAAATATTTTCTCACCATTGTTGATGATTTTACTAGAACTACTTGGACTCATCTTTTGACAACTAAAGGAAATGCCTTTACTATTCTTCAAGGGTTCATTGAAATGGTTGAGACTCAGTTTAGTACCAAAGTGAAGTGTGTTCGATCTGATAATTCTTTTGAACTTGGTTCGGGTGTTCATCATGCCGTATTTTAAACTGAAGGGTATTATTCATCAGACTACTTGTCCTTGGGTTCCTCAACAGAATGGGGTGGTGGAACGTAAACATAAGCATCTTCTCGAAACTGCTCGTGCTTTTACGTTTCAATCCAAGTTACCGATAACTTTTTGGGGTGAATGCGTTCTCACTGCTACTCATTTGATTAATATTTTCCCCACACGGGTTCTTAAGGGAAAATCTCCTTATGAGATGCTCTTTGGTAAAGCTCCTTCATACACCCACCTTCGCACTTTTTGGTGTTTGTGTTATGCTTCTACCTTTACACTTGGACGAGATAAATTTCAGCCTCGAGCTCAAGCTTGTATTTTTATTGGTTTTCTATTTGGAAAGAAAGGTTACAAACTTTATAATGTTGACACTCGACAAGTTCTTGTTTCTTAGGATGTGACTTTTCTTGAGCATATTTTCCCTTCTTTACACTCTTCAGATCCTTCTTATTTGTTCCCTTCTCTAAATGATCTGTTTGAGGAGACAGATCCAGCTGATGTTCCTTCATCTTCTTCGGTTGCTCCTGAAGTTGATTCCACTCCTCCTCCTGTTTCTCCTCTTCTTCCGGAGCCCAGGAGATCTACTCGTTCTTCTGTTCCTCCTTCTCATCTGCAGGATTATGTTTGTAATTCTGCTTCTTCTATCGATTCGTATTGTTTTCATACTTTGTCGAGTGCTTGCCAAGCTTCTCATTTTGTGAATCTTGCTGATCTTTCTCATGATTCCCAGCAGCTCCTTTTAAATCTTGATTCTGTTAAAGAACCTTCTTCTTATCACGAGGTTGCTAACCATCCTGCTTGGCAAGAGGCTATGACTAAGGAGTTTAATGCCTTGGAAAGAAATCAAACTTGGGAGGTTATGCATTTACCTAAAGGTAAAAAGGTCATTAAGTGCAAATGGGAGTATAAAGTCAAGTATAATGTTGATGGTACTATTTAACGTTGCAAAGCCCGTTTGGTTGTTCGTGGTGATACTCAGAAAGCAGGAATTGATTTCAATGAGACTTTTTCTCCTGTTGTTAAGATGACTACTATTCGTACTCTCATTGATGTTGCCACTAAACGACAATGGGGTTTATATCAATTGGATGTTAATAATGCTTTTTTACATGGGGATCTTGACGAAGACATATATATGCTTCCTCCTCCTGGAATGCCTTTATCCTCTCCTGATCATGTCCTTAAGCTCAAAAAGTCTCTTTACGGTTTGAAGCAAGCTTCAAGGCAGTGGTATGGAAAGCTTTCTGATGCTCTTAAAACCAAAGGTTATATGCGGTCTCCCAATGATTATTCTTTATTCTCTAAGACGATGGGGGATTCTGTTGTTCATGTCGCTGTTTATGTTGATGACATTCTTCTTACTGGTAATAATGATCAAGAAATACCTGCTTTGAAGGCTTTCTTACATTCCACTTTCCAGATCAAGGATCTTAGCACTCTCAACTAATTTTTGGGCATTGAGGTTCTCAAATCTCCCTCTGGTCTTATTATGACTCAACGCAAATTTACGAAAGATTTGCTGACTTAGTTTTCTACCGACGATGTTTCTTCTGTTTCGTCTCTTTTGCCTTTACATTTACAACTCAAGCTCAATGAAGGTCAAGTTCTTAATGATCCTTTGGCCTATCGTCGACTTGTTGGTAAACTCAATTACCTTACTCATACTCGGCATGATCTTGCTTTTGCGGTTTAGTTTCTCAGCCAGTTTATGAGTGATCCGCGTGTTCCTCATTGGGATGCTGTGTGGCATACTCTTCGGTATGTCAAAGGCACTTGTTCTCAAGTGTTGTTCTTTAATAATACTCCTGATATGTCTTTGTCTGCTTATTGTGATTATGATTGGGCAGTTTGTCCTAATACTCGACGTTCTGTCAGTGGCTATTTCATTTCTCTTGGGGGTAGTCCTATTTCTTGGAAATTCAAGAAGCAACCTACTGTTTCTCTTAGTTCTGTTGAGGCTGAATATCGTTTTCTTCGTCATGTCACACAGGAACTTGCTTGGTTGACTCGTTTGTTTGTGGAGTTTCGGCTTGATAATCTTACTCATGTTCCTCTCAAGTGTGACAGTCAGGCGGCTATTCATATTGCTAAGAATCCAGTTTTTCATGAGCGCACTAAGCATATCGAGTTGTATTGTCATTTTATCCGTGAGAAGCTTCAAGCCGGTTTGATTCTGCTTTCTCACACACGGACTTCTGATCAAATTGTGGATTTATTCACAAAGAGTTTGGCTGGTCAACCGCATTCAGATATCATTTCCAAGTTGAGGTTGTATACACCTCCAACTTGAGGGGGGTGTTAGCGAACTTAGTATAGGCGAACTTACTAAATTCGCTTGTTTAGTATAGGGGCGAACTTATTAAGTTCGCCTAGTTCAGTAGGGGCGAACTTATTAAGTTCGCCTAGTTCAGTAGTTTGTTAGCTTTGTCTATAAATAGCTTCTTTGTAACATTAATCAAGTTATCAATAAATTCATATCAGTTTTACCCCCAATTATTCTCTCTCAATTTTTTCTCTCGTTTATCATTCTCGCGTGTTTTAGCGATCTCGTTTATCATTCTCGCTTGTTTTTACGATCATTCTCGATATCATAACACTCGTTCATGTTGGTTTGGTCACTAACCTATTAGAAGCTATGCAAGATCATCATCTAGCAATAAAAGATTTGTTAATATTCTATAATTTTTCGTTAAAAGAACAATGATACACACCTACCTAATGTTTCTAACTCGTTCTTGTAAACATTTTTAACCGCCACCATAGTGGTTGCCATCATTGTCGTCACCCGCCACGTTTCACCACCTCCATCACCTTCACAGCCACTATCACCATAACAACAAATATTGTGTTTGGACATGCTATGACCCAACTTGTTCTAACATGAACCCTTTGACATGTTCTTAAAACGATCTCTTTTGTCTTGAATCCAACTTGAACCGAACATGTTGCACAATAAGGCCTAGCCCGTCTTTTTTAACAGTAATAATGAAACATCAATGAATATGGTTATTTTTAATATGTAACGCAAAATCATCAAACAAAAACGAGTAGATCCATTGTGTTAACACGATCGGACTTGTAAATGTATTTGTTAGATTTATTGGATTCGTATGTATGTATCTATAGTAATTAATAATTATATGTTTATTAAATAATTGGGTCAAGTTCGGGATTAACTTAAATTGACAGGGGCACATCGGTAAACAATCTTTGTAAATTATATTACTTGAAATATAATGATCTTTTTATCGGCCTTTGAAAAAAAGTAGCCGCTCGTGCGGACAGACCCGATCAGGAGATATTATTATCCTTTTAAAAAAAGGAGATATTATTATCATTAAGATTATTATTATATAAACTTAAACAATTAACCTTAATCAAATTTATTAATATTTAATTGGGCTAAAACAGAACATATTTTAGAAAGGACTATAAAACCCCTGTAGTTCCTCAATGTCATATTTAGAAAGACTATAAAACCTCACGTCTAAAACGGTTTAAGATGAACAAGATATCCATGTTAGAAGTATGTTTGAAACTGTGTAAGGTGCGAATTCTATAGTTAATACTTATGAGCTAAAATGGAAGATCATTTTCGATTTGAGAGTTTAAACAAAAGAAAATGCATTGACGAAGTTGTATGCAATTTATTATTTTGTTTGATTCTTTATGAAGTTGTTTCTACTTTGGTTTTAGTAAACAATACTAAGGGATCCTTAGTATTTTAACACACCAGAATTCATGACAATTCTTACAAACACGCAAGCTCTCTTTCCAACAAATTCTTGACCTTTCTTCTCCGATTCAAGGTACGGTTTCTGGTGCTCGAGTCAACGTCGGCTATACATATTGTTATCAATTGATAATCAGAGTATTGAACAATTGTGATATCTTTAAAATGAACAACATGCCATAATTTATAGGCAAATACAAATGTTACAAAGGGAAATAATCGAGAATGTGGGCTGTGATTCTAGCTGGGAATGAGTTGGATATCAATGAGATTGACCCTTAATTTTGGGAGATGATGTTTGACTGATTTCCTCAATAAACATTTCCTTTTAACACATGTTGTACATGGGGAAACAAACGATTTCTCTTGTGAGCCTCCAATCGAAATTTGATTTAAGGGACCCGTATCAAACACAAATCATCGTCGACACTTCTTTTCTTTATCTTCTTCTTGCATTGTTTTATTTTATTTCAGTTGTAATTCAAACATTGTAGTTTACTATCATTCAATTAAAATGTTTTATTTATATTATTTTATGAACGACTTCCTACATAGAGAAACCCTTGATATTGATAATGTCATTCCTCTCTCCCTTTTATACTAGTGTCATATATGTCATAAATGTGAGACGCTACTGATACCAATTGTTAAATTGTCCAAAAGTTCATAATATACACCGGTTTCCCTTGATCAAAATTGATCCGATACTTTATAAACGAATATAATCGAGCTTAACCACATTACTATCGGTTCTGTTCCTACGACACGCTCCATTTACGAGATTTATTAACAAAAGTAATGGTTAATTTGAATGATTAAAGTTAACAAAATCGAGCTTAACTACATAATAACTACTCTTGAGAGCCAATCTTCATTTTATAATCAACTTTAACTTCACTAAATTCAAGTGGGGTTCTTCGGTGCCAAAAAAAAAAAAAAAAAAAAAAAATGGTAAATTATCGAACTTGCAAATTTGTATCAAAATATCTCTCTCTATATATCTTCATTTTTGGAAAGAATAAACTTTTTATTTTTTAAAGTAATCCCAACATCCAACATGCAGACATGATGCTTACACCTCTTCTCTTTTTTGTCTTTGTTGATCTATAAATACACACACATACCATCATCTCTTGTATCATATACAGAGAGAAAGAGTAACCATGGATGAAGGTCATGATCAAAAAGTGGTGGAGACTGTGTTAGCAGGAAACTATGTAGAGATGGAGGCTGATGGGAAACCTAAACATGTCAAATCCACCATTTCCAACTTCTTTTGGCATGGTGGTTCTGCTTATGATGCCTGGTTTAGTTGTTCTTCAAATCAGGTTAGTTATATCTATGCGTGCCGATTATACATGTTTCCCATTCGGGCGCACGGTGGTCACTCGATTCTATCATATTTTTAATCAGAAAAATATGAGTTAAACCTTTTAGTTGTAGTCAGCAGAAAAAATAACTTATGATTTACTGACGGAACCAGGAGAGTTATCATAAGTTATATCTTTCTACTATCTATAACTAATGACCCTCCCTTGTTCCACCTTTGAAGATAATCTTGACTAATAAGTTCTAGTTCCGTCACTTATATCCAAGATTCTATATTTAGTGACGTGTCATGATCTTGTACGTACAGGTGGCACAAGTCTTGCTTACCCTACCATACTCATTTTCACAACTAGGCATGCTTTCAGGGATCTTGTTTCAGATTTTCTATGGTTTGATGGGCAGTTGGACTGCTTATCTTATTAGCATCCTCTACGTTGAATACAGAACTAGAAAGGAAAGAGAGAAGGCTGATTTCAGAAACCATGTCATCCAGGTACAACTCCTCAATGCATCTACCACTTGTACATTTTACAAATGTCCAAAATAGTTCTTCTCATGCATAGGTGACATGAATTGGTTAACTGTCCAATAGATTAAGGGATTGATATGTTAGCCCATGTCTTGTCATAAAGGTTTGTACCTAATGCTGTAAAAGTTGTACCTTACATTGGATTTAACTTTGGTTGACTAATTGTAGTGGTTTGAAGTTCTTGATGGACTGCTTGGGAAGCATTGGAGAAATGTTGGATTGGGATTTAATTGCACCTTTCTTTTGTTTGGATCTGTGATTCAACTCATAGCTTGTGCAAGGTACAACACTTTTAGCCTAATGTACAAGCCAATAAAGATACCAACATAACTTCTTACCATGTGATTCAATAATATGTGGGTTTTCACTTTTCACTTTTCACAGCAATATATATTACATAAATGACAACTTAGACAAGAGGACATGGACATACATATTCGGTGCATGTTGTGCGACGACCGTATTTATCCCGTCATTTCACAACTATCGGATCTGGTCGTTTCTAGGATTGATTATGACTACATACACCGCGTGGTACCTAACCATCGCATCACTCGTCCACGGCCAGGTTTTTTACGCAACATGGCTAAATTTTTTATATTCATTGTACAACATAGGAAACATGAAAAGTTTTAAGTAATAAGTATGAGGGTGTAAAATGTTAATTTTGTAGGTGGAAGGGGTGAAACATACAGGTCCAGGAAAGATGGTCCTATACTTCACTGGGGCTACAAACATTCTATACACGTTCGGGGGACATGCCGTCACTGTGTAAGACAACTCCCTGTCTTTTACCTTAATTCCAAAATACACCCCTAAATTTTTTATTCGCTTTAAATGGGTACCACTGTCACTTAACATCACTTGTGTTTTGTATGTGGGTGTTATCATCATGCTGATAGAGATAAATAAAAAAGTTCTAATAATAAGCATTTTAATCAAGTTATCATGAAAACAATATTTTAGATTCAATTATGTTAATAGTCTAAAACAAATTAAAAAAAACTCACTTCTCTTTCAAAAATATAAAAATATGCGATATCATTCGATTGTGATCAGACACAATAACATAAAAGAATTTATCGTTGTGACGTGATCAGTCCTCTTAACCTAAGACGACCCGAGTTTGGAGACAATAACTTATAGGGTAATGACATACTTTTCTAAAATTTACTCCTTTTTCTTTCCTATCATGATTTTATTTTCTTACCGTTTAAAGTTTAAAATATACGAGAAATAATTTGTGTTATTGTGTCAAATTGTTGTTTGGGAAAAAAAATATATATTTTAAGTTATTTTTAAAGGGTGTTTGAGATTTTATTTTTAAATGGTAAAAATGTATTTGATAGAATAATTAAAATAATCAATTTCAAAATATTTTTATGTATGTGTATTGTAATAATTTAGCTCCAGAGTTGTATTATTCTGCCGGATTAAGGGCGGACGGAGTGGTGATGAGGGCTTCACATGGATTGGGAGGGTTCCACGGGTAACACCATCGCAAGTGGTGAGGGTTGGGCGAGGGCTTTTCCACACGGGTATTAATACCCGTTTAAACCCATGGATTGTTGTCACTTTGTAGCTGTTGTGGGGACCATTTGTGGGGGGGTTGGATATTTAAATAAAAAAAATACTATGGCTCAATGGATACCACACCCTTCCCTTAGGGTTGTAAAGAGTTCAATAAGATAAAAATGACATAACAAAATTTAATTGGGTAAAATAAGAGGGTTCTATAGGTACAACTCCTTTCACCCCAAACCGATTAATTTAAGAATATCTTATTTATTTTAAAAGATTCCCTAGATTTTGACTAGTCCTATATATCTTGTCTGTAGAATGACAGATTAAACATGTTAAATTACAACAATACCCCTTTTGCTCAAGCATGGGTTGACAGAAAGTCATTTTTTTCTAGGGACACTCTTCTCTGAATTCTGACTCTCTACATATATTCCATCTAGAAAACAACCTTTCCTTCTTGAGACACCTTTTCATAGTATCCTTTTGTTTTCTAAAGAAAAACATATATTATAATTCTCCCTTTATTGAAAGAAAATATATTCCACAGTATACTTTGTCTTTTTTGTTTTTTTTCCACAAAACTTTTTTTTAATAGTTGGCCACAAATATTTTCATAAAAGTTTTTTTATAGTTTTGTCACAGATTTTTTTTCAAATGTTTTTTTATAGTTTTGCCACAAAATAAATTGTATAGACGGTCTGCATTACGCGGGGCGGTTCGAGTTATTGTACGTTTCGACGTCGCCGCAACGCGAGGCGGGTAAATCCCCTAGTTTATATGAACTAATGAACCTATGAATTCATTTGATCAAACAAAAATGTTTTTTTTTATAGTTTTGCCACAAAATAGATTGTATAGACGGTCTGCATTACGCAGTGCGGTTTGAGTTGCTGTACGTTTCGACGCCGCCGCAACACAAGCCGGGTAAATCCCCTAGTTTATATGAACTAATGAACCTATGAATTCATTTGATCAAACAAAAAAGCCCACAAGTTTAGGATTCAGTCACACAAAAGCCCATATGTTTTGGATTCAATCACAAAAAGCCCATATGTTTTGGATTCAATTAGAAAGAGCCCATAAAAACAGTATGTTAAATATGAAGAGTGAAGACTGTATGTTTAACTTATTCTCCAATGTTGTTTTTGAAGAAGCATATAGTGGAAAATCTCCCCCCCCACCCCCCCACACACAATAGTATCTTACTATACCGTTAAATGATATTAATAAAATAAATCAATAAACGAGTCAACCTATATAATAAGTGGGGTGATCTGAGACGAAACAATTTATTAAACGTGTTTGCGGGTTTAACCAGAAAATGATGTGAACATGTTCAACTATAACCTAAACCCGTAAATTTCATGTTGGTGAAATGTTACTAATTTTTGTTTGTTGATGGAGATTTTTTATGTGAAACAGGGAGATCATGCACGCAATGTGGAAGCCACAAAAATTCAAGGCGATTTACTTGTGGGCTACAGTATATGTATTGTCCCTTACACTTCCATCTGCTACTGCAGTTTACTGGGCTTTTGGGGACTCTTTACTCAATCACTCAAATGCTTTTGCCCTTCTCCCCCGGTCGCCTTGGCGAAACATGGCCGTGATTCTTATGCTCATTCACCAAGTACGTTATTACCATTAGGTTGTTAAACGGGTCGCATATATGCGGGTTGACAAGTCGAACCTAACAAGAACCCATAAATATTGACATTATTGTTCCATAGTTACTTTATTATCACTATGCCTAAACGATGTTAAACGACTCGTGTTCACGTGTTGATGGGTCAAAACCTATACGAAGCCAAAATATTGACATTTGTTGTTTCATAGTTACTTTATTATTACTATGTCTTAGGGGTCGTTAAACAGGTCTGTGTTTACAGGTACCTTCAAATATTGACACTTGTTGCTCCATAGTTACTATACTATCACTATTCCTAAGAGCTATTAAACGAGCAGTGTTTGCGGGTTGACGGATCGAATCTAAACACGGACCCGAAAAATGTTGAACATTTGTTGTTTCATAGTTTATTTTTTTGAAATGTTTTATGTCTTCTTGTTGCAGTTTATAACATTCGGGTTCGCCTGCACTCCATTATATTTTGTGTGGGAGAAAGCAATCGGGATGCACGACTGCAAGAGCATGTGTAAACGGGCTGCAGCACGATTGCCTGTGGTTGTCCCCATATGGTTTCTTGCGATCATCTTCCCTTTCTTTGGGCCTATCAATTCCACCGTTGGATCTCTTCTCGTTAGCTTTACCGTCTACATCATCCCTGCTCTTGCTCACATGTTCACCTTCCAATCACCTGCTGCACGAGAGGTATCACTTTTATTCCGTAATCAATTGCAAGATGCGGTGATCAACTAAGAGCCAAAACGGGTTGTATTGAAACGGGTCATTTTCCAGTATAAGACTACGAGTTGAAACAAGAGCAACTCGTTTTGGTTGACTAACAAACACTTTTATGTCTATTTTGAAATATTTATTACTTGACTAATACATTCGTTATTATTTCAAAAATAATCTAAAATCGATTTGGGTTGAAATGAGTCGATACGGATCACAATTTAAAAGTTTGCAAACATTTTTTACTATTCAGCCCGTTCATCACCTTTGAGATAAAACTCAACTCACATTGACATGTTATATAATACTTACTGTTTATTTAAATTATATTTTAAATTTATTTGACCGCGTATATTTGGGGGTGCAGAACGCGGTGGAGCCACCACCAAAGTTTCTTGGGCGATGGGTAGGCGCATACACGATCAACGTCTTTGTAGTCGTGTGGGTATTCATTGTCGGGTTTGGATTAGGAGGGTGGGCAAGCATGACAAATTTCATACATCAAATCAACACATTCGGGTTGTTTACCCGGTGTTACCAATGCCCACCACAACTCCCGCCACCACCGTTGTTTAATGCTACCACTCCTATACCTTCTCCGGCAAATATCCACCATCTCCAACTACTAGGGACCACACGCTTTCAAAACCCTTGAGATCAAGAATAATGTGGTTGCGTAATTATATTATTTCTATTGAATTTGTAGCATAGAAAATATTTGAAATTAGTTTATGAGAGAATTTATTTCATATTCCTTGTAATGTTTGTTGTTGAACTAGCCATCTTTTAGAAGGTTTTATTAATAGATCATCGATGTCTAATGAAATGGATGCATCGGTAGCTTGTCAAGAACCCGGAGTCTTCTAGTTAGGCGAAAACTAAGAAAATCAAATTTGAACCATTTATCTATTAGATCAATGGTTGTTATAAACAATGACATCTAAGTAAATAAATCCAAACTAAAGGTGATTAGTTTAGTAGGATAGGGCTCTAGTAGAAAAAAAGATGACAACCGTAACATAGTCTTACGTATACATAACTCATAGTGTTATGTGTACGTAATAACTTCTCATTTGACATTGTGTTATATATATACGTAACATATAACTCCCATTTTTGTATTAGATACTTACATACCTTTTGACAACTAAAAGAAAAAATAATTTATAAAATGATGTCATTAGTTTAGTTGGTTTACTCTAGTTTTCACATTAACTTTTAATTGTTTTAAGTTTTCACAATTTTTTTATTATAAAAATCAAGTTTTAATATCTTTAAGTTTTTAAATACTTTTAAAAAATTAAACGGTGGAAAAAGGGAATTAGCGTAGGAGCTAGCGCAAGAGATGGAATTAGGACAGGAGAGGGAATATGACGAAACAGATGGGCTTTGTTGTGCCAATAGACACGTGTCACGTTTAGGTTTGTTGAAAAGTTTTAAAGTCAAGGCTAATTTGGTAACTTTTATTGGTCATAAGGTTATTTTGAGATTTTCCCTTATTGAAACCGTTTATTACCATCAACTTGTTATTGACACATTCACAACTTTATTATACACATTTACAAACATCAAACCTGTTTTGACATGTTAACCCGCTTGACCTGTTTATCTTAACGTGTTAGATGGGTTATGTTCGAGTTATGTGCATGGATTAGATTTAATATCATGAATAAATATATAATTTGTATTTGTATTCACCTATTTTACTCCGATAACCTCATCCCTTTTCATCGTTTTTATATCACATTTTATAACGTGTGTTTAACTAATTTTAATGAATGTGCAAAACAAAATATAATGCATTTGTAGGTAACATTAGTTGTCGTCACTCTAAAGTGACAGATAACATTTTGGTAACCATCTTGTCAAAGACATCAGTTGCATTAACGAGCATCAACATGACATCATCCGTAGTAGCTAATCAATGGTCGATCAATTGTTTTCTTTGTGATAACAAATCTGCAACTAATCAGTTGGTCTATCAGTTGCTAACCATAGTTCAGTTGAAAACTAATCAAATGGTTGATTGGTTGCAACTTCTTTAACTCCGTTGTCTTTCACATCAATCATATCACCTTAGCAACTAACCCAAGTGAAATTAAGATATCAACACCAGTTTACATTGTCTGAAAGTTTCAAACCATTAAACTGAGATAAACAAAAGATGAAAGTCAGCGCCACACTACATCACGTTTCACTCCTCACTGTTCCTCTGGTACAAAGCTTTCAAGCGATTCCTCAGACTTCTGATCTTGATTAGTGTAGGAATTATGAATGATTCATGTACTTGTAATTGGATTCTCTGGTAAACACATATGGTTCGCTTTTCAGATTGATTTATTTTCATGGTGTACGTAGAATTCAATTGGATAAGAATAAAAGATTCAAGAACGAATATATGAAAGTCTGTTAGGAATTTCGTGTCTTTACCGACCAAAACGCATGTATATATGGAGTAAACAGATACACTGAAACGTTATGACGGTTATTGGCTGAAAACTGTCAAAGTCGTCAATCCATAACTATCAAGTCATTCTACTTTAAAGAGGCAACTTACTCTGGAGGAACAATCTACTCCGAATGAACAATCTATTATAAAGAAAACCCGACTTTACATTATTATCTGATTAATTCCCATGTCGGGGAATTAGGGGTCTTTTACCCTTTCTCATTTTTGACTCAATACTTTTTTCTTTTTATAGATTGGCCACTACCCTTTCTCATTTTTTACTCAATACTTTTTCTTTTTATAGATTGGCCACTAAATTTCAAACCCATCTGACACGTAATTTTTTTTATTTTTATTTTTTTTTCAGTTTCAACCTTATAGTATATATATATTTTTACCGTTGCGTCTACGTCTTCGTCTTCGTCATCATTATTTAGTTTATGTATTTTCTTTTTTAACATTATTTTTACCGTTACACCTACGTATTCGTTTAAATTTTATTAACGATTGGCTTGACACCGCCGCGAAGCACGAATGTGACATCTAGTTTACATTATTCACCCACTAAAATGTTAACAGGCTTTCCACTTGGCCAAATAATATAAAACTTTAACAGGTGTAGGCTTATTGAGCCCTTAATTGAGAATTGGGCTGAATGACTAACCACTGTGTCCGTCTTTGTCGCATAGACGGTTAGTCAAACACCTGGTCTGCAATCAGGAATCAAGAACACGAATTAATACACGAAACGACAACGAAATCGATCAGTTTGACCCCCAGAAACGAAGCTAATTCGATTCACTGACTGACATTAACAAAGTTTTTATTAGGGTTTTGTTCAATCATTGACGAATGTATGAGAAATAAGAAATGGGTCGAGAGATCTCGAATCCATTACGGCCGCGATTCCTAATCTTCTTCTTGATTGGTTCCGTTATTGTCTTCATCGTCTTCTCATCCTTCTATCAACAGGTACTTCTTACAACTCAATTGTGTTTTATATATTATCCGTACACTGTTTTGAATAACATATGTTTAATTAAGAGTAGATGATAGTTATTGAGAATACTTTTAGGATTATTATCAAATTGAAATTAATTAATTAATTAATAGGTTTCCTTTTGATTTTGTTGAATAATCACCCTGGCCTTAATCAACAAGCCTTTGGTTGGGTATCATGATCCTTAGAAACCCTGTCTGTATTCAAGGTCGGCTCAACCTTTTTACAGGACTACACAGATTCTAAAATTGTGGCCTTTTTCGTAAGAAATATATATTTTTTCTTAGGATCCTAACACGTGTAAATATGATGACGCATCTTTTGTACACGATTTCCTAAAGACACGTTGTCATGCGTATTAGAGTTGGAGTGAGTTTTAGTGAAAAGAAACTCTTCCAGAAAATTAAGTGAAGTTAAACCTTGAAATTTGAGGCCCTTAAGCTTTAGTTTATTTTTTTGTACAGCCGAGCCGTTCATGTCCATATTGCGGGCATGATCCTAAAAGGTTGTAATTCTTTGGAAGATTATCGTGGTGTTATTGAGTTTTAAAAATAATAATTTATTTGAAATTGATGGAGATTGGAAAGGAAGTTTAATGAGTTTTTAGGTTCTTGAGTTGGAGAGAAAGAAAAGCTTTAGAAATTCGTCATAAGTTGGTAGTTTAGAGTTAATTAAACAAGGGCATTTTTGTCATTTAAAATTTTTTCAATTTTATCCCCTTTCCCTCTTAAAAAACCTCACATTGTTTTCAAATTTGCAAAAGACTAGGTTAGAAGACCGTGTTTTACACGAGTTGAATAAAGGAAATATTAAATAGTTAATGAAGATTTAAAATTATAAAGGATATATTAAATAATAATGAAGAATTAGGAATTAATAAAGAAAATATTAAATAGTTAGTAATAAAGAAAAAATAAGCGGTAAAAAGAATTTTGGGCTCACAGAATTGTGACACGTGGCGCAATCAGTTACTTTTTTAGATTAAGAAAAACATCAAGAAAAGAATATCTAATATTTCTGTTGTGTTGCTTATAGGAGGAAGAGGCAGTGGAGGAGGTATATGAAATTACACACAGAGTATTCCTAGATGTGGATGTTGATAAGCAACACATAGGTATATCATATCAAATAACAATCTCATACATTTATTTTTATAAAAATATTGATTTTTATAAAAAATATTCATAATTTTTATACTGCAGGAAGAATTGTTATTGGATTGTATGGTGAAGTTGTGCCAAAAACTGTCGATAAGCTTTGACTTTTTTTCAATCTTGTCTTTGACCAGTTTCTTTAAGTTGTTATTGCTTCATAAAAATGTTATATTATCTATTAACTAATAAGTTTTTTTTTCATCTTTGCAGAAAATTTCCGTGCATTATGCACAGGTAATTAAAGTTCCATCTGCTGACATGGCAGCTGAGCTGTCTGCTTAGTAACTGTTGACAATGTTGACTTTTTCTTTGACCGAAAATCGGTTATAACTTTGTGTTGGCATTAGGGGAATTGGGAAAATGTGCTAGTGGTAAACGGCTACAGTATAAAGGAACACCATTCCACCGGATCATAGTCGGGTTCATGGTTCAAGGTGGAGATATCGTATACCGTGATGGGCGGGGGAATGAATCCATATACGGTGGCACCTTTCGCGATGAAAATTTTAAAATCAAACAGTCGCACGCAGGTTTTTAAAACTATTATTTTTAATTCTTTAATTGAGATTTTTATTGTTTTGTCTTCTCTGAAGCTATATTTTTGCTGCAGGTATGGTGGCTATGGTGAATTCAGGACAAGATTCCAATGGCTCACAATTCTTTATCTCCACTGTTAAGGCCTACTGGTAGGTTTTTGAACTTGTACCCGCAACTAAGTATGCTAGAGAAGGGAAACCGGGTGGGTTCAGTAACGGGTCATTTTTATGTACACCAAAAATGAGTCGGGTCTGCGTTGGGCCGACCCCTACTTGCTTTTTTTTTTTCCGTTTTTCACGTATTTTGTATATTGTTCATGTATTAAATATGGTTACAAAAACTATATCAGTAAAATAATATGATAATATGTTTTAATTACAACGATGTTGTAAGCATTCTAATATACACATTCTGCGTAGGGTTGCTAAACGGGTTGTGTTCACGGGTCTAACTCGACAAAAACCACATTAACTGATCACGAGCCCGTTTAACATGAAAAAAGATTTATTTAATTTTTTTGTGTGCATATTAATACTGTAAAATTCTAAAATCACATATTATTTTTATTTTTTTTAGCAATTTTGTGTAAACTAAGCCAATTTATTTTTAAAGTTTTAAGTTTTGGCATAAAAACACCCTACTATTTTGAATTATTACATAAAACACATTTAAAAAAAGATAAATAAATAAATGGGTGAAACGGGTCAACCCAATACATGAACACAACACGTTCAACTAAATGTGTTTGCAGGTTCGACCCGGACTTGTTTAGACTAAAGTCACTAAACCCAAACCTGCAAATTATGTTAGGTTCGTGTCGTGTTAGAAATTCACACCCTTGGTTATGCTTCTTTTGACCCGTTTTATTTTGTAAATTTTACCACTTAGCCAACATCTTTCCCATGTTTGATTTTGGAATTACATCGAAAATGGGATCCATAAGATTCTCGGATTTTGAAGGGTATTTCAGACATTTAACCTTCGTTTTGACACTAGGCTGGATGGGGAACATGTTGTGTTTGGTGAAGTGATTGAAGGGATGGATAATGTGTGGGCAATAGAAGGAATGGCTGGTACTTACAGTGGCAAACCGCGTAAAAAGGTGGTAATTACCGATTCCGGTGAAATCCCGAGAAGTGAATGGAATGTTGGAACAACAAGTGAAAATCATGACAGACAGTTGCACCAAACTACAAAGTAGCTAGATTTTTGCAGGATGATGATCTATTTGTTGCACTTTGTTACTGATTCATGTCTATTTGAAGTAAATAAGGGTTCTAGTATGAATATATTCTTAGCTCATCTTGATTTGGGGTTGTTCGCTAGCCAAGCCAGATTAGCTTGAGCTGGGCTTGGTTTGTAAACGCTGGCTCAGTTTGTAAACGAGCCAATTTTGAATGTGTTTTGAGCCACGAGCTATTTGAACGGTCTTAATTTTGATGGCAAATCTGTTGTTGCATGTGGTGGTGCAGACACACCTTGACCAACTTTTTAAGCTAAAAGATTTCGACTACAAATAAAATTTGTTGAAGTGTATCAACATGGCCAAAACAAATCATTAGTGGACGGAGTGAGTGTAGGAAGGGGTGGTACCGCAGGGAACTTTGTGAAATTGGGATGTCCACGCTGATTGTTTTTCGTGGTTTCTAACGGACATATATAGCCGTTGAACGACTACTTTAAAAAAAATATTAAATTAAACTCTAAGCCTATTTAAACCATCTCAATAATTTTAATTTCAACCTATCTTTATTCTTTCTTTCAAATTAAAACCATGTCTCTTCATCAATTTTTTGCTTTTTAATTAATCATTATCAGGTTTCGAAGAGACATACAATGATTTTATTGATTTAGTTTCCTTTTTAATTGTTTTGGGACTGTTGCATGCTAAAACGTTTATTTACAAGTTTTACTCGTGGTGTGCTATATGATTGAAATTGGTTGGTTTGATGTTTTATTGCAAATCAGTACTCCATAACTCATAAGTTACACGAGGGACATATATACGTAGAGTCGATTGCGTACTGTATGACGTTGTTCCACTGGTGTTTCTCGTGTGTAGATATGTTACAAACTATTAATATTGATTTTGATCTATTAACTGAGCTTTGATTTAAGGGGGTTATAACACACAAAACTTAGTTTTACTAAGTCGTACGGTTACAAGCTCACCAACTTTATACGGACTTTATTTTTAAGCTTGCTTCACAGGTAAACACTAAGAGAACATAGAGATTACTTTTGAGGTGCGTAGCTGTCGGGTCTTGAAATAAATTAGAAGGTTTAGTTTATATGGAATTAAAACTAGTAGCTTCTTGTACTTTGGTAATTCTACTATTTCCATTGGATTGAAACTTGTAATATTTTGTATTTCCAATGTTTAGTAAATAGAATTTTATGTTTCTGTTTATATCTCGGTATCAATAGGTCTCGCTCAGGTGGGGTGTGACAATGTTACGTGTGTAATACGTTATGCACTTTTTTTAGCTTTGATTTGTCTTACTGAGTTTTTTTAACAAGGTTTTAACAAGTATTATACACAAATACACAGTATACTCTTTTCTTTTAACTAAGTTTTCTCATCAAGTTTTCATAATAAGATTTTTTAATGATGCAACATAATTAGTTTTATACTATCAGTTAATTTAATTCTTAAAAAAATGAGTATTATAACGTTTATAATGTATAATTTTTAAAATATTTGACGAAAGTGTTATAAACGTATACATTTTATGTGATATATCTAAGATAACCGACGGTTAAAATGTAACAAGTTCTCCACGTACACACGCTTGTCCATCACTAGACATTTCCGTGTCCGCCACGTGTCACCAAATACTCGTCATCTACGCTCCCACGCTTTCTTCGTTTCCAAGTTCCAATCCTAATAAATCTTCAAATCCCGCAACATTATCACAATCACACCAAAATAATGGCATCACAAAACCCCAAATCTCTCTACCCACAACTCGATCAAACAAACCCAGATTCACTTTCATCATCACAATCCATGTACCCACCGGTACAACCCAAAGATCTCGCCGAGAAACTGTTCCCAGACTCCGATCAGACCCACGAACAACAACCACCGCTTCCCGTTGAATCATCGGAGGAAATCGTCATCAAAATCCCGGACTCCATCGTTCACTTAATCGACAAGCAACAAAGCATTGAATTAGCCTCCGGCGTCTTTGAAATAATACGTCTCCGGCAATCCGGAAACGTCGTCGCCGTCCTCGCCCGCATCGGCGACGAGATCCAATGGCCGTTGGCGAAAGACGAAGCCGCCGTGAAACTAGACGGATCTCACTACTTCTTCACCCTCCGTGTACCGTCGGAATCCGGTAACGGCGTCGCGCCGGAGGATATTGTGAACTATGGTTTGACGGTCGCCGGAAACTGTACGGAAGAACTGGATAGGGTTTTGGATGAGTACAGTGCGTTTTCGGTGAAGGAAGTTGAGAGTGCTGGGTCGGTGGCGGCGGCGGTGGAAGGTGGTTCGCCGGAGGCTAGAGCGGCGGCGTATTGGACAACGTTGGCGCCAAACGTGGAGGATTATAGCGGGTCGGTTGCTAGGATGATTGCATCCGGGTCGGGTCAGTTGATTAAAGGGATATTGTGGTGTGGGGATGTGACGGTTGATAGGTTGAAATGGGGGAATGAGTTTTTGAAGAAGAGGATGAAATCAGGCCAGAAATCGGAGGTTAGTCCTGAAGCTTTCAGGAGAATGGAAAGGTATTGACTTTGACCTTTTGACTTTATAAGTCAACTGTTATCATCTTTAAATTTCATTATATTCATATGATTTAGCCATTCCTTTTATTTATGTTTATTGTATTCTATACATTTGAATGGGGGTGTGAATTTCTGAAACGATGCCTAGCAATGAATTCGGGGGTTTGGGTTTAATCTAAAAAGTTTCGGGGTCAGTTAAACGCGTTATGACCCTTTATTTTTTTAATATTTTAAGGGTCAGTTTTTTTTTTGTCTGGTTCACGGATCGACCCTTTTAACTTATTAAGTTATTTATTTAATTTTTAAAATGCGATTTTTAGGTTGAAATTTTAAAGTTTAAAAGTAAATTAGTATAATATTTTTTTGTCAAAATTTAAATGTTTAAAAGTAAATTGGCCTAATTCAAACATGATTGCTTAAAATGATTAAAAAAAAGTAATACGTAATTGTAGAATTGTAAATATTAATATGAAAAAACAATTAAATAATTTTTTTCGGGTTAAACAGGTCAGGTTCATGTGTGACGATTTTTGCGTCCATGTCAGGTTCATGTGTCGTATAAAATATTTGGGTTCTTGTTGGCTTCAGTTCAAACCCGTCAACCCGCAAACACAACCCGTTTATCAGCCCTACCTTTGAACACTCCTAATTACCCCCTTGAAATATGTTATAATAATCACATGTTAGTTCTGATTTCTGAACCCTCGAGGAGAATGAACAGGTGTTGTATTTGACTTTAATAGTCAACCATGCAATCTTTAAACTTCATTATTGCTGTTTGTGTTTGTATACTTTCTATGTGGTTTAAATTACCTTAATATCTCAAAAAAATCCATTTTTAATGGAAATTTGAAGTCTTGCTATCTTGTTGTAAGGGTGAAGAAACTGACCAAAATGTCAGAGAGCGTAGCAACCGGGCTGCTTTCAGGAGTCGTGAAGGTGTCGGGATTCTTCACAAGCGCGATTGTGAACTCAGTACCCGGAAAGAAGTTCTTCAACCTTCTTCCCGGGGAGATCATTCTTGCTTCCTTAGATGGATTCAGTATGTTCTTATTTCTCAAATCTTTGCCGTCGATTTTGTCTTATCCCCATTTGTGAATTGAAATGATTAAAACCCTTTTGTGTACAGACAAGGTGTGTGATGCGGTTGAAGTCGCTGGGAGAAACGTTATGTGGACGACGTCGACTGTAACCACCGATCTTGTTACTCATAAGTAAGTATTTTTGACCCAATTAGATTAAAACAAATGTGACTTGAATGGAATGTTTCGGGTCAACCCAACAGTTTTTCTTTCTCTTGTAAGAAAAAGATCCGACTTATTGGCTTTTCAAGCTAATTAGGGATCACGGTTCCGTCCGGTTGATTAGACGAAAATTTTAGGCTGAACCCCTAACTAGGTTTCGGGAACGACAACCCATGCTACGCGTTTGTTTTGTCGGGTTCGACCAATATTCTGGGATGAATCGTAAACTATGGTTCCAGGAAACGACGACCCATACGGGCTAGGTTGGGTTGGTCAGCAAGTTTTACTGGTTTAATGGATGGTTTGACGTTTTGAACCTTTTTTTATTTTATTTTTATCAAAATCATTAAGGGGTTGTTTGGTAAAGTTTGAACCATTAAATGATCTGAATGATTTAGCATGGTTCCAAAAATAAATCATTAAGAGATAAAATAAATCATTAAGAGGTGGACTTTTAGCGAAACAAACACGAATGTATAATTTATTTCTAAAAAAGACGACCTATTCGGTTTACAAGGGTGGTAAACCTAACTATTTGGATGTACCATCCTAACTATTTGGATCTCAACCGAAGACTTTCTTCGTCAGTTTTAACGGTTGGGTTGTTTTCAAAGGTTTCAACTAATGGGATGATTAACGGTTGATAACAGGCATGGTGAAGATGCGGCGAAGGTGACGAGCACGGGGATGGATGCTGCGGGGCATGCAATCGGGACAGCGTGGGCGGTTTTCAAGATTCGGAAGGCTTTGAACCCAAAGAGTGTTGTGAAACCGACGACACTCGTGAAAGCCGCAGCATCAGAGTCTAAATCAAAATCCTAAATTAGCCACAGTTGTTCTGGATATGATGTGTGTCACGGGTCGTTCTAATTTATTGTTCTATTGATGTAGTGAGGTTATATATTTATTATCGAAAGTAATGTTCGGTCTGTTGTAAATTATTTTTGTTATTGTTTACTATGTGTTATTTTTTATGAAACATCACGCAGGCAACCTAGGCTTAAAGAAAACGTTAAATGAAAGAGCAAATACTATAAATATTAACTAGTATTATTCAACGGTAGAATAGAATTCATATTACGTGAACGTTCAGCAAAATTATCTAAGGGTACTCGGGGCCTGAAGCGGGTAGTTCAAGTAACAACAGTAACACCGTCGCAAATCATTTGGGTACCGGTTGCGAAGGGTGCATCGGCTAGTGTCCATTGTCTGCAAATTTCGTGATCCCTGCAAACTATTAATTGTTTTATGCTTTATTATATTTATATAAGTTGTGAAATTGATTAATATTTGTGTTTTTAAATATATAATTTTAAAAATAAAAAAAATGAAAAAAAGAGTTAGGATACTTTTAGGTATGTCCCTGTCACCGCGTAAAAATGCGTTCTGCATATCTAGCTGACGAAGAGGCTATTGCTTTATAACTGCAAAGGATAGGACCACCTTGATGGTGGTGGATTGGACAACAAGATTGAAAGTTCCATTGAAATCAATCCCCGACTGTTATTAAAATTCCTTTGCCACAATATGAGCTTTGTAGAGAGTAATCGCACCATGTTGATCATTCTTTAACCTATAATCCCATTTGCAACTAATAACTTTAGTTTGGGGAACATGAAGTACTAAACACCATGTTCCATTTTGGACAAGTGTTTTAAATTCTTCAGCCATGACTTACGCCACTCCTGATTTTGGTTTGCAATGGTAAAGGATGAGGGTTCAGAGAGAAGCAATAGACATGGTTGTATGATTAGCGGAAAGACTATAACGGACATGAGGTTTGGGATTTTGATGCAGATTGGAAGGACGTGGATGAGGTTTGAGGTGAATGTGATTATTGAGAAGAATTAGGAGTGTTTAAAGATGTGGGTGATGAGGGTGCAGCGGATGGTTAGGAGGGTTAAGTGTCGGAAGGTGGTGTGCGAGTTTTAGAAGATGAGGTAGGAGGAAAATGAGAGTCTGGGATAGAAGTGTAAGGGTAGGATGAGGAAGACGACGATGTAGAGGTAACAGGATTGGTGAAGGAAAAATTATACTCATTGAAACGCATATGGTGTGCAATGTAAAATGCGACCAATTTGAAGATCAAGACATTGATAACCATAAATGAGCAATGTAGCCAAGGAAGATACATGGTGTGGAGCGAAAATCCATCTTATGGATTGTATGGTCGTAGACGGGGAAACATTGACAACCAAAGACACAAAGAAAAGAGTAGTCGGGAGATCTTTGAAGAAATGTTCAAAAGGTGAGAGAGATTTATGAGATTTTCAAAAACAAAAATTAGTAATCTTCCCAACATATTATAAATTTTATTATTTTACCAAAAATACTGATAATCAATTTCAACCATAGACAAAAAATCAATGGTGAAAAAATAGTTTTCATAATTTTCATATAAAATTTTGATTTGTATTTAAATCACACCCTATATATATATATATATATATATATATATAGTTTGTTTTAATTTTTTTTACAACAAAGTCCTGGACATTTGGGATCACCCCCGTCAAACGGACCACCGTCCGAAGAACAAAAGCGTGTTGACCCGGCCCCACACCATACAGGAGGAAACCACAGTCCACAACTGAAAAAAAACCCTGGTTCAATTTAGAACATTTTATCCCAAGCGAGACTCGAATTTATAACCTCCTAATTAGAAAGTGAAGATGCTACCACTCAACTAGAACACTCGGTGGTAAAGTTTCTTTTAATTGAGCTATAAAAAATACATAGAACTAAGTGTGACAAGTGATGACTCTATATATCATTGTAAGTTCCAAAATCACCCTTGTTTTAGTAGTTGTTGAAGAGATAAGATTGTGTGGACTATTGTTTGTCATTTATGGGAGATTCATCCCATGCACATGGGAGATGGTACTACCAAACGTATCATGTGAACTCCAATACTATTATTTTTCTTTTGTCATATTAAAAACAGAATGACACGGGTGAATGATCGAAAGGTGAGCAACTGCCCACCAAATTTGGTGAAATGGAAACCTTATAGCATCAACCAATGTATATATGCAAAAAAAATATATATACACACACAAATGCAAAAGGATTTTTGCTTGAATTTACAACTAAAAAACATAAAGTGCAAAAAAAAACGTATTTATATAATTATTGTGTTGTTGGCATACTAACGTTGAAACTAGATGTAATTTTGTCAGTTACGACAGTGGTGTTGCTGCAGTGAGAAATTTTGTAAGGTTTGGTTTTGTATAAAATTTACATTAAAACGTAAATAAAATAAACATGTAGCAACGGTATATTTGAAATTTTATAAAATGAGGAGAAAACGACGAACAAAATTGTTGAGTAGCTTTGATGACTTACCACAAGGTTTTGAATAAATGGACAATTTCATATATCCCCTACAAACTTCATAAATTACATATATATACTCACCCAAAGTTTAATTTACATATATCCTTTTTCTTAAAGCTAAAAATATCATATATACACATTCTGATTTATATTATTAAAAACAAATTAAAGAATGATTATTTTATTTTTTACTAAAACATAAAAATGACAAACTTGCCCATTTTAATTAGTTTTTTTTTAAGCTTTTTTTAGTCTTTCTTTATCGGTTTTTACATTTTTTTTACAATCAACAAAATGGACAAAACAAGTGCCAAAATTTTACCTTTTTCGACAATCACCAAAATATATGTAACAAGTGCCAAATTTTGAACCTATTATGGTATGGGATCAATGGAATTAGAACAGTCGTGTTTTCTTATAAGTTTAAAATAACAATTTTGTCATAACGTGTAATTTTATAAAAGAATGAGGTATATGTAATTTAAGTTTTGGGTTTGGTATATATAATTAGGTTTTAAACAAGGGGATATATGTAATTCCACCTTGAATAAAATATGCAACGAAATGTAGAAAAATAAGCACGTCGCATAGTTTTAAATAAAATTAACATAGAACGTATATAAAAATAATCATGTAGTAATGACATATTCGAAAATGATCTGTACATTATTACTCAAAACTCGTTTAAAAAAATCACGTTGAAGCGGTTTATAAAAATTAACACGTCACGACGGTAAATCCGGAATTTATAAAGTATCATATTTTAAAAGTTGTAAGTGGAAAATCAAAAAAACTGTAAAAAATAAAACCTTAAAGCAACTTTGATTGCTTGTACGTTTATGCTTCGATAACTTGTACATTATTACTCACAACTTGGTTTTGAATACAATTTACATTGAAACATGAATAAAAACAAAATGTCGCAATGATATATTCAGAATTTTATAAAACAACATATTTTAAAAATTATAAAAGAAAAAAAAACACAAAAAAAGTATAAGTGTGTCATATGTCAAAAAACCAGTTGATGAAAAAAAGAAAAAAAAATAAGGCATAAATCACAAGTTTAATTAAAGTTATTATAAATTAGGCTTAAACGACTTATATTAAAACGTTTAAAATACTTATAACATGTGATGTGACATTATGAATAGTGCACACCAACATGTTAAATCAATACACACAGAGGGTTTATTTCGCACGAAGGTATAATAACGCTTCGCATGTTTCTTCTAATTTTTAGTGGGAGAGATATTTTTGTCATTATACCAGCTATTAATTATATATGCGTAACTAATAAAATATGCATTATAATCTTGCATCAGCTGTAAACATATAAGCGTAATAAACCTTTGAAATATATTATTCATATTTCAAGCATCAATATACATGATCATAAAAAGTTGTAGCAAATCGTCTTGCGTGATTACTCTACATTGTAAACATTGTACTACAAAGTGCATTAAATCATGGAAATGTTGCAAAATGCAACTGTACTAGTTATAATTACGCACATACTATCCTTGTAACCTAATTTTGTGACAAAATCACGCATGTACTTGTAACATTTCTGATATTTTTGTTATTTCTTTTACCCAGTGTAACACGTTTCAGATCTAATTCTAGTGCAACGTTTCAAATTCACCCGAGCAAGCAACTAAACCGTAGTTATCAATATGAATCCACATTTTTCTATAATCCCTACATATATATACATATATATATATATAAATATATATATACATATACACATAAATAATTAGACATATACATGTATATATACATTGATGCTTCATACAAATACACACATACACTCAATTTACGAATGGTTTTACATTTGAATGAAACCTTAACCATTTGAACCTCCAATTTGGACCTTTGAACAAGTTTGACCCCCACATGATCCAGTTGACTTTCAAAAAGTCAAAGAAGCCCAATCCTAGACAATCCAAGGCTGCCATCGGTCGAATTCGCGATTAACTGGGCTCCTCATGGTTACACAAGCAATAATAGATCAAACCAGGCCCATTCATCAGAACAATTCGACTAATTCACGCGGCCAATTCAAATTCGAACGAGTTTGACTTAGGATAGTCAAACCCGTATCAATTAGCATTCAATCGACGGAACATTTCTGATATTTTTGTTATTTCTTTTACCCAGTGTAACACGTTTCAGATCTAATTCTAGCGCAACGTTTCAAATTCACCCGAGCAAGCAACTAAACCCTAGTTATCAATATGAATCCACATTTTTCTATAATCCCTACATATATATATACATATATATATATATAAATATATATATACATATACACATAAATAATTAGACATATACATGTATATATACATTGATGCTTCATACAAATACACACATACACTCAATTTACGAATGGTTTTACATTTGAATGAAACCTTAACCATTTGAACCTCCAATTTGGACCTTTGAACAAGTTTGACCCCCACATGATCCAGTTGACTTTCAAAAAGTCAAAGAAGCCCAATCCTAGACAATCCAAGGCTGCCATCGGTCGAATTCGCGATTAACTGGGCTCCTCATGGTTACACAAGCAATAATAGATCAAACCAGGCCCATTCATCAGAAAAATTCGACTAATTCACGCGGCCAATTCAAATTCGAACGAGTTTGACTTAGGATAGTCAAACCCGTATCAATTAGCATTCAATCGACGGAATTAACGCGTCTCAATCCCTCAAATCACTCATAAGATAACCACGTACGTACCTAGGCCATTAACAGGACCAAATTCACCCTCAATTCAATGGATTTACGCGTAAACAGCCACCGCGACATTTTCGGTCAATTTGAAATTCGAATTGGCTTATACGAATGAAATTAATCAAATTAAATCCCTCTCTCACTCTCGTACACGATCACTCAAACCCTCTCAACTCTCAATTAGCCCGTATTCCACCTCCAAAATTCTGTCGAGTACCAAGATCAACGAATTCGGAAGCTCAGTCGTCCACACTCATCTCTGCATCAAATCACGCGAGCTTCGTACCTACAGGTCCGTAATCACATGGCAATCAAAAGCCCTCTGTTAATTTCGCAAGACAGAGGGCATCGAACTCGATTGCACTTTGAATCCATGACCTGTTTATACAGTTTCAAAGAAACGAATCGAGTTCGATTTAGTTAACGTATTTCAAATTTAAGATTCCTGTTATAATCAGCGAACCGCCTAGTCCGACTGGTTAAGTCAATGAACCATCGGACCTGGTGGTGTGGGTTCGAAACCCACGGCCCACGCGACCGGCCAGACTTTTTGCGCCTATGTTTTAAATCCAACTCAGGCCCAACTTAACCACATGTTAAACCCATTCCAAGAACAATCCACTTACAAGATCCGGTCGTAGTCCAGCGGCTTGTCCATCCGACTCACACACCCCAGACCCGGGTTCGAGTCCCTGTGGTCTGTATTATTTTTAAAAACAGTTTCTAAAACTCCAAAAAATTTATAAAAATTATTTTATAAAACCTCACAATATTTTTAAACAGAATAAAATCAGATCTACGAATTTCCAATATAAATTCATTTTATTATGAATTTATGGCAAAAAATAGTATATTAAATATTTAAAACAAAATTTAGGTATTTAAATTTATTTCCAAATAAAAACAATTAATTTTATAAAATATTAACTTATTTAAAACAAACTAGTATTTATTTCAAAGGTGATAAATAAAATTTATTTATTATGATCCTCAATAAGAAGTTAAATGATAAAATAAAAACAATTGATTTTATAAAATTTATAAAATATTAATCCACAATAAAAAGTTAAACGTTAGATTTCATACATAAATATAATTTACACAACTTTATATTTTTACAAATCTTTAAACATAAATAAATAAAGTAGAAATTATTTATTTAAATTATACACCAATGTTTTTACATAAACTTTATAAATGAATAAATAAAGAAAGATTATTTATTTAATTTATACCTTAAACGTAATTTTCATACTATTTTCTCTAACTAAATAAATAAATGTTGTTTAAATTATTTAAACCCAAATTCAATTATCCTAAAAACTGTTGGGGTAAATCTTTCATGTTATACAACACCCGTTTCAAGTACAAACCACAAACGCAACCCTTCGTACACACGTCCAATTCCATCCTAGACTTAGGCAAAGACTATTATACGCATTATTAATTTAAATCCATATACTTTACACGTTAGGTTAACGTTGTGAGATTTCAAGGATCAGTTGCTATCTAGTTTCGCGTGCTAGCTACACCTTTGAATCAGGTGAGTATTACATAGCCCCTTTTCTCTTTTACACTTTTTGGAGTGATTCATGAATTATATACAAACAATAGTTTACATTTACACAAACTACACAAACACAAATCCTATTTACATTTATGTGTGCAAATTTGAGCTTTATGTTTGAGTGCTATGTGTGTTAACTTTTGTGTGCAATTTTGTGCAATCATTAACTAATTAAGCCGACGGTTAACAATGATAGATCTATTGAGTCTGACAAACCCACCCAGATTGGGGTGATTGTTACCGACAACACAATTTGCATGCTAGTTACAAAGGTTTTATTGTACTTTAGTTACTCAATAGCTGCTCCCCATAAATGCCTTATTTATCATGACATGTAAGGATTTGCTTATTCTTATTTATACACTATCTATGTACAAACCTATGTATGCTCACCAACTTTTTAGTTGACCTTATTTTATTCATGTTTCAGGTGCTAACGTGTGAATTTGAGCATGGAATGCTACACTTAAGTTGGACCTAGTTAATTTAAATTTAATGAACAATTTGTATTTTTATTTATGTACTTGTTGAATTTTGTTATTTGTGTTTGAATGGTTTGAAATGAAATCTATGTTTAAATATTGAAATCTAGTGAACCTTGTGCTCATGAACAGTCTACATGTCCCGCCCCGACGTTTTCGCCGTCGGTTGGGGTGTGACAGTACTAGTTATAATTACGCATATGCCTAGGGTTGTTCAAAAAAATATGAATCCAAACCCGAATCATCTGAAATTACGAATCCGAATTATTCGGATTCGAATAGTAAAATGTTTGAAATTTTTGGATATCCGACATATTTAATTTATTTATTTTTAATTTTTAGTTATATATAAATGTATAGGGGAGGGTTCCAGAGAAAACCAAATAGTTAGGCGAAAACCAAGAAACCACTAAAAAAATCAATTTTAACCAATAATATAAAAATATTTATTTTTTATTTTATTTTATTTTTATTTTTTTTGTAAGAGTATCAATGTAATATTACACATTTTTATCAAAAAATCATTTAAATATTGGCTTACGTATACGTAACCTACAGTGTTACGTATGCGTAAATAGAAAATAAAAAAGTTGCGGTTACGTATACGTAACCCATAGTATTACACATTGTTTTAGTGGTTTTCTTGGTTTTCGTCTAACTTTGTGGTTTTCTCTTGATCCTCTCCCTAAATGTATAAGCCATGAATTCATGAGAAATCATCTCATTTCCTTGATAGTCTGATACGCCTCCCTCATTCTCTGGAGTCCAGACGCGAGACGCCTTGTGACTGTCTCCGCCGCCGACTGCTCCACATCTCCGCCTCTGTGACTGTCTCCACCGGCGACTGCTCCACATCTCCGCCCGACGACTGCTCCACGTCTCCGCCTCACCGCCTGTTACCGTTCTACAGCTACTCTTTCAGACCAGTGACCACTCATTCAAGCCTTCAAGGCATTATTCTTCGATTACAACTTTTTTCTTTGGTTTATTGATTTGGCTCTCAATTCTCATACCCATTTCCCTAATTTGTTGGGGGGTCAACAGTCAACACTGATGCATTGTTAATTGTAATATATGACGGTGTATTATTCGTTCAAGGTATTAGATGTTATGTTTGATATTGTAATTAATCACCTAATTATGGCTTCAATTGTGCTTATATGTGTGGATGAATAGATGATGGCTTTTATTTTTTGTCTTGTGAGCACTAGCGGCAGGAGTTGAGTTAAAAAAAAAATCGGATATCTGAACCACTATCCGAATCCGAATCCGAAAATTCGGATCCGAATTTTCGGATTCGGATAGTGGTTTTTACTATCCGAAATTTTCAGATATCCGAATTTGAACACCCCTACATATACTATCCTTACATTACTGACATGCGTGATTATATTATATAATGCGTTTATTGTTGTTAGAGAACCTGTTATTTGTTTTTTGATGGGCCTTCTTCTTCAATTTCTCCGATTTTTCATGATTTTGCCGTAGATTTTGTACGTTCGACGCTTTAGTGTTGTTCCCCCAATTTGAATCCGATACGCCAATTAAGGGTTAAAGTGATTTCATGGTTTGGTTTATGCACTATTATCACATAAGGGTGAACATGATTTCAAGTCGTCGATGACGTTTTTATGGAAATTGTTTTTGACGCATGTTGTTAGAATTTGACCTTAATATTTTTTTTTACCTAGACACTCGTTTATTTTTTTCGTTCTATCTACATCTATGGCGTCGAGTTTTTTAAGCCATAGATTAAATTAAATCTACGAATAGGAAGCCTTCATACTCTAATACTCTTTGTACGATAACCACCATATATCTATGGGAACTATTAAATATAAAGGCTCCAAAGCGTACGAAGGAATATGGATGCGTTGCGTGTTCCTTTTTAATTTTAGTAGGAATGATATTTTTGTCATTTTACCAGTTATTAAATAAACGTGATTTCATTTTTTCCGTGATTTTCCTAAGTGTGATTTTCTGAATTCGTTTTCGAATAAAACTTGTTTTTTCAAATTCAAATCACAGTAATTTTGGAAAAACGGAAATATATATTTTTTCTATACCAAAGTAATCCAAATTGAAATCCCAGAAGTAATCAAAATTGAAATCATATTTTTCGTTTTTGAATTTCGTTTTCTAACTAAAACGTGATTTTCAGATTTCCGTTTTCCAAATTACTATCCTTATCTAAAAATCCGTGATTATAAATTTGCAATTCACGTATTAATTGAAAAAACGTGATTTTGGGATTTAGTTTTAACTAGTTTTTTTCACCCGTGCTTCGCCGCAGGTGTCGTGTTTATTGTTACTAATGGTAATAAAAAAAGAAACATAAAACTAAATAATAAAAAGGAAAAAAATAAAAATAAAAAATTACCGGTTCGGATCGTCGAAAACCATAAAATCGAATGATATGGGTTCCGATAATATCAATACCAAAAATGATGTTGTTCGCTCATAATATGTTCGAATCGTCACGGTACCACAACGGTAACGGCACTCGCTATACACAACGATACGAAAAAACTCCATTTTGAATACAACTTCGTTTTAAAAAAAAAATATATCGGAACATTGAAAAAAAACTTAAAACAAAAATGAACGAACGAAAGTTATTAAAGGAAAACGAAATTAATAGAAAATGAAACGGACTAAAAGCTACCGATACGGGTTCCGATAACATCAATACCAACAATGATGTTGTTCGCTAAAAACAGCCGCGCACTCTGTATTCTAAAAAAATAAACAACGAAAGTTATTAAAGGAAAACGAAATTAATACAAAATGAAACGGACTAAAAGCGTATATTATATATAGTACAAGAGTTGAAAATGAAAATATAAAAAAAAAATTTACATGTAAAAACAAATAAATTAATTTTTTTTTCCTTGTGCATTGGAGACTTATACATAATGCATTGAACACTTGTACATTTATGAATAGTAGGCTTATGTGTGAAACAAATAATTTTTTTTTTCTCATGCATTAGAGACTTGTACATAGTGCATTGAACACTTGTACATTTATGAATAGTAAAATTATGTGTGTGCTCCTTTTGGAAATTAATACGAAGTGAATTGTCATCATATTAAATATTGGAAAAAACGTGATTTTGGAAAAAAAAAACGTATTAATTGAAATCACATTAATTTAGTTTTAATTTTCAAAGCGTGATTTTCCAAAATTACGTAAAAGCGTGATTAAATCACATTTTTGCGTGATTAAATCACGTTTTTGTGTATAAGTTGACATTTATGCTTTTTTTAACCTGGATGATACGTTATTTTTTTCAAAATAATTACGTTTATGTCACCGTGTTATCCCTAACCATAAATCATATTAATCGGACCATTGGCGGACCTAGCATAGTGGCGGCGGGTCAGCCGACGCCGTTAAATTTTTGTTTTGTTTTGTTATATATATGGTCTATTTTCGAGCGACCCTCATAAAATTTTTACACCGACCCTCAAAAATATTTTTTTTAGGATTATAGATGATAAAAATCAATCAAAACAAACCTTTAACCCTATAACAATTGACCCATAACACATTAATTATTAAACTCTTAAACCAAACCTTTAATAGTTAACCGGATAACTTTTAAACAAAATAGCATCAAATAAAACATAAACCCATAAATAAACTCAATACCTATTTAAATATTTTAAATCTAATTAAGTATTGAAAAAATAGTTGATATTGTATTTGTTATATTAAAAAAAAGTTGCTTAGAAATGTTCCTATAGATAATGTAATGTTCGGGTTCAAAAACTGAAAACTCGTAGAGAACAGTTATAAGGATATTGTTTTTTTTTTTTAATTATGCATTTATAATGACAAAAATCGTATTATTATTGTTCGTTTGTAATTTTGTTAGTTTTCATCGTTTTATTGTGTGACCCGACCCGACCCAACTCGGGGCGAAAAAATAATATTGAATTATTGACAATCGACCCCAAAAAATATCCGACTCCCATAAAAAAAAATCCTGGGTCCGCCACTGAATCGGACGGTTAGGAACCCTTCGTACGATTTAGGTCCTTTGTACGATAACCGCCCCCATATATATATATATAGGGCGAGGATCAATTGTAAACATGTAAACCAAAAAATCAAATTCTGACCACACATTTATTTTCATCTTATTTTAATACATTCTCAAAAGTCAAACACTCAACTAACTATAATAAATATGTGACAAAATTTGATTTTTTGTTTTACACATTTAAACTTGGTTTACATTTGATTATTTTCATATATATATATATATATATTATCTGGGATATAGTATGAAAAACTAAAGAAAACGATTAAGAAAATAAGGGTTTACAAGAAGAAATTAGAAAGAGAGAGTTTAAGTGCTCATAACTGAGAGAGAAATTCTTATTGATTTTTTCTTGGTGTATTACAAATGAAATCTCTTGCCTTTAAATAGGCAGAATACTAGGCTAACAAACAAAAACTAAAAAGTGTGCACTAAGCGCACTAACAAAAAAAACAGCTATAAATTAAAGTAGAAAAACGACAAAAGACTTTTCTTTTATCTACAGGGTTGAATTATTGAGACTTTGTAGACTGTTGGCAGAATTATTGAGACTTTGTTGGCTGTGGGTTTTGACGTCATTGCATACGTCTTTTTGCAATCTTTAGAATTCTCTATGAGTGTCTGGGATTGTTGGTGGTGAGTCTGTATCACTGAAGTCATCTGGGTTTAGATAGTAGTCTTCTAGATCCAGGATATGTTGTAGTTGGAGAGATTCATAGGGGAGGTATCAAGAGAAAACCACAAAGTTAGGCGAAAACCAAGAAAACCACATCATTTTAGGCAATTTTTTTAATTTACGTATACGTAACCGTAATTTTTTTGTTTTATGTTTACGTATACGTAACACTATGTGTAAAAATGTTTAATATTTCATTGATACTCTTAAAAGTAAATAAAAATAAACTAAAACAAAAAATAAAAATTATTATATGATTGGGTAAAATTGATTTTTTTAGTAGTTTTCGCCTAACTTGTGGTTTTCTCTGTAACCCTCCTATATATATATATATAATTTGGTCACAATCATTACCATTACCAATTGATTGGAACATTACACCCATTTATACAACCATACAAAAAGTGGCACAAAAAGTAACTTCAAAGTGTTACTATTTTCATTGTGGAGGTGACCCGATACCACAATTTGCTGTCTTCAAAATCTAAGATTCCATTTCAAGCATGTTTCTAACTAATTCCTATTCTAGTTTAGGTGAAAACTCACTTGTAATCCAGCTAAAATTAATCTGGCTCCAACTACTTCACTCATTCTTGATCTTTTTTTCTTGTATATCGGCAACTCGATGTTGTATTTTTTTAGCTTATATAAATTGAGATTATTCGTAACTTCTTGTTATTTGATACATGTATAACTAAAACATATAAAATTACCATAATAAAACAAATACGAGTTAGCTCACTGAAACACGAGCTAACTCTAGTTGAATACAAGCTGAATACGAGATTGTGTTCTAGCTCGATTTGAGATACGAGTCTAATTGGCTCGGGTTGGCTCATTGTTATGAACTATAGTCCTGGTTGATGTTAGTTCAACTCAACTCTCTCGTTGAACAACTACATTTATTATTTGGAGTGTAAACAAACAGAGTAGAGCCGAGCTTGGTAAGTTCGGCTTGCAAATGTAAATGGTGTCTTGCTTGTTTAAACTTGACTCGATTTAGGATTTTAGCTAGCCGATTTTAACTAACTCATGAGAAGCTCGAAAAAACCATATAAAAATAAATAAAGTTCTACACGCACTATTATGATATGTATTAGATTTGAAAGCTTTTTTTTTTCTTTTAACACCACCAAGATAAAGATAACACATATAATATATCTTAGTAGCGTAATTATATCGTAAATTTATATTTGACGAAAATATTTCAATGCCAAAAGCACGAGTTGTTATATCCTAGAATCTTGTTATGCATATCATGGAAAAACCACTTCGCCTCTGTATAATTTATAAATAAACTTTTTTATAATATTTTATCCTTAAATATCAAGAAACTAAAAAAACTGAAAATAATTAAAAAGGAATAAATCAAGCAAATATAGCTGGCTGTGAAAAGTTCCTGCAACTCTCTCTCTCTTCAGAGGTGCCCTCACATTCTTCCCTACACACACAAACACACACTATTCACATGAAATATATTCAGAAATCATTGAATTTGGCTGCTAATTCTAGTCTTGATTTCAGGTACTGTGAAAAAAAAAATTTAGGGTTTCCATTTTGGGGATAAATTCTGCAGCCTTTTTGACTTCAAAGTCTACAGGAGAGGGAGAACAATCAATCGTAGTTGTTGAATTTGGTCAAAGTCAAACTCCGGTCACCGGTAAAAAGGTCAAGAATGAGCGCATCTCGGTTCATAAAGTGCGTGACGGTCGGCGATGGAGCTGTTGGGAAGACGTGTATGCTTATTTCTTACACCAGTAACACTTTCCCCACTGTAAAGTCAACTCAACCCTAAATCACTTTTATATCTTCAGTTTCCTTCTTTGTTTTCATTTCTAACAACCTAATTTGCCCTAAATTCACTCTATCTTGACCTAATTTTTGTTTAATTTAAGATACAATACATATATGTATATAGGGGTGTGTGTGTGTGTGATTTCTTTAGTTTCAATGAGGATTGAAGATAGTGATTTATTAGATGCACTTACATTGTGTGTCTATAAATGCAACTTGCTTGAAATAGATTGGGATATGGGCAAAAGCCAACTATCACACTTATCTCTATAGGCTGACCGCCCTTCGAAGAAAGTTCTTGTAGGCGGTCCAATTTGAAAATTTCATCGAAGTTGGACCGAAATTTGCTCTTTCCAATCCTGGTAGATGTATAATTATACAAAAAAATGGTAAATTGCAGTAAACAGAAACAACATTATTTGACATTTGTGTGGTTTAGCAATAGGTTTATTCTTGGTCATTCTTAGAATTTTAATGTTCACTTGTGAATTTCAGAAATAAATTTCATGAAAGGAAGATTGGCCTCCTATTTAAGTAGAGAATGAGTAACACAGAAATTGGTCATTGTAACATATCAAAGTTGTATGTTTTTTCAAAATTGGGGCTGAAAAATTTGTAATTGGGTACTAATTTGAGGTTCCCGTGTTTAACAAGTTCACAAGTAATCAGTCTTGAGTGTTTGGTAATAATTGCTTTTGATTTTCTGATTGTTTAGGGTCAAAATTATCATATTAGATAACCTGTAAGAATAAAAGGCGGTTAGCCGGTTACTACTTACTAGCATTATTTTGCAAAAAAGTCCCTCAATCCAATATTGTTATATTAAAGTCCCTGAACTTGTTTAAAATACAAGTATACGTGAAACCAATGAGAATAGGTGGTTACTGCTTACTAGCACAATCATTACAAATGTGTAGGTTATGTAGGCGATTAGCCGGTTACTACTTACTAGCATTATTTTGCAAAAAAGTCCCTCAATTCAATATTGTTATATTAAAGTCCCTGAACTTGTTTAAAATACACGTATACGTGAAACCAATCAGAGTAGGTGGTTACTGCTTACTAGCACAATCATTACAAATGTGTAGGTTATGTAGGCGATTTTTTGTAGGCGTGGACAGTGGATGTCATGTATACTTAAATCAATTATAAAAGGCGGATAGCCGGTTACTACTTACTTACTAGCATTATTTTACAAAAAAGCCCCTCAATCCAATATTGTTATATTAAAGTCCCTGAACTTGTTTAAAATACATGTATACATGAAACCAATGAGAATAGGTGGTTACTGCTTACTAGCACAATCATTACAAATGTGTAGGTTATGTAGGCGCTTTTTTGTAGGCGTGGACAGTGGATGTCACATAGACCCTCTTGATGACGTGAAACACTACCTTATCAAATTTGGACTGCTTTAAATGCAAGCTTATACCATATTTTATGGTAAAATAACTATACGCGCCACAATTTTTGACACTTGGATAGACACTTTATCAAATTTGACCAGTTTAAGAGGTTACAAGTCACTATTGTCGTATTTTTTCACACTTCCCTGAATTCAAACAAGTTTATGGCCTTCAATATACCATAACTTGGCTGAGGGACTTTTTCGTGCAAAATAACAAAGTATGTTGGTTTTTTGTGGTGTTAACCCTGGAGATAAATGTGAAGTTTTCTAACTGTTTCAAACTTAAATTAACTGATCCTCTAATTCTAATTATTCAACTTGCATTAATCACTATGGAAACATACATCCAAATAGCCAACATTATTGGAAAAGTTTAGAATGGAGAATTGGAGATGTTATGGTTTGGATTTTTGAGTTGGAAACCATGAAACATGAGTTTTTATATGACTACATGGAACGATAATTTCATGCATGCTTGGGTTGAATACTTATCATGTATTTCCTATTAATAATAGTGTGGATTATGAGGAGACAAGAAATTTCATTGATTGATATATTACATGTCTATGTATGATTACAGGATTACGTGCCAACGGTTTTTGACAATTTTAGTGCCAATGTGGTGGTAGATGGGAGCACTGTCAATCTGGGATTGTGGGATACTGCAGGTTTATTTCTTAGTTGGTTATAAGCTGGAAAACTGTTGTATTTCATGTTTTTTTGGGTGCTAAAACTATATTATTGTGGTGAATAGGACAAGAAGATTACAATAGATTGAGACCATTGAGCTATCGTGGTGCTGATGTCTTCTTACTTGCATTTTCTCTCATTAGCAAGGCCAGCTATGAGAACGTCTCCAAAAAGGTGATTTTCTCTTGTATGATTAATTATTTATTTTACCGAAAGAATCCAATTTTATTTATAACAAAGAACATAATGAAATTGTATTCATAACAAAGAACATAATGAAATTGTATTCATAACAAAGAACATAATGAAATTTTATTTAGAATAAAGAAAAATAATCCATAGCTTGTTTCTAATGATATGACAAGGGTTTTGACTTTGACTTCATTTATCTTGTATTATAGTTACTTATTTATTAAAATAGCTCAATATTCTTTATAATAAAAACGATTTAAACAATTTCAAAGGCGCTAGAGATTCATTTTAAAGTATCCAAGATTTCATATATTTTGGGACTTCTTTTAACCTCAAAAGTTAAATTGGATCCCTCTTTCTTTAAAATATGAGTCGATCTTTGGTGCATGATTCAGGCTTACAACACTGCTTGTCCATATAACACTTAATGGATTTGTTTTATGTTTGTTCTATGTTCAGTGGATTCCTGAATTGAGGCACTATGCGCCAGGTGTTCCAATTATCCTTGTTGGAACAAAGCTTGGTTAGATTCCTTCTACCTTCATTTCTCACAAAGTTATAATCATTATGAGTTTGCATTAGATTATCATACTTTATTTAGGTTTATCTATTGGTTATAGGTAATAAGTTCATTTTCTTTCAAAGATCACTAGCAGATGTTCCTAAAGATCAATGTGTCTTTAGCCTCCACATATAAAGTGAAGGCTACATTACACAAATGACCGCACGTTTCTAATTGTTTTTTTTCATTTTGTAAAACTATTTTATTGAATATTATTTTTTATTGGGTCTCACCTAAATTTTCTCCCCTCGGTTTTTTTTTCCCATAAAACACTTGCTACCATATTGTTTTTCAGGGCAATTCATTTGTTCCACACAAATTACAACATATGGCTATAGATAATTTGACAAAAAAACAAAATTGACTCTTAGTTAAATGGCTAATATAGCTTCCGATAATTACATAATAGGCGAATCTTGATCAAAATCAATACCATCATCTTTTTGTTGTGATGACAAATGGTAAAATAAGTACTTTAGCTTGAAATTTTGCCAAAATGGGAAACCTTTTAACCACATTGTGTTATCCAAAAAATGATTTTTTATTTCTTCTTTTTTATCATTTTTTTGTGTGTGTGGGAGTGATACCAGTGAATGCAAGACATGACGACTTTATAGTGTCAAGTTTAGCTATAACTTATCATCAAAACTAGTTCTACTACCAAAGAACGTTTTTTATGCCTTTTATTTTGCATCAAATATAAAAATGAAATACAATCTCAATCCACAATGTCGTTAATGTGAATGAAACTTAAGTTTATATTTTGTAGATCTTCGGGACGATAAACAGTTTTTGACCGACCATCCTGGTGCAGTCCCAATTACAACGGCTCAGGTACATTCTTCTATCACTTAATCTTGTTTTGCTTCATATGAAAAGGTACAATCTTCCTTAAAAATTCCAGCTTGAACGTAGACTTTTAACGTGTCCCTCAAAGATGGACAATGCTTAAAGACTACCTCACACAATTCTCATACCATATACCTCAAATCTTTTTTTCTTCATAACAGAAGGTGCAATCTTTTAATCAAAGAACTTATTACTAAGAAACATAATCTTTAAGATACAAAAATGTAAATTTTTTCAGCCTTCTCGTGCTTTTTTATTAGGAAATATAATCTCTAAGATGTCCCCAAAAGACGAAAGATGCATAATGTTCAAGAACCTGTCAGCTCAAACTGTCCTTCATGCTATGTCATAGGATACTTGCTATGCTGTTATTTTACCACCATCCATAATATGGGTTATGAATATGTTGACTACAGCGTGTTATTGATCAAGATACTATTTTTTGTTCTTGCATAGGGAGAGGAGTTGAAGAAGTTAATTGGAGCCCCGGCTTATATAGAATGTAGCTCAAAAACGCAGCAGGTGATGTTTTATTTATGCAATCCCATGATAATTGCAATGCTTGACTTACAATTTGACCATGAGATCCTTAAATATAGCAATACTAACTTGAAACCTCAACAAAGAAAGAAGGGATAATTTCATATATCTCCCTCAAAACTTGGTATGGTATCTTATTTACCTAACAAAAGATCATAATATCAAATATAACCATATTCAAATTTATGACATTTATACCCTTCCCTTTAACTTGCATTAGGATACGAGAGTTTGAAGTTTAAGGAGAAAGAGAAGGGTATAATGGTCATATTATAAATTGTATGTAATGAAATGGGTAAATATGAAATTTTAAGTATTTTGATTGGGTATGTTTGATTTTAGTTTTTTTGTTCGGGTAATATGATGCAAGTCTTCAGGGTTATATATGAAATTGATCCGAAATTAATTTCTTAATACTCCATGTGAAAAAAGTCGACCACGAGCTTGACCAAATTGGGATCTTGCAGAATGTGAAGGCTGTTTTCGATGCAGCTATTAAAGTGGTTCTGCAGCCACCGAAGCAAAAGAAGAAAAAGAAGCGAAAGGGTCAAAGAGCGTGCGCCATACTGTAACTTCTGCACAAAAATGGGAAGAAAGTTGAACAAAAACGGGAAGAAAGTTGACTTTTCATTGCTGAATGATTAAGTGCTGATTACTCTTTATATAGATTTTGATGAATTGCTCACTTTTGTTGTGGTTGTTTTGTGTAAGCTGATATATGTAATGCTGTAACACTGAATAGTTAAGACTAAGGGACTATTTGGTTAATATGTAATATGATTTTATGTAGATTGTGGATAGATGTCCGACTCTAAGACGGTTGAATATGAAATTACATCTGAATGGTTATTGTATGCTTAATATCGGTTTAATGTCAATTAGATTTAGCGTTGGTTGACTCCCTTGCAAAGTCAGAATTTTGACCTTTGTGGGTCAATCAAAGCTTACCAGTCACAATGGTCAACTCCTAGTAAAAGTAAATTTTGCTTGGTATATGTTGAATTTCATTCAGTTTTATGGAAATATTAGGAGATGGTCTATGTGTATTTGTCTAATGATGTAGCAGTGTACACACGCTCAGAAGTTAGAAGGGGCTTAAGAAATTGTCAAAGAAAATCGACACTATCGACTCTTGTCGTGTTAGTAAGGGAACAAGATATTATGCATATGGCCCTGAACTTTAATAAAGTTATCATATAGCTCATGAACTTTAATAAAGTTATCATATAGCTCCTGAACTTTAAATAAAGTTAGTTACTTTTTATAAGTATTTATTTACTTATTTTTTAGATTTTTTAATTTTCTTCTTAATTTTTATTTAAATTTCCAATGTTTTGACGTGCATTTTCTTTTCGCGAGCGAGTGTTAATAAACCTTTACATCTTGCTTATTTTTATCAACATTTTAAACCCGTTACAGAAATATAGAGTACTTTAAATGGTGATAAATATGAGGGGTAGAGGACACGGGTGTTGGATTGGAAGATAATCAATGAAAATCATTTTTCGAAAAAAGGAAAAAAAGAAAAGTGTTGGTTGACTCTAGTGTGCAGGAGACAGGAGTCTTCCTCCAAGCTCAATAATGCAATTGTTAATCTTCGATCAAGTCTCATCAATCACTCCGATATCAATCATCAATTCATCATCATAATCTTCTTCTTCAAACCAGTCAAACTATACTCTTCTGCACATATCGTCCTCAAATTGTAAGTACAACACCCTGAAATTTTAGATCTGATTTAGTGTATTTGTACACAAATAGTCAATTTGGTTTGCGGAACAGGTTTGGCTTTATGCTTTCGGTTATTGTAATGAGTTTGGGTCTTAAGGCTACCTTCCGTTAGCTTTTACTTGAGAATACCATTTAATTTAAACCTGTAACTTCAAACCCTATTTGTATATGTGCAATTAACTCTATTTGTTATTTCTAAGCTCATTTTTGGCTTAAATTACTTTCAGCTTCATCATTGTTTGTTTGCAACTAACTTTTGTGCTTTTAGTTGTAATTCAATTATGATGATTACATGATAGTCAACAACTTGATTAAATATAAATACTCTTGATTCAGTTATTGTTGGTTCTCTAGGGAGAAAATATGGCATACACAGGGCTGGAATTGTTCATGGAGAACTTGATGCAGCTGAGTTACAACAAAAAAAATCCAATAGTCAACAACAACGCGCTAATTATGTCGAAAAGGCCTCAAATGCAACTGCTTTATCAAGAGCTAGGCTACATGATCCAAATCTTGGTTGTTGAAGAACAAGATGACCTAGATGAGATAAGAAATCTCAAAATAAGATTCAAAGATGTAGTACAAGAGGCGCACAGTATCGTGGGTCTCTTCGTATACTCTACCAATTATAAAAGCGTGACATGCCGCGACACATATAGTTCCATTAAGTACTTCTTGAACTGTATGAAAAATAAGAGATCAACCAACTCTAAACACTCTTTGAATCTTGAGGATGTAATGAGATCCCTCAAATCTATCAAAGAGGAACTCACTACGATCCTTGGTAACCGGAAACTGGATTCATCTAGTACCATTGATAGCCTGAAAACACAAACACAAACTGTTGTTGGAACTTGTGGCACTAGGAGTCTATTAGGAACGAAGAAAGTATTACAAGAAACGGTTGTGGGGCTCGTTCGTGATGTTGAGGTGGTACGTGACAAACTGGTTGAAGATCAAAAGCAACTGGATGTGGTATCGATTGTTGGTATGGGGGGATTAGGTAAGACTACCCTTGCTACCAAAGTATTCAATGATTCTTTTCTTGTGTACCATTTCCATATCCGAGCATGGGTCACTCTTTCTCAAACATATGAAAGACGGGATTTGTTGATTCAGTTATTGGCATCCATTTGCCCTGAATTCGACCCTATTAATGCAACCGACTTAAGACTTCGTGAAAAGTTGCACAAAAGTCTTATGGGCCAGAGATATTTGATTGTTGTTGATGACATTTGGAGCATTAAAGCTTGGGATGACCTCAAACTATTTTTCCCAAATGATAACAATGGAAGTCGAGTTCTACTAACTAGCCGTCACAAAGAAGTTGCTTTACATGCAAAATGGAATGGTTTTGTTCATCAACTAGAGTTTTTGAATGACGAGGAAAGCTGGGAATTGCTCTGTAAAAAGGTCTTCCATGGCGATGATTTCCCAACATCATTGATCGAACCTGGAAAGGAAATTGCAAAGAAGTGTCATGGATTGCCACTCACGGTGGTTGTCATAGCGGGAGTTCTAGCAAAAGAAGCAAGAAACAAAGATTCATGGGAAAGAATCGGTGAACGTGTGAGTTCTTACATTGTCAGTGATCAAAATGGGAATGTGGATATCTTGGCTTTGAGTTATGACCATTTACCTCCTCACTTGAGAGCCTGCTTTCTTTATCTTGGTTGCTTCCCAGAAGCCCATAAGTTTCAAGTACGAAATTTGATCTGGCTATGGATGGCTGAGGGATTTGTAGAAGAAGATGGAAGACGAAGCTTGGAAGAAACTGGAGAGGATTACCTAATGGAACTAGTCGATAGAAACCTTGTAGTCATTGCCGATAGAAAATTCAATGGTGCCATCAAAGCTTGTTCTGTCCATGATCTTTTGAGGGAGCTCTGCTTGGAAAGAGCAACAAAAGGACATTTCTGCATGCAAATAACCACTCCAATGACTTATGTTTCTTCTATGAGACGATATAAGCCACGCCGCATATTCACAAACCAAGACTTTGAAATAGACAACTTTGTTCATCCGCCTATCCCGTGCGTTCATTCAATTCTATGGTTTCATAAGAGCATGTCTTTGATTAACATCACTAATAACTATTTCCATGCCTACCCTCTTCTAATGGTGTTGGATCTACAAAAGTGTCAGCTTCAAGACTTCCCATCAACTATAGGATTACTTGTTCACTTAAGGTACCTCGCGTTCTGGTATACCAATGGCTTTCCATCCTCGATATGTAATCTTTGGAGCCTTCAAACCATCATTGTTAAAAGTTCCATACGTTTTCGTTTACCAAATACCATATCAAACTTGGTGAATTTGAGGCATTTATGGAGTGATGGGTATATTTACTTTCCTTCAACTGAAAAACCAATGAATTTGCAAACCATTTCCAATGTAGCTTTAAGTGATGTGGCTAAAAGCTGGGATAAATGCTTTCCTCGTATCAAGAAGCTTACATGTACGACTCTCACACGCAACAATCAAGACTTCAAGTCACTCAATTCCCTAGAAACCCTGATGTGGATTAATATAGCCTTTCGAAAGATTCAAGTGACGTTTCCTGATTCTTTAAAGAAACTCTCATTATCAGGATGTTGCCTTCCTTGGAGTGATGTGTCAATAGTTCAATCTTTACCAAACCTAGAGGTTTTGAATATACTAGAGCATGCATTTTTGGGACCCAAATGGGAAACCGGTGAGGTCCCATTTCGCCAACTAAAATTCTTGAAACTCCAGGGCTTGTATATTGAGCAGTGGGAAGCTTCTAGTACTTGCTTCCCATGTCTCACACATCTAGTACTGCATACATGCCGATATCTTAAAGAGATCCCTCTTGAAATTGGTTGCATCTCAACTCTTGAGCTTATTGACGTTGATGACTCCAGCAGCACTGTTGTCGAATCCCTCCAGGAAATTCAAGAAGAGCAACAAAATTTCGGAAACTATGACTTGAAGATCAATGTTAGAAAAGAGTTGCATCGCCTCGCTTTTTATAGGAAATTGCGAGGATTGGCATGGATGGTTGACTGGTAAAGTTTTCTTTACAAAATGTCAAAATCTTAACATATTTTTTTTTTATAAAACTTACATTAATTTTTTTTGATGTATCTTTATATTGGGAGTCTTATCTCATCTCTGTTTTATACCATGCATGTAACCCCACATACTTTGAAATTTAATGTCAAATGGCATGCTACAGACTGTAATTGCCTGTGGCTGAAAAAGTCAACTGTAGTAAGAAATGAAGCTGTGAGAATTCACTAATGACTTAGAAATTGCACTGCATAACATGCATCTCTGTTTTATACATTCAGTTAAGACTACTTCAGGCAGCATGAGCCTTGGGTCTTACTTAGTATGTTTCTTAGCGCTAAGGACTGTTACCGACTGTGTGGACATAGGCCGATGCCATGCTGTCCAAATCCGAATCTAGATAGGCATATTAATATTACAATGTTATGCAATTTCAAACTATCATTAAAAGTATTGCATTTTTTTTAACCTTTAAGAGGGGTTGACAACAATTGAATCTAACCATTCTTAGGTAATTTAAACCAATCATATACCCAGGTGTCTCAACATTGACCATGTGTTGGTCAATGAGCTGAATCTTGAATAATATCACTATTGAAAGGGTTTTGGAAGCATAATTCAAGTATTGAATTGGTGTAAATTGACTTGTAAAGAAAATGGTCATATTTTGTTCACTTTGACCAAAATTTTGATTTTTATCATTTGACTGTCCACAATGGTTTTGAATTGTCTCTAGAATACTTCACAAGTGTTTTGGAAACAAATTTTAGGTGTTGAAGGTTGTAATACTCTATGTTGTCAAGGCGCATAAGCGCACTCAAGGCGCATAGGCCTCACCTGGAGCCTAGGGCAAGGCGCTTAAAAAGAGAGGCGCGTAGTATAAAATACCATTTTTATGGGTTTTAGACATGTTTTAAGCTCGGTTGCATGAAGTTGTTCATAAATAATCGAATATGGTGGGATTTCAACCAAAGGTTGTTAATGGGTTGTCCATGAATATGGTGCGACCCACATTAAGGTGATAGCTCGGATTTGTAGCTTCATTTGTGTTATGTGTAACTTATGCGGTTGTTTAAACCTTTATAACTTGTTGCATGTGAATACCAAGTCCGGACATTTGAACTTTTGTGGCTCATTGTACCAAGTGCAGGATTTCCTACAAATGCACCTTAGCAATACGGTGGACCATCCTAGATCTATGGTGAACATGCCAAAATTCTTAATCTTGTATCATACTATGGAAACTTGCATTGTGGGAATCCTAGACCTACGGTGATCCATATGGTGAACATGCCAAAACTCTCAATCATGTATCGTATAATGGAAACTTGCATAGTGGGCATCCTAGACCTACGATGGACCACCTTAGATCGACGGTGGTCTTAAAGACTGTAAATTGATTGTTTTCTAGTGCTTTTGAGTATAAAAACCTGCTGTGCTTGCATAGCGTTTTGTTTGTTAACATGTGTGTGATGTATATATAAGGGCATGGGTTAATAGGGGTTCTCATTCCCACTTCTCTAAAGTTTTTCAGTTTTCTTTAAACACCTTATTAGGTATATTGTTCGCCTCATTTGTTTGTAGGGATTATGAACATGAATCCCAATAATGTTATCATCTTATTGAAGTATAATACCACTTGCTTTATTGGTCATAGGGGTGTAAATGAGCCGAGCCCGACACTAATCGAGCTCGGCTTGTTGGATTATCCTGAAGCTCGAGCTCGGCTCGGTTCGAGCCTATAGTTCTAGGAGCGAGCTCGGTTCGTGGAGTGAAAATAAAGCTCGAGATCGGTTCGGCAAGGCTCGGTTTCAATCAAGACGATTAAACAAGCAAAAGCTCGGCTCGAGCTCGATTTGTGGGGGGGGGGTAAATTGAATAATTTAAATATATAAGAAAATAATATAAAATTTTACTAGGCTCGTTAAGGCTCGCGAGCCTAAACCATCTTAGAAAGCTCGAGCTCGGGCTCGATAACTAAACGAGCCATATTTTAGGCTCGAGATCGGGCTAGGGCTCGTTAAGGCTCGGCTCGTTTGAGCTTTTTACCGATCCGATCTCGAGTAGCTCTCGAGCCGGCTTGATTCATTTACCCCCTAATTGGTGGTCATAGTATTGTTGCAGTGTTATCAAACTGTTATATGTGATTGCATTGTTATGGGTCAAACAGAAGCATTGAAATTGGTAATTCAAGTATATAACATTATATGGGTTGCATTTTCATTGATCAAACTTTGCATTTTCATTGATCAAACTGTTAATTAGTTGCATTGTAATTGGTGAAACTGCCATGGGTTTATTGCTATTGGTCTAACCTTGTAATTAAAATATGTTGTTGGTCAAATTGTTATGGGTTGCATCATTAGTGGTCAAACAACATGCCAAAAAACACTAACATATAAACAAATATTACAATTTTTTCATAACAATGAAACCAACATGCCAAAAACACCAACAAACTAAGAGCATTCACAACAAAAAATTTATATCTATCTCTGTCCCTATTATTTAAATTTAAAAATTTTCTTCTATTTTACACCTCCATCAAAATCTCTATCTCCATCTTTAATTTAGAGTTTTATAAATAGAGATTCTATAAATATAGAGATCCATTATTATAAATCTCTATATTTTTTATGAGTGTTTAAGAAAGAGAAAAAATAATAAGATAAGTGTTTGTGAGAGATAGAGATAGAGAATGAGACGTGAGAGGTTAAATGAAATTTAAGAAAATGTGATATTTAGTTAAATTATAAAGATGGAGATATAGATGCTTACGTGAATGCTATAACAATTACAAGACAAATATAACGCTGAGAGCATAAGAACACAAGTATAAACATTAATGGATGTGGTACAACTATAAGAGCATCATTCTGCTGCTGGTAATAGGTACATAAATACCCTCTAAGCTCAAAAAAGTTTTCAAAATCAATACAGGCTAAACCCAAAAAACTGACTAACAATAATCCCAAGCCCTAGCGCGATCGCCACCATCGATGAAATCCATGTGAGCTTCCCCGTGATTCTTGGGATCCGATCTTGCAATGCCTGGCTAAACGACCCGATAAAAACCGTATAGCTCCCCATCGCAATAACCGTCCCCACCAAAAACATACCTAAAAAAGCGGCACCCGCCACACGTGACGGGAGTGCAAGTGCAGGCAGAACCATCATAAGTGCATCGGGTTGTAACCCGTGGATTATACCCGTTGCAAAAGTTGCAAACCCGATCTTTTTCTTCCTGCTTACGGTGGGGTCCGCTAAAGATGCCTCGTAAACGCTGACATCACACTCCCCGTTCTCGAGGGCAACACAAGGGGTCGGGATTTCCGAGGCTTCACGAATTCCCATAGCCCCGATTACAAGAAGGGTAAAACCGACGACACGTGTGCCCCATGTTCTAATAATCTCGATATGGAGTCTGTCTTTTAAGAGTAAGAAAAGTAAGCCAAAAATCACCTGTCCGGCATCATGCCCGCAACCCCAGAGCGCACCCACCAGTGCACTCTCGACTCGTGACCGTCCGATTGAGAGTGGGGCCAAAGCAGCTAGGTGGTCGGGTCCAGATAATGTGTGCAGGCAACCTGCAAAGAAACCGGTCCATGCACTACTTAGTAGCTCGGTTCGGGCAAGTGAGCCTGGGCCCGTTTTGGTTGCCGTTTGGAATGAAGCAAATGCTGGTGACACGAAAAGTGGTTGGACCATGAAAACTAGGGCTGAAATTAGAATTACTGTTCCAGCAACCGCTACCTGAAAAAAAATTCGCTTATCAACGATTCAGATTGTTATTTTTGTGATATCATTTATATAATCATGTAATGTGTTAATTATTTCTAAAAATAATAAATGGCCACAAAGATGTTTCTGGCCCAACCAATTACTCGATTAGACTTTGTACCCAAACCCATTTGACCTGGTACCAAACTGGCCCGACCCGCAACCTCAAAATTGTACATTTTAACAATGGTGAGGGCATCTCATAATCATTCATCCAATTAGGCATCTATAGCCCAAAACCAAATTGTACCTTTTTCATGTATTAACAGGATTGTTATATGAGCATATCAACTTCACAAACCAATGTTCATAGAGCTGTTAAACTAAACTAAATTCAAATGGTCCATGAATCCACTCTCAATTACCAAAGATTAGCGAATCAACATGTGATTAAACAACATAATTCAATTTTCTACACATCTTCTATCTAGTAATACTTAGATATATTAGTATTTAGTAATTTAGCACAATCTCTTTCTAAATAAGAAAGCAAGTAAAGTAGTCATATCGGTCTCCTTCTAACTTTGAGAATCAAAACATTCTACTATACTTCTAAATACATAGCTAATGAAATGAATCTTTTGTGATTTTTCACCATTGCTAGGGTATATTATGATATCCTATTGTAAAAGTACAACCATTATGGTTCTTTATGAAGTTGGAGGCAACCCTAAACCCGTTCACGGTTCATCTAACACTCAAAAAGATTGTAACTACCCTTATTAAATTAAGATAATTCCAACTTCCAACAGTAAATCCTAATTTAAGTTATAATCCTTTTATCTTGTATATACAACCCTTTTAGCAATAATGCTTCCATACATAGCCATTTATTACCACAAACACATACACACACACACAAAGAAGATGAAGGGTCCACATTTGACATTAGACATTTAAAATTTGTTCTTCTTAGGAAGTGTTTGGATGTGTGATTAAATTAATTGTTGCAATTTCAAGATTTGGGTAAATTGATTATTATTCCTAACTATTTGGGTCATATTATCATATTTGAATAATCATGTAAGGAGATACAAAAAACAATTGGTTGTTGTGGTAAATCTAAATTTGCTAAACTAAACTTTCAAGGGGTGGTGCAGCTGTGCTAAACACTTGATTGCCCTCTAGGAGAGGTCTCATGTTCGAATCTTACTTCCACTGGTTTCCTACAATAACCTCTTGAAGGCCACCTGTCCGGCGCAAGCTACAATTTACCTAATACCGTTGGTTAGCAGAGTATTGACGGGGTCCCGTGACTTAGGGCATGTTTGGGATTACTTATTTAGCCTCCTTAATAACTTTTACAAAAAGTAATAAGTAGTTTTGAAAAGTAAGTTCTTCTTACTTTTCAAAAACTCATTTTCCTCCCCTTTAAAAAGCTAAAAGTAATAACAAAAGTAACATTATCCAAACACCATTTTAACTTATATAAGTTAATAAGTAGTTTCAATTAGTAATCCCAAACACCCCCCTTAACCGGTAATGGGTTCTCATGGTCACAAAGAAAAAGAAAATAAATAAATTTGCCTAAGTATCCATATTCCCTGGTTTTGAGCCACCAATTATGCAAAAAAAAAATCTATTAAGTCATAATAAACCCCACATTCAAACACCCAAGAACTGACCTAAATTTAGAACAAGTCCGTTTAGCTAAACCTGTTCACGGGCTTGACCCAAAACTGACCCGAGCCCGTTTAGACTAAACCCGCGAATTTCATGTGAGGTCCATGTCTTGTTAGAAAGTCAAACCCCTAATTCCAAATGCTATTCCAACTAAAGATATTCAAAAAGGTTATTTTTCACAAAGATCAGGATTAGAATCTAAATTACCAATAACATTCAGATCAAATCCAACATTTATAAAACCAGATTCAAGAGCATAAAAATATATAATTCAAACAAGTGAGCATAATTGAATACCAAACAAATTGAGATTGAAATTATTCATTACCTTGTTTGCCTGCTGGAGAAAATGGGGTTTTGGTATAACAGAGCTCTTAATTTGAGGAACAGTCAAATCTGTTCCTGGGGTTTTGATTACCGGCGATGAAGAAGAATCAAATGATGAGTGGTGTTCATGTTTGCAAGAGATTGAGTTGACTCGGAGGGTATAGTGGGAGAGATGGAAGAGTTTAGTGGGTTGGAATCGGGCGAGTTGGGGGGAAAATGAACGGGGTTTCAGGTAGAGATGCCGGTGGTTGTGGGTGTAGACAAGCTTTTCCATGGTGGAGTCGCCGTGACTGCCGTTATCTGAAAGCCTCCGTCCGCCGTGCTGCGTGTGAGTGTGAGAAATTGTCACCGGAATTGCTGGATTTAGGATTTTAGGATAGGAAAACAAAATCCATATTTTCATCTTATCAAATAAATATATAACATTTATCAATTTAAAAAGTAAAAAAAATATATGTTTGAATATTACAAAAAGATTTCCAGAAAGATTTATTGCACAAGCATGTAAACTTTTATGTTATGATTATTTTATATATATAATGAAATAGTACATGTAATTTACCTTTAATAACTAATAACAATTAAACTTTACATTAAATGATAAAAATAAATAATTTTTCCACTAAATGACAATAAAAAGAGAATGATCATTCTACCTTCATGGTAACTTTTTGATCTCGTTGAACGCTTGGCCCATGAAGCTTGAATTAAAATCACTAAAGATCTTAGTTTATAATTAGGTAGAGAAAGAGATATGTTATATTTGGTCAACTAATTCGATGTTAAATATTTGAATTCCAACTTCAGTGACAACAATATCGAGACGAGTGCATCAACTTTTTTATCTTGTTGACGCTTTGACCCATGAAACTTGAATCAAAACTACTAAATGTTTTAGTTTATGATTAGGTAGAGAAACAAATATGTGATATTTGGTCAACTAATTCGATGTTAAATATTTGTCGATGTTAAATATTTGAATTTCAACTTTACAGTGACACAAATATTGAGACGAGGGGCATCACAAATGGCCGATGCACATTACCGACAGAGGGGTTTGTGGTGACGATTGGAGGAAGTTTGTAATAGATAATGAAGTGTAAGAGTTTGACTTTATTGTGTTCACACATCAAGGAAACATAGTGTTTTGACTGTTTGGTGTTCAACCAATCTACACGTGAAAGACAATATCCAAATTTATTCGTCAGTGTACCTCAATCAAGCTATTTTACATGTCGTTAAGTTAACAAATTTGTATCATACATTCAAACGTTTGGTATGGAGGTGGAGGTGATAGATTAGCATGGTGTGGATGCCTAATGGAATGGAGTCTGTAATCGAATGCAAACTGTAATAGAACTATAAGAACTGATACAAAAAACATTATAAAAAGATCTAATAGGGCCTGATGGGTCTTATGAAATTGACATTATTGATCTTAGTAAGAGCAAGTGTTGGTTTATATGGATTTGATTTGTTGGAAGATTTTTTACTTTCAGTTAAATATAAAGGTATAAGACACTACATCTTTTGGATTAGAACTATTGCTATCTGCTAATTTGTAATTTTTTCATTTATCTATCTGTCTAGTTTTATTGAGTTCACAATAAAAAAATTTAAAAAGATATAGTGCATACGAGTCGTATTGTATCATAGGACCCGTATTCTCTTAGTCGTATTATACCATAGAACCCGTATTATCTCAGTCGTATTGTACCATATGACCCATATTCTCTTAGTCATACTACCTGTAATAAAATAAAACTAGTTGTGTCTACCCATGTGTTGCGTGGGTTTCATTTATGAAAAGGCTCGCGCTACGCGGCGGAAGTTTAGTCATTTTCCCCGAGATACGCGGCGTGACATTGGTCGTTATTGGCTTGGCTCATCGGAAACCATAAAAGCGAATAACGATAAAGCAAATACCGATACCGGTTCCGATAACACTAATGCCAACATTAATGATGGTCGCTCATAGTCAAAGGAGTTTGGTCGTTATAGGTTCGGTTCGTGGCCGTCACTCCGGCGTACCCTAAAACATACCACGTATATAAAGACACGTCGCACTGGTTGTTACTCCGTCGTAAAACCCTAAAATATACTTCGTCATAAAAGCGAGCGTCACTCTGGCCTCAAGAAAACCTGAAAACGTAGTGTCAAGTATCCAAATCATAAATCTAGAAGAAAAAAAACATGTTACAACGACTCTCACCCTACCGTTATAAAAGTGAACGTCATTTAATTGTAAAACCCTATAGTGTACATCGTCGTAAAAGTGAACGTCACTTCACCATAGAACCTGAAATCGTAATGTCAAAAAACGCGAACGCAAATACAAACGCCACACTTAGAAAAAAAACCAAAAGAATTAAACTCAAACGATAAAAAAAAAAATCACAAAAAGACAAATGAGATACTATTTATTTTCATAGACAAATAATAAATATAGATATATATACTATATAATAAATAAATGTTTTTCCATGGCACGTGTCGTCTTTATATTCATTCTCATCTTTTTTTTTTCTGTCTCTCTCTTGTTAAATGCAGTAAACAGATTATGTGCTCGAAATCGCGGATACTGTTTCAGGGATGGACAAGGTTTGTTCATCCTTTACGGTTTACTGCTTTTTATTTAAAGTTGTTACATGCGAGTTGTTATTTAGTCTGATGACCATTGCCTAACATAAAGCGTCCAGGACTTTAATTGCAACTATTTTATACAAAATAGTTGAATTATTATAAAATTTTTTGGAGATGGATGCAGGGTCAACTACCTCGTACTGAACACGCGAGCCCAGTTCAGACAACGTAGTGGTAAGGTTGTGGGGTACGGGTTTCCGATTTGGAGATGTAACTGTCACGTAAAAAATAAAAGTTACCTATAAAAAAAAGGTAAAGAATAAAGCAAGGCTGAGACACTGTCTGCAGAGGTTTTTATATATTTTAAGTTTTATTTTTTATCCTTAGAATATGATACATTTTTACACCTATAAAATATACATATAAAAACTTAAAAATTTTATTTATTGATATTTTTTACCCGTATGTATACACGGATCTAAACTAGTAATATAATAAGAAAAAGTTTTCCCTAAGAAATATAACAATCTCATAAAATTGTATCATCATCCGATACAATCCAACCGATTAATAAAAGTAAAAGGAAGTGAACCGATCCATCCATATCTTCAATTTTTGCCGACGATTATCCTTGGGTTTCCAATTTCATCATCCCCAAATTCCCCCGACCTAAATTCCGTCATGTCGTCACAAAAGACCATCATTCTGAAGAGCTCCGACGGAGAAACCTTCGAGGTTGAAGAGGCGGTGGCGTTGGAATCACAAACGATCAAACATATGATCGAAGATGACTGTGCCGACACCAGCATCCCCCTCCCTAACGTCACCAGCAAAATCCTATCCAAGGTTATCGAGTATTGCAAAAAGCACGTCGAATCAACGAAGAATGATGATAAGACAGGCGATGAGGATCTGAAATCGTTTGATTCCGAGTTTGTTAAAGTGGATCAGGGCACTCTCTTCGATCTAATTCTGGTTTGCTTCTATTTAATCTCATCCATTATTTTTATTATTCTGTTTCTAGTGTTTTGGTTTATTGATTATTTAGGGTTAGATCAGTTTTCAACATTGAGATTCATTTTAATGGTAATTATACTGTTTGTCAAAGCTCAAATCAATTACGATCAAAAGTAGGGCTGTAAATGAACTGAAATTAAATTATTATATGTTCATTTATAATGTTGACAAACGGATACAAATGAACCTGAACATGTTCATTTCCTTAGCAAACGAACACGAACACGAAATTTCGTTTGGTTATGTGTTCGTGAACAGTTTTGTTTATCCGATGAACGAACGTGAACAACGTCTCACTCAGTTCGTTTCGTTTACAGTACTAATCAAACGTGATTACTTGGGTTTGAAGGAGTAGAAACACAACTGGTTATTAGATTCTAATTGCACAATGTATCATAATCACTTTAAGCACACACATGCAAACACTCACTCGACTACTCGCGTGGGTTTACTAAAAGTGACTAATGCTTTGTTACTTGAAGTAAATAAACCAACTGGATTCTCTAGAGGTAATGTTTTTCTTTCTGGGATCGAATATGTATCTTGTAGTTTTGATACCATTTTGGTGGCTCACCAAGAATAAGTTGTGTTTTTTTTTTTTTTTTTATAACAATGCCTTCACTTTATGCTTTTCTTGTGAGCAAAAAAATGTACTAGTCACCTTAGAAACAAGGTTCTAGTGTGCCCTAGAGAGACTACCATTCTTTTATTTTGTTGTTAAAGACTTGGGCCATCCGTAGTGGTTTCACGCCCTGCCACATCACTGCCACATAAGCACAGGGGCAATCACTGGACAGAATCACGGAGGTGCCTAGTGTTTTCACGTGCCCACATTTATTTTTTAATCATAAACTAATTATTCAATTAAAAAGAAAGAAAAAGAAATAATGAGTTGGAGTAAGTTGTTGGTTTGTTTGGTTTGCCCCTTGTGCCCGTGAATGCCCCCACGTCCCAAATCACGCCCGTGAAAGGGCCATGTGGATCACGCCCCCCCTTCACGCTTCCATTACACATGCCCTTATAGTATCATTCTAAGTGGCTCATTTTGAGTAGACTTGCATTAGACTTTCTTAAGGACAATTACCTTATTGTTTGGACAAAAATAAAGACAAGTCTACTTGTAGAAGTCATTTTAAGGTGTTAGTTACATGCCTTTGCTCTTTAAAGGTTGTTTGGTATATGTATTTCAAACGATCAATACGACTTAAAATAATCAGTTTGTCGTCCGCTTAGGATTATCTCGTTATGTAGGATCAAATAACTATTGCTTTATTAATTGTTTGATACTTGTCCTACCAATGCCGAATTTCAAAATACAGGATAAAATTATTGATATACATGTACTTTTCAACCTAGGCCTGCTAAACGAGTTGTGCTTGCTAGTCGAACCCGAGATGAACTTGAAAATCTTACATAACCCAAACATGACATGAACCCAAAAATCATGTCAAACACATGAACATGAAGACAACACGTTTATTCGTTGGATGACAAGTTGACATGAACACGCCCCGTTTAAAATTACAAATTTACACACACACACATGTATATTTTATTTTTTTAAACAATTAGGTTTAAACTATGCTGATTTGTGTTTGTACTACCTTCAAATTTGGCATAAGAAGCACCCAAATAGTTTAAGTTTATTACAAAAACACATTCTAAAAGTTATATATAAAAATAAACGTGTTAAACGGGTCAATCCGTCAAGTTGACACGAACACAACCGATTTAGTGAAACGTGTTTGCGGGAATCCGGGATCGACCCGAAACTGACCCAAACCAGTTTAGACTAAACCCAAGCCCGTGAATGTTGTTTTAGGTTCGTGTACCCCTGTTTCAACCCAACACGTCGATAAGTGATTTTATGCCCCAACCCCCTCCCTCCCTCCCTCCCTCCCCCTCCCTTTATAAATATTATTGAAATGTTGCTTGTAAGATCACACATTCATTGATTTTTTTTTCTATATAATTGTATTGTATGTTGGATGGTCTCTCTCAGGCTGCTAACTATCTGAATATCAAGAGCCTGCTGGATCTGACATGTCAAACAGTGGCTGACATGATCAAGGGCAAGACTCCTGAAGAGATTCGCAAGACTTTCAACATCAAGAATGACTTCACCCCTGAGGAAGAAGAGGAAGTTCGCAGGGAGAATGCGTGGGCGTTTGAGTAAATTCCTTAATCTCTAAATTGTCCATATATTAAAGGATCATCTATAATGTTTTATTTTCTTAGAAAACAAAATCTTGAACATCTGGATTGAATGTTTTACTTATATCTTGTTTTGTGTTGTTAAATATTTGACCGTCGTGTCTCGTCTAGACGGAAAAGATTTATCGTTTAATTGACGCACTGTTAAAAGAATAAGCCATTTTAGGAAGGTTTATGGTTTCTTGAATCTCTCCATTCCTAGTCCCAAATAATCAAATTATGGGAAAAAAAAATCCTGAGTTATTGGACACTTTTTATTAATTTTTGAGTAAACTGCAGTTTTCGTCCCTGAGGTTTGTTGCTATTAATAGTTTTTTTTAATTTAAATAACAAATAATAATATATATTCTTAAAATTTCGAAAATTATAATAATAATAATGATATATGATTGAATTTACAAAAATTAACTAGATTTCGAAGACGTTAAAAAAGAAACCCTGAAATTTACGTATGTATAACTTTTACCCTTGAAAATTTATTTTAGTCAAACGAAGTTATAAACTTGAATTGTTTTGATTAGGTTAGAGTCTAAGGCATCCAAAGTTACTATAAGTAGCAAGTTTAAAAATGAATACAAAAAATCAGATATAGAACCAAAATATAATAAGCAATCCGCTCTAAAGTGTAATAAAATACTCACTTTAGATTAGGCTTAGAAGTTTGAAATGAAAGATATCACAAGTAGTATGAGGCATCAAAAGGTTCATAGTATTACAAAGTAGGACATAAGATCAGGCATAAAAATCAGTGATATCACATTTATGTAGTAACGTTTGGGTGTCAATGAGAGAGTTCGCTTGTACCACCGGCTTTTCCTCTTATTTAAAACCTAAGTAGTTCTAATAAACCAAAACTTGCAAAATCAGGAACAAACGCAAAAAGAAATTAGTTCTAAGGGTGTTGGGGCCATTAACCCCAATACCCATTTACTCACCAAAACTGGCCAATAGAATTCTGTCACCTCAAAACTACTCATTTACTCAGATTTCATTGGAAACACCCTACTCATTTACTCACCAACTTTTTTTTTATAATTAAACATTTAAATAATCAAAAAAATACTTTTTTATTAATTAAAAAATCAAAATACAACTAAAAATAACAAAATACAATAATAAAGTTACAAATAAAAAAACAAAAAATTAAACATAATCGTCTTCCGAATCGCTGCTGGCCCACTCCGGTAGTGTAGCAAAATGTTCAACAAGATCATATCGTAGTCTAAAGTGTGTCTCTTGATCCCGCAATTCATTAATCACACCATCGTCTACTACTTCATTGGTTGGAGGGTCTATCACGTAGCTGTGTGAGATTGCATTTCCGTCATGCTTTAAAAGCATATTGTGCAATATGATACATGCGTAAACCACATTTTGTATTTTTTGACGTTTATGTGACCGTTGCGGACGATTAATTATTCCCTATTTAGATTTTAAAACACCAAACCCGCGTTCGACGTCTTTTCTAGCCGACTCTTGAACTTTCTTAAACCTTTTTTCTTTTGGGTCGACAGGGAATGGAAATGATTTCACAAAAACAGACCAAGTAGGGTAAATCTCATCCGCAAGATAGTAGCCACGTTTGTATTCACGACCGTTAACTTGGAAAGGACACTTCGGGACAGTTCCATGCATTTCGTTATTGAACAACGGGGATTGATTGAGAACATTTATGTCGTTATTGGAACCGGCTGGACCACGAAACGCATGCCAAAACCATAAGTCATTTGACACCACTGCTTCCATCATGATCGTAGGGTATTGATGATCACCTCTCATAAATTGGGCACGCAAACTAGTCGGGCACATCCTTCAAATGACATGCGTACAATCGATGCTACCGATCATCCCTGGAAGGCCCCATCTAGTTTCATGCGCATTATATAAACGTGCAATGTCGTGGTTTGTAGGTCTACGTAAAAACTCTTTGCCGTATAACATAATAATAGAATTGCAAAAGTATTCTAAACATTTACTAGCAATCCTACCGGACATAGATAAATATTCATCATATTCGTCAGGAGGGTTACCTGTAGCAAGTTGACGAATAGCAGCAGTGCATTTCTGAATCGGCGTGAAGCTCTTCTTTAACCTCCCGTCATACCCTTCGTGAAACCAAGAAAACCTTGAATCTATGCTTATATCCCTTACAATGCTTAAAAACAACTCTTTCGGTAAGCGAAATCTCGCTCTAAACGTATCGGCGTCGTACCTGGGGCGTTCGACGAAGTAATCATTCAACAAATTTGTGTTAGCAACTTCACGATCACGATTTACACATTTTTTCTTTGATTTTGCCGTATCCTCAAGCTCACTAGCCGCAACTTTGGACAAAAATTCAATGCCACTTGAGTCGGAAATGTCGGAAAGAAGATAATCAAAATCACTAGCATCGGATAATCCCGAAGGAACAACACTAGAACTGGATGAAGACATTTTGTTAAAAAAATTGGAGAGGAGAGTGATTTGTGAGTAATTTGTTTTATATATAGATGATAGGTAAAAATATATGTATGTGGAATGGGGTATTTATATGTAAAATTTTTTTTTTTTTTTTTAAAGCACCCAACCCACCCCCCCACCCCACCAACGGCTACTCAACGGTCAAAAATGCAACGGATAGATCGAGTAAATATACTCGAATGCCCTTACTCGGCCACCCTACTCGGGTATACCCGAGTCGATGGGGGCGGTGTTCCATTTACTCATTTACTCGGGTGGGCTACTCGAATATGTTCGAGTCTTCCGCCCCCAATGCCCTAAACAAATGTCCGAATGTAGCAAAAGACTAAATCTGCAACACAAATGAAATAGGAAATACTCAATTAGACGGCGGTGGGGAAACAGATCTTACTAATGGAAAAACCACTGGGTACACCATTTATTAAGAAGATTGAAACAAACAAGATGGAGAAACTAATGAAAGAATAACTTATAACACTTCTATTATTCCAGTCATAATAATTCCATCTTTGAATAAGATACGAAAACCTTACCTTTGAGATGTTCAAAACCATTTTTTTTTTCACAAACATGGGTTGTCTTGGCAGCAGGGAAGGAGACAGATTGATGTTTGAAATAGTTTTGCATCAAATCGTAGCATATTCTTGTCTTCAAGGAAGAGAATATATGATTTCCATAACCTATTCCTCAAACAATCTGTGCCAGGGGCGGGCCAACCAAATAAAGTGAAAAAAATCTAGGGCCCTTTTTCCAAATTTTGTTTTATAAACTTCATCTTTTATCAAGGCTTGAAAACAACAATAATATACTAAAATTTATATAGTAAATGAGATCATCGGAAAGAATATAACTTTACTATGATACAATTGGCTTGCTAAACATGGAGTCATGGACTATCGGTTATCCAAGTTAATGTTGCACTAATCATTTCCCTCAGATGCTCACCGGTCATCTTGGTTCGGGCATATCCAAATATGATAAAATTGTTCAAAAATAGTAATTAATGAAGAATTAGGGTCCTGATAATGACTTCCTTCTAAGCTCCTGCAATTAAGAATCCAAACAATGCAGGAACACCTTCTAATGCATGATGTAGAACTTGTAAAGACGGTACCTTAGTTCCGAAGAAGAGAGGACTAAAATCAGATTTGACATGTTTTTGAGAGGAATGCTCCATTTAAAGAAGTCTCCTTGAGCGAAGAATTCAGCTTCCCTTGTTTCACATTACAGATTTACATTTCAGAACAAAATGGCAAAACAGATGCAAACGAAAGGAAATGATTAGTTTGAGTTAAATGAATGTATCCGTTTTCAAATCACTTCTCATTGATTTAAATGACCCTAAAGTTACAGAAACAAATCGCCGGTCGACCAAAGGCACAACCAAATCCGGAAAATACAACATCCACGACGGCGATGGAGCGCAAAAAACGACCGATGGCCAGACCATTGATCGTCCACAAAAGCAATCACAACCACAGAGCCTTAATTACAGAACCAAACACCCCAAAAACGCCAGAAATAACATAAGCCCTAACTCAAGAACCAAAAACCTCAAAAATGTAAGATACGTGATTGGAACATACGAACCTTGAAGCCCATTTTTCAGGCACAGGTACCTCTCGATCAGCCTTCAATGGCGACGGCGGGTTTTGGTGTGCTTGAGAACGAAGAGGAAGAAGGCCGACGGCGTCTTAAAAACTTGTACACCGGCGTCTTAAAAAATGGTGTAAAAGGACAGTTTTATCCTCTTAATATGTTTTATAAAGGAGTATAGATATTTATATACCTCCTTCTGAATGTTAAAAGTATGATAATAGTGATGCATAAAACATTGTTAACGATAAAAAAAAACATCTTTTTAGGTAACGTTTACCACTACCTAAAAATGACATGCTTCATCTTCTTCGTCTCCGTCTTCATTGAAAGGAATGTTTACATATAATTCACCATCACTCATCATTACAGCCTCCGCACCTCGACTGAGATATCTATGGGCAGGAAAATGGCACATCACCCTTACAACATAAGAGGTTCCTTTAGAGACGTCATCCACAATTAGAATATAGCCTAAAACATAGACCTTCAGGTTAGTCGCCATTAAATTGTGGACCTGGATATGAACTGCAAATTCATCTTCTCTAAGCAGGGGTGTGCACGGTTCGGTTCGGTTATTAGCCTTAACCGAAACCGAAGCCGAAGTCATCGCTTAATGGATTTTATTAACCGATCGGTTTTCGGTTAATAGGTTCTGTTTATTCGGTTATGTTGTCGGTTTTCGGTTCGGTTCGGTTAATAACCAAAACCAAACTTTGACTATAATTTTTTGTTTAGCAATACATGAAATGGAGGTAAAAATACATGAAATGAAGGTATAAATACATGAAATGGATGTATAAATACATGAAATGAAGGTATAAAAACATGAAATGAAGGTATAAAAACATGAAATACATGTCATGGAGGTATACAATGTAGGAATATATAAAAATATGGACAGTTCGGTTCGGTTTGGTTAATTTCGGTTAACCAAGGATACAAAAAAAAACCCGATAACCGAACTTCGGTTAATTCGGTTTTTGGTTAATCGATTTTCGGTTCGGTTATTGCTCACCCCCATCTCTAAGCGTGGAATCTTTCAGAGCGAATATCTCGACATAATGCTTATAAAAATCTCTGACCAACATGTTCTCATACTCATGATCATGGAGTTCACCTTCCACGAAAGCAGCTAGACAACACCAGATCGATTTAATGAGGATTAGACAAATGACAACTGTTGAAAGAAAATAAACAAATTAATAATTAGGTGATCAGAATTATAGAAATCAACGGGCTAGTTGTTGTATATATGCGCATACCAGGCAATAGAGAAGTGTTGAATGTGCAAAGAAGTGCAGAAACATTAACAATCTCGTATACAGTTTCATCAGTGCCTCCTGATCAATGAACACATACCAAATGAATTAAATAGTTAAGAAAAAGCTAATTAAACAACTACCTTTACCTTTCTTCTTCAAGGAGTTGAAATAACCCAGTGTCTTAATCCTCTCGAAGTGTATGTCGGTTAATCTGGGTGTATGAGCTTTTGGACCTTGATTTGCAGTAGAAAACCGAGAGAGTCTGATCATCGCATGTGGAGACCAAGGAGAAAGTGATTTTGGTTGAAGATATTTGGGTAAAACAGTAGTTGAAACAACATTGGAACTCGTGATTCGGGCTGGGAGAGAAGCTTTAAAGGCAAACAGAAGAATCCTTTTAGCCGCCATTAATGAAGCTTCTTGAGAAATGTAATGCTCTGTGAGGAGAGAAATGTAATACTCTGTGAGGATAAAAGGAGGATATATGGTGTTGTGGGTCCCCAACATCTGGCCAACACTTTTGTGCGCGCGTAATAGAGGTGAAAAAACTGAAAAGCGTCGGTAGTTTTGGTTGGTGTGTGAACAATTGCACAATAAAGTAAGAAGTTCAGCCAATTAAAATAATAAAAAAATATATTACCAAACCTTTTAAATGAAATGATGTACAATTACTAAATTGTCCTCAAAGTACTCAAATATTGTTTTTGTCTTTTTCGACCTTTTGGTCATTGTCTAGAGTTTTTACATGAATTTGTTTCTATTATAGTATTATGCATTTGATATTTTTATTGGTCTCAACTAAATATTTCTTTAACAAATTAAAATTATTTTTTTATATAACAAAAACTGTATAAACAAAATACGATAAGTTATTATATTACCAAAGCTTTTATTCGAGTTTAGAGATCAGAACTTACTGTGTATAAGTTTACAAAAGGAAATTGGGATAGCGTGTGGATTGAGAAAAAAAAGTTTGTTGAGGGTTTACTTTATTTTGTACCATTCGTATTCTTTATGTTTCTTAAATACGCGTTTTGATCTTTTATGCCTTAAGTTTCTCAAACATGCGTTTAGATATTTGGTATCGTTGAGGACTTTCCAACGCAACGCGCAACTCAATCCTTCAAGTTTAATTTTTAAACAAACCTCATTTTTTTAAATAAAAAGTATAAAAAGAATTATAAAAATTATTATTATTATTTAATAAGAGATGCGAGAAATAAAAAATATAAAAATAATTCAAGACATTTGTATAAATAATAAGAGATATATGCGGTAAAAAATGTAGAGATGACACATGAGAGTTACACGTTGACCTTTAATTTTTATCAAGGGTCTATTATTAGTATACCTTAGTCGTTTTCTTTTGACACCCCCACATAGTACTCATTCATATATGTGTATATGATGTATTGTATGCTTGAAAAGGTTGTTTGTTTGTTATGTGTTGGTGTGTGTAATAAGAGTTGTCCACGTTTTGAATAGTATGCGCTTTGTCATATAAATCTTTAACTATTTATTCGGTGGATTAGAAACGAATAACAAGACAATAGTCAAAACGCATGTGCCTTTGGATCTTCACTCATTATTATTATTAAAAGATGGATGTGCATTTAATAAGAGAGAGATGCGAGAAAAATGTTGAAAATGAATATGGAGACGACACGTGGCATGGGAAAATCTTTATGTATTATATAGTATAGATTAGTAATTTATTAAACGATATGAGTGCATTTAATAAGAGAGAGAGGCGGGAAAAGAATGATAAGATTGAATATGGTGGCGACACGTGGTACACAAAAACTTTTAATTATTATATACTATAAATATGTATTGCATTTAGAGCACAAAAGAAAACAGTTAAAAGGGGCATTTATAGTGTTGGATTCCCCATGTTTTTTTCTGCATAATCTCCAATAGTTCGTTCGTTGCTAAATCTTGCAGAGCCAGCGGTACAAAGTATGCTCATTTCGTTCCATTTCTTCTTATCGACATATGCTCTATCTGCAGCAGCCTGCACTTGCACAAATTTACTCAATTTCATTATCTGCAGCAGCCTGCACTTGCACAAATTTACTCAATTTCATGCTTACTTGCTACCTTGACTGTTCTTGAAATTTCCCCAAAGGAAATAAGTTATATAAAACCTTCACTCCACTCATCGTCTCAATGTATTCAGCAAGCCTCATTTTATTGATATTCTTGACCTAAACATCAAACAAATCTGTTTAGCCAACCATTACACAAAACAACACAGGAAATACAAGACGTAGCATTTCGACCCATTTACTTATAAATACGAGTTATGTTTAATCTCTAACAACAAAAAGGAAATGGGTGAATGGGTCAAACAGTTGAAAACCGCCCAAATGTACAGTTGAATGTAACAAAAACCTAATATTTAAATCATCTCACCTTTAGTGTTTTGTTCTTTTTTGTCTGTTGTGCAGTCGAATCTCAATTGCATAAACATCCAATAACTGAGTTCCTTTCTTTTCATCTGCTCGTTGACAAGATTCGTGAAGCTCCTTCAAGATCTAGTATATAAAGTATGCTATGTTAAATGACAGAACTGAGAACTCAAGTATTGATGAGGCTTTTTTTAATATTCGGCTGCATACCTTATTCATTCTACCATATTCACCCATGCCGAACCAGAAGGTTTGCCATGAACCATAATCTCTACAGAACAGTACCAAAAAAAGGAATATTTCATTTTAATTGGATAGGCCAAAAGACAGGATTTCATTACCTTAATATAGACAAAATCATATTTACTGGTAAGGCTATTAGATGCTTTCATTACTTCTGGTACTACATGAAAGACATTGATAAGAAACAATCAATTAGACTAAAATGCAAAGAAACAAAATATCCATTAACATCATCCTATCCAATGAATTGCCAAATCAAAGGGGCCAAATTTCCCCCAATTTTAAAACTTAATAAACATATGGTTGGATGCAAATAAACTGATGCATAAGCAAATAAACAGATGGTCAAATCCAAATAAATTGTAACCTAATAAACAAATACTTGTGAAAATGTGAATAAACACCAACACATTTTCTGAAATTGAAACACGAAGAAAAATTAAAATTAGACAAAATTATTAACGAATTATATGGAATACGTTCAGGATTTAAGCTTTAACATGTATCAGACACTTCTCGAATTCTTGAATTTTATCTGAAAAACTCAAAAATTATAGATCAAGAGCAGATATCACTTCAAGCAATCAATCAGTATACTTTAATACGAACCCTAGAAATCAAGATATATAAAATTACCTGCCATGAATATGCAATTTCAGCGATGAAACTAATATTGCTACTGAAAATATTCGAAGAATAAACTTCAATTACACAAATCGGTCGAATTATACGAGTCGATGGAGAGCAAGAGAGAGCGTATAAGAAATTGACTAAAGTTATGGTAGAAATTGTTGTAGGTGAAGCAAATCAAATCTGTTTTCATTGGAGATGATGATAATAAAATAACAAAGCAACACTAGATAGAAATTGACTAAAAGTTAATTTTTCATGGTCTATATAATTATAATTAACGTCAAAGCAGAGACGACGCCAGCTATATATATCCTTGAGATATCTTGTAGCGAGGACATTGACGACATTATGTCGTCGAGATAGCCTCCATTTATTGTAGTGTTTTAAGATTATATAATATATCGACAAAATATTATAAGCCCAACTTGCAATAATTACACCTCACCATGCAAACTTTTCTTTCTATTTAAAGCAAGAGTGGTTAACTCTAATGTTCATACATACAATCAAAATGGGCACAGAAATTGATATTTCCAAACAAGAAGAAGAAGCAGCCCAACACGAAATATTGAAATATGTTTTTGGTTTCACTCCCATGGCTGTCGTCAAGTGTGCCATTGAACTCGGGATCCCCGATATCATCGAAAACCATGAAGCCCCAATCATGCTTGCCGAGCTTGCATCAAAGCTTGGGTGCTCGACGCCTTTGTTGCAGCGGATCATGAGGTTCTTGATCCACTATAAGATATTCCAAGAGAAACCATTATCCGAAACATGTTTCGGATACGCTGACAAACCAGTATCCGAAACATGTGTCGGATACGCTCATACACCTTTATCTCGGCTTCTAACCACTCATGGAAAGTGCAGCATGGCCAGTTTCGTGCTCTTAGAGAGCAGTCCGGTCATGCTGGCTCCATGGCACAAGCTAAGTGCTAGGGTTTTGGGGACGGAGGACTCGGCGTTTGGGGCGGCGCATGGAGACGATGTGTGGGGATTCGCGGCGGCAAATCCTGACCATAGTAAACTCATAGACGATGCAATGGCGTGTGACGCTCGGGTGGCAGTGGGGGCGGTGATTGAGGGTTGTCCGGAGGTGTTTAAGGAGTTGAAGACGGTGGTGGATGTTGGTGGTGGCGATGGGACGGCTCTACGGTTGATCGTGGAGGCTTGTCCGTGGATAAGTGGAGTTAATTTCGATCTCCCGCATGTAGTGTCGGTGGCTCCTGCGTGTACAGGAGTTGAGCACGTTGGGGGTGATATGTTTGACCATGTTCCAAAGGCTGATGCTGTCTATCTCATGGTTAGCCTATTCAGTCTTTTGGAATTTTGCTCTTTTAACAATATTCGAATTTTTCTACTAATTAAACATTAACTAATAATATTTATTTGGTTACTTAATCGTACAAAATGAACAATATTTATTTAAGAATAAAAACCCTGATCAATGACTACTAGCTATTAATAGTTAAAATAATAATTAAATTAATTAGATCATATTTTGTAATAAAAGTTTTGTATATTTTTGTTAAATATTTTTAACATTGATTTTTTTATATTAGTTAGGCACGTAAAATAATAGAACGGTATATTTGTTTTCTTTTTAAACGGCTAACTCATACATCATATAAACATGTTAATACTAAGTTTACATCAATATTAACTCTAATCCAGTTTCAAAACAATAGTTTTATCAAAGGATAATACTCACCCTACTCATTTATATCTATTGATTTTTACGATGAATATTTAATCATATCATCTGCAATCTAGGATATATTATTGGTCGGAGACTATCGTGATTCACGTGTTATTTGATGCATAACTTTATATTCTTTATAATATTAAAAGCTTTGGAAACATATATAGACAATTATTAATTTATTATCCTATTCCTATATTTAAAGCTTAGACCAAGTACACCATCTTAACTTTATTAACGTGTTTATGATACATAATATCTAGTATTATTGCCATTTGTCCTACTTTTGAAACTCTATTTCTTGTTCTCAAAATAATACTAGTTATTTGTATATTTTAGAAAGTACTTCATGATTGGGGAGACGAAGAATGCATTAACATACTAAGAAAATGTCGAGATGCTATTCCTCGTGACACTGGGAAGGTGATAATCGTAGAGGCGGTTGTAGGACATGAAGATCACCAATTTAGAGATGTGGCGTTGATGATGGACATGGTGATGATGGCTCATACGCATAAAGGGAAAGAGCGAACTTCAAAAGAATGGTCTTACATGTTTCATGAGGCAGGGTTTTCACGTTACACTATAAAATACATCAAAGCCTATCAGTCTGTTATCGAAGTTTATCCGTGAAACTCTCTAGTTATGATGTATTGTATGCTTGAAAAGGTTGTTTGTTTGTTATGTGTTGGTGTGTGTAATAAGAGTTGTCCACGTTTTGAATAGTATGCGCTTTGTCATATAAATCTTTAACTATTTATTTGGTGGATTAGAAACGAATAACAAGAAATCAACACAACAATAGTCAAAACGCATGTGCCTTTGGATCTTCACTCATGAACTAGTGCGAATATGTTAGCTGGTCATATACATACATACACGGGTTTTTAAACTATTATGAAATAAGAAAGTCATTAATTATTAAAAGCATTCTAATCAAGATTATGTAAAATATTAATACAATTAGTCTAAAACAGTTCGAACTTGGTGTGTGACTTGGAGCCTCGATCAACAGAGTTTTAATTTCCTATTTACATAAGATTAACTGGTATGGGTGTGGGAAGGGGCGTGGAAGGTGGGAAACACCACCCCATTCCCATGTGAAAGGGCGTGAGTGGGGTTCCCGTGAGAATTCTCACGCGTAGAGGAGAGGAGAACTAGCCATTGTTGAGGATTTTTAACCATTCAACGGTAAAAAAAAAATATTTTTTTTCAAAACCATACTCTATAAATACACCTTTTTTCTTAATTTTTTTTACACACAACTATCAATATTCTCTTTACCATACTTTATATAGATCGGTAAACAAATGATATCGGAAATGAGACGATCCAACTTGTTACAAAAGGAGAAAATCGAATTGAAAAGAAGAAGACAAGAGCAGGAAGACTTAAAAATTTTAGCCCTCGACCTTTCAGACGTACACGGATCGGAGCGTGCTTTTATTGAGAAAGATCGAAGGAAAAGTATAATATTAGGGATTAATTTGTGTATTTTTTTTATTTCATGTATTTTGTTTTTTTATTTAATTTATGTATATTTTTTTTTAATTTATGTATTTTGTCTAAATTTAATTTATTGTTAATATTAAATTAAATAAACATTTAGTTTTCACATGACTCATTTTCACATTGGTATACCCCTTAGGGTGATGGGGGCGTGATACTCGGATGAAACCGAGTATGAAAGATGGTAATCGAGTAAAGAGGGTACACCACCCCCAATGGATCGGGTAAGCGCGAGGGAGGCTCGAGTACTTGGATTGAGTTGTTTTACTCGGGGTGTGGACACTCTCTCTCCACTCTCATGCTAGTGGACCCAACCACTACCACACACCATTTATAATTAAATATTTTCTTCTTTTTTTAAAATTGGGTGAGTAAATGAGTAGGGTATTTCCAATGAAATCTGAGTAAATGAGTAGTTATGAGGTGTCATAATTTTATTGGGCAGTTTTGGTAAGTAAATGAGTTAATGACCCCCTTCACCCTTACCATGTGAAAGTGATATGAAAACTCCATGTGATGAGATGATATACACGTGAAGTGCACTTTATTTTCATATGGGGTGTTTTCACATAGGTATGACCTAATAGTAATAGATTAAAGGACATGGTACTTTAACAGAGACACGTCACTTACCATTTTTCATAATTTTTGTTTTCACATTGTATTATATATAATATACGTTTTTAACCAATTTAGTTTTTTCTAATAATTTCGTTTATCTTTAATAACTTTCGTTCGTTAATTTTTTTCAAAAAACATAGTGCACGGCTGTGTTTTTTTTTTTTGTCGTTTTGATATTAATTTATTTTAAAATGGAGTTTAATTCAAAATTGAGTTTTTCTTGTATCGTAACCTATATCGAGTACAGTTACTTTTTTGTACTGTGACGAACCGAAACTTTTATGAGCGAATTAGACGACATAGCACCTGCTATAAAACGCAGATATTCAAATAGTTAAAAAAAAAAAAAGATAAAACCCAACGCTATGTATAGGTTTTGTCTCCCACAATGATACAATAATAAAAACTAAACTTTAAAATTTTAATAGAAGCCTTGTATTTCATATTGTTAAAGAAAGAAAATACTGTCAGAGAAAATGCTTATAAAACAAATACTCGGTCTCGTGCTAGAAAATATCTTTAAAAGATGAATATTTTTGTTAAACAAAGAAATACATTGCGAACGTAAACTAATGAGAAAATTAACCTTTAGGATTAACGTCAACATGGGTGTGCGGTAAATAAACGTTTATGTTGGTATACATATACACATGTGAACACTTACATTGATTAAAACACTAAGTTACGTTTATTACACGTATTAAATAAATGTATTATTATATATATTTAATATTAAAATATTTATGTTTTTAAAAACATGTATAACACATGGGACGAGTTGAGCAAAATATAATATAATCTGTTAATACATACACTCGTCAAAATATGTTTTTAAAAATGTAAAGAATGACGGACGACCAAAAGTTTGCTGGACGGTAATGATATGACGGACTACTTCGATAGGACGGTAAACGAATGACGGACTACGACGGTAGGACGGAACGTCTGTCTTTGTTACTTATGTAATCAATGACGGGCTGATCACCCTTATATGTAAGACCAATGAATATTAAATGAAAGCAAGTGAAATGTTAACGTGTGTGTGTATATATATATATATGCTTATAAGGAAATGATAAGGAAATGATGTTTATACCTACCTGCTTTAAAATATAACTCACCGGTGTTAGCTGAGTTTTGGTATGCATTTCAGGTAGCAAAAGGAAAGAACGGGCAAAGGCGTGAAGGCTACCTGGCACAAGACTAATATTCTGATTTAATTGACTATGTGTTAAGACAATGTTTTCATTTTAAATGTTAAGACTTTCGCTGTTATGTAACTGAATGATTGTACTCTTCCGCTATGGTTGAATGTTTTTATTAAAGTTCAGTGTTTGATTACTATGTTTATGAGTAAATCCAATAATTGAGGTCTCCCACGTCTGAGTCCTTGTAAATTGACATTAGAGCAATAGTTTGAAAAATTCACACATCCCTAAATATCTAGAGTGAAGCTGATAATGGAACCAACGCAAGGATGTCAGTATGGCTAGCTAACGCCAACACAATAAGTAAGTAGTAAAGTTAATACATGTAGCTTAGGATAGATGCCTTAACTTACAATACATAGACGTCAATGTCACTACTGATGTGAACAGTTTTGAACCCGAAAAGCAAAGCAAATTATTAATCACAAACGATCACTGTAATTAACAATGTACCTTGCTTGTACTGTTTTAAACTATGATCTGAAGGAATGGCATTAGTGTTTTCCCCTTTACTTATCAGGAATTTAGGAACTATGGCTAGTAGGGAAGGAACTGGACGTCATGGCGGTCGTACTAGATGAGCGGTAGGCGACCATTGAACCAAGCACGTAACAAGGATGAAAGTGTGCACGTGGAGCGTGAGGACAACATGCACAAGACCAATGTGACTCCACATGGAGATGGCAATGAAGGACCTTTTCAACTGGAACCCGAGGTTAGGGATGTTATTGCTCGAGAGGTTATACTCACTCTAAAAGACGTACTGCCTGACTTATTGACTGAGTCATTAAAGAAAAGCAAACAGGAAGAAGAAGAAGAAGAAAACTCTGAAGAGATGGTTTATGACAGTGATGGAGATGAGGTGAATATGGGACTGAGTACTTAAGGACTGTGACCCGTCCAAGTTTGACTGGAAGAAGGATTCGGTTGACACTTTCAAATGGATCAAGAGAATGAATAGAGTAATTACCATCAATGAATGCCGACCTTATTTAGGGTTTCCACTCCTCAGGTTAATGTCTATACTATTTCTTGTTAACAGTTTACAAAAATGAAAAGTTATACAATCACTCCTATATATAGTGACTAGGTTAAAATCTCGTGTATTATATGGATTAAATAAATATAATATTATATAGTAAGTAATAAAAAAATTATTTTTTTAAAAACTCGTGTTTTACACGGATTTATTCAATCCGTGGAATACAATATAATCTATTAACACATACACTCGTCAAAATATGTTAGGAGATTTATTAACATAAAGATTAGTATTTTATTTAAAAATATATTATTATTAAAAGATATTATTAAAAGATAGAAGTGTATTTAATAAGAGAGAGAAGCGAAAAAAAAATTATAAGATTTAATATAAATGTGACACGTGTTATCTCAAAATCTTTATTTATTATATAGTATAGATAAGCGTCGACTCTCTAGCAATGTAAGAGAATAAGTTCTTACCTAAAGATACTTACGAAGTTTTCAAGCTGAACCAACATAATGTACAAAAATAAGAGTCATACACACACATAATATTATTATTATAATAATAATAATAATAATAATAATAATAATAATAAATCCCTCCATATATAATATGATATCAAATACAAATATTCATCCAACAAAATATCTTAATATCAATCATAATATGAAAATTTATGTCTATATTTTATATAAACTTTTTAATCGGTAAATATGATGTTGCCTAGGTTTAAGTTTTAGGGGTCTTATTAAAATTGTCCATAAAATAAGTTACTTAATTTTAAAATAAATACGACTTGAATGAAAACCTAAAGTTACTACCTGTCATTAGAGGCGAATTCAATGCATTGGGAGGGTGGGCCACTGCCCACCGTTTAAAGCCCAGCGAACCCACACCAACCTAGGGTTTTTGTAGTCTAGCCCACCAAATTTGGTACAACATCTCAAGGTTTCCAGGGTCCAGTAGCCTAGCCCACCAAATTCATATGTTTTTTTTAACGGCTTGACAGGATCGCAAGATCCATGCTTCCCCAACGCTACGTCCCTTCCAATTTCGATAAGATCTGGATCGCAACTTCGCAAGCACCGTCGCACGCAACACCGGCAGGCAAACCTCCAATTCCGATCGCGACCCCTCTAGGGTTTTCGGTTTTTGATTTCTGAGTAACCGGTAAGTTTTCAAGCTTTTTTATATTATTTTTTTATCTCTTGGTAGATGATAACCCGATTTTAATACAAATTAGTTGTTAATTTACAGAAAATTTCTGTATCCGCCACCCGTATTTTACCCATCCTACAAAAATTTTTTGTATCCGTCACTGCATATCACAAGTAAAAATGATAAATAACTACTTAAAAGAAAAAAAAGGAAATTAAACCTTCACAAGTGCTCTTGATTATTATATGCACAAACAATGATCCCAATTTGGCAATGGTCAATGGCGCAACTTTTGACCATTATGATCTATTTCACGAATTTATTTAGAAACTAGTTTAGATCCCGTGTTAACACACGCGTAAAAATTAAAAATTATCATTATATAAATTTTTTAAATATTTATGTATATATTTTACATGTGTAAACTAAGGATATAAACAAACCTAAAATATATAAAAATTAATATATAATTGAGTTTCGAAAATACGTTAATTACTATTTAATGTAATTTGACTTTCATTTAGTATTTGATTGAAATAAAAGTTACATAATTAAATTTCAAAGTTTGTTATAATAAGGGATAATTTAAAATAAATGTGTTTTATTAGTATAATTAGTATTTTCTTTAAATATATCTATACATATTAATAAATAAATGTTTGGTTGAGCCACGTGTCAAACATCTAGATCATCTGGAATTGGTTTTTCCCGCCTAAATGGTTCTTTGACTTCACACGCGGGTCATTAAAACCCGGATTTAACCCATTTTCTCCTTCGGATCTTAAGTATCTCTCTAGGGTTTCATAATTTGAAACATCCGCCTCTTCACCGTCCTGGCTACCATCTAGGGCTCCATGCCTAGACCGCTTATCTCCTCCACCCTTTCCTTACGCCCTTAGCCGCCATGAGCGTACTCTCCACACAATACCATTACTTTCTCAATTCATCTTCCACCTTTCCCCTTTTCTCCCTCAACAAACACAAACCCTAGAACTTCAATCTTCAGATCCGATTTTAAACGAAAAATAGGGATTTCATTCTCTTTGTGATTCAACAAGATTTAATAATTTTTGCTTTAACCTTTTGGGTTTTAGATTGAATGGTTGCTGCGGGAGCAATTTCTGGCGAATATGCACCAACAGAGGCGACAACAGCGGATTAGGTATTCTATGAAGATCATATGAAATTATTCAGTTGGGTTTTGGGTTATCTTAATGGCATAAAAATAAAATTAACTTTTTAAACGTTTTTACCTACCGAAGTGATGTGATAATTAAAATTAAAATCTTTAATGTTTAATGTTGTGTTTTTGTTTGAACCTACAGACCTGTGTTGGTTGGGGAGGTTTTTAGAGCCAAAATGTTTTCAACTCATATGTTGAGTTTATTTTTTGCCTATCTATAAAAATTTAATAGAAAGAAAATTATTGTTGAGTTTGTGTATGATTTAATTATTAGACATAGTACGAATGAAAGAACGGATATAATTGGCAGTTCATATTAACCGGGGTGGGATTTGAGGCAGGTGCAACAATTGTTACAGGTCCTATTACGTTGACTAAGACAGAGAGACACTTTTGGAATGAATACACAAACAAACTTGTGATGATGATTTGTCTGTTGGTTTGTTTTTGTTCATCTCAAATTCTTAACTTTTTTTGCATGTTGGTTTGTTTTTGTTGCCTGAATCTGTGTTTTTTCCTTTTAAATTATAGAAAATGTAACGATTACCCAAATGTTCTACTTTTGTGATCATCACTGGTTAACAATCCCTCTTCACTCGTGTAAAATTGTGGCACAGTATAATTTGGACTCTTTGCATCACTGGTTAACAATCCCTCTTCTTTCGGGTACTGGACCTTTGCGTATGTTCTCCATTGACGTTTCCATAGCCGCTGCCTTCAATCTTCTTCGCCGCTGACCTTCAATCTATTCTCTTGAAACCCTAAATCTTCTTCGCCGGGTACTTAATCTTCTTAACTTTCTCTTTGTAGTCCGATTTTATGTTATTAAAAGTAAATCAAAGTGTACCGTACTGATCTGTTCTGGATGGAAGTTCAAGTAACTCCATGTTTTCCTTTTTCATACTGAAATGAGGTTTCTTTTTGCACAAATATCAAATCTTGAGAATTCGAAGACAATAAAATGCAATATAATTACAAGAATGAACCATTTTGCATAATTCCAAAACATTTCATTATTAATTGTAATGCATTCATGTTTAGTTAAAGTTTAAACCTATTAATTCTGTGTGTGGGAAATTGGTTTTAAACTCAAAATGGGATTCCAATTTTAAGACTAATGTTTAAGCAATTTGGGTGGGTATTTGAGATGTTTTTGTACTAACAGTTGGATTTGATTTTGTTTGTGGTAAAAGGAAACTTGCTGCAGAAATTAGAAATAAGCAGTGTTTCCAAGAGGTACCACTAATTTCAGGCTCCCACCATGTTGACTTTTCTTTAATTTGCTAACTTTTTTAGTTGTAATTTGATCTATTTACTAGGAGATTTTTGGTGTATGGGAAGATGAAGATGAAAATCAACTTGTGCCAATATTCTTGAAAACATCGGATACAATGGTGGATCATGATATGGTATATGTCTTATCTTTATCAATGTGTTTTATCAAAATGTCTTTTGAGATCATTAGATTAACTTTTTTTATTTATTTTTGTTTAAACTGATAGGAAGAAGTTGGGATGGAGGATATTTTTGAGGAATCTGATATCTGTGCCTGCAATGATGGAAATCGGCTTTCAGTGGTTGAGTATGCTGAATATCTTTATGCTAATTATAGAAGGATGGAGGTATATGTCTCCTTTGATATTAGAAAGTCAAACCATGTTCATTACTTAACTTTATTGTTGCTAAAGTTGAATGATTTTTAATTCTTTAAAATAATTTTAGAGGCGTTGTAGCTTGCTTTCAATGCTATTATGAAAATAAATTTGGGAACTTTGTGCCCTTTTAATATGTTATATTGCATAAGGTCAAATTATGTGAATTGGTTGATTTTCTTGCTGCTAAAAAAGGAAAGTTATTGTTTCACAAATTTGATATCCATAAGCAATAAAATGTACAGTTCACTGATTTAGGTTCTTCATTGAACTGTAGATTGTGTCGCTAGCTATTATTTTAGGGCACGATAAGTTGAGAAACTTCTTTTTAATTTAATACTCACTTTATGCACATTAAATGAAGTTCGTGATTTGGGTTGTTTGCAGAGATCTACTAAGGTGTTCTCGAGCAAAAGGAATGGTAAATATTAAATCTCAATGGCACTTTTACTCTATTTGCGACAAATCCACAAGATACAACAAGATAAAGATTAACCTTTTAAGTGATACTTGCAGGATCTTGATGACCCCGTATGAAATAATCGTAGAGAATCCTCAATTCACGCGTGCTCCTACACCTGTTTGTGTAGAATTCAGATGCCTATGGTTTTTCTTTCTAACTTCTAGAACTGTGTTCTTTTTAAATTTTATTTATGGTGATTGATGCTAAGGTCATCATTGAAAGTTCAAACTAACGATCTTTTCATTTCCTGTTTGTCATTTAAAAACTAAATATACTTTTTTAATATTTTTGTTTTGATTTTTAAATGGGTGGTAAAAACTTTTTGGTGTCTATCGAGCATTTGTACTCTATACCATTGGTTTCAAGCACTCCCACCATAATATTTGGAATGGATGTGTCCCATGAAGCTCCGGGGCGTTCTGATGTTCCTTCTATTGCTCTGTTTTAGATTCTTAATTTCATTATAACAAGTTTTATTAGTGACCTATTTTGACCCGTTCACCCAAAATGACTTGTAAAAATTTGAGTTGATTGAAATAAACCCGTATGCAAATTTTTTTTACCCAAATCAAGCCAACCTTAATTATTAACAATGAAAATTTTAATCATGTTATACTTTTTTGTTTTGAGAATATATAGGTTGTAAGCTCTTGGAAATGGCCGTTTGTTCTCGCTCAAAGTCTTCAAGAGTTGAGATGACCGATGGCCTATTTAAACCTGTTGCACCTAATGAATATGAAGGAATGATCAGGTTTAAATTACATACATTATTTCTAATTTTTTTTAAGTTTTCGAAACTAAATTGTAATGTCATGAAACAGTTGGAAGATTTCTATCTGTATACTTTTACGCTGAAGACGGAAAGTATGATAATTTTCTCGATGCAATCTTAACAAATGTTGGATACAAAGGAAATATATGGAGATTTATAAAGAAAAAAAAAATTGTCAATGACATTGTAATTTTCTTTCTTTCCATGTGCAAAGTAAATTAGTATTTTATTTATAAATTTGTTTTAGACCCTTACGAATGATATATGTTTTTTTTCATCAACCGTGTAGTACACGGGTACTAACGTAGTATTATTATAAAAAATAGAAGTGCATTAAATAAGAGAGATATGCGAAAAAAAAATGATGAGAATGAATATGGAGACGACATGTGACACTTAAAAACCTTTATTTATTATATAGTATAGATATAGATGGTTCTTTTCCACGTACATGCATCACATGGAAGCTAAGTTGACAAAGTGTTTTAGATGGGGTACCTTCGTCACTACTAGTGTGCGATTACTCCCCCAACACTTGCAATGGCCATTAGCAACGGCAAATTTAAAATGTTTTTCTCACGTGCAAAAGTAACATGGGGTTCACATAGCAAGAATTTAATTTAGTGGCGAATCTTAAACAATTAAATTGAGTGTGGACGAAAATATAACACATAAAAAAACCAAAATTTTTCATCAAATAAAGACCATAAAAAACCAGTTCTTACACATAAACGATAAAGAAAGAATAATTACAACTTAACCCGACGACCTTTAAAGTCTTTAAATTCATCAATTACTTATTTTGAATCAAAGTTTGGGCTTTTGGTCTGAGTTAGAAGGGCCCCAAACATTATAACTGATATGAAATAAACCTACTGGACCGAAATCAATAATGTGGATTGTGATCATCAAAAGAGTTATGCTGATAAGAGACGAAAGCCGTTAGAATTCAATGTCGGTGATAACGTTTTATTAAAGGTTTCACCTTGGAAAGACGTTGTAAAATTTGGAAAGAAATAGAAACTAAGTCTTAGATTCGTAGGACCATTCAAAATCTTGAAAAGAGTTGGGCATGTGGCCTATTAACTCGAATTACCAGAAGAAATAAATGGAGGACACGATGTATTCCATGTGTCAAATCTACGCAAGTGTTTGACAGATGAATCTCAGGTAATACCCATACAAGATGTAGAGGTAGATGAAAAATTAAAATTTGTGAACAACCTTTGCAAATCGAGGACATGTAGGAAAAGAAATTGAAAAGAAAGAAATTGATGATTGTGAAAGTAAAATGGAACTCCAGACGTGGCCCAGAGTACATGTGGAAACTAGAGTCAGAAATTTTAAAAAAAATATCCTCACTTATTCGAGTAATCTCGAGGACGAGATTAAAACAAGGAGGGGGTGAATGTAACACCTGTCACAAAAATGTCCAACAAATGCCAAGGTTAGAAGCTTTAAGGACTTGTGCATCTAAAGTACCAAAGTTTGGGTTTAAAAACGAAAGTTCTTGGAATTAGTTAGATATCGGACCGATATCTATTTTCATGACGTTCCGAAGCGAAATCGAGTCGGATATCGAACCGATATCCATATTTATATCGGTCCGCAATTGGTCGTAAGTCAGTTATCGGGCCGACATCATTTCATAACGGTCCGACAACCTCCTCCCAGTCGCAATTTCTGGTGTTGACATGTGTCCGATGACTCATACCTAAGATGGGACGTGAGCCTGGATGTCAGACCGGCATGGTTCACATATCAGAGCGACACCAAAAACATGTGCGGTCCAATCAGATTGAGACACCTAGGGCTGATGTAGGCATGGCTGGATGTCGGACCGACATCCATTTGATATCGGTCCGACATCCATTTGATATTGGTCCGACATGGACCCAAATCTCAGCCTATAAATAGCTGATCAGTCTCAGACGAATTTCCACATCCCAAACACGATTCCTACTTCCAAAACTCGTTCTATGTGATCCCTAAGACGATCCCAACTATCCCAGTCCAACCCCCGCCCGTTATAGTGCTCGATTTAAGAATAAACTCTCGTAGAGGTGCTGGTGCGCTAGAGAAATCGTGCTAAGAGAATAGTTCTATAAGATTCGGACTTAGAGCCTCATTCCTATTATCAAGGTGAATACTTTATATATTTCAAAACTTGTGTTAAATATTTTCTTTTACGAAAATGACTAAATAAAGGTTAAGGGAATAATGCTCAACGTTCTTCTACGAACAAAGCGTTTAGGCCATAGGTATACGTAAAACTTGCAAGGGATACACGGATCTCGGGGAAAACTCCCGGATTACGGCTGGTGCATATCTTATAACAAATTCGAAGACGTAGACTTGTCCGTTATTATAAGATATGACGCAAGTGTATACAGTGGTGCATCTGATCAGGAGATGAGGGCCTACTAAATGTGTAGATTGAACATAAAGTTGTGATTATGAAATTACTACTTGTTTGTGCCAAATGATTTTACTGTCAAGATAATTGTATTTACCGGCATTCGCGCTGACGTTTTATTTTCAAAATATTTTTCAGGTAATGAATAAAATGTGATGAAAATGGAATTCGGGCAAACATAAGATCCGACTCATGTTATGAGAAAAGGGAAATGGGCAGACAAAGGATCTGACCCATAAGAAATGAAAAGGATGAAATGCATGTTGGATTTTCAGGCCTCATGCATAGATAATCCTCAAAAAGGACCAAGGGACTGATCAACCTTGGATAGTACTATTTCCAGTGGCTTGAACTTGTCAAAAAGAGACAATAGCTGTATTTGAATTCAAACTCTATTTTGAAATAAAAATGAAAAGGGTATTTAAATCCATATGTTTATGAAATAAATACGAGGCTTTTGTTTTCCAACGAAGTCTTGATATTTACAAATACAACCCTTGAGGTTGAACAAAATGATGAAACGATCCTTATGAAAAGACTTCCGTTGTGTTTTATAAAAACTTTGAAATCAAAGCATGTACCAATCGAGCTCACACACGTTCAGGGGTTGCCTGAGGCGGGGTGTGACATAAGGCTAGACTTGTTGCTAAATGGTATAGTCAAAGAGAAGGAATATATTTTGATGAAACTTTTGCTCTTGTTGTAAAAATGGTAATTCTTAGATGTGTTTTGAGTCTTGCTGTTCAAAATAGTTGGACTTTCTATCAACTTGATATAAATAATGCTTTTATATATGGCAAGTTAATTAATGAAGATGTCTATATGGCATTGCCTAAAGGCTACTATTCTAAAAATGAGACAAAAGTGTGTAAATTGGTTAAATCCTCATATGGTTTGAAACAGACTCCTAAAATATGGAATGAAAGGCTTGTTAGGGTCTTGTTTGAGTTAGGTTTCACACAAAGTAAGTGTGATTATTCGGTGTTTATAAAAAAAAACTGTGATTCAGTGTTTATTGTATTACTTGTCTATGTTGATGACATTATTGTAATCAGTAATTCTGAATATGAGATTAAAAGGGTTAAACATTTACTGCAATCTAAGTTTTTAATAAAAGATTTGGGTTTGTTAAAACACTTCCTTCGAATTGAAGTTTTAAAAACCGAGGCTGGAATTTGTCTATCTCAAAGAAAGTATTGCTTGGAATTACTTGCAGAATATGGTTTAACGGATTATAAACCTGTCAATACTTCAATAGAGCAAAAATATGTTTTAATGAAAATGTATAAGAATGATGATTCATATTTGTCTAATGTGACTGCGTATCATAAACTTGTTGGAAAATTGATTTATTTGTCTCATACAAGGCCTGATATTTCTCATTATGTGCATTTTCTTAGTCAATATATGCATAAACCAACAAATACATAATTTCAAATTGCATTGAGATTGCTGAGATATTTGAAGAAATCTCCATGGAAGGGTATTTTGTTTAGCAAAAATGACGTGTTTGAATTAAGGGCTTTTGCACCTTCAGATTGGGCTAAATGTAATCAGACCATAAAATTAGTAACTGGGTTTTATGTTATTCTAGGAAATTCTTTAGTGTCTTGGAAAAGTAAAAATAGTCCACTGTTTCTAGATCTACTGCAGAAGCATAATATAGAGCAATGTGTGGCTTGTAAATTTGTTACATGAACTTAAAGTTACTATGAAATTACTTGTCGAGTTAATGTGTGATAATTCTACTGCTATTTTCATAGCTGCAAATCTTGTTTTTCATGATAGGACTAAGTACTTTGAAATTGATATTTTTTTCTTGAGATAAAAATTTTCTGATGGACTTATTAAAACTATTTCTGTCAATTCTAAAATACAACTTGCTGATTTACTTACTAAAGGGCTTTTAGCTAATCAACATGAGGAATTGTGTGGATTGTTATGTATACATGATGTGTTCAGTATTTGATTGGGGGGGGGGCAATTTGACAGCAAAAGCAATAAAAAATCCAATATAGAATATGATTTCCAAAGCCACAGGATACGACTGATTAACTGATGTTTCAAAATTTAATGTTGGTTCATTAGAACCATATAAACCGACACCCAGAACTCCCATTAAGAGAAAAATAGAACCCCCCGCCGTGTACAAAATAAATTTTGTGGCTGAGTAGAGACGTTTCTTTCCTCCCCACATGGATAGAAGTAGATAAACTGGAATTAATTCTAATTCCCACATGATGAAAAAAAGTAAAAGGTCCCGAGAAGAAAATGATCCTATTTGACCACTGTACATTGCTAACATCAAGAAATGGAATAATCGAGAATCCCGAGTAACAGGCCAGGCCGCTAAAGTAGCTAAAGTAGTGATAAATCCTGTTAATAAAAACATATCCCTCTTTATCATTTTTATTATTGTTGAATTCAGTTACTAAAGTTTTGTGTCTATTGTTGCATTGCCCGGATGTGGACTTGCTGCTTGCTGAGGAACTGGATAATGGGCTTGAGGAGCTTAAATGGATAAGAATCAGATGCTACATGGATCTTTACCCGACATCTCATCTTTACCCGGTTGTTCAGTGAAATACACGCGGGTCAATGGGTAACCCACATTATACCCGATCTATATAAGGAAGAGAGAGAGTGAAATCAACCGCACTTTTATTTGTACTCATCGCACATATTTTCGTTCATCGCGTCTTAGTCTTTTCTATCTATGGTTGTTGATTATGTTACTTGTTTTTATCTTAGATCGAGTCTGTATTTAGTTCCTGATTCATAATCAGATTATCATATTGATAATCTGAGATATTCGTTGTGGTTCTTGTATTTTGGATGATTCAGAAATCTGGTGAAATTGGTTGAGTTAGAGTTGAGATTCCTTGATATCTTGTTCAGATCTAATCAAACCGACACATACGTATGTGATGAATGTCACCATAAAAAGAACGACATTCATTTTTATTTTCGGTGAAAGTGGTAATTGATGAAAATTTGTTGGTGATGCTCTATAAAAAATTTGAGTGTTGTAATGTAACATCTCATTTTCAGGTATAATCTACAAAATATTTTATACTTGATAAAGGGGGTATTTATATCGTTATTATATAAGTACGACAAAGAGTAGTAGTTTTATATATAATTCAAGTATGGGAATATTAAGGAAATTATAAACAATTTGTTGTAATTTATATTTTATAGAGTTTTAAGTTGGAAACCTTTAAACTTGAGTGTAGAAAAAAAATATGATTGCATTTGAGAGTTAAGTGATATCTTGTTAGACCGGTATGTCCGAGTAACAAGATATGACACTATTGCTATCAAGGTAAGATTTAAAGTGCTACATCACGAGCAATAATCATAAAATGTTTTGTTAAAACATTTAGACATGAAATGATGATAAGAATAATTTTTATTGTGAAATAATTTAAGGACAAGTATATATTAACTTAGTTGGAATAAATAATTAAAATGGTTATTAATTAATTATGAGTTAATTAAATAATTAATAAGTTAGTTCATAGTTATTATTTGAATATTTGATTTAAATTTGAAATTCAAAATCTTTGTGATTCGTTATATGCGTCCATTGTTAGGCGTTAGGCTAAGTAATATACTTTTTTTGCTCAAATACGTAAAGGGAATAGTACGTCTTACCAAGGCACGCCTAAAAAGTAGATCACAAGCCTTAGGATATGATAAAGGAAACCATAGAATTCTCTAAAATTGAAAATTCTAGATAGGATAGCAATAGTATAAATAGGCTAAGACCTCATTTGCTATTTGCTAGTTAGTCTTTAGAGCTACATAAAAAACACATTATAGAGCTCTCTAGTAAATTGTTCTCAAACAATACAAATCGGTCTTGCCTTCACATAATCTTACAATCAAATGTAAGTCGTTTAGTTTAAATGTACCGGTTTGGTTAATTCAGTTTAAGGATGTATGGAACCATATTTGAATCCCAAAATATAGTTTATCAAAGATAGAAATAATGGAACCAGTTAACCATTTTCTTTGGTACTTTAGTTTTTTTAGTAGGTTTTTCTTCTCACACCCGTAGCACTATTCAACTGTATCTCATACCTCATACGTTGTAAAGAAATTACCTATAAGTACATGTATTATTACAACCGTTGGATATTTAGATAGGGGTAACTCTATATATAAAAAATGGTATTTATAATCTTAGGAAATGAAATTTGTAACATGGCCTTTGCAATGGTCACAGTAGAACTTGCTCCTCTTCCGATCAAAAGAACCGAAACACAAAGAGAGAAACTTAAAAAAAAACATCAACAAACAAAACGATATATCGAACTATATGTACCAACCCTTTAGAACTTCAGGATTATTGACATAAACATATAAGCGCATATCCAAAGGATCCCAAAAAACAAACAAGATTAGATACCTAGTTAAGTAAATTACTAAAAACACAAGAGGCATGAAGAAAAATAATAGATACAAAACCTTTCCGGCTGGAGTTCTCTAACTTTCTCAACAAATATTTTCAAGCCGTTTGAGATTCATCTGAGCTTTTGGTTCTTGATGGTAACCGAGACTCCCGCTCCAGATTGGTAATACATAGCCTCGCTAAAAGATTCATATACCCAGATTTGGCTGAAAGCAAAAAAAAATAAAAAAAAATAAAATAAAAGGTAATTGGTACCAAGAAAGAAGATTACAAACCTTTTAAACTATTAGGTCACACTGAACAATGGAATGAGAATATTTTCAAGCCGTTAGAGATTCATCTGAGCTTTTAGTTCTTGATGGTAACCGAGACTCCCACTCCAGATTGGTAATACATTGCCTCGTTAAAAGATTCATATGCCTAGAATTGGCTGAAAGGAAAAAAAAAAGAATTGGTAGCAAGAAAGAAGATTACAAACCTTTTAAACCATTAGGTCACACTGAACAATGGAATCTCATTGGAGACCTTACCATGGAGTGGCGAGGCAAGCAAACATATCAGGATGTTTTGACAGCAAAACAAAACTAAAGTTACTACCTATCATGACTGAAGAAACGATATGTAAATACTTGAATGAAAAATGGAAATTGAACATTTATAAATTTTCTCCGGTGAAGATGAAAAGGTTTTGTTCATGCTGTGAGAAGAAGACAGAGATGTTCTCTCAAAACGACTGAAATAAACTAGAGATTTAGGCAACGATAATCGAAGTTTGCAAGATGAAAGGTTTTGTTCTTGCAATGTAAGGGAATAATTTCCTAACTGAAGATAGTTAGGAAGTTTGCAAGCTAAAACAACATAAAGTACAAACGTAAGTGTCACACACCCCGCACACATATAATAATAATAATAATAATAATAATAATAATCTATACTACTATATAAAGTATATTGAGTGGACAAAAAAGTAATTTATCCAATTTTAAGACATCATCTTAAATACTATTTTTTAAACACAATGTACAAGTATATCAAAGCCTAAACACAATGTACTAGTATATTAAAGCCTAATACTATAAAGCTAAACAATTTTTTTTTAACTTTTTAGCCTGTCCCACATTAGTGGTTTACCTAACCTAATAATAAAACAAACCACTATAAATAGAGAAGCCTTCTTACTTGAGAAAATTGAACAATGTGTTCCATGCGCAGCTTGGTTTGTAATTTTTTGGCTAGATTGGGTAAACAACATGTACTTTTTTAGTGCAAAAATTGGGTATTTAACCGAGGTTCGAATTTTGTTTGAAACAAGCTCGGCTTGAAATCGTTCAGGTTTTAAACTTACAGACTTGGATCAGCTTGATTTGTAAACAAGTTGAGCCCGAGCTAGGCTTGGCTTGGCTCGGCTCGGCTCGGCTCGTGAGCCAGGTTTGATTATAATAATAAGAATACCCAAATATAATCAGTGTTTAAAGAGACTCGGTGACTCCCACCGCTTTACGCGAGCCAACCCACTATTTATATATTAAACACTATGTTATATACCCATGTATTACATGTGATTGTTTAATAGAAAAAATGAAAGTACAATAATATGTAAATAAAATTAAAATAATGAGTAAAACAAAAAATAAATTCTTTGTTTCCTTAAGTAATAATTAGAATTCAAGTTTTATATTATTTTTTATGAAAAATAAAAACATTAAGATAATTCAATTTCAAAATTCAAATTTACTTAAAATAGGAAAAATTAAAAGATTTTAATGAGAAAAAAATATGATGATGACACATGACATTTCTTGAAATCATTTATTAGAATAAGGATATTAGAAGGACGAGATGGTAATTTACCCATATTTTAAGACACTTAAGAGAGTTATCGACTACTTAACGAAGTAAAATGAGGGTGTTTCGTCCTTCAACTTATATAAAGCACACAAAATAGTAAAATGCACAATGCAACAAGTTATTTCAATACTAGTTCTCCTAACCCAACCACATGAATGCTTATGCTTTAACATCAGTGTGACAAAAAGTAAAAGCAAGGATAGAAGTCTTACAATGTACTCGAGCGAACCATTAGGATATTCTTTACTTAAAATTCAAGGCCATTAGTCATTGCTAGTTGTTGAAAATAAAACCATTGATCGGTGTCGTTTGGTCGGTCAAAAAAATAAGAATTAAATAGTAAGTGGGAGGTCGAGTCGTCTCCACGAGGAATTGGTGGAAATAATAAATTGGTTTAGATTAGAAAATTATTTTGATTAAGACTCATATTAAAGAAAGAATGTAACCTCCTCCAAACTTCAGGTTCTAGGTTTCACATAAAATCCAGTTATTCAATTAGACACAACATAAACATAGTGTTGGAAAATCGGTTAAGACAATAATTTAAGACAAACTGTTGTCAGCAAACCTATACACCCAGTTTTGTCATAAACCAATATAATCCAATCATCCATTTTACTAGTGTCAACTTAACCCCTTTAGTCACCCAACCTTCTCTAGGTTTTATCATCAACCGAATAAGATTGTAAAGAAAAAAAACTCAAAATACACATATAAACTGTTTAAATTAACCAATACATCAATCCATCAAGTTATTGTCAGAAACTAAATAGATTTAAAACATGAACAAACTGAACCAAGCGTTAAAACCTATATGAACCGTCCATCCGGAGAAAGCCACAGGTGTACTAGCCGCGAATGCTTGTCATACGATCACAATAATTAAAGGTAGACATAAAAAGCGTAAAGCTAAAGTGAAAATACTCCAAAATTGCTCTCAAAATCGTCCCCCAAAACACCCAAAAGCGACTGGGAATAATGATAATTTGAAACCCTAAATATATTCTATAAATATGGCCTAAATTCCACAAAATCCGCTATTTCCCAACTCCCGATCGTACCGTACGCTGGGACTGATTTCTGGTATGCTGACATTATGTTAACGAGCTTCTCTGTACGCTGACTAGTACATCTGACCGTACGGTACGCCCAAATGACCGTACCATATGCCCAAAATCAGATTATAACTTCATTTTCACATCCGGCTCATCGAGGCACCCCAAATCCATATATTATGGGTCCCGTAACTCATTTTCTAGCTCGAGATATGCCCTTTCCAAATCCTGGACTCTAGAACTTCCTATTTAGGCTTCATCTTTTGCAAAGTTTCACTTTTAGCTTCTCCTACTTTCTCCCAGATGCCTTCAAAACATACGTTTAAGTTCCAAACACATGTAGACCATAATATAATCAAAGTCATTGCATTCAACACATATAACTCATTAATAATGCAATATTAAACATGTATAAACACAAACAAACACTCACTCATCAACCACAAGTGTAATTATTAGGTTATAACGGTACACAGAAGCAAAGCTAAACATCTAACACATACTTTGAAATGCTATGTTTGCTTTAAGGAACTACTAACAATTCATAATGAAAATTGCATGTAAAGGCGGTTAGGGGTTAATTTTATGATCCAGTATCCTAGATCCTGATTATGATCGTTATCTCGAGTAAGTTTAGTATCCTGAATGCTAACCTTACTAATCGATTATTATTTCATTGGCTTTGATTTATTTTCACAGGCAATACGTGCTGACTAAGTCAAGGCTAAAGAACAACGTAATTAGTTAAAGAAAATGTGTGGAAAATGCCTCCAACGGTCATAAATGAAGGCCGAGTATTCCCCATGATAATCGATAATTAGTTATTTTCTTTTTTATTATTTATATGAACATTATGATCATAATAGAACACACAACACACTCTAGCTACTCAATTGTGACACTTAGCTTCGATCTATTGCTCCATCACTATAATCTTTACTTCGATCAATAACAAGAACAAGAGGCAGGTCGACGATTAGTCACCTCCCGAGGTTTTATGTCAGAGATCTTCAGGGATTAAGGGTTTTCCTCGTATCACCTGTGTCAAATGTTTGTTAAATGTGAACCAAGATTGCCCCAATGGAAGGAAGAAGCCATAGCTGACCTTGGAATGGGAATCGAGAACAAAATAATTTTGCATTTTGATAGAGTTCTTTGCCAAATGTTGAATTATGGATGTAGCTACTTTCTTAATCTTCACAAGGCCACAAGTCTCACATGAGAAATTCGTATTAATTATTATTTGATGCAAATGCAATGAGGTATGAACTTTATTTTACCATTAACAGGAATTTGATGCTTTGAAATTATGAATACAATTAATTCTTGATTTTGTTTCATTTTAGGGCCCTAGGTTTTGAAATGACTAAAGAGGTAACTTTCATCTGCCCTATAATTGAGTTAAATAGGTTCAGGTCATAAACGGGTCGACATATTAATGACACGCTCAAAAAGTTGTCTAAACATGTTCAACCTGTCTAATGACAAGCATAACCTGTTTGGTAATCGTGTTCTATGAACTATTTCATATCTTTAATCTTCTTGCTTGCATATTTAACACCAAAAGGATCATGATGTGTGCATATTTAGGGACATATATTTGTTTCTTGATTTTGCAGTTTTGATAAAAACAATGGCTAAAGTTTGCTCCACGTTTGGGGCCAAAAGTCTGTTCTTGGGCATAATGTTAAGAGAAAACATCCAACATTGTATACAAATAAATATTTACTCCTTTATGAATTATATTCATCATTTTTTTCATCATTTCACATTGTATTTTTTATTTAACTCCCGTGTAATACACGAGTTCTAACACTAGTATTTAATGAATTGATACGGAGTAAGAGAATAAAAAACTAGTATACTCCTACTTCGACGGGCGAAACATACTCAAATAGGTTAAAAAGCGGTTCAACTAAAAAGGGTATATTTATTACTAAATTAAGACTTGCGAGTTACAGGCAACACGTTATGGACGGAAATAACTCTACAAGCCTAATCACATGACAAGTTCTATAGGCTGTTTGCCTCAAGCTTCAGACCGAATTCTATCCTTTAGAACCCAGATTTCAAACTCAACGGTATTTACACAATTTTAGCAATTTGATTTATTTCTTTTTTATTCGAAAATCATGTGAATCTTTGATTTGTCAATTACGCAATTATTTTGGAAGTTAATTGTCTTCAAATGGACCTCGTGCTCGTTAAGTGATGAATCACAAATCAAAATGTTAGGTGTTCAAATCCTATAAGATGCAAGTCATGAAGTATTTATCATATAAAATCTAGGAATTGTTGTTCAAAAAATTTAGGTAGTTAATTTGATTACTTTTTTTGAACGGCGAACATTGAATGTTGTGACGTCGCAACCCCGTCGTTCACATGGGAGAGCCTCGTCCAACTCCGGCCAATATATTGTCTTAACCGGGCCCACTTGACGTCAGAGTTGGAGAGCATCCAAGGAAAAATCCCACCCAATACGGCCCCTTCCGGGCTTGAGGGAGAGCCGAGTCTCGAACCCTGGATCGGCGTAGGTGAAACCCAGGCGCATCAGCCTAAGCTAAGCCTCATTTGTAATATCCTGGATTTCCCGACCCGTTTAACAGATATTCATTTAATAAATATAAATCCCTTATACTTGAAACCTATATATATATATATATATATATATATATATATATATATATATATATATATAAACTCTTGAAATTTTAATAAGTTTGTAAACCCATTTTAATTATGTAAATAATTTAAACTTGTAAATCTTAGAAATTGTTTTTATAAAATAAAAACTTATAAAAAACAATTTAACTTTTACATATTTAAATTCATAAAAAGCTAGGGGCTAAAACTGTCAATTCCCAAAATCTGTTTTAAACTAAAACTTCACTTTGATCATTCAGTGCCAAACATCCAAACTTCAGGGACCTGTTTTGTCAATTCTCCAAACTGCTATTGCCCAGAATCGGTCATGGGTTCGAAACCCACAACCCCCGATTTTTAACCCATTTCGACCAAAAATCGCGATTTCGTCCAGGTTCACTGAACCTCGGGCTCGTCCCTCGCGTGCGACCCGTCCCCAAGACGCCATGATGAAAATCTTCGACCGAGGCTTTGCGTGGAGTGTGAATTTACTCCGAACGGCCCAACCACCCGCCCTCGACTCGTTCACCCATTTATGGCTGAAATTGGCTATAAATAGCGATCGAAAAACATCAACGACACACCACTCGAACTCCTCATACCCTCAATTCGTTCGATTAACACCTGCGTTGGCCGATTTGAAGCCGCGACAGCCGACCTCGGCCTCAGCCTCGTTCTCCTTCGTTACGACACCATTTCAGGTAATTCTTGAGGCCAAGCCTTCGTAACATCATGTAGAACAAAAGCCCTCTGTCGGATTACAACGACAGAGGGATGATCAATGCGTATTTGACGGGTTTCGATCTAGGGTTCATAAGGAATTTGGGTTCAATTGGGGTTGTTGTTTAAATGTTTTACATTTCAGTGTATACACTAACAAGACCCGTAGTCGAACTGGTTGTGTGTGTGTGTGTGTTCGGTGACCCGGTCACAGACCCGGGTTCGACCCAGGCGCGCCCCTGTTTTCGATTTTCATTTTTTTTACTCAATGTTAAAATATCTAATAATTTTTATATATTAGATTAAACTGTTATGATTGTAAAAATGATTTTTATTTACATTTTTGTATACATGAACTATTTTAATTAATTAAACTTAGTAAAAAAACTTATAAAGAGATTAATCTTTAAATTTTTAATGCTTAAATACCATAAAAGAAATACTTTTTATACTTGGAATACTTATAAACTTGTGCATTTATAAAAGCTATGTCTAATAAGTTCAAGACGTATTTGTTTATTTATTTAGAAACAAGAAAATAAATAAACGTTCTTATTTAAAGCTAAAAAGCTATAAATTTATAAACTTTATAAAGTTAGAAAAATCGTTTACTCAGTTATTTAAAAACGTAATATTCTAAATTTATAAACCTTATAAATGTTAAATGAGAAACTTCAAACATGTATAAACATGTAAACTTTGTTTAAATACTTTAAGGAACTCTATTGTAAACTTATAAACTCTAAAGAATTTTAATTTAAAGTATAGACTTTATAAGAAATCATATTTTAAATAAATAGAAACTTGGCATTTATTTAAAATTATAAACATTATTTATTACAAAGTAATTTGTAATATAGATGTAAATACTTGAAAATCTAAATGATCTATATACCTTACTTTCAATTAGATGATTATCTATTCTTAATAATGATGCAAAGTTTGAAATGATTAATATAATTGTTATTCAAAATAATAATTATCATTGTATATTCTTTAAATAATATTTCTTGAGTAATTATTGTTAAAACTTTAATAATTACTTAGCCTCTCGTTTATAAAAAAATGTACAGTTTCTTAGGAAAACTATTTTAATCATTATTACCATTTGGGTGTAATAATTGTGAAACTTTAAATAATTTTCTTACTAAATCATTCTAAGCTTTGATGCATAAGGCTTAAATCGTTCATTCAAAAACCTTTGTTTTAAACTCGATTTAAAACGTCATGAACACAACCAACCCGACACCCGTTTGAAGCCCTAGTCGAATCTCGAAATCCTAGATCCTTACCATAGACTTATAGGATCATACTTAAATCTTTAAACTTGCATACTTAGGCTTATCGTGAGGATATTCTCCCTCCAAAGCTTGCAAATACTTATCCGTGTCAGATACTATTCATCATCCAAGTGAGTATACTTAGCCCCTTTTTCATTTACATTCTTTTGGGGTGAAACATGTTCAAACTTTAAATTTATACAATTCTTGTACAACTATGACTAGATGCTTATTCTTATGTTAAACTTGAGACATGTATGCTTAGATTAAACTTAAAACTAGCATATTCATTAATTTTGATCAAGCCTATGGTAACAATGATAGATCTATTGCATTTGACCAATCCACCTTGATTGATTGACCCTTCGGGGGGAGCCCTTGGTGTTTGTTACTAAACCAAAACTTTGAGACTTGAGACTTATAAGAGTAACCTGCGGGTTATGCCTAAACTTGGTTGAGGATTGAATGTGCACAATGTTTAAGATACTTGTTTTCTCATATTTACATTATAGAATGCATATATCATAATGAATTGTAATTCTTTTCAAATACTTGTTAAACTGTGTCAAAACCTTTGTATCTCACCAACTATATTGTAGTTGACAGATTCTTTCACATGTTTCAGGTTCTACATCGTGAGACTTATTTGTGATCACATAGGACGCTTTGGACCTAGACTACTTATTAAATAAATGTTGTATACTTGTTATTTCCTTTGTATTGAACCTTCAAATCTATTTATTAATGAAATATTGAAACTTTAATAGTCAACCTTGTGCTATTGAACAACCGCGTCCGCCCCGACGTATAATCCGCCGTCGGTTGGGGTGTGACATCATTTGCATGCCGCGGAAACTAATGTGGAGGGAATGGATTGAACCTGAGTCACTAAGAACACCAGGTCTCTCCCTTAACACTACACCCCTAGCTCATTGACGTTAATTTGATTACTGTGTTGTCAGTTTCAGTTTTCTTAAATATGGCTCGAACGGACAAATTTAGACTTACTCTATTAATGTGACTTGATGTAGTAGTTTAGACCATTAGTATTATTTCACTTTTCTAATAAGAGTATTGTCTATATTATTTTAACTTTAGTGTTTCAAACAAATTAAATAAATAAACTAATATCTGGTTTAAGATAAATAAAGAAAATGTTAAACACGACGAAAACATTATTCATCATCTGACACTTTAATAATATAGGGTTATTCATTGAACATTAAAAGAAGTTGCCTTTTAAGTAACTAAATAATAATATAAAACACATAATTCACATCGAAAACATATTGATCACTTGCCAATATTATATATTTTTGTTATTATATTTTTTTAAATTGCCAGAAATTTTATAATAAAAATTATACAACGAAGAAAATATGGAAAGACGGATTACCACGCTTTCTAGCAAGTAATGAGGCGAGCCGTCAATGAACTACTAGAGATTAGTTCGTTGAATGTTGAAATCGAACAAACCTAAACAAGTTATAGTCGAGCTCAAGTCTGATTTGAAGTTTATTTAATTTACAAGTACGGATTCAAGTATCATGCACACTGATTCTATATGGATCTATTATATTAAACGAGTGGGCGTAACCCGCATGGTGCTGCGAGTTGTTAGGCTCGGTTTCGATGACCCATGCACCGGTTAACCTTGCGGAAAAAACTCTTGGCGAAGAAAATAACCACGTCGAAACGGTAAATCCATACTTTTATAAAACATCATGTTTTAATGATTGTAAGAGGAAAAAAAACAATAAGAATAAGAAACCTGGAAGCAGCTTTGGTGACTTATACGTTCGTAGCTCGATTAAATATATATATATATATATATATATATATATATATATTCATGAAAACTCGGTTTTGAATATCATATTTTAAAACTTATGAAAGAAAAACAAAATACGTCATAAATAAACATATCGCTGACGCCAGCATTGGAACCTACTAACGTCAGAGTTGAACTCTCAAAAGGGGAGGGGCCGAAGTGGGTGGGATGCGGTGCTAGTCTAGTTCTTGTTTAGGTTTTTCCTCTTTTTTTTAAAAGAAAAAAATTCTAGATTGTGTCATGTTAGTCCTTTAATTAGCGGTCTAACCATGAAATGTAACAACTGATCAAAGTTTAACCGGGCCAAATGATTTATTTTATCTATTATTTAGTTGATTACATCTACATGGGACTGATTTTCTTTTCTTTAATCAAGCTTCAAGTTTAATTTATCCAATATAGAATAATATCAATGCCTCTACATAACAATTATTTTGTTGAGATAACAAGTACTATATAAACATTATTGTATTTTTATTTGTAGTTATCTGTTTTTTTCTAATGATATGACTGAATTATAGTAATATAAGTATGTACCTTATAATTTCTTTTTATAAATCCATAACTTAAGATGTTAAAATACATTTAGCAATATGTTTTTAATCATATTTTAAAAAGTTATAAGATAAAACCAAAATATGTTAAAATTAATTATAATATCAAAATCTTATTTATTTATTACCTTAAACTGATGTTAATCAGAGAATAGTCTTTGACGGATAACATACTTCATTAGATGATGTGCATCAGTAGTTATAAGTTTTAGATTCAACCAACATGAATTAGCTCACACCTAATTTCTTCACGTGACATGCATAACCTTGTTCGTTACCTACAAACCCTCTTCGGCACGACATGGCTTTGCTACAAACGTTTTTTTGCTAATCACACATACTTGTTGGCTACCTGACCCATAGTATATGAATCATGACTTTTCATTTTGCTTGGAAGGATTCGTTACACACGTGAAGTTCATAACACGAAGAAGGAACATTTTAGGTGATTTAAAGTTATAATAACTAAAAGATAAAAAGTGCTCTTTAGAAATTACGGAATTAAAAAATAATCACATAAAGTGCACATGTGATATTTAACAACTGAACATACAAAAGTCCTTGCCTACTCATGTGGACTATTAATTAGGCTTTTCACTAACTAGACAAAAGCCAATTAGTTGATATATAAAATTATCATTTTCTTATTTCACTCATGACAAGTTGGCAATGGGTAATTCTTTACAATTTTTCTTATTTTTATATAATTCAGTTAAATCTTTAAAAGTTTGACATCACGACATAACACATATCTACATATTTTACATAAGAAAAATAATCAAACTAGATATTTTGACAAACAAAATCACCAAACATCTATATTGACTTTTACACCGTCGATTAAGGAGGCTAAATCCTGGCCGACGACTAAAAATTTTAAAAATTAGAAAAATAAAACAAATTAAGACACGTATAATGGTCACCTGCTTAGTCCTCACTTTTTTCGCTAGCTTAACCAACGGCTAGGGTTTGCCCAACCTTTTAATTGACAGCTAGAATTTAGCCTACGGTGTGATGTTAAAAGTAGATGTCTAGTTAGATGGTTAACATCTCTAGACTCTAAATAGGTGACGGGTGATTTTCCAATCCACATATCTTGAGATTTTGGTCTATTTAAGGCAACATAACATATTTTAAATGGATCAAGGTTTACACGAATTTTTTTTGAACGCCAATGTTCTTTTTACTCTACTTTACAACTTACAACGATAATTGTGATTATAGTGTGATGTGATAATAAAGTGCACGACACGTGACACCACGTCATTATCACACCAGTGATCACTAGGCAATGAATATACCAATGTGATTGTGGTGGTGTGATAATTAATTGTTTAATTAAAATTTTATTTTCAAGACAAAACCATTGTATTAATTTCAATGCACAATGTACAAATATTTACAAGGTGAGCATTGAAAGTTCAACCCATTTGACCAAGTCACTCGCGGGAAAAATTTCACGCCAAATAATCACGAAGGGGGCGGTGTTCCACATTGATCACGCCGTGATCAAAGACCCACGTAGGATCACGCCACTAAAGAAACCGGGTATACCGGATGGCCTAGCGAATGGGTGACCTAGCCCCACGACACATTGTGAGATTCTCATAAAAAAGAATGAGAACTGCTTGCACCAGATTCGATAGACAAGTAGGCAACAACCTTGAATCTCCAACCTCACATTTTACGTATGTACCCTTGACTCCTTCAGCCGTCAGAATTTTGGGCCGTGATAAATCCCGTATTAGTTTCCCACATCCAGAAAGAAAACTTTTCTTCCCCCCACAAATGGCGTCCACCGATAGCCGGTTGACTATCCTCGAAACCTGCCACATCTCACCACCCCCAAACACCGTCGGCGACAGAACCCTACCGCTTACTTTCTTCGACTTGCCATGGCTACTTTTCCACCCAATTCACCAGCTTTTCTTCTACGATTTCCCCCACCCCAAATCCCACTTCATAGACACAATCATCCCCACCCTCAAACACTCCCTCTCCATCACTCTCCAACACTTCTTCCCATTCGCAGGTAACCTAGTCGTCTTTCCCGACGAAAACACCCATTCTGATCTCGCAAAAAAACCCGAAATCCGCCACGTCAACGGCGATGCAGTCGCCGTTACTTTCGCTGAAAGCGATCTTGATTTCAACGATCTCAAACAAAACCATCCGCGCGATTGCAACAACTTCCACCCTCTCGTACCTCTACTCGAACCCCCATTCAAATCATCCCACCTCGTCAAAATCCCTGTTTTTTCAATCCAAATCAACATCTTCCCGAACTCCGGGATCACCATCGGCCTCACGAACCATCACTCCCTTTGCGATGCAAGGACAAGGCATGATTTCTTGACAGCCTGGACTTCGGTAGCCAAACATGGTACGGATGAGCTGTTTTTAGCTACTAGATCGCTTCCGTTTTACGACAGGGTTATCCAATACCCTAAATCTTTAGATGACATGTTGTTATGTTTACCACCAATTCGAACACTTGATGAACATTTCAAGGCGACTGAGCTCTTTCCCATAGATAGAGTTCGGTCAACGTTCGTGTTGACCCGATCGCAGATCAATCGGTTGAAGAAATGGGTATTGGGTCAGCTACCAGCATTAGAGTACGCATCTTCTTTCGTGGTAGGGTGCGGTTATGTGTGGAGTTGCGTAGCGAAATCGCGTGTTCATGTTTATGGAAAGGAGGGGGAGTACGAGGTGGAACGATTTATGTGTGTGGCCGATTTTCGGACTCGGTTGGATCCGCCGCTTCCTTTAACTTATTTCGGTAACTGCACGGGACCATGTTCCGCGACATCGAAAACAACGTTGTTAACGGGGAGGAAAGGGTTTACGACTGTGGTTGAGTTGCTGGCAACGGCTATAAGGGATGGGGTGAAGGGTGGACAAGGGGTGTTTAAGGAAGCAGAGACATGGTTGGAGAAGGCTCTTTTAGAAGTTCCAACCATAGGTGTGGCGGGAACACCGAAACTGAATGTTTATGATGTCGATTTTGGGTGGGGGAAGCCGGAGAAGTACGAGACTGTATCGTTAGATTTCAACGATTCGATATCGGTTAATGCAAGCAAAGAATCATCGGAAGATCTTGAAATTGGTTTGTGTCTTCCTGCGAAACAAATGGATGCTTTTGTTAGCATATTTGGGGACGAATTGGAGAGCATACTTTCTCATCAGTTTTAATGTATCAACTTTAAGTTCCTCCATTTGATGTCTACATGTTTATTGATATGCTTGTTATTGTATCACTTGCTACTATCAATCTTTTCAAAATCGGATAGATGAGCGAACTGATGGTCTTAGAGGTCCACTGGTCGGGCTGGTTGGATCGGATTTAAATAAATAAAATATGTAACTTGGAATACTAAATTAATAACAAAAATAAGCTTTTGAAGAAAAAAACAAAAAGAAATTGAAATCCAGTCCAATGACCAGCCGGTTCAAATGAAAACGTATCAACTACACATAACCAGACCGGTAGTCTTGACGGTTCCCGGTTCCCGGTTCGACCGGCCTGTGCGGTCCGATTTTTAAATCATTGTGTTAGAAGAGTATTCATGAGACACGTTTTATTTCTTTTATTAAAGTACTCTTGGATGAGTCAACAAAAGTTTAAACTCTAGGTACATTAGAGAAAAAAAAACCTCATCATCACTAAAAAGAAGAACAAAAACCGGATACAACCACCTCCAATGTTGACTGTTCTTGAAAACTGCAGGATATCTCCACCTCCGGCCACCGTGGGCCACAGATCACTGCCGCTCACCTACTTCGATCTTCTATTTCTGCTCCACTTTCCGATCAACCAGCTGTTCTTCTACGAGTTCCCTCACTCTAGACAACATTTCATGGAAACCATCATTCCCAATCTTAAACACTCATTATCCATCACTCTTCAACACTTCTTCCCATTCACCAGCAACTTAATTGTCTTTCATAACCCAGATCATTCAAGAAAGCCCGAAATCCGGCATGTTGAAGGCGATTCAGTGAGGCTTACAATAGCAGAATGCAATCTTGATTTCAATGATCTTGCAGGATACCATCCTCGGGCGTGTGACAAGTTCTATGAACTCGTACCTCCACTAGGTCCGGCTGTTAAAGGATCCGACTTTCTCGCCATCCCTCTTTTCGCGGTCCAGGTGACGGTTTTCGAGAACACCGGCATCTCAATCGGGATTACGAATCACCATGTGCTATGTGATGCAAGCACCAAGTATGAATTCTTGAAGGCTTGGACTTCGATTGCTCGAAATGGTACGGACGAGTCGTTTTTAGCTAACCAATCTTTGCCCGCTTACGAAAGACTCGTGGAATACCATGAATCTTTAGATAGAATGTTTATGAATCAGCCTGGGGTTGAAAGTCTTAAATTAGAGTATCAACCCCGGGAGCTTGTTGGCCCGAGTTTTAAAACTCGAGCCACGCTTATCTTGATCAAAGAGAAAATCAGTTTGATCAAGAGATGGGTATCTATACAACTGCCAGCATTGGGGTACGTGTCGTCCTTTTCGGTAGTGTGCGCTTACGTATGGAGTTGTGTGGCAAAATCACGTGCGGAAGTCGAAGAAATGAGTGGTCCAGATGAGTTGGAAAGGTTTGTTTGCCTTGCAGACTTTAGGAGTAGGATGGATCCGCCGCTTCCTCAAACTTATTTTGGAAATTGCGTTGGCCCGTGTGTCGCGATTGCAAAAAGCACATTGTTGTCGGGAAATGACGGATTTCTTATTGCGGTTGAATCGGTAGGACAAGCTATAAGCAAAACGGTAAAGACTAAGGATGGTGTGTTGAAAGAAGCCGAATTATGGTTTGAAATGCTATTTAGATTGCCGGAACAGATTCCGGCAAAGATTGGGGTTGCTGGAACTCCAAAGTTGAAGATTTACGATGTCGATTTTGGATGGGGGAAGCCTAAGAAGTACGAGACTATATCAATTGATTGTAATGGTTCGATATCAGTTAACACAAGCAAAGACTCGTCGGCAGATCTTGAAATCGGGTTATCGCTTCCAGCTAAACAAATGGATGCTTTTATTGATATCTTTAACAAAGGATTAGAGAATTCATTCTCTTGATTCTATGGCAAGTTATTTGTCCCGTAAACACAACAAAAGAAATATAATGCCAATATGTATCGTACCGTACCTTTCCATTTCTTTGTACCGATTTGATGAAAATGGCCATTTTCGTGCATTCCAGACATTCAAAAGAGGTAACTTTACATAATAGTAATCAAGTTTCTCATTCATTCGATTCTAGTCACTCATTTTTATATTTGTATTATTTTAGTTAGTCAAGTTTCTCATATGTTCCATTTTAGTTACTTAAGTTTCACATGTTGCTCTAATATTTCGTAATTACCATGTTACGAGTTACTTTTTTTAATTTCATTTTATGGATATAGTGAAAATTAAATCAAAAAAGAGTAAACCAACAATTTCATCATATTCATAAAACAAAATCCACAAAAAAAGTAGCATGTTAACCTTGTAATTTGAGTAACTAAAACGAGACAAAAAAATTTGAGTGACAAAAACAGAACAAATGGAAAATTTGAGTGATTAAAACGAGACAAAAAATAAAGTGTGAGTAACTAAAATGAAATAGATGAGAAACTTACTATTCTGTGAAGTTTTTCCACATTCAGAAAAAAACTTGTAATTCGATGAAATGTAGATGATCGCCATCTCGAAAATAAACAATTTCTTGTAACAAGTGTAGTATAGTCATAAAAGGAACACGGTCAGAAAATCTATAATGTTATGGATAAACCTTTGTTTTGTGGGATATCAAGAACACTTAATCAAGAATCAATAATCCAATATATGTGAAATCATAATAAGAACAATGGATCAAATATGAAAAATCTGGTCTGCAGCGTAAAGTCAAAGCAGACCGTTTTGAATTATAAAATTGATCAACGAATTCTTACAATTTTGCAAGTGATCACCAAGAGGGGTGATTCTTTCTTCTTGTCCTTGAACCGTAACTCAGGTTTTATGATTAGATTGGTGTTGGAAGGAACACAGACTCATTCTCCTTGTTCACATTCCTCAAACTTTACAAAAATATGGTAATGGGGAGAAGTGTCACCGATGAGCTTAGCCCTAGGTATGGCTGTTCAAATAGCCTGTGACTCGAAACTTGCTAAAAAAATACTCGTTTGAAAGCGGTTGAGCTCGAGGAGACACTGGTTCGGTTTCAGTTCAGCTCGTGAACAACCCTAGCATTGGGTTAGTTAATGAGTTAACTAATGAAATGTAATAACCAATTCATTATACCAAAATAATTATGTGAGTAAACTGCAGTTTTCGTCCCTGAGGTTTGAACAAAACATCAGGTTTCGTCTCCTTATAACACATTTGATACCCGGCGTTTGATGTTTTAACACTTTGCGTCCCTGGTCCTTAACTTTGTTAACTTTTTTGTTTGTTTTTTTGTGTGAAATTATTGATTTTTGGTGGGCGATCTGATGTTTGAAGAAGAAAGGGGGAGGGGTATATTAGTAATTTCACATAAAAACTAACAGAAAAGTTAACTAAGTTAAGGACCAGGGACGTAAAGTGTTAATACATCAAACATCGGAGATCAAATGTGTTATATGGGGACGAAACCTGATGTTTTGTTCAAACCTTAGGGACAAAAACTGCAGTTTACTCTAATTATGTATTTCTTTTGCCTACATAGGAGCGATTATAGTTTAGGACACAATAAAATGAGCTAAAATCTTGATGTAACAATGCTTATGGAAAGCAATTTATTGTTGATCTACACTATCTCCATAAGAGTTTCCAAGTTGAATCGTCCCTAAATCTCTTAGGGGGTGTTTGGATTGACTTAGTTAACCCTACTTATAATTTGTTAACTTTTTAGAAAATGAGATAAGTCAATAAGTATGTTTGCTCCCCTTACTTTTCCTCCTCCTTTTTGTGGTTTTTGAGAAGGAGAATCTTACTTATGACTTATAACTTTTTGAATAAGTCAATAGGGTTGCAAACGAACCGAACCGAACCGAACGAAGCCTTGTTCGTGTTCGTTCGTTAAGCATTTAACTTGTTCATGAACGGTTCATGAACACTAACCGAACGAAATTTCATGTTCGTGTTCGTTCATTAAGGAAATGGATTTGTTCACGAACAGTTCACGAACGAAACCGGACGAAGGATAGTTTGGGACTTTTGATATCAACCCTAATGTATTCCGAAATGAACATTTAATAAGATCATTTTAATATCAATTTTTTTTACTTGTATCGAACTTACTTTACTTAGTTAATTTTAGGATAAAAAATAAAATAAAATTTAAAGAATATAAAAGGTTTAGATAAAATAAAAGAGAAATATACAAAAAATCTTTATTAAACAACATAAACAAACGACACATGAACGAACACAAACGTAAACGAAAGAACGAACGTTAATAAACGAACGTTCACGAACACGTTACCGATTGTTCACGAACACGTTACCGAACGTTCACGAACACAATTGAACGAACGAGACCTCTGTTCATATTCGTTCATTTAGTTAATCGGACGGAATTCCTTGTTCATGTTCGTTCATTTATTAAACGAACGAACGTAAACTAACTTCCCGCCGAACGGTTCACAAACTGTTCGTTGAATGTTCGGTTCATTTACAGCCCTATAAGTCAATATAAGTAGTTTCAAATAAGTAATCCCAAACACCCCCTTAAAGGAACTTGTTTGGGATTTCTCTCTTTGTCTACTTCATCTATGTCTGTAATCTTTGGTGTTGATTATTTGAAATAAAACTGTATTAACCTGTCTTTTTGACACATTATTACCATTCATCAACAAGAGATGGGTTGCACGGGCGTGCCTGTCTAAGCACGCCCGTGCACCTTTGGACCGTTTGACGATTTGAACAATAAAGACTAGTTTTTGGGGAAGTTGGCTAAAATCAATAAGTTAAAGGGAAAATTTCACCAAATAGTAATCAAGTTTCTCAAGTGTTCTATTTAAATACCTTAAAGTTTTTTTGTCCTTTTAAAGTCACCCAAGTTTCAGTAGGTGTTCCAATCCTATGTAATATTTTTACAAATGTTTAATTTTTTTAAAATTGAATGAGGCAAATGAAATATATATGAATATTAGTTACCAATAAATCAAATTTATATTTCAATTAATCTAAAATTGTAGGTAATAGTGAAGAAAAAAAATTCACCGAATAATAAACAACTTTCAAAATTTATATATTAAGTCGAATTGAAAAAAAAAATTGCTAAATAGTAAACAAGATTCATATATGTTTCATTTGCCTCATTCAATTTTAAAAAATGTAAACATTTATAAAAATATTACATAGGATTGAAGCACATACTGAAAGTTGAGTGACTTTAAAGAGAAAAAAAACTTTGAGATATTTAAATGGAACACTTGAGAAACTTGATTATTATTGTGTAAAGTTACCCCTAAGTTAAAGCATGCTAAATCAGAAGAGTTAGCCACACATAAAACCCTTACAATAAGTTATTGAATTACAATTCTAGTCCTTGGAGTAGTATTTATCAAAACCAGAAATACAATTACATATTAAAAGTGATGAGAAAGTATGCTCTCCAATTCGCCCTCAAATATGCTAACAAAAGCATCCATCTGTTTTGCAGGAAGACACAAACCTATTTCAAGATCTTCCGATGATTCTTTGCTTGCATTAACCGATATCGAATCATTATAACCCAGTGATATAGTCTCGTACTTCTCCGGCTTCCCCCACCCAAAATCGACATAAAAAAAATTCAGTTTGGGTGTTCCCGCCACACCCATAGTTCACTCTTCACCCCTTCCCTTATAGCCATTGCCAGCAACTCAACCGCAGTCGGAAACCCTCTGCTTCCTGTTATCAACATTGTTTTCGTCGTTGCCAAACACATCCAGTTACCAAAATAAGTTTGAGGAACCGGCGGATCCAACCGAGTCCGAAAATCGGCCACACACATAAACCGTTCCACCTCGTACTCCCCTTCCTTTCCATAAACATGAACATGCGATTTCGCTACGCAAATCCACACATAACCGCACCCTACCACGAAGGAAGATGCATACTCTAATGCTGGTAGCTGACCCAATACCCATTTCTTCAGCCTATTGATATGCGATCAGGTCAACACGAATGTTGACCGAACTCTATCTATGGGAAAGAGCTCAGTCGCCTTAAAATGGTCATCAAGTGTTCGAATTGGTGGTAAACATAACAACATGTCATCTAAAGATTTAGGGTATTGGATAACCCTGTCGTAAAACAGAAGCGATGTAGTAGCTAAAAACAACTCATCCGTACCATGTTTGGCTACCGAAGTCCAGGCTGTCAAGAAATCATGCCTTGTCCTTGTATCGCAAAGGGAGTGATGGTTCGTGAGCCCGATGGTGATCCCGGTGTTCGGGAAGATGGTGATTTGGATTGAAAAAACAGGGATTTTGACGAGGTGGGATGATTTGAATGGGGGGTTCGAGTAGAGGTACGAGAGGGTGGAAGTTGTTGCAATCGCGAGGATGGTTTTGTTTGAGATCGTGTTAGCGAGCTTAGTAAGCGAACTTACTAAGTTCACTTGTTTAGTATAGGGGCGAACTTAATGTTCAGTAGTTTGTTAGATTTGTCTATAAATAGCTTCTTTGTAACATTATTCAAGTTATCAATCAAATTATATCAGTTTTACCCCCAATTATTCTCTCTCATGTTTTAGCAATCTCGTTTATCATTCTCGCTTGTTTTAGCGATCATTATCGATATCATAACATGGTAGAGCATATATGCTCGATTCTGTGATTTTTTTCCTTTTTCCGCACTCATTCTTTGTTGTTTCATTCGTTTTCTCATTTCTTGTGTCAATTGGGGGTTTTTTCCTGTTTTGATCCGTTCAAAACCTTTGTTTTTTGTTTCTAATCATTCCTACGGTTGGATTTCTTCATATACTTCTCTGATTTTGAGTTATGATGATTTCTGGATCGATTTCCCGTTTTTCTATTCGTGCAGACGAACTTGTCGCAGTAGTTTGTTAGGGGAGAACTTATTAAGTTCGCCTGTTCCTTTCCTCAGCGAACTTAACAAGTTCGCTTCTTAACGAACTTAACAAGTTCGCTTCTTAACGAACTTAACAAGTTCGCTTATTCCAGTCTTCATTTTATTTCTGCTTTTCATGCCTTCTACTGTTGATCCCGCAGTTGTTGTTCCTATGGATTCTTCTAATCCTTTGTTCTTACATTCATCTGATCATCCGGGTCTCTTACTTGTTTCTAAAACATTTGACGGCTCTTCTTTCGAATCCTGGAAACGTGCCATGTCCATTGCCTTATCTGCTAAGAACAAACTTGGTTTTGTTGATGGAACTGTTGTCAGACCTACTTCCTCTCCTAATCTGGAGTTATGGAAAAGATGCAATGATATGGTTATTTCTTGGATTTTGAACACTTTGTCCAGTGATATCAGTAAGAGCATTTTGTATGTTGAGACTGCTCGACAACTCTTGAAAGAGTTAACTAACCGGTATGGACAGAGTAATGGGGCCAAGTATTATCAATTGCAGAAGTCTCTTTCTGCTATTTCTCAAGGGAATGATGATGTTGCTACATATTTTACCAAAATCAAAGCTGTTTGGGATGAGCTTAATGCAATCGAGCCTATTCCTCCCTGCACATGTGGTACTTCCCAACTTATGGCTAAGCGCGAAACAGATCAACGTTTGATGCAGTTTCTGATGGGTCTTAACCCTTGTTATGACATGATTCTTGGGAATATTATCATTATGAAGCCTCTTCCCTCAATCAATGAAGCTTATGCTTTTCTCATTTAAGATGAGAAACAGAGGGAGCTTCATTCATCGGCTCAGTTTATTTCTCAGAATGCTTCTATGAATGCTTCTGTGCAAGTACCAAAGAATTACAGTGCTCGAAAAGGTTCTGTTTGCTCTCATTGCAAGAAGCCAGGACATGATGCCAGCAAATGTTATCGTTTAATTGGGTTTCCTAAAGATTTTAAATTTACTAAACCCAAAGTTGCTGCTAATGCTGTTTCTGATGCTGGGGTTACTGTTCCTACTTCTGGTGCTCCTAATGCTCTTTCTTCTGAACAGTACAACAATCTGTTGCAACTTCTTCAGCAGAATTCTGGGGTTCAGGGTGGTGTTCCTAATGTTCAACCACTCAGCTTTGCAAATTTTGCAGGTATTATTGCTTGCAATTCGACTACAGTCGATACTACTTGGATCATTGATACCGGTGCAAGTAATCATATGTGCTTTGATTTCAATTTACTTTCTGATGTTCAATTGCTTAACTCACCCGTTTATGTTCTTCTTCCAAACGGGCATGTCTTAACTGTTACGCAGGTCGGAACAGTTCATCTTACCAAGACGTTTTCTATTTCTAATGTCTTATTTGTGCCTCATTTCAAGCACAATCTCTTATCTATTCCTAAACTTTGTAGGGATACAAAGGGTCTTGTTCAGTTTTCTGAAACTACTTGTTTCTTGCAGGCCCTTCGCTGAGTAGTCCGTTGGTCCCGGGAGATCTTCTCAACGGCCTTTATCTTTTGAATCCAAATAAACTTTTCTCTGTTACAGTTGATAATTTTTCTCACTGTAATTCTGTTGTTTCTTTGAAACTTTGGCATACTCGTCTTGGTCATTTACCTTTGTACAAACTTAAGCAATTGAATGTCTTTACTAGTGCACATGATTGTTCTGTTGATGATTGTTCTATTTGTCCTAAGGCTAGACATCATAAACTGCCTTTTGCATCTAGTAGTATATCCAGTTCTCAAATGTTTGATCTTATTCATATTGATACATGGGACCGTATCGATCTACTACTTTTGATGGATATAAATATTTTCTCACCATTGTTGATGATTTTACTAGAACTACTCGGACTCATCTTTTGACAACTAAAGGAAATGCCTTTACTTCAAGGGTTCATTGAAATGATTGAGACTCAGTTCAGTACCAAAGTGAAGCGTGTTCGATCTGATAATGCTTTTGGACTTGGTTCGGGTGTTCATCATGCCGAGTATTTTAAACAGAATGGAATTATTCATCAGACTACTTGTCCTGGGGTTCCTCAACAGAATGGGGTGGTGGAACGTAAACACAAGCATCTTCTCGAAACTGCTTGTGCTCTTATGTTTCAATCCAAGTTACCAATAACTTTTTGGGGTGGATGCGTTTTCACTGCTACTCATTTGATTAATATTTTCCCCACACGGGTTCTTAAGGGAAAATCTCCTTCTGAGATGCTCTTTGGTAAAGCTCCTTCATACACCCACCTTCGCACTTTTGGGTGTTTGTGTTATGCTTCTACTTCTACACCAGGACGAGATAAATTTTAGCCTAGAGCTCAAGCTTGTATTTTTATTGGTTATCTTTTTGAAAAAAAAAGGTTACAAGCTTTATAATCTTGACACTCGACAAGTTCTTGTTTCTCGGGATGTGACTTTTCTTGAGCACATTTTCCCTTCTTTACACTCTTCAAATCCTTCTTATTTGTTCCCTTCTCTAAATGATCTGTTTGAGAAGACAGATCCCGCTGCTATTCCTTCATCTTCTTCGGCTGCTCCTGAAGTTGATTCCACTCCTCCCTCATGTTTCTCCTATTCCTCCTCCTCCACCTCCAGAGCCCAGGAGATCTACTCGTTCTTCTGTTCCTCCTTCTCATCTATAGGATTATATTTGTAATTCTGCTTCTTCTGTCGATTCGTCTTGTTTTCATACTTTGTCGAGTGCTTGCCAAGCTTCTCATTTTGTTAATCTTGCTGATCTTTCTCCTGATTCCGAGCAGCTCCTTTTAAATCTTGATTCTGTTAAAGAACCTTCTTCTTATTAGGAGTCTGCTAACCATCCTGCTTGGCAAGAGGCTATGACTAAGTAGTTTAATGCCTTGGAAAGAAATCAAACTTGGGAGGTTATGCATTTACCTAAAGGTAAAAAGGCCATTAAGTGCAAATGGGTGTATAAAGTCAAGTATAATGTTGATGGTACTGTTGAACGTTGCAAAGCCCATTTGATTGTTCGTGGTGATAATCAGAAAGCAGGAATTGATTTTAATGAGACTTTTTCTCATGTCGTTAAGATGACTACTATTCGTAGTCTCATTGCTGTTGCCACTAAACGAAAATGGAGTTTATATCAACTGGATGTTAATAATGCTTTTTTACATAGGGATCTTGACAAAGACATATATATATGCTTCCTCCTCTTGGAATGCCTTTATCCTCTACTGATCATGTACTTAAGCTCAAGAAGTCTTTTTACGGTTTGAAGCAAGATTCAAGGCAGTGGTATGGAAAGCTTTCTGATGCTCTTAAGACCAAAGGTTATATGCGGTCTCCCAATGATTATTCTTTATTCTCTAAGACGATGGGGGATTATGTTGTTCATGTCGCTGTTTATGTTGATGACATTCTTCTTACTAGTAATAATGATCAAGAGATATCTGCTTTGAAGGCTTTCTTACATTCCACTTTCCAGATCAAGGATCTTGGCACTCTCAACTACTTTCTGGGCATTGAGGTTCTCAAATCTCCATCTGGTCTTATTATGACTCAACGCAAATTTGCGAAGGATTTGCTGACTGAGTTTCCTACCGACGATGTTTCTTCTGTTTCGTCTCCTTTGTCTTTACATTTACAACTCAAGCTCAACGAAGGTCAAGTTCTTGATGATCCTTTGGCCTATCGTCGACTTATTGGTAAACTCAATTATCTCACTCATACTCGGCCTGATCTTGCTTTTGCGGTTCAGTTTCTCAGCCAGTTTATTAGTGATCCGCGTGTTCCTCGTTGGGATGCTGCGTGGCATACTCTTCGGTATGTCAAAGGCACTTGTTCTCAAGGGTTGTTCTTTAATAATGCTCATAATATGTCTTTGTCTGCTTATTGTGATTCTGATTGGGCAGCTTGTCCTAATACTCGGCGTTATGTCAGTGGCTATTTCATTTCTCTTGGGGGCAGTCCTATTTCTTGGAAATTCAAGAAGCAACCTACTGTTTCTCTTAGTTCTGCTGAGGCTGAATATCGTTCTCTTCGCCGTGTCACACTGGAACTTGCTTGGTTGACTTGTTTGTTTGTGGAGTTTTGGCTTGATAATCTTACTCTTGTTCCTCTCAAATGTGACAGTCAGGCGGCTATTCATATTGCTAAGAATCCAGTTTTTCATGAGCGAACTAAGCATATCGAGTTGGATTGTCATTTTTTCCGTGAAAAGCTTCAAGCCGGTTTGATTATGCTTTCTCACACACAGACTTCTGATTAACTTGCGGATTTATTCACGAAGAGTTTGGCTGGTCAACCGCATTCAGATATCATTTCCAAGTTGGGGTTGTATATACCTTCAACTTGAGGGGGGGGGGGGGGGTGTTAGCGAACTTAGTAAGCGAACTTACTAAGTTCACTTGTTTAGTATGGGGGCGAACTTACCGGTTCAGTAGTTTGTTCGCTTTGTCTATAAATAGCTTCTTTGTAACATTATTCAAGTTATCAATCAAATCATATCAGTTTTACCCCCAACTATTCTCTCTCATTTTTTTCTCTCGTTTATCATTCTCGCTTGTTTTAGCGATCTCGTTTATCATTCTCGCTTGTTTTAGCGATCATTCTCGATATCATAACAGATCGTTGAAATCAAGATTGCTTTCAGCGAAAGTAACGGCGACTGCATCGCCGTTGACGTGGCGGATTTCGGGTTTTTTGGCAAGATCAGAATGGGTGTTTTCGGCGAGAAAGACAACTAGGTTACCTACGAATGGGAAGAAGTGCTGGAGAGTGATGGAGAGGGAGTGTTTGAGGTTAGGGATGATTGTGTCGATGAAGTGGGATTTGGGGTGGGGGAAATTGTAGAAGAAAAGCTGGTGAATTGGATGGAAAAGCAGCCATGGCAAGTCGAAGAAAGTGGATGGAAAAGCAACCATGGCAAGTATGTGTAATGTCACAGCTCGTGACTTTTGTTGGGTTTACACGTCACACAACGGAATAGTTTGTTGGGTGAAACTAGTCACTTTCGTTCACTTTGTTCTAGTTTCGCTTAGTTTCGTTTTTTGTTAGCTTTGAGTTTATAAACAATTTTGTAATCATTATTAGATCTATCGATCAAAATCAATTTTCCCTTAATTATTTGTCTCTCATTTTTCACTCTCCTTTTATCATCACAATTTGGCATCAAAACATTTTTACTCAATTATGTGATTTCTTCTTCTTCCGCAATCATTGACGAGGTATTCACTTTAATCTTCTTGTTTTAGTGGTTTATTGTTTCATTTTTTTATCTTCTTGTCGTTTTCACGTTTTTTGGATATTTTTGCTCATTTTCTTCTCGATTTCACCAAAAATCGATCTCTTTTTTGTCTTTTGGGGTTTTGCTCATTTCTATCGAAGGAATTCTTCTTTTTCGGTCCTTTTCACTTTTTTTTGATGATTTCTAGACTTTAAACTTTGCATTTGGGGTTTTAAATTCGTTCAGGCGAAAATGGTCGTTTCAGTTCAGGCGAAACTATTTTTTCACAAGCGAAACTAGCCAGTTTCGCTCAAGTTAGTTTCGCTTTTATGCTATTTTTCTGTCAGTTTCGCTTATTTTCTTTCAACGAAACTAGTATTTACTTCGTGTTCTTATCGAATATTTATGATACTTCTGTTATTTTGGCTATGGATTCCTCCAATCCATTGTTTATACAGTCCTCTGATCATCCGGGTCTTTTACTCGGTTTTAAGACTTTTGATGGTTTTGCTTTTCTGGCTTGGAGATAATTGCATAGGTCAATTATAATTAACTAACTCCTAGTTATTTAAATAATTAAAATAGTTAGTTTGGCAATTGTAATTATGAGATAATTACATAGGTCAATTATGTAATTAATTAAATCCTAAAACCCTAACTTGAAAAATAAGTTACTGGATTATAAATAGGAGATTAGGGGTGAGGATTTTATAGCGACAGTTAACCCTAAAGTACAAGAGTTGCAAACCCTAAAGCCCACACGCCTCTCGCTGCCACCTCTCTTCGCGTCGCCGGCCACCAACACCGTAGCGCTGGCGCCACAAGCCGTCGGAGGCTGTCGTCGTCTTGTTGCCCCATCGTTGCCAGTTCGGCACGGTTATGTCAGTTTATGAATAGGAGTACCCGGGTACTGCCAGTGGTGGATCAAGGATTTTTGGTCAGTGGGTGTCAAAAATGAGTCGGGTTACAACAGACTGGGTCAAACGGGTCGGATAAAAAAATTACAAGAAACAGTAGCAAAAAAATCGCTTTCTTAATTATGACACAACTTAAAGTAATAATATTGGCAACCAAACGCAATAATAAATACTTTAACCTCACTTAAGTTTGGGTTGCGAAAGCGTCCAACCTCATAAATTGAAGGGTCGAACTTGATGAAATTGTACACACAAAATGCAACAATCGAAGTTCATCGAAATGTGGAAGCCAAAACTGATGGGGCTGGTTTGGATGCAAATGTGAATATGAATTGAGCTTCAATTTTTGTTCTGGACGTCAGAATGCAAAAAATCCAAGAACATCAAATTATGGAAGTCAATTGGGGCTTTTAAATTGGGTTGAAAGTTTTAGAGAGTTGGGGGACTTTGAAAAAAAATGTATGGGTGCCTATTAAATGTGGGCTTATTTTCAAGTAAAAAATACATACAAGTTAACAAGTTGAGTGGGTGCCTACACCCCTCCTCAACTTCAAGTCCGCCCCTAGGTACTGCCACGTTTCAGTTCTACGGGCATTTGTGAGTAAGTCTAAAAGAGTTCAAAATTTGTGGGTGATTCGTGATTAGGTCTGAAAGTGTTCAGATATGAGGTGATTCGTGTATCCAACTCTACCAACCGAAATCGTTGATCTCGAGGTGTTACGTGTTTGTTAAGCGGTTATTCGCGAGTGGTATAAAACTCTAACACCCTATGCTTGTGTTTGTTTCTCTTTGTTTTGCAACTAGACCAACTATTTATTGAAACTCTAACGCCCTTGACCAACTATTTATTGAAAGGATCCCAACCCTGGGATAAAGACGAAGCAGAGCGGCTTAAGATTAAGGCCAGACGATACATCATGGAAGAAGGAGTCTTGTATAGGAAGTCATAGATGTCACCACTCCTTCGCTGTGTAGGGCCAATCAAGTTGCGCTTACAGCCTATAACCGCGGGGGTGTTGATATCGGAGGTTAGGTCAAGCCCATTTCCTCCCCTCTCTTATAACAGATAGTCTCAACTCAACGCTAAGGAAAGGATCTGTTATAACAGAAAATCCAATTCGGAATAAAGAACGAAACAGAACAAACAAGGGATCCTAGCAAAGGCTAGGTCAAAACCTAAGTTAAAGACAAATGAAACAGACCAGGAAAAGAGACAAGAAGGATATATATGTCGTCTTTTGGCTAGGAAACCCAAGTCAAATAGTTACCTATTTGAAGAATGGAGAATACCAAGAAAAAGAGAGAGGGAGAGCACAAATGCAGACTTAATTTGAAAGAGTGCAGGTTTTCAAGCTTTAACAATAGAATAGTGGAAACCGGTATAAATAAGACCTTGATATATCAAAGTTTCAAGTGATTAAACCCCAACCATGTTACTTACATCTTCACAATTGTATTTTTTTAATAGAAAATGTAAAATAGTTTGATAAAGATAAGAAAAAAATAAAAAGAAAATATTAATGTAAACGAATAAAACTTACGATTTCCTTTTCATTTTATTTTTCATAAAAAAATATATATTCTAGCACTCCCCAAGCGTTGGCAGTTTTTTTTCCCAAAGATTAGGTCAATAGGTCATTATATCTTAACCTGTGGCGGACCCATGGTGTCCAAATCCATGTTGGGCTTGATATGAGATTGAACTGCGTCTAGTTATTCTGAGCTGCAACGACAAAGGAGATCCATGTTAGAGGGTCCGGGGGGACTAGCCCCGAGGGCACTCCGACGCTCAAGTCAATAATTTGTTCATAATGATCAAGTACATGATATATTTAAGACATATAAATATACAAATAAGTAAGTATAAGGGATAAGGAATGAATTATGATAGAAGAGGTTGTTTAAAAACTTTTGAAGGAGCTTCAGGTGAGGAACTAAGCCAGAGAGGTGTCAAAGACAAGTATAGTGTCCACTGCAGGCAAAAGGGCCATGATCCTGTCATAAGCAGGCAAGGAATTCCCATAATAATTCCTGTGTGCAGAGAGAAAAACTGAGTAAAAGTGAATGTGTCTTCTGTAATGAGAATGGGACCTCTTAGTATGTGGGTATGACTCCACATTTATAGAAATGAGAATGATAACCCTAATGGGATTAACCTATATGGGCAACCCATAGCTTAATGGGTCATCACTATAATATGTTAAGCTTATTAGGTGGGTGTTAGCCTACCCACGTCATCACATGGTGAGTCCATGAGATAGCCGTCCTCCACAATTTTTTTAGTGTTAAATGCGTGTTAAAATCTCGATCTCTCCTTGTAAAATTTTACAATCGCCCCCCATGAAATTTTTTTACTATTATATATGCGTTATATATAGTTAGTCAATCAATTCTAAAAATTCTGAGACACATGAAATTGTTTTTTGTGTCCGTCACTGCCCTATTTTCTCTCAACTGATCTCATTCCATCTATTCTTTTTCTTCTTTATTTACATTACGAAAAAAAAACTATTCTCTTCTCAAAAAATCCATGTCGAGGGTTTTTCATTGTTTGCTTTGAGCAACGAAAACCAAAGAATAGCCAACGGATCTACTGAATTCTCATCGTTCAACAATGGATGGCGATGGATTGACTGGATTCTCCGATTCAACCGTGAATTGACAAAAACGGTACGGTTTCTGGTCTGACCGGCTGGTCCGACTACAAAAACATTGCTGCTACCACTTGGCATGATTTTCTTTCTATATATTTATATATTTCTTTGCTGGCAAAGAGTAACTAGTTTTATACCCGTCCGGTGGCCGGGTTTTTTAATGTCATAACTATCTTTCTTTGTATTCTAAACAAAACAATATTTGTTTATCAACTTCAAAGATTGTCATGATTGCTTAATGTTCTCTTTTTGTCACCAAATTGCCTTGTTTCTTTACCGGCGTAGTCTTCTATTCTCCATCTCCACCACCACCACCATCGTCTGTAGTCGTCTTCTGATATGATCACTCCTCAGTCATCAAGAAAAGAACGAAAAGTTATTTTTCAACTCGAAAGATCTAGCTTTGACTAGTTAAGATCAAATTAGACAACTTTCTGCATTAAATCCCACATACAATAATTTATTTAAGTTAAACCTTAATGATTATATCAATTTAATAACATACTAAAATTAAAATTGTAAAATTTCATGTTCAAATTTTAGTTTCATAGAGATCATGTTTAATTTCTAAAATCCAAAGTTGACCTTTTATGGTTCTTGAAAATAAAACTCAGCAAAAAAAATAATTAAATTAAAAAATGAAACATGAGGCAAGCCTTAGACCTCCCCCTTCCTCTTCCCCTACCACCACGACCCCCTTGCAGTTGGTGATCCCTCCACGAATGAATAAAACATTTTAATAAAATTATTTTATCTACTCATTATTAAAGAATAAAAAAAATGGTTTTGAATTTTTCACAAACATGTTTATGTGTTAAATGGAAAATCTCTCACTTGTACTGCAGAACCAAACACTGATCGAATACATCAGATCTTTCTGCTTCAAATACTTTCCAGTGTAGAAGGCTTTTGTATAAGACATACGTAACAACTGAGTTTCCATTGCTGGACCCAAGATCTTCTGTAGATGCTTTGCTAAGAATATCAACATTCTCCTGTATCATATATACACAGAACATATAATTCAGCCATATAATTCCATTAGAGTTTTCTCTTTATCTTGTTGAGAGAAAACATGACAAGCAAATTAATCAACTCAAGTTCAAACACCTACACTATCGATTTAAATTTAGATGATTAATGATTCTGAATTTGTATATTAAAAGGGCTAAATAGAATTAGATGAACATTGATTCATAAGTGAAGTCCAAGAAACTGACCTTTTGGCTGAAACGTTTTCCATTATTTGAAATCACTTCAACCCAATGATCTACTCTACCATCGCTGACCTCACACTTCTATATCCACCAAAAATCAAAGCATCTTTAGTCCAATCCCAGACCAAATCGGATCACAACACACACATCATAATAATAATAATAATAATAATAATAATAATAATAATAATAATAATAATAATCTCCTTTCCTGAAAAAAAAAAAGTATATCCCAATGTCCCACCAATCCCTAAATCAGGAAGTTGACTGTCTATGCAAAACCAATAAATCTAATTAGTTGAACACTCAAAACAAAACTTTAGAAAAGAAAGTTGTCTTTGTAGATAATAAGATTAATCATTAATAGCATAAACAACTTTTATATGTTAATAATGGAATGGTACGTATGAAGATTTACAATGTGCATGATTTAATAACTAAATGAAATTCCTGACCTCACATGGAAATGTCAACAGTGCCATTACAAGTAACCCCTCTCCATGATTCGCCACATGGGTCACCATTATTATTTTTTCAATTTGTTAGCTATGCAGCACTGTTCAAAGAAGTGTACAAAACTTGTCGTGCTTGAACAGCAACAAAGCAAAAGGTTTTATGGCCTACACAAACCATCATGACTGAACCCCATTTTTACACCTGATGACAAACTTTAAGTTGCAAAACAAACGTAGATCACTACAACTTCAGTAGTAGAAACTAATTAAATCTTACCTGTGGTTTTTTTTTAATTTAGGCAGTGAAAATAACATCAACATTCTAGTATAGATGAAATGATTATTACCTCATTCTCAGGCCATACAAAGCCAGAAAACCGCAAGATGTTACTCTTGACCTGCAAAGCCTGTTCTTTTTTAAAATAATACATTAATCCACTTACTTTGGCATTTTCAGTTGTGGATAAATTTGGTGATAAGAAAAAGGTGATGTTAATACTGCAACTAAAAAACTAAAATTACTAAGAGAAGACCTAATTTGAATCATTTTCCGGTAAATAACTAAATAGAAACAAAAACAAAAAATATGATGTTGGGCTGCAACTTGGATATGCTAATATCCTCAAAAGATCAGGTTCTTAAGCCATATATTCCATGAGATGCGACTGCTCTTCATAGAAGAATTGCAACTCTTTTTTTTGTCAGCACCCCGTTTTCATCCAAATCTATGCACTTGAACGTGAAAAGAATTTTTTTTTTCGTAAAAAAATTTGTTTTTTGTCAGCACCCCTGTTAAATGTTTTAAAGTTATGCCTTTTAGTAATATGTGCAATGAAACATAAACTTTGACCTTCTTGTTTCAAACATTGAAATATGCAGAATGTTCTAATTATGTGTAGTGAAACAGTTCTGCAAGTTGCAACATTAACACTAAAACAGTTTTGCAAGGTTTGACCCGATAATAACCCATATTTGCAACATTAACAGTGAATGTATTTAGGCTTTGTTTTTAACTCATTATCGGGCTAGTCAGGTTTATAGTGGCCCATCGGGTTTCCGGAACCGAGACCGATAAGGCGTTAAACCTAGGATCGATGATCACACCGTATGGTATCTTCACAGATGCACAGTTTTAAACAAATCACATGTGTATGCATATACAAATATGCAGCAAAGAAGCTAGGAACATCTAGTCAATATAGATGTGACATAACATGTTCTAGCTGTATAGAAAATAGTACATGACCAATACTAATCTAACCAACAGATAAAAGGTTTATATAATAATTAGACGGTGCATTCATATGTCATATGTGCATGCATGTATGTTGATGTAAAATAAATTACAAGTATGCATGTATGTTACAAAAGTATATAATGGTATTTTAAGGCTTACTTCATCACTAACTGGTACCATTCTGGAACCTTAGAACTATTTAGGCTAGTTAAGCAAGGATCATAGCATCTGATTCTGATTTATCATTTCCACCCTGAATATACAGTACAAAAGATATGATAAGAGAACATGGATGCAACCAATCTCAAGAATTTAATAAATTAACCCCAATGTAATTGAGAAAAAAGAATCAAGTAATCATACCAATAGTTCTAAGAACATTATGTGGCATGCAGGTGGATCCTTTATTTGAAAATTGGCATATCCAACCTGAATATGCACAGCATAAATAAATGAATACAGAACTAACCCTACAGTTGGAACAAAATTGAAATAATAATGATGTATCTACTTCAACCGTGCAAAAAAAAGGGGGTGTCAAGATACCTGTGTATCAGTTAAGGACAACATATTCAATTGATTTCTGATTTAAGGGTATGGTTCTTGATCTCAAAGTCAACTCCCAACCACTCTTGAACAACGACAGGAGAGTATGATAAACTAAATAAGCAATTACTTCTGCAGAAAACAAAAAAAAAATCAATTCTACAACATATATGACAAACGCACATAGAAATTTGGATAACAAACATGATCAAGCCTATCCTTCAGTGCGGATAACTGACAGAGAATCGCACTTGAATCGTTCATATCCTTCGGTGTGATCAAAGATATTGCAAATTAAATCTTACGAAAGAGATAAATAACAACCAGTTTTCACTCAAATTGGGGTCGGGGATGGATGATCGGGAGGTAATCTTCCACCGTTCTCTTGATTTGGGGTTTTGGAATCTGAAATTGAGCTCTTTTCCCGGGAGAAGGTTATAATGAAGGGAAATCACTCGAATCTTGCTCTTCGCCCATACTTACTCAATTCGATCGGTGAGAATGGAGGCGAATGGTGCGAGCAGAAGCAGGGAGGTAGAGGAAGAAGGATGGAGACCAGAGGGGACAGATTCGAGTGTGAAAGAGGGACATCGTGAAGCCATGGGGATAGATTATCGGTGGAGGTTAACCGGCGACGTGGGGAGGAAGGAACCGTTCCAATCGATGGATGCGCTTGTAACTGGTCCTGAAATTAGGGTAACCATTTGGTGAGGATTAATCCTCTGATCAGAGTAGCGGTTATAATTAACACGGTTAGATTAATCCTGAAATGATCCAACGGCTTACGAGATCAGATGAGCAGTTTCTCTATTCGCGGTCAATAATAAGGGGAAATATATATAGAGTTGGTATTGACTTTATTTAAAAATGTGCCTCACGTCACTCTTTGTATGTTACAAGATTCGGTTCCACGATTTTAATGGATCCCGTTTACTAAAAAATAAATAAAATATACCACATTAATGTAAACAACGTGATTGTTGGGGGGTCTATTCACATCACATAAACACTTGCTAATATTCTTTTAATTGTTTGTCAACATTAATATCAATTTTTGAAGTATTTATAATGATCAAATGTATCATGTACATATCCAGTGAAAAGCTATGGCTGATATCTTGACAGTTATTGAGGATTGCCAAATCTCTCCACCGTCGGAAACCGTTGGAGAGAGGTCCTTAACACTTACTTTCTTTGACTTGTTATGGCTAACATTTCCCCCTTCTCACCAGCTTTTCATGTATGAGTTTCCTCACTCAAAAACACACTTCATTGGAACCATCATTCCCACTCTTAAAACCTAATTATTCATCACTCTTTAACACTTTTTCCCATTTGCAAGCAACTTAATTGTTTTTCCCAATTCAAAAAAACCCGAGATTCGTCATGTCGAAGGCGATTATGTTGCATTTAGGGTTGCCGAATGTAGTATCGACTTTAACGATCTTGTAGGCAATCATCCTCGAGCGTGCGACAAGTTCCATCCACTTGTACCCCGATTGGGACGCGCTTCAAAAGTGTCCAATCATGTAACCATCCCACTCTTTTCGGTACAAGTAACCCTTTTCCCAAACTCAGGGATCTCAATCGGGATCACGAGCCACCACACTCTTTGTGACGCGAGCACCAACTTCGACTTCTTGAAGGCGTGGACAGCCATTGCAAGACACGGTACCGACGAGTTATTCTTAGCTAGTGGATCGATATCTTTGCCGTTTTATGATCGAGTTATCAAATACCCGGATTCTTTAGATGAGATCTTTATGAACGCACCAGGGATCGAATCTCTTTGCGCCGATCATTACCAACCTACTCATCTTGCAAGCAATACAAACAAAGTTCGGGCCACATTCGTCTTCACCAGATCACACATCAGTCGGATGAAGAAATGGTTACTGGATCAAAAGCCGAGACTGGAGTATGTATCATCGTTTTCGGTGGTATGTGGTTATGTATGGAGCTGCATAGCAAAATCACGAGCTCAAATTGGTGAAGATGATCTAGAAAGGTTTTGTTTCTTTACTATTAGGGATGTCAATCGTGCCGGGTTAGCGGGTTGACGGGTTGGTGGGTTGAATTATGTAACCCGAACACGACTCATATTTTTATTCGTATCAAAAAGTACAACCCTAATCTGGATACACTTAAAGTCGGGTCAACCCGAACCTGGCCCGTTTATCACATTTATCTAAATTAAAATCATAAACTACTAAATCCAAAATCTAATTCATTTAAGGTAAACCGAAAAATAATTAAATAGTCATATTTAGAAAACAAAAAGAGAAAAGTTTTGTAATAAATTAATTACTTTATGGTAAACACTAAATTTAAAAATAATTAAACAATCGTTTCTAGAATTTGAAACTAAAAAAAATAAATTTGAAACCTAAACGGATTAGCTGGTCAACCCGTTTACTAAACAGGTCAACCCTAACCCGACATATTTTCTAAATGGGTCAACCCGAACACAACCCTTTTTTTAAACAGGTTGTATTGTCCAACCCAAAACCTGATTTTTTCGTGTCGGGTTCAAGTTCGTATCAGGAATTGGCACCCCTAGTTATTATCCCCTAGTTATTATAGAACACTCAAAGAAGAATCTAACCAAGAATACAACCAAACGATTATGATCTTATTTCACTCAAAAAAACGAATTACAATCAAAAGGAATTACAGAGTCAAAAGTAATGAATGCGGATACAAGATGTAACATAATTCCCAAATCTATAACAGACTCAAACAACCGACTCTCAAGAATTACACATACAGCCCCTCAACTTTAGTTATTAGTAAAATAACCCCCTAAACTTTGACGGCACATGATTACTCAGCTTTGAGTTCTTCTGGTTGACTATTTTATTGACTTTTGTTGACTTGCACTATTAAAACAGGTTTAATTGTGCTGTGGGTTGGAGGGGTAGAATGGATCCACCACTTCCTCAAACTTATTTTGGTAATTGTATTGGGCCATGCTACAGTTCCCCTACAAAAACAACATTATTAGCAAGCCACAAAGGGTTTCTAACTGCTGTTCAGTTGCATGGGAAAGCTATAAGTGAAACGATGAAGAACAAAACTGGATTGATAAAAGATGCTGAGAAGCGGATAGAGAGAAGACGCGTTCCGGTTTTGACGACTGGGGTGGCTGGATCTACGAAGATCAAGATTTACGACGTCGATTTCGGGTGGGGAAAGCCTGTTAAATACGAGTTTGTATCAATTGATTACAACGGTTCGATTTCTGTTAATCCATGCAAAGATTCGCCGGAAGATCTTGAAATTGGTTTGTGTCTTCCTGCTAAACAAATGCATGCATTTATTGAATGGAAAAGGGTAAACGATGTTAATTATAATAGAACCTTAGAAATAAAGTCTAGATATTAAATGGTTGTGTGAAGAGTGTAACCGTAAAAAATAAAATATATAAAAATATAAGTAAATATATTTTTAAGATAATTTCACAAGATCAGGTTTTAAATTTATAAAATGATAATTACTTTAACTTAAAACAAACACAATAGGCAAGTGTACATATCGCACCGTAATATAATTGGGGTAAGAACCAAGTATCGAACCATGGACACGTCGCTATTGCCTGACTAGAATAATAAGTTGAAAAATGAGTTTTGTTTAAAAGGAAAATAAAAAGTTAAGAAATGTAATTAGAACTATTATTCTGTTTAAGTTGTTACTCTAGTTGTTATCCCTTGTTAATTAATGTTGTATTTAAAGTAAGGTTGGTCATAGTTACTAGTACTAACCCTTTCGATAGGGGAGTTAGTATGTCTTAACGGAACAGTGGATACGGTCGACCTACTGTTCCTTAATGAATATAACGGACCCTAAACGGGGTGTCAAGTCGGTCGGTATCATCACAATTCATTATTCGGACTTATTATCCTTGTGACTGACTCTGGTCTTGCAACTTCTTTCGGTAAGTCGGAATGCACGACTTCCTCCAAAGGTACTTTATGAACGCTCAGACCTAACTAATTATGTTCTTAAATAGTTGTCTTTACTTATAATATTATTTCAAATAAATAAGACTTTCCTTCTTAAGATCAAACCCCATGGCTCCCGCTGGAAGTCCTCTGCAAGCCGATACAAGAGAAGTAGAGAATTACCGACACAAACCGCCCGGTCTGTTTAGGGCTCAAACGGCCTGGTGAATACCCAAACCTCCAATCAACCCATAATATTAAATTTATACTAACCGGTCGTGCTAGCATCAAGATTTGTATATATAGACCGTACAAATATCGAATAAGCTTCCCGAACAAGAAGTCTTGCTTGAGTAACTCACAAGATAAAAAATTATTAGATTGATTAAAAGATCACTTATTCTGGTCTTTTTTAGATAACTTATAGTAAAGACTTTAAAAACATAACTTACTAAAAATACTTCATTAATTAATTAAAGTTCAACCAACTCGAGCAACACAAGAGGGCTAGCAAAAAATGACCATACAAGTGACTCCACTAACCCTTAGATAATGTGTGGAAGTGTTCCAACACCAAGGGACAGTGGGTATAGGTTGCCTATTGTTTCACTCGAACGAGAAGAATAAGTTCATATTACAAGACATAGAAAAGAAAATAAAATAAAAAAAAGCTAAATGGACCAAAACCGAGAGAGTTCCGGCTTTTAGCAGAGCACTAAGTCCTTCCCTACTCTTGATCTTGGACACCTAAAACACTAGAATGAGCTTGCTATTTATAGACTCCGAATTTGGTAATGCACGGTCGTGCAAAGCGCACATCTTTTGCACGTGAGGGAATCTGGCAGAGCAGGAAGGTACAGGGACACATGGCGCCATTTGCACGGCCATGCATTACAATGCATGACCGTGAAAAGTCAATTTTTTACTCTTTGCTTTAATTTGACTTCTGGGTTGACTCCATGCGTCCGGTTTCGTTCAATTGGCTTCCGAATGCTGATTTTGCCTTGTTTTTGGGTGTTTTCTTCATGTTTTTGTATGCAATGGTTAATTATCATGTTGTAACACAAATAAGTGGACTAAGTATCATATCTTATTATATTCTCTATAATTTGTGCTATTTATGGGGATAACTATGCATGTAAAACATGTATAAATGATGGCGTATCATAACACCCCATACTTAAACTTTGCTTGTCCTTAAGCAAACTCATGCATGATTATACCCATAGAATAAAACATTAATTTAATGTTAATCTAAAGCTTTTGTCCCAAATGGTTAAACGCCTCTATTAATAATAATAACTTGATGTTTGCACCTTTCGAATGTTTCTCCACAATAGGGTAGCAAGCCAAACATACTTGATGGAACTATGATTATGCACAAAATTACAGTCTCACAAATGTTTACTCAACACTTGGGTTTAATATATGGATAATGTATGTCAAGAAAAACACTCAATGCTATAATTAATGCTTGCATAATCATAGGCTTGTATAGAAATCAAATCTCCATCAATTAACATAAAACAAGTGCATAAATCAAGAGGGCTTTAAATGAGTTGTAATGGTAGGCTTAGGGTTAGGGTAGGAAATATTTGGGAAAAGTGGCTGATTGTTGGAAATACGACTTGGCTTAATGATTAAATGGTGAGTGAGCATGTTGATAATCTTAGACTAGACATTGTAACTAATCTAAGGAATCTTTTAAGGTCAGATCGTCAAGACCAATTTCTTTCTTCAAGAATGCAAACTTCTTCTTATTTTGAAACATTCACTACTATCAATCCCCTATAGATTTGTAAGGCCCCTTTCCCGGTAACCTCACTTGTTGGATTTACTCATAAACATAGTCATAAATACTGAACTTAAATTTAAAACATTCAGATGTGGCGGAAGCAAACATCATTCAAATTACATGACATAACAGCGGAAGTCTTAACAATTAAATGCATAATATTGTCTTAATATAAATAAAAGTGGGATGTCAGTCTTGTGCCGGGTAACCTTCACGCCATCGCACGTCCCTTTCTTCCTTTACCTGAAATGTATACTAAAAGTCAGCTAACGCTGGTGAGTTCTAGTTTAAAACTATTAAGTATGATCATTCTTTTCTTTATAAGTATACATAATTATATACATACATTTCTATAAATACGTATTCATAGCTTTTACTTTTCCTTCTTCATTCTTATGTGATTGCATAGATATGCATTCACCTTTTCTTTCCTTAACATTCATTGGTCATACACATAAGGGTGATCAACCCATCTTTTACTGCGTATATCACAAAGACATACGCCCTTAAGCTACCATCGTAGCCCTTTTACTCGTCCGGTCCTAGAAACCGTCTGCCTTAACTTTGGTCCGGCCAACCTTCGGCCGTCCGTCTTACCCGTCCTACCGTTGTAGTCCGTCATATTCACCCGTCTGCCCTAAGGCATCCGTTTCCCACGCGAACTATTGTTTATGCAACCGTTATACTATTTTAGCATTTACTTCGACCGCCCATTTATGCTTTTTGTACGTCCTAGCTTGCGAAGGAATGTATCTTTCCCGGTTGCAAAATAGTCACGTTGTCGTCCGTCTACCGAAGTAGCCGTTAGCTTCGTTTCCGTCCATAACGTATACATACATTCATAACATGCAATATAAATAATTATAAAACAAGATTTCATTTATTTACGTTATGCCATTCTATCATTCATTCTTTGTAAACATACATTTCATTCTTTGTTTATAATTCATTCTCATATATATATAAATATATATTAGTATATCACGTATGATCACATTAGCATTCATATCATTTATTCATTTAGTCTATACACTTCAGCCCCAAAACATTTAAAATGATTTGCACATAACATAGAAAGGGGCACATAGAACTCACCTGATAAGCTAGTCTTGGTTGTCCTAATCAAAGGTCCAACAACGTCACGTACGATCTGAATTAGGTAGTTAAATACACATCAGACCCAACCCTGACTCTAACGGTTTAATCATTCTAAACATACTGACTTTACTTACCGGTCTGCTTCCTGCGCACTTAGTAAGTGCGCAGGGCCTTGCTCATGCGTACTTGACAAGTGCGCAGAGCATTCTTCTTACGTACTTGGTAAGTACGCATGATCTTTCTCCTGCGTACTTGGTAAGTACGCATGATCTTTCTCCTACGTACCTGCGTACTTGGTAAGTACGTATGATCTTTCTGCTGCGTACTTGGTAAGTACGCAGGACGTCCCTAATGCGTACTTGATAAGTACGCATCACCTGTTTTCTGGACAAGTCCGAAATTGTGCATGTTAATCCGATCATGCTAATCTTACAACTTTCTTTGATCAAAAGGTGTGGTTTTCACTCTAGATGCTAGTTCTAAGCTTATTTTCAAGTTTCATCCATAAAAACGTCTCCTATTTGACTAAAACCCGAAAAATCCCAAAACGAAGAAAAACTCAGTTTAAGGTCGAATCGTTACCTGGATTGTGATTCTGATTCTGATTCGGAGGTTTTGCTCACGAGCTCAGTAGTAACGTGCTCCTTCAATTTCGTGTCGATCCGTTGACTTTCTCTCTCTAGACCCGACTCTCCTTTCTCTCTCTAGCTTGCAAGTGTCGGTGGAAAATGAGAGATTCAAGGCTGTCTTGGCCCTTATATACCTGGGCTTCCCTCGGCCCGTTGGAGCCGAGCCCGAGCCCAATCCCATCCATTTTTCTTTCATTTTTGACGATTAAATCTCTATCGCGTTATTAATTACTTATTTACTATTTTTGGGATGTTACAAGATTTTTCGGTTGTTTCTTCCTAATACATCCATATTCTTGATTTGCTTTGCATACTCCAATTTTTCGAGTAAGTTTGATTTTATTTTGATGAAATTTTGTTCAATAATTTGGGCGAATATGACTTTCTTTTTGTTGCCCCTTTTCTTTTTCTTTTTCATTTCCATATTCATTCTTCTCTTCTTGCTAATTTTCATCCGTTGATCACAAGATGAATGTATGATCCTTTTTGTGGATAATTGCTCCTTATATCATAGCCAAGTTGACTTCCAACTAAATAGGAAAAAGGGAAACGATGCCAAAAATTTGATGTCGTTTATGGGTTTGAAGTGTGGGTTTAGGAATGAAAAGGGTTTAGGCTCAAAAGGGTTAACTAGGGGGTAATGCTTAGGGTAGGTGAAAGAGGATAAGAAGGCTAAAGAAAGTGGTTGAATCCTAATGCCTCAATCATTTTTATGCATTCTTTTAGTCCATGATCTTGAAATGTATGTTTTACACAAGTTCTAACATGCAAAGCAATAATTAGCAAACATTCTATCAAACGAAATGAGCATGTAAAATTTGGCAATGGTGTAAAAAAACTTGATGTGTTATATGATAATGCTCGGATAGACTCAAATTCTCACATGAAACGGATGATAAAGGGGTTTAAAAGTACAAATGTGCATAAACTTATTTTTTTTCTTTCTGTTGTGCTTACTAATCTTCCCTATTTGTTTCCTTGATTCATTTCAACGGTATTTCAAATTATTGCTTTTATAAGATCGTTTTTTTCCAAATGATATTTAAGTCTTTTAGCTTTTAGATTATTTATGAAGCTCACAACTTTATAGGTTGTTTTTTAAATGCTTTAATGATTTCTATGTGTATTTCAATTCAAAGGATCGAATACTTGGTGATCATGCACTTGTAATACTTGGGACAACTTTATGTTGTCGATGCATTGGTGAGTTTCCTAACACTCCATACTTAGAATTTGACAATGTTCTTGTTATACGAAGATATGTTATTTAATAGTTGTCATGGGTAGGAGAAAGGTGAAAGAGAACTGAAAATCCCCTGTTGATGCATCACCATTATGTGTATGGTTGTATTCCTCAGCTTGATTAATATGTGCTCCAAAAAATGTATGTCCCTGTTATGCTATGCAATGCTCAATCAATAAAAAGTAAATATTAAACATAAAATTAACTAATATTCGCCAATAGATGGCGGCCGAATAGGTTGGTGGCGATGCCACTGATATGTCATCATTTATACATATTTTACATACATAATAATCCCGCATTATGGTACTAAATTGAATAATTACCTTGCAATTTGTGCTTAAAGTACAAATATTTGATAATTGCAGGTTATTCGGTGTTAAAAATACAAATCAAGCTAAATCCTATCGAGAACACCAAGAATTCAAGCTTCTAGAAGGTTCTTTCCCAGAGCATTGACCCCCAAGAAGTCAAAATTGGTCAACAATAGTCAACAAGAAGCTACAAGACAAAACTGGGGAAAAAGAGGGGGTTGCACGGCCGTGCATTGGCCTTCTCTGCTCCCCACGGCCCGGTACCATGTCCTCTGTACCCTGTTTGATTCCCTTGGCCTTTGCACGACCGTGCAACCCAATGCACGGCCGTGCATTGCACATTTTGAGGCCTATAAATAGGAGGCTTGGGTTCTTCATTCCACACACCAATCCAGAGAGAAATTACACTCAAGAAGAGAGCATTCTCGTAGTTAGAGTAGAGAGTAGAGGGGCTCTTCCTATAGAAGCATGTTTTAGTAACTATAGATTAAATTCTATGTATCGGTGTACTAGGCTAGTACGCAGGAGGGTGTTCCTGCGTACTTAGCTTGTTCACCGGTTGGTCTTGCGTACTTAGTAAGTACGCAAGGCTTTTGCCTTGCGTACTTAGCAAGTACGCAAGGCTTTTGCGTTGCGTACTTAGCAAGTACGCATGACCAATGCCCTACGTACTTAGCCAAGTACGTAGGTAGTGTTCCTGCCCCTATAAATAGAAGACTTGTCTTCATTTATAGGTGGAACTTCAGGAACAAGGTTGAGAGGTGTCCGGGTCGGGACGAGCTCTCCCGACCCCTGGACCGTGAGCATAGACGAGAGATGTGTAATTCTTCGGTATGTAATGTGAGATGACTTCGTTGTTATGGATTACGTATCGTTTTTGTGTTGATTCTCTTCTTTATGTTCGTTTTTCTCTCTGTCTTGTCTTTCTTTGTTCCCACATAAATCACTGAACAGATCCGTGTATTTATGCTGCGCGACGAGGGTCCAGGGACCTACAAGTGGTATCAGAGCCTTGTTGTTCGTTGATTTGTGTTCCAGTTTCAATTTTTTAGGGTTTTGAGTAGATACGAGTTCGTACTTTTTCAGACCTGAAATCCTTAAAATTAAGTTTGTTATCACCTCATTTGGTGTTTGGAGGGCTAAGGGTTTGTTAGATTATGATTTCTAAGCTTTTGGAAGCATCAATTTCTCAGATCCATCACTTTTCAAGCATTCTCCTCAAGATCCGTCAAGAACACTGCTGTACTGAACAAGTACGCAGAATCACCTTTTCTGCGTACTTGCTAAGTACGCATGGGTTAGCCCTGCGCACTTAGTAAGTACGCATGAGTAGTGACCTGCGTACTTATCTAAGTACGCAAGAGCATTTCTCTGCGCACTTAACAAGTACGCATGGATACTTGGCTTTGCGTATTTACTAAATACGCATGAACACCCTTTATGTGTGTATTTACTAAGTACGCATGAACTAGCATCTGAGATTAAAAAAAAAAGTTTTTTGGCGGGAAAACTTTCCTTAGCCAATTTTTTTAGGGATCATTTGTACGCGTGTTTCGGACCATTTTTGAGAAGATAGTAATTTTGGTTTTTCTGGACCAGAATTTGTATATGATGTGGCTTGGAGAAACACGAACAAGATTTTTGTTGCATGATACCACTTGTCATACATTGTTTAAGTGTCCACACCTGAAAATGTAGGCTACGAGTATCCGGGATACTTATTTAATAGGGTATGAATGTTGAACTAATGGGAGCAATTGGGCCGTCATCGACTAAAGGTCTCGTTCTATTTGCGAAGATGTGGCTGCTTTGGGTCTTTCAGAAAAAGAATCATCTTGTTTAGGTATTCAAACCTGAATATGTAGGCTACGAGTATCCGGGATACTTCTTTAATAGGGGATGAATACTGGAACAACTTGAACCTAAGGATTTTCTGTTTTGGATCTTTGCAAAGGAATAAAAGAATAAAATCATGGAGTTGGCTAGTTGTGCTTTTTGAGGATTTGAGTGAAGTGATGATGAAGCTAGTCATAGTTATAGAGAAATGAGGGGGATAAAATCTAGTATTCATGAGACATTAAAGAGGTGGTGGAAAAGCTGTTGGTACTTCCTACATATATAACTGTTGGTACTTCCTACATATATACATCTTTAACGTAACATGGATCTCAACTATGATTTCTCGTGTAAACTATATTTTTCGTGCTCATTGGTCAAGCATGTGTTCAAGATTTGATGTGATTTAGTTATGATTGGATTTCTCATTTGGGATCTGGGCGGAATGCCAGATAGACAACCTAGTTATGGAACTTCACGCCATGGTGAATGTATACAGATTATGAGGTGTTAACCAGGAATGAAGATCTAATTGAAGAATGTTGGACTTTGGATTCAGGATGATCACTGTTGAGCATGATTTTTTGTTTGATTCTATCGTGTGTTTTCAAGATAAAGCTGGATATTCGTTGGATTATTAGTTGAAGATGGAACCTTTTATCATTTGCTGACGGGATAGGAAACGTTCCCTTGTTTCTGGTCTAGTCAGGAGAAGCTTACATTGAAAGGGGAAATTGGAAATGAACATCTTTAGGAATTTGGTTAACTCGTTAAGATACAGGATAGAGTTGGACACATCTGGTGTGAAGACTAAAGTTTATCTTACTGGAATTCCTATAGGAGCTGATTAGTTTGATGCAGGTTATTGGAAATTCAAACTCTCTATCATATGCCAGCTGATTTGGAGGAATTCTAAGTCAGGGTGGAGGTTGCTACTGCTGAGAGGATGAACTACAATGAGTTGTGTTGGATTAGTTGGTTCTTACTGAAGCACTTGGTTTGGTCTATAATGAAAGCTACAGTTAAGAGGGAGTCGGGTTTGTCATCACTCGGCAACTGAAGACTGAAGTTTGAAGATTTGAAGATCTCAAGTGGAATGCCAGAAGATCAAGTCTCGCCAGAAGACACGTGATGTCATTAGTTTAGAGGGAGTCTGTTAAGACATTCTTTGTAAACTGATGATTATCAGTGTTAGTGATAGATATAATTTGATGCTATAGTTAAGAGGGAGTCTGTAGAAGCATGTTTTAGTAACTATAGATTAAATTCTATGTATCGATGTACTAGTCTAGTACACAGGAGGGTGTTCCTGCGTACTTAGCTTGTTCACCGGTTGGTCCTGCGTACTTAGTAAGTACGCAAGGCTTTTGCCTTGCGTACTTAGTAAGTACGCAAGGCTTTTGCCTTGCGTACTTAGCAAGTACGCATGACCAATGCCCTGCATACTTAGCCAAGTACGCAGGTAGTGTTCCTGCCCCTATAAATAGAAGACTTGTCTTCATTTGTAGGTGGAACTTCAGGAACAAGGTTGAGAGGTGTCCGGGTCGGGACGAGCTCTCCTGACCCCTGGACCGTGAGCATAGACGAGAGATGTGTAATTCTTCGGTATGTAATGTGAGATGACTTCGTTGTTATGGATTGCGTATCGTTTTTGTGTTGATTCTCTTCTTTATGTTCGTGTTTCTCTCTGTCTCGTTCAACTTTGTTCCCACACAAATCACTGAACAGATCCATGTATTTCCGCTGCGCGACGAGGCTCCAGGGACCTACACTTCCTCCTTGTTCCACAATAGGGGAGCCTACGAAACTCATCATTACGCTAGTCGTTATGGCCATTCGTGGCTAAAACTTCTTTGTATTGCTATGGTGAAGATGATGTTTGGTGCATGTTAATGTTTAACTTATTAATGAAGTGGTATGTTTATGTCCTTAACTAACTCGTCCGCAAAATCCATCTCTTTATGGACTTTTATTATTTTCTAAATCCGTCTTTATATTTGTGATTGTCTTGATTTTAAAGAGTAAGACCGTAAAACCTTTTTTTATCAAACTTACTTTGAAACTCGTACGTCTTTAAACGTGTAACAGCCCGAGTTTTAGAGCGCGAAAGAATTCACGAGAATTAAAAAAAAACTTAAATAAGAAAAGAAGGGAAGCGGGCTTGGGCCGGGGTGTATGGGCCGAAAGGCGCAAGGGTCGGGCCCTTATAAGCCTCAAAATCAGCCCAAAACCCTCACTCCCAACCTTATTTTCGGATTTCTAGAGAGAGAAAGTGAGAGAGAGTCTAGAGAGAAAATACCGGTTTTCGAATCTGAGCTCATAGGACCGTAGGCATACGTATTTGGAACGATTAGCTGTGAAGAAGAAGCGTTTACAGGTAACCGATTCTCCTAGATCTGAGTTTTTGTTCGTTTTTGGGTTTTTTGGGTTTTGAAGGAAAAGGTAACGTTTTTACAGATTAAACCGGAGGAAGAACATAGATTCAAGTTCCTTAATGAAAAGCAAACGTTTTGAATGTAAACAAGTCCGGGATCTTGACGTGATCAGACCCAAACACGAAAGTTAGGGTTTTTGCGGGGAAGCAGATCCTGCGTACTTACCAAGTACGCATGAAGAGGATCCTGCGTACTTATCAAGTACGCATGAAGCAAAGCCTGCGTACTTACCAAATACACACGAAGCAAAGCATGCGTACTTATCAAGTACGCAAGAAGCAAAGTCTGCGTACTTATCAAGTACGCAAGAAACAAAGTCTGCGTACTTATCAAGTACGCAAGAACAAGGCTCTGCGCACTTGCCAAGTGCGCAAGCATCAGGTCTATGGGTATATATAGCTGGATTAGTGAAGTCAGTATGTTCGCCTAGCCAGAAATAGTGAAACCCTTTAGCGTCGAGTTAAGTCTGATACGTGTCTATTGTTATGATTGTTTAGATTGTGTTAGATTCAGTAGACCATTGCAGCTAAGATACCAGGTGAGTTCTAATCCCCTTTTTGCCTTCTTTAGGGGTGATGTACATACTTAGTGTAAAGCGTTTATTATATTTTATATATTATAAACTGAAGGGAAAAGCTATGTTTTAGTGAAAAGTTTAAAAGAGGCAAAAGTACATTTTAGTAAAGTATGATTATATTATTGGCAAGCGTTTATTATATTTTTCATATACATAAACAAAGGCATAATATAAGTTCTAGTATGTTTTAAGTAAAGCAAGATATATTATTTGGCAAGCGTTTACTATATTTATTATACATAAACAAAGGCATAATATATGTGTTAGTATTTTCAAGTAAGCAAGATATATCATTTGGCAAGCGTTTACTATATTTATTATACATAAACAAAGGCATGATATATGTGTTAAGATATATTTCAGTAAAAGCAAAGGTATTTATGGCAAGCGTTTACTATATTTTTATATACATAAACAAAGGCATAATACATGTTAAGTTATGAACAAGATTTACAGAAAGTTTTATGAACAGTAAAGTGAACAGTTTTCCTTCGGGAATGTGTACCAGCTATAAAGGTCCTTGGGACAGATGCTACTTGTACAAGATGTCAGATATGGGTTCTACCCATTAGTAAGAACCTTTGGGTTCGGTAACGGTTGTACAACTGGGATGAGTGACGGCGGTTACTCGGGAGGTCCACGCAACCTCCCCGTAGTGTTAAGCGGTATTGTCGGTTCATGGTCGTTGATCATGGGGGCATTGACCATGGTATTGTCGGTTCATGGTCGTTGATCATGGGGGTAATGACCAGGTACTCGTCGGTTCATGGTCGTTGATCATGGTGGCGGTACAGTAGTGACAAGGATTTGACGGATAAGCGGTATTGTCGGTTCATGGTCGTTGATCATGGGGGCATTGACCAGGTACTTGATGTAAGCCATGAGGGCAGTACAGTAAAGAGGAATTGACGGTTTATTATACGTTTTAAACTGTTTGAAAAGCAAAGTGTGTTAAGTTTAGCCTTATTGGCAATATATATGTTTTAGTAAATATTTTGTATAATTGATTTAAAGTAAACGTTAGAACTCACTCAGCGTTGCTGATTTTTAGTATGTACATCAGTTAAGTGTAGGTGGCAGTAGATGGAAGTGGATGCTTGGCTTGGCGAGAAGAGTTACCCGAATATCAGCATCTGGCATCTTGTTTATGTTTCTTTTGATTATGTTGATTAAGACAAGTTTCAATTATATTTGACAAGTTTTAGTTGTTTAGACATGTTATGTTTCCGCTACGTATGTTGAGATTTTAAATCGTTTCCGCTGTGATATTGTATGTCTTATGTTTAAGTGCTATGTGTTGGTGAGTAAATCCAATAAGTGAAGCCTCCCGGGTTTGGGGCCTTACAAAACGAGCAGAGATTGATAAGCCAAGGCTTGGTCTATACTTCTAAGATCGTACGTCTTTATACGAGATTATTATGCGACTAAGAATTGGTGAACTCATGTTGGGAACGGTACGTCTTTATATTTGGTCCCATTGTTACACCGCCTCCCGATGAGTAAAATATAATCACCTATTTAACTTGATATAAAGCATTTTGAGTGTGATGTCTTTATCCAACCCGGAGATGACCATTCGATGGGTTGAGGGTAAATGTTGTCCCTAACAGGAGACACTACCACTTTTTAAAGAATATAAGTTGCAAATCAAATGTCGTGAGGACGAGGCTCTAGCGGTGACCCGGGTCACAAGTTTGTAGTAGTCATACCACTGAATTAGTTAACCTAACATTATCACGTGCCAAGCTGATTCCTCGAAGCAATACATCTCGTAATCTGATCATTTTAACCTTATTTACTCTTCTGCTATTTACTATTCTGGTAGTTACATTTCTGTTACACACTTCATGCATATTTTTACTTTTATGTTATTTACTTTACCTTCATTTACTTTTCTACTTCACAAGCACACAAAACCCACCTACTAATTAATCCGGCTAAACGATAACAAAAGTTGAGTATTGGAACTCGACCGTGTCCATTGGTTCAATACTTGGTTCTTACCTGAATATATTACGCTGCGATAGCTACACTTTCCTATTGTGTGTGTTTTAAGTTAACGTAATTATCATTTTATTTTATAAATTTAAAAGCTGATCTCGTTAAATCAATTAATCTAAAAATATATTTATTTATATTTTTATATACTATATTCACATACACATCATGTTTTTGGCGCCGTTACCGGGGACACGGTGATTTTAAGAAAAATTCGAGTTAACGAATTAGACTTTTCACTTACAAGAAAAGTTTTCACAAAAATAAAATGGTCTCATATAACAAAATTTTCACCCAAGAAGAATTCTTCAGGTTCGATGGGGATTACTCAGATTCACGGTGTAAGTTATGTGGAGGATCACACTACGCTGAGTAGTGTTATCTTTTCGTATGGCGCCCTATGGATCATGAGATGAACCTCCACCCAACACCATTTGAAGAAATTCTTCCATCCCCACCTCCGTCGGTAGACATGGATTGTGCCTTTCATGAACCAAATCCTTGGAAACTAGACAAATTATTCCGTAATCTAGAGGAAATAAAGAATAAAATCATTCAACTCTATGCTACATAGCCACATGAAGATCCGTCAGAAGTGCTTGATCACCCACCAGGTGATGAAGGCAACCAGGCGACACAAGAACAAGACGTAGAAGTGGTGACCATGATTTCTATAAATAGCATGGGGGAGATCGGCAAAGACAACATAGTAAGGGCTGAAATCATTCAAGAAACCTTAGAACCACCAAGGTTAGAAAAACAGTTTAAACGTTTCCAGTCCCTACTAAATCAAATTCAGCTAAATCTACCATACGAGCTCTTCCTCTACAAGATGTCATCTCATGAAAAATTCTTCAAGGATATGTTAACCAACCGGGAGAAGATGGAAGAGCGCCCACAAATCACGATGAATGAAGAATGCTCGGCCATTATGAGAGGAAGGAAACCTCCCGATCAATTTATGATTTCATGTCTTTTAGGCGACTCGATTCAAGGCAACGCTATTGCAGATTTGCATATCGGCGTAAACATCCTACCAGGCACCATATTTAACAAGATGAACCTCAAGAAACTCCAACCCACAAAATTATAATTGTGTCTAACCAATAGAACGGTTCTCTATCCAAAGGGAATTGCTGAAGATGTGCTAATAAAGATTAATGAATTCGTCTTTCTAGTGGTTTTTGTGGTAGTTGATATAAATGGGGGAACACGTAGTCCTCTTATTTTGGAGAGACCATTCCTCAATACAGCCCTCACCCTTATCGATGTTTGGGGGGGGGGGTGGAAGACTAGCATTGAGCGTTCAACAAGAACAAATTACTTTCGATCTTAAGATGGCTATGAAGCGACCAAGATGTCATGACGATCTTGCTTTCTTATTCGACGATTTCGACTATCTCGTAGGCTACTACATGCACGATGTCTTAGGAAAGGAGGAGGAATGGCCAGCTAAAGAAAACGAGGAATATTTAGTTTGTGAAGGATTCATGATAAAACACACTAATCATGATGAAGATCCAGTAGTTATTGAAGAACTTGAAGAAAGAGACGAGAGTGAAAAGACAAAATCGTCCATTGAAGAACCACCCACATTGGAGCTAAAAGAGCTTCCTCCTGACCTTTCATATGCCTTTTTGGACAAGGAGTCCAAGCTTCCAGTCATCCTCTCCTCCAAATTAAAAGATGATGAAAAAGAAAACTACTAGCAGTATTAAAAATGCATAAGAAGGCCATTGCATGGAAAATAATGGATCTAAAAGGAATTAACCCATCATTCTGCACACACAAGATACTCATGGAAGAAAACTACAAGACTAGTGTGCAGCACCAACGCCGGCTAAATGCAAAAATGCAAGAAGTAGTGAAGAATGAAGTTATCAAATTACTTGATGCATGAGTTATCTACCCTATCTCAGACTCTGCCTAGGTTAGTCCTGTACAAGTTGTTTCAAAGAAAGGGGGAATAACAGTTGTTATAAACAAAAAAATGAATTAATACCAACCCATACAGTAACGGGATGGCGGGTGTGTATTGATTATCGTAAGTTGAACGATGCTACAAGAAAGGATCACTTTCCGCTTCCTTTCATAGATCAAATGTTGGAACGGCTATCTAGGAACATGTTCTACTGTTTCCTGGATGGATTTTTGGGCTACTTCCAAATTCCTATCGCCCCCGAAGATCAAGAGAAAACCACGTTCACCAATCCCTATGGCACCTTTGCCTATGACGTATGCCGTTCGGTTTATGTAATGCCCCCGCTACATTTCAACGATGCATGATCGCTATATTTCATGATATGATAGAAGAATCTATGGAAGTATTCATGGATGACTTCTCAGTCCTTGGAAATTCCTTCGATCATTGTCTACAAAACTTAGAAAAAATGTTAACAAGATGCGAGGAATCGAACCTGGCATTAAATTGGGAGAAGTGTCACTTCATGGTTAGGGAAGGAATAGTTCTAGGTCACAAGATTTCAAAAGATGGTATTGAAGTTGACAGAGCAAAGGTTGAAACTATCTCAATGCTGCCTCCACCAAATTCGGTGAAAGGAATCAGAAGTTTCCTCGGTCATGCAGGGTTCTACAGAAGGTTCATAAAAGATTTCTCATCCATCGCTAGACCACTAACTCAGCTATTAGAAAAAGATCGACCATTCCTATTCTCCGACGATTGTTTGGCGGCTTTTGAAACTCTCAAAAAGAAGCTCGTGAATGCACCAATCATGACAGCACCTGATTGGACAAAACCATTCGAGCTTATGTGTGATGCAAGCGATTATGCGGTGGGTGCAGTCCTTGGACAACGAAAGGAAAATCACTTTCACCTAATTCATTACGCAAGTAAGACCTTGAATGATGCTCAAGAAAATTACACCACCTTTGAAAAAGAGCTTTTCGCTGTAGTTTTTGCATTCGACAAATTCCGCTCGTATCTAGTATTATCCAAGACCGTTGTCTACACCAATCATGCAGCATTAAGACATCCCTTCAAAAAACAATATGCAAAACCAAGGTTGATTAGATGGATTCTCCTATTACAAGAGTTTGACATAGAAATCAAAGACAAGAAGAGAGAAGAGAACTTCGCGACCGATCATCTATCTCGCCTTGACGATACTCAGAAAACTCAGGAAACAGCCATAAATGATAGCTTCCCTCATGAATACATACTACATGTGCAAGACATTGATGAATACCCTTGGTTTTCAGACATCGCAAACTTTCTAGCAAGTGGGGTACTGATAAAAGGAATGACATTCCAAGATAAAAAGAAATTTTTCTTGGAACTAAAATATTACTTCTGGGAAGATCCATATCTATTCTGAGTTTGCCCAAACCAGATAGTTCGACGATGCGTTTATGGGAAAGGGGCCCATGAGATACTACGGCAGTGCCATGAGGGACCAATTGGAGGTCATCATGGAGGAAATTACACGGCAAGAAAAGTCTTCGAGGCTGGATTCTATTGGCCTTCTTTTTTCAAAGACCCCCATAAGCTTATAAGTACATGCGACTAATGTCAAAGGACAGGGGGCGTTTCAAATTGAGATGAAATGCCTCAAACAAGCATCCAAGTATGTGAAATATTCGATGTGTGGGGGATCGACTTTGTTGGTCCCTTTCCTCCATCAAAAGGAAATCAATATATCCTGGTAGAAGTGGACTACGTATCAAAATGGGTCGAGGCACAAGGTCTACCAACCAATGGCTCAAAAGTGGTCATTCGGTTTCTCAAAAGACTGTTTACTCGTTTTGGCACACCAAAGGCGCTGATTAGTGATAGAGGGACACACTTCTGCACCTCTCAATTAGAAAAGACTCTCAAGCGTTATGGATGTACTCCCAAGATTTCCATACCTTACCATCCCCAAGCAAATGGACAAGTCGAAGTCACCAATCGAGCAATCAAGAGAATTTTGGAAAAAGTCATGAGCCTAAATCGGAAGGACTGGTCCGATAAACTTGAAGATGCATTATGGGCTCTACGCACAGCTTACAAAACACCCATCGTGACTACTTCTTACTGAATGGTTTATGGCAAAGCATGTCACCTTCCAATTGAAATCGAGCATAAAGCATATTGGGCACTTAAGACGGTAAACTTAGAATTATCAAGCGCAGGGGAACAACGCCTTCTACAGATTCATGAATTAGAAGAACTAAGAAATCAAGCATATATGAACTCTACAATATACAAGGACAGAGCTAAAAGACTTCATGACAAGAAGCTAAAGAAGGGAGAATTTCAAGAAGGCGACAAAGTCTTACTTTACAACTCAAGACTGCAACTGTTTCCAGAGAAGCTAAGATCAAAATGGACTGGACCATACATAGTCCGAAAGATATTCTCATATGGAACACTGGAACTAGAGCAATCAGATGGAACAACTTTCAAAGTGAACGGTCATCAAGTGAAACGCTACCTCGAAGGACCAATTGACCAAGAAGTGGATGATGTTCCACTAGAAGAGAAAGACTGACGCAACACGTACCGGTCGGGCTAAAGACCCATAAATAAACGTAGAGCTTCCGGGAGGCAATCCGATGATCATGAATAAATTAAGAAGTTGGTGCATACGGCAGAAAACATGGATCTCAGGTTTGGTTTCTCCAAATTTAAGTTTCTAATTACTTCAGCCCGCAGGTATGCCTTCTCGATACTAGGACCTTAGTAGCTTAACTACTACCTTTTATTTTCCTTGTTCGTTTTTATGTTTTATTTTATGTTTTAGGTAGAATAACATCACCAGACCATCTCTCTACTTTGAGGAAGTACACTCCAACTCTACGAGCCTGGAGCCGGAAGCCACATCAAATTTATGAGAAATTCGATGAAGTCTTTGAAGCAACATGTTGACAAGCAGCTGATAGGCACAACCTGACAGCAACAATAAGCTTTAGCCTTAGCTTATACACCGAATTGATTGGGGGAGTACAAGTTTCTTTTCCCTTAAAACTCCATGCATTTAAATTCTTGCATAGCAATTCATTACATGCATTTGTACATTGAGGGCAATGCACAGTTTTAAGTGTGGGGTGGGAAATTAGAGATTCAGGACTGTTAAGCTCAAAGTAGTAAAATTTAACTTGTGATTTTCTACCCATTTGACTAAAACATTACAAAAACTTACCTTTTATAAAACCCAAAAAATTTTCAAAAAAATATTTAAACCCTTTTTAAACAAAACCTCTTGGAGTTTGCACCTAATTAAATAAAATGAAGACATGGCAAGTAGAAACAAACGGAAATTATGCATAACAAATCACTAAACCCTATCCCATCCGTTTCCATGTGAGAATAATATAAGCCTTTTCACGAGCATTATTATCATTATTTTTGCATGCTCTTTAGTTTGGTATATTGAGTGTTTATTCGATTGAATTTTATGCATAATTAGAACTTGTATGACTTATACATATCAAGACCATGAACTAGTGGAAGTATGAAAATAATTGAGGCACCTAGGATCGTTATCACCCTTATTATCCAAGACCACAAATATTATCCGCCTAGATAGCCCTCTGAGCCTTAGCCTTTTCTTTTTTAAACCCATACTTATCACCCAACCAGCTTTTCGCAAACACCGGTTATTAGCTAATTATATTCGAAATGGGAAAACTATCTTATGTTATCATTACAAGTTCATCGGGACAATTTTGGAAAGAAACCGCCCTACTCAGAAGAATTGGAATCTACAAATGGTGGATGCATTAGGAAATTATCCAAACTATCTGCAGGAAAATTCAAGGAAATATTAATTCAAGGAAATTGAGAAAGGAGGAATGTTGAAGAAGTTGTCTTGATAAAAAAAGTTAGGCTTTTACTAGGAGACCTTAAAGAACTGGACATGCATTCTTTCGCTTTCAATTTGCTTTCCTGCCTTCATTTTGCAAAGCCTGAATTACCAACCGAACTCCGAGAAAAGATTTTTCAAGCAACTAGTGATGTAAGAAAATGGTGGCGCAAGCAAGAACAATTGCCACCATTTTGCGTTTTATCAAAAAGTGCCGCCAAAAGAAGAGCCAAAAGATACGGCAGATGTAGAAAGTGTGGCAACTGGAGCCACGATGGAAAGTGCAGTAATAATCAAACTCATTCCCAAAGCGAGTATACATACCTAATGGAAGTAGGTGCTGTTAGGCGACTAGCCACAGGATCCGTACGAAAAGGCAGTAATGTGTATTACGCAATAAGGGATGAGTTGAACCTGATAAGAGATCTTGGTCTTGCCAATTTGACCATAAACGAGCCCTCAAATTAGTTATACCCTCATGATATAAGTACTGTAGAGGGAACTTTTAGTATTTACCATTTTAATCCATGAGGCCGTAGCTGAGTGTTTCACGATAGCTGCAGCCCTTCAAACCCTTTTAAAACCCCTAAAAATCCAAAAAGATTTTCATTTTCACCCTTAGTTTTACTTTAGCCACATTACAACCCTTTAATGTCCTCTTGATTCATGCATACTACTTAGTTAGTTGGTGGAGACTTGATTTGCATACAAGCTTATGACCATTGCATAATTCAATTCGAACTCGAGTGTCCCACTTAGCTTACATTATCTATATATATAACCCTAGAGTTGAGTGAACATTGTGAGTAGTGACTAGTCATAACACCGAGTCTTCACAATAGTATTTTATAAGTACACTTGACCTATAAGTAGTGCATCCATGAGGAGAATTTCCAGGAAAGAGGGGCGAGTCACTAGGATATACTTAAGTACCCTGTCTTTCCTTAGCCAGAATCCCTCATGGTCTACACCTTCTTCCAGTCATCATGTACTAATAACACTGATGTTGGGCTCATGGTCATGATGAGAATCATTGTGGACTGGGCTTTGAGGCCCGAAAGTAAGGTTTATATATTTCAGCGGGCTTCTTCTTCTTGGAGGTTAGAAGGGCTTCTTAGTTTATTATTAATGGGCCTTAGGCCCAATAGTTTAAATTTTTGTTCGCAAGAGTACCATGTGTGTGAGTTTAAAGGTGTTTGAAGGATTTGGTGTGTATGTGTGTATGTTAAACTTAGGATAACACTTAATGAATCAAATATGTAGATAGTAATGAATATAAGCACAAGAGTTATCAAGTAACGTGACACATGGACTATTAAGTATTGTATCATGTAGTGTAACATGTAGAAATATCCACACAAGAAGTAATCATGTAGCATGTAGTAGCATGGCATAGTATGGGTGTCATAAGGTTATAGTCTAGGTCAAAAGTGTCTAATAACCTAATTCCCTATAAACAAGGCTCTGATACCAATCTGTCACACCCGAACCGACGACGGAATACGTCGGGGCGGGACATGTAGACCGTTCATGAGCACATGGTTGACTAAATTGTAATATATTAAACATCCCAATTTCATTTCATAATTCAAAACAAACAAATTCAATAATACAAGAGTTTTGAAATACATAACATGTTCAATTTATTCAATTAACTAGGTCCACAACCTAAGTGAAGCAAACTTGATCAATTCAAACTTTTGTACCTGAAACATGATGAAAACGAGGTCAACTAAAAAGTTGGTGAGCATACATATGTTTTGACTCTAAAATAGCATCAAAGTGTTCTGTGTATACAATCCATACATATCATGGTTAATAAGGGAATTATGGAGAATAACTATTGTGTGACCAAATTGTATAATCAAACCTTTGTAACTAGCATGCAAAACAAAATGTGTTGTCGGTAACAATCACCCTAACTGGGTGGGTTTGTCAGACTAAATAGATCTATCATTGTTAACCGCCGGCTTGTATAGTTAATGATTGCACATGTAAATTGCACACAAAAGTAGTTAACACACATAGTAATCAAACATAAAGCTCAAATTGCACACATGAATGTAAGGTGGATATGTATTGTGTAGTTTTGCAAATCATTGTATATAGTATTCATGTTTCCCCCCAAAATATGTAAAATAGTGTAAAAGGGCTATGTAAAACTCACATTGATAAGTAGAAGGTTCGACTTGTAACTTGAAGTAATAAAATTCAAGGATGCCCTAAGTTAAATTCGATACGTTATTATAATATAAAGCTGGTTTAAGAACAATTAAAATGGAATGAGTTGGGATTTAGGGTTTGGAACGATCGAACGAACGATGGGGTATTAAAGATTTGAATTTTTAACGATGACTAAAGTGATAGTATAAATGAATTTGCCTGAAATAATGTTTTATAACTTTTATTTATAACAGAGATGTTAGGTGTCAACAATAAATATGAAAAACAAATTAAAATAATTAATTATCTCATTAAGATGATTAAGTTAAAAATAGTTATTATGATAGGATATGATAACATGACATAATTTGAAATAATAAATTAGTCATTTCAATTTATATAAAAAAAAGGATTTTAAGATTTGAGAAAGTAAATAATAATAGGATTAAAACAATTTTGATATTACTAATTTTAATAATAATTATGGATCGTGACATCTTAAAAGTGTACGTAAATTATAATCTCTTTCTCTTAATGACGTTTTAACACGACTAAATTATAAATTCAAAAATTTTGAAGTTAATAGAGTTTATGAAATGCACTCAACATTTGTCACGTTTTAGAATTTATATATATTAGTATTAAAATAATGCACGTGTATAAACAATAATATTCATATATCATTCGTTATACGTTTGAGATAATTAATATCATTAACATAGTTTTATTTGAAAAGATTATAAAACCCATGAAGTCTATATAAATAAAAATTAAAAAAATTGGTTTAATAGGGAATACATGATTGTTTAAACAACAACAAAAAATATAAGTGTGGGAAGGTCCAAACAAAAATAACAAAGAAAGGAGCAGAGGCAGGGTAGAACCCGCGACCTCTGCTGTGGGTGTTGAGAGGTTTAACCGGTTGCTCTAGCCTGATGTATTGGTAAAGTTTTTGGAAATAATGGGTTTTGACATAAAGGTTTCAAGTGTCATCTTCCCCAAACCATGCGATTGAAAACCCTAAATCCCTGAATTGGATTTGATTAGTTACAGACTGAAATCAAAACATTAGGGCTTTGCATTGAAGTGTAAAAACGAGTAGAATGATAGTTAGAATACCTGAAATGGTGCTTGAATCGATCGCCGGTGGCTAGCACCCGATTTTTGGTGGTGGCGGTGGTTACACGGAACACGGGCGAGCGTTTTCAAGTAGGGCAATGGATTAACGAGTGTGGTGTGATTAGGAATGACCGAATTCGTAAGTTTTATAAGGGTTGAACACGCGTTTTCTAAGTTTGGAAAACCCGAGTTTTGTGGAAGTGATTAAGCACACATTGATTGCAAATTTGACAGCTTTAAAACGCGTAAAAGTGATACCAAGATACTCGGTTCGAATGGAGACTTGTAACCGACTCGATTTACTAAAGATTGGGTTCAAAAAAATCGTTGCCGAAAAAACTAGGGTGGCCGGAATAGGCCTACCGGAAAATCGAGGGGGAGGGTGAGAAGCAGGGAATTAAACTTTGAATGTTCACTTTTTCCCCCTTTCATTTTGATAAAATACACTCCGGCCCCCTTAACTTAAGGAATGAAAATTTAACTCTAACTTTATAAAATTTATATAATTCTACTTATTATTTGTTTATCTATAATTATTTATAAAGGAAAGATTTTCTATTACAAAATTTTTTTAAAGTTTATTTAGTATGATAAATAAATATACACATTTATATTTATAAACAAATTTAGGTATATACATATGAAAAATGTAATTACGACATCGAAGTTCATAAGTTTTGGTTTTTAAACCAACATACAAAGTATTTAAATATACATACTTATATCAATATACATGAATAATATGTAAATGAAATGTTGAAACTTTGAATTTATACACGTTGTATCATATTTTTTGGACACATATGAGTTTGAAATGGAGTGTCATTCTCAACAAAATAATATTGAAAAATCATGGATGTTGCATTTATGTCTTTAACTAATTCGTCCTCAAAAACCATCTCTTGATGGGCTTTTATTATTATCTAAATCCGTCTTTATATTTGTGAGTGTCTTGATTTTAAAGAGTAAGATCGTAAAACCATTGTTAATCAAACTTCATTTGAAACTCGTACGTCTTTATACGAGCAGAGATTGATAAGCCAAGGCTTGGTCTATACTTCTAAGATTGTACGTCTTTATACGAGATTATTATGCTACCAAGAATTGGTGAACTCATGTTGGGAACGGTACGTCTTTATACTTGGTCCCATTGTTACAAAGCATTTTGAGTCTGATGTCTTTATCCAACCCGAAGATGACCATTCGATGGGTTAAGGGTAAATGTTGTCCCTAACGAGAGGTACTACCACTTTTTAAAGAATATAATTTACAATTCAAATGTCATGAGGACGAGGCTCTAGCGGTGACCCGGGTCACAAGTTTGTAGTAGTCATACTGAATTAGTTAACCTAACATTATCACGTACCAAGCTGATTCGAATCCTGAAGCAATACATCTCATAATCTGACCATTTTCGCCTTATTTAATTTTCTGGTAGTTACATTTCTGTTACACACTTCATGCATATTTTTACTTTTATGTTATTTACTTTACCTTCATTTACTTTTCTACTTCACAAGCACACAAAACCCACCTACTAATTAATCCGGATAAACGATAACAAAAGTTGAGTATTGGAACTCGACCGTGTCCATTGGTTCGATACTTGATTCTTACCTGACTATATTACGCTGCGATAGGTACACTTGCCTATTGTGTATGATTTATGTTAACGTAATTATCATTTTATTTTAAAATTTTAAAACCTGACCTCGTGAAATCAATTAATCTAAAAATATATTTATTTATATTTTTATATACTATACTCACATACACATCAGCCACCCTGTCAACGGTTACTCCTGTAACGGGTAAAAATGGTACATGTCTAAAAAAACAAACCAACAAACATTGTTCAAAGTCAAGAACCATAACTACATCAGATAAGAACCACAAATATCAAAGATGAAAGATAAAGAGAGTGACTACCGGAAAGGAGGACGCTGCCACTGTGGGTGCGGGCCAGGAAGATGCTGCTGATACTGCTGATGGGCATACGGATCATAGGTGTGATCGTAGAAGTCCTGCCGCATTTCATCCATCGAGTGACCCAATTGACCCATGCAGATCATCAAATATAGCATAGTAGGGTCAGCAGTAGTGTAATACATATATGGGCCTTGATATCCTAGTTGCCCCTTGGTACTTCCTCGTCCTCAGACTCTTCAACTTCACCTATCCAAATGTTCCCCCGATGCCCCCCTAACCGGTACACCTCCACTAAATTTCTTCATAATATGCATGTTGATCATTACCTGGGTGTCTACAGGTTGAATGGGTAGATCCATATCTAGGATTTGTCCAAGATTTATAGGGGACAAAACACCTAAGTATTGAGCTAGATGGGTGATGTATGGTCCTCCAAAGATGTGGCTGCTGGAACTATAGCTTGTGGCTCGGGTAATAAATTTAGCCAAGCTGTAGGCTAGGTTATAGGGAACTTGATCAATCAGACAATGGAGGTGGAAGAGGTCTCTCACGGTTACCACCCCGGTGTTATCTTTCCTTCCCCCAATAGAAAGGACAATACATCGATGTAGATATTGGTAGAGAGGGTGTTTTATCCTGGTGTTTTTCTCGGTATGCGGGTCAAAGGGTCCTGACCTGATTCTGTTCCAAAATGCCGAGGCCTCACCTCATGCAAACTCTGATTTGCTCTTGGTGAAGATCGGTTCTGTCCTCTCCCTATGCCTATACAATCCCATTCTGACAAAGTCATCACATACCAGTGGCTAGACATCCTAAATCTCACACGGTCTTGCATCTCCATATTTATCACCGACCTATCGAACTCAAAAGAAGCTAAGAACTTAAGAGTGAGCTCATAGTATGTTGTTTCCCTAATAGTAAAGAACCTCTGCCAAGGTTTCGTGATTAGAGGGACTGCACTATCCATAAGATTAACATCCTCTAAAGTTGGATAGTAGACGGTTTTATGTATCCCAAAGGTTTGTGTTAGTAAGGTGGCTAAGAGCTGGTAAGCATGGATCTCGATGGCATCATCGGGGTCAAAGATAAGCCATGGGTGCAAGTCTTGTGGTAACTCTGGCATAGGCTGCGGATTGAAAGGTGGTGGAGGCGATGGTGGAGTTGGTAGTGAACCACTCATTCGTGCAGACGAAGATGATCATGTACGGGATCCCGAACAGTTATTCCTTCTTTTCTGTCCTGCTTGCCTGGATGATTCAGCCATTTCCTATACAACAACGAATTGAGTTAGTATACGAAAAATATCTATGCACATAAGGCAATGATGCCAAAAATTTGATATGACATAAAAATTATGCATATATATATTTTAGGACCACACAAAGAAAACCTAAACTCATGTATTGTCACGTCATGGTTACATTTTCCGAATCCATAATTGGTTAATAGCAATTTATCCAAGCAAGACTCAATTTCAAACAATGGTATTTTGACTTTTGAAAGTCAAACTTGTCTAAATTTTCGACCTAGTTTATCAAATTAACAATTTTCCAACAAGCTATACTACATTTTAAACATATATATAAAAGATTCATGCTTCAATTCATACATTCAAGGTCAAAAAATTTTAAGCAAAAATCAAGAACCCAAATCATACGAGTGGAACAAATTTGTCTAAACGAGGCTATAACAAGTTACATTATGATCTATCATGGTTAAATATGCATTTAGATTAAGCAATAAGTTCATATTCAACATATTTATACCAAAATTCAAAACGAAATCCTAGCCCCTATTTGAAAATTATCCATAAATGAAGCAAGAATCGACTTAAAAACGATAATGGACAAGTTTACATACCTTGGGTGTGACAATCCGACTTTTCAAGTTAACTCCGTTAGCAATCCCGTTAAATATTCTGTTAAATCCTAACCCAATTAACCTAATCTTAAACCCCAGGGACTATTTCTGTCAAGAATTAATCTTAAACTGCAAGGACCAGCTGTGTAAATAATCAAACTCATTTCCATTGACTTTAGAAAGTCAAAAATTGTTTAGATTTTATTCCTGTTGACTTTTTGAAGTAAAAATCGCAAGTCTTGATTTCCAATTTCAAACCAAATCTGATAATCAACTCAAATTTGTAACGGATTCAATCCTTAATGCGTTAACCGACCATCATAAAGTCCCTATATTAATTTTATCAATTAACATCAAATTGTTCATGATCTTTAAACTAGGGTTCGTTCATAATAAATTTGGGGGTTTTGATCTGGATGATAATGTCAATGAAATTAAAGTATATGGTCAGATTCGAAATGTTCTAATGAGTAAAAGCCCCATGGTTTCAACAAGATTTAACATCGAATTTGACAGATTTGATTTCATGTTCATATCTAGGGTTTCGATATTTGAACCTGTAATTAAACGACTCTAGGCTTGATGTTTTTTTACAATTAAATCTACCTACAGATTCGACATACACTAATGAACAAAACCCCTTTGAATTTTTGGCTAATCGCAATCCGATCTGCGTTAATTCGTTGGGCTGTGAGGTAGGGGACCCGGGTTCGAGTCCCCCGCCACTGTTTTGATTTTTGTTTATTTTAAAACCATTGTTTTAATATTTAGTTTAACCCTATGTAATTATATTAATATATTAAAAAGGTTTTAACTCGGAAAATCCCCCATGGACTCGGTTTAGTGTTATAACCCATTTAATAATAATTTCCATAAATATAGTAGTGTATTATATTATTCAAACCCTCGTTTCCGATTAAAATAATGTTTATCTTCAAAACCGTGACCTCGATTATAAATAATATTTTATTATATTATTGTCGCCACATTAATAATCTTGTGTGGCGTTTCAAATGTATAAATAATATATTTATTTATTATACTCGTTTTTATCCTCGAATAAAATAATAGATTTATTATTTTTGTCGCACAATTGTTTATTGTGATATTTTGTTAAATCTAAAAATAATATATAAATTATATTATTTTCTTAGGCCATTATTTAATGGCGAAAACGCTCGAATATATTTATTATATATTATTATTTGTCATTCGTCGTGAATCGTGATTATCTTAATTAGTTAACTTAAGAATCATTTATTCTCGTGGACACGTTCGTCTACTCGTAGTCATTAGAGCGTTTCTTTTAGGACGTTCATCATTTCGTGTCGTCGTCACATATCCCATTTTATCCCTAATAGTTATGTTGTAATTCTAGGGCATTCGTGAGCCGTGTCGGGCTAATATTTCAATCTCATACTTGGTGTGATACTTCCTACTCAAATCAGGTGAGTTTTCACGGCCCCTTTTACTATTTTAACTTGGGGGAGAAAACATGTCGCAAACTATTTTTGGAATATTGTATTCATATGTTATCAATGTTAAAGCTAAGCGTAACACATTGAAAGTCCTCAACACACATCGAACCGTTAATATGGATCTTAGCGAGGTAATGTTTAGTAGTACTACTGGTTTGACAAATCCCACCCACATTAGTCGCGCTAACTCAATTGGAGGTCGAACGGGTGAAATTTTAGCCTACTCACATCGCCAGAGTTGATAGCCCTGGTAGGAGGCAAATAAACAAACAGTCAGCTTCTGTTGCGAGCGCTTTAGTTAAACATGAAACGTAGGTTAGCTACCTATAGATACATATTGAATGTTCAATACTCTGGTAAACGTTTATTTATATACTGAAACCTGTGAACTCATCAACCTCGTGTTGACATCTTTTCTTACATGTTTTCTCATGTCGCTAAGTTAAGGCACATGTGCACTTCTAGGACATGCATGGAGTCCTACTTTTGATTTCTGATTTAATATTACGTTTGTATTGTTTTTCATTTATGTTTTGGACTGGACTTTTGGGCGCGTTTGTTTTGCGCATTTACTTTCTTTTATTGCTTCCGCATTTACTCTGAATGTTATGATATTTTCATCTGAATCCCATATAGAGTCGTTCAATGTAACTAATGACTGAGATCCTGGTTTGTCACTTCCCAAACGGTAAAACTCCGTTAGTTGAATTTGGGGGTGTGACATTGGGGGAGAGATTAGAGTGAAGAAACGAGAGAAACCGTGAAAAATCGGGGGTTTGGAGGTGTTTTCGGCCGACTCCGAGAGTGTTTGGGGTTTGGGGATTTGAGAAAATGATGCTACTGTTGTCTTTTAACCCAGACCCGAGTTTGGCCGATGCACGGTCGTGCATTGGGATGCATGGCCGTGCATTCCCTCTTTTCAGTTTAGTGTTTTTAGAAAATAAAATTTATATTTTTAATTAAGATTTAACTAAAAATTAATTTAGTTTTTCCTACACGTATTACGTAAAAAATATAACCGTGGTCAACGGGGAATGACACCAACAAAAATCCGAACTTATACTTGGAAACTTACCTCATTTCGTGCAATCCAAAATCAGAGTATCGAGCTTGTCATTATCATAAACAAAAATGTTACTCACGTAAAAACCGTTCGAAAGCGTTACGCCTAATTAAGAAAAAAATGTTTTTGCTTTTGAATGGCGGTACTTATGTTTGTTCATTTTTCTTAACAAAAACTTCGCGGTCCGGATCCTTGAATATTCTTTTAAAGATAGATGTAAGTAACACAAATATCATGACTCAAGAAAAAAAATAGTCAGTCCAACGACTTAGATCTTTCACAGAATTACCGTGTCCCCGGCAACGGCGCCAAAAACTTGATAGGTGTGATAAGTTTATAAAAATATAAGTAAATATATTTTTAAGATGATTTCACAAGATCAAGTTTTAAATTTATAAAATTATAATTACTTTAACTTAAAACACACACGATAGGCAAGTGTACCTATCGCAACGTAAATAGTTTGGGTAAGAACCAAGTATCGAACCATGGACACGGATCTCGTACTCAACCCTCGCTATTGCCTGACTAGAAATAATAAGTTGGAAAATGGGTTTTATTTAAAAGGAAAATAAAAAGTTAAGAAATGTAATTAGAACTATTTTTCTGTTTAAGGTGTTACTCTAGTTGTTATCCCTTGTTAATTAATGGTGTATTTAAAGTAATGTTGGTCATAGTTACTAGTACTAACCCTTTCGATAGGGGAGTTAGTATGTCGTAACGGAACAGTGGATACGGTCGGCCTACTGTTCCTTAATGAATATAACGGACCCTAAACGGGGTGTCAAGTGTGTCGGTATCATCACAATTCATTATTCGGACTTATTATCCTTATGACTGACGTACGTCTGGTCTTGTAACTTTTTCCGGTAAGTCAGAATGCACGACATCCTCCAAAGGTACCTTATTAACGCTCGGACCTAACTAATTATGTTCTTAAATAGTTGTCTTTACTTATAATATTATTTCAAATAAATAAGACTTTCTTTCTCAAGATCAAACCCCATGGCTCCCGCTAGAAGTCCTCTATAAGCTGATACAAGAGAAGTAGAGAATTATCAACCCAAACCGTCCGGTCTGTTTAGGGCTCAAACGGCATGCTGAGTACCCAAACCTCCAATAAACCCATAATATTAAATCTATACTAACCGGTCGTGCTAGCATCAAGATTTGTATATAGACCGTACAAATATCCAATAAGCTTCCCGAACAAGAAGTCTTGCTTGAGTAACTCACAAGATAAAAGATTATTAGATTGATTTAAAGATAACTTATTCTGGTCTTTTTTAGATAACTTATAGTAAAGACTTTAGAAACATAACTTACTAAAAATACTTCATTAATTAATTAAAGTTCAACCAACTCGAGCAACACAAGAGGGTTAGCCAAGAATGATCATACAAATGACTCCACTAACCCTTAGATAATGTGTGAAAGTGTTCCAACACCAAGGGAGAGTGGGTATAGGTTACCTCTTGTTTCACTCGAACGAGAAGAATAAGTTCATATTATAAGACTTAGAAAAGAAAATAAAAAGAAAAAAAGTTAAATGGACCAAAACGAGAGAGTTCCGGCTCTTAGCAGAGCACTAAGGCCTTCCCTACTCTTGATCTTGGACACCTAGAACACTAGAATGAGCTTGCTATTTATAGACTCTGAATTTGGTAATGCACGGTCGTGTAAAGCACACATCTTTTGCACGTGAGGGAAACTGGCAGAGCAGGAAGGTACAGGGACACGTGGCGCCATTTGCACGGTCGTGCATTGCAATGCACGACCGTGCAAAGTCAATTTTTGACTCTTTGATTTATTTTGATTTTTGGGTTGACTCTATGCGTCCGGTTTCGTTCAATTAGCAATAGAAATGTATTTAATAAGAGAGAGATGCGAGAAAAAAATGATGAGAATGAATGTAGAAGTAACACATGGCATGAAAAACCTTTATTTATTATATAGTATAGATTTGTGCTATTTATGGGAATAATTATACATATAAAACATGTATAAATGATGGCATATCAGAAGTCAACTGCTTATTTTCCACATAAATCGTTCTCCTCCATCATGTTATCACTTTCTTAATTAAAACACCATTAACTGACATTTTAATTAATAATTATACTTCACTCTTTTCACATTTAAAGTAGCTGCGGGCACCCGACTTTCTGCCTTCTCTTTAAAAGAAATAAACTTATGCAATTAACATAAAAATCATTTTACATTAATTACATATAATATAAAAAAGGTTTCAATATATATATATATATATATATATATATATATATTTGAATTTGCATAATACACAATCATTTTTAACTAAGGTATGTATAACTATTTTTATATGATGAATGAATAATAATCAGTGAAAGAGAAAGAGAGTTGATTCTAAATCCATATTCTTTATCATATTTATATGATAAGTATAAGTGTGGTTATCTATATCTATCTGTACTCCTTTATAAAAGACATTGGGTAAGCAATTTTAAGACGGCTGAGGTAAGCAATTTTAAGACGCCGGAGGTAAGGATTCCGTTCACCGCCTGAAACGACCACGCCTGAAACGATTCATCTGGGTAACGACCACGCCATAAAAACCCCCCTTCAATGTTTGCCTTCGCCGGAGACCGTTCGTCTTGGTCGCAATAAAACCCCATTCAACGCCAATTTTCCGTCATCTGATATCCCCCCTCGCCGGTCCACCATCGCATGTAGACGCTTCTTCATTTCCGTCAAACAGTTTTCTCTGATACATTCAAGAACCCTAATCCTAATACAACCATCTTTGACGCGTCCTTGGCACTAAATTTCTTCGTTCGATCTAGAAAGGTATGTTATCTGTTTCGTATTTCAGTCTTTTTTTTCTTTCATTCTGCTTTTCGATCTCCTTTTAGGGTTGTATCATTCTATTTTAATTTGGTTTTAGATTTCAGTTTATTTTTATGGTTTTTACCAGGAACTGTAATTTATGCTAGGAGAAGCATAAAAGGGTCGCAAATGAGGCATCTTAATTCGGCATCACCAGATTCTGATTTCGAGATCAAGATTTAGGTATGAGTAACATGTTTAGTAATTGCTTAAAATCTCCAAACATTTGTCCCTGAATATTTATGCAGTCTATAATTGGTAATTGAAACCATGTAATTACTTTATGCAGGTGTTATTTTAAAATTAGGGTTTGTTATGATGAGTGTCTAAATCCTTCAAGTTGGCGTTTAGCTCTAGCATCTGTATATTGTTCTCCTAATGAATATTTTTGGTTCATACCCAATTATGTGGCAATAATTTCTTTTTGTTTAACTGGAACATGCAACTTTTGATACAAAATTCAACAAAAAAATAAGACAAACTAAAACACCACTTTCTAACTTGAAATAAGAAGGGTTTGATATTTTTCTTTATGTATAATAAAAATGATAAATTTCATAAAATTTATGAAATTTCAACAAGAACCTCTGGTGAACTGTGGGCCCCTTGTATTATTTTGTTTGGTCAAACCTGTTAGTTATTGGAAATTTGGCATAAGGTCTTAGGGCTTTTATCATGAACGAATCAAGATAACTAGAAAGGTTTTCTACAAAATCCAGTCAGCAAATTTGCAATGTACACTTTTAACTATTGCTTGAGTTTGCAACTGCAACACTTAAAGTTTCATTATATGTTGCAGGCAAAAGAGGAAGCTGGATGAGTTACTAATTGTATTATTGTCACTTCATTTAATTGTTTTTGATGATTTGTTGTTTTTTATAGGGTGGAGGATTTTAAGTTTGCTAAATAACCTAAGAAGGCGTGTTTAGAGTAATTGATACAATTCAGTTAGTTCATTTGTTAAATTCTGATGGTAGTTAGTTCTCAAAACATGTAGCAAGTACTTCACATAAGACTCTAAGTTAAATATGGACAGAAGTAAAATTAGTTCACCAAAAAAGATAAGTTAGATTCCGACTTCATTTGTCAAATAAATTAATCATCAATTTTGAAGTATCAATGGATAAAGGAAATGGGTTAAATAGGTCGATTCTCGACCGGGCTGGAAGTTGGTCGAAGAGTATTTATAAGAAGCTCAAAAAATTTGGAAAAAATATGTTTTGGTTCTACTTAATCCTATCTAACCTGTTGAAAAAATCTGCATTATTAATATAATAATTTATCATAATATGACATCATTGGACTGCAGGTGAGAGTTAGTTAACTGATGATCAGGAAGGTTGTTTTGTGTTTTGATTTTTTGGGGGGTTTTTCTCCAATATATTTTGCCTTACTTTTTTGGTGATTAATTGATGATCAGAAAGCTTGTTTTGTGTTTTGATTGTAGGTTTTGTGAATCACCAAACGCAATTAATACAACTCCTATATTTTGTTTCACGGGTCAGATTGTGATTGGTGATAGGTGGTAACAGGTCAATCTGTACAGAATGAAAACAAAGTGGACACAAACTGATCAACAAAAACATTACAACTGATGTCAAAGTGGACACAAACTCAAATGTAAGTACATTAATTAATTTGATTGCTAATAATTTTCAACTTTTCTGCTGTTTATTAGGTGGACACATAAGTACAAAGTAGCATGGTGGTTGGATTAGGGTCTGGTGTAGCCTCATCTTGCTTAAGTAGGGTAGTTGATTGTATTCCCGTCATTGGTTTTATGCTAAACTGTCTTTGAGTTTTCTAGAGTTACTGATCTGGTCTTATTTGGGAAGATGACAAGGACAGGTTTCTTGAATTTGGATTTGAAGCTGAGATTCGTGAGCTGGTAATTCTAAACTTTAAAGTTTTTTAATTACATTTGTAGTTTTTGTATGATGTTTGTACAGCTAGCTAAATAGCTACTGTTTTAATTACATTTGTAGTTTTTGTTTTGGCTACTGTTTTTGGCTGCTCACAAGTACCAAAGTTTGGGGATCAGGTAATGAACTTCATGTGAATTTATGGTCTCAAGCTGCTGCATTAATGCTTGGTGATAATGGAGTTTGACAAAATGAATGTAAGAGATCAAGTAATGAACTCTCTCACTTTTGAAACTCAAGTATTACTACTTTTTGATTTTTGATTCTGCACATGAAATATGACTCAATGACTCTATGATAAGTCTAAACCATTGAAGGTAATAAGACTAAAAACTTGAGTCTATTAACATTTTTAACTATTTTTCTCCGTCAATTTGGTCCGTTAAAGACTAAAATGTGAAAATTGGACGAACACACCAAAAAAGTCTTGCCGTATTTTTGGTGGCGGCCATTCTGGAGACCAAAAACAAAAAGAACCTGAATGACACTAAAGGCCTAGATGATGTTGCCCAGGTCCTCCCCACATCATGAGTAATCTCTACCTCAAATTCCTTCTAGGTGGCAAACTGGGTGTGTGGGTAACAGGTCAAAAGAGTAATTTTGTTCAGGTTGAAACGACGTTGGTTGGGATGACCCGAAACACTTTTTTTCTTTTAATTTGTTTTTTTATAATTACCTTGCCACGTATTGTCATAAACAAGACGGTTTAGGAGATTTTATGCTTTAAAATTACACTTGGACCTGTTATGTTTCCTTTTAAACCAACATTTTTGAATTTATTTGTTTGACCCATTAGATATAAAACATGACATGAATCAGCCCATTCATAAGTAAATGGGTTGAAAATTGAAATTGTCACCTAGCTGGACGACTTTCGACCCGTTTGACCATTTGACCCATTTCCTTTAAAGCTTACATTTTTTTCTAAATTTTACATGTTATAAATAACACATAACCCAAATCGGGTGAAACCGCCGCCTCTAAATTACACATGGTAATCCATTTCAGAAATCTAATGTTTGCCTTTATGTTTTCGATTTGAGGCAACAAATTGATGAAAATTAAGTTTCTCCAGGCAAGTGCATCACAAATTCTTTTCTTATGTGATTCTTTAACCTCTATATTTGTCCATTATATCTTCCTTTTTTATCTTTGTTAAAACACTAATCTATTTTATTTGAGCAATTATCAGGTTGTAAGCATCTAAATACACTTCGGGTCACTCTCGACTGACCTGTTTTGTTTTGGAAAAGTTCTTAGGGTTTACCATTTAAACCGTTTCTAGATAAACGGGTCTAAATGGCCGCCTGTAGTTTGATTATAGCTTCTTTTTAAAATTTAGTTTGAGGAAGAGTTCCATGTTGACTGTTTGAAGGAGCATAAAATGGGCAACCTTAAGGTACATGTTCATTTATTTATGATTTTTTTACATGCATTGCTAAAGGAGAGTGCTTTTAGCGAATTGTATTAGTTACATCAGCCGAGGACATCCAAAGTAACCAGAAAAAAAACTCGCTTACAGGCAGGCCAAAACGAAAAAGAGACCTCAAGAGGGAAGCAGCTCACTGACGTTGTTAAAGCTTTCGACTGTTTATTATGCCAATGTATTAGTGTAGTGAGTAATACAATTTTCTATAAACAAGTCGTCTATATATCACTTTCATTTGTGCACAAATTGCCTCCCGTTTTGTATACCTTTATTATACTATGATGAAGCCTTGAACAATCGACATTGTGCACTTCATGTTATGCTATCCATTTACTTTATTTTTTCAGTTGCTATGTACCATAACAAACCGAACATATACAAACATTTCAAAGCGCAACAAAGAAATATGTGAATTTGTAATACATATCAAAGAAATTAATCTATACGTTCTTGAAATTGATGAAATGTGAACCAAACTCTTTGTACAGGGGAACTTGAATTGTAGAACAATTACATGACTGATCTTGCTACAAATATGGAACTTACAAATTGATTACTCCTTTCAAAAAATTCAAACACATAATTTAATGTTAGTTCTAAAATGTCTATATATTTAAAATATATATATATATATTACTAAGATCAAACTATAATTCATCAAATGAAGAGTAAACACTAAATAATCAAATAATCAACCCTCAGCAACCACAAAAAACTATTCACAGTTTGACTGTGAATAGTCAATTGACTTTTCATCTAAAGTAGACCAAATAATGTTCAAATAGACAAACTAGGAGACTATTCTATCACTAACTCTTAGTTCCTGTATAAACATACTTTTATGTTATTATTTTTTTAATGTTTGATACTATCTTTTTTTCCAGTTAGACGTACTGTTTAGTTCCAGTCATTTTTCTTTTCTCGTGTTTTGGAAATAATAATAATTGTTGTTTGTTTGTTGCGGCTGCAGCGGTGGTAGTGGTGGTGCTGCTCTCATAACTACATAAATTGGTAATTAAAAAATAAATGTAAAAGGTGGTGTTGGTGTAACAATATTTTTGAGTCTTTTTAATATGAAGGTTTTTAGTGTTTTTGAATAATGAGTGTTTTCTGATATGATAGTTGATAAGACACGTTTTTAAATGTTTTTGGGTTTCTTTAGTTACGATGCTCTTATTGTTTTCATGGACTTTTAAGTCCATCTTCTTGTATGAAGGCAAAACCCAAAACCCAAAACCTTCTAGACGAATAATGACAGGGTATTCGGGCATGAGACCTGATAGGCGGGTGTGAGATTATTTTTTAAAAGTTTAACAAGTATGGGACAGGTATGATACTAGATGATATTAGTTCGATTACCCAAAACATACACACCCGTTTACACAAACTATACCGTAAACATTTTTTTTATCTTAGGTAATAAATTACTGATTGTAAATCCCGTATTTTACATATCCATACGATTGAGTCCTTGGGTTTTCAAAATAGTGTATCTACTAATCCAGTAACTTTTGTTTTTATATTTTTATCTTTCTTATTTAGAGGGTGTTTGGGATTACTTATTAAGCTACTTATTAACTTATTAACTTTTTTTTAAAGTTAATAAGTTAAAAGTTTGTTTGGATAAATCAAAATGAGATGAAAATATAAAGGAAATAAGTAGTTTTTGAAAAGTAAGTCCCACTTACTTTTCAAAACTACTTATTAACTTTTTGGAAAAGTTAATAAGTAGTTTTGAGAAGTAATCCCAAACACCCCCTTAAAATTAAAATAGTAAAAAGTATAATAACAAATCTTAACGGGTTAAATTTTAACAAACTTACGGATAAAAGTAACATTGGACACGATTTTACAATTCATATGAAACTTTAATTAATAACGGTCTCAACCCGTCTCATAATCACCCCTCTTTGTTTTAATCATACATGTCAAAATCACACTTTATCGATCCCAAATCAATCAGCTCGAATTTCAACTTTGCACACTTCAATAACCTCGACTCTGTCCCTACTATCTATCAGCTGTTGTTAGTTGAATGCAATTTTAGGGTTTATGAGGTTGGAAATGAGAAGATCAAGGCAAGAGTTTCGGAGATCAATGAGGCGACGATGGTTTCCAAACGTGTTTTGGCTGACATTATGTGGATTTGCGATTTTGTTGTTGATTGTTTTCATAAGCCGAGCGAGTGTAAGCCCCACTTCCAGATCGGTGTTATCTAAGGTAATTTCAATCATCAGATTCTTATTTATCATTTGTCAGTGAACATGATCCTGTTTGACTAAATATTAGTTGGGAATTGGGGCATTCCATAGGTTGATATCTTATGCTTTTCCAAATTGATCCACTCAATTATTTGACGGCAAATTGGATTTTAATAATACAAACATTGACTCATAACAGTTTGGCCGGTAACAGTCTAACTTTCAATTTTTTGTTGGCAAAGGCAGTCCTGTAACATAGTCATCTTAGATTTACACTCGATCTACACCGGGTTCCCACTTGATTTCGCTTTTACGTTTCTCCATTTCATTCAAAATCATAATTTTGAGCATAATCATGTGTAAATCGAGTGTAATTTATTATGATTATGCTACTGACTGTCACCAGCCAAATTGTTAGTATGAATTATTATCAGCCAATGGGTCGTAGTTTGGATTCTTAAAATCCAATTTGCCATTATTTGACACATTGCAGATTTGACCTCAGATAGTCAAACTCAATGCCATAGTACACTAGAACTAGTTATCAGAGGTTTATGTGTTGCCCTGGGATTGCATACAAGTGGTTTTATATAAATTGAATAATTGGAGTGACCACTCAAGTGTTTTATCTTACTCCAAAAACAGAGAATCATTACAATCAAACATTGATTTGAGAAATGCCAAGCTCTTTGACTTTCTAGATGGAAGTCAAACCTTACAAATGTCAGCACTTCAAGTCTTCAACATTGTAGCTTAGCAATCTGTTGAGTGGTGAATAGTATGAAATCTATCAACTTTAACTGTCAATTTTTCATTTTTGGTGAATGGTGATTTGAATGTACGAAGTGTTTACAACTGAATGAAATAAGAGGTTGAGTATCTATGTAAGTCAACATTTTATGAACTAAAATTAATATGCATTTGGTTTGTCCCTATTTCAAAACTATTTATCTTTCTATTCTATGTTGAAATAGTCCTAACAAAACTCGAAAACTTAAGATGTGCTTAGATGTTAGTTGTAAACCGGTTATCTGATTATTGTGACTTGATGTCATGATAACAAGGTTTTATTGTTTGGATAAAACTGGTTATTTGATTGCTTAAAAGTTAGATAATTAGCTTCCTAAAATCACTTCCATACATGCTGCAACAAAACCGATTTATTTAAGAAATATTAAGTTTTTTTTTAATTAAGTGATCTAAATGGAACATATATAAATCTTGGTTACTATTAAGTGATTATTTTTTCAATCACTAAATAGTAACCAAGTTTTTATAATTCTTCAGTTTAAGTTAGATTGGAAGAAAATAATCACAAAATAGTAACCAAGATTCATATATATTCCATTTAGATCACTTAATTTTTTTTTAAAATTAATATTTATAAAAAAGTTTAACAAGATTGAACACCTGATGAAAGTTTTAAGTAACTTTAGAGAGACAAAAAAACTTTGAGTGACTTTAGTGGAACAGATCATCGCATTTATGCTTTAAATTGTGTTTTGCAGAGATCTTACATGCAGGACATAACCTTGGAAAGCCTTAATGCTACAGACGAAATGGTAAATCCCGACTCGATCACAAGGAAACTCAATGATCAAATACAACTAGCAAAGGCGTTCGTTGTGATTGCTAAAGAGAACAATAACCTCCAGTTTGCATCGGAATTAAGCACACAAATCCACAACTCTCAAATCCTTCTTTCAAATACTGCATTAACCCGATCACCATTAACACTTAGAGAATCAAACACTGCTGTTAAAGACATGGCACTCTTGCTGTTTCAAGCCCAACAATATCACTATGATAGTGCAACAATGATCATGAGACTGAAAGCCCGAATCCAAGATCTTGAAGAACAAACGAGTTTAGTAACCGAAAGAAGTAGCAAATATGGTCAAATCGCTGCAGAAGAAGTCCCTAAAAGCCTTTTTTGTCTTGGTGTCCGTTTGACAACCGAACGGTTTCAGCAACCAAAGTTACAACAAACAGTGTTGCAAAATACCCAAACAGACCCAAAGCTGAAAGACAACAATCTTTATCATTTTTGCATCTTTTCTGACAATATTCTTGCGACTTCGGTTGTGGTAAACTCGACATCTTTAAACTCAAAAAACCCGGATAGAATAGTCTTTCATTTAGTGACAGATGAAGTGAATTATGCTGCAATGAGCGCGTGGTTTACAATGAACAGTTTTCATGGGGTGACTGTTAATGTGCAGAAGTTTGAGGATTTGACTTGGTTGAATGCTTCTTATGTTCCTGTCCTCAAACAGCTTCAAGATTCCGACATGAAAAACTATTACTTTTCGGGAAGTAATGATGGCGGGAAAACACCAATTAAGTTTAGAAACCCGAAGTACTTATCAATGTTGAACCATTTAAGGTTTTACATCCCAGAAGTGTTTCCTGATCTAAAGAAAGTGGTATTTCTTGACGATGATGTTGTTGTTCAAAAGGATCTCGCGGGTCTTTTTACAGTCGATTTAAACGGGAATGTGAATGGGGCGGTGGAAACATGTATGGAGACGTTTCATCGATACCATAAGTATTTGAACTACTCTCACCCGCTTATAAGATCACATTTTGATCCCGACGCGTGTGGTTGGGCATTTGGTATGAACGTTTTTGATTTGGTCGAGTGGCGTAAACGGGATGTTACGGGGATCTATCACTATTGGCAAGAAAAGAACATTGACCGCACGTTGTGGAAGCTTGGCACGCTGCCACCTGGACTGCTTACCTTTTACGGGCTAACCGAGCCTTTAGATCCTACGTGGCATGTGCTCGGGTTGGGTTACACGAATGTCGATTCGCAGGTGATCGAAAACGGAGCTGTGTTGCACTTTAATGGAAACTCAAAACCTTGGTTGAAGATTGGAATGGAAAAATACAAGCCTTTATGGGAGAAGTATGTTGATTATACTCATCCAATGTTGGAGCAATGCAACTTTCATTGACTTTATTGAAAGTCAAATTATAGTTAAATTAAATTTCATTACATGGGATATTTTATTCATGTCCATGTCTCATAATATAGAACATTTATTGCATAAGATATAATTTTTACACTTGAAAATGCTGATTGATGGTCGATTACATGTAGTTTATTTACGCTATCAATAAAAACATTATTGTTTTTTTTTTTGTATCGGTGTGCCGTTAAAAAAATGGCTGTATGTGGGCATGTTGAAATTGATGAGTGTGAATACTGAATACTGTCCGTATGTTTATTCATCTTAAAGACATCCATCATAACTTAACTTGGACATGTTTAAAGCCATGTAAACTGTTTATTGATATGGGTCAAATTGGGTTGACGGTTTGTATATAGCTTGTAATCAAGTTGCAAAGGGATTGGTGGATTATAAATGTTTTGTGACATAGTTGTAAAAGGGTTAAACTAGTCGTAAATGAGTTAAACTTGCACAGTATATATGTATAGGGGTTCAGTATAAACTTATAAATATTACGAGAACTTAAAGAACGTATTTGAACCATTCATTTGTAAATATTAAAAAATAAATGAAAATGATGTAATTATAAATTTTAAATGGTTTATCTCTCCAATTAATCAACCCCTCTCTCTCCTTCCCTCACTCTTAATTATTTTCTAGCAATATACATATGTATAGATTTAATATTAGGGTATGTGTTGGGATAGAGTCCGGAAGAAGAGACGGACATATCCCAAAAACCCAAGTCCGGATAAACACTTCTTCGGGAAAAGTGACTCAAGGCCGGGCCCATAAGCCTGAAGGCCGGGATGAACAAGGCCCGGACAAGGTCAGAGGAAAAAGACAAACAGATGAGCGATAAAGGTGAGACAAGAATCAACATGTCAGAGTACGAACCAATCAATGGAGGAAACCCGACAATGCACAAACCATTACTAACAGCCTTAAAAATGGGCTAAGCATTATACGTCTCAGCCAATGAACAAAAGGCAGCCACAGGCTAAAAACAAACTACACCCAGGTATACATATATCATCCAAGGCAATGTAATAGGTTGTTCTAATTCACTCTCACACTCATTTTCGCTTATTTCTTCCATTCAAAACCTATACTTATTCTCACGCCGGAGGCTGGTCACAGCGACACCCTTCGGGGTCTTAACTGTGACGAGACTAACGGTGCTTCTGTTTTGCTAGGTCCATCCAAGCATAACCTTTCTGGAAATTCCTTGATAGCCCGAGCTATCCAGGTTAGATCAACCCTAAAACCAGCTCAGCTAGAGTAACAGAGCAAAACCTCTGTTCCACAAAACAATGATGTCAAACCCACAAAACTTACCAAAAAATATCATGTTACCGCAAAGTCTTTCTTCAACACCCGCCACAGAGGTGTTTCCGAAAGGAATGACATTTGGCGAGGAAAGAGAAAACAAGGAGAAAGAAAACCGAGCGAAAGATTCTTCGGAAAACTTTGTACGGGTGGAAAATGCATCGGATGACTCCGAAAAAGAAACATCTGGGCAAACAGCTCAAATCACACCAGAGTTCGTCCGGAGTAACCGGGATAAACTGCGGGTTGGGCTAGCTGCCCTGGATAGAGCAGATAGACTTGCGGAAGTCAGGACAAAGTTGGTATTTGATACAGCTACGGAAGCGGTAGACAAAAATAAACAGCAAGAAGGCCCGACCAATGAAAGGGTAGCCCGGCAGAGCAAACAACAAGAAGATCATCTATACACTCCAGCAACAGACACATCCAGCCTGCTGAACCAGTTGTTGGCTATGCTCACGCCGCACTTAACAACTGGTCAGGGGGCAGCACCAAGCAATACAACCAAATGTAGCAGCGACGTAGGAGAAAAGAAACCAGTGGATGACTTGACCAAACCTTATCGACTAGACCACCTGATGGAGCAATCTAAATTCACTACCTGGCTGACGGAGGCACCACTTCCAACCAAGCTCAAAATGCCAACATGTATTAGCAAGTATGATGGCAGTCAAGACCCAGAAGACCACTTGCACACCTTCAATGGCGCAGCCCACGTTGAGCAATGGTCTTTACCCGTTTGGTGCCACATGTTTGCTCAAACGCTGACAGGTCCGGCGAGGGTGTGGTTCGATTCCTTACCTTCACAGAGCATAGATAGCTTCGTCCAGCTGAAAGAAAAATTCCTACGCAACTTTGGCCAACAAAAGAAGAGGTTCAAGAATTCCAACGAGATTATGCACATCCGAAGACAAGAAAACGAAAGCGTGGAGCAGTACATGGAATGATTTATTAATGAAAGCTTGTTAATAGAAGACGTACCCGAACAGATGAAAGTGAGCAGTTTCATCAATGGGGTGCGGCACACACAACTACACGAGAATTTGGGAGAAGATTACCCAAAAAGCTTCGATATACTGATGGACAGAGTCCGAGCATTTATCCGGGGGAAAGACAAGTCTGACAGAGCCAGAGAATGGGATATCCGGACAACTCGGCAAGCGAGCAAGCAAACAGATAGCCGAGGAAGCAGATATATCCCACCCAGTGGTTCGGCTCACAGATCCAGACCATCAATTCCAGAAAGACCCAGGTACTCATCTCATCCTGTCACACCATTTAGTCCATACTCAAACAACCATATAACAATGAGGCAAGAAGGCACGGGGGAGAGAGGCAAGACTGGCTGTTTGATTTTGCATCCCTCACAAAAACACCAAGCCAAGTCCTTGCTACAGAACGGGTAAGCCAAGGTTTTCAACCGCCAAGGCCCGTCAGACCCCGACCGTACATGCAAGACTCGGGTAAATTCTGTGAATTCCATAAAATAGGGGGCCATACTATAGATAATTGCGAACATTTGAAAAAAGAAATAGAGAAGGCGGTAAAAACAGGAAAGTTGTCCCACCTGATAAAAGAGATAGGCCAATAGGGGCATAGAGACAAAAAGCCGAAGGAGAGAGAAAGAAACCACCCCCGGAGGACAGAGGCAGGGTAGAAATAGTTTACAAAGGAGAATGTTCAAAGCAAGAAGAGCTCAGCCGCAAAATAAAACCACTGTCGCTTGAGGCATGGATGACACATCCCATCTCTTTTGAGTACTGACCGACGAAGATATCCAAGACGACCCGCTAGTAATTTTTGCGAATGTGGCAGGGCACTGCATTAGCAGGATACATGTTGACGGGGGTAGCGGGGCAGAAATTATGTTTGAACATTGTTTCAATCGTTTAGACAAAGACTTGAAAGCCAAATTGGTCCGAGATAACCTCCCACTGATCGGTTTTTCGGCAGAAAGGGTATTGCCGGTAGGAAAGGTAACCTTAACTATCACCCTGGGGAAGGAGACAGGTTCCATACTGTCAACCTCACTTTCTTCGTGGTACAAGGTAACTCCAAAAACAACATTATAATGGGTAGACCGGGAATAAAATCCTTCAGAGGAGTAGTCTTAACCAACCACGGAGTCATGAAGTTCCCCACTCCGAAAGGCGTCGCCTCCGTCAGCACAGCTGCAGAGATAGTAGCGGAACTAGAGAGAACAAAGGATGGTCAAAGTATCAAGAAAGAAGCTTGGCTGATTCACAGGAACTTCACAGAACAAACCATCAAGGTAGGAGCACAATTGTCCAACAAAGTAAAAGCGGCTTTGAAAGAATTGCTCATCCAAAACATGGATGTATTTTCTTGGGAGGAGGCAGACATGGAAGTCATTCCCCGGAATTTAGTGGACACAAGCTAAACATATACCCTACAATAGCCCCGATCCAGCAGAAACGGCGAAGCATGGCCCCGGAACGTCGCAAGACTGCATGTGAAGAAACAAGAAAGTTGCTACAGGCAGGGATAGTGAGGGAGGTCAAATATCCGTCATGGATAGCAAACCCAGTCATGGTGGCAAAAGGGGACGGTTCCTGGAGAATGTGTATTGATTTCAAAGATCTCAACAAAGCAACCCCGAAAGATTGCTACCCTCTGCCAAAAATGAAAATGAAAATAGAAGCCCTGCCAGACTTCCCGGTGAGATGTTTCCTAGATGCATACAAAGGGTACCATCAAATACAGATGGCCCCGGAAGATGAAGAAAAAACGGCTTTTTACACGGATGAAGGAATATTTTGTTACACCAAAATGCCCTTCGGCCTAAAGAATGCAGGGGCTACTTACCAGAGGTTCATGGATCAGACTTTTTCAAAACAAATTGGCAAAAACCTTGAGGTCTATGTCGGCAACCTAGTGATCAAGAGTAAAAAAGAAGTAGGGATGGTTAAAGATGTGAAGGAAACTTTAAAAACACTCTGGGAGGCAGGCATGAAGTTGAACCCGAAGAAGTGCTCGTTTGGGATGACGGAAGGGAAGTTCCTAGGAGTAATGGTAACCAAGGAAGGAATCCGTCCAAACCCGAAAAAAGTAGAAGCAATAGCCAAAATGTCATCCCTAAAAACGCTCAAAGAGGTACAACGGTTGAATGGCCGGCTGGTTGTATTGAATAGATTCCTCTCCCGAATGGCTGACAGATCATTACCATTCATGGCGACGCTCAAAAACTGTCTCTAAAAGAATGAATTCGCATGGAAAGCAGAAGCAGAAACAACGTTCCAAGATATGAAGACCCATCTATGTAACCTACCAACACTAACTGCACCTAAGCCAAAGGAAACGTTGATCATGTACCTCGCAACATCAGTCAGTACTGTCAGGGCGGTACTTATGATAGAGAGAGGAGAAATCCTGACACCAATCTAATTTGTTAGTAGAATGCTTACAGATCCGGAGACCCGATATCCAGACATGGAGAAATTAACTCTGGCGTTAGTATACGTGTTAAGACGTCTCCGACGCTACTTCCAGTCCCACCCAATCAAAGTGTTAACTGACCAGCCCATCCAAAGGGTCTTAAAGAAATCGGAATACTCAGGAAGGTTAGCCACATGGGCCATCGAGATAGGAGATCATCATATTACCCACCACCCGTGAACGGCGTTCAAAGGACAAGTGATCGCTGACTTCCTGGCCGAAATGCCAAAAGTGGAGGATGGAAAAATGGACGTATCGGAAGAAAGAAGTGAGGCAGTCACAGAGCAAGAACCATAAGTTATTCACAGATGGTGCTGCCAATGATGAAGTGTGACAATCCGGACTTTCAGATTAACTTTGTTAACTATATCCAGTTAAATCCTAACCTTTGTAACCTAAACTCAAACTTGAGGGACTGTTTCTGTCATTCCTTCAAACTCTAACTACAAGGACTAGTTATGTAAATACTCATAAATCAAATCTGTTGACTTTGCAAAGTCAAAATTGTTATTCTGTTGACTTTTGAAAGTCAAACAAACTAGTTCTTAACTCTATACAAACCACAAGGACTAATTCTGTCAAACTCTAAAACTCCAATTCACATGAAACTTCAGCGACTGGATCTTCCAAGTCCCAAAACTCTATCAGTTGACTTATCAAAGTCAAAATCAAACGAATTTGGTTCCTGTTGACTTCGCCAAACCCGTAATCCTTTGATTCCAAATTCGAATCCTATAACTGAAAATCGTCCAAATCTGTAACCGATTAAGACATTAACACTATTAACGTTCTTCATCAAGTCTCTAATTATCATCATCATTGTAGAATTAAATCGAATTATGAGTAATCAAGTTATAACCGACGAAACCGTCGCCCCCTTTATAAAATTCGACGAACTTGAATATTGTTTTCACAAATCGAACTCAATCTCACCTAAATCGCTCGTCTCTGAAGCTGTTGCGCACAACAATCCAACCGAAGAAGCTGTGGGAATCGCCGGAGGCCAACCCCGCCACCGTCGGCACTCGTTCAACTTGTTCGTCACCAAATCGATAACGTTTAAGGTAACAAATCACTCCAATACTTTCGTTTACGTGTCTGGATTAAAAGCCCTATACCAATTCAACCTTTAAATATCGAATTTGTCACGATCCTAATCTAGGGTTCTTCATAAAAACGATTTAGGGGTTTGGACCCTAAACCCAGTCTCAATCAAATTAATTTACATCAACAGTTTCGAAATCATGTACTCATTGAAAACCCTCTATCAATTTCATCTTATAACATCGGATTGTTCTCGATTTATAAATTAGGGTGTGTTTATATCAAATTTGGGGGGTTTTGATCTTTAACGTAATGTCAATGAAATTAAACCACATAGGCATATTCGCAACCCCTCGTTTAGTAAAAGCCCCATGATTTCAACAGTTTCCAATATCAAATTAAACTAAATCGATTCCAAGTTCTGGTTCTAGGGTTCGGTTCTTGAGACTAAGATTTAAAAAACTTAAAACTCATCGATTTTCAAATTAAAGCACACCACAGATTCGTGGTTACTTAACTTGCAAAACCCCTTTGAATCTTGGATCTATCGTAATCAAAATCGAAGGAAATAGGGTCTGGTTTGGCTCGGCTTGAGTGGGGGAGAAGAACCCACGAGGCTTGATTGTTAAAACCAATTGGAACCGGTATCTAACGCGATACCCTAGCGGGCGGGATTGGTTAGGACTGTGTGCGTGTGTGGGAGAGACCCGAGTTCTAGGCCGGGCTCCCACATTTTACTTTTGAGGCATTTTTGATTATATTTAATTATTAAAAATCAAACCCTATATTATTATAACATTATATTAATGTGTTTCAGCCCGGGAAACCACCCGTAGGCTCGGGTTTGGATTTATAACCTAGTTTCATTATTATTTCCACTTTTAAAAAAATAGCATATTTATATTATTTTCAAGCCATAACCTCGTATAAAATAATATATTTATATTATTTTCAACCCGTGATTAATATTATAAAATAATATATAAGTTATATTATTTCGGATCGTTTAATTACCTCGTGTGATGTTTTAAAACTATAAATAATATAAATTGTTATTTACCTACGTTTATATATTCGATTAAAAATAATATATTTATTATTTTTCCACACAAATGATTATTTTGATAATCATGCAAACCTAAAAATAATATATTAAATTATATTATTTTTCTAAATTTTGTAAATGACTCGAACGTACGAATTTATGTAATTGTTTAATTATTATTCGTTATTAACATACGACACGTAACGCTTCGATCGTAATTTTTGTATTAAGAATCATTATTCCCGTAGACACGTTCGTCCACTCTTAAATCCTTAGAATGCGTTAAGACATTCTAACCTTCCGTGTCGTCGTCACAATTCCCATTTTATCCCTAATTGTTATGTTGTAATTCTAGGGCATCTGTGAGCCGTTTCAGGCTAACGTTTGAGATTCCAACCTCGTACTTGTGTGTTTTCTACCTACGCAACGCATGTGAGTTTTCACGTCCCCTTTTTACTGTTTTAACTTGGAGGAGAAAGCATGTCACAACTATTTTTGAGATTATTATAATTCATATGTTATCAATGTTAAAGCTAAACGTAACATGATATCACTGAAAGTCCTCAACACACATCGGACCGTTAATATGGATCTTAGCGAGGTAATGTTTAGTAGTACTACTGGGTTTGACAAATCCCACTCGCGTTAGTCGCGCTAACTCGATTGGAGATCAAACAGGTGAAATGTTAACCTACTCACATCGTCGGGGTTGATAGACCTGGCAGGAGGCAAATAAACAAACAGTCAGCTTCGGTTGCGAGCGTTTAAACTAAACATGAACATAGGTTAGCTACCTATAGATACATATTGAATGATCAATAACCTGGTAAACGTTTATTTATATATTGAAACCTGTGAACTCACCAACCTTGTGTTGACATCTTTTTTTACGTGTTTTCTCTGGTCGCTAAGATAAGGCACAGGTGCACACATAGGACATGCATGAGATTCTCCTTTTGATTAATGTTTTATTAAATTGTTTGGACTATTTTGAATTAAGTTTGGTTTGGACTTTTGGACTTTTTGGGCGCGTGTGTTTTGCGCATTTACTTTTCTTTACGCTTCCGTATTAAACTCTGATTGTTATGATATTTTCATTTAAGTCCCATGTAGAGTCGTTCAATGTAACTAATGACTGAGATCCTGGTTTGTCACTTCCCAAGACGGTAAAACTCCGTTAGTTGAAATTGGGGGTGTGACAGATTGGTATCAAAGACATTGATTATAGAGAACTAGGATTGCATACTAGACTATATTCTCACACATTAGTTACATGTCATAAACCTTGGATGTTTGGCACTTATATGTTATATTATAGGATCATGTCGTCAACTCCACCACCATCACCTAAGGCACCTACCGTATCGTCCCCGGAGCCCAATAGGCGTCGGACTAGTTCTAGTGACAACTCAGCGGAACAGGGTGAACCTAGTAATGCACGAGCAAGGAAAACGACACTTAATTGGATTGCATATCCGAAGATGATCCAAAGGTGGATCGAGATGGGAAATGTTCCATCGCCTTACATTGGTTCTACTTCCTCATTCGCTACTTTACCTAGCTTGCCATCCATCATGGAACAAGATTTTGCAGCTTTTGTGTTTATCATAACTAAGGAGTTAAAGGAGATGAAGGGATCCACTGACGAGATACCGGGCATTCTAGAGCAAGAGCCACAAGTGGAAGAAAACAAGGTAGGAATTGAGATTTTGACTGCTGAGCTAGCAGTGACGGACCAAGTCCATAACCATTTGGTGGACCGAGTTACACATTTGGAGACGAGAGTGGATACCTCGGACCAGGATGTAGGAGGGATTCTGGAGAGAGTGACACATCTGAAAGCCCAACTTCAAGTAGCAGATCATGCTGCTGAAGGACTTCAGGAGAGAGTGACTCACTTAGAAGCCCAACTACAAGCAGCCCTATTTCCGGAGGACATTCCACTTTCGGACGAGGAGGAGGAACCTTTCGAGGAGGAACCCTTCGAGGATGAGCCCTTAGAGGAGGAGCCACCCGAGGAGGAACCGGTGGAGATCGACGATGCACAATCATACGTTTCTTCCGATGAAGAAGATGTTTGATGATCTTTCTATTCTATCTTCCCTTTTCATTCATGTTTCGCTTATGTTATTTCTCTTTTCAAACCTAGATGTGTAAGGTTGTTCCCATTCAATAAAAGCATGAGAAGTTTAATGTTTGAGTTATTTATTTTGTAGCCTTACAATTTATTTAATTTTCAAAATGTTAGATGTTGTATTTCCTTACTTGTACATAAGTAACGTTTAATATGCGACATATTTCTCATTGTTTTGTATTTGTGATTGTGAAGAATCATGTCGGGAAGAGGACGTGGAGGTCGTGCTGGTGGCCGAGGTACCATCAACATATCAGCTTAGCTGGCAGCACTAATCAACGATAGTGTGGCAGAGGCTCTCGCAGCACAGAATGCTGCAGGTAAATACTTTAGCTATTGACTAATGAGGTCAATCCATCTCTTAAAGCGCCTTTCCTAAGCTCTATAATCCCAACCCTATATTATGCTTCTAAATCCAGGTCAACAGAATCAGCAGCCAGCCTGCACCTTCAAGACATTTATAGACTGTAAGCCCCACACTTTTAGTGGAGCCGAAGGAGCTGTCGGACTACTCTGGTGGTTTGAAAAAGTAGAATCGGTGATTGCCATGTGCAACTGCCTGTGGCCAATCAGGTCAAGTTCGCCGCTGGAACTGTGGAGGGCCCGGCTCTCACGTGGTGGAACGCTCAGGTCCAGATGTTGGGTCTAGTCATGGAAAATGGACTCCCGTGGGAGGAGTTTAAGACAATGATGAAGAATGAGTATTGTCCTCGCGATGAAATTCAGAAGTTGGAAGGTGAATTTTGGAACCTGAAAATGGAAGGTTCTGAAATTGAGCTGTATACCACTCGCTCCCATGAGCTTGCTACCATGTGCCCACATATGGTGACTCCGGACTACAAGAGGATTGAGTTGTATATTGGAGGTCTAGTGCCTCAGATTCAAAGTATGGTTACTTCATCCAACCCTACTACCATCCAGCAGACGATCAGACTCGCCCACAAGCTAACCGATCAGGAGGTGACCCAAGCGACTTTACCCCCGAGAGGTTTGGTCTCTAAATCCACCGACAATCATAAGCGCAAGTTTGATCACCACTCCAACTCTCACTCCAGCTCCAAAGGACCCCAGCCCAACCAATCCCAGCAGCACCAGCGTAAGTTTGAGCCTACTAAGAACTTCAACCAGACGACATCTTCAGGTCAAAATCAGGGTGGTTATGCGGGAAAATCTCCTAAGTGTAACAAGTGCAACTTCCATCACTTCGGGGTTTGCAACCGTTGTCAGCGGTGTGTCAAAATAGGTCATGCTGCCAAATATTGTAGGGGTGAGTTGCAAGCCAAGCAGCCTTTTCAACAGCCTGGGCCTACAAAGGGTTGTTTCGAGTGTGGGAAAGAGGGACATTTTCGGAAGAATTGTCCTCAGTTAAAGAAGGGAGGTAATGGAAACCACAACCCTAATCAGAATAACAACAATGGTGGCAACAATGGCAATAACGGAGGGAATGGTGCGAAGGGATGAGCCTTCGTGCTAGGATCTGGAGAAGCTCGTTATGATTATAATGTGGTCACCGGTAAGTTTCTCTTAAATAATTACTTTGCTTCTGTCCTTTTTGACACTGGTGCTGATAAGAGTTTTATATCTAGAAAACTTAGTGATATGATAAAAGGAACTCCAACTTTGTTAGAAGCTAAGTATGTAATAGAGATAGCCGATGGTCAAATGATTGAAGCAACCCACATTTTTAAGGGTTGTAAGCTTGAACTAGCTAGTCATAAACTTGATATCGACCTTATGCCGGTCACGCTTGGTAGTTTTGATGTAATTGTCGGCATGGATTGGTTATCTAAAAACCAAGCTGAGATCATCTGTCGTGAGAAAATTGTTCGCATTCCGCTCCCGAGTGGAGAAACCCTTTCCGTTCAGGGCGAAAATGGTGGTGCATTCATGGGCATCATATCCTTTATGAAAGCACAGAAATGCCTTCAAAAAGGGCATACTGCTATTTTGGCCCTCGTTGCTGAGCAGCCATCAGAGGAGAAGAAGATTGATGATATTCCCATCGTTCGTGAATTTCTGGAAGTATTTCCTGAGGATTTGCCTGGACTGCCACCACACCGTCAAGTTGAATTTCAAATCGATCTAGCACCCGGAGCGGCACCGATCGCTTGGGCACCTTACAGACTGGAACCTAGTGAATTGCAAGAGCTATCTACTCGGTTACAGGAATTGTTGGATAAAGGTTTCATCCGAACTAGCTCATCGCCATGGGGAGCTCCGGTCCTGTTTGTCAAGAAAAAGGACAGGATTTTCCGTATGTGTATCGACTACCGTGAACTGAATAAAGTGACAATCAAGAACCGTTATCCTTTGCCTCGTATAGACGATCTCTTTGATCAACTCCAAGGATCAAGTTTCTATTCCAAGATAGATCTTAGGTCCGGTTACCATCAATTGAGAGTCCGAGATGAAGATATCTCTTAGACTGCTTTCAGGACAAGGTACGGCCACTACGAGTTTATGGTCATGCCTTTCGGATTAACCAACGCACCTGCGGTATTCATGGACCTCATGAATCGTGTGTGTAAGCCATACCTTGATCAATTTGTCATCGTTTTCATCGACGACATTCTCATTTATTCCAAGAACAAGGAGGAACATTTACGTTTAATCCTGGAATTACTTAAAAAGGAGCAGCTATATGCTAAGTTTTCCAAGTGTGAATTCTGGATTCGAGAAGTTCAATTCTTAGGACATGTGGTTAACGAGAAGGGAATACATGTCGATCCATCAAAGATTGAAGCCATCAAGAATTGGGCAGCACCAACGACTCCGACTGAGGTGCGACAATTTCTAGGATTGGCCGGATATTACCGTCGATTCATCGAGGGATTTTCAAAGATTGCACAACCTCTCACTACCTTAACTCAAATGGATAAAGCCTATAACTAGGGCGAAAACCAAGAGTCAGCATTCCAACATCTTAAGCAGAAACTTTGCAGTGCACCTATCCTAGCTCTTCCAGAGGGTACGGATGATTGTGTGGTGTATTGTGATGCATCCATTCAGGGTCTGGGTTGTGTTCTAATGCAACGAGAAAAGGTGATCGCATATGCTTCGCGTCAACTAAATATTCACGAGAAAAACTACACCACTCATGATCTAGAGTTGGGAGCGGTAGTTTTCGCACTTAAGATATGGAGACACTACTTGTACGGTACCAAGTGCACTATCTATACCGATCATAAGAGTCTTCAGCATATCTTCGAGTAGAAAGAGCTGAACATGAGACAACGTCGTTGGGTCGAGCTCTTGAATGATTATGACTGTGCGATCCGGTATCATCCGGGTAAGGCTAATGTTGTAGCTGATGCCCTCAGTAGAAAGGAAACCAAGCCCAAACGAGTTCAAACATTACAGCTTACCATTCACCCCGGATTACCTGACAAAATCCGTATTGCTCAACTTGAAGCTCTGAAAGAGGAAAACCTACCGCTGGAAGGTACACGCGGTATGGAGGCACAACTCGATGTCAAATCTGACGGCATTCGCTACTTCGCTGAGCGAATATGGGTTCCAATATTCAGAAATTTAAGGGAACTGGTCATGGATGAAGCTCATAAATCTCGTTACTCTATTCATCCAGGTTCTGACAAGATGTATCATGACCTAAAGGTGTTGTATTGGTAGCCAAAGATGAAGGCCGATATAGCCATCTATGTGAGCAAGTGCCTGACTTGCGCGAAGGTCAAAGTTGAATATCAAAAGCCTTCTGGTCTTCTCCAACAACCAGAGATTCCCATGTGGAAATGGGAGCAGATATCCATGGACTTTATCACAAAATTTCCACGAACTCCTACCGGATGTGATACCATTTGGGTAATAGTCGATCGTTTAACAAAGTTCGCTCACTTCTTAGCAATCAAGGAAACCGACAAAATGGATAAGCTTACTCGTATTTACTTAAAAGAAGTAGTCACTCGGCACGGGGTGCCAATCTCTATCATTTCAGATCGTGATGCACGATTCACCTCTCGTTTCTGGCAATCGTTACATAAAGCTTTAGGCACACGTCTAGATATGAGCACAGCATACCATCCTCAAACTGATGGCCAAACAGAGCATACAATTCAAACTCTGGAGGATATGATACGAGCTTGTGTGATTGACTTCGGTAACACCTGGGAGTCTCACCTACCGTTGGTGGAGTTCTCCTATAACAACAGTTATCACACTAGCATCAAGGCAGCTCCATTTGAAGCACTATATGGACGGAAATGTCGTTCTCCTATTTGTTGGGCCGAGGTTGGGGATAGTCAACTTACAGGTCCTGAACTCGTACTTGAAACTTCTGAGAAAATCGTTCAAATTAGAAACTGTATGGCAGCAGCTCGTGATCGTCAAAAGAGCTATGCCGATAAGCGTCGTAAACCGTTAGAATTTCAAGTAGGGATATGGTCTTGTTAAAAGTCTCACCTTGGAAGGGTGTCATTCGTTTTGGGAAACGGGGCAAGCTGAATCCTCGTTATGTTGGACCATTCAATATAGTGAAGATAATTGGTCCAGTAGCGTATCAATTGGACCTACTTGAAGGACTTAGTGGTGTACACAACGTCTTTCACGTCTCACACTTGAAGAAATGTCTGGCAGACGAGTTACTCGCGGTTCCTCTTGAGGAACTACACATTGATGAACAACTACGTTTCATCGAAGAACCAGTCGAAATCATGGACAGGGAGGTCAAAAAGTAAAATCCCTATTGTCAGAATCCGTTGGAACTCGAAACACGGACCGAAATTCACGTGGGAGTGTGAGGATCAGATGATGCGCAAATATCCTAATCTGTTCAAGCACTCCGCGTCAAATTCTTAAGGTACTATTTTAATTTTCGAGACGAAAATTCTTTCAACTAGGGGATGATGTGACACCTCAGAAAAAAAATTTATTTATTTTATTTCATTAAATTTTCGGGACGAAAATTCTTTCAACTAGGGGATGATGTGACAATCCGGACTTTCAGATTAACTCTGTTAACTATATCCAGTTAAATCTAACCTTTGTAAGCCAAACTCAAACTTCAGGGACTGTTTCTGTCATTCCTTCAAACTCTAACTACAAGGACTAGTTATGTAAATACTCATAAATTAAATCTGTTGACTTTGCAGAGTCAAAATTGTTATTTTGTTGACTTTTGAAAGTCAAAAAAGCTAGTTCTTAACTCTATACAAACCACAAGGACTAATTCTGTCAAACTCTAAAACTCCAATTCACATGAAACTTCAGGGACTGAATCTGCCAAGTACAAAAACTCAATCATTTGACTTATCAAAGTCAAAATCAAATGAATTTGGTTCGTGTTGACTTCTACGAGCGAAACCCGTAATCCTTTGATTCCAAATTCGAATCCTATAACTGAAAATCGTCCAAATCTGTAACCGATTAAGACATTAACACTATTAACGTTCTTCATCAAGTCTCTAATTATCATCATCATTGTAGAATTAAATCGAATTATGAGTAATCAAGTTATAACCGACGAAACCGTCGCCTCCTTTATCAAATTCGACGAACTTGAATATTGTTTTCACAAATCGAACTCAATCTCACCTAAATCGCTTGTCTCTGAAGCTGTTGCGCATGACAATCCGACCGAAGAAGCTGTGGGAATCGCCGGAGGCCAACCCCGCCACCGTCGGCACTCGTTCTACTTGTTCGTCACCAAATAGATAATGTTTAAGGTAACAAATCACTCCAATACTTTTGTTCACGTGTCTGGATCAAAAGCCCTATACCAATTCAACCTTTCTACTTGTTCGTCACCAAATCCATAACGTTTAAGGTAACAAATCACTTCAATACTTTCGTTTACGTGTCTGGATCAAAAGCCCTATACCAATTCAACCTTTAAATATCGAATCTGTCATGATCCTAATCTAGGGTTCTTCATAAAAACGATTTGGGGGGTTTTGACCCTAAACCCAATCTCAATCAAATTAATTTACATCAACACTTTCGAAATCATGTACTCCTTGAAAACCCTCTATCAATTTCATCTTATAACATCGGATTGTTCTCGATTTATAAATTAGGGTTTGTTCATATCAAATTTGGGGGTTTTGATCTTTAACTTAATGTCAATGAAATTAAACCACATAGGCAGATTCGTAACCCCTCGTTTAGTAAAAGCCCCATGATTTCAACAGTTTCCAACATCAAATTAAACTAAATCGATTCCAAGTTCTGGTTCTAGGGTTCGGTTCTTGAGACTAAGATTTAAAAAACTTAAAACTCATCGATTTTCAAATTAAAGCACACCACAGATTCGTGGTTACTCGACTTGCAAAACCCCTTTGAATCTTGGATCTATCGTAATCGAAATCGAAGGAAATAGGGACTGGTTTGGCTCGGCTTGAGTGGGGGAGAAGAACCCACGAGGCTTGATTGTTAAAACCAATTGGAACCGGTATCTAACGCGATACCCTAGCGGGCGGGATTGGTTAGGACTGTGTGCGTGTGTGGGAGAGACCCGAGTTCTAGGCCGGGCTCCCACATTTTATTTTTGAGGCATTTTTTATTATATTTAATTATTAAAAATCAAACCCTATATTATTATAACATTATATTAATGTGTTTCAGCCCGGGAAACCACCCGTAGGCTCGGGTTTGGATTTATAACCTAGTTTCATTATTATTTCCACTTTTAAAAAAATAGCATATTTATATTATTTTCAAGCCATAACCTCGTATAAAATAATATATTTATATTATTTTTAACCCGTGATTAATATTATAAAATAATATATAAGTTATATTATTTCGGCTCGTTTAATTACCTCGTGTGATGTTTTAAAACTATAAATAATATAAATTGCTATTTACCCACGTTTATATATTCGATTAAAAATAATATATTTATTATTTTTCCACACAAATGATTATTTTGATAATCCTGCGAACCTAAAAATAATATATTAAATTATATTATTTTTCTAAATTTTGTAAATGACTCGAACGTACGAATTTATGTAATTGTTTAATTATTATTCGTTATTAACGTACGACACGTAACGCTTCGATCGTAATTTTTGTATTAAGAATCATTATTCCCGTAGACACGTTCGTCCACTCTTAAATCCTTAGAATGCGTTAAGACATTCTAACATTTCGTGTCGTCGTCACAATTCCCATTTTATCCCTAGTTGTTATGTTGTAATTCTAGGGCATCTGTGAGCCGTTTCAGGCTAACATTTGAGATTCCAACCTCGTACTTGTGTGATTTCTACCTACGCAACGCATGTGAGTTTTCACGTCCCCTTTTTACTGTTTTAACTTGGAGGAGAAAGCATGTCACAACTATTTTTGAGATTATTATAATTCATATGTTATCAATGTTAAAGCTAAACGTAACATGATATCACTGAAAGTCCTCAACACACATCGGACCGTTAATATGGATCTTAGCGAGGTAATGTTTAGTAGTACTACTGGGTTTGACAAATCCCACTCGCGTTAGTCGCGCTAACTCGATTGGAGATCAAACAGGTGAAATGTTAACCTACTCACATCGTCGGGGTTGATAGACCTGGCAGGAGGCAAATAAACAAACAGTCAGCTTCGGTTGCGAGCGTTTAAACTAAACATGAACATAGGTTAGCTACCTATAGATACATATTGAATGATCAATAACCTGGTAAACGTTTATTTATATACTGAAACTTGTGAACTCACCAACCTTGTGTTGACATCTTTTCTTACGTGTTTTCTTAAGTCGCTAAGATAAGGCACAGGTGCACACATAGGACATGCATGGGATTATCCTTTTGATTAATGTTTTTATTAAATTGTTTGGACTATTTTGAATTGTGTTTGGTTTGGACTTTTGGACTTTTTGGGACTAAAACTTCAAAAGCACTAAAAACGAGGCAGAATACGAGGCCCTTCTGGCGGGGCTCCGTATGGCGAAGGATATGAAGAAAATAAGGATCGAAGCACATGTTGATTCCATGTTGGTAGCAAACCAAGTCAACAATATCTATGAAGTCAAAGGGCGAAACGATGAAGCAATATGGAGCCAAAGTGGAAGAATTGATGGCTAATTTCAAACACTGCAAAGTCATGCATATTCCTCGGAGCAAAAACAAGAAGGCCGACGCCCTGAGTAAACTTGCATTAGTGGCATTCAGTCACCTAGCGAAAGAAATCCGGGTGGAAGTATTGGCCAAACCATCTACAACAGAAAAAAAATGTGGAATCGGTAGAGGCAAAGGAGGAAAAAACATGGATGTCTCCCCTGCTAGATTTCTTAAATGAGGGAGTCCTTCCGCCAGACCAGAACAAAGCCCGAAAGATCCAATGCAAAGCCCTCAATTATGCAGTAGAGGGCCAACTATACCGAAAGTCATACCTCAGCCCCATGCTAAAATGTGTAGATCTAGCACTACAAAAAAAAAAGTCATTCGGTGGCATACAAAAAGTGCCACAAAAACCAAAAAAGTGTACTAAAGACCCCTTTAGGAATGGGCGGCACACAAAAAAAGTGTCACTAGAAGCGCTGCCACTAAAGCCTTTTAGTGGCACTTTCTTGGTCTTCCACTACAAACTTTTGGGCTTTTAGTGGCACTTTGTTTTTTGCCACTGTATTAAAAAACGGCTTTTGTGTCACAAATTTTGTGTCAATAAAAACTAGTTCTAGTTAACTATTCATACTACTTTTAGTGGCACATAACTTTTTGTCGCAAAAAACATATCAAACTAAATGCCACTATAGATGTTTACAATATTAATTTTGATTAATTAAAATCATTATTTATTTACAATATAAAATGAAAATAAAACTGCAAAATGTAGAAATTATAATATCATCACTTCAATTAAACGTCCGGTCATCTTCCAAACATATTCCAAATGTATCATTACAACACTCGATAACGCATTAGAAGCCGTTAAATGTACCATTACCACACTGATAGCGCAACAAGAAGTTCTGTCACTTCTCTCTTGTTTCTGTTTATGGGGCAGGTATAGTTTAAGCTTGGTGAGTGAGTTCTCAGTGAGTGTCCATTTCCTCTGACAATCCTGAAATCAACAAGTAATATTTACATTAATTCTTTATTTTATAAAATGTATTTCTAACAAATAAAGAAAAAGTGAAACATGAATAATAATATACCAGCGTGTTGTAAGCAATCCTTCAACACCAACCGGCCCACGAGAATGGATCATGCTGGTGCTTATACGGACCTATTAGGTCATCCAAAAATAAATATGTATCATCAACTAATGAGGGAAAATGCATTAACTAACAATTAATCTATTATTCCAAAAAAAACATGTAAGTATTTACCCCTGCACCAAGACCAAAGCAGAAGCCGTCACTAAATCTTGTGCTTGCATTGTGAAATACAGTAGCACTGCAATATGAAACCAACCAGAGGATGCTTTCATTATTCAGAATTTGTGCATTATTCAGAAGACAAGAACCTGTCAACTTGACGAGGAAAGATGCATGCAACTTCACGATCTTAGGTTACAATACAATCAGTGTACGCCCTGCAAGTAAAATCAGTCATTATATAGCTTTATAAGCATCATGTTAAAAGAAAATTAGAAAAAGAATTATAAGATATGAAGAAATAGTTTTGAGTAGAGAAAATGGATTGCCTTCCATTCTTATGTTTATGATCAATGATTCAATGGCAGCATGCACATCAACCACAATTTCAATGGTGCAAGCTAGTGAACCATACTCATGATAATATGAAGATGCTGATGGAAGATTAAGCATGCAGCTCGCCCTTGGATCATGGTTTATGCCAACACCTAAAAAATAGCAGATTCATTAATTTTGAAGGTTTGTGTTTTGTATACTTAAGGAGTTTCTTACCTTTAGTTTGAAGTTCAATAAGAAGCGCATTAACACCGCCATTCTCCATTAGGTCCTTGTGAACAAGAAGTGTTTCCTGGCTTTAAAGAGCAAAATAAGCTAAGAAACAAATATATAGGCACTTGTATGTTCATACTACATTCTATTATAGGGGTATCACAATTTTTCAAAAAAGAAAGATACCATAGCATTACAGGCTGCAGGGTAATCTGTTTTTGCATCCAACGCTATGTTCTTTTCCATTTGCATATCAGCAGATTTGTCAACATAAACATGACAAAGTCCATCTGCAATGTTTAAAAAAAACATAGATTTGCTACATCATCCTGCATATATGATACCTATAGAAAATGTAAAAAAAACAACTGTTTTGTCTTACCAGCATGAGCTAGAAAAGGATTTTTTGAAGCTGAAAAGGATTTAAAATTGTATATTATTTTTAATAATGTAGAGTATGGAAAGCTGTTATATTAAGGGGGAGTTTTGGATTACTTATCAAAAACAACTTTTGACTTCTTCCAAAAGTAAAAAATACTTACTTCTCAAAAACAACTTTTTCATCCTTTTAAAACTAACTTTTTCATCAATTATCCAAACAAACTTTTAACTTATTACCTTTTTGAAAAAGGTAATAAGTTAATAAGTTGTTTGAAAAGTAAATCCAAACACCCCCTAAACAAACCCAACTTCATACTTATCCAACCTTAAGCAATTCAGGAATCTCATCTCTAGATGTTACAAGTCCAATTAGCCCTCCACCATTGTTTTCCGGTATGGGTGAAGTAATAACCTATAAAAGAGTTTAATGCAACAAATAGCATACTTATTGTCTCCCCGTCATTGAGAATAATTTGGCAATTTCAATTCCTTCCTGTACTAATCCATCAAGATTATCTCTAAGATCAAGAACAAAAAATGTGGCACCCATGTCTTGATGTCTCTTCATTGCTGTCAAAAATTCTCATTCAAGTTTAGCATTATATGACAATATAAGAAAACTATTTGTATTCTACAAATGAAAATATATACCCGTAACCAAATCTTTGCTATCAAGTACATTAAACTCTTTCAAGCGCACATATCCAACTTTAGCATTACCATTTTCCATTTGTTCCGGCCGATAAAAAAAAGGGGTTTTAGATATGGATTATGATCCAAATTAACTATTAATTAACATACAATGATGTTTCACTAGGTCCTTGTAATATTGATGATGATTAAATTAACTATTAATTAACATACAATGATGTTTCACTAGGGCCTTGTAATATTGATAAAGCTTCAAATGCTGATTTCCCCTCCACATTTACTCCATTGACTAGATAATAGTTCATCTCCCTAAAATAGAATTCAAATACCAATGGAAGTAACAAATGTGATGGAATAAAACACTGGAAAGTTTGTAAGTGAAAACAACAATTATACATGATATCAAATTCAAATATTAATTTGTTTGCATTTACCTGACATTTCAAATTCATAGAACCCTAAAACCCAACTGAATTTGGCCTAATAGATATGGATTATGATCCAAATCCACAGAAGTAGCTTCAATTTATTGAATGAAGCCTGACATAAAACGTAACAGTTGTTGGAGATGATTCATAGCAACTCAAAATCAAAATTGGATGGAAGATACATTAATAACGGTATCAATAACATAATATGCTAACATTATATGATTCATTTAGAAGATAAACAGAAGAGATCGATGAAAACCTAACAAAAAGGTCGAAAGACCGATATATGCTACGAATCGATTGAGTTCGAGTGGTGAAGATGTTGCAAAAGAAATAAGAATCAGAATCAGGGCAATGATAAATTGATGATCATACAATAACATAAGAACAAAAGTGAAGTAATCGAACCTGTTGTTGAGATGAACGACAAGTAAAACACTAATTTTGTGTAGAATGATGGTCAACCTAGGGTTTTGACCGAATTAGCAGATGAAATTGATTCAGTTTCCATAGATGAAGACGATGCTGCTGCAGACACGATTGGAAATTTGACAGAGACGGCTTCGAGTTCGATTTGTAAAGGAGGCAGGGAGAATTGACGTTTGAGGGGAGGGAAATTTCTAACAGAAACACTTAAAATTTTCAGTCATATATGTAAAATGTCATTAAAAAAATTAAATTAGTGTAATAAAAGCTAAATGCCATTAAAAGTGTGTGCTAAAAAAATATGGTTTATGTAAAGTGGCACTAAAAACCTAAATTAGTGACACAAAAGTTAAATGTCATTAAAAACGTGTGCCACTGAATGACTTTTTTTTGTAGTGTAGATGAAGCCAATTACATAGTCAGGAAAATGCATGAAGGTATATGTGGCATGCACTCGGGGCCAAAAAAAGTTGTGGCAAGAACAATGAGAGCCGGTTACTACTGGCCCGGGATGTATAAAACAGCAACAGAGAAAATCCACAAGTGCGACAACTGCAAGAGACATGGCCCGGTAAGCCAACGTCCCTGCATGAATTTGGTTTCAGTAACTTTTGCATGGCCCTTCTGCAAATGGGCCATAGACATTGTAGGACCCTTTGCAGAAGCAGCAGGGAGGGTGAAATTCCTCATTATGGTAATCGATTATTTTACCAAGTGGATTGAGGTAAAGCCGTTTGCGACAATAACGGGCCATCAAGTGCAACGTTTTGTATGGGAAAATATAGTTTGTAGATTCGGAATACCAAAGGAGATGGTCAGTGATAATGGGAAGCAATTTGCGGACAATCCGTTTAAACATTGGTGCCCGGAATTACAGATAAAGCAAATTTTTTCGTCCGTCAAACACCCACAGTCTAATGGGCAAGTAGAGCGAGCCAACCGAAGCATAGTGGAAGGAATTAAAAACCGTTTGGCACCCAAGAGTCATGCCTAGGTGGAAGAAGTCCCACATATGCTATGGGCTCACCGCACCACATCGATGACTAGCCACGACGAAACGCCGTTCAGCTTAACCTACGGTACTGAGGCAATGATCCCAACATAAATAGGGTCACCAAGTCGACGAGCCAAGATTGGAGAAAGGGAAAACAAGGAGGACCTAAGGTTCCACTTGAACCTGCTCGAAGAACGCCGAGAGATGGCAATTGCCAGAGAGACAAGATATAAAAAGAAAGTGGAAAAATACTACAATAGTCGCGTCAAAGGGCATAAAATTCAATCAAGTTCGTAAGGCTGTCCGGCCGGATCACCCCCCGGATAAGTCACTTAAAATGACTTATGCCCCTTGCCAAGGGCATAAAATCAATCAAGTTCGTAAGGCTGTCCGGTCGGATCACCCCCGGTAAGTCACTTAAAATGACTTATACCCCTTGCTAAGGGCATAATATTCAATCAAGTCCATAAGGCTGTCCGGCCGGATCACCCCCGGATAAGTCACTTAAAATAGCTTATGCCCCTTGTCAAGGGCATAAAATTCAATCAAGTTCATATGGCTGTCCAGCCGGATCACCCCCGGAAAAGTCACAATAAATTATTTATGTCCTTTACACTAAGTATACGGTTCAAATCAAAATGTTAATGCCACCTGCCGGATAAATCCTAGAAAAGCTCATTAAACAAGAGGCACAAGTCTTAATAAAGAGAAACATGCATCGAGGCAACAAAAAGAAGTACAAGGCAGTTCTTTACAAGCATAAATCACAATGGAGCAGTGTTGGTTGAAAAGGAAGGAACACCGCTAAAGACAGACTTCAAAACATCTAAGGAAGCCTGACTCACGCCACACAACCGGGATACCAGGGAATGATTGTACGTTTGCAAGACCGTAGTACTATCGCGAAGCCTTTGCAGAGCATCCAAATCATAACCATCCACAGACTCTAAAGGTATATGTTTCTCACTCCCCGCATATCCAGCAGCCAAGCCTTCCTGGAAACGCACCACCTTGGCAGCTTTGTTCACTGCACCCACCGGCAAGAGCCACTCCCCGCTACCGTGAAGACGCTCAAATAAAAGCCGAAAGCCAATGCCTATAAGTCAATCCTGCTCAAAAGACAAACGATGGTTCTCTAGAACCAAAGTTTGCTTCTGAGCAGAAACGGTGGCCAAGTCTACTTTCAAGGCATCTCTTTCTGCAAGCAGGGAGATCTTCTCCAGTGCCGCATTCTCTTTATCGCTCAGTAGGGTTTCCAAATGATGCTTATCTACGTCAAGATGGGAAAGGCGAGTCTTCAAATCCCTCTCACCCTCCTAAATATATAAAAAAAATATGAATAAGTGAAAGGCAAAAACAAAACAAAGAATAAGCAGAGGAAATGAAGGTTCCTCCAGCAATCACACTTCACCGTGAGCATGGTCTAGATCCACCTACAGGAGGCTCATCTCAGACGTAATCCGGACGCATTTCGCATCTTTATCCATCACCTGCTTAGACAGGCCAGCCACTTTCTCCTGAAGGCGAGAAATCTCGGCATAGAATCCACCTTTTGAAGCTCAGTATTGGCCTGCCCTAGCTTGGCCTCAACCTCTTGAAGCCGCCTATCCTGCTCCTCCAAATCCTTCAGGAGCCCAAGTTTCTCATTCATAATCTTCTCCAGATAAGCACCAAAGTCAGTGTGTCGGGCTAACAGGGCATGATATCGCTCCTCAAAGTAAAGCATTCGGTGATGCATCTCTACTTTGCGAGAGAGGTGGTTGGCCATGAAAAAGATGTGCTCACGACTAAGTCGGGAAGTAGCAGCGCTCCTGTTAAAAACCCTCTCCCCATATGGAAGAACATGCTGAAAAAGTCGCGGCTAACCTCTGACGAGTCGAACACAACGCCAGTACCCAATGACTAATTGGGGTAAAAAAGAGCAGCAAGGTCATCCCCTGATAAAGGAGGAATCTCATCCCCATGACCCAGCTCATAAACGAAATGGTCATCAAAAGGGCGTGGGCCGGAAGCCCAACCCCCAGTAGTACAAGGTGCATAAGAAGCACCCCCGAGGGGAGACGGGGAAACATGAGCAGGAGGAGGAGATAATGTGGTAATCCGATCAGCTGGAGTATCGATGGGTAAGTTAGGCTACATTGGGATAGACTGAAGAGGAAGGATGGCAGCATGTGTGATGGCAGCATCAGGAGGAGAGGAGGAATTGAAAATCACCCTTATGGTAGGGCGCTTTCGAGAAGGGTCACTAGAGGATTCTTCAATTTTCCTTTTGCCTCGACGAGTCAAAGGCATTTCCTCATTCTCATTTTTAGACTCAAGCGGACTAATAACGATCCTTTGGGGAGCTGAAACACTCTGAGTAGAGGAAGCCCGAGCAGGGCTACTAGGACCTTCAGCGGTAGGAGCAATGTTGACCGCCTTCCAGGTCACTCCCATATCACCTCCCATCACAATATCCAGCAAATCAACCTCTGCAAGCAAGAAGAAAGAGGGTCAGGTAAACAAGCACAAAATAATAAAAGCAACACACTAACCCCCCCCCCCCCCCCCTTCACCAACACCGTTACAGACAGGGACAAACCTAAGGAGAGGTGTATCCCAGTTCTGACTAACACCAGCCAAGACTAGGACGGGCTTGTCATAAACGATAATTGGAGAAGGCCGGGAAGAAAGCAAAGCATACAACCCATCCCCGTAAGTACCAGCATCAGGAGGAGGGTCATCAATGGAGGCGTTAATATCGCGGCGAGGCAGTTGGACGAAAAGAAATTCGGAAGAAACATAAAAGTAATGGTCCTTCCCGTTCTTCAAGGAGTTGGGAATTTTTTCGGCCATAGAAGGGCTGGGTTTCTTTCATTTTTTAAAAGTGAACAAGTCGCCTGCAGTTCCTAAGTGGTAGAATACACGGAATAGATTAACAGAAGGCCACCCACCACAGGCACGGCAGGAAACCTCAAAATGAATAACCTTGCACAATCCCAAGGGGTTGAACTGATCAAAGCGGACGCCATAAAAAGCAAAAGTTCCACTAAGAAAGAAGTAAGGGGGTAACGGCAGTTGGCAAATTCAAAATTCTTTGTATAAAGGGTCACCATCCCTACCGGGGCAAGGGCGGTCTGGTCAGGAGTAGGCAGAACCGGGTTTAGTCCATGGGGAATGTTATATTTCCCACAAAAAACATCTAGTTCTCGAGGAGAGAGAACGGAGGAAGTAATGCCGAGATTATGGCGCTCGCCCATAATTTCAAAAGGAAGTAACAAAGAGGGAAAAAGAAAGAAGGGAGTCAAGGAGAAGGTCAAAAGCACACACCTGGATCCATACTTGTTGATAAGGAAAAAAGGAGATGGAAGCTGGGAAGGGATAGCCGAATGAAGGGAGAAAAGAAAGAACAAATTCCGGAAAGAAAGAAAGACTGGAGTTACAGCAGTTATAAAGGAAAAAGTAAGTCGGTTAAAAAGCGATTTGAATTCAGAACGTTGGGAATAGACAGATGGAAAACACGTGGCAGATCCTTCCTTTAAGAGCCGTTGGATAATTGTACCTAAAATGTACTCAAGGACCTACGAAGGCAGCTGTTATCCACCCATGGCTTAACAGGCGGTTCAGATTCTCTTGAGGCAATCAGTTACACAGTAAAAGAGATATAAGAAAGTAGTCTATAACCGCTCGGGCGAAACCCACGCGACTAATAGACTAGGGGGACTTGTTGGGATAGGGTCTGGAAGAAAATACGGACATATCCCAAAAACCCAAGTCCGGATAAACACTTCTTAGGGAAAAGTAACTCAAGGTCGGGCCCATAAGCCCGAAGGCCTGGATGAACAAGGCCCGGACAAGGTCAGAGGAAAAAGACAAATAGATGAGCGATAAAGGTGAGACAAGAATCAACATGTCATAGTACGAACCAATCAATGGAGGAAACCCGACAACGCACAAACCATTACTAACAACCTTAAAAATGGGCTAAGCATTATACGTCTCATCCAATGAACAAAAGGCAGCCACATGCTAAAAACAAACTACACACAAGTATAAATATATCATCCAAGGCAAGGTAATAGGTTGTTCTAATTCACTCTCACACACATTTTCGCTTATTTCTTCCATTCAAAACCTATACTTATTCTCACGCCGGAGGCCGGTAACAGCGACACCCTTCAGGGTCTTAACTGTGACGAGACTAACAGTGCTTCCAAGCATAACCTTTCTGGAAATTCCTTGATAGCCCGAGCCGGAGGTCAGGAGTTTACTATATGTTTGGTGTGAGGTAATGGAATTAACAAGAGAATTGTATGGACGAGTGAATGGAATAGACAAGGGAAAGAAATTGATAATTACCATTTCATTGTCATGTTTGGTTATCCTATGAGAATGAAATGAATTATTACGTGAAGGTAATCCTCAAAAACTCATGTTACAGTGAAGAATGACCTTCATATTCCCATGCATAGGCGTACCTAGTGTATGGGTATGGGGGGCAGCCACCCTCCATGATTTTTTTTTAATGTTATATACGTGTTAAAATCCCGATCGTCCCCAAAAAAATTTGCAATAGCCCCCGATCGTCCACTATGAATAAATTTTAATGTTATATACACGTTATATCTCGCTAGTCAACCGACCCCTATGAAATTTTTTTTGGGTCCGCCAGTGTTCCCATGGTGGCTTCTTATCCTAATGTGAAGGCAATCCTCAAAGACTCATGTTAAAGATGAAGACATCAAAAAGAGGGATGTTGATGAAAAGACATTGGGTATGTTGGCTATGACACTGTCTAATGAGATCTATCAAAGGTTGTTTCACTTCACTGCTGCAAAGGAACTTTGTGATAGCCTTGTTTAAGATTTTGGTGCACTGGGAAACACTTCCTCTATCAAAGGCGCCGATTTTAACTTGAGGTTCCCAGATATTAAGTCTTGATGTTAAGACTTCTTTAGATTGGGAGTATTGTTACAAAATGTAAAGTTGAGGGTTGTTTTTGTAGTTATCAATAGAGTAAGGACCTTGTTGTAAATATCTCTTAACTAACAAATCGGTAGGTAAACAATATTAATACCATTCCAGTCTACTAACAATACCAGTGATTAGTTGACAATTTTTTCGTTAAGCCTTCTTTCTAATCATAACATGTTGAACAAGGAACATACAGGTTAAACCGATCTTCGTTTTAGTCTGAAAACTACAATTCCACGAGGCGAAAACCATACCATTAACGTCCGCTTCAAGCCAATGGTTCTACAGATCTAATAAACCGAATGCATATATAACATTATTTTTAGCCCATATTTTATATAGCACGATACCATATTCTATTTTGACTAATATCTACTTAGTTTAATAGGCCAATATCCTGTTTAGCCCAATATCAATACCTGAATTCTGTTTTTTGATTGAAACCAAACCGAATTCAGTTTTCTATTTAATCTTGAACTACCTGAATTTGGTTTGATTCGTTTTCGACAAAAAGAAATTCAAACCGAGTAAACCAGACAAATCAAAAACCAAATTGATAAGCACCTCTCTACCCATAAATATCTTAAATGTAAATGGAGCAAAGCATTCATCAATACTCTAACCACCAACCCTTTTAGCCAATATGAATCCAAATAAAAATATCATCTCATTTCTCTATATAAAAATATCTATAACTTATTAAACCTTAGAGTGAAGGGGCACAACCCTCGTAAAAAAATACCCTAACAAAAATCATCTAATGAGGGTGTGACACCTCACTTTTATCCAAATGCTACCCTAATACCCTAAAATGTTAGGGGCACAACCCTAATACCCTATTTTTTTTTCCTTTTCTAAATTATTTTTTTAAAGTTAAAAATAATAATAATAATAAAAACAACTTCATTAAAAAAAAATATACATTAACAATAAATAAATAAAACAATAAATTAAAAAAGTACATAAAAATAATGTAGTGTATTTGTATGGTATTTATAAGGAAAAAAAGAAAGTTTATAATTTTAGATGATAACACGTGGAGTGAAGAAGATAAAAAACATGGGATCAAGATTAATGGTTTGTTGTCTTTGATATTTTATTTATTTGTTTGTTTTAGTTTTAGTTTTTCTTTTAACAGAAACAGAGACTAGTTAATTTGATTTGATTTTAGACGAAGGTGAATGCTCAAGAAAGACAGAGGGGGGGATAAAGGAAGACTAGCACTTGAAGAAGCTAAAAGCTGATTTCAAATGTGATAAACCCTTCTTCGGGTAGATATACCCGATTTCTCCTACCCGTGAGCTAACCCGCATTGACGACGGCGGTGTACCCGACCTACCCGCAAACCCCATGTCCTCTACCCGAGGGTGCCCCCTTTACCCTTATACTCTATATAAAAAAAGGTCACATATCTGGTCCTATAACCGTTAAATTCACACTTACTCATTACCTGTCGTACTGTGTATGTCCATTAATTTGTTAAAAATTATCACAATCTATTTTATCTTCTAGTTAGCTTTATTTGTCTATAAAATCAAAGTTTGACTGGTGCAACTGACCTATATATAACACGGTTGATTCACAGACGAACCGTACGCCGACTGCTTGCCTTATGTTATGAAGTTATTCAACTTTTAACATGTTGGATGCGAACAAATTTGTCTGAGCTCTCACGGTTGACCCCGAACGAATCATGCACCCACAATGTCGATCCATTGTGTCTAATAATTCGTGAATTATGCTTTAGAAATTTAGACTAATGGAGAAAAAAAGCCTCAGAATATACGGACACTGAACCAAGTTTTTTTGACACCCAAACAACTATACGACTAGGTCTTATACGACTCGTATAGGTTCTATACGAGTTGTAAACAACTATACGACTAGGTCTTATATGACTCGTATAGGTTCTATACTAGTTGTATACATGGCACAGTACGGTCGTATTAGACATTTTTTGACACAATACGAATGTATTGTGTATTTTTGGACACAATATGACTGTATTGTGCATTTTGGACACAAAACGGTTGTATTATGCATTTTTGGACACAATACAACCGTAATGGTGACGGAATGTGTCTGATGTGACATGTCTGGTTACTGTCAGTTTGACTTTTTGGGCAATACGACTCGTATAGATGGTGTTAAAAGAAAATTTTGGGTACCAATAATAGTCCCCAAAAGAAAACCGGAAAGGCAAGTAGAATTCTCACGTGGTGTGAATTAAAGATGTTTAGGTAGTTGTAATGCATGTAACGAAGACATCATCAAGTGTCCAACTTGTATTGTGCCATTTTCATGACGTTGTGTATTCAATGTTGCAGGTTCAAACTTGGAGGTGTGCCTCTACTATTCCAATTTGGTATTTACTAATCATTCAGATTCAATATTTATAATTTAATGATAGCTAATAGTGATTGGGGTTCTCGTCGGTGGTCAAAGAGTTTTTCATATAGTGGTTTCTTCATGAGAAGGTCCTGGGTTCGAGTCCATGCAGTTACAACCAGGGGTGGATCTACTTGTTCTTCAACGGGGGGCGAGGCACCCGCTGAGATTCATCCGAGAAGTAGAAAATTTTTAGTTTTTTTGATCAGGCCCCCTTTACAAATACCCGAGAGGCACTGGTGGGTCTGTGAAACCACAAACAGAGAGAGAAGGAATTAAATCTAGATATTCACCGGAATTTTTTCCGGCTGACATGGAATTGCAGCGGCGAGAGAAAAATGGAGATGGACCCGAGTTTCTTTATTTTAAACTAGGTTAGAATCCCGTGTATTACACGAGATTGTATATTAAAAAAAGATAAAACTTATAAATTTATAAATACGTCCTAACTTGTCAGAATATTATGATAATCTCGAGATATATCAAGTGGAAATGTGTGTGTATATAACAAATTAGTATTTTTCTTTAATTAGTTATATTTCGAATTCTTATTATATATTTTTATTTAATATAATTATTATTTTTCTTTAATAATATATTTATAATATCATTATTATTTAATAAGATAGTTGCATTTATTAGGAGAGAGAGGCGAAAAAACCAATATGAGGAGGCATGAGGGAGTGACATGTGACACCCCAAAACCTTTATTAATTTGTATGTATAGATTGGATTTAGGGTTTTAATTATTATTTATTACTTTTCCTTGGCAACCAATAAAAATGTATGCACAAGTGGGGACCTATCATTTCCTTTTCTTTCCTTTCCAAAACTCTTAATATTTTTTAAAACTAAAAGTCTAAATTGTTTTTCGAAATGCAAAAATAATATAAAATATTTAATAATGACGGAAAAAATCTTAAAAGTTGGATTTTTACATACTATTTATTTATAATTTTGTTAGTTTGTTTAAATTAGCTTACTTTTATATTTTATTTTTAAATTATTAAAAAATATATATGATGATTTTTTATCAAAAATTTGGGAACGGTAAAACTAAACTGGTTTAGGTTGTGAGTAAAGAGAAGATGATATGGATAAATAGAGAGAAGATGATATGGATAATAGCTTGGGAACCGGGAAAATTAAACTGGTTTAGGTTGTGATTAATTTATTATGTTTAGTCGAATAAACTATCAGCATTTGACCCGTTTTTATTGGGTCAATTTTCTCATATTTGACCCGTTTTTTATCGATCTATTTTTTCTAATACAAGACTCGTTTTGTTCTGTTCATTTTTGCACCCGTTGACCAAAAATCTTGGATCCGTCCGTGTCTTTCCTGTGAGTCATGCATGTCTTTTCTTATGGGTTGTAACTTACAACCCATAAGAAAAGACATCTTATGGGTTGTAACTTACAACCCATAAGAAAAAACATGCATTACTCACAGGAAAGACCCGGACTGCTCCGAAGGGAGTATGGAGAAAGTCGTCTTTCAGAAAAAATATAAAAGCTAATAAAGAAGTAATTAAAATAACATCAATACATTCACTATTTGATAAATGTTAAAATTAAGTCACTTAAATGTAACAAATATAAAATATGATTAGTATCTAGTTTTTTTTTTAACGACAACGCTAGATATTCTAGGATAATTGGGTTTCCCCGGGGCAACACCTAGAATATCTTGGGCAGCCCATCACAGGAGGAACCCCCCACAATTGGGTAAACCCTCTGACCTTGCCACAGACCCCTTTTTTGATGTTGTCAGGATTCGAACCCAAGACCTCCACTATGAGAAGTCTTGAGGCTACAATTGCACCAAATGACCAACGGTGATTAGTATCCGATGATTATTTATTTTTAGGTTTAATTTGAAGTTAACTAAAACTAGTTACTAGAAAACTAATGAAACCTCTTCAATACTCTGCTAACCAACTGGATCAGACAAATCATAACTTATGTTGGTGAGGTGGCTTTCAAGAGGTTATGGTATAAACCAATGTAAACATGATTCAAGCATGAGACATCTATCGATGTTTACACGTGATTTGATAGGTCAGATTGTAGATATACATGATTGTAGATATACATGTACAAATTTCTCGCTACATCGTATCGCGACGACCAACTCTAACGATATTATTTTTTCCTCAATATTATGGCTTAGATCTGAATCAGTAATTCAGAAATATAAACCCTAATCACTGATATGATTTAAGAATGGCGCCACAACAAGTACACATGATAGCTCTCCATGATTTCCAGTACAATGACACATGGCAGAACCTGGTGGCGGTCTTCATCTCCGCCACGCTTGAGCCGCCACCGCACCTAGAACAAAGCCCGCCGCGGGCTTGCACCTCCTCACTTGCCGAGTTTGGTCCACCAGAAAACAAAAGCACGCCATTTTATTTCTTTGAGAGTTGAAAATGTGATGAAGAAATGGATTACGCGGTTGGGTACAGGGGCGAAGCTTGAAGAAAAACGTAGGGGGGGCGAGATTTTTTTCCCTCTGTCAGGGGGGCCGAAACTATAAAATTTTCGGCCGAATACGTATAAATTAACACTATTGAGCGAAAAACCAGCCGCATATATATAAATTTACACTACTGAGCAAAAAATGGGGAAGAAAGCTACGCCCCTGGTTGGGTATATATAGGCGTCAACCATCCTATGTTGGTACAACAATTTAAGCATAGCGTACTAGATTAAAAGAAACTACCAAAAAAGCATTTCGTTGGAATTTTGTTTATTTTTTTATGTTATATTGTATTTTGGGTATGATTTTATAAGTTTAAAGTAGAATAAGTTAAAAGATAAAATATTCTGGTCAAACGAGTCATGTACTTGTCCCATGAATACTCAAGTCGGTTCGTGTGTCGGCATTAATTTAGGGTTCGTGTTATGTCCGGTATAAAGTTTTCATGTTCGTGTAAATTGAACCCGCCAACTAGCAAACACGGCTGTTTATGATATTTTTTTATTCTGGGTTTTCCTTTTTTTATTTAATAGATAAAAACTAAGCGTTATATTCAGAAAAAGTTTTACTAATAATGTTTTATTATTAAACAGAATATTATTGTTATAAAGTTAGAAATAATTTACTAATAAATTTATGAAGTTAAAGTTTATTTAAAATAAAAATTTATGAACGATAATGATTTGAAAAGGTAACTATCTTTTTAGAAAATTATTTTCAACATTTAACGTTTTGAAAGTATTCTCGTAAATATGACGCAATTACGGTTGGAATTTCAAACTGTTTTGAATATGAAAAGTAAACTGATCTTGGACGTACAAGTGGCACAAAGATCACATATGATTATTTCTTGCATTTATTATTTAGGGATGGCAGTTGCGTGTTGAGTTCCGGCTCACCACTCGCCAATGCAGAATTTCAAAGTTCAAACACATAATTTTGGATATTCGGGTTGGACCCGAACAAAATATTTAAAAATCGGTTGGTATGTTAGCCCGATACGAAAATTTAAAAACTAAAATTAAATTATAGTTTTTAAGTCCGATTTAGATAATAAACATCTCTGTAAACAGTAAAGCGCTAGAGGTACGAGTTCAACCAATATGGTTTTCAAAAGTGCTAGAGCTACGAGTTTAACTCTAAACCCGTGATAACAAACCCTAACTTTGTTATATAGCATGGAACACATGAGTCATTCCTCTTCCGGTTGATTCTCGGTTTTGTTTGATATCGGATTCCATTTTGGATCGCAACATGGTAAAACAAAGTAACAGAGTTGCATCCTTGGTGATAAAGTTATCCCGAAAATTCAAATATATTATATAGTATATACAAAGTGAATGAGACTTTTACTGGGTATGTTTCTTATACATTAGAAACAAGAGGAATTTCAACAAAAATGTAATTTGAATAATCACAAGCAATACATATGAAGAACCAACAATTACACATAAATAATGGTTATAGTTACAAATTTACCATTTTAACCTTATGAATTGAAGGTGGAACAAGTGGTTCTTCAATCTTGCAAACAAAATGACCTTTTAATTTGGCTTTGTACAAGAGTAAACTATGTTAACTGCCCTTTGACTTTTACTTTAACTTTGACTATTATTGACTTTTTACCAGGATCTATGCCTAGAGGAATATCAATCAATCAATCCCCATCTGATCAATTAGAAGACTCTCTTTTTATCATTTGTATCAGATCCTGCACCACTTCGGACATCGGTGGCCTAAACTTGGGATCCGCCTGCAATATATATAATTAGCTCGTGAGTGGTTTTCAAGTTCGAGCTCGGATTGTTTATTATTTATTAATTATTTGATTATTTTATTTATATACATTTATAATAATTTTTATGTATTTATATTTATAATTTGTATATATAACATAATATATATAATTAGCTCGTAAGTGGTTTTCAAGTTCGAGCTCGGCTTGTTTATTATTTATTAATTATTTGATTATTTTATTTATATACATTTATAATAATTTTTATGTATTTATATTTATAATTTGTATATATAACATAATATATATATATATATATTATTTAATTACTTTTATCATAATTTTGTAAATATAACTATTATTATATGAATATATATTTTAATATATTTAAATTAAAACTATATAAATAACAAGCTCGCTGGTAAAGCTTGATATCTGAAGCTCGAGCTTGAGACCGTTTATTTAAAAAGCTCCAATATAAGCTCAAGCTCGGCTTGATTTGAGCTTTTAGCGAGCCAATCTCGAGTAGTTCACGAGCGGCTCAACTTGTTTCCACCCCTAATAGAACATTGAATTATTTAACTATGAATGTTGGGTACAACAAACCTGAACACAACGCGATATAATATCTGCAAAATTTGATAACGATTTGACGGGGTATTCTCCATTGAGAGAAGGATCAACCATCCTCGATAATGCATCGATATCATGGAGTTGAGGTACCGCCCATCTCACCAACAACTGCTCCCCGAGATGCCTTGTACTAGAAGCAATTTCAAACAAGTAACTAAACTGACAGGAACAAAAAGACTAAAATATGTACGACATAATAGAAGCCAATGTGAATGTATTCATGTTGTTTACCTGTCGTAAGACATCCGGCCCGTTAAGAGTTCTAACATCACCACCCCAAGACAGTACACATCGCTCATAGAGGTGTAGATTCGCGACTCAAATTCCGGGGCTCCATAACCAAAGGTTAATAGAAGGTGTCCTGACAACTGTATGGATATGAAAACAATTTAGAGAAAACAGGAAACCGCACAAGGTAGAGTGAAAGTTTGATACTACTCAAGATGGGTGGGTCAGGTAACATGTCAAACTAGGTTTGATTTGAAATGGGTCACTTTTAAGGCGGGTCAGATTGTGTTGACCCACAAACAGCTTTTTGACCATTTTAAAACTATTAATATAATAATAATCTTCGTCTTTTAATAAAATAATTTAAGAAGTTGTATGCATTAAAAACGGACGACACAACTTACCTGACTTACTGAACCACGTGATATTAAAGGAGCCAAACCGCAGTCAGAGACACGCACAGAAAGATCATCATCAAGAAGAATATTTGCAGATTTGAAGTTTCTATGAATAACAGGCAACTCACAGAAGTCGTGTAGATATCTAAACCACGAGTGAGACAAATAAAAAGATGCGGGACATTAATATGCCAACTTAATTACAAAATAAGTTAATTTCAGTTGTGAATTTTAAGAATATAACAGTATTCACTTACCCTAAGGCTCTTGCAGCTCCAAGTGCTATTCGGACACGTGCATTCCATGAAAAATTCTTTTTGTAATCGTCATCAGAGTGTAGTGCATCCTGAAGTGTCCCGCTACTACAATACTCGTAGATTAATAGTCTTTGACCATGTTCTGAGCAGTAACCCATGAGTTCAACAACATTTGCGTGTCGAATGTTATCAAGATTGTTAACAAGCTCAATGAAATCTTCCTCCTTTTGTTGACTAATTACCCTTTTGTCCAACTTCTTCACAGCAAGCAACTAAACATACATTTTAAAGATAGAATATGTAAGATTATGAGCTTTAGAAAATATGCACAAATCATAAATTTTAGTAGTTATATATAAACAGTTATTGCATAAAGTGGTAACCAACTCTAGTCTTGCTTCTTTTTTGGTTTGGGTAACCATCAATTGTTTTTATCCATAAAAAAACATCAAACTTTCAAAACACTCTATAGACGGTAACTTGTGCAATCTTGTCAACAAGTAAGCCGGTTTTATCAGTGCCAAGTCAACATGGTCAAAACTTTCATGGGGTGGCACAGTGGTAGAGCAGAGGTCTCAGGTTCAAATCTAGCTTCCACTTCCCAACGTTTGTGTTTTACCTGGTCCCACTGGTTAGCAATGTATTCGTGGGGCCCACATCTTTTCCTGACGTGTTCTCACAGTTACCAAATAAAAGTCAACATGGTCAAGCTTACCCAAAAGAGGTCTCAGGTTTGAGAGTTTGAGCCTTTTTTGTTGGCAAAACAAGATGATTACCCAAAAGAGAAAACTTAATGAAAAAGGTGGTGATGCAAATTGCATACCTTTCCATTTGGAAGTTGTGCCCTGTAAACACTCCCCAGCATTCCTCCACCAATAAGATTATCTTGAGAAAAACTGTTTGTATACTGTTGAAGGGATGCAATTGTGTAAGATCTGACAGATGCACGAGGCAAAAGAGGTTTGGGAGCGGCTTTAACGTGTATAATGGGCTCCACAGTAACCTTTTCAAAAGGCAGATCGATTGGTTGTGATGTTGGAAGTGGCTGCAGTGGCGGAGGGGGTGGTGGTGGCCGCAATGAATCTATATCAAATCGGCTCATGTCTATCTCCATACTATCCTGCTTTGATATGGCAGCCAGTCTTTGTACATTCACCCCCTTATCAGTTTGTCGCTTCAGCCTCGGTCCTGGTTTCTTTCTTGGTGGTGCCAGTGGCGGTGAAGGCACATGTTGTTGCTCCTTTGGCGGCACAACTGTCGACACCTTTGGAACTGCTCAAAGAATGGATTTAGTGGTTTTGGACATATTCCATTGTGAAAAAGAACTTATCTATTGACAGCATAAAAAATAACTTGAATCTTGAGGACATGTTATCATCTTCCCAGATTCATGAAGGTGGAAAAATGGCAGGTAAGGTAACAGTTCAAAACGGTTACTTTTTAAGTGCAAGACAAAACAGTTGTCGGGTTGGGCTGACCCACAAACACGTTTCCTATCCATTTGTTGTATAAATAAAAATGTGCTATATATGATTATGCAAATTATTTTGTTACATGTTAGTTTAATCATTTTTACAAAAGCATGACAGGAAGTTTTTATGTACTTTGAATACGACTTTCAAACTGTCTAACCTGTTTCCTATATAGCTCGAATCATTTGACCCGATAAAGATAAAACATAATCCAAGTCGACCCGTTAAAAAGGTAAAACAAAATCAGATTACCTTTATCAACATCATTGATGGGTTGAGCAAAGGGTCTGTTGTCGATATGATTCTCTCTGTTACCTGTATATGGAGCAATCTCATGCCTCTTGGGTATCAAACCCAGGATTCGTTTTCTTCGGAATCGTCTTGGCGAAAATAGCAGACATACTAATGCTAGAACAATGAAACCAAGAACTGATGCTATTGACACCCAAACAATCTTTTTATCAGACCTAGATTTATTTGTGGAGTTGGAATCTGGTGTGGATGATGGACCACTGGCTTGTTGTGGTCCTTGTTTAGGTGATGGGAAAAAAGGTGTTCCCCTACCCGTGGATGTGGTTGTGTTTGGGGATGTAGCACCTGTAGTAGTAGTAGTAGCAGTATTGAATGGATTCCCGTCTTTTTTGAAATCGGGAATGGCTAGTAACTTGTCGGGTATAGGTCCATTGAACAGGTTATTCTCTATATTCCTGTAAAAGATACAAAACAATTACTAAAAGACAGAACTCGTTACCGGTTTTTAAACAATTCAAACCTTGGTTTAAAAGAGCGAGTGCCTGAGGCACGAGGCGGTCGCGGTCGGGAAAACGCCACAGGGCATCTTGGTCAAAATCGATCAAAATAAGGTATGCTGGAAGTTGGTATGTAAAGCAACCGAAGGGATGAAAAGATCATGAATGGTTTACTTGATAAAAAGGCTGATATGTAAAAGAGACAAGAGAGATGCAACTTTTGGTTGTACATAAAGCTTATTTGGTTGTAAATAGAGAAACATCTCACACACATGAAGCTTTCGCCTCGCGCCTCGGCTTGCAGGACCTTAACGCCTAGGAGCGCCTCGTGCTTTTTAAAACCAAGATTCAAACCCATAAGAAGTGTTTGACTCGAAACCACGCCAATTTTTATTTTCTTTTATTTTTTATAAAAATGAAACACGAAATTAAAATCATTGATTCTTTCAGAGTGTGAGTAAATGAACATTTAAAGTTTATATGCAATGTGAATGAGAAGCTCACAGATCACGCAACGGAAGATCTTGTAGAACATCAAGAGTCCCAGAGAGTTTATTGTTCTGCAAATGACTGCATACACACACGTATTAGTTTCACTCATGTAGATAAATGTTAGGTGTCCCTAAGGGACATCCTAGTGGGTAAATGGTGGGGGTTCAAATCCTACAGGGTGCCGGTTGTGGTGTATTTTATCCTAGAAAATCTAGGAATTGTTATTCAGAAAAAGAAAAAAAGAAGATAAATGTTAGGTTGAAATTTCGACCCGTTTACTTATGGATGGGTTGATTTGGGATATGGTATATCCCTGGTCAGTCAAAACGGCTAAAATCATAAAAATTAGCCTAAACGAAACAGGTCATGTGGGTCAAAAGTCTCCTATAATGTACTTTATGCATAAAACATCCTAAATCATTTTATTTATTGTTATTGAAATAATATATTTTTTGATCATATATGACACATAAATAATATATAAAAAAATATATTTCTGTGTCAACTCAACCCGACCCGTACAAAAATTTTCAGCTGCCCGACTTGCTCATTTTTCCAGTCTAACAAATGTCACAAAAGTTTGTTCTAGATAAGATGATTACTCACAAGGTAGTTAAAGAAGACAAACTTCCTAAGGAGGAAGGTAATTCTCCACTCAAATTGTTACCAGATAAATCTCTGCAAAGGCCGAAAAAATATCAGTAAAATAAGAACAAATTAAAGAAGAAAAACGAACTGATAACGGATCATACAGATCAACCAAACCGGTTAGGCCTTCAAAGGAATCAGGTATCTCTCCAGACAAGTTGTTATCATTTAGAGACCTGAATTGCAAGAAACATCACATATCAATAACTTCCACAAAAATAAAAATTTTCAAATAAATTTTTGATTTGACCAATTTGACCCATCTCATTTTTTATTTTACCCGTTTGAATAAAGTACCAAAATTGATTGTTACCCATTAAATAGATCGGAATTGCCACCTCAATCTAAGCAAACAAATAAAAGATAAAACTTACAAGGCAGATAATAGTGTTAGAGAGGATAAAGTATCTGGTAGGATTCCAGTGAAGTTATTATCTGAAAGAAAACTGCCAAAGGTAAAGATTATCATATATTTAGCATCTTTAGCCATCATAAAAAAGGTTAAAACAACAATAAATATATGATTTTTATGGTAAGTGGTAAATTAGAGATATAACAATGTTATTTATCAATTAACTGATTCGGAGCTGACACAAGAATTAGCGCACTTATATTTAGACCAAGTGGGCTAAAAAATGGTCCAACTTAAAACGGGCATAACTTTCGCTCCACTAGGAGTTACAGGGCCCATAAGATATGGATGAAAACGTCTAAACGAGCTAGACACTTTGCTAAACTCTCAGGCCCAAATTTAATCCTCTAGAGCCTCGATTTTGAATTTCAAGATTTATTCTAGTCAATTTCAGTTTTTCAAAATTTACCAGATTTCGATCTCCTATAAGAGGGTTTTATTATTTGTGCTTCCCCTCTGCGTCATTAACACTTTGAAGAACCCAAGATTTAAAAATTGTTCGGAAAATTAAAATCTCGCTCTTGAAGAACAATAGAGAAACTTACATATTTGTGATGGTAACAGGAAGATCAGTTGGAATGCTACCACCAATGAAGTTATTGCTCAAGTTTCTACAATCATATAAGTCAACATCATTAAACCCTAAAAGACACCCACATTCACCACACATAATTGGGTACAAATTACAATATCACAGTCACTTACATGCTTTGGAGTGAAGAAAATGAGCCTAGGGTGTCACCCAATTCTCCTCCCATGATGACACCATGGACAGTTCTGCAAAAGTATTTAAAAAAAATCTCAAAACAAAAAATTTACAAAGTTGCCACAAAGTTAAAAAGAAGAGTTCCCATACATTGATATAATATTTGTATTAGTAGCATCGCATACAACACCTTGCCATGCCTCAACACATGGGTCTCCAGCACTAGCTGTCCATCCAATAAGAGGAGGAGATCCAAGTGCAGCATATAGATTATTCATTGCACTCACTGCACAATTCAAGATAATATCAAACACAATTAAACTTAGGGCGCCCACCCCTTTAATTTTTACCAAATATACCCTCCCCCTATCACATCAGTCATTTCATCTTTTCAAATCATCCACTCGCACTATACACACCCGTATGCATATGCTATACAATTGTACCGTACGCATGTATACATGTGCTATCAAATCACTTAATCACATCAACCGGTGGTTAAGTGGTGTACATATAGCCAATCCCTTAAATAAACTTATAATTAAGTTCTGCAAAGGACATCCTGGTGGCAGTGGCGAAGATTGAAGAAAAGCGTAGGGGGCCGGGATTTTTTCTCCCTACCAGGGGGCCGGAACTATAAAATTTTCGGCTGAATACGTATAAATTAACACTATTGAGCGAAAAATCGGCCGAATACATATAAATTTACACTATTGAGACGAAAAATGGGGGGTGGGTCCCCCCGGCCCTAAGAAAGCTGTGCCTCTGCCTGCTGGTTAAGTGGTGTACCCCGCAACCAAAAGGTTATGAGTTTAAATCCTGTAGGGTGCAGGTTCATTTATCCTTAAAATTTTGGAATTGCTTTTAAAAACTTTTTTTTTACCTTTATCGTTAAAATGTAGACGGAGTTAGTCAGTTGGATGAAAATGGTTAGATTTTGAAAAGTCAGGACAAAAAAAGCTAAAAAAAAGTTTTTAAGATGAAACTGACTAAAATGAAAAAAAAAATAATAATAATAATAAATAAACTTATAATTTCATCTAAATTTAATGATTAATCAAAAGAGCTTGTGACTGGGCAGATCTAGATCATTCTCTTACACACAGTTTACAAGAACACCTACCATCTACAGGATTGGTAGCAAGAGAAACTGGACCAGCAAAGATCAATATAAACCCTAACAACACCAACAATTTCTTAACACCCATTGATCCAAAACTGCAAATTCTTCTGAATACCCAATTCAACCTGCAACAAGATTCAACAAATAAACCTTAAAAACCCCATCTGGGAGGATCAACTGATTTGAAGCAAATATTGAAAATATTCAAACCAACTGCTAAGTAGATGATGAGGGAATAATGGCATTGGATAATGTGGGTGTTTGTCTAGGTTTGAGTGTTGGTGAAGTATAAATAACAAAGATTCTTGGGGACATTAAATATAACACATATTAGAAGCTTCAGAGTGTGAAACTTTGATAAAATAATAATAATATAAAAAAGGGTGATGATCTTCAACTCCAAGTGGGTCAAGAACAGAGGGAAAGGTGAGAGCAAAAGGGTTGACTGACCGAGAAAGATTAGTTTGTCTCTAGAAAGACTTGAATGGATGATCAGTCATGAGTTTCCTTGAAGAAAAGTAGAAATGGGGTTTGCAAGTGGGACTATTGTCGTTAACTGGACCTGTCTAAGAGTCGTTGGTATAATATATAAAACTTCCAAGAGTCGTTGGTATAATTTTCGATTCCTGAATCGGTATAAATACGGACATATTTGGTCAACTTCCAAACATGTTTATTGATATTAACAAATCTGATTTAAAAACTTGATTCAAATTAGCAAACCTGACACGGTTTATATACAGTCTAACCTAGACTCGTGAGACTATAATTATAATTGTATATTTAATATTGAAGTATAACAACATAAACCTGTGGATAGTCACTTAACTCCACCGACTTGTGGGTCAAGGAAATTACCGTCAACATTCACACCCCTAATTAATGAATCGTATTAGAAAGGTCTTCAACACCAAGCATTTCCTTGAACTTGATCTTCGGGAGAGCCTTTGTTATGAAGCCAGGTACCAAGAAACTAAAAAGAATTACTAACTGAATTAACAGAAATTAGAAGAAGGAATACTCGAACTTTTATTAACTTGAAAACGAATTGAAAAATACAATACAGACTAACCACTTATTTATACTAATACAAGAATCAAACAATTACACAACTAGTCCTTCTAAAACTTGCAATTACCAAAACACCCTCAAACTAACAAACTCCCCTCTAATTCAAGTTTTAGCATTTAATTCCTCAACTCCAAGCATAAATCTCATTTCTGTAAATCTGACTCTAGGCAATGCTTTAGTCATCACATCTGTTTTTTGCATATTACCACACACAAAATCAACCCAAACTTGATTTCTTTTCACACATTCCCTAATAAAATTAAATCTTGTTGAAATGTGCTTGCTTCTTCCATGAAAAACAGGATTTTTCATTAATAAAATTGCAGATTTATTGTCCACAAGAAATGTAACAATTTCTTGCTTCTCTGCCGTGACTTCTTCTAATAGACCATGTAACCATATAGCTTGACAAGCTACTGATGTAGCAGCTGTAACACCAGAATTTTGGAACCAATTAAAATTTTTTAATATGACGCGGAATATAGGGCCCATTTGTACATTCACATATATAGAAACTTAGTTTAGTTTTTACATTGACATAAATTCAACAAAAGCTTCATAAGAGAGATGTTTAACATGTTTAAGGCTATTACATTCACCAAATAACCCTACACAAAATGATTCCATTTAAGAGTTAGTTTTGAAGTATTCAACTTCCAAAAGAAAGGGTAAGAATCCAATTGATCACTCTTGGCGAGACCCGAGATCAAGACGGAGCTTTTCCTATATAGACAACATCAAAATAATAAAGGTTAGTAAAGATGATTAGTCCTTGGGACTCCTAACAAGTCCCTACAAGAACAACAAGTCAAATTCTCAAAAACGTAAAATTCCCAGCGTCTCCCAGACTGATTTGGGCGTATGGGACGCCAGTTGGGCGTATGGGATGCCCACATCAGGTCTAAATGGCCAAAATTCAGTTTTTAGCGTTTGTAACTTTCCGTTGGATGACCCGATTGCATTTTCAAGCCATTTTGGTACCTATTCACATAATTAAACACCCATTAAGGTTACCTATCATCTCATCACATAATGTTTAGTAATTTGGTTCCTCGAATCCGAGTACAATGACCCGTTTCCGTTTAATACAATTTATCTCCCCATTCCACCACCTCAATTGTTTAAACATACATTCATTCCACCAACTCAATTGTTTAAACATACCTTCATCTACATATTAGGATCAACAATATCATTAACACATTGATAGTTTATTGCTCGTTCATTTGACATACACACATGTTTTGTGAGGGATTCACCTCTCGGTTTCTCCCGTGGAGAATTTGACTCCAAATAACAAGTTAAGTACTATCAAGTTCATGCACTTCATTTATAACATTGACAAGTGAGTAATATAACACAAGATACATATCACAATTCCATACTTAGTGCTAATTGAGTGCAAAGCACTAACCTTTGGTGTTAGAAGCTCCCGGTTGCTCCTCGGCTTTGACCAATCGATTACCTAAACAATTCACACTTGGTTTAGTAATCTATGATCTTGTTAATCATAAATTAGGTACTTACACCCTTCCAAGACTTTATTACTTTATTCCACTACAAAACTTGATTAATTAAGTCATACATCATCTTTTAATCATACAAGACCAAATCTTACCCATTTGACCCGTTAAGGTTTTTCACCCAACACTCTCTATTTTTATTCAATTCAAAATTCAAAAGGTTTTTTACATGCAATAGAGTTTATCTAAATTCACAATCATTAAAACATAATCAAATAGACAACCAACATTCCAGATTCAAAACCCCCAATTTTGGACTTATGAACCCTAATTTTCAAAACCTCAATTAAGTGAAATCAACATAATTTGGTTGTACTTCTAGCTCTAGTAAACTAGATTAACAACTCTTATCAACAAAATACTCCATACACTCAATTTCAGATTAATAGAGTTCATCTACTAACTCTTTACTAAACCAAGAATCCATGGTGAATTAGAGAGAAGATTATATTCACTTGATGATTAGAAAGAGTTGTGTAAGCCAAATCTTCCAAATCAAACATGCAATTTCCAGAATTTTGTTCTTGATCAAGAACTCCTTTCTTCCTCTTTGTTTCTCCAAACTCATGGCACACACACACACACATCTGATGTGTGTGTGTCGCCACTCATATTCAAGACCAAATTGAGTTTGGTCAAATTGCAACTCTAGTCCCTCCGATATACTATTAGACCCTTTCTCTTTGTTTGAGATCGGGACAATCATTACGTTGGTGGCCCGGTTTATAACAATGATAACATAAATTAATGGGGTTTGTGCATTGACGTGCATAATGTCCCGTCTTCCCACATTTATAACATGCTAAGTTTTTAAGCCGACATTCCCCCAAGTGCTCTTTCCCACAAGTTTGGCACGGTCGTGGATTGGGCTTTCCAACTGTTTTCTTTGACGGGCTAGAAAATTTAGCCTTCTTGGGACTTGTATCCACCACTTCCCTCTTCCTTTTCTCATCCCGTTCTTCTTGTCTTTTCAATTCCAATTCCCTTTCTCGGCACTTGTTAATGAGTTGAACTAAAGTAGTGCATTGAGAGGGCGAGACGAACTCTCGATAGTCAATAGATAGGACCGAGAAGAATCGATCTATCTTCATCTTTTTAGTTGCCACAAGATCGGGGCAAAATTGTGCCTTATCATAAAATTCACATGCAATTTCATTGACGGACTCTCAGGTCTGTCTCATATGAAGAAATTCTTCAGTAATCTTGTCCACTTCAGCCTGTGGGCTGTGGTAGTCGAGAAAAACCTCTTTAAAGTCCGACCAAGTCATTGCTTTGATGCCTTCTTCACTCCTCTTCTCCTTTCGGAGATTCTCTACCCAGTCCTTTGCTCTTCCCCGAAGTAAATTTATTGCAAAAGTAACTTCATCCTCTTTTAATACATGGCTTGTTTCAAACGCCAACTCCATGTCAGAAATCCATCTCTGACTAAGTAAAGGATTTACTTCACCATGATATTCCTTAGGTTGACAAGCTGTGAAGTCTTTAAAAGTATATGGCTTCCTCTCAATTTCCTTTCCTTTATCGTTTCCACCTTCATTAACATTCCTTCCGACCTTATCAGTCTCAGTTTTTTCATTCATTTCAGCAAACGCTGCCTTAACCGCCCTTTCAATATCGACTAAAAAGATTGGCATTGTTTGTTCTAATGCCTTTGCCACCTGTTCAGATATTAGTTTTCCAGTTTCCTCGTTATTAGCATTCCCAAGGCGAGAGTGCACAAATTCATTCGATTTCGACCTATTATTTCCATCATCATTTCTTCTATCTCTATCCGAATTTTCTTCCTCAACCATTCTTTCGCTGAGATATTAAAACAAAAGGGTTTAGATAACTTTCATACGTATGTTTAAAAACATCCTTCCCAATATTCAAATTTAACATTTAACATTAATTCATGTATCCTTTCATACATGCTCACATTCACATTTAACATTAATTCATGTATCCTTTCATACATGCTCACATTCACATTTAACATTAATTCATGTATCCTTTCATACATGCTCACAATCACATTTAACATTAATTCATGTATCATTTCATACATGCTCACATCCGTATTTAACATTAATTCATGTATCCTTTCTTACAAGCTCACATTCACATTTAACATTAATTCATGTATCCTTTCATACATGCTCACATTCACATTTAACATTAATTCATGTATTATTTCATACATGCTCACATCCATATTTAACATTAATTCATGTATCCTTTCATACATGCTCGCATTCACATTATAGTTCATCGTTGTTCATTATTATATGGTCATCATGAAGCAATTGCTCATATTGCATTACGAATCATACTTGCCATGCATGATTAATAATGTAATATGCCCAATTACTATCATTATTCCCATATAATAATTTCTTTAACAGTTTTCAATACAAGTACGTCATATAAGACTACAATTTACATTTAATACGATAATCAATACTAACCTCGTCCTTCAAGCTCCGTGTCTGGGTCTCGTCACCATTGGATTCTCTTTACCCGGCCTTATTAAGAGCATTATTGGTTTGAGTTTAGTGTTGCGCACACTAAATCCATCAAACCATTGCTCTGATACCAAGTTGTAACACCCGAATTTTGGAACCAAGTAAAACTTTTTAATATGACGCGGAATATAGGTCCCAGTTGTACATTCACATATATAGAAACTTAGTTTAGTTTTTACATTGACATAAATTCAACAAAAGCTTCATAAGAGAGGTGTTTAACATGTATAAGGCTATTACATTCACCAAATAACCCTACACAAAATGATTCCATTTAAGAGTTAGTTTTGAAGTATTTAACTTCCAAAAGAAAGGGTGAGGATCTAATTGATCACTTTTGGCGAGACCCGAGATCAAGACGGAGCTTTTCCTATATAGACAACATCAAAATAATAAAGGTTAGTAAAGATGATAAGTCCTTGGGACTCCTAACAAGTCCCTACAAGAAAAACAAGTCAAATTCTCAAAAACATAAAATTCCCAGCGTCTCCCAGACTGATTTGGGCGCATGGGACGCCCACATCAGGTCTAAATGGCCAAAATTCAGTTTTTAGCGTTTGTAACTTTCCGTTGGATGACCCGATTATATTTTCAAGCCATTTTGGTACCTATTCACATAATTAAACATCCATTAAGGTTCCCTATCATCTCATCACATAATGTTTAGTAATTTGGTTCCTCGAATCCGAGTACAATGACCCGTTTCCGTTTAATACAATTTATCTCCCCATTCCACCACCTCAATTGTTTAAACATACATTCATTCCACCAACTCAATTGTTTAAACATACCTTCATCTACATATTAGGATCAACAATATCATAAACACATTGATAGTTTATTGCTCATTCATTTGACATACACACATGTTTTGTGAGGGATTCACCTATCGGTTTCTCCCGTGGAGAATTTGACTCCAAATAACAAGTTAAGTACTATCAAGTTCATGCACTTCATTTATAACATTGACAAGTGAGTAATATAACACAAGATACATATCAAAATTCCATACTTAGTGCTAATTGAGTGCAAAGCACTAACCTTTGGTGTTAGAAACTCCCGGTTGCTCCTCGGCTTTGACCAATCGATTACCTAAACAATCCACACTTGGTTTAGTAATCTATGATCTTGTTAATCATCAATTAGGTACTTACACCATTACAAGACTTTATATACTTTATTCTACTACAAGACTTGATTAATTAAGTCATATATCATCTGTTAATCATACAAGACCAAATCTTACCCATTTGACCCGTTAAGGTTTTTCACCCAACATTCTCTATTTTTATTCAATTCAAAATTCACAAAATTCAAAAGTTTTTTTTACATGCAATAGAGTTTATCTAAATTCACAATCATTAAAACATAATCAAATACACAACCAACATTCCAGATTCAAAACCCCCAATTTTGGACTTATGAACCCTAATTTTCAAAACCTCAATTAAGTGAAATCAACATAATTTGGTTGTACTTCTAGCTCTAGTAATACTAGATTAACAACTCTTATCAACAAAATACTCCATACAACCCTCAATTTCAGATTATTAGAGTTCATCTACTAACTCTTTACTAAACCAAGAATCCATGGTGAATTAGAGAGAAGATTATACTCACTTGATTATTAGAAAGAGTTAAGTAAGCCAAATCTTCCAAATCAAACATGCAATTTCCATAATTTTGTTCTTGATCAAGAGCTCCTTGCTTCCTCTTTGTTTCTCCAAACTCACGGCACACACACACATCTGATGTGTGTGTGTGTGTCACCACTCATATTCAAGACCAAATTGAGTTTGGTCAAATTGCAACTCTAGTCCCTCCAATATACTATTAGACCCTTTCATCCCAAACTTAGGTATGTTGGTGAATTTAATAAACCCTTCTACTTTCATTCTATTTAAAAACACCCTCTACAATATAATAGGCATGTTATAAGATAAACCCAAAAAATCGGTTTGTTACAAATCACTCCCCCTAATTTTGGGTTTCGTCCCCGAAACCCGCCACTAGTAAAAAAGTTTAGGGTAATACTTGAGCATTTCATCTTCCAATTCCCAAGTAGTTTCCGCCCCTTTTCTATGTTTCCTTCGAACCAACACTTGGCTAATTTGCTTATTTCGCAAGCTTTTCACCTTTCTATCTAAGATAGCCACCGGTTCTTCCACATAATTCAATATTTCATCTATTTCAATATCATCGATTGGCACAAAAGTGAATTCATCCGCCAAACACTTTCGTAGATGAGACACATGAAACGTGTTATGAAGCTTACCCAGTTTCACCGGTAATTCCAAACGATACGCCACCTTGCCAACTCTAACAATAACTTTGAATGGTCCGATAAAACGGGGACTTAACTTCCCACGTTTTCAAAAACAAATCACCCCCTTCCATGGGGAAACTTTAAACAACACAAAGTCTCCCACTTGGAATTCGATCGGCCTCCTCCTTTTGTCCGCATAGGACTTTTGGCGATCTTGTGCAGCTTTCAAGCGTTCTCTAATTTGATCAATCCTTTCTGCCACATCCACTACAATCTTGCTACCAAGCTCTCGTTGACCAATCTCTCCCCAACAAAGCGGGGTTCGACACCGTCTTCCGTACAACATCTCAAACGGAGGCATACCAATACTTGAATGGTAGCTATTGTTTAACGAAAATTCCGCTAAAGGTAAATGGTCGTCCCAACTACCACTGAAATCAAGCACACACGCTCGAAACATATCCTCCAACGTTTGAATCGTCCTCTCGCTTTGCCAATCCTTTTGCGGGTGATAAGCGGTGCTAAGATTTAACCTTGTTCCTAATTCTTCATGAAATTTCTTCCAGAATTTAGAAGTAAACCGTGTGTCTCTATCCGACACAACTAAAACGGGTACGCCATGACGTGACACAACTTCCTTTATGTAAACATCCACCAATCTTTCCGAGGAATAAGTTTCTTTTATCAGAAGGAAGTATGCACTTTTAGTCAATCGATCAAGCACCACCCAAATTGCATCATAACCTTTCTAAGTCTTAGGAAGTTTAGTAATCAGATCCATAGCAAGATTTTCCCTCTTCCATTGAGGTACTTCAAGAGATTGAAGTTTCCCGTAAGGCTTTTGGTGTTCGTCCTTCACCCTTAGGCATGTAAGACACTTTTTGACATACTTCACGATATCTCTCCTCATACCCGGCCACCAAAAGTTAAACCTTAAGTCATAAAACATTTTGGTAGCTCTCGGGTGGATAGAATATTTAGATTTATGTGCTTCATCAAGTATGGTAGTCAAAACGTTTGACAACCTAGGAATCCATATTCTACCAAAACATGACTCCAACCCCAAGCCATTTTCTTCAAGCTTTGCCACGTATGAAACCATTATTTCCTTTTTCAAATCTCCCCCAAGTGCTAAAATTTGAGCCTCCCGAATTTGATCAACAAGAGTTGAAGAGATAGTCATTTTAAATGACTTCACCTTAATAGATGTATGACTAACCTTCCGACTGAGAGCATCCGCCACCACGTTGGCCTTACCCGGATGATATAGCATTTCACAATCATAATCCTTAACCAATTTAAGCCACCTCTTTTGTCTCATATTAAGATCTTTTTGGTCGATGAAATACTTGAGACTCTTATGGTCCGTGTAAATTGTACAATGCACTCCATAAAGATAATGCCTCCAGATCTTGAGTGCAAAAACCACAGCTGCCAGCTCCAAATCGTGGGTAGGATAATTCACATCATGAACCTTTAATTGCCTCGAATCGTAGGCAATTACCTTACCCCTTTGCATAAGGACACAACCAAGTCCAAAATGAAAGCATTCGAATACACAACAAAGTCCTCGGTCCCCTCAGGCAAGGAGAGAATAAGTGCCTTGGTCAATTTATCTTTCAAAAGTAGAAAGGCTAACTCCTGATCATGACCCCACACGAATTTCGTATCCTTGCAAGTCAACTTCGTCATAGGCAAAGCAATACGAGAAAAGTTTTCGATGAATCGATGATAATAACCCGCTAAGCCCAAAATACTTTTAATTTCGTCATGGGCAAAACATAATCAAATACACAACCAACATTCCAGATTCAAAACCCCCAATTTTGGACTTATGAACCCTAATTTTCAAAACCTCAATTAAGTGAAATCAACATAATTTGGTTATACTTCTAGCTCTAGTAATACTAGATTAACAACTGTTATCAACAAAATACTCCATACAACCCTCAATTTCATATTATTAGAGTTCATCTACTAACTCTTTACTAAACCAAGAATCCATGGTGAATTAGAGAGAAGATTATACTCACTTGATGATTAGAAAGAGTTGTGTAAGCCAAATCTTCCAAATCAAACATGCAATTTCCAGAATTTTGTTCTTGATCAAGAGCTCCTTTCTTCCTCTTTGTTTCTCCAAACTCATGACACACACACACACACATATGGTGTGTGTGTGTCGCCACTCATATTCAAGACCAAATTAAGTTTGGTCAAATTGCAACTCTAGTCCCCCCAATATACTAGTAGACCCTTTCATCCCAAACTTAGGTATGTTGGTGAATTTAATAAACCTCTATACTTTCATTCTATTTAAAAACACCCTCTACAATATAATAGGCATGTTATAAGATAAACCCAAAAAAATTGGTTCGTTATAGCAGCCATGAATTCAGCTTCACAACTTGATAAGGCTACTGTTGACTGCTTCTGGGAATTCCATGAAACCAAAGAACAATTGTAATAGAACACATTCCCTGAAGTACTTTTTCCATCATCTGAATCTGTCAAGTGATTACTATCACTATTGCCCAGCAAATTTCCTCCTTTAGTTCTATTATATTTGATCCCATAATTGAAAGTTCCCTTCACACACCTTAACAAATGTTTCACTGCCTTCAAATGTGCCTCTTTTGGAGACTGCATAAACCTACTCACATATCCCACTGAGTAGCTTATATCAGGTCTTGTTTGAGTTAAGTATCTCAATGAACCCACCAATCTTCTATACATTGTTGGATCAACCTCTGGACCTCTTTCATGTTTAAACAGTTTAAGTCCAGGCTCCATTGGTATCTTGGTTTCATTACACTCTTCCAAACCTGCCATTTTAATTATCTTTGAAGCATATGCAGACTGTTTAATCTGGATCCCTTCAACATTTTGAGCAACTTCTATTCCCAAATAATAACACAGCAGCCCTAAATCTGTCATCTCAAACTTGGTTTTCATTTGCTGCTTGAAAGCTTCCACTTCCTGTTGACTATTTCCAGTAACTAACAAATCATCTACATACACACCAATAATCAACTTTAAACTGTTTTTATTTTTCACATATACAGCTTGTTCATGTTGACACCTCTTGAATCCCAGCTCTTTCAAGACTGCATCCAGCTTGAGATTCCAAGCTCTAGGTGCTTGTCTAAGACCATATAAGGCCTTTGACAATTTATAGACCTTTCTTTCAGCCCCTTTCAGTTCATAACCTTCTGGTTGCTTTACATAGACATTTTCCTTTAGATCACCATGAAGAAATGCAGCTTTAACATCCAAATTATACACCTTCCAATTCATCTTTGCATAAACTTCCAGGATAAGTCTGATTGTCTCTATCCTAGCTACTGGAGCAAATGCTTCTTCAAAATCAATACCCAATTGTTGCACATACCCCTTGGCAACCAATCTTGCTTTGTGTTTAGTGATCCTTCCCATTGCATCTCTTTTTAATTTGAAGACCCACTTTAACCCAATTGGATTACACTTCAATGGTGGTTCAGTTAACAACCATGTTTTGTTTCTTTCAATGGCTTGAATCTCTTCATCCATAGCTATTCTCCATACCTTTTCCTTAACTGCTTCTTGATAGGACACTCTTCTAGTGTAAGCAGAAGTTCAATATTTTCTTCATCCTCCTGCCTATTATTACCATACTTAACTCTCCCATCAAGTACAAAATCAGTTAACCTGGATGACAACACTGGTGTCCTTGTTGATCTTCTCAGCCCATTTTCAATTTCATCCTGGGCTTCTGATTCACTTAAATTCTGATCCATACCAGTTTGATTTTCATCACTTGAATTTTCAATTTCTGTAACTACAGGTCCTTGATTTCCATTCCCAATCTCTTGTCTAGACTGAGACTCATTAGGTTGTAGATCCTGATCATTTTGAACCCAAAATTCTACCCATTCTGAACCTTCTTTATCCTACACATTTTTTAGATGTTCTGTCCAATTCCAACCCCTGGACTCATCAAATTTAACATCTCTGCTAATTACAATCTTATTCTTACCCACATCATACATTTTGTTTGCCTTATTTCCTGGTTCAACACCCAAATACACCATAGGCACACTTCTATCATCCAACTTTCTCATGCCTGGTTTGATAACCTTTGCATGCCCAATGCAACCAAATACTCTCAAATGACTGAGATTTGGCTTTCTTCCTTTTAGTGCCTCATAAGGTGTGCAATCCTTTAAGGCTTTTGTCTGTATTCTGTTAAGAATGTAGACTGAATGTCCCAAAAGTTCTGAGGTAGACTCATTTCTTTTAATATACTCCTAGTCATGTTCAGAATTATTCTATTTCTTCTCTCAATTGTCCCATTTTGCTATGGAGAATAAGGAGCAGTTAACAGTCTTGTAACGCCTTCTTTGTCACAAAACTGATTGAATTCTTGAGAAGTGAACTCCCCTCCTCTATCAGACCTAAAAGCTTTAACTTTTAAACCCACTTCATTTTTAATTTTCATTTAAAGCTTTTAAAAGTTTCAAATGCTTGATCTTTACTCTTAAGTATATAAGCCCACATAAACCTTGTACAATCATCAACCAAAAGCATAAAGTACCTGTTCCCAGCCTGTGTAGATGGATGAATTGGACCACATAGATCCATAGATACAAGTTCCAAAGGTTCTTTGGCTCTGTATGTTGAGACTGTTGGGAACGGTTGCCTTGAGTGCTTTCCAGCTAAACAAGCTTCACACACCTGTGCTGGATGATTAATCATTGGTACTCATGTCACCATCTGTTTACTGGTCATCACTCTTAAAGATTCAAAGTTTACATACCCAATTCTTCCATGCCACAGCCATGGATTGCTTTCCATAGAAGTATGAAAGCACATGGGTGACCCAATGGTTAGCTTTATCTTATACAATCTGTTTAGGGATCTTCTCACCTTCATAAGTAGCTTTCCTCCTTTCTCAAAAAGCCATAGAAACTCATCTTTCATTCTGACCTCACAACTAGTTTCTGTAGCCTGTCCCAAACTCAATATGTTGCTTTTCAAGTTTGGTATATAGTACACAACAGTGATAAGTCTCTGTTCATTTCCCTTTCCTTCCAAGATTACTGAGCCTCTTCCTTCAATATCTACACAGGACCCATCTCCAAACCTTACTTTGCCTCCCACATTTTTATCTAGACTTGAGAATACCAATTGATCCCCAGTCATATGATTTGAAGCTCCATTATCAAGATACCAAGTATGTTCTTCCTGATTATCTGATTCATATTTTACAGGAACAACTTTCTGTTCATTTAAGAACACCATTTCTTTCTTGCTCTCAAGAACTGTCATTAACAAAGCAAGCTCATCTGGTTCAGCCTGTGACAGATTGGCTTCAACATCTTTATTCTTCAAGTTTGGGCATTCAGATGCATAGTGACCATACACATCACACTTGAAGCATTTGATTTTTGACTTGTCCTTCTTTTTTTTCTGAGTCTTTGACTGATCAAAGTCTTTACTCTTCTGACTTGACCTGTCCTTATCAACATAACTTCGATTCCCACGATCATTTTTGCCCCATTTCTTATTCTTTACATCCTGATCTTTTTTCTTGGATTGTCATTCAGAATAAGACAACAAAAGCTAATCATCTTTGGTTGTTTGTTTATTCTTCATCTCAGTTCTTTCTTCAAAGGCTTTAAGCCTCCCAATAGCCTCTTGAAACAACATGGTCTCAATGTCCACAAATTGCTCAATAGAAGCAATTATGTGTAGAAACCTCTCTGCGACAGAATCCAATAATTTTCGAACAAGAGTTACCTCTTAAAATGGCTCACCAAGATCGACTGCCCTTGATGAAATTGCACTTAATTTCCCTTCGAAATCATCAATGTTGTCTCCTTCCTTCATCCTCAACATCTCGAACTCATTTTTAAGAGTGGCTAATCTCGCTTTCTTCACTCTTTCAACCCCAACAAATCTGGATTTTAGTGACTCCCAAATATCCTTCGCTGTTGTGAGATTCACAATTTGTAGGACTAGGTCTTCGGGCGTTGCCTGATACAAATACGCTATTGCAGCGTTGTTCTTCTTTGCATCAACCTGGGCTCCAACTCGTGGTTCAATCACATCCCATAGGCCATGAACATTGAAGATTGCCTTCAATTTCATAGCCCAAATGGTGTAATTGGTGGCCGTAAGGATAGGACACTGCAAAAGAATCATCGTGAAGTTATCCCTAACCACATTCTGTCGATTATTCACCGTCTCCCCCATTCTTGTTCTCGATCGTCGTTGATACATTACCTCAAATCTTGACTCCAGATCCTATCTATCGGAGTAAATTGAGCATTCAACCTGAAGCTCTGATACTAATTGAAGCCACGTACCAAGAAACTAACAAGAATTACTAACTGAATTAATAGAATTAGAAGAAGGAATACTCAAACTTTTATTAACTCGAAAACGAATTGAAAAATACAATACAGACTAACCACTTATTTATACTAATACAAGAATCAAACAGTTACACAACTAGTCCTTCTAAATCTTGCAATTACCAAAACACCCTCAAACTAACATGTTAAACTGTCGGCTCATTGTTTGTCACTACTTACATGTTCAACTATTACATGTTTAAACTGATAGTGCATCGCCCATTCTTTCCCCTTTAATACTATGCTCGTCCTGCCATGTCAGCATACTCCGTAGCAAAGAATGGAATATAAAACTATCTGAAGTGTAGGTTTATATAAAATAAATTTAAATTGTCAATGGTTAAAGAAACCTAAACTTTTATAAAGAATTTTATAAAAATCCTTTATCCAAAATATAAAGAATCTTCATGAAGATGAGAGTTTTTGAATTAAAACCAAAATCAAAGGACGTCCATACAAATGTGGCATTGGTTAATTGAAAAAGAAAATAATTTGTAAGGGAAGCTACTTAGTATTTTTAGCATTAGTCCCTCTCTTAAGGTAAGGAAATCACAACAACATACCTTATTATAAAAGTTTGTCATATACCTCGTTCAAAACAGTCAGGTTCTTTCGGGTATCGGGTATGCCAGTGGGTTTCGGGTATATCCATTAGTTTGTAAAAAATATATGTTGGGTGTCTATCGAGTATATATAAAAACAATAACTAAAATAAAAAAGAAAGAAAGAAAATCATGTCGGATATATATATTTTTAAATAAATATAGTATATATACTTAAAATAAATAAAAAAGAAGGAAAACTATGTCGGGTATTTAATCGAGTTAAACGGGTAAATGTTATCGGGCAATCGGGGAGGGTAAACGGGCATATCAACATATCCCATACCCACGAAAAATTTCAAAAGTATTTCCATACCCGATTTCCCGACCCCATACTTGTCCCTAATGTCTCGGATTTCAGATTTTCCCTATCAAGTTTGGATTTCATTATCATCCCTACCCTCTCCCTGTTACTCAAGACAAAAAAGCTAACTAATGCCTTAGATGTTTTAGTGATAGTCCTTAAGATAGTCAAACTTGATTTTTTTTACATATCACAACATATTTATTTTCAAGAGACAAAAAGAGGTTAGAGGGAATACGGTCGATGAGCGATTTAACCGATCAACAAGAACTTTTCTTGTATCTCTCCTCATGGCTATTTAAATTAACCTGTGGCTCACCTCTTGCAAATAAAAAAAAATATTTAGATTACTTTTTTTTCTCTTGAGTGAATTTATAGATCTATTTTAAACCTCAAGATTATCAAGCAAGCAAGAAAATATCAAAAGCTTTAAAACAAATCTTAGATCTAGAATAATCTAGTACAAACATAATACCATTTTGTAATCTTCATGCATTGATGATCTCTTCCAAGTTGAACATAAGAGAGACGTATATGTTATCTCTACCTTGAAAGAGAGACGTTAACAGTGATCACTCATGCTAATGAGACGTTTGTAATGGTGATCTTTACCAGGTTTTATAGAGGCGTTTGATAGTTAAGATAACTCATGACCGGGGTCAATTAGTGCATGTACGGTGGAATAGTTAATCTTGATCGGAACCATTATACACCATGATTTTTGTGTGGTATCTCTCTAATCCCTATATCTTATTTGATTTGTTTATCATTATACAAAATTTCTCCAATAGAAATTCTTCAACTCTTCTATAAATTAAAAAAGAACCTATTCACCCTCTCCCATTGGTTTTAACAAAGGGTATGAGGGTTCATGCCTGACAGAGTGTTTGTGCCGATAAAGATGAATGGGTGGCTAGGTATTTATTTTTAAATGAATAGGTCTAATGGTCATTTCACACTAAATTCTATAGGGTTATAGTTAGACCTGCTATGTTATATAGAACTGATTGTTGGGTCATTAAGAAAACAAAAGGGCATACGTTAGAGATAGTAGAGATCAGGATGCTGAGGTGGACGTGTGGGCACACGTAATTGAACGAGATCAGAAATGAAGTTTTTAGGGGAAAATTAGGGTGGCATGCTTTTCAGACAAGTTAAGGGAGGGGCGACTAAGATGGTTTGGCCATGTGCGGAGGAGGTAGACGACGGTCTTGGTAAGGACGGTATAGTCCCTCATAGTGGAGGGTAAGTAGAGCAGAGGCAGACCAAAACTAACATGGGATGAGCAGATTTGCCAATATTTACCAGATTTGCACATCTCTAAGGACATGATCAGCGATAGGCCTCCTTGGAGACGTAGGAACAAGGTCATGGATTCTTAGAGAGTTTACTAGATGACTTGGTTGTTTTTAGTGGCATAACTTCTTACTTCACATTTGTTTTTTCGTTGGTGTGTTGTGGTGCGGGTGTTAGTTACTTTCTATGCGGTTAGTGCCTTGGTAACCTACTACTATTTGTGCTCTTTGTTTGGGGTGTGTTTTGGCTTATCTACAACTTTATGTTATCTCCTTTTATATATAACCTTGTATCTTGGCTTTTACTTGTTTTGGGTCGGGGGTCCCAGCACTAGGTGCAACCTCTCTATCACACTGTGATAAAGGTAAGGTTTGCCCTCATCTCATCCTCCCTAGGCCCTAAAATAGCTACGTTATAAGTGAGATTTTACTATGTATATTAGTTTTTTTCAGTGTATTGGTGGAAATGATAAAACATGTTACGGTTATCAACCAATGAGAGTATAAACTAAAACAACAATACAACCTTACTAGATGAACCATCCATATAATTTACTAGTGTATAGGGCTGACAATTTTTGACACGCACCTGTTAACACGACACGACACAACACGACACGTAATTAACATGTCCCGTGTTTGACCTTAACAGGTTTCGTGTCTTAAACAGGTCGACATGTTAATGACATGTTAAATTCGTGTCTTAACAGGTTAAAGACATGTTAAACTGTTAAGACCCATTAGGGACATGCTAACACTTAACATACTACTTGCATCTAGATTCTAGGCCGATTCCATTAATTAATTTCGAATTTATGGGTTTTTGTTTTAATAGGGTTTTGGATTTAGTACGTTAATGGATGTTATGATTGGACTTTTTAAAATTTTATTAAGTTTTGGCATTTTTTTTCTTTTACTACATATGTTATATTTAAACAGGTTTGTAAACAGATCCCTTAACATGTGACTTGTTTCTAAACAGGCCGTGTTCGTGTTTGAAAAAAATGACACGATTAGTTATCGTGTCGTGTTCGTGTTGAGCACAATAGGTCATCGTGTCGTGTCTGACATATTATGTCAGCCCTACTAGTGTATGAACAATCTTATTTAAACAATTTGTTAGCTTATTATGTTACTAAAACACAATAAGCTCAAAAAATGTTTGAATATCAGAATAATTTTGAAGTTCAGTAGCTTATGTAAACCCTTTTCATAACTCTTTCATACTAGCTTATTAATGTCATGTTCTTTATTTTTCTGTCATGGTGACCATGCATCTTCTTCATTCTTTTCCTTCTTCTACGTCGAAGACCGTCACATGAGAGCACCACTCGCGGTTTCGTCGTCTAACTCCTTATCCATGGTAGTTTGTCTTTACCTTTTCCATAAAGAAAAACCTAATCAAAATCATAAAATTGTCTTCTTCTTCGTACGATTACTTAAAAGTTAAAAATGAAACTAGGGTTTTGGGAAATCAAAACATGGATAAAAGAAAATGGTCAATGTGAGGAGAATTGTAGTAGGATAAAAAAACTAAGAGGCTGTTTGATAGCCTTTAATTGATTCCATTAAGAGGCTTACCTCGGAATCGGTCAGATGTAAGAGTGTTTGTTTCGCAAAAGTTGTGGACCAAATACAAAAACTTTAGAAAATCATAGCACCCATCCGTATACTTTACTCTAGAAAGAATGAACACGGGAGGTGGAGTTACCGTGCTTGGAAAGGAGGTCAACTAAATATAATTTAATTTGATTGAAACTTAATTATGTTTTGTGTCGGTGTGAATACTCAATTTTTTAAACTAGAAAGTGAATCGGATATTTTACGGGTTCATCGGTCAGACCGGATTACGAAGCAGACGGCGTCTTAAAAAAATATTAAAATACATATAACAATCGAAGTATTCAACAAATAGAATTCAAACTTAAAAATTTCAAAAAAATTCATCAAGCTTAGGGGTGTTCAATCGAATAATTCGAATAAACCAAATTAAAAAATTAAAAACATAAAATTATAAATATTCAGACTTTTAACTACATTTCTAAAAATTTAACAATCTAATTTATACATGAATATAAAAAAAATGAACAGAAAGAGTGTAACAACTAACAATATAACTAAAAGTGTAGTCGGGTATGGTACCATACTACCATAGTAGTCAAGAGGTTAGAATAAGAGTCAAAAATCGATGTTGTTTTGAAGTTTGAATTAATTAATTGATTTAATACCCATAAAAACTAAAAAGTCAATACTTAAAAGACTTGAAGATTGAATACTTGTAGCTAATACGATGAAAAAAAATCTATGTATATATTTAATTTGAATTATTCGAATTTTAGTTCCAGATATTAAGTTCGGAATCGATTCGAATTCAAATTTTTTGTTCGAATTCGGTTTGAATTTCAAATTTTCGAGTCCGCAGCTTAAAAAAAATACACATAACGGTCTTTTTTTAGGAACGCAGGTTCAAACATTTCATCCAAGTATCCAACAAACATAATTCAAACTTAAAAATCCAACAAATATAACTGAAAGAGGGGAGTTTTGGAACGTGAAAAACCGAAAAACGAAAAAAAAAATCTAAAAATAAACCGGAAAATATCGCTGACCGCTACAAACATAGTTCAAACTTATTTTACAACTCGTTTTAAGCTATTAATCGGACCGCTACAATGACCAAATCCTAGTCGGACCGACCGGTCTTGTCTGGTTTTTAAAACAATGCTTCTTTTTTTGTGATTGAATCCGATTCCTATATTATTTAAAATATTTAAAAATATAAATTATCATCTAAAAAATGCTAGTTATATTTATTTATTTAATAAATTAAATTACCCAAGACCTAAGTACTTACTACTGAAGACAATTGATTCTCTCGATAGAAGTTTATGTCGAAAGCAATAGTTTCTACTAGAGTTGATCCTACCAGAGACATACAAATCCTATCTAGTTAGAGTTTTGCAATCGGTAATACAATTGGAGTTTGAAGTAAATTACATTCTTGTGCTCTTTATTTACAATTGATATTATACTCGAACTTGATGATCAGTAGTATATTCTAATTGATACACAACTATTCCGATGCATTAATATAATACATTTTGATTAAGTTTTAGAATGGTCTGTTCACTCGATTCTCTGACAAGTTCAGAATATTAATTTGCATTCAGTTTTGAACTTAAATAAACTCTTGTAATACAATAAAAACCAGAAGAAGCCTCGCGGGTTGCAGCGGCTTTCGGGCGAGAATGTTAGCTTTTACCTACATGCGTTGTGGCATGTTAAACCGTGTAACAAATTAACGTGTTCGGAAGTTTATAAAATAAAGCTCAAACCATTAGGTAAACTCACACTTCGCGAGAAAAGCGTATAAAATTTATAATCTTATCTTACTTATCTAATAAATGAAAATCTCAAGTAACACGTGTCATTCATTGAGGGCATGAGTAACTTTTTTTCCCGCCTAAACTACCACACCATAAAATTTGGTCAAAGATTATGCATTTAAAGAATATAATAACCAATTAAGTAAAGAAAACATAAATTTTTTTATTATATTTTTTATATTATTTACGTTACAAGTCCCTCTTTTTGATTTTTTTTTTCAATAAACAAAACTACATAATAAAATTAGGAACTAATGATGTCAAATTTAAATCAATATTTTACGTTTTCAAAGGGAAAACTTGAAGCTTATAATCTTAATATTTTATATATTTAATAAACCTTTTAATATATTTTGTAAATCTATCTATTTTAATAAATAAAAATAAAATTGGGCACGTGTCACTATGTGGTACAATCTCACAATTATTTTTAGGGGAATTCTAACCACACACGGAATATTGTTAATTGGACACGCCGCCGCCCTATACGCTCTCGTATAGGGCAATACGAGGGCATATAGGGTTCAGTCACTGACAACAGAATGTCACGTGTCATTCTCTGTCTGGCGGCTGGTCCAATACATGGCGTATTGACCTATACGCAGCATATGAGGCATGAGTTATATTTTTGCTTCAAAAGTTGAAAGATTTAGGAATTTATGAATCCTATACGTGGCGTATTGCCCTATACGCCACGTATAGTTATTTTTTATTTAATTATTTTTTTTAATTTAATTTATATTTTGTTTATTTTTATTTAATTATCTTTTTTATTTTAATTTATATAATTTTGTTAATATAATGTTATCTATTTATAAATTTTATATATTTTATATTTTTTTAAACATTTATTATATTTTTACATTACAAACAAACAAAATATTTAACATTACAACCAAACAAAATATTAAACATTACAACCAAACAAAATATTAAACATTACAACCAAACAAATAAACTAAACATTATATACATTACATCAAAAAATTAAATATATACATCAAAATTTTTTACATACATAACAAAGAAAGAAACTAAATACAAATAAAACAACTAAACCTGACCGGCTCCGCAGTCACCCTGACCGGCACCGCCCTCATCCTGACCCGCCCCGCCCTCATCCTGAACGGGGTCGTCCGGATAATGATGTGGCGGTGGTAGTGGGCGTGGCTCGATGCCGGCGGCTCTTGACAGATCCACGAGTTGTCCAACCGCCCACATCATCAGGTCCTCCATGCGATCTACTTGACGACCCTGTCGCCGTGATTCGGCAACAAGTCCATCAAGCAATGCTTGGGTAGCCCTCTCCAGCCTAACAGACCGACGTACGTGTCGGGGATGCCGTACTCCATCGCCACACCCTGTAGCGGATGAGGCATAGGCGGTCCCCCTGTCCAGGCATCGGCGGTAATGGCACCGGGACCCAAACCTGGTCCAGGACGGCCCCTATGAACCGAAGGCCCTGCGGGAATCGATGCGTGATGCGCATGCCGCTCGCAGTGCGACGGTCTAATCGGACAAGGGGAATGGCCAGTGACATTGCAGGCTCATGCACATCAGATGTTGTAACCGACCGCATGATTTGCGTGATGAAAGCACCGCCATACAAAAGCTCGCGCTTCTGCCGCATATAGGCAGATGCAAAATAATGCGCCATGCACGTGGATTGGTCGCACCGCCTGCCAAGCAATAAAGAAAGAAGAGGTCTCTATCAGTGCACCACTCACGGCTTTTCAGACGCGATGCGATCGACGTCGAAATAAGCTGGTGCAGATATCTATACAAAGGGTCTCTAATCCCCGAGACCCACACCTTGGTACCCAACCAAGGACTATCTGCAATCAAACCCCAAAAAACAAGGAGTTCCTTCTCGTCCACCTCTGTCACCGCCTCGGTGAAAAGTGGCGTGACCGTCTCAGGCTCGTGGTACAAGCCCGTCGTGATAGCCCACTGACGGAGGGTCTCACGGTAAACGGTCCCAAAAATAGAAAAAGAAATATGATCAGGCGCCTCCCGAGGAAGAGGCTCCAGCCCAGCCTCTGAGTAGATGAACGTTGAAAGAAACTCGACGACCACCTCTCGGTAGGTCTCCGTGAATGAAAGAGCAAAAAGACGCGACCATGGCGTGTCCTGCCCGATGATGGCCCTAGCCCGCTCGGCCTCCTGTACCTTCTCGAGGAGCCCCCACTCGACCAACCGCACCTCCCGGAGCTTCTGGCACCGGGCATACGCCTCCGAATCGGCCGGAAAATCCAGAAAAGGGTAATGCGCAAGATCGTCTAGCTGCTCCATCTGAATATCATCCTGATGATCCGCCATATCTAATAATAATAAAAATATTTTTTTATTTTAAATAATAATATATTGTTTTTATGTTAAATAATAAAAATAAATTTTTATCTTAAATAATAATAGTATATTGTTTTTGTTTTAAATAATAATAATAATATATTGTTTTTATTTAAAATAAAAATATTTTTTTAAACCTATATGCCACGTATAGCCTTATACGTGGCGTATAGGCTGTTACCAGGTAACCAAGCCATACGCAGGCAACTCTAGCAATACACAGGGCTGTTACTGGGCAACCCAAGACATACGAAGGCCAACCAAGCCATACGAAGTCTAAGTTGCCGAGAACATGAGCCATACGCAGCGTATAGAACTATATGTGGCGTATGGCTTCATTGTCTTCCTCAGATGAACTATACGCCACGTATGGTTCTATACGTGGCGTATAGCTCTAAAGTTTCAGTGTTAAAAATCGTTAATCTACCCAGTTTTACCCGCTAATAATCAATATAAACCTAACATTATTGATTGGGAGTTGAGATACGTACCTTTACGAAGTTTTTTTGAGACGATAATCGAAATCAAGATGGTATTTTGACCTGGTCGCGTATGTGTTTGAGTGGGTTTGTTGTGGATCGTTTAGGTCTGTCCGAGGCATCATCCGCCTTAATCAGAAGGCTATACGCCACATATAGGGCAATACGTGGCGTATAGCTACCAACCTTTGGTATTCTATACACCACGTATTGCCCTATACGTGGCGTATAGCCTTTAAATATCTTAAATTTAAAAATTTTGAATTCCCTCTCATTCAAGCCTATACGCCACGTATTGCCCTATACGTGGCGTATAGAATATTTAATTAAAACTATACATTGTTAATTAAAATTAGTTATAGTTAATTATAATTAGTTATAATTAATTAATAAATAAAATTAATAAAAAACTAATCAAAATGACCATAAAATTAATTAAAAATAGTTAAAATACAATTTTAAACAAACAACATCCGTGATTCGTGACGTATTGTGGAAATCTAGATATATTAGTAGCCATTATTTTTTAAATCGTTCAATACGATAACTGTATATATTTTCCCATTTTGCTGCATTATCATTTCGGTGCAAATTCCAAAGTGCATTCGGTGTAGGAATCGGAAAATCTCCGTCTAACTTGACGTGGATGAAATGAGCATTTTTTACGTGAACTAACGATACGATTTGATGTTGAGCATGAACGTTAGGACCAAACCACAATGGAAAAAATGTTTGATTACCGGCGATGCTTAAAAGATGAACAATCACTCCAAATCTTAGAGCAATTAAGAGTCCTGTGTATGGCATCGACATCCAACGACTAACTGGTGAGGCTTTCACATCCTGCCAATATATCGTGTGACGTAGCCTATCATACTCTTGAAAGACGACTCTGTCAAAAACAGTTCTCCACCGTTCCTCTTTATTGTCCATCTCCTGTAGAAGTTGTTGTCGGATAAAAAGCCACTGGTTTTCATTTAACCCTAAGCCCAAAGCTACCGATAAAAAACCACAGTTACCGTTGGGATTTACATCCTGTATATGTGAAATGTACGGATAAAATAAAGACGGTATCGAATCCTTAAAACAATTTATATTGTTAACCGCATCTTTCCCCATAATAAATGGAAACCCAAGATGGATGTTATCATCTTGTGGTTACTTTCCTTTACCCTTCGTTGAACGACGGTGTTGAATGACCGAACTCGCTTGTATAGAGTCTTGTGACGCAATGTACGAGATGTGTCTTGTAGGGTCACATTTGCTTTGTTGGGATCTTGTGAATGAGCTGTTTCTCGCGACATCTTGTTTCCTTTGTCGTTGCTTTTTCAAAGTTGGACGACCACGAGTATCTTCTTGTACCACATGCGCTTTCTTGTTACTTTTGCTCGAAAAAACCACCCATGCGATTCTCGACAGCATACTTCTTTTGACCTGATCGGGTTGTGACATAATTTTGTTTCTCACTTGACCAAGTACTTTATCCACGTCTATATTTTCATCATCGACAAACGATGGTTTTAAAACAAGTTTCCTCCATAAGACGTCCACCGCATCTAGCGGATTCTGTCACCTGTATTAAAATGAAATAGTCAGAACATTTTGAAAATAAAAAACAAGATAAATAGTCAGAATAGTTTACCTGTAGCTTCGATATTTGTCAGACGACAAGCACACGGCAACCCACAACTACTGAAAAGTTGGCAACCACACGTTGCATGTTGTTTCCGTATATGTGATAACTTGTACCACTCGTTTTCTAACAAATTTAGAGCTTTATGTGAAATTTTACTTTGCAGGTTATCAAACAATTCAATAGCTATGTGGCTGTCCATTTTCCTTATGAGGCTTGTTCCAAACCCAAACTGTAATTGATAATATTGATCTGATACAATTTCATCAACAAACCCAACAAGTCTATCTAGCGAGTTGTTAGCATTTATGAGATAGCTCTTTAAGAGCGAATGCCGGCTCTCGGCTCGGTTCGTTGTATGTTGACCAAAATTGAGGTTTCTGTTGGACCAGGTGGATACAAACTTTTCTTTATACGGGTCAAACCAATTTTTAGTCACATAATCTATAACTCCTGAAAAAATATTAAATATTGAATAAATATTTAAATATATAATAAATATTCAATACTAAAAATATTAAATATTCAAAACTTACTTCCTCGTTTGGCTGCATACAGTCATTCGTAAAGCCGGTTGAAGTTGTACCTGGCGTGGGAGACTCACATAATACTGACCATAAATACTTGAAATTTGCCCGGTCTTCGTCTGTAAATGATGCCCTGCAATGTTTTACGATATTCTCGTGTATGTGCCACCGACATAGGTTCTTGGAACAGTCCGGAAATATTTTATCACACGCGTTCATAAGAGCTTTGTCCCTATCTGTTATAATCACACGCGGCTTCATACACTTTTGCAACATTGCTTTTATTTGCAGTAGCACCCGGACGAAGTTTTCCTCCCGTTCTTTTGATATAAATGCATGAGCGACACAAAACGACTGGTATGTGGAGGTCACACCGACCACTTGAAAAAATGGAAGTCTATACATGTTTGTTTTGTACGTCGCGTCGATCATCAACACGTGCGGGAACGCACGCCACATCTCGTACGATTTCGGATAAACAAAGAATATCTCCTCCACAATATTTGTGGCAGGATCTTCCCGAGTATAGTAGAGTTATTTTTTAGAAGAAAACGGGTTTTCCATAATCTGCATTGGAGTTTCACCGACTCTCGTTTCGTTTTTTATCTTTTGTATCGCATTATAAATGTCCTTTTTAATACAACTACTCTCTGGGTTTTGTTCCCTTATAGTTGCCAGAATGTTTCGTGGCAACATGTTTTGTGAATACAACTTCGCCACCAAAAGTTGTTCTGACTGAGACAGTCTCCTCGCAAACGAGTGCGCCTTAAGATGTTGACTAGGATCGTGGTTATGACTGTCATTTTTCACTGTTAATTTCTAATCACCAGTATTTTCTTGGTACTTTCCTTCTAATTTAAAGGGACAACCTGTTTTCTTGCTACCGGCACGTCTAACCGTGGCAGTAGAAGCACGTTCGCCGTGACGGTCACACACAAGCCACGCCTTGATAAACGGTTCCGTCGGATCGTTGCCTTTTCTCCTCGATCATCGGGTGACAAGGACGTAACCATTCTCACGTCCTCTCCGGACAGCCCAATCCACCAACTGTTCACGAGACTGAAAATTCTGGTTAGTTTTATACGACACGTTTTGATGGTTTTGTTCCTCGTTTTCGGAGTCGTCGGTTTGTTGTGTCAGGTAAGAGACTTCACCGCACACAAAATCGTCGGTTTGTTGTGTCGGTAAGAGACTTCACCGTATACGTAGTCGTTCGTAGGTTGTGTAAGGTAAGACGGTTCACCGTATATGAACTTGGGATTGCTCAGTGGCTCGTTCAAATCTGGAAGCCTTACCCGTTGATGAGAATAAACGTCGGACGAGACCTTCTCCCGGTTCACCTCTTGAACGCAAGAACTTTGCGGGTTGTTTTCCACATACTCGTTAGAATATACCTGAAAACCGTAGTTACCATCCCACTACCAAGACATGTTTATAATTTTTAGGAGATTGTTTGAATTTTTTTTTGAAAGGATACGTTCGAATGAGAATTTTGCATGGTTAAATACACAAAATTTGGGCCCTATACGCATCGTATAGGCCAATGCGATGCGTATAAGGTACGAGGTACTTTCTGTAACTAGTCATCCATCACATCGTTATACGCCGCGTATAGACCTATACGGGGCGTATAGCGAGGTGATGAGTGACTAGTAGAAGGAGGTACCTCGTACCCTAAACTGCATCGTATTGCCCTATACGATGCGTATACGTATAGGGTTGGAATGATCAGGTTGTACGAGGATGTCGGGCATTGGAAATTGTGAAGGGTTATACGCATCGTATTGCCCTATACGATGCGTATATGGCCAAGTACAAAAAGTAATTCCCGTGTGCCATTAGTAGTCCCCTATTTTTATGCATCTTTCTCTTATTAAATACGTCTCTCTCTCTCTCTCTTATTAACTACGTCACTATTTTTTGAAATTTTCCATATGAAGTATTAAACAGATAAGGAAATTAGAGAGTAATTTGAATAATTACATTAATCATAAAGATTACCAATCACAACTATAATTATAGATCTCATTTAAAATAATTAAAATTTTAATTTCTTTTAATTTCGTTTCTTTTTAAAAAAATTATTTTAATTATTTTTGGCAAACCAATTATATTTGATAAAAATTTGTTTAAATTTGATCAATTCTCTTGTCTAATGATGCTAAATTTGATCAATTCTCTTGTCTAATGATGCAAAATTTGATCAATTCTCTTGTCTAATGATGCTAAATTTGTTTAAATTTGATCAATTCTCTTATTTAATTATTTTTGGCAAACCAATTATATTTGATAAAAAAATATTTTAATTATTTTTGGCAAACCTTCAAATCAAGGAAGATTTTACTTAAATTACCGATTTTTTTTTATTTCATCCTATATTTAAATTATAATAGGTTATATCAAACTATATTTAAGAGATTGACTGAATATATTACAAAAAGTTCTAATGATGCTAAGTTTCTTATTCTCTAATTTGTAAAATTGAAGTTGTGTCAAGGATTATGAATTATGTTAAAAATTTTGATACATATTTATTAATTGTTGTTAAAAAACATATTTATGAATCATATCGTTTCAATATACAACCCAAGTAATACACAGGATTCAACCTAGTTATATATATATTCTAGCTTAGATCCCGTGTACTACACACGGGTTGAAAAATAACAATAAATAAAATTCTTAAATCTTTATGTGTATATTTTAAAGTATACTTACGATAGAAAACAAAATTCAAAAAATATAAAAATTAATATATAATTGGGTTTCGAAAATACGTTAAGTACTATTTAATGTAAAAATTTGATTGAAAATAAAAGTTAAATAATTAGATTTCAAGTTTTTTATAATAATGGATAAATTAAAATAAATGTGTTTTATTAATATAATTAATACTTTCTTTAAATATATATTATTATTAAAAGATGGAGGATTTTAATAAGAGAGAGGCGAGAAAAAGATGATAAGAATGAATATGAAAGCGACACGTGACGTTAAAAACCTTTAATTATTATATAGTATAGATATTAATTACTTTAAAAAAAAAACTTATTAAAAATCAATTAAAGAAAGTTTATGCAATTAATAGGAGATAGAGGCAGGAAAATTGACTCACAAAAACCTTTATTTATTAGTATGTATAGATTAAAAGGCAAGTTAGAATTGTGAGCAGAAATTACTATTCAAAATTTATATGTTTTTATGCATAATGTGCAACTTTTGGTATTTTTCTTAAATTTTTTTTATTCTCTTTCACATTTGTTTAAAGGATTACTTAAGGAAATAAAAACTAAAAATGTGTGTATGGAAGAGTGGTAGGCTTGGGTTCAAAACACACAAGCCACCCCCTTATGCAATTTTAATTTTTTTTTAAAGCTTTTTTCTTGCGTTTAACTTTATACACTATTCGTGCGCAGGGTGAGTTCACGTATTGCTTTATCTTAGATTCTTTTGAGCACGTTAATTTTCGTTGCAACGCGCAGGGCGTGCTTATTTCTACTTACGTTTCGTTTTGAATATTCACAACCCGCCGCAATGCGTAAGGTATAATTCTAGTTATAAATTAAAACACAAGAAAAAATAACATAAAAGCCCTTAAAACTGGGCAGGGGTGGTGAAACCGCATGAATTGGTTGAGGCGAAACACAGAGACCCCACTGCGTCAAACCAAGTCTTTGGTTTTCATTTGTTGCTGCAGTTTATTAAACATATACTTAAGCTAAGAAAATAATAATAAGAAGAAGAAAAGCATGCAATAAATGATTGTACCATATGCCTAGCCACTTATAAATTTACGATAGTAAATTTACTTTACATACCAATGTTGTCTTTTAATATTTATTAAATTATTTTCTATAAACTAAAACTTTCATTTTTATTATTAAGGTAAATATCACTTTTACTTTTTAGAACAACTAACTTACACAATCTCTAAATCAATCTTACTTTCGTAATTACACTTGAACCTATGACCATTTTAGATGTTAATGCAAGTTCATAAAATAAACGGAATTCAAAAAGTATACCAATTTATAGGTTAATCAAACTAATATTTCTTAATATAGCAAATTATAAATTACGTTATTTAAATATTACCTATATTTTAGAATACGTCATTTAACTAAGTAAATTACAGAAAACGTCATTCATGTCACGTTCCTTGCGTGTGAGGGTATTTTAATCTTTTTACCCATAATTTCAGGTACCTAGAGCTGATAATGGGTGAGGCTTTTATAAATTTAGGGTTTTAAAATTATTTTTGTGGGTAAAAAGACCAAAGCGCACTCACATGTAATGTACGTGACCTGACTTAACGATAAAATTTAACGTTCGTTAGTCTAAAAGATATAACATGCAAAGTTTTTTAAACATAAAAAACGTTTTTAAAGGACGTATTCTGAAATATATGTAATACTTAAAGTACCCAATTTTTATTTTTTTCTTCTAAATATTTAAATATTTAAGATACTATTAGTCCAGCTAGAAAGTTTTCAACTTTTATCTTTAGTTTAGTTAATAATTTGAGGATTCAAGATTCTAAGAATAACCTAAAAACAATATTAAAAATCTTCTTTTGAGTCGACTAAAATTAAATTTATTTTTTAAGATATTTAAGTTAAAGTATCCATTAGCCAGATTTTTAAGTTATGTGGTGTTTGGATTTGCTAAAAACCATCGTTTTCTCACTTGAAGTTAAAGAAATTAGTTTTATGTCCAATTGTGATTTTATAAAAAACTTAGGCACAAAAATTAGACATTGAAAACCATGTAACGAACTATTGTGGCAAAAATATTTTTAAACCTAAATATGAAATTAGGCGAGTTCAAATTTGAATAAGAACTAAATAAAATAACTATTTAGCCTTGAAAGAACAAAATCATGACATTTCATGAAGTAACAAAAATCATGACATTTCTTGAAGCGAGACATAGTATGGATGAGATCTGTATCGTATCGGTATTGAAAATATCGATATTGAATTTATAAAAAAGTGGTTACCGAATTTATCGGTACGGTACCGGTACTGTTATAAAATGCTTATCTCTATATGGTATCGGTACTAAATTGGTACCGGAAATACCGATACCGAATTTTTAAAATGGGTACCGAATAGCGTACCGAATCTATCGATACGGTATTGGTACTCGGTATCAAATGCACATCCTAATACATAGATAAGAAAAATATCTTAATTATATATTCTAATATTGATTTATTTTATCACAAAATAAAGCTGTTTCTGTTTTATTTTAATTTATTTAGTATAGTCACTTTGATGAATGATTCATAAGTAACAAATATAAGATTAGTTTAAGACCATATTATACTTTTCTATTGACTATAATTTAAATGTTCACTTAGTCTCAAAGTCAACTTAAACAATGTATGAACCCATGACCTAACACGCTTACCATTGACCATAAGTCTCGTTATCCTTGTCGTTCATAACATTCCTTGTCTCATTTTATAAATTAGATTAAACATTATTGGTATACCAACATTCTTTATTTTAAATTTAAGAATTTTTCTTAGAAAACCAAGATCTCAAATGGAGACATGGTGGAATCTAGAGTTCTTTGGAAGAGGGAAAGATGAAAGACGAAATCACCCCTCTGCCAGAAAACAGGGTGAAAATAGAACATGGAATATAACCCATTTCAAGATTATGATTACCTCAAAAAAAAAAAAAAAACTTGGTTTCTTTTTGTTTCACCATTTAAAACCGAACTAGATCCTATATTTGGTTTTCGGTTCAGTTTTAAACCGAATTAGATTTTCGATTTTAAGAAAGTAAATACCTCTAGCATGAAAAAAACCAGAAATTATAGTTGTTATGGATGTCATTCTTTGGATTCTTAAAATCTTAAACAAAATAACAAATAAATAACAAACATACAATGATGTCGAATGATGTGTCTTACGAATTGGGTAACAGGTCAAAAGGGGTTCAAGTTGAAAGTGTCGGGTTGGGTCGGGTCAGGTCTAGGTTGACTGACATTGACCCACAAACAATTGATTGTTTTTTTTATCTATTTTTAATTAACGTGTTAGTTATGATGATACAAAATGATATTATTACAACTCTTTTACCTAAACCACATACATTAATGTGTTAGTAATAATTATACAAAATGATATTATCAAATGATGGGGGTTTAGAGCCCAATATAATGATCCAAAAGTCCATGTGGATTTAGCTACCGCAACCTTTTAGAGCCCAATCATATGTATCTGATCAAATAAATTGTATTTCTCTATTTAAAGTAGTCAATGGGCTAAACATTATACCTTGAACACAAAATATGATAGCTGAAAAAAAAAGTTACATAATTCATAATTATTTATTTGTTAACTTAGAAAGAAGGGAGGAGGGATCCTTTCATCAGTAGCAAAATGAAACTTTTGTGGTACTAACTAGAAACAAATTTATTATCACCAGCATAGTTGTTAAAGGCGCATAGGCCTCGCCTGAGGCCTAGGCCTAAGGCGTAAAAAAAGCGAGGGTCTGAGGAAAAAAACGCATTTAAATAAAAGGAATCTATACTAAAAAAGGCCAATTCAAATGTAATTTCAAAACTTGAATAACAAAATGTTCAAAATAAAGTACCAAAATCTTCTTCAGCTTTGCAAAGCGCTCGCCTTATCAAAGAGCATTTATCACACCTCGCCTTAAAATTGCGCCTACGCTTGCTGTTGATAAGTATGATCACCAGAGAAAGATGAACTTTACATGTGACTGTGAAGAAGGATGAGGAGGCAAATTCAGACCCCTTGTGACTGATTGAATTTTTCTCACCATTTCCGCAGTTGAAACAAATGGAATCGAAGCATGCTCACGAACAAATTTTCTTCTAATTGGAAGAAAAGTAAAAAAAAAAGTTTAACATCAAAATCTTCTATTTAGAGCCTGATATAATAGAGACAACTTTCTTGAAATCAATGGAACAAACCTTTCTTTCAATCAATGGAACAAGCCTTTCTTTCTTCCATTTGAGATCTTGTTGATGTGATGGCTAAGTTAGAGTTGCCGACGACCCCTGGTCTTGTTCCCCACCCCCACACTTCAAGTTTCTGCCTCTTTATTGCTTGTTTTTCTTGATCAAAATTACTTGAGTTAATTACACGGAATTCTCTTCGTCGGTTAATTACTTGCTCCAAATAGAGAGTGGTGGATAGTGTTATTCAAAAGCCAACAGAGTAAAAGATTTGTTACGGTGGGAGTAGGCTATAAAAGAAAAGATGGGGTCACAAGTAAAGAACATAATTTGGATTCAAACAAGGTGACCGTTAGATAAGTTGAAAAAGGTCAGAGCCGGTCAACTGTTGCGGGTCAACAAAAGTCAACAGTAGCCGAAGTTTGACCATAAGTTGATTAGAAAAATTCAGTTTTTGACCAGAAGATAAGTTTGACAAGAAATCTTTCGATGAGTGTCAGGTTTTACCAGAAAAAAGTCAACGAAAAGTTTAGCGAATGAGACTCCAATGATGGTGTAACCGAGATACAAAGCTTAAAAGGCGAGCTTAGTATTGATTATGTGTTGTTTGTTTTAATAGGCGTCCAATGTGTACTAATTGTGTCGAAAGTTGTTAAGAGAATTATTATACGGAGACAGTGAATGTAAATGGGCATATTACATTATTAATCATGTTTGGCCAATATGATTCATAATGTAACATGTGCGAATACCTTTATAATAACCATATGATAATGAACATCGACGATTAGTAAGTGAAGGTGGTTATATGTGTATATGTATATATTATGTGTACTAGCTTAGAAGGGTCAAAAAAATATTAATATATAAAATTGTTAAATCTTTATATATATCTTATAGGTGGAAAAATATGTTACATAAAGTAACAATAGAAAACAAAATCCAAAAATATGTAAAAATTAATACATAATTGGTTGATATGGCTCGAACGAAACCGAACAAACTTACTAGTGGCTCGATGGTTGTTTTCTATGTTTGTGGTTGATAAATTATCTAGGATAATAATTAAAACTGCAAAAATTTTTATAAAACATTTAACACAATCTTATAAAACGACAAGAATATTAAAAGGTTTAAAATTTCTCGGAAAGGTAATTAAATAAAAGTAGTTTTTATTTAAAAGTAAAACGAGTTTTAAATTTAATTGTTTTATTTAAAAACATATTTAAATTAATTAAAGGTTAATTAGTTTAAAATTAAGTTTGCGACTAACGACCAATTTAGTTTAAAAACAAGGTATTTAAAATTGAACCGTGTCGAATGTTGAAAAGCGTTTCACAAACTTATATGGTAAAATTGGTTTACTAAAATTTGCACCACTTGATTAATGTTATCCGTCGTCCAAAATGTTTTTGACCCTTAACCGGTAAATTAAAACATTAAAGAAATCCCAGATTTTAAAATCAATATTTCGGCGCCACCCTTAATTATGACACTTCAACTAAATCGAAACGTCGATGTTAGTGAATTACCCTGCATTCGACGCCACGATTTTGGTTAAAGGTAGGATCACGATTCCTAAGTCATTTAGGCCGGAACTACAGTCACAATTGAAGGACAAATATCACTTAAGTCGTTTAAGCGGGCGTAGTTGAGGGAAACGTATCCAAAGCTTGACCTTGCTTGTCATGCCCCTCAAACCGAGAATTGTGTAGTCGACGCAATTGGTATTTTCATACCTACCTGTCTAGCTATATCAGTGAAAAGTGCTTAGCCATTCACTGTAACATAGTAAACCGAGATCTCATTCTTAATTATAAATATTTTTGTCTTTGGGTCATTAATATAATTAAGATAATTAAAGCATGAAAATACTAAAAGTTATAATGACAACTATTAAACAAAACCCTCACCGGGTTAGTCCATGTTCCCATCAAATAAAGAAATGTCACAAGCAAGAATGCAAAAGCAAGGCAAGGCCAAAGGCCGAAGCTCCTTCCTGAAAAGTAGAAGCAGCTCATCAAAATATCAAAGCACTTAACACAAAGTTGCCTATTCTGAACACCTTCGCCTGTAAAAAACGTGTGGTGGTCTTATCTCCACCAAGCTAATGACAAGGTCTAGCCCTCAATACTGCGCAATAAGCATTCTTGACTGGGGCTGATGATGTGGGTACGTACATGAAGCACGACTAACCTCAAGAAGCGGGTCCTTAAATATTAGCTACTGGGCTAAACCAATAAGGCCTACATAATAATCAGTTGGGAGGATCTTCTAGGCTCCTTGCAGCCCACATCACTCAAGATCCCATTCAGGCCCAAAGCCTAACAGGAAAAGCCCATCAGGCTCCATGAATCCAGCCCTATAAATAGAGGGTCATCCCCCTCTTCACAACCATCTCATTTATCTGGCCTAGACCAGAGCATCTAACTCTCTCCCTCAATCTCTAATCTGCTGTAAGGAGCTCTTGAGCTTCTACAGCACCCGACTGCCAAGGAAGCAGCTTCATGCTGTTGAGGTACCACTACAGCTGCTTGCAACTAGTCTGTCGGATCTCAACCACAACCATTTATACTATCTACTCCATATGCGCTTATACCTTTAAATAATCTTATACATCTGAAACACCCTACTTTTAATTATTATTTTATTAGAGTTTAATGCGGAAAACGGGTCCCAGATTAACAAAAACCTTGCCATAATGGCTAACGTAACTTTTTCATTTATAATAATATTGTTTTACAAAAGGATAATATAATTACATCATCCTACATAGGGATTTTCCAATTCCGATAGATTTGTCCACAGGACGCTTCATTTCATATGCTTCTTTCCTACAGTGTTTGAAAATTTGTTTTGAATTAGCTTACACTAAGTAAGTACACCGCATCGTTCATTTTATTATGAACCCTTTAGGTTCTTATTATTGTTCAAGTTTCCCAGGCTCTCGGCGCACCCGTGACCATCTCCGGTCACGTCATTCGTATATTTTATGGGTGTGCTAACCCCCTTGCAACCATCATAGGCCGTACCTCCGGTCCGAGTATTGGCAAGGTTCTTATGCTCTTCAGTATAGACCCCTTGCATTTGTCACAAAGACTCATTCATTCCTCAGCCCCGTAGGCTAAGAATCTTTTACTCTTTCAGCCCCGTAGGCCTAGAGTTACTCTTTCAGCCCCGTAGGCCTAGAGTTTCCTTTATCTTTTCTTTTCTTTATTGAGATCCACCTTACAGGCCGGGTATCTCATTTCATTTGGGACCTTGAGTATCTTTGACTCACAGCCTCCCAAATGTATCAAGCATTTGTTTTCATTTCATATATATGCTTGATTTACTCATCAACCAGTCCTCACCTCAATACTTCGTAACGGTTTCTCCACGATGCATTAAAAGGGTTTATATATAGGAAGTACCAGCGGCGTATCCACCACCCCTTTAACACTTTATGAGTACTCCGTTATTCTGTTTTAGGGTTTAGACTCGTTCCATCATACTCATTCATGTTTGCACCGTATCATCATGCATTCACATATCATCATGCATTTAACGTATTAATATTCATCACATATTCATATTTATTATGCATGGTATACTTTCATCTAATATTCGTATTCATCATATATTGTAAACTGGGGTGATTTTCCTTCCAGAGCAGTACCTCCAACAGAGATGTCCCCAGGAAAGAGTGACGGGTCTATGAGAGATTTATACACCACTCTTTCCTTAGACAGGACATTTCGTTTGTCAGATAACTACATACCGGTTGGATGTTCTCCCGTACGTTTACTATATTTCATTATTATTTATTAGTCTATACCCCTAAACATTCATAATGGTTTCTCCACGAAGTACCAAGAAGTTTATATATAGGAAGTACCAGCGGCGTATCCACCACCCCTTGGATACGTCGTGACTACTCCATTATTCATGTTTAGTGTTTAGACTAATCAGTCATTACCCCGTATCCTCGTCATATCACATAACACATATCACATATCACGTATCAATTAAACACATTTTCACGTATTTGTGTCTAGGGTACGGGTCCAGTGTACTTACATTATCCTTGGGTAGTTCCTAAGTTTGTTTCTCGCTTCTAAATGATTCTCCGAACACGAACCGCACTTGTAGTGTACCACACTCGCACCCAAACGCGCCGCACCGGGTCTTCTAACCTTTCTTAGAGAGTGTGAGTGTGTGTAGGTGATGGTGTTGGTGTTGTTCCCATTTGAATGGCCGATGCTATCTATTTATAGGGCTGGATTGGGACTCATGTCGGACCGACATCCCCTTTGTTGGTTTATTTGGCTTGGTGAGCACGTAGCGGACCGCTATGTGCCTGGATGTCAGTCAGCTATCAAGACACATGTAAGAATTTAGGGCTGATTCACAGGACACGTGTCAGCACCAGAAAATTCGACGCATTGGCGGTTATCGGACCGCTATATACTTGATATCGGTCCGATATCTAACCCTCTGCTCACTTCAGACCGATGGGAAGGATGATATCGGGCCGATATCTATCCAGATGTCAGATTTTTTACTTTTAACCTTGGACTTTTATTTCTCGAAAATTTGGGATGTTACAACTCTCCCTCCTAATTTAGGTTTCGTCCTCGAAACCTGTTAATCCTTAAAGAGTTGAGGATAATTCTTTCTCATTTCATCCTCACTTTCCCAGGTCATCTCTGACATTTTTCTGTGTTTCCATTGCACTACCACTTGTTTGATTGTCTTGTGACGTAATTGCTTCTCTTTTGTATCTAAAATCTTGATAGGTTCTTCAACATATGTTAGCCTATCATCAACTTCTATATCTTCTAAAGGAATGTGTGCAATTTCATCCGCTAAACTTTCCTTAAATAAGATACATGGAACGTGTTGTGTATCTTATTCAATTCTTCAGGTAGTTCTAACTGATAAGCTACTTTTCCTACTCTTTTGATGATTTTGAAAGGACCAATTAATCGTGGCCTTAGCTTTCCACGTTTCTTGAATCGGATTAGACCTTTCCAATGAGATACTTTCAACAAGACATAATCTCCTTCTTGGAATTCTACTGGTCTACGTCTCTTGTTTGCGTATGACTTCGGTTTATCTTATGCAGCTTTCAAACGTGCCTTGATTAAGTCAAGCTTTTCTGAAGTGGCTTGAACTATTTCTTTGCTGCCCAACTCTTTCTGACCAATTTCTCCCCAACATACATGAGTTCTACATCTTCTACCATATAACATCTCATATGGTGGCATACCAATACTGGAATGGTAGTTGTTATTGTATGAGAACTCTGCTAATGGCAGATGGCTATCCCAACTTCCACTGAAATCAATTATGCAAGCACGTAGCATATCCTCGAGAGTTTGTATCGTCCTCTAATTTTTTCCATCAGTTTGAGGATGATATGTCGTGCTAATCAATAACCTAGTTCCCATCTCCTCATGGAACTTTTTCTAAAAAACGTGAAGTGAAACGAGTATCTTGATTAGAGACAATCGAGATTGGCACTCTGTAACACCCAAAAAAAAGTAATTTAGTAAATAATAACGCGATAGAGACTTAATCGTCGTAAAACAAAAGAAAAACGGACGGGCTTGGGCTCGGCTCCAACGGGCTGAGCGAAGCCCAGGTATATAAGGGCCAAGACAGCCTTGAAGCTCTCATTTTCACCAACACTTGCAAGCTAGAGAGAGAAAGGAGAGTCGGGTCTAGAGAGAGAAAGTCGACGGATCGATACGAAATTGAAGGAGCACGTTACTACTGAGCTCGTGAGAAAAACCTCCGAATCAGAATCACAATCCAGGTAACGATTCGACCTTAAACTGAGTTTTTCTTCGTTTTCGGATTTCTCGGGTTTTAGCTAAATAGGAGACGTTTTTATGGATGAAACTTGAAAATAAGCTTAGAACTAGCATCTAGAGTGAAAACCGCACCTTTTGATCAAAGAAAATTGTAAGATTAGCATGATCGGATTAACATGCAAAATTTTGGACTTGTCCAGGAAACAGGTGCTGCGTACTTATCAAGTACGCAGGAAGGACGTCCTGCGTACTTACCAAGTACGCCGGAGAAAGATTACGCAGGAGAAAGATAATGCTTACTTACCAAGTACGCAGGAGAAAGATCATGCGTACTTACCAAGTACGCATGAGAAAGATCATGCGTACTTGTCAAGTGCGCATGAGCAAAGCCCTGCGCACTTACTAAGTGCGCAGGCAGTAGACCAGTAAGTAAAGTCGGTATGTTTAGAATGATTAAACCGTTAGAGTCGGGATTGGGTCTGATGTGTATTTAACTACCTAATTCAGATCGTACGTGACGTTGTTGGACCGTTGTTTAGGACAACCAAGACTAGCTTATCAGGTGAGTTCTATGTGCCCCCTTCTATGTTATGTGCAAACCTTATTAAATGTTTTGGGGCTGAAATGTATACACTAAATGAATAAATGATATGAATGCTAATGTGATCATACGTGATGTACTAATATATATTTTATATATATATGAGAATGAATTATAAACAAAGAATGAAACGTATGTTTACAAAGAATGAAGGAAAGAATGACATAACGTAAATAAATGAAATCTTGCTTTATAATTATTTATATTGCATGTTATGAATGTATGTATACGTTATGGACGGAAACGAAGCTAACGGCTACTTCTGTAGACGGACGACCACGTGACTATTTTGCAACCGGGAAAGATACGTTCCTTCGCAAGCTAGGACGTACAAAAAGCATAAAAGGGCGGTCGAAGTAAATGCTAAAATAGTATAACGGTTGCATAAACAATAGTTCGCATGGGAAACGGATGCCTTAGGGCAGGCGGGCGAATATGACGGACTACGACGGTAGGACGGGTAAGACGGACGGCCGAAGGTTGGCCGGACCAAAGTTAAGGCGGACGGTTTCTAGGACCGGACTAGTAAAAGGGCTACGCCGGTAGCTTAAGGGCGTATGTCTTTGTGATATACGCAGTAAAAGATGGGTTGATCACCCTTATGTGTATGACCAATGAATGTAAAGGAAAGAAAAGGTGAATGCATATCTATGTAATCACATAAGAATGAAGAAAGAAAAGTAAAAGCTATGAATACGTATTTATAGAAATGTATGTATATAATTATGTATACTTATAAAGAAAAGAATGATCATACTTAATAGTTTTAAACTAGAACTCACCAGGGTTAGCTAACTTTTAGTATACATTTCAGGTACAGAAAGGAAGGGTCGTGCGAAGGCGTGAAGGTTACCCGGCACAAGACTGACATCCCACTTTTATATATGTTAAGACAAATGTTATGTACTTAATTTTAAAGACTTCCGCTGTTATGTCATGTCATATTACGTTATGTAATGAATGAATTCGAATGTTTTAAATTTAAGCTCAGTAATCATGACTATGTTTATGAGTAAATCCAACAAGTGAGGTCACCCGGGAAAGGGGCCTTATAAGTTGGTATCAGAGCAATAGTTTGAGAGATTCAGACATCCCTAAATGTCTGGACTCAAGCTGATTAGGGACCAACACACGGATGTCAGTCATGGGTAACCAACGCCAACGCCAGCACGATAAGTAAGTACTGAAGTTAATGCACTTGGATAAGAATAGATACAGATGTGACCCCAACTGGGAACGACAATCAAGGGACTATACAGTTGGAACCCGAGGCCAGGGATGCTATTGCCCGTGAAGTTGTACTCACCCTGAAGAAAGTATTACCTGATCTACTATCCGAGGCACTAAAGAAAAGTAGAGAGGAGGATGAAGGAGACCATGAAGAGAAAGTGTATGACAGCGATGGGGAGGAAGTGAAGGTGGGATCAAGCAACCGTGGGTGTACTTACAAAGGTTTCAAGGATGGAAACCCACCCAAGTTTGATGGTAGCAAGGATTCGGTGGCAACGTTTGAATGGATTGAGAGGATGAACGTTGTAATCAATATCAGCAAGTGTCGACCGGACCAGGCGGTTAAATATGTTGCTCATTCTATCACCAACGAAGCACTAGGTTGGTGGAGAAACATTCAGAGAACAAAGTCGCCAAACGCTATCGCCAGAATGACATGGGAAGACCTAAAGAAGCTCATAATCCAAAAGTTCTGCCCACAGAACGAGATTGATCGTGTGGAGAACGAGTTCCTAAACTTCAAGGCTGGCAACAAGACTCATCGCCAGTATACTTCAAGGTTCAACGAGCTGGCCCAACTGGTACCACACTTGGTGGAAACTGAAGACCGTCTGATCAAATACTATGTCAAGGGTCTGCCGCAGAGGGTCCGTGTCCATGTAAAAGCTAATCTACCATTGACCTTCGAGTCGGTAGTGAATCTCAGCGGAATCGTCTACGACAATTATGCCAATGAGGACCCGTCACCTGAGACACAAAAGAGAAAGTGGGAGAACCCGTCTAGAGGCACCGGAAAAGGGAATGTAGCATCTGAAATTAAGAAACCAAGGTTGGATGAATATGAAACTTGCAGAAAATGTGGAAGGCGACATCTGGGCGAGTGTCGAATCGGCACCACCACATGCTATAAGTGCGGGAAGCCTGGTCACTTCTCCCGAGAATGCGTAAAGAACGTCAAGTGTCAAGTATGTGGATTGTTTGGACATCTGACAAGGAACTGCAGGAAGGCCGGCCAATCTGGTTCGGGAAAAGAGAGGGAAAAGGAACAGCCGCAGGCTAGGACTTGAGCCTACGCTCTAACTGAGGAGGAAGCAAGGGGAAACCCTGATGTTGTGTCAGGTACGTTCCTAGTTAATAACGAACATGCTGCTATTTTATTTGACTCTGGTGCTAGTAAAAGTTTTATATCCAATGCATTTAGTCGTAAACTAGGATGCACTATCAACACCATAGTAAAGGCCTTTAGCGTACAAACTGCCGTTGGTAAAAATTCGGCAGTATTTCAAGTAACAGAGGATTGCATCATAGAAATAGAGGGTCATAAGTTCCCTTCTAGATTGTTCCTTCTCACCTTAGGAGGATTCGATATAGTATTGGGTATGGATTGGCTAGCTGCCAACGAAGCTCAAATCATATGTAAACGTAAGAGGATACACCTCAAAGCTCCAAGCGGCAGTCCAATTACGGTTTATGGGGATTGGAATTGCACGATGCCGAACATCATCTCGATGATCAAGGCCGAAAGTTACATGAGGCGCGGTTGCGAAGCTTATTTGGCATATGTTATTGATAATAGAATGAAAATGAATGAACTCAAGAATATACCCATGGTGCGCAACTTTTCGGAAGTATTCCCTGAGGATCTACCTGGGTTACCACCCGATCGGGAAATAGAATTTCAGATTGACTTACTGCCAGGAGCTGAGCCTGTTGCCAAAGCCCCCTACCGATTGGCTCCATCAGAAATGAAGGAAATTGATGTCTCAACTAGAGGAACTAACAGAAAAAAAGATTTATTAGGCCGAGCATCTCACCGTGGGGCGCTCAGGCACTATTTGTAAAGAAGAAGGACGGCAGCATGCGCATGTGCATTGACTACCGCGAGTTGAACAAGAGGACAGTAAAGAACAAATACCCACTACCTAGAATAGACGACCTTTTTGATCAACTGCAAGGTGCGAGTTGGTTCTCAAAGATCGATCTTAGGTCGGGGTACCATCAGTTGAAAGTAAGAGAAGAAGACGTACCAAAGACCGCGTTTCGCACGCGTTATGGGCATTATGAGTTTCTCGTGATGTCCTTCGGATTGACCAACACACCAGCAGCGTTCATGGATTTGATGAATAGAGTATGTCGACCAATGTTGGATCGATCGGTGATAGTCTTTATAGACGACATACTGGTATATTCGAAAAGCGAGGGTGATCACCACTGTCACCTAAGAGAGGTTCTGGAGGTGCTAATGCAGGAAAAGTTGTACGCGAAATTCTCCAAATGCGCGTTCTGGCTTAGGGAAGTCCAATTCCTAGGTCATGTAATAAACCCAAACGGCATTATGGTGGATCCTGCAAAGATCGAGACAGTAAAGGAATGGAACATCCCAAAGACACCAACAGAGATACGAAGCTTTCTGGGATTGGCAGGCTACTATCGAAGGTTCATTCAAGATTTTTCAAGAATAGCCTCGCCACTAACTAAGTTGACACGGAAGGAAGTGAAATATGAATGGGGTCCAACCCAAAACAACGCGTTTGAGGAACTTAAGGCACGATTAACCCAAGCTCCGGTCTTTGCACTACCTGAGGGAAATGAAGACTTAGTAGTATACTCTGACGCTTCAGGTCAGGGTTTAGGTTGCGTACTTATGCAACGAGGAAAGGTAATTGCTTACGCCTCGCGACAACTAAAGATTCACGAGGTTAACTACCCAACACACGATCTAGAGTTAGCGGCAGTAGTTTTCGCGTTGAAAATATGGAGGCACTATCTGTATGGAGTCAAATGCACCATCTACTCAGATCACAAAAGCCTGAAGTACTTTTTCGGGCAAAAGGAATTAAACATGAGGCAAAGGAGGTGGTTAGAGCTACTGAAGGACTATGACTGTGAGATATTGTACCATCCAGGTAAGGCAAAGGTGGTGGCTGACGTTTTAAGTAGAAAGGAAGAATCGGCACCTATCCGAATCAAAGCGTGTCAGCTAATTATAACGCCAGATTTGATGGGTGAAATATCAAAGGCACAAGATGAAGCACTATTAGAAAGAAATATTAAACGGGAAAGAATAGTAGGACAACAAGGGAAATTAGATGCAAATGCACATGGTGTACGAACTAGGTTTGGCCGGATGTGGATACCTAAGGTTGGCGAACTTAGAGCCAAAATACTCGATGAGGCTCATAAGTCTCGCTATTCTATCCACCCCGGGACAAACAAAATGTATCAAGACTTGAAGAAAGAATACTGGTGGCCTGGCATGAAGAATGATGTGACAGAATACGTGAGCAAGTGCCTAACGTGTTCTCTAGTTAAGGCCGAGCACCAGAAACCATGCGGTAAAATGCAACCTTTACCAATACCGGAATGGAAGTGGGAGGAGATCACGATGAACTTCATTACCAAGCTATCGCGAACAGCTAAAGGCAATAATACCATTTGGGTGATCGTCGACCGCTTGACGAAAAGTGCTTACTTCTTGCCAATACGTGAGACTTCCTCGTCAGAAAGACTAGCGGAAATATTTATCAAGGAAGTTGTGAGCAGACATGGTATGCCGCTGTCTATTGTGTCCGACAGGGATACTAGATTCACGTCAAGGTTTTGGAAGAAATTCAATGAAGCAATGGGCACTAGACTGAACATCAGCACCGCTTACCACCCCCAAACCGATGGACAATCAGAAAGGACTATTCAGACCTTGGAGGACATGCTCCGAGCCTGTATCATTGACTTCGGTGGGAGCTGGGACAACCATCTATCATTGGCAGAATTTTCATATAACAACAGCTATCACTCGACTATTGGCATGCCGCCATTTGAAATGTTGTATGGAAGGAAATGTAGGACCCCGGTTTGTTGGGGGGAAATTGGACAAAAGGATTTTGCTAGTCTCGAAGTGGTCAAAGCTACTTCCGAGAAATTTGATCAAATCAAAGCTCGAATGAAAGCCGCAAAGGACAGACAAAAATCATACGCGGATAAGAGAAGAAGGGATTTAGAGTTTCAAGTAGGAGACATGGTACTGTTAAAGGTATCACCATGGAAAGGAATCATTCGATTCAGAAAACGTGGCAAACTAAGTCCAAGGTTTGTCGGACCTTTCAAGATTTTAGCGATAGTGGGTCAAGTTGCTTACAGACTCGACCTACCCGTTGAGCTTAGTGGAATACACCCTACATTTCACGTGTCGCACTTACGCAAGTGCCTAGCTGACGACACAGCTCACATACCTTACGACGAGATCGAAGTGGATAACAGTCTAAATTATGTTGAGGAACTGATAGCCATCCTTGATCGAGCTGAGAAACGACTACGCAATAAGTCGATTCCTTTAGTCGAAGTACAATGGAAGCACAGAAAAGGGTCAGAAGCTACATCAGAAAAAGAAGACGAGATGAGGGGACTATACCCTAAACTGTTTAACGTTTAAGCGGTTTCGAGGACGAAACCTCTTTAAGGAGGGTAGACTTGTAACACCCTAAAAATAGTAATTTAGTAAATAATAACGTGATAGAGACTTAATCATCATAAAACAAAAGAAAAACGGACGGGCTTGGGCTCGACTCCAATGGGCCGAGCGAAGCCCAGGTATATAAGGGCCAAGACAGCCTTGAAGCTCTCATTTTCACCAACACTTGCAAGCTAGTGAGAGAAAGGAGAGTCGGGTCTAGAAAGAGAAAGTCGACGGATCGACACGAAATTGAAGGAGCACGTTACTACTGAGCTCGTGAGCAAAACCTCCGAATCAGAATCACAATCCAGGTAACGATTCGACCTTAAACTGAGTTTTTCTTCGTTTTCGGATTTCTCGGGTTTTAGCTAAATAGGAGACGTTTTTATGGATGAAACTTGAAAATAAGCTTAGAACTACCATCTAGAGTGAAAACCGCACCTTTTGATCAAAGAAAATTGTAAGATTAGTATGATTGGATTAACATGCAAAATTTCGGACTTGTCCAGGAAACGGGTGCTGCGTACTTATCAAGTACGCAGGAAGGACGTCCTGCGTACTTACCAGGTACGCAAAAGAAAGATCATGCGTACTTACCAAGTACGCAGGAGAAAGATCATGCGTACTTACCAAGTACGCAGGAGAAAGATCATGCGTACTTGTCAAGCGCGCATGAGCAAAGCCCTGCGCACTTACTAAGTGCGCAGGAAGCAGACCAGTAAGTAAAGTCGGTATGTTTAGAATGATTAAACCGTTAGAGTCGGGATTGGGTCCGATGTGTATTTAACTACCTAATTCAGATCGTACGTGACGTTGTTGGGCCTTTGTTTAGGACAACCAAGACTAGCTTATCAGGTGAGTTCTATGTGCCCCCTTCTATGTTATGTGCAAACCTTATTAAATGTTTTGGGGCTGAAATGTATACACTAAATGAATAAATGATATGAATGCTAATGTGATCATACATGATGTACTAATATATATTTTATATATATATGAGAATGAATTATAAACAAAGAATGAAACGTATGTTTACAAAGAATGAAGGAAAGAATGGCATAACGTAAATAAATGAAATCTTGCTTTATAATTATTTATATTACATGTTATGAATGTATGTATACGTTATGGACGGAAACGAAGCTAACGGCTACTTCTGTAGATGGACAACCACGTGACTATTTTGCAACCGGGAAAGATACGTTCCTTCGCAAGCTAGAACGTACAAAAAGCATAAAAGGGCGGTCGAAGTAAATGCTAAAATAGTATAACGGTTGCATAAACAATAGTTCGCGTGGGAAACGGATGCCTTAGGGCAGACGGGCGAATATGATGGACTACGACGGTAGGACGGGTAAGACAAACGGCCGAAGGTTGGCCGGACCAAAGTTAAGGCGGACGGTTTCTAGGACCGGACGAGCAAAAGGGCTACGACGGTAGCTTAAGGGCGTATGTCTTTGTGATATACGCAGTAAAAGACGGGTTGATCACCCTTATGTGTATGTCCAATGAATGTAAAGGAAAGAAAAGGTGAATGCATATCTATGTAATCACATAAGAATGAAGAAAGAAAAGTAAAAGCTATGAATACGTATTTATAGAAATGTATGTATATAATTATGTATACTTATAAAGAAAAGAATGATCATACTTAATAGTTTTAAACTAGAACTCACCAGGGTTAGCTGACTTTTAGTATACATTTCAGGTACAGAAAGGAAGGGTCGTGCGAAGGCGTGAAGGTTACCCGACACAAGACTGACATCCCACTTTTATATATGTTAAGACAAATGTTATGTACTTAATTTTAAAGATTTCCGCTGTTATGTCATCTCATATTACGTTATGTAATGAATGAATTTGAATGTTTTAAATTTAAGCTCAGTAATTATGACTATGTTTATGAGTAAATCCAACAAGTGAGGTCACCCGGGAAAAGGGGCTTACACACTCCATGTCTGGAAACAATTTCTTTGATAAATAAATCGGCTAACTTTTCTAAAGAGTATGTCTCACGTATCGCTAAGAAATGAGCACTCTTAGTTAACCGATCCACAACCACCCAAATGGTATCATAACCCCTAGCTGTCTTTAGTAGCTTGGTTATGAAGTCCGCACTGAGATGTTCCCAGTTCCATTATGGGATTTCAAATGGTTGTAACCTTTTGTATGGCTTCTGATGTTCTGCTTTAACTTGTAGGCAAGTCAAGCATTTAGCTACATATTTCATGATATCAAACTTCATTCCGGGCCACCAATAATCATTGCGCAGATCTTGGTACATTTTTGTAGTACCCGGATGAATAGAATATCGTGATTTCTGAGCTTCATCGAGAATCTTAAGTCTAAATTCACATGATCATGGTATCCACATACGACCAAATCGAGTCTTGACTTTATACTCATTCTCTTCTAGAAATTTCTCCTGGCCAGCCATTATTTCTTTCTTAACATTTTCACCTTTTAATGCTTCGATTTGTGCGTCTCGAAGCTGGCTCATGAAATCGGGAGTTATCAATAACTTATATGCTTTCACCCAAATAGGATGGTGCTCTTCCTTTCGACTTAGAGTATCAGCTACCACGTTAGCCTTTCCGAGATGATACAAGATCTCACAATCATAATCCTTGACAGTTCTAACCATCGTCGTTGCCTCATATTCAAATCTTTCTGGTCAAATAAATATTTAAGACTCTTGTGGTCTGTGTAAATCGTACACTTCGTCCCATACAGATAATGCCTCCAGATCTTTAGTACAAACACTACTGAAGCTAATTCTAGATCATGGGTTGGATAGTTTGCTTCGTGTGTCTTTAACTGTCGAGAGGCGTAGGCTATCACCTTTCCTCTTTGCATCAGAACACATCCTAACCCAAGTTTTGAGGCATAAGAATATACCACAAAGTCTTCTACTCCTTTTGGCAATGCAAGAACTGGAGCTTGTGTCAATCTTTCTTTCAATATTTGGAATGCCTTCTCTTGTGCCGCATTCCATTCGTATTTCGAATTCTTTCGAGTTAGTTTAGTTAATGGGGTGGCTATCTTAGAGAAGTCCTGAATGAATCTTATATAATAGCCGGCTAAACCCAAGAAACTTCTAACTTTCGATGGATTCTTAGGTGGAGACCATTTCATTACAGCCTCTACTTTTTCTGGGTCTACTGAGATACCTTCTGTGTTTATAATATGACCTAGAAATTGAATTTCTCTTAACCATAATGCACATTTTGAGAACTTAGCGTACAGTCTCTCTTTCCGTAAAGTACTAAGTACTTTTCGAAGATGTTGTGCATGTTCTTCTTCATTCTTTGAATAAATCAGGATGTCATCAATGAATACAATAACAAATTTGTCTAACATTGGCCGGCATACTCTATTCATGAGATCCATGAAAACTGCCGGAGCATTCGTCACTCCAAACGGCATCACTACAAATTCATAGTGTCCATAACGAGTTCTGAATGCCGTTTTAGGTATATCTTCTACTCGTACCTTGACCTGATGATAGCCAGATCTTAAGTCAATCTTGGAAATCCAACTTGATCCTTGTAATTGATCAAACAGATCATCAATTCTAGGTAAAGGATACCTATTCTTGATAGTCAATTTGTTCAATTCGCGGTAGTCTATACACATTCTCATACTACCGTCTTTCTTCTTTACAAACAGAATTGGTGCACCCCAAGGGGATACACTTGGACGTATAAATCCCTTGTCTAACAACTCTTGTAGTTGTGACATTAATTCCTTCATCTCAGTTGGTGCTAACCGGTACGAAACCTTAGCTACCGGTTTAGCTTCAGGAATTAGATCAATTTTAAATTCGATCTCTCTCTCATGTGGAGCACCTGGAAGATCGTCTGGGAAAACTTATGGGAATTCTTTCACTGCTAGAACTTGATCTAGTTCCTTTCCTTTCATCTTCACATCAGTTACGTAGGCTAAGAAGGCTTGATGACCTTGTCTCACGTAGCTACTTATTTTGGCCATCGTACATAGTGTGAACTGGTTCCGTCATTCACCAATGACATTAACTTCCTTTCCTGTAGGCGTCATGAATCGTACAATCTTTTGATTGCAGCATGTGAAGATAACCAGTCCATTCCAATGATTACGTCGAATTTTTGTATCGGTATTGGAATTATGTTAACAAGATATTCTTCTCCCTCTATTAGTAGTCGGCAATCTCGGCATATTTCAGTTACTATGCAGTTTCGATCACTCGCGATTTCAACTTCTAATGCCTTAGCCAACTTACTTCAATTAAAGTTTTTAGCGTTTACATACTTTAAAGAAATAAATGACCGACATGCTCCTGTATCGAATAAAACACAAGCATGTAGGGAATTCAAGAGGAATGTACCTGATACAACGTCAGGAATATCTTTCGCTTCCTCTGTAGCGATCTGAAAAATCCCTACCCCTTGGCTTCGGAGCTTCGATCCTCTTTACCTCATTTTCTGCCACTCTAGACCCTTCTCCGGCCTTCTCTGTCTGAGATTTCAGCTCATGACATTCACTGCTAAAATGTCCCGGCTTATAACAGTTGTAGCATAATCGGGTGCAACTCATACACTACAATGCAGTGTGTCCCGCCTTTCCACACTTGTGACAAGTTACTGACTTAAATCGGCACTCTCCTGGGTACCTCCTTCCACAAGTCCTACAATTTTGAATACCTTTCCTTGGGGCGAAACCGCCTACTGGTTTATTGAATTTAAACCTCTTAAGAGGCATAGGAGAAGGATAACTCTCTCATTTCCTCTTTCCATCTCTTTCTGTCTGCCTCTTGAGCTCAGTCTCGCGTTCCCGAACCCAATCAATCATCTCTTCCAAGTTCGCGCACTTGGATGGATGGATAAACTCTCTAATCTCTGTTTTCAGAACGAGATGATATCTCGTCATCCACATTTCTCCGGTTGTTAACAAAGTCGGACAGAATCTGGCCTTGTTATAGAAGATCCCCGTGATCTCATCCACCGTCTCAACTGTCTGACGGAGTTGAAGAAACTCCTCGGTAATCCTTTCAATTGCCGCTCGAGGGCAATAATGTTTTAGGAAGATATCCTTGAATTCTTCCCACCTCATCTCCTTGATCTTATCTCTACCCTTCTCTCTTTGTATTACCCCCCATCATCGGCTCGCTCTTTTAGCTGATTGTTGCCGAAGGTGACTTCATCTTCTTTCTCACAGTGGCATGTATCGAATGCCCTTTCTGTTGAGGCAATCCACCTCTGACTTTCTAAGGGATTAACTACCCCCTTAAACTCTAATGGTTTACATGTCATGAAATCCTTATACGTATAACGAGTTGACTTCATATCAACTTTTGGATTTCCTCCCTCTTCATTATGAGTAACGTCTCCATAGCTTTCAAACCAGCTTTCCAATGAATTCTGTAGATCTGCTTGTAAGATCGAAAAGTTCGCATCGAACGCCTTTCCTACTTCTATTGCTATTTGTCTCCGGATATTCTCCGGGACTTGTTCTACCTCGTTCTCGTCATGACGTGGAGATTCAGTTCTTCTGTGGCTTCCCTCGTCGCGTATCTCCTCATTTTGATGTTCAACAATTTTCTTAAACATGACATCGCTTTAATCTCTCATTCGTTTACCCTAATCGTAGTCTAGGGTTTTATATTATAGGCCTCGTATCAATTTAACCCTAATCAAGTATTCTAGGGTCTTACATAAGGCTCATACTCATGTATTTATGCATATATACATTCATTCATGTATCATAATCATGCAGATTTACATTCCCGGCTTACTATTTGCTGACATAAGTTATCATATGATGTTTGCGGTATCATGATGGTCCCATGCATTAACTCTCAAACCGGCCAGGTATGAGTGTTTCGGCCAAAAATTACACAAGATAATCAAGTAGCCAAACTTTGTAAGTGAGGTAGTGTGCTTATAAGATTCTTGATGAATAAAATATATAAAGCAATAAAATGACACGAGTGATTACGAGGAAAGCCCTTAACCCTTTAGGATCTCTGGCATAAAACCTCGGGAGCCAACTAAATGTCGGGATGCCTTGTTATCTTTTATAAAACCTTAGCAACAAGTACAATGAGAGCAATAAGAGATCAAATGCTAAGTGTTACAGAGGTTTTCGTGTGTGTTGTGTGTATTCTCTCCTTCCCTAATGATTATTGCTTACTATATACATTTCATTACATTAAATGCTAAGCTAAGCTAATATCCCGGAAATGCCTTTTATGGACCGTTATAAGACTTTCTTCACGCATATATTCGTTGTAGTTAATGTAATCCCGTGTCTTCAGCTAATAGTAATGAGAAATAGTCGTTACCTGCATGACCAAGTCAAAACAAATGCGTAACATTAATTGTTACAATGGTCTATTAATCAGGATACTAAAACATAGTAAGGATCAGGGATACTTATACTTATCTGAGGATCCGGGATACCAGTGGTAAAAACTGAGGCATAACAATTGTCCCCAAATTTTTGACAGTTGTAAAAAACTTTAAAATTCAATATTCAAAAAGTTTTGACCGATGTAACTTGATGGGTGCATAGATCTAGGTAAAAATGGCTCCCATATTTGATGCTTTTTCCTTTTTTCTATGTCTTTCAGTCCACCGGTTTATCCTTTTTTTCAGGTGATGTCTACAAGAAGTTTCATGTCCTCAGTCATCTATTAACATACTTTCAATATCCTGGATTTTGAACCTGCATTAAAGAAACTCTAACATATATTCTTATAATAGGGCTTGATTCCTTCGCTTATGATCTTGAAATCTTTTCTTTTCATGTCTGTGGTTGTTGAACAATTTTACTTTTTCTGCTTTAGGGATCCCATTTTGGGATAGACAATTTCAACACTTGAGTGATGGTCCGTGATTCGGGTGGATGGGTCCAGCTTTTGGATGAAGTCTGAATCACTAATTTTCTTGCACTCTCAATATTAGTAAATAATTTATGACTATGTGCCATGATTGTTATGTGCTTTATATGTTTTGACATATTTTTAGAAAATAGGGATCCTTTGGCAATTAAACCTTATGATACATGGAAAAATAGATTTAGTGTCTTTTAGGATATAGGATCCTTTATGAACATTTGAAAATAATATCTTAGGTTTAAACTTTGGTTTAAGAAAACACTCACTGTTTTCGATAAATATTTTGGAAAAATATCAGTTACAAACATACCATGACTTAGTCATCAAATATTTCTACCCAAAATTGAAAATTAATAAGCAATTTTAAGTAAATACCTTCAACGAGAATCATGCTAGGTAAATAAACATACCAGATAATGATAGAAAGTCCAAACAGACTCAAAGTATGATAACTTTTAGTTGTCCCCTATGAATAGCTGTCAAACAAATTGTACCTCAAGATTCTCAGGGTTGTCCCCAATCCGCTTGAGTGTCAGGATCTTGATTTATTAACTTGGGACATGCCAACATAGTGGGTTGTACCCGTAGTGACATGTAAATGCCAATAACCTTTGGTTAACATGTCAATGTTAAACTACTTGGGTCATGCCCGGTTGTATAACACGTCCGTGTTAATCCATTGATAATATTCGTAAGGTCCAACATATAGCCAACAGTGATGAAATTATCAGCCACTTTTACATGGACTGGTCGCACCACCTCGAACTATACTTGGATATCGTGCGCATTCAGGCGAAGTGTCAAAACCCAATCTCGTTAAAAAGGTGAAAGCCTTTAAACCTTTGAAGGGATTTTTGAATACCTTAGACTTAGAAGAGATGGTCAATCTCTATCTTCTGTCAGGATCCTTGGGGATCCTTCCTGCAAAAACATGAAACCTTGGTGAAGGTGGGTGTTAGACTAGCTAACACCCCTCCGACGCTCAAGTCAGTACTTTGATAAATAATAAGAAATATAAAAATAAGAGTAAAGTGTCATTTTCGTCCTTGTGGTTTAGTCATTTTAGCCATTTTCATCCAAAAAGTTTTTTTAGCTTTTTCGTCCCTGGTCTTTCAAAATATATCCATTTTTATCCAATTTACAAACCCCGTTAAATTATTACCGTTAAACCAGGGGGCATTTTCGTCTTTTCAAAACACCCTTTTTATTCTCATTTATTATTTCCTTCTTCCCCAGAAATTGCAGTCTCTTGATAAGAATTTCAGCTACAATAAGAATTCTGTAACGACGTATATTCACCAAAACACTCCAAAAATCAACACCTATTTAGGGTTTTGAAAAAGGATAGGGAGGGGAAGAAGGAAATAATAAAAGAGAATAAAAAGGGAATTTTGAAAAGAAGAAAATGTCCCCGGTTTAACGGTAATAATTTAACGGGGTTAGTCAGTTGGATGAAATGGATAGATTTTGAAAGGTCAGGGACGAAAAAGCTAAAAAAAAAACTTTTTGGATGAAAATTGCTAAAATGGCCAAACCACAAGGACGAAAATGAAATTTTACTCTAAAAATAATTATGAAAAGAAGACGTACCTTTTTTTAGTTAGAATATAAGTTATAATTTACACAAAGTAGGTTTTGATATGGATAACATTCCAGGATCTTGACATAATATCACGCTTATTAAGGATATAACTTTTTTTTCCTTGAAAACGCTCTAGCTTCTATCCATTTGGAGGAGTAATCCGTCATTACTAGCATGGATACCTTTCCTCCTGGTGCTTTTTGGGCAGCAGTATCCTGTCCTTAAGATCCCCGAGAATAATGCTCTGTCCCCAGTGTGATTACCACAGTCTCCTTCATTTATGTCTTTCTAGACTTCTTGTGCTTTTAGGATCCTTTAAACATCTCAAGTATGGACCTGCAATAGATTTTCTATACAAAACATTTTGCAAAATTATAAAACGAGATACCTTCATGCGAAAAGCCTTGTGATTCCTTTCGTCCCCCGTGATCTTACCATCCTTTCCTCCATCTATCAGGACCCTTCGTACGAAATGATTGACGATATATAGAGTAATTTCCAATCTGTCATGATGAGGATCCTTGGCATCCTTAGGTGGGGATGCCGCTCATCTTGGGGTAGCATCAAGATTCTGATTCTTTTCTTTCTTTCTGCCCAAGAGTTCCTTCGGGTGGCCCTTGCTAAGAAGATAGCTTATCTCCTTCCTAAGGGCAATACAATCTTCAGTCATGTGCCCGAAGTCTTCATGATAGGCACACCATTTGGATTTGTCCTCCATCTGGATCCCTTGTCAGATTTCCTCGGCCATCTAACCTTGTTCCCAAGATCCTGCAAAGCATACATGAGTCCTGAAACATCAACAGAAAAACAATAGTCGGTCAGTTTAGGATAATTTTCTTATTCCTCATCGCCCTTCACAATGTTGAATCTGTGATTGTCATCTATCGAGTAAGGCTTTGATCTATGAGGCTTGAAAGATGATGATTCTGATTTTTGATTGGGATAATCATAGTTGGAAGGCACATTAATCCTTTTCTGGATCTTCTCGTCATCTTCGAGTCTTATGAACCTTTTAGCCTGCTTCCTGACTTCGTCTAAGTTCCTGCAAGGATTCATTACGAGATCTTTGTAGAAAGGGGAGTCCTTTAGTAATCCCATCTTGAAATCTTGAACTGCCATAGCAATGTCAAGGTTCGGGATATTCAAGGATTCCCGGCCAAACTTGCTTACATAATCCCTAAGGGATTCGTCAGCATTATGAGTTACTCTGTATAAATCACTAGTTAGTCTTTCAAAGGTTCTGCTGCAAGAAAACTGATTGTTAAATAAATTAATTAAGTGAGCAAATGAAGTGATAGAATAAGGAGGAACATTTAATAGCCATTTCAGGGTTGATCCTGTGAGAGTGGACCCGAAACCTTTGCATAAGCAAGCTTCCTTTAAATCTAAGGGAATGGGATTGATTTCCATTCTCTCCCTGTACTGCGCGACATGTTCTTCGGGATCTGTACTTCCATCATATAACTTCATGTTGGGAGTTTGGAAGCATTTCGGGATCTCCGCATCACATATCGGAGGAGCGAATCTGGAGATCCTGTGATTGGCTGAGGATACTTCCAGCATTGGTTGGACCACACATGGTATGTTGGAGATCATATCCTTCGGCCTTTTCAACTCCTTGGCCATGACTGGACTGATCCCTGTATCATGCATAAGTTCGTTAGCGTTTAAAAATTGATTGAAACTGTTACCAATGTGAGGATCCTACGATGAGGATCCTAGGTTGATTCCAAGATTCTGGTTTAAGGTGATTCCAATAGTTGGAGACGGGCCAACTGTAATGGCTCCACTCTGCATGGGGATGAAGTCTCCCTTATGGTTTCCTCGGGATCCTACATAGTCAAAGTCCAGGATCCTTGGTAGCAGGGGAGTTGTCACTTCCACTGGTTTCTTCGATTCTTTGACTTTTTCAAGCTCTCTTAACAACATCAGGTTAGTCTTCCTCTGCTGCTCCATTTATTGTTTCATCTCCGAGAATAGATCGAGGATATCATTGTTTGATACAATCACAAGTCCACCGGCAGGTATTCTGGATCCCGAAAAACCCGCAGAAGTAGTTTTCTTAGGCTGATTAACACTCTTTTGGAATGAAGGAGGAGGAATAGGGTTGTTCAACCCAGAGCTTGAAGATGGAGCAGAAACATAAACATTTTTGGATTGGGACGACATTTTTTAAATCAGTTTTTAGAAAAAATGATTGAACGCAAACTTTAGTAAATATTTAAAAATGAAAAGCACCACTTGCCCCACGGTGGGTGCCAAACTGTTTCGGCCAAAAATTACACAAGATAATCAAGTAGCCAAACTTTGTAAGTGAGGTAGTGTGCTTATAAGATTCTTGATGAATAAAATATATAAAGCAATAAAATGACACGAGTGATTACGAGAAAAGCCCTTAACCCTTCAGGATCTCCGGCATAAAACCTCGGGAGCCGACTAAATGTCGGGCTGCCTTGTTATCTTTTATAAAACCTTAGCAACGAGTACAATGAAAGTAATAAGATATCAAATGCTAAGCGTTACAGAGGTTTTCGTATGTGTGTTGTGTGTATTCTCTCCTTCCCTAATGATTATTGCTTACTATAAATACATTTCATTGCATTAAATGCTAAGCTAATATCCCAAAAATGCCTTTAATGGACCGTTATAAGACTTTCTTCACGCATATATTCGTTGTAGTTAATGTAATCTCGTGTCTTCAGCTAATAGTAATGAGAAATAGTCGCTACCTGCATGACCAAGTCAAAACAAACGCGTAACATTAATCGTTACAATGGTCTATTAATCAAGATACTAAAGCATAGTAAGGATCAGGGATACCGATACTTATCTGGGGATCCGGGATACCAGAGGTAAAAACTGAGGCATAACAAGTATATTGAGCCATCATGTACACTGCAAGCTGGGATGCACCATGTGCGGGTATGTGAACCCAGGGTGTTGAGTGGTGGGAATAGGACAACTTACATTTAACAGTGTCTTCATTCCCATGCTTCGGGCTAGTGGTAGAGATGCCATAGCCTGACTCATCTGTAATGACACAGGAGAATACATCATAGGCTGCGTGAGCTGCACCAGCTGCTCAACTGTGTATTCTGGTGTTTCGTGCATTAAGGGAGTCTGGTTGAGGAATAGGCGAGAATGTCACCTCGGGTTCATCTTCATACGCCAGTCGGACCTTAACGCCCTTTGCATGTTCTTCCTGTATGTAGCTATTCATCAATTCCCTTAGTCGAAGGAAATTCTTCTGTACTCCTTCAGGTGTAACATCCATCCTTTCCATGGGTAACAAGGTGTACGTTCGATGAGACGCGCTTGTTATCCTGAAAGGAGAAGGAGTTTGAAATGGAGAGTTGTTCGATAACAGTCCGGTAGGTGATCCGTCTGTTATAGGAGAGTTTCTTCCTACTTCTTCTTGCGACGTTTGAATAGAAGCAGATCGTAAGTTATGGGGAGGTGGAGTCGCGTCCACCCCCGGAGAAACGTCATCACCTGACATCAAGAATACTTAGGAACAGAAGGAGCAGAACTACGAATGAAGCTCTGTTCTAAGTAGCGCTGCCCCACGGTGGACGTAATATGCTAAGGGTACTCGCTGCTTCAACAAATACAAGTCAGAATGAGGGTCTTGACGTTCTCGCTTGAGTCAGCTACTTCAGGTACCTGCTAAGAACAAAGAACCATTAGTCTCACCGCATGAGGGGGTCTCCTGAGATCAGCCTCCGGCGTGAGAATAAGATAACGGTTCTCTGAAGGTGATAAGGAATTCTGGAATGAGAGTTGTGAAAGGTGAAGTGAAAGTTTGAGAGTGTGAAGTGAAATCGGACTTGGGACTTAGAGAGTCCAAGTCCTTCTTTTATACCTGAACCTGTCTCCAGCTTCATACCACATGTGGGGTATCTCTTTCTCTTTCCTTTCCCTGCGGTCCTTTCCTTTTTGGTGTAAAGAGTCAAGGTCCCCTAAAGAGACAAAGATCCCTTTCTTCAAGACTATTAAGACACATTGTCTTCTAGCCTTGACTTTCTGGACATGGCTTCGTGGTTCTGCTTAGTACGTGCGCTTCGTGGACGAAGCCGAGCTTCGTGACCGTACCCACATCATCAAGTAAACGTATGTCCTCTAATCTAACAAATCTACACAATATGAAAGCAAAGAAGCCCCAATTTGATTTATTCCTTTCAATTAGCCCTAGGTAAAACAAATATTACCAAATTTGAAATATTTAATCCTTCAAATTTTTTAGAAGTTTCATAATTATATTATATTAGGAAAAAATTAACAATTAAATAATAAGTTATTTAAAATTAAATGGGAAAGTTGTTCTAATTATATTATATTAGGAAATAATTGTTAGTTATATATGATACAGTTTAGCGAATTAAATGAGTGATTTGAATTTTATAATCAGAGAGTTAATACTTTAAATTTGATTTGAAATTCCTTAAAATAAGTCGCATGATTTTGTATTTTTTTATTATTAGTAAGACTGGTTACTCTCTTTTGAAATTACTATATGCATATATCAAATGCAAAACATTTGTATAACATTTTTTAAAGTTTATCATACTCATTTAACAGAGAGCTCATTATTTTTAGATTACATATTTGCATCATATAAACAATTCAAAATATGTAGACTTATTTGAAATATTTCTATTTTTTATATATTATTATCTAGTTGTCAATTAAAACCACTTTTCTTATTTACATCATAATTTCCTCGTCAGTTACCAAATTTAAAAAACCTAAAATTTTATTAAAATTTATTAAAAAGGCAATCTTGCTTAATTATCTAATTTTGGAAGCGATTTCAAATTTCAAAGTTTGAAATCATGTTAAAGTTTATAAAAATAGCAAGCTTGATTATTTATCCAATTTTGGTAACGAATTCAAATTTCAAAGTTTGAAATCGTGTTAAATTTTAAAAAAAATGTACAAATTAATTTATATGTGGTAGAGATTTCAATACTCTATAAGTATCAATATACTGTCATTCTCCCAAGGCACTACTCATTTAGTTCCTTACCTCGATTACTCTGCAAACCAAGGTAAGATGTTCTTATTTTTTTTTAATTATAATCGTATTTCATACATGATAGTATATTAAAGTTAATTCTCTTTTCATTATATAGATTGATGGAGTCCGAAAAGGTATCTATGTGATGTCAATACAAGGAAATGACCATGTGCCGACACCGCCTATACCGACGACAATTGTTGTCCGCATAGGTCACCCTGTACCGACGACATGTCGTCGGTACAGGGTTGAGGCAGATTAGAGGGAAAACTGGTGCCCAATGAATTATTGGTGAAAACATGTACCGACGACATGTCGTCGGTATAGGTTAATTTTGATTTTCTTTTATTTAATAAATTTTCGTCGGTGAAATTTTTTTTTTAAATTAAAAACAATTCTGGAAAATCCTATGCCGACGACATGTCGTCAAGACAGGCTTTTTACCTTTATTGACTGGTCAACCTTCTAGGAAACCTATATCGACGACATGTCATCGGCATAGGCTCCTGCACCGATGACAAACAGGCCTATACCGACGACATGTCATCGGTATAGGGTTCAGCGCAAACAAATAGGAAAACAGACGACATAACTTCATTTTCAGCCAAAACTCCCCCAAATTGGTCTCTCCGGCGATTTTAGCGTTTTTTGGCTTTTTGGGAGCAACTTTCACACAAACTCTCGGGATTTAAGGTGAGGTAACATCCGGGTTTCATATTTTAGCTAATTTTTCAAGATTTTGAAGTTTTGTTTGTTTATTTTGGTTAGGTTTTGGAGGAATTTCACCATTTCTTGGATTTCTAGCTTTGTGAAGGTAAATACTCGTTTTAATTACTAATTTGTGATGAAATTTGGTTTAGATCAAAGATTTTTATGATTTTGTATGTATGTGTTATGTATGTATGTATGTATGTTTGTATGTATGAGTATGTATATTTGTATGTATGATGAAATTATTAAATTATGATTAGTTTATGTCATTTGGTTTATATGTGTGATTATTTTATATAATTTAGTTTATGTAAATTAGTGTTTGTATGTATGTGTATAATTTGTGTTTATGATGATTAGTTCGAATGTTTAGTTTGTATGTATGTGTATGTGTGTGTGTGTAATTTGTGTTTATGATGATTAGTTTGAATGTTTAGTTTGTATGTATGTATGTGTATGTGTGTGTGTGTAATTTGTGTTTATGATGATTAGTTTGAATGTTTAGTTTGTATGTATGTGTGTAATTTGTGTTTATGATGATTAGTTTAAATGTTTAGTTTGTATGTATGTGTATGTAATTTGTGTTTATGATGATTAGTTTGTATGTATGTGTATGTATGTGTGTAATTTGTGTTTATGATCATTAGTTTGGATGATTAGTTTGTATGTATGTGTGTAATTTGTGTTTATGATGATTAGTTAATATGAATGTATATATGTGTATGTATGTTTGTATGTATATGTTTGTAATTATGTAATTAGACATTTATTTATTTATGTATGTATATGTTTGTAATTATGTAATTTGGTTTTATTTATGTATGTATGTAATTGTGATGTGTAGATAAGAGGGTTTTTATTCATATGTTTATATATGTATTTTTGTATGTATGTTTGTTTATGTTCAACGGATGTATGTATGTTTGTAGGTATATTTCTTTTTTTATGGATGTTTATGTATATAATTGTGTGTATGTATGTATATATGTTTGTATGTTTATGTATATAATTGTGTGTATCTATTTTTTTATGATTTGTATCTATATAATTGTGTATGTATATATATATATATAAGTGTGTATGTATGTATATATGTTTGTATGTATATGTAACTTTATTTAATTTTGTTACAAGTTCGGAACTCGTTGCGTTGACGAGGTGGGAATAACATTATATTTGTGTTTTATTGAACTTATTTAAGGTATGTATCTCGACTTTTTTTTTACCTTTGTGTAGTTAATTATTTATTTCATTTATGGTGTAAACGGGTCGTTTATCATAATTTTATATATACTATTACTTATATATTAAAAATATATATATTTTATAATTTTATAAAATAAATAAGAAAAAGGCTTACACCCATAATGTCATTTATGTACGTCTTTGTGTACACTAGTATGTTTATTTAGGATAACCCTTTAGAATATACCCGTCCAAAATTTATCTAATAGAGATAAATTTTGGATTGTCCCATTTGGGACTGCTTTTTGAATATTCTATCTCATTTAGGATATGTATACATTTTAACGGGTTGACATTTAAGAAAAAATTGGTAGCTATTTCTCCTTACTCCTTCGAGTTTGCGGTTTATCTGCATACTTGGGGAGTTAAGGGGAAATGCTGCTAACTTTTTCTTAAATAGTCAACTCGATAAAATGTATACATATGAGATAGAATATTCAAAAAGTGGGTTAGGATCCACCGCCTTAGAGTACCGATCAAATCATATACATTCATTTATGTCATTTATTACATGCACGTATATGTGTATGCTTATGACACTAGATATGACAATTGATAAAAGCTGGGTTACACTGGGAAATCGGAATTCTTCGGCTTTCTTAAGCGGTCTTCGCAACTTTATAGAGACGGCCAAGAACCATGTCAACGGTCGAGGTAGAGCATTTTGCCCGTGTAGACGTTGTTGTAATGCGTGTTGACAGGATTTGAACACGATATATGGCCACATACATGACCGTGAGTTTCTACAATCATATCAGAATTGGATTTATCATGGTGAACAACATCCTCGTGCGGCGGAGATAGCATCACTTTTTGCCCCAAGAACAACACCAACTCCTCCAATAACTACAACAACAAATAATAAGATGTTTGATGCCATAGATGATGTGATGACAGAGAAAAATACAAATGAGGATAATATAGATGAAGATGAAACTGGTTTAGACCCAGAGTTTAATGCGTTGTTTGAGGAGCTAAATAAGGAGTTATACCCCGGTTGTAGTCAAATGTCTTCCCTAAACTTCATAGCCAAATTGATGCATATAAAAGTTATCAACAAATGGACGAATAGTTCGTTTGACCAACTGTTAGAGCTTCTACAAATTGCATTGTCGAAGGAAAATCACATTCCAGCGTCACACTATGAAGCTAAGAAGAAATTGAGTAAGATTGGGTTAGGATATCAGTCTATCCATGCTTGCATTAATGATTGTGCACTGTTTTGGAAGGAGAATGAATCAATGCAAAATTGTCCGATTTGTAATGAGAGCAGAGGGGTTGACAAAAACACAAAGGGGAAGAAAGTACCACAGAAAGTGTTGCGCTACTTTCCTTTAACTTCACGTCTTCGACGAAGGTATAATTCAAGATTAACGCAAAAGATATGATCTGGCATAATACTTGACGCTCAACGGATGGTATGATGTGACATCCGGTTGATGGGAAGGAATGTAACATTTCTGATTTTTAGTACTTATATTTCAATTCAATGTAATGCAATTTCGAATTCAATACTCGTGCACTGTCTCATTATTTTCTCGCCGTAAATTAAATGCAATGATTCTATACAAGTTCGCAAGTTTTACTCGATTATATACATTTAAACTCTATACAAGAAACTATTTTATTCAAACTTATCAAATCTGAAAAGTCAAGGACTAAATTTGAAAAAAAATCAAGAAACCCTAGTCTAGCACGGTCGTGCTTCTTCCTAGCACGGTCGCGCCAAGTGTTTTGGCACGGTCGCGCGACCTGCTTTGGAACGATCACGCCCGGTGCCTAGGCACGGTCACGCCTATCTTGGCACGGTCGCGCCTGCGTAACAATTGAATCGTAATTGTGACTTTAATCATCCGATCGTTCAAATTCGTAACATCAACACACTTTATTCACATTAACAAACACAATAAACATTTCCATTACTCGAAATCACTTCGGTTTTATCCTACCAAATTCCAAACGTTTGGACATTTCAAGGAGAACCCAAATTCTCTCAATTTGCTCAAAGCAATCCAGTCAAGCATTTCCAGACCATCTCTGAACCATCCGAAGCCGCTGAAACATTCGGAACCGCAGCTTAGGTCGCCGGAAACCAAGCTTGCCGCCGACGGGATTCCTTCCTACCATTCTCTAACGATTCGCTTCTATTCCGGGTAATTGAATCTTCTATTTCATTCTCTTCTGTATCAGTATCGAAAGCCCCTATTCAATTTGGGCTTCCATTATAGAAATCGATCCGAATCAGAACTCATATTTTATTGAAAATGATTTAATCGAATCCCTACTTAAACGCGATGTTCATACAATTAAGTTACATGAAAAGACTCGTAATAACCCATTAATCAAAAGCCCTAACAAATCCAGCGTTTAAAATACAAGAAATTGTCAATTCGTGTCTGATTTGGAAGAGACACGGTCGCGCTAATCATCTAGCGCGGCCGTGCCTCATGAAACGCGGTCGTGCCGATTAGCAGCGCGGTCGTGTCCTCCTGTCCAGACCTTGTCATGCCCTCTGGGCTAGTCTCTGTTGTGTCTAAAGATCATAGACACGACCGTGCCAGGCTAAGGCGCGGTCGTGCCTGTTGACTTGTGTAGATTGTGCTCCTGTTGATCAACCCGGTCGTGCCCCGACTAGCGCGGTCGCGCCCGTGGCTTGAGCACGATCGTGCCCTTCCGAGGCGCGGTCGTGTGAGACTCAGAACCTTTAACGGAATTATAAATTTTTATATTTTAATCAGTAAATATTTCAGATTTTATAAAAATATGTTTTCTGTATTTAAAAATGGATTAAAAGTTTAATCTTGGCATAAATATAATTTATTTAAAAGTTTATGAAAATTTAATTTATATTTATTACCTTACACTTAAATGATATTTTAAATAATTAAGTTACAAAATTTATAAATAAATGAGATAATGATTATTTATTTAATTTACATTTTAAATCAAAATCATTTATTTATTTATACTTAATTACAATTAATATTTACATTATTTCATAAACTATAATTATATATTTATTCAATTATTCAATTCAAACCTAATCAAATTGTTTCAAAAATATTTTACTTCAAACTCTATGTATTTTATTCAATACTTTTTAAATACAAATCAATAGTTTTATACACAAATTCAACTTTCATTTTAGACTTAAACTTTATGCATCTATTTGATTCAATACACATTACTCTTTAGGTTAAATTGTGCATTTCGAGGATCATATTTGCTATCTATAATCTTTGTTAGCTACACTTCCATACCAAGTGAGTATTCACAACCCCTTTTTACTCTTTTACACTTTTGGAGTGGAACATGAACTTTATACACATTACACATTTCACATTTCACATTTACATTTACTCAAACAACACAAGTGCAAAATCCTACTTACATACATGTGTGCAAAATTTGAGCTTTGTGCCCGAGTGCTAGTTGTGCTAGTCTTTGTGAAAACTATGTGCAATCATTAACTATACAAGCCGACGGTTTTCAATGATAGATCTATTGAGTCTGACAAACCCACCCAAGTGGAGGTGATTGATACCGACAACACAATTTGCATACTAGTTACAAAGGTTTGGTTGTACTTGATTACACAATAGCTGCTCCCCATAAATGCCTTATTTTATCATGTTTTGTAAAGGATTTGTTTACAACTATATGCTATCTATATACAACTGTGTTATACTCACCAACTTTTTAGTTGACTTTATTTTATTCATGTTTCAGGCCCTAATATGTGAGAATGATTCAAGACGTGCTCAACATAGGATTTGGACTTAGCAATATTAAATCAAGAAGTTTATGAGTTGTTTATTGTTTCTTTGTTTGGATTTGGTTTGTACTTGGATTATGTGAAATGGAAATTTGACTTTAATATATTTCAATTTAGTCAACCTTGTGCTATGAACAGTCTTACATGTCCCGCCTCGATGATTCCGCCATCGGTCGGGGTGTGACAGATTGGTATCAGAGCCTTGGTTATAGGGAATTAGGTTATTAGACACCTTGACCTAGACTATAACTTTAGGACACCCACTTATGCTATGTCTCATGATTTTGTGATATGTGTTACATGCTATGTGCTACATGCTTACCATGCTAAATTATTATTATATTTGATACCTTACTTGTTAGAAATTCATGACTTATTAAGATCTTCTTAAATAATAATTTAATAAATAATATCATTTCCTATATCCTAAAGCCTTATAATATTTCTACCTTCTTTTCTATCTTTATCCTTTCTAAGCATGTGGAAAATTCTTGAAGCAAAAATCTTTAAATTTTTTTTTTTTATTTCTTCGTTAAGGTTTTTAAACTTGTTAAATTATTTGAGGACACATGCAATCTGGAAGGGTGACACCTGTATTTTGGGTGTTCTGTCTAGGAAAGCATTTCGCATAAATCCCAATCAACCGAGGGACCCGTATGCTTTCCTGGGAATTCCCGAGATGAGTGTTTACTTATAGGCTAAAGCATGTCTCCTTGAAAATTATATGAGTTTAAATTAACCTTAATGTGCCTTAGTATTCAAGTGATTTTATCACTTTTGAGTACAATCCAAACTATGAATATCTATTTTTATTTGGTTATCTCATTCTATTAAATCCTAGCAATTATCATAAGTTCTTACAATCTTTTCTTGTCTTGTGAAAATCTGTAGAATGCCTCCTCGTCGTGCTCCCGCAACCAACGCCAACTCCGACATTGCTGCTATTCTTACCCAATTGGTGACACAACTCACCCAAGCCAATGGTGCCACTAATGGCAATGGTGGAAATGGAAGCAATAGTGGTAATAATGGTGGTAATGGTGGAAATGGTGGAAACAATCCATCTCAATGCACCTTCAAGCACTTCAATTCGTGCAATCCCCTAAAGTTTTATGGAATCGAAGGAACTACTGGACTCCTTCAATGGTTTGAAAGTATTGAGAATACCTTTCTCAATAGTGACTGTCCCGACAACCTCCGTGTTCGTCATGCTACAAGTGTCCTACAAAAACAGGCACTTACATGGTGGAATGGGGAGAAAAGGAATAGGGGTATTGATGTAGCTATGGCTTTACCTTGGGATGAGGTCAAAAGGCTTATGACCGAGGAATTCTGTCCTAGAAATGAAGTGAAAAAGTTAGAGGCCGAATTTTGGGATCTTGCCCAAGATAGTGGGGAAAACTTAGCATATACAACTCGGTTCCATGAGTTGAGTCTTCTCGTGCCCCACATGGTCACTCCGTTATCCCGTTGTATCGAAAAGTACATTGGTGGGCTACCAAGACAAATCCAAGATACTGTCCTAGGTAGAAATCCTGCTACTTTGGAAGATGCCATCCGCCTGTCTGCTACTCTAACTGATAATCATGTGAAAGCGGGACTCTTACTAAAAAGGGTTCTAAGAAAGTTGCTGAAACTGTAACCCCTCCTGCCCACAACAAAGAAGCCACAACTGAACCCTCTCGCAATAACAAAAAGAGGAAAGTTAGAAATTTTGCTGTGGTTACTCCTGCTGTTCCCGTTAATCAAGTTGCACCCGTAGTTCAAGCACCGGCCAAAAAGCCATATGTTGGGATCTACCCTCTTTGTGCCACCTGCAATTTTCATCATCCTCAAAATATCCCATGTCGTCTTTGTACTCATTGTGGGAGATATGGTCACACTATCAATGTTTGTAGGGCCAAAGCTTTTGAGGGCCAAGTCAATCCACCGAACCAACCCAACCCGCGAGTGGCTAATCAAGGTGTTCCCGCCATTGCTAATAGACGTGCTTGTTACGAGTGTGATGACCCGAACCATCTTCGTAATCAGTGTCCAAGACTTGCAAATGCTAGACAAGGTGGAGCTCGTGGGCGTGCTTTCAACATAAACGCCAACGAAGCTCAAGCCAACAACGACGTAGTTAATGGTACGTTCCTTGTTAATAGTCAATATGCTCCATTTTGTTCGATACCGGTGCCGATAAAAGTTTTGTGTCACTTAATTTTGAGCCTTTACTTGCAAAGACGCGATCCCAATTAGAGAAAACCTTCACCGTTGAAATAGCAAATGGTGACTCCCTTACAATTGAGTCTATTATCTATGACTGCTCCTTAGAACTTAATGATCATACATTCCCAATCAACCTTGTTCCAATGCCACTAGGAAGCTTTGATATTATCATAGGTATGGATTGGCTATCAAATCATCATGCCGAAGTCATTTGCTTTGAAAAGTGTATTCGAATTCCGCTACCATCTGGAGAAACCTTAAGGGTTTTTGGTGAAAAGCCTTGCAAGGGTCTTAAACTGATGTCTTGTACTACCACTCAAAAGTACTTACGAAAGAAGTACATCGCCTTCCTAGCTCATATTGTTCAAAAGGACGTCAAGGAGAAGAGTATCCAAGACATTCCTATCATTAGGGATTTTCCCGAAGTGTTTCCTAAGGATTTATCCGGTCTTCCTCCTGTTCGTCAAGTAGAGTTCCGTATTGATCTTATGCCCGGAGCTAACCCCGTTGCTAGAGCTCCTTATCGTCTTGCGCCTTCGGAAATGCAAGAACTCGCAAGTCAACTTCAAGAACTCTCCGACAAAGGGTTCATCCGCCCGAGTCATTCACCGTGGGGTGCACCCGTCTTATTTGTTAAGAAGAAGGATGGATCATTTCGCATGTGTATTGACTACCGCGAACTCAATAAGCTTACTATCAAGAATCGTTATCCTTTGCCTAGAATCGATGATCTCTTTGATCAACTTCAAGGTTCTACTTGCTTCTCGAAGATTGATCTTCGATCTGGTTATCATCAGCTCCGTGTTCAAGAATATGACATTCCTAAGACTGCTTTTCGAACAAGGTATGGTCATTACGAGTTCATGGTTATGCCTTTCGGGTTAACCAATGCACCCGCAGTTTTCATGGATCTCATGAATCGTGTGTGCAAACCGTACCTTGATAAATTCGTGATCGTTTTCATTGACGATATCTTAATATATTCCAAGACTAAAGCCGACCATGAGGAACACCTTAGATTGGTTTTGGACCTTTTAAAGAAAGAACAACTATATGCCAAGTTCTCCAAATGTGAATTTTGGTTAAAAGAAGTTCAATTTCTTGGTCACATCGTCAACGACAAGGGTATTCATGTTGATCCTGCTAAGATCGAAACGGTTAAGAATTGGAATGCCCCGAAGACTCCTACCGAAGTTCGTTCATTTCTTGGTCTTGCGGGTTATTATCGTCATTTCATCTCAAACTTCTCAAAGATTGCTGTCCCTCTTACCGCTTTGACCCATAAGGGTAAAACTTATGAGTGGGGACCGAAACAAGAAGAAGCTTTCCAAACTCTTAAGCATAAGTTGTGCAATGCTCCCATTTTGACTCTCCCCGATGGAAATGATGATTTAGTTGTCTATTGTGATGCTTCTAACCAAGGTCTTGGTTGTATCCTCATGCAACGAGGAAAAGTAATCGCTTATGCATCAAGACAACTCAAAATTCATGAAAAGAATTATACGATGCACGATCTCGAGTTGGGTGCGGTCGTATTCGCGTTAAATATTTGGAGACATTACCTATAAGGCACGAAATGTGTGGTGTTCACCGACCACAAAAGTCTTCAACACATCTTCAACCAAAAAGAACTCAATATGAGGCAACGACGTTGGGTCGAACTCCTTAACGACTACGACTGCGAAATTCGTTACCATCCCGGCAAAGCGAATGTGGTAGCCGATGCTTTGAGTCGAAAGGACCATGTTATGCTTCATTGTGCCCGTATTCAAACCGATATTCAAACCTGTATCTTAGAAGCTCAACACGTCTCGGTAACCGAGGGTAACACGTATGAAGAAATGTCGTGTGGTGTTGAACTTCTTCTTGAATCAAAACCCAATGGCTTATTATATTACTTGAACCGTATTTGAGTTCCCGATCGCGATGATCTCCGTGCATTTCTCATGAACGAGGCTCATAAGACTCGTTATTCTATTCATCCTGGTGCGGATAAAATGTACCAAGATCTTCGCCAACTTTATTGGTGGCCCGGTATGAAGAAAGACATTGCTCTTTATGTTGCCAAATGCTTAACTTGCTCCAAAGTCAAAGCCGAACATCAACGTCCTTCTGGTTTACTCGAACAACCCGAAATTCCCGTGTGGAAATGGGAGAATCTAGCTATGGATTTCATTACCAAGCTCCCTCGCACCTCGAGTGGATATGATAGTATTTGGGTAATCATTGATCGTCTCACTAAATCCGCTCACTTCTTGCCTATTTGTGAAGACTTCAAAGGGGAGAAATTAGCCCGAATTTACATTGATGAAATCGTGAGTCGCCATGGTGTTCCCTTGAACATAATATCTGATCGAGATGCCCGGTTCACTTCTCGATTTTGGCAATCTCTCCAAAAGGCTCTTGGTACTCGATTAGATTTGAGCACGGCTTACCATCCCCAAACTGATGGTCAAACCGAGCGAACAATCCAAACCCTTGAAGACATGCTTAGAGCTTGTGTAATCGATTTTGGTGGCAATTGGGATTCACATTTATCCCTTATTGAGTTTTCTTACAACAATAGCTACCACACAAGTATCAACATGGCTCCATTTGAAGCTCTCTATGGTCGCAAGTGTCGTTCTCCTATCTGTTGGAACGAGATTGGTGAAGCACAAATCACCGGTCCCGAGTTAATTCAAGAAACATCCGACAAGATCATTCAAATTCGTGACAATATTCGAGTAGCGAGGAGTCGGCAAAAGAGTTATGCCGACAAACGTCGAAAACCATTGGAATTCCAAGTCGGTGACCTTGTTCTTCTAAAGGTATCTCCGTGGAAGGGTGTGGTCCGTTTTGGAAAAAAAGGCAAGTTAGCACCTCGTTATGTTGGTCCATTCAAAATCCTTGAAAAGATTGGGAAAGTGGCTTACAAGCTCGAGTTACCTCCATCTCTTGGCAATGTGCATCCTACATTTCATATATCTAATCTAAAGAAGTGTCTCGCCGATGAAAATCTCCATATACCGCTCGACGACGTGCGCATTGATGAATCGATGCACTTCGTTGAGAAGCCGGTGGAAATTATGGATCGTGAAGTCAAGCAGCTCAAGCGAAGTCGCATTCCTATCGTTAAAGTTCGTTGGGAATCTAAGCGTGGTCCTGAGTTCACTTGGGAACGAGAAGACCAAATGAAGCTCAAGTACCATCATCTTTTTACTAATAATGTTGTTTCCTCTAGCTAAATTTCGGGACGAAATTCTCTCAACATGGGGAGACTGTAACATTTCTGATTTTTAGTATTCATATTTCAATTCAATGTAATGCAATTTCGAATTCAATACTCGTGCACTGTCTCATTATTTTCTCGCCGTAAATTAAATGCAATGATTCTATACAAGTTCGCAAGTTTTACTCGATTATATAAATTTAAACTCTATACAAGAAACTATTTTATTCAAACTTATCAAATCTGAAAAGTCAAGGACTAAAATTGAAAAAAAATCAAGAAACCCTAGTCTAGCACGGTCGTGCTTCGTCCTAGCACGGTCACGCCAAGTGCTTTGGCACGGTCGCGCGACCTGCTTTGGAACGATCGCGCCCGGTGCCTAGGCACGGTCGCGCCTATCTTGGCACGGTCGCGCCTGCGTAACAGTTGAATCGTAATTGTGACTTTAATCATCCGATCGTTCAAATTCGTAACATCAACACACTTTATTCACATTAACAAACACAATAAACATTTCCATTACTCGAAATCACTTCGGTTTTATCCTACCAAATTCCAAACGTTTGGACATTTCAAGGAGAACCCAAATTCTCTCAATTTGCTCAAAGCAATCCAGTCAAGCATTTCCAGACCATCTCTGAACCATCCGAAGCCGCTGAAACATTCGGAACCGCAGCATAGGTCGCCGGAAACCAAGCTTGCCGCCGAGGATTCTTTCCTACCATTCTCTAACGATTCGCTTCTATTCCGGGTAATTGAATCTTCTATTTCATTCTCTTCTGTATCAGTATCGAAAGCCCCTATTCAATTTGGGCTTCCATTATAGAAATCGATCCGAATCAGAACTCATATTTTATTGAAAATGATTTAATCGAATCCCTACTTAAACGCGATGTTCATATAATTAAGTTACATGAAAAGACTCGTAATAACCCATTAATCAAAAGCCCTAACAAATCCAGCGTTTAGAATACAAGAAATTGTCAATTCGTGTCTGATTTGGAAGAGACACGGTCGCGCTAATCATCTAGCGCGGCCGTGCCTCATGAAACGCGGTCGTGCCGATTATCAGCGCGGTCGTGTCCTCCTGTCCAGACCTTGTCATGCCCTCTGGGCTAGTCTCTGTTGTGTCTAAAGATCATAGACACGACCGTGCCAGGCTAAGGCGCGGTCGTGCCTGTTGACTTGTCTAGATTGTGCTCCTGTTGATCAACCCGGTCGTGCCCCGACTAGCGCGGTCGCGTCCGTGGCTTGAGCACGATCGTGCCCTTCCGAGGCGCGGTCGTGTGAGACTCAGAACCTTTAACAGAATTATAAATTTTTATATTTTAATCAGTAAATATTTCAGATTTTATAAAAATATGTTTTCTGTATTTAAAAATGGATTAAAAGTTTAATCTTGGCATAAATATAATTTATTTAAAAGTTTATGAAAATTTAATTTATATTTATTACCTTACACTTAAATGATATTTTAAATAATTAAGTTACAAAATTTATAAATAAATGAGATAATGATTATTTATTTAATTTACATTTTAAATCAAAATCATTTATTTATTTATACTTAATTATAATTAATATTTATATTATTTCATAAACTATAATTATATATTTATTCAATTATTCAATTCAAACCTAATCAAATTGTTTCAAAAATATTTTACTTCAAACTCTATGTATTTTATTCAATACTTTTTAAATACAAATCAATAGTTTTATACACAAATTCAACTTTCATTTTAGACTTAAACTTTATGCATCTATTTGATTCAATACACATTACTCTTTAGGTTAAATTGTGCATTTCGAGGATCATATTTGCTATCTATAATCTTTGTTAACTACACTTCCATACCAAGTGAGTATTCACAACCCCTTTTTACTCTTTTACACTTTTGGGGTGGAACATGAACTTTATACACATTACACATTTCACATTTACATTTACTCAAACAACACAAGTGCAAAATCCTACTTAGATACATGTGTGCAAAATTTGAGCTTTGTGCCCGAGTGCTAGTTGTGCTAGTCTTTGTGAAAACTATGTGCAATCATTAACTATACAAGCCGACGGTTTTCAATGATAGATCTATTGAGTCTGACAAACCCACCCAAGTGGAGGTGATTGATACCGACAACACAATTTGCATACTAGTTACAAAGGTTTGGTTGTACTTGATTACACAATAGCTGCTCCCCATAAATGCCTTATTTTATCATGTTTTGTAAAGGATTTGTTTACAACTATATGCTATCTATATACAACTGTGTTATACTCAACAACTTTTTAGTTGACTTTATTTTATTCATGTTTCAGGCCCTAATATGTGAGAATGATTCAAGACGTGCTCAACATAGGATTTGGACTTAGCAATATTAAATCAAGAAGTTTATGAGTTATTTATTGTTTCTTTGTTTGCATTTGGTTTGTACTTGGATTATGTGAAATGGAAATTTGACTTTAATATATTTCAATTTAGTCAACCTTGTGCTATGAACAGTCTTACATGTCCCGCCCCGATGATTCCGCCATCGGTCGGGGTGTGACAAGGAATGGCAAGAATTTGATGAGAGATATCCGGATTTTGCTAAAGAACCAAAGAATTGTCCGCTTAGGTTTGGCTGCCGATGGTTTTAATCCGTTCGGTAATGAGTCAGACTTACAGTATGTGGCCGGTAGTGTTAACAACATATAATACACCACCGTGGTTATGTATGAAAGAGTCTTCTTTCATGTTAACCTTGCTAATTCTCGGGCCTAAATCACCTAGTAAGGACATTGATGTTTTCTTAAGTCCTTTGGTTGATGAGTTGAAAATGTTATGGGCTGAAGGAGTCCAGGTGAGAGATGCATCAACCAAAACTTTATTTAGGATGCATGTGGCTCTATTATGGACTATCAACGATTATTCTGCTCGTTGTAGCTTGTCTGGATGGAGTGGTCAAGGTTATAAAGCATGCCCTACGTGTAACATTGACACACCTTCATGCGCTATAACGAATAAGATAGCTTTTGTTGGACACAGAATATTTTTGCCTAGAAAGCATAAATGGAGGAACGATCTGTCCTTTGATGGCAAGAAAGAGACAAGACATCCTCCCCGACGATTGACTAATGCTCAAATATTAGAACAACTAAAAAGTCTTCCAGATCGTGTCCCGGGGAAACATCCAATGCATGGAGGGATTAAAAGAAAGCGCCTTGCATCAGAGTTGAATTGGACTAAACGAAGTATCTTCTTTGAGTTGGATTATTGGTCTTCTCTACTTTTAAAACACAATCTTGATGTTATTCACGTGGAGAAAAATGTGTGTGAGAGTTTATTGGGTACTTTGTTGATGAATGATAAATCAAAAGACACACACGAAGCCCGCAAAGACTTGGAAAATATGGGTATTCGACATAACCTATGGCTAACACAATAAAACAACAAGTTGTACCAACCACGAGTTCCTTACTCTTTCACAACCAGTGATCGAGAACGCTTTTTTCAGTTTATTCGAGGAATGAGACTGTCTGATGGATTTGGATCGAATTTCAAAAATAAGGTACTTCATAATGATTCAAATATAATTGGGTTAAAGTCCCGTGATTATCACATCCTCATGCAACGATTGCTGCCAATAGGGGTACGATCGGGTCTGCACAAAAATGTTTCAACAACAATCAATGACGTTTGCACATTCTTTCAAAACATTTGTGCATGATCAGTAGATGTGAAAGACATGTATGAAGCAAATGAGGAAGTGGTTAAGATATTATGCAATTTGGAAATGATATATCATCTAGCATTTTTTGACATAATGGTTCATCTCATTCTTCATTTACCTGAAGAAGTTATTCTTGGTGGCCCTGTGTATATGAGATGGATGTATCCTTTTGAAAGATACATGAAAAAGCTTAAAGCATATGTTAGAAACAAAGCCAAACCTGAAGGCTCAATTGCAGAGGGTTATGTTACAGATGAAGCCTTGACATTCTACTCTATGTATCTGGACGGTATGCAGACCAAATTTAACCGACCAGATAGAAATGCAGATGATGGCATCCCTAAAAGGCAGTTTTAAGTGTTTTTTTCACAATGTCGACCAATATCGAAAAATAAAATCAAGGCGCTCTCTAAACATGCCAACAAATCATTACAATGGTTTGTGTTGAACAACTGCGATGAAATCAAAGACTTCAAATCGTAAGTTTTTTTGTCCATCTACTAGTGATAAACTATTATTATATTTTAATTTATTTCCACTAATTTGAATTTTATTTTGTCCATCTACCAGTGAATTTGAATATAAATTTCATGAACGCAATATGCAAATCGATTTTTCTTCATGGTTAAAATATGAAGCAAATGTATTTTCATCTTCATCTTCTACACCCAATAATAAAGAATTAAGGGCATTGGCACATGGTCCCTTGTACGCATATTCTTACACTGCTTGCAGAGTCAATGGTGTTAGATTTGTGGTACAAAATCGTGATTCCCAACGCACTACTCAGAACACTGGTGTGGTTACAATAGGAGAAGACGATACTCCATTTTATGGTCAACTAAAGGAGATCATAGAGTTAAACTACATTGATGGTTACTCGGTTGTACTATTCCGTTGTAAATGGTTCGACACGAGAGGTAAAAGATTAAATAAGCAAAACAATACTATCCTAATTGACATCGGCCGTGAATGGTATGTTGGCAAAGAATGGTATGATGATGTCCAATATATATTAGCCACACAGGCTAAACAAGTGTTCTATCTTCGAGATCATTCTCGAACCACTGGCCAATGGAGGGTTGTTGAGGACGTTCACCATCGGAAGCTTTGGGATCATCCTAGTGTTGTTAATGAGATAGATATATTGCACGACACTCAATCAAATGATTATACTTTGGTTGTTGACACCGGATGCGAAGGTGGTGAATCAAGTCATGTTGCCCCGATTCCCCATGCAGACAGTCAATCTATTACACGGGAAACTCAATCATTTTTTGGTAACTTGGTTGTCGACTTAGGCTACTTGCCCATGCGTACAACTTTAAATGAGGGTGGTGACCCAAGTCATGTTACCCCAATTGATCTCGATGAAAGTTTTATTAATGATGATGTAGAAGATGAAGAAGATGCATACAATTCAGATGAGAATGATGAAATAAATGACGATGAAGAAGAAGATGATGATGATGTTGACACACGTTATTGTAGTGATGATTCTGATTGAATGTATGTTAAAAATGTAGTATTAGTGTTTAATAGATATCTTTATATTTGTCTTTGTTAATTATTAATTATTTATGCTTACAAATTATTTTTGTTGTAGAAATAATGTCAACAACGGCGCAATCACACGGTGGTGATGGTGGAGACGGTGGATATGTAGGTAGTGCCTCGGGTCCGTATAACTTAGACTCGGGTTGTGCGAGTGGATCTGTTGGTAAGTTACTTGTTAGTGTTTAATAGATTTCTTTATAATTGCCTAACTTTCATGTGTCAATGTAGGTAGTGTCTCACAAAAAAGGCGTTCTAAAGGCAAAAACCTCATATTATATAAGAAATTTGAGGAAAATGGGAGGAAGCCTCTTCCCATTGATGTTGAACTTCATGCCGGTGGCTACAAGTTCGTCGGTCCGAACGCTTCTGATTTTATCCATGCTATCTCCTTGGAGGTTGAAAAAGTTGTTCCGCCATATTATCCTAACTTGGCCAAGGTTCCAAATGAGAAGAAACATGTCGTATGTCCCACTCTACTAGTAAGTATAGATGTTTTATAATTACTTACAATTTCATAACTATTAGATTTTTTCTAATTACTTTCCATTTGTAGGATTATTTTAATCTGTATGTTTGGAGAAACACTGACAAGTGGCGAGGCATTGAACTCGGAATCCCCGCCGAGTGTCAGAGGGCCTATAAAGACCGCAAGGGAGAGTTGAAAGTTTATTTCGACGAGAATGGGGGATACGATGATGTGGAGGCATCGAGGAGTAATCCACCACAAGATGTTGATCAAGAAACTTGGAATATTTTGATTAATGTGCTGTTTTTAAGTGTGAGCTATAGAAACCGCTCGGAGAAGAACAAACAAAACCGAGCACAACAACGATACCCAAGTTTCCATGGCAGCAAATTATACGCCCAACGCCGACACATGGAGGTATGAAATACAATTGTTATTATTATACAAACATGCTTATTAATTCTTAGTGATATTATTTTTGTTTTTAACATGGGACCGGCCCTATTGACGTGTTCAGATCGACCCATTATAAAGAAGGGACGGGCTGGGCCAATGAGTTAGCATCAACAGATTATGTAAGTGAAATGATTTTGTTGTTAAAACATCTAAATTTAACTTTAAACGGGTCTAAATGACCCAAACACACTTTAATAGACTTAAAACAAAATACTTTGACTTAAACGGGTCAGAATGACTCAAACACACTTTAATATACTTAGAACATCCAACTGTAACTTTAAAAGAGTCAAAATGACCCAAACACATTTTAATAGACTTAGAACATCCAACTCGAGGCCAATTGTTGAATATGTTTGCTAGTATTAATAGTATTTGTTGTTATTAGTGTTGGTTGATTGTAATTTGTGAATTTGGGTCGTCTATGACTTATAGTTTAAAAGGTTGGTTATCCATTTTACAGCAGTTATGCTGTCGAATTTTAGTAAAATAGTCAAGTGATTGTTTATTACATTGTTTAATGCAGGACCGAATGTAAGAGGAGTATACAAGATCCTCTGCTGAATCTGGTGAATCTGGTGGTGACTCATCCGCTATCGATGAGTTTGCATGCATGGAGCGTGCATTGGGTCATCGGCGTGGCCATATCCGGGGTGTTGGTCGTGTGGTGAGTAATCCCACACCGGATGTGTTCGGTACTCCCCCTCCACAACCACATTGGCAAGACGTTGATCAGCGTGTGGCTAGTCTTCAACAATAATTTCAAGAACAGCAACAACGCGAAGCCCAACGAGAGGAAGAACAGCGACTGCAAAATCAATAACTAGAGGAAGAACGTCGTGAGCATAATCAACAAATGCTTGAAATGCAACGTCAAATGGATCAAATGCGTCGAATGTGGGAGCGCCGAACAAGTAGCGATGATAACTAGCTTGGAATTGTTGAGACTTTGCCTTTGTTGTTGGTGTGGTGTTTGTCTTGAACAATTTACATATTTGTGTGTTTTGAATGTTGGATTTGTCGGACAAGTTTGTGGGTCGATCAATTTGTATGTTTGTTTTATGTTTCAGATATTAGTTTTTATCGGATTTGAATGTTTGAATGGTTTATATTTAATTATTTGCAGGTTTTTGTTTTTAGAAATTTAATATTTCTGGAAAAATATTAAAAATTAAAAAAATTAAAAAAAAACAGAAAGACCTATACCGACGACATGTCGTCGGGATAGGCCTTTTTCAAAAATTATAAAAAAAATGAAAAAACCCTATACCGACGACTTATCATCGATATAGGGTCAACCTATGCCGACGACAAGTCGTCCGTACAGGGCTTGACTCTATACCGACGACATGTCGTCGGTATAAGTTTTCTTTTTGAATTATTTAAATAGACCCTATACCGACGACTTGTCGTTGGTATAGGCTGATCTATACCGACGACAATCTTGGCTATTGGTACGAGTCAATACCAACGACACCTATAACGACGACAAGTCGTCGCTATATGGTGATACTGTTGTAGTATGTGTCGGTATTTGTTTGATGTTTATAATGCTTAGCTATATGTTCTTATGTGTGATTTGGCATGGAACGCGTTTACTTTGCATGTGTTTATGAGCTATAGGTGTTTGGATGATAAGTACGTGTTTGGAAACATTTGGGAGGAAGTAGAAGGAGTTGATATGAAATTATGCAAAAGATGGAGGCTGATGAGGAAGTTCTGGAAGCTAAATCTTGAAACAGGCATATCTCGAGCTAGAAAATGAGTTACGAGACTCATAATATATGAATCTTGGGTATTCAAAAAGTTGGTTAAGAAACACCCTAGGGGCGTAAGCTTACGCTGGTCAGATTTTCCAAACAGTAGCTTCAGCTCGGCGGAGTAAGCATACGCCCTCCCAGCGTAAGCTTACACTGGTTACGTTTCAAACGTGGATTTTTAGTGAAACAACAGATATTCAGTGTTTAATTAGGGGTTTCTTCCCCAAATTCAAAAGGATCTTTTGGAGAGCAGCTTTTTGTTGATTTTGGGAGTGCTTGGAGGCTAGGTGATATGTCATCATTTATACATGTTTTACATGCATAATTATTCCCATTATTGGTGCTTTATGGACATTATACGCCGGAATTATTGCCTGAATCACTCATTTGTGATAATTGTTGGTTTTCAGAAGCTTTCGGAAGAAATGAAGCAAAAACAGTCAAAACCAAAGGAAAAACCAAAGAATCGAAGACCTTGCGGAGCCTTAGCAAGATCCACAAGGCTACGTACCATTTCCCAAGTCAATTGGGAGATTATTAGGCCTTAGAAAGCCGAACATTATCAAGAAATCATCAAAGTCAATGAAAGTCAAAGGCACTTATAGAGCACTCTTACACCTATCCAAGACCCATGGATAGCCAATACCCATATCCATGGATGATCCATGATCCTTTTTGGCCCATGGAGCCTTCTAGAAGAGTCAAAGAAAGTTAAAAACGTAGGCTCCAAGCAAGAAGGAAGAAGAAGATGCTGCCAGCTATAGGCGCTCCCGCACCCCTCCTGTACACCAGGCGCGCCCGCGCCCCCTTCAGATCAGCTTCTAGCATCTTCCATGCTCTCCTATAAATACCATCTGATGTTTCATTCTTTAGCATGCCTTGGTGAGCCAAAAAAAGGGGTCTTAGAAGATTGTTTTCACTCTCTAATTCCCCAATCACCTTAGTATCATCCTAGAGAGAGAAAACATCATTCCATACCTCAAGAACACTTCATAAGAGAGAATTCTCATAGTTAGAGTAGAGAATAGAGAGTAGATGGGCTCTTCCTCCTTGTTTCACAATAGGGGAGCCTACGAAACTCATCATTATGCTAGTTGTTATGGCCATTCGTGGCTAAAACCTCTTTGCATTGCTAGGTTGAAGATGATGTTTGGTGCATGTTAATGTTTAACGTATTAATTTAGTGGTATGTTTATGTCTTTAACTAATTCGTTCTTAAAAACCATCTTTCGATGGGCTTTTATTATTGTCTAAATCCGTCTTTATATGTGTGAGTGTCTTGATTTTAAAGAGTAAGATCGTAAAACCTTTTTAATCAAACTTCCTTTAAAACTCGTACGTCTTTATACGAGCAGAGATTGATAAGCCAAGGATTGGTCTATACTTCTAAGATCGTACGTCTTTATACGAACTTATTATGCGACCAAGAATTGTTGAACTCATGTTGGGAACGTTACGTCTTTATACTTGGTCCCATTGTTACACCGCCTCCCAGTGAGCAAAATATAATCACCTATTTAACTTTAATATAAAGCATTCTAAGTCCGATGTCTTAAACCAACCCGGAGATGACCATTCGATGGGTTGAGGGTAATTGTTGTCCCTAACGGGAGGCACTACCATTTTAATTTAAAGATTATAATTCGTGAATCAAATGTAGTGAGGACGAGGCTCCAGCGGTGACCCGGATCACAAGTTTATAGTAGTTATACCACTGAATTAGTCAACTTAACATTATCACGTACCAAGCTGATTCGAATCCCGAAGCAATACTATACGTAATCTGATCATTTTCGCCTTATTTACTTTTCTGCTAGTTACATTTTTGTTACACACATCACGCACGTTTTTACTTTTATGTTATTTACTTTACCGTCATTTACTTTTCTGCTTCACAAGTACACAAAACCCACTCACTAATCAATCTGGCTAAACGATAACAAAAGTTGAGTATTGGAACTCGACCATGTTCATTGGTTCGATACTTGGTTCTTACCTAAACTATATTACGCTACGATAGGTACACTTGCCTATTGTGTGTGTTTTAAGTTAAAGTAATTATCATTTTATAAATTTAAAACCAGATCTTGTGAAACCATCCTTAAAATATATTTATTTATATTTTTATATTAAAACAAGCACATCACTAGGAAACACCATTCCAACATATATTGTGAAGATTAATACCGAGACATTGAAGAATCGATGATGAATTCCACAACCATGAGCGGCTAATTCACCGGTAATCATTCCCGGGTGGATTGTTTGTAAGTTTTTAGGGTTTTATCATTTGAGAAACAATTCTTGTAATCGTTTGGTTTGAAGTACTCGAATCTTTGTGTTTAGTATTGTTATAAACTTGCGGGAGTCAATAAATTCTTGTACCATTGACCTCGTTAGATGATAATTGCTATGAACTTTGATATGTGTTGAATCTATTGATTAATCTAATTCTATATTACATACATTTGTCTAGTTTTCATTTGTGAATGTTGTCTTGCACTATTTGCCTATGATGTATGAATGTTGATGTTCTTGGTTAGATTTGGTCAAATTTATTTGGATAACCGTTTGATTGCTTGAACTCATATCTTGGTGTGATAACCCCTAATTGCTTGTGAACTTGAAACCCGGGCAAGATTCCTTCTTAATCATTGTTTACAACTTAAACTGTTTTCTTTGTTACTTGATTAGTTGCGATTGTTTGCACGTCATAACTATTTGATAATCATTGTTTGTTGAATTTGATAATTTCCACCTCAATCATTGCTTGTGTTTTGTCAGAAAGACCCATTGCAACTTCATAAATCATTTTGTCAATTGAAGTTAAGCACCGACCACAAACTCTTCGTGGTTCGACACCCTTCTTACCCTAACTAGTTTAAGGTGATTAGGACACACTAATTCTCTATCTTTGACCGTTCTTTCGACACCGATCACTATGCTAAATGCCATTGATGTTTTACAAGACAAGTTTACTATCAAGGTGCGTCTAATCAGAATGTGGAAGCAGCCATTGTGTAATAATCCCAATGGGATAGGCTCAATAGATACAAGTTTACTATTTTATGATATATATCGTTTTCATTACATGGGTTTTTACTACCCTTTTTATAGTTTTTATAGCAGTTTTTGTACGTTTTTTACTACATTTTTATGTAATAAAACTACAGATTTTTATGCAGATTCAATGCAGTTTTTCCTGCATGTCTTCATGCAGATTCTATGTAGTTTTTGCTGCAGAATTTTATGCAGATTCTGTAGATTTTATATAGTTTTATTACAGTTTTTATGAAAGATTTTATAGCTCAAAGGTTTGGCTTAAATGTTTTGTTCAACTTTCATGTTTTTTAGTGCTAATTGACTAATGTATATGAGCTTCTATTTTGTAAATGATGCAAAGATAGGCAGTGTTGTTTGTTGACAATATAGCAGATTTTAGTTTTACTGTAGTTTTTTTTGAAGTTTTTACTGCAGATTTTATGAAAGATTTTATAGCTCAAAGGTTTGGCTAAAGTGTTGTTTTATTCAACTTTCATGCTTTTTTTACTGCTAATTGACTAATATATATGAGCTTCAATTTTGTAAATAATGCAAAGATAGGTAGGGTTGCTTGTTGACAATAATTTGAAAACTTTGTAATTTTATATGTCATAGCATTGGATACTTAATTTCTCAACTGTGTTAGCTTGATTTTAATAAAGTATGACTTATAGGTTTCTATTGTACGTTAAGTTGTTAGATGAAAAATAAGTAGTTTCTATTAAGATTTGTATGTTGGATTTTATTGGTAAAATAGTTATTTTTTTAAAAATATTTTATAAAAAAATAAAAGAAATGTTCAGTTTATAAAAATAGTTTATGAACAGGCATATTTTTTTAAATAAAAAAAACGTTTTATAAAAATAATTATATAAACCATTATTATTTAATAGGAGAGGAAGGAAGGAAACAAAATTTAAAAAAAAACTAAAGAAATTTGTATAATTAATAGGAGAGAGAGACGGGAAATTTTGTTGATGGTAAATATAAGAGTGACAAGTGTCACTCCAAAACCTTTATTTATTATATAGTATAGATTTGGATGTAATTGACGGGATGGAACTTGATTTATGGGTTTTAAAAACCCACGATCGTAACCCCATGTTTGGGTTTTAAAAACGTGAATTTTCAATGAATCTGGATGGTTAAGAGTTCCTAATGATCGCAAATGGGTGGTCAAGTTATTTTGGAGGATTTAAATCTCGAAATTACAGGGATTGAGATGATTTGATCGGGTTTTGACTTTACAAAGTTAAAACTGGTCTACTTCTTTGTTCCAGGGTCCAAGTCAAAGGGAGGGGTTCAAGTGAGGGTCTAAAGCAAAATAAAGGGGGTTCAATGGTTAAAGTGTGTGTGTGGGGTGTGTGTGTGGGGTGGTCAAACTTAACTCCTTGATAAATTATCATTTAATTATCAAATAAAGATTTACTTTATTAATGCTTATAAAACTTAAACTTACATATCATCATTTTTCTTTTATAAAATAAGATCTCATCTTTATAAAACTTAAAAGTTATAAAATTTATTTATTTAACTGGACAAATATATATATATATTTATATATATATAGGGGAAGGATCAAGAGAAAACCAAAAAGTTAGGCAAAAACCGAGAAAACCACTAAAATAGTGTGTAATAGTATGAGTTACGTATACGTAACTGCAATTTTTTTGTTTTCTGTTTACGAATACGTAACACTATGGGTTATGTATACGTAAACCAATATTTAAATGATTTTTTGGTAAAAATGTGTAATATTACATTAATACTCTTATTAAAAAATAAAAATAAAATAAAATAAAAAATAAATATTATTATATTATTAGTTAAAATTGGGTTTTTAGTGGTTTTCTCGGTTTTCGCCTAACTATTTGGTTTTCTCTAGAACACTCCCCTATATATATATATATATATATATATATATATATATATATATATATATATATATATATAAGTACAAAAGTTTGCCATCTTGATTCTCCAAGTTGTTACATGTTTGAAAATTGATATGGCGCGGCGCAAAGTACAAGTATATTATAATGAGGTTGAAAAAATACGACGATCACAAATGTTATTATTGCACAAAATAAAATAAAATTATACAAGTAAAAGTCATGTATGTTACAGTATCCCCAGGTGGATGGAGTTTCGTCCCAGTATTGGATCAGGGGGAGTCTGTAGAGAATAGGTGCGGGTACTTGATCTTCATTTAATCCTCACGTTCCCATGTAAACTCTGGGCAACGTTTGAATTTACAACGAAATTTTGACAATCGAAGTGAGGAGGATAATTATTGCTAAAATTCAAGTCGAGCACTCAAAGTCGTGAATGGAAGATAATAGATGTTTGAATTAGAAGAGTTTGAGAAGAAAGTTTTCGATGTATAATTTGGATTCCAAGGGTGGAATGTATCATCTGAAATCGAAAGTTGTTTAAAGGTTGGCTCAGAAAGAGACTTAGCATGCTCAAAAATGTCATTAGATAAAAAAAATCAACTAACATAGGTCAAGGTCTAACAAAATAACACAAAACTTCTAGTGACACGAATAACGCTAGTTTTGACGATATGCTAGGAACACTTACATATAGAAAGTATTAGCGGTATATCCACCATGCCCTTATCGTATCATATTAGTTTTGTTACTCTTAATCACGTTAGGTCTTATGTCATAACACACATCAGAACTTACTATGTTTTCTATTCACTGACTTTTATAATTACGTGTGCACCCGTAATTACTCTAGTCGTCACATGGTCCGCATAGTTCACCCCGTTGTGTGCGGGTCAAAAGGGGACACCAAAATTTCCTAGATTCATAAATATTATACCCCATAAGTACTATTGCTATTGGATAACCATGTCCAAAGGTAACCGTGTTGGTAACCAAGTTGATAGTTTCTCATGCTCGTAAGTGATGAAGTTTTGTATACATTTTTAAATGTATTTCCATATAGTTTTTGTTTAACTTTTAATTTTAATTTCCATAGGTACCATTGCTATCAGATAATCATGTCCATATTTTTCTTTTCACCGAAATATATGGAAATTAAAATAAATTTAAATATTTTCAAATAAATTTCGGAGATATATATATATATATATATATATATATATATATATGGTAAATACACGTTTTAACCCTAACTAAAAACATTGTTGACCCACGTCGATCCAGGGTTCGAGCCTCGGCTCCCCCTCAAGCCCGGAAGAGGCCGTATTGGGTGAGATTTTTCCTTGGATGCTCTCCAACTCTGATGTCAAGTGGGCCCGGTTAAGACAACATATTGACCGGAGTTGAACGAGACTCTCCCATGTAACGAGGGATGCGACGTCACAAAATTCAACGTTCGCCGTTAAAAAAAACATTGTTGACTTTTTAGTTTTGCTTTCCCTGACACGGGTTTATAATAAATTATTTTAAATTACGTATTTATATACTATTTTTAAGATGAACTTTTTCAATCAGGGATGTGATTTTTTTTTTCCAACTTTAATCATGTTTCTAAATTAAATACAACGAAACCTATTATTATATCTGCTCGTATAGTAACTTGATCCCTCATTTTCTTATAAACACGTCTCATCTCATCTCTTTCTTTTAACCTATATGACATTATACAAAGTTAAAAGTAGAGATGGCTTTAAGATATTGAAAATTGATAAAAACATTCAAATTACAATCAAAACAACAAACGTCGCATACAAAGATCAGATTTATTTACTCAAAAAATTATCAAAAATTTCAAACTTCACACCGTTCATTATATCAAAGATCAGATTCAGATGACAGCAAATATGTATCAAGCACAAGGAGTAAAACATTAAAATGCTTACAACTATATTAAGTCAATATTTAATCTAAAAATTAATGAACGAACCATGCATGCCTTTTTTTATATTTTCTAATGTATTAATACATTATATAACCTCCATAAGAAGGACGATTACAATAGAGTGACGGGCAAAGAGACAATAGGTTGCGTCACAACCCATAATCATCTTCGAACATAAATCAGAATTGTTATGAATAACTACAAACAATTAAATCATACATCATCGACAGTAATGAAGATGTTGTTGTGATTTGCGAGCCCTCTCACATAATTCAGAAACTCATTATAATGTATCTGATTTAAAATCGATAACGAACGAATTTACCTACCATGCGTAATCACACCATACTTAACTACCACATGATGCTGCGCCCCCGGTCCGAAAAGAACTCTAATCTATTCAACGAACTCATCAAAGGTGATTGTGGACAGATGGAAAAGTTGGTGGCTTGTGTATTCACCATTGTACTTGTGGTTATTTTCGCCTCTTGTAATGGTGATTGGAAGTAACATAACGAGAGGCGGAAACTGACAGATTATTTCACAAAATAACATTGCTTATTTTCGCCTCTTGTAATGGTTATTATATAACTTAAGGGACTAATTTGTTTAAGGGAAAAAGTTATAGAGTGGTAATCAAGTTTGAGAAGTGTTTCAATTAAGTCACTTTAACTTTTTTTATATATCTCAAAAACTACTCAACTTTCAATTTGTGTTACAATCTTGTGAAAAGTGAAATCTTTTTCAAGTTAGTGATAATGTGTCATGTTTTTTGTTATTTTTTTTTATTTAATACAATATGACATGAAAATTAAAAGGAATTAGGTGGCTTTTAACTTAGATAAAATATATAAAAAGCCATAATATCTTAAAGGGAAAAAGAATCTCTAATTGAAATGTTAGCCCTAGTGATTGTAGGAACACCTCTTAAGGCTTGAATTCGTGAACTTTTGATGAAGTCACCAATATAATGATTGTGATGAAGTCGTCAATTCCGTAACAGAAGGATTATCAATTCTTTCGATTGGAGTATGTTTTATTGTTCCAATATGATAAAGGATTTTAATAGGTTTTTTAATTTTTTGTAAAAGAAAAATCAAGAAGAAAATGAGTAGAAAATCGAATCCTAGTTTAATTCTCCATACAAATTGCTTCAATTGAGGATTTTAGTTCTCAATTACGGATTTTATTAAATTTTTTTTTTGTAAAAACAATCTGAAAAGAAAATCTAATGTTTATCGTTCTCTTTTTCAATTAGAGATTTTTTTCCCTTTCAAATATTATCGCTTTTTATATATTTTTTTTCTAAGTTAAAAGCCAGCTAATCCTTTTTAATTTCCATGTCATATTGTATTTAATAAAAAATAACAAAAAACCTGACACATCATCAATAACCCGAAAAAGATTCCACTTTTCACAAGATTGGAACACAAATTGAAAATTATATGCATTAATATTTTTTCTATCACGTATGAATCATACGGGTTCTAAGCGGCTAACATAATACATAAATGTGTGCTGAGTGTGTTTGGTAACAAGGATTAAAAAAGAAATAAAAAAACCATAAATATTTGGTTGAAGTTGGAATGGGTTGAGGAGTAATTGTGTAATTAGGCAGAAAACGACAAAAGAAGGATATCTCACTTGACTTTCAAAGATTTTTTATTTATTTAGTTTTTTAAAAGATAAATTTCTTAATTATTGTTTGGAGTGTGAATTGAACTAATGACCTTCTCAAACTTTGGTGTTTCTAAAGGATTTTCCTCTACCATTGGGCCACCAACAGAGCCGATCCCGAGAATTCAAATGCCCTACACGAGCCGGAAAAAAAGGCCCATATATATATAAAAAAAATTAAAGCCTCGAAATTATATATATATATATATATACACACATATGTCAAAAAGATAACTAGAACAAATAACAACACCCAACCCTAGAAGTTTATTTACCCATAAATACGCAGATTCGGTACAAGAAAGAAATACAACCAAGAGACTAACAAATCATCAACTAGATGATCAGACTCTACAATCAACACTCGAAAAACACTAAACAAACGAGTTCATCAACATGATGAACCCTAGTTTGAATACAGATAAAAAAAGATGCAAAAGTGAAAAACCCGAGAGAGAATGTGTGAGGCGTAAACTTCTTGTTAGAAACCACATACACACTCAAGCCAAGGGAATGTAAACCGACTTCAGGCTTCAGCAACTCAAGCCCACAGCAGCAGCCCAATATGCAACAGCCCATTCTTTAGCCTAGCCCATCAGTAACGCCCATAATGCAGCAACCCATTATGCACATAAAATAATAATAAACACAAACCCCAATTAAATCATTTTCTAAACATAATATGGAAATGCAACTAAGATAATTTCAACAATACATATAAAATTTTATTTAAAAAAAAAATAATTTTGACCCCTCGAAATATTAGGCCCACTACAATCATGTTGTCCGCAGACCCAATGGGCCGGCCTGGCCACCAACCCGAATGATTTCAAAAGATTTATATAGCGGGAAGAAGGCTTCAAAGCTTGCGAACGTCACATGTGAAAGCGCCACGTTATGATTTATGGGTCCATCTCATTTCTATTTTACCAGATACCTCTTGTTTTGTCGTATTCATGCTTTTTTAATATTTAATTTTTTTAACGATCAACAACGTATATTCACATGCACTAACTAGTAAGCTAAATGATTTTTTTATTTTTAATAATTACATGTTGGACTAGTGTCAAAAGGCTAATATGTTGAACATTTAATTGATTTATTTTTGTAAAAATTATGTTGTATTAAAATCATAATTCTTTTTAAAGTCACTCAACTTTTATTAAACATTTAATATTATTTAGATTTTTATAAATATTAAAAGGTTTTAAAATTAAACAAGACAAGTATGACGTATATGAATCTTGATTATTATTTAGTGATTATTTTTCTTCGAATTAACTTAAAATAGTAGGTAATTATGAAGAAAAAAAAATCACAAAATAATGAAAAGGTTTCATAATTGTTAAATTTAATTCAAATTGAAAAACAAACAAAAAAATTAATAGTAAACAAGATTCATATATAGTTTATTTGTCCTGCTTATTTCTTTTTTAAGTTGACGCTTATAGAAAATTTATAAAAGGTTGAAACATTTAATGAAAGTTGAATACCTTAAAGGAACAAAAAAAATTTTGAGTGACTTTATTAAAACATTTAAAAAACCTTGTTACTATTATGTAAAATTACCCTTATTTTTATTTATAATTACGTTTTTCTTTATTTTGCATTAAAAATCACCCCATCTAAGTTTGATATACTAAAATGTTATTACACATACACACCCGTAAAATAAAATATAAGCATCTTCATTACATAGTAAAGAGTATGTGAGTTATTTTTTTTTTTTTGACGTGGATGTTACATATGTTTTTCTTGATGTAAAACGCTATTTAAATATAAATTCATTCATCTTATGTGAGTAAAAACAATTATTCATCTTATCATTTCTCTTACTCTCGTTAACCAGCGTCGTGTCCAATAATTTTCCTTTCTCATAAGCACCCCTTCCATTTTCATATTTTCAAATAATAAATCTCAACTTTTAAAAACTCAAATATACCTCTAATTTAGAGAAATTATTTTGTTGTTGTGCTTCATATTTGTGTTTCATATCCGTTTATAATAACATTTTTGCAACATTTGACAATATATATGAACTAATTTGGCCTAATGGTCATTTTGTGCATAAAGGTAAGGTTTTTTTAGATATTCTGATTCAAAAATGATTTATCATTTATATATATAAATTCATAAAATATACTCAATGGTCGGTTTTTAGTGTAACGTTTATTTGTGGAAGTTTTAATGTTTGTAAACGTTTTTAATATAAGTATAACTTATATTGTACACATAGTCATTTTAGTAAAAGATAGTATTAATAATACAATTATACATATATTTTGTAGTAAAGCTAACGTTTATAAAATAATATGTACCCATTTATATGTCTAAGAAAATAATATTTTTAGTCTTTTTATAAAAAAACTTGGTTATCATGTGTTATATTAAAAAAAAGTTTGTGCGGTAACGATTAAGTTATCTAAGTATTTATTTCCTTGTTTAATAAATGGATCATAACTTTTGTTAACAATGATAATCATATACTTGAAAATGAGAGTATATATTTGAAGTCATTTACTCAACTTTATAAATACTATCTACAAATTATTAAATCAAAAAACCATCTTTTAGTTTAAGTCATGTTTTATTAGTGGTCTAACGGCAAAGAGGGCAACGCGAGCTGTTGACATCATGGGACACCTTCCCTTGTTGCGGGATCCTCAAAGCGAACTCCTCTTACTTAGATCTTGTATGGGGGTTGCAAAGTTGCTATTTGGTTTGCGAACTTGCCAACCCCCCTTTGTGGATGATGCGGTTTCATGTTTTGATAAAGGTCTTCGAAAAGCAATAGAAGACATTGTCGTATGTGGGGGCCCTTTTTTTTGGTGAACTACAGTGGCGGATCGCGACCTTGCCAATGCGGCTTGGTGGGTTGGGCCTTCTGTCGGCCCGGGATGTGGCTGTCTATGCCTTTGTGGCTTCCAGGTCTCAATCTTGGGAGTTGCAGGACCACATCTTACGCAACAGTGGAGGTGCTACCACTGACCCGGATTATGCCAGCACCTTGGATCGATTGCATGAATCTCTCCCTGATTTTGATCTCGGCGGTTTCTCTAACAAGGACACCGCCCCCAAAAAACCACAGAAAACTTTGGCGAATGCCCTTTGTTGTCGAATCGCACAAAGTTTGGGAGAAGATTTCCATTTGTCCCCCCGCCAGAAAGCCGTCATTGAATGCTTACAGAGGCCTCACGCTCAGGATTTCTTAACTGTTATTCCTATTGAAGGTCTGGGTCAACGTATGTCAGTGGTGGAGTACCGGTCAATCCTTAAGTACCGTCTGATGATCCCCATGTTCCCGAATGATGAAACTTGCCCAGTCTGCCGTAAAGCATGCCTGGATAAATACGGGGATCATGCGTTACACTGTAGAGAGCTGCCGGGGTTTAAGTATCGCCATGACTTTGTTCGAGACGCGTTAATGGATATTCTCAGACGAGCAGGGATCTCGGCAAAGAAAGAGGCACCGGTTAATTTTCTTACGGACCCGGCAGAAGGGAGGTCCACCCTACGCCCGGCGGACGTGCTAGTTTTTGGTTGGGAGGGCGGGAAACATGCTTGTGTCGATCTCACAGGTGTATCCCCCCCTAGCTGGGTTGCGGGAAAATGGGTTTGTGGCGGGCAAGCGGTTATGAAAGCAGAGTCAAAGAAGGTGGAAAAGCACGCGAAATCTTGTGAGGATAATCAGCATGCCTTTGTCTCCCTGGCGTTTGACACGTTCGGCTCCTTGGCGCCGGAGGCGGTTCGGTTCTTGGCTAGAGTTCAGCGTGTGGTCCACAGCAACTTTACGACTCCTCAGGGGCGAGGCTTTGTTTTTAGTAGATTAGGGTTTTCCATTCAGAAGGGGATGGCGGCGCAGTTTGTTGCCCGTCTACCTGCTATCCTTATGTAATTTGCCTTGTTGATTGGAATGAATTTATATCCATAAGTTGATAAAAAAAAAGTCATGTATATGATATTAAAAATTATCTATGATTCTAGTGAAGATATGGTATTAAAAATTATCTATGATTCTAGTAAAATTTGGAGATTGAAAGTGTGTATAAAGGGGTGGGTCCATTCTAGCCTTGATTCAGGAAAGGACATGCATGGGATACTATGAATTCTTGATTATATTGGAAATGGGGGGCCATGGATGGTTGCTGTATGCGAAACAAAGAAAACTGACAAAAGGATATGGTTTTTAATTCTTGAAATTGGTGATTTAGAATAACAAAAGGGGCCCCTTGGACCCGTACACCATGGATGGGAGAAAACAAATGAAAATGTGGTTTGTACTATTTTGGAGTTTAGATGTGGATAGTGTGAAAAAAACTGAAAAATCAATAAAACTGAAATTCGAATAATATATTTATACATATATTTTGTAGTAAAGCTAACGTTTATAAAATAACTAGGTTAAAAATCTCGTGTATTACACGGGTTGAATATAAATTTTAGAAACGTCATATAGTTAGTTTTTAAAAATGTTTTATAAAAAAATAAAAAAATGTTCAATTTCTAAAAATGTTTTCTGAACAAACCTATATTTTTTAAAATAAAAAACGTTTTATAAAAAGAATTATAGAAATTATTATTATTTAATAGGAGAAAGAGACGAAAAACAAAAAAATTATTAAAAAATAATTAAATAAAATTTGAGCAATTAATAGGAGAGAGAGACGGGAAAATTTGTTTCATCAAAACCTTTATTTATTGTAGAGTATAGATATATATATATATATATATGTACACATTTATATGTTTAAGAAAATAATATTTTTAGTCTTTTTATAAAAAAACTTTGTTATCATGTGATACTAGGTTAGAAACCCCGTGTATTACACGGGTTTAATAAATAAAATGTTATACACTTAGTAATAAATATTTACATATCACATATTTATGACATATTACATAGTTTTTTAATACAAATTTTAGAAACGTTATATAGTTATTTTTTAAAAATATTTTATGAACAAACCTATTTTTTTAAAATAAAAAACATTTTATAAAAATAATTATAGAAGTCATTATTATTTAATAGGAGAGAAGCGGGACACAAAAAAATACAAAAAAAAATAATTAAAGAAAGTTTGTATAATTAATAGGAGAGAGAGGCGGAATAAAAATAATAAGGATGCATAGGAGATTGATAAGTGTCCACTTAAACCTTTATTTATTATATAGTATAGATATTAAAAAAAAGGTTTGGATGCTTGGCTGGCTTGAGGAGTTACACCGATGATCAGAGTCTGGCATCCCGTTTATGTATTTTCCGCTGCTTATGTTATATTTAAAGTCATTTTCGTTGTGATTGTGAATGTCTTATGTTTAAGAGCTATGCGTTGATATGTAAATCCAATACGTGAGGCCTCCCGGGTTTGAGGCCTTACAAAAAGGAAAAACATATTTAGATGCGGAACAGAGGATGAGAGTGAATGAACAAAGCAACAACAACGAAATCAATTAAAGCAACACCGATGGAAATAAAAACAGAGAATTGAAACAGAAGGATGAATTTGAATTCAAAACGAAATTTAAGAGATGCTGAACAAAAATCAGAATGAAATCGATCAAAGATTGAGGAAGGTGAAATTCAATTCCAAGAATGGAACGAATGATCAATCAATTGCATAGAAGACTGAGAAGTGATAAAACGATTACAAAAATTGATTGTAATCGAGTGAAACGAGAATCTGAATCGAAGAGCAAAGCTCTGATACCATGTTTATTGAAAAGATACGATTCTAATTCAACTTGAAACAGAATTACAAAGCAAATGAAGAGGAAGATGAAGCGAAACTAATCAAACAAAGCGAAACTAACTATAAGCGAAACTACCATCTAATTTCGCTCTAACAAATTAACGAATCTAACTAGAAGAGAAACTAGGCTATGAGCGAATTAGTTTCGCTCTCAGAACAACAAAATTTTTAGTTATAAATAATAAATCTATATCTATACTATATAATAAATAAAGGTTTTCGTTGGACACCTGTTACTCTCATATGCATCATCAACATTTTTCCCTCCTCCATCTCCTATTAATTATACAAATTTATTTAAAAAAATTATATATTTTTGTTTTCTTGCCTATCTCTCCTATTAAATGATAATGATTTGTAGAATTCTTTTTATAAATTGTTTTTTATTTAAAAAAACAGGTTTGTTCATAAAACATGTTTTGTAAATTGAACATTTCTTTCATTCTTTTTATAAAATATTTTTAAAAAATTACTATATAACGTTTTTAGAATTTATATTAAAAACTATATAATATAAATATTTTTTTAATAAGTAACATTGTATTTATTCAACCCGTGTAATATATGGGGTTTATAACCTAGTTATTTTATAATCAGGATCTCATTGCCTATGGCCTAGAGACACGGTAACCATGCCCATTGACATCGTGATATTGATTTAGGTAGTATTTAGAAGTAAAAGATTTATGTTTAAATTTTTTTTATAAAACCTGTGGTTTCTATAGAGTAAATTACATTTTTCGTCATTTATTTATAAGTCACCATACATCTACTTTACATGATTTAAATCTATAACCATTTAACTAAGAACTATATCACTTTAGCACAATACTATCCACTTGCGCTATCCATTGAGTAAAGTAAAGGGAGGGTTTGCTACAGTGATTCGGGTGGTTGGTGGCCCCTTCGAGAGTTGCGGGTCCTTGTCGCTGCATGAGTGGTAGCTCACGCTCAAAAGTCCTCCGACACGAGTCCTAGTCGTTGCGCTGCGGTCCGTTTCCCGGCTTCGCTTGCGCGATTTGCACTTCTGATTGGTTCCATCCATCCCCAACCCTAATGAATCGAGTATGAAGGGGTCAAGCGGTTCGGGTTTTCGGTCGGTTCCCGTTCACCTTCCCCCCTCATAGTCCATTAGTGGGTTTATATCCCGTACCTGGCCTTGTGATACTATACTTCCTTTCGAGTGCAACAACCTCCTTTCCATCCCTTACTGCTTATGTTCTCTCTTTACCTTTACTTACTGGTGGGGCACCTACAAATCTAGTAGGAAGGCTCGACTCAACATAGACAGATAATAAATCAATAGCTTTCTCTCCACCATTCCTTCATGAAAGGACTAACCCCCTATCCAACATACTCCATTGCGTAATGAGGACAAACACACTTTTATAGTTTTATCTACCCCTTTACACATCCACCTTTGTTCCCAACCTATCCCCCAACCCCTTAAACATGGTGGAAATAGAACATGGAATATAACCCATTTCAAGATTATGATTGCCTCAATAAAACTCGCTTTCTTTTTGTTTTACCATTTAAAACCGAATTAAATCTTATATTTGATTTTCGGTTCAGTTTTAAACTTTGGTTTTAAGAAAGTATATACTTCTAATATGAAAAAAAAAAGTTAGTTATTATGGATTTCGTTCTCTGGATTCTAAAAAGTAAAAATCTTCCATTGTAATTGTTGCATACAAAAACTTAAACACGTGTCACATTCAAGAGGATGGAAGTGGCGACCCATGTCACCTTCTCACTTAATTCTAGAGACTTAAGTTAGAACAATGGCAACATTAACCCATTAACTATCCATTTCGTTAAATGTAAAATTTGATTATAGTCAACCTTGACTCCGCAATTTGACTTTTTGTTGATTTTTGACTCATCAACATAAAAAGTATAAAATATTCCAACATAAATAAATAGAAATTTCAATAATTTTATTAAATTATTTCACTTCCAAAAGAATATGGTAAAAAATAATACCCCTAGGTAAATATCATATATACCCGACCAAAACGGATAATATTATATATATATATATATATATATACTTAATTTAAATAATTTGTTATTTTATAACCATTCTATCCTTATTCATTATATGATTTTTTAAATCCTAATCTTTTAGCTTTATCCAAAACGTAAAATATCACTCATTCTCATATTCTTTATGGTGACTATTGCGATTTTCCATTCCCATTTAGAAGGCATCATTTAGAAGGAATGATTGCAAGAAAGTTACAAAACGTTAATGTCATAAAAGAAAATTAGTAAAATTATTAAAAACTGAGAAAATTCAAAATAGTATTTTGAGAAAACTATTGTTTTTGGTTAAATATAAAATTCTAAAGTTAAAAATAAGTATATGAAACTTCAATGTTAAAATTTGGTAAATATGAAAATTTTAAAGTTTAAGAGAAATAAGAGTAAAATGGTCATCTTTTAAATTGTTTTTAACTAAATGGGTATATATGATATTATTACATGTTTGTAAGGGTATATATAGTATTTTTAGTTTTGGTTGAGTATATATTATATTTTTTAAGTTTGTATGGGTATACATGTTACACGTATGCTATTTTGAAAGGGTGATTTGTATACTGTTATACACACCCTTTATAACAAACTACTTGTGATAAATGCGCTACGCGGCGGGCCATGTTTTGCATACTAAAAAAATACATTAAAACTTTAAAAGCATTGAAAAAAAAAAACTGGAGTAAAAAATAACAAAAAAGGAAAAAAAAAAGTTGCACTATCAAGGATTGAACCCGGATGACTGGAGGACAAAAAATTTTTAAGAGGCACTTCTATACCAACTAGAAGATGGCCCTTCATGTGAATTATCCTCATTAAATATATCTAATACTAAAAAAAGTAGTTTAAGCTTAAAAAAAATTGCACCAAACGTAGGGCTCAACATGATCAAAAGTACCAATAAAGGGAAAGAACTATTCACCTCTTGTTAAAATGTATGTGTTTATAATATAACACACCCTTTGTAACAAATGACAAGAAAACCCGAACCTCACTTTATAAATTGAAACCTAATAAATTCAAGGTATTTAGATACGTGAATAAATATAAATTTGTTTTATAGGTTTTGGAACAAGTATTGTATTAGGTGATACATATTCGATTACCCAAAACCGATCAGATACATGTTTACCTGCATCGAAATTGAATACACACATACACATATATACACACTAGTCGGAAACCTGTGCGATGCAGTGACGACGGCAATTTACAACGCGATACTCTCTTTCATTTAATTTATCAATCATCTCGTGATATATTGTATAGTCTGTTTGTTAGTTTTCTTATTAATGCATCAAATTAGTAATTCTAGTAAGTAGATCATAGACATAATTTTAATAATATTAAGACCTACACGTTACCAATTTTTAACATATTTAACATAGGTATTTGGTGTTGAGTAATTTGATAGAGTAGTCAAATAATTCTTAAACAAAATAACAAATAAAATAACAAACATACAATGATGTCGAAGGGTGTGTCTCACGAATTGGGTAACAGGACAAAAGGGGTTCAAGTTGAAGTGTCGTGTTTAGTATTAGCCGGGTTGGGTCGGGTCAGGTCTAGGTTGACTGACCTGCAAACAGTTGATTGTTTTTTTAGTCTATTTTTTTAATTAACATGTTAGTTATGATTATACAAAATGATATTATTACAACCCTCTTTAATTAATGTGTAAGTTATGATTATACAAAATGATATTATCAAATGATGAGGTTTAGAGCCCAATATAATGATTCAAAAGTCCATGTGGATTTAGCTACCGTAACCGTAACCGTAACCGTAACCTTTTAGAGCCCAATCATATGTATCTGATCAAATAAATTGTATTTCTCTATTTATAGTCAATGGGCTAAACATAAACCTTGAACACAAATGAGCTATGCCAGCAATGTTCCACAGTCGAAAAGGAGATAGATAATCGATTTTCAAATTAGTAACTAGTCATAAACATAAAGCTAATCGGAACAAATATAACTAGTTTTATACTCGTCCGGTGGCCGGGTTTTTTAATGTCATAATGTCATAACTATTTTTTTTGTATTCTAAACAAAACAATATTTGTTTATCAACTTCAAAGATTTTCTAAATGATTTCACTTGATTGCTTAATCCTCTCTTTTTGTCACCAAATTGCCTTGTTTCTTTACCACCGTAGTCTTCTTTTCTCCATCTCCATCACCACCGTCTGTATTCGTCTTCTGATTTGATCTCACCTAAGTCATCAAGAAAAGAAAGAAAAGTTATTTTTCAGCTCAAAAGATCTAGCTTTGACTATTTAAAAATCAAGTTACACAACTTTCTACATTAAATCCCACATGAAATAATTTAGTGTATGTTAAACCTTAATAGATATATCAATTTAATAACATACCAAAGCTGAAATTGTAAAATTTCATGTTCAAATTTTAGTTTCTTAGAGATCATGTTGAATTTTCAAAATCCAAAATTGACCTTTTATGGTTGAAGAAAAAGCCTACAGAAAGTTGTTTTTTCTGTACCTTTTTTGATCATATATAATGTAACAGGTGACATATAGTTCTCCTTTAATGAAATGCATGCCTAAACAAACAACCACCACATTATTAAGACCATTAAGGGAGGGGGGAGTGGTATCCTCCCAACCAAACTACCCTCTCAAATTACACCAATTAGGAGATGCCATATCACTTAGCCAAAGTACCCTCTAAGGTGTGGTAGTGGTCCTCCAAGTACCCTCCAACCAACACTACCCGCACCTACCAAAAAGCGTTCAAGTTGGCTTCTTTCGGCGGGTTTTCGAAGTCACTAAAGATACCCGTTTGTCCTTACCCGCTTGAACCCGTGGTAGTGGGAGTGGTACCCCTTTTTACCCGCATGTTACCCGCCTCTCTACCCGCTCCCGCTCCCACTCCCAAAGGAAACGTACCTTACGAATGTTCTCCATTTCATTCAACAAAATCTCATTAAATTGTCCATCACTCTGTCTCTGTAAAATCACAAAATACGATAATTAAAGAGAAAATTGTACGGAAAACCACACCTGTAAAATATAATAAGGTGAATGGAAGACTTACTTTGCCTGATACTTGCCCTTAGGAAGTATGGTAGGATCTCGCTTAGCTTTAACCTTCTATGTTGTCATAATAATATATAATTCAAAGTTTTATTTAGTTAGCTAACAACAAATTAATCCTATTCCTTATAACTTTGTCGAGCATTTTAAGAAAAACATATGAATATGATATTTATTGATTAAAATCCCTATAAAACATGAAAGTTTTATAATATTAAGTATGATTAAAATCTTAAGAAATTGAAAGTACTTGTGAGTCAGATGTGGGTATAGTATACCTTGTTTCAATTGAATATCATAGTTTTAAAACTTTTACTTTGCAAAATCAAATTGAATTAAATTTGTTGGATACTATGCTAAACAATGCACTACAATGATATGTTAAACCATAGTTGTCAATAGCGAATAGAGGTAAACAACGACAAGGCACCTATACGCTACATAGCGATAGCGATAAAATAGCGAACGTTATTTCACGTTTAGCGATACACTAGTAGAAAATTTTAGAAATATTTTATATTCAACTATTGTAGAACTTGTAGCAATTATAATCAATAATCATCTATTTATATTAATCAAGTAAAAATATAAAAAGTAATTTAAAAAAGTTGAAAAAAAGGAATATTTGCTATATGCTCGCTATTCATTCGCTAAACACCATATAGCGACCATAGGCCGCTTCGCTACATAGCGCACTATAGCGGTCGCTATTAACAACTATGTGTTAAACAATGGTATCCCTGAACAAAAATTGTAGCAAGAACCTAAAAATTCATTATATTTCCTAATATCAAGTAATGTATTTGTAATTTTGTATATATCAAATGCATAATTAATGAAACAAAATACTGTAAGTTGATAAGCACAAGGACCTGATTACTTACAAGTAGTTTTTAACATTGTAAGTAGTAAGTTGACCCATAAGTGGAAGCAACTTTAGTTATAGAGCACCATTTCAAATAAAGATTTGAACAAATCACAACACCTATTAATGAACAGACATGCACCCTAAAATTAACCAAACAAAAGAATCATGAAGACATGTTCTTTAAGAGCAGGATTTACTAAGTAATGCAGCATTCATGCAAATTGGTCAAAACACGCAAGGTTTTAAGTGATTCTAGACGGGACCTTGGAGAGGAAAAGTTAGGTAACGGGTCAAACATGGTCAGGTTGAAACATGTAATATTTCCAGCAAAGGTCAAAACAGACCGGGTTGGGTTGACATGCTATCACTCTGTATTTAATATTTTTTTTTTGTAAATAACGAATGTGTTAATTATGGTTACAAAACGAAAATAATATTACAATACTGATTAAAATCATTTAATAAAATTGATTTAAGAGGTTGTATACTTGCAAACTGAAGAAAATTACAGGTAAAAAGGCAAGAAAGCATACCCAGTGTCTATAGTGGTTTCTACCAAGCACAGTAGGGGAGGAAGAGCAGCATAGCCCAAAACAACAAATCAACAAAACAACGTAAATGTGAATACTTGTTTGAGCATTTTTTATAGCTAAAAGGCGCAATTACATCTCTTGACTATAGAAAATCACACATCCCATGATCTCAAAGTGGTAAAAATCTTTGCTTGATATAATATGTTGAAGTTATCATAAAATAGTATTCAAACAGTGAGTTTAATTTCATTGAGTAAGAATAATTCAAAAACATTTCAAACAAAAAAGATTTCATTTATTTGATCAAGATAACATACCCGATTGCATCAATTTCTTCTTCATATCTTCAAAATCGAAGGATTCATTACAGCTACACATAATTCAAATAAATCATACTGCTAATTGGTCTGAAATCGAACAGGTACTAATCGTTGTAATGAAAATTAGGCAAATTAGAAGAAACATGAGAGTTCAATCCAACAAAAGCTTAAGAAATCAGTGGTACGTACGTGAGCCCTAAACGAAGAAATTAGAAACCCAAAGACATGAAACGTAATTGCAATTACCTATAAATGAGATGCAACATCTTCTTCTTCAATTGGGGATGGAGATGGCGACTGGGAAACATCGGAATGTCCAGTTCAGACGCGATTCAAATAGATTTTTGCCTTATTCAGCTCTCAAAGGACCGGTGGTGGTGAGGATAGATAAACAAGTGAGCAACATTTGCGGTTGGAGGTGGAATCCTTTCATCAGTAGCAAAATGAAACTCTTGTGGTGTGGTAACTTGTCGCTTTCGGTTACAAAACAATCCCAGCTCACCTTTGCTTTCTAATATCTACATAAAAGACAGTAAGGCAAATGTAATGAATGTGTATATAGAAATTATAATCTGAGGAGGGTTTGTATTGTATTTATTTATACCATCTTGTTCAAAGGTCTGGCCTTGAATTTGGGAGCTTTCTTTAACTCTTCTTTTTCAAGTTCTTCGGTACTTTTGATCTTCGGAGGTCGTGGACTTAAAAGTGTCTGTAGAGGTGGCGTTTTAGGTGTTGAAAGATGAGGCTTCCATTTATGAATCTGGTAAAATTATGCCTACGCTCACAAGACGCTTGCTTTTGATAAGTACTGTGAAGAAGGTTGAGGGGCAAATTCAGACCCTTTGTGCCTGATTGAAATTTTCTCATCATTTCCACAGTTGAAACAAATGGAATCTAAGCATTATTATCTTCAACATACTTACCGGATCAACACCAACAGATGCTTACCTGTCTAATGTCTTGTTTTCTGCCTCTTTATGGCTTGGTTTTCTTGATCAAAATTACTTCAGTTAATTACACGAAATATATAATATATAGTTAGCATCATTATCTTCAACATACTTCATCACAAATGTCTATTTTGAGTTTTTGACTACAAATTCTTTCCTCTGCTCACATTCAATGATCAAGCAACAAAAAATCATCCGAGTCTACTTCATGTTACATCCACCGTATTCTTTATCATTCCTAATTTTTCAGGATGATACCTATACATATATATATATTATAACAAGATTGTACGAGGCTTAAGCTTTTTATGAATTTTGGTTTGAATAATGATCATTAATTAAATATTTTTTTATTCAATATCCCTTACAAAAAGATAGAAAAAAGTGTACGAATTCTATATTAAAGAAATCATATAAACAAACAAATAGTTACAAAACAAAAGCATATTCCCCAACCATTTATATATTCTCATAACTCCAAAGTCCAAAATAACAACACATATAAATTACTAACCCATTTATTTTTTCCACCTACAAATGCCTCTCCTTATTATAGATCTTATATATTCTAATTTATACACAATACACATCCTTAGAAGCCCTAAATCCCTAATAAATTGAACTCAAAATCATTAACATATCTTTAACAAGCTTCTACTAACTCATTACAAAACTTGTATTGCCATAGAATGTAGACTAGATGCCTTGTTCAAACTATCAACCAAATCAAAGGTAAGTAATGAAACCATTGGACGCGACAAACTGCTCGAACACTCAACCATAGACACGATATCCGGCGACAAAACCAGTTTTGTTACGCGTACGCCATCCCATTTAGCTTGCATGTATTTTAGCTTTCGCCAAGGAGCTATGTGCATTTTCTGATCTTTCATGCACTTTTTTGATGCTAAGCATAATATCTTGATCAATGATTGGAGTCTTTCGGTTTTCCCGACATATATTTCAGGTAATCGGTTTATTAGACGGTTGTATTCTTGGCTACCCTTGATCATCTCGAATTCGGTGCGAAAATTTAACTCGATTATCACTCTCAGAACCCCTTTTTTGGATTTTACAGTGTCCATCACTTCTATATAGGTGTGTTCCCCTGGAAAAATCAATAATCACCTTCAAAATCAGTAATTACAAATTTGATATGTAAAATTAGGGTTTCAATCGTGTCAAGTTGGTTCAACCCGAACACGACTCGCATATTTGTTTTTTTTTGTCAAATATAGTAACACTAACCATGATACATTTAAAATCTTACAACAAGAACATGGACGGTTTAACTCATTTATCTAAACGAGTCAAACAGGTTGACTGGTCGACCTGTATAGACAAATGAGTAAACAGAACAACCTGATCACGACCTATTTAATTAAAAAAACAACCTGAACACGACCCAATTAATTAAACATGTGCCGAACACAACCTATTTATTAAACTGGTTAGATATGGCCACCTAAAACCTGACAATTTCGTGTCGTGTCAGAGATTCACTTTTCATATAAAGTTTTTAGACATTTGACAAACAAATATTTTGTTAAATTGTGAACCTGCTGGGATTTGCTTAAGATTGTTCCACTTGGCCTTGCAAATGCCACAGTTATACCCTGCTCGTTGCAATCGGTCAGAGATCTCCCTCTGGAAACACCTCCGGCAACCATCAACCGCCATCATGCCACAATCACAACAGCCAACCGCCGATGATTTCATCTCCTTTATAATCTCTTTAGTAGCCTGCCTAATTTTCGACTCGAACGAACTAGTTCTATACAGGTTCTCCTGCAACATGATCAAATATTATGAATTAGTTTCGGTCACAAAATCGGTCACAAAAAGAGTTTGGTCGCAAAATTGGTCACAAAAAGAGTTTGGTCGCAAAATTGGTCACTAATTTTGCAGCGGGCATTCCCGTCGCTGTATCGATCGCAAAAAGTGGTCGCAAACGTGATTAGCGACCAAGGTTTCACCGACCACCGACACCGGTCGCAAAACGGTCGCAAAAAGGCATTCACGACCGTTTCCTAGTAATGACAAATGCAACAAATTAGAATAATATTTACTGTGAGAAGCTCTTCTTGAGATGCCCAGAACGATCGGTTCTCGTCGGGATCACCGGAATTTTCATCTTCTTCGAAATCTCCATTGTCATAGCTGTCCCCAGAAGTGAATGAACTTGTGATGAGAGCTCACTCTCTTCGACGAACTCGAAGATCATATTGGCTACATGGCTTTTGTTTTCTTCGAATCCTTTTGTGGTGTCGTCCGAATTCGGGTCGAGTAACCGGGTTCCGGCCATGTGTTTATGTTATGGATTGAACCGTTTTTGTTTAATACTCTTGCAAAGTAATCAGATGGTTTTATAGTCAAGGTTTTAGAGCGTGGGTTGTCCACCTGTTCGTGTGACGTGGATGAGCTATATAATATATGTTCTTTGCATCAACTTGGATGAACTTTTTGCCGAGTTTGATAATAACGCGGTAAAAAATGTTTATTTCAATTTTAATCTTATATTTATGAAAGAATAAAAGCGTATATTATATATATTATAAGGGTTAAAAATAAAAAAATTAAAAAAAAATCATTCACTATTCATGAGTTGTTCTTTAATTTAGTTAAGAATATGTTTCAAGATTAATTTGTAAAAACAAGATTTAAAGCATGTTTGGTATTTGAGTTTGAAAATGAGAGATGAATGAGTTTAATTAACAAAAGGTTTAAAACATAACTTGATCTAATTATTTATAGATGATGTTTTAACACCGACATACGGATTCCAACACGTTAGAACTCAGCTTAACCGTGAAATGAAGTCTTTCCAATGTGATCATGGCAGAGAATTTGATAACACCGCCCTCCATTACCTCTTTGTCACATGTCAGGTCCACTTATTTTTCCTTTATTGATTTATAATCTTTACAATGGATTTAATTTGCCTAATTGTAAATAGGAATATTTGGTGATTTAACAGATGACTTATCATGATTTGTGATAACTAATATACTATAACTTATTAGATGATAATATTATACAGTTGGTTACTTTTTTATTCCTATTAAGAATATCATTATTCTTCATATGAATATGAATACTACGACCGAATTTTTTTTTAACAAAGCCTCGGTTCATAGTAATAAGCGGTAAAGCAACGGGTTTTGGTCCCACCGTTCGCCTCTTAATTCTTTTATTCTCACTATTTTAGAATGTTACAGTCTAACACGAATATTAGAGAATTTAATATTTACAATTATATAACAATTATCGTTCTGTTAGTATTACATATACGTAAACACTATGTGTCACGTATATGTAATATTATTTTGTACGTACATGTAAGATTCATCATTTTTGTATTTATGTTCAAGATACATGTTAAATACTCTTTTAACAATTAAAAGAAAAAATAATTTATTAATTATGTGATTGTTTGAGAGGGTTATCACATAAAAAATTGGTTATCATTTGAACACTTCCATATATATATATATATATATATATATATATATATATATATATATATATATATATAACATAATAAATAAAAATCTTTTGTGTCACGTGTCACTCTCTGGTTACTCCTCACTCTTATTTTCTCGCATTTCTCTCAGATTAATTAATAATTATTCCGCTTCTCTCCTATTAAATAATAATCTTTGTATTAATAAATAAAAATCATATGGACACGTGTCACTTTGTGTGGTTAATTTTTATCATTTTTTTCACTCCCATCTCTCCTATTAAATAATGATATCAAAAGAATTTATTTTTAAATGTTTAATATAAATCTAATTACATATATTTATTATTTCATTATAAATAGTTATTGTATCATCAATCAAATGAATTTAATATGAATTAACAGAGCTTATAACTGTCATGACAAATTACATTTTTTAAAAACATATTTTGACGAGTGTGTGTTAACAAATTATATTATATTTTAATTAATCAATGTAATACACTGATTTATTCAACCCTTTGTATTGCACGGGTTTTTTAAAATATAATTTTTTTACTACTAATTAAGTATATAATATTTTATTTATTCAAGCCGTGTAATACACGGGATTTTAACCTAGTATATATATATATAGCTTCCTACTTTCTAAATCGAATAAACTGTTGTTGAATCTATGGGCAGGCAAATGTTAGTAGCAAGAGGAAAAGAAATAATCGAATCCTTGTTTGCAACACCGGGTTCTATTTTATCATCAATCCAGTCCTTGTTCACGATTTTTCTTTTCCTTTTCCTCAACCAATTCAATTTTGTCAGCCGGACCTGGCAGTTCTTTGGTCTTCGCTTCTAGGGGCGGGAGTGCTTGGTCGCTGGACTTTCCTTTTCCTCAACCAATTCAATTGTGTCAGCCGGTCTAACATTTTTTATGGGCTGGCTTGACTAGACAACGATGGATTGAAGGTAAGATAGATTTGAGTTCAAGTGGCACAGGACCTTTGATCCCTAAATGGAAGAAAAATCCAGATCAAACCTTTATTTATTTTAACCTTAGGTTAATTTACTTTGCTGAAAGGGAGCGGAATGAGCCGAACCCTATTCTTGTTACTTTTTATTTTATTTTTGTTAGGTTTAAGTCTGACGAGAATAATATTCTACAACTAGCAATTCATTTATTTTACTATCTATTATTTGATTGACTAATCCTTTATATTGGAATGGTTGGGACAACTAGCTTATTGGTCCCTACCTCCTCTTTGAAATAAGCTAAGCTAGAAGGGGTAGAAAGCCTGTTTTGGTACAAATCTTGTTCATTTACGTCTCAACAAAACGGTAAGTCAGAATGTATTATTCATACACTTAATAATGTGATTCACCACTTGATGCCTTTGTTACTCATATATATTTCCTCCACATAATCGTATATTTGGATGTCTTTGTTACTCATATATGTTTCCTCCACATAAACTAGCACCTAGAACATCTTCTTTTATGTCTTAGTTTGTTATCTATCTCATCACTGTGGCTATCAGTATCTTAACGTAAGCCTTATCTGATCCAACAGATCCACACTGGCACATTGCCATGCAGGATGAATTCGATGATCTTATAAGAAAATTAAATGGGACTTGTATTCTAGTCCGTAGAGCCCTGTGTGTCAATGTGGTTATATAAATGCAAGTTTGTTGATGAGGGCTCTAATTAACCATCCATAACTTTTTCACCGCTTGATACCCCTTAATAAGAACTAGAATTCTTGCCCCGCGTTCCGTGGCGTGAAGTGGACTTTAAACAGTTGAGACTGTAACATTAACGTGACTAAGCATAAAAAGAAACGTGGTTAAATAAATTTTGCACCATTTTAAACGGTTGAAACGGTGACATTAACATGGTAAAGCACAAAAAGAATCTTAATTAAATACATAAAAGAAACATATGAAGTTATAGAGAGTCGATTGTGAAGATCAAAACATAGATAAAAAACAGTTAGATAACGGTGGTGTCGGTCTTATTCTTCATGATACCAGAATGTCACTGTCAGTCGATATAACTCACGATACATAAAAAAATACGCTATGCTGAATACGACTCCGTTTTTATTAAAAAAATATGTCGGGACGTCAAGAAAAAAAATAAACAAACAAATATGAAAGTTATTACAGAAAAATCAGATTATATATACTACGGGGGTTAAATTCAAAACTTTACAAATTTGAGAGGGTCAAACTGAAAGTTTAGGATGAACACAATATACTAAAATTGAGGCGGGAGAAGTGGTCTGTGGCAAACGTTTCTCTTTTAAGTTTTAAGTCTAATTATTGTATCCACCGACTCAAAATAGAATAGAACACTACATAACATAATCAAAATCCAAAAGTAAATTTCAAGTAAAATCAAAATAGAATGAAACACCACATAAAAGTCAATTGAGATAAGGAAACTTAATCACAACTAAGTGGTTTGGTTCTTGATTCATTTATACCATTAATTAACCCTACGGCCTTTAAGAGGCTGGTCCTAGCTACAAACATGGAATTGAAACCCTAGCTACGGCCTGTACTCAAGTACCAGATTCTTATTAATAACATCAACGTGTTCCCATGACCCTCCGCTTTGAAGATACAGTTCAAACTCCTGGTTAGATGAATTCATCATCCTGAATAAAACAAATAAAAAAAAGAAAAAATCAAAACATATAGTAGCTAGTTAGTGGTATAATAAAAAAAATAAAAAAAGTATTGCAAGGATAGGAAACCCCAGTAGCAGTCGCAGTGGCGGATCTATAATAAAAATTCAGGGGTAACGGATTTTTTTTTATCGTACTTTCATGTAAATGAAACAAAAAAAATTTTAGACCGTACTTTCATGTAAACAAAATTTGTTTTTTTGGGAAACGAGATTTTTTTTCTTATCAAGGGGGGCACAACTATAAAAATTTAAAATTTTTGGTATAAACCGTAAACCAAACCGCTCAGTACGGTTTGAAATTTTTGAAACCGACCGCGAAACCAAACCGATGACCGGTTTGGGAGGTTTCACGGTTTCAAACCGAACCGTGAACACCCCTAACCGGGGTTTGGCGAAGGCGGCGTCGGGCGGTGGTCTCAACTCAGGTCGAGCGGCTGGTCGAGTGGTCGGTCTTTGACTCTCACAGTCTCACAGTTCCCACTCTCTGTTTTTCTTCTTGACCGGACGCTTAAGTAAGTTGGGTTTGAGAATTTAGACTTTGAGGTATTGGGTTTTAATAAAACATTTGGTGTGGCTAAAACACAAATGTTTTAATTGTGGGGACTTTTTATAAACTATTAGGTTTTTTATAAATTTTTTGACTTTTTATGAAGTGTTGAGTTTTGTAAAAAATTTAATGGGTAACGTAAACTTTGATCAGGGGTAATGTAAAGGGCAACCAGATACCTAAAACCGTAAAAAAAAATTGCACTTCGCGTAAAAGTTAAGGTAGGTCCGCCCTTGAGCAGTCGTTACAGTATTTTGGAACACATTAGTGGGTTGTATAAATTTATTTATTTATACTGAAAAGGTATTTTAATTTTAATAAAAATGAAATCAGGAACAACTTTGTATACCGATTTGGGTTTCAAGGGCAGAGCTTCAATGGAAATATTTACTACAACATAATCAGATCTGGAAATAACAAAGGGAATTAAGTAGAAACAAAACTAAAATCTACAATGTAAGTTAGAGGTGCACAAACCGGGTTTTTGAACCGAACCGGTTCCAAACCGGCCCGAACCGGTTTGGTCAACGCAATTGTTAAACCGGTTTTGACTAAAACCGGTTCGAGTTAAACCGGTTTATCATATATAAAATCTCGAACCTGTTGAACCGGTTCAGTTCGGTTCTGGACCGGTTCGGGTTGGTGAACCGGTTTAAACCGGTTTTTTTTTTTAAAAAAATTTTAATAAATTAAATTAAAAAATAAATATTTAACAAATAAAAACATAAAGTTCAACGTTTATTCATTTTTTAGGAGTTCGAAAATCACAAAACATTACAAATTAAACATTACAATACGAGAAAAAGAAAAATATATTTTTATTTTTTGGAGTGTTTTTGTTTAATTTTCGCCGTTATTCTCAGAGTTACTAGTGGATTCTCGTAGTCTATCATCTTCGGCGAGTTCTTCATTTGTAAGTGGGCTCGCCAATCCTTGGTTGACCTCAGATTCGTGTATGAATTCTTCAACTTCAATTTCGTCTTCAAGCGAACTCCTATCTTGTCTCCTATCTACCGCATCCAAATGGTCTTTCAAGCAAATGCACATTTCCATTGCCGCGGGAGTGAGTCTAGTTCTTCGAATAGATAAAACTCTGCCACTAAGAGAAAAAATGGATTCCGAAGCTACCGTGGAAGCTTGGACGGTTAGTAAATCACGGGCCATAGCGGAAAGGACCGGAAAAGTAGATTCGTTTCCTTTCCACCAAGCCAAAATATCAAATTCCTCAAAAACATCCGGACTCATAAATGATAAAAAGTTTGTTCCCGTATACCTTCCGAGTTCGCTACTCGGGGTGGACCCTCTAGCCCGTTTAGTAAATTCATTTCTCATTTCATTATACAAATTTAAGTTCACATTCCTCGAGCTACTACTTGATGCACCCGCGCCCATCGTATCATGTGGGGTTTGTGTTATACCATATTTACGTAAATAAATATCAAACAAATCTTGCAAATATTTGTTAAAATAAGTTTTTGTTACGGTTGAAAAATGAATATCTTCGGAATTCAAATCCAAATCGTAAGTTATTTTATCAATCAAGGTTTCAACACCGTAAACATTAATTGTAAGGTTTAATGTGGCGGCACAAGTTATAACCGGAGGCATTTCTTTAAAATATTTAACAAGTTTTTCTTTCATCGGTTTTATCATTGTCGTAAAAAGAGTATTTTTATTTTCAAGTTCGGCTAATTTGTTACACATTAGAAATATTTGTTTAAGAACCAAGGGACTTGTGGGGTAATAAACCCCGGATAAAAAAGTAGTGGCGGTTTTGAAAACTTCGAGCAATTCGGTTATATTTTCAAGAACGTCCCAACTCGTAGACGGAAATGGTTGAATTTTACGACGTGGTTTTGAGGAAAGCACATTATGAAAAATTTCTAAAGTTGCTCTTTAACGTATAGCACTATGAAACATTTTATGAGTTGAATTCCATCTTGTTGGGAGGTCCCAATTGGGACCTAAGCAAATCAAACCCGTATCGTTACAAAATCTAATATATTCATGGTATCTTTTTTTGCTACTACTAAAAACGTCTTTAAGCATGACTCGAAATGCATAATTTAATTCAATAACGGGTTCAACCGCAAGCCCGTCTTGCACGGCTAAGTTGATGATGTGTGCAATACATCGATTATGGAAAACAGCGCCGTTGCAAATCGGATTATATTTTAATATTAATTTTTGAACCGCATTTGTATTATTTGAGGCATTATCAAAAGATATTGAAAATAATTTATTTTGTAATTTAAAATCGGTTATCACACCATCTAAAATGTGAAATAAATTTTGACCCGTGTGCGGATATTCAAACATATCAAACATGATTGTACGTTTCATCATTTGCCACGTATTGGGATCAACCCAATGAGCGGTAACGCAAATATATGAGTCGGGAATACCATGTGGAGCCGACCAAACGTCGGTGGTTAAGTTCACACCGGTTTCCAATTTTTCAAAACCTAAAATTAATTCTTTTTTTGCTTTTTTCCACATTTTTAGACAATCACGTCTAAGAGTACTACGACTTACTTGATAATAACGTGGTTGAAGGGCTTCTTGAATCATCATCGTCGTGAGCGGGTTGTCGAAGTGGTTGAACGGCAAACCTCTTTGAATAATAATTTCGCCAATCTATCTTGAACAATATTTGGATCTGTCACACCCCAACCGACGGCGGATTATATGTCGGGGGCGAACGCGGTTGTTCAATAGCACAAGGTTGACTATTAAAGTTTCAATATTTTATTAATGAATAATTTAAGATTCAATACAAGGAAGAAAAATACGAATACAACATTTAATTTAAGTAGTCTAGGTCCAAAGCATCCTATGTGATCACGAATAAGTCTCATGACGTAAACCTGAAACATGTGAAAGAATCTGTCAACTACAAAATAGTTGGTGAGATACAAAGGTTTTGACACAGTTTAACAAGTATTTGAAAAGTATTACAATTCACTATGATTCAATGCATTCTATAATGTAAGTATGAGAAAACAAGTATGTTAGACATTGTGCACATTCAATCCTCCAACCATGTTTATGCATAACCCGCAGGTTTAAAAGTTTGGTTTAGTAACAATCACCAAGGGCTCCCCCCGAAGGGTCAATCAATCAAGGTGGATTGGTCAAATGCAATAGATCTATCATTGTTACCATAGGCTTGATCAAAGTTAATGAATATGCTGGTTTTAAGTTTAATCTAAGCATACAAGTCTCAAGTTTAAAATAAGAATAAACACGTAGTCATAGTTGTACAAGAATTGTATAAGTTTAAGAATTTTGAACATGTTTCACCCCAAAAGCATAGAAAGGAAAAATGGGCTAAGTATACTCACTTGGATGATGAATAGTATCCGACACGGATAAGTATTTGCAAGACTTGGAGGGAGAATATCCTCACGATAAGCCTAAGTATGCAAGTTTAAAGATTTAAGTATGATCCTATAAGTCTATGGTAAGGATCTAGGATTTCAAGATCGCCTGGGGTTCCAAGTGGGAGATGGGAATGATTGTGTTTATAAAGTTTAGGTCAAGTTTTAATAAGGTTTTGAATGAGTCATACTAGACTTGGATTTCACAGTTTAAATAAGTTAATAGTTTAAAATAATTATTGTTTAAAATAATTATTTAAGATAAGGATTAAAGATAAATAATAATTATTTCAAAGGTAAAATAATTATTAAATACAAAGTATTTAAAGACTAAATAGTGATTAAGGATAAATAATAATTATTTAAGAATAAGTAATTATTAAGGATGAATAATTATCAAAAGGTTATTTACTTGATTTGAATTTACCAATATAGATAGTTTTAAGATTAAAGCATTAAGTATACAAATTAAATATTATTTAAAGATGGCTATAAGTCTAAATATCTAAAGTGAAATTTGTAAGTTTAAAAAAATATGTTAAATAGCATTTTTCATAAAGTTTATATTTTAATTTAAAGTTTCAAAGTTTATAAGTCTATAATTTCAACGTTAAAGTATTCGAGTAAGGTTTATAAGTTTATAAATATTTAAAGTTATCTATTTATGATGTTTATAAATTTATAACTTTATGATTTATAAATTTCGCATGTTTATTTTATTTAAATAAATAAATAAATCTTGAATTTTTAAATGTTCACTAAAGTTTATAAATCGGTTTAATGTTTAAACTAAATAATATGTTTATCTCAGAAAGTATAAAATAATTTTATAGTTTCTGATTATTAACATAATTCCTGTTTAAAATATAAGTTTTATAAAGTTTTTAAAAGTATTTTTATAGTTTTAAGTGTTTAAAACTATTTTTAAAGAATTATTTATTACAAGTTTTATTTAATTAAAATAGTTCCAGATTATAAAACGTAAATAAGATTCTGTTTTTAAGTGTATAAAAACATAACAGATTTTATAAAAATAATTACAAGGTTTAAGGCTTGTTTAAAAGGGTTAAAAAAATGAAAAGGGGCAAAACCGGTTTACCCAGGCTCGAACCCGGGTCACTGACCGGGTCGAGGCACACACACACGTACTTAACCACCCGGCTACGGGCCTCGCTATTGTTTTATACCGAAAAAGAAATTTATAAACTCATTCCCGAATCACCCCTAATTTCGTATGAACCCTAGAATTCAAGTTTGCCAAATACATGTCGATTTACTCTCTGTTAATAGATTTAAACAGAGGGCTTTAGATGTAGGAGATGAAACGAGCACAATGGCCACAAGAATACCTGAAATGGTGTAGAATCGAGGGAGAATGGGACTGTGGTGGTCGTCGGCGGTTGCAGCTCTAAATCGAAGAATGCAGGTGACGAATGTTTGAATTGAGTGTTTAGGAAGATTGAGGGTGATGTTGTTGAGGTGATTCGGTCGGTATTTATACGTAATTTCGATGTTAAATGCTCGGTTAGGTGGGGCGATCGCGGATGGGGTTCACGCGGATCGGGATAGTAATTGCGCATGGTTACCGTTGAAATTGAACATTGAATGTTGTTAGGTAAGGGTCGCATGCGTGAGGCGAACCCGAGGTTCAACGAATCCGGACGGGAAAACGTTTTCGAGTGAAAATGGACAAAAAAAAAGGTGTTGCGGGACTCGAACCTAGGACCGGTTCTGGGTTTCGAAAGTTTAGTGAAATGGCAAAACAGGTCCCTGCTGTTTCGAGTTATTTTCATTTCTTGTTAAACATAGGTTTTAGTTTAAACTGGGTTTTGTTAAATGACAGTTTCGGTCCCCGAGGTTTCTATAAAGAAAAATGTTTAACGAGTTTTCTCACTTGATTAAATTTTATAAAACGAGTCATATGGTTTGCTTGTTTGGAATTTTAACTAATTAAAATGAGTTTCTAAACTTATTAAAATTTCAAGAGTTTATATATATATATATATATATATATATATTTATAAAATTCCCATATACATGTACATATACATCTATATATATGTATATATATATATTGGTTTCAAGTATAAAAGCTTTATATTTATTAATTAAATATCTATTAAATTGGTCGGAAATACAGGATATTACAGTCTCCCATACTTTAGGAAATTTCGTCTCGAAATTATGGTAGAAGGCTTCTGTTCCCAAAATTTAAGTTTATGATATGTGTAAGGATAAAGAGGAAAGATAAGTAACTCTGGGTTACATTTAGAGTTCTAAAGGGAAAGTATCTATAGGAATAAGATTTCGCTTGAGTTTCTAAGTTTTCAAAGTTTGGGGTTGCCAAAAGTTTCCCTACGAAACACATAGTTTCATTGAAATATAGGAAGATTCGTTTTCAGGAAAGCATTCGAGAGAATTTCTGCTGAATTTCCATTCAGGATTTCAAGTGAGATGCATCACTTAGAATGGATTCGATGATAGTGTATTGATTTGAGTTTGTAGACTAATATGTCTAAGGATTGCTACAGTACCTAAGTTCCGTGGCTACCTTTTACGATAAGTCTTAGATCGTAGCACACGACAGAGTTTACTATGTCTTTCCATACGCTGATTTTCATACTTACGTGTGCACCCGCAAGCATTCAAATCGTCGCATAGTCCGCATAGGTCCTTCCGTTTGTGTGTGGATCAAGAAGAAGTACAAGAATTTGTTTAACTCATGACTAGTGTTTCCACATAGGAGTGATCATTGATTAACGAGTCCCTTAGAGAGAAACGTCATTCAATGAGTAAAGAAAAGAATGTGACAAGACTTAGAGTTTCAAAGTTTCCTCGTGATTGATTAAGAATACTTCAATCATTGAGTGGTTTAAAGTCTTTACACTTTCCTCGGGTTTGATCAAGAATACATCAAACCTTGAGTAGTTTAAAAGTCTTATACGTTCATCATGTTCGAATAAGCATACGTCAAACATGGAATAGTTTAAAGTCTTATACGTCCATCGTGTTTGAATAAGAATACATCAAACATGGGGTAGTTTAAAGTCTCGTACGTTCATCATGTTTGAACAAGAATACGTCAAACATGGAGTAGTTTAAATTGTGTTTGAACAAGGATACGTCAAACATAGAATAGTTTAAATTGTGTTTGAACAAGAATACGTCAAACATAGAATAGTTTAATTTGTGTTTGAACAAGAATACGTCAAACATGGAGTAGCTTAAAGTCTCGTACGTTCATCATGTTTGAACAAGAATACGTCAAACATGGAGTAGCTTAAAGTCTCGTACGTTCATCATGTTTGAACAAGAATACGTCAAACATGGAGTAGTTTAAAGTCTCAGTGTATAGAAGTGTATGATTATGTTTTAAGTATAAAGTCGTTATCTAAATACTCTAGTGTTTAAGAGAGGTGTGGGACAGCGTTTGGAACAGGATTAACCGTTATACGCTTTCTCACAGAAGATTCGAGTTGTCCAGAAGATTAGTGGATCCCGATGTTTGGTTTAGATAGGAGTCAGGGGATGCACTCTGCTAAAGAGAGTAACGTCCTTCTTCCTGCTAGTGTCTAGTATCAAGAGTGAAGTTTTCTCGTATATCTGGAATGTACGTTTATCAAGTCTTATAGGGTTTGGTTAAGATGGACACACAAATTTTTCAAGACTAAGAATCCAAGTATAAGTTTGAAAATAGGATAAGTCAGTTGAGTTTCAAGTTTCAATATTAAGCTTTACATGATCCTTTATTGATCATGTTTAGTTTTAAGAACACGGGATTGGGTATTTGTACAAGTTTTACATGACTCAAAAATCTCTGACCTCATAGTTGTGTATATGGAGTTTAATGTTTTAGCAACGTGTATTTAAGCTTTTAGTCCCCGTTGTGATCTATAGTGACAAGAGTTGAATGAGGAATGTCTCCAAGCATAGAGTAATGGGAAAAGTTTCGATAAGGTTTATGATAGTGTGTTTACGAATGATTTATCTTGTTTCACAACAGCAGGTATAGTTTTTCTTTTATATAAGGTGTAATTAAGATGTTTTTTTTTTTTTAAAATGACGAGTTGGACATTGATAAATAGTACAAGTAAGACTTATGAAAAGGTATGTATGATTATCAAACGAAAAGTTGGTCAAGTTTTAGAAGTGTGAAGTCTATATGAGAGGTAAGGATCATAGTTGATTACGGCAGTGGTTCGTAAGTCGTGTTGTTTTAAAAGAGTGTTTACGAATTAGAAGGTTGGTTCAAAGCTTATTCTTCAAGTATACGTGTCACTTAGGATTTTTTTATAGTTTAATGCCACGTTGTTAATTATCTCGAGTACTAACGTGAGCTACTCTTGACGAAGGTGTTTGGGTAGAAGTGTTTTGTAGTGCTAGAAGGAAAGTCAAGCTAGTAAGTGATAACAAGATAAATTTCAAAATAACTTTCGTTAAATGTTTCAAAATTTGGGACTTCTAGCCCTTACAATTTAAACGGAAAATTAAAGTGTGTAAGTAAGTTGATTTAATATGTTCAAAAGGTTTTTTATTCATAATACTGAGTTATCACAGTAATATTTTCAAAAATAGTTTTGATTGGAAGTTGATGGGCTAACGAGAAGAATTCCCGGAAGAAGGGGTGGGTCACGAGGACTCACTTATGTACCCTTTTTTCCTAGCCAGAATTTCCTCATGAGTCTACAACTTTCCTCAGGTATTGTCACCGATGTTTGGGTTTATGGTACTACGTCGAGGTTCATTGTGGGTTTAGAGTCTTAAACGTGGAGCTTGTTTATTCTATAGTAGGCTTCTTCTCTTGCGGGAAAACGATCAGGTTACTAATCCCTTTGTTAATGTACTTTAGGTTTAAAAGACGTTAAGTTTTGTTTACAAGAAATGGTGATGTGTAAGTCTTAAGGACGTATGAAGGTTTTGAGATATATAAAAGTGTAACAAAGTTTTGAGTTAGTCATAAAATGAGGCTTGCTTGAGTGACGAAAAATGAAATGAGACACAAGAGTTTCCCCTTATGTGCCAAGTTTATAAAATAATGAAGTTTGTAAAAAGGCTTGTATGTGAATACATAGTTTTAAATGTGCTGGTATTACGAGGATCATGAAGTCTAAAGATGTATGAACACTTTGAGATGTATAAAAGTGTAGCAAAAGTTTGAGTGAGTTATTTAGAGTAGTTCGATTGAGTGATGAAAATAAGATGAAACACAAGGGTTTCCCCTTAAGTGTTATATTCATAAAATAACGAAGTTTATAGGAGAATTTGTAGAGTAATACATAGTTTTACGGGTTGTATTACAACGATCACGAAGTTTATTGGGTAGTATCTATAAATATAAGTTTATGTATGTAGTTTTTAAGTATAATCTCGTAAGAATTTCTCCTTGAAGGTAACTCCTTCAGGTCATGACGAGTAAGCATGCTGTCATGTGACAAGACGGGACTTAAGAATCATAGAATAAAGGTTACAGAGGAAAGTTTTTGAATCATGAATTTATGAAGCGTAAAGTATTTGAGATGGCACTCATTTAGTGCATATCACTAAGTGAGTACTTTGACATATCAAGAGAAATTTGAGTTCACTAATGTTTAGAGAAGTCGTGCATTCCTATAAGTGAATACTCATCCCAAGAATTCTCAGGAAAGCATACGGGTCCAACGGTTGATTTGGATTTATACGAAATGCTTTCCTTGACAGAATTTCCCAGAATACAGGTATCCACCCTTCCGGTCCGCACAAGTTCTCACACATTATCTAGAACTTAAATATTCTTGACGAGAGTTTAGTGGTGGATTAGACTTAAGGCCTAAGAACGTGTCCTCGATGTAGTAGCCTCTTGTAGCACGTAGGTAAGTAGAAACGTAGAATCCCCAAGCGTTCACGTATAAGAATTAAGAATAGAATGAGGAGAGAATTTTTCTAGTAAAGGACATGAGATAACTCATGTTTGGGTCTCCTAAGTTATAGTCTAGGTCATGTGTCTAATAACCTAATTCCCTATAACCAAGGCTCTGATACCAATCTGTCACACCCCAACCGACGGCGGATTATACATCGGGGCGGACGCGGTTGTTCAATAGCACAAGGTTGACTATTAAAGTTTCAATATTTTATTAATGAATAATTTAAGATTCAATACAAGGAAGAAAAATACGAATACAACATTTAATTTAAGTAGTCTAGGTCCAAAGCATCCTATGTGATCACGAATAAGTCTCATGACGTAAACCTGAAACATGTGAAAGAATCTGTCAACTACAAAATAGTTGGTGAGATACAAAGATTTTGACACAGTTTAACAAGTATTTGAAAAGTATTACAATTCACTATGATTCAATGCATTCTATAATGTAAGTATGAGAAAACAAGTATGTTAGACATTGTGCACATTCAATCCTCCAACCATGTTTATGCATAACCCGCAGGTTTAAAAGTTTGGTTTAGTAACAATCACCAAGGGCTCCCCCCGAAGCGTCAATCAATCAAGGTGGATTGGTCAAATGCAATAGATCTATCATTGTTACCATAGGCTTGATCAAAGTTAATGAATATGCTGGTTTTAAGTTTAATCTAAGCATACAAGTCTCAAGTTTAAAATAAGAATAAACACGTAGTCATAGTTGTACAAGAATTGTATAAGTTTAAGAATTTTGAACATGTTTCACCCCAAAAGCATAGAAAGGAAAAATGGGCTAAGTATACTCACTTGGATGATGAATAGTATCCGACACGGATAAGTATTTGCAAGACTTGGAGGGAGAATATCATCACGATAAGCCTAAGTATGCAAGTTTAAAGATTTAAGTATGATCCTATAAGTCTATGGTAAGGATCTAGGATTTCAAGATCGCCTGGGGTTCCAAGTGGGAGATGGGAATGATTGAGTTTATAAAGTTTAGGTCAAGTTTTAATAAGGTTTTGAATGAGTCATACTAGACTTGGATTTCACAGTTTAAATAAGTTAATAGTTTAAAATAATTATTGTTTAAAATAATTATTTAAGATAAGGATTAAAGATAAATAATAATTATTTCAAAGGTAAAATAATTATTAAATACAAAGTATTTAAAGACTAAATAGTGATTAAGGATAAATAATAATTATTTAAGAATAAGTAATTATTAAGGATGAATAATTATCAAAAGGTTATTTACTTGATTTGAATTTACCAATATAGATAGTTTTAAGATTAAAGCATTAAGTATACAAATTAAATATTATTTAAAGATGGCTATAAGTCTAAATATCTAAAGTGAAATTTGTAAGTTTAAAAAAATATGTTAAATAGCATTTTTCATAAAGTTTATATTTTAATTTAAAGTTTCAAAGTTTATAAGTCTATAATTTCAACGTTAAAGTATTCGAGTAAGGTTTATAAGTTTATAAATATTTAAAGTTATCTATTTATGATGTTTATAAATTTATAACTTTATGATTTATAAATTTCGCATGTTTATTTTATTTAAATAAATAAATAAATCTTGAATTTTTAAATGTTAACTAAAGTTTATAAATCGATTTAATGTTTAAACTAAATAATATGTTTATCTCAGAAAGTATAAAATAATTTTATAGTTTCTGATTATTAACATAATTCCTGTTTAAAATATAAGTTTTATAAAGTTTTTAAAAGTATTTTTATAGTTTTAAGTGTTTAAAACTATTTTTAAAGAATTATTTATATCAAGTTTTATTTAATTAAAATAGTTCCAGATTATAAAACGTAAATAAGATTCTGTTTTTAAGTGTATAAAAATATAACAGATTTTATAAAAATAATTACAAGGTTTAAGGCTTGTTTAAAAGGGTTAAAAAAATGAAAAGGGGCAAAACCGGTTTACCCAGGCTCGAACCCGGGTCACTGACCGGGTCGAGGCATACACACACGTACTTAACCACCCGGCTACGGGCCTCGCTATTGTTTTATACCGAAAAAGAAATTTATAAACTCATTCCCGAATCACCCCTAATTTCGTATGAACCCTAGAATTCAAGTTTGCCAAATACATGTCGATTTACCCTCTGTTAATGGATTTAAACAGAGGGCTTTCGATCTAGGAGATGAAACGAGCACAATGGCCACAAGAATACCTGAAATGGTGTAGAATCGAGGGAGAATGGGACTGTGGTGGTCGTCGGCGGTTGCAGCTCTAAATCGAAGAATGCAGGTGACGAATGTTTGAATTGAGTGTTTAGGAAGATTGAGGGTGATGTTGTTGAGGTGATTCGGTCGGTATTTATACGCAATTTCGATGTTAAATGCTCGGTTAGGTGGGGCGATCGCGGATGAGGTTCACGCGGATCGGAATAGTAATTGCGCATGGTTATCGTTGAAATTGAACATTGAATGTTGTTAGGTAAGGGTCGCATGCGTGAGGCGAACCCGAGGTTCAACGAATCCGGACTGGAAAACGTTTTCGAGTGAAAATGGACAAAAAAAAAGGTGTTGCGGGACTCGAACCTAGGACCGGTTCTGGGTTTCGAAAGTTTAGTGAAATGGCAAAACAGGTCCCTGCTGTTTCGAGTTATTTTCATTTCTTGTTAAACATAGGTTTTAGTTTAAAATGGGTTTTGTTAAATGACAGTTTCGGTCCCCGAGGTTTCTATAAAGAAAAATGTTTAACGAGTTTTCTCATTTGATTAAATTTTATAAAACGAGTCATATGGTTTGCTTGTATAGAATTTTAACTAATTAAAATGAGTTTCTAAACTTATTAAAATTTCAAGAGTTTATATATATATATATATATATATATATATATATATATTTATTTATTAAATTCCCATATACATGTACATGTACATCTATATATATATATATATTTATATATATATATATTGGTTTCAAGTATAAAAGCTTTATATTTATTAATTAAATATCTATTAAATTGGTCAGGAAATACAGGATATTAAAGGATCGAAGTTCCAAATTCCACCCTCGCTTGTCATAGATGCTTGACCCTCACCCGGAATTTTCTTCAAACTCGGGCAAGATTTTTCCATATGAGTTTTTAGAGTAGAGTTTGAATCCTTTTTAAAAAACCCACCACAATTTTTGCAACGAGCACGTTCCAACCCGTTAGACAACTCACATAGATCGTAGTTTGACCAAATTGCGGGGTTCCTCGTTGTTGGTATGATTTTCACAACGCTAACTTCAGAAGAGGAAACACCAAAAATTGAAGAACCTGCCATAGCATTTTTTGAGCGTTTTTTTACAAACGAGAGTGTAGAGAGCGGGTTTGAGAAGTGTGATTTAACCAAAACACCCACTACCTATTTATAATGTGTTTGAGGGTTAAAATGGGTGAAAAAACGGTCAAAAATTGGTTCTAACGGCTATATAGCCGTTTTCCAACAGCTAGTTCGATTTTGTGACCGTTAAACCGGTTTACCAAACCGGTTCGTCAAACAGGTTCACAAAAAACCGGTCTTAAACCGTTCGTCGCGAAAATGTATTAAACCGGTTGTAAACCGACGGTTCCTACCGGTTTGAAACCGGTTCACAAAAAACCGGTTCTTGGACGGTTCGGTTTCCGGTTCCGAAGTGCACCTCTAATGTAAGTAGATCTGCATATAAACAAACAGAATCCATATGGAAATAAGTAGAAATTAACGCAAGTAATTAGATCTGCAAATAACGAGACTAAAATCCACAATGTCATAATTTTAGGTCTCATCATTCTAATTTTCTCGTTTCTTTCTTCAATTAATAATCAACTCCACTATTTTAGTCAACTAAATTAATTATTTGTTTCAATTTTTATCTACATATTTTTTATTTAAAATTGTGTTTATCATCAATTATTTGTTCAATCATACTTTTATGAACTCTACAAACTGAAAACAATTTTATACCAACCTAGGATTTAGATAAAAATCTTTTAATCATATATTTAGATATTCACAATGTTCCCTTTTGACGAGTGTATATGTTTAGATTACATTATATTTTATTCAACCCGTGTATTACACGGGTTTTAAAAACATGAACTTCTTATTACTACGTATTTAATATTACATTTATTCAATCCGTGTAATATACGAGATTCTAACCTAATTTTATAATAAATAAAGGTTTTTAATGCAATGTGTCGTCTCCATATTGGCTCTTATCATTTTATTCCTACTTCTCTCTATTATTAAATTCACCTTCATCTTTTAATAATAATATACATTTAAAAAAAATATTAATTATACTAATAAAACACATTTATTTTAAATTATCCGTTATTATAAAAACTTTGAAATCTAATTAAATATACGGGATTTTTTGTTTCCATGTTTTCTAAAATTGACGGACACGTTGAAGATGAAATCCAAGAATTTGTTGATTAACGTATTTTGTTTTAATTTCAATGAAATATCAGGCTAGCTTTTGTTGACTCAAAAAATCTATACTATATAAAATTGACGGTCCGGAACAAACGGCTTTCATCAAAGGCAAGAATATTTTCGATGGGCACGTACTGGTTAACACCATACAAGCATGGGCTAAAAACTCATCGTAAAAAAATAATGTTATTCAAAGTGGATTTCGAGAATGCTTTTGACTCGCTAAACTGAGAATTTCTTGATTCAGTGATGGAGCAAATGAACTTTGGAGAGAATTGGAGGAAATCGATAAAAGGCTATCTCAAATCGGGAAGGGCGTCATTCTGGTGAATGGGGCTCCTACGGATGAGTTCCTTATGAAAAGGGGGGTAAGACAGGGTGACCCTCTGTCACACCCCAACCGACGGCGGAAACGTCGGGGCGTGAAGCGTGCAGACTGTTCATAGCTCATGGTTTGCTAAGGTTGAAATAATTAAACATGCAGTTTTCATTGAAATCAAACAACAATCCAACAAGTACACGAAACATAACAAAATACATAACAATGTTTATTTTAGAGCCTTTTTTAACTAGGTCCTCAAACTAGGTGGAGGCAACTTGTAATCATCTCAATTGTTAGCACCTGAAACATGATTTAAAAACAAGGGTCAACTAAAAAGTTGGTGAGCATACATAAGTTTTGACACACAAATAAGAGTTCAAAAATGTTTATACAATTCCCTGATTCTCATGGTATATAAGACAAATATGGAGAATCTATAGTTATACTAGGTGCACAATCAAACCTTGTGACTGAGGCATAACACGCAGGTTACCCAAATGTAAAGTCGGTAACAAACACCCTACCCGGGTGGGTTTGTCAGACTCAATAGTACTATCCTTGTTTACCGTTGGCTTGTACAGAGTTAATGATTGCACGAGTTGCGTCATGTATGTATAGTAATAACTCATAGCATTCAAGCATATTGCACAAATAATTCATGTAATCAAGTAAGAATTGTACTATGAAAGAGTTGTAATTTGTTTAATGTAAATCATGTCCACCCCAAAGGTGAAAAAGAGTAAAAGTGGGGTTATGTAGACTCACTTGTGTTGGAGAGTGTAGATTGCACAACCAAGTAAATGTTAAGTGTTTGTGGGTCACGGAGCTTGACCTATCGAGTAAATGTATGACGTGTATTAATGCGGTGTATAAGGTTTAAAGTAACTATAGTGTTTCAGTGTATTGCAAGCGTAAGGATTTGCACTAATGAATTGTATCGTTTAGTTATGTATTTAAAATATAAGGTAGTGTGGTATATATATTTAATTGAATGTAATATAAACAGACGAATTCGTTTTATCTACTTATTTTAGAAAACGTCACAAAATATAAAGTAGTTTATATTTATATAAGTTTTATTTGATGTAACTAGGATTTATACAATTGGTTTATAAAAGTCTTTTTCATAATAAAGTGTTTTATAAAATCTTGTTATAACTTTTTATAATTTTAGAAATTTTTACATGAAAATGTATTTTCAATTGGTAAGAATCGGTTTAAAACAATTTAATCGATGAAAATAATTGTCGTGCTTAATAATGGTGAGATTCTGTTTAAACAGTTAAGTTTATAACATAAGTTTTATAAAAATCATCAAATCTGAGAAACTGTAAAGATTCAGTTCTGACTGAGCACGACCGTGCTCATCAACGGCACGACCGCGCTCGCCTCCGGGCGTGACCGTGGTGGTCTGGAGCGCGCCCGTGGTCGAGTCAGAAGGCTACAGAGGTTCTGGTCATGGAACACGACCGTGCTCGTGTCCGGCACGACCGCGTCTAGTGTTTGTTTTTGGTCAAGACTTGTTTGCTCGGTAAGCACGACCGGGCCTTACTCGGACCACGACTGTGCTTGGTTGGGCACGACCGCGCTCAGTGATGAGCGCGACCGTGTCGGGTCTTTTCCAGACTCAATTCGCTCGATTCTTATATTAAACACTTCTGGTATCTTAGGGCTTTCATTTAGTGGATGATTACGAAGCTATCTATAAGGTTTAATTGGATTTATTTCGTGTTTAAGTGGTAGTTCGACTAAAAGTGTAGTTTCGTTTTCTAGTTCAAAAATCTGCCCGATTTGAGTGTTTCTACTACGAATTGGCATAGGGCTTTCGTAGTAGGGGGTGATACGAAGCTAGTGGTGTATTACTTACTTGTTATAATAGGGCAGTTTAATGCAGTCGGCTACGGGTCGACGGCTTTGCTTCTCGGCGATCAATCGGACGACAGAGGTTGTATGAGTGTCGAGTGAGAGTTCTGGGTGATTGTGTGGATGCATATGAGGGTGTAGGAAGCGTGCGACTGGCTCTATATCGACGAATTCGCGAGTCATGATTGTGGTGGGTATGGGATTAAACAAATCTGTAAATTAGAGTGTAATTGATGCGTGTTGTAGGTTGTATTCAGTCAAGTATGGTCTGACGCGCGAAAACCGGCTTTGACCATTCATTAAATTTTGCGAAATCGTCGAGTATGGATGTGATCTGACTTCTGCAGAGTCACGTGGTTTCAGCAGCGCGACCGTGCCTGTATTAGGCACGACCGTGCTTAGGTCTTCAGGCGCGACCGTGCCTAGTCCTAGGCGCGACCGTGCTTGCCTAGTTTTGTAGTTTTTGAGTTTTGACAGTTTTGATCCTCGAGGTTTGTGAGATGATGGCGTTTTCAGTTGTTATTGTAACATAATGTATTGTATGTGTAATTGCATTACAGTTGTTGCACACGAATTGAAATTGAAATACTCGTTTATTGCATCGAAACGTTTACATGGTAAAAAAAAAAAAAAAAACAGAAATGTTACACCCTCTTTCACCCTTCTTGTTTATAGTAGCGATGGAAGGTCCTACAACAATGATGAAATCGGCAAGCCAAAATGGTATGTTTAATGGAATTTCTCTACCTCAAAACGGTCCAACCTTATCCCACTCAATGTTTGCAGACGATGTTTTCTTCATGGGTATGTGGAGGAAGCAAACATCATAAACCTTAAAAGAATACTAAGATGTTTCTATCTAGTACCGGGGCTCAAGATAAATTTCAACAAGAGCATATTGATTGGGGTGGGAGTCCTAGAAAATGATGTCGCAAATATGGCCCTACAACTCGGCTGTAAGATAGAAGCATTTACCACCTCTCACCTTGGGCTTCCGATCGGGGCAAACATGAGGTACGCCAAAAACTGGGAGCCGGTAATAAATAAGTTCAAGGAAAAACTCAGCTCTTGGAAAGCAAAAAACTTATCTTTTGGGGGTAGACTTACCTTATCAAAAGCTGTTTTAGGCAGTCTACCTCTGTATTTCCTGTCCATGTTTAAAGCTCCGAAGAAGATCATTAAGGAATTGGAAGCAATTAGAAGGAGGTTCCTTTGGGGTGGACACGCTTCGTCTAAGAAAATTCACCGGGTAGCATGGGAAAAAGTTTCTAAACCAAAAAGATTGGGGGGGCTTGGAGTTGGAAGTTTAAGCATAATGAATCAAGCTCTGCTCACAAAATGGAGATGGAAGGCTTTACAAGACCCAAACAGCCTCTGGGCGTCTTGTATCAAAGCTATTCATAACAAGTCTTTTACGTCCCACGATGAGTTAAATAGAAGGGCGATTTCGGACCAATGGTCCGCCACCATTATGGCGTATACGAAATTGGGAGAGAAAGGTCCTGATGTGGTAAACCAAATAAGAAAAACAGATTGGGAATGGAGAAGATTCATCCTTCTGGAAACTTAGCTGGTTCGTCCTAGGAACCTTTGAAAACCACTTTCCGCAGTTGTACAAAATTGAAAGAAAAAAAGATTGCTTGATTGCAGACAGAATTAGTAAAGATGGGCTTGGGCGGCTGGTTTTTAATTGGGATTGGAGCAATAAAAAAGAAGCAAACAATAGGGCGGATGAGATAATTGACTTGGAAGAAATGATAAGGCATACAAGTTTAAAGATGGGTTAGATAATTGGGTATGGAATGGTGACTCAAATGGAGAATTTACAACTAAATCATGTAGAAACTGGATTGAAGAAGTAACACTTTCAGAGACAAAAGTTGAGGTTCAATGGAATAAATGGGTTCCGCTTAGCGTTTGATGTTTCATTTGGAGATTAGCACAATACAGGCTTCCTATGGCTTCTGGCCTAGGTGCTCGGGTCGTCCATATTCAATCTACCTTATGCGAATTATGTCTTTTGGAAACAGAAACTGAGGACCACACCTTCATTAGATGTCCGGTTGCTTCGGAGGTGCTGCGGCGGATCCAATGGTGGTCACAGGTAAAGGTGTCCTCCCACTCGAATGTAATTGCCTTGGGAGTCTAAGAATCTTGACTGGGAAAAAGGAAAAAAGAAAAATTGTATGTTTGATTGGGTATTGTACAATGTGGACAATATGGAAGACAATAAACAATTGGATTTTCTCAAAGACAAGACGAGCGATAGATAGCATAATTGAGAACATAAAGATTTTGAGCTTTGAATGGATGGATCTACGGCGGCATAAAAATGGATGTGGCTGGGAAGACTGGGTAATGAACCCTTTAAAAGGTCTTGGATAAGAAGGCGGGAACTTAGGATATCTTGTAAAATGTACAAATTTTGGGCATTTTATATTTTTTTGGATGCGTTTTGTGTTTTTGGGTTTTTGCTATTCCCCGCTAGCTTTTATATGAGAAGATCTCATTGTTGCCGTTCAAAAAAATATATAATAAATAAAGGTTTTTTCCATGCCACGTGTCGTCTTCATATTCACTCTTATCATTTGTTTCTCGTCTCTCTCTCTTATTAAATATATTTCTATATTTTAAAAATAATATATTTTTAAACAAAATTGTAATAATCTATACTATATAATAAATAAAGGTTTTTTACTGCCACGTGTCGCCTTAATATTCATTCTTATTATTTTTTCTCCCCTCTCTCTCTTATTTAATTCACTTCTATCTTTTAATAATAATATATATTTAAAGAAAATACTAATTATACCAATAAAACACATTTATTTTAAATTATCATTATTACAAGAAACTTTAAAATTTAATTATGTAACTTTTTTTTCAATCAAATAGTAAATGAAAGTCAAATTATATTAAATAGTAATTAACGTATTTTCGAAACCCAGTTATATATTAATTTTTACATATTTTGAGTTTGTTTTTATTCTTAGTATATGTAATATATTTTTACACCTGTAAAATATATACATAAATTTTTAAAAAGTTTATATATTGATATTTTTCAATTTTTACCCTGTGTGTAAACACGAGATCTAAACTAGTTATGTATATAAAAAGAAAAAAATAATGGGTTCATCAATAACTACAAAATAAAAAATGATGTATATCATGTTTACTTTGTTCATGCAAAAACACAAAAATATCACAAAAAAATAACACCGTGTTGCATTAGTTTATTCATCAAAAAAGAAAGAAAAAAAATCTGGGTTTCCATGAATAAAATGAAACGAAAAAAAAGCTTCATTATCTAGATCAAAATATATTTTTAAAATATGATAAAAGGTTTAAAAATCAAAAAAGCATGTGGGAAAATGTTTTTTTTTGAACGACGACTTTCATTTTTTAGTTGCAGTCGCATCTCCGACAAGTCGGAGACCCATCACCCATCAATACCTGACCACTACGTTGTATGAACCGGACCCGCGGGGAAAAATAAGTACACTGCAATTTTTTTAAGGGAAAAATATGAAAATGGATATTTGAGCAGAAATTTTTTTAAAAATGAACATCCATATTTAGCCTACTGTTTCATGGACATTGGTCATGGCAGACGGCTAAAGACGGCTAAGCTAGCCGGCTAAAATTTCCGTGCCAACATTCCATTTGTCAGAGTACTAACCAATAAAATTGTGACACGTGGCAGACTTAGCCGTCTATTAGACGGCTAAAAGTAGATCTTAGCATTTTAAAAATTTTGGAGGCTAAGCCGTCTAATAGACGGCTAAAAGTAGATCTTAGCCTTTTAAATGCATTAGACCGCTAAAACCGTTTATTAGATGGCTAAGCCTTCCACGTGTCATATGCTTATTGGCTCGTACTCTGACAAATGGAATGTTGGCACGAAAATTTAAGCCAGCAAGTTTAGCCGTATTTAGCCGTCTGTCATGACTAATGTCCATAAAAAAGTAGGCTAATTATGGATGTCTATTTTTAAGTATTTTATTGGTTAAATGTCCATTTTCGTATTTTTTTCCTTTTTTAATTTACTTGAGGGGGTGATAAAGCAAATGACGAAAAAGCCCTTGCTGCTATTAAAAAGTCGGTGTGATGTGCCGGTATCTAATCGGGTGTATTAGGTTAATGGGTTACGACAAAAATGTTGGGTTATTATAGGATCCAAATCATATATAGAGATGGATCGTTAAAAAACTAAGAAATAATTTATTTTTTAATTTAAATCGGGTCAAACGAATTCTGATTGATCTCATTCAAGCAGCGTTAGAACCATTTTCGACGAGCCGGTTCCAACGCCGTTGGAATTAGTTCAATCGGAGTTCGTTTAACCAAGGTTCTTAGCTAACAAACCCTTATAATATCGAAAAGACATTTAGAATCAAGTATGTAGTTATAGGGCTAATTACTAAAATTAAAGTTAAAAACAAAATCTTCAACATTATCATTATTTGATCTTCTTTTGCGACAACTAACACGAATTAAGTTCTCCATCATTCAATGTTCAATGTTGATTCAAGTGTCATGCTTTAATATTGAATTTTGCTAGGTTAAAAGATTGTTCTATGAACTTTCTCTAAACTTGACTGAATGATGTAACTTTTAACTTAATTAAGTAGCTTTCGAATTTCGATATTTGTAGTTAAATATGTTGTTGAACTTCTAGACAAATTATAAAGATATATTTTTAAGTTATTAGCTGTTTTGTCAGGGTCGGTTCCGAGAATCCTTAAAACGTTTTGAGCCTACGACATATAAAAAACAAACGGGCCTTATAATACAACTCAATAATCATATATAAAAAAACTTAATACCACAATAACAGTTATACCAATAATTACTAAAACAAAAGTAGTGCACCCCAATGCTCGAATTTACTTATGTGAATCGTGAGGCTCTCCTAACGTTTTTGTAAGCAAAGCTCTCGATCAAGTATTTATAATTTATAGTCTCTAATATATCGTTTTAAATACATATCATCGCCAAACTGTTAAGTATTTCTTTAATCAACTATCAACTATCATTATTTATTAACCTACAATAACCATAATAGAAAACTACAACAAAAGATTAACGAATCAACGAATCATACATTCATTTACATACCTCGAATACTCGATGACGATTGACTCGATTCGACGATTCTTGATCGACCCTGGCTCCCTGCTGATTAGTCACTGCAGGCATGCTCAAGTGATCGGTTCTCACTTCTCAGGCTCTGTCTTGCCTTGCGAGTGGCGCAACACCTGAGCGTCCTTGCCTGCGGCAGTGTGGCCTTCTTTTGCCCCTGCCGGTTGGAATTCCCTGCGCTTCTAGCCTTCTTCGTTTATGAGTTTCCCTTCTCGCTCCAAAAGCACTATATCTTGTTTAATTATTTAGCTATTTTTTTATTAAGTTTAAAAATCTATTGGGCTTTTTTAATTTATAAGTGGGTTAATGGGGTAATGAATGATACAAGTTGAGCCTTTTATAAGTAATAGAACTTTAAATGTATAGAATTTTTTTTATAAAAATATATATTTTTAAAAAACTACGGGCAGCCCCTGTGTTTTGTTAACACTATTTTTACATCATATTATGCCTAACATTCCTATCGAAGAAGTTGTAGGTACATTAATTGAAGGATGTGAACTTATACAATTTATGTATAGGTAATATAATTAGTTGATTTATACAATATTTTATGAAAAGATAGTAAATTAACAGTTCAAACCCAGTCAGCATGTCCAATAGGAGCAGATGATTGACTGGTTCGAATATACACAACATATTCGGATATTCTAATTAAACATGTGATAGATATTTTAGAATTAAACTAAAACCACCCACTTGATTAATCATCCTCATCTTTCGCGGAAACCAGACTAGGTGATGTGTGGGACTCAACTTTATTCATTCTTTTATCTTTTGTAATTATTGATGTTTGTATAAATTTAATAATGAAATTAGAGGAAAGAAATAAATATAATATTTTGTGTTCACTCATGGATTGAAGATTCTATACTTAGGGTGAAGGGTTGTGTTCACTCATGGATTGAAGATTCTATACTTCGGGTGAAGGGTTGTGTTCACTCATGGATTGAAGATTCTATCCTTAAGGTGAAGGAGGTATAACCCTCACCAAAATTCAAAATTTTATCCTTATCAAATTAACCAATAAGGGAGTGTCACCTCACTTTAATCATCTTCATATCCTAATACTTAAAATTGATGGGGGCACAACCCTAATACCTTTATTTTTTTTTAAATTAAAACTAATTAATAAAAACATTTTATTTATTCAATAAAATAAAATAACAAGAAATACAAAATATTACATAGACTAAAAATAAAATACATAAAGGCAATCTAATCTTCGTCATCCAAATGAATTGTGCTATCAACATGTTCCACAAGATCAAATCGTAGCCTAAAATGTGTACTCGAATCGTGCAACTCCGGAAGGACATTATCGTATATAACTGGATTGATCGACGAAATAATCGTTCATTAGAGTTTCAAGAGCTTGTTCACGATCACGTGGCACATATATATTTTTAGAGGTTGTCGTGTTTTCTTGTTCGACTTGGGCGACAATATTCGTCAAAAATTGGAGACTAGACCCGCTATCATGAGGAAATAGCAACTCGTAGTCACCGGATGATTCAGGAGGAAATAACAATTCGCGATCCATTATAGTAGAAAAAAATATTTTTGGGTGTGATTTTAATGGTATAATTGTATTGTATATATATAGGAAAGAAAAGTTTTTTTTTAATTTTAAATGAAGTAACGGCTATATAGCCGTTTGGCAACGGCACAAGTCGAAGGAAAGCTCGGGTAAATATACCCGCATCCCACTACCTGCAAGCCTACCCGAGTAGACGGCTGCGGTGTACCCGTGGTACCCGCGAACCCGCAAGCGTCTACCCGTGAACGCCTCCTTCACCCTTATATACTTCAATACAAAACACTAAACAACATTAATCATATCAATCATTTAGTATTTCAAAGATCTTTCTTTGCATTTCTAGATCTAAGTCGATCCGAGTCGGTGTGAGCTCAAACTCAGCTTGAATTTGAACTGAGCTAAAAACTTGAGCTTGAGAGCAGCTTCGTTTACGACTAGACTCGGTTTAAAAAAAGACAGGCTTAGTTTGATACAACTCGGTTTAACTTGGTTACATTGTTAAAACTTAGAAGAAAGAAAAGGTATTCATGCGAATTGGACTAGGCAATGATGGAGAGTAAAAGATTGTAAGTTTTTTATTTAGGTTATAGAATATTAAAAGTTGTGGTTAATTTAATCGAGTCAGTGAGTGAGCGAACCCATGCTCGAGCTCGACTCGTTTACAAACTGAGTCAGCTTGGCTATTTGAAACTGATATTACACATTGGTTGAAAATGGGAATGAGTCTGTGAAGTATTGTAACTTATATTAATTAAAATTACATATTTCTAATAATTAAATATTAAATAAAATAATAGAGAGGCAATAATGATGACAAAAATCCACTTGTTAATTGTAAAAAGGTATATCAATAAATTCATAGTACATTCTGTCGACATATTCGAATCCATTTGAGAACAATGGATATGCCAAATTCCAAATAAAAAAACGACTTTGATGGAACTAAGAGAAAAAAATATGCTCTAAAAGGTGCAAAATTTAATTTAATTAGGAATTTTTTAAAATTTTAAATTGATATACAAACTACTTATCTTTTGCACTTCATGTTAATTCATAATAAATTACACAAGCATCTAAAAATTTGTCACCAACTCACTTGTGCTAATATGACTTTAAAAGTTTCACTATAATAAAAACTATCTTTTAACTATTAATTCTAGCTTTAATAGTATAAATCACCTTTTGAAGTTGTCTATCCAGCGTAAGCTGCACTTTGCTTGATCTTGTAAGTTAGTAAGGTATTAACGGGTTCGGTGAGTTTTTTTATAACATGTTCTCATGATAAAAAAATTTGATATAGATCAAAATATATGAAAGATATTTTATTGTTTTTACCATTAGTTTTCACAAATATAAAATGATTCTTATAATCAACCCAAACAAGAGAATACAAACCCTAAAAGACATTTGATAGAATCAATAAGAGTACTACGAACTAAGATCTATCAAACTAACCAGATTCAGATCTTCTTTGTGAAGAACTGTATACAAAGATCTACCACATCAATACAAAGAATCATCAGGTTTCACCATTATGGTGAAAACCTAGATACAAAGCTCAAAATATTAACATAAAGATTTGATGCAAAGAAATACAAAGACAGAGCTAATCACGAGAAGAACTAAAACTGGGAGACTACTAGTGTGTTAAAACCCTAGACAATAAGAAGATGATGACTTGAATATGAGTTGTATCACGCACCTTCTCCCCTCATTTTCTTTTATACATAAGATAGCAGCCGAGAGTAGAAGCCCAATCACAGTAAGCCCAATGACTCATCTAAGCCCAGAAATCCTGTAACTTAGTTGCACTCTTCTGCTACAAACCCAACACTCCAACAACCCACAATAGCTTAACAACAAATATAGGCAGCCCAACATGAAACAATACAAATATAAGCAGTCGAATTAGAAATTAGAAAATATTTATATAATCATATATTTGACATTGAACTGAAACCACATGTATATTTCAACATTAGTCTAGCAAGGTTTGATAAATTTTGTGTTGCATTCTAACAAATATTAGTGATTAAACAATGTTGTAAACCTATTTTTGAGGAAAAAAACCCTATGTTTTGTTAATTTATTACATTGAAACATACTAAATTAATAATTTTGTAACTGAAATATGATATAGTCTTCTGAAAATGTAATCAAAGCAAAAAGAGGAATTGATTTCTAAGAATTCAAATGTGGAAGCCAAATTAAAGTCTCGCGAGGAAGATATTGATCAAGGGTGTGGGTCCGATACTACCGTGGCTATGAGGATTTAAGTGTGACGTGATTTGGATGAGATAGATCTTGCTGAAAAACAAGACCTATTGCAAAAGATTAAGCTTAAGTAGCTTGTTGAGGGGGATGAAAATAGCAAATAGTTTCATTCTATTCTTAAGAAAAAAAAAAAAAGAAGACAAGCTTGAATATCGGGGTTAAGTGTCAAGGAGATTGGATCAAGTGAAGAAAAGCTTTTTTTTGTTCAAGGTTGATTTTGAGAAAGTATACGATTCTATCTCGTGGACCTATCTTTTAAAAGTCATGGGTATGATGAATTTTGTTGCGACTTGGATTAATTGGATTAAGGGTTATCTCGATTCTTCTATGATGTCAATTTTGGTTAATGATGGTAATGCTACTAAAGAATTCTATATGGCTAGGGGGTTGCGACAAGGAGATCCTCTAGCTCCTTTTCTCTTTATCATAGCTATGGAAGGGTTACATGTTTTCATCAATCGAGCAATTCAAGTGGGTCTTATTAAGGAGGTGTCATTCGGTAACGTTATGGCCATAACTCATTTATTAAGCAGATAATGTTATCTTTTTAGGAGATTAGTCCAATAGTAATGCTTTTGCTTTTGCTTTTGTCGATATCCTTAACTGTTTCTATCTTGTGTCGGGTTTGAGAATTAATGTTCACAATTCTAGTTTGTATGGGGTTGTCGTGCACATCGATGAGGTTAAGGATATGACATTAGACATGGGATGTTTACATGGATCTTTTCCTTTCATATATCTTGGCCTTCCGGTTGAGTATAATATGTCCAATGAAAAGGGTGGAAAGTGATTATTTTAGGACTCGTTGTAACAATATTGATATTTTTTGTATAAACAACCTGGGTATATTTTTTTTTGGGACAAAATAGTAGTGGTATAATAAAAATCTTTTTTCTTAATTTAAAGAGTTTTCACGATAGCCTTCTCATATATGTGTTAGTCAATGAATTTCGCAATTGATCAATTTTATAATTTCAACTTTGATTGTTTCTTCTCCATCCATTTCATTTTATCATTATCTGATATTTCAAATGCACTTTAGAATAATTTATATAGTAAGCAGATTATTAAACTGAAAGTGGGAATTTAAAATTTTTATTCAGACGTCATCAAAAGTGCATGACTTTATTTTAATTTACTTTTAACACTTTTGTGGGTAAGCTTTTATTATATTTCTCACTAGGTTAAAATCCCGTGTATTACACGGGTTAAATAAATATAATATTATATATTAAGTAATAAAAAAATTTATTTTTTGAAAACTCGTGTTTTACACGGGTTGAATAAACCCGTGAAATACAATATAATCTGTTAATCAGAAGATTTATTAATACAAAGATTAGTATTTTCTTTAAAAAATTATTAATATTATTGGATAGTGGTGTAATTAATAGGAGAGAGAAGCGGGAAAAAAATGATGAGAATAAATGTGGATGCGACACGTGGCACATAAAACCTTTATTTATTATATAGTATAGATTTGACATCTAAAAAATAATATTATCAAGATAAAGATCAAACCTTGCATTAGAGTAAGATCATCTACAACAATATTTAAGTGGAATTCCTAATAACTCAATTAGTAACGTCGGTGGTATTTACCACAGAAGACTTTAAACCTTCAAGTTTGTTATTATTACTGTTTATACCCTTAACTTTCTAAAAAAATTATTTAACCCCCAATATTATATATAATAAATTATTATATACTTTTAACCCCATTACCTTTTTTTACTAAATTTTATTATCTCCAATAACGTTCGTTCGTTCTTTTTAAATCGTTAATTATACGACTTAGGTATCGTTGGTTATATCGACTTGCGGTAACGTGTTGTTATCCATTTTCATATACTACCATCAACTTTCTAAATTTTAAACATTCCCTCAAGTTTACCCCTGTAAAAACTTCTAAACTCTACTTTTCAAAATTTTAAACTCCTCTAAAGTCTACCCCTCAAATTTCTTTTCTTTTTCTTTTACTTTTTTACATCCATTTGTAAAAGTTAGTTTTTTTATGTTTTTTTTTCTTTAATTAATTTATCGTTTCAATGTTAATTTGTATTCGCGTCACAATTTATCTATTTTTCGATCTCCAGAACCGAGTCGTGGCAACTTCATACGTTTCTTTTATGTCCTTATTCATGTTTATTGTCATCGCCGCAACACGCGTAACGACAAATCTGTTGCATCGTGGTCTTTAATTATGTTAATATCATCGTACAGCCCCGCCGCAACGCGCGGGTCGTATTTTCTAGTTAATATTATCAAAGGCCAACTTTAGATAACTTACGTTTTGGATTATAACTTTATAAGTTTATTGATTAATTTGAGAGTACTTAGTAGCCACATAAATCTATGATGAATTTGATTATCTTAGTCTTGAATAATTATGTTATATTATTTTTAGAATAATGTAATCATGTAAGATATATTATTTATTCTGGAAAAGATAAAAAAAAACTTGAAAAACATGAGAATCAACTCGAACGTAACACGTATATCATAAGGCGATGAGTAAATGTGTCAGATTAAGAACACAAAATTCTGATAGCAACACACATATGCTAGACGTATCATTGTATGGCTTACACGCATAGTGTTCATGTGTAATGCTTAAACATATGTAAACACTCTTATAATATTTCATAACCCGGTCCAATTTTTTTAAAATTTGACACATGATGGAAAATATTGATTGTTTACAAACTAATAACTAGTAGTTGTTAATCACTACTAAATGACTATCACCGTAAAACATTACCAACAACTCAAGGATAAGATTTCAGATAAGATTTCGTTTTAGGTATTTTTAGTCGTCTGTATGAAAGAATACATTGCTAGATGAACTTCCGAACCAATATAAAGATTTGTTTTCTGCAATTGACTTTAAACCTTTGCTTTCTTAATGATGTAGGGTTAAATATCCCGTGTATAAGTGTCGGGTTTTGTACGTTTTAATAGTTTAACTCTGTTTATCGAGTCAGTTTTATGTGTGTTTCGTAGTTTGATGTGTTACAGGGTTAAGGTGCTTAAAGAGCGGAAGTATACGAAGAAATTAACGAAGGTACAAAGCCCGTGAAGTCAAAGAAAGTCAAAGTTAAAAGTCATATTTATGAAAAGTTGGGTCTTCGCGTGGGCAAGAAGTTCGCGGTACGTGATGTGCTCTAAATTATACATGTATTTCACATCATTTGCATCTCATTTATTGGTAATTTCTTTGTACATTGTGTTAATTTGTCGCTCATTTAGCTTGTATTTAAGTTTCAGGGAAATTTAAGCTCAAAACGAAGAAACAAGCGAAAAGACGGCGAAAATACAAGAAATTGGCCAAGGCAGAAGCTGAAGCACGGGCCATGCCCCACCAGGCATGCCCCCGTGCTCACACCCAGCAGAAAGGACAAAGTCTCCAGCAGAAAAGACAAAATTTTCCAGCCAAGCACGGGCCGTGCCCCACCAGGCACGCCCCCATGGTCAACTTTCTATCGTACCAGCGTACTGTTGTCGCCCAGTCAGATGAAGCATGGGGCCATGCCCCACCAGGCACGCCCTCGTGTCCGGTACATGCAAAGTACGTACGCGACAAGAACAAAAAGCAGCCCGTCAGATGTCTCAGCACGGGGTCGTGCCCCACCACGCACGGGTCGTGCCTCATTTCTCTGACCCTATATATAGAGCCATTTGGCTCTTGAGTTGTGTTAGCCTTTTGGGGGAGAAATTCCACTAACACCTAGTTCGAGATAGCAGCTGTAGAAGACTAATTGAAGACCCAAGAAGCCATACTCCATCTTCATAATCTCACCCGGAAGATATCATTTTCATTCTTAAGAAGCTTTGGTTACATCTTAAACTCACTATGTCTTGCATGTATTTCATTTGTGCTATGTTTGTGTGTAAACTCATCATGAGCTAAACATCTTTTCAACCATCTTAGTGTGATGAAACTCAATTAATTATGTTGAACTCATGATTGTAGGTCCAGATTTCAATGTGAAATCTCACAGGTGATCACACACAAAGGCGAAAACAATGTGTATGGAGGTGAAACAGAAGGTAAAAACAGAAATGGTGAAGATAACAAGGTAACCAAGCTCACAATCAACACAAGAATGATATGAAAATGTAAGAACAATGCATCAAACAAGTGCGCAAGTTGTATTGATTGAAGAACAATGTGAAAGAGAAATTCAGGGTTATAGCCGCTACTCACACCCTAGAATTTCTCAAACTAGGATATTTATAGTAAGCTAACAAGTATCAAAGGTATCGAAACTATGCCAACCGAAACTACTAGTTTCGGTTGAGCATTTACAAGTGATTGAATATCCCGTCGAAACTTACTATCTATCAAAACTACTAGTTTCGATTGAAGAATTCTCAATTGAAACTAAGTAGTTTTGATGGCCCAGGCTTAAACTAATAAAAGCAGTAAGTTACATAAACTGAAATTACAATAAAGAAATGACAGAAAGTAAACTAAGCTAACATTGTTCAAGATACAATAATGACAACGGCTTAAATAGAATAACATGACTCTACAATGATTATGGTTAAATTATTATGTTAATATAATGATGATTTTATGTTAACCTTTTGGTGATCTTGCATGTCTAAATGTTTGTGGAACAAATTAAGATTTATAAATGGGAAATTATATCGAGTTGAAAAACCTATGAGACTAACATTTATTTATAACATTAACATCTTTTGTTAAAATGTTATAGCTAAGAATTAGGAATAATCTTTGAAACCTTATTTGTGAAGGAAACATGAATACATGTAACCCTTTGGTCAAGATTTGGAAAAACGAAGAACAATGTTGTGTTATTTCTATAATAAAAGTTATACTAATCGAAAGTGACGATGACTCACTCTTAAAATTTATATAACTTTGTTTTAGAATATCATAAGTCAAGAAGTTACACTCTTTCATCTAACTAAACTAATCTTAAGTGGATGACATGTAAATTACTCATTGAATTCCATCTTAACGGTTAGGGAATTATAATCTTTAATTGTATTTTGGTTCTACGACTTCAAAGAACATTAACATAATAGTAAACTTTAGCCATATGAAAAGAGGTCAACATACATTAATGAGTGGATTCTAAACTAAGATGATTATCTTTTAAAAATTATTACTTTTACTCAAATTACATTTTTTTCAGAAAATACAAAAGATAGTCCTCATTTTACCAAGAAAACAATCTAATCACTAGTCACTTGATCTAATTAAAAATCTGGGTTGAGACGTTAACTGTGTCCATGGATTGACATCCGATTCTTATCAAAACTATATTACCACTCGATAGGTGCACTTGCCTTTGTGTGTGTATTGCAGTCTAGGTGAAAACCATCTTTTAAAACCGACATTTGTGTGAAAAATCTTTATCAAAAAATTATATATAGTTCACGCACATCAAATTTTTGGCGTCGTTGCCGGGGACACGGTTTCAACAATTAACCCAAATTTTTAATCCGTAAATACTAGTAAATATTTTTCAATTCTTAGTTAGTCTGTTCCTTGTCTAAAACAATTTCACAATTAATTGTTAGGTAATGAATGTCCACCACACCTGACCCCAATATCATCACACCCTTTTCGGAACCCGAACTACATTTCCTTCATCGATTACGAGAACGAACATGAACTGTAGCAGAGGCGATAGTAGGAGAAACTTGGGAGGACGCTTAATCAGAAGAAAACATGGCAGACGCAGAAGAGAGGAATATGAAGTATTACGCCAAACCGTCCCATGACGGTTACGAGTCCAGCGTTACCCAACCAGCGGTTGCAGCCAACAACATCGAAATAAAATCGAGTATCGTCGGTTACCACCAAACAATACGATTTTCGTCCAAGACTCATGACACTAACAGGCCCGAAGAGAGCCATTTGAAGTAATTGAAGAGGGGAGTCAATGGAATTTGTGGTTTTGGGTTTATGACAAGATTTGTGCAGTTTTCGCTTGGAACATGAGATACAATGTTCCATAGGAGAAAAATCTTTAAGAGGCAATCCAGTGACAAGGTTTCCTCGAACCAGGCAGTTCATGGTTTTAAAGTTTTCGTGTCCCAACCTTTTATGCCACATAAATGATTCATCTTTAGAAGCCTTTGAAAGAAAGCACGATTCAATTCCTGATGGGTTGTTCATATCCAAGATATAGGTGTTGTATCTTCTGGGAGCATGCATGAGAATGAGTTCTTATGGAATCACCACTCCTGGCTTCAAGATTAGAAATTCTTTAGAATTGAATAAGGCACAGAAATCCTTGTCATAAATCTGAGAGACACTCATCAGATTGTACTTTAATTGAGGAACGAAGCTGACAAATTCTAGACTATTTACAACATTTGAGATTGTTCCTTGACCTTCAATCTTTCCTCCCCTTGGTTTGCCAGCAAAAGCTACATAATCTCCATCCATGGGATAATAATCTTGCAGCAAGTTAAATTGACCGGTCATATGTCTGGAACATCCACTATTTACATGCCAAATATTATCTCCAGTTCTTCTTGGTTGACCCTATACACAACAACTCATTTAGACATTTTGACCAATACCATTTGTGACATCCGAAAATTTTTTTTATTTAAATTCTTTCAACTAGGGGATGATGTGACAATCCGACTTTTCAAGATTAACTCCGTTAGCCGTCTAGTTAAAAACTAACCCTGTTAGCCTAATCTCAAACCTCAGGGACTGTTTCTGTCGTCATTTGAACTAAAACTGCAGGGACTAGTTATGTAATTACTCTAAACTCAATCTGTTGACTATTAAAAGTCAAAATCGAAGGGTTTAGTTTCATGTTGACTTTTTGAAGTCAAAATCACAAGTTTTGACTTCAAATTTCAAGCCAAATCTGTTAATTTACTCAAGTTCGTAACGAATTCAATCTTTAATGCGTTAAACGACCCTCATCAAGCCTCTAATTATCGTCATTGATTCGCAATCAACCCAATTATGATTATTAATCTCATAACCGTCGACCCCTTTACAAAATCAATCAAATCCGACGAATTATTGTATTGTTTTCACAAATTAAGCATACACTCCCCTAAATCGCATCAAGCTGAAGCTGTTACGTACACCAAATCAATTAGAGAAGCTGTGGGAGTCACCGGAGGTCAACCCCATCATCGTCGACGTCGGTTTTAGTCGATCACCTCCAATTCAAACCGCATTCTGGTAATGATTTACATCTACAGTTTCGTTTTTGTGTCTAGATCAATAACCTTATGTTAATTGGATCGTATATCACCGAATTGAACTCAACCCTTAATCTAGGGTTCGTTCATCTAGCGATTTGGGGCTTTTAATCCTTGACTCAATCTAAATTCAATTAATTTATATGATTAGACTCGCAATCATCTGCTCTTGGAAAGCCCCATATCAATTGAACCAATCATTATCGATTTTTTCAAGATTCATAAACTAGGGTTTGTTCTTATTCAATTTGGGGATTTTGATCTTAATCGTAACGAAAATCAAATTAAACCGTTTATATAGATTCGCAATCCTTGGTTGAGTAAAAGCCCCATATTTCTAGTGAGTTCTAACATCAGATTCGATCAAATTAAAGTCGTATTCATATTCTAGGGTTCGGTTTTAGAAACTGGAATTAAAGGCTTCAAATTTGTTGATTTTCGCAATTAACTCCGCCCTCAGGTTTGCGAAACCTCATCAATCAAAACCCCTATACTGATTTGAATTAATGTTATCGGATTCGAGGGTTTTGGGGCTAGGGTCGATCACGAATGGATAGGGGGGAGAACTCAGGGGAGTTCTAAATCAAAACCTGGTTGTTTGGATCTCTGTCGCGAATCCCTAGCGGGCTCGGTTGGTTAAGAGTGTGTGCTGGTGTGGGAGAGACCCGGGTTCGAGTCTCTCCACACATTTTTATTTTTAAAACAGTTTTCTATCATTATTTTAATGTTAAATTAATATCTTATATTACTACTTGTATATATAAAAATGTTTTAGTCCGGAAAAACCACTCGTGTGATCGGGTGTGGGTTGTAACCCATATTTATTAAAACTTATTTATAAAATAATATATTTATATTATTTTCAACCCGAAAATCAAATTAATTTGTTTATATATTATTTACACCACGTTTATAATCATAGTATAACGATTCAAACTAATAAATAATATATTTATATATATTATTATCCACATCTTTATGATTCGAATAAAAACAATAGTTTTATTATTTTTGTCATACGATTTATTAATCTTATTAATTCTCTAAGTTTAAAAATAATATATTAATTATATTATTTACCTAAGTCGTTATTTGATGGTACCACGTAGGAGTATATGTGTTTATATTATTTTGTTTTGCCGTTCATCGCGTAACGTATTTATCGTACTTATTAATTATGAAATTCTCATTTCCGCGGACACATGCGTCTACTCGTTGATCTTTAAAGAGTTTCTTTTAGAACGTTCAACATCCCGTATCGTCGTCACATATCCTATTTTATCCCTAATAATTATGTTGTAATTCTAGGGCATTCGTGAGCCGTGTCGGGATAGCGCTTGAGATTTCAATCTCATACTTATGTGATTTCTTCCTACGCAATCAGGTGAGTTTTCACGGGCCCTTATACTGCTTTTAAACTGGGGGAGAAAACATGACGTAAACACTTTTTGTTTTTGTACTTCATTATGTATAACTTGTTATGACTATGCGTAAACTCTATCATGAAAGTCCTCACATCGAACCGTTTAAATACGAGTATAGCGAGGTATGTTGGGTAGTACTACTGGGTTTGACAAACCTCACCCGCGTTAGTCGCGCTAACTCGATTGGATATCGAACGGGTGCAATATTGACCTAAACGTGCACCATGGTTAATAGGCCTGGTGGGAGGCATTCAAACAGTCAGTTTACGGTTGCGAGTGTAATAGCAAACATGGACATGGGTTAGCTACCTGTTGATATATATATGTTGATTGTACAATAAATCTGGTAAACGTTTATTTACATATTGAAACATGTGAACTCACCAACCTCGTGTTGACATCTTTTCTTACATGTTTTCTCAGGTCGTTAAGATAAGGCACAGGTGCACATATAGGACATGCATGGAGTCCTATTTTTGAATTATATCTTATTACATTCGGACCGTTTTTATTTATGTTTGGATTGGACTTTTTGGGCGCATTTGTTTTGCGCATTTATTTTCTTTAAACGATTCCGCATTTACTTTGATCGTTTATGATATTTTCATTTTAGTCCCATATAGTGTCGTTCAATGTAACTAATGACTGAGATCCTGGTTTGTCACTTCCCAAACGGTAAAAGTCCGTTAGTTGAAATTGGGGGTGTGACAGATTGGTATCAGAGCCATTGGTTATAGAGAACTAGGATTGCATAATAGACTATAACCTCACAGATTTGGTATGCGTCATAAAACATTTTGTTTTGACACTCATATATTACATTACAGGACCATGTCGTTAACCCCACCACCATCACCTAAGGCACTAGGAAATGATGCACCTATCTTACCATCCCTGGAGCCCAAAAGGCGTCGGGCTAGTTCTAGTGACAATTCGGTTTATCAAGGTGAACCGAGTAGCGCTCAAGCAACGAATCCTGCTCGTAATTGGGATGCATACCCGAAAATGATCCAAAGATGGATCGAAATGGGAAATGTCCCATCACCCTACTTTGGTTACACTTCCTCATAATCTACTTTACCTTGCTTGCCATGCACCATGGAGCAAGCTTTTGCGGCTTTTGTATTTTACATGTCTAGGGAGTTAAGCATTGTGAAAGATACTACTGATGAGATACCCGACATTCTGCAGCGGGAGTCACAAATAGAGGAGAATAAGGTAGGGATAGAGCTTTTGACCGCTGAGCTGGCAGTGACGGACTAGGTCCATAACCATCTGGTGGACAGAGTTCAACATTTGGAAACGAGGGTGGACACCTCGGACCATGCTGCTGAGGGAATTCTGGAGAGAGTGACCCATCTGGAAGCCCAAATGCAGGCAGCACTTTGGCCGAAGAATATCCCACTTTCGGACGACGAGGAGGAGCCGTTTGAGGATGAGCCCTTAGAGGAGGGGCCACCCGAGGAGGAGCCGGTCGAGATTGATGATGCACTATCATGTGTTTCCTCCGATGGCGAGGATGTTTGATGATTATTCTATCCTATCTTTTCTTTCATTTATGCTTTGTTTATGTTCTTTCTATTTCAAACCTAGATGGGTAAGGTTGTTCTCATTCAATAAAAGTATGAGAAGTTTGATGTTTTGAGTTAATTATTTTGTAGCTTTACAATTTATTTAATTTCGAAATATTAGATGTTGTGTTATCATTTCCTTACTGGTACATATAATGTTTGAAATGCGATATATTTCTCATTATTTTGTATTTGTGAATGTGAAGAATCATGTCGGGAAGAGGACGTGGAGGTTGTGCTGGTGGCCGAGGCACCATTAACATGACAGCAGCTGAGGTGGCGGCACTAATCAACGATAGTGTGGCTGAGGCTCTAGCAGCACAGATGATGCAGGTAAATGCTAAAACCATTTGACTAGTGAGGTCAATTCATCTCTCAAAGCGCCTTTCCCAAGATTTATAATCTCGATCCTATATTATGTTTCTAAATCCAGGTCAACAGAATCAGCAGCCAGCATACACATTCAAGACATGTATGGACTGTAAGCCCCACACCTTTAGTGGAGCTGAAGGAGCTGTCGGACTTCTCCGTTGGTTCGAGAAAGTAGATTCGGTATTTGCCATGTGCAACTGTCCCCTGGCCAATCAGGTCAAATTTGCTTATGGTACTTTGGAGAGCCCGGCTCTCACATGGTGGAACGCTCAGGTCCAAATGTTGGGTCTAGCTATGGCCAATGCACTTCCGTGGGAGGAGTTTAAGACGCTGATGAAGGAGGAGTACTGTCCTCGGGATGAGATTCAGAAGTTGGAAGGAGAATTCTGGAACCTGAAAATGGAAGGTTCTAAAATTGAGCTATATACCACTTGCTCCCATGAGCTTGCTACCATGTGCCCACATATGGTGACTCCTGATTACAAGAGGACTGAGCTGTACATTGGACGTTTGGTGCCTCAGATTCAGAGTATGGTTACCTCATCCAACCCTACTACCATCCAGCAGACTATCAGACTCGCCCACAAGTTAACCGATCAGGCGGTGACTCAAGGGACTCTACCTCCGAGGGGTTCAATTTCTAAATCCTCCGACAATCATAAGCGCAAGTTTGATCACAACTCCAACTCCAAGGGACCCCAGTTTAATCAACCTCATCAGCAGCAGTGAAAGTTTGAGCCTGCTAAGAACTTCAATCAGACGACCTCTTCAGGTCCGAATCAGGGTGAATATGCTGGGAGGTATCCCAAGTGCAACAAATGTGGCTATTACCACACGGGCACTTGTGACCGACTGCGTTGCCAACGATGTGGTAAGATGGGCCACGCTGTGAAAGACTATAGGGTTGCACTTCCGAACAAGCAACCATTTCGACCACATGGATTTACAAGAGGATGTTTTCAGTGCGGCAAGGAGGGACGTATTCAAAGGGATTGTCCTCAGTCGAAGAAGGGTGGAAATGGTAATGGAAACGGCAACGACAATAATCAGGGCAACAACGGCAACAACAATGGTGGCAACAATGGAAATAATGGAGGGAATGGTGCGAAGGGACGAGCCTTCGTTCTAGGATCTAGAGAAGCTCGATATGATCATAATGTAGTCACCGGTAAGTTCCTCTTAAACAATTACTTTGCTTCTGTCCTTTTTGACACCGGTGCTGATAGGAGTTTTATATCTAAGAAACTTAGTGATATGATAAAAGAAACTCTAAATTTGTTAGAAGCTAAGTACATAATAGATATAGCCGATGGCCAAATAATTGAAGCAACCTACATTCTTAAGGGTTATAAGCTTGAGTTGGCTGGTCATAAACTTGTTATCGACCTTATGCCGGTCACACTTGGTAGTTTCGATGTAATTGTCGGCATGGATTGGTTATCTAAGAACCAACCCGAAATCATCTGTCATGAGAAAATTGTTCGCATTCCGCTCCCAAGTGGAGAAACTCTTTCCGTTCAGGGTGAAAAGGTTGGTGCAGTCATGGGCATCATATCCTTCATGAAAGCACAGAAATGTCTTCGAAAAGGGCATACTGCCATTCTTGCTCTCATTGCTGAGCAGCCATCAGAAGAGAAGAAAATTGATGATATTCCCATCGTTCGTGAGTTTTTGGAAGTATTTCCGGAGGATTTGCCTGGTCTGCCACCTCACCGTCAAGTTGAAATCCAAATTGATCTAGCATCCGGAGCGGCGCCAATCGCTCGGGCACCTTACAGATTAGCACCTAGTGAATTGTAAGAGTTTTCCACTCAGCTACAGGAATTGTTGGATAAAGGTTTCATACGACCTAGCTCATCGCCATGGGGAGCTCCAGTTCTGTTTGTCAAGAAGAAGGACGGGACTTTCCGTATGTGTATCGACTACTGTGAACTGAATAAAGTGACAATCAAGAATCGTTATCCTCTGCCTCGTATAGATGATATCTTTGATCAACTCCAAGGATCAAGCTTCTATTCTAAGATAGATCTTAGATCTGGTTACCACCAATTGAGAGTCCGAGATGAAGATATCTCCAAGACTGCTTTCAGGACAAGGTACGGCCACTATGAGTTTATGGTCATGCCTTTCGGGTTAACCAACGCACCTGCGGTATTCATGGACCTCATGAACCGTGTGTTTAAGCCATACTTTGATCAATTTGTCATCCTTTTCATCGACGACATCCTCATTTATTCCAAGAACAAGGAGGAACATGAGGAACATCTACGTTTAATCCTGGAATTACTAAAGCAGGAGCAGCTGTATGCTAAGTTTTCCATGTGTGAATTCTGGATTCGGGAAGTTCAATTCTTAGGACATGTGGTTAATGAGAAGGGAATACATGTCGATCCATCAAAGATAGAAGCCATCAAGAATTGGGCAGCACCGACGACTCCGACTGAGGTGCGACAATTTCTGGGATTGGCTGGTTATTATTGCCGATTCATCAAAGGATTTTCTAAGATTGGACAACCTCTCACTGCATTAACTCAGAAGGGTAAAGCCTATAATTGGGGCTACAACCAGGAGTCAACATTCCAACTCCTTAAATAGAAACTTTGCAGTGCACCTATTCTAGCTCTTCTGGAGGGAACGGATGATTTTGTGGTGTATTGCGACGCATCCATTCAGGGTCTGGGTTGTGTGTTGATGCAACGAGAAAAGGTGATCGCATATGCTTCACGTCAACTAAAGATTCACGAGAAAAACTACACCACTCATGACCTAAAGTTGGGAGCCATAGTTTTCGCACTTAAGATATGGAGACATTACTTGTACGGTACCAAGTGCACTATCTACACCGATCACAAGAGTCTTCAGCATATCTTCGAGCAGAAAGAGCTGAACATGAGACAGCGTCATTGGGTCAAACTCTTGAATGATTATGACTGTGCGATCCGGTATCATCCGGGTAAAGCTAATGTTGTAGCTGATTCCCTAAGTCAAAAGGAAACCGAACCTAAACGAGTTCGAGCATTACAACTTACTATTCACTCTGGATTACCTGAAAAAATTCGTAGTGCTCAACTCAAAGCCCTGAAGGAGGAAAACCTACCGATGGATGCCACACGCGGTATGGAAGAACAACTCGAGGTCAAATATGACGGTATTCGCTACTTCGGCGACCGAATATGGGTTCCAGTATTCGGGAACTTAAGGGAACTAATCATGGATGAAACTCATAAATCTCGTTACTCCATTCATCCAGGTTCAGACAAGATGTACCATGATCTAAAGGTACTGTATTGAGGGCCAAAGATGAAGGCCGATATAGCCATCTATGTGAGCAAGGACCTGACTTGCGCAAAGGTCAAGGTTGAATATCAAAAGCCTTCTTGTCTACTCCAGCAACCGGAGATTCCCATGTGGAAATGGGAGCAGATATCCATGGACTTTATCACAAAATTGTCATGAACTCCCACCGGATATGATACCATTTGGGTAATAGTTAATCGTTTAACAAAGTCCGCTCACTTCTTAGCAATCAAGGAAACCGACAAAATGGAGAAGCTCACTCGTATTTACTTGAAAGAAGTAGTCTCTCGGCACAGGGTGCCAATTTCTATCATTTCGGATCGTGATGCACGATTCACCTCCCGTTTCTGGCAATCGTTACATAAAGCTTTAGGCACGCGTCTAGATATGAGCATATCATACCATCCTCAAACTGATGGCCAGACAGAGCGTACTATTCAAACTCTGGAAGATATGCTACGAGCTTGTGTGATTGATTTCGGTAACATTTGGGAGTTTCACCTACCGTTTGTGGATTTCTCCAACAACAAAAGTTATCACACTAGCATCAAGGTAGCTCCATTTGAAGCACTATATGGACGGAAATGCCGTTCTCCTATTTGTTGGGCCGAGGTTAGAGATAGTCAACTTACGGGTCCTGAACTTGTACTTGAAACTTCTGAGAAAATCGTTCAAATTAGAAACCGTATGGCAGCAGCTCGTGACCGTCAAAAGAGCTATGCCGATAAGCGTCGTAAGCCGTTAGAATTTCAAGTAGGGGATATGGTCTTGTTAAAAGTCTCACCTTGGAAGGGTGTCATTCGTTTTGGGAAACAAGGCAAACTGAATCCTCGTTATGTTGGACCATTCAAGATAGTGAAGAGAATTGGGCCAGTAGTGTATCAACTGGACCTACCAGAAGGACTTAGTGGTGTGCACAACGTCTTTCACGTCTCGAACTTGAAGAAATGTCTAGCAGACGAGTCACTCGCGGTTCCTCTTGAGGAACTTCACATCGATGAACAGTTGCGTTTCATTGAAGAACCTGTGGAAATCATGGATAGGGAAGTCAAAACGCTTAAGCTTAGTAAAATCCATATTGACAGAGTTCGTTGGAACTCGAAATGCGGACCGGAATTAACGTGGGAGCGTGAGGATCAGATGATGCGCAAATATCCTAATTTGTTCAAGCACTCCACGTCAAATTCTTACGGTACTATTTTAATTTTCGGGACGAAAATTCTTTCAACTATGGGATGATGTGACATCCGGAAAATTTTTTTATTTTATTTAATTTTCGGGACAAAAATTCTTTCAACTAGGGGAAGATGTGACAATCCGACTTTTCAAGATTAACTCCGTTAGCCGTCTAGTTAAAAATTCCGTTAAAAACTAACCCTGTTAGCCTAATCTCAAACCTCATGGACTGTTTCTGTCGTCATTTGAAACTAAACTACAAGGACTAGTTATGTAATTACTCTAAACTCAATCTGTTGACTATTGAAAGTCAAAATCAAAGGGTTTAGTTTCCTGTTGACTTTTTGAAGTCAAAATCGCAAGTTTTGACTTCAATTTTCAAGCCAACTCTGTTAATTTACTCAAGTTCGTAACGGATTCAATCTTTAATGCGTTAAACGACCCTCATCAAGCCTCTAATTATCGTCATTGATTCTTAATCAACCCAATTATGATTATTAATCTCATAACCGTCGACCCCTTTACAAAATCAATCAAATCCGATGAATTATTGTATTGTTTTCACAAATTAAGCATACACTCCCCTAAATCGCATCAAGCTAAATCTGTTACGTACACCAAATCAATCAGAGAAGCTGTGGGAGTCACCGGAGGTCAACCCCATCATCGTCGACGTCGGTTTTAGTCGATCACCTCCAATTCAAACCGCATTCTGGTAATGATTTACATCTACAGTTTCATTTCTGTGTCTAGATCAATAACCCTATATTAATTGGATCGTATATCACCGAATTGAACTCAACCCTTAATCTGGGGTTCGTTCATCTAGAGATTTGGGGCTTTTAATCCTTGACTCAATCTAAATTCAATTAATTTATATGATTAGACTCGCAATCATCTGCTCTTGGAAAGCCCCATATCAATTGAACCAATCATTATCAAATTTTTCAAGATTCATAAACTAGGGTTTGTTCTTATTCAATTTGGGGATTTTGATCTTAATCGTAACGAAAATCAAATTAAACCGTTTATATAGATTCGCAATCCTTGGTTGAATAAAAGCCCCATATTTCTAGTGAGTTCTAACATCAGATTCGATCAAATTAAAGTCGTATTCATATTCTAGGGTTCGGTTTTAGAAACTGGAATTAAAGGCTTCAAATTTGTTGATTTTCGCAATTAACTTCGCCCTTAGGTTTGCGAAACCTCATCAATCAAAACCCCTATACTGATTTGAATTAATGTTATCGGATTCGAGGGTTTTGGGGCTAGGGTCGATCGCGAATGGATAGGGGGGAGAACTCAGGGGAGTTCTAAATCAAAACCCAGTTGTTTGGATCTCTGTCGCGAATCCTTAGCGGGCTTGGTTGGTTAAGAGTGTGTGCTGGTGTGGGAGAGACCCGGGTTCGAGTCTCTCCACACATTTTTATTTTTAAAACAGTTTTCTATCATTATTTTAATGTTAAATCAATATCTTATATTACTACTTGTATATATAAAAATGTTTTAGTCAGAAAAAACCACTCGTGTGATCGGGTTTGGGTTGTAACCCATATTTATTAAAACTTATTTATAAAATAATATATTTATATTATTTTCAACCCGGAACTCAAATTAATTTGTTTATATATTATTTTAATCACGTTTATAATCATAGTATAACGATTCAAACTAATAAATAATATATTTATATATATTATTATCCACATCTTTATGATTCGAATAAAAACAATAGTTTTATTATTTTTCTCATACGATTTATTAATCTTATTAATTCTCTAAGTTTAAAAATAATATATTAATTATATTATTTACCTAAGTCGTTATTTGATGGTACCACGTAGGAGGATATGTGTTTATATTATTTTGTTTTGCCGTTCATCGCGTAACGTATTTATCGTACTTATTAATTATGAAATTCTCATTTCCGCGGACACATGCGTCTACTCGTTGATCTTTAAAGCGTTTCTTTTAGAACGTTCAACATCCCGTATCGTCTTCACATATCCTATTTTATCCCTAATAATTATGATATAATTCTAGGGCATTCGTGAGCCGTGTCGGGATAACGCTTGAGATTTCAATCTCATACTTGTGTGATTTCTTCCTACGCAATCAGGTGAGTTTTCACGGGCCCTTATACTGCTTTTAAACCGGGGGAGAAAACATGACGTAAACACTTTTTGTTTTTGTACTTCATTATGTATCACTTGTTATGACTATGCGTAAACTCTATCATGAAAGTCCTCACATCGAACCGTTTAAATACGAGTATAGCGAGGTATGTTGGGTAGTACTACTGGGTTTGACAAACCTCACCCGCGTTAGTCACGCTAACTCGATTGGATATCGAACGGGTGCAATATTGACCTAAACGTGCACCATGGTTGATAGGCCTGGTGGGAGGCATTCAAACAGTCAGTTTACGGTTGCGAGTGTAATAGCAAACATGGACATGGGTTAGCTACCTGTTGATATATATATGTTGATTGTACAATAAATCTGGTAAACGTTTATTTACATATTGAAACATGTGAACTCACCAACCTCGTGTTGACATCTTTTCTTACATGTTTTCTCAGGTCGTTAAGATAAGGCACAGGTGCACATATAGGACATACATGGAGTCCTATTTTTGAATTATAACTAATGACTGAGATCCTTGTTTGTCACTTCCCAAACGGTAAAAGTCCGTTAGTTGAAATTGGGGGTGTCACACCATTGCTATCCAGAAGTATCTTGTTAGGATAGAACATCACATTGGAATCATAATCAGAATACTTCTTAGATGAAGCATGGTCATCATATAAAACATTATTTTTAATTTTCCAGGTCATTTTCAAGTAATTTTTTGCATTTTTAATTCTTTTACGCCTAGATTTTCTAGTATGAGAAGACTTAGAAGACGCATTTGAATTTAATGAAATTTTGTGAGACGATTCTTCATTACAATTAATTGTTGTCAATTTACAACTTTTTGAAACATGATTTGAAGCATCACAACTGAAACAAACTTTAACAAAAGACGTCTTAGCCTGATAATTATCATCACAAGATGAAGATGATTGTGATGTTGAGGCATCTGAACATGGTATGATTCTTTCTGCAATAACTTTGTCTTGTAGACTTTGTTCTTCCTTTAATCTGAAAAATTCCATGTTGCTCATGGTTTCACGTGGTACATCATTCACAATAATTCCTGCACTTTTAAACTTGGAAACACATGGCACATCATTCAAAGATTTAGGAGTAAAAGGTAAAGCATTTTTAAATTTCACATCCCAAGCCCATATGCTCAGAAGGCATAGAATCAAAATACAAATTTTCAACGTGTTCACAAATATCTGGTTTAGACACGGACATATTATTACATTCATCCGACACATGTTCATTTAAAACAGTTCTAGAATAAGTACTCTCATCACAATCATCCTCTAAAGTTTCACAATTTGACTCTGCGCATGAAGCAAAACTGTCAGAATCTGAGGATGTAATATAATCATCAGCAGATAAGGTACACATAAAAGGAGTAGGAACGTGAGCAACAAGCATGTCAGCAAATCTTCCTGATTTTGAATAAGGTGGTGGATGAGAATTATAACCAAGACCCTCTGTGCCTTTTCTGTTAAATTGTTTATCAATTATACCAAACAAAATTTTCTGATCCATATCCGTGTGATCAACTTGTAATTTAGCCTTTTCTGCCTTTTGGACTCTTTCACTCAAAATTTTATTATTAATTGTTTGAGTAGACCTGTAAACGAACCGAACGAACACGAACATTGGCGTGTTCGTCTTCGTTTATTTAATTTTAACCGAACCCGAATACATTTTTTTGTTCATGTTCATTCATTAAGAAAATGGAAATGTTCGTGTTTGTTCATGTTCGTTCGTTAAAAAGCTAAACGAACATAAACGAACACAAATGAACAAACATAAACCCAACAGAAACGAACAAACATAAAAAACACAAACAAACATAAATGAACATTAACGAACACACATGAACAAGTCTAATACTTAATAATTCATCAAAAAAACACATGTAAATTAGTGGTTCAAATGTACATGATTCATCCAAAAACAAATGAACACAAATAAATGAATATAAATGAACATATATGAACGAATGTTCACGAACATAAATGAACGAACACGACATGTGTTCATAAAAAAATTTGTTCGTGTTCGTTCGTTTATTAAATGAACGAACATAAACGAACTTTCCGCCAAACAGTTCATGAACGTTCGGTTCATTTACGGGCTTAGGTTTGAGTATTAAGTTGCACAATTAAAGAACATTTTTCTTCAGAAATGTCACGAGTTTTCTTTAAGTATAATTTATTATTTTTAGCCACATAGTCATACATCACCTTAATGTGATCTCGTTCATCAATCAAAGCTTGATTGATTAATCTGTATTTCTGAATTTCATTTAAGCAAGATCTAGCACTACAGAGTTTAGAAATAACCTCAGCAGATACAACAGTGAGATCCTCAGCTGGCTCAATCATGATACACTTGCCCTTGTCCTCCACATCAGCCATCAAGGCTTTATCAGTAGCTTCCTCGGCTTGTTCTCCCCAGTGATAGTGTCCATCAGCTTGACAAACAAGAGCCGTGGAACTCGAAGATGTGCTTTTCTTGGGAGGATTAGTAGCTTGTTTTCCAGAGGAAGACTTCTTTTCATGCTGATCCTTGGAGGACGACTCCTTGCAGTTTCTGGCAAAGTGACCCAGCTGATCACAATTGTAGCATCTCACCTTCTTGATATCAAACCCAAGTGTCTTCCCCTGCTTGAATATGTCTAAACCAGTCCTTTTGATGAATCTTTTGGCTCTTAAAGTCATCATGGCCATACACCAATCAATGTCCATTTTCTCCAAATCATTAGGATTGATCTGCTCCAAGTCATCAGGTTGAAAGCTAACCGGTCTTAGGTTTCCAGAAATCAATGCATCATAGCACGACATGAAAGCAGTCATGATTGAGACATATTCATCAGGAATCATGGTAATGGACTTCTGAGGAGCAGAGGAGCTGGTAGGTTGAATTGCAGCAGCAGAAGGAGAAACATCAGTCTGAAAGTATGGGCTACTGGAAGAGCTTGATCTAGTAATAAGAGCTATGTTTCCAGACTGATTGGTGGGAGTAACTGCTCCTTTCTTGATCTCAATCTCATAAGATTCAAGGATGCTGTAGACTTCTTGTTGAGACAAAGCACTCAGTTTCATAAAGCACTCAGTTTCTAAGTCTTCTTGATCATGATACGATACATATTCCATTCCTCAAGAAGAGGATCTAGGAGTTTCTTGTTTAGCTCCAGAGTAGGATACTCAACACCCATTACTTTCAACCTAGATACGATGCTTGAGAAATGGTTGATCAAATCAGACATTGATTCACCTCTAACACTACTGAACATCTCATATTGCTTCTTGATCAGATCTCTCTTACTCTCCCTAACATCAGCACTACCCTCAAATCTAGTGCACAAGGCTACCCATAAGTCTTTGGCAGTAGTGTATTTAGCAAAGATGTTGAATATATCCATAGGAAGAGCCATAGCAATAGTCCCATAAGCCTTGTTGTCTCGGGCAATCAAAGCAAGGTCTTTCTCATCATATCCAGCTACTGTCTTAGGACGTTGAACATCAGCAGTAGTGATAACAGGCTTGTGAGGATCATCAGTGATAGAGTTCAGCAGTGTATGATCATGAAATTAAAAGAAAAGCTTCATCTTCTTTGTCCAGTCATCAAATTCCCTTATAGACACAAGAGCAGGTGGTTTATTCCCTCCGGAGTACTCATTTGAACTTGAAGTTACCATAATATCAGTAATCAAAACTAAAACAGTAACTAGTTTTGGGTGAATAACCTTGATCGAAACTACTAGTTTCGATAGAGAAACACTTGATCAAAACTTCTAGTTTCGATTGAAGAAAAGCTGCCTGAAACTTCTAGTTTCGATTAGAGAACAGAACCCGAAACAACTTGTTTTGATGATGAATCCCTTGGTAAAAAATAAGCAGAGAACACGTAAAATACCTAGTTTCGATTATAACTAGTTTCCATGTCCAAGTTTCGATTGAGATGCTGCACACAGTAGTTTCGATTAGAACAAGACAACAAAGCTAGTTTCGATTGTGCCTCTACCAGACAAGGTGCAGACAGAGAGATTCGATGATCAACTGAATGTTCCCTAGAGTAGTTTCGATGTCTTCTTCCCCAAGTTAGAAAACCTCCATTGATGATCAATCACAGAAATCAATATCTCCAAAATACCAATCCAATCCAGCAAAAAGTCTCGTCTAACGCTCCTGATTACAAATCCAACCTCCGATTTTGAAACCACTAACAACACACGTCGGAAATCAATGAAACAGTACTGATAGCTATGAAACAGTGCTCGTAGAGTCTAGATGTAGAAAACCTCAATAAAACGCAATAACACACCTAGAATCGATCACAAAAACCTGATAATAATCAGAAACAAGAGCATAAAGCTCTGATACCAATTATAGGTCCAGATTTCAACGTGAAATCTCACAGGTGATCGATTCTCCACACACAAAGGCGGAAACAGTGTGTATGGAGGTGAAACAGGCGGTAGAAACAGAAATGGTGAAGATAACAAGGTAACCAAGCCCACAATCAACACAAGAATGATATGAAAATGTAAGAACAATGAATCAAACAAGTGCGCAAGTTGTATTGATTGAAGAACAATGTGAAAGAGAAATTTAGGGTTACAGCCGCTACTCACACCCTAGAATTTCTCAAACTAGGCTATTTATAGTAAGCCAACAGGTATCGAAACTATGCCAACCGAAACTACTAGTTTCGATTGAGTATTTACAAGTGATTGAATATCCTGTCAAAACTTACTATCTATCGAAACTACTAGTTTCGATTGAAGAATTCTCAATCGAAACTAAGTAGTTTCGATGGCCCAGACTTAAACTAATAAAAGCAGTAAGTTACATAAACTGAAATTACAATAAAGAAATGACAGAAAGTAAACTAAGCTAACATTGTTTAAAATACAATAATGACAACAGCTTAAATAGAATAACATGACTCTATAATGATTATGGTTAAATTATTATGTTAATGTAATGATGATTTTGTGTTAACCTTTTGGTAATCTTGCATGTCTAAATGTTTGTGGAACAAATTAAGATTTATAAATGGGAAATCATATCGAGTTGGAAAACCTAGGAGACTAACATTTATTTATAACATTAACATCTTTTGTTAAAATGTTATAGCTAAGAATTAGGAACAATCTTTGAAACATTATTTGTGAAGGAAACATGAAGACATGCAACCCTTTGGTCAAGATTTGGAAAAACGAAGAACAATGCTGTGTTATTTCTATAATAAAAATTATACTAATCGAAAGTGACGATGACTTGCTCTTAAAATTTATATAACTTTGTTATAGAATATCATAAGTCAAGAAGTTACACTCTTTCATCTAACTAAACTAATCTTAAGTGGATGACATGTAATTACTCATGGAATTCCATCTTAACGGTTAGGGAATTATAATCTTTAATTGGATTTTGGTTCTACGACTTCAAAGAACATTAACATAATAGTAAACTTTAGCCATATGAAAAGAGGTCAACATACATTAATGAGTGGATTCTAAACTAAGATGGTTGTCTTTTAAAAATTATTACTTTTGCTCAAATTACATCTTTTTCAGAAAATACAAAAGATAATCCTCATTTTACCAAGAAAACAATCTAATCACTAGTCACTTGATCTAATTAAAAATATGGGTTGAGACGTTAAATGTGTCCATGGATTAACATTCGGTTCTTATCAAAATTGTATTACCACTCGATAGGTGCACTTGTCTTTGTGTGTGTATTGTAGTCTAGGTGAAAACCATCTTTTAAAACCGACATTTGTGTGAAAAAACTTTATCAAAAAATTATATACAGTTCACGCACATCAGTACGCGAGAGAAAGAAAAGGCCGCGCGACTATTTTGTCCTTCGCGACACGCGAAGAAAAGGAATTACGGCAAATCAAACCTAATTTCAATTATAAAGCTATTGTGACTCTCATTCTCGAATGACCTTCTTCCTTGCCGTCCCAGAGCTTCTCTAAGGAGATTCCAGAGTTTTCTAGGCCAATTGTTCTTAGTTTTTCATGCTTGTAAGTTTAAAGTTTCAATCTTTAATATTTTCGACAATCATAAGCGGCTAAACGCTTTCGTGATCCCTCCGGGTGAAAGATTTATGCTTGTATGTGTATAATTTTAGTTGATGATCTGTTTGGATTGAGGTTTTGTGAACCCTTTAAGTTCTTTGAATTCAATTGTGTGTTTGACTTATTAACAATTGCATGTTTTCAATTTATCGCATCTACCGTCGTTTCTTGGTTTTCTTGTATCGGGAATAATCCGATTTTGTGATTGAATTGACTATTGTGTGGTTGGGTTAAACAATTTAAACAAGTTTATGTCTATGTAATCTCTGATCTGGTTTGAAACTAAAATTATGCGTGTGTTTTGCTAAATCTGAATCCCGGAGTGGTCATCTTTCTCCAATTGTTTTACAAATCAGTTGCTTTTGGTAATTCCAAGTCTTTTAATTAATAAAGTTTTGAACTTTAGTAGTAATTGAATAGTTTTAACTTGAATTGCATTCTTCACGTGTTCCCAGTGGATTCAACAACCCTACTTCCCTATCTACAGTCTAGGTAGCTAAGTAGTGAATTTTATAAATATTTTTGATTGACCTTGATACCGCAATCACTTAACACAAGGCATAAACAATCATGTTCCTCATTTTACTCATAATGCTACAATAGAACTTTGGGACTTGATCTTCACAAGCTATCTTCTTGGGATGAATGATGAGCTCCTTGATCCTTGAGTCGCTGCTAAGACGATAACACCGTTAGTCTTGCCACAAAGGAAAGGTTCTTAAAAATGGTGGTCAAGGAAATGAATCGGTTCTTAAGTTTCTAGCACCATTCTGATGCAATCATGCGCTGCTCTCTTAAGGTGAGCACTTTCCTTTTTTAAAAAAAAATTTTAAAATTTTTGGGCAAACTACATGCAACTGTTTCGTACTTACTTTGCAACCGTTAGCAGGCGTTGCTAGTTTTTTTCTTTTGCAAACTAGGATGGTCTTGATATGCTTGAGACCACGCTTGTCGCACTTGAAGAGATCATGTTGGAGAATATTCTAGACGAACATGGACATTTAACTCCAAAATAAATAATATCGTAAGGCATCCCTAAGGGTAAAATTGACATTTAACGTGTTACTAACAGATCACTGATGGTCGTTAGCCTCAGGGACTCAATAGTCGAAATTCCAAACGTAAGGACACAATGTGTAGATTTGAGTAAACTACACGAACGCAAATGACAGTAAATTGTATATATTATTTAATGCAGTGGATGATGTTAACTTTGGTTATGTTATATATTATTTAATGTAGTGGATGATGTTACTCTAAAGGAAGTTTGATTTTGTTTTTCTTGACATTTTAAACTTAATTTATGAACACGATGAAAAAGTAGAAATATGAATGAAGGTGAAAGTCCTATGTGTACCATAAATTATTTTGGAAAACCACAAAAGTGAAGAGAAATAATATAATTTAAATAAAAATAAAGTTATGCACTTTTTCTGACGTAACGATAAAAAATCCTTTATTATTCCAAATTACTTGTACCTTTTAATGACGTAACAATGAACATTTGTGAATAACCACTTCCAAACAAATATCATACACGGTCATTTAAACCCGCCTAAATCGCGTAGGCTTGGATATCAACCTCTTTTTCCAATTTACACATGTGTTTCTCGTCTAAATGAACCCACGCTTCGACCCCCTCACCTTCTTGATCATCCATCAAGAGCACAAAGTTTTCGGCTGCATAATGTCCGGTGCTTCTCCAAACCGGCTTACCCCAACCAAAATCGACATTGTGGAATGAGAAATTGCACCAAGACGTGAACACGTAGAAATTTACATCGTTATTGGCTATATTTCGACTATATTCCAAAAAGGGCTCCTTTAAAACGTCATATTCTTTGTTAGTAGACGTTAGGGCTTTAGCATAATCACTCACAATTTTCTTGATTGAGTCATTCAAGATCATTAACAAGCCTTGAAGATCGATGTTGTCTACTTGCCCGGGCTCAACTCGTGCAATTGATACACTAACAAAGTTCCCACATGAGTTATCGGGCACCTTAGGGACGATTTTATCCCTCAAGTTAACTCCTTGTTGAACAAACGACGCCTTTGATTGTCCGTTGTGTGCTTTATCTACGCCCACTAAGGCCTTCCACAATAGTGCGACGATAAGTTGTATCTTTGAGGGACGATGTCTCCTATCATCCTTGAACACGAGCCTTTCTCGCAGTTTTGAAATTGCATTGGCTTTAAACGAGAACACCCGCACCGAAGTTTTCACCCCGATACTTGATCTAGGGATTCTATGGCTAAGATCAAGTTGATCTCTTTTTGGGTAGTCATATGCAAAGTTGAAAATAGGAGAGTATTTCCCTAGTTCTAATGCATTGCTTGTTCCTCGGTTTCTTGTAGCCCAATTGTCAATGAATGTGCTCATAGTGGCCATATCCGATACTCTATGTGAAAAACACATACCAATCGCAACACCACCGCACTCGAATGCCATGACTTTAATAGATAACAACGGATCATCGGTTTCACCAGCTTCACCTATTTCACATGGGAGAAAGTCATGTAACATGTTGTATTTCGACTCCCACTTTAGACCTAGAAATTCCGAGAGTCGGAAATTTGTTGTGGCTTGGACATATAGAGCGCCTTGATCACTACAATCGACGAACGAACCATGGCGCATATATCTCCCAGCCAATGGGTAAAAGTCAGTTAATGTTTTGGTTAATGAAGTCTCCAAATGATTAAAGATGTTAATATCATCATGTGAGTTTTGTGATGAAGTGTAGTAAAGAATGAGTGGTGTGTTGATGTTAGGCATTTGCTCATCAAAGAAAGAGATGTCATAGTTACGAAGGTAGAATGGAGTTGGTGTTGAGGGTTTCATGAACTTGGATATGTTGGTTTTGATCTCCATTTTTTTGAGTTCAAATGTTTTGATCATCCAAAGCTTATTATAAATCGTTGGCTTTAACAATGTTAGAATCCGTTTTCTTATTGAACAGCCGCCCTTGATCCACTACACAAGCACAAAAAAACATGCATATCGAGGTTTGAAGACGATTTTGCTTGAAATTTGGCTGAAAACACAACATTTTTGTTTTCTAGTGAAGGGAGAAACAACGTCGTTTTGTGTTTGTAAATTTTCAAGTCATTCGGTATTATTCAATTGGAGTAGAAATCAATGCGCCTCTTAAAAACAGCACAAAAGAGATTTAGGCTTTCAAAATGTGTTTAAGGACTTCACAAATAACACCATTCAAAATGCTCATGACTCGTTTGAGAAAACTCGCTAGAAATAGGCTTGCTGAGTCGAGCTGGTTCGATTAAGCCAAGTTGAACCCGCACGTTAGCTTGCTTGTTGTCTTGCTCTTTTGGCTCGTTAAATTAAATCCAAATTTTAATATTTATAAATTATAACTCAAGTACCTGTAAAATTTTAATATAACTAAACCAAAGTTTATATCAATCTTTAGCTCGTTTGTTTGCTTATTTGGCTAGTATAGAATTTGTTTAAAGTCTACATGTATGTAACATGTATTATTTTTTTTTTTGTTAAAATTCAAAATATAAACAAGCTAACTAGAGCTTTTTACATGTCGAGCTGAGCTAGGTCTTTTAACTTCGAGCCCGAACCCTAGCTCGGCTCCCTAGTTAAACAACCCTAGATAAAAACAAGATTTTCTGTTCTTTGTATTAGTTCTTTCACTGTAAGTGAGACATGATTCTGCTTCTTCGTGGACCTAAACCTAAAACTGAAGACAATGAGGCCAAAAAAATATTGCAATAGAAGGGCAAAAAATATTGCAATAGAGAAGAAGAAAGAAACAATCCTTGCATAAATTAAAAGGATTTGTTACCAAAAAATAATGAATAAATGAAATTAATAATTTTATTGCTTACTGAGAGAGTGGCAGATGAAGTTTAAAAAAAAAACATTTAAATTTACAGTTTTCATTCATAGATTTTTCGGTTATTATAATGACTTATTCAATTTCTTGCTTTCTTGATTCATGCAGTTTGGAAAGAAGATTGTATTATGATTGGTTTGACCTTTTTTTTACCGGATCATTGTTGGTTTTTTTTATTACAGAACATGTTTCCTCTTTGATGTTTGTTGAATAAATTTATTGGGCCAAATCAAGTCTAGCAGCAAGGAAGCATGATTTCAGAGGGATATTATATGATGCAAATCTGGAGCAATACCAAGATTCAGAATAGGTAAATTGAATTAGTCAAAATATTGCAAGGTCCATTCAGAGCTGAATCAAAAAAATAAACAAAAAGAATTGCAAAAGGAGAGTAGTACTTGCATATGCTTGTAGATATTCATCATGTAGCTCAAGTCACAGGCATTTACATTCATAAGACTGTCGAATACATACAGATTTGGGTTGATTTCTTGAGTATTTAATTCCTGCACCAAAATTCACAGAAACAATATAGTATAAGTGACCTCATGATCAATCAAGAACATCATTGATGCCTAAATATACAAAACAAACAGGAATTACAGATAATATTTCTAATGTGAAAAATTAACAAATTGGGACCATTGACGCCTAATGTGTTAAAACCACATTCTTGATGGTAGTAGGCAGTAACATTCACATGTCTTAACCAGAAATCTAGGTTCTTTTGTTATTGGAACTTAAAAAAAATTCCGCTTTGTACCTTTAGCAGAGTTTTTTTTTCCTTCCTTTAGTGTTGTTTCTTATGACTGTTTCTGTTTCGTCTTATGTTTGTTTGTTTGGTTGGTTGGTTTGCTTTTACATACTGTCAATGATATGGTGCTTAAAAATGTTTATGACCCGTTGATAATAAGTGTGTCTTACCTTACTACATGTATTTGTTAATAGCTGATTGTTTTATGTTATTTTTTTAAACATCTTTAGATTTTGATATTACTTGCTTGCTTATGTTAAATCTTTCATATTGTTTGTTTTGTTTTATTTCTTGCAGAACCATCTTTTTTTATGGACTGAAACAGCTAAGATCATGACTCATTATTTGAGTGGGGTAATTGTGTAGTTTCTTTCTTGGTTGGTCCTCTTTGTAATATTTAGCTTCGTCGCCTATGATTTACGCTCTTTCTTCCCATTTCCACAACGTCGGAGAAAGTGAGAGGGACAGAGAGATCAACGGGTGAGGAAGATGATGGACAGACATAGATTCTTGCTCCGCCCCCTCTTTCCCATTTTGTCTCCTCGGTTGAAGGTACGTTAGGGTTTCGTTTTGGTGTCTAAATCGCTTTTGCGATACAATGAACTGATCTGGTGTTTGTTTTATGGTCTGTGAAAGCTCCTTTCTCTCTGTTAGCTGTAGGCAGATCTTTACGGGTGACGTCGCTTCTTCTTCTCATTCGGTTTCCTCAGGTGAAGGTACGTCTAAGTGTTTGATGTAACTCATGAGATAACTTTCCGGTTTTAATATGATTGATTTCTTGATTGAAGCTTTATTATTATTATTATTATTATTATTATTATTATTATTATTATTATCTGGCTTAAAAGGATGATATTTATGTGCAGGCTATAGTTGAATACACAAGGGCATATGACATACAGAAACAAGCTCTTTTTTTGGTGCCATTTACAAACAGAGTTAAATTATTCACTGTGAATTAGAAAGAGTCCTACAATTTTTTTTTCATTTCTATTCAATCGTTTATATTTTAACTAATTCGCTTTTTTTATAAAAATGCTTTGTCTCTCATGGCAGCTTTATGTAAGGGAAAAGAAAAGCTAAACTTTTGGCCTTGAATATACAATGAACCGTTTTCAAACCCACATTGAATTCATGAAGAATGCTATTTAAACTAAAACCGATTCAATTACTACTAAAGTTTGAAACTTTATCACTTAAAAGACTTGAAATTATAAAAAAGCAACTTAATTTGAGTTTTAAAAACAATTGGAGAAGAATGAACACTTCGGGTTTCTGATTCAGGAAAACAAAAGTTCAGTTTTAATTCAGATTAGATAGGAGATCACATAGACATGACTTTGTTTAAATTGTTCAACCCAATTCAATATTATAAAATCAAACACACAGTTAAATTATTCCCGATACAAGAAAACCAAGAAACGATGACACCAGTGCAAGAATTAAATAACACTAACTTGTTCAAAAATCAAACAAACAATTGAATCCAAAGAACTTAAAAGGTTCACAAAATTCAATCCAACACTAGACAAGAAACTAAAACCAAACGAGTGCCTTAACCGAATCTTTCACCCGGAGCGATCACAAAAGCGTTTAGCCACTCATCGTCATCACAATAACGTCAAAATTAAAGTTAACAATCGAAAACATGAATCAAGGGTGAAAAATCTCTAAAAGTTGCTCCAAAATCGCCCCCAAAACTCCCAAAAACGTCTGAAAGAAGAGTTAATTCGAAACCCTAAATATTAGACTTAAAAAGAGGCCAAAATCCCAAAAATTCGAAACCAGGCCGACATCCAGCGCAATTTGCGCCTCCATCAGCGCAATTTGTGTCACTATTCACTCAGCATACCAAAACTCACTGATTTGCGCCACTCCCATGCGCTGAAATGACTTCTACTCTTCTTTTTCACCTTCCTCTCGTCGAGAAACCCAGCTTTGATATATTATGGTACCCGTAACTCATTTTCTAGCCCGAGATATGCCTATGTCAAGTTTTGCAATGTAGAACCTTCCCGATCGGCCTCCATCTTTGCATAGTTTCACATCCGAAGCTTCTACTTTCCTCCTAAGTGCTTCTAAAACACGTACTTAGCATCCAAACACCTATAAATCATAAACACATGCAAAGTAAGCGCGTTCTATACCAAAACACACATAAAACATATAATTAAGCACTATAAACCTCGGTTAGACACCCTCTCATCAGAGACTATAATCGAAAATCAAATGCAAAAACAAAACGACACAGACAAATAAATATTTCACCTAAATAGTGATAGCATTTTCATATGGTCTTTTGTCCGACATTTCTCTATGCACTTACTTAGACCTACAAACGATTGTAAATGGGGAAATCACTTATATTTGGTGCAAATATATTTTATGCATAAGGTTGTATCGCTTCGGTTCGGTTATGGACACCCTTAACCATAATTGTAACAAATTTATCGGTTAATCAAAGAACCTTAACCACAACTTTCACATAATCAAGCACACAACTTCGAGCATCGATATCTCATTAATCTTAGCTCCGTTTTGGATGCGGTTTGGTTCGTTGCGAACCTCATTAACCACAATTACATATTTTTTCTGTCCAAAGTTGGCAAAATAATCATTTTACAACTTAGTGAAAAAAACTCTATTTTCACAAAAAAAAAATCCAACATAATGGATGAGTAAGTGGGTAGAGTTTTTTTGACAGTTTTCTTTTAACTTGTATTTGATATTGAGACCGCTAGCGAGTCGATTTGTTTGACATTTTAATTTTGATTTGTATTTAATATTGAGACCGTCAAATTTTAATGTTTGTTAAGCTTTGTTTATGTTTCTGGTTTCATTTTTTTTAAGTTTGATTAAATGATTATTATTTATAGCTGTATTTAACATGACTTGACCAAAAATAAAATAAAAAATTGATAATAAGTTAGTTTAAAAAATAAGAAAAAACTAAATTGAGTTGATTGAAGAAACGTTCGTTTTACGACATTTTTTTATTTTTTATTATTTTTTTTTTGTTTTACTATTTAAAACGAATGATTCACACACTCGTTAATCTTATTTTTAAATTTATATATTTGTCTATCATGGGACTATAAGACTATATGTTATAGCGGTGAGGGTGAAGTGGACCTGAGGCAACACCCCACACCCCCGCCTAACCGTGAACTACTTGAGACACGTCATTATGTGTATATCTTATTAGGGTGAAGGGGGCGTACGCGGTAAAGGGCTTCGGGTATGCGGTTACCCGCGGGTACACCGCCGCCGACCAAGTACCCGAATGAAAAACTTGGCTTTTGCGGGTACATATACCTGAGTCGGGTTTGTCTTCAATAAAGGAGGAGAGCTAATGATTGGATGGAACAAATGGATATAAGGTTTAGGGTATTAGGGTTGTGCCCCTAACCCTTTAGGGTATTGGGATTAAATTTGGGTAAACATAAGGTGGCACACCTTCATTGGGTATTTTTATTATGATAGTTTTTTTTTGTGAGGGTCGTACCCCCTTCACCCTTATTTTGATATGATAGAAGCCCTGTGGTTATTTTCATTTCTTAAAAAAGTTCATTTTTCCATATTCCATATTTTATTTAAGTAAAAAAAAAATTGTCCAATTATCCTTATTAATTTGTCTAAATTCTTTAACTATTTAATTTTTCCTGGTTAACCATCCAATAAAGTGTAATAATAAACTTTCCTTTATCAAATTTCAAAATAACTACTAATTTAAAAAAAAGGAATTTTATATATCTCTGTTTAAACTTGTAAAATTGCATGTTTTCTCATAATACAAGTTTTCAATGCATAATGTATAATGCTCTTAAAAAAGATTGGGGGGAATATACAATTTTGTAAGTTTAGAGGATGATATATGTAATTTTAGAAAAGATTGAAAAAATAATCTTATTTATTTAGTTTTACTTTAAAACCCAATAAAATTAATATACTGCTTTAACAAAATCCATTAGCTACGCCCGTCGATTTTACCCGTACCCGGTTAACCCGACCCGGCTAACCCGACCCGGCCTGATTTCATCCGAACCAATTAAACTCGTAGCCCAAAAATTCCTATTAAACCGATTGTTATTAGGGTCGGGTTTCGGTTTCTTTCAAACATTAGAAACCCGAATAACCCGAACCGATTATAATGAAAATGTTAAATGGATATTATTTCATGCTTGAAATCTTCTAATTTGTTATTCTGCTGTGTCATAAATGTTAACTTTTGAAGTAATATATATTAATTCGGCCTTTAACCCGACTGGTACGACAATAAGTTAAGTAAAATAGACAGGATGTTGGTTAATCAAGACTTTATCAACAAGTGGCCAGAAGCTCGTCTTCCCCGGAGACCTTTGGTATTAGCTACAGTGGAGCTTAACTTTGGTCCTCGCCCTTTTAGAATCTTTAATTCCTGGTTGGAATTTGAAACTGTGGTAAAGAGGGCTCTTGAGGACTTTTCTTGCTCAGGTCCTCCGGATATTCGATTAATGGAGAAACTTAAGTACCTCAGGCAAATACTGAAACAGTGGAGAGACAAATTGAGAACTAAAGAGGGGGAGGAGGAAGAAAAAATGAAGGTCGAACTAGAAGAGTTGGACACGGTTTGGAGATGATAATTCAGCCTTTTTCCATGGAATTGTCAACAACAAGAAGGTTAGTAACTCAATTCCTGGGTTGTTGATTAACGGGAGCTGGATAACAAAACCATCGCGGGTGAAACAGGAGGTGCTTAAATTCTTTAGAAAACGATTTACTGAAGGAATGTCATGGACCAAAAAGAAAAAGAAAAAGGCTTTCTTACTCAAAAATCGATTTTGAAAAAGCATATGATAATGTGAACTGGAATTTTTTGATTTCGGTGATGGAGGAAATGGGCTTTCCTCCCAGGTGGTGTTTATGGATCAAAGGAATTTTATCTTCGACTCGGTCTTCGGTTTTGGTAAATGGAGCGCCCACATTCAAATTTCAATGTTCAAAAGGGATGAGACAGGACCGATTTCTCCCTTTATTTTGTTGATTGTTATGGAAGCTTTTACTAGGATGATTGAGAAGGCTTGTGATTTGGGTGCTTTTAATGGTATCCTATCTCCTAATGATGGTCCGAGGATCTCTCACCTTCTTTATGCGGATGACGCTATCATCCTAGGGGAGTGGTCTACTTCTAACGTCAAAAATGTGGCTACGGTATTAAGGTGTTTTTACTTATGCTCCGGGCTTAAATTTAACTTTTCGGAATTGGGGTGGAGAAAGAAGAGGTTGACAACATGGCTGCCATAATCAATTGCAAACCTGGTTCGGTTCCATTCACTTACCTTGGTTTGGGGCAAACATGAATAGGGTGAACAATTGGAGGCCGGTGTTTGAGGTATTTGAATCCCGTCTTTCCCTCTGGAAATCTTCCACCCTTTCTATTGGTGGTAGGGTGACCCTCATAAAATCGGTATTAGAAAGTCTCCCGAACTATTACTTATCTCTTTACAAGGCGCCGGTTAAAGTAATCAATGACTTAGAGGCTTTAATCAAGAGGTTTTTGTAGGGGGGGAAGCAGGGAAACCAATAAAATCTATTGGGTCAATTGGGACCGGGTAACAACTCCTAAAGATGAGGGGGCCTCAGTTGAAGTAAACTAGAAGACGTGAATTTTGCATTGCTGGGAAAATGGATATGGAGGTACAAAAATGAGAGGCATAACGTGTGCAAAAAAGTAATTGATGCCTTTCACTCCTGCAAGCATAGTTGGTCCTCCATTCAAGTTAACAAGTATCTTACTGGAGTTTGGAAAAACATTGTTGCTTTGGCTTCAAAGAAGGTCAACGCTGGCCGATCGTTGTCTCAGCTGTTTTGTGGCAGCGTGGGCAATGGGGAGGAGTTAAGCTTCTGGCTGGACTCATGACTAGGCCCCGACCCGTTGAAAGAGACGTTCCCGAACATGTTTAGCCTGGAAAGGGAGAAGAGATGCAAGATTAGGGATCGGTAAAACTCGCTTGCAAAAAATTTCATGGGACTGTGGAATTGGAAAAAGGAGCAGCTTACGGTCGCAGAATTATCTGAATGGAACGATTGTATCTCTCAGCTTGACGAGGTTACTATTTCCGACAGGATCGATAGCTGGGTCTGGTTAGGGGACTCCGATGCATTATTCTCCGTCAACTCAGTTAAGAGGAATTTGATCCAGGGAAGAGATTATGGTCCAGGGTTTGTAATGAAATGGCGTAAATGGGTTCCCATAAAATGTAATATTTTCGTCTGGAGAGCGGAGTTTGATAGGATTCCTACTCTCGATGCTTTGGCAAGAAGGAATGTATTTATAGATGACGCCAGATGTATTCTATGCAATTCAGAACCCGAATCGAGTGAGCATATTCTCATGTCTTGCCTGGTGGCTTCAGTGGTTTGGCAACATATAAGTCGGTGGTGCCGGTCTCCTCCTATATATGCCTTCTCGGTTAGGGACTTACTTGAGCTCTACTCTCATTGTGGTATTGGGGAACAAGCTAAAGAAGCGTTTCACGGGATAGTTATGGTGACTTGTTGATGTTTATGGAAAGCGAGAAATGAGAAACACTTCTCTGATAAGACGGTCAAGATCGAGGATATTATAATGAACGTTAAAACGCTTGGTTTCTTTGGTATGCTAATAGACATAAGAATGGTTCAATGAGTTGGGAAAACTGGTGTAAATTTGTTTTCATGTAATCTTGCCTGTATGTTGTCCTAGTGGCCTCCCTTGTTTTTGTCTCGGGGTGCCTTCAGTCTATAAAATTTGCCTTTCAAAAAAAATATATATATTGGTTCTCTCAATAAAAATTGATATGAACTATGTTAAGAACTCTAAACGTTTTTTGATAGTAACAAAATACCATTGTATCTCTTTTAAAGCCAATCAAATATACTCTGATTATACTACCCCTAATTCTTATTTCAAATTATCAAACACTAAAAATGCCAATTTTGAATGAACAAAATGCCACTGTATCACTTCTAAAACCAATCAAATATATCAACATCAAATTACCCGTAACCGATTAACCCGAAAACCGACTAAACCGATTGTTATTAGGGTCGGTCTTGAGTTAATCAAACACTAAAAATGCCAATTTTGCATGAACAAAATGCCACTGTATCACTTCTAAAACCAATCAAATATATCAACATCAGATTACCCGTAACCGATTAACCCGAAAACCGACTAAACCGATTGTTATTAGGGTCGGTCTTGAGTTAAACTTTCAAACATCAAAACCAGAATAAACCGAATCAAATAACCCGAAACCCGATCAACACATGTACATAGAGATGCACAAAAAAAACCGGTTTGAAAAACCAAACCGGTTTCAAACCGAAAACCGAACCGGTCGTGAACCGGTTTATACCAAACCGGTTTCAAACTGGTTCAAACCGCCGGTTTGAAACCTATACATTTAAACCGGTTTGAAACCGGTTTAACCCGAACCGAACCGATTAAAAACTGGTTTCAAACCGTTTTTTAAACCGGTCAAACGGTTTCAAACCGTTTTTTAACCCGGTCAATGGACCATCTCAAACCGGTTTCAAACCGGTCCGGTTTGAACTCAAACCGGTTTTGACTTTTGTTGACCAAACCGGTTCGGGTTAAAAAACCGTTTTGTGCACCTCTACCCGTACATTTAGCCTCAATTAATCACACGCAAGAAAGGCAAAATGGCAATCGGCTTCGATAGTATGGGCTTAGCATGGCAACGGGCTGTCTTATTAAAACCAGCCCAACAGTGGGATTTGTGGACTAAAAAAATTGAACGAAAACAAAGCAAGTGGTTGAAGAAAAGGAGTCGCGGGTTCCGCTTTCTAGATATGTCTTTATTTTTATCTTTATAATTTAATTAAATATTATCTTTTCTCAAATTTTGTTTCACCTCCCACACGGTGACGGACACGTAATTTTTTTTCATTGGGGTCGGATATTTTGTGATCGTTTGACAAGCGATATATAACACGTATATAATTTTTTTCATGGGATCAGGGCTATTAGTCTATTACAAAATTTATGGGGGCGATCGTGATTTTAATACGTATATAACACTGAAAATTTATTTATGGAGGGTGGCTGCCCCCATTCCCCCTTAGTAGGTCCACCACTGCTCCCACATCACATTCTCTATTTCTATCTCACTTACAAACATTTATTTTATTATTTTTCTCTTTTGTAAACATTTACAAAAAATATAGAGATTGATAAAAAGGGTTAGGTTCAAATGAGAACTATAAAAATTTAAAACAAAGATGAAGATAGAGATCCTGATGGAAATGCAAAATAGAAGGAATGTCTGAATAATAGAGATAGAGATAAATTGTGACAATTCGGATTTTAGGATTAGTCCCGTTAGTAGATTCCGTTAAATCCTAACCTAATCTTAAACCCTAGGGACCAATTCTGTCATTTCTTGATCTCAAACTACAGGGACTAGTTCTGCCAAGTCTCAAAACCGGATTTGTTGACTTCCAAAGTCAAAATAGGTTCATGTTGACTTTAAAAAGTCAAACCATGTGTTCCTTGATCCAAATTCACGAGTTATAACTGAAAATCGTTGAATCTTGTAACCGATTTAGACATTAACACATCTAACGTTCAGCATCAAGCCTCTAATCATCGACATTAAGTCGAATTAATCCTAATAATGCGTATTCAAGTTATAACTGTTGACCTCTTCATCATATTCGACGAATCCTCGTATTATTTTCACAAATTGAGCATACACACACCTTATTCGCATCTGTGATAACCTGTTACTAAAGTCAATTCGATCGGAGAAGCCGTGGGAGTCGCCGGAGGTCAACCTCATCATCTTCGGCATCAGTTTTAGTCGACCTCCATCAATTCGACATCGAATCAGGTAGCTAAGCACACCTATAGACTCGTTTTCATCTCTTTTATGTAAGCCCTAATTACACTATCGGATTTATCATGCTTTGATTCTAGGGTCTTATCAAATACGGTTTAATCGATCTCTATATTAGACTCTGTTTAAATCCAATTACATTTCACCATTGGAATCGCAATCTCTTGTTCTTTGATAACCCTATTCTAATTTAAACAAACAACAATGAATTGAACATAATTCCGATTATAGGGTTCGTTCGTATACGAATTTGGGGGTTTTGATCTTAGGCTCAACCTCCATTCAATTAAACCATATAACTAGATTCGCAGGGCCTTAATTAGTAAAAGCTCTATGATTTCAACAATTTGTATTATCAGATTCGATCAATTTGATCTTAGGTTCATATCTAGGGTTTCGATTTCTTGAATCTGGAATTAAACAAACCTAAACACATTGATTTTGCAATTAAACTCAACCTCAAATTCGCAATACCCTAATGAACAAAACCCCAATGGTCTTGAAGCCTTACGCAATCAGATTTGATGGTATTGGGGTTGGTTTGGGTTCGGTCGATTCATGGGGAGGGGATGAACACACTGGCAGTGTGTTAAAACCAATTAAATCTGGATTCTGTCCCGATTCATTATCCGGCTGTGTTGGTTAAGACTATTGGCTGTTGGGCAGGAGACCCAGGTTCGAGCCCTCCTCCCCTGTTTTCTTTTTAAATGCATATTTTGATGTTATTTTGAATATAAAATCATTTCCTATATTATTATATTTATATATTAAAATGTTTTAACCCGTAAAATCACCCGTGGGCTCGGGTTTAGATTTTATAACCTATTTCTAATATTGTTTCTCACTTTCATAATAATATATTATATTATTTAACTTATAAAGTTCGAATAAAATAATATATTTATATTATTTTTTAATCCGTGACCCCAATTAAATAATATATGTTTAAATATTATTTCACCATGTTTTTAAATATTATGAGACGTTTCAAGCTATTAAATAATATAATTATTTACATTATTCACTCTCGTTATAATCCTCGAATAAAAATAATATAGTTATTGTTTTTGCCACATAAATGGTTATTTTGTTATTCCTTCGAACTTATGAATAATGTAATAAGTTATATTATTATCTTAAACCATTATTTATGGTGCAAACATACGAATATATTTATTATATATTATTAGCGTCGTTCGTCGCGAATCGTATTTATCCTAATTATTTAAATTAGAAACCCGTATTCCTATGGACACGCTCGTCTACTCCTTGATTATTAGAGCGTTTCTAGGACGTTCAACTTTCCGTGTCGTCGTCACAAATCCCATATATCCCTAATAATTATGTTATAATTCTAAGGCATTCGTGAGTCGTTTCGGGCTAACACTTGAGATTCAAATCTCATTCTCGTGTGAATCTACCTACGCAGCTCATGTGAGTTTCACGGCCCCTTTTACTATTTTAATTTGGGGGAGAAAACATGTCACAACTACTTTTTGATTATTGAAACTCACATGATATCACTGTTAAGACTAAGCGTAACACACTATCAGGAAAGTCCTCACACACATCGGACCGTTAATATGGATTTAACCTATTCACTTTGCCAAAGTTGATAGACCTGGCGGGAGGCCAAAAAACAACCAGTCAGCTTCAGTTGCGAACGCTTTAGTTAAACAGGAACATAGGTTAGCTACCTATGGATATGCATATTGAATTAACATAATTTGTTAAACGCTTCTATGACTTTATTGAAACATGTGAAACCAACCTAGTGTTGACACTTTTCTTACATGTTTTCTTAGGGCGCTAAGCTAAGGCACAAGTGCACGATTAGGACATGCATGGTGTCCCACTATCATTTCATCCTTATGCTAATATTTAAAACAATTTACTTGTCTTATTAGACTTGAGTGCATTTACTTTCTTATTTAAACGTTTCCGCATTAACTCTGAACTTTTATGATATTTCATTTATGTCACATATAGTGTCGTTTGATGTAACTAATAACTGAGATCCTGGTTTGTCACACGTCAAATGATAAAACTCCGTTAGTAGAATTTCCCGGTGTGACATAAATACTCTGTTGTGAATGCTTTGAGATGGTTGAGGTTACCCGTTGTGTGGTTAATGATGCTATTTTTTTTCTTTTTTAATTTTAGATCATCTAATGCTAATTTTTATTCCTTATGTAATAAAAAATTAAATTAATTATTCATCTGTTTTTTTAGACGGGTCGAACCATCAACCAACACAAAACAACTAACCATGGGGTTGTGAGAAGTGCAGATAGAATATGGTACCGCTAAGTCTAGTCTTTTTGGACGAAGGGTGGTCGGACCTATGGCCAGAGACAATGACAAACATTGGTAAATGAGTGATTGTTTGTGTGGAGCCATGAAGGTGCACGGATGAATAGCAAATGACTCGGGTCAATCCCGCTCAAATTTCTTGCCATTATTTGATACTAAGTATAGAAAACAAAATTCAAAATATGTAAAACTTAATACATAATTGGGTTTTGAAAATACGTTAATTACTATTTAATGTAATTTGACTTTTATTTACTATTTGGTTGAAAACAAAAGTTACATAATTAGATTTTAAAGTTTATTATAATAAGAGATTTTTTAAAATAAATATGTTTTATTTTTTAAATATATTATTATTAAAATATAGAATTGTATTTAATAATAGAGATGCGGGAAAAAATGAGTACAATTAATATGGAGTCGACACGTGACATGAAAAACATTTATTTATTAGATAGTATAGAATTATTTATTTTAATCTTTTTGAGCAAATTACAAATTACGTCATTTAAGTATTACCCAAATTTCAGAATACGTCCTTTAACTAAGGAAATTACAGAATACGTCATTTATGTTTAAACATCGTGACAGAGGCGTCAAAGAGGGGTTTCACGGGTGTGGGGGCAGGAGGCTCTGTTGGTGTTGAGGTGAGCCAAACCACCAATTAGACTATGAGGAGTACCCACAAGTTTCCACACCTCCACACTACTCCACGTCAGCGGCACATTAGATTCCACATTTAAGGGAAATGGTTCCACATTTCTACACCGCTACGTCATTTTCTTTTTCTAATTTAATTTAATATTAATTTGTTTTAATAATTAATAAAAAAACATTAATAAATTTAAAAAGACAATAATATTTTTTTATTAATAAACTAAAAAAATACATTAATAATTAAAAAAAAGAAAAAATACATTCATAATTAAAATTTAATAATAAAACTAGAATTTAATTGTTGTCCGAGTCTAGATAAAGCATCAAATATTGACGAAAACTGTTGTGTATCTCACGGTAGCGTTTATATTGTTTTTTTACACTTTGTTGGGCCTTGTTAACTTCCTCTAATCCAATCGTCGCTTCAAATTTTTCTTCGTTGAACTCGCAATTTGCCCGACCTTCATCCACACTGTGTTGAATAGTGGATTTATTAAGCACATTTATGTCATTATTTGAACCCGCAACTCCAAAGAAAGTATGTCAAAACCATAGATCTTGTGATACGACCGCCTCGAGCATAATTGTTGATGCCGGATGATCACCTCGCATATATTGCCCTCGCCATGCATTTGGGCAATTACTCCACTCCCAATGCATACAATCTAGGCTACCAAGCATGTCGGGTAGACCATGCACCTCCTCGTGGTGTTTGTATATTTGTTGAATGTCGCTAGGAGTCGGTTTGCGTAAGTATCTTGGCCCGTAGATATTAATTATACCTTTACAAAAATTGTATAAACAAATCCGTGCCGTTTTTTGGCGATCTTTATATTTTCATCTAATTCGTCGAAGCCGGATCGGAATGCTAACTGACGCATAGCGGTGGTGCACTTTTGAATGGGGTGAACCCTCTTCGACCTCTTGCATCCCATTTCAATTTGAAATAATCCATATATCGTTCCAAATCGTTAACAATTCGTAAAAATAAATTTCTACTCATACGAAAACGAATTCGGAATGTCTCCGCGTTATAAATCGGCTCGTCGCAAAAGTAATCTTTAACTAAACGCTCGTGAGCGGCTTCACGCAGTGGCGGAGACAACTTATTGGGAGGGGGTGGACAGGCACCCCATAAACCAACGAACCCTCCATTAAAAATTTCCAAAATTTGTTGGTAAAAACTAATTTAGGCTAATTTCGGAAGGGGGAAGGGGCACAGTACAAATCCAAATTAAGGGCAAGGACCCATATACGACCCGATCCATTTTTTGCCACCCCCTAATGGAAATTCCTGGATCCGTCACTGGCTTCACGGTCTCGGTTCAAAGTGGCCCTCCGTATGTATGTCCGCCTCTTCGAACTTTCGGCATCATCTAATGATTTCAATGAGAGTTGCGGCAACCGTTTGGAAAAAACACTGGAGCGACACCTTCGGATTAGAAAGAGGGTGAATTGAGTGAATCCATTTGAAAATGGGCTAGATTGAAAATTGGTATGAGAATTGAGATTGTTTGAGATGATTGAGAGGGTAAAAATATGTTATATTTATAGTATAAAATAACTTTAAAATTTTTTTTTTTAAATTCCGACCGTTTAAGAGGGGGTAGGCCCCACTCTCAACGGCTATAATCCATCTCTTCACCCGTGCAAATCACCAGATCATGGACCACACCAAGGGAGCGTGGTGTTCACGCCGGTCATGGTCATGTCACCTCCACGCTACCTTTCACTGGGGTATTCTCCAAAAGTGGGGACGTCATGAGGGCGCTGACGTTACTCAAATATGATATTTACACCTCCTACTCATCCCAATTATTTTTACGGATTTCTCAACCATTAATTCATAACTTTAAATCTGCATCAGGGTCGTGGAACATATTTGGTACCCTACGCTAGGGGTGTTCAAAATCAGATATCCGAATGTCGGATATCCGAAAATTTCGGATAGTGAATTTTAATATCCGAATCCGTATCCGAAATTTCGGATACGGATTCGGATAATAAACCGGATATCCGAAGTTTGAACAAAAAAAAACTATACCCTGTTAAAAATTTCAAATCTTTTTTACAAGAAAACAAATACCCACAAAAACCAAACATCTAATTCATCTAATTTCATTATAGGTTCATATCTTCCCTGAGAAATTATGGGAAAATCAACATTTGAATATTTGATCTATCCATGATGCTGATGAAATGGTTACATCTGTGGCTCGTTGACAAACTTTTACTAATTCTCACATGGTTCACCCTCAGAAACACTAAAAAGTATAGCATAAAAAGGCCATCTTTGTAACTCTGTCAAGCTCGTCAATGGTGAAACACTCGACATCGATTTGTGGGCGGAACACAGTCGGGTGGGTGGTTGCGTGGGAGGAACACAGTCCGGCATCGGCCAGGACTAGCAGCAGTTGGAGGGAGTCGGATTTAAGGGTGGCTGCGTGGGCGGTGGGACGGATGAAAGGTTCACGGTGGTTGAGGTCCTTGAGGAGGCAGAACTTAGGACCTGCGAGAGATTTTGGGAAAGGAAATAAGGGGATTTAGGGTTTCTGAGTATATATATTTAAAGATAATAAATAATTAAAAAATAAAAGTTACAAATTGAAATCAGTATCCGAATCCGATAAAAAAAAAGTGTGAAAGGAACTCTAGTTTGTAATCAATCTATGGTTTGACTTTATGGATGATCTCTATTTTGTTTTTTTTTTCCTGAAACACTAATTTTAGTTATTGTTAGTTGGAGTATTTTGTAATGGTAGGCGCTTGATAATGTCACCGTTTGAAAAATCGTAATACTTTATCGATCTCTATTGAACGTCATCTTTATCGAATGTCAAAATCTTTCCAATTTTAGTAACTTTGAAATGCCATTGAATTCAAAGTTTGTTGGTGTTTTTTAGCATTCTACAACATGTTATGGTGCTATCTTGATTCGTGTTTTGCCATACCATCCATGGTTTTCTCTAATTTTAGTAAATCATATTCATTAGTTCTTTAGCTTTCGGTTTTCTCAACGATAACCTTTTTGTCTGTTTTCCTAAAATACACTTAGTATGGTCGCTTATTTACTTATGCAGGCTTTGGATTATGTGATTGCTGAAGCCCGAGAAGTTGGAGTAAGGCTTCTACTTAGTTTAGTTAATAACTTGGATGCATACGGTGGCAAGACCCAATATGTGAAATGGGCGTGGAGTGAAGGCGTGAGCTTGAGCCCGTCTAATGATTCCTTCTTCTACGATCCATCAATTCGCATTTATTTCAAGAATTATGTCAAGGTACCATCAAATTTGAATATAACAGTTGTAACATTTGATTTGGTCTTTCTTAGGGGTGCCCTTAGTTCTAGGTGCCTTTAGTCTAGATGGTTAGTTATGGTGCCATGGGCAAAATAGCAATTTTAGCTTGAAGTTTTGTCCAAAAAAGAAACATTGCGATTAATAAGAGAGATCCCGGTTGTTATGTTTTACCATCATTTCTAGAGGTGGCAAAGCAGCTTGGGTAGTGGGTTCAAATGGGTAGTTTTTTTATGCCTCACCCCAGATTGACCCAAACCCGTTTTTGTTCTATTTCTTAAGTATTTTTATAAATATTAACCGATTAAATAAACTACTGTCTAGTATCTAGATCGATAATCCCGTGCGATTGACCCAACTATTGAATTATCAATATTAATCTAATTTGTTGCGTAAAGCAATCTAGAAGGTTCTATGCGTTAAAATACAAGTTCAAAGCTTTGACCCGTTCGACCCACTTGACGTGTTTCATTTTTAACTAACCTTTTGGATTTGGTCCATGTGACCCCATAGAGATCATATGCTTATCCAAATCTAATCATAAATGGGTCAAAATCGCCACCTCTAATTTCATGACATAATGAAGAAAATTTATTTTTATGTTGCAGGCTATCCTCACAAGGAAGAACACAATCACAGGACTCCAGTACCGAGATGACCCGGTCATCTTCGGCTGGGAGTTGATCAATGAACCCCGGTGCATTACTGACCCTTCTGGTGACACGCTGCAAGTAAGTCCATTCCTTGAAGTTTTTTTATTGGGCATTAGTTGCATCAGTTAATTGTTGGGATAAACAAACTACAGGATTGGATAGAAGAAATGTCGACGTTTATAAAAACAATCGACAATAAGCATTTGTTAACCGTTGGTTTGGAAGGATTTTACGGTCCAAAAAGTCCGAAGAGAAAAACAGTTAATCCAGAATTTTGGGCTGCTGATATGGGAGTCGATTTTATTCGCAACTCTGCACCCTCAACCATTGACTTTGCCTCGGTTCATATCTACCCCAACCAATGGTAAGCTTTATATCGTCTTTCCAAGATTTATACAATCATTTACTTGATGTTTTGTTTGGATTCCCGTGAAAATCGAGTGGCGTGTTCATTAAACCGGTTTTTGGGAATTTGAATGTATTCAGAAAACCGACTGGAATTCAGTTCGAATAAGAATAAACCGATAGTTTCTCCAACTTTTTGTAGGTTTAAAAGAAAAAGTCTTGAAGGAAAACTAAAATTTGTGGCGGATTGGATGAATTCCCACATCGAAGACAGGAACCAAGTACTCAAAAAACCGGTCATGTTTACCAAATTCGGATTGTCGGATCTCACCAAAGATTTCGACCCTTCACAACGAGATGAATTCTACAAGGTGGTGTTCGATGTTATATATGAATCCGCAAAGAAAAAAGGGGCAGGGGGCGGGTCATTTGCGTGGCAGTTCTTGGTGGAGGGGATGGAGGAGTTCAACGATGATTTCGGGATGGTTCCATGGAGAAGAGCTTCAACTTACAGGATTATAACACGGCATACATGCAGGTTAGCAAGGAATCAGCAGACGGTTCTACCAGCAACAGGAAATATCAACAATATTTGTAATGGTAATTATCAAACAAGCTTACATTTTGACACAAATAATAAAGTTTTCTTCCGGTAGTATGATATCATCATAACACAGATTTCATGTGCAGTCCTTGTTAGGCGTTCAATATTTCGATTTCAAACCAAACTATATTACATTTTTGGTTTTCATTTGAAAGATCAAATCAACAAGACAATATAAAACATAAAGATTCAAACAAAAAGCAAATAAGTTTTATAGATTTCTTTCAATCAGGCATTTCATCAAACACCTTACAGGAAACATTTTTACTACACATGATTACCGACCCTTCGTCAATCTCGGAGAAGCCCTAGCAGAACCACCGCCATTGTTATCTTCACCAACCTTCCTCAACCGCTTCTTACTCTTCAAAACAGTCTTCACCGGCTCTTCAGCCACCGTTTTCCGGCCACGTGTCTTTGACGCCACTGTTTCAGTTTCAGACTCAACGCCGCCAGATCTTCCCACCGGACTTTTCTTACCATTTGCCACTTGCTCAAACTCATCGGAAAGCTTCCTCACCGGCCACTTCCTAGCCGCCGTCGCCGGCGATGCGTCTCCTTCAACGTCAACATCACAATCTTCATCAACCAAACCTAAATACCGCCTCTTCCGCTTAATTGCAAACGGAGCCGCCGGCGGCGACGGACTCAGATCCGCCGTTTTCTTCTTCTTTTTCCCGGAATGTTCAACCGATTTTGAAACAATCTTCTTCTTTTTCGACTTAGGGCTAAGGGATTCCTTCATCTTTTCCGACTTCTCGATCTGGTTTCGAAGCTTCTCTACGTTGCCTTCAATACGCCCTTGCAGACGGTGGCGCTGGAAGCTTAAACCACCCATTGACCAGTGAGCTTCTTCCGCCCACGACATTAATGGGTCGAGAACAGGGACCGGTGGGTCGACTCGCTCTAAGTTGAACTTGATGTCGGTGTAGATACGGGGTCTTGGGAGGCTGCTTCCGTAGAACTTTCCGGGACCTAAAGCTACCACCATCGCTCAAATCACACTGCAAACGCACAAATTGATGAAGGAAGATGGGTAATTTTGTGGGGATTAGGATTAGGATTAGGATTAGGGTTAAGAAATGAAACCTGAATGCGTGAGTGATGATGGAGAGAAGGTTATTGTCTTATAGATGGCGATTTGGGGGGATTTTATGGCGGGAAGAATATGGCGCGCGAAGCTTTTGCGCGGGGCGACTTTAGAATTTTGGGTTATTTTTTTTTATTGGATTATGTATTATTTATTTATGTGAAATAAATCAATGTATGTGTTAATTTTTATTCATTTAAAAAAATTATAATTTTGTCAAATGTAATTTATTATTTCACAAAGTTAATGATGTTAAAAATGCATTGACTAGAATATGCATTGTGTAGACTGTATAATTAAAATTGTTGTTATTAATTATTTTTTATTTAAACCGTGAGCACCGGCATGCTAAACCGTGAAACCGATAAAAAAGTTAAAGTCTAAACACTGTTAAAGATAACGTCGTAATGGCATTGAAGTTGATGATATTTAAAAATTTATGTGAAAAAAACGAATGTTGTGGGGGTATTAAAATTCATAACACTCGGTCTCGACGGCTCGTACGTTGATATTAACCTCTCGTAAAAAAACTATTGTCGAACTTTTAAAAGTTAAAGCCAAAAATAATTATTAGTTGTTAAGGAAAAACCAGTGAGTTTTAAACCTACGTATTGTGGCGGAGGCTAGTGGAAGTAACTCACACGTTGCCACAGGAATTCTAAAATTTGTAATGCTAGATTTTGAAAACCCGCATTTAAAAGTTAAAGTCCAAAAAGTTAATAAAAAGATAAAAGTAATTAAGGAAGTTTAAAAAATATATACTAATAACGAAATAGAAATATTTTTTTTTAAATAAAATATACATCAATTAAATACTTTTGGAGATAAATATGAAATTAAAGTTATATTATTATTTTAAAGAGTTAATTGCAAAAAATGGCCCCTGTGGTTTGTTCGAATTGCAAATTTAGCCTCCAGGAATGAAAAAGTGCAAATATGGCCCCTGTGGTTTGGACCCGGGTTGCAAAAACGGCCCCTGCCGTTAATTGAAGTTAAAACCTAACGGAACTTATCCCATGTGGATGGCACGTGGTTCGTTCCTCGAATCGAATCAATTTTTTCTTAAATAATCCAAATCACTTTCTAGCCCTAATCGATTGAAGGTTTTTCTTTAAGCCCTAACCGAATCATCCATCTTCAACCTTCATCCATTCATCTATCTTCCACCTCCAGCCCTAATCGATTGAAGTTCGCCATGGCAGTATGTGATTGTGGTAAATTGATGTTCTTCGTACTTCGTGGACAGATGCTAACCCATGCCAAAGATTTTAATCACGAAACTGTTTGAAGAACATTTTGATCTTTATATTGTTCTTAGCATTAGGGATAATATTTTTGTTGTATTGAACCCTATGGGCAAGTTTAATGTAATGAAGGCTTATTGCAAAATTGTGATCTTTGGCTCTTATTTTGTAATGTATTAATCAAGTTTAATGTAATGAAGGCTTCACTTTGTAATTGTTTGTCACTGCATTTGTTGGCTTGTTCGTAGCATTTGTAATGTATGAGCAAGTTTAATAGTCTACTGATGTGCACAATTTCATAGTCCAATTTTGACTTTTTTTTTGCAAGCTATCAAAGTCTTTCTTACTTTCAGAGTCCAATTTTGACTTCTGTTAATGTTGTTGATCCTCAAAGATTAATATGAATCATTTTGATTCACTTTTTGTACAAGCTTGATGGCCTATGAAGTACTTTGTAACAATTGTAATGTAGCCCTATTTGCAGTAGTTTGATAACTTAATCTAAACACGTATTCATTAAACCATGAAATAACATTCATTAAGCCATTCAAAGCATATAGTTAGTACATGACCATAAAAGGAAACCATCCCAAAAACTTAAACTGTAATATTTCAGTTACATGAAATGACCATCAAATTTCAATCAACCAACCTGTTTTACTATATTTCGTCGCAATACCTATGTCAATGGCAACCAAAAAGAGTCGTCGCTAAAGGTCTACTTTCTTGTAATGGCATATTCTCTTTACTGTTTACTTGAGGCCTTATACTTTGCGAGTCCGTTCTGAACTGTCCCATGACCATTCCTACTTACTAGCGGTTTATATTATTATGTGTGAACTTTAACAATTAAGCTATTTTACAATTAAATAAGGTACATAAAACAATATAGTAGATATTTGTATTTCATTCATTCCAATCCAAAAATAGTAAAGAGTGTCAAATATGATGGAACCAACCTCAAACTCTTCTCTTGATGACAAATTGTCTATCCTTCACAATAACACACCTCATAAAATCGTAACTTATCACAATCAAACTTTTTACTAGAGACTAATTTAAACTCTATACTAGAGACTAATTTTATAAAATTGTAACCAAGTTTGTCTAGTGTTTCGTTAACCATCGACTTTCATTAGGTGTTTAAATCTTATATAATATTTTTATAAATGTTTAAATTTTTTAAAATTAAGTGAGTCATATGAAACATATATAAATCTTAGTTACTTTTGTTTATTAAAATTCAATAAATAGTTGATAAATCACACCATAGGGTTGTATAAAATTTGATTAACTTTACAAAATCAACTATTTATTGAATTTTATTTTTAAGAAACAATAACTTCTAAATAGTCTCCATACCTTTCATTTTTTTTAAACCGTCGTTTGATTTATCAAACATTTAGTAACTGTGTTAATCAATTAATAATCCCTAGTATCTAATATAAACTTCTTGTGTAAAAATAATCTCCACAAACCATAATCATAAACGAGTTTTTTTTCCCAAATGAGTGTACTTATAAAAATATTAACCAAAATAGTGTTTAAATTGTAAAATTCAAAGAAAACTTTATTTGTTAGTTTCTCACTCTTAATATCATTGGTTAACTTCAATTCATTAATTAATTAATCATTAATGTAATAATAATATACTCTTTATTAATAACTCATCCTTATTTATATATTTGAATTTCTTTATTTTATTCCCTGTTTATATTTTTCATTCATATATTAGATTCTTATTATAAAGTAATTTCTAACTATAAACGTATTAAATTTATCAATACATCTAATTAAATTTAATTACTGTATCGAACAAGAGAACAAAAACTACGTGTTATCTTATTATATTTATACAGGGTTAGGTTATAGTAAAAAGGCTTTTAAAAATAAGAAGGGTAAGAAGGATTCTAAGCTTGACATGTGTCATTTTATTGTTTTTAAAGGGAGGGCATAATGGTCCATGTGTAATATACCAGGTCAATGTGTAATACATCAGGTCAATGTGTAATACACCTGGTCAATGTGTAATACAAGGTCTGATATTACACAATGATCAGACCTGATATTACACAATGAACTGATATTACACAATAAGCATATTACACAATAACCTGACATATTTGAGCGAATTACACAATGGGCTGAAAAACATAAAACACAATGATGAAAACATATAACACGATGATGAAAAATATTTGACACAATGAACTTGTATTACACAATGACCTGACTAATTACACAATGACTTGATTAATTACACAATGAACTTGTATTACACAATAAACTTGTATTACACAATGACCAGACGTGGTATTACACAATTAACTTGTATTACACAATGAACTTATATTACATGATGAACTTGTATTACACATTGAACTTGTATTACACAATGAACTTGTATTACAAAATTAACTTGTATTACACAATAACCTGACTAATTACACAATGACCAGACGTGGTATTACACAATGAACTCGTATTACACAATGAACTTGTATTACACAATGAGCCGAAAAACGTAAAACACAATGATAAATACATATAACACAATGAACTTGTATTACACATTAAACTTGTATTACACAATTAACTTGTATTACACAATGACCTGACTAATTACATAATGACTAGACGTGGTATTACACAATGAACTTGTATTACACAATGAACTTGTATTACATGATGACCTGACTAATTACACAATGAGCTGAAAAACGTAAAACACAATGATAAATACATACAACACAATGAACTTGTATTACACATTGAACTTGTATTACACAGTGAACTTGTATTACACAATTAACTTATATTACACAGGGAACTTGTATTACACAATGACCTGACTAATTACACAATGACCAGACGTTGTATTACACAATGAACTTGTATTACATGATGAACTTGTATTACACAATGACCTAACTAATTACACAATGAGCTGAAAAACATAAAACACAATGATAAATACATATAACACAATGAACTTGTATTACACATTGAACTTTTATTACACAATTAACTTGTATTACACAATGAACTTGTATTACACGATGAACTTGTATTACACAATGACACAATGAGCTGAAAAACGTAAAACACAACGATAAATACATATAACACAATGAACTTGTATTACACATTGAACTTGTATTACACAATAAACTTGTATTACACAATGAACTTGTATTACACGATAAACTTGTATTACACAATGACCTGACTAATTAAACAATGAGCTGAAAAACGTAAAACACAATGATAAATACATTTAACACAATGAACTTGTATTACACATTAAACTTGTATTACACAATGAACTTGTGTTACACAATGAGTTGGAAAACGTATTTTTTTTTCTTTTTTGTTTATAACGACACTATACTCGTTTTAAAGATAAAAAAACGCTCGTTTTTATGGTGTAATTTTTTTGAAAAAATAATGTCGTATCTAAAAGTTATGAACGTTTAAAAATGAGGGGGGAACTTGATAAAAAGTCAACAAAAGTGGCCAAGACTAAAATACCTTTCCAACAACTTTTTATTCTACAATTTAATCTCAAACATTAAATCTTTTCTACAATTTGATCTAATGGCTCTAAATCCTTCTCACCCTTCTTAGAATTAGAATCATTTTTACCTGAACCATACATAACTAGTATTAAGACCCGTGCATTACGGAAACGACACAGGTGTATATTGTTTAATTATTTTTATCATAATTTGATATAAAATAGATATTATAACATAAATATATTTAATAATATGTTAAATAAAAATTATTATAATAAAATAGTCTTTTAGGCTCGCGAGTCTGCTCGATCTCGTTTAAGAAAATAAGTTTTTTATTGTACAGTATATTATTACTAATTTAATAATTAATTGATGAACGTAAAGAAATTCAAACATATAAATCCCTCTTCTAATAAAAAACTAAATAAATTGTCACTTGTCAAAACCACATTAATTCTTACAACATTCCATATAACCATATTAATTTGCTAATGGATGATTAAATGTTTCATTCTCTAATCAAGCAATTAAGAAGAAACACATAACACACTAACATTTGCCCACCGTGCAAAACACATTGAAATTCAGGCTGCTCAAACACAAGGTATGTTCATCTAATTTCTTTGTAATTAATTTGATTTGCAACGCATGTAATTTCCGGATCAAATTAGTCAGTTAAGTTAGTGGGGGCTTCTAAATATCAAACTAATGTCTACTTTGTTAGTTATACCATAATTTACATCGCCATTGTATGACCATAAAATCCTTGATAGATATAATTATTCATCTGATTCTTTTGTATTCATGTAATGTGTAAAGCTATAAGATGATGGTGAAGTCGAGTTGCAGTCTAGACTGAACAAGAAGAAGAAGTTAAAGAGGTTTTGTTAAGCCAGATACAAAGATCTTTAAAAGATTTTTTTACAGGCTTTAGAAATTTAAGGAAATTACCTTAGAAAGTTTCATGCTATCAAGTAGTATTTAATAATGGTCTACAACCTATAGTTAAAAGCAGCCAACAATATTTTTAAAACAACTTATTTTCACACATGGCTGGTATTTTCTAGAGTTAAAAACATAGATGCATTTAAACTATTAGTTGTTGATAAAAATGGTGAAGTTACGAATAAAACATCAAATGTTGTATACAAAGAAATAATTAGAGATATTTGAATTGTATTTTTATTTTATTATTGTATTTGTAATTGTAATGTAATTTGTAACTCCATGTATACATTTTTCACATATTTTATGTATATCATTTCGATATAATCTTAACGTTTAGACAAGATAGAAAAACTAACAATACACAAATGTTGTATAAAAAGAAGTGTTAAGATATTTATCAATATGATTTTAACGTTTCACCCCGTATAACACATGCGTTTAAAGTTAGTCAAATATATAAACATGGAAGAACATAAAGAAATTCAATTATATAAATTAGGATGAATTATTATTGTACAGTATACTTATTATTAATTTAATAATTTATTAATTAGTGAATTAAAATTAACGATAGAAGAACGTAAAGAAATTCAAATACATAAATAAGGATGAATTATTATTGTACTATATATTATTATTAATTTAATAATTAATTAATTAAAATTAACCAATGATATTAGGAATGAGAAACTAACAAATAAGATTTTCTTTTATTTCACAAGTCAAACACTATTTTAATAAATAATTTTAACACAACAAAAAGAAGAGACTTGTTTGGAAAAAAACTCTTGCCACATGATCTATTAATTTTCATTTCCTTAAATTAAATACCTTTACTTATAAATAAATAATGTATAATTTATAGAAAAATATTAAATATAAAAACTCGTTGTCTAAATAAAATTTATGAAACTTTAAAGTACTTACAAAATTAAATCTATATCTATACTTCTATACTACATAATAAACAAGTAAAATATGAGGACACTTGTCATAATTCTAGGTCTCCCCATTCTCATTTTCTCATCTCTCTCTCCTATTAATAATCAACTCCACTATTTTAGTCAACTAAATTAATTATTTGTTTTAATTTTTATCTACACATTTTTTTAATTTAAAATTGTGTTTATCATCAATTAATTTGTTCAATCATATTTTTATAAACTCTACAAACAAAAACAATTTTCTAGCTATCTAGAATTCAAATAAAAAACTTTTAATCATATATTTACATATTCATATTGTTTCATTTTGACGAGTGCATGTGTTAATAGATTACATCATATTTTACTCAACATGTGTTGTAATACACGTGTTTTAAAAACATAAACTTTTTTATCACTAGGTACTTAACATTACATTTATTCAACCCGTGTAATATACGAGATTTTAACCTAGTGTAAGAATATAGTTGTAAAATCTTAAAAACTAATTTAAATTTTTATTTTTAATAGTACACACGATGGGTAATAAAAAGTAAATTTACATTTTACATCATTGCACTTTAAATCACTAAACTTTCTTTAACTAATTTTTTAAATCATATACTAAAATTTACATTTTTATAACCTACACGGTTTAAAACTTAGAGATATATATGTAAACTTCAAATAAACAATTTTTCTATATGTTTATTTTCCAAATATATAAGGCGGTTAATTGTAAAGATAAAACCCAATGCCGTGGGCGTCAAGGATATGTTACCTAGAACTATATAAAGGCGCGATACCAACCCAACTCTCTTTAGCTCTTTGATTTTGAATTTTCTTGGGGTTTTATTTGATCACGATTTGCCGGCAATGGAAGTTGAAACCAGCATGTTGGAGTCTGATCGTGCAACAGGAAAGAGGGTTGAACACGATAACGATAACGTATTGGTAATTCCACAACTTCTCATGTTGGATTTTTTGTATCTCGTTTTGATTATGATGATCGTTTTTTTCGGCATCATTCTGTGATTATTTTATGGTTTGATTCAACGAATGGATTATAACAAGCAATGGGTAGTTTAAAAGGGAGGCGTACATTCGGTAAAAAAAAATTAGAGCGCGAATATAACATGAGTTAGATTTTTTTTTTTTTGCACATTATTAAATTTTCTGATTAAATATTGAATCTTGCTACTGTGTTTGCAGGATGTTGTGAAGCCTACTAGTGAAGCCAGCAAATCCGGACCCCTAAAATCAGATATGTCATGCACTGGTAATGAAAATAATGATGATGGCATGGTTGATTTTAATGATGATGATGAAAATTTCAAAGAAGATGGTGGTGATGATGATGTTGATGATGGGGATTATTATACGCTTGAAGATTTCAAAGAAGATGAAGATGAAGCCCGTTATTTGAAAACACAAGGACGATTTGATAATGTTGATCTACCTCCTCGTGTTGAAGCATCTTTTCCCTGGTTGAAGGATCTTCCATGTGTCTCAGCTTGCAAGATTGTTTGTGATAAGTATTTCTGGTTATGGCAAGGTGCTAAATTGAGGACATAAAAGGAGTTTAAGTTCACATGTGAAACCTATAAGTTTGAGTTTTAGTATGAGTCTTTGGTTTTATTTTAATGTTTATTTGATTAATAGTAGGTAGAAGGATAAATCCAAGGTTGTTTGGTATTATCTCTTAAGTATTTGAGTGGTAGGATTAGGTTATAGTAAAAAGGGTTTTAAAATTAAGAAGGGTAAGAAGGAATCTAAGTTTGACATGTGTCATTTTATTGTTTTTAAAGGGATTGCATAATGGTCAATGTGTAATATACCAGGTCAATGTGTAATACACCAGGTCAATGTGTAATACAATGTCTGATATTACACAATGATCAGACCTGATATTACACAATGAAGTGATATTACACAATGAGCATATTACACAATGACCTGACATATTTGAGCGAATTACACAATAATAAGCGAATTACACAATGAGCTGGAAAACGTAAAACACAATGATGAAAACATATAACACAATGATGAAAAATATTTGACGCAATGAACTTGTATTACACAATGACCTGACTAATTACATAATGAACTTGTATTATACAATGACTTGACTAATTACACAATGAACTTGTATTACACAATGACCAGACGTGGTATTACACAATGAACTTGTATTACACAATGACATGACTAACTACACAATGAGCTGGAAAACGTAAAACACAGTGATAAATACATATAACACAATGAACTTGTATTACACATTGAACTTGTATAACACAATGAACTTGTATTACACAATGAACTTATATTACACAATGAACTTGTATTACATAATGACTTGACTAATTACACAATGAACTTGTGTTACACAATGAACTTGTGTTACACAATGAACTTGTATTACACAATGACCAGATATTACACAATGACCAGATATTACACAATGACCAGACGTGGTATTACACAATCAACTTGTATTACACAATGAGCTGAAAAACGTAAAACACAATGATAAATACATATAACACAATGAACTTGTATTACACATTGAATGTGTATAACACAATGAACTTGTATTACACAATGAACTTGTATTACACAATGATTTGACTAATTACACAATAAACTTGTATTACACAATGACCATATATTACACAATGACCAGACGTGGTATTACACAATGAACTTGTATTACACGATGAACTTGTAATACACAATGACCTGACTAACTACACAATAAGCTGGAAAACATAAAACACAATGATAAATACATATAACACAATGAACTTGTATTACACATTGAACTTGTATAACACAATGAACTTGTATTATACAATGAACTTGTATTACACAGTGACCTGACTAATTAACAATGACATGACTAATTACACAATGAACTTGTATTACACAATGACCAGACGTGGTATTACATAATGAACTTGTTACACAATGAACTTGTATTACACGATGAACTTGTATTACACAATAACCTGACTAACTACACAATGAGCTGAAAAACGTAAAACACAATGATAAATACATATAACACAATGAACTTGTATTACACAATGACCAGACGTGGTATTACACAATGAACTTGTATTACACATTGACCTGACTAATTACACAATGAGCTGAAAAACGTAAAAAAAATTCGTTTTTGTTTATAACGACACTATACTCGTTTTAAAGATAAAAAAACGCTCGTTTTTATGGTGTAATTTTTTTGAAAAAATAATGTCGTATGTAAAAGTTATGAACGTTTAAAAATGAGGGGGGAACTTGAAAAAAAGTCAACAAAAGTAGCCAAGACTAAAATACCCTTCCAACAACTTTTTCTCCTACAATTTAATCTCAACCATTAAATCTTTTCTACAATTTAATCTAATGGCCCTAAATCCTTCTCACTCTTCTTACAATTAAAATCATTTTTACCCGAATCTAATCTTTGAGTGGTATTAGAAGGCTTGGTTAGCAAGGTTTATTTTCGTATTAATAAATGGGTTAGGGATCCTTGTAAGTGTGTCAAGAGTTATAATAAAAATAAAAAGTCGATCTTGGTTGAGATCAGATTCTATGTGCATAATTTTGGGCTTGATTTCCAACAATTTGCAGACGAATAACTCTTATTAGCTGGATTTTGAATCTAGTTTCCATTCTCATAATCCTTTTGATTGATGTTTCCATTCTTATAGTCTCAAATCTTGATTTCCACTTTTGCAACCATTCTTATATGTTTCCACTTTTACAATTCTTGATTTCTCCACTGTATTACGCTACCTTTACGCTGATTATGGAAAAAATATGATTCCGGGGTGGCGTAAGACTAAGCCATCTGGCATAAGGCTACGCCAAGCCAAATTATCATTTTGCTGAATATTTAATCTTCTTTGCCAAAAGCCTTTAATTTCCACATTTTGCATTCCCAACCTGTACATATGAATTCCATATACAAAGTAACATTATGCATCTACACATGTTTTATGCTAAAGATACACAATAATATGCTTAATTCCTTTGTCAAATCAGAGCACGTCACTTCCTCTTCAGATTTATAGAAACAAAAGAAAGGATTGATTAGGTGGTGGGGCAGATCGATTTAGGGGAGAAGAAAAGGTGTGGGTGGAAGCCGACGCATGGGATGAATTGAGGGGAGATCGATTTGTCGCTGGAGAAAAGGGGCGGCGGTGGTTGCAGGTGATGAAGAAGAGGGTTATTAAGGTTGCTAATGGTGATGAAGAAGAAGTACGATGGCCATTTTTAAACAATTTCTTATACTTTGGTCCTGATTAAAAAAAAGGATTTAAAAAAATAATTTTGAAAAGACCAAATTATCCATGATTTAACGTTAAATTTTTAACGGAGTTAGTAAGTTGGATGAAAATGGCTAAATTCTGAAAAGTCGGGGACGAAAAATCTAAAAAAAAGTTTTTGGAAGAAAGTGACTAAAATGACAAAACCACAGGGACAAAAATGACACTTTACTCAAATAAATTTTAAAATTTGCTTTTAAAGATTTTACAACTTAATTCTTGAGGTATTAAAAAATTAATTTTAAAATAAATTTAATTTTGCAAGTACTTTAAAGTTTCATAAATTTTATTTTAGGAATTTTCTGATTTTCAACTTCTTGTTGCATGTTTCATGTTAATTTAATAAAATTGCTTCTACCTAGGGCTGTTCACAAGCCGAACCGAACCGAGCGGACCTTTGCTCGTGCTCGGTTCGTTTACAAACCGAACCGAGCCGAACGGCTCGTTTACAACCGAGCGAAAAATCGAACGAGTGTTATCCGAGCATTAAATTTCCGAGCGAGCGGAGAGCGATTTGAACAAGCCAACTTTCTAGTGTGCCATTCGAATTATAAAGCCGCAAAAGCTACTCGTCACTTGGCGTCGTTGATCGTGAGCCGTAAAGGCTGATCGTCTAATCAAGAGGGAGAGATAATTTGATGCTTGAATCGCAAATCTTTGGACAAGCCAACTTTCTAGTGTGCCATTCGAATTACAGAGCCGCAAAAGCTATTCGTCGCTTGGCGTCATTGATCGTGAGCCATAAAGGCTGATCGTCTAGCCAAGAGGGAGAGACAATTTACATTTCGTTAGTTCAATATGGGTTCTTTTCTAGATTAGACATGAACTTCATTGTGTTTGTTGAATGCATTTGATGAATTTGGTGTTTTCAAGAGTTTGTTTCAAGTATTCGTGTTCCTAAAAATACAATAACTAGTATCACATCATGTATCCTTATCCATCAGTGTGTAATCGTTGCATGTTGAGATATATGACTAAAGGTATCACTTCGTATTGTTTAACTTTATTGGTGTTTATTCGTTACAAGTTTAGACATACACTTGCATGTCCTCCAACTATCCATGACTTACTTGTTTCATTCAAGATTATGTCTATGTAATCTTCCAAATCAGGAAAGAACTCAGATTACTAATTGTGTGATCAAACTTAAGCTTGGTTGTGTTCATCTTTGTGCTTCAGTTATTTAAATCGTATTTTAATCGTAACTCTCTACAATCAATTAAAATTAAAAAGTCAATCCAATAATACAATCAATTAAAATTAAAAAGTCAATCCAATAATCAATTTAATTTTCACAATCAAATAAAATGGGTAATACTAACCCCATGCTCCTGGTGGATACGATACTCTACTTACCCTAGCTATCTAGGTTAATCGGGTTTTTGAATGACTTGACGACGGTCATCAGGAAGATGAAGCTCGTCTCCCCCAAACAATCGACGATATGAATTAGGTAAATGTGATTGAAATTTTGCAGGTGGATCTCTCTACTTCTGTTTTCTTTTCCTTTAAGTTTGTTCGGCACCATCGACACCCAAACGCTACATCAGAAAGCACCGACCTGAGTTACAAACGACGCACAATAGCCGTAAGTCCTGATTTGTTTTGAATTGAGTCTCAATTCGATTTGAGGTAACCAATCCAATTGGGCCCTCAATTCTTCATTGGGGTCTTATAAATATCAATCAACCATCGTTAAAACTAATATGGGGTAACCTGCAAATTTTTGTTATGTGCTAAAAATCCAGAGAAATTGCTAGGAGCAGCACCTAGAGTGAGGCTTACTTCAAGTACGTTAAAACTAATATGGGGTAACATGCAAATTTTTTGATTGATCGATTCCCATGAATCAAATTTCCAATTTAGTGGCAAATTTTTGTTTGATTGATTCCCACAATCGGCAACGAGGAATAGATGGAAAGAAGATGGTCGTCGTTTTTGAGAGGGGGGGGGGACAAATGAGATTAAAAAAAGGTAAAAAAGGAGTTAAAAAAGGATTTTTGAAAAGACCAAATTACCCATAATTTAACGTTAAAGTTTTAACGGAGTTAGTCAGTTAGATGAAAATGGTTAGATTTTGAAAAGTTAGGGTTTGAAAAAGCTAAAAAAAAGTATTTAGATGAAAGTAGATAAAATGACAAAACCACAGGGATGAAAATGACACTTTACTCATTTTATTTTGAATAGTACACACGAGGGGTATAAAACGTAAATCTAAATTTTTTTTTTTAATTTACATTTTATATCATTGCATTTTAAGATTCAGAGTCTCATCCTCATTTTCATCCTTATAATTTAACTAAAAAACATTATTTTCTAAATTTACCTCTCATTTTCTAAAAATCTCTCACATTTCATTCCGCATATCTATCTCTATTCAATTAAACAATACTTGCCAATGTAGGGCTAAACCACTTGGTAAGGGCACATGCCTTTTAAAGGGGAGGTCTCAGGTTTGAACCTGGTGAATGTGATTGTTTAGAATTATTGATATAAAGTAGAGTAAGCGTAACATTTAACGTTAAAAATAAAATAAACAATGCTTTTTTTATTTTATTTTTCATCATTATTTTCTCTTTATACCATTCACATCCACTAAAAAGATATATATAATAGTGAATATGAGGATGAATTATGAGTTTTCAATTATGGGACACTTTTTTACTTTCCCCTAAAAATATGATGTGGAGGTATAGGGATGGAGAATAAGTTATTTTATTAAAATTGAAGTATGAGGTAAGAGAGGAGGATTGAATAGGGAGTGTTCTAAATCACTAAACTTTCTGCAACTAATTTTTTAAATCATATGTATTAAAATTTACATTTATGATCGATAACCTATAGTACGGTTTAAAATTTAGAGATGTAATATGTAAACTTCAAAGAAATAATTTTTTATCTGTGTATATTTTTTTTCAATCCCAAACCGTATTCTCATAACTCATAAGGCGGTTAATTGTAAAGATAAAACCCAATGCCTTGGGCATCAAGCGTGTATGTTACCTACAACTATATAAAAGCGCGATACCAACCCAACTCTCTCTACCTCTTTGATTTTGAATTTTCTAGGGTTTTTATTTGATCACTGTTTGCCGGCAATGGAAGTTGAAATCAGCATGTTGGAGTCCGATCGTGCAACAGGAAAGAGGGTTGAACACGATGACGATAACGTATTGGTAATTCCACAACTTCACATGTTTATTTGTTTTTTTTATCTTGTTTTTATTATGATCGTTTTTTTCGGCATCATTCTGTGATCGGTTTATGGTTTGATTCAACGAGTGGATTATAACAAGCAATGGGTAGTTTGAAAGGGTGGCGTACATTCAGTAAAAAAACGCGAATAAAAATGAGTTAGATTTTTTTTCACATTATTAAATTTTCGGATTAAATATTGAATCCTGCTACTGTGTTTGCAGGATGTTGTGAAGCCTACTAGTGAAACCAACACATCTGGACCTCTAAAGTCGGATATGGCATGCCATGGTGATGAAAATAATGATGATGGCATGGTTGATTTTAATAATGATGATGAAAATTTCAAAGAAGATGATGGTGATGATGATGTTGATGATGGGGATGATTATACGTTTGAAGATTTTAAAGAAGATGAAGATGAAGCCCGTTATTTGAACACGCAAGGGCGATTTGATAATGTTGATCTACCTCCTGGTGTTGAAGCATCTTTTCCCTGGTTGAAGGAGGCAGTTTGCAAGATTGTTTGTGATAAGTAGTTTAATTTCCGGTTATGGCAAGGTGCTAAATTGCAGTCACAAAAGCAATTGAAGTTCACATGTGAAAGATACAAGTTTGAGTTTTAGTATGAGTCTACTCTTTGGTTTTATTTTAATGTTTATTTAATTAATAGTAAGTAGAAAGATACATCCAAGGTGGTTTGGTATTGTCTCTTAAGTGTTTGAGTAGGATTAGAAGTCTTAGTTAGCAAGGTTTATTTTAGGATCATTGTACGCGCGTCAAGAATTATAATAAACATAAAAGAGTCGATGTTAGTTGAGATTAAATTATGTTTTCGTACTGTTTGGTCTTATTTCCGCAGGTGAATAACTCTTATATATTAGCTGGATTTTGAATCTAGTTTCCCTTCTCATATTCCTTTTGATTGATGTTTCCATTGTCATAGTCATTTGGATGACCCACAAGTTATTAAAACTATTAAAATTGTTGCTGTTTGTCTTTTGTTAATTCCCCAAAAGAGTATCGTTATAATGGTCTCTAAAAAACCGATTAGTAGTTAATTAACAGACTCTGAAAATTGGTATATATTTTCAAGAGAGTAATAAATGTAAAATTGTAGTAAATATGAGATATTCAATGTTTCTTTGATGCTAGTATGGGTATTTTTGGACTCTTTTATCACTGATAGTCATAATGTATTTGAAGTACTTATAATCCGCTGATCAGCGGTCGGGTTAGTGTCGTCACATAACACAAGTATACAACCCCTTTAATTAACCCAAACTAGATGTTTTATTCATAAGATCTCGATTCATTCAGGGCCGGAGTTGACCATGGGCGAGGAGGGCGACTGCCCAGGGCCCGCTATCCCGGAGGGCCCAAATTTTTTAATTTTTTATATATATTATGTAGATATATATATAACTTTTTAAAACTATTATAGTATGCCATTTTAAAACTATAATTTTGTTATGTTTATTGCGATTTTTTTTGTTTTAATAAAGAATTTCTCATAAAAAAAATTTTTCGTTTGGGGCCCATTTTTCTAGATCGCCCCAGCCCCCTAAATCCTCAGCTCCGACATTTAGTAAGGTAAATGGTTTTTTGATCCCTTTAAATGTCTACCTTAGTATTTTTTGTTTTGTTTTTGTTTTTAGATGAAATAAAGAACAAGAATGAAACTGTTAAAAAACGTGAATTAGGACTGGATTAATGATAAAATAGAATCCTGCCTTGCAATCAATGATTCGATTGATTATGAAAAAAGAAAATTTGTGGTTCAAACATAGAAAATGTATATTTGTTTAATCCTTTTAAATTTCCATCTTATTCTTTTTATTTGTTCATGTAAACATCGACTTTCGTGACCACTGAGAGAGGACAATGTGTCTTGAGTGTGCCAAGTGAACAATGAGATATCATCATTGACACATTGTTCATGAACAATAGACATCGTTGTGCTTCTAGTCTAATGGTACCTTAGTGTTAAGTTAGAGATCAAGACCTTGTACGTCTTATGTTAGAATCTTGCTTTCAGTCTAGACTAGGTGGTTGGGTCGGGTTTATCCCGATCCTAAATAGAAGGTTTAGATTTACTTTTCTAAAAAAAATAGAAAAATAGGCATATGACAAAGACCTTAAGGCCTCGAGTTCGAATTTCTATATCACCTGTTACCTGGTTTTTTCAAGCACTTGTATCACCGACGTATAATATGCCCTCTCTAGAACACGTGGCACATGCTTATTGGTTTAATGGAGTTAAGCCGGTTCAATGAACCGGTTTGTGGGCCCTAATATTTTTCACCTCATTGTTCACTTGTGCACAAAATCACACATCATCCCTCTCAATCTATTGGTAAAAAAAACTAAAAAAGGCAATGTTTACATAAATAAATTAAAAGGTTCAAGTTCATTCTTGTCATCTGTTTGGTTAAATAGCCAAAGAGATTTTGGTCTAGTGATTGAGGTAAGGTGCGAAGTTCTAAGGGACTCGGGTTCGATCCCTGCCACCACCATTAATTTTCGTGACATCGCAAATGAGGCCTAGCTCTTAGGCTGATGCACCTGGGTTTTACCTACGCCAATCCAGGGTTCGAGCCTCGGCTCTCCCTCATGCCCGGAAGGGGCTGTATTAGGTGGAGTTTTTCCTTGAAAACTCTCCAACTCTGACGCCAAGTGGGCTCGGTTAAGACAACATATTGGCCGTAGTTGAACGAGTCTCTCCCACGTAACGGAGGAGTACGACATCACAACATTCAACGTTCACCATTCACAAAAAATATATTTGTTTGGTTAAATTGTTTTGTAATTTTGGTATTGTGATTTTCCTTATAAAAAGTTGCTATTTCTTTTTTAATATAAGAAACTGTAAATCAGAAAATTCCTAAAATTAAAATGACACATATTATATATTTTTTTAATGGCAAATCAACCGTACTCCTACAATTTACTTTAAATAATTCATCTCATGTCTAAGTTTGAATTCATGACCTCTCATTTAATTTAAAACCAAGAGTCTAATAAATAGGCTAGTCCCACGTTAAATACCCATTCTAGCATCATGAATTTTTAAAATGCAACAAAATAACAATATTAAAACGTTAGAAATAATACCATATACCAACGTTTGTTATTGAACTGAAATATCCTTATATTTCAACATATATTAACCCTCAAATCACCAAAATTTGTCCACTTGTTTTATTTAAAAAAATATGAGTTGGACTTCAATTTCAATTTAAGAAAAGGGAATTTTATAATGATACTTAAAACTAGAAAAGTTTTTATTCTGCCACTAATCTAATTCCAATTGAATACATTTTTTTATTCTAACTTAAATTTCTTTTATTTTTGTTAATACTAAATTGTAACTACTTTTTTTTTCACTTGACATGATTTTTAACTATAAACTGTATACATTTATTGTTTATTTTTTATTTTCACTAGTTATATTCACAGCCGGGCGTTGCGCGTGTTTTTCTCTCCTTAAACCATATCCGAAATTTCGGCTATAAATTCAAATAGTAAAACGAATATTCATAAAACCTGCTTGTTTTATACAAAACTTGTAGATAAAAAGAAACAAAGCACACAACATTATAACTTGTTGTTTAAGAAGAGAGTTAAAAATCAAAATAAAACTTGCTTGTTGGGTAGTTCATCTTTCATTCCTCGGCCTCCAGCCTCCTGTCTTCAAATCCGAAATCCAAACATAGTTGATTTGCAAAAATACTCATTTTATTCTAAAATTGGTTTTAACATAGGGGAGGTCCTAGTACCTCTGCAAAAATGGAAGAAGCTAAACAAAATATAGTTCCCATGTTTCAAAGCAAAGAACTAATTGATTCATCTACACATGATTTATTGTTGTGTGAAATGGTTATAACAAATCGATTACGTACCTCATAGTAGTTCATATACAGATTCCTATTAGGAGCCCTGTAAACAAATTGATTATAATAATTCATATTGATATTCATATTAGGAGTCCTATAAACGGATCAATTAATTGTGTAAACGAATCGATTACATAGATAGAACAAATCGATTATTGAAGAATTTTTTTTTTCAAGTTTAATAAATAAACAAAAAAACTAAAATTTAAGAAAAATTTTAAAAAATCTTTTGTTAAATAATACAAAAACTTTACAGAAGAAACCTAAAACTAATTAAATTTTAAAAAAGAAAAAGAAAAAAGAGTAAAGAAATTGGAAAAAAAAAAAAAGAAAATCGGGCAGGGGTGGTTAGAGTCGTTCGAACCCGGCCCGGGGTGGTAGGTGGTGAGGAGAAGCGCACTACCAACTCCAACAACCGACTCTTAGGTTACCAATTTGAATTCAATTGTATGTATCATGAAAAAAAAACTGCAGTCACCCATGCTTGACAAAAAAACAACAAAAGAAACTTAGATTGCCTGATCAAGATTTACCTTCAATCTTATGGTGGAGACTATGGTCAGACGGTTAGCCAAACTGTGAAGACGAGTTTCATCAATCTTGTGACCACTTAACCTAAAACTATAATAATAATAATAATAATAATAATATTAATAATAATAATAATCAAGTGCAACTTACTAAGAAAACATTATAAAACCCTTCAAAAAGATTATTCATTCATCGGTTTAACATTTAGCCTAGTTACTAAATCAAAATCAAAGAAACAAAAAAGCAAAATCCCACTGAAATCATCAAATTATTTCAACTTAAAGATTAACAAACCCACAGATCATCTTCACTTAAACTTGCCAAAATTTAGCTCCTCCAAAAGTCGAGCAAGAGTGACGCTAAATTCTTTAGCAAGAGCCACTTGTTTTTCAGCTTGTAAACCCATCTCTGCAGAAACACCAACCAACTGTTCCAACAACTTCATTTCTTGTCCAACCACCTCACTTTCATCAATAACAACTAATGTGGAATGATGAACAAACGCTGTTGGGTCATCAACATTGCTTGTCAACGGCTCTTTCAAAGAATCTTGGGGCTTCTTTGATGACATGTCCGGATTCTCTTCAGAAACCGAGTCAACCAGATCAGTTTTCTTGGTGTCGGTCAGAATGATTTTATCATCAACTGATTCAGATTCAAGCCCATCATCCATCAATGGTGTTTCAATAGTTTGCTGATCAGCAGTTTGAAACTCAACAGCAGCAACCTCTTTCTCCTCTAGATACAAGCATCAAAGAGTAAAATAAAATCACTAAACTTAATAAAGGGATAATTCCTAAAATAAACATTTTACAAGTTTTTTTCCTTAAAATAAACACTGATTTTTCAACTTCCCCAAAATAAACATGCCAAAATTGTTAGATTATTCACTAAATACGACCGAATAGCCAGTTTACGTGTACGTGTAATTTTCCCCCCTTTTTGCCGGATTATTTAGAAATTAGAACGAACATGCCGGATTATTTTAAAGTTAGAACGAAACGCCGGAATTTTTTAAAAATAGAACAAAAACGCCGGATTATTTTAAAAATAGAACGAAAAAAATACACGTGTAAGTTTTTGATGAATACACGTAAGTTGGCGATTTCGCTAGATTTAGTGAATAATCTGGCGATTTTAGCATGTTTATTTTGTAAGAGTTGAAAATTTAATGTTTGTTTTGTGGAAAAACATTTGTAAAATGTTTATTTTGGGAATTTTCTCAATAATAAATCATATAAGTAAAAAAAATTAAAAAAAAAGGTTACCATAAGTGTCACTTGCAGGGTTGGTTGAAGATTTAGAATTGGTGTCATTCTTCTTCTTATCAGCTCTCCTCTTCTTGGGACCAGAAGGCATGTTTGCTTGTGTTAATAAATGTTAGCTTGCGAAGATGGAGAATGTGAGGAAGAAATAAGAGCAATTTATAGTGTGTTGTCTCTTGGGATTTCTTCAAGTAATTATTGGATCATTTAGTTGAATTGCTTCATGTTCTTTCATATTACAACTCCATAAATAACAAAGACTGTTGGCTTCTTCTCAAAAGTTAATGGATTCAATAAATTAATTGGAGTAATGACGAATTCTAGAAGAGTAAATTTCAATGAACTCAAAGTGCAGAGAGGGCAAGGGGTGAGGGGGTTTATTTAAATTAAAAATATTTAATATTTTATTTATTATATGCATTAATAGATTTTACATTCAAAATTAATGTCTTGTCCAAGGAGATTTTAAAACAAATGTATTTAAAACAAAGGGAAAAGACAATTTTGCCCTTATGTGCCTTGCACATGATTTGATTTAACGGTAAATATTAACGTTCGTTAGTCTAAATGATGAAATCTGATTTGATTCCATTCTTGAGTCTTGACAAATCTAATTTGGTATTCCAACTAGACCACCATCACAAATCTACATGTTCGATCTTTTACTTTATTATTCGTAGATAGGCATCACAAATCTGATTTTGTAGTTACATTGAGTTTGAGGGGGTGTTTGGGATTACTTTTCAAAATAACTTATTGACTTATCACCTTTTAGAATAAGGTAATAAGTTATAAGTTTGTTTGGACAATTCAAAATAAGATGGAAAATATGAGATGGAGAAGTTAAAATCAAAAAGTAAGAAATTCTTACTTTTGAAAATGACTTTTGGAAAAGTCAAAAGTAGCTTCAAAAATAATCCCAAACACCCCTTAAATACTAAATACTAATTTTAAAGTGAGTTTATAAAACTTTGGATTTTGATGGTGGATTAAGGCTCTGAATTGATTTCGTAGATATCATTGTTGTCTACTTAATTTTTTTTCTTCAGAATTTGAACAAAATTATATAGTTCTTTTTAGAATTCGGATAACAGGTTTACTATCTAAATCCGTATCCGGAATTTCGGATATGGATTCAGATAGTAAAATCAACTTCCAAAATTTCAAAACTCCAGTTTGAACACACCCAGGTAAATACACTATGAAATGCTTGATCATAACCTAGACATATATCCGTGCCATGAAATGCATTAGACCATATGTGTGTCGTGTAAATGTGTTAGATACATACCACACTCTGTAAAATGGGATATAGGCACCGTTTGTTGCACTTTGCATTACAGTTTGTAACAACATATCGTTTTTTGCTTTAAAATTAGCAATACTATATGAGTATTAAAGAGAATAAAGTTTTGATTTTATTGTATAACTTATAATTTTTTTTAATATAAAGCTTATTTGAATTTAAAAAATTAGTGAAACTCTGTATAGTTGATTAGTAGTAATGAAAAAAGACAACAAAATGGTGGATACATGTTTTTACTCATCTAGCCATTAGTAACTTCATCTAGCCATTAGTAACTTCAGTGACGGACATACCTTATAAAATGTGGGTCAACCGATATCCGTGAATTTTTTTTTGTTATATATGTGGTATTTTTCCGAGTGACCTCGATATATTTTGACACTAACCCTAAAAAAAAATAACTTAAGATTGTTATATTTTCTAAACAATACAATTAGTCTATAATCCATTAAATCTTTTAAAATAAACAAACCAAATCTTTAGTCTTTAGTCCAATAACCAATCAACCACTTAAAAAAAACCAGCCCAATAAACAAATAAACGTAACCAGATACTCATTTAAACTTTAAAACCTAATAAACTATTAGAAAAAAATATAGCGGCCTAAGAATTCCAATCGACAGAAGTGAATAGATCATGATCAACCACAGACCTGAGAAGCTCGACCATAAGCTTAAAAATATAGCGGCCTAAGAATTCCAATCGACAGAAGTGAATAGATCATGATCGACCACAGACCTGAGAAGCTCGACCATAAGCTTAAAAATCGACCACCCACTCTCACAGGATTAAAAAAACTTGTGTAGTTAATTTCTATTTGAATATGTTGATTTGGTGTGACTCGACTTATATGATAAAGAGTCAACTATTATGTGGAACATGTCGATTTGGTGTGACTTGATTTATGTGGTATATAATCAACTATTTTGTGGAATATGCCGATTTGGTGTAATTTGACTTATGTGGTTGATAGTCAAACTAAAGTATGGTATGTGGTAAATTGATATAGTTGACTTATGCGGTTAATAATCAAACTAAAGAGTGATAATGAAGTAATTTGGTGTAGTTGACTTATGTGATTATAGTCAAATTAAAGAGTGATAATGAAGTAATTTGGTGTAGTTGACTTAATGTAGTAAATAGTCAAACTAAATGATAGTATGAGGTAAATTAGTATAAATGACTCAATGTGATTTAGAATCAAACTAAAAATGTAGAATGTGGTGAATTAGTGTAAATTTGCTTATTGGGGGTTAAAACACTTCATGGGGGATAACGTTAAGTCAAATACTTCACGGGCGGTAGTAAGGTCAAATACCTCACCGGCGATAGCGAAGTCAAATACTCCATGGGTGACATGAAGTTAAATACTTCATGGGTGGACATGAAGTCATATGTTCCATGTAGAAAAATGAGTTGTGGTTCTCGCATTAGGTGTGTCTAAATGATCAATTGATTGTTGGTAGATTAATAGGACTTGTATGATGTATATATGTGTCTAAATATTTTTCGTCGCACATAAATACAAAGGGGATAGTAGGACTTGGAGTTAAATACTCCATAGGTGAAAACGAGATGTGGTACTCGTGATTGGGGGTAGATAAACTAGCAACTGATGTTAGTAAATGTGGGTGGACTTGTATGGGGTTTAAATATGAGTCTATAGTTGTTTACCGTAGGCTGAAAAATGGTTTTTGGGCATTTTGGACGTGATGTGAGTGTATCATACGCCTGGAGCGTATGATACACCCAAAACCTTTTGGTAGACGCTCGGATTATTGGTAAATCGGGGTTTTGGCCAGTCTTTAGTGTAGGGACTTGTGGCCTGTTGTGGGATGTCCCTAGGGTGACCTATCATTACTAACTATGTGTAGTGTGGTGTTTTGAATGTAGATAAAGTTCCGGTGTAGTCTCGGGTCTCGCTTCACGTGGATTTGGATTCTCATGGTGCTTTTATCGGGTGTTTGTTTGTTAAACACTAATCTCGTTGTGGGTGTATTAATCAAATGTCGGTTGTTAATCAGACTTGTGGAATGACTAAATATGTTTTGATTCTTTTCATTTGGATTTGTTTAATCATAACTTAATGTTGTAAGTATTAAGCCATGTCGTAAATGGTAAATATTTTTGGGACCTAAATTCCGTGTGTTAAAAAGTTTAAACTGTGTTGGATTTTTAGATGTTACAGTTGCAAAACCACCAATGAAAATTTTATCTGCAAAGCACTTACATTTGATCTCTAGACCATCAAACCTTAAGTTTTATACCGATACGTCTTTCATCATATCATATTATATAGTATCAGATGCATAAGAAATATAAATTTCATATCCTAACATTTAGAAATATATCCAAATAGAATCTTAAAAACTACAGACCTATGTAGCTTTGACACACAAAAAGCAGTTTATAGCAAATTTATCATGAAGAGTCTTGAAAATAAAAATGTTATTATTTTGCTATAAAAGAAACCTCATCATCCAACTATCCATGATATGCAACTTTACTTCCTGGAGCTGTGTCACACCTACACAGAGCACCATACGAATCGACTAAAATTGACTATTCATGCTATTAGGAATTGAGATATATTAAGGGTCGTAACATCCTGACACACAAAACCCTATTTTGACACTCATTATACGCCTCGTATAGCTTTATACGAGACGTATAACTTTTACAATTCCCAATGCCAAACATCTCGCCAAAGGTATCATACCCTATACGTCTAGTATAGTCCTATACGTGATGTATAAAGTACGAGGTTAATTAGGTACCTTGGTTGAAATTTTAAGCATAATAATTACTAAGCAAAAAGGTAAATTGATAAATTTGAAGTTGCCATTCCTGTGTAGTTGGGCTTTTTCTATAAAAGGCAAAATGTTAGATGGTTGAAATAACTTATAAAAATAAAGAAATGCTGCATTTTGGGATGAAGTAGGAATAACTTACTTTGACATTTGTAGTTATCCATTAAATTAAGTGAGCTCTAGAACTTGCTTTTTTTTCTTTTTCTTTGAACGCTCTAGAACTTGCTTTTTGATTCCAAAATTAATCATTCATTTCATAATAAATCTATCTATACTAATAAATAAAGATTTTAGGTGACACGTGTCGTTCTCCAGTTATTTCTCACCCTTATTTACCGTCTCTCCTATTAAATATTAATTTTTCGTTTTATCTCTCGTATTAAATAATAGTCTTTGTATTAATAAATAAAAAATAATAATAATACTCACTTGAAAAAAATATTTTAAAAACTAACTTAACAGAGCTTATATCTGTCACGACAAATTACAGTTTTTAAAGACATATTTTGACGAGTGTGTAAACAAATTACATTATATTTTATTCAACCGATGTAATACACCGGGTTATTCAACGCGTGTATTACACTGGTTTTTAAATAAATTTTTTATTACAAAGTATATAACATTTTATTTATTCACCCGTGTAATAAACGGGATTTTAACGTAATAAATAATAAAAAGATGACATCGTCATATATATTTTTTGAACAGTAAAAGTAATTTATTAAAGGCTAGCAAGAGTTTATGAAAGTTGGTGATGATGTTATAATATGCTCAAATTCGGGTAAGTACAAACTTGCCAAATCTGCAATATTAGCATCAAATTCTGAACAAAATGAGTCAAACCAATTAAATGTATTCTTATAAAACAAAATTTGAAAAAGGCTTCAAATTTTCATTTTCATTTCGTTTAAACCGTCATTTTAAGGGTAAGGGGTATACTCTCACGGGTCCCCCCATGTGAGCATTCTCACAGCGTGAAGGAAGATGGAACACCCCCGTCTTACGTGAAGGGGCGTGAGCAAGTTCCCGTGAGTTTCTTCACGTGGGTGAGGGGAAAAATTGTGGGTGTTGGGTGGGTCCTCCATTGTGTGTATGGGTGTTGGTCCTCCATGGTCAAATACGTGGTATTTCATTCACTTGGGTATTTCCATTGTCAAGTGAGACCCAAGTGTAAGGAAGCAACCGAGGTGATGTGGAGCCCACGTGACAGAAAAAAAGTACTCTCATTTGGGAGAGTCAAGTGAGAGAATACCACATACTCTAATGAGTGAGGAAGTTTCTATCTTTACAACTTATAATTATGAACTAGGTTAAAATCTCGTGTATTACACGGGTTAAATAAATATAATATTGTTTATTAAATAATAAAAAAATTATTTTTTTAAACTTGTGTTTTACACGGGTTGAATAAACCCGTGTAGTACAATATAATCTGTTAGTACATACACTCGTCAAAATATGTCAGAAGATTTATTAATATAAAAATTAGTTTTTTTCTTTAAAAAGTTGTAATATCCGTACTTTCCACATCATCGTTTATTTACATTTTGTACCATGGTACTTTCATTTTTGAATCCATTGTAACCCGAGACTTATGATCAATGAATTTATTGGATTTATTCAATTACATGTTTACAACATACATTACATTTATACATATGCAAGACAACATCATACGTGCAATATTACAAAATTATATATTACAAACACGCGTTTTACTTTTTTTACATTTATATTCTCGTTTCACGTCCATACACGCTCGGTTTATTATTATTATTATTAGTAGTAGTAGTATTATCATTATTATCATTAGTACTATTATTATTATTTCATTTTTTTCTTTTTAAAAAAAGAATCACCTCCCTTTCAACCACCAACTCCCAACTAACTCATTTAATACCCCAAACCCTAATCCACACTTATAAATACCCACTCCCTTTCACTCCTCCACCATTACAACCTCCAAATTCTCTCACAAATATCTCCAAGTGCTCCATTTCTTCCAAGATTTTTTGGCAGAATTTTATAAGGTAAAAACCTTATTTTTCTTCAAGTTTCTTCCTTTTTTTTTTCTTAACAATTCTTCCTTCACCCTCTTGGATAAACCTCTAGGATCTTATCATTTATTTACCTTGGTAAACATCTAAGATAAGTCACCATTTGAGGTCCAAGTTGTGGTCTTTCAACTAACATTTCTCCTTCTTCATGTTCTTGTTTGGATATTTTACATCTAGTTGTGGTAAAACCAAACCAAGCCTCCAACAAAATTCTATGATGGAAGCCTTGTGCTAAGGTATTTGGATGAAGTAGAGGAACATAGGTTCATCTACCATAAGACATCCAATAGCCACAAGGTGTTCAAATCCTATACATAAATATTATAAATAAATCTAACAAGGTTTGTGGATTTTCCAACCTTTCTCTTGGCCACTTCAAGTGGTATATTACTAACTATACTAACTTTTGACCATCCGAATTCCTAACTAAGTTAGGGGTTTGTGTTTTGGGTCCGCCGTCGGCGATGCATGACCAACTTGATACTATTATACATATATATTATTTATTATTTCTTCTCCACCGAACTTATGCCTACGTTACCTTTTAGGTTAACCGGCATTCCCGACTCTTCACCTTCCCGTTCATCCTTTCGTTACCACGCCAAACCGTGAGTTTCATACTTGCCCCTTTTACATTTTTGCACTTTGGGACTTGAAAACATATACATATTCAAACCCATACACTACAAGATTCACACTTTATTCAAACACAATTCATTAACATGCTCATGTGACAACAACTTGACTACATGCTTAAATACAACTTGTTAATACAATAGTTCATTAATTCTTGCAAAACCGCACTTAACAAGTGTAGCGATATAGGATTGACACCAGTCGGCTTTTCGTTACCTTTATGGAGCCCCCGATCTTGTTATGTTATTTTTTTCGACTAGTATTCTTTGGATGCTAGGTATGCTATGTCAACAATATGTTTGAACTATATCATTACAAATTGTATGAACATTAGTAAAGTATGTCTATGCATGTGAATTGTTGCTTTAAACATGATTATTATATGTATGAAACTTGTATGAACTCACCAACTTTATTGTTGATCAAATATTATTTTACATGTTTTCAGGAGATGTTTGATGCTACCATGGAAACGGAATCTAGGGACTTTGCCTTAGATATCAAATTTAAATATTTTTGTCTTTTGTTTATCAATGTATTTCCTTTAATTGAAACAATTGTATTTGAAATTCTTAGTTTAATGAAATCGGTTAAATTTATATTTCAACAATAGTGCCACGATGCCTTTGAACAATCCTACACGTAACGTTCGGTGATTCCGCCGCCGAATGGGTTGTGACAGATTGGTATCAGAGCCGTGGTTATAGGGAATTAGGAAAATTGCTTATTTGACCTAGCCTATAACTAAGGACCCGTTTTAGACCATTCCTTATGACTCTTAATACGCTTGTTCTACCACCTTTGCTTCTTACTTATTCTTTGGACTAAATACACCGTCATGGATTTCAAGACATCAAGACACTCATATTTCACCAAAGAAACGAACTCACCAAAAGAGGGTAATTCCTCATTCGGTGATAAGTTTCATTCCGCCTAAGACTTAGGAATTTACCATCAAGTTAGGTGTGAAAACCTCACCTTGACGGTAAAAGAATTCCACTCACAAACGCTCTTGGGAAACCTTACCGTTAAAGTTAGGAGTGATTTCCTATCTCAAACGGTTAAGGCACCAACCCTATACAAAACGGAACGAAGCCACCAAACTAGGAGTGAAATCCGCAATTTGGTGATTAGTTCCACTCTTAAAATTTTTAATCTCGCCAAAGTCTCGGCTTTGCTATTGACTAGGGACACGTAGTAACCGGAAGGGTAAAATACCGTTAACCGAATTACCGGCAAGAGTATTTTATCTATTAGGCCAAAACGTGTTTCCCGAACTCAATAGAAGGTTTGACCACTTGGGTTAGTCGACGTTTTCGTTAGTTCAAGAGCCGAGCTAACGAGACACTCCAACTTTTTACAAACAAGCCTCTCTTTTATATATAAACTATTTTCACTACTATTATTATACTAACTTGGTTTGATCTCGTGGACGCTCGCTTTTCGCTACTCGCCTTACTAACTTCAAAACGCTAATACATTCGAGAACCAAATAAATTTATGCTCTTTCATCGTCACATGTTTGTTACATACACTATTTCCATACATGATTCACATGACCAAACGTGCTATTACATGAAATTACTTGATTACTTGTGCCATACGTGAAATTTACATACTCATATGACAACAATTTTTATGCAAAACCATTGATCTAAGTCTCACAATCCCCTTTTGTAGATGTCTTCATCTCGCCACTCTGTTACCGCCAGGAACAACAAGAGGGACAAGCGTTTGGCCGCACTCGTGGCCAAGCAAATGGCCCAAGTCATCCCTGGCCTCATCCAGAACCTTACCCCCAACGGATCGGTCGAATCCAACACCGAAACTCCCAACTCCCACGCCCAACACTATCGAACCTTCCTTGCTTGTCGTTCCGAATCTTTCACGGGACTCGAAGGTGCAACCAAGCTCCTTAGCTGGTTTGCGAGCATGGAAAACACCTTCTCAGTAAGCGAGACCCCGGACCACCTCCGGACTCGCTACGCCGCTAGCCTCTTCAAAGAGCAAGCTCTCGCTTGGTGGGATAGCGAGAAGGAGCTCGACGAGGAGATCGTCACCCTGTCTTGGAAGGAACTCAAAGCGCTTATGCGCGAGGAGTACTGCCCTCCCCACGAGTTGCAAGCACTCGAGGAGGAGTTTTTCACCCTCAAACAGGACAGCGGTGACAATGCTGCCTACAACCTCCGCTTCCAACAACTCTCCGTCCTTGCGCCTCGCCAAGTTGACACCATAGAGTGATCCGTGGCCAAGTGCATACAAGGCCTCCCCTCCGTCATCAAGGACACGGTCGCCGCCGCCGAACCCACCAACCTCGCCAAGGCCATGCGCCTTGCGGCCGCTTTCTCCCGAAACCGTGTTCAGGATGGTACTTTAACCATTCGGGGCACCAAGAAGCATGCCACCCAAGCCACCGTTGAGCCCACCGAACCCAAAGTCACCGAACCAAAACCTGCAAAAACCCCTACTCACCAAAACAACAAAAAGCGCAAGTCCCAAGCCCGGAACTATGCGATTGTCACCCCCGTTAACCAAGTGCCGATGAACCAAGACCCAACACCCCAAAAGAAACCGTATGGTGGATCTTACCCATTATGCAACACTTGCCAATACCACCACCCAAACAACCTCCCATGCCGAAAATGCACCTCGTGTGGCAAATTCGGACACCTTGCCAACCTATGCCGCAACCCACAACAACCCCAAAACACCCAAGCTCCCCCACCAAACCGAAACCCACCGGCCATCACAAATGGTCGGGCTTGCTACCGTTGTGGTGATCCAAACCACATGAGCCCACAATGCCCACAAAACCAAAACCAACACCACCACAACAACAACCCCACCAACAACAACAACCGCAACCAACCACCCAACCAAAACCAACCCACAAACCCAAGAGGCCGTGCTTACAACATCAATGCGGCGCAAGCACAAACTGATAACGACGTGGTGAACGGTATGTTTCCTATCAATGGTCGGTATGCTTCTGTTTTATTTGATACCGGTGCGGATAAAAGTTTCGTATCGCTAGAATTTGAACTTATGTTAGCTAAGACCCGATCTAAGTTAGAGAACTCCTTCACTGTCGAAATCGCGGACGGAAAATCCACCTTTTGTGATACGATTATCCTCTATTGTACTCTCGACCTTAATGGTCATCACTTCTCGATCGATCTCATACCCATGCAATTGGGGAGTTTTGATGTCATAGTAGGTATGGATTGGCTTGCCAAGAACCATGCCGAAGTTGTTTGCTTTGAGAAATTCATCCGTATTCCCCTTCCATCCGGTCAAGTTTTGCAAATCCATGGCGAAAGGCCATCCGGTGGACTCAAACTCATGTCCTGCACCAAAGCCCAAAAATATTTACTAAAGAACTACGTGGCCTTTTTGGCCCATGTAGTGAAAAATAAAGAAAAGGACAAAGGTGTAAAAGACATTCCCATCATTTGCGACTTCCCCAAAGTCTTTCCCGAGGACCTACCCGGTCTTCCTCCATCCCGTGAGGTCGAATTCCGAATTGATCTCATGCCCGGTACGACTCCGATTGCCAAAGCTCCTTACCGCCTTGCACCCTCCGAGATGCAAGAACTTGCCGGTCAACTTCAAGAGTTAGCCGACAAGGGTTTCATTCGTCCGAGTTCATCCCCGTGGGGCGCTCCCGTTTTATTCGTTAAAAAGAAAGACGGATCGTTCCGCATATGCATCGATTATCGTGAGCTTAACAAACTCACTATCAAGACTCGGTATCCTTTGCCTCACATCGACGATCTTTTCGACCAACTCCAAGGTGCGTCTTGTTTTTCCAAGATCGATCTCCGTTCGGGATATCATCAACTTCGTGTTCATGAGGACGACATTCCCAAAACCGCATTTCAAACCCGATACGGACACTACGAATTTATGGTGATGCCTTTCGGGCTAACCAATGCACCCGCGGTTTTCATAGATCTCATGAACCGAGTGTGCAAATCGTATTTGGACAAATGCGTAATCGTCTTCATTGATGACATTCTCATCTATTCCAAATCCCGATCCGCCCACGAGGAACACCTTCGCTTAATATTGGAGTTACTAAGAAAAGAACAACTTTACGCCAAATTCTCCAAGTGTGAATTTTGGCTTAAGGAAGTCCAATTTTTGGGACACATTATTAGTGATAAGGGTATCCATGTGGATCCAGCCAAAATCGAAGCAGTCAAGAACTGGATTGCTCCAAAATCTGCTACCGAAGTCCGCTCATTCCTTGGTCTTGCGGGCTATTATCGTCGTTTCATCAAGATCTCCGTTCCTCTCACCGCATTAACTCAAAAAGGGAAACCCTACGAGTGGGGCCCTAATGAAGAGGAAGCTTTCCAAACACTTAAGGATAAGCTTTGCATTGCTCCGATCCTTACTCTTCCCGACGGAAACGATGACTTCGTGGTGTATTGCGACGCCTCTAACATTGGTCTCGGTTGTGTTCTCATGCAACGAGGCAAGGTCATCGCTTACGCATCCCGTCAACTCAAGATCCATGAGAAGAATTACACGACTCATGATCTTGAACTCACCGCCGTCGTCTTTGCTCTCAAGCTTTGGAGACACTACCTTTACGGTACCAAATGCGTGGTCTTCACAGATCACAAGAGTCTCCAACATCTTCATAACCAAAAGGATCTAAACATGCGCCAACGCCGAGGGATTGAAACAATCAAAGATTACGAATGCGAAATTCGCTACCATCCCGGTAAAGCGAACGTCGTTGCCGATGCCCTCAGCCGAAAGCACCATGTGAAGTTCCTTTGTGCTCGTATGCAACCCGACATCCATGTCCATATTTGTGAAGCCCAACATCTTTCGGTCACCGAAGGCGACATGTACAACGAAATGTCTTGTGGTTCCGAACTCCAACTCGAGACCAAACCCAACGGTTTACTTTATTTATGAATCGTGTTTGGGTTCCCAATCGTTCCGATCTTCGTTCTTCCATCATGCATGAGGCTCACAAGTCTCGGTATTCGGTCCACCCTGGTACAGACAAAATGTACAGGGATCTGCGTTCTATCTACTGGTGGCTCGGTATGAAAAAGGATATCGCGCTCTATGTGTCGAAGTGTAATACTTGCGCTAGAGTGAAAGCCGAGCACCAACGTCCATCCGGTTTGCTCGTGCAACCGGAGATTCCAGTTTGGAAATGGGAGAGCATTGCTATGGATTTCATTACCAAACTCCCATTGACATCCTCTCGTCATGATTCCGTGTGGGTTATCATCGATCGTCTCACCAAATCTGCTCACTTCATTCCCATCCGCGAGACCTTCCCCGTTGCAAGGCTAGCTCAAATCTACATCGCGGAAATCGTTAGTCGTCATGGTGTTCCTTTGGACATCATATCCGATCGTGACAGTCGTTTCACCTCCCATTTTTGGGAATCCTTCAATGAAGCCATGAGTACTCAACTCAATCTTAGTACGGCTTATCACCCTCAGACGGATGGTCAGACTGAACGTACTATCCAAACTCTCGAGGATATGCTTCGATCATGTGTCATTGATTTCGGTGGTAATTGGGACGTGCACTTGCCTTTGATCGAGTTCTCTTACAACAATAGTTACCATACCAGCATCGGCATGGCTCCATTTGAGGCACTTTATGGTCGAAAATGTCGGTCACCCGTTTGTTGGACCGAGATCGACGAAACACAAATTACCGGACCCGAGTTAATCCAAGAGACCACAGACAAGATCCTCAAAATTCGCGACAACCTACGTACCGCTCGGAGTTGACAAAAGAGTTACGCCGACCGAAAGCGCAACGCGGTTACTTTCGAAGTTGGAGATTTCGTTTTCCTTAAGGTTTCACCTTGGAAAGGAGTCTTTCGCTTCTGGAAGCGAGGAAAAGTACCCCTACGTTATGTTGGTCCTTTCAAGATTTTCGAGAAAGTCGGTTCTGTTGCATACAAACTTGATCTCCCTACCGAGCTTAGCAACATCCACCCCACCTTCCACGTCTCTAACTTGAGAAAGTGCTTATCAAATGAAGATCTCCAAGTTCCACTTGAAGACGTTCAGATCGACCCAACAATGCACTTTGTCGAGAAATCTGTTGAGATAATGGATCGTGAAGTCAAACAACTCAAGCGTAGTAGTATTCCAATCATTAAGGTACGTTGGGAAGGAAAACGTGGTGCAGAATTCACTTGGGAACGTGAAGACCAAATGAAAGCCAAGTACCCGCATCTTTTTTCAGAGTCTTCCTCATGAAAGAAATTTCGGGACGAAATTTTCTAAAGTCGGGGAGACTGTAATATCCGTACTTTCCACATCATCGTTTATTTATATTTTGTACCCTTGTACTTTCATTTTTGAATCCATTGTCACCCGAGACTTATGATCAATAAATTTATTGGATTTATTCAATTAAATGTTTACAACATACATTACATTTATACATATGCAAGACAACATCATACGTGCAATATTACAAAATTATATATTACAAACACGCGTTTTACTTTTTTTACATTTATATTCTCGTTTCACGTCCATACACGCTCGGTTTATTATTATTACTAGTAGTAGTAGTATTATTATCATTATTATCATTAGTACTATTATTATTATTTCAATTTTTTCTTTTTAAAAAAAGAATCACCTCCATTTCAACCACCAACTCCCAACTAACTCATTTAATACCCCAAACCTTAATCCACACTTATAAATACCCACTCCCTTTCACTCCTCCACCCTTACACCCTCCAAATTCTCTCACAAATCTCTCCAAGTGCTCCATTTCTTCCAAGATTTTTTGGCATAATTTTATAAGGTAAAAACCTTATTTTTCTTCAAATTTCTTCCTTTTTTTTTTCTTAACAATTCTTCCTTCACCCTCTTGGATAAACCTCTAGGATCTTATCATTTGTTTACCTTGATAAACATCTAAGATAAGTCACCATTTGAGGTCCAAGTTGTGGTCTTTCAACTAACATTTCTCCTTCTTCATGTTCTTGTTTGGATATTTTACATCTAGTTGTGGTAAAACCAAACCAAGCCTCCATCAAAATTCTATGATGGAAGCCTTGTGCTAAGGTATTTGGATGAAGTAGAGGAACATAGGTTCATCTACCATAAGACATCCAATAGCCACAAGGTGTTTAAATCCTATACATAAATATTATAAATAAATCTAATAAGGTTTGTGGATTTTCCAACCTTTCTCTTGGCCACTTCAAGTGGTATATTACTAACTATACTAACTTTTGACCATCCGAATTCCTAACTAAGTTAGGGGTTTGTGTTTCGGTCCGCCGTCGGCGATGCATGACCAACTTGATACTCTTATACATATATATTATTTATTATTTCTTCTCCACCGAACTTATGCCTACATTACCTTTTAGGTTAACCGGCATTCCCGACTCTTCACCTTCCCGTTCATCCTTTCGTTACCACGCCAAACCGTGAGTTTCATACTTGCCCTTTTTACATTTTTGCACTTTGGGACTTGAAAACATGTACATATTCAAACCCATACACTACAAGATTCACACTTTATTCAAACACAATTCATTAACATGCTCATGTGACAACAACTTGACTACATGCTTAAATACAACTTGTTAATACAATAGTTCATTAATTCTTGCAAAACCGCACTTAACAAGTGTAGCGATATAGGATTGACACCAGTCGGCTTTTCGTTACCTTTATGGAGCCCCCGATCTTGTTATGTTATTTTTTTCGACTAGTATTTATTGGATGCTAGGTATGCTATGTCAACAATATGTTTGAACTATATCATTACAAATTGTATGAACATTAGTAAAGTATGTCTATGCATGTGAATTGTTGCTTTAAACATGATTATTATATGTATGAAACTTGTATGAACTCACCAACTTTATTGTTGATCAAATATTATTTTACATGTTTTCAGGAGATGTTTGATGCTACCATGGAAACAGAATCTAGGGATTTTGCCTTAGATATCAAATTTAAATATTTTTGTCTTTTGTTTATCAATGTATTTCCTTTAATCGAAACAATTGTATTTGAAATTCTTAGTTTAATGAAATCGGTTAAATTTATATTTCAACAATAGTGCCACGATGCCTTTGAACAATCCTACACGTCACGTTCGGTGATTCCGCCGTCGAATGAGTTGTGACAAAAGTATTATTATTATTGGATAGTGGTGTAATTAATAGGAGAGAGAAGCGGGAAAAAAATGATGAAAATGAATGTGGAAGCGACACGTGTCATAAAAAAACATTTATTTATTATATAATATAGATATAGATATGGGTGCATTTAATAAGAGAGAGTTACGGAAAAAAATGATTAGATTGAATATGATGGCGACACGTGGCATACAAAAACCTTTATTTATTATTTTACTAGGTTAAAATCCCATGTATTACACGAGATTATATATTAAAAAATATAAAACTTATAAATTTGTAAATACGTAATAACTTGTCAGACTATTATGATTGTCTCGAGATATATCAGGTGGAAATGCGTGTGTATATAACAAATTAGTATTTTTCTTCAATTAGTTATATTTTGATTTCCTATTATATATTCTTATTTAATATAATTAGTATTCTTCTTTAATAATATATTTATAATATCATTATTATTTAATAAGATAGATGTGCATTTATTAGGAGAGAGAGGCGGGAAAATCAATGTGAGGAGGCATGAAAAGGTAACAAGTGTCCACCTTAAACCTTTATTTATTAGTATAGATTACATGTTTTTTTAATAGAAATTCATAAATATGTATAAACATTATGTAGTTTTGTTTATTGAAAAAAATTTAAAAAAGGGGGACTTGTAACGTAAACTATGCAGTCGATATCGGCGATATATCGGTTATCGGTATTATGCCAAAATATCGGTTCCGATATTATCGGTGATATTTACCGAGATATCTCCGAGATTTTGATTTCATAATATCGGTTGTCTCATCAAGTTTCTCGGTTTACTAATTTTGGCCTTTTTTGAACATTTTTCTGTCCCAAAACCCATTCTCCTTTAAAAATGTTGGCCCAATGTCTTGTACCCATAGCCAAAACCATCAAAGTAAATGCCCTAACTCCCTAATACACTCACGTTCGTACTTCGCACACCTGCTAGATCATGTTTTAATATAAAATACTGACACTTTTTAGTTTTGACTTTTGATTTAACTGTTAATATTATATATGTGTGTGTATATAAATTTTTGCATGATATAAAAACTACCGACATCCCACCGCGAGAACCGATATCTCAGATATCGGTCCTTGACCGATAACTGATATTTTTTCGCATTAACTGCTTAGTACGTAAATAAAACATATAACAAAAAATTTTATGTTTTCTTTATTTAATTGATTATTATATTCTTTAAATGCATAATATTTAATCAAATTTTATGTTACGGTAGTTTAGGCGGGGAAAAAAAGTTCTTCATAACCTTAATGAATGATATGAGTCAGTTAAGATTTTTATTTATTAGATAAGTAAGATACGATATATAAATTTGTAATTAAATAGTAAAATAAATAAAGCATAAAGTCTGAAGTATTAAATTAAAGATTTTAAATAAAAATTAGTAAAAATCTAGTTTAACCAATCCGGTTCAAGAGTCTGACCGGTTAAAAAAAATGGTTTAAACAAACATAACCAATCAGACTAGACACCCGATTCCCAGTTCAACCGCAAGTTCCAGTAATAAAAACATTGGATGAGATACATAAGTACAATCCAGTATCAGTTAAAAACCACTTGAATCAAGATCTTGTGTTGACCAAAACGAAAGAGATCTTATTTTTTGAACAACAATTTGGATCTATCCACCCGAAATGAAACACATACATCCATTTACAATTTGTGGTACAAAAGCCATACTTTATCATATTTGTACAATTCCATCTCCAAATTAAAACTTATCACATATTACATCTCACCTCCTATAACCTTATCGTTTTACAGTAAACACAACCCAAAAAAAAAAACACACGAACACCATGAGTCGTACAACACACTATCAACAAACTCAGAAAGATGTCAGCTAACCACAGAAGCAACAGAATGAGCCCAAGATTTTAGCTGATGCTTAACATCCGCTTCATCCCCAACAACCGGAATCCTTATCAATCTCGGCACCACTTCCCTCGTCTTCTCCAAATCACCCCACGCTTCAGAAAGATACGGCCTCGAAACATTCACATAACCATCCACTTGTTCTTTCTCATCTGTCCCTAATCTCTGCAGCCCCGGAACTATCGAAACCAAGCTTGACTCCTTATCTTTCTCCGAAAACAAAAACCCTAAATCCATAAACCCTTTTAGCTCTTCAAACTCAAGCTCTGATAAGCTCTTGCTTTTGCTTCTCACAAGTTCCCTTCTTCCTTTATTCTTCTTCTTCTTCTTCACTGGTTCTTTAGCTTCCATAAACCCTTTAAGCTCTTCAAACTCATCACTGTAACATCTCACGTTAACTGTCGGGACAGCTGAGAAATGATCAAGATTTTGAGGGACTGATTCTTCGGTTTTGAGGATCTGGGGAGGTGGGGTTTTGAAGATTTGGTGAGAAAACCAGTGGGTGTCGAAGAGATCGAACAGGAGTTGGGGATCAGTTGCCATAAGTGTGAAGTGTGTCGGCAGGAGAATATAGTAAAGTTTGAGGGCAAGATGGGTTATTAGGTCAGCGAATGTGAGATTTGTATATGAAGTGATGATGGATTACCTATATTACCCTTGGGTCATTCGAGTATTTACAAAATCACGTGTATGTCGTTTGGTTTTCTTTACTCTAATCCCTATCCCTCTAGAGTTCTAGTCAATTCGTTGTTTCACGCGGGTCACGTGACCACCATTTGAGTAGTAGGCACGTTGATTGTCTTTTCTTCTAGAGAAAAGAAAATGGCTAAATGCTAAGTATATTTTTTTTGAACGGTGAAAACTTGACTAGCATGTCTTACGTAATGGGTCGTATGTTAGTCGGATAAGGTATATCATCAGTTTAGGAGGAAATCTATTATTGTGTGAACACCTCCTAGAGTCGGGATCGAACATATAACCTTAGAGAGACCAATGTCTAATCTATCATCCCATGCCATTAGACTAGAATGCTATCATCCCATGCCATGAGACCAGAATGCCAACTCTGAAATGCTAGGTACATGCTTAAGTAGAAGCATGTTTGTTGATATAAGAACTAACTTTTATTTAATGAAAATATGTTTGGAATTATATCTATAGATAAAAAACAAACCTTCGAGAATAGTAAAGTTTTGTTTTTTCATTTTGGCCACCAAATTTATTTATTTATTATTTATTTATTTTATTTTTTTACTTTTTCAACATTTTCATTTTAACCCTTATATTATATAATATACGTTTTAGCCCGTTTCATTTTCTATTAATTTCGTTTTCCTTAATAACTTTCGTTCGTAACTTTTTTTAAAATACGATGGCGCGACTTTTTTAGTTTTTTTGTCAACGTTCCGATATAATTTTTTTTAAACAGAGTTGTATTTAAAATCTAAGGTTTTACAACTATATGTAAGGATTTTTTTTACAACTATATGCTATCTATATACAAACCTGTGTTATACTCACCAACTTTTTAGTTGACTTTATTTTATTCATGTTTCAGGTACTAATGTGTGAGTTTGGTCAAGATGTGCTACACTTAAGCTTTGGACTTAGATAATTTAAATAAAGAAATCTATGTTTTGAAATATTGTTTCTGTCTTGGATTTGGTTTTGTTTGAATGATTGTAATGGAAATTGGAGTTTAATATATTTCAACTTAGTCAACCTTGTAATTATGAACAGTCTACATGTCCCGCCCCGATGATTCCGCCATCGGTCGGGGTGTGACAGATTGGTATCAGCCTTGGTTATAGGGAACTAGGTTATTAGACACCTTGACCTAGACTATAACTTTAGGACACCGACCTATGCTATGTTTCATGATTACATGTTATATGCTACATGCTATATGTTATATGTTATGTGTTACATGCTATGTGCTACATGCTTACTATGATTAGTTATTATTTTATTTGATGACTTAATTGTTAAAAATCCATGACTTATTAGTATATACTTAAATGATAAATTAAATAAACAATATCCTTTCCTATATACTAAAACCTCATAATATTCTTATCTCCTTCTCTATCTATACCTTTCTTAGCATGTGGAAACTTCATGAAGCTAAATCTATAAAATTTCTTTATTTCCTCGTTAAGGTTTTTAAACTTGGTTAATTATTTGAGGACACGTGCAATCTGGAAGGGTGACACCTGTATTCTGGGTTTTCTGTCTAGGAAAGCATTTCGCATAAATCCCAATCAACCGAGGGACCCGTATGCTTTCCTGGGAATTCCCTGGATGAGTGTTTACTTATAGGCTAAAGCATGTCTCCTTGAAAATTATATGAGTTTAATTAACCTTAATGTGTCATAGTATTCGAGTGATTATATCACTATTTGAGTACAATCCAAACTATGATTATCTATTTATTTTGCTATCTTATTCTATTAAATCTAAACAATTCTTATAAGTTCTTACATCTTTTCTTGTCTTGTGAAAATCTGTAGAATGCCTCCTCGTCGTGCTCCCGCGGCCAACGCCAATACCGACATTGCTGCTATTCTTGCAAAACTCGTGACACAACTCACTCAAGCTAATAGTGCCACCAATGGCAACAATGGTGGAAATGGTAGTAATAGTGGTAATGGTGGTAATGGTGGAATGGTGGTAACAACCCATCTCAATGCACTTTCAAACATTTCAACTCGTGTAATCCTCCCAAGTTCTATGGTACCGAAGGAGCTACTGGACTCCTTCAATGGTTCGAAGGCATTGAGAATACCTTTCTCAATAGTAACTGCCCCGACAACCTTCGTGTTCGTCATGCCACAAGTGTCCTACAAAAACGGGCACTCACATGGTGGAATGGGGAGAAAAGAAATAGAGGTGTGGATGTAGCAATGGCCTTAACTTGGGATGAAGTTAAAAGACTAATGACCGAGGAATTCTGTCCTCGAAATGAAGTGAAGAAACTTGAAGCCGAATTTTGGGATCTTACCCAAGATAGTGGTGAAAATTTGGCGTATACAACTCGGTTCCATGAGTTGAGTCTTCTTGTGCCCCACATGGTCACTCCTTTGTCCCGCTGCATTGAAAAGTATATTGGGGGACTACCTAGGCAAATTCAAGATACTGTCCTAGGAAGGGATCCCGCAACACTTGAGGATGCTATCCGCTTATACGCTACCTTAACCGATAACCATGTGAAGGCGGGGACTCTTACTAAAAAGGGCACCAAGAAAGTCTCCGACACTACAACTCCTCCTACCCACAACAAAGAAGCCATAACCGAACCCTCCCGGCATAATAAGAAGAGAAAGGCTAGAAATTTTACTGTGGTCACTCCTGCTATTCCTGTTAACCAAACTGCACCTATGGTTCAAGCACCAGCCAAAAAGCCATATGTTGGAATCTACCCACTTTGTGCCACCTGCAACTACCATCATCCCCAAAGCATCCCATGTCGCCTTTGTACTCATTGTGGGAGATATGGCCATACGGTCAATGTTTGTAGGGCCAAAGCTCTTGCGAGCCAAGTCAACCCACCAAACCAAACCAACACCCAAGTGACTAATCAAGGTACTCCCGCTATTGCAAATGGGCGTGCATGTTACGAATGTGGCAACCCGAACCATTTCCGTGATCAATGCCCAATATTTGCCACTGCTAGACAAGGTGGAGCTCGTGGGCGTGCTTTCAACATAAACGCCAACGAAGCTCAAGCCAACAATGACGTGGTCAATGGTACGTTCCTTGTAAATAGTCAATATGCCTCCATTTTATTTGATACCGGTGCCGATAAGAGTTTTGTGTCACTTAACTTTGAACCTTTACTTGCCAAGACACGATCTCAATTAGAGAAAACCTTCACTGTCGAAATAGCAAATGGTGATTCACTTACAATCGAGTCTATTATCTATGACTGTTCTCTAGAACTTAATGAACATACATTCCCAATCAATCTTGTACCAATGCCATTAGGAAGTTTTGATATCATCATAGGCATGGATTGGCTATCAAATCATCATGTCGAAGTCATCTGTTTCGAGAAGTGTATTCAAATACCTCTGCCATCGGGAGAAACACTAAGAGTCTTTGGTGAAAAGCCTGGCAAAGGGCTTAAATTAATGTCATGCACTACTGCTCAAAAGTACTTACGAAAGAAGTACGTGGCCTTTTTGGCCCACATCGTTCAAAAAGATGTCAAAAAGAAGAGTATTCAAGACATCCCCATTATCCGAGATTTTCCCGAAGTGTTCCCCGAAGATCTATCCGGTCTTCCACCCGTTCGTCAAGTAGAATTTCGCATTGATCTTGTGCCCGGAGCTAACACCGTGGCTAGAGCTCCATACCGTCTTGCACCTTCTGAAATGCAAGAACTTGCAAGTCAACTCCAAGAGCTCTCTGACAAGGGATTCATTCGTCCAAGTCATTCACCGTGGGGTGCACCCGTCTTATTCGTCAAAAAAAAGGATGGATCATTTCGCATGTGTACTGACTACCGCGAACTCAACAAGCTTACTATCAAAAACCGTTATCCTTTACCTAGAATTGATGACCTCTTTGATCAACTTCAAGGTTCTACTTGCTTCTCGAAGATTGATCTTCGATCTGGTTATCACCAACTCCGTGTGCAAGAAGACGATATTCCAAAGACTGCCTTCCTGTAAGATCCCAAAACTGGTAAAAAAAAATAATAAGTAATGACACGATCGAAATTATAATTTTCAAATGGCGAGAGAAAAAAAAACGGATGGGCTTGGGCTCGGCTCCAACGGGCCGGAGGGAGCCCAAGTATATAAGGGCAAGGGCTGCCCCAAAACCCTCATTTTTCAAGTTTACAAGTTCTAGAGAGAGTGGAGAGAGCACGGGTCTAGAGAGAAAGTGACGGATCGACTCGAGAATTCAGGAGAACGTTGCTACTGTGCTCGTGATCATCTTCTCTGGATCATAACTCCAATCCAGGTAAGCGTTCGATCATAATCTGAGTTTTTTATGATTATTTTAGGATTTTCGGTTTTAGCTAAATAGGTGAAGTTTTTTTATGGTTGAAACTTGAAAACGAACAAAGATCTAGCATCTAGAATGAAAACCGAACGTTTTGATCAAAGAAAATTTAGATATTGACATGATCAGACCCGAATGCAAAAAGTTAGGGTTCTTACGCCTGAATCAGATCCTGCGTACTTATCAAGTACGCAGGAAGAAGGGTTCTGCGTACTTATCAAGTACGCAGGAAGTAAAGTCTGCGCATTTACCAAGTGCGCATGAAGTAAAGTCTGCGTACTTACCAAGTGCGCATGAAGTAAGGTCTGCGTACTTGTCAAGTACGCATGACCAAGGCCCTGCGCACTTGCTAAGTGCGCAGGCATCAGAATGATTAAGCAAAGTCAGTATGTTTAGAATGGTTAAACCGTTAGAGTCGAGATTAGGTCTGATGTGTATTTAACTAATCAATTCAGATCAGAGGTGACGTTGTTGGATCTTGTTTAGAACAACCCAGACTAGCTCATCAGGTGAGTTCTATGTGCCCCTTTCTATGTTATGTGCAAACCTTATTAAATGTTTTGGGGCTGAAGTGTATACACTAAATGAATAAATACTATGAATGCCAATGTGATCATACGTGACATACAAATATATATTTATATATATATATATATGAAAATGAATTATGAACAAAGAATGAAACGTACGTTTACAAAGTATGAATGAAAGAATGACAAAATATGAATGAATGAAATCTTGCTTTATATAATATATACTGCATGTTATGAATATACGTGAATGTTATGGACGCTTCGATGCTAACGGCTACTATGGTAGACGGACGACCACGTGACTATCTTGCAACCGGGACTAAAATATTCCTTCATCAGCTAGGAAATAAAAAGGGGCATTAATGGACGGTCGAAGCAAATGCCAAATCATATGTAGAACGGTTGCAAACATGGTAGCACGTGGGAAACGGATACCTTCGGGTAGACGGGCGAAAAGGACGGACTACGACGATAGGACGGTTTATGACGGACGGCCGAAGGTTGGCCGGACGGTTTTTAAGGCGGACGGTTTCTAGGACCGGACGAGTCAAAGGGCTACGACGGTAGCTTCATGGCGTATGTCTTTGTGACATACGTAGTAAAAGACGGGTTGATCACCCTTATGTGTATGACCAAATGAATGTTAAGGAATGTAAAGGTGAATGCATATAAATGTAGTCACTCAAGAATGATGAAAGAAAAGTAAAAGTTAAGAATACGTATTTATGTTCTTTATATATACACTAATGTATACTTTTAAAGAAATATTGTTTATATCTAATCTTTCTAAACTAGAACTCACCAGCGTTAGCTGACTTTTAGTATACATTTCAGGTAACAAAGAAAAGGGTCGTGCGAAGGCGTGAAGGCTGCCCGGCTAGAGACTGACATCCCGATTTATGTTTTTGTTAAACAATGGTTAATGTTTTAAATGTTAAGACTTCCGCTGATATGTACTCTAATGTTTGAATGCTTTTAATTAGAAGTTCAGTAATTAATGATTATGTTTATGAGTAAATCCAACAAGAATGGCCTCCCGGGTTTGGGGCCTTACAAGTTGGTATCAGAGCAATAGTTTGAGAGATTCAGACATCCCTAAATGTCTGGACTCAAGCGGATTATGGGGCCAACGCACGGATGTCAGTCTGGGTAGCCAACGCCAACGCCAGCAAGGTAAGTAAGCACTAAGGTTAATACACTTGGATAAGAATAGATACTCTAACTTAGAACCAATAGATGTCAATGTCACGACCAATTTGAAGAGTTTGGAACCCGAAAAGCAATGTAAATTTCTAATCACAAACCGGTCACTGTAATTAAAAATTTACCTTGTTCGTACTGTTCTAAGACTATGATCTGAGAGAATGACATTGATGTATACCCTTTATGACTATCAGGAAATCTACAGACAATGGCAGGTGGAGGGAGAACAGGACGCCGAGGCGGTCGCACGGGCTGAGTCGGTAGGCCTCCACTGAATCCAAGACATCAAGAAGAAGAGGGTGTGCACACGGAAAGCACAGAGAGCGTGCACCAAACTAATGTCACCCCAACCGGGGGCGACCATCAAGGGTCTCTACAGTTGGAACCCGAGGTCAGAGATGCTATTGCCCGTGAGGTCGTGCTCACTTTGAAGAATGTATTGCCTGACCTACTAACGGAGGCATTAAAGAAAATCAAGGAAGATGATGAAGGGAACAATGAGGAAAAGGTATATGACAGCGATGGGGATGAAATAAAGGTGGGATCAAGTAACCGGGGGTGTACTTATAAAGGTTTCAAGGACGGAGACCCACCCAAATTTGACGGGAATAAGGACTCGGTGGCCACCCTCGAGTGGATCGAGAGGATGAACGCTGTCATCAACATGAGCGAGTGTCGACCCGACCAAGCTATTAAGTACGTTGCTCATTATTTCACCAACGAAGCACTAAGTTGGTGGAGGAATGTTCAAAGAACTAAGTCACCCAATGCTATCAACAGAATGACATGGGAAGACTTGAAGAAGCTGATAATCCAAAAGTTCTGCCCACAGAACGAGATTGATCGTGTGGAGAACGAGTTCCTGAACTTCAAGGCTGGCAACAAGACTCATCGCCAGTATACTTCGAGATTCAATGAGCTGGCCAACTGGTACCACACTTAGTGGAGACTGAAGACCGTCTGATTAAGTACTATGTCAAGGGTTTGCCGCAAAGGGTCCGTGTCCATGTCAAAACTAACCTACCCTCGACTTTCGAGTCGGTAGTGAATCTGAGCGGAATCGTCTACGACGACTACGCAAATGAGGACCCGACACCTGAGACACAAAAGAGAAAGTGGGAGAACCCGTCTAGGGGCACCGGGAAAAGGGATGCAACAGCTGAAGTTAAGAAACCAAGGTCAGATGAATATGAAACTTGCAAGAAGTGTGGAAAGCGCCATCTTGGCGAATGCCGAATCGGCACCATCATGTGTTATAAGTGCGGGAAGCCGGGGCACTTCTCCCGAGAGTGTTTAAAGGATGTCAAGTGCCAGAGTTGTAGAAAATATGGACACATGACTAGGGATTGCAGGAAAACCAGACAATCCGGTTCGGGAAAGGAAAAGGAAGCTGAAAAGGAACAGCCAAAGGCTAGGACTCGAGCCTATGCCCTGACTGAGGAGGAAGCAAGGGGAAACCCTGATGTTGTATCATGTACGTTTCTAGTAAATGATGAACATGCTGCTATCTTATTTGACTCTGGTGCTAGTAAAAGTTTTATATCAAATGCCTTTAGCCAAAAACTAGATTGCACTGTCAACACCATAGTAAAAGCCTTTAGCGTACAAACTGCCGTTGGTAAAAATTCGGTAGTATTCCAAGTAACCGATGATTGTATCATAGAAATAGAGGGCCATAAGTTCTCCTCTAGATTATTCCTTCTCACCTTAGGAGGATTCGATGTAGTAATGGGTATGGATTGGTTAGCTGCCAACGAAGCTCAAATCATATGTAAACGTAAGAGGATACACCTCAAAGCTCCTAGCGGAAGTCCAATTACGGTTTATGGGGATTGGAATTGCACAATGCCAAACGTCATTTTGATGATCAAGGCCGAAAGTTACATGAGGCGCGGTTGCGAAGCTTATCTGGCGTATGTTATTGACGATAGAATGAAAACGAAAGCACTCAAGAATGTACCCGTGGTGTGAAACTTTCCAGAAGTATTCCCAGAGGAGCTACCTGGGTTGCCACCTGATCGGGAAATAGAATTTCAGATTGACTTACTGCCAGGAGCTGAGCCCGTTGCCAAAGCCCCCTACCGATTGGCTCCGTCAGAAATGAAAGAATTGATGTCTCAACTACAAGAATTAACAGAAAAAGGATTTATTAGACCGAGCATTTCACCATGGGGCGCTCCGGTACTATTCGTAAAGAAGAAAGATGGCAGCATGCGCATGTGCATTGACTACCGTGAACTGAACAAGAGGACAGTAAAGAACAAATACCCACTGCCTAGAATAGATGACCTTTTTTATCAACTGCAAGGTGCGAGTTGGTTCTCAAAGATCGATCTTAGGTCGGGTTACCATCAGTTGAAAGTAAGAGAGGAAAACGTACAAAAAACCGCGTTTCACACGCGTTATGGGCATTATGAGTTTCTCGTGATGTCCTTCGGATTGACTAACGCGCCAGCAGCGTTCATGGATTTGATGAATAGAGTATGTCGACCAATGTTGGATCAATCAGTGATAGTTTTTATAGACGACATACTCGTATATTCGAAAAGCGAGGGTGATCACCACTGTCACCTAAGAGAAGTTCTGGAGGTGCTAAAACAGGAAAAGTTGTACGCAAAATTCTCCAAATGCGCGTTTTGGCTTAGGGAAGTCCAATTCCTAGGTCATGTGATACACCCAAACGGCATCATGGTAGATCCTACAAAGATCGAAACAGTAAAGGAATGGAACGTCCCAAGGACACCAACAGAGATACGAAGTTTTCTGGGGTTGGCAGGCTACTATCGGAGGTTCATTCAAGATTTCTCGAAGATAGCCTCGCCACTAACTAAATTGACACGGAAAGAAGTAAAATATGAATGGGGTCCAACCCAAAACAACACGCTTGAGGAACTTAAAACGTGATTAACCCAAGCTCCAGTCTTGACACTACCTGAGGGAAATGAAGACTTGGTAGTCTACTCTGACGCTTCGGGTCAAGGTTTAGGCTGTGTACTTATGCAACAAGGAAAGGTAATTGCTTACGCTTCACGACAACTAAAGACTCACGAGGTTAACTACCCAACCCATGATCTAGAGTTAACAGTAGTAGTCTTCGCCCTGAAAATATGGAGACACTACCTATATGGAGTTAAGTGCACCATTTACTCCGATCATAAAAGCTTGAAGTACTTTTTCGAGCAAAAGGAATTAAACATGAGGCAAAGGTGGTGGTTAGAACTACTAAAGGACTACGATTGTGAGATACTGTACCATCCAAGCAAGGCAAACGTAGTAGCTGACGCCTTAAGCAGAAAGGAGCAATCTGATCCCATCCGGATCAAGGCGTGTCAGCTGATATTAACGCCAGATTTGATGAGTGAAATATCAAAGGCACAAGATGAGGCACTATTAGAAAGAAATATAAAACGGGAAAGAATAGTAGGACAATAAGGGAATTTGGATGTAAATGCATACGGTGTACGAACTAAGTTTGGCCGGATGTGAATACCTAAGGTTGGTGAGCTTAGGGCCAAAATACTCGATGAGGCCAATAAGTCTCGCTACTCTATCCACCCCGGGATAAACAAAATGTATCAAGACTTGAAGAAAGAGTACTGGTGGCCTGGCATGAAGAATGATGTGACTGAGTACGTGAACAAGTGCCTAACGTGCTCACTAGTTAAAGCCGAGCACCAGAAACCATGTGGTAAAATGCAACCCCTACCAATACCAGAATGGAAGTGGGAGGAGATCACGATGGACTTCATTACCAAGCTACCGCGAACAGCTAAAGGAAATGATACCATTTTGGTGATCGTCGACCGTTTGACAAAGAGTGCTCACTTCCTGCCAATACGTGAAACTGCTTCGTCCGAAAAACTAGCAGAAATTTTTATTAAAGAAATTGTGAGTAGGCATGGTATGCCGGTGTCGATTGTGTCCGACCGGGATACTAGATTCACGTCAAGGTTTTTGAAGAAATTTAATGAATCAATGGGCACTAGATTGAACATCAGCACAGCTTACCACCCTCAAACCGATGGTCAATCTGAAAGGACAATCCAGACCTTAGAAGACATGCTCCGGGCTTGTATCATTGACTTCGGTGGGAGCTGGGACAACCATCTACCATTGGCAGAATTCTCTTATAACAACAGCTATCACTCAACGATTGGCATGCCGCCATTTGAGATGTTGTATGGAAGGAGATGTAGGACCCCGGTTTGTTGGGGCGAAATGGGACAGAAGGATTTTGCAAGTCTCGAAGTGGTCAAAGCTACTTCGGAGAAATTTGATCAAATCAAGGCTCGAATGAAAGCCGCAAAAGACAGACAGAAATCATACGCAGATAAGAGAAGAAGGGAGTTAGAGTTTCAAGTCGGGGACATGGTACTGTTAAAAGTATCACCATGGAAAGGAACCATCCGATTCAGAAAACGTGGCAAACTAAGTCCAAGGTTTGTCGGACCTTTTAAGATCTTAGCGAGAGTGGGTAAGGTTGCTTACAGACTCGACCTACCCGATGCGCTTAGCGAAATACACCCTACGTTCCACGTGTCGCACTTACGCAAGTGTCTAGCTGACGACACAGCTCACATACCTTACGATGAGATCGAGGTGGATAACAGTCTGAATTATGTCGAGGAACCAATAGCCATCCTTGACCGATCTGAGAAGCGACTACGCAACAAGCAAATTCCATTGGTCAAAGTTCAATGGAAGCACAGAAAGGGATCGGAAGCTACCTGGGAGAAAGAGGACGAGATGCGGGAACTATACCCTCGGCTGTTTAACGTATAATTGGTTTCGAGGACGAAACCTCTTTAAGGAGGGTAGACTTGTAACATCCCAAAACTGGTAAAAAAAAATAATAAGTAATGACACGATCGAAAATATAATTTTCAAATGGCGAAAGAAAAAAAACGGATGGGCTTGGGCTCGGCTCCAACGGGCCGAAGGGAGCCCAGGTATATAAGGGCAAGGGCTGCCCCAAAACCCTCATTTTTCAAGTTTACAAGTTCTAGAGAGAGAGGAGAGAGCACGGGTCTAGAGAGAGAAAGTGACGGATCGACTCGAGAATTCAGGAGAACGTTGCTACTGTGCTCGTGATCATCTTCTCTGGATCATAACTCCAATCCAGGTAAGCGTTCGATCATAATCTAAGTTTTTTATGATTATTTTAGGATTTTCGGTTTTAGCTAAATAGGTGAAGTTTTTTATGGATGAAACTTGAAAACGAACAAAGATCTAGCATCTAGAATGAAAACCGAACGTTTTGATCAAAGAAAATTTAGATATTAACATGATCAGACCCGAATGCAAAAAGTTAGGGTTCTTACGCCTGAATCAGATCCTGCGTACTTATCAAGTACGCATAAAGAAGGGTTCTGCGTACTTATCAAGTACGCAGGAAGTAAAGTCTGCGCATTTACCAAGTGCGCATGAAGTAAAGTCTGCGTACTTACCAAGTGCGCATGAAGTAAGGTCTACGTACTTGTCAAGTACGCATGACCAAGGCCCTGCGCACTTAGCAAGTGCGCAGGCATCAGAAAGGTTAAGCAATGTCAGTATGTTTAGAATGGTTAAACCGTTAGAGTCGAGATTAGGTCTGATGTGTATTTAACTAATCAATTCAGATCAGAGGTGACGTTGTTGGATCTTGTTTAGAACAACCCAGACTAGCTCATCAGGTGAGTTCTATGTGCCCCTTTCTATGTTATGTGCAAACCTTATTAAATGTTTTGGGGCTGAAGTGTATACACTAAATGAATAAATACTATGAATGCCAATGTGATCATACGTGATATACAAATATATATTTATATATATATATATATATATGAAAATGAATTATGAACAAAGAATGAAACGTACATTTACAAAGTATGAATGAAAGGATGACAAAATATGAATGAATGAAATCTTGCTTTATATAATATATACTGCATGTTATGAATATACGTGAATGTTATGTACGCTTCGATGCTAACGGCTACTACGGTAGACGGACGACCACGTGACTATCTTGCAACCGGGACTAAATTATTCCTTCATCAGCTAGGAAATAAAAAGGGGCATTAATGGACGGTCGAAGCAAATGCCAAATCATATGTAGAACGGCTGCAAACATGGTAGCATGTGGGAAACGGATACCTTCGGGTAGACGGGTGAAAAGGACGGACTACGACGATAGGACGGTTTATGACGGACAGCCGAAGGTTGGCCGGACGGTTTTTAAGGCGGACGGTTTCTAGGACCGGACGAGTCAAAGGGCTACGACGGTAGCTTCATGGCGTATGTCTTTGTGACATACGTAGTAAAAGACGGGTTGATCACCCTTATGTGTATGACCAAATGAATGTTAAGGAATGTAAAGGTGAATGCATATAAATGTAGTCACTCAAGAATGATGAAAGAAAAGTAAAAGTTAAGAATACGTATTTATGTTCTTTATATATACACTAATGTATACTTTTAAAGAAATATTGTTTATATCTAATCTTTCTAAATTAGAACTCACCAGCGTTAGCTGACTTTTAGTATACATTTTAGGTAACAAAGAAAAGGGTCGTGCGAAGGCGTGAAGGCTGCCCGGCTAGAGACTGACATCCCGATTTATGTTTTTGTTAAACAATGGTTAATGTTTTAAATGTTAAGACTTCCGATGATATGTACTCTAATGTTTGAATGCTTTTAATTAGAAGTTCAGTAATTAATGATTTTGTTTATGAGTAAATCCAACAAGTGAGGCCTCCCTGGTTTGGGGCCTTACACTTCCGAACAAGTTATGGTCATTACGAGTTCATGGTTATGCCTTTTGGACTAACCAATGCACCCGCAGTTTTCATGGACCTCATGAATCGTGTGTGCAAACCGTACCTTGATAAGTTCGTGATCGTTTTCATCGATGACATCTTAATCTATTCCAAGACTAAAGCCGATCATGAGCAGCACCTTAGATTGGTTTTGGACCTCTTGAAGAAAGAACAACTATATGCCAAATTCTCCAAATGTGAGTTTTGGCTAAAGGAAGTTCAATTTCTTGGTCACATCGTCAACGACAAGGGTATTCATGTTGACCCTGCTAAGATCGAAACGGTTAAGAATTGGAATGTCCCGAAGACTCCCACTGAAGTTCGTTCATTTCTTGGTCTTGCAGGATATTACCGTCATTTCATCTCAAACTTCTCAAAGATTGCTGTCCCTCTCACCGCTTTGACCCACAAGGGTAAAACTTATGAATGGGGACCACAACAAGAAGAAGCTTTCCAAACCCTTAAGCAAAAGTTGTGCAATGCTCCCATTTTGACTCTCCCTGATGGGAATGATGATCTAGTTGTCTACTGTGATGCTTCTAACCAAGGTCTCGGTTGTGTCCTCATGCAACGAGGCAAAGTAATCGCATATGCATCAAGGCAACTTAAGATTCATGAGAAGAATTATACGACGCACGATCTCGAGTTGGGTGCGGTCGTATTCGCATTGAAGATTTGGAGACATTACCTCTATGGCACAAAATGTGTGGTGTTCACCGACCACAAAAGTCTTCTACACATCTTCAACCAAAAGGAACTCAATATGAGGCAACTACGTTGGGTTGAACTCCTTAACGACTATGACTGCGAGATTCGTTACCATCCCGGCAAAGCGAATGTTGTGGCCGACGCCTTGAGTCGAAAGGACCTTGTCATGCTTCAACGTGTCCGTATTCAAACCGACATTCAAAACCGCATCTTAGAAGCTCAACACGTCTCAGTCACCGAGGGTAACATGTATGAGGAAATGTCGTGTGGTGTTGAACTCCTACTCGAATCAAAATCCAATGGCTTACTTTATTACTTGAACCGTATTTGGATTCCCGATCGCGATGATCTCCGTACATTTCTCATGAACGAGGTTCACAAGACTCGTTATTCTATTCATCCTGGTGCGGATAAAATGTACCAAGATCTTCGCCAACAATATTGGTGGCCCGGTATGAAGAAAGACATCGCTCTCTATGTTGCCAAATGTCTAACGTGTTCCAAAGTCAAAGCCGAACACCAATGTCCTTCCGGATTACTTGAACAACCGGAAATTCCCGTGTGGAAATGGGAGAACTTAGCCATGGATTTTATTACCAAACACCCTCGCACCTCGAGTGGTTATGATAGCATTTGGGTGATCATTGATCGTCTCACCAAATCTGCTCATTTCTTACCCATCCGTGAAGACTATAGGGTTGAGAAACTAGCCCGAATTTACATTGATGAAATTGTGAGCCGTCACGGTGTTCCCTTAAACATGATCTCTGATAGAGATGCTCGGTTCACCTCTCGCTTTTGGCAATCTCTCCAAACTGCACTTGGTACACGATTGGATTTGAGCACGGCTTATCATCCCCAAACTGATGGTCAAACCGAGCGGACAATCCAAACTCTTGAAGACATACTTAGAGCTTGTGTAATTGATTTTGGTGGCAATTGGGATTCATATTTACCCCTAATTGAGTTCTCCTACAATAATAGCTATCACACGAGTATCAACATGGCTCCATTTGAAGCTCTCTATGGTCGCAAGTGTCGTTCTCCTATCTGTTGGAACGAGATTGGTGAAGCACAAATCACCGGTCCTGAGCTAATTCAAGAAACATCCGACAAGATTATTCAAATCCGTGACAACATCCGAACAGCGAGAAGTCGGCAAAAGAGTTATGCCGATAAACGACGAAAACCCTTGGAATTCCAAGTCGGTGACCTTGTTCTTCTTAAGGTGTCTCCGTGGAAGGGTGTGATCCGTTTTGGAAAGAAAGGCAAGTTAGCACCTCGCTATGTTGGCCCATTCAAAATCCTTGAAAGGATTGGGAAAGTGGCTTACAAACTCGAGTTACCTCCATCTCTTGGCAATGTGCATCCTACATTTCATGTATCTAATCTGAAGAAGTGTCTCGCTGATGAGAATCTCCATATACCACTTGATGACGTGCGCATTGATGAAACGATGCACTTCGTTGAAAAACCGATAGAAATTATGGATCGTGAAATCAAGCAACTCAAGCGAAGTCGTATTCCTATTGTCAAAGTTCGTTGGGAGTCTAAGCGTGGTCCTAAATTCACTTGGGAACGAGAGGACCAAATGAAACTCAAGTACTGATGCCGTGGTTTCCTCTAGCTAAATTTCGGGACGAAATTCCCTCAACATGGGGAGACTGTAACATTTCTGATTTCTAGTATCCATATTTCAATTCAATGTAATGCATTTCAAACTCAATTCTAGTGCAATGTTTTGTTCTATTCGTACCATCAATTAAATACTATACTTCAATGCAAAACCACAAATTTTACTCGGTTATATTCTATTAAAACACTACATAAGTATCTATTCATACCAATACGTCAAAAGACTAAAGTTACAAGGTCTGATGTTGAAAAATTACAAGAAACCCTAATAGGCACGGTCGCGACTCGTTCTGGCACGGTCGCGCCAAGTGCTATGGCACGGTCGCGCGCCTTGCTTTGGAACGGTCGCCCCGGTGCCTTGGCACGGTCGCGCCTCATATTGGCACGGTCTCGCCTCTCATCAGTTGAAACGTAAATACAGACTTTAATCACAGAGACGTTCGATTTCATAACCGTTCGACACGTTTTTACCATTAACAAACTCAATTAAAACTTTTAATCATAACAATCACAACAAATAAACAAAATCCCGTCGATTCAACTCATAACCACCCAATTCTCTCACAAGACCGTGGAATTTACCATTCTGATTACGATTCTCCTAAACCAACATTCTATCAATCCTCTCTGAAGCTCCCGAGAACACCGAGTCAGTCGGAATTGCAGAAGAAGGCGCCGGAAATCGAACCCGTCGTCGCCGGAATTTCTCTCTACCGAACACTGCCAATTCGTTGTCCTTCTGGGTAATTGAAACCTCTCACACTTACGTTTTAGTCTACTAATCAAAAGCCCTAATCTAATTTGGGCTTACAATACGGGAATCATCACGAACCAGAGTCTAGTTTTCGTTCAAAATAGATTTAATCGAATCAAATCTTAGACACGCTTTAAATACAATTAATCTCTACAAAAAGATTCGTGATGATCTAATGGGTGAAAGCCCCATGAATTCCAACATTTTCAATATAAGAATTAGTCAAATTGAATCTGTTTTGAAACAGACACGGTCGCGTTAATCATATAGCACGGTCGTGCTTCATGAGGCACGGTCGTGCCAAATACTAGCGCGGTCGTGCCTCACACACTCAGACCCAGTCATGCCTTTGACTAGGCTTGGTTATGCCTCAAAACCCTAGACACGGTCGTGCCTAGTCCAAGACACGATCGTGCCTAGAGAACAACCCAATTGTGCATTCGGTTTGATCAACACGGTCGCGCCCTGACTAGCATGGTCGCGCCCATGGTTCGAGCATGATCGTGCCCTTCCCAGGCACGGTCGTGTGTGAGTTAAATTTTTGGCAGAATTATAATTTTATATATTTTTCAAACAATAAATATTCTGATTAAATTGCAAAATAAAAATAGTTGATTTTTATAAAAATGCATTTAGTCCTATTTAGAAAGATTAAATATTTAGTCTTGGAATAAATAGAAAAGTATTTATTTAAAATTTATAAAATTTAATTTACATTTATTGTTAAACCTTAAAAAGTATTTTAATGCTTATGTTACATATATTATAATTAAATAAATAAATAAATGATTATTTATTTAATTTATATTTACACAAAAACAAGTAATTATTTATACTAAATTATAACTAATACTTACAATGTTTTCATAAACAATAATCACTTACATTACTTATTTAATTATTCAAACTCAAATCTTAATCAAAATATTCTAAAAATATTCTTTCAAACTTTATATTTTATTCAATACTTTTAAGTACAAATCAATGGCCTTATACACAAATTCAAATTCAACTTTAAACTTAAACTTTTGTGCACACTATTGATACAATACGCATTACACACTAGGTTAACTCATGCATTTCAAGGATCCTTATTCTATCTAGTATCTTTGTTAGCTACGCCTTCAAACCATGTATTTCATAGCCCCTTTTACTCTTTTACACTTTTGGGGTGAAACATGAACTCTATCAAATTACATGTTTACATTTACACAAACAACACAAATACAAATCCTATTTACATTCATGTGTGCAATTTGAGCTTTATGCCCGAGTGCTAGTTGTGCTAACTTTTGTATGCGATTATGTGCAATCATTAACTTATCAAGCCGACGGTTTTCAATGATAGATCTATTGAGTCTGACAAACCACCCAGATTGGGGTGATTGATACCGACAACACAATTTGCATGCTATTTACAAAGGTTTGATTATACTTAGTTACACAATAGCAGTTCCCCATAAATGCCTTATTTATCATGTTATGTAAGGATTTGTTTTACAACTATATGCTATCTATATACAAACCTGTGTTATACTCACCAACTTTTTAGTTGACTTTATTTTATTCATGTTTCAGGTACTAATGTGTGAGTTTGATCAAGATGTGCTACACTTTGGCTTTGGACTTAGCTAATTTAAATAAAGAAGTCTATGTTTTGAAATATTGTTTCTGTCTTGGATTTGGTTTTGTTTGAATGATTGTAATGGAAATTGGAGTTTAATATATTTCAACTTAGTCAACCTTGTGCTTATGAACAGTCTACATGTCCCGCCCCGATGATTCCGCCATCGATCGGGGTGTGACAAAGATGGTCCCGAGCTGAAGATGATGACGAGTAAAATGACAATCTATCTCAATATGTTTTGTTCGTTCATGAAAGACAGAGTTCTTAGCGATCTGCATAGCACTTTGATTATCACAATGTAATGGGTAGTCGAGGAAACAACAACCCACATGTCTGCCAGAAGCCATCGTAACCAAACAATTTCACATGTAGTCACATCCATAGCACGGTATTCAGCCTCAATGGAGAACCTAGAAATAACATCTTGTTTCTTGCTTTTCCATGAGATTAAGGAATCACCAAGGAAAATACAGAAACCAGTAGTGGATTTACGATCATTAGGATCACTATCCCAATCAGCATCACTATAGGCACGCAATTCCAGAGAAGATGTAGTGGGGAACAGAAGACTTTGAAACTGAGTGCCACGAAAATATCTCAAAATACGAAGAACAGCTCCCTAGTGTACAGAAGTAGGAGCGGTAACAAACTGGCTAACCACATGAACAGCATGAGCGATATCAGGGCGAGTAACTGTAAGATAAACCAAAATGCCTACAATGGTACGATATAGGCTCGGATCAGATAGAGGAACACCATCAGTGGGAGAGTAATGTGCATTGGTTTCAAGGGGAGTGTCTACAATTCTGTTATCAGAAAGTCTTGCACGCTGAAACAGATCAAAAATGTACTTCGTCTAGGAGAGAAGATATCCCTTTTTAGATTGAGCTACTTCAATCCCCAAAAAATACCGTAATAACCCTAAATATTTCATAGCAAAACGATGGGCCAAGTCACGCTTCAAGGATTCAATGTTATCATAATCATTGCCTGTAATAATTATGTCATCCACATAAAAAGACAAGAGAATGCGTCCAGCATTCGTACATCGAACAAATAATGTCGAATCATGATTGCTAGGAATAAAGCCAAGGGAAGTGATGATTGTAGAGAATTTTTCAAACCAGGCACGAGGGGCCTGTTTGAGTCCATATAGAGCTTTTCGAAGCCGACAAACTTCACCGGGCTGATGAGATATTCCCGGGGGTGGAGTCATGTAAACCTCCTCATGAAGATCACCATTCAAAAAAGCATTTTTGACATCCATTTGACAGATCTTCCATTGTCGAATGGATGCAACGGCAATTAAAGTACGAACTGTTGTCATTTTTGCTACAAGGGCAAAGGTCTCCTCATAATCCATACCATACGTTTGCGAATATCCTTTTGCCACAAGTCTGGCCTTGTACCGTTCAACAGAGCCATCAGATTTTGTCTTAATCTTATACCCCCAACGACAACCAACCTTATGTTTACCTGGTGGTAGGGGAACCAAATCCCAGGTGTGAGGCTGATGAAGAGCAGACCATAGCATTCTTCCATAGAGGATCAGCGTCAGCCTCTTTATATGATTCTGGTTCAGACATATGATGAATGTCCGCGATAAAAGAACTAAACGAAGCAGAATATGCAGAGTATGCAAAATCTGGTAGTTGAGTAGACTTACATGCACGAGTAGACTTTCTCGGAGGTGGAGGAGAATCAACATTGGTGCCAGATGACGTGGAAGATTTATGAACTGGCACATCATGTGCAACAGAAGTATCTGGAGCAAGAATATTAGGATCAACAAACGAATCGGGAACATCAGAGGTTGGGATATCAGTGTCGCCAGCAAAAGAATCAATGTTCTGAAGATCCGACTTTGTTACATCATGTGACTTAGCTGGAATCGAATAGAAGGGAATATGTTCAAGAAATGTAACATGTCTTGATATATATAACTTCTGACTTACAGGATCAAAACAACGATACCTTTTTGTTTCGTGCCATATCCTTTGGGACCACTGGCATAGCCTAAGAAAACACATAATGCTGACTTATTTGTCAATTTGTCTCGTTCAACATGAGGACGGAGAGCAAAGCAAGTACATCCAAAAAACCGTAACTCACCATAATCAGGGCGTTCACCGAAAAGACTTTCAAATGGAGACATCCCATCATTGTGAGAAGTAGTGATCCTATTAATCACATGTTGGGCAGTCAGGAGTGCTTATCCCCAAAAGACACTAGGTAATGTTTGCTTAGCCCATCTAGCTTTCCATTTAATGTTTACTTTGTGTTCATTTGTAAGCTAATCTTCATTTGTGTAATATAGAGACTCCATCTTTTCTTTGTCATGTTCATTTGTTAACATGGTATCAGAGCAAAGATGGAGTCTCTATATTACACAAATGAAGATTAACTTACAAATGAACACAAAGCAAACATTAAATAGAAAGCTAAATAGGCTAAGACCCATATCAGACTTATTATGCTAACAATACAATGGGGTCGTTGTATCCCAATAGATGCAAATAAACCGAGACTTTAAGTCTCAAATGGTATTTGGGTGATTTAAGTCTCAAGAACTTCACTATAGGTGTCGATATGAAGTCTATGATCTTCAATAGGTGTAAATCAAAATTGAGATCAATGAATCTCTTGGTATATTGTATGTTTTGGTTTATTGAATGATAAATTAAGTATGGGGGATTAAGTATCTGATAAATATGCTTCTATATGTTGAATTATACACTACAAAAAAGAAGGGTATTTGGGACTGAAAAATTAGTCTCTGATATTTCCCTATCAGTACTTACTGGTTATCGGGGACTGATTTCGTCAGTCCCCAGCTAGTAGCGGATACCTAGTCCTAGATGATGGTGTTAGTAATTGAAAATCAGTCCCCCATTGTATGACACCAACAGGGACTATCGCTCAGTCTCTGATACATAAAAATTCAGTCCTCAATTTGTCTCCCGGTACCACGACAGTTCTTCGGTGACTGCAAATCAGTCTCGGATACTACGATATTTCAATCTCTAATATATACTTTTAGGGACTGAAAATCAGTTCTCTAAACACATCTATATTGTCTCTAATACGTTTCGTTGGGCTTAAATACGTTTTTTTAGACACTGAAAAATTAGTTTAAGAACTTAAAAATTAGTTTTCAATACCATCTTTATTTAGTCCCCAATATGTATTTACAACCCCTAATTGAATTTTTTCTAGTTTTTGTTTTTCAATTTTAAACTGATGATCAAATTTCTTTGTTATTAAATATCTAGAAATTTCAAAATACATTCAGATATCCAAAATGCATATATACATACAAATCAACCCAAAATTTATACAAATTATCCAAATATAAGAAAATAAAATTTCAAGATTTAAGTGTTTACCAAATACAACCATTTTTTGTTCAGCAAGCTCAATAACTCTAACCATCAACCACAAACAATAAACTACTAGCCCTTACTAATTATTATAACTCAAGCACCAATAGCTTCCACCTTGTGCACAAATGCTTCAACATATTCCTTCGTGCAAAACATTCTGATCATTCATTCCTACAAAACATTCTGATCATTCCTTCCTGCAAAAAAGTTTGGTAACAAGTAAAATAATGGTGATTTCAAAAAGAGACACCTTCTCAAAATTTTGGATTTGAAACTTGTTAAATTTAAAATAGATTCAATATAAACACCACGTAATAATAAAAATTTCATTAACTTTGATTTAACTCTCAAACTAATTTCCGAATACAGAACTAGAAATAGATACCTTGTAAACAAGTAATTGTGTGGTCAATTAGATGAAGATTGGAGTGGAATTGGGTGGTCAATACATCGTTAAGTACAATATACTCGCCATTCTATGATAACTGCATAACAATGGATTCTATTTATATTAACAGTTTGATTATTAATCAAGTCCGAAATATCACTGAATGATGACAAAATTTAGGAAGGGATTAATACTTTTACCAAGAGCCTATGCCAGATGCTAGTGCTTACAATTGAGAAAGCTCGAATTAAACTAAATACTATCTATTATTAAGGTTCAATAGAACTATAGTTAAGCTACAGAAAACAATAACGTTATACTACATGAACCTCCATAACAATTGATGCAAATACGAAATGAATAAGTAATAAACACCGTATCCAAATACAGACCGAAAGACATCTACTTACATTGATCTCGAATTGAATCAATTAGGTCAGAAGTGTGGGCATACCTTCCATAACTCCGGATGATTTTAGGGTTTTTGTTAGCTAAGCTATCGCAATCCATTTTGCTTTCGAAATCACCATTGTTGATCTTTAAGAAGAAGAGAATGCAAGTGAGTGGAGATATTTTTTACGATGAATGAGACGTTTTGAGTTCAATTTTTGCAGCTAGGTTGATGACGAAATGTAATCGACACTATCGGTGGAGGCCCAACACCATCGCAGCTGCATAGATGAAGAAGATGAATCGAGTTGGAAATCAGACGTTATGAAAGAGGGAAGTCGATTTAGGCTCAGGGAAAGAGTGGAGGATAATCAAGGGGTTGTTTTGCTCTTCTTCTTCGGGCACATTTGACATGGGGCTCGAACCTTGTTTAGAGATTTTTCGCTGGTATTGACCCAGATTTGGATGCTCTAGTAGAATTTGGAGCATTCCAAAAACTTGGAGATCCAACTACAAGAAGACAAGCAATCTCATGCAACATTTCTTTGGTCTCTTTCGAATCTATTTTATTTTTATGATTTGATTTTGATATAGGGTACTAGAGAAATCTTGATTTGAATCGTCATTTTTTTGTTACTCTTGCTCTTTCTTTATCCGGGATATGATCCCCCCAAAAATAAACAGGTATGGAAGCTATAATTGTAAACCACGATCGAATCTACGGAAGCATTGGTTTATACATTCCTCTTAGTCTCGACTCTATGGATCATTTTTTTCGCGATCTTTTTTAGAGAACCGCCGAAAATTTCAACTAAAAAATAAAAAAAATGAAATGATTTTTTTATTATCGCAATTGAAGTAATGAGCCTCCCAGTTATTATCGCAATTGAAGTAATGAGCCTCCCAATATTGGGAGGCTCATTACTTCAATTAGTCCCCATGTTCCTCGAATGGATCTCTTAGTAATTGAGAACCGGTGGCGCGGTAGATGAATTTCAGGAATCAATTTTGGGTTAAGGTCAAGGAGGGAGGGTTGTTCATTATTCGAATCACATTCGAATAACCCGAAATTCGAATAAAAATTTCGATTTCGAATTTTTGCTTATTCGAATCGAATAAAATAAATAAGTCGAATTTGAATCCTAAAATCCCCAATTTGATTTGATTTGAATAAACCGAATTTATATATTATATAATTTATAACTTATTTTAATATATAATATCCTTTTATTTAGGTTGATTTGGGCTTTTTTTAAGTTTTGTATGACCTTCAAATTCAAATCGAGGACGTAGTGATGGAAGAATTGATGCAGAATTAATGTTTGGGGTTGTATTTTTATTGATGTTTTTATGTTGTTTGGACCCCTTTTCATGTTGTTTTTTTTAAGTTTTAATACTGTTTTTATAGTCGTACTTGTTAGGAATGTTTGGATATTTGTTACTATTTTTATGTTGTTAAACGCTGTGTTTTTTAGTCGTGTAATGCAGAATTATGGTATGGTTGACAGTGACACGACTGAGTATTTGTAACTTTTTGATTTTTTGAAAAAAACAATACTAGTAATTCGGTTTATTCGAATAGATTCGATTTATTATTCGAATCGAATCCGAATCTAGAAAAAAAAATTCAAATTCAAATAATTCGATTCGAATAAACCGATTCGATTCGTTTGAACACCTTATCCCATCTCTGTAATCACATTAAAATCACTATTTTTTTCTCCTCTTTTTATTTAAATAATACTTTTTATATCTTTATCATTATATTTTCTCTCTCATTCACTCACAACCATTTTCAAAAAATATAAAAAAAAACTTATACATATGAACAATGTTTCCCCAAAATATACAGAGAATTTATACAATTTCTCTCTCATCCACTTTAAATCACCCTATAAAATACACATAACTCACTCATATAAATATACAGAACCTGTTGTGAATGCTCTTAGGAGGGAAATATAAAAATATGAGACTAATTTTCAATCTATGATACTTTTCTTTAAAACGGTAGAACTTGAGCCAAATAATTTGATACTAAAAATCAATCCTTAATCTTTTCATATATAAGAGCGTTCAAGACTAAATATCAGTCTCTATTTCGATCCATTTTCGATCCATATTAGAGACTGAAGACCAGTCACCAATACAATTGCATTATTATTCATTACATAGAGAACGTATTTGGGACTGAAAGTCAGTCACGAAAAATGTTCCATCCAAAACCTTTTATTAGTCAAGCATACTTGTGCCTGAAATTTAGTCTCAAATACGGTGAAAAAATGTTAGAGACTAATTATCAGTCACTAACATAAGTTGAATAAAAAATAGTCCATATTACTATCAGTAACTGATAAATCAGTCTTAGGTATTATGTATTGATGTCGGTCAAACGGTCTATTAAATTAAACACAACCTAACCTAGACTCTCTAGTTAAACTCTAGACAAACCTACTAAACTAGACCACAAAGACATGTAAGTGTACCTATCAATGGTAACACAGTTAAAGGAAGTCCGGATATCGAACCCACGAGACACTGACTATAACACTAACTAGACTCTGACTAGAATTTAACTGGTTTATTTGATTGGGGGGGGGGGATTCTATGAACTAAGGTTAAGTACTAAAACTTAAGTGAACTGATTGAAGAAGACAACTAAACAAGACAACTAACCAACAAGACAAAGACTTTAGGGAAATTCAATGGCTGTGAATCCTGATTACTAAACTTGGCTTTTATCGGATATGGAACATGTAATGGAACTGGGATCCTAAGATATAACACCAGTATTCGGATTACCTCTCGGTCTCACTTATTATGCTATAGAACTCAAAAGACAGCTCACCTCTCGGTATCACTATCTCAATACATCAAAGTTGCAAGGAGCAATCTGAATTCAATCTGTTTAACACGAATTAACGACGACACTAGAACCCTAAGGAAACGTCCTCTCAGACTGTTCACTCAAAGAAACCCTAATACCGAAGACTAACCGATTATCTATCACTTTTCAGGTTTTTAGATAAGAAGAACACTAAGTTTATTAACTGATTAATTGGTATTCCTATGGTCATTGACGTCTAGCAAACCACATACGAATCACAAACACACAGTAAGCGATCTAATACACACCAATCAATTGAGAGACATTCAAACAAGGTATGCAAGGAACAATCAACCAATATAACATCAAAACTAAGCATGCAAACTCATCAAACAAGTGAAATCAGATTTGGTATAAAACATAAAATCCAAAACGAGTTCCAAAAACGATAAAAATCCAAACTTTAGCAAACATTCATCATTAACCTAGGTAGATCTATGGTCTTAGCCAAGAAACATGGTAGAAACAGAATATTCAAAGTTAAATAAAGCAAACATTAGGTCCAGAAACAAATCAAAACGAATATTACGATCAATCGTGACCGAACGATTCAATGTCTAACCCGATTCAATGCAAAACTTCAATCTCTTGATCCAAAGCTTCTTCCTTTGCTCAAATTCGCCCAAAAACTCTATATTGACGGCAATGTCTCGAATAATCAAGAAGATAGTCGTTTAAATTGATTAAACCTAAAAATTAGGTTTTTTTTTTTTCCGGATTGGCCGCGAGAGGCTTGGGAAGGTCCCTCGCGTACCGCGAGGGATTTGGTTCCTCTTCCCGCGTACCGCGGGGTATGATTTTCACAGAAAATTGATTTTTTCTCTTTTGCTTTCCGCTCTTTTCCCGTGTGCTTGATTTCTCCAGGATTTAGCTACATTTTCCGCTTCTTTTGCACACTAACCTGCTAACGTGACCCAGACTCGGTACGAACCAAAAAACGACATAAAACGAGTATAGAACTATACAACTTCACACATTTACAATAGGATAAACGTATGTGTTTTGGAACACATCAAACATCCCCACACTTACACTTTTTTCGTCCTCGAAAAAGATATATGCAATTGAATCACAACTAGACGTAGAATCAATCTCCATTATTATTTAGCACAAATATAATCACGCATTCAAGTGCAATAACCGGTATTTCTATCTGACTAAACCCAAACACCAAATTTCAAGCCCCCGAAAAGTGTTCTAATTCCATTTTATACAGTATATCAATCTATCTATGGGTCTCACACTTAAAGGTTACAACTCAACCTAATCCCATCTCACGGTCATGTTTAGGCCCGGGTTAGATCATATAGATCTTCCCACCATAGTAAACTCAAATTTACATGTTTTTAGAATTCAATGGATTATGGAACGAATGTAACGAGAAGTATTAATTATATATGAATCAACCTCACCTAGGGGTGCGTCTCCCAAGTCACCATCCCGGAAGGTAGCACATAGGATGCAGTCTATCAATTAAGCATATAAGAATCAACCCATAGGTGTATCCATAGAGTCACCATCCTCATAGGAAACACGTAGGTCAATCTTATTTATCTAAGTACTGATCACTCAAATCCCAACCCATGGGTGTATCCACAGATTCACTATTCCCATGGGAAACATGTAGGTCAAGACTCAAGCTTTCAGTTTATTAATTATACTCATTATTAGATGGAATTATGGATGCATGCGCCATCAAACTCGGATTTATTTTCATAAACAGAGATTGGTGTGCCGTTAGAATTTTTAAAAACCTCTAAATTTCAGCTTACCGTAGTACCTATCACCCTATGTTGACAGTTTCAGTTTTACCGTTTCCCTAATATGAGAACCCATGGGATTTTATGATTTAATTAAGTTATTAATCCTAAATAATACTCTCAGGATGTTTAAGCTTTTAATACTAGCTGGGCCTACCGATTCATCACAACTTAGACACGTTTTCTATTGTTTATTATATTTCAGTTTAAAAACACAGTTTATGCCCAGTTTTAACTAGCATTTTCCATGTGCTTGCAAGATTTATAGTTCAAAAGACATTTTTTTGTTTTTTATTTTTTTAGACTCAAAGTACAAAACCTAAACTAATGTTTACCATCCCCACACTTAAAATTCACATTTTCCTCAATGTGGACCGAGAAACGACGTTTAAATAAAAGAACTTTACAAAAAGAAAATAAGAAAATGAAAATAAGACAGAAATAAAAATAAAAGAAAAATAAAGTATACAAAAATCGGAACAGACTTCCCTGATATTATGACCGTGATATTCCTCGTAAGTCGTGTTCCAAAGCCCTGAATTCAAACGCGCTCAACTCACCAAGATTCCAATAATTCCTCACGAACGAAAGCGGCTGATTCTAAAACAATACTAGCAACCATATCTAGCAACCATATCAAACAAACACTATAATATATATCAACACAACCAACCCTGCCGATCCCCCCAAGTACAAAATAATATATACATCAGAGTTAAATACATGCCAAAATAAAATAAAAGAAATACATAAAAAGAAATACATAATGAAAAATACAAAGAACTATGTACAACCCGGCATAAGGTGCTGTCAGTGATCACTGTCCTCCACATGTATCTGGTTGATCCTGCTGATGATGGTCTGGTGCCCTGAAAAACGGTGGGATCCGGAAGCCCTGCTGCTGCATCATATACCGAATGGCATCGTCCTGTCGATCCATCCGGGCATCTAATCTATCAAAACAACTGATCACAAAGCTCCTCGAGGGTGAGTGGTACATGTGGTCTCTGGTGGAGTGGATACTGAATATGGGGACGCTCTATATGGTGTGGAATCCTCTGTCTAGATGTGGGCGCCCCCATCTGTATAGCCTGCTCGACAGGCGTCCCGACAGGTGGTGGGACCTATGGACCCTACCTAACCTCTACAAACCGCGGCGGATCGTCCATGGTCATGATCCCTGCTAAAGTCAACTCTACTAACCCGTATGGAATAGTATTCGGGCCTGGTGTGAGTAGACGGGCTGGATAACGATCAAACACTCCCAATCGCTCTGCTAACCTACTGATATATGGCCCGAGCTCTAACCTGGCCTCCGACCCACCTCGACGACCCCTAGCAATGGATGAAATCAGAATGGATGCTAGGTTGGCCTCGTGGTGGCCAACTATACAATAAAGGCAGAACAAATCCAATTGGCTGCACTTCTCAATCCCGGACCGGCTTCCGATGAGAGTGCATGCCCAAATCCTGTGTATGTAGCAGATGAGGGTGTCGCGAATGGACGACTCCAAAAGAGACGAGGAGTGCGGTCCATCGGCGACGGAATGCCAAAAGTCGAGCAACTGACTGTCGCTAACCCCTGGTCGTGTCGCCTCCTAAAAAGACCTCTAAGGCTCTGCAAGAATGGTTGTGCTGCGACCTCCTGCTCAGTCTACCACCTCGTCGCCACTGCAAACTGCGGGACCGACAACTCGTAAACCTGTCGTCCCAAGGAAAATGAAACTGCGGTCGGCTCCTCGAACTGGCCGGTGACATACCGGAATGTGGAATGGAACTCAACGGTGAGCTCCTCGTATTGTGTGGCGTCACAAGCCAAGGTCGCGGTCCATCGATCCCCTAACTGGCCATGTAATCTCTCCAACTAGCCTAGCTGGCCACTCGATGGTGCGATGCTGATATAAGTCCATGTCGATGAATCGCTCTAGCCGCACCGACTCCTCAGTCTCGAAATGGAGTAAGGTGTGGTGGCTAAGAACTATGGCGTCCACCGGAATCGGCTGCGCGTCTGGAGCTGGACGGACCTCGGGAACCGCGTATCGGATGACACGCGGCGCCCGACGAATCGGGTGCGGCTCCTCTGGCTCGCCCTTCGGGTGGGGCATCGGCCCACACTTGCGCTTGGCTCCACTGGCCGCGCTAGAAGACTGTCCTGGATCAGACATGCCTGCAACCAAAAAGTTAGTACAACAAAAAATATACAATAAAAAGAAAAGACCGGGCCGAGCGACCGTATAACATTTCATTCGCGGTCGTCCGACCTGTTAGTATACAATTAAGACGCTACAAAATTGAAAAAAAAATGAAAAATTCAGGATGCCCTCTTTGTATATTTAAAAACCAGACAATCTCGTCCGAATGGAGATTGAGTATGAGCGAGACGGTCTAAACCTGTAAGAATAAAATATAGGATATCCCAGGACACAAGTTACAATTCACTACAACAATTAGAACACATTACATGACTCGACAGACTCGAAAAAAACGACATATATGCCTAATTGGACTCCTGCATATCAAACCAGATTACTACATAGTTCACATACACAATTCTACGGGGGTTCAGACATGTTTAAATAGTCAATTAAATTCGCCCTGGTGCCCCAAACTCAACCCAACAAGCATGCGGTAATTGAAACCGATTGTGCGTTTGTAAATATCATGATATGGTTTGCACTTTTTCGTCGGCACAATGTCATTAATTTTATTATAAAGTTACCATATTACTGCCCATCACTTTCACACCTGATTTGCATATATGCCACATATCAATCAAATAAATCAAATTCATGCTTAGTGACGGCCAGGGCTCTACCAATTTACAGGACTCAAATTAAGCAATTATCGAACAACTTATCGGCTCAATCTACACAATCGACACTCAGAACGACTCCAACTACACAATGTAACAGGGATACATACCTCAAAGACGAAGAAACTGAAAACCCGAAAATGAAATCTAACCCGAACCCCTGTGGTCGCCTCAATTGGTGGTGTGTGATGACCGGCGGCCGGCGTTTGTGATAGGAGGGTGGAGTTGTGATTTGGACTGATGGTGGTGAATAGGTGATGGTGGTTGGTGATAGGTTTGATCTGTGGTGGCTGAGAGGGTGGTGGTGGTGTCGGATTTATGGTGGTGTAGGCGGCGGTGGTCGGTGATGATAGTGGTGGCTTGACAGTGGTGGTCTAGGGTTTTGGGACTAGGGTGGTTGATGGCTGTGAGTAGATGACGACGGTGATGGTGAAAAGTGGTTGGAGGTAGACGGTGGTGAGTCGTGGGCGATGGTGGTGAGAGGGTGATGACGGCGATGGTAGACGGCGGTGATTAGTGGCAGGTGGTGGTGACAGGAGGTGAGTGGTGGTGTCGAGTGGGGGAAGAAGACCAAAATTTGGGGTTTTGTTAATTAAATTTTTTTTTTCTGAAATCACCCGGCTCTCGCGTACTGCGAGGTAGAAAACTAAATCCTACGCGTAGCGCGTGGGTTTACTTGATCCAGTGCGCCTCTAGAGTTTCTAGCGTACCGCGAGGGAACATGGCAAGTTTGTCGCGTACCGCTGGGTTTTAAAAAGATTTGTTTTCTCATTTAGATCCCGCGTACCGCGAGAGAACACCCACGATGCATGGCGTACCGCGAGAGGCCTTCATTCACAGAAAGATAATTCGTTTTTTATATTTAGAAAAATTTCACCTCTTAAGAATTTTTTCCATTTTGTTTTTCAAAACTTGTTCTAACCTTAGAATTGATATCATGCATACCTGGAACTTAGTTTTTTGATGGGTTTTTTCGCCATTTTGGACATAATTCCCTGAAACACATGAATACACAAAAACACAAACCCAAAAAAATACAAAAAAAAACTAAAAATGAAATAGAACATAGAAGTTTACAAACTCTACACTCGGGTTTTCACCCGAGGATTCACACTCACTTAACTTTAATCTCCTGGCTTGTCGAGGAGAATCTCATCCCCTCAACATTCTTAATCGGTCCTCCGATGTAATGCTTCAGTCTATGACCGTTTACCTTCCACGAGCTACCCTCACCATCATGTAACTCCACTGTACCGTATGGAAATGCCTCTTTCACCGTGTACGGTCCTGTCCACCTAGACTTAAGCTTTCCTGGGAATAGTTTTAACCTAGAATTATACACTAAGACGTTATCCCCACACGTGAATTCTTTCACCCTTCTCAACCGACGATCGTACAACGCCTTTGTACGCTCTTTGTAACTCCAAGAACTTGTGTATGCCTCGTCACGCAATTCGTCCAACTCGTGTAACTGGAGAAACCGGTGTTGTGCTGCTTTAGGCAAGTCAAGGTTGACTGCCTTCAATGCCCAATATGCCTTGTGTTCTAGCTCTACCGGTAGATGACACGCTTTGCCATATATCATCCTAAAGGGTGTGGTCCCTATAAGTGATTTAAAAGCAGTTCTAAAGGCGCAAAGTGCATCATCTAATTTGTCGGACCAATCCTTCCTATTCTTTCCGACATTTTTCTCCAAGATCCTTTTCACTCCCCTATTCGCATTTTCTACTTGCCCACTAGTTTGTGGATGATAGGCCCGATGGGTGACCCCATAGCGTGATAACACCTTCTCCATCTGGGCATTGCAGAAATGCGTGCCCCTATCACTAATCAGGGCTCTAGGAGTACCAAACCTGCTGAACAACTTCTTTAGAAATCCCACCACTACTCGGGCATCATTTGTAGGCAAGGCTTGAGCCTCGACCCACTTAGAAACATAATTAATCGCCACAAGAATGTACCGGTTCCCTCGGGATGCAGGGAACGGACCCATGAAATCAATGCCCCAAATATCAAACACTTCAACAACCTGGATCGGGTTCTGGGGCATCTCATTCCGGGATGAGATATTACCGGTGTGTTGACAGGCATCACACCGTTTCACCAACTTATAAGCATCCTTAAACACTGTCAGCTAATAGAAACGAGAATCAAACACCTCTTTGGTTGTGTAAGATGGTCCGTTGTGACCTCCCGTCAGGCCTTCATGACAATGCTTAAGGATCTCAACACCTTCCTCCTTGCTCACACGTCTCCTCAACACTCTATCAGCTCCCACATGAAACAAATGTGGAGCATCCCAAATATAGTGGTTGGCATCGGCAAAGAATTTACGCCTCTGTTGGGATGTCATGCCCTTAACCACTACATCATCAGCCAAGTAGTTTGCTAAGTCAGAAAACCATGGCAAACCTTGCGCCTCGGCACTCATGTAAAGCCCCGGCTGTTTGGCCGGTCATACCTTCACCATCATCAAGGACTCATGGGGAAATGTGTCCCCTGTGGCCTCCTCCCGGATCTCTTCCCTCCCGGGATCCTCCAACCTCGACAAATGGTCGGCTGCTACATTCTCTGCTCCCTTTTTATCTTTAATCTCAATGTCAAACTCGGAAAGCAAGAGAATCCTTCGAATCAATCTAGGTTTGGCATCTTTCTTCATGAACAGATATCGCAATGCCGCATGATTCGTGTAGACAATGGTCTTAGAGAGCACTAAGTAGGAACGAAACTTGTCGAAAGCAAACACCACCGCTAACAACTCCTTCTCGGTAGTTGTGTAATTCTCTTGAGCATCGTTAAGAGTTTTACTCGCGTAATAGATCGGGTGGAAGTGCTTCTCTCTCCTTTGACCTAAAATGTCACACCCCCAAATTCATTTACTTAATGAATATAAATAAATAAATTAAGGTTGCAATGAATGGTAACATTACACAACAACGGAAACTAAAGTAAAGACCTCTACATATTGAACACCATTACAAATATTAAAATAAACTTGTACATTGTCCTAGAACCATGTATAGGTCAAAACTGTCATGAGGTTTGACGATCATACTCCTTCGGCTTCTAGGGTTTAATCCAAACGGCTAACCTATTCCAACCGTGTCATAGCCATGTGGTACCTGAAAAACATACTTAAAAATGTCAACACAAAGGTTGGTGAATTCACAGGTTTAGTTGTCTCAATGTAAAGCGGTTTTCCTTGAAAACATATGATATTGTGTTCGTGGCCATAGAATAAAACCGTTTTATTCGAAAACACGTAATGACTTCGTAGTCATAAATGAGTAGTTTTCCTCATGAAAACATGTGATGACTTTATAGTCATAAAAAAATTGTTTTTCCTGAAAACATTGATATTGTGTACATGGTCATAGTATGAAACTGTTTTCCTTGAAAACACTGATAAAACCGTTTGCACGTAAATGAATGGCAAAACCATTTGTGTATAAGCGATTGGCAGATCCATTTGCACGAAAACGTTTCAATGTATATGATAAACAAAACAAGCAATGCGTGCCAATTTGTAAACTAGCTAAGAATACAAATATATGTTCATACATGAGGTATAACCAAACCCAAACACTTGTTCTTGCCCCTTGCTCGTACCAAACGAACCCTTGTGTAGACACTATGCAACCATTCGATCATGTGGATCGTCGGTTAGCGCGACTAACCATGACCGGGGTGTGTCAATACCAATAGTAATATTCATAGGGCCTCAGGCTAACCTATAGCTAATGGTTATCAATTACGTAATGTGGGGGACTTTACGAGCTCTAGACGTGCCAACTCATGCAAACATAAGGGTCGAGCCTTGTTCTCTTGTTACCATATGAAAATGTTGTAAGTGTTCCATGTTTTCTCAAATGTATAAAGCAATAATTTTTCATGTTTTCAAATGTGTAAAGTAAGTATGTTTCTCCCCCGATGTTTTTAAAACATTTAAAAGTAAAGAGGGGTCGTGAACTCACCTAGTGACGATGTTTGTTTAACGATCGGTAATATTAGTTACTTAGATCGAATTGGTATTCTCAACTCGATTATGTTCCCATAGTCATATTCGAATGTATTAGTTCGTCACGCACCCAAACGTGTTTAACTGTATGCGTTTATGGTTAATAATTCGTGTTCAATTGATTCTTAATAGAACGTGTACAACTCTATGTTTTAATAAAATCATTTCAGGACTTAATAATATATTCATACAAGTCCTCATAAATATATACATACTCATGTATTTATATAGTTTCAAAATCCCACCCGTATTGTATTTCTCGAATAAACGTTACTTATTAGGATTTGTTCGGCTTTACGTAACATACCCGCGTAAATATACTCAGTTTAGTATATTGAATTAACATATTTTATTTATCCAAGTCTTAACCGAAAACATGTATGTATATATATGAAATATCGTTTAAGACGAGGTATGAAGATATATAATTACGTATACGTTTGTACTATTTGTTTAATTATATTCTAACGTGTTATGTTTCGAAGCCGTTCATATCCATATATATTCAAAACATGATAGTCATGTCTATTTATACTGGTATTTGAATATAATATTTAACAGATAATCATCCGATTTTGTATGATGAGAACATATATATATATATATATATATATATATATATATATATATATATATATATATATAGGAGGAGATTCAAATAAGAAGTGTAATTTGGCTAATAAGACTAAAAAACAATCTTAGCCATCCATTTGCTAATAAGGGATGAGATTTAAGTGGGGAAAAAATAAGGTTGGAGAGGTATCTTTGGAATAACCATTTTTGTTGACTTTTTTTCAAGTTCCCCCTCATTTTTTAAACTTCCATAACTTTTTATATGAGATTATTTTTTGAAAAAAAATACACCATAATATTAAGCATTTTTTTCCTCTTTAATTTGAGTATAATGTTGATATATAAAAACAATAATTTAAAAAAGGAATTCAAAATCTTTGTTGATTTTCGATAAAACAGCATTGATAATAGAAACTGTGCTGTTTTCTAGTAAACAACAGCAAACTAGCACAGGAAAATAGCATAACAATAAAATCAGTACAACAACACATCAGTACAACATAAAAAAACAACACAATAACAAAAACAACGTAGGTAATTTTACAAAATCATAAATCTGAAATAAAAGTTATCATCTTAAAAGAAGAATGTAAGTAATTAAGGTTTGATATCCAGCAACATAAAAAGCAGTATGTACCTTATCTTTGCGTTTTCCGGTAACTATTGTTGTAGGGAAAAGAATGTACCATAAAATACAAGAAAGTGAACTAAAAAAAACTTCATGTGAATGCTATGAAACTTGGGCTAGAACCCAAAATCTAATTTGCAAATGTTTTTATATATAATACAATCTTAAAAACTTAGTTTTGTTGTGTTGGGTTTTGTTCATTTTTGTGATGATCTACCTGTGCTGGTTTTGCTTGTACTCGGTTATGTTTGTGCTGGTTTTATGATTATAACATATCACTTCCAATTGTGTTCTTTGTTTTGTGCTGGTTTAATATACAATCTTAAAAACTTAGTTTTATTGTGCTGGGTTAGATAAGAAGAGCAAGTCACACAAATAACCGTGTTGTTTTGGTGTTGTTTTATAGTAAAACAACACAATTAATTGTTATGTTTGGTATTGTTTTATGATAAAACAACACAGTTAAAAGTGCTGTTTTATAATGCAACCCAGTTAATTGTGCCGTTTTACTATAAACCAGCACATTTACGTAAATTAGCACAATTTCATTAAGTGTCGATCTTGTTTACAAAAAAAAATATAGCAATACTGTACTCAAATTAAAGGTTAAAAAACACTCGATTTTATGATGTATTTTTTTTTTTTAAATAAGGTCGTATGAAAAAGTTATGTACGTTTAAAAAAAGTGAGGGAATTTGAAAAAAGTTAACAGTTGTGGTTTTCCAATAATGCCCCTCCATCCTTTGTTTTTCCTACAATTAAATCTCTACCCTTAATCATCTATTTGAATGGATGAGATTGCTTCTTAGACTTCTTAGCCAAATAGTACTTCTTAAGGAACCATCCCCTATATATATATATATATATATATATATATATATATATATATAGGGAGAGGATCAAGAGAAAACCACTAAGTTAGGCGAAAACCAAGAAAACCAGTCTCAGCCAATCAGATAATTTACATTTTAATTATTTTCTTTATATATGAAAGGGTGTTTTAGTAAATGTACGTTAATTTGTATTTAATATTTATTGTTTTCTATCTAAATCCCTTAATTTTCTCCCAGATTTACGTTTATATTCCATTTCAAATTTAATTGAAAATTCAAAAATAAAGATGATTGCATCTTACTCCATAATTAATTGATTATATCATTTCTCTCTCTAAAATCAAGCATAAAAACCGTAGAATTCATCTACTGAATGCAACTATCAAAAAATCCAAGCAATATTATTAATTCATCTTGATTTTCATGATGGTGATGAGGTAATTATCAAGAAAAGTCAACAAGATATGGTTATATTGATACTTCATTCAAATATTTTATTGATTAGTGTGGTTTTGTTTGGTTTTTTTATTTCTTTTGTAAATTATGTTAATTGAATTCTTTCTCTTTTATAGAAAACTCGATTGAAGTAATCGTGAGGATAAAAAAAAGTTGATTTTAGAAGATTTTTATTATTTAATCGGTTGGTTTAACTAACAACACCAAGAAAGCAGTAAAAGATTTTCGGAGAATGGGAGGTTTCCAACGAAATTCGACGAGGAAGAAAACTATTGAGTTGAAGAACTCGTATGAGCTACATATATGTAACTCGTATGTGTTTTTTTAACGGCATGTGCTGCGTATATGTAATTCATTTGAGCGACATAAAAATGTCAATTACATATATAAACACTATGAGTTACATGTATGTTTTTTCTTTACATCCTCGATTACGCGTACGCAAATATATGTATTTACATATACGTAATCACATGTTTACATATTAGCTAGGTATACGTAACTCGTAGCATCCACATCATCTCAGCTCTTAACATCCATATTATCTCAACACGTAACCTGTTTACATATACGTAAACACACATGTTAACCTGCTTACATATATGTTTACATATACGTAAGCATATATATGTAGATTAGTTTAAATATACGTAAGCGTATACACACATATATTAGCTACTATTGTTACATATAACTTATTTAAACTAATTATTTCTACCAAATTTTTTTTATTAAACCGGAAAATTATTTTCCATATTTTTTTGTTTAAACGAGGCGATGTTACCGTAAATTGAGTTGATATATCAAAATTATAAATATACACATATATGAAATTAAAGCTTTTTGATTATATAACTTATTTGATCAGATTCAAAGTTAATATATAGTATGAATTAGTTTAGTTCTTTACAATCTAAGCACATATATAGGTAATCGACATTTTTTTGTTTAAACGAGGATGATCCAGTTGGTTCTAAATTATATAAAACGTATATATCAGAATTATACGTAAATGTAATTTTTATTTATTTGTTTGATCATAATTAGGCATAAATTATAAGTTTTTATTAAACATTTCACTTTTTCATTCAGATATAACATTCATTGTTGTAAAAAATTAGACATAAATTATAAGTTTTTATTAAACACTTCCCTTGTATTATCCTACTCTTTACATATATTAAAATATCATAACAAAACGTTTACATATATGTATGCATGGTTCATAAATGCAATTGATCTTACTATTTAAAAAATTTTCCATGTAAAAAATGTTAATTTCGAAATAAACAAAATCGTAATATCAAAAATTGATATTAACAAATTTACCTTAATAAAACCATTGAAATAAGTGATAATTACAATTAATTAGATGAGAAAAAAGAAGAGAGAAATAGATTTTTAAGGTATTTTTCTAAATCAAAAGAGGACAATCTACCTAATCTACCCCTGGATCATTTAATTGAATTAATTAATTTTTACAAATTTACAATTTTGACATTGACTTATATCAACCATTGATCAAGTTTGATCAATGGTTATAATTGGTTTTCTTAGTTTTCTTATAAAACATGATTTCTCTAGAACCTCACCCTATATATACATATATATATATATATATATATATATCTTTATTTACGTAAACATATATGTAAGCATATGTTTCGTATCAATTTTACTACTCTCTAAACCCTTGAATAGTCCGAAGTATTATACGTTTCTTTGTATTCATCCATAAAGGTTCAAATGAAATATCCAATATATTAGTTTATACAAATTTGTTATCCAATTCGTCCCAAGTCGTATATATTCTCACAAGACGGTTTTCAATTCATAAATATAAATACTTATATGTCGAAAGTAATGTCTTATAAATTGTACGTATCCACATAAACCGTAAATTGTAGTTACTGATACACGATCACGTGTGCGCATTAATAATACTCGTTCAATCATTATTTATTTAGCTTGTACGAACTCTCACTCGTCAACCACATGTTATTACGGCTCGTTAATACTTAATGTAGCGTTAATTAATATTAATTTATAGTTAATGAATCATTTAGGGCTCCACGTATTTTATCGTATTCACGCGTTTAACCTTCAAACACTTGAATGAAAATCGGTTTAATGTGCATTTATACCTTTCATTCATTTGGTTCGTGTACGTAACCCGTTCGTATCCGTTGACCCGTATTGCCCACCATTGACCAGGTTTAACCGAGGTCCGAGAGGTCGTATCCTATCCAAAAAATCAAGTATTTTATTCTCAGGAATGAAACCCAGCCACCAAAGTCACCAAATCTACATCGTACACCAATGGATCTAGACGAAAAACGAATATTTCCCTAACATGTCGTCACTAACCTTGAACTCGTAGATCGGGATAACCGAACACCCTACAGGCGGGATCTAGTCGTCGGAGCTTAGCCTGAAAACCGAGTTACCGGAAAAAGTCGTTGTTTTGCCGGATAAATCCCAAACAGAAAGTTAATACCACCATTGCGTGGATCTAATTCATACGAATACAATACGAGATGGAAACTTACAGGGATCCACTTGAATCTTGCCGGAAAAACTTCGTCGCCGGAGCCCTAGATAGCTTGCCGGAAAAACGGGTTTCGCCGGAAGCCTACTCTTATGGCCGGAGAACGAACGGATCCGTCACATCAAACTAAACTCCTCCACCGTCTACACTGCCTCCGCCGAAAGGCTACGGCGGAACCCTAAAACCGCCGTCGCCGTCAACCTGGTCAGCCATGTCGTGCGCCGCCACCACCGCTACCTGATCGTGTGAGAGGTCTTGAAGCGGGAACGGTGGGTTGAAACCCTATCCGTCGTCTGCCATGGAGGAGCCGCCACTGGTTATTTGTCTGAACAACAATGGTGAGGATGACGTTGTTAGCTGTTGACGGCCGGAAACACTACTACCGCCGCCGTCGAGGTGTCTCCGGAGGGGGGGCTGCCGGAGGAGAGCTGCCGGCACCCCTTTCACCTTCCCGATCTTTCTCTCGTTCACACACGTGTGTGTGTTGGCTGTGCAAAATGAAAGGATAACACCTTTTTCTTTTTATACCTGGGGTGTAAATTAAATGGGTACACTCCTAGCTAGTATCCATATTGACACTGCGTCTCGTCTCGTCTCACGTTTCATCCGACTTTTCGTTGCGTCTTTATAAATTTAAATTAGTATTTCATAACTAAATTAATTAAGAGGACTATAATATTATACATTTTTAATATATATATATATATATTATTTAAACTTCGCGTTCAATAGTTAACGTAGCCGGTACGCGCCTCACTCATGTCTTCAAGCACTTCGGTAAAATTAGCATCTTGCACTCGGAACATTAATATTATTTTCTAATAATATTATAATAAGTATTTATAATATTTGTCGCATCACTGTGTATATTCGTAATGATGGTACCCATATCACTAATCTTACGGCATCTAACACGGTATAACGTTTACATACGCGTACTACGCGTGTAATTGTTTGAACATGCCTCCGAGATAAATATTAATGTATCATATTAATAACTCGTTATCTTAAATCTTTTCAATACCAAACATTTGATATTAAACCGATGTTTGACGCATTGAACACTTCAAATTTTCGAAATCGCATATGTTCTTGTATCTTTTCTTAAGTTCTCAGAATCACGAAACAAACCACTACACGAAACCGAGTGACTAGTTTGGTATTAGGATTATGCAATTTGGGCCTTTAAGGGGCTTAAATTTCTTATTGGGCCTAGTTGGGTTTGGCCTAATAATTACGTTTTAGATTCTGAATTTTGCAGGTGTCACATAAAACAGCCCCGACTACGAAATCACTCGCATCACACATGAGCTCAAAGGGCAAGCTCCAGTCGGGGGCTATCAAGATGGGAGCACAAACTAACTTCTCCTTCAAGAACTCAAACGCCTTAAGACAATCGGCATCAAACTCAAAATGGACGTCCTTTTCAAGAAGACGGGTCATGGGTCGGGTGATCTTTGAAAAATCTTTAATGAAACGCCTATAGAAACCTGCATGACCTAAGAAACTACGAACGGATTTGGCACTGGTCGGCGGTGGAAGTCTACTAATGGTATCAATCTTAGCTCTATCTACTTCAATACCGACACGTGAAACTTTGTGCCCTAACACAATCCCCTCAGTCACCATGAAGTGACACTTTTCCCAATTAATCATCAACTTCGTATCTATGCATCTCTTCATCATCTTCTCTAGATTAAGCAAACAATGATCGAAAGAACTCCCGAATACAGAAAAATCATCCATGAAAACCTCCATAGAATTCTCGATCATGTCCTGAAAGATAGTCACCATGCACCTCTGAAAGGTGGCTGGAGCATTACACAACCCGATTGGCATACGCTAGTACGCGAAGGTACCATATGGGTATGTAAAGGTTGTCACACCCCCAAAATTCACTAACGGAGTTTTACCGTTAGGAGCGTGACATACCAGGATCTCAGTCATTAGTTACTTTGAATGACTCTATATGAGTTTAAGAAAACCACTAGTATTGCTCATAGTCACGATGCAACACTAGTAATGAAAACACTAATTTAATGTAAGACTGCGAAAGCGAAAAGTTAAATGAAAAGCATGCGCCAAAACAGCCGCCCCAAAAATAAATAATTCAACAATAAATAAAATAAATAGTTCTTGAGTTTGAAAATGATGGACTTCGAATGCATGCATGCCTTAGCTTGTGCTTGTACCTTAATGACCTGAGAAAACATGCTAAAACGTGTCAACACTAGGTTAATGAGTTCACATGTTTCAATGTTTGTAAAGTTTACTAGATAAAACCATTTACAATTTATATCATAGGTAGCTAACCTAGTTACATGTTACTAAAGCGTTTCAACACCGAAGTTGACTGTTTATGTTTGAACTGCCTCCTACCATGACTATCATAATCAATGGTAAATGTTTAGGTCAATGTTACACCCGTTCGACTACCTGTCGTGTTAGCGCGACTAACGCGGGTGGGGCTTGTCAATGCCCGGTAGTACTACTCAAGATTACCTCGCTATCCCATATATTAAACGGTTCGATAAGTAAGGACTTGCATGATATGTTTGCGCTTAGTACAACAAGTGATATAATTGAAATGTAAGATCTAAATGTTTGTACCCATGTTTTCTCCCCCAAGTTTAAATCATAAGAAAAGGGGCTGTGAAACTCACCTTAGAGTGCGTGCGAAAGAAAGCGAACTTAGAATGCTTGACGACTAACTGCCACCTATAAACACCGGTTTATAAGTGTGTGTTTGTGCAAGGCGATAGGAACCCTAAGTATCCAAACAATCTCATTGTTTTAAGGGTTTAGAAAATATTTATTAGTTTGACTAAGTTTGACCAAGTTTGACTAAGTTTGACCAAGTTTGACCAAGTTTGACTCGACGACCCGTTGGTGACCCATTTAGTGATTAAATGTTTTACTTGCATAGCAACACGCTTAGCACACAAATAATTCACGTTTTATGCTACCTAAGTCATAACTAATTTAGCATGGCAACTATGTCTACACAATGCACGTTCAACAAAGTTCCTACTTTTAACAATATATAAACACAAGTTTGGTTTCAATAGATTACATCATCTCTAACACGTTTGCATGATCATGACATGTTTATCTACACATACTAATGCATGAAAAATCATTACAACATACACTTCAAGTCTAGACATCAAGTTTCAAATTCCAAAAGTTTCTACTTTTAGCAACCTATGATCTAAGCATGCTATTTGTATCCAACAACACTTTAACAAGCTTCATTATCTTCATAATAACATACTAGTATCATTTAATAATGTCATGCACGTCAAGAAACCTCACATTCAAAAATCATTTTTCAACAAAGTTTCCTCTTTTAGTAAGTCGTCCATTACACGCTTTGTTTACACAATTAACACGTCTAATCAATCCCAATTCTTTCAACTAATATAATTACAACTATATTAATCATAATTCACGTCTAGCATGTGATTCCTACACGTCACATAATCAACAAATCTCAATTTACACTTCGTATGGAAACTAGGGTTTCACATATTTTCATAAAATCACTAATACGATGCAATACTACAAATCAATTAACCAATTCATTAATATATTTCGAAAATATCAAGTTTGGATGAACTAGGGTTTCGATCTCAAAAATAATAATGAAATAACGACGGATTTTAAAAAAACGACTTACGTAGGAACGTTAGGAACGTCGAGAGGAGTCCAAATACGCGTTCAATTGCAAGATCGGAGATCGAATCGATGGCTTTTGGGTAGCTCTTGGTCTCGGCCGAATGGGATGGGGTGGGGGTTGGGATCGCGACTGCCAAAAGAAGAGAAGGGTTAGGGTTTTTAAATTTTTTATTTATAAAGTTCCTTATATACATTTTTGCATTAATGGGTTTTTAAGTTGGGCTTCATGTTTAAATGAGGCCCATAAACTCTAATTAATCAACTAACACTTAATTAATAATTAACAATTTCGATTATTAATTTTTATAAAACTCTAATATTTATAAAAATTTTAAGTACGATTAATACACGATAAACACGTACGATAACGAGGATATTCACATAGTTCACGTAAATTTACGTAATCACATAAAATTCACATAACTTATACTAAATATAAATTATTAAATATTTGTAATATTTATCTTAATTAATTACCAACGTTCCGGGTTAGACTCGAGTGCGATTCGTCGTGTGTGAACTAACTTACACATTTAATTAACTTAATTAAATGCCATGCACGTGTGACTAACTGAGATAACTGAGTTTGCAATGAATAATGTTTGAACTAACGAGGTTTGAGTTAACGGAGTTAACCTGAAATTGCCGGATGTAACGTCATCCCCTTGTTGAAAGAATTTTCGTCCCGAAAATTAAACGAAGTCGGTAACGTCTGAAACAAAAAGTTTAGGTTTGTCACATCATCCCCTTGTTGAAATAAATTTTTTCTCGAAATTTAGTTAGTACCTTCCGTGTTTGTCATTGACTGTTTGAAAAGGTGAGGATACTTTTTCATCATTTGATTCTCTCGTTCCCACGTGAACTCCGGTCCACGCTTTGAGTTCCAGCGAACCCTGACAATAGGTATCTTATTGCGCTTGAGAGTCTTGACCTCTCAGTCCATGATTTCAACTGGTTCCTCAATGAAACGTAGTTGTTCATCAATTTCCAACTCTTCGATTGGAACTACAAGCGTCTCATCTTATAGGCACTTCTTTAGGTTTGAGACATGAAATACATTGTGTACTCCATTGAGTGTATCTGGTAGGTTCAGTTGGTATGCTACTGGACCGATCCTTTTCACTATCTCGAATGGTCCAACGTAACGCGGGTTTAACTTTCCTTGTTTCCCGAAACGAATCACACCTTTCTAAGGTGAAACCTTTAATAACACTTTGTCGCCCACTTGGAATTCTAGCGGTTTTCTACGCTTATCTGCATAACTCTTTTGACGGTCACGAGCTGCCGCCATACGGTTTCGGATTTGCACGATTTTCTATGAGGTTTCATGCACAAGTTCAGGACCCGTAAGTTGACTATCTCCAACTTCAGCCCAACAAAGTGGTGGTCGACACTTTCTCTCGTACAAAGCCTTGAACCGTGTTGCTTTGATGCTAGTATGATAGCTATTATTGTAAGAGAATTCCACTAAAGGCAAGTGAGTCTCCCAACTGTTTCCGAAATCGATCACACAAGCCCTTAACATATCTTCTAGGGTTTGAATGGTACGCTCACTCTGGCCATCTGTTTGAGGATGATACGCTGTACTCATGTCCAGGCGCGTGCCTAGAGCTTTCTGTAATGATTGCCAGAAACATGAGGTGAATCGGGCGTCTCTATCGGAAATGATGGAGATTGGCACTCCATGTCGGGATACTACTTCTTTAAGATAGAGGAGAATTAACTTTTCCATTTTTTCGGTCTCTTTGATAGAAAGGAAATGTGCAGATTTGGTTAGGCGATCCACTATCACCCAGATTGTGTCACATCCAGTAGGGGTTCAGGGTAATTTGGTTATGAAATCCATGGAAATCTGCTCCCATTTCCACATTGGTATTTCCGGTTGTTGAAGTAATCCAGATGGCTTTTGGTACTCCACCTTGACCTTGGAACAAGTCAGGCACTTGCTAACGTAGGTGGCTATGTCGGCTTTCATGTTCGGCCACCAATACAAAACCTTGAGATCGTGATACATCTTGTAGGATCCCGGATGGATAGAGTATCGGGATTTGTGAGCTTCATCCATGACTAGATCTCTTTTCCATATATTGGTATCCATATTCGTTCCGCGAAGTAGCGAATACCATCTGCTTTAGCCTCAAGTTGTTTCTCCATACCACGAGTGGATTCCAATGGTAAGTTCTCCTCTTTTAAGACTTCGAGTTGGGCATTGCGAATTTGTTCGGGTAAACCTGTATGAATAGTGAGTTGTAATGCTCTAACCCGTCGGGGTTTGGTTTCTTTTCTGCTTAGGGCATCGGCCACCACATTAGCTTTGCCCGGATGGTACTTGATTGCACAATCATAATTGTTTAGTAACTTGATCTAACGACGTTGACGCATGTTCAACTCTTTCTGCTAAAAAATATGCTGAAGACTCTTGTGATCGGTGTAGATGGTGCACTTGGTACCGTACAAGTAATGTCTCCATATCTTGAGTGCAAACACCATGGCTCCTAACTCCAAATCGTGAGTTGTGTAATTCTTTTCGTGGATTTTTAACTGTCGAGAAGCGTATGCGATAACCTTGTCGCGTTGCATCAATACACAACCGAGACCTTGGATGGAGGCATTGCAATACACCACGAAGTCATCTGTTCCCTCTGGTAGACATAGGATGGGTGCGCTACATAGTTTCTACTTCAGAAGCTGGAATGCTGATTCTTGAGTCTCGCTCCAATTATAGGGTTTATCTTTTTGGGTTAAGGCGGTGAGAGGTTGGGCAATCTTTGAGAATCCCTCGATAAAACGACGGTAGTATCCGGCCAATCCTAGGAATTACCGAACTTCGGTCGGAGTTGATGGTGCCGCCCAATTCTTGATAGCTTCCACTTTGGCTAGATCAACATGTATTCCTTTCTCATTGATCACATGTCCTAGAAATTGAACCTCGCGAATCCAAAAATCGCATTTGGAAAACTTAGCGTACAGCTGCTCCTGTTTCAGTAGCTCAAGGATCAAACGCAGATGCTCCTCATGCTCTTCCTGACTCTTAGAGTATATGAGGATATCGTCAATAAAAACGATGACGAATTGGTCAAGGTAAGGGTTACACACACGGTTCATGAGGTCCATGAACACCGCGGGTGCGTTGGTTAATCCAAATGGCATGACCAAAAATTCGAAATGGCCGTACCGGGTTCTGAATGCAGTCTTAGATATATCTTCATCTCGAACCCTCAGCTGATGATAACCAGATCTCAAATCGATTTTTGAGTAGAAACTTGACCCTTGAAGTTGGTCGAATAAATCGTCGATGCGGGGTAGTGGGTAGCGGTTCTTGACTGTTACTTTGTTCAACTCTCGGTAATCAATGCACATGCGGAAAGTTCCATCTTTCTTTTTGACAAATAGGACTGGAGCTCCCCATGGCGATGAGCTAGGTCGGATAAAACCTTTATCCAACAACTCTTGTAGTTGAGTCGATAGCTCTTGCAACTCACTTGGTGCCAATCTATAGGGTGCTCGAGCAATAGGCGCTGCTCCGGGTGTTAGGTCAATCTGAAATTCGACCTGACGATGAGGTGGAAGACCAGGTAGGTCTTCAGGAAATACTTCTGGGAATTTGCGAACAATAGGGATATCTTCTAACTTTTTCTCCTCGGTGGACTTGTCAGTGACAAGGGCTAGAATCGCGGTATGACCCTTACGCAGACACTTCTGAGCCTTCATGAAAGATATGATGCCCACGACTGCACCACTTCTTTCGCCCTGAACGGATAGGATTTCTCCACTAGGAAGGGGTATACGAACGATCTTCTCACTACAGATGATCTCAGCATGGTTTTTAGACAACCAATCCATGCCCACAATTATGTCAAAGCTGCCAAGTGTAACTGGCATGAGATCGATGTCGAGTTTGTGACCAGAAAGTTCTAACTGACATCCCTTGAGAATGTGGGTTGCCTCGATTACTTTACCGTCTGCTATTTCTACGGTATAATGATGTTCTAGTAAAGTTGGGTTTATTCCTAACCGACTACTAAGTTCTCTAGATATAAAACTCCTATCGACGCCAGTATAAAAAAGTACAGAAGCAAAATGATCGTTTAAAAGAAACATACCGTTAACAACGTTCCGATCATTCCTAGCTTCTCCCGATCCAATCACAAATGCTCGGCCCTTTGCACCATTTCCATTGTTATTACCATTTCCACCCTGGTGGTTATTACCATTTCCATTACCGCCCTGATGATTGTTGCCATTTCCATTCTCGTTTCCGTTTCTCCTCAACTACGGGCAATGTTTCTTGAAATGCCCTTCTTTACCACACTCAAAACAGCCTTTGGGTGCGTCTCCAGGTGGTGTCTGTTTGTTCTGCAGATCCATTCTACAGTCTTTGGCCAAATGACCCATCTTTCCACACCGGTGGCAACGGTATCGGTCACACGCTCCATGATGGTGGAAGTTACATTTGTTGCACTTCGGGTACTTGCCAACATAAGAACTCTGATTCTACTGAGAAGAGTTAGACTGGTTGTTGTTCTTTGATGGTTCAAGTTTACGATGCTGTTGTTGCTGCTGAGAAGGTGGGTTTGACTGGAAGGTTTTGGTGAATGAACTGTCAAACTTCCGCTTGTTGTCAGTTGTCTTTGATAACGCAAATCTAGGGGGTAGGGTGCCCTGAGCGACTGCCTGATCAATTAGCCTATGAGCCAACCTGATTGCTTGCTGGATTGTAGTAGGATTAGAAGATGTCACCATGCTCTGAATTTGCGAAACCAAACCATCAATGAATTTCTCGATCCTCTTATAGGGAGGTGTTACCATTTGCGGACATAAGTTCGCCAGTTCATGCGAACGAGTAGTGTAGGCTTCAATTTCAGATCCCTCCATCTTGGGGTTCTAGAACTCGCCCTCAAGTTTCTGCACTTCATCGCGGGGATAATACTCCTCCCGCAGCATAGTCTTAAATTCGTCCCATGGCAATGCGTTTGCCATCTCAAGAGTTAGCATTTGCACCTGGGAGTTCCACCAAGTAAGGACCAGACCCTCAAGTGTGCCAGATGCATACTTCACCTGATTATTCGGTGGACAATTGCACATGGCAAAAGCGGATTCAGATTTCTCCATCCATCGGAGTAAGCCAACAGCCCCTTCGGCTCCACTAAATGAGTGAGGCTTGCAATCCATGTACGCCTTGAAAGTACAAACCTGCTGATGGTTGTGTTGACCTGAATTGTAAACAAGAATGCGCTTTAAGAATACCATATTCAAATTTTGAGTTTAAGATGAATGATGACTCACTAGAGTCGATAATATTTTGCTTTACCTCCAGCATTAACAGCGGCTTGACTAGCTACTACCGCTTCAGCCACACGCTCATTTATGAGCGCCGCGAGCTCGGATGCAGTCATGCTAATGTTTTCGCGACCACCGCGTCCTCCGGCGCGTCCACCATGTCCATTTCCTCTTCCAGACATTATCTTTACATTCACAACATACAATAATGAGAAAAATACATCGCATTTTATCATCATACAAGTACCAGTAAACAGAAGAAATTCAAACCACAACATCTAATATTTCAATAATAGTAATACTTGATAAAATAAATTGTAACGATTACAACTAAATTCAACCAAACATCAAAATTCTAGAAACATCTGTTGGATGGGAACAACCCTGTCCATCTAGGTTCAAAAGAAAAGACGTAAATAAGTAATGAAGATAAGATATCAAATGCCACTTCCAGCTGATGTAACATCGGATGCTGCATCATCGTCCTCATCCTGGTCTCCTGCAGGTGCATCCTCTGGTGCAACTCCTGCTGCTTCAACAGCTGCAAGTCGAGCCTCCACTTGCTCAATCCTGGTGTGGAGTATATCTAGGTTCCACTCTACAGTGTTCAGTCGGTCTTCCATATCCACACATCCATTTGCCAAATTCTCATGGACTTTATCAGTGACTGCTAAATCTGAAGTCAGTTTGTCAATTCTCTGATTCATCAGAATTTGTCGCTCTAATATACCAGAAATCTCCCCTGATGCATCTCTCATGTTCCGGATCTCCCGGTCCATCCTAGCTACAAATGCAGCAAACACCTGCTCAAAGGGGTACTGCAATGGTGGCAAAGCTCGCACAGATGATGATGAAGAAGAAGCAATGTCAGTAGTGAGTGGAGGTGGGACTTCCTCCTCGCGGATCCAGTTGCTGATCCTTTCGGAATACTAATCCCAGTCCTGCGTGTTACCTCTGACACGCACATGAATAGGCTCATCATACCCTACAGTGATATTGATTGGGTTGAGTCGATGTCTCCTCGGCTCTGGCAAAGGTACGGTAGGAACATCTTGCTCCTGAACGACTGGGGATGCGGGTGAAATAGGCGGGGTCGACATTTCCTGTAATGGGATGAGTGAGTGCCATGTTTGAGTGTAAGTGTTGTGTAACTAATGCATGTACGTGGTTGTAGTCTAGTATGCATTTCCTAGTTCTCTATAACCAATGCCTCTGATACCAATCTGTCACACCCCCAAAATCCACTAACTGAGTTTTACCGTTAGGAGCGTGACATACCAGGATCTCTGTCATTAGTTACTTTGAACGACTCTATACGAGTTTAAGAAAACCACTAGTATTGCTCATAATCACGATGCAACACTAGTAATGAAAACACTGATTTAATGTAAGACTGCGGAAGCGAAAAGTTAAATGAAAAGCATACGCCAAAAATAAATAATTCAACAATAAATAAAATAAATAGTTCTTGAGTTTGAAAATGATGGACTTCGAATGCATGCATGCCTTAGCTTGTGCTTGTACCTTAATGACCTGAGAAAACATGCTAAAACGTGTCAACACTAAGTTAATGAGTTCACATGTTTCAATGTTTGTAAAGTTTACTAGATAAAACCATTTACAATTTATATCATAGGTAGCTAACCTAGTTACATGTTACTAAAGCGTTTCAACACCGAAGTTGACTGTTTATGTTTGAACTGCTTCCTACCATGACTATCATAATCAATGGTAAATGTTTAGGTCAATGTTACACCCGTTCGACTACCTGTCGTGTTAGCGCGACTAACGCGGGTGGGGCTTGTCAATGCCCGGTAGTACTACTCAAGATTACCTCGCTATCCCATATTTGCGCTTAGTACAACAAGTGATATAATTGAAATGTAAGATCTAAATGTTCGTACCCATGTTTTCTCCCCCAAGTTTAAATCATAAGAAAAGGGGCCGTGAAACTCACCTTAGAGTGCGTGCGAAAGAAAGCGAACTTAGAATGCTTGACGACTAACTGCCACCTATAAACACCGGTTTATAAGTGTGTGTGTTTGTGCAAGGCGATAGGAACCCTAAGTATCCAAACAATCTCATTGTTTTAAGGGTTTAGAAAATATTTATTAGTTTGACTAAGTTTGACCAAGTTTGACTAAGTTTGACCAAGTTTGACTAAGTTTGACCAAGTTTGACTCGACGAACCGTTGGTAACCCGTTTAGTGATTAAATGTTTGACTTGCATAACAACACGCTTAGCACACAAATAATTCACGTTTCATGCTACCTAAGTCATAACTAATTTAGCATGACAACTATGTCTACACAATGCACGTTCAACAAAGTTCCTACTTTTAACAATATATAAACACAAGTTTGGTTTCAATAGATTACATCATCTCTAACATGTTTGCATGATCATGACATGTTTATCTACACATACTAATGCATGAAAAATCATTACAACATACACTTCAAGTCTAGACATCAAGTTTCAAATTCCAAAAGTTTCTACTTTTAGCAACCTATGATCTAAGCATGCTATTTGTATCCAACAACACTTTAACAAGCTTCATTATCTTCATAATAACATACTAGTATCATTTAATAATGTCATGCACGTCAAGAAACCTCACATTCAAAAATCATTTTTCAACAAAGTTTCCTCTTTTAGTAAGTCGTCCATTACACGCTTTGTTTACACAATTAACACGTCTAATCAATCCCAATTCTTTCAACTAATATAATTACAACTATATTAATCATAATTCACGTCTAGCATGCGATTCCTACACGTCACATAATCAACAAATCTCAATTTACACTTCGTATGGAAACTAGGGTTTCACATATTTTTATAAAATCACTATTACGATGCAATACTACAAATCAATTAACCAATTCATTAATATATTTCGAAAATATCAAGTTTGGATGAACTAGGGTTTCGATCTCAAAAATAATAATGAAATAACGACGGATTTTAATAAAACGACTTACGTAGGAACGTTAGGAACGTCAAGAGGAGTCCAAATACGCGTTCAATTGCAAGATCGGAGATCGAATTGATGGCTTTTGGGTGGCTCTTGGTTTCGGCTGAATGGGATGGGGTGGGGGTTGGGATCGCGACTGCCAAAAGAAGAAAAGGGTTAGGGTTTTTAAAATTTTTTTTATAAAGTTCCTTATATACATTTTTGCATTAATGGGTTTTTAAGTTGGGCTTCAGGTTTAATTGAGGCCTATAAACTCTAATTAATTAACTAACACTTAATTAATAATTAACAATTTCGATTTTTAATTTTTATAAAGCTCTAATATTTATAAAAATTTTAAGGACGATTAATACACGATAAACACGTACGATAACCAGGATATTCACATAGTTCACGTAAATTTACGTAATCACATAAAATTCACATAATTTATATTAAATATAAATTATTAAATATTTGTAATATTTATCTTAATTAATCACCAACGTTCCGGGTTAGACTCGAGTGCGATTCGCCATGTGTGAACTAACTGACACATTTAATTAACTTAATTAAATGTCATGCACGTGTGACTAACTAAGATAACTGAGTTAGTCACCATGAAGTGACACTTTTCCCAATTAATCATCAACTTCGTATCTATGCATCTCTTCATCATCTTCTCTAGATTAAGCAAACAATGATCGAAAGAACTCCCGAATACAGAAAAATCATCCATGAAAACTTCCATAGAATTCTCGATCATGTCCTGAAAGATAGCCACCATGCACCTCTGAAAGGTGGCTGGAGCATTACACAACCCGAATGGCATACGCTGGTACGTGAAGGTACCGTATGGGCATGTAAAAGTGGTCTTCTCCTGATCCTCCAGTGCAATGGGGATATAGAAATAACCCGAGAAGCCATCAAGGAAACAGTAGAACTGCTGCCCCGATAGGCGCTCCAACATCTAGTCAATGAAAGGAAGGGGGAAGTGGTCCTTCCTAGTGGCATCATTCAGTCGCCTATAGTCAATGCACACTCTCCAACCAGTGACTGTCCTAGTAGGGATCAACTCATCTTTATCATTCTTCACGACTGTCATCCCACCCTTCTTCGGGACGACCTGAGTAGGGCTAACCCATGCTGAATCAGAAATAGGATAAATCAAACCAGCATCAAGGAGTTTAAGAACCTCCTTCTTCACAACATCAGACGTGTTGGGGTTAAGCCTCCTTTGAGGTTGCACCACAGGCTTGCGTTCCTCCTCCATCAAGATCCTATGCGTGCAGAAAGTAGGGATTATATCTGTGAGTTTCCACGCGATGGCTTGTTTGTTAGCCTTTAGAACCTCTATCAATCTCACCTTCTCCTCCTCCGTCAGTGCAGTAGAAATCACGACGGGTAAACCGGCCTCACTATCCAAGAATGCATACTCCAAATGAGAGGGTAGCTCTTTGAGCTCAAGGGATGGTGGTGCCTCAACCGAGGGCTTCTTCTCCTCCTCGGTGACCTCAACAACCTCAAATACCTCTGGGTACTCAGGAGGTGTACAAGTCGGGTGGCTCGGACCTTGCTCGGGAAGAGCATCAGTCTCAACCTCCTGGTCCTCCTCACCCAGGTGTTGTGTGTTAAGCAAATCAGCGCCACACACATAGTCAAGGCAACGATCCATGTGAGATATGAAAGTGTCTAGAAAGAACACGGAATCGTCCTGACCACTAGAATTCTTCATCGATTTCATGACATCAAAGGTGACATTCTCATCCCCTACATGAAGTGTGATCTTACCGTCGAAGACATCAATCAATGCCTTGGCTTTGCGCAAGAAGGGGCGTCCCAAAATGATTGGAACTCTATCGTCAACCTCCATATCAAGAATGACAAAGTCCGCGGGGAATACAAACTTATCAACCTTCACCAACAGATTCTTCACTATTCCCCGTGGATATTTGACCGAACGGTCAGCTAAAGATATGCTCATACGCGTAGGGGTCGGATCTCCAAGGCCTAGCTTAGCGAAGAGAAAGTATGGCATCAGGTTGATGCTAGCACCGAGATCGGCCAACGCGTGGTGCAGAGTCGAACTACCAAACAAACACGGGATCGTGAAAACACCCGGATCTGCTAATTTCTCTGGTAGCTTGTTTTGGACCACCGCAGAACATCTTTCATTCAGAGTAACTGTCGAAAGGTCCTCTAGCTTCTTCTTATTAGACAGAAGACCCTTAAGGAATTTAACATATTTAGGCATATGCTGGAGGGCTTCAACAAACGGAAGATTAATTTTGAGCTGCATAAACATCTCTAGAAAGTATCCATAATCCTTAGCATATTTCTGCTGCATCAGGCGAGCAGGATATGGAACACGACTCATATCAACATCAGGGGTCTTCTTCTTCCCCTCATTCTCCTCCTTCTCAGCGGGAGACTCACCTTGGGGCACGGTACTTGTTGGGACTCGCCTCTCGTGTGCCCCTACAGGTGTCTCCATCTCTATCTCCTCATCAACCGGCTCATCATCATCAGCTGTCGGTGTCTGCTCACTCTCTACACCCTTACCACTGCGCGTGGTCACAACCTTCAAGGAGGCTTTAGGGTTACTCTCAGTACTACCTGAAAAGGAACCTCCAGATCTGTCAGTCAACTGGAGTGCAATGTCTCCCACTGTACGCTGCAAATCTAAGAATGCAGATTGCTGACTCCTCAGTAGTGTGTCATACTCCTTCAACTTACCCTGAGTATCCTGATCTGTCCTCACCAACTGAGCAAGCAACTGGGTCCGGGTAGCCAGCATCTCCTTAATCTCTTTCTCTCCAGAACTACTACCAGACTGTTGTCCTTCATCTCTATCTCCACCATATTGATTTTGACGGGTTGAAACCCAGGTGGGTTCCCACCCGATCTCCAACTGAAGTTAGGGTGGTTTCTCTATCCAGAGTTAAACAGAGGGGGTTTTAGGTTCCCTAGGAAGTCCACTTGTTCCTATTGAACGACAACACAATTGATGGTGTCATGACCTCCTCTACACACCTCACACTTCATAGCACTCATCTTTAGCTCCTTAATTTCCTTTGCCATAACTGCAAGTGCAGCAGCCATGCTAGTAACAGTGTTGACCTGATGAACACCTCTAGTGGCAGAAGTAGGTGTCCTAGCATTAGGAATGGAATTCCTAGTAGAAGGTTGTTGTTGCTCAGCTTGGGCAAAACTCTCAAACATCTCCTCACACTCCTCCGGCTCCTTCTTATCCATAATGTGATCTCCTGCAGCAGTATTAAACATCTGTTGTTTCTAAAATGTTAGACCATTATAGAACTTTTCAACTAATGCCCAATCAGAAAGGCCATGTTTAGGGCACTTACTAAGCAGAGTATTGAACCTTTCCCAAGCCATGTAGTAGGGCTCTTCGGGGTCCATACGGAACGAGTGGATCTGATCCCTTAGACGGGCGGCCTTAGTTGGGTAGTACTTTTTCAGAAATTTGGCCTTCAGATCCTCCCATATGGTAATGGAATCCTAGGGCAGGGTATCCAACCAAGTGGCAGAGCGACTAGAGAGAGTGAACGGGAAAAGACGCAACAGGATGGCGTCATCAGTAGCAACAATAATGCGAAAGGTATCTCAAACACGCGCAAAACAGGACAGATGTCCTGGCGCATCCTCGTCCTCGAGTTCGTGGAACTGAGTAGAGTTACTGATAGTGTTCATCACATGAGATGGTATCTGCCAGTTATGAGCATTAGGCACAGCAGGACGGGTGATAGAGGACCTAGCACCCATGAAACCATCACATGCTCTCTGGTGAACAATACGTCTCAGCAATAGGAATAGGAATGCGTACCTTTTTCTCGACCAGCTCACACAAACGCTCACGAAACTTCCAACTGCGCTCGTGAAGTTCCCGCTCCGGCTCTGAATAGGCTTCAAAGTCAGGTGATCCATGCGAACGAGTACGTTGCATACACTGGATAGAAAACATAGAAAACAAACAGAAGAAACTAAGAACACGAGAAAGACTTAAACTAAGACACACAAGTAGCACTCAAGACACGAATAGAAAATAATCAAACTAAGGAAATAAACAAAGAATAGAAGAGAAAATAAAAACAAATAACCAAACAAGAACTAATCAAAGTTAATTTTGCTATTGCCAAGTGTCCCTGGCAACGGCCCCAAAAACTTGATGTCGGTCAAACGCTCTATTAAATTAAGCACAAGCTAACCTAGACTCTCTAGTTAAACTCTAGACAAACCTATACTAAACTAGACCACAAAGACAGGCAAGTGTACCTATCAATTGTAACACAGCTAAAGGAAGTCCAGATATCGAACCCACGAGACACTAACTATAACACAAACTAGACTCTGACTAGAATTTAACTGGTTTATTTGATTGGGAGGAATTCTATGAACTAAGGTTAACTACTAAAACTTAAGTGAACTGAATGAAGAAGACAACTAAACAAGACAACTAACCAACAAGACAAAGACTTTAGGGAAATTCAATAAGGAAAGAAGACTCTACCTAGGCTGCGAATCCTGATTACTAAACTTGGCTTCTATCGGATATGGAATATGTAATGGAACTGGGATCCTAAGATATAACACCAGTATTCAGATTACCTCTCGGTCTCACCGATTATGCTATAGAACTCAAAAGACAGCTCACCTCTCGGTATTACTATCTCAATACATCAAAGATGTAAGGAGCAATCTGAATTCAACCTGTTTAACACGAATTAACAACGACACTAAAACCCTAAGGAAACGTCCTCTCAGCCTGTTCACAGAAAATTGATTTTTTCTCTTTTGCTTTCCGCTCTTTTCCCGTGTGCTTGATTTCTCCAGGATTTAGCTATATTTTCCACTTCTTTTGCACACTATTATCTGCTAATATGGCTCAGACTCAGTACGAGATAAAACGAGTACAAAACTATACAATTTCACACATTTACAATAGGATAAACGTATGTGTTTTGCAACACATCATGTATTTAAGACTGATATATCAGTCCCTGATAGTTTAGTCTTTGTTGGTCACTTTTTTTGTAGTGTGGAGTAAAAACTTATGGGAATTAAACTAATCAGGTTTAATTTAAATAGACTGAAAATAAAAAAAAGGATGGGCTTAGCAGCTGCCAGCGTAGCTACGCCACTCTTAGTGTAGGCTAGTCTGGCTGGCGTAGGTTATGCTGGTTGCGTTCTGCTTACGCTAGTGTTGGAACTTTTTGGTGTATTTTTAGGTTATGCACTTGGGGGGTGCTGTGTAATGTGTAAACCATGCTAATATGTTTATCGGGGTGTATTTGGTGTAGGGAAAGCTCTGATCTAAGCTCAAGATCTCAAGCCACGCGGGTTGGATTCTAATTTGAAGGTTTAGACCTGTTTTTGTAGTTGTCTTAATGAAACCTCTATAACAGACTTTTAAATATATGATAGTTCGTACAAAAGTGGATTCGCACAGAAGAGGGTATACATGACTGTGCGTAGGAGGCTCGGGCATGCCTCCCCATAGAACAACCTATAGATAAAGGGGCTGGGCTCCACACTTAACAAGCAACAATTTAGTAGATTTCCTACAGGTCTCTTCCATGAAAAGAATGAGAGATACAGAGAGAGTTAATTATTTCACCTAAGATCAAGCAACATTTTCACAATCACTTTCACTTAGGCTTTGGTTTGATCCTTGAATCATTCCATAATATTTTCACCTAGTGTTTGTGTATTCATATATGTGACAATTATTGGCTAGTCTTCTTGTAATGAAACTTGGCGTGATTTGATATTTTAGTCTAGTAAAATGGTGTGTTTATGTTTCTTGGCTATTTTTCATTATGATTTTCTTTTATAAGATGCAATACTTGATTTTCAGTTTCTAAAGTCCTAAATTTTGTGAGTGTCCTAAGCAACAAAAGTCGTTTAAGCATTCATTTAGAGTTGTACGTCTTTATACAAATCTTTGATACCATACGAGGCCCAGTTGGTAAAAGGTTTAAACTTTGGTTGGTTGAGGGTTGGGTATTCAAGCAAAGTTGGATGAGTCTTAGTTGGACCTTATGTATTTTGTCTGTACTCCTTCAATCCTCATGTCTTGGCTTGCGTAGGACTCTTAGTTGGAGCCATGGAGTTTGAGACTTGAGGTGGAAGAAGTATTTATTTAAAAGAACGTTATAGTTAAAATGTCTTTATTCTGGTCTTGCGGTGGCAAGCGTGTCTCATTATTCTATCTTTTCAATAGACTGACGGTCGCGGTAACCCTAGCTGGGAGCCCTTCCGTTTTATCACTAAAGAAACATAAATTACTTAATTTTTAGTATTTAGTTCTTAATGAATGATTTTGCAGGGGTTGCATGCGCATTCCAACTTTCTAATAAGTCATGTAGCTTGGTAACCAGACCAGGAGCCAAGTCAACTGGATAGTCTTAGTTTGAATAATGATTCGAGTAGGATAGTAACATTTGCGGGAGCCTGTTAATTAGCACTCCAAGAGTCATTAAGGGAGGTAACCTGACCAGATCCGTCCAGTTTAATTACTAATAATTAGCCACATCATTGATCTATTTATAATATATAAAGTTATTAACAAGTGGATTCTAAAGCCAAGTAATATGTCGTTGATTTGATTATCTCTCAAACCTTTGTCTTGTTTTGTTGCCTCATTTGTCTTTACTTTTACAAACCACTAATTTTTTATTAGACTAAACAATAATAACGATAGATTATTGATAGCCACTGTTTTCGTTGGTTTGATACTTGGTTCTTGCCTAAACTTTATTACGCTACGATATGTACACTTTCCTATTATGTATAGTTAGTTAAAGTAAAAAAATCATTTTATAGATTTAAAACTTGATAATCATGTTAAAATAAGCCCTTCAATTATATCACAAAAAATATACTACTAACACAACAACATCAAGTTTTTGGCGTCATTGTCGGGGTCATAGTGATTTCAAGAAAGATTTGAGTTATTGGGATAGTCTCTTAATATCTATTAGCCCTCTCACGTTCTCTCTTACGTTTGTATCATGTAATGCAAGATCCATTCGTCAGCTAAAGTCATCTTCGAACCTTTAGCTGAGCTAGAAAGATTCTTACATTGTTATTGAAGAGGAATCTCCAATGGCAGCCATTAATGGAGAAGATTGAATCATCTCTGACTTTGCTTGGCCGCCACTTGACACCCTAGGATCTAGAATCACAAGGCCAGAAATTGATGCGTAACATTCAGAATACCTGACTCTCTTAATGGGCTAAAAATAAATGGAAGAATTGGGGAAATTTGGATGATAGGCTTCTAAGAGTGCATGGGCTTGGCCCATGGATGTTCCCTTAAACCCTAGCCAACCTCTAATCAGCCCTCATTTCTATTAAGCTTCCAAAATCGTCTAGAGTGAGAGAGTGGGTGTTCTAGAGAAAGAAAGTCAAAGAATCAAGTGTTTGATCTTACAAGTTGCTTCCAAATCATCTCTCAAGTGTTGATGAAGAAGAATCCAGGAAGAACTAGCATTTTTTAGGTAAGAATCTAACCTAAAACTTTTGTTTTCAATTTAAATGGGTTTGGGGTAAAACTATGGTTTTACTCTTCAAGTGGTGACATAATTTCTTTAGGCAACACTAATCGGGGAAGACGACGGTAGGTGGCGTTGTCCCCAAGGTTTTCAATAATTAGAACACATGTCATTCCCTGACGACACTAATAGTGGCGCCAATGTCATTTGGAGATACTAATATTGACGACACTAGTATGTGAGTGACACTATAGTGGCGACACTAAATCTCACGACATTAAAGTCCAGAATGAAAGTTCTGGCGACATTGATAGTGTGCCTGGTGACACTGATCATGTGCCAGCGACGCCAAGCCTGGCGAGACTGATCTTGTCCCAGTGACACTGTTAGATCAATGGAATCTTACCCTATACAAGAAAGAGAGGAGTCTTTCCTTGTGCAAGCAATAGGGGAGTCTTACCTTGTGTAAGCAGCAGCGGAGTCTTGTACAGGTGTAAGAACAGAGGAATCTTTTCATTGGTAATGGTTCGTGTATGTTTTGTTAGTTTGAATGCATGTGTAAGTTCACTTGTTATTTATAAAGTGAAAGGAAGTATGACAGAGACAGAGATAGACATCTTAACTGGTTTCCATGAAAAAGAACTCTAACAAATTATAGTAACAAAACATAAGTTGTGAAGTTTACAGTGTTTTTAAAGTACAGTGAATGTTTTATTAAAACTTAACAGAGTGAAAGCTTGTTTTATTTTTTATAATTAAGCTACCTTAATAACCGACAGAGTTTACAATTAAGAAAGTAAAGATACAAGTGACTCAGTATAACTGACTTTTATCATGCATATCAAGTTAAAGAATGATAGATATGAGGAGGTGCGAGAGCTCGCTAGCATGGATCGAAGGGTTGCCCTCTCTAAAGACTGACATTCCTCCTTATGATAGTTTATCTAGAATTATGTTAATACAGTTTTAATTTATTATGGATTTTGAATGTTTGAACAAGTCTTCCGTTGTAAGAGATATTTTAATTTTCCAATTTAATAACTATGTTTTATATATTTTGTATCAACTATAAAGGGGCGTTTGGTACACCGAAATTCAATGGAATTCAACGGAATTGGAATTTGAATTCCATTCCTTTGGGTGTTTGGTTCGTAAAATTCATTGGAATTGGAATCCGAATTCCATTCTTAACGTGTTTGGTAGAGAAAGAAATTGCAATTGGAATTGGAATTACAATTGGAATTAATTCCTTTAAATTCCTTCAAATGAAGGATTTCAAATTCCTTCCAACTTGTGAAGGAATTCAACTAAAGCAAATGGAATCTCCGACTACCGATCATTTTCACCGTCGCCAACATCGTTACCGACCCTTGCGACCACTGCCGCCAACCCCGCCGCCACCACCCCGACCATCCCCACCGCCGCTCGCAGCCCTCGCTACCTCCGCCAACCGCCGCCTCCGACCGTTGCGACCAGTACCTCCAACCCCACCGCCACCACCGAGCACCACCTTCACTCCGACCATCCCCACCGCCGCTCTCCGCCCCCGGCACCTCCGCCAACCGCCGCATCGGACCACCGCCGTCGACCGCAAACGAAAATTCGACTATTTTTTCGAGGTTTTTTTTATGAAACGAGGCAAACGAAATAAACATTTTGGTTTTTAGTTATTTTTTGTTTTATTATTTTTTTTATATTTTTCGTTATCTTTTTTTAGGGTTTTTTTTTTGCATTATAGAAATACAAATCCAAATCCAATTTCTTAATGATTGTTTTGTCAATCAAATGGATTAGGAATACAAATTCCTTTAATAGATTCTAATTCCTTAAAATTTCAAATCCTTTGAACAAAATACAATTTCAAATCCAATTTCTTAAAATTCTAATTCAAATTCTAACAAATTCCACAAACCAAACGTCCTATGTAGCCATTTTGAGGTGTTACATATTTGAAATCTATAACATATCACAATCTTTTATTCATAACTTATTTTTCTACATACTATAAATCCTTATTTGATTTTATAATTTTATATTTAAAATAAAATTTTTACTAATAAATCCTCCACGAATATTTTGGTAATATAATGAACAAAATCGAAAATTGGTAGATAAGAAGCATATCGTGGCCACCATTTTGGATTTGGCAAGAGAGAGAAAGTAGTAGTGAAAGATTGTACACACAAACATCATATGCAACCACAACCATAAGATTGGATGATAAGCTTATCTGCTCATCCGCTCTTGTTGTTACCACTATAAGCCTACAAACACCCCCAAGCATCCAACTGCATAGAAACTAACATACCATGGCTTCCGCTGCCTTCACCATGGCCAATTCTTCTCTCCAGGTTCCTTTCATTCATTTTATATACATACATACATATATGTACACAGTGGCGGAACCAGAGCCAGAGCGGTGAAGAGGGTCTTTCTGACCCGATCAACAAGTTCTGGTTCCGCCACTGTAAATATGCATATACATTTTAGTTCTAAATGATTGTTCCAAACATGCAATAAGTTGGTTACTAAATACAGGTGAATGGTAAAGGATTTTCAGAGTTTTCTGGGCTTCGTAGCTCATCGGCATCGCTTCCTTTGGGAAGGAAAGGTTCTGATGATTTGGTCTCTTTGGTTGCCTTCCAAACCTCATTTGTAAGTGCATCCTTAAATATTCAATGTTAAGTTACTTTTAGGAGTGTCAAAGGGGACATTCTCGTGATTAAATGGTATACCGTACAATCAAAAGGTTGAGGTTCAAATTCTGCTGGCGCAGGTTGTAATAAAAAAGTTGTTTTTAGGAATTAAACCGGAATTTTATTTGAAATGATGAGTATTGTTGGGATGTGCATTTGATTATAGTTATACATGTTATCTTGTTTTCAAATTGTGTGGCTAAAAAACAAAATAAATGTGTGGATTGTATTATTGGCGTCCAAATATACGAAGAGATGAGCCGATTTCAGTTTGAAGCAATGTTTTGAGTACCCACTCTCTTTTTAGTTGAACTAATAATAGAAAAAGATATAAAAGTTATATCATAATTAAATTAAACATAGAAGAAAAAAAGTTAAAGGTATAAAAATATGTATATGTTTGTGTTCTTACTGGGACCAATTGACCAAATGAAATAATAAGTGTGGCATCTCTTATGAGACATGAAAATAACTTTTAGGTTGACTAGCTAATATAAGTATATAACATCGTTTATTAAATAGGTTAACCTGAAAGCCGCACATTTAAAAAACGAGTTAACTTGAACATGACCAGTTTAACAACAGGTTGATCCGTTAACCTGTTTAAGTTTCGGGTTAAAAAATCATATTTAGATTATAAAGGATGTCGTATAAAAAGTCTTTAATATTTAAAGTTTGATACTTTAATTTTAATTTTTTTCTCTCGGTATTCATATACACAAGTGAAATTAACGTTTCTGAACTTTCTTCATTTTTAGTAACTTTATACATTACTCTCAACCACTCAGTCTCACTTTTACGTTCCTCAATGCTTCCCATCTCGTTCCTCTATGCTCAAGCTAAATATATAAACTCAAGTTTGTTAGTTGAAAATGAAGAATAAGAAACAAAAACAATTAAAAAGACACTAATTAGAGAAAAAGTTCATTTGGATTGAAGTCATTGGTTGGTTAAGTTGTAACTAAGTCACAATGAATTACTTATATTTGCAAAATACACAGATCGGCACGAAACACAATACAGTTTTAAGTGTGGCCGGGTTATGTTGGATAATTAGATCAAACTCGAATGATAAAACACAGACAATATTGATCACAAATATTGACGCTTTTTATTAATATCAAAGACCACACCAATTACATGAATCTTAACCATCTATTTATAATAGACCTATACTAATCCTAACCAAACTCAAACTTAATTAAATAGTCAATAAACAAACAAACTCAATCATACTCTAATATGAACTCAACCAAATAATTAATAAATTAATATTAATGATTATCAAGATTAAACCTTCATTCTCCCCCTTAATCTTGATATGTATCATCGAGATCCTTGATTCCATGTAATACCCATCTTTGGTCCACCGTCCCATTAACGAATCTTGACTTCTTGCACCCAACAACAAGAATCTTCACTTGTTTTTCATACAAGCTCATCAAACTTGCTACTTGCTTCTCTTCTCGGATTGAACTCCTTGTTTTGCCACTTAGACATCGCGCCATAATAAAAATCAACTTGATCATTCTCAATATATTTATTTATGTAATCTCTCAATTACTGTTGCTTGTTTGCTTGTCACTTTCTTTCCTTTTCTCTTGAGCGTAACATTAGCCAAAATAATTTTTTTTATTCGATCAATCACACAGATTAATCCTCTTGAATCACACAGACTGACCTCCTCTTTTTTTCTCTTTTTCAATCGATTCACACATAACTCTTCTTTGATCACACAGACCGTCTTCTTTCTTGTTCACACAAAACTGATATAGAACCTTGACCTCCTTGGCTCACGCGGAACCTTTTTCTTAGCTCACACATAACTTCTCTTTTGGTGGTTTTGATCTTTGGCTCACTCAGAACCTTGGCTTCGATTCGGTTGCTTGATCTTCACACGGCTTCTTGATCTTAACCTGGCTCTAATACCAATTGTTGGATAATTAGATCAAACTTGAACGATAAAACACCGACAATATTGATCACAAAGATCGACACTTTTTATTAATATCAAAAACCACACCAATTACATGAATCTTAATCATCTATTTATAATAAACATATACTAATCCTAACCAAATTCAAATTTAATTAAATAATCAATAAACAAACAAACGCAATCCTACTCTAATACGAACTCAACCAAATAATTAATAAATTAATATTAATGATTATCAAGATTACACCTTCAAGTTAAAATTTATTATAAATTTATATACATATTGTTTTAAATTAATACAACGAGAATATGTTTGGCTATTAGGTTGGTTCGGGCAAGGGTTCTAAGGGACCGGTGGAAGCCAAGCTAAAGGTAGCCATCAACGGATTCGGTCGCATCGGAAGGAACTTCTTGAGGTGTTGGCACGGCCGGAAGGATTCCCCTCTGGATGTCATTGCCATCAACGACACCGGAGGTGTCAAACAAGCGTCCCACCTTCTCAAGTACGATTCCACCCTCGGCATCTTTGACGCCAATGTCAAACCCTCCGGTGACAGCGCTATTTCCGTCGATGGCAAGATCATCAAAGTCGTCTCTAACCGTAACCCTTCCCTCCTCCCATGGGGGTACGATTTATTCTTTTTTTTTAACTAAGTGTTAATACTATAAAAAACCAATATATTTTCTTTATCATTCACAGAATAGTTGATTAATCTATTTATGACATATTTAGGCTTTCGGTTTGTAAACAATAGATAAAAAAAGTCCCTAAACTTAATTTTTATATTAAAATTCTTACATATATTTATCTAAAATAAAAGTACTTTCGATTTTTTTTAATATTACAAGCTTTTTAGTTGGTCAAAATAATTCAAAAACGTTGAATAACTTTATTTAGATAATTTTTTGATTTTTATATAGTGACATTTTAGTTTTTATATACAAAAACTAGTTTAGTGACTTTTTATATAACTTTATACAATTTAATATATCAAAAAAAACCAAGTGAACTATTTTTGATAAAAAAAAATAAGAAAATATATTGGTTTCTTTTATAATATTCAGATTTTAATTAATTAACTCTATGTTCTTGAGGGAATTAAAATGTTGATATGAAATGAATGAGTACAGGGAAATGGGGATTGATTTGGTGATTGAAGGCACAGGGGTGTTCGTAGACAGAGATGGGGCTGGGAAGCATATTGAGGCCGGAGCCAAGAAGGTTTTGATCACTGCACCGGGGAAAGGTGACATTCCGACTTATGTTGTCGGTGTCAATGCCGATCTTTACAGCCACTCTGAGCCCATCATCAGCAATGCCTCTTGCACCACCAACTGCCTTGCTCCTTTTGTCAAAGTTATCGACCAAAAATTCGGTAATCATCTCATTGTTTTGATGATAATGACTGGACCGGGAACCTGGTACATAACTGGTTCAGTTAAGCTTGTGAGAACCGATGAATCAGCTAGTTACCAGTTGAAAAACAAACTGGACCGGTGATTGGACTTACGGAGTTACAGGTGTTAAAAAAAATCCGAATTCAAACATTCGAATGAAAAACATGAAATTTCGAACACGAATTTTCCCAAAGTTCGGATATCCATATTTTCAGATACAAATGGTTATTTTTTAATAAAAAACACTTAGATTTAATTATTTATAGAAAAAAATATTGTATTTAAATTTTTTTTAATAATATTTAATGAACTATATATTTTTATAATTCACAAAATAATGGACTAACAAGTTTGGTAGATGAACGACCACACCCCGTTTTGACCCATGTACCAGATTACCCGTGTTGATATCCCTTTTATTTGAGAAAATGAATATTTGTTTCGGTATCTATAGATACGGATTTGAATACTTAAATCAACTATCTGAATTTGAACACCGCTAATTGGACCAGATTTCAGTTTTTTTTCCTTCTAAAATCTTATTTAAGTTTTGTTTATTTCAGACTTCATATTTTATTAACATTGTAAATCCACAAATTATTGTTTTAAATCAATTATGAAAACATTGATATATATTTACAACAACATATATACATGATAGGGATCATCAAGGGAACAATGACCACCACTCACTCCTACACCGGAGACCAAAGGCTACTGGACGCTAGCCACAGGGACCTTAGACGTGCACGAGCTGCAGCACTAAACATCGTCCCAACATCCACCGGTGCAGCCAAGGCGGTTGCACTTGTGTTGCCTTCCCTCAAAGGGAAGCTGAACGGGATCGCTCTGCGTGTCCCAACACCAAACGTCTCAGTGGTGGACCTGGTTGTTCAGGTCACCAAGAAGACGTTTGCTGAGGAGGTAAACGCGGCGTTCAGAGAAGCTGCAGACAATGAGCTGGCTGGTATTCTGTCAGTGTGCGATGAGCCCCTCGTGTCTGTTGACTTCAGATGCAGCGACGTGTCGTCAACGGTTGACTCTTCGTTGACTATGGTTATGGGAGATGACATGGTGAAGGTGATTGCATGGTACGACAATGAATGGGGTTACTCGCAGAGGGTGGTTGATTTGGCAGACATTGTTGCTAACAACTGGAAGTGAGCTTCAGTCATCAGTCATTTAACTGCTACCATTTCTTTCAAGTAATTGATTATTTTTGTTTGCAAATATTTATATATATTTTAATTTGCTATATGTAATGTAATCAGAGTTTGAAGTATTTGGAACGATTATTCTAAAGCAAAATAAAGAGCTCTTCTTCCTTGTTATTCAAAATATTACAACACTATTAGTTCTTACATAAAAACTTTAGTTGGTTTTTCTTGAGTTGATTTGGCTCGTTTAACTCGCTCGTTAACACTGTAAAGTAGTTTATTTCTGTTAGTAATTTGATCCTTATTATTTGAGAATTTGGAAAAAATAAACATACATAATATATAGAAGTGAAACATAAAAGGATCGTAATTTGTTTTACATTTAGCTCACATGTTGTAACATACTTTCTTCATAAACATGTGTTTTTTTCTTTTGTGTAATGTGGTCGTATGTGGACGTTTCGGAAGATCTGATTGTTGATAACGCGTAAACCTGGACAAATTTATAGATCCGAATCTCAGAAAGTTTTCACAATCTTGTGAGCCGTGAACCTTATCGCTCCCTCGACCAGCTTACTTCAAAGTTTTGTGACATGAAAAAGAAAGTTTCAAAGTTTTGTGGTATTTACAACGATCAATACAATCATCGCAAATATGTATGAGTGATGCCGATATTTTGAATATATTGCTTGAAAAATACCGTGCTGAACAACACACGGCCTTTACTCTTATCTTGGTTTGGATTGGCCTTTGACAATGCTCTAAATGGGCGGTGTTACCCAAAATGAGTCAACAATCGAGCGGTTCAAATTGGAATTCGTTGGATACACTCGAGACCCTGACTAGTCTCGATTCGGATGGACGTTCCCAATGCAGAAGATTATGACGAAATACCGGTCGAACCAAGATGCCCGATTGGGAGGGACACGGCAAAACGGGTTGCATCATTTACTTAAAGCGACGAAAGATTAGATAATGTGGCTAAGTTAGAAATTTTTAACGCCACATATGAGGGATAAGTATTTAGTACCAAGTACTTGTACCGGTACCTACTTTTTCATAAATTCAGTACGTATATTTTTGGTGTCGGTACCGGTACGGTCCCGATACAATCTAGAGATGAAAATTTTGTAACGAGTACCTGTACCGTACCGATAAATTCGGTACCAGTACTGACACCCATTTTTCTATAAATTCGTTATCTGTATTTTCGGTACTGGTACGGTACCGATCTCATCCCTACACATATGAAGAGATCAAAAAAACGAAAATCCTTTTAAAAGCGAGTGCAAGCGACCGGAAAGATATAAAACTCTTGTCGATTAATACCGATCTCCTTGAGGAGGAGGTTCGTGTTGAGATTGAAAAGTTGAAGGTTAGGATTCGTAGACCACTTGATAAAGAATGACGTTTTATTCTATTGTTTGTATTTGTTATGTTTTTTAATTATTATTATTATTATTATTATGTAATGTTTTTTTTTTGTAGAGTGAAAGTTGATCTGACGCTAATGTGCCAGTGAGTGAGGAATGAAGAGTGATGGGTACGTCGGATGGTGTAAAGCTGAAATCACATGCACAAAGATTTGATCAACTTGATGTTAAGCATTTCCTTTACACAAGTGGCCTCCCAAATTGAAAACTCACCACTGAGTTTATGCCGTCACTTACATACTACAAAAACAACCACTAGTTTGTCTAGTGGCAAAGGTATATGTCTTTTACTTAAGTGGTGTTAAGTTTAGTCTCACTTAACCGTTAAAAAAAACTAAAAGCTTACATACTACGAAAAACTTCCAATAACCGATCATAAGCGGTTCAAATAATTTTGTATATAGAAGTAGGGTTCATAGTTTAAGTCCACATAACCATATGAAGCTCAAGACACATCAAAACCAAAAGGGTTCAATAGTGGTAGAACTACCCATCGACGTTACAAAAGAAACCAAGTCATTTGTTAATCGATCATCGACCAAGTTACCCTCATCTGTAGACGATGCTCCACTCTCGTCGTTCCTTTCACAAAACGAGAACCTGCAAACAGGACATTTGCCGCTACTTTTTACCCACGGAAGGATGCAATCCTCATGAAACATATGTTTACATGGTGTCACCATCACCACTTCTCTTGCTTCAAAGTCTTCTAAGCAAATAACACACTTTTTATCATCATCATCGTCTTCCTCGAATCCTTTATCAGTCTTCTGATCACTATACGCGTTCGTAGCATCATGTTGTTTATAATACCTACCTATCCTTTGTATTATCCTCTTTGGAGTAGGATTAAAAATCTCTTTCTTTAGTGTCTTCAAAGCTTTAATTTGCTCATTCGGAGTTAATTCAGAATGTTGTTGCTGGTATTGTTCTGTTGGTCTTGACCACATATTAGCATTGTTTGGCACATTGTTGCGGAACACTACAAGTTGCATACGAGGTCGTGGGAAACTACAATTACACACATGTTTTTTTTAATCAGTAGTTATGATAAAAAAAAAATGGGTAACTTTATAGAATAGTAACCAAGTTTTAAAATTGTTCCAATTAGGTCACTCGATACGCATTTTACACGGTATACACCCTCGGGTATACTATAGTGAGTGACCTAATTAAAACACTTTTAAAATTTGATTACTATTATTTGGTGTCTTCCCTAAAAAAATATTAATATTTACATAGTCCACCTTTTAATAAGATGCCTTAACCGTAAGTAAAATAATTAAATGCAATTATAATGTTGTTTATATTATACTCTTTAGTGATAAAAATATGCAATGTGTTTCATTTATGGTTGTTTGGTATTTTTGTTTGTTTGTTTTTCTTTTGTGCTTTTATATCTATATTGTAAACTCTATTAATAAGTGTATTAAAATAAAAGTGTGTATTTTAAAAGTTAAACTCGGAGTTTTAGTAATATATAATTAATGGGGAAAACATCACAGAATAGTAACAAAGTTTTAAAACTGTTCTAGTTAGGTCACTTATCATAGTATACCCGATGGTGTTTACCGTATAAAATGCGTATTGAGTGACGTAATTGAAACACTTTTGAAACTTGTTTACTATTCTACAAAGTTACCCCTTAATTAATGAGATTAATATCCAAAACACAAATATTAATAAAGAAGTTTATTAATAGATAAAATGGATCGCGATAATAAACACACTTATTAATATAGGATATAAAAAACACGGGTGCGTGAGATAAAATAGTTTATCCGTATCACGAACCATACTTGTTAAATTGAGAATTTCATATTAACTCGCATGTATATAACCATGCATGTTGCACGTTGTATTTTTGACTCGTAACTGGTAAAACACTAAATAAATCCCTATGAAATAAATATGACAGTGTCTTCCTATTTCATGACAATTGAAACAATATATCTGAACCCCTGAGTATATATGCCTCACCCTTACACTTGGGCCTATGGATGTCGGGACAAGGTTGTGTTGCGATTCTCGAGGGTCTTGGGTCGACGTGCACATGTTGTTGTACTAAAACAAGATATTGTGCAACCCTATAAGAAGTGATTCAGCCAATTACTATGGAAGAGTGAGCACAGATGAGCCTAACTGTACCAACCCAAGACATTCGGTGTCTTTGTCCGACCTTATAATCATGAGAATTGTATTGGATACAATTGTTAATTGTTACCTACCTAAATAGCTTTGGTCATGCGTTATTATAAAACGTGGGTGATTATCTACTCCGAATGAGTAATTATCATTTTAAACATATGTTATTATACAACATCCGTTATTATAAAACATGTGTAATTATCATTTTAAACATGTGTAATGATTTATAAAACACTAGATTAGAATCCTATGTATTAAACGGGTTGAATAAATGTAATGTTAATCACATAGTAATAAAAAGTTTATGTTTTTAAAACCCGTGTATTTAAAACACGGGTTGAATAAACTTGTGTATTACATGGGTTGAATAAAATATAATATAATCTTTTAACATATATACTCGTCAAAATGGAACAATGTGAACATATGATTAAAAAAAAATATTTGAATCCTAACTGGCTATAAAATTCTTTTAAGTTTGTAGAGTATATAAAAATATGATTGAACAAATTAATTGATGATAAACACGTTTTAAAATTAAAATATGTGTAGATAAAAATTGAAACAAATAATTAATTTATTTGCCTAAAATAGTGGAGTTGATTATTAATTGGAGAGAGGGGCGGGAAAATGAGAATGAGAAGGGCTAGAATTATGACAAGTGTCCTCCTATTTTACTTGTTTATTATGTAGATATAGATGTGTTATTATTAATACGCAGAAGAATTTACCTCTCGTCCAATGAACACGTGTCGCATCTTGTGCGTTCATACGCTTTTAAGCTTTTCTATAATAACCGGCCCTTGTATACATGACTAAAGTATTGCTAATACTTTATGACCATGAAACAACGTTTGTGGTCATTACCACTCTATTAGTTATATGATACGGAACTGGTATAAAAGTTAATAGTTTGTAAATAATAATTGTAAATGAGTTAAAAGAAAGGCTCAACTTAGAAGGTACATCTCTTTTTGATTTGTTAAAGTTAAGGGGCTCATAAATATGGTTTAAAACTTCTTAACTTGCGTGTGGGTGTGTGTGATTTTGAAACATTAAACAGGCAAAGTGCTTTGTAAGTTTATAGATCACCTTATCATAGACGAAGGTAGAGTCAAATTTCTTTCTGGAAGTGACCATAACCATGAATCAATAGCAACTCTTTCATTCTGCAAAATATGTAGACATAGTTTTGGGTAAACTACTTCTAAAAGGATCTATAATAACTTCAAATAAAAGTAAGTTACACTTTTATATCTACGAACAATTGTGAGTAGTTTCATATATGTATAACTACGTGCATCTTTACATAATAAAAGGCCAAAAAAGAATACCGACCAACGTATGAGGAAAAGGAAGTGACGGTGGAGATATGAAGTCGAAATTGACCCTATTGCCGTTGATGTACCTTGCATAGGCATTGTTGGGACGTCGAATAGGTTGTCGGGTATTGTAATCGTGGTTGCTCATAATGAGAGATCAAAGAAATCTGCTTGATCTTTGATCTTTGACACATGAATATTGCATATTTACAATTTATGGGTTGCAAGGAGTGTTCTTTGGGACAAGTATATATACCTTGATTCTTTCGGTTGATCTAAATTTTGATTCTATACCATTCCCAATTTAAAATGTTCTTGTTTAAATGTGCGTTCGTTTGTTTTAAAAGTATTTGGTTTTCGCCTTAAACTATTAAAACATTTATAAAATATGATAAAAGTTGTGTTTGAAATGTGCTCACTCAATAAGCACCGTGGATGTGGTGAAGAATGAACGTTTAGTTTTTGAAGATGGAAAATGATTGATAGAAGAGAGAATATATAAATCATCCATCGTAAAGATGTTAAACAGGTTGTGTTTATGGATTGTTGTGTTATACCTGACATGAACCTGAAAATTGAAACAACTGATCCTAAAAATCATGCTACATATATGAATTCGATCATGACACAAGTATTCATTGATTGATGTGAGCACCACCTATTTAACCGAAAACGATAATTTTTGTTTTATGTTTGTGTATATTAATACTATAAATTATAACAAAAGGTATAAATATTTATAAAATAATTATGTTTGTACTATAAAACGTGAAATCATTCTCTTTTTTAATTTATAAATTATATTATATAATAATCAACCAATTTAAGTTATAAATAAGTTGTATTTTAGAAAAAATTATAAAATATACTAGTTAAACGTTGAATTACATCTTATCCGTTTAACTAAATGTATTCTTATGTTGGAATCAAAACTTACAAAAAAAAGTTAAACCAACATTGTTTTGGATTTATGAAATTCAAATGAACTAAAGTGTTTGTAGTTTAACAATATCACGGTGTGAAATAAATGTGTTCATTCTCAAATGTTGAGGATTCTAATCCAATGATAGATATTTTTTGGAACATCTTATAATCTAGTGTTATAAACCACATATATATACATATTGTAGGATTAGCTTAGAACCCGTGTATACACACGAGATGAAAAATACCAATACACAAAATTTTTAAATATTTATGTATTTATTCATAAAAATACGTTAATTACTATTTAATTTAATTTGATTTTCATTACTATTTGGTTGAAAATAAAAGTTACATAATTATATTTCAAAGTTTATTATAATTAGAGATAATTTAAAATAAATGTATTTTATTAGTATAATTAGTATTCTTTTTACAAATATTTATTAGTATTAAAAGATGACAATGTATTTAATAAGAGAGAGAGGTGGGGGAAAAATAGTGTGTATGAATATGGAGACGACACGTGACATGAAAAACCTTTATTTATTATATACTATCTTAGAACATGTGTACTATACAGGATGAAAAAATATCAATATATAAAATTTTTAAATCTTTATATATGTATTTTATATGTGAAAAAATGTATTACATATACTAACAATATAAAACAAAACCAAAAAATATGTAAAATTAATATATAATTGAGTTTAAAAAATACATAAAATGTTATTCAATGTAATTTGACTTTCATTACTATTTGATTGAAAACATAAGCTAGCTAATTACATTTTAAAGTTTCTTATAATATGAGATAATATAACATAAATATGTTTTATTAGTATAATTAATAATTTGTTTAAACATATATTATTATTGAAATATGGAAATGCATTTACTATGAGAGAAAGGCGGGAAAATTTTTATAAGAATAAATATGGACGCGACACGTGTTATTTAGAAACATTTATTTATTATATAGTATAGACTATAGATATAGATATAGATATAGATTTGAACCCTTGAACCGTATAAGAGATCTTAGCAACAGGATATCTCCTTAAGAATAGTCTGATAATGGATATTATGGGAAAAATACGAAAATGGACATTTGACCAAAAAAATACTTAAAAATGAATATCCTTATTTGGCCTACTGTTTTATGGACATTGTTCTTTCAAAAAGGCTAAAGACGGCTAAGCTAGCCGGCTAAAATTTTCGTGCCAACATTCTATTTGTTATAGTACGAACCAATAATATGGCGACACGTGACAGGCTTAGCCGTCTAAATAAACAGTTTTAGCCGTCTAATGCATTTAGCCATTTAAATAAACAGTTATAGCCGTCTATTAGACGGCTTAGCCTCCGAAATTTTTTTGAAAATTTTCGGAGGCTTAGCCTATAACTGTTTATTTAGACGGCTAAATGCATTAGACGGCTAAAACTGTTTATTTAGACGGCTATAGCCGTCTATTTGACGGCTAAAACTGTCACGTGTCATATGCTTATTGGCTCGTACTCTGACAAATAAAATGTTGGCATGGAAATTTTAGCCGGCTAGCTTTGCCGTCTTTAACCTATTCGTAAGAACAATGTGCATGAAATAGTTGACTAAATAAGAATATCCATTTTTAAATATTTTCTTGGTCAAATGTCCATTTTCGTATTTTTCTCAGATATTATTATAGATTTAGGAGTGAGTTTGATTTTAAAAAAAATAAAAGTAAATGAAATTCGGAGGAATAAAGTCAATAAACAGACAATTATGATGCTTGTTTTCTTTCGGGCGATCGAATCAAGCGATTCTCCTTGAGTGCGCTTTTTTTTATTTAATTATGGCCAGTGATTTTCAAGGAAGAGTTATTTGATATTCTCAATTTCATGAACACATTACTAAAAACTAAAAAACGTCTTATCATATCACTATTATATGATTAAGAGGGCAATCATTAAATCGAATCATTTCACTCCAGTAACATTGGAATCGTTTTATAGAACCCTAACCCGTTCTCAAAAACTTAAACCCCTCGTCCACCCGCACTCCGAAAAACCTAAACCCCCCTCCAACCCCATCTTGAAAAGCCTAAAACCCCCACCCCCTAAAAAAACCTAACCTCTAAAAGTTAAACCCTAAGACTAAAACCATAAAATTAAACGCTAAAAGCTAAACCCTAAAAGCTAAGATGGTAGAATTCGACGAGACGGTTCCAACACCGTTGGAATGATCTCAATCAGAGTTCGTTTGATATCGTTTTTTAAGGTTTTTATCATTTCTTAGGCGTTCTTAGCGAAATATCATTTATTATTTGAACTGTAAGACGAGATTTAATATGTGGCTCATATAATCATTTATCTAATTATTAAATGATCAAATATAATTATTTATTTATTTAATAACATATGGCTAGTAATTAGTCGATAGGCCTAATTACTCTTAATGAGCCACTAATGGGTTTCCCCTTGGATGTAAATATAAATAGAGAGTTTACTAGAGGGAATAGACTAATCATCAATAATCGATTAATCTAGATGATTAGTCTATTCTATCACACTAAATCGTCTCTCTCTCTCTCTTCTAACCATGAGCTCTCCCGAACTCACCTAATATCATCCTAATCGTACACCCTAAACGGGAACCCGATCCAGATCAGAGATCATGTCGTCTTCCCTATCATTGGTGAACTTAGCAGTTATGTTTTAATATATTGTTTTCCATTACATAGTAACAAGAACTGATCAACATGTGATATCAGAGCAGATGTTGATAAATAAGTTCTTGTTTCTTTCCCTAATATGGAATTAGAATCGGAGAACAAAAGTTGTGCTAAAATCCATAAGAAAATCGTTTTTAAATTAACCTTCATGGTTTTCTGTTTTACAAATAATATCACGTTTTTTGATCTCATAAAACCCGAGATCATTAATATTTTCGAAATCTGTTTAATATAATGTTCAAGATTTCGATCCAGTCCTTAATCTGATACTATTGAAGAACAGTTCATAAACTATTCTTCGTGTTCATCCTTAATTTTTGATGAAAATCCCCTTAATTTGAGATGAATAATGAATTTGATTATGTTTCCTAAAATTGTGTAACTTTATCTCCAAGTTTTCTCATTAAAATATTAATTTTATCATTTTAAATTATGAAACTTGGATATACTTAACACCTAAGATATTTTCGAAATATAAAACATAATCAAATCCCTTAATTTTCGCGCATTGCTTAACCGGATCAGTCTTCACGGTTTTGGTCTTCACGGTCCATGTTTCACGGGTATGGTTTACGGGTCTTAAACTTCACGGTTTAACTGTTCACGGTTTAAATAGTTCACGGGTATCTTAGTTCACAGTTCAAATTCACGGGTTCTACAGTTCATGGTTTACCTTCTGGAGCCGTGAACCTTATAGAAGTTGTGAACTTTTAATGAACCGTGAACCCTCACTCTACCGTGAACCCTTAATAATCCGGGAAGCATTATTGAACCGTGAACCATTATGGAACTGTGAACCCTTAAGGAACTGTGAACCTAGCCTTATACGTGCCTAAATTTTTTTCCGCGCTAACAGCGGGTTTGCTATTAATAAATGCTTTAGTTTTAGTTGTATTAAACCTTAAGATTAAATGTTTTTCAAAACTTTAAAACTTACTTGAATAACACCTAATGCTTCATTTCTGTCTAAAGGTGATGTGATGCATGTGTGTACTTATTCAAACTTAAATAAGCATTTAACTTAGTGCTTATCATGATATTAACTTAGAAAAACATGATAAACTTAAATAACACCTAAAGTTTCACTTCTGTCCAAAGGTGATGTGTCACTCTTGTAAAGTTATTTAAGTCTAATTAAGCACTACTTAACATAAAATAACTTAGTGTTTCTATTTCTGCCCAAAGGTGATGTGGCACACTTAGTTTTCACGAAGCTAATTGTGTGCGTGCTAAACAAATGTTTCACTTCTGCCCAAAGGTGATGTGTTACATTCTTACTGCAGATACTCACTATTAAGATTGTTCTTAATAATAAACAACTGTTTCACTTCTACCCAAAGGTGATGTGTTACATTGTTTAAGTAGAACCTAATTAATCTATTATTTTGGTGATTATAATAGATATTTATCACAGCTTCATTAATATAACAGTCCTTAATTCCGCTTGCCTTAGTTTAAGTTACCCCATAGACACTCTAAGTTCTTCTTTAGTAATTAGTATCTTATTCTTTCTCGTATAAAATCCACTGTAGCCCCTAACTTGGGAATCGAAACTTTGAATGGCACAAACTTCTCTACTTGGAAAGATTCCCTGATGCTGTCTCTCGGCTTGATGGAATTCGACCACGCACTCGACAAGCCTGCACCTGCTGATCTTACTGACAAAAGCACCGCTCAAGACATTATCAAGCATGAGAAGTGGTCAAGGTGTAACTGTATGGCTCTTGTCCTAATGAAGAACTCAATCAGTCCGATCATCAGAGGAGCTATACCTGATTCTAAAGATGCCAAGACTTATCTAGCTTCTGTGGAGGATCAATTCAAGGGAACTTCTAAGGCGCATGCTAGCACTTTAATTCTAAAGCTGGTGACTGCAAAGTATGACGGGATCAACGGTATTCGTGAGCACATCATGATGATGAATGACATGTCCCGTAAGCTCAAGGGATTAAACATGGAAATCAGTGATAACTTTCTAGTTCACTTTATCATGACCTCTCTTCCTAAGTCTTTTGAAGCTTTCAAGATCAACTACAACACACAGAAAGACAAGTGGAAAATGAGTGAGTTGATTGCAATGTGCGTCCAAGAAGAAGAGCGTCTGAAGCTAGACAGATCGGATGTTGCTTATCTCATGTCCGCTGATTCAAAGAAGAGGAAGGGCAATTTTCGTAAGAAGAAATCTTATAAGGTCTAGAAACAAGATGCAAATGGTGCTTCCAGCTCTAAGAACTTCAAAGGGAAGTCGCACTACAAGTTCTGTCGCAAGGCTGGACATAGGCAGAAAGACTGCCCGAACTTTAAGGAGAGACTGAGCAAGAGAGGTAATCATCTTTACATGATACTTGAGTCCTATAATTTAAATGTTTCAACTAATACATGGTGGTTTGATTCTGGTTCTATGGTTCATGTAACCAACTCTTTACAGGGATTCCTTACAATCCAGAAGCTGGAAAGAAACCGAAGAACACTTAAGATGGGGGAATGGAGAAGAACTAGTTGTCAAAGCTGTGGGAACCTTAGAATTAATTATGAAAACTGGTTTATGTATTAAACTTTATGATACCTTATATATTCCTGAGATTACTCGGAATCTTGTATCAGGACCAAAGTTAGACATTGACGGTTTTGTTTGTTCTCATGGTCATGGCAAACTTTCTATTATGTTAAATTCTCAAGTATTTGGACGTGGTTATCTGGATGATGGTCTCTATAGATTAGAACTAGATGATGATTTTTCCAAGTCTTTGTTATCATATAATATTAATGAAAACTCAACAAAGACTAAACGAAAGCGAGACTTAGAATCTTCATCCATGTTGTGGCATCAACGCTTAGGCCACATTTCACGAGAACGCTTATCTAGTCTCGTGAAGGATGAAGTGTTACCATCTCTCGATTTCAATGATTTTGGAACATGTGTTAAATGCCTTAAAGGTAAAATGACATCAGCAAATAAGAAAGGTGCCACTAGGAGCTCTAATTTATTAGAACTCATTCACACTGATATTAGTGGCCCTTACCCCGTTGCTGGTATAACAGCACATACTTCATTTATCACTTTTATTGATGATTATTCTCGTTATATGTACTTGTATCTCATTAAAGAAAAATCTGAATCACTTACGACTTTTAAAGATTATAAAACTGAAGTTGAAAAACAACTTGATCTTCTAATAAAAGTTGTGAGATCAGATAGAGTAGGTGAATATTATGGCAGACATACTGATGTGGGTCAGGCTCCTGGTCCATTTTATGAGTTTTGTAAGGGCCAGGGGATCGTAAGCCAATACACCATGCCTGGTACTCCTCAGCGGAATGGTGTTGCTGAGAGAAGAAATAGGACCCTAACGAACATGGTACGCAATATGGTAGCTAACTCAGGTTTACCCTCATTCCTCTGGACCGAGGCCTTAAAAGCAGCTGTTCATATACTCAATAGAGTTCCTTCCAAATCTGTCCCTTAAACTCCTTATGAACTCTAGACAGGAAAGAAACCAAGTCTTAGATATATGAAAGTATGGGGATGTCTTGCCGAAGCTAAACTCTATAATCCTTTCTTAAAAAAACTTGACATGAAAACTGTCACTTGTTACTTCATTGGTTATCCCGATCACTCAAAGGGTTATATATTCTATTGTCCTTCTCACGTCACTCGTATTGTAGAAACCAAGCATGCCAAATTCCTTGAGGATTTTAAGGTCAGTGGGAGTAGTAAATGGATTTTAAGCCATGATTGACGAGCTTGACTCCATGAAGAAAAATGATGTTTGGGATTTAGTTGAATTACCCAACGGTGCTAAACCCGTAGGATGTAAATGGGTATACAAAACTAAGCTAGATCCGAATGGAAACATTGAACGCTATAAAGCGCGATTGGTTGCGAAGGGTTTCACTCAGAAAGAAGGAATCGACTATTAAGAGACCTTTTGTCCTGTTTCTCGAAAAGATTCATTAAGGATCGTGATGGCCCTAGTAGCTCACTTTGACTTAGAGCTACATCAGATGGACGTCAAAACCGCTTTCCTCAACGACGACTTGAATGAAGACGTGTTCATGAAACAGCTTGAGGGCTTTCAACCTGAAGGTCAAGCACATCTAGTCTGTATGTTGAAGAAATCCATATACGAGTTGAAGCAGACATCACGTCAATGGTACCTAAAGTTTGATGAAGTCATGAAGAAACAAAGTTTTCTGAAGAATCACGTGGATCAATGCACCTACCTCAAGATGAGTGGGAGCAACTTTACTATACCTGTCCTTTACATAGATGACATTCTATTGGAAGTAATAGTTTAGATATGTTGCATGAGTCGAAGTGTTTACTCTCGCATAACTTCGACATGAAGGATCTCGGAGAGGCTTCTTATGTTATAGGCATCGAAATACACCAAGATAGATCTAAGGGCATTTTGGGATTATCTCAAAAAGCCTACATCGAACGGGTCCTCACACGTTACAATATGCAACACTCATCTCCTTCTGTGGCTCAAGTAGTTAAGGGAGATGTTTTCGATTCTTTCCAATGTCCGAAAACAGAGGTTGAAAAGGAGCAAATGAGAATGATACCTTATGCATCAGTAGTTGGGAGCGTCATGTATGCTCAAGTCTGTACTCGTCCGGAGATCCATTATATTGCTGGAATGCTAGGCCGTTATCAGACTAATCCTAGCCTTGATCACTGGAAAGCAGCTAAGAAAGTACTTCGATATCTGCAAGGGACGAAAGACTATAAATTGACTTATAGAAGAAGTGATAATTTAGAAGTGGTTGGTTATTCTGATTCTGACTTTGCTAAGTGCAAAGATGACAAGAAATCCACTTCAGGGTACATCTTTCTGTTAGCCGGCGGACCTATCTCTTGGAAGAGTCATAAGCAACAGTTGACCACAACATCCACTATGATGGAAGAATACATAGCTGTGTATAACGTGACCTGTTATGGAATGTTGCTAAAGAATCTGATCACTGGACTCAAAATAGTTAATTCCATTTCTAGACCATTGAAGCTCTATTGTGATAACTCAGTTGCCGTTAGTTTCTCGAACAGTAACAGTTCGACTGGAGCTGGATTATATCTTGATACAAAGTACTTGTTCGTACGTGAGCGAGTTGAGGAAAATAATCTTTGTATTGAGTATATAACTACTAAAGTTATGCTTGCGGATCCGATGACTAAAGGTCTCCCACCTAAAGTTTTCGAAGAACATGTTTCGAAGATGGGCTTTTTTAAAGACCTTATTTAGTAGCATAATGTACTTACTTACGTTTATTAATGAAATTTCCTCGGTTATTGAATTTGTTTGTCTTTAAATATGTTATGCATGCCTAACGACATATAGGCACTGATAATACAAATCATCATTAAATGGCTTACTTATAAATTTGATCCTAAATTTACTTAAGTTTTAAATTGGGATTGTAGTATGATTAATGAGGGTCTTGAGTTGGATATCGATTCAATGGCTGTATTTCTCTGCTACAGTTTTGGTTTGAAACTAAAATGAGTATTAAATCTGCGAACTTACTAATGCTCATAATAAATGATTACTCAGCCAAGTGGGAGAATGTAAGACGAGATTTAATATGTGGATGTTATAATCATTTATCTAATTATTAAATGATCAAATACAATTATTTATTTATTTAATAACCTATGGCTAGTAATTAGTCGATGGGCCTAATTACTCTTAATGGGTCACTAATGAGTTTCCCATTAGGTGTACATATAAATAGAGAGATTACTAGAGGGAATAGACTAATCATCAATAATCGATTAATCTATTCTATCACACTAAATCGCCCCTCTCTCTCTCTTCTAACCGTGAGCTCTCCCGAACTCACCTAATACCATCCTAATCGTACATCCTAAACGGGAACCCGATCCAGATCAGAGATCATGTCGTCTTCCCTATCATCGGTGAACTTAGCAGGTATGTTTTAATATATTGTTTTCCATTACATAGTAACAAGAACTGATCAACTTGAACCTCCTCCAATATATATATATAGAAACACACACATATTTATGCCCCACGTCGTTGGTTTGAACTACGCTCCCATGACGGTTTCAAAAACAACTTATAATTGTGTGTTTTTAATTATGTTGAATTCTTCTTGATAAATTCCTCTTGTATTGAATTTCAATTTCTTTCACTATTGGTTGATTCCTTTATTATTTAAAAGAAACTAGTATTAATTCTACGCGTGTTGCGACGTGTTAAATCACGACAAAAAAACTAACCTTGTCTAAACGTTGTTTCGATCCGGTCAACCCATTTGTGATGTTTTTATATTAAAGTCTACTTAGATCAATCCAACTACATAGCTTAACTTGCAAATGACTTTCATAAATGATTTAACAATTAACTCAAATGACTAAGAATCAAATAATCAATGTTAAATGCACGAATTTATTTACATCACACCATAATCCACACATAAAATAGTAAAAAAATTTAATTAAAATTCCTTTAGAAATACAACCTTAGAATTTAAAACATGATGTATAAAAAAAATCTTTTTAAACCGAAAGGGTTACAAACTTAATTTAACTTTTAATTGAATAAAAATAAGTTTAAATATATTTGTTACGTCATATTCTTCTTTATATTGAAAAATCTTAGAAATTGAACAGTAACATATCGTCAGATACAACCATGCCTAGCCATAAGGCACAACTGTGACAGAGCATGAGACACGATCATGCCTAGCATTGAAACACAACCGTGCCTCCCTGTACAATTACATGAGACAGCCGTATCAAAACATGAGACACGGCCACGCCTAGACTTAACCGTACCAACTCATTAGGCACAATGCGTTCAATTAACTAGGTTAATAAATTTTGTTTCCGGAAAGCGAATTCAGAGAAAACAACCTCCACAAAACCCTTATATCAACGCGATTTCATCCGATCCGGATTCAACTCCGATTCCGATTCGCTTTCTCGATCGATCAACTCCTGCAACTCCCGATCTGTGCATCTTTGTAATCAGGAACCATGGGTATGAAATTTTTGAACAAGAAGGGATGGCACACCGGTAGTCTACGGAACATAGAAAACGTTTGGAAGGCAGAGCAGAAGCACGAGGCCGAACAGAAGAAGCTTGAAGAACTCCGAAAGCAGATTCACGAGGAGAGGGAAAAATCAGAATTCCGTCTCCTTCAGGAACAGGCCGGACTTGTTCCGTGAGTTCATCTTCTTATTTAATTGCAAAAATTAGGGTTAGGGTTTTGTTTTTGTTGATTCTAATAGATTCGTGTTATGATTTCAGGAGGCAAGAGAGATTGGATTTTCTGTACGATTCCGGATTATCAGTAGGGAAGGGTAATTCTGATGGATTCAAGGCTCTTGAATCCTTTCCCGCCAAGGCAGCAGAACCTGAACCGTCTGCTTCCACTAAGGTACTCTGCAGTTTGTTTTGTTCATGTTTTTATGCTCTAATTACCGATAAAGTTATAACTAGGACCAATTTAGTGTATTGCAACTAAGTTGAATTTGAGGCCTTTTTTTCATGCCAATTTTTTTACATTTGAACGAATCAAAATACGAGAAAAATATGTAAATAGAACTGGATTCACCACATACTGTCGAGCGACAATTTCTTATTATCTCTTTGCTTTATGGCCAGAAATCTTTCAATCGACAAATCACACATTGGAGATGTGAGGCTTTTACTGTCATTGCATACTTCAAAAGTTTAAAATTTTGGGCCCCCCGAAAATGTGGAGCATAAAATGGTCGTTTTTTACTTATACATTAGAGCCGCCTAGACTTTTGTTTTCCAGTCCTAGACTTGATCTCATCTTATGTATTAACATCTCGAAGAATATATAATATGTGGATGAGTGATTCAAGCTTTCTTTATACTTTCTCTTTGACCAGATTGTAATAAACTTGTGAAGTTGGAGATATATCTTATTGAATTGGGTAAATTGTAGGTTTTATGTAGGCATTAATGATCTTCTGCGATAGTGTAGTTTTAGATGATCTAGAGCCTCTTGGTGATATAGGTCAAAACTGGGGAAGAGAATGAAAGACCCATATTGTAGTCTAGATGGTCTTACAAAGTATTGTCACTTTCGCAATCATCATATGGAGTCTATAACTGTCGTATCTTAGGCTTAAGCTTGGTTTACTTGCAAAGAAACATAGACAAACAAGCTGGTTAATTCTTGACAACAGTACTACCATTACTGAACTTTCAAACATTGACACGTAAGTGATGATAAAAAAGGAGCTTTTGTTAAGTAGCATATCATGGAATAAAATGAACGCATATTGCAGTAAAGGAGCTTTAAAATAGCATCTAGTCACAACTCACAAAGACAGGCTTGAGCTACCTTCCAACACTTGTTTTTGATTGAAATGTGGTTATGTCCCAGCACTAAACAGTTGTAATGCACAACACCACTGGTTGACCTGCTTTTGGATGTTAAACTTTTAGAAGGGGCCAGTTTAGATTATCAAAAGTATATATCTTCCAACATCTGAAACCATTCACCAAATTACTAATCATTGGTCACTTGCTCTGTTCTGCTGATGCATTTTTATTACATAGACCCAAGACCAAGTGATTTGACTATGACCATGAGTTTCCTTTTATGAGGTCATTAAGTTGTCATGTTCTCTTCCTAAGTCTCTTTTTATTTATATCATTTTTGTGACATTTGAATAATATATACATCTGTGTGTGTGTTGGGTGGTTGATATTAATCATGTTTGTTGCAAACAGTCCGCTGCGCCAGGGGCTTTATTCGAAGATAAGCCTCAGTCTGCTAATGATGCATGGAGGAAACTGCATTCGGATCCCTTGCTTATGATAAAGCAGCGTGAACAGGAAGCACTAGCTCGTGTCAAGAATAACCCAGTTCAGATGGCAATGATCCGCAAATCTGTAAGTTCATGTGATTTTTTTTTATTATAATGTAATCATTATTGTATTTGTAGATACATGCATCATATAGACATCTTTTCCTCTTCTGATTTTTCTCATTTTTATTGTTTGTTAGGTTGAAGCCAAGAAGCACAAGGAGAAAGCCTCGGACGGAGAAAACCACAAAGAAAAACATCACCGCAAGAAATCAAAACATGAAAAACATCATTCGTCTTCATCCAAACATCGTATCAAGTCAGAAGAAGAACGAAGCATCAGTCCGAGCCATCGCTCAAAATACAAGGATACTGATCGTGTAAGGATGAATGTTGAACATGAAATAGAAGACCGTTCTGATTCTCGATCTACTAAAAGAGACCGGGATGGCTCAAAATACAAGGATATTGATCGTGTAAGGATGAATACCGAGTATGAAAGAGAAGACCGTTTTGATTCTCAATCTACTAAAAGAGACCGGGACGAGAAAAACCACCGTCCGCCACCACATCATAAAGGCGGTAGTGATGGACCACATAAGCGGCTCTCTAAAGAAGAAAGAGCTGCAAAGCTTAAGGAGATGCAAATGGATGCTGAGCTACATGAAGAACAAAGATGGAGGCGGTTGAAGCAGGCGGAAGATGATGATGCTAAGGAGGTTAGCCATGCAAGTTCTAATGGCAGGAACTTCTTGGATGCTGCTCATAAGAGTATTTATGGGGCGGAGAAGGGCGGCAGCTCCACTATAGAGGAGAGTGTTAGGCGTCGCACACATTATTCACAACGTAGGAGTGAAGGAAACGCTTTCAGGCGTTAGACTTCTGTGATATATTTGGTTAAAGCATGTTGTTGCTCGGATGAGATTTTATGTAATTCAAGCTTTTCAACAACTTATTTATGTTATCTTCAACCCCTCCCTGTTTTTATCCATAATTTGCCTAGCACGCGTGTACATGTTCTTTCGTTTCCTGTTAGTCTGTCGGCATGCGGAAAATGAGTTTTCCTGTTATATTTGTTTCTGTCAGCTAGGGGTAACGATAGAGGTCGCAGGTACCCGGCAGAAGTGGTGGCGACAGATGGTTGTTGGTAGACAGTCTCAACTCTTAAATCAACCTGTTTTTTAGGAATGAGTCATGATAGCCAGACATTGTTTTCTAAGTTTTTTTGTATACCGAGACCAATCCAACACCGATCAAACTTAGACGGGTTCAAGCTTACTCGAACGAGAACATGTCTCATTCTTTTACATCAAAAGTATTGAATATAACAACAAACAAATACATTCATTAATAATATCAACTAATTTGTCTTGCTGAGAATACAATTACAAGTTTTTCAATCTTACCACACCCTTTGGACCTACTAATATAACTCTATGAACTGCACAGGTACCAAACAAAGCATGTTAATCTTCATTGTCAAGTGGCGTCCCAGATGAATGACCAAACTGCTCTGTTGTCAGGTAAAGTGATTGTTGCTGCTGCTGCTGCTTGTGGAATGGCGGCCTTATGCTCGATTCCAGTACTTGGTGACTTAACCCCATGCTGGCCTGTTGCTTTTTCATGGACCGTTCTGTTGGTGAACCCAAGTGACAACTCGAGTCTGGTGTTAAGGGCTCACGTCTTTCATCAACAGGAATGTTGTTGATTGCAGGAGCTGCGGGGGTCACGGGTTCGGTTATGTTTTCGGATTCCGGGAGGTTGTCGGGTGCTTCAGGTAGAACGCCACTCAGCCTCTGTTGTTCTTCGATGATCTTCTTCAAGTACTTCCCTTGGGCTTCTATCCTTAACTGAAGCTGTCTTTGCACCTATTATAGTTTCATTGTTAACGAGTATCGGATATCCAAAACAAGTTCACCATTTGGAGTTGACTGATTTCGATGTTTCGGTTTTGTTAAGCACAAAAAGTCATCCTAACAGTCACATGGCATATTAACTTTTTTAAACACTATGATACATTTTATAACAATTTTTAAAAGAGAGAAAATCATAAAATAATAACCAAGTTTCAATATTGTTCCAATAAAGTCACTCGTACTCTTTTTAACTATAGAAACCACTCAAGTTTCATTTATTGCTTTACTATTGTGAAAACTTTTTACAAATGTTAGCCTATTTTTTTAAATTAAGAGGTAAACAACTGAACATATATGAAATTTGTTACCATTTAGTGATTATATTTTAGATCCGACTTAAATGGAATAATTGCAATACTTGGTTGTTATTTAATGAAAATTTTTCTTCACAATTACCTTCTACTGCAGGTTATAATTGAAAAAAAAAAACTAAATAGTAACCAAGATTCATATATGTTCCATTTAGGATACTTAACTTAACAAAATTTAAAACTTATAAAAAATTCACAATAATGAAACTTTGATCGGTTTTTATAATTAGAAAAAAGTACGAGTGACTTTAGTACAACACTAAAAAACTTGATTACTATTAGGTGATATTATGGTAAAAAAATTTGTTTCCTATAATTACAGTAACCCGGTGTTTATGGGTCCTGTCACCTTCAATTTGAATATAATTTTTTTATTTTTTCTAACAATTTGTAATAGTTTTTGTTAGTTAACTAATTATTCTTCCAAAAAGCAAACGAGTCATATATAGTAGGGAATGAGAAAAAAGTTAGAATAATACCTCCAATTGCTCATGCAGTCGCTTTTGCACCTCCATCTGCAGCTTGAGTGCTTCAGTAATTTGCATTCCGCTGCAAAAAGAAAATTATAAACGCATTCAAGAGTGAAAAGTGCAAAACCGACAATATTTTGATGAACACAACACTACGAGATAAGCTCATAACTTACGATGATCCATCCAAACTAGAAACCATGTCACCCGATTCTTTCTGGTCGAACGCTTTTCCTTGCATTAGCAATTTGAGCAAAATAATCAGCAAACTTGTTTATTTTCTTTTAGATTATATGGAGGGTATTATCATCTAATAAAGATCTTGGTTTAAAAGGGTGCGCCTGAGGCGCTCAGGAAAACGCATCAGGGTGAAAAAGGCGCGCCTTGTATAGTTCTGGGTCAAATTTAGGGTCCGTATGAGGTTTATATGTAAAAGCAACCAAAGGGATGAAGTTATGAAAGGTTTACTTGATAAATAAGTTGAAATGTAAAATAGATGAGAGAGACGCAACTTTGGTTGTAAATAAAGCTAATTTAGTTGTACATAGACGCGCACCTTGCGCCTCGGCTTTTGGGACCAAAAAGCCTTGGAACGCTGCGCGCCTTTTTAGATCAAGATGAAGATTGAATTCGGATGTTTTCATAGTAGTATTAAAGAATACCTTCAGAAGAGGAATCCGGGAGGTACTTTGCCAGCCGATATTTCTATATAAACATGGATACATAAGTCAACAGCGTATCCAAAGGTCGGTCTGTATTTATATCATAAATAAAGCATGTCACCTACCTGCAAATGGCTCTTCACATGATAAATGGTTAGACCTTGAACACCCATGACTCTGAGCACACCTTTTGGAGTAGCCCCTGCACAGTCCTCGCAAGTCAGCCATTAACATATAATAGTGGCAAATTGGTAATTACTTAATGAGTGAGGTTTCTTTCAAGGTGTTCCTGGTTCTAGCAAGTATGGTATGCTTGGAGAAACAAAGTGCAAGAAGCAAATGCAATGAATAAAGCTGAAGTTGGGTAATGGGCATTAAGGGTGTAAATTAGCCGAGCCACTCGTGAGCTACACGAAATCGGCTCACTAAGCTCGATCTTATATTGGGGCTCATTCAATAAACGAGCTCAAGCCCGAGCTTCCATATCGAGCTCGAGCAAACTCACGAGCCTAAACGATCCTTTTATTTATATAATTTTTATTTTATGTATTGAATACAGATTTATATAAAAAGTAACTAAATAAATAAAATAATTAAAAAATAAATAAATAATAAAAGAGCGGAGCTCGAGCTTGAAAAACTACTCACGAGCTGAGCTCGAGCTTTAAAAATAGAGCTCTAAACAAGCCGAGCGCCCAGGCGGCTTGGTTCGTTTACACACCTAAATAAAGTTAAAGTTGGGCAATGAACATCAAGGTAACTCACTATCGGGGCCGCCCAGTTGTGCCACAGCATCGACAAATCGTTCATGAAGCTCATGGGTCCAACGGAGTCGTTGTTTAGAAGCTAAGCTAGAAGAGTTGTTAGCACCATTCACCACATCCATATTACTTGCACCACTATTTGAAGCCCTATCCACGCATAATATGTTGTTGCAGACTAAACTTCAACTACCACCACCCTTTGCGTCATTTATCTAATTGCTGTTTAAAAAAGTGAGCAAAGAGTAAATTATAAAGTTAAAAAACCAATCAGCAGGTATTTCTGAAAGTAAGAATTTGAATTGCAAAGATAAAAAGAGTTTAACCGAATTAAACTAAAACTATGAGTGCATATGCTGAGAGAAAAAATAAATCTAAAATTAAATTAAAATTAATTTTGTGCAAGTATTACATGTGTAATTTGTCAGACTTAGTAACAATTTTATCATTAATAAAAACTAAAAAGGAAGAAAGAACTAGGATATTGATGTCTTCTTATAACAATTGATAATTGGATATTCATGGCACATATAAATATATTTCTTCTTCAGAAAAAAAAGATATGTAATCTTGGTACAATGACGTATGTAGACAGTTTTGTTTCTACATTTACTTTTACGTTTCAAAGCAATAGAATTCTAAATAGATAAATGTGAGTATCTTAGAGAGATAATTCCAATTATTCTTAAAAAATCACATTATTTCAATCGTGGTGTTTACTGCAATGCATACGTTGACATCGAAAGCAAAGACATCACGCATGTTTAGAACACAGTCGTTAGTGTTGACATTGAAAAGTATCTCCGACCTCCAACACACATAAATATATGTGTATACTAGCTTTATTGCAAGGATAGTTATTAGCATCATCATTATTGTTAGTTATAATTGAGATGTAGATTCATTTTGAAAGTAAAAATGAATCATATTGACCTGCTTCAATTTCTTTGAAACATTTCCTTCTTGCTCGTTCATCTATTCATGATGGAAACAAGACAGTAACATAAATCCTAAGAATTAATATATTAAGTTTAGCTATGTAGAAACAAATTTGGATTTATTTATACAATAGGATACATAGTAAAATTAGGATCTTTATCATATAGACTAGTATCAGAATGGTGCGCCTAGGCGCAGAAGCGCAACCAAGCGCAGTGTTAGTGCCTGGTGGAGAAGTAGGTGCGATTTGGGGCTTTTCTTTCAAAGGCGAGCCTAGGCGCAAAAGCGCAACCAGGCGCAAGGTTATTTCTTTTTTCTCATTTATCTTTTTTTGTATATAATATATGGTTTCTCTTAAGCTTTTTAGTTGTATTTTTGAAACCAAGGGCGGAGCTTGTCGAAAACCCCTAATCAAGCCTGGAATCAACCTAAAAAAAGCCTAAACAAGCCTAACACAAGTTTAAAACCCATAATAATGGTATTTTTATACTATGCGCCTAACTCAAAAATTCCTCGCTTTTTTTGCGCCTTGCGACTAGGCTCCGGGCTCGGCCTATGCGCTTTGAGTGCGCCTATTCGCCTTGACAACTATGGTATGCCCCCATCCTACCGTCCCCAGACCCTACCTCCATCCTTCACTATGAGTGGGATTTTACTCGGGATGTTTGTTTGTTTATTCCATAGATCATGCAATGTTGTGTAAGTTGAGAAGTGACCCACTCCCTACTTCTTAAATTAAAGATATTTCAATAGTCGAAATTAGTGATGTCAAAGTGGTACTTTAAAAGATTATGGTGCCCAAGATAGGACCTAAAGTTGAACGGCATCATTAGCGCCTAACATAGGACCTAAATTTAAACAGAAAAAGATGATTAGCGCCTAAGACGGGACCTAAATTTAAACAAGAAAACATCAGTAGCAAACCATCTTTAGGGTATGTTCTTAAGAAACCTAATCCACCTTTGTGGGTATAAGATTAGATGAGGGCATGATTAACTTAAGACTTGATAGTTTAAGAGAAATAATGTATGGGCTTCGAAGAACTTAGGTAATGGGGCATAAATGATGATAATATCTTATCATATTGTAACGATAAAAGGATAGTTTATGGAACTATGTTGTCATTCCCAGGATTAATGACAAAGATATATTGGTCCAAATTACCAACAAAACAAGTAGTATACACAGAAGGCTATAGAAGCACCAAACAATGGTGAGCACGCAGAGAAAACCAATACCAAACCTGAGTTGGAAAAAGGGAGAAACTAAACAGTGTCTATCTTAGTTTTCAGAAGATTATAGCAAAAGCATGAAACATACACAAATTGAGTAAATAAAAAGGCCATGAAAACAATGGCATTGTCTAAATCATGATCTTAAACCCTAAACAAAAGCCTTAGAAACAAAATTGGTCATAGTTGATTCAAATTCAGCTAGCAAACATCTTTTAGGTTAAATGAAACATTGGCTCCAGATCATAACAATCTTCAAAAAAGTTAAACTGGCTTAAGTAATCTACAAACTATTCACATCAATCAATCAGATAATTAAGGAATCAGACCTCCGGAACAAGAAAAATTCCTAAAACATTGATGGATAACGCTTAGCTGCTTAGAAAAGGGGGCAGGTATTTAGGTTACGCAGAAATTGAATTAAATCAAACAATTAGACACAATCACACAAACTTACTTAGGGTTGAAATTGAGCAAGTATAGAATAAAGTCGCAAATCAAATCGCTACTTCCGATGCCTACAAGTGAAACGGAGAACTGATTAGACATTTATGCAATTGATACAGCGTAATACAGAAGGAATCGAAAAGAAGGAGGAGATGAGAGGCACCGGCTTCAGGATCCGAGCGAGAGGATATGAATGATGTTTGAATATGGATGTGATTGCGCCGGCGGCCTGCGATGATGTCTTTTTCTCCGGGGGGTGAATTGAGTTGAAAAACGAGGGCCCAGGTCGAAGGCCACCGGAAAAGGTAACTTGCTTATTATATGCTTTGCTATTCACGGTTTTGTCTTTATTATCGTTCAATCTCTTTGGCTAGATTCTCTCCTTTTTCTTCTTTTATGTGGACTCAAAACTTTTGGTAACACTCCAATGTATCTTGGGAAAATTATCAAACTAGATATTTTCATTTTTAAGTTTTAACTTTACCAAACTAAACTAGATATTGTCAAACATATAGACATGTACATAAACTACCAATCCTATGGAGACATGTAGACAATAGCCGGCTAAGCCGGCGACGGAAACTTATGAAAAAAACACCTAGACTGCTATCATGGCGAAGCATGTGCGTTCTGACGGCTAGGTAGTCGGTTCACTAGTCGGCCCTCGTTGCTAGGTAGCTGCTATCATGGCGAAGCATGTGCGTTTTTGGTGTAGATAAAACTCCGGTCTAACCTCGAGATTCAAGTAACTCGGGATTGGATTTTCATGTGTTTCGTTGACATGTGTTTGGTGGTGTTTGACTTAGCCTCCTCGTGAGGATCTTAAAATAATGTTTTGATGTAATTAATGGATGGTATCTCATTATTAGGGCTTTTCTCGTCAAACTCTTAAATTTCTAAAATTAAATGTCGGGTGTCAGGTTTTTTTTTTTTGTGTCAAACCCGTCAAATGTTGTTTGAGATCGTTAATGGGACCAACTTTCGCTTGATTTGGAAAGTTTTATTTTGGTTTGAAATTATGGGTGTTACATAATTATATATCAATAAATCATATATATATATATATATATATATATATATACATACATATATAATTCAAATATGATTTCTTTAAATCCCAATTAAACAATTATATTAAGGAAAAACACCACAGAATAGTAACCAAGTTTCAAAAGTGTTTTAATTAGGCCACTCACCATAGTATACCGAGGATGTATACCGTGTAAAATGTGTATTGAGTGATCTAATTGGAACTTTTGAAACTTGATTACTATTTTACAAAGTTACATTAAGACTTGAATTGAAGTCTAAGGTTTCAACCCTAATTACAATTGGATTTGTAATGGGTTTGTGAAACTTTGACCCCAGGTTAAAGATTATAAAATAAGGGTTTTAATCTCGTTGTTTGATATGATTTTGTTTAGGGTTGTGTTTTGTTATTATTTTTCCAATTTGAAATGACCTTATACATTAATAACTAGGTTAGAAACTCATGTATTACACTGACCGAATAAATTCAACTTGTTATATACCAATTTGAAAACTCTCAGTCTGTTATTGAAATATTTGTCATCAACCATTGCTTAGATAAGAAATAATGAATATTTTAAATATATAAATAACAAATAATTAAGTTTAAGAATTATAAAATTATATTTTAAGATAAGATATACTAATCTTATTATGATTTAGTAAGTTTTAATAAAATATTAGAATAAATTTTAGATATTTAATTATTTAAAATTATTATTATTTAATAAGAGAGTGAGTTATTTAATATGAGAGAAAGATGGAAAAAAAATCTTTTTAAACTTTCCTTTAATATCATCCAAAGTTAAAGAAATTTACAAGCAACAAGGCTTTGGTACCTGAAAGGCTGTAATATATGAGGCTGCAAAACAAGTTTCTAGATACATGGAATGCATAATCAAGTGTCATGAAGAACCAAAATCACACAAACCTCTGGTCTATTTCCTCCTTGTTTTACAAAGAATGTCTTTGACTTTTGACCAGTCACAAAATCAATCTAAGTAGAGAACTGTGATGACCGCGTAAGCACTTATACATAGTGCTAACCAGATATAGTATATGAGAGAAAGAAAGACAGTTACATAACCGTCTAATGTATCACACTTACAACAACAACATCATCATGTTTATACGGTTCTTGCAGTTCTCTACTTAAAATTGGTTTGTATTTAACGTCCGATTAAATGTTAAATGACAATTCACAAAGGAACATAAACATATATTTCAATAGCAGACTGAGAGTTTTCAAAGTCCGTAAGCATGCAAATGCTTAGCCCATCTTCTAGCCATATAAGGGTCATGGTAATCCCAGTTCCCAGCATTACTGCTCCTACCATCATCTTCTTCACATCCGCCACCACTGCCACCGCCACCGCCACCTCCTGCGTCCCATTTCTCCCCTGACACCACCATCACTTCCCCTGTCCTAATACATTCCCGCACCCCGTCTTCCACATAGCTGTACTCCACGTGAACTTTAACATTCCCGCCTTCACTTGTTATGTCCAAAGGGATTCTCCTTTCCTCCCCGCTTCTGAGTTCACCGAGGGCCACGATCCGACCGTCTTCTCTAATCCTCAGCTGAATGTCTCTTAACTTATATTCCAAGATTCTACATAGAAACTCCTCAAATTCATGCATCACAAACCCGTTTGAAGTCCCGAAACTATACCCGACATGAAACCGGTGGATCTGGATTGCCACTTCTGTGTCAAACCCATCCTGGTATGATCTTGTTGGGTTGTCTGACAGATGTAAGATACACGATTGTGGGTTTTCATACGCGCGGTCCATTAAAACCTTGACCCCTTTCTTTAGCCCCTCAACGGGATCAGCCTGCCCCATGTAAAACAGGCGGTCAATCACCTGAAGTGCTGCGCGTTTGCCATATGATGTCATTCGCCTGAGCGGGAACACACGCGCTGCAGCAGACGAGTATGTGACAACCGCTAAACGGTCAATAGGTCGCAGTGAAAAAACGACCAATGCCATAGACTGCTTGATAAGCCTAAGATGGGGGCCGTTGGGGCACGCGACTAATACTAAATCGATAGCCGGTTGATGTGCTAGTCTTACACAGAGTCTGTAACCAGGTTCGGAAGATGAAGATCCGAGCTGGTCGGTCAAAATGGAGAGATGGAGACGTTGATGGTCATTGCTGGGACCGGGTTCAATCGGGTCATCATCATTATAACGGGCTGACCGTAGGATTGAACGTCTTTGAACTCTGAACGTGGCAATCGAGTCATCAAGGATTTGGAGGATCGGGTCAGCGGTCTGGTTGCCATGAAGGAAACCGCAAGGTGGGATCTTCAAGTTGCGAGGCAGGTGAGTCCATTCTGCCCGACATATAGGGCAGGTGACACCACCATGTCGGACATTGGAGGCGATACAATCGAAATGAAAAGCATGAGAGCATTGAGCTGTGAATATAGCCTGGCCTGGAGTTGTGCATGAGCTGTAGCTTAGGGCTTCAAGACAGATTGCACACATAGTCTGCACATGAAGAAAGTAAGAATTATAACAAAAATTGGGGTGCTGATAGACGGTTGAAACCGACCGAACCGTCAAACCGAAGCAAGACGGCCGGTTAGAGATCCAAACGCTTCGGTTTTGGGGGTCTTAACGGTTCGGTTTGGTTTGAAACTTGCAACCGGTTGTGTAAACCAAACCGGCTGTTTAACCTTTATTACTTATACTTTTTTTTTCATTTTTCTCAGCATGTAGTTATTATGTACATGTATTAGGTTCATGAACCATTAAACTTATACTTATACTTTAAAATCAGTTCAAACCGACAAAACCAAACCCATTAAACAGCCAAACCGGCCGTTTAACCTTTATTGTTTATATATTTTTTTATTTTTTGAATATGCAGTTATGTATTATAATCAAAAACCGTCTTTATCATTTTAAAACTTTAAGTCTTTAACACAAACTAATAATTTTGAAACAAAAAAAAAAGTTCAAACCGTTAAATCGCCAAACCGGCCAGTCTGGCTAACCCACACAACCGGCCGGTCCGGTTTGTTGTTTCCCAAAACCGTAGTTGGCAGTTCGGCCTAGAATATCGGTCAATATGACACCCCAGCCTAAAAAAGTTCAAGAAACTACAATTTTGCACAAAAAGCTTCATCATCCATAAATGGAAACAGGAAGTCCCATTAAATGAGTTGATAATCTCTTTGGAGCAAAATTAATCTGAATTAGGGCTAGGTGCTAGATCACAATACTAATAACAGTATGTTATTTCAAATCAACAAATCTAGAAATGCATAGCAATTATTGTAAAAACATGTGCTTAATTCAAGCCACATTAAGATTACCTTCGAAGATGAGTTGATTGGATCTGCGATTGGAGCAGTTTCAGTGAAAATTTCTGGATTAACCTTGCTAGGTTTCGGAGAATCATAAATCGAACCAGATGTCACCGCCTGTAACAATCAAAGCTCAAATTCGTGAGTAAATGTAAGCATTGAAGACAGAATGAGCTATTATTGGTACTTACGGCGGCGGAAGGGGGGTCGATAGATCGCCGGAAAGACAAGGAGCCGCAAGTATGGAGCAGTTTCCGAGCAACTCTTTTGAGTTTCATGGATCCTCCGCCTCCAGCTCCACCCATCCTGTAGACTATCAAATCAATTGCATTGTTGTTGATCGTTATTATCTGGTGATGGGGCTCACTTCTCCTTTTTATATATGAATGAATATGATTGCTTTTTCTTTTTTGTTATTCTTCTTCTTTAAAGCCGGTCAGCCTCGTGTTTCGGTCCCACTAAATATTAGTTTCAGAATTCCAGAGGGGGAAATCTTTGCATGTCTCCCGGCGCGAGTGTTTTATAATTTAAAGTAGTAGGGTCATCAACGATTTCTGCGTTCGTAGGTATGGATAATCTTTCATCAATGGGTTTATCTGGGTGGTGCCCGTCCTATGTCTCAACCCATGACCTGATTCATAACCCACCCATGGCCCTTACCATGCTTTGTTTCATAACCTGACTCATGCCTCGTCCTATGACCCGTCCCATGACCTGACCCATGACCTGACCCATGACCCGAACCATGACTCATCCCATGTCCTGACCCATTACCCGACCCATGACCTTATTATCCTATGGTATTTATTTATATTTTTATGAATTGTATTTCATTCCTTCGTATTTTCTCTCCTAACAAACAACACTAAATAATTTATTTCATTCTTATGTGGTACCAAACATGATAATGGAATGGTAATAATGGAATGGACGAGGGAATGGAATAGACGAAGGAATGGAATGGACAAGGGAATGAAATAGACCATTACCATTCCATTGACATGTTTGATTAACCTATGGGAATGCAATGAATCATTACTTCATGTTGTTTTTTAGACATGAAAATACGAATAAATGTAATACAATTCATTAAAAATGAAAAACTACTCCAAGAAAATGCCCGAGTCATGGGTCGAGGCATGAGTCGGGTCATGGGTCAGGTCGTGTGTCGGGTCATGGGTCAGTTCATGGTTCGGGTCATGGGATGGGTCAGTTCATGGTTCGGGTCATGGGATGGGTCATTGGTCGGTTTGTGTTGGGTCATGGTTCGGTTCATGGGTGAGTGCATGGGTCGGGTGATGGGTCGGGTGATGGGTCGGTTCATGTGACGGGTCATGGGTTCGAGCATGGGTTGCGTCATAGGACGGGTCATGGGTCGGTTCATGTGTCGGGTCGTGGGTTGGTTACGGGTTGGGTCATGGGGCGAGTCACGTGTCGGGTCATTGCGTTACGAATGGTTCAGATCATTATTAAACAAAATTATTCAATTCCTTGAAATAATGAAAAAAACACGCATACCCTAAAGAATGAAAATTATTAAAAGTGAAGGAATCACATTCCTTATGTAATGGTTCATTTCATTCCTATGTGACTACCAAACATGTTTTTTTTTCATTCAATCGGAATGACCCATTCCTTTCCAAACACTACCTTACTTTCCCTTGTCCATTCCATTCACTCGTCCATTACATTCACATAGGATAACCAAACATGACAGCGAATGGTAATGATCTATTCCTTTCCCTCGTTCATTACATTCACTCGTCCATACTCTCATAGGGTAACCAAACATCAACCTTTTGGTTTATCTATTCAAATTGTTCAAGATTTTTCAACAAATTAATCCGTGAACACGATTATATTTACACCCGAAATCGTACACAGATCTTTCAAAATTTAACCAAAAGTTATATTAGTGTTTAAAATATTATTAATACAAAAACTTGTACTTCTAGAAAAATCTGAAACATTTTCTTGATAGATTTTAAATTCTGAACTAGGAGGAGTTAGCGATATCTTTACCGTCATGCGAATTAATTTCTTTTTAATGAACAGTGGTCCAGGTAGCGTTTAATGTTATTTTGGTACTCGTTTATTATTGATTCCAAGGACAAACACAAACTGGCACAAGGGACCCTATTGTTTCCCTTCACGTTCAACTTCTTAAAAACATTTAAATTTTTAATTCTTTTATATTTTTATTTTTTTACATTAATTAGTGATATTATATATTTAAATTAATTGAATTAACTTCTAATAAAAATTTGTATAGTGACTTAATTTATATTTATATAATACTAATAAATGAGAAACTATTTTAAAAGAGTATTTCTTCATATTTTCAAAAGAATAAAGAGTATTTCAACACATTTTAAAAAATTATTTGTATTTAAAGAAAGGTTAAATAAAGTATTTCTTCTTAATAGTATCTTCACAAAATTTTGTGAAAAAAATAAGACTTCTGAATATAAAGATGGAGATGGTGTATTTATAAGAGTGGATGGTTCTCTTCAACCATTTGATAAAAAATCAGGGTCAATTGTAAAATATTGTTTTAGAAATCAAATCAACTTTGTTAAATCAGTATGTAGGTCCAACCTGTATTAACAATTTTACGGTTTATGAACACCACTATTAGGGGTGTGCAAAAACATCCGTATCCAAAACTCTGAACTCGAATTATCCAAAAATTCGGATATCCGAGTGAATTTTTGGATTCAGATTCGGATATCAGTTTAAAAAAATCGAATATTTCAAGTATACGAATATCCTTATTAGTTATATATAATTATTCAGCACTTATATTTAAAACCAAGCCTACAAATCATGCACATCTCTCCTTACAAGCAAACAAATAACCTTAGTGTACAAAACTCGGATCAAATTATATGTGTATCGATTAAAAGGAACAAATGGACTCAACTCGATAAACTTACTACAAGCCTTCAACTAAAAGGCATTACAACCGTGCCGTGAACAACCATTGAATTAGCAATTACAAGGTTAGTTAGTTTAAGTATTTACGATGGAGAATGATTAAAGAGATACAAGTTGCAGATAACATTTACGTCTTTTATTAGGGTAAGCTTTTGAGAGTCCAAATCATTCAAATAGACGGATATTTCCTCTAGATACTCAAATACATGACAGTTTAGTAGGAGAATGATACCAAGATGAACCTCCACAAACCTTTCAGAATTCGGATATCCGTTTCAGTATTCGAATATGTATCCGAAAATATCCAAAACATCGGATACGGATTCAGATATTGAAATAAACTATCTGAAATTTTCGGATATCCGAATTTAAACACCCCTACCACTGCTTGATTCTCAAAACAAACAAGGTTCTAATTTACGATCTAAAGTTAAAAAAAAATGATAACAATATAATGAGAATGTAAAAGAAAAAGGCGCAAACAAGTTGGTTGCTTTACTTTTTACTAGGTGGGGTAATTAAACCAAAAGCAAAGCCAAGATGCATAGATTCGAAACCAAAGTTTTTTTTTGTTTTAGCACCAATTGCAAACACGTGTCTAAATTAACTTGTTTATAATATCAAATTAAACATTAGAGTATTAAAATGTCATTTTTATCCATGTGGTTTGGCCATTTTAGTCACTTTCATTCAAAAACATTTTTTTTAGCTTTTTCGTCATTCGCTTTTCAAAATCTAGCCATTTTCATCCACTTGACTAACTCCGTCTACATTTTAACATTAAATCATGGGCAATTTGGTATTTTTAAAAATCCTTTTTTAATGCGATATAGAGTAGAAGACAGTTGAAAAGACCAAATTGCTCATGATTTAACGTTAAAATGTAGAAAGTGATAATCATACACATCTCTCCGTACAAGCAAACAAATAACCTTAGTCTACAAAACTCGGATCAAATTATATGTGTATCGATTAAAAAGAACAATCGGATTCAACTCGATAAGCTTACTACAAGCCTTCAACAAAAAGGCATTACAACTGTGTCGTGAACAACCATTGAATTAGCAATTACAAGTTTAGTTAATTTAAGTATTTACGGTGAAGAATGTTACCAATATGAACATGCACAAACCTTTCAGAATTCGGATATCCGTTTCAGTATTCGAATCTGCATCCGAAAATATCCAAAACTTCGGATGATTCAGATGCTGAAATGAACTATCTGAAATTTTCGGATATTCGAATTTAAACACCCCTACCACTACTTGCTTTAGTTGCTTCTCAAAACAAACAAGATTCTGATTTACGATCTAAAGTAAAAAAACGATAACAATATAATGAGAATGTAGAAGAAAAAGGCGCAAAGAAGTTGGCTGCTTTACTTTTACTAGGTGGGGTAATTAAACCAAAAGCAACGCCAAGATGCATAGATTCGAAACCAAAATTTTCTCTTTGGGTTTTAGCATCATTTGCAAACACATGTCTAAATTAACTTGTTTATAATATCGAACTAAACACATGTTGGTAGCGAAACTATTCTCCTCTTAGTTATTAGTTTTGTTTTGATTAAGAAAATGTAGCATAGTTTCGTTTCTTCATGTTAGTTTCGCCTGCTACGAGTCAGTTAGTTTTCAGTTTCAATCTTCTATTTATAACTCAGTTTGTAACTCATTTTACCTTGAATGAGAATCGCATATTGAAAATTAACAGGGTATCATAGCGAAAGGCTCTCGATCATCATCATCTTCATCATTCCGCGTTCATCTCCATGATTCTCATTCCGTTTAATTGCAGAAAATGATGTCATACATCGAATCCATGGCTCTGAAATTATCTTATCAATTTCGTTCATTTTTTTTATCAATTGTTCTTTGCAATTGATTTTGTCACACCCCCAAAATCCACTAACGGAGTTTTACCGTTAGGAGCGTGACATAACAGGATCTCAGTCATTAGTTACTTTGAACGACTCTATATGAGTTTAAGAAAACCACTAGTATTGCTCATAGTCACGATGCAACACTAGTAATGAAAATACTGTTTTAATGTAAGACTGCGGAAGCGAAAAGTTAAATGAAAAGCATGCGCCAAAACAGTCGCGCCAAAAATAAACAATCCAACAATAATTAAAATAAATAGTTCTTGAGTTTGAAAATGATGGACTTCGAATGCATGCATGCCTTAGCTTGTGCTTGTACCTTAATGACCTGAGAAAACATGCTAAAACGTGTCAACACTAGGTTGGTGAGTTCACAGGTTTCAATGTTAGTAAAGAATACTAGATAAAACAATTTACAATTTATATCATAGGTAGCTAACCTAGTTACATGTTACTAAAGCGTTTCGACACCGAAGCTGACTGTATATGTTTAAACTGCCTCCTACCATGACTATCATGATCAATGGTAAATGTTTAGGTCAATATTACACCCGTTCGACTACCTGTCGTGTTAGCGCGACTAACGCGGGTGGGGCTTGTCAATGCCCAGTAGTACTACTCAAGATTACCTCGCTATCCCATATATTAAACGGTTCGATAAGTAAGGACTTACATGATATGTTTGCGCTTAGTACAACACGTGATATAAATGAAATGTAAGATCTAAATGTTTGTACCCATGTTTTCTCCCCCAAGTTTAAACCATAAGAAAAGGGGCCGTGAAACTCACCTTAGAATGCGTGCGGAAGAAAGCTAACTTAGAATGCTTGACGACTAACTGCCACCTATAAACACCGGTTTATAAGTGTGTGTTTGTGCAAGATGATACGAACCCTTAGTATCCAAACAATACTATTGTTTAAGTGTTTAGAAAAGATTTACAAGTTTGACTCAAGTTTGACCAAGTTTGACCCGACGACCCGTTGGTGACTCAATGTATGAAATAGTGTTTGATTAATATAATACTTCCATATTACACACATAAGATCATGCAGGTAACACTTAGCAACAATTCCTTATTGTTCTAGTATGCTAGCACAGTTACCACATATAGTAAGTTTCTATATTTAGCAGGTTTCCATAAATAAAAAGTTTCCAAAAATAGCAGGTTTTCATAAATAGAAAGTTTCCAAAAATAGTAAGTTTCCATAAATATAAAGTTTCCAAAAATAGTAACCTATGAGAGGTGTGCACGATTTCAAGAATCCAACACATTGCAACATGTTATTATGTCCTAACTAACATGTACCAATCATTAAACCATATCATGCATGTCTAAATAGTAAGTTATGAATACTTTTGCAAATTAAAGTTTCCTTATTTAGCAAGTTTGTAAAACCGTGTTATGTATTCAGAATCTGATTTCACAATTCATCTACACATGTAACAAGTAGCATATGAACATCCTCATATCATTCAAATCACTTCTAGTATGCAAGATAGAATTCCTAAAAAGTTTCCATTATAAGTAAGTTAGGGTTTTTAAGCTTGTTTAACGAGATTTAAAGCACCAAATCCATCACGTATGATCTATCTAACATGATTATAACCATAACAAGTATCAAACATCTCTAACATGCGATTCTACACCATTACATAATCAAATAGTTTCAATATATAACAAGTTACTAATCACATGGAGCTAGGGTTTTGCAAATAACCATATAATCAACAAATACATGCAAAACAATAACAAAGTTAACATCTTTATTATAAAAATCCATGTTTGGATGAACTAGGGTTTTGATCTAAAATTTAGGAATCAAAAAGTGATGAAATTGAACGAAACGACTTACGTAGAGACGTTAGGAATGCGTAGACTAGCATGTATCCACTTCCGGTTTCATGATCGGGGCTCGAACGAATGCGTTTGGGTGCTTGTAAAGCTTCGGCCGATTCCAAGAGGGGTGGGGGTTGAAGTCGACGGCTCTAGGGTTGGGGTTTATGTTTTTTTTTTTTTTTTTTTTAAGTTTATACATATCCATTCACTAATGGGTAATTAAGATCGGGCTTCGGGCTTAATTAAAGCCCATAAACTCTAATTAATTAACTAACAACTAATAATAATTAAAAACTTCCAATTATTATTTTTATAAAAACTCTAATATTTATAAAAATACTAAATACGATTAACACACGATAAACACGTACGAGAACAATAATATCCACATAATTCACGTAATTTCACGTAATCACATAAAATTCACATAATTTATATTAAATATAAATTATTAAATATTCATAATAATTATCTTGATTAATCACCAACGTTCCGGGTTAGACTCGAATGCGATCCGCCGTGTGTGAATTAACTGACACATTTAATTAACCTAATTAAATGCAATGCACGCGTGACTAACTGAGATAACTGAGTTTGCAATGAATAATGTTTGAACTAACGGTGTCTGAGTTAACGGAGTTAACCTGAAATTGTCGGATGTCACAGATTTCACCTCATTCAATCCTACTTGGATTGAATTTCACCTCATTTATTCCTAATCGGTTTGAATTTTCACATCATTCCTTCCTTTGTGGTTGGAATTTCATCTAATTCATTCCTATTGGGTTTGATTTCAGTTCAATCCTCTTGTTCCTCACTCCTTGTTTCCGAAAAGAAAAAAAAATCATTCCCCATTTCCTTCTTTTGATCAATTTCAGTGTTTATCTTCATCTCGTTCCTGATGTTCACAGCTTTCCTTTGGTTGATTATGATTTCGCTCGTTTTCATTCTCGTTTCGTGTTCATTCTCTATGCTCTGTTTCGCTCGTTTGAGAGCGCACATGCTCTTGAACAGGTGCACCTGAGTAGCTTAGTTTTCTGATTCTATTGTATTCTTTCATTTTTTTTAATTTTCAAATTCGATTCAATTGAGCTGTTTCTTTGTTCATGTTTTCTCTTCAGCGATCAAGTTTACTGCATTCGAGTCCGAATTTTCATGCTCTTTTCTTGTTCCCGTTCATGTTATCATGCTGATGTGTTTGTGAATTAAGTATATAAAAATATATATAAATATATTTTTAAGGTGATTGATTTCACAAGATCAGGTTTTAAATTTATAAATTAAAATGATATTTACGTTAACTTAAAACACACACAATAGGCAAGTGTACCTATCGCAGCGTAATATAGTTAGGTAAGAACCAAGTATCGAACCAATGGACATGGTCGACTTCCAATACTCAACTTTTGTTATCGTTTAGCCGGATTAATTAGTAGGTGGGTTTTGTGTGCTTGTGAAGCAGAAAAGTAAATGACGGTAAAGTAAATAACATAAAAGTAAAAATATGCGTGAAGTGTGTAACAGAAATGTAACTAGTAGAATAGTAAATAGCAGAAAAGTAAATAAAGCGAAAATGATCAGATTACGAAATGTATTGCTTCGGGATTCTAATCAGCTTGGTACGTGATAACATAAAAGTAAAAATGTGCGTGAAGTGTGTAACAGAAATGTAACTAGCAGAATAGTAAATAGCAAAAATGTAAATAACGCGAAAATGATCAGATTACGAAATGTATTGCTTCGGGATTCGAATCAGCTTGGTACGTGATAATGTTAAGTTAACTAATTCAGTGGTATGACTACTACAAACTTGTGACCCGGGTCACCGCTAGAACCTCGTCCTCACGACATTTGATTTGCAAATTATATTCTTTAAAAAATGTTAGTGCCTCCCGTTAGGGACAACATTTACCCTCAACCCATCGAATGGTCATCTTCGGGTTGGATAAAGACATCGGACTCAAAATGCTTTATATTAAGTTAAATAGGTGATTATATTTTGCTCACTGGGAGGCAGTGTAACAATGGGACCAAGTATAAAGATGTACCGTTCCTAACATGAGTTCACTAATTCTTGGTCGCATAATAATCTCGTATAAAGACGTACGATCTTAGAAGTATAGACCAAGCCTTGGCTTATCAATCTTTGCTCGTATAAAGACGTACGAGTTTCAAAGGAAGTTTGATTAAAAAGGGTTTTACGATCTTACTCTTTAAAATCAAGACACTCACGAATATAAAGACGGATTTAGACAATAATAAAATCCCATCAAGAGATGGTTTTTGAGGACGAATTAGTTAAAGACATAAACATACCACTTCATTAATAGGTTAAACATTAACATGCACCAAATATCATCTTCACCCTAGTAATACAAAGAAGTTTTAGCCACGAATGGCCATAACAACTAGCGTAATGATGAGTTTCGTAGTCTCCTCTATTGTGAAACAAGGAGGAAAGCCCCTCTACTTTCTACTTTCTACTCTAACTACGAGGATGCTCTCTTCTTGAGTGTAATTTTGCTCTGGATTGGTGTGTGGAATGAAGAACCCAAGCCTCCTATTTATAGGCCTCAAAATGTGCAATGCACGGCCGTGCAAAGGCCCAGGGAATCAAACAGGGTACAGAGGACACGGTACTGGGCCGTGGGGAGCAGAGAAGGGCAATGCACGACCGTGCATTGGGATGCACGGCCGTGCAACCCACCATTTTCTCCCAGCTTTTGTCTTTTAGCTCCTGTTGACTCTTGTTGACCAATTTTGACTTCTTGGGAGTCAATGCTCCGGGAATAAACCTTTTAGAAGTTTGAATACTTGGTGTTCTTGATAGGATTTAGCTTGATTTGTATTTTTAACACCGAATAACCTGCAATTATAAAATATTTATGTTTTAAGCATAAATTACAAGGTTATTATTCAATTTAGTACCATAATGCGGGATTATTATGTATGTAAAATATGTATAAATGATGACATATCACATGCTTAAGTTGGAGCTTTGTGGCTTTTCATCTAGACGTTTTGTTAGAAGGATATTTGCAGTCGATCACATTATTACCATCAAATTATCATTTGTTATGTTCATTGTTGTTCTAGTTTTGGCTCCTCATGCTCAAGTTATCAAGTTCTCAAGTTGGAATTACCTCCAACTTGTTTGGTTGGGTTGGGGGGGGGATGGTTGGTAGCGAAACTATTGATTAGTTTCGCTCTCTTCTTTTAGTTATTAGTTTTGGTTTGATTAAGCGAATGCAAGATAGTTTCGTTTCTTCATGTTAGTTTCGCTTGCTACAAGTTAGTTAGGTTTTACTTTCAATCTTCTATTTATATATCAGTTTGTAATTCATTTTACTTTGAATGAGAATCACCACTTAAGAGCCACCGTAAGTGCTCGCCATCATAATATGCTTTCAAGGTAGCTGCCATGTCAGCCGGTAAGTAAGCAAGTAATAGTCAGCCAACAAGTTGGACCGTTCTTACCGGTGTGAGTACGAGACTTCGGTGTAGTAGTACTATAACGGTTTTGACACAAGAAAAATTCAAAAAGAGAACACCAAAAGAACCTTCCATCAATATTCAACACCACTTTGTCCCACATGGACCAATCCAACCTATGAGACTTTGACATATTTTTTACCGAAATGAATGTGTTAACTTTTATTTCCTCCGCCGTATTGTTTATATGTCAATTATTGACGTGAAAAATCTTCTCGTTTCTTGACTTCCAAATCGCCCATAATGTAGAAACGATGATAGCTTGATATATCTTTTTAACCGGCTTCTCCACTTTCAAAGAATTTGGCACTTGAAAAGCCTTCTTAACGGACACCTAAGATGTTGTTGGAATGTTACACCAAAGTGCGATTTCATTCCAAACCGTTGAGGCAAATCTACATGTCACCAATAAATGGTTGAGCGACTCCAGTTCAATTTCACAACATGCGCATAATAAAGGTTTATGATCACCCCTCTCGTAAGAAGGTTGTCCCGCATTGGGAGTTTTATTTAGCACTGCTCTCCAGCCAAAAAAAGTCTACTTTCTTTGGGGTCCAACATGATCACGAGTGCTTGTATGTGTCAGCGCAAACATCTTCTCCTTGATCATCTCTCTCATGGAATGTACCGAGAATATCGTCTCTTTTCCTCCGAGCAACACCCATTTATCTGCTCGTTCAGGCCACATATTCGTTCAGCAAAGTCAAACAAGTTTGCAATTAATGTAATTATGATGGGACCATAATCCACTCCAGTTAAATACCTTCTGAGTTTGCAACAATTGAGCAACCCTCTCGGAGACACAACACATTTTTTTCAAAGCGTACGACGCTGCGAAAATCAATCTTAATGATTCCCATTCCTGTTATATATTTATGTTAGTATCGGCAAATCTACATAAACATTTATATCTATTACTTTAACTATGATTCGTAGGCTAGTTATATAACCAGATAACCATCACTTCTCATATTTCTCAACCTATGTAATAGTTTTTATATATTTTTTTACTTCTAAAATAGACCAATTTTATATAACATCAATTTTTACTTCTAAAATACCATCTAATCCTACATTTGCAATGACTTAAACTCACATCACTTTAGTAAGAGCAATCACTAATGTCACTATGTCATGGCATGATAGTTTTTATATTATGGTTCTCATTAATTATTATAAATAAATATATATATATATATATGGGAAGACTCCACTAAGAAGTGGTTTTCGCTAAGAAACGCGGAGAAGTGGGTCAAACGAACTCCGATTGAGCTCATTCCAGCGGCGTTGGAACCATCTCATCGAACTCTAATCCGAACCCAAAAACCTAAACCCCCTCGACCCACACCCCCAAAAACCTAAACCCCCCCTCCAACCCCACCCCAAAAAGCCTAAAACCACCACCCCACCCCCCTTCCCCAAAAAAAAGGCCCCCCCACACCCCCCCTATAAAACCTAAACCCACCCCCAAAAACCTAAACCCCCCACCCCCACCACTCAAAAAAACCTAAACCATAAAATCTAAACCTTAAAAGTTAAACCCTAAGGCTAAAACCATAAAATTCAAACGTAAAATCTAAACCTTAAAAGTTAAACCCTAAAAGCTAAGATGTTAGAGTTCGACGAGACGGTTCCAACGCTGCTGAAATGAGATCAATCGGAGTTCATTTGATATTGTTTCGAAGCATTTTGGTCATTTTTTAGATTTTTTAGCGAAAACCTACTTCTTATTTGAACATCCCCTATATATATATATATATATATATATATATATATATATATATATATATATATATATATATATATATATATATATATATTAATTATGTGTGAATGAGAAATGGTTGTGGAGGTCATGGGTTCGTATCATGACAAGAGGTCCTGACTAGGAAAATTTTGCCAGTACCCGTCACATATATATATATATATATATATATATATATATATATATATATATATATATATATATGTTAGACTTTAAAAAAGAAGTAAGCATAGATGTGGGTCAAGAAGGTAAAAAAGATATGGTACGAGTAGTGGTGGCCTTTAATGGAGATGTTGGTTTGCCATCTCAAAAGAAGGTAAAGTTGACAACAACAAGATTCTCAAATAATTTTAAAACTAAAAACAAAAAATACAATTGGTGTATCTTCGTTCCTACAATACATGTATTCACCCAAGGCAAGGAATTGGAATTTAGGGTTGACTAGGTCAAACTGCATCCTTCCTTTTTCTATTGGTTTCAGTCAGTCACTGACTCATGTATTGTAAGTTAGCAAGGTAATGATTTGGAATCACTGATTCACTAATGTGATGTCTACTTCTTTTGGTAAATTAATTTTAACTTTTATTTAATAAAAAATATTTAAATCCTTTTGTTTAGCTTTGACTATTATAAAGATGCAAATAGAATATTAAACATATAATAAATTACTATAGTAATAATAGGTATATCGGGGAAGGTTCCACTAAAAGTGGTTTTTCGCTAAAAACGCTAAGAAGTGGGTCAACGAACTCCGATTGAGCTCATTCCAGCGGCGTTGGAAACGTCTCATCGAACTCTAATCCGAACCCAAAAACCTAAATCCCCCTCCACCCGCACCCCCAAAAACCTAAACCCCCCTCCAACCCCACCCTAAAAAGCCTAAAACCACCACCCCCACCCCCCCAAAACCTAAATCCCCCCACCCCACCCCCCAAAAACCTAAACCCCCCACCCCTACCTCCCAAAAAAACATAAACCATAAAATCTAAACCCTAAGGCTAAACCATAAGGCTGAAACCCTAAAATTCAAACGTAAAATATAAATCTTAAAAGCTAAGATGGTAGAGTTCGACGAGACGGTTCCAACACAGTTGAAATGAGCTCAGTCGGAGTTCGTTTGATATCGTTTCTAAGCGTTTTGATCATTTCTTAGATTTATTAGCGAAAACCTACTTCTTATTTGATCATCCCCTAAGTATATCATTCATTTAAAGAAGTCACATAGGATTCTATTTGGGTGAATGCAAAGTAAAAACCCACTTGTAAACTTTCTAAAGTAAAATCCACTCACATTCCAAACTTAACTTTTAGTATGTAATATGTATAATAACGTATAATACTATATTCGAGATAGTTATTGTAGTATTATATTCGAGATAATTTTTATAAATGATTTAGACTTTGATTATTAGTTACAAATGATTAAACGTCGGTTTTGATTTGATGTTTAGCTCGGCGTTTAGCGTGATTAGTCATATTAAGAATATCATTTATCATAACATTTATGTAGTTATGATGGTTAGTTCTTTTTTGTACCTTATTCTAAATTTATGGCTAGTTCATGAATTTTCCTGCAAATGAATTCTCAAGTTGAGATGAGTACACCACAAGGCACATAAAAAAGCAGGAGAAAAGCTTTGCTTCTTTTTGTACTGGTTCTGTTCTTCGTGCGCATAATTGAGAACAGGAAATTGAATTTTAGCAAGTGGATTTAAACTAACTGCTTTGAAATATACACAACGACTATATTACATAAGATGCAATTCCGCACCTGATTAACACACTAATGCACGCATATTAGATCATAATGTTATTAGTGTTTAGTAAAAGGTAAATTATGTAAATATGGGGTTTGTATATAACCCTAATCTTTATACAATCAATACAAACAACATAATTCACATGAAGGTGTTTAACTTGGTATCAGAGGCAAGCACCTTTCAGCCACTGTCGCTTGCCGCCACCGGAGCTCCGGCCACTGCGTTTCAGCTGCACAATCGGCTCATTTTTGCTACATCTTTCATTCTCGTCACTCATAGGCGTTCTCTGGCTTCACATCAGTCCACAAACGACTGATTTCCGTCCATTTCCTGCCACCTCTGCCGCTTGTAAACCCTAGTTTCCTAATCTTCGTTTTCGCTCCACTTTTACCTCTTTTTCGCTTGTCTTTTCGGTGCTTCTTGGTTATTTGCTTGATTTTCGTTGCCTGTAGGCTCTCTGCTACCCGAAACACTCGCTACTAGCAAACTTCGGCAAAAACTTTTTTGGACAAACTTTCAATTTGCAAACTGTCGTTTCCTAAGTTTTGTCCGCAAAGTTTCGCCGACAAACTTCTACGGGTCCTACTACCAAATAGAGGCATAGAGGTGTGCATAGTTTGGTTTAGGTCGGTTTTAGCCCAAAACCATAACCATACTTTCAGTTAACCACAAATTGATAACCGTATCCAAAACCGAGGGTCGGTTATTGTCTGTTCGGTTAATTCATCAGTTAGGGGTTGTTTATGGTTAATTTTGATTAACCATGAATTATTAAATAAGCCCATTACATTTTAAACTAGGAATCAAAACATTAAACTTTTAGCTAGGATTGATTGGTTATCCATTAAAACCAACTTGGTGTATTTACCTTGGGCTTCTCTTTTTATAAGGCAAGGAACCTCACAATTTTTGTATAACTTAGCGACGTGGGATCCAATTTGATTTAATTGTCTTCTAGGACATGTTGAACCTTTTTTTTTTTTACATGGCACCTTGTATGTAATTAAAGTTAATGCTGTTATAAATAATTTTTTTTATTTTATAATATATAAGTTTTTAGACATGTTGAACTTTATTTTTTTTTACATAGGCACCTTGTATGTAGTTAAACTTAATGTTGTTATAAATAAACTTTTTTATTTTATAATATATAAGTTTTTCGGTCCATCACACAATAAATTAAGAAGTAAACTTAAGACCAGGGCTTAGCTCTCCTTGATTTTACTATACAAAAGGTTAGGGGTTCAAACTTTATCGGGTTTCTATTTTGTTGTTTTTTTTTCTATTATTTCAATAATAGCAAATAAAACCAAACACTTTATATGAATTCCCATTATAAAGTTTTATTTTATTATTTTTTTAACCTAACAAATTTACCACAAAATATATAAATTTTATGTTTAAACTATTTAACCCTCATTTCTCTCTTATATCTTTAACTTTAGAATACAAATTAGTTTAAATTATAACATAAAATATATAATATTTCCTTTTAAAATAAAAAAAGAACGGTTAAATGAGTAAACCCACAAACCCGCTAGGTTGACCTCAACATAACTCGTTTAGCATAACGTGTTCATATAGTTGACGTGTAGTTTTCTTATTGTATTTATCGTTTTCTTATAGTTTGACCTAAGTTCAACAAGTGTAAAAAATATTTCAACAATTGTGCAAGTAAATATAATCTTTTCAAGTACAAATCTTTTTATCAATTTCCCACTCCATTTTCTTCTAAATTAAAGATTTACATATGCTCATATCCATAAGAGTATCAACACAAATGTATGTAACTAGTATACATAAATACAAAAGGCATATCATCCTGTTTCTGGGTTCAACCAAAACAACTCAAACCCAAAATCAAGTTTGAAGTATACAATCAAACACCAACTTTCTTAACATAAATAAGAATCACTTGCTCATTTACAACAACAAAATGGGGCCGAGGCGATGCACAAAGAAACTAACCATCGACGCTCTGACCAATCAAAGAATATATACTACTTATTGACCCGACCAGCTTCTGTGTCGGGTCTCACGGGCTCATATTGCAATCCCGCATGTACGCGTGATCATAGTCCACAAACTTGTTCCAATACCCTCGGAACTTGAGTATTCCTATCTCGAGCCATGGTTTCAAATTCCCGTTGTAGTGAATAACAGCCGCTCTTTCGATCTCTTTCGGGCTCACACTTGGGTTATATCCGAGCCCGAGTACATGCCATGACTTATCTAGTGGGTATACCCGTTTCCAGAAGGTTATCAAACCCGGTGGTAACGTCCCCAACTTCCACAGCTGTCTCTCATGATTCTGCACAGAAACACACATGACAAATGAGATTGTTGAGAGTTAGGGTTGTTCATGATCCGGTCCGGTTAGTTTTAATGAAAATCTTGGGCCGAACCGCTAACCACGGTTCGGGAAACAACAAACCAAACCAGTCAGGTTGGGTTGGTAGGCCGGATGGCCGGTTTTTACTGGTTTCACCGCTTAACTTCGGTTTAGGCGGTTTTAACTCTCTTTTTTTTAAATCATTAGTATGTATTAGAATTTTTAAAATTATAAAGATGGTTGATGATTATAATAAATATACGTAAGTACATACTTTAAAAATGAAAAGAAATATATAAATAATAACGACCGGTTCGGTTTACATGGCCGCTTCCAAGTTTGTCGGTGTGGCGGTTTAATAGTTCAGTTTTTTGCGGTTTGACCCTTTTTTTTTCAAAATCATTAGTTTGTATTAAAACTTTTAAAATGATAAAAATGGTTGATAATTATAGTGCATATACATAACTACATATACCAAAAACGAAAAGAAATATATAAATAATAAAGGGTCATGGCCAGTTCGGTTTACACGGCCTGTTCCAAGTTTCGAATCGCATCGTCACTGAAACCACTAAACTTCAAAAACCGAACCGTTTGGATCTCAAACCGGCCAAACCGCCCAGCTCGCTTCAGCTTGGCCGTTTTGGTTTATATGACCGGTTCAAAGTTCCAAAGCAGACTGTACCGTTAAAACCGCAAAACCACAGAAACCGAACTGTTTAGATCTCAAACCGGGCAAACCGGCTGACTTGCTTCTGTTTGGTCGGTTTCATTGGTTCTAGATTTGAATGTTTTTGTTTGATGACGTGCGTACCAAGTTTTGCCACGAGTGATAAACGCCTGTAATGTTTTGTTTTTTCCATTCCTCCAAATCAAATACATTCATCCCGTAAGCCCACCCGCAAGCACGGGGATCAAAGTTTTTAGCTATGATCGGGTTTGAGAAGTTCAAGTACCGGTCAAACCGATGAAAGTTTTCCCCACACGTCTCAACCGCACCATTCACCTTCCCCTTGAGATCAACAGACCAAAGACCACTTAAATCCTTTTGGACCACTATATCATCATCCAAGAACACAACTTTACTCAACTTTGGAAAGATCTCAGGAAGGTAAAACCGAAGATGATTCATCATTGACAGATACTTCGGGTTGCGGAACTTCAAATTTGAATCTGAATCGACCGCCTTATGTGTTTTGAAATAATAATCAATCATGTTTTGAGAAGCCAACTGTTTAAGAACCGGGCTGTAACTTGCATTCAGCCATGTAAACTCATCAATGTTTTGAACTTGTATTGTAGCCTTTCCGGGCGGATTTGCAAGAAACCACATCCGCATTGCAGCATAATTCAGCTTGTCGGTCACAATGTGGAACACATGTTTCCAAGGCTCCTGTCATGCTTACATGTTAGCAATTACAACTTCAAAAATTTAGGGGTGTCAATCATATAGAGTTTTTGGCAGGTTGAACCATAGTTATCAAAAGCGAGCGCCTTGTGCGCCTAGGCGCAATTTTAAGGCAAGGCGCAGTAAATGCGCTTTGATTTTAAGGCGAACGCCTTATGACGGTCTTGATGACTCATGAAGAACATCATTTGAACCTTTACTATTTTTTACTTTTTGAACTTTCTTGTTTTCAAGTTTTGAACATTTTGATATTTGAACATTTGGGTATTTGAATTTGAACTTTTGGTACTTTACTTTGAACATTTTGTTATTCAAGTTTGGGAATTACATTTAAATCTTGACTATTTTAGAACTTTTTGTACTAATTAGATGATATTAAATGTTATATAATAGTTTTTCTTTATTTTATTTAAAGAATAGTATCATTTTTCAACACATAAATTACAAAATAAATTTAAAAAAATCATTTAAGTGCGCTTTTTTTTTCCTCAGGCACTCTTTTTGGCACCTTGCACCTAGGTCTTAGGCGAGGCCTATGCGCCTTGTGTGCGACTAGCGCCTTTGACAACTATGGATTGAACCCTTGAAACCAGGACACGACCCATATATTTATTTGTGTCAAAGATTTCAACCCTAACCTGGACACACTTAAAATCGTGTAACCCGAGTAAGACTTGTTTAACCCATAACGTAAACGAGTCAAATGGGTTGGCGGGTTGTAATTAAGTTATGAACATGTTAAACGGGTTGGGGGTCGAGTTGTTTGATTAAATGGGTTGACGGGTCAACCTGTGATGATAAAACGTGTTAAACAAGTCAACCTAAACACGACCCGTTCGATTAAACAAGTTTAAACACAACCCACCGAACACGACCCGTTTAATTAAACAGGTCAACCCGACATGACTTGTTTATTAAATGAGGTTACACAAAACCTGATTATTTCCATGTTGTGTTTTGGGCCGTGCCAGAACTTGTCACCCCTATTTGAAATTCTATCAGAACCTTAAAGTAAACAACTCTTTATCAATCACCTTGGCATTGGCAACGGTAGAATTTAGAACCACTGCAGTAGCCAACACGTTATCCGAAAACAAAGCATAGTGAAACAGCTCAGGGTCATCTAGTTTTTCTTGATTCGGGAACTGTTGTGCAGAAGAATTTAAATGGTAGTATTCAGTGGAAAGGCGTAAAGGAAGACAATGAAGACCCTTAGGAACGGTTTTGGCAGTTAAATGAGTCAAAAACAGGGCTTGTTTCTGATGGACACGCAGTTGTTCTTCAGTTGAGTGAATGATAGCGCGTAGTTTCTTTACAACAGCAGCGCAATCATCCTGCATTTGCTTTCCTTTTGCCAGTGTTTGATCCATTGCCTTCAGCTTCTCATAAGCACTAGATTTACAGCAAGATTAAATAATATTATATCCCAAAACGAGACGACAAAAATATCATATTTATCCAATAAAAATGCATACCCATTTTTAAATTTATAACATTTATACCCTTCCCTCAAAACTTGTATTAGGATATGAGAGTTTGGAGGGTGAAAAGAAAAAGAAGGGTATAATAGTCATATTATATATTTTAATTGGTAAATATGAAATTTTAAGTATTTTGAATGGGTATATTTGATATTACTTTTTTGATCAGGTAAATATGATATTACGCAAGTTTTTAAGGGTACACATGAAATTGTCCCGATATAGAATTTGAAAATAACACTTACATCTTTGGTAGATCTGCATCCTTGGTTGCATCACCAAGTGTTCGTTGGACTTCCTTCATACGAACACGAAGTTCTCTATTAAATTGAGTATTGGTTCTTGTTGCTGAAAGGGAAAGGTAAACTCTTGCCCTAATCAACTGATCCTTGAGATACCGAACACGACTGTCCACCAAAACACGTTCGTTGGGTTTCTCACTTTTGGTTTTACTGGATTTCTGAGCCTCGGGTTTGGTTTCCTAAAGCATCAGACATTAACAGAATGTAAGTCTAGCTTTTAGGAGTTTTATCATGCATATAACCTTGTGAGTTCATGGATCAAATCGAATGCAGGCCTTTATAGAAGATATTAATGGAACCCAACCCGCAGGAATGCAGTTCGATTAAATCAATCGCAAATAGTGCTTGATAAACATAAGATCAACAGAAAATGATGAAAACAACATCTTAGGTAATATATATAGTTATATGTATATAGTGTCAGGTTCAAATGAGAACCACTTTTCAGCCGTCTTATCTGCTTGATGAAGATTTTTTTACATGGTGGCATTTTCATAAGTAACGCGCTATATGTCATTCAGTGTATTCACCACTGAATATAAGTAAACACTCGTGCATTCACCGGTGATTACGCTATATGAATGTGATGGCATTTTCATAATTAATGTAAAAATGTGTATCCACTAGATATACATAAAAACCATTGAACAAGTTATTAGAAACTATAGTGCCTTAACTGGTAAATACATTATACGAATACGTATAATGTATTTACTAGTCCGGTAAATGAAACTCTAACCTCATATATTTACGCATTAATTATTGAAATGTCATCGCATAAAAAATATCCATCAAGCAGATCCGACGGCTAAAAAGTGGTTCTCATTTCGCAAACTCTTAGAACAAATTATACCACATTATGGCATATTAATGACACACAACATACAACAAATACCAACCTATTCACACAACTAGCCATGAAGAAGTAATGCAATGATTGACAAGTCACAAGAATCATGAAAGTGAATAAATCAATATTTCCATAAAAGATTTACTAAACAACTTACAGCTTGAGTGGATAAGATTGAATGCTCAGCCACCTTCAACTTCACATGCTCCTTGTTTTCAACTGATTCCAGTGTGTTATCACCTTCAATTACTTGCCTGATGGGGTTGTCTTCTTCAGATGAAACATTGGTGCCAATTTCCTTAGATTCTGATCAATTTTCAAGATCCAGTTAAATCAAGGCCCGTGATATCCGGACACCACCCCGTTACATGGGAGTTGTTAAGCGTACATCACCCCCAGTGGCGGACCCAAAAAAAATTTCATGGAGATGGGAAATTTTTGGGGTCGGTTGACTAGCGGATATATAACGCGTATATAACACTAAAATTTTTTCATGGGTGGCAATCGGGATTGCAAAATTTTAAGTGGGGCAATCGGGATTTTAACGCGTATATAATACTATTTTTTTTTCATAGAGAGCGGCTGCTCCCCATACCCTTAACATAGGTCCGCCTATAACCACCCCCCTCACATCATACAATCCATATAGCCCAAAAGTCAAAGCCGACGGTTTCTGGACATGTCACATCCAGACATAATATGGGCCGTATTATGTCCCGTATGGTGGTGGTATAACCCGTATAGGACAATACGACTCGTACAGGTGTCAGTGGTGTACGGTTAGTTATAGGTGTTGTATGTTTAACGTTTCCCCATTATATTCGCACACCAGCCTCAGTCCGGGCCATATTACACTTTTTTCGCCTAAATACGGGTTGTTTGGTCATGATACAGGCCGTATGGTACACACCATACGGGCCGTATTGCATTTTTTCGCAGCAAGATGTGACATGTCTGGAACGTTGTCGGTTTGACTAAGCCCAATACGACCCATATTAGGCTATACGGATCGTATGATGTGACAGACCGAATAAAGGGGGCGGTGTACCGATATAAGCTCCCTAAATCAATCATGTAATGGAAGCTGATGTAATTTCAGATTCATGGAAAGATTAAACAACCTTCATTAAGCTGTCTAGTTTGAAGATGAACAGATCTGGTCAAATTTTGAATATGAATACCCACCGCTGGCTCTTCGTGTGCTACAGACAACTCCCGAGGAAGCAGATTTAACGACTGAAACAAAAAAACAAATAAATCAAAACTTCAAAAGACTCACAAACAACTAATTCGATAAAAAAAACTCTTACAATTGTTGAAGGCTCCTGGACGAATTCATATGCAGCTGCAAGAATATGAACAAATGAAAACAACCCATTAGCCGTAATCGATTTAATGTTGTAAATTGCAAACAATATAAGAAGATCTAGAAGAGATTGAAATGGGATTTACAGAAGGTCGAGAGTTTATCGGTGTAAAGAACAATGGGGGCAAGAACCGTCAGGAAAAGTAAACCCAGCACTGGCTTTCTCAGCCACAACTTCATCTTTTGAAATCAATGGAATCAAGAGCAATTGTAACTGTTTTCTGAACTTTGATTAGATCCGGATAGTCATAGGGTGCATGAATTGGGTTGATATATCAAAATTCTTGGTTAGTAAAATAGCAGTTGAAGGTCACAGGATTTGCAGAGGTGAGAAGAAAGAGACAAGAATGGAAAGTAAATGGGACGTTGGAGAGGAAGAGAAAGTGTCGGCGATTACGTTTGGATGGTAGAGCGTTCTTCAATTTAAGCGTTTATATATATATATATATATATATATATATATATATATATATATATATATATATATATATATAAGGGAGGGTTCTAGAGAAAACCACAAGTTAGGTGAAAACCGAGAAAACCACTAAAAAAACCAATTTTAGCCAATCATATAATAATTTTTATTTTTTATTTTATTTTATTTTTATTTATTTATAAGAGTATCAATGAAATATTAAACATTTTTACCAAAAACATTTTTACCCATAGTGTTACGTATACGTAAACATAAAACAAAAAAATTACGGTTACGTATACGTAAATCAAAAAATTTACTTTTGGATACGTATACGTAAATAAAAAAATTGCCTAAATTGATGCGGTTTTCTCGGTTTTCGCCTAACTTTGTGGATTATTTGACTGTGCTAATTTACAAATAGAAAACTGAATACTCGACACGCGTTGAATTCCCAACTAATTAACTTCGAGTTCAAAGACTACAACTTGACTGCATTCAATGGTTCATGATTAAACAATACAAGTATTGCAAACCAAGTAACTGATGAACACAACAAATTCTATAAAATCAAAATGTTTAAACAAACCCATATAAACAAAAGAATTCAACAACCAAAAGGTCAAGTCAAAATCTAATCCAATGCAAAGTATGAACCGGTTGAATCCATCTACTAACACACTCCTACACCCGAAAACAACCACAAGTGAATTAGCTGTGCATCTTTATCATAACAACTTCAGATCTTGATTCGGGGATTGAATTCTTGAATGGAATGATGTTTGGGATGCTTGGAACCCTAAAAAACTGCCCCCTTTCGTCTAGAATTCGCCAAAAAGAAGTGTGTATACGGAACCCTAGCATTAGGGTTGATATAGGGATAAAATTCCTCAAAATCCGGCCTTAAACCGAATTTAGACGCATGGAGCGTCGGGTTAGGCGTATGGAGCGTCGGGTTAGGCGTATGGAACACCTAAAACCCAAGTTGTACGCCCACAGCCTTTTGTAAACGATGGTTGAAATGCTCAAATCGTACGCCGGATGAGTTAGGCGTATGGAACACCCAAGTAGGCGTATGGAACGCCCACATGCAATGTGGCGCTTTTGCTCTTCATTCGAATCCCCGCTTCCATGCCTTGATCGTGTATGTTTTTTCCAACTTCAAACTTTCACATGTGTAACTCGTCCATTTCTCGCATAGTTTGACATGTTTTTCAAGCATTCTTCACCCTTGACCTATAAACACAAAATACACTTAAAGTAAAGATAACATTTACGATTAAGAACTTATAATTAAACACAATTATCATACGATAATTAACCACACATCACATCCCCCACTTACCCTTTGCTTGTCCCCACACAAAGATCTTTCGCAACACTACGACAATAATCAAACAAATACGTTTAAGCACCCTTTACCAAATGTTAGCTAAGGTCCAAAGTCATACCCGGTTCACAAGACTTACAACGTTCAAGAGGTTTACCTCGTAGCAAGCAAAAGTGATATGCCATTTAAAAACTTAAATTACCTAACCAGGCCCACCATACTTTTGGTTTACAACCTACATGCATTTACACCTTCTCACAGTGGGTGACTCCTCTCACGTTAATTTATGGATTAGCATAAGATGTGTTAGACTATATATGTGAGTTGTGACACTCTTAAGACCAACAATGAGACACCATTTCATTGGCTTGCAAACCCATCACATTTCCACTAAATAACACATAGTCAAGCACAAATCATAAGAACTTTAAAGATTTGTAATGTGATGACACGTACTTAAACGTGCAAAAATACCGTCAAAAGAAAATAATTAGAAACTCAAATCATAGTTTGTAAATACGTTTTGATAAAAAAAAGTAAATAAAAAAAACAAATAACCAAATCACAATTTTCAAGTGTATTTTAATAAAAACAAATTCCGCGGTTAAGGGGACTACTAATGACACACGGGAATTACTATTTGGACTTGGCCATATACGCATCGTATAGGGCAATACGATGCGTATAGCCCTTCACAATTTCCCATGCCCGACATCCTCGTACAACCTGGTCATTCTAACCCTATACGCATCGTATAGTGCAATACGATGCAGTTTAGAGTACGAGGTACCTTCTGCTACTAGTCATCCATCACATCGCTATACGCCCCGTATAGATCTATACGCGGCGTATAGCGATGTGATGGATGACTAGTTGCAGAAAGTACCTCGTACCCAATACGCATCGTATTGAACTATACGATGCGTATACGAGGTTTGACAAGGTTTGACCCGAATCCTATACGCACCGTATTGCCCTATACGATGCTTATAGGGCCCAAGTTTTGTGTATTTAACCATGCAGAATTCTCATTCGAACGTATCGTTCAAAAAATTTTCAAACAATCTCCCAAAATTTATAAACATGTCTTGGTGGTGGGATGGTAACTACGGTTTTCAAGTATATTCTAACGAGTCGCTGGAAAACAACCCGCAAAGTTATGGCGTTCAAGAGGTGAACTGGGAGGAGGTCTCGTCCAACGTTTATTCTAATCAACGGGTAAGGCTTCCAGATTTGAACGAGCCACTGAGCAATCCCGAGTTCGTATATGGTGAACCGTCTTACCTTACACAACCCACGAACGACTACGTATACGGTGAAGTCTCTTACCCGACACAACAAACTGACGACTTCGTGTGCGGTGAAGTCTCTTACCCGACACAACAAACCGACGACTCCGAAGACGAGGAACAAAACCATCAAAACTTGTCGTATAAAACTGACCAGAATTTTCAGTCTCGTGAACAGTTGGTGGATTGGGCTGTCCGGAGAGGACGTGAGAATGGTTATGTCCTTGTCACCCGATGACCGAGGACAAGAGGCGACGATCCGACGGAACCGTTTATCAAGGTGTGGCTTGTGTGTGATCGTCACGGCGAACGTTCGTCTACTGCCACGGTTAGACATGCCGGTAGCAAGAAAATAGGTTGTCCCTTTAAATTGGAAGGAAAGTACCAAGAAATACTGGTGATTGGAAATTAACGGTGAAGGATGACAGTCATAACCACGATCCTAGTCAACATCTTGAGGCGCACTCGTTTGCGAGGAGACTGTCTCAATCGGAACAACTTTTGGTGGCGAAGTTGTATTCGCAAAACATGTTGCCACGAAACATTCTAGCAACTATAAGGGAACAAAACCCAGAGAGTAGTTGCATTAAAAAGGACATTTATAATGCGATACAAAAGATAAAAAACGAAACGAGAGTCGGTGAAACTCCAATGCAGGTTCTGGAAAACCTGCTTTCTTCTAAAAAATACGTCTACTATACTCGGGAAGATCCTGCCACAAATATTGTGGAGGAGATATTCTTTGTTCATCCGAAATCATACGAGATGTGGCGTGCGTTCCCGCACGTGTTGATGATCGACGCGACGTACGAAACAAACATGTATAGACTTCCATTTGTCCAAGTGGTCGGTGTGACCTCCACACACCAGTCGTTTTGCTTCGCTCATGCATTTATATCAAAAGAACCGGAGGAAAACTTCGTCTGGGTGCTACTGCAAATAAAAGCAATGTTGCAAAAGTGTATGGAGCCGCGTGTGATAGTAACAGACAGGGACAAAGCTCTTATGAACGCGTGTGATAAAATATTTCCGGACTGTTCCAAGAACCTATGTCGGTGGCACATACACGAGAATATCGCAAAACATTGCAGGGCATCATTTACAGACGAAGACTGGGCAAATTTCAAGTATTCATGGTCGGTATTGTGTGAGTATCCCACGCCAGATATATACCAGTACAACTTCAACCGGCTTTACAAACGACTGTATGCAGCCAAACGAGGAAGTAAGTTTTGAATATTTAATATTTTCAGTATTGAATAATTATAAAATATTTAAATATTTATTCAATATTTAATATTTTTCCAAGAGTTATAGATTATGTGACTAAAAATTGGTTGGACCCGTATAAAGAAAAGTTTGTATCCGCCTGGTCCAACAGAAACATCAATTTTGGTTAACATACAACGTATCGAGTCGAGAGCCAGCATTCGCTCTTAAAGAGCTATCTTAGAAATGCTAACAGCTCGCTAGATAGACTTGTTGGGTTTGTTGATGAAATTGTAACAGATCAATATTATCAATTACAGTTTGGGTTTGGAACAAGCCTCATAAGGAAAATTGACAGCCACATAGCTATTGAATTGTTTGATAACCTGCACGGTAAAGTTTCACATAAAGCTCTAAATTTGTTAGAAAACGAGTGGTACAAGTTATCACATATACGGAAACAAAATGCAACGTGTGGTTGCCAACTTTTCAGTAGTTGTGAGTTGCCGTGTGCTTGTCGTCTGTCAAATATCGAAGCTACAGGTAAACTGTTTTGACTATTTATCTTGTTTTTTTTTATTTTCAAACTGTTCTGACTATTTCGTTTTAATACAGGTGGCAGAATCCCGCTAGATGCGTTGGATGTCTTCCGGAGGAAACTTGATTTAAAACCGTCGTTTGTCGATGATGAAAATGTAGATGTGGATAAAGTACTTGGTCAAGTGAGAAACAAAATTATGTCACAACCCGATCAGGTCAAAAGAAGTATGCTGTCGAGAATCACAGGGGTGGTCTTTCCGAGCAAAAGTAACAAGAAAGCGTCTGTGGTATAAGAAGATACTCGCGGTCGTCCAACTTTGAAAAAGCAAAAACAAAGGAAATAGGATGTTGCGAGAAACAGCTCATTCACAGGATCCCAACAAAGCAAATGCGACCCTGCGAGACACATCTCGTACATTGCGTCACAAGACTCTAGACAAGCGAGTTCGGTTATTCAACACCGTCGTTCAACGAAGGGTAAAGGAAAGCAACCACTAGATGATAACGCTCATATTGGGTTTCCATTGATTATGGGGAAAGATGCGGTTAACAATATAAATTGTTTTAAGGATTCGATACCATCTTTATTTTATCCGTACATTTCACATATACAAGATGTAAATCCCGACGAAAACTGTGGTTTTCGATCGGTAGCTTTGGGCTTAGGGTTAAATGAAAACCGATGGCTTTTTATCCAACAAAAATTTCTACAGGAGATGGACAATAAAGAAGAATGGTGGAGAACTGTTTTTGACAGAGTCGCCTTTCAAGAATATGATAAGCTACGTCACACGATAGATTGGCAGGATATGAAAGTCGCACTAGTTAGTCATTGGATGTCGATGCCATACACAGGACTCCTAATTGCTTAAAGATTTGGGGTGATTGTTTATCTTTTAAGCATCGCCGGTAATCAAACATTTTTTCCATTGTGGTTTGGTCCAAACGTTCACGCTCAACATCAAATCGTATCGTTAGTTCACGTCAACAAGGCTCATTTCATCCACGTCAAGTTAGAAGGAGATTTTTCGATTCCCACACCGAATGCACTTTGGAATGTGCACCGAAATGATGATACAGCAGAATGGGAAAAAATATACAGTGATCGTATTGAGCGATTTAAGAAAATAATGGCTACTAATAGATGTAGATTTCCACAATACGTCACAGATCACGGATGATGTTTGTTTAAAATTGTATTTTAACTATTTTTAATTAATTTTATGGTCATTTTTATTAGTTTTTTATTAATTTTAATTTAATTATTTTTAATTTATTATTAATTTATTATTAATTAATTATAACAAATTATAATTAACTATAAGTAATTTTAATAAATCTTTTAATTAATAATATATAATTTTAATTAAATTTTCTATACGCCACGTATAAGTCAATACGTGGCGTATAGCCACCAACCTTTGGTATTCTATACGCCACGTATAGCCCAATACGTGGCGTATAGACTTGAATTAGAGGGAATTCAAAAGTTTGAAATTTCAGATATTTAAAGGCTATACGCCACGTATAGGGCAATACGTGGCGTATAGAATACCAAAGGTTGGTGGCTATACGCCACGTATTGACCTATACGTGGCGTATAGCCTTCTGATTAACCCGGATGATGCCTCGTACAGTCCTAAACGATCCATAATAAACACACACAAACACATACGCGACCCGGTAATAATAGCTCCTTGATTTCGATTGTCGTCTCAAAAAAACTTCGTAAAGGTACGTATCTCAACTCTCGATCAATAATGTTAGGTTTATATTGATTATTAGCGGGTAAAACTGGGTAGATTAGGGATTTTTACCACTGAAACTTAAGAGCTATACGCCACGTATAGAACCATACGCGGCGTATAGTTCATCTGAGAAATACGATGAAGCCATACGCTACGTATAGAGCTATACGCTGTGTATGGCTCATGTTCTTGACAACTTGGCCTTCGTATGGCTTGGTTGGCCTTCGTATGGCTTGGTTGCCCGGTAACAGCCTATACGCCACGTATAAGGCTATACGTGGCGTATAGGTTTAAAAAAAAATAATTTTATTTTAAATAAAAACAACATAATATTATTATTTATTTTTATTTAAAATAAAAAATTATTTTTATTATTTAAAATAAAAACAATATATTATTATTTAAAATAAAAAAATATTTTTATTATTTAAAATAAAACAATATATTATTATTATTTAAAATAAAAAATTATTATTATTATTTAAAATAAAAACAATATACTATTATTTAAATTAAACAAATTATTTATTATTATTTAAAATAAAAAAATAAAAACAATTTATTATTATCAAATATGGCGGATCATGAGGATGATATTCACATGAAGCAGCTAGACGATCTTGCGCACTACCCTTTCCTGGATTTTCCGGCCGATTCGGAGGCGTATGCCCGGTGCCAGAAGCTCCGGGAGGTGCAGTTGGGCCCAGGGACGGCGATCGATTGGGAGCTTCTGGAGGAGGTACAGGAGGCCGAGCAGGCTAGGGCCATCATCGGCCAGGACACGCCATGGTCGCGTCTTTTTGCTCTTTCATTCACGGAGACCTTCCGAGAGGTGGTCGTCGAGTTTCTTTCGACGTTCATCTACTCAGAGGCTGGGTTGGAGCCTCTTCCCGAGGAGGCGCCGGATATGGAGCCGGATCATATTTCATTTAGTATTTTTCGGACCGTTTACCGTCAGACCCTCCATCATTGGGCCGTCACGACGGGCTTGTACCACGAGCCTGAGACGGTCACGCCACTTTTCACCGAGGCGGTGACGGAGGTTAGACAAATAGGAACTCCTTGTTTTTTGGGGTTTGATTTTCGATAATCCTTGGTTGGGTACCAAGGGGAGGGTCTCGGGGATTAGAGACCTTTTGTATAAATATCTGCACCGGCTTATTTCGACGTCGATCGCACCGCGTCTGAAAATCCGTGAGTGGTGCACTGATAGAGACTTCTTCTTTCTCTACTTCCTGCTTACTGGCAGGCGGTGCGACCTATCCACATGCATGGCGCTTTATTTTGCATCTGCCTATATGCGGCAGAAGCGCGGGCTTTTGTATGGTGGTGCTTTCATCACTCAGATCATGCGGTCTGTTACCTACCATTCCCCCTGTCCGATTAGATCGTCGCACAGCGAGCGGCATGCGCATCACGCACCGATTCCCGCAGGGCCTTCAATTCGTAGGGGCCGTCCAGGACCAGATTTGGGTCCCGGTGCCGTTGCCGCAGATGCCCGGACAGGGGGGACCCGCCTATGCCTCATCCGCTACAGGGTGTGGTGATGGAGGACGCGCCGCCGCACGTCTCGCACGTCGATGACATCCACGTCCATCCGCCACAGCATTGCTTGATGGACTTGTTAGGCTGAACAAGGCTACCCACGTCCATCCATCCACGTCCCGCACGTCTGTTAGGCTGGACAGGGCTACCCAGGCATTGCTTGATGGACTTGTTGTCGACTCACGGCGACAGGGTCGTCAAGTCGATCGCATGGAGGACCTGAAGATGTGGGCGGTTGGCCGCCTCGTGGATCTGTCACGAGCCGCCGGCATCGAGCTACCACCACTACCACCGCCACGTCATTATCCGGACGACCCCGTTCAGGATGAGGGCGGGGCGGGTCTGGGTGACGGCGGAGCCGATTAGGTTTAGTTGTTTTATTTGTATTTAGTTTGTTTCGTTGTTATATATATAAAACATTTTGATGTATATATTTAATTTTTTGATGTAATGTATGTAATGTTTAGTTTATTTGTTTGGCTGTAGTGTTTAATATTTTGTTTGGTTGTAATGTTTAATATTTTGTTTGGTTGTAATGTAAAAATATAATAAATGTTTAAAAAAAATATAAAATATATAAAATTCATAAATAGATAACAAACTTATATTAAAAAAATTATATAAACTAAATTAAAAAAGATAATTAAATAAAAAAACAAAATATAAATTAAATTAAAAAAAATAATTAAATAGAAAAAACTATACGTGGCGTATTGCCCTATACGCCACGTATAGGATTTATAAATTCCAAATCTTCCAACTTTTTGAAGCAAAAATATAACCCGTGCCCCATACGCTGCGTATAGCTCAATACGCCACGTATTGGACCAGCCGCCAGACAGAGAATGACACGTGACATTCTGTTGTCAGTGACTGAACCCTATACGCCCTCATATTGCCCTATACAAGGGCGTATAGGCCGACGGCGTGTCCAATTAGCAATATTCCGTGTGTGGTTAGAATTCTCCAGGCGTAAACGCCTATAGCCTTTTCAACATTTGTGTATCTTTTTCAATACTTTAAACATTTTAATAATTTTAAATATTTTAATAATATAACCATTTCTAGTCATATTTTGTTTTTTCTCATATAACATTTAAAAAATATCATATTTTATGAAATTCCGAATATCTTGTTGCGACATACTTATTTTTATCTACGTGTCGGTATAAATTTTGTTTAAAATAGAGCCCGGTCTGATGCAGTTTCATCGTTGGTCTCCTTAGGTTATCCTCACTGGGCTTTCATACGGCTCTTGGTCTTGTGAAGGGATGTGTCACACCCCACCGAAATGGGACCGAACGTGGCCGATTGATACCAAGACAAACAGAACGAAAACATAAAGTCTATTTACTAAACCTTGGAAATACAAAACATTACAAAGTTCAATCCCAAATGAACTAGTACTATTTCCACACTACAAGAAGCTACTAAGTTTAAATCCCGATAAACTAAAGCTTTTAAGATCTTCCAAGGCTCGGTGGTAAAAGGAATGATTTGATTGATTACCAAATAAATAATACAAAGGGACTATTTATATACAAGGAGTTCGCCCTTAATAAAATAAGCGAACATAAACAAGTTCGCCAACAAAGTGTGTAACTAAATTTTAAAGTTTTCTAAACACTTAAACTCATTGTATGCCCAAGTTTACGTGAACAAATCCCATTTCCCAATCAAAACTTCCATTTTAAGTAATCTAAACTCGGATTAAGCCTAAAACAATGTATTAGAGCTTACCAAAATCTCAAATGGTTTCTGATGATGAAGATTAATGAACCTTAACAACTCCTACTCTTGATCAATCCCTACACACAATCACTGCATATTCTCTCTAATTACAAAAAAATAACAAGGGTTTAAGGCAAAACAAACTCAACACAAATGATCTATGAATGATCTGGAGCACCAAAACACTTCTGGAATACAACAATAGCTTCCAAGAATCATGATTAATGGCATGTGCATGCACAATAAGATCTTCAAGGATTTGTGAGGAATTTTTAGAGAGAAAGCTTCTTGAGAGTGAGTTTGTTAGAGTGAAAGTAGGAGGGTGTAAATGAGCCCTAGAAGTGCTTTGATTCAGACTTTGTTGTAAATTATCATGGAAAATTTTGTCAATTAGTGTAGGTTCATCTATTATCCTTCATGATTCCTCAGAATTACGGGATTGACAAGGTTTTCAGTTATTCTAAATTATCATTTGAAAAATTTTCTTTTGTTTCTATGTAAAACAAGAGTGTTGAACCTAGAAAATTTAGTGAGGCTGTTTTAGATCCTAATTAGATTATTGCAATTAATGAAGAAATAGAGGTGTTGCATAGAAATAATACATGGAAAATGGTTGGTTTACATATAGGTAGAAAGCCTATAAGATGTAAATTGGTGCATAAGATAAAATATAAATCAACTGGTGAGGTAGATAGATATACAGTTATACTTGTAGCAAAGGGCTATAGTCAACGTGAAGGAATTGATTTTGATAAAACATTTGCTCATGTTGTTAAAATGGTTACAGTTAGGTGTTGTTATTAGCATAGTTGTAGAAAATAGTTCGGCTTTATATCAACTTGACATAAATAATGTTTTGTTTGTTTGGTGAAGTTAATGCAGATGTTTATGTCTTTAACAGAAGGGTATTATTCTAAAAACGAAACTAAAGTGTGCAAATTAATAAAGTCTCCTTATGGTTTGAAACAAGTTCCACGGATATGGAATGAGAAGCTTGTGAGTGTATTGTTAGAAATAGGTTTTAAGCAAAGCAAGTGCGATCATTCAATTTGTGTAAAGTCTGATGGTTTTTGTGATTGGTGTGTTGGTTATAGAAGTGATAAAATCAGAATATGGAACATGCTTATCACAAAGAAAATATAGTATGGAACTGCTTGTTGAGTATGGTATGTTGGGATGTAAACATATTAATACTCATGTTGAATATAACTATATTTTAATGTCTCTGTGTAAAAATAGTTTAAATTTATCTAACATCACTAGTTTTAAAAAGTTGGTAGGAAATTGATTTATTTGTCACTCACAAGACCTCACATTTCCTATTCAATTCATCTTTTAAGTGAGTTTATGCACAAACCTACACATTCACACTTTTAAATAGCTTTGAGGTTGTTACGATACTTAAAGAAATCACCTAGAAAAAGAATTTCATTTAACAAAGTTGGGTCATTTAGTCTGAGGGTGTTTGCAGATTCTGACTATTACTAGATTTTGTGTGTTTTAAGGAAATCCTTTGGTTTCTTGAAAAAGCAAGAATCTGCAATACTGTCTAGATCAACTACTTAGTCAGAATATTGTGTTGTGTGTGCTGCTACATGTGAAATAATCTGGTTAGTTAATCTTCTTAATAAAATAAAGGTTTCAATATATTTACCTAGTCAGCTATTTTGTGATAATATTGTATCAATTTCTATTACTGCTAATCTTGTCTTTTATGACAGGTTATGGCAGGACCAAACATTTTTAAATAGATCTTTTTTTAGATAACAAAAATTCAAGCGGGTTTATAAAAACCGATGCAACTGATTCAGAAAAACAGTTAGCAGGCGTGTTTACAAATGTCTAATAGTTAAGCAACATGAAAATATGTGCTCTCACTTAACATGTTTGATATGTTTGGTAATTAAATTGAGGGGATGTTTAAATTATCTTATTGCAATTTTATTACCAAACTTGATTAATTGATCTTAATGATGCTTTTATTATTTCTTATTATTTCATATGATAATAAATTGGATTGGTTGAGCTGGGCTTTCAGAAGTTGAGCCAGATTAGATGGATTGTTGGGCTGAATTTGTTATTGGGCTAGCTGATCATCACATGGGCTTGTTGGGCTAAAGTTGTTGATTTTAAACCAAAATGTTAAAGCACAATAAAAGACAAGTTCTGAATGAAACGATTTTGGACAATCTGATTCATCAAAATTGTGTGATGAGTAATCATTCCTTCTAAAGTACAGATACATCACCGTTATATTTGCAAACGAAGTTTGTATGTTTAAGACTTTAAGTCATTCTTACCAAATATATAACATATTATAAGTGTGATATATCAGTTTTGTGATTCTGTAGTAAAATATTAATCTTACTACTCTAATAAATGAAAATATCTTCAGAACATGTGTCACTATCTGGTTAGCTCTCATCTTTGTTTTCCCGCCTCTCTCTCCTATTAAATATTAGATTTTCTATTTCTCTCTCCTATTAAATAATAATCTTTATATTAATAAATCTAATTACGAATACTTATTATTTAATTATAAATAGTTATTATATCATCAATCAAATGAACTTAATATGAACTAACATTTATCAATTAAATTAAAAAATTAATACTTAGTTGATTTATTTTTAAAACTAACTTAACAAACCTTATAACTGTTACGACAAATTACATTTTTTAAAAACATATTTTGACAAATGTGTTTGTTAACAAATTACATTATGTTTTATTCAACCGATGTAATATACTGGTTTATTCAACCCGTGAATTACACGGGTTTTTAAAAATACAAAAATTTTATTACTAAATATATAACATTTTATTTATTTAACCCGTGTAATACACGAGATTTTAACCTAATACATATTAATATATAAATATGTCGATGAGTATATAAATGATTTCCTAAAGTGCAAAAAAAAGTTATGGATAAAGATATAAACGGTAGACATATACACAATGGAAGTTATGTAGAAAGAAAGTATTATTATTACAGCTTAGAATAACTTCACTTAATTGAATTATGATCCAAAGAAAAAGAACCATTGTATGATAAAAATAAAATAACCGCCCATTTTTTTTGTTCTGTATTTACGGGTACACACTATCCAATCTAATAAACATATGTAAATACATACACACAATATATATATAGGGGTATGTTCTTTTGAGAACCAACAATATGTTAAGAACCGTGAGAACCGCATTAACTCTTCCTCTATTTATAATATAAATTGACTAGAATTCATGTACATTTCAATATGTTTAAGGTTTGGTTTTAAAAGACCTCGAATTTATGGTCGTTTTTTTAAATGCATATATGCACTCACACTATATGCACAAATGAATGCATATATGCATATTTTTATATTTTTCTTAAAAAAAATTCAGGAGAGAGGAGATAAACTCAAACTAAGAGTGGGAAGAGATAAATAAAACATTGTTGTTGAATTTTACTTTTTTCACTAAAGCGATATGTACACGTTTTGTGCGATTCTTTCGGTTCTCAACATATGGTTGGTTCTCAAAAGAACATGCCCCTATATATATATATAGGGGAAGGATCAAGAGAAAACCACAAAGTTAGGCGAAAACCAAGAAAACCACATCATTTTAGGCAATTTTTTTATTTACGTATACGTATACAAAAACAATTTTTTTGATTTACGTATACGTAACCGCAATTTTTTTGTTTTATATTTACGTATATGTAACACTATGTGTAAAAATGTTTTTGGTAAAAATGTTTAATATTTCATTGATACTTTTATAAATAAATAAAAATAAACTAAAACAAAAAATAAAAATTATTATATTATTGGGTAAAATTGGTTTTTTTAGTGGTTTTCTCGGTTTTCGCCTAACTTGTGGTTTTCTCTGGAACCCTCCCATATATATATATATATATATATATATATATATATATATATATATATAATGGGTTTTAGACATTACCAAAGTTACTTATGCATTAAACATGCTCACGTAGCTGGCTGCTAGTTTTGAATATTTTTGTTAAACAAAGTTGTATTCAAAAGTAGACTATTTTTTTGGTATCGTAGTCTATAGTGAGTGTCGTTGTCGTTATGGTACCGTGTCCGTGACGACCAGAACATATTATGAGTGAACATCATTGTCGGTATAAGTGTTATCGAAACCGGTGTCGGTATTCAATTTTATTGTATTGGACAGCTCGAACCGATAACGACCAAAGTCCTCCCGCGCGGCGTTGGCGAAAAACGACCAGAATCCCGCGACAAAGCGTGGTTGTTCGTTTATACATGCTTATTGAACTTGTTTTTTTTTGTTCTACGTGATACATTACGCCGCGAAGCACGATGAAACCAACTAGTTGTGTATTAAACTTACACGTCAATGTTATTTTAATTTTAATTTGCATTCTTTCATACATATAAAAAATAGAGTAAACTTCGTTTTTGGCCCATATGGTTTGATCAAAATAACGGTTTTAGTTTATTAATTTTAATTTGACTTTTTTGGCCCCTGTGGTTATCTAATTTTCTCAACTAGAACCCTAGCACTAACTCAGTTAGTTTCTTTTTTTGGTTAAAAATCAGGATATTTTAGTCTTTTTACATACATGGACTAATTGTGTCATTTTTTTAAATTAACAACGGATCATTTGTGTAAATTTATGAAAATATAAACCTAACCCAACCACTTGTCTTTTTACAATCAGTCTTCCCCTCCCCTTCCCCCACCCACCACCAGCCATCAGCCACCAACATCTGCCACCACCACCAGCCACCACCTGCAACCCTAGATCCTCATCTTCCACCCGCCTCCCCCTGCTCCTCTCCTCCGCCTCCCCCTGTCATCTTCAACCCCACCTGCAAACCAAAAACCCTAAATCCGCTATCTCCGAACTCTTCTTAGTTTCGCGATGACGAATCAGACCACTTGCTCCGCCTCCCCCTGCCACGCACCGGTGACTTGCTCGAAGCCTTGGAAGCCCACCGCTGCCGCCATCGCCCAAGAAGCCCACCACTGCCGCATAGCCCTGGAAGCCCACCACCGTCTCCATCTCCCTGGAAGCCCACCGCAGTCGCCATCGCACTAGTGGATCTCCTCCGCTCGTTCCGCTCGTCTGAGTCCCCCACCTCCTCTGTGACTGCCGACTGAGAGGTTTATACAATATTTGGGGTTTTTGATTGGTGGTTTTGTTTTAGGTTTGGTGTTAGAAGCTTGTTTTGTTTTTGAGATTTGGAAGATATCAGATTCTCTGATAGATGATGGGGTTAATTATTGTTCTTGCTCTAACAATTTTGATTCGTAGTTTGATTGTTGCAATTTGGCAAACTTATCTGCAGGCTTGAAAAATTTAGGTTAAAAGTGATGATTTTGACGTAAAACGCAAGGCTTTGATTAAGGGTGATGATTTTGCAGGTGGCGGTTGTTGAAGGCGGAGGCGGAGGCGGAGGGGAGGGGAGGGGAGGCGTGGGGGTTACAAGTTTTGAGTAAATTGCACACCTAGTCCATTTAATAATTTGAGTATATTACGTAATTAGTTAGTATATGTAAAAAGTCTAAAATGCCTCTACATTTAACAGAAAAAACTAACGGAGTTAGTATTATGTGTTTGATTGAGACATTTAGGTAACCACATGAGTCAAAAAAGTCAAATTGAAATTAATTGACTAAAACTGTTATTTTGACTAAACCACAGGAGCCAAAAACGAAGTTTACTCTAAAAAAAATAATAAAACTTTTGAACTTTAACGAAAAAGGACTAGAGTTCCGCCACCTACCCCACCCCGCCCCTATCCCACCCCCACTCACCTACCCCACCCGCCACACCCCACCACCTCTCACCGTATTGGTCGAACCCGTTTTGACTCGAACCCAATTAATATTTTTTTTTAAAACGACCCGTTTTTTACCCGGACTAATATTGCTCCAAACCCGTTTTGACCCAAAGCCATTTTGCTCCTAACCCGTATTGACCCGAACCTGTTATGACCCGAACCCGTTATGACCCGTGACCGAACCCGCCCGACCTGCATAGTTTGCCAGACCTAAGAATGAGTATAATAAATCACCACCTCACCATCCAAATGTCCATATAAATATAGGTTGTATCTCCATTATAATTCATCTTTATGCTTAATAAATTCTACACACAACGTACACAATGGTGAAGCTAAGTGTGACGATCTTCAATATAAGCATTCTGTTGTTGCTACTATGTCATAGCCATGGGTGTATGTTTCCGTAACCTAACCATTGTTTTATGTCATATATATATTTTAGACAAACATCCATTATCATTTTTGGAGTTGTAGGTAAGAGAGTTGAAGACGGCGACATCGGACCACCACCAAAAAATTGTGCAATACATTGTGTCCGGAACAACACCGATTACTGTTGTTGCGGTGACTTTACCATAAGATGCGAGATGAGTGAAAAACAGTGTGTATCCAATTGTAAAAAAAATAGGAAATCATGTTGTACTTAAAAAACATAATTGATATTATACAGGAATAACTATATAATGAATAAAAAATACACCTTTTATTTATTTTATATATATAGAGAGAGAGTTCGGTTATTAAACAAAGGGTTTTTAGCGTGCAGAGGTATAAAGCCACTAGATTGCAAAGCGTGTCCTTAGGTTGAGGGGTAAATGCGTCCGAGTAATAGTAGTAACGCAAGTTATATGAAATTTAACAGTAAAACATGTTCTATAATGATAATAACGCATGTTTTAAATAGATAATTGTAAGACCTCAAACCCGAAAGTAGGAATTTTTGGATTATGGAAGAAGTGGGAGTGGGAATTTTTAGTGAATGAATGAAACAAACACATGAGAGACCGTTTATGCCAAGAAGACTATTTTGCCCCAAATGAAATTCTTTTTAAAATTTTACAACGCATTTAATCCGGAAAGATAACATCCACTCCTGAGAAGATAAAATGATCTGGAGCAACTATTTGTCATCTGAAGAAAAAAGAAACAACAAAAAAACACCACTTCTACTCCGGACTCCAGAGACTCCAGAGGACGTTAAGTAGTCCGAAGCTATAAAACAGTTAAATTTGAGTAAAATCAAACTCTCTGAAGTAAACTCTTATGGACCGAAACAATTGCAAGGTATGTGACTTGTCTTATATAAGTTATATAGACAACAAATGTGAGGTTTATAACTCAAATGACTCCCTCTTCAAATGACTCCCTCTCCAATCAGACTAGTCTTTTGGGATGAGTTCTACCATTTGGGTTGTAACATAAACACGTTTTTGGTATAAACTTCCTCTCCGTAGTACGTAATTGTTCTACTAGAAACACATACTCATGAGTATGTTGAATAACAAACATGTACACAGAAAAAGACGGAGTCTCTATATTACACAAATGAATATTAGCTTACAAATGAAGAATAAAGCAATATTAAATAGAAAGATAACTTGGCTTGGGCTAAAGCCCATAACAGGGCCCATAACAACTTATTATGCTAACATCCCCTCAAACTTACAATGCAATAGAAATAAACATTGAGAGTTTGTCACACAAAAAATGAAACCGAGATGCCGATTGAGCCTTGGTGAAAATATCTGCAATCTCCAAGGCTGATGGAACAAAAGGAAGTGAGATGGTCCCGAGCTGAAGATGATGACGAGTAAAATGACAATCTATCTCAATATGTTTTGCTCGTTCATGAAAGACAGAGTTCTTGGCGATCTGCATAGCATTTTGATTATGACAATGTAACGGGGTAGGCGAGGAAACAGCAACCCCCATATCTGCCAGAAGCCATCGTAACCAAACAATTTCACATGTAGTCACAGCCATAGCACAATATTCAGCCTTAGTGAAGGACCTAGAGACAACGTCTTGTTTCTTGCTTTTCCATGAGATTAAGGAATCACCAAGGAAAATACAGAAACCTGTAGTGGATTTACGATCATTGGGATCACTATCCCAATCATCATCACTATAGGCACGCAATTCCAAAGAAGACATAGAAAGGAATAAAATATTTTGAAACTGAGTGCCACGAAGATACCTCAAAATACGAAGAACAGCTCCCAAGTGAACAGAAGTAAGAGCGGTAACAAACTGGCTAACCACAAAAATAGCATGAGCGATATCAGGGCGAGTAACTGGAAGATAAACTAAACCGCTTACAATGGTACGATATAGGCTCGGATAAGATAGAGGAACACCATCAGTGGGAGAGTAACATGTATTGGTTTCAAGGGGAGTGTCTACAATTCTGTTATCAGAAAGTCTTGCACATTGAAACAGATCAGAAATATACTTCGTCTGAGAGAGAAGATATCCCTTTTTAGATTGAGTACCTCAATCCCAAAAAAATACCGTAATAACCCCAAATCTTTCATAACAAAACGATGAGCCAAGTCACACTTTAAGGATTCAATGCCATCATAATCATCGCCTATAATAATCATGCCATCCACATATAAAGACAAGAGAATGCGTCCAGCATTCGTACGTCGAACAAATAATGCCGAATCATAATTGCTAGGAAGAAAGCCAAGGGAAGTGATGACTCTAGAGAATTTTTCAAACCAGGCACGAGGGGCCTGTTTGAGTCCATATAGAACTTTTCGAAGCCGACAGACTTCACCAGGCTGATGAGCTATTCCCGGGGGTGGAGTCATGTAAACCTTCTCATAAAGATCACCATCCAGAAAAGCATTTTTGATATCCATTTGACAGATCTTCCATTGTCGAACGGACGCAACAACAATTAAAGTACGAAATGTTGTCATTTTTGCCACAGGGGCAAAGGTCTCCTCATAATCCATACCATACGTTTGCGAATATCCTTTTGTCACAAGTCTGGCCTTGTACCGTTCAACAGAGCCATCAAACTTTGTCTTAATCTTATATACCCAACGACAACCAACCTTATGTTTACCTGGTGGTAGAGGAACCAAATCCCAGGTGTGAGTCTGATAAAGTGCAGTGAGCACTTCAGCCATAGCATTTTGCCATAGAGGATCAGAGACAGCCTCTTTATATGATTCTGGTTCAGACAGATGATGAATGCCCGCGATAAATGAACTAAACGAAGCAGAGTATGCAAAATCTGGTAGTTAAGTAGACTTACATGCACGAGTAGACTTTCTTGGAGGTGGGGGAGAATCAACATTGGTGTCAGATGACGTCAAAGGTTCATGAACTGGCACATCATGTGCAACAGAAGTATCTGGAGCAGGCATATTAGGATTAACAGACGAATCGGGAACATCAGAGGTTGGGACATCAATGTTTCTAGCAAAAGGATTAATATTCTGAAGATCTGACTTTGCTACATCATGTGACTTAGCTGGAATCGAATAGAATGGAATATGTTCAAGAAAAGTAACATGTCTTGATACATATAACTTCTGACTTACAGGATCAAAACAACGATATCCTTTTTGTCCCGCGCCATATCCTTTGGGACCACTGGCATAGCCTAAGAAAACACATAATGCTGACTTATTTTTCAATTTGTCTCGTTCAACATGAGGACGGAGAGCAAAGTAAGTACATCCAAAAACCCGTAACTCACCATAATCTGGGCGTTCACCGAAAAAACTTTCAAATGGAGACATCCCATAATTGTGAGAAGTAGGGATCCTATTAATCACATGTTGGACGGTCAGGAGTGCTTCTCCCCAAAAGACACTAGGTACCTCAGCAGATAAAAGGAATGAACGAGTGGTTCACATAAGATGACGATGTTTCCTTTCAGCAACACCATTCTGTTGAGGAGTGTCAGTACAAGACGATTGGTGTATGGTACCATCTGATGCAAGCAACTGAGTAAAATCATTAGAGGTGTATTCACCCCCTAAGTCACACCTGAAACACTTTATCACAGCAGAATGCTGCATTTGAACATAAGCCCTAAATGTTTTATAAATGTCAAGGAACTCAGATCTACGTTTCATAAGGTACACCTAGGTATAACGAGTGTAATCATCGATAAAGGAAACATAATAACGTGAACCACCCTTAGTGGATACTGGTGATGGTCCCCACACATCAGAATGAATAATATCAAATGGTGCAACAGAATGAGAAATACTTTTATCAAAAGGTAAAGCGGAAAATTTGGCAAGTTTACAACCACAACAATAAAAAATATCACAGGTTTGCAACTGACACAAACACACCTGTGGAAACCAAAAATTTTAAACGAGATGCGGACGCATGTCCTAAACGAGAATGCCAAATATAAAATTCAGACGACAAAGGACTTAAACGAAAAGAAGATAAATCAACGCTGGAGGCAGCAACACTAGGAGCAGGCACTTTGAGTTCTTCTAAGACATATAAATCTCCCACCTTACGGCCGATCCCAATCACCCTTTGAGTTTGTTGATCCTGCACAACACAAACAATGTCACAAAAGAAAACCCAAATTCCAGACTTACACAACTGACTAACTGAAGCAAGATTTAAGGCAAGTTTCGGAATATAATAGACATCATTGAGAGACACATGAGGGGTAGACACAGATCCAACACCCTCTACCAACATGGATGTAGCACTAGCAGACATGACAGAAACATGAGAGACAGGAGACAAAGAAAGAAAAGAAGACAGATAGGGAGACATATAATGTGAGGCACCAGAATCCAAAATCCATAAAGATGACGAAATACCCGAGGTACCAGATGAAGAAAATCCCTCAGCAGACATAGCGGTAGGGTTGACAGCAAGAAACTGTCTGAACTGTTCAAATACTTGCGAATCCAGAGCAGATGGTGATTTGTTCATTTCTACAGATGGTGGTGTAGCAGCAACAGTAAACTGAGGTGGTTTAAATGTCCATGAAGATGGACCAGATGAACCATCAGAAGTAGACATGCGAGCCGAAAATTGTCCACCTGATCTGTTTTGTTGTGGGGGCTTATGCAAGTTAGAATTCTTTCTGCTAAGTAACAACGAACATTGAGACTTCCAATGATTTTTCCCTTTGCAAAAAGCACATTCATCAAAAGCAACTTTAGCACCTTGTCTGGACTGGTTAAGGGGAACGGCAAACACAGCTGGAGTAGTTACTTTAGGAGATTTATCAACCTACGATTTTAACCGAGTTTCCTCTACAATCAACTCGTGAACAACTGAATCAACTGTTGTAAGAGGGGAACGATGAAGAATCGTTCCACGCGGTCCTTCAAAGTCTGAACGTAATGCCATCAAGAATTGTACCAAATGTTGTTCCTCCCTTCTATCAATATAAGGTTTAAACACCTTCAGTGCTGCAGATTCCGTAAGTGCCAATTGATCCCATAAATCCGACATAGCTTCATAAAAGTCTTGAATGCTCATCTCATTCTATTGAAGAGCACGGATATCAAACTCCAACTGGTATTGCTTGGCAAAGTTAGAATGAGTATACAACTTTTCCAAATGGTCCCAAACCTGCTTAGTTGTATCATATTTAACCAACTGAATACCAATGGACTGACCTACAGAGTTGTTGATCCAAGTTATAACTTTAGAGTTATCTGTTTCCCATGTATCAAGAGTTAAGGCATATTCAATAGGCTTAGACTTATCAGTAGGCTTTCCCTTAGTACCTGTGACATAACCTCACATATTTTTCCCTCGAAGAAAGTTTTTCATTACGTAACTCTAGTAGGTGTAGTTTTTACCATCCAGACGAGTGCTAATAGACTGAAAAGAGTCATCTTTCCCAACCATATTATCAAAACCGAACAACAGTTGAATAACCGCAAACTTCAAATATCCGCAAACTTGGTAACCAACCGCAAACTTCGTGACCAACCGCAAACTTCGTGACCAACCGCAAACTTCGTGAACCAACAGCAAACTTCGTAAAACGGGACAGAAACGAGGTCCAAACCTGTCAATCTGTCCAGAAGCTCTTCCAAATACACAAATCAGTTCAAATAAAACGAAATCCGTAATTGTGATACCTCACGAGACAAAAAAATCCGATGCAAGCTTCATCGAATGAGTGTTAAGCCTCTACCCTTCGACAACGACCAACTAAGCAACGAACGAATCAACAACGGAGCGGAAGCGACAACAAAAAATCTTCAATTAAGCATGAATCGAGTGGGCTCTGATACCATGTTGAATAACAAACATGTATAGAGAAAAAGACGGAGTCTCTATATTACACAAATGAAGATTAGCTTACAAATGAAGAAGAAAACAACATTAAATAGAAAGATAACTGGGCTTAGACTAAAGCCCATAACATGGCCTATAACAACATATTATGCTAACAGAGTAAACATCTTTGCGAAAACACAAACTCAGTGGAGTAAGAACCAATCTTGAGTAAAATTGCTATTAGAAGTACTCAACGGAGTAAAGTTTGCACTCCATAGTAAAAATAACCTATTCGGAGTAAACATTTATAAATTTTCACAAGTCACTCGGCAGAATCAAACAAAGTTAAGATCATACTAACAAGAGGTCCTCATGACATTTCATTTAACATACATATATTAGTAGGTTAAGGTGCATGTTGAATTGATTAAACTGTCACGTTAAAGTGTATTTTTTTAAAGACATATTTTGACGAGTGTAAGTGCTAACATATTACGTTATATTTTATTCAACATATATAATACACGGGTTTTTAAAGACATAATTTTTTTATTACTAAGTATATATAACATTACATTTATTCAACCCATGTAATACACTGAATTTTAAATGACACTCAAATAATGCTTATCCCAACAAGTATAATGTTATATTGAAATTATAAGAAAGAGCATGAGGTATACCCGTGTGATTGTGATGTGGTGTGATAATAAAGTGCACGCCACGTGGCGCCACATCACTACCCTCATTATCACACCACCCATCACTTGGCAAGGGATATACCCGTGTGATTGTGGTGGTGTGATAATTAAATGTTTAATTTTTAATTTTCATTTAAATAAAATAAAACATAATATTTTATTAAAATACAAATAAAATAAAACATAATAAATAATATTTTATTAATAATTAAAAAATACATTAATAATTGTTTAAAAAAAATACATTAATAATTGTCATAAAACATAAAATTTGTTTAAAATAAAGAATAAAGAAGTCCTTCATCCCACCAAGCCCACAAATGAAAGTCGATTATAATTAGGGTTAAAGTTTGATAGTCCATGCAAACACACACAACAGTTGTATATCTATCTTCTTTTTCTTCTAAGATTAGGGTTTATCATCTGCACTTGTCATGACTAGAGTTAGGGTTTATCATCGTTTTTTTTAATTCCCGTTTGACAGTCCAGGCAAAAAATAGCCTTTCAACGGCTTTATTCCCGTTTAAAGCCTTGAATCACCACGTGAAAAAAATCACGCGCAGGAATCACGCCGTGAAAAATAAAACAAGGGGGCGGTGTTTGCTTGGTATCACGCCGTGATTCCTATTGCCACATAGGATGACGCCATGGATTGAAGGGGTATACCGGATGGCCTAAGAACTAACATAACATAGTGTACCCAGAGGCTGATCCAAGTACAAATAAGGGTGGGTCAATGCCCACCGTCCGGTTCAAAATAATAGTGGATTTTAATGGACCAATGAACTTCTCAATGCTAATAATGAAGGTGTAATCGAGTGTTTCCGAAAGATAAAACACGTAGAGGACAATTGTAATCAAGTTATTTTTATATTGTGTTTAAATACTTGATTAACTATATTATTTTATTGTCATTTCATTTTTTTCCTCCGTTCTTTTTTTACCCACCCGTATTCTGCCCCTACTACAAAGATTTTCTGTATCCGCCACTGAGTGTACCCCACACTCTAACGCATATAGCAACTTTGATGTGTACGTGTTAGTAGTGACATATAATCAAACATTTTCTATTGTCTGACCAAAATAAATGGTGGAGGGTAATGTTTAAACTAAATAAAATAAAAAGAAATAAAAGATAAATAGTAGTGTAGAAAACTATCAAAAGAACAAGATATCACTTAGGTTTGAATCCGTTTGATAGTAAATCAATATTTTAAAAATAGATCAATGATGTGGCTAATTTTAGCAAGTGCGGTGGACGACTCTTTGGTCTGGTTACCGCCCTGAATAACCGGTGAAAGATTAACGGACTCTTACACCGATTATGCTCACACCTCCCTCCTAAAATTGTCCGAACTAAACATAATAGCCTCAAAAAAGAATAAAATTAATATGTAAATTTAGAATTTTGAAAATATTAATATGAAAAAAAAAGTTTTAATTATTTTTTTGCAGTTATGTCGTATGCAAATACACGTGTCGTGTTGAGGTTCATGTGACATGATTTCCATGATCATGTCGTTTTTGGATTCGTGTAAAATTTTCAGGTTCGTACCCAACAACCTGCTAATACGACCCATTTAGCGGCATTAATAATAAGATACTCATTTCTGTTTATCAACCATTCTCGTTATTAAAAAATATCACAAGAAGAATATCTAATGTCATAACTGCAATAAGAATATACTATCATACACCAAAGCAATCTTTATCATCAAATGTTGCAGTAACTAGCATGAAAAATTGATCCAACAGCACCTGCAATGGGGGTTGAGGGACAAAACTGAAGTGGCACCTTGTCATTGACAACATGACAATTTAGCCTCGCAGGTTGTCGGGTTCATGGAATCATGTCGTGACAATACGACAAACAACCATTGAGGTTTTGTCCATACCCATCCAACAACTATCGACAAAATTTTGGTAGGTCTTAAATGGGATATGAATTTCTAACACGACAGAAAAGCAATACGAACATAACACTAAATTCATGGGTTTGGATTTAGTATAAACATGTTTGGTCAGTCGTGAGTCGAACCCACATACACGTTTAACTATACGGGTCATGCTCAGGTTGACCAGAAGGTTCGCACATTTACCTTTGTTTATGTCATAGATTAAACTGAATGGTATTATATTATGTCAATATTTTCTTAGAGTAAGAAGCATAACTTAAACTTAATTATTTTATATAAAACTTGATTTGTCCAAACTTCGTAATTTTATAGTACTAATATGTAAATAAAATAAAATATACAGGTTAAACACGTTGTGAAAACTATATGTCTGGGTTCATGTGTCTGCCATGACGCTCGTGTCCTATTCGGGCCGATTCGACCACCAACCACCCTTAAATCCCACATTCCCACACACTTGTAATCTCATATTTACATACAATTTAGTGTAAATTACAGTAGTTTATCCATAGAAAGCAGTGATATTTAAAAATGAACTTACGGGCATTGGCCTAACCGGAACTTGAAAGTAGCGCTTTCCCCTAAATTGAAAGGTGCATCAGGAGATGGACCATGAGCCCTCTTCTGCGCATAACCCGGATACATGTTCTTGTAGAAGGGGCTCGCCTGATACAAAACCAAATCAAGCTTGGCAGCCTTTTTAACCAAATCCCACTTGTCATATGCCTCACCGATCTTGTGTGTCACATGAATCTCACAACCATTCTCCTTTTTAAGAAGCATTTTAGCATTCCTCATATACTCTTTCACCAATTGCTTGTTCAATCTAAGGATGAGCAAAAAAACTGCTTATAACCGAATTGAAACTGAATTAACCTACCACATCAGACTGAAATAACCAACCCAACTTAAATTACGGTTTGATTTCGGTTATACCTTGTTCCAAAACTGAACCGCACCAAAACCAAACTGAATCCACCCAAAATCATAATAAAAATTTATGGCCCAAATTAATTATATTGGGCAGAGAGTTTTTGACTTTTAGGCCTAAATTCAATAATAAGTAAAGCTGCAAATGAATCGAACGAACACGAACGCCTTGTTTGTGTTCGTTTGTTAAGGAAATTTCTTGTTCACGGACCGTTCATGAACACATAACCGATGAGACTTCCTGTTCGTGTTCGTTCATTAAGGAAATGCACTTGTTCGTGTTCGTGTGATAATTCTATGTAACGTACGTAAACGAACACAAACAAATGTTAATGAACACAAACAAACACAAATTAAAATAACTTTTTAACTTTTATTTTTATATGTTTTTTTTATAATTATGGTTAAAAATTAAAGCCATTAATATAAAAATATAAAATCATTTAAAGACCGAACGAACATAAATGAACGAAATTTTTGTTCATGTCCGTTCATTTAAAACGAACAGACATAAACGAACTTCCCGTCAAACAGTTCACGAACCGTTCGTTAAACGTTTAGTTCGTTTGCAACCAGAATAATAAGTGGTAGAGGTGCACGTATCGGTTATTAAAAAACCCCGGTTCGGTTATTAACTAGACCGGCTATATATCAAAACCGAATCGGGTAATAACCAGTTTGATAAAGTCTTAAAACCTAACCAATGGAACCAATTTGGTTAAGAACCGGACCGGTTAACCAGTTAATCAAAAACTGGTTTCTAAATAACCAGTTCTAGTTTTAAAACCGCTTATTTTGTTCACCTCTAATAAGTGGTTAACAAAAAAATTTCGCAAAAAGTTTAAAACCCAAATTCATTATTTTGAGCCAATTTTTTTCTAAGCCTAGACGAAAAACCGAAAACCAACCGTTAAATCGAAACCGACCCGACCTACACCCTAAATTCAGTCTATGTTAACCACAATAGAATCAAAATTATTGAAGATGTTGAAAGAAATTAGGTTACTTGATTTGGCAGCGGTTTCCTTCGGGGAATTGGAAGCCCACATGGGGGAAATTGTAGACGATGCGGTGGAACCGTTGCGTGGTGAGGAAAAAGTGTTGGCCCATGGTGGTGGCGTCCACTCCGCACAGCACCACCGCACCCCTGTCCTGAAGTTCTCTCATATTCTCAATTGCGTTGCTGTATTTTTTCACCAGTTCGTCTGTTGTAACGATTTGTTAGCGGTGAAATATATGATCTAGAATGTTGGGGTGGGTGGGTGTTGGGGGGGGGGGGATACTTACCTTGGGTGTCGACGTTGGTGGCGACGATGTTGCGAGCAGACTTGAAAGCTCTGGCTAAGCACAGGGAGAAGGATAAGTCGCCTTCGCCGACCAGAAGGATTTTGTGGGCGGAGGAGTAGTGGTGCATCCATATCTCTTTCTTTACTTCCGGCTCCTCCTCAGATGATGATGATCCGTCGTCGGATTCGAGCACTGCCGATGCCGATGACATCTTTTGCTTTTCCCCAAAATTCTTCGTCGCTTTGGTTTTTGATCGGAGTGGAAAAAGGCAGAAAGTGCATTTTCGATTTATTTTATTTTTTAAAAATAAAAGATTATTAAATACGATATTATAAAATAAAAATATGGACGTAAACGAGTAAACGATTCTTGCTGTCACCACCAACTAACATACGATCTCTCCCTTTATTAAGGAATAATATCATCTATGTTCACATTCGGTTCAATCGGTTTTAACAGAAATTTCGATTCAACCGCTGACTCTGGTATTGAAAAAGGACAAATAAAATCGGGGGTCTTAGTTGGGTCGACCGAAAAGGAGAACTTTTAGGGTTTGACGGTTTAGTATAGGGCGATAAACGAGTCGAGCCAAGCTAGGCAAAGCAAGGATTGTTTAAAAACCGAGTCAAGCCAACTCAGCTCGTTTATCTTAACGATCTGAAATAATGAGCTCGGGTTTGGGAAATAAAAAGCTTGAGCCAACTCATTGTTCATCAAGTCGGCTCGTATACTAGTATTATAAGATACAAATTGCAAAGTCGGTGGTTCTACTCATATCTTATTGTTCATTAAACACCGGTGTGTGTTGTTTTATTATTTAATTTCTTTTATTTTATTTATTCTTATAATTAGTTTTTTGTATATTTAATTTTTTCTTTTATAACTTTAAAAAAATGATGGTTTACAAAATTTAGAATGTATCGTTCCGACGTACTTATTTCATCAACGTTTCGATAGAAGTTTCACTCAAAACCGAGTTTTCGTGATAATGTACAACTCATCAAGACACTGACATAGAAATCGTTGAAATTGTTTCAAAGTTTTTTTTATAATTAATTACACGGAAGGCCCCTGTGGTTTGGTTAAATTATGGTTTTGGCCCCTAGGATTCAGAAACTACAACTTTGACCCAATAGTTTGCACGATTGTAACACCCATGGCCCCTGAGTTGGATGTCAGTTATCTTTTGGGGTTAAATTTTTTAAAATGACCTATATACCCCTTTAAAAATTAAAAACTAAAAAACAATATAAATACCACCCCACCCCTACCCCACCCATCTAATCTCTATCCCACCCATCTTCTCTCTACCCCAACCATGGGTCAAACCACCACCACCCACCTATTTCGACGGTGGTTTCAGATTGTTGGTGGCGGCGACGGTGGTTTCAGGCTGTGGTGGTTTCGTCGGAACCCTCTTGGCGATTGGTGGTTTCAGGTTGATGGTGGCGGCGGCGATGGTTTCAGATTGATGGTGGTGGCGGCGGTGGTTTCAGGCTGTTGTGGAAATCGAAGATAAAAACATTGCCGAGGGATGAAACCAAAACCTGGATCGCCTCTGGAAATCGAAGATAAAAACATCAGATGGAAATTTAAATTAAGAGAATCGAAGAATTAGGGCAAGTACCAGGAGCAGGAATGGAGTTTCCAGAACTTGCTGCCATTATCAAGAACAGGAAACGAAGAAAAGAGAAAGAGGAAGAGAAACGGATCGAAAAATTGCACGATTACGATGACAGCGCGTGGTGTATAATTGACAGGTGGGCGGTGGCTTGCGGAGCTTTTTTAATTCATCTTCTTTACTTGCACCCCTCCGAATGGCCTCTCCGGCCAACCCCACCTGATTGCGCCTGAATAGAGGATTATTTGCTAAAAATATCGAATAACAAATAAATTTCTCGTCTGATTGCGCCTGAGTAGAGGATTATTTGGGTTTTATGTTGTAATTATTTTCTGATTACACCGACACACGTATTCGTATCTCACAAATACTTCTTAGTTCTTTGAATAAAAACTATATCTGTGTGCGGAGGGGTGCAGGTAATGAAGATGACGTTGAAGGTGGGGTGAGGTGGGGTGTGCTGGGGTAGGGTAGGAGTTTGTTGAAGAAGATGAAGTGGGGTTGTCACCGGAAATGGCGCCGGTGGTGGTTGTCGCCGGAAATGGCGCCGGTGGTAGTGGTGGAGGACAAATGTTGAAGAAGATGAAGTGGGTTTTGATTTAGGTTTGGTGGGTCCCACATATGGTATTAGTTTAATTTATGATGTTTTTTAATGTAAAGGGTATTTTAGACATTTTACACCTATTTAACTGAAAAACTTAACTGACATCCAACCCAGGGGCCATGGGTGTTACAATCGTGCAAACTATTGGATCAAAGTTGTAGTTTCTAAATCCTAGGGACCATCCGTGTAATTAATTCTTTTTTTTAATAGTTTTTTTCCTCTTACAATATAAATTCCATTCGGAATCTACCGTTTCAACTAGTTATTTTTATTAGTGTTTCGAAATGACCTTTTTCGTGGGTTATACGCCTTTAACCTAATTAATTTTCGATTATTTGATTTTTCTCTAATAACATACGTTCGTTAGCTTAAAAAAAAGCTCAACACGTGGCTAAATTTCAATATAAAATTTATTTAAAAACAGATTTGTGTTCAAATTTGGTAACTTAAACTATACTGAGTACCAATAACCTAGTAGTTTTCTTTAAATTAAAAGAATATAAGGGCCCGTTTGGTTCGCAGAATCCAAAGGAATTAGAATTGAAAAGTTTTCCGCCCAAAAACGTGCTTGGTTGGTACACGATGGAATTAGAATTGGAAAACATTCCAACAACGAAAGAAATTTAACATTTCTTTAAACTTGTGATGGAATTGTAACTTTTCAATGAAATGTTAAAAGAATTACCAAAATACCCTTTCATCCTTCAACCTTCTGTTCCAGAAAATTAAAGACTCATCTTCTTCACATATTCAAGAACCCAAATTAAAGCCAATCAAAGACTCATCTTTTTCACAAATTCAAGAATTCGACTAGAAAATCTATAACACACCATTCTTAAACACGCGGAAGCATAAGTAAAAACCCAGGAAAATTTTTTTTTTTTTTTTTTTACGTCCTCGCGTACCGCGAGGGACCAGACCCACAACTCTCGCGTACCGCGAGGGGGCGTCAGGAAAGCAATCCGAGAGACTTGTCTCTCGCGTACCGCGAGAGAAACCTCTCAGGTTCTTCGCGTACCGCGAGGGACCAGATTTCCAGAAAGTTTCAGTTTTCTCAGCAGCTTTCTTACTTAGCCATTTTTTCAACTTTTATCAAAATGCTTGACACCAAAACTTTCCCAACACATAGGTTTTGACCCCAAACACTTTATCAACATGTAAACACACTAAAACTCCATTTGTGTGCCAAAATTACATCCCTTTAAGAGGTTTCTAATTACCACCAAAATACATAAACGCATACGAGAATCCCATCAAAGGCTTGAACTTGACTTTGACTACTTCGGAGCTTTTCCTACAAAACACCACATGTAACACCATTAGTAATGAAGATAAAACATATCAAACAAGTAAATATAACTTGTTTTCCACCCATTCACCCATTTGACCCGTTTCCGCCCAAATAGTCATTTGGCTAACTTATCACTTGCATTTCACCTACAAGTATCATTCTTTTCGCTTATCATTCAACATTAACACATTTCCATTTCCCATTATGGCACATAGGTCCATAACCACATTTTCGTTAAAAATAAACATAACAACAAGTAAATATACTTGTTTTCACCCGATTCACCCATTTGACCCGTTTACACCCATTTGGTCAATTAAGGTTCCTTACACTTGACTTATATACCACATAAGTAGATTTATACCAATTTTACCATTATTTCACAATGGTTTGACTTATATACCACATAAGTCCATTTACACCAATTTCACCATTATTCCACAATGGTTTGACTTATATTCCACATAAATCAATTTACACCAATTTCACCATTATTCCACAATGGTTTGACTTATATTCCACATAAATCAATTTACACCAATTTCACCATTATTCCACAATGGTTTGACTTATATTCCACATAAATCAATTTACACCAATTTCACCATTATTCCACAATGGTTTGACTTATATTCCACATAAATCAATTTACACCAATTTCACCATTATTCCACAATGGTTTGACTTATATTCCACATAAATCAATTTACACAAATTTCCACCATTATTCCACAATGGTTTGAATTATATTCCACATAAGTCAATTTACACCATTTTCACCATTTTTCCACAATGGTTTGACTTATATTCCACATAAGTCAATTTCTTCGAATTACCACATTTTGTTTGACTTTACACCACATAAGTCAATTACACTAATTTATCACATTCCACCTTTTAGTTTAACTATATACCACTTAGTTAACTACACCAATTCAACATACTCTACATTTTAGTTTGACCATATACCACATAGTCAACTACACCAATTTAACATATTCCACATTTTAGTTTGACCATATACCACATAGTCAACTACACCAATTTAACATATTCTGCATTTTAGTTTGACCATACACCACATAGTCAACTACGCCAATTTAACATATTCCACATTTTAGTTTGACCATATACCACATAGTCAACTACACCAATTTAACATATTCTACATTTTAGTTTGACCATACACCACATAGTCAACTACGCCAATTTAACATATTCCACATTTTAGTTTGACCATATACCACATAGTCAACTACACCAATTTAACATATTCTACATTTTGCATACAAGCTTGACTTTTACCACACAAGTCAATTTTGCACCATATAAGTTTATTAACTAGGTTCATCAACATACCAATAAACACAATTAAGATATTTGAACATCCAACATGAAATTCAAATATGATCAACACCACCACCTATCATTACTAAGTAAGTGCAAAGCACTTACCTTTTGAGTTAGAGGATCCCGCACCACCTTCTAGCTTTGCAATTTGATTACCTAAACACATTCACCTAGTTTAGTAATCTAACATACATCAAAATTCTATTATAATTGAGTCCACAACTCAATTTTCCCCATTTCCAACCCAAATTGACCCGTTTGGGTTATCCTCATAACCAAACACCCTCTTTCACCACAAACTCACCCACTTGAGTTTCATTATCTTAATCTTAACACTAATTTTTCTTTCAAAAATTGTTATTAAGTTAATTTGGTGTTTGTTCAAGTGTCTAACATCTTAAAAACACTTAATCTTCATTAATTCATCATTTTAGCATCATGATCCAAACACCCCCAATTTCCACCATATGAACCCTAACTTCTCATAATCAAAATCAAAGGGTTCTAGGATGTTAATCATCATTATTTAACTTTAGTTTAGCTAGATTATCAATAATCTAACACCATTTCATCACATGCATACATAATTTCGGATTTCACCCAAAACCCACCAAGAACACATTCATGGTGAAATCAAGAGGAAGAGAATCACTTACTTGATGTTATGAAGGTGTTGTGTGAGCCAAAACCTTCACAAAACAAGCCTCAATTCCACGATTTAGCTCCAAAACCGAATTTCTCTTCTTCTCCTCTTCTCTTGAACGACCAACACCTCAAAATGAGGTTAATTTTGACTTTAACTAGTCAAATGGCAGATTTTGCCATATTACAACTTTAGTCCCTCAACTTTCCATTTCACCCATATCCTCCATAACTAGTTAAAAACTAGTGTAACCCCCGTTACCAACTTGAAACCCGCTTGTTTCAATTTATTTCAAAATATTATTTTCGACATAATATTTATTTAGAAATATTAATTATTTATAACGAGACCCGGATTTTGGTTCGTTACAAATCTCCTCACCTTATTTGGGTTTCGCCCCCGAAACCCGACTTCACATAAAAAGGTTCGGATAAAATTTGAGCATTTCTTCCTCGGTTTCCCAAGTCATTTCCGCTCCCCTTCTATGTTTCCACCTCACCAAAACTTGGCTAATCTCTTTATTGCGTAAACGCTTCACTTTTCTATCCAAGATTGTCACCGGTTCTTCCACATAATTCAACTTTTCATCCAATTCAATATCATCCAATGGGACAAAAGTAGATTCATCCGCCAAACACTTTCGCAAATGAGACACATGAAATGTGTTATGAAGTCTACTTAGTCCCTCCGGTAGCTCCAAACGATAAGCTACCGCACCCACCTTTGCTATCACCTTAAACGGACCGATGAAACGAGGACTTAACTTCCCCCGTTTCCTAAACCGTATCACCCCTTTCCAAGGAGAGACTTTCAAAAGCACAAAGTCCCCCACTTGGAGCTCAATTGCCCGCCTCCTATTATCCGCATAGGACTTTTGGCGATTTTGAGCCGCTTTCAAGCGTGCTCTAATTTGGTCAATACTAATATTAGTTTCCTTGACCGCCTCGACATTACCAAGCTCCCGTTGACCAATTTCACCCCAACACACGGGTGTTCGACACTTTCTCCCATACAATGCCTCAAAAGGCGGCATACCAATACTAGAATGGTAACTATTGTTATAAGAGAATTCCGCCAACGGTAATTGGTCGTCCCAACTACCACCAAAATCCAAAGCACACGCTCGCAACATGTCCTCGAGCTTTTGAATCGTTCACTCGCTTTGACCATCCGTTTATGGATGATAAGCAGTGCTAAGATTCAATCTAGTCCCCATATCCTCATGGAATTTCTTCCAAAATCGAGAAGTAAATCTCGTATCACGATCCGATATAATCGACACCGGCACACCATGACGTGACACAATTTCCTTCACATACATATCTGCCAAACTATCCGAAGAGTACGTTTCCTTTATAGGTATGAAATGTGCACTCTTTGTCAACCGTTCCACTACTACCCATATAGCATCTTAACCCTTTCGAGTCTTTGGTAGTTTAGTGATCAAATCCATAGCTATATTCTCCCATTTCCAAAGCGGTATTTCAAGCGATTGAAGCTTTCCATACGGCTTTTGGTGCTCCGCCTTTATTCTTAAGCATGTGAGACACCTCTCCACATACTTAACAACACCACGCCTCACAATCCCTGTGTTGGACAACCCAACGAAACGAGGACCTATTATCCCATGATCTCAAACCCGAATCACCACTTTTCAAAAGAAAACTTTAAAACTACCTCACCAATCCACCCATTGAGACTCAAGGTCTCAAATTCTTACCTCTTGGGATTCGAGGATCCCAATACCCATACATAACACCCCTTGAAGCTCGAGTCTTCAACTCAACCATTCTTAATCGATAAAGCATGCAACCTCCTCAAGTAAGGATACTACAATTTCCTTACATGAATCCTCTTTTACAACACTGGAAGGAAGATTCCTATCCGCGACCCAAACACCCTAAGTACCTCCATTGGCTTAATCATAAGTCATTCCTTTGAGATTTAAGGATCTTAATCACCGAATCCACCTTTAAAGTTTGAAGACTTCGCTTTCAAACACCGTTTGTGAAGTCCAAAAGACTTCCGACATTATTTATGAAGTTCTAAGACTTCAACCACCATTTATGTACACATTCCACCTATGTACATTTCACCCCTTTTATATACATATTTCACCTATGCATATCACCGGTCGCGTAAAATGTACATTTTAACATTTACCCCTTGACCATAAAGTCCACAAACCACGAGACCTTTTGTCAGATTTATCCTACCACCGACTGTCAGTGTCAAAATGCACTCTTCCACTTTCCTTTTCCACCGAAAAGTTTATGTGCTTTAGAACAAAGCACACAGGTGCAATGAACCTAATCAAATCCTCTTTCTCAACTGGAACACTAAGTATCCCTTTATATCCCCGGTTGATGTCAATGGCACAATCCATGTGTACACCAATTCGTATACCTCCTGCTTTGCTGTCTCTAATGAGCACAGATCAACACGCCACCCCTTTGTCACTCTTGACTTCAAAATGGTTACAAAGTAACCGAACACCTCTTTTACAATCATTGAATCGAAATCCACCAATTCTTCGCCATGACCCGAAGTCGACTCATCGCGAGTAATGCACCTTCTTTCAATCACAATGGATTGCTTCAAAGCCAATACCATTATAGTGATTCATTGCTGATTAATCAATGATAAATTCTCACCCTTTAACTTCTTTGATTCGCACACCACGAACCCCTTGTGAAAACAAGGTTTTCCTTCCACTTCGGTTCGCCAACCATTATACTTCCCGTTCTGTAGGCTTCATATGGCTCCTCACAAGGATAGCCTCAAAGATCCCTATCTTCCTCGAAGGAAGATCGATACAACATGATAGAAAGCTCTAGCCATCCTCCGCTAGATTGATGCATCTTATTTCTCCCTACCCATTCCATGATCCTCACCACCCACGAGGTGATACACATCTAGACTCTAACATACTTGAGTCCTTAAGATGACTTTCATCCACCATTTCTTCTACTTACACATGCGCCCCTTAGTCTCCCCCACCAATTTTAACTAAGTTATAGATGTTCTACCTACTTATAGGTCTTTAATCTACCCACTTGTTAAGGCACTAAATCTTATCTATGTGTATATGTATTACCCTCTTTTTAAATCATTCATATACATACACACATACACATATAATCACCTTCACCTAATCCTTGCAAATGTTCATTATCATATGGTTATCATAAAGACCCTTGCACATCTCGTCTTATTAATCATATTGGCCAGACATGTTTAATAATACGTATGCCCAATTGTAATTATCATATTCATATAATAAATCGCAAAACAAGTTTCGGCACACATAACACCTTGTCATTCATAAATATACATATACACCATATATATATATTCACTTTATCAAATCATTACTAACCTTTCATTTCCGAAAGCTCCGAGTCTTAGTCAAGTCCTCGTGGATTCCCGTATCATATCCCCCTTATCAAGAGCATCCGGTTTGAGTTTAGTGCCTCGCGCACCAAATCCCTCAAACCATTGCTCTGATACCAAGTTATAACACACCATTCTTAAACACGCGGAAGCATAAGTAAAAACCCAGGAAAATTTTTTTTTTTTTTTTTTTACGTCCTCGCGTACCGCGAGGGACCAGACCCACAACTCTCGCGTACCGCGAGGGGGCGTCAGGAAAGCAATCCGAGAGACTTGTCTCTCGCGTACCGCGAGAGAAACCTCTCAGGTTCTTCGCGTACCGCGAGGGACCAGATTTCCAGAAAGTTTCAGTTTTCTCAGCAGCTTTCTTACTTAGCCATTTTTTCAACTTTTATCAAAATGCTTGACACCAAAACTTTCCCAACACATAGGTTTTGACCCCAAACACTTTATCAACATGTAAACACACTAAAACTCCATTTGTGTGCCAAAATTACATCCCTTTAAGAGGTTTCTAATTACCACCAAAATACATAAACGCATACGAGAATCCCATCAAAGGCTTGAACTTGACTTTGACTACTTCGGAGCTTTTCCTACAAAACACCACATGTAACACCATTAGTAATGAAGATAAAACATATCAAACAAGTAAATATAACTTGTTTTCCACCCATTCACCCATTTGACCCGTTTCCGCCCAAATAGTCATTTGGCTAACTTATCACTTGCATTTCACCTACAAGTATCATTCTTTTCGCTTATCATTCAACATTAACACATTTCCATTTCCCATTATGGCACATAGGTCCATAACCACATTTTCGTTAAAAATAAACATAACAACAAGTAAATATACTTGTTTTCACCCGATTCACCCATTTGACCCGTTTACACCCATTTGGTCAATTAAGGTTCCTTACACTTGACTTATATACCACATAAGTAGATTTATACCAATTTTACCATTATTTCACAATGGTTTGACTTATATACCACATAAGTCCATTTACACCAATTTCACCATTATTCCACAATGGTTTGACTTATATTCCACATAAATCAATTTACACCAATTTCACCATTATTCCACAATGGTTTGACTTATATTCCACATAAATCAATTTACACCAATTTCACCATTATTCCACAATGGTTTGACTTATATTCCACATAAATCAATTTACACCAATTTCACCATTATTCCACAATGGTTTGACTTATATTCCACATAAATCAATTTACACCAATTTCACCATTATTCCACAATGGTTTGACTTATATTCCACATAAATCAATTTACACAAATTTCCACCATTATTCCACAATGGTTTGAATTATATTCCACATAAGTCAATTTACACCATTTTCACCATTTTTCCACAATGGTTTGACTTATATTCCACATAAGTCAATTTCTTCGAATTACCACATTTTGTTTGACTTTACACCACATAAGTCAATTACACTAATTTATCACATTCCACCTTTTAGTTTAACTATATACCACTTAGTTAACTACACCAATTCAACATACTCTACATTTTAGTTTGACCATATACCACATAGTCAACTACACCAATTTAACATATTCCACATTTTAGTTTGACCATATACCACATAGTCAACTACACCAATTTAACATATTCTGCATTTTAGTTTGACCATACACCACATAGTCAACTACGCCAATTTAACATATTCCACATTTTAGTTTGACCATATACCACATAGTCAACTACACCAATTTAACATATTCTACATTTTAGTTTGACCATACACCACATAGTCAACTACGCCAATTTAACATATTCCACATTTTAGTTTGACCATATACCACATAGTCAACTACACCAATTTAACATATTCTACATTTTGCATACAAGCTTGACTTTTACCACACAAGTCAATTTTGCACCATATAAGTTTATTAACTAGGTTCATCAACATACCAATAAACACAATTAAGATATTTGAACATCCAACATGAAATTCAAATATGATCAACACCACCACCTATCATTACTAAGTAAGTGCAAAGCACTTACCTTTTGAGTTAGAGGATCCCGCACCACCTTCTAGCTTTGCAATTTGATTACCTAAACACATTCACCTAGTTTAGTAATCTAACATACATCAAAATTCTATTATAATTGAGTCCACAACTCAATTTTCCCCATTTCCAACCCAAATTGACCCGTTTGGGTTATCCTCATAACCAAACACCCTCTTTCACCACAAACTCACCCACTTGAGTTTCATTATCTTAATCTTAACACTAATTTTTCTTTCAAAAATTGTTATTAAGTTAATTTGGTGTTTGTTCAAGTGTCTAACATCTTAAAAACACTTAATCTTCATTAATTCATCATTTTAGCATCATGATCCAAACACCCCCAATTTCCACCATATGAACCCTAACTTCTCATAATCAAAATCAAAGGGTTCTAGGATGTTAATCATCATTATTTAACTTTAGTTTAGCTAGATTATCAATAATCTAACACCATTTCATCACATGCATACATAATTTCGGATTTCACCCAAAACCCACCAAGAACACATTCATGGTGAAATCAAGAGGAAGAGAATCACTTACTTGATGTTATGAAGGTGTTGTGTGAGCCAAAACCTTCACAAAACAAGCCTCAATTCCACGATTTAGCTCCAAAACCGAATTTCTCTTCTTCTCCTCTTCTCTTGAACGACCAACACCTCAAAATGAGGTTAATTTTGACTTTAACTAGTCAAATGGCAGATTTTGCCATATTACAACTTTAGTCCCTCAACTTTCCATTTCACCCATATCCTCCATAACTAGTTAAAAACTAGTGTAACCCCCGTTACCAACTTGAAACCCGCTTGTTTCAATTTATTTCAAAATATTATTTTCGACATAATATTTATTTAGAAATATTAATTATTTATAACGAGACCCGGATTTTGGTTCGTTACAAAATCTAAACTTAAAATCAATCGAAGACTCATCTTCTTCAAAGAGACAAAAAATGAACCAAAATGGAGGTGTCAATTGATATTTGCTTCATCAAAACCCGCCGATCGAAACGCAAATTAAAATCCGTCGATCGATATGTGCTTCATGAAGGTTCGTTTTTTGACTGCTTCATCTGGGTTCGATTGATTAGAAATGATGAAGATGGCTGCGGGGGTTTTCGAACAATGCTTTATCTGCTTCAAATGCTTTGTCTGGGTTCAATTTATCTAGCGATAAACTCAAACAACAAAACCAAACAATTATAAATCCAAAATCAACTTGAAGAATTGAAACCCAAAATAACCTGCTTCATTTGATTCGAAGAATAGTAGAAGATTAGGGTTGAAGTTTGGATGGTGAAAAGGGGATGTGTTAATAGGTAATTTTGTCATTTGCTTTTTCAATATTCCAATTCCTTTTTATAAATTTACTAACCAAACATGATTACAAATTTAAATGGAATTAATTTCAAATCCTACAAATTTCAATTCCTTCCAAAACATTCTACGAACCAAACGGACCCTAAGTCTTTTCTATTGATTTTAAATATATGAAGTTTCTCATGTTACGACTTCCGGTATGATCTGTGAGGGGAGCTCGTTAGCCACTCACACTCATGATAACACCGCTCCTCTCATCAGTGAGTGGACAATAAGTGGGTCTCTCGTGAGAAACCAATTGCTTAAAAAATTCGACCATTAAATACAATAAACTTGTTTAAAAATAATTTCTATAAGTACCCATTCACCCATATTTATATACAAACAATATAAATCACACGTAACTCTCACATACTTAATACAAAATTTACAACAAGCCGAACCTTCACATGCTAGAACCTAAAAGGCCCGTCTCAACCAGAATCATGAAGCTACTAATAATATTCTACTACAATATTTTTTTGTTAAAATACCCAATTATCCCAAAGTACTTTTTAGCCGTCCTTTTCGAATGGTGTGACTACTAATCGTTAGAATAATTGAAGATTTGGAGGTAGAGATGCCATGGTTCTAAAAAAGTTTTAATGCGAGAGGTTCAATTGGTTTTATCGCCTTACAAAAGTGCACCGTCGCAATTTATCAAATGGCATACGACACCACTAGTGATGCATTCGATGAATACTTGAAGATATCCGAACGAACTTTGTATTTACAAAATTTGTAAAGCTATAATGAATTTATATAGGAGGAGATATTTACAAAAACCGACTTCAAGCGGCATACAACAATTATACAAGGCACATGAAGCTAAACACTGCTTTCCCAGAATACTTGATAGCATCGATTACACACATTGGGAGTGGCGAAACTGCCTTAATGCGTGGCGAGGTCAATATAAGCGTGGTGATCATCCATATACGTCTATAATGCTAGAAGCAATGACATCATAAGATCTATAGATTCGACACACATTCCTTGGCATTGCCGGTTCCAATAATGAAATTAATGGTTTGGACCAATCACCTATTTTCAATGTTATGATTGATGGCACCGCACCAGACTCTAGATGTGCACTCAGAGGATCATAGTATAAGAGTGGATATTATCTTAGATACAGAATATATCGTGTACGTATCTGCATGATGACAAGCTTATCAAATACAAAGCAACTCATGACTCAGCAAGAAAGGATATTGAACGAGCATTCGGTGTCCTACAGACAACGTTCGCATATCCTGCAAAATCAAACACAAACACAAGCTCGGTCGCTAAACAAAATCAAGAACGTAATGACGAATAATCAGTTATAGTTCTGTTTTAACTAACATCATAACTGAAACGACCCGTACTCATCCCTACTTGTGTCGCCTCTTTTTCTTATAAGAAATTCTCCTTTATTGTGTATAAACATGTTCAAGCATGCATCTTTGAGGTTATACAAGATCAAAGCATATGCCATAATTCTTAAATTTCATAACATTACAGTGTAACAGAAATCTTGTGTTATCATTCTACTTTTCAAGACAGCCAATACACTAACACTAGGATACATATATATGTGTTTGGAAATTTTGTTCTGCTTGGATGCCGGTTTCATTGGATAACCGGACATCCTGGAACCGCGATACCAGGGGCCGAAGGACATTTGGCTAACGGACAGTGGTCATCTACCTCTAAACCCCACCAATCTGGTCCATTGATGTTCCTATTTTGTAACACCATGTAGCAAAGGATAGCCATGAATGCAACACCCGCGTCTAGACCAGCCGATAGTATATAGTTATGACGTGCCCACCAACTCTTGAACCTCTTATAAACAACAAAGTTAAAGAACATCCCCACAGTGAACCACATGTTATAGTTTACCGCCCTAGCTGGTGGCCCGGGACAGTTTATGAGGATCGGTATGTTCACGAGCCGGACCCATTTCCACTCGGGATACTTGCGAGAGAGGAACCAAAAGGGGACGGGTGCAAGGATTCCAAACAGAAAGAAGTAATTCATCTTGGAGTACAACCCGAGATTTCCAAACATGCGTTGAGGTCCCACTAGTCCCCATATAATCGAGGCGTTGTAGAAAACATCGTCTCCTGGGCACGTCCACGGGCTGCCAACGGGTAACTTGGTAGGATCGCAGATGAACTCGACTGTCGTGAGGAGCCACCATGATGTAGCAAAGTAGATAGTCGACGCTATGATTGTTCCTACCAACTTTTAGGTAATAACCGCAATGAGTGTCGAGTATGCGTGTACGAATAATTATATATAACTGCTTAGTTACCCCTTGTAAGGGAAAACACCATAAAATAGTAACCAAGTTTCAAAAGTGTTTCAAATAGGTCACTCACCATAGTATATCCGAGGGTGTATACCGTGTAAAAAGCATATTGTGTGACCTAATTATAACAATTTTGAAACTTGGTTACGATTCTACAAAGTTACCCTTTGTATATGTATATATGTGTACCTGAACAATGAACATGGACTTCGGTGGGATTTTCATGTAATGGCCTAGCTTGAAGTCACCGAGAAACTGTAAGGCTTGCCGCATACTGTTGTCACCATAGGTTTTGAACACTACATTAGCAAGTGGTCTGCCTGGGTATAGATACCCTATGATCAGCTCAGTGATAACATTGAGTCCCACTCCCTGGAAGATTTAAACAATTCATCTATCAAGATTAGATAGACACGTGCTGTAACATCCTAGGCAAATCACACTATAAAATGAACAAGTGTCACCAGTGTTGGAAATCCGTCGGTAAAGGCATGTTACAGACATAAATCTGTCGAAAATCAGGACATGGGTAATCTGATTTCGGACATATTACTGACGTATTTTTGACTTTTAAGAAATGGAATTAATACCAACGGATTTTAAAAAATAAAAAATTATTTCTTTTACCGACAGAATTATTGACAAAAATGATTTTTTTTGGGATTCCGTTGCTAAATTATTCAATGACAATTAAAAATTATTTGTCTCTTCTTTTTCTTTTTAATTTGTTGAATCGGTTGGTAGTCGTCGGAGATCCGTCGGTAATTGCTGATGGACTTTTCTGTCAGTGGTTTTCCGTCATTTGATACTAGTGTCAGCAGTGGACAGGACAAATGTTGCGAACAACATGTGTTAAGTGTATTGGTTGTGAATAAGAAAATAACACACGGTTCACCTGGTTTGTGGTGGCTACAATAACACCAATAGGCAAGGTGAAGATAGAAGCCAAAGCAATTGCCAACATGATTCCCCAATAAGGAAGCTGCAACTGCCTCCCAAACCCTTCACAAGTAAGCAAAGCAAGCCCAATCACCAATATTAGAAGACAATGAAACCACCACTCTGGGACCGCCTCATAGTTTTTCTTCATCAACCTTGTATGTATATCCCCGAAATTCGTATGGATTGATGCCTTTGTTTGTTCCCAAATCGTCCTGTAATTAATAAGTAAGACAACAAAGTTCGCAACAACTGTCTGTGAAACCTTAAAGATAATCCCTAGACAATGTTTTCATAACTAGACCGGTAATCCAACTAGCCGTCTTAGTTATAAGTCTACTGGTCTGACCGGTTTTAAAAACTTGTTGACATAATAGACAATATTCAGTTCAACCAGCCTGACCGTTCAAATAAGGTCAACCTCACAGGTTATGTAGACGGTTCCTAGTCTGATCAGTCATCTGGTCTGGTTTCTAAAAGCATTGTCTTCAAGTTATAAAAGATTAAATACCTTCCATGGAAGAGAACAACATGTGACACGGTGGCAGCCAACGTTGCAAAGCTTAGACCATAAGCTAGTACAAACAATATGCTAAGATTAACTTTTCCATATTCATCATATCCTACTTGATTGAAGGAGAAAGAAGATTGGTTCAAAACTTTTGAGACATTATAAATTGTTCCATCCTCATGGTATGTCTTGAAAGAATACATTGGAAATCGTCTAGCTTCATACCAATTGTTCCAATAAGATAATGGTATCACAATGTAAAAGATTATCACATAACCAACCAACAAATTCACCATAGCGAACCCTGGGGTGGCTAACGGGCTTCCAAGGAAGGAAGCAACGGTTGCCCAATCAAGGCCGAAGGCTCCAATACCGAAACCTTTAAGGCCCGAACCGATTTGCTGAGCTTTAAAGGAATCCTTCCATATCCAGCATACGAATGATAGCGCGGTGATGGATTGAAATAGATAGTTAGGGACCACATAGTATGCAAAGCTAGATATAAGCACGATTGTGAAGAACTGCACCCTTGATAGACCGCCCTTTGGTCTCTTCTCTTCCTCGTGTAATGCCCTACAATTCAAGATCGGATTAGTTGATTCGATTCCACCCACTATTAAAATTTTGTCTGGTAATCATGAAAACTGTTATCGTAAAACTCACCTGACCCCGCTAGGGATGTAAACGAGTTGAGCTGAGTCGAGCCCGAGCTTACATAAGATTGAGTTTGACTCGTTTATTTTAAGTGCGCTTGAGCTCGAGCTCGATCGACTCATTTAGAGTTTGTCTCGTGAGTAGTTTTTCAAGTTCGAACTCGGTTCGGGCTTCACTTATTTATTATTTACTAAATTATTATTATTATATAATAAATTTATATATAGTTATACTTTTTTACGTATAGCATAATATATATTATTTAATTATTTTTATAATAATTTTATATATAATATCTATTATTTAAATATATATTAACTATATTAAATAAAAAGTTTAGGCAAGATATATGAAGCTCATAGTCTAGCTCGTTTATTGAAACGCGACTCAATATAAGCTCGAGTTTCAACTTGTTTAAGCTTAGCTCAATTCGAGCTTTTAGCGAGCCGATCTCGAGTAACTAACAAGTGGCTTAGCTCGTTTACACAAGTAGACCCCACCAATACCATGTAAAGCAATCATATAAGGGTAAAACATACACAAATAAGTTCAAAGGGTTGAAGATAAAGAAACTACTTAAGGTGGATAAAGAGAGGGATGAAACCTGAATAGGGAGACTTGAATGAGACTCGAAGGCCACCACATGTATGGAGAGTCAACTAAAAACTTTCGAAATAGACCAGCCCATCCAAATCCAAGAAGCTACTTATTCACTCAACCATAAACAATCCATCAGAAAATAACAACAATAATCATGCAGCACAAAATCGGTTTGTTTCAAATCGATTTTGAACTAGCAGATTAGATTGGTTTTGAACTGGATTCTCTTAAACCCGTTTTTAAAAACGATATTAGATCGGATTCGAATCAGGACCGGTTCGGATGTGTGCCTCTTCTTGCAATTGTTGCAAAAAAAGTTATTTAATTTTTAAAGTAGCGTGTTTAAAAAATAATTTTTAAAATTAGTAGGTTTTGTTTTGTAAAAGTAATTGGTTCGTTATCTCAACTCTGAAAATTTAATTTAGTTTCAATTCGTTGACAACAAGCAGTTCAATTTGTTTAAATTTATTTTTCTTTTTTCTTCATCTATATTTAACGTAGAATTTATACATTCTCTAGTCACTTTAAACATTTGATATTAAAAGAAACTTTAAATAAACGGTTTCTTTTCTATTTTTGTTTTCTATTTCTTGATATAAATTTTATTAAAAACTAATTTTTTTCAAAATAAAGTATTTTTTTCTAGTAATATAAAAAGGTACCCTATTCAATACAATTCAATTTTGAATGAAATTGGAAACTAGATTAAAGAAGAACGCACATAAATAGTGTATGTCCCATTCAACAATTTGTGACATCTGTCTTTTTTTTTTTATATTTTTATTTTCATCCCTTATACTATATTTAATATACGCTTTTAATCAATTTCATTTTCTAATAATTTTATTTTCCATTAATAACTTTCGCTCGTTAACTTTTTTAAAAGAATGGGGTGTGCATATGTTTTTAGTTTTTTTTGTTTACGTTCCAATATATAAAAAATTTGTTACACTTAATTGGCAAGGTCGCTGGGGAAACCCACCTAGCCAATGCCAACCCTCCGCTTTTGAATATTGCAATTTTAGCCCCCTCCAATTTATGAAAAGTTTACAAAATGTCATTTTCACCCTTCGAGATTCTAAAGTTTCGGGTTTATCCATATACGTTTTACCTAAAAAAAACTAATTTCTTACGTTCTTATTTTTATGCACGTGTCGGTATAAATTCAAGTTTGTCTACATTTTTGACGTAAATTTTGTTAAGAAATGAGCCGGGTCAAATATAATACGTTTTCGTACTTATTTTTATGTACGTTTCGAGTTGGTCTATGTTTCGACGTAAATTTACTTGGAAACGAGTCGGTCAAATATAATACGTTTTTATTCGACGGTATAATCGACGTAAATTTAGTTCGGAAACGAGCCAGATCGATTATTGTCTATACTTTATCATGTCGCGTTTAGCGCCGCCGCAACGCGCGGTGGATAAAAAAACTAGTTAATATAAAAAGGTACCATATTCAATACAATTCAATTTTGAATGAAATTAATATAAAAAGGTAAAAAATTTAAATAAAACTCTATATTTTTTTTAAGTATTAAATATTAAAAACTCTTAAAAGGAACTAAATTATTTGCTAAAATTTGAAAAAGAAAAAAAAATTGAAATAAAGTGAATTCGCTTTATTGTCGTAACGAATTCAAACTAAACAAAATTTCTACAAAAGTTACGAATTTTGGGGCCATAATTTTTTTTGTTATATTTTTTTTTTAGTTTTTTCTTAACAACAATTTTTTATTTCTAAATAACACATAATCAACATGTATCCATCTATACACATATATAAATAAAAAATATTTTGTTTTAACTTCGTAACTATAAACCATTTTATTTTCGTTGCCGGTCTCACCCACAACGAAAATAAAAGGTTTATAATCAGTAAGAGAGGTTGTTAACGAAAACTTTGATTTTTTTAATAAAAAAGGAACTCAAATTTGGAGTTTGTTTTACGCCAGAAACAACTTTAGCCTCGAAAAAAAGTTGAGCCGACATTTCCGCTACTTAATATGTAGAAAATAGAATTTGTAGAACCTGACCTGAGTACTTTGCGCTAGCAGCAATGCTGCAAGGGGGTGAATCTCAGTGTGGTAGAAAGCTTTAACAATAGTGATAATCCCAACGGCGTAAACCGAACTCGAACCCACATTCGCTAGTATGGTAATAAGCACATGCTCTTTCATGTTGAAAGGCCCCGGGTTCAACGAAAACGACCACCCAGTTCCTCGAATTCTAACCCGTGTTTCGGGTAGACTCGCAGCCATCATTTTCCCAATAGGAAGGACAACAATTTGCGCGATAACTGAAGACACCGATAGCGCGTTCTGTCGGTAACCAAAAAACTGGTTCAAGAAAGCAAGAACACCGCATGATATGATCCCTAAGAACCATGTCCGGAAGGTCAAGCACGGGAGTGTCGGGTCATCGGTTGTCGGGACCGTGAGTCGGACTTGCTCGACCGGACAATCGTTGATCTCTTCTGTCATTGAAACTTGAATTTGTCACAAACATGAAATTTTGAAAGAAAAGAACCACTTAAGCATGCTAAATAATATCGTCGATATATTTTGTGACAGATTTGCAACCAACTTCCGGACTTCTTTTGGTGCATAATTAAATAAAGAAAAAGTGAAAAACCAACTTCGGGACTTCTTTTGGTGCATAATTAAAAAAAGAAATACTTTTCTTAAGAAACTTTTGCGATTTTTTCTTATTCGCAAATATATTCAAATGAGTCGATCAAAAGTTTGTATAAATTATGTAATCGCAAAATGAGGGACGGATTACTTCCGTCCAAAACTAACGAGTGCTTTTATCTGTCGTATTTCCGTCACAATAACCCCTTTGCAGCAGTTTATCATGTGCGACTAGGCATGTAAACGAACCTATGTTCGTGTTTGTTTATTTAATTTTAACCGAACACGAACACATAATCGAACACATTTTTTGTTCATGTTCGTTCATTAAGAAAATGGAAATGTTCGTGTTCGTTAAAAAGCTAAACGAACACAAATGAACAAACATAAAACGAACGCAAATGAACAAACATAAAAAAACAAAAAAGAACATAAATTAACATTAATGAGCACATATGAACAAGCTTAATACTTAATAATTCATCTAAAACACATGTAAATTAGTAGTTCAAATTAATGTACATTATTCATCCAAAAACAAATGAACACAAACAAACGAACATAAACGAACGTTAATAAATGAACATATATTAACGAACATAAACGAACGTTCATGAACATAAATGAACGAACACGACATGTGTTCATGTTCGTTCGTTTAATTAAACGAACAAAATCTTTTGTTCGTGTTCATTCATTTATTAAATGAACGAACTTCCCGCCGAATAGTTCATGAACTGTTCATGAATGTTCGGTTCATTTACATGCCTATGTGTGACGGTTTAGTTTTGTTATGGATTTTAAACGGTATATCACGTGGTTTAGTTTTACTGTGGATTTGAGCACGGCCGGTCCCGAAAATCCTTACACATTTTGGACTCAGGACATATAAAAAAAAATCGGGCCCTATAATATAAAGTCAATAATTATATATAAAAAAATATATAATACGGGCTTATATATATAGTTTTTCTTTTTAAATTGGGTTTATATTTATAGATTTTTTTTATTTCTTGGTTTTGGGTTCAGATTTATAAATAATTGGGTTTATATATATAGATTTTTTAAATAAAAAAAGCACACACACATATATATATATAGATGTATATATAATTCAAAAAAATTAAAAATTCGAGCCCTAAGGGATAGTGGGAGACAGGTTCCTAAACCGTCGCCCTCCCTCTAAGCTAGCCCTGGATTTGAGAACAATTTCGTACTTCCTTTGAAGCATAATTAAAAAGAAACCATATTTTTGAAAAAAAAAATTACAGTTTTTTTCTGGTTTAAAATTATAATAGATTCATAAAAGAAAAGGAAATCAAAAAATTTATATAATTAAGTTTACAACAAATTTTGTGAACTCCCATAATTGTGTAAATTATGTGTAAGAGTACATATTTGTATGTAAAAAGTAAAAATGTTAGAAAAATGATCCATAAATAAAAAAGTAAACGATTTAGATTTGTTTTCATGTTCTTAAAATAATTTAGTGTTATGAAATAAATCTATTATTAAGAAAATATACTCAAATGTTTGCACTCATAATTTCAGTTACAAGATTACCAACAGAATTCCTAACAAATGACGATTTCGTTTGATATTTCTGTCGCAGATGACAATTTTATACGACTTCACATAATCATACAAATTATTCAAATATAACATAACGAACTTCCGAATGTAAACTGTCACAATATCTGTCGCAAAATTAGCAACGAATTAGAATTGAACTCACCGGCTTGTGGACTGAGTTTTTGGGCATCAGTTTGTGAAGGATCCATGTTTAACCTAATTAGAAGCTTAATGGAAGTGCATTGATCGAGGGTTTAATATATAGAGTCGGCAGATCGATTCACCTCCGAGTGTTATGCTAAGCTTTTGAACCTTGATTCGTTTGAATGCATGAAGACACATAGAAGAAGCGCAGGTGATGGAAACCCCTTGACTTGTTCATCGTTGATTTTTGAAGTTTGATTGGTTGTGACATCACAAGAGAGTCCCTGTTGATAGTTAAGGACAGGCATATATAGAGCACAAATAAAACACAGGTCTCTGGACTCTAGAAGATGAGTATGTATGGTAGTTGTAAACTTCAACTCTCATTGTCAAGATAATTGTAAATGTTAAAACTGTTTAATTTATGTGTTTGGCAACTAGTGCCATCGATCGTTACTTTTCGGTTGTGTTACATTTCGTTTACTTATAAAGACTCCAAATCATTGGCTTCATTAAGTAATGTATGAAGGATAATCTTGATTAAAGATAATTATTAAGATTAGTTTATTAATTGTTTGGTTGAGTTTGTATTAAATTAGGAGTGACTTTGTTTATTTATTTGATTATTTAATTGAATTTGAGTTGAGTTAGAATTAGTATAGAGTTTATTATAAATAGACGGTTATGAATTAACTGTAAAGTGTGGTTTTTGGTTTTAAATAATAATAAAAGAGTCGATTTTTGTTAAGATCAAATTTTGTGTTTGTGTTCTTGGACTTGATTTTCAACAATATATACCTTCATTTTTATAATAATAACAATTCTTGTAGGTAGGTAATTTTCTATATTAACTTTTAGATTTAAGTATTTTGGAGTGTCACTTGAAATCTTAATTGGATCATTCGGAAAATCAAGAACTAGTTTTTATGTTTGTGTTATGAAAACTCTCCCCTAAGTTTGAGTTTTATAGGTTACGAACCATCATACGTTTTGTGGAAGCAACACAATGGTTATAATGATTAAAAAGTTGGCGTTTAATTCTGGTAATTCGGTTCATTGTTGAAGCAGCTATCATAACGTTTTGTTGAAGCAACACCTACGGATAGCATAGTACTCATTGATCGCTCAGTCATTTCCACTAGCCCTCGGATCACACAAGGGGCGCTTCCCCCTTGACAGTGTTTTTCGTTGAAGCCGGAGATTAGATTAGCATCTAACGAGCATGTACGCCGTACTTACTACCTTGCATTACTTAATGAAGCCAATGATTTGCGTATACGTTTAAATATAATATGTTATGTAGTTTTAGTATGTACTTAGGTCAAATTTATTTACTAAACTGTTAAATAACAGTTATTTTAACGCCTGGGGTTTAATAAAATGATACCAATGAATAAAGTAGTTTAAACATGTTAGGTTTGCAAAATCAAATTTATGTGATATCACATGCATGGCATGTGAGAAGTTTATAGACAAACTTATCATTATCAAATACCCAATTATCGAAGTATTAGGTAATTAATGAAGAAGTCGGCATGTATATATGTCACATCATTAATTATTTGAAGCAACACTACACTACATCGACTACGTACTGCTGCCCGAATGATGTAACAACTGGACCAATTAGCGGGTACTATTGGAATCTTTCATATGGTTGAGAAGATTTGCCGTTTGTTGTTTGTTATCATAACTGAAGTTGAAACTTCCTCTCGTTTGATATATGCCACCATCACACAATAGAGTTTGATTAGAACATCGTTAGTCACTTGTGCACGACTTCTTTATGTAGAGTTCTCACAACAGGGTGTCGTCAATGGAAGTGCCGGTGGCCTCAGGGACATCCATCAACCTTAATACCACGCGTACATCTTAGAGCATGTTGTTCACTTTCATCCGGAATTCCAGATGGAACTCCAACCAAACGACCCGCGAGGGAGTCCTCCAACGGTGTGCTTCATCTGCTTCCTTGTTCGCTTCAAGGAAGTGCCCGCGTTAAGGGTGCTCTTAGTTCTCTGATCTTCATCTCTCTTTCCTATAAGATGAGTTGTACCACACGTACACGTTGGAATCACATTTAGGGCATTCAATTCGTCCCAATTTGTCTTGAGTTTAGTAAAATATGTTGCAATCACTAGTACACAAATTGTTTGATGACGCGGTTCAAAAAAGTGTTTGACGCGGTTTAGAAAAGAACCGTGTCAAAAAGCTTTATTTGGGTCGGTTTCTAACGAAGGGGATAATTAATAAACTTCTTGGGCGGTTATATCTTTTTGGGGGCGGTTCACCTTTTTAAATCAATAAATATATTTGTAATGAATTTTTTGAGCCGTGCAACTAACCGCCTCAAAAAACTAACATGAATAATCTCACTATTTTAACAATTTTAAATCAATTAAATATATATGTTAACAATTAATAATTAATAATCCCGTTATTTTAATGACCGCTCAAAAGCTTCGGATCCGAAAAAAGTGTTGAATTATTTTAAAATTCAAAACATTATATTTATTTAACTTTAAAATTTAAAGTTTATAGACTCCCCAAACATAAATTTTCTTTAACCAATCTCCAACCTAACTCAAACTTCAAGAATTTCATCCAAGAACTTGAATATTCTATCTCATTAGGACGTGAATACATTTTAACGGGCTGACTATTTAAGAAAAAGTCGACAACATTTTCCCTTACTCCTTCGAGTTTGCGGTTTATACGCATTCTTGGGGAGTTAAAGGGAAATGCTGCCGATTTTTTTCTTAAATAGTCTGCTCATTAAAATGTATACACATGAGATAGAATATTCAAAAAGTGGGTTAGGATCCACCGCCTTAGAGCACCGGTTTACATCACATATATGCATTTATATAACTTTTTTTATGGATCTTACTGATTGGATGTACCATGCTACACATACTAGCACGATATATACGAAGGGCATTCAAAGTTTTCTTGGGATTGCCGAAGCAAATCGGGTGAATAGTGGAAGTGGATCAATTTCTTGTCCTTGTACAATTTGTAAAAAAATTCAAAAGAAATAGAGTTTCATTTGATTAAACATGGTTTTATGCCTAGATACACATGTTGGTCAATTCATGGGGAATCACTTACTGATTGTAGCACGACGTCGATCAATTTAGACAATCCTAATAAAGAGAACGATTCAAATATTGATGACGATAACGACCATTTAAATGACCCCAGTGACAATTTAAATGAAATGTTCCATGACTTAGAGACTAATATAGGTGACGATGATCAAGAAAAATTACAACGCCTATTTGAAGATGCAGAAAAACCGTTATATCCCGGTTGTGAAAAATTTTCAAAACTTAATTATGTGTTGAAGTTGTTTAACTTAAAGTCAAAATATGGGTGGAGTGATAAAAGTTTTACAAATTTATTAGTGCTTTTGCATGACATGCTTCCAGAAGGTAACGAGTTACCAGTTTCCACATACCAAGCAAAAAAACTGATGTGTCCTATGGGATTAGAAGTTGAAAGAATACATACATGCCCAAATGATTGTATGCTGTATAGAAAGAAGTTCGAAAAGGAACATAAATGTGGTGCATCGAAGTATAAACGTAAAAAAGAAACTTATGAAGTTGATGATGATGTGACAAAAAATGGACCACCGGCTAAAATGTTGTGGTATTTTCCCATTATAGCGAGACTGAAACGTCTTTTCTCAAACGAAAATGAGGGAAAATTATTACGTTGGCATCCAGATGAGCATGTAAGTGATGAAAAATTAAGACATGTGGTGGATTCACCACAGTGGAAAAACATTGATAACATGTATTTGGAATTTGGAGAAGAGATCAGAAATATACGGTTTGGACTTAGTTCAGACGGAATCAATCCTTTCGGGAACATGAGCAGTCTTCATAGTACGTTGCCCGTTCGTCTATGCATCTACAATCTTCCCCCGTGGTTGTGCATGAAACGAAAATACATTATGATGTCGTTGTTGATTCAGGGTCCGAAACAACCTGGTAATGACATTGATGTATATTTGTCTCCTTTGATTAATGACTTAAAAACTCTATGGAGTTCATGTGTAGATGTGTATGATGCTTATAAGAAAGAACATTTTGAATTGCGGGTCATGATTTTTTGCACCATAAGTGATTTTCCTGCATACGGTAACTTGTGAGGATACAGTACGAAAGGTAAGCAAGCTTGCCCTGTTTGTGAAGATGAGACAAGTTCTATATGGTTAAAGAATTGCAAAAAAACTGTATACATGGGACATCGAAGATTCCTTCCAGATGGTCACATTTATCGAAAGAAAAGGGTGAGTTTGACGAAAGTACCGAGCTTCGAACGGTAAGGAAACGATTTGATGCATTTTCACGAGTTTGAAATCTAAACACTGTGTTGGGAAAAAGAACTCGTGTTGAGAAAGATGCTATTTGGAAAAAAGAAGTCAATCTTTTAAGAATTACCTTATTGGAAGCATTTAGACGTTAGGCATTGTTTAGATGTTGCACATTGAAAAAAACGTATGTGATAGCATGTTGGGCTTATTGTTAAACATTCCCGGTAAAACTAAAGATGAGATTAATGTCAGTAAAGACATGGTAGATATGAGAATACGTAAAGAGCTTGCCCCTGTTGAAATAGCCACCCACATTTATCTGCCACCTACGTGTTATACTATGTCAAAAGAAGAAAAAACAAAGTTTTGCAAATGTTTACATGATATTAAGGTTCCATCAACTTATTCTGCAAACATTAAAAGGTTGGTGTCAATGAAAAACTGTAAACTGCTTGGTGAAGTGTTGCCAGAGAACATCCGACATACGATCACAAAATTTTGTTTGTTTTTTAATACGATTCACTCGAAAGTTATTGATTCGCAGTCACCGGATACATGGGAAAAAGAAGTTATCATCACGCTCTGTGAACTAGATCAAAGGTGACTCATGCACTAAAAATCCTGAAGGCGTTCAAGCACACATCATGGATATGTTAACGTTCCATACTGACAAAAGATTTTTTGTTGCACCTTATTTAGTAAAGTAAGTTATGTTTTTCCACCATGCATACACGTACATACTTAATTATTGTATACTTTTTATTTTTGTAGTAACCATTGGACGCTAATGATCGTTTGTCCTTCGGAAGAAAGAGGCTATATTATTGACTCTATAAGGAGAGACAAGGACCAGCATCATTACCTTCTCACGTCTGTAATTGACGACGCTTTTGGGTTTTCATTTATTTGGGAAATGGTGAAGGTATGTTTTCTATTTTTTCATCAGTTTATTTTCATGTATTTAAATAATTAATTGTTTATCCGATGCAGTGCAAACAACAAAAGAGCGGTTGGGAATGCTGCTTCATGGTAATAAAACATATGTTTGAGTTTGTCAATTCTATTCAACATGATTTTCCCAATAAAGTAAGTGTTTTGTATATATTTATATACTTTGTATATTGCACTAAATTATATATATTTCAAATCACATTTTTTTCTATTTATTTGTTTTTAGATTTGGAATGAAAAAGGTTGTCTACCCCAAAAGGAAATTGACAAACTGATCTTAGACTTGATGCCACAGTTTATTAGTAGGGTGTTCCCAACGGGTCATAGGCGTGCGTGACAACAGGTAAAAGGTTTACTTTCTTTTGTTCTGTTGCTAGCATTTTATTTTATCAAATGTTGGGAACTCTTGCTCCTAATCCTCCTATGGCATTTGTATCCTAATGCATCTGATAGTCACACACACCTTTTGTATAATTCTCTGATGCTTCAACTTGGCTCAAAAATGGTCTTTGTGACCAATAAGGGGGTGTTTGGGATTTGCTTGTTGCACTTTGATACAATAAGTTATTTTGGTATTTTTTTTTAGAAATTATCTTTTTGTCCCATACAATTGAGTTCAAAATTCTCTCTTGTGATGATACAGAAAAAGATATGTCAGCAAAGAGTTTACGGGTCTCTGTATCGTGATGTAATGGCTGGTTATGGAAAATGGGAGTTTGATCAGCTACTTTGAGAAGTATTCAGGTAGAGAAACTGCAAGGAAATGGAAGAATAACATTTGGGCAAAATTCGTATAGGAGTTAACGTTTTTCCATTTTAGTTCGACTATTGTCATTTGGTAGCAAAATGTGGACTATGTATTTTTTTTTTATGTTATGGAAATATAAAAATTATCTGTTTTATTTATTTTTTATATAAAAGAACTTCAATTTGGCTGGGTTTAGTTTGTTGAAACTAATTATAATAAACTGGGTATATATATATAGGGAGAGTATCAAGAGAAAACCATAAAGTTAGGCGAAAACCAAGAAAAACCACTCTCAACTAATCAAAAAATTCCTTTTAAATTTTTATTTTTTTTATTTAAAAGGTTAATTTTATAATTTAACACTCTTTAATTTTGATAGTTATCTATTATTTTTAAATTCCTTTATTTACTCCATAAATAATTGATTTTGTTGACTAAAATGTAGATATGAGAGAGAAATATTAGTTTAAAGAGCTTTCAAATTCAAATCATAATAATCTTTCTAATATACCCCTTGACATTTTAATTAACTCTCTTTAACTTCTATATATTTACAATATTGTCATTGAGGATATCAGTCATTAATCTATTCAATCAATGGTTATAATTAGTTTTCTTTGGTTTTCGCCTCTGGAACCTTCTCCTATATATATATATATAGGAAAATGATCAAATATAAATCATGTTTAAATGCGTAAACTAAAAAACCAAATATTGGTCACATATTTATTATAGTTAATATGATGTTTGACTTTTGGGGAATGAATTAAAATAAGATGAAAATAAATGTGTGGTTAGAATTTGATTTTTAGTTTACAAGTTAACAAATAATCATTACCTTATATATATATAGGGGAGGGTTCCAGAGAAAACCACAAGTTAGGCGAAAACCGAGAAAACCACTAAAAAAATCAATTTTACTCGATCATATAATAATTTTTATTTTTTGTTTTGTTTTATTTTTATTTATTTATAAGAGTATCAATCTAATATTAAACATTTTTACCAAAAAACATTTTTACACATAGAGTTACGTATACGTAAACATAAAACAAAAAAATTGCGGTTACGTATACGTAAATTAAAAAAATTGATTTTGGATACGTATACGTAAATCAAAAAATTGCCTAAAATGATGTGGTTTTCTTGGTTTTCGCCTAACTTTGTGGTTTTCTCTTGATCCTTCCCCTTATATATATATATATATATATATATTCCCAATTGCTCAAACCCAGATAGTTTTCCGTTTTCCATTTCCCATTTCCCAATTGCTTAAACCCCACAAAATTGCTCAATTAATGGACGCGGTTTCCCAATGCTTTGGACGTGGAATAGCTTTGGAGTTTTTGAGGCGGTTGTGGACCTTTTGAGGCGGCTGTTGGGAACCGCCCTAAAAGGTATGCTATTTTTTTGACGCACTATTTGTTGACGCGGTTCATAAACAGCGTCAAAAAATGAAATTAACCGGCCCAAAAAGCTGTCCGTGTACTATTGAATATCGCAATTGCCTTGAACAATTTCATATATGTTCTTAAACTGATAAAGCTTGGCTCCATTTAATTGACCATAGCAATCAATCAATTCGAGCCACGACTGTTATGCAGATTCAACATACAAGACACGTGCACTGATTTCACTCGACAAGGTATTCCAGATCCAGGATATTTCCATATCATTACAACGGTTCCATAGAGAAATTTGAGAAGAATCGGTAGGTTAAACGAAATCACCATTGACAAAGGTTAATTTGTTCTTGGCTGAAAATGTGATAGTCGTTGCTCGCTTCCAAGCACCAAATCCAGTTCCGTCAAATAATTTTGAAACTAACACCATCCCATGATGATCAGACGGGTGCATGTAGAGAGGATTGGAGGAATCAAGCGACATTGATGATGTGTTCACTGAACCGCTATTTGAATTGGTTGTTAGGCTTAATTCCCGACTCTAGCAAGCTGGCTAGGTGTCACACTTCAACCGACGGCGGAAACGTCGGGGCGAGACATGTAGACTGTTTATAAGCTCATGATTTGCAAAAGTTAAAATAATTAAACAACCAATTTCATTTCATAGTTCAAATACTCAAGTACAACATTTACAAGAATAAAAAATACATGAATATCTTTATTAAGCTTAAAATTAGGTCCTCAATACTAAATGAAAGCAACTTGGATCCTAACTCAAACATCCGTACCTGAAACATGATAAAATGAGAGAGTCAACTATAAATAGTTGGTGAGCATACATAGGTTTTGACACCACAAGTAAAGTTCAAATGTTTTGTGCACAATTCATATGATACATGGTTTATAAGGCATTTATAAAGAATCTAAGTTAAGCTAGTTGCACAAATAAAACCTTGTAACTAAAGGGCATAACAACACATGTTATCCTAATGCAGGGTATAACAACACATGTTATCCTGATGTAAATGTAGGACATAACAACACATGTTATCCTGATGTAAAGAGTTAATGATTGCACGAGTATATTATATATATGTAGCATTAACAAATAGCATTCAAGCATAAAGCACAAATAAACATATATAATCATATTGTAGAATTGTACGTGTGTAATTGCAAATAGTATTTGTTGTATAATCATGTTTCACCCCAAAAATGTATAAAAGCAAAAAGAAGCTATGTAAACTCACCTGAAGGTATTGGTAGCAAACTTGTCTAAGCAAAGAGTATGATTATCCTGACCGCTATGGATGCCCTAGAATGATAATACATCATTTGGATGTAAGTATAATATAACTGATATTATCCTGGCGTATTTGATGTGGAATTATTATTTTGAACATCCTAGGTACTTATGTTAACGGGAATAGGAAAAACCATTGATTAAACGTTGTATAGAAAGGTGAAATAAAGGGATTTGAGTGTTTGAAATTGACCTTGACTATTTAAAATAATGACCTTTTAATAAAAATATTAGTTACGTAATTAGGATATTCAATGCTATGAACATGACATATATTAATGCTATTCATGACATATATTGCCCAATGTTTAATAAAAATATTAGTTACTGAATTTTAAACTTTAAACTTTTAAGGGTAAATTTTGAGTTATGCCTAAACTTGGTTGGAAGATTGATATGCACAATATTTAACATGTTTGTTCTCACACTTATGCTATAGAATGCATGACATAGTGAATTGTAAAACATTTCAAAGACTTTGTTAAACTGTGTCAAAACCTTCGTATCTCACCAACTATTTTTAGATGACAGTTTACTTACATGTTTCAGGTACGCTAGCATGAGACTTGTTATGATCACATAGGATGCTTTGAACCTAGATTATTTATCAAATGAATATTGTATTCTTGTTATATGTATTGAACCTTTGAAAATCATAAATGAAATATTTAAATTTTAATAGTCAACCTTGTGCTTTTGAACAACCGCGTCCGTCCCGACGTATAATCCGCAGTCGGTTGGGGTGTGACATTTCGTCACAAACAAGTATAATCAATTACCCAATTTATAAATACCAAGTTACCCACTTTAGTCATCCAACCCTGCTACTAGGTTTTGTCATCAACCGAACACAGATTGTAAAGCAGAAAACTCAAAGCATAAATATAAACTATTCAAATTAACTAATACATCAATCTATCAAGTTATTGTCAGAAACTAACAAGACCCAATCATGAACAAACAGAATCAAACATATAAACCTATACGAACCATCCGCCGGGATGAAGCCACACACAGCTTAGCCACGCATGCTTGTCAAACACACGAGCATAGCTTCAATAGATGATCCGATATGACTTCTGCCTCTGAAAACCGCCCTCTGGTAGTACAAGAAGCTCCCAAGAATGAATGATGACGGCCCTAGGGTTTTAGGATTGTACATATAGTCAAAAACCCTCAAAATCTTGTTTATCTCTCTAGGGCGTAAGCTACGCCGATAGGGGCGTAAGCTACGCTCACCCTCTCACTCCTACGCTCTTTCCTCTGTGCTACGCTCCTCGAAAAAAGCTCTAGAACGTAAGCTACGCCTGGGAGGGATTAAGCTATGCTCCTAACCGGTTTTTCATATCCGGCTCGTCGAAACACCCCAAATCGATATATTATGGGCCCCGTGGTTCTATTTCTAGCTCAAGATATGCTTATGTCAAGTTTTGCACTATAGAACTTCCTGATAAGCCGTCATCTTTGCATAGTTTCGCATCCGATCCTTCTACTTCATCCCAAATGCTTCCCGAAATACGTACTTAGCATCTAAACACCTGTAATAGACATAAATACAAATATCAACGTAAAACCGACTCGATATACAAAGTAACATCCATAAAACTATACGAACTAGACTCTTAAACACGGGATATTTGACCTTACATCATATACTCGCTAGTTTGTTATAAAAATACATGTTGAGATGTTTGAAAATGATAAAAATTGGAAATCTCAAAGGGTAAAATCGTGAGATGTTTGTAACAAAGAACACCTGATTTTCCAAAACCATGAGATGTTAACTAAAAAAAATACCCGTTCAGAATGAATCATTAATATGGTTTAGAATGAAATCTCAACGGGTAAAATCTTACATTGGCCTTAAATCCACGGAAATTAAAATTAAAATTAAAATTTTCAGGTTTATAATGAATCATTATACGGTTTTAGAAAATCGGGACACATATCACATAATACCATACCCGAATATGAAGCTGCAATTTTTTTATATATAAATCTCGTACTTGGTTGGATACACGTCCCGGTTATTTATGGTGTTTCCGCCAGATACAAGTTTTTTTACCATCTCTAAATATCCATCCATTACTCGTCTCTTATGTTTAATATTTCTCGTTACCCGTTTTTTTTCATTCTACATCTATATATATACTATATAATAAATAAAGGTTTTTCATTCCATGTGTCGCCTCCATGTTCATTATTATCAATGTTTTTTCTCGACTATCTCTTATTAAATACACCTATATCTTTTAATATTAACATATTTTTAAATAAAATACTAATTATACTAATAAAACACATTTATTTTTTAAATTATTTCTTATCATAAGAAACTTTAAAATATAATTATGTAAATTTTATTTTAAATCAAATAGTAATGAAGTCAAATTACATTAAATACTAATTAATGTATTTTCAAAACCTAATTATATATTAAATTTTATATTTTTTGAATTTTTTTTATCTTTGGTATATGTAATATATTTTAACACATGTAAAATAAATACATAAAGATTTAAAAATTTTATGTATTAATATTTTTCACCCCGTATGTATTATACGGGTTCTAATCTATATGTAATATGTAAATATTTATTACTAATTATATAAAGTTATATTTATTCAGCTTGTGTAATACACAAGAATCTAACCTAATGTAATTATATATATAACTAGCTTAGAACCCGTGTCTACACACGAGGTGAAAAATATCAATACATAAAATTCTTAAATCTTTATATATATATTTTACAAGTGTAAAAATGTATTACATATACTAACGATTAAAAAAAACAAAATTCAAAATATGTAAAAAATTAATATATAATTGGATTTTGAAAATACGTTAATTACTATTTAATGTAATTTGACTTTTATTTACTATTAGATTGAAAATAAAAGTTACATAATTAAATTTCAAAATTTCTTATAATAAGTAATAATTTAAAATAAATGTGTTTTATTAGTATAATTATTTTTTTTTAAATATAATATTATTAAAAGATATATGTGTATTTAATAAGATAGAGAGATGGAAAAAAAGTAATGAGAATGAATATGGAGGTGACACGTGGCATGAAAAAACCTTTATTTATTATATAGTATAGATTTTTTAACAACAATCTTTTTTTACCCCTATATATTCTTTAAAGCTGTACGTTTTTTTGACGGGTAATCACTGATAATTGTCACATGGCTATAGGCACATGTGTATTTATATTATATTCGATCCAACTCAAAGTTAAACAACGAAGTTCGATATTAATTAGATCAATCTGGAGAAGGATGGCGGAGAGTTTACGGAGGTAAGACGCCGGAGAAGACACGATCAGGCTCCCACCTTGACCTTCTTTGTATCAAATCTACCAGGCGGAGTGTCAAACTCCTTACTGTGGAAAGCTTTCCAGCCCCATGGCCAGATAAAAGATGCATAAAAAGAGAGATTCTCGAGGTAATTTCTTCGGGTTCATCCGGTTTAAAGGTGTCACAAACTGGGAGGATACACTAGCAGGTATGAATTCGGTGAGAATATTTGATGCAAAGGTACATGCATCTCTTGCCCGATACGACAGGAACCATAATAAGATTAAGAATTGTTTGCTAAAATGGGCTATAGGAGATTGTGTAATCACATTTGCGGCTGTTCTCTCTAAGTTTATACATTTGGGGTTGTCGCCATTTGGACAGCTTCCCCACATTCTCACTCCAATCATCTAATCACCATGCATCCGGGGCCAGGACAACCCGAAACCGGACGTTCCTCCTAGGCCTAGCTTTTTCAACCACTCGAGTCAGGTGATGAAGGGTTATTCGTATAGAGATGCCGCATCTGGTGGCGTTGGAATCGGTTAAGAAATCTCTCGTTCTTGAAGATAGGACCTCTTTATACCCCAACGATTGTATTGGGAGGTCGGTTATTGGGGAAGCAAAGGACCATGGCAAACTTTCACTCATTGCTATCTAGTAGTGGGTATGAAAATACACCATCTTTGTACGTGGGTGGACTGAAAGTTATGTTAGTTTTTAAAGATCGTAACATTGCCATGAACTTCATGAATAGAGAATATGAACTTTGGGGAAAAGCTTTAGTATCGGTTAATTTATGGGAAGGGCAGTATATTCCCTTCGATCGATTGGCATGTCTGAAAGTGGTTGGTGTTCCACTTTTACTCCGTGATGATACTCTTCAAGTTCTATTGGATAACGAAACGGTGGAGCCGCCAATTAATTTGCATGCCTGATTTATTTTCTGGACGATTGTGGCTTGAATCTTCCCGGGACCTTAATAAACCTGGATTATCTTTTTCTATTGGGCCTGGGCCAAGGTCAGACCCATCCGATCCGGGGTTCTTTTTCTTCAAACGGAAGCCACCGTTCCCTCATTCCGGTTGTGCAACCAATAGCCCCTTTACCTAACCTTATCTATAACCGGATCGACATTTCCCAAGATGAGAATGAGATCCAGCTGGAGGTTGAGGAAACTATCAAGGTGGGTGTTAGTGTTGGAATCCAGGTAAACAATTTCAAGGACCAGGTCAGAACGATTATCTCTGGTGAAGGTGTACAACCAGTTTTCCAATGAATTATCTCTCTGGGACCCTAGGAAGGCGGAATGGATACGAGGGTTAAAAACAACTCATGGTGCTAATTTCTTGGCAATTCAGGAGTCTAAAATTGGGGCCTTTCTATTTTTGAATTTGAAGTCGTTGATGCAGTAGGTCGATCGGGTGGACTTATCTTTTTGGAATCCATCTGTTTTCAAAAAAGTTTGTTCCATAAAAAATCGTAATTTTTTGATGGTTATTTAACCATATCGGGCGAATTGTTGAACATTGTAAATGTCTATGCTCAAAATGATCCTATTGCTAGAAGGTCGTTATGGTCTACTTTGGAGGGTCTCAAGAGTTCTCACCCTGGTTTATGGATCTTTTTGGGCGATTTTAATGATGTCCGGTGCCTTGAAGAGAGAGTAAACTCTGAGTTTATTGCTGCCAATGCACAGTATTTCAATGATTTTATCTCCTCTGCTGACTTATATGAATACCATATGGGTGGTAGAAAGTTTACCTACTACTCGGACAACGGTCTGAAACTCAGCAAATTGGACAGGGTCTTGGTTTGCCAATCTTTTATGAACACTTGGCCTTCGGCCTCTCTTATGGCGTTCTCTAATTTGGCTTCTGACCACTGCCCGATCTTCCTGTCTACTTCCGTTCAAAGTTTTCAACTCTTGGCTGGAACTGCCGGGTCTGCAAGAGTTTATTGACAGTTTATGTAGGTCTTTCAGTTTCTCTGGGCCTGCTGATCTGGGCTTAGCGACTAAACTAAAATGGCTCAAGACTCGTGTGAAGGCCTGGGTTTCAAACTATAAGGCGATTAAGAACGATTTGTATTCTGAAAAATTGGCTTTATTGGAGTCTCCTGATTTAGCTGCTGAAACCCGTACCCTTTCTATTCTTGAATTAGACTCCAGGGCCGAATACAAGAGGTTTATTTTGGAGGCGGACTGACTTAAACATATGGATATCCAGCAGAAATCTAGGCTGAGATGGGCGGCCGATGGTGACGAAAATACGAGTTATTTTCACGGGATAATCAACGCGAATACAAGCAATAACAGAATAAATGGGTTTTTAATTGATGGTACTTGGGTTACCTCTCCCCCATTAATCAAAGATGCAGCCTTTGCTTTCTTCTCAGAGAAATTCCAAGAACCCATGGATTTTAGACCCACCATATCATGCCCGAACCTATCTTGCTTGACTCAAGTAGAGGCTGATATCCTTGTCATACCTTTCTCTCTCTTGGAAATCAAAAACGCTGGTTTCAATTTCAGGTTTATAAAAAGATGCTGTAACGGGTTGCAAAATGATTTTGTCAAGATTTTTGAGGAATTCTTCTCTAAAGCCTCAATTAGTTCAGGGTGCTCTTCTTCTTTTTTGACTTTAATTCCAAAACTTAAAGATCCGGTTGGTCCTGAGGATTTTAGGCCAATAAGCCTCATCGGGTGCATTAACAAGGTCATCTCTAAGGTGTTGGTTAATCGTTTAAAACCAGTTATCCAAGGGCTTATCTCCGAAGAGCAATCCGCTTTTTTATCTAATAGAAGCATCTTGGACGGTCCCCTCATTCTCAATGAACTCATCGCTTAGCTAAAAAAATCTAAGAAATCCGGTATGCTTTTTAAAGTGGATATTGAAAAGGCGTTTGACTCGTTGAATTGGGAGTTTCTGTTATCTATCTTGTCCCAAATGAACTTTCCACTTAAATGGAGATCTTGGATTTTTGCAATCCTTTCAAGTGCCCGTGCCTCTGTCCTTGTAAACGGATCCCCTACTCAAGAGTTCTCGTGTAAACGGGGCCTGAGACAAGGAGACCCTCTGTCCCCGTTTTTATTCATTATTGCTATAGAGGCCCTTTCAGCTATCATCAAGAAAGCTTGCTCTATCGGCCTTTTCCTGGGAATCCCTTGTGCTTCAGGACTAACTCTATCTCATTTCCTCTTCGCTGATGATGTGGTTTTTATCGGTGAGTGGTCATTGGCGAATGCCCGCACTCTGAATAGAATTCTTCGATGTTTTTATCTTGCCTCTGGGTTGAAGGTAAACCTCTCCAAGAGTAACTTGTTCGGAATTGGGGTGGATGATACCCATACGCAAGAAATGGCCGCTATCCTTCACTGCAAAACCGGTATTTTTCCCTTCAAATATTTGGGGCTACAAGTGGGGGCCAATATGAATCTTGTGAAACACTGGAAACCGGTTGTTGATACATTTAGGCAAAGATTATCATTGTGGAAGGCAAAAACTTTATCTTTTGGGGGAAGGATCACTCTAATTCGATCGGTGATAAACTCCCTTCCCACTTATTTCTTCTCCCTTTATAAGGCACCTATTAAAATCATAAATGAGCTGGAGAAGTTGCGTAGAGATTTCTTATGGGGGGTTCACCGGACCGTCATAAGATTGATTGGGTGTCTTGGAGTAACGTTATGACCCCTAAGGAGCTTGGGGGTTTGGGGATCGGCTCCCTTCGTGAGGCCAACATTGCTTTGCTCTCAAAATGGTGGTGGCGCTTCAAAGTTGATGAGAACGGATTATGGACAGACTTCCAACCTTCCTATGTTGGCGCCTTTCCATGTATATATGGATCTGGGCTCAGATTTCCAATGGAACAATTGGTCCCCGATCAAAGTTAACTTCCTATGTTGGCGCCTTTCCATGGATAGACTTCCAACCTTCGCTGCCCTATCTCGAAGGAATGTTCAGATCCCCAACATTTGTTGTGTTTTATGTGGTGAAATCGAGGAAACCTTGGACCATCTTTTTGTGTCATGCTATTTCTTACAAATGGTATGGGATTTCGTTTCCAACTGGTGCAGGTTATCATCCCTCTTCCTCTTTGAAGCAAAAGACCTAGTGAATTATCATCTTTATGCTCAAGGCTCGTTGAAATGGAAAAAAACCATTTATATGGTTATCCAAACTGCTATATGGTGTCTATGGAGAAATCGGAATGCGTTGATTTATGACCGTAAGCCTACTAGCGTTGCAAAAGTTATTGGTGACATAAAAGCCCTTAGTTATCTTTGGCTCAAGACCCGCTCCAAAGCTCAAGCTATTACATGGGACCATTGGTGTAATTTTGATATAATGAGTTTGGGGATTTCATTTCTTTATTTATTCTCTGGTGATTGTATTGCACTATGTTTTGGCTAACTAGTGTTAGCCTGTTAGTAATAAATTTCTTTGTTGGCCTTTCAGAAAAAAAAAAGTTCGATAGATGCTCATGTGGGCACAAAGTTTCAGAAAACGAACTAAAATGAAGCGAGGACCACTGATATACAATGGTTGATTGACCTTTTCTTCGAGACTGCAAGATAGTGTAAATGAAACATCAAGTTATGAAAGAAAGTTATACAACTTCATTACTTCAAATGGTATTTAATAATCTATTCGAATGGAAGCTCTCAGTTTGTGACCAATATTTCAACCATGATTTAATAATTTAGTTCAAGTAGCCAGAGTGTTGGACCAAGGGAGATGAGCAAAGCATCGTGGGTCCCATCTTGTTGGGATATCACCAAACAAATAGGATTTGATTAAATGTGAAACAAACACTCTTAAAGATAAATATGAACGCATAGATATGTAGTGGGTCAAAAATAATAATATTTGATTTTGTTATGCAAACATGCAAAAATAAATAGATTACATTACTTGGTTTGAAAAAGATTACAAACACATATTTATAGATAACCAAAATGTGTGATAAACCAACAAAGATCTTAGTGGTATATGTTGGATATAACTTCTATAACCACCACCATCATCCTTAAGAGAATGCTCAATAAAGGGGTTTGGTCGGTTTTGTGCTTATGTGGCAGGGGTAGGAATTATGGGTTTGTGTATATGATGTGACTTGGATTCTCTAATAATCATAGCAGTTCACTTTCAGATTGAATTATTTCCATTGTATACACGGAATTCAATCGGATAAGAATCATAGATTCAAGAACGAATATGTGAAAGTCTGTTAAGAATTTCGTACGTCATACAATGACCAAATTCACATTTATATAAGGGGTAAACAGTTACATTGGAACATTATCACGGTTATTGGTTAAAAAACTGCTACAAACGTCAACTTATAACTACTAAGTCATTCTACTCCGTATAGATAATATACTCAGGAGAGGCAAACTACTTCGGGGAGGCAAGACTCATTCAGGAGAGCGAACTTACTCAGGAAGGAGTAAACTCGTCAGCATAACCAAACTTGTCTGAATGACCATTCTTCAACGTTTTTTCATGCATAACATGACCTGACATCTTAACCCCAGCCAGGGGCATTGCCCTTGGACCCCACTAGGGGCTCTGTCCTCGGGCCCCGTTGTTCAGTGGGTTTTGCCCCTTGATACAACTAGGGGTGTGCATAGGTCGATTTGGGTCGGTTTTGGGGTAAACCCAAACCAAAAACTAAAAGTTCGGTTTTAGGTTTTTTTAAAACCGTTCGGTTTCGATTTTTCGGTTCGGTTTTGGTTTTTTCGTTTTTAAAACCAATTGGATTTGAATTTTTTGGGGGTAAAAGAAAAATATCCCAAAATAATGTACATGAATTTGAAATTTTGGGCCTAAGTTTTTTTTATTAACTAATGATTATCACACATTTGGGCCTAAATATTTTGGACTAAAAAAATTATAGTTTTCTTAAAAAATATTCAAGATTATAATCTATATATTCAATAAATATAAATAATAACCTACTATTAATACAAATACGTGTAACACAAATATGTATGCACTTTTAACATACAAGCAAACAACATAATATACTATATATTATGAAACGTGAATGCCCACAATATATAATTCAAGTATATGTATATGTTTGGTTTTTTCGGTTTTCAAAAGATACAAAACCAAAACCAAACCGTAATTTTCAGTTTTAAAAAAATACAAAACCAAAACTGTCTGTTTTAGTTTGGGTCGATTTTTTCGGTTAATTCGGTTTCGGTTCGGTTATTTCGGTTTTTTGCTCACCCTTAGATACAACAAGATCTTTAGCACCATAAGTTATAAGATTATCAAACAAGTGTGTACTCCATATTTTCCAACTCGGTTATCTTTCGTGGACAGAAGAATAAACTTCATAGTTGGAAGACGGTTCAAATATGCTCTCCATACTATGAAGTTTACCTCTATTGGGACCATGTTGTTCCAATGAAATTCGAAGTCGAGGGTTTCTTGATTCATGGTTTGAATTCTCTTGCTTAATGCTTTTTACCGAGAAGATACCAGATCCGTTAAGACTCCAAATCCATTTGTCATTTGTTGATGATAGGCATACTGGATGGACGAGGTGAGATAATTGGTTCAGTTCTTCTAGTTCACCGGTTGTATCAGGGGTTCTTTTCCACAGCAGAGTTGCTATTAACCCCGCATTTGAACTCTGTATTCGATCTGCAACCAAGCAATATATGGAGGGTTCTAGTGCAAATAATTCGGGGAACCTGGTTGATAAGGGAATATACTCGATCATGGTTACTATAATTTCTGACATTACTTATAAACTTTGACAAATAAAATTGTATTGTGATATTTATTATATCACCAAAACTATTTTTACATTTTAATTAACTCTATTGTTTTATACAACTATCATTAACTAAATTGTTTAATCATTTTATAGTTTCTAAATCATCATTACCAATTATCATTTAATTTTTTCTTTATTCACTTTGTGATATACGGGTTTTCTAACTTAGTGATTAATACAAGATTAACAATTATTGATAAAGTCAATTGTAAGATAGACATGCTAAAAATACAAGAACAAAGATTAGTACATGATTAACATGAACATATACAAGATGAATGATCAATACAATACGTTTACACATGGATCTACACTAAAGAAGAAGGCAATCTAATCGTTCATTTCAACTGCATTTTGGTGAGTACATAATGGTTTGATGAGTACCCACTTATGGTGTTGCAGGCCAAAATTGAAAATACAAAGAGTGGAATTGTGGGTATTATATATCTTGTTAAAAATGGATGGTGATTAATACTATCATCACTATATACCACTTGTCATATGTATTTCTACTTCCTTTTTTTATTTGCGTTATTATTATTATTGGTCCGTTTTTTTCAAATTCGGACGATGAGCACATTAAAAATATAAGATAAATCATCTATTATAATAAATAAAAATAATTTAAGACACGTGTCACTCCATGGTGCCTCCTCACCCTTACTCACCGATATTTAATATAATTATAATTATGGATAGTTATTAATTTATTATATAATTAAGTAATGAACTTAATATGAAATTAATTATGGATGGTAATAATTTCTGACGTTACTTACCAATTTTGAAAAATAAATTTGTATTATGGCTAGTTATTATATCATCAAAACTATTTTTATATTTTAACTAACTCCGTTAATTTAACTAGATTAATAATTCATTTCAATTTTTATCTACAAATTTTGGGATTCATAATTTTGTTTTATTTATTTATATCTTTAGTTTTTATCTCCTAAAATAATTATTTTATTATTACCATACTAGGTTATATACCCATGTATTACATGGGGTTGTTTAATGGAAAAATGAAATTACAATAAATAAAATTCTTTGTTTCCTTAATTAAGTAATAATTATAAGTCAAATTTTATTTTATTTTTTTTTAAAAGAAAAATCAACATAATTAGATTTCAAAATTGTAAGTTTACTTAAAATAGTAAAAATTAGAAAATTTTAGTGAGAAAAAATATAATGACACGTGATATTTTTGAAATCGTTTATTAGAATAAGGATATTATAATATTGAATTTCTTTTGTTTTGGAAGTGTATGTATGTTGACACTTCTACAATGTTATCCTTCCATTCTTATACAATATTCTATCTTCTATACTTAATAAATAAGTAGCTGGTTATGCTACATATCATAATTCGGTAAACTCAAGATTATTTTCCAGCTTATTTTTAATTCCTTTAATGTTTTTCTAAATCTTCATTACCAACTATACTAACTTTGTCACCCCCCCTAATGCCCCGTCGTTGCCACCACCCCTTGCTGCGGCCACCACCCCCTCACTCAACCCACCCCCGTTGTTGCACCCACATCCCCACCCGCCCCACCTCCACCTCCCTCCGTATTGGCCGAATCCGTTTTGACCCGGGCACATTTTGTTATAAACCTGTTTTGACCCGAAGTCATTTTTCTCCTAACCCGTATTGACTCGGAACCCGTTATGACCCGTGACCGGACCGACCCGCCCAGTTTGCCAGGCCTACATGTAAATAAAACCAATGATATAATGCCACACGTCCCAACATAGTCGTTAGTCCGTATCACACCGTCCTCAGACCGTATAACATAGTCTTCCGACCGCATAACAGAGTCCTCAGACCATAGAACACTGACGCCCGATCATGTAACACATCGTAGACCGTATAACATAGTCGTCAAACTGTATACGTTCGAACAACTTTGTTATACGGTCGGACGACTGTGTTATACAAGCAGATCCACTCTTAATATTTCGAACTCTTTTCTTTTAAATAAAAAAATACGGGTGGTCGACCGTGACAAGGATGTAAGACAGGCGTCGCCACCCGTGACACGAATTGCAGTATACCCGCATATACGCCGCCGTTATGATATATACGCACATTTCCGCCCGTGTTGGGACATGTGTTATAATACCACTAGGTTAAAATCTCTTGTATTACATGGGTTAAATAAATAAAATGTTATATATTTAGTAATAATAAAAAAATAATATTTTTAAAAAACCGTGTAATGCACGGGTTGAATAAACCAGTATATTATATCGGTTGAATAAAATATAATATAATTTGTTAACAAACACATTTGTCAAAATAAGTTTTTAAAAAATGTAATTTGTCGTGACAGTTATAAGGTCTGTTAAGTTAGTTTTTAAAACATTTTTTTCAACTGAGAATTGATAAATATTAGTTCATATTAAATTCATTTGATTGATGATATAATAACTATTTATAATTAAATAATAAGTATTCGTAATTATACTTATTAATATAAAAACTATTATTTAATAGGAGAGAAAAATAGAAAATCTAATATTTAATAAGAGAGAGAGGCGAGAAAGTAAAGATGAGGAGTAAGCAGAGAGTGACACATGTTCTAAAGAGATTTTTATTTAAGATTTATAATTAAATAATAAGTATCTGTAATTAGATTTATTAATATAAAGATTATTATTTAATAGGAGAGAGAAATAGAAAATCTAATATTTAATAGGAGAGAGACAGGAAAATAAAGATAAAGAGTAACCAGAGAGCGACACGTGTTTTGAAAAGATTTTCATTTATTAGAGTAGTAAGATTGATTTCATATATAGGCGGTCGAGCGTATTATATGGGCGCCACCGCCCATATTAAAAAAAATACTTTATGACAGAAGAAAGTTAAAGAGACATAATAAAGAAAGTTGTACGTGAACCAGATATTTTTAAAAAAATTCCTTTTTTCAAAGCTAGAAAATAAGATTTAACCCTAAAATTTTCCATGAGTGCAACTTTCAATGTGGTGTAGTGTTAGAAAGTCTGGATTCTCTAAAAAAGACCCAGGTTCTATCCTCACTAGCATCACTTTGGGAAGGGGCATGGTGGCTCAATGAAGGAAAGCCTGGATCTTTGTGATCTCCGGTTCGATCCCGAGGGCGTCCGGGTTTTACCATCAGTGGGTTTTCGGGCGGGTGGGTTTTCCCCGAAACTGGAGATAACTTGGGGCGCTTAAGGGCTTTGTACGGCTGGGTTGGGCCAGCTGACGGTTACCTTTTGCCAATAGGTCATCCCGTATAAAGTACTTAGACAATTCTATATTTATTGAGGGTTTAAAATTTTTTTTTTCATGAGTGAGTAGCAAGGACAATTATGATTGAATGAATGCCTATGTATATATATGTATCAATCAATCTTTTCCGTATTCATTGCCGTCAAAGGTGTGTAAAATAAAATGAAGCTTGACCCCATAAAGTTAGGAACATTTTATTTTCAAACAGTAAACAACTGTCTGACTATGGAATTGAAGTGTTGTGAAGGAGACAGGTTCAGGGGTAAATTAGTCATTTCCATTCCAGAGTGCTAGTGTTGTATTCGTTCTTTATCGGGACTAAGAGGATGTTTGAGATTGGAAAACTGATTATTAATTTATTGATTTTTTTAAAAGTCAATAAGCTAAAAAAAATGTTTGACAAACATAAAAGCACTTTTTGTTTTAACTTTTTGATAAAGCTAAAAAATTATTTTTTATGAAGCCACAAATTCCTGGTTTTTTAAATAACTTTTAGCTTTTGAAATAAAATATTACCATTTTACCCACCCTTTACCCTACAATAAATATAAGCTAAGCCAAACACTTTTTAAAAAATAACTTATTGACTTATTAGCTTTTTCCCACCACAAAAGCTAATTCAAACACTTTTTTAAAAACTCATTTTAAAAAAGTTATAAATTAATAAACAATTTTAATAAAAAAAAAAAACACTTTTCGAGCTAAATAAGCAATCCCAAACACCCTCTAAAAACAATCCAACTTATTCATTCATTTTCCAAAATAAAATTAAAATCCATAAAATCTTGTTGTCTTCAAAGTCAAATTTTTATTTTTCACAGGTATCATCATCAGCATGCTATGAACAAGAGTGCTTCCTCATTCCTTTTTGCTGCCACCATCAAAGCAATGAACTTGTTCACAGGATTCTTCCAATTTTAGGTTTTTCTCTTTCTTTTTTCAATTTTCCGATCTGGGTTTCCATTGATTTGCTTTTCTGCATCTTGTTTCCATAGATTTTGTTCGATCTGTCTGTATTTATATGGGGTTGTTTTTTATTTTGTAGCCCAGTAATAAAAATCCAAGCTTTTTGCTAATTTGATTCTATCAAGAACTTCATTTGTCAATTTCTTGATTTGATTGACTATTTGGTTTAAGATCTGGTGTTTGAATCAGTTTTGGTTGGTGTTTGTGAAACTTGTGTGAAATTACTTATTTTTATAGAATATGTTAATGAATTCTGATCTTAAAACTTGTTCATGACATTGTGTTGACAGATGTGCAAATTGGGTATTTTTGACCTAAATCTTTAGTATCAAAAGAAGCTTTTTACCCATATGAGTTTCTTGAACCTATCTGTTACATAGGTTCCATCTTTCTATGGCCTCAAAATCGCGTGCTGCTGCTACACCACACGCGGTGGAAGAAATCGTTACAAAGCATGTTGTTGTAGAGGATTTGGAAGCGAAATTGGGTTCAAAGCTATCGCTTGAAAGCCGTAAGGTTGATGAAAGGAAAACAGGTGAGAAGAATAGTTCGGTTTCGGATAAAGTGAGTGATGGGAACAGCAGCATTGGGAAGACGAGTGGGAGCGTGCGTGTTGAGTTTATGGAGAGTGGGAAGAGTAGTATGTGTAGAGGAAGCACAAGTAGTAATGTGAGTGATGAAAGCAGTTATAGTAGTTTGAGTAGCAGTTTTGGTAGTAGTATCAACAAGCCGCATAAGTCAAATGATATGAGGTGGGACACGATTCAAGTAGTGCGTGCACGCGATGGGGCTTTGGGTTTGACCCATTTCAGGTTGTTGAAACGGTTAGGATGTGGTGATATCGGGAGTGTTTACTTGGCGGAGTTGACTGGTACTAAAGCTTACTTTGCTATGAAAGTTATGGATAAAGCATCTTTAGCGAGCCGTAAGAAGCTTCTTAGAGCTCAAACTGAAAGGGAGATTCTGCAATCTTTGGACCACCCGTTTCTTCCAACGCTATACACTCACTTTGAGACCGATAAGTTTTCATGTTTGGTTATGGAGTTCTGTCCGGGAGGAGACTTGCACTCGCTTAGGCAAAGACAGCCCGGGAAACACTTCACAGAGCAGGCTGTCAAGTAAGCATCATCCCTGCTATTATGCTTGCCTTTTATATCATTCATCTTGTTATATCGTTACTTTGGTGTATTGCATACATAGAAACCTTATTTCACATGCTGTATTATTATCTTGTCGGGCCAAGATTCTTTATTGTTGTCACGTTTTTCTTGCGTGCGGTTTTTTTTCATACATATGCTGGATTTTTGCTTTAGAAAGATTAATGTTTGTCTTCATTCTAGCATCAAGATTTTTATAAATTTATGTTTTATTTAATGTATGAACTTCATATAAGGTAAAACTCGATTGAGCATGCGAGGTTTTATCACCGCCTCGCAAGGTTTGTAAAGGTAAGTGAATAAATGTTTGTTTTACCATGTATCTTTCTTAACTTGTCTTTGTGCTTAACGACTATTTTTGTAAACTTTCTTCTTTGGTCATCTTTTATTGGATTGTTGCATATGTTGATTTTGGATGCTTGAGAAACGAACGTTTAAAATGAAATTATGCTGGATTCTTGGTTATATAAAGCGTGCCTGAGGCGTGAGGTGATGGAGGCGGCAACTAAAGCGCTTCAGGGTCTGGAGGTGGCGCTTCTTGCACATGTCGGTCAAAATTAGGACCAATGTTGCTGATATATAGAAAATAGTGAACTTTGACAGGTTGACATGTAAAAACGACCAAACAGATGAAGAACCTATGAATGGTTTACCTGATGAAGAAGGTTTATATGTAAAACAGATGAGAGAGACGCAACTTTTGGTTGTACATAAAGCAACATCCGGCTTACACGAAGCTCTCTCTTCTCCTTTCAGGACCTAAGCGCCTCATGCTTCTTAAATCCAATTGGATCTTTGTATCAAGGGAATCAACTCATTTCTGATATTGATAACCTCAAAAGTGTCTGTGGTTGCTTGTATTTCCATCCCATCTCATAGCATTATGTATGTCAATATTCAATACTGCTATGGTTTGTTGATTCTTGAATGTAAAGTTATTTAACATGCATATCGTATGCGTGTTATTTGAAGTTGGTAGTTTCCAGTTTTACCATTATGTATAGTTTTACTTGAAGTTGGTAGTTTCCAGTTTTACCATTATGTATTGTTTGACCAAGATTTTGAATCATGGAACAATAAATCAGAAAATATCTTGATGTTGTTTTGCAGATTTTATGTTGCAGAGGTGCTCTTAGCCATGGAATATCTCCACATGCTCGGGATTGTTTATCGCGACCTCAAGCCAGAAAACGTTCTTGTAAGGGAAGACGGGCATATAATGCTCTCGGATTTTGATCTTTCCCTTCGTTGCAGTGTCAGCCCGACTTTAGTAAAATCTTCATCTATGGACTCCGAGCCCCTTCGTAAGAATACCGCGTATTGGGTCCAACCAGCTTGCATTGAACCGTCATGTATTCAACCTTCGTGTGTGGTCCCCACATCTTGTTTTTCCCCTCGGTTCTTTTCAAGCAAATCCAAGAAAGAAAAGAAAAACAAAACCACAAAAGACGTTGGAAACCAAGTTAGCCCATTGCCCGAGCTCATGGCTGAACCAACGAGCGCACGGTCCATGTCGTTTGTGGGAACTCACGAGTACTTAGCCCCTGAAATCATCAAAGGTGAAGGCCATGGGAGCGCTGTAGATTGGTGGACATTTGGAATATTCCTATACGAGTTATTATTTGGTAGAACTCCATTTAAAGGGTCAGGTAATCGGGCCACTTTGTTTAACGTTGTGGGTCAACCTCTTCGGTTTCCAGAATCACCAACCGTCAGTTTTGCAGCTCAGGATCTAATCCGGGGGTTGCTCGTGAAAGAACCGCAGCACCGATTGGCTTATAAACGAGGAGCCACTGAGATCAAACAACACCCGTTCTTTGAAGGTGTTAACTGGGCCTTGATCCGTTGTGCTACACCACCGGATGTCCCAAAGCCGGTTGAGTTTGAACGATTCTCTGCTGCTCTGGTTGCATCAACAAGTGAAAAGACCAGTGTACCCCCTGTGGCTGCTCCAAATCAAAAAGGTTCAGACAGTTACTTGGAGTTTGATTTCTTCTAAACATGTATCAACGAATGCGCGGTTTTGTGGCTTAAACGTCCTATCTTGTGATGTTTCTGCGTTCAGGGAGGTCGGTTGTATTTTTATTTTTGATAATTTATGGGATTATGGACATATAACATCAACTACAACTTTGGTTATTGTGTTTTTGATGAACATGTTTCCTGACAACAAATAAGGTTTTGCTTTTGAGTTATACAAATGAATATATACACCAGATTTTCAGAGGTTGAAGCAGCTGCATCTGACAAAGCCGTTGGTACGGACCTGCATAGGTTCTAGGGCAGTGTGGGGCTGAGAAGGGTGGGTTGAGGATGGCGAGAAGGGTGGCCCGTTGGTCAACGGGTCTTGCAACAACACCTCCTTTCTTTCACATATGACTTTGACAGCACAAAACCTGGCCAGTATTTGATCAAGAGTCCCTCCACCGCCCGCTTTCTTGCTGCTGCTCTTATTGACGGGTAAGCCCGGAATCTGAAACATTTGGGACGGGCATTCAATAGGATTAGTTTTAAAAATTTTCACAACTTTGTTATATTTGGAATTGGAATGAGGTCCAGAATGGCTTTTTCAGTTTTGCCTCCATGTCACTCCATAAGCACAGTTTCAACTTGAGCCTGCAACCCATTAGTTTCAGAAACAGATGTTCGCAACCGAGAATAGATGAATTTAGGGGTCGCAATCGTGTTAGTTTGATGGGTTGAATTGATAAATCCAAAAATAATCTAGATACTTATTTGTGCCAAACATATTAACCTTAACCTGGAAACACTTAAAATCATGTAATTAGAACGACATGTTATGTAGACGAGTCAAACGAGTTGACGGGTTGAAAATGGGATGTAATCATGGTATAAAAAAAGAATAGGCTAAACGGGTTGGTGGGTTAACCTTATCAAGTATATTTTTATTATTTTATAATAGGTTTTAACTACGTATCATAATATAACTATTTTTCTACGCCCGTCTCAGTAATTAAATCCGTGATATTTTATGATGCCAAATTACAAGAATGTAGCCACGTGGGTTATCCCTGTTAATAGAAAATTTGGCTATCCTGAGAGTAGAGGGTAGGGGCGGCTCAACCTTTTGAGAGTCCTAAAACGAAATGAGTCGATAACACGTTAACCCCTCATATGTTGATAAATTACCGATATTACTATATTGACCCGTTAATGAGTCGATAACATGTTAACCCCTCATATGTTGATCAAAGAATAAAGAAACTTCACTAACCGTTTATACAGTTTGTGATAAAACTCATGTTCTTCAACATGTTTAACGATTTTAACAACTTGTTTAGATAGAATCTCCTTTGTTGTTTCTTTCGTGTGTGCAACTTTCTATACAAACAACAAATTTTGAATCCAAAAAAAGTTAAAACAATCAACATAATTAAAATAAAAATCATACCCTTGATGTTGAAACTAACAAAAAACAAAAATACCTTGATGTGCTAGTGTAAGCAAATAATTTATTACATGTTTTCTTAGATTAACAACAAATCTTTAGAACGAAGTGATACCATAATTATAGAATTGGGTACAATTTAAGTTGGAGATGTACACAATCATTACAAGAGGGATATCAACGTATCTCTTGAGTTAATTAATAATTAATTTTAGACTTAAAATTTTTGAGCTATACACCATCCAAGCTGGACCTTATATGTTACCCAATACAAATATATTATACTAAAACTGTAATTTCTTTTAAGAATTCAATCCATAATATCAAGATACCATAAAGACCTTCCAAGCGAACGAATACAGATACATAGAAATAAAAATAACGAAAAAATAATAAACTAATTGACAATTATGAAAATAACAAAATAAAATAATAACAGGTTGATCGAAAAAAAAAAGTATAAAAATAAGTATATTGGTTTGCTAAAAACAATAAAGAAAAAATATAACGAGTTGATTGAAAAAACCCACGTTTGAAAAAACTCACTGGCTTAACCTGGAATAATTTGTCTTAAACGAGATTTGAACCCATAACCTTCCAAACCACTTCACCAGAAGGCTTTGTGGTATATGTAATTGCCCCTATATAATATATTAGGTAATAACCCCGTATATTACACGAGTTGAATAAATGCAATAAATAAATTCAATATTATATAGTTAATAATAAATATTTACGTATTACATATTTATGACATACATAGTTTTTAATACAAATTTTAGAAATATCATATTTCACCAGAAGGCTTTGTGGTATATGTAATTGCCCCTATATAATATACTAGGTAATAACCCCGTGTATTATACGAGTTGAATAAATATAATAAGTAAATGTAATATTATATAGTTAATAATAAATATTTACATATTACATATTTATGACATACATAGTTTTTAATACAAATTTTAGAAACATCATATAGTTACTTTTTAAAAATGTTTTATAGAAAAAATATAAAAAATGTTCAATTTCTAAATAATTTCTTTGAAGAATTCAATCCATAATATCAACATACCATAAGGACATTCCAAGCGAACGAATACAGATACATAGAAATAAAAATAACGAAAAAATAATAAACTAATTGACAATTATGAAAATAACAAAATAAAAGAATAACAGGTTGATCGGAAAAAAAAGTACAAAAATAAGTATATTGGTTTGCTAAAAACAATAAAGAAAAAATATAACGAGTTGATTGAAAAAACCCACAATTGAAAAAACTCACTGGCTTAACCTGGAATAATTTGTCTTAAACGAGATTTGAACCCATAACCTTCCAAACCACTTCACCAGAAGGCTTTGTGGTATATGTAATTGCCCCTATATAATATATTAGGTAATAACCCCGTATATTACACGAGTTGAATAAATGCAATATTATATAGTTAATAATAAATATTTACGTATTATATATTTATGACATACATAGTTTTTAATACAAATTTTAGAAATATCATATTTCATCAGAAGGTTGTGGTATATGTAATTGCCCCTATATAATATACTAGGTAATAACCTCGTGTATTACATGAGTTGAATAAATGCAATAAATAAATGTAATATTATATAGTTAATAATAAATATTTACATATTACATATTTATGACATACATAGTTTTTAATACAAATTTTAGAAACATCATATAGTTACTTTTTAAAAATGTTTTATAGAAAAAATAAAAAAAATGTTCAATTTCTAAAAATATTTTATTAACAAACCTATATTTTTTTTAAATAAAAAACATTTTATAAAAATTATTATTTAATATGAGAGAGAGACAAAAAAAAATAAAAAATTATTAAATAACAATTAAAAATATTTAGAGTTCTCTGTTTTTTTAATCAATCGAATTTCCGAGTTCCAGCCTTGATTCTTGAATGCTCAAGATTGGCAAGTTGAAGTGCAAGTCGCAAGGGGCTCTGTTTCAATCTTCATCCTTCACGTTTGAATTCTAATCGTCAATGGTATTGTTTTTTCTTCTTTTTAATTTGAAATATCTTTTTTTTGTAGGTTTATCAATGGTTTAAAATTTTAAGTTGGGTGTAGTTCTTATCGGTCTATTGGGCTAAAACTAAAACAAATAAACAATTTATTGGGTTAAGATTCTATTGGATAAAAACTAGTAAATTTTTTCCGGGTTAAAATTTAAGTTGGGCTAAACTAGTAAATTAATTTAGTCTAATTTGGGCAAAACTTAAAGGTTTAAGTTGGATTAAAGTAATAGTCTTTTTATGGGGTTTTAAAACTTATAGATTTTTTTAACATGTAGGCGCCATGGATGATCTTCTCACATATAGTGACCTTGAGATGCAATGAGGCAATTACTCCACTCTCAATGCGTATAATCAAACCTGTCAAGCATTCTGGGAAAGCCATGTCACGATTCATGCGCCTCGTACAATTGTTGAATGTACTTCCACGTCAGATTATGCAAACATTGTTTGTTGTAAAGCTTAATAGCACCTTTAAGAGAAACTATACATACTTTCTCATGTTGTTTTCTCATACATCTTCGAATCCTCATTACATGAATCGACGGCGATGTTGTATTCCATTTGATGAAGTGTGACTGTGCACTTTTGCAAAGAAGTAAAACCCCGTCTACCTCCTACATCCCATGGTAATCTGAAAAATGACATCTCACTCTCGGAATCATCAACTATCGTAGGAATAATCGGTTTCTCATTCGTAACCATTTTCTGAACAGACGATTGTGTGCACCTTCAAGATCTCTATTTAAACGAGCTTTTCTTGTTCTCAGATGCAAACTTTTAGCTTCATAAATTACATTTGAGGTTGTAGCGGTCATAGTTGATGTGATAAAAAAAACTTATGGCCTTGTCCAATGTTGATGGTGATAAAGACATCTCGAAACCACATTTTTTTGTAAAATTTTTTTTAAAAAATATTAAAATATAAATCTTACAGCCTCGTCCAATGATGATGATAAAGACATCTTGAAACACTCACAATTTCTGTAAAAAGATTTTAAAAGTATTGAAGTTTAAAACGTTGTTTGATGGGGTATTTATAGGAGGTTGAATATAAGATGCATTAAATCTAATACATATAAATGTTTGATCGTTCAACGATTATAAATCAGTTGGGAGAGACCTCACTGTTCGACGTCTTCACCATGCACGAGGTCACCACCAGCGGCACCCTGATGCTCACTCAGCCGCGCAACCATGTGGCATGAGTATACCCCAAGGCATTATGTGATAACTATAAAATTATATCAATTGTAACTTAAATAACTACAGATCAATAAGAAAAACATTACGATTATTATAGATGTCATTTAAAAGAAATAAACTATTCTATGAATTTAAAAGAGAGAACTTCTTATTCTCTGAATTGTATTCAAACCTTAGGATAATTTCTCCCTTCATACCATGTTTGTTGATTTTATAGTCATTAATATCAAATTAGTATACTTGGATTTTCTTAATACCAAATTGAAACTATAGTATACATCGATACAAGCTAGGATATGTGTAGTACGCGCTTGTTCAAGACTATTGTTATTTTTTACACCTAGGAACCTTAGGGGTTCAAGGAGGCGAAGCCCCCTGGTAGGGTCTCGATGACTGGTCAACGAGTAGCTAATATTTGAATGTCATGTTGAAAAGTCTTTGTAAATTGCTTTCTAGTTTGGTTGCTTGATGTCAGTGGGAACTGATCATCAGTCATCAGTAGCAATTGTGAGCTAGCAACAGTAATTGTGTTCTTAGTAGGAACTCAGAGCTGCTGTAACTGAAAGTAGTAACTACGATCAATGTAACTTTGGCTATACGCAACAACTTGGGCGATGTGAAGTAACCAAGTTATTGTTGGCAAACAAATCATCAGTAGTAACTAAGTTACTGTCGAAGGATTTCTTGCTGATAGATGTTACCGCTAATGATAACCAAATAGTTGTCACTCGTTTTAACCGCCAACTAAGACATCGTTTCAATTCCCTACATATATATAAGGAATGCCTTTGGTCTATTTCATGTTATATTTTCACATAGAAAATCATACTCGTTCTTGTTGAACTTTCTAAATCATTCGATTATGATTTCGTACTGTATATAAGGAATGTCTTTGGTATATTGCAGTTTACGTTTTTTACATAGAAAGTCATACTCGTTCTTTTTGAACCTTTTGAATTATCCGATTATGGAAGTAAGATTTACAAGGTTTAGAAAGTTATCCAAAGCAAATATAAATATAAAACATGACCATATTTATGATAATTGTTCTTAATTATCAATCTAAAAAATTTAAGTAAAATTTGAGTACTCAAAATTTTAAATCTATTTACCAAAATGCATCACTTAAAAATTTTGAAGTACATACCAAATATTTAATTGTATATATTAATAACTGGTTACGTCGAATAAAATTTATAATAAAATTGTGTGGCCATATGTAGCTGTATGGTGGCAAATAGTTTCAGGTTAAAAAGTCATCTTCTTCCTCCTAAAAAATGTCTTTTCAAAAAGTATGACCTTTTATTAATTTTAATAGATTATCACGTTTGTCCTTTCTGGGAATCAATGGCTACCACTACATTGTTTTATTTTAATGTAAAATAAATCAGCGTCAACTCTATTTGATCCTCCATCTTTTTCGTAAAATATTTGATTACTTTTGATATGTTACTTATTAATTATTTATTTAATTTTATTTATTTGATCTATAACAAATAGTATAATAATTCATATAATATAGATGAATGAGTCAAAAAATTGTTAACGTTAGTTAATATTAATCTTTCTTTGTTAATTACTTCTAATATGTTACTTATTAATTATTTATTTAATTTTATATATTTGATCTATAACAAATAGTATACTTCATATAATATAGATGAATGAGTCAAAAAACTGTTATCGTTAGTTAATATTAATCTTTCTTTGATTATTAGGTTTTGTTTTCTGAGGTACTAATAAATATTGATAAGATATAATAAATAGGATTAAAAAATCACATATAATTTAATGATATATAGAAATAAGAACATAATGATCGATGTGAAAGAAAAATTGTTTGAAAAGGTTAAACAGAAATAGCATTTTCATACTTTAAAACTCTTATTCAATGAAGATCTTGAGTAATAAAAGATTTGTTTGTATCGGAAATACAAACAAATAAGTCTTGAGAACTCACTTAGTGACTAATGGTATAGTGCTTCGGATGCTACCGCTGACAAATTTGCTACTAATGCTTCAGTTGTAACCCCTTGGACCCTACCGGGGGCTGCTGCCCCTTGAACCCTGCCCAAGGAGCGGACCCCCTTGGAACCTCCATTTGGTTTAGGTGCTTCGCCAACCCTAGGGTCCTAAGTATCGAAGATAGTATAGTCTTTATTGAATGTGTAGTCCACATCTCCTAACTCGTATGAATTTATATTTTAACTTCTTATTTGGTCTTAAATTAATCCAAATAAACTAAAATGGCCTAGATGACACTAAAATCGCCAACAAAACAAACATTTTTCATTTGACAGGTTTAGCTTACCCAAAAACATTTTATTTTGTCTTTTCCTATGATGTAGCTAGGGAAGTATCTCAGATCAACGTCCTAAAATTTTGAAGGAAAACAATATCAATATATATAACTTTACGACTAAATTGAACACCATATCATTAAAAAAAGAAGTAAATAAACACAAACAAACTTAAGTAGAATGATATTACAAGATCAATATATCAATATTGCATAGATTTTAACTTAATATTCTCTTTATCTTACATGTCACCTTTTAATGAATTTAAAATCATAAACCGTAGAACAAAGTTAAAAACATATAAGATATTGTATCTTGAATGTGTATGTTACAGTGATACATAGGGTCTCTGTATAATATATATAGAGAATAATATTACACTTGAATAGTTGAATGTCACCTAGATACGATAATATTATATAATAACTAGTCTAATATCCTCCCGCAAACAAATAATGGAGAATGATATGTAGCTTGGATTGTAAAAAAAGATAAACTTTTGAGTTAATAATGATATCAATAATTTGATCATTTGTTGATAAGAACCGCACACGATCAGGGTAGTACAGGTAGACTTTTCCTTCACAACACAAAACATGGAGTGAAAAAAAAAAAAAAAAGACATTCTTATCAAGACACATTTTTTGAACTGAAAGTAGATTTTTTTTTATGAATTTCGGTACGTGAAGAATATCAAAGAAAGAGAAGGTTTGATATATGAGAAGAATTAATATGAAGGATATGGAATCTCTTACTAGTACGAATGTGGAGTACGTCATTACCATAATATACCTCTGATTTATTCAAGCTTGCTAAATCCGGCATGTCATAACTAATTGCTCCTGTATCTGGAAACCATGTAGTGGATGTTGATGAAAAATGAATGTGTGCAAACTTGTTGGTCTATGTAGAACGAATAGTGGAGGGATTTCAAATAGGGCAATGGGGTAGAATGTACCCAATATCACATTGATTATAGGTATCGTAAACATGTTTTGAAGTAAAGGAGTATGTGGGTACATACTAAAAACCAAGTCGAGTAGCCATTCGCTCAATGAGTAAAAGTGGAGACTTTTACAAGGAGAATCCAAAACCCATAGAAGAGATTGATTTATGAGAGTTGTTGAGATTTCAGCATTAACATTGAAGGCTGGTCAAGTAATGGGGTAGGAGAACACATTATCCCAAGCATGTAATCATGGTCGCTAAGAAAATCATGCAGTTTGGTAAATGCGGTAGGGATCTGACAGGCAATGACGGTATATTTAAGACCATTAAAGATAACAAGAATAACAAGATCTTTGTTTTTCACCACCAATGACGTTAAGTGTAGATGCGTATTCTTGAGTCGATCCCCTAAAACCATACGTGCAGGTTAGCTTAATCTCAATTGGACCCGGTGGTTGAGTAACCCCTTATCTTCTTTGCTGTAAAAAAAACCATACGTGCATGTCTCCCCGCATGTGGCTCATGCTTTTCATCTTCCATCTCAATTTTAAGAAGATGCTTTTTAGAGTATATTCACAAATGTGAGGAGTGGGCTCATTCTAAGGCAAACCAAAGATTGCGAGAAATTATATTCGGGACATGTTGAAAAGAGGTTTCTGAGATATTGTTGAAGGTAAGTAACATCGTGCATCATTAGAAATCCAAGTCGGATAATTAGGTTTCTCCTTGGCCACATATATGCGACTTCAATTTTTGGTAGCTGTTGAGATGGGCAAGTGATGTGTCGTGTGGGGTATATAAATATTTGTTATTTTTTCACACTAGATCTGATTTTAAATATGTAAAATGATTAAATACTTTGACACAACTATGCACAAATAGCAAGTGTATCTATCGTATAGTAGTATTCCCGGTACGATAATATATAATAGTTTAATAAAGAATTTCAATCTCAACATTGAATTTGTAATGGTTGATGAATGAACAATTGATGGTGTGGCTATCTGTGGAAATGGAGAGTGATGGCTCTTGGCTTTGTTCGAAAGAGAAAGCACTAGACACCTTATGAGACACACAACAAATTAAGAAGATACCACTTTTGATGATCATCCAAACAAGGTTTACCCCATGTTAACTTTTCTACATAATAGCTTCACTTCCAAGTAACCTAAATAAAGTTTGTTTAACTATTGAGACTTTGAGAGCCACCCAAGTAAAGTTTATAAAACAAAATCAATCATCTTGATTCAAGAGAAACATTGGTTATTTATTTATTTTTATTTTTTTTAAATGGAATCTTATGCCCATGATAAAGTGAAGGCTCATGGTCCGTTGCTTTTGGTACCATAGATTATTAGTTATTCTTGTTTTATGTTATTGTTTACATGGACATATTCAGTTTGGTTAAAGACAACATGGTGTCCTTTTGTTAGGCCGGGCTGCTATCTCTTTGTTTCTTTTTGGCACCATAACTAACATCTACCAAACCATACACTAATTAGATGTCACATATTCCATCTTTACCTGACTTACAACCGATTTTCATCAAACTTTATGATTCTTGATTATAAACCATCGAAAGTTACTGAATTGGATGAAATTTACTAAAAATGGAACAAACCCACTGGATTTGGACTGTTAAACCAATCATCATGATGCTCTCTCTCTCTCTTTATCTCTATCTCTCTCTCTCTCTCTCTCTCTCTCTATATATATATATATATATATATATACATATAGGATAAAAATCCACCTAAGTTGTGAAAGCGTTGAAAACTTTACAAAAAACGGGTTTTTACAAGGTTTTTTTAAAAAGCTTTTATATGTAATTTCAAAACCTAAAAGAAAAATAAAAAAAGCGACGACACGTTTTTTTATAATTTTTTTAAAAAAATATTACACCTAGTTGTTTTACATGTTTAACATGTTTTTCAGTTGTTACTTAAGTAACACGATGTTTTTACACAAAAAAAAGATTTTTTGTCCATTTTATAAAAAAGGCGAGCCGTTTTTTTTATTTTGACGAAAATCTTATAAAAAGTGGTTAGAAGGATTTCCAAATATATATATATATATATATATATGTATATATATAAAAACACATTTTTTGGGGAGTTTTCAACGTTTTCACATCTCAAGAGACTTTTCATTATATCCTATATAGGGTAAAGTTCAAATGTTAACCAATATTTATATTTATGTGATAACCACTCTCAAACATAGTGTTACGTATATGTAACAATTATCATTTTGTTAATGTTACATATATGTAAACACTATGTGTCACGTATATGTAACATTATTTGGTACGTATACGTAAGACTCATTATTTCCGTATTTACGTTCAACATATTTATTCAGTATACTTAAATACTATTTTAACAATTAAAAGAAAAAATAATTTATAAATTATGTGATAGTTTTATAGCATTTAGCACGAATATCACATAAAAAATTGGTTAGTATTTGAACTATTTTCTACATACAGTACACCTGTATGTCACTTTTAATTAATAAAGAATGGATTCTTTCTTTTTCACACGGTAAATTGAAAGTAGCATGAGAGAGAGAAGCAATATAAAAAGTCTCCCATCTTTGAAGTGAATTTTTAACTTTTCTTTATAAAACCATCTGAAACGTTCTCTTTTGGAACAACTCAGAATAAGCTAATGGGTGGTGTTTCTCATGAAGCAATCAATCAGCTCAAGGCCTTGATGGACAAAGGTTTGCTGGCTCCTATAGCTTTCAAATTTATCATCATCTTGTTTCCTGCAGTTATGAATATTGTTACTAAATATTTATATATATGCAGTTGATGAGCCTCTCAAAAGAACATTTCAGGTTTGCCACCAAGTTTCCCATTACTAGTTTGTCTTTCCTTTTACATCTATTTCTGGTTTTTACTGTAATTTCACATATGTTTTTTTAGAGTTAATTGCACAAATGGCCCATGTGGTTTGATCAAATTACATGTTTGGCCGCTAAGTTTTAAAATTTTCAAACTTAGCCCAAACTTTTGTGATTTGGTTTGTCTTTAACCCTTGACGTTAATGCCAGTTCGTTTTTAATGAAAAATTAGCCCATGTGTCATCCACGTGACTTACGATAGCAAACTTAATTAACCCTAAAAATAAGTAAAAATCTATAAAAATATGTAAAAATCACTATTTTTTTTACTGATTTTAACTCATTTTAGAGTTAAGTTTGCAATCGTAAGTCATGTGGATGGCACATGGGCTATTTTTCTATTCAAAACTAGCTGGTATTAACGTCAATGGCTAAATTGGCACAATCATATCATAAAAGCTTGGGCTAAGTTTGCAATTTTTTAAACTTAGTGGCCAAACGTGCAATTTGATAAAACCACATGGGTCATTTGTGCAATTAACTCTATTTTTATGTGTCTATTGGTGAGTTTTTCTTAGAAGCATGATGTTTTGAAAATGGGTCATGACAACTAGGGTCACTTTTATGGAGTTTGAGAAATGGGTTAGTCGTTATGTAAGGTAGGTAGCGAAGGCTCCTTGAAATTTGCAATATGCAACATTCATGAGTGAGAAATGGGTTTAATCTCCTATCTCATAAAGCGACTTCAACTAAGACAAAATCCGAAACACTCGTCTGATATATTAACAACTCCTAGACACAAAAGTCGTTATCTTGAATGGTGACCAATTCATTTCTCAAACCCAACAAAAAAGACAATACTTGTCATCACCTGTTTACCTAAAAAGATTGTTGCTAATTAGATATTACCTTCTCTATCTATAGAATGTTCATCAGGGGTACAAAGTGGAAACATTGGAGAGATTTTTAAAAGCAAGAGATGGGAATGTTGCTAGAGCCCACAAGATGGTTAAATCTTTACCCTTTTTTATTATCAAACTTTATTTTCAATACAGTTTTTGTGGGACATCTTTGCATCATGAATGCATCATGAATTTACAGTTGTTAGATAGTTTACACTGGAGGCTGGAAAATGGTATAGATGACATTCTATCTGTAAGTATCTTTTACTTCAGTACTCTTTCAACAACTCCACAAAACATATAAACAAAAGTGAGTTCCATGATTTACAATTCTATGCAGAAACCCATAGTTCCTACGAATTTTTATAAGGGAGTGCGTGATTCGCAGCTGATAGGAGTATCTGGTTATACAAGAGAGGTACTAATTTTCATTCTAAACTTAGAAATCTTATTGTTTGATCACTCATATATTTGTATGTTGTCTACGACAGGGCCTTCCGGTCTTTGCTATTGGTGTAGGTCTCAGTACATTTGACAAAGCATCTGTAAGACTTTGATATAGTGTTTCTGGTGTAGTATTTTTAACAATACCACTTTTTTGTATACTTCTGTGTTGGATCAGACTAATATTTAGAGAATGATTATACTGCTTACAAACTCTTACTTTCTTCATTTTTCATTCACAAACAAAAACATACATAAATATGAAATAAACTCTTGCTCCTAAAAATAAGGCATCACTAGCCCCACTAAACCACTACTTTGACTCTCTAATTAAAACACTAAAAACATGTGCCTAAATTAATATTCTAGTTGACCAATTTGCTCCATGACCCATTCTTTAACCCGCTTTGAATTCACCAATGACCCAACTTGAATTCAACGGATTTGACCCGTTTGCTCCATGACCCGTTCTTTAACCCGCTTTGAATTCACCAATGACCCGACTTGAATGCAACGGATTTGACCCGATCAAGATTAACTCCAACATTCTGTTCATTTACTAATTGCAGGTCCAGTATTATGTTCAATCACATATTCAAATTAATGAATATCGAGATCGTGTGATATTGGTGAGGGAAACATTTGCAGGCTTAGTTTCTATATTGCTCCTTAGTTTATATGAGACTATGCTTATGCATTGAGTTTATTGCAGCCTGCTGCAGCAAAGAAAAATGGACGATATATCGGCAAGTGTGTTAAGATTTTAGATATGAGTGGCCTGAAACTTTCGGCATTGAACCAAATTAAGGTAAAAGGTGTTACAAAAGTTTCTTATCATGTGTGGTAATTTAACTTTCTACTTGGTTATCTGCAGCTGCTGACTGCTATCTCTACTATTGATGACCTCAACTATCCTGAGAAAACAATCACATATTATATAGTCAATGTTCCATACGTATTCTCGGCTTGTTGGAAGGTCAGATCCATGCCATATTGTATAGTCAGTTTTTGAACTTTTTTTAGCATAGCATGTAACAATCAGTTTGTTGCAGGTTGTAAAACCCCTTTTGCACGAGCGGACAAAGTTAAAAGTTCAAGTTTTGAAAGGTTGTGGCTGTGATGAGTTGTTGAAGGTGAGTGCGATTTTTTTATCCAAATAAAAGTGATATGTATTCCTTTATCGACCGATTTAGATTGTTTTGTGAAACTATATGAATCTAGTGATGTTTAGTTCTCAATCTATCTTGTGTAGATAATGGATTATTCTGCCCTTCCTCATTTTTGTCGAAGAGAAGGCTCTCGGCCTTCTCGGCGAGGTAGTAATACAGCTGATCAAGATTGCTTCTCATTGGACCATCCTTTTCATCAACAACTATACAATTACATGAAGAAGCAATCAGGGATTTGTGATACAACAAGACTACTAAAGCATGGATCTGTGCATGTGGAAATGCCCTTGGAAGACCCTAAAAAGGCAGAGTTCTGCAAAGCTCTTGCATCAGAGTGGAAAAGGTTTCAAAAACAAGAAGATCATACATGGTTACATGATATCAAAATCAGCGATTAGGGTGTGCTAACTACTGAGCATAACATAGTTGAACATGAGCAGAGCGGTATCATATGTATGTATTTTGATGTGTTTTCTAATTCCCATAATGAAAAACAGCAAGGAAATCTTGGTATTACCATGAGATCATGCATAGATTGAAATGAAATGTTTTCATTTCGCACCCATTTTAATAAAGATTTCCATCAACCTATACGTTGTTCTTGATTTAATGTTTTACATACAACATACATGCGGATAATCACTCTCCATCCACTAAAACTAAGGGCGACAAGTATGGAAATTAGTTAAATCTGGTGTGATTAGCATGCAACACCATTCTGTTTGTTATGCCCTCCACTTCCTGAGTTCACTTTCTATTGCCTGCTTTGCTGCATCCGCCATTTCGGCCATCTTTAAAGCTTCAGCAAGTGCAACTTCAATATCCTTAGTTTCTTCCTTGCTCCTCTCCAGTTTCTGAAGTGTCTGTCTCTCTTTTTTCTTAATCGTTTCCACTTGAGACATAGCGGTTGCCACTTTAGCATCAGCTGCTTTTTCTGCTTCCTCGCCTTTCCTTTTCAAAGCTTCATACTCTTGAGCTGTCAGCCTGATCTTATTGTCATCCTTGCCAGAACCTGAATCTTTCTTTGAAGTTCTTTGACGTATTTGATCATTCGCAAGCTCCTCTGCAGCTTTTGCTTTCTCAAGCTCTCTAAGAGCAGCCTCCAGCTGTTCCTCTGCTTCTTTGTTGCCGGCCTCAGAATTTTGAGCTTGTTTTTTAAGTGTTTCCGCTTGTTCTTTAACTTCTTCTTCTTCTTTTTTCACCTTTTTAGCTTCAGTCATTGTTTCTTGCATCTTTAGCTCTAGTTCATTGATACTATTTGTTGCTTTGGTTAATTCCGTGTTGGCCTCTTCGATTTCTTGTTTAATTTCGTCTAATTCAGCTTGTTGTTGCTCGCGTTTTAAGTCATCTCCCCTTAACAAAGAAATGTCCCGTTTAACTTTCTCAAGGTCATGTTTTAATCTTTCCACCATAGCTCCAATAGAGGACTCTTCTTGTTTAAGTTCTTCATGTCGTCTTTTGGCTTCGTCTACCTCTATTTTAGCCTTTTCTAATGTCTCCATATCTGAAACACGAACCTCACGCAACTGTTCTTCTAAAACATTAATCGCTTCAGTTGTTTCTTCTAGCTTGTCCCCTAAAGTCCTAAGTTCTGAAAGTTGATGTTCTTTTCTCAAAGACTGAATTTTCAACTCTAAATCTTCCTTTGCTTTCTTTATTGCCTCTATACGCGCTTCTTTTTCTGCTATAAGATTGAGATGTTCTTCATGAGCTTTTTCAGAAGCAAGTTGGACCCGATGAAGGGTTTCACGCATCTCCTCAACTTGATTCGAGAGTTCAACCATTTTCTTATGGTTTACTTTTGCAGCATGTTGGGCATCTGCAGCCTGTTGAAAAGCAGCCAACTTAGCTTCTAAAGCAGTATCGAAATCTTGCCTGAGGCTAGTGAGTTCTTGCTTGATTGAAATAAGTTCATTCGCAGACGTTTTATACTGAATTCTGACATTATCAACATCTTCTTTCCATCCATCATTAACTACTTGGCTTTGGCTGGATTTTACCAATTCAAGTTGTTGAGCCCGAGCCTTTGCAGCCTCGGTAGTCTCAATTGCTGCTTGTTTCCCTTCACTTATCATCTCTAGCTTGTTTGTTAGCTCGTGCAAGGACTTATTCGCCTTTTCTAGATCAAGGCGCACTTGTGCTTTTGTACTTTCTGCACTTTTTAGGAGCTCTTTATACTTACCAAGCTCCTTCAATGTCCAATGTAGTTCTGTCTCCTTCTCTAATACCCTCTGTCAACAAGCAAATTCAAATTAAAACTCACCAACATAAGTAAGATTTCTTGGCTAAATGTGTTTATACCTCTTCACCAGTTTTTCTAGATGCTTCTCCAAACAAATTAACGGCTGCTTTAACCGATTGGAAGGGTGCCCGTGTATCGATCTCACCAACGGTTGCATTGGGTGAACCTGTTGTGGAGGTTGATATGCCTGGAGAAGCTGAAACATTTGGTGTTGGAGAACTTCCCACATTTTGGTGCGTTCTTATTTGAAAACCAAACATTATATCTTCTTATCCGGTTTATGATACATATGGATAAAACATAAATCAAAATCGTCACCATATCTTATATAACAACCATAAAAAGAAACCATGCATTAGAGCACCAAAACTTTAGCAATCTTATTGTTATATACACAACATGTATGTTTCACATAATAAAGGAAACATTCCTTCAAATGGTCCAATTTAGATGCATATAAGAGTTATGAACGAAAAATGATACAAATTGAAGATGAATTGTGTAAGTACCTCGACTATGGGTTGTGTCTTTGTGTTTCAACTTTCCATGTCAGATGTGTTGATTTGTCGCCTTTCGTGTTGGGAAAAAAGAAAGGCAGGAGAATAAAACAAAAGAAATCAAAACTCTCCCTCTCTCGTAGCTAAATCGGTTATGAAGGTTGAAATGGGTCGATTTGGGATATGTCTGGCTACCAAAAAATGAATAACAGAAAGATGGTGAACGAAGATTGATGTGCTTTTGTGGGAGAAATATAATATGAACAAGCTCAAAATGTTCTTTTGGATCCTATGATCAGGGTGAGTGAGAAAGACAATTAGAATGAGGGTGTTTCTTACTAAATTTAGAAAATTAGTCATCTATTCAAATGTATTAATTAATTTGCTTTGAAAGAAACTTGTGAAGGGAGAGGAACATCCTTAGGATTTGGAGACATTCTCGGATATTTCATGAGTCATAAAACCGGTTATTTCATGAGTCATAAAACACCTTTGTGGTTAGCATATGTGGATAAAGAAAAAAGCAAAACAACTACATGGTTATAACCACAATATGACTTAACTTAAGATAATGAATTATGATAAGATACACTAGCCATCTCGAGTCATGCATGCTATGAAGACCAAATTGATTAAATTTATGTTTTTGTGATAAAATGGAAAGACCCCAGCTAAGGCTATCAAATCCTATAATCTATTGGAAAGCTAGAATGATAAGACACGCTAGCCACCTCAAGGTCGGATAAAGACTTCAAACTATGCCAAACTTTAAATGTAAGACTTCAACCTTAATCTTCAACACTTAAAGGCTCAAGCTATGAGTCCTTCGATGTTAAAGACAAGATGATACAAGAGACACCGACACAAAACACAAAGTTTTCCTAAAATAAAAATGCTTTGAATGAATACCCAAATTAAGTCACCAGGAGTTTAAACATTTATCCACCATTTCTAGTGTAGCACCAAAGACTTGTATTAATACAACTTTGAATGAATATTTAAACAACAGTTTCTCAACATGTATTATCTAAAACATACATAAGACTCAAAATTTAGTAAAAATGGATCAAGCACTCCTATAAGAGTAATCATAGTCAAGAATTCAAAATTTTGATGTGTGTGTAAGCATATATATTTATTTTTGATGAATATTTTTACACAAGGTGATCATTATAATAAGGGAGAAGTATCGGTGATCTCTACCATCTTAGAGAGAATATTGTCGTGTAAGATGATCATTACATATCTTAGTATGACGTGAATAGTTGATCACTACCTTATTAATGAGAAGATTATACAACGTGATTTAGAGAGTTGATGGTGAAGAGCAAATTTTGGTGGAAGACAAAAGAGTGCATGTAAAACTAGTTCGTTAACACACATCAGAACCACTATAAATCTTTTGGCTTATGTGTGATATCTTCAAACTCTCAACTCTTTATTTTCCATTGCATTTCTATATACATTTCCTAACAAATATTCTGTAACAAATAGTTTTCAAAAAATCAAAAGTATCATTAAAATTTAAAAACAACCTATTATCTAAATTTTCAAAAATGTTATTGATTTATAAATTATATGATTATATATAAGTATACAAATTACACTGCTGAGCACCGCCACAAATATATGGGTACGTTATATGGTGATAATTGAATTCATGTATTATTATTCTTTTCAGGTTCTAGAGTTCTTATAATCTGATTGGTGTTTATTATAGACAAAAATAATGTATCATTCAATTATTTTGTCCAATTAAGTTAAATTATATTAGAATTCCTTTATCATTAACATATTTTAAAAGTTTATCCCCATATCATGTCAAATCATGATGTATTATTAATCCATAAACTTCTCTATAATTTATAAACTTATCCATATATTTTTTTTTTCTAAAGTTAAAACATAAAAAGAATACTAAATCAGTGTTAATAAAGGTAATGAAAAAATTAGTATTTAAGATAAATGAGATCAATACTTGATTGTAACAAGTTACCTTTCTCATCCCCGTATGACACAATCATCTTGTCTTATTGTAAAGCTTTTTGATGATTCAATAACACGCTATAGGTTTTAGATTTAAAACTGATATAACATGTAACTCTCTACATAAAAATAAAATAAAAATACTACTAATAATAATAATAAAGGTCTTGAGGTTTTGTGCATGTTTTGATAAAGTTCTTGTTCGAATCACTAACTACGGTTTCGAAAAGGTCAAATCAAAGTGGCTGGGTTGGTTAGGTCAGTTGTACCAGCTAAAAGGGTTCTTTTTGACAGTTTAAACTGATTCTTTTTAAATTAAAAAATCGTTACTTTGTAGTTAATTTTTTATAATAATAAACATGTTTCCTTAATATTATGCAAGTACATAACCACATATTACAAGAAAAAAGAAAATTAAATAATAAATGTAAACCAGTTTGTTTTACAAGACCAGTATCAAATTTCAAACCATGGAACGAGCCATCTAAATTTCAAACCAACCGATTTACTTCGTTTTGAATCGTTTCAACGATTTGAACACTTTATGAACATCTAATAATAATTATATACTTTTACAAAACAATTATTTAGAATTAGCATGATGCATAGATGATTAGATTTCATCTTCATCGCATCCAAGCCCCCACAACCAATTATAAATCATGTCATTCAAAGAAAAAGTATTAATTACAATATTAAGGGCTTTAATTGTTTTATATACACTGACGGGAATCCGTAATTTTTTACCTGGGTTTCTAAATTTTGATGTTCAGATGTCTATTTTTTAAGTCGGGTCGAACTAACAACTATAGCAGGGTTGTTGATCTTATGAATTATAATATACACCCTGCTTAATCAATGGAAATCAAATTCAAATACATAGCAACGTTAATCGTACTAATAGCTAGGACTTTATACTTCACTAATGTATGTCTTTCATTTCCTGTCTAATAGATTTTTTTTTAGTTCAAAGACAATGTTATTAGGTCTCTAAAGGCCTACTCAAGCAATTTATAAAAAAAATATCTTATTGGGTTGAGCTTAAAAATGATTTAGAAACACAGATTAGAGAAACCAAAAACTTTTAACATGAAGTTTCAATTAGAACTTTATCAATGAACAAAGTCGAACAAAGTCATAACTTGTAGCAATTTGGTCTTTAAAATTATTCTACACAAAAACTAGCAAATTCTTCAATTGAAGTTCATTAAAATTTAGTAAAAAAGAACACAAAGTTTTACATCGAAACACAAGTTCGTTAATTTTGTTCATCCTCATAAATAATGCATCACTAGTTGAATTGAAAGAACATTGATATTTAAAAAAATCACGATTAGACCGTGTGTCATACTCTCACCGCACCCCACATCACGCCACACTCCCGTAGGTGAGGGCAGTATTCCCGCGCTTACCCTAACACCACCCAACGGTGACTGTCACATCCCCACATCCTCTTCTTTCTCTCCTTCCAGGGATGAATCTTCACCGCACTTTCTCCTCTTTCTCCCATACCATCTCCCCATCTCCCGTGGTGTGCCATGTCACCCATGCCACTTCATCATCGACTAGTATATCTTTGGGTCTTACTGGTAAAATTAGAAACCTAGCTAATGTTCATATTGGCGCAAATCTCAAAAAAGAAGTCAACGGTATAAAGTAAAATCAAGCAAGCAAAACATAAAAGAAAAAAAATAAAAAAATAAGAAGATTGACGTAACATTTTACACTTGACGCAAACCTCAAAAAAGAAGTCAACGATATAGAATAAAATCAAGCAAACAAAACATTAAAAAAACAAAATCTAAGAAGAATGAAGTAACATTTAACACTTGAGTTGGACCACCAAAGGAGATAGGTTGGGATTTAGACCAACGGCGATTTGATGGTTTGAATAGCAAGAAACACAACTCGAAAATCGATTTTGGTTAGAAGCTTGGAGGGTTGAAAAATAAAAGAATTGATTTAGGCAAAGGGTTTGAAACGGAAAAAAAAAATTGGATTTAGGGTAGAAGAATAACGATGATAGGCGGCAAACAAATAAGGTCGTCTCTTAAAAAGAAGCTCTAAAAAGGGCCCGAGAAAGAAAAAAACCGCACACAACAGATGAGGTTAACCACTCGACTAATATATTATGGTTCAATTCCATCATGTAACTAATATATAATGATCTTAACTCAACAATTTATCGAGTCAATCGAATATCAGAATTATATATTACACATAAAAGACTATGGAGTCAAGTGACCCGCGTTGCCTTCTACCTCTCTCTGCTGCCCTGTTTGTATATTTATTAAACAAAATAATCTTTATAGAACAAATGACACGATAGATGTTAGTTGATTAAACTTTAATTTGACTTAATTTTTATTAATATTGTTAGATTTTCATAATGTTAAATGTTTGATTTATTATCCCATAGGTTTATTAAGCATTTTCTTATATAAGTGTAAGATAAAAAATAAAATTTAAAAGTCACTCGATCTAGACATATATGTATGTACCATATCATCAACGTCCTACATTTTATGAAACTTTTAAATAAATAATATAGTGTACTTTTATCAAGTGGGATGATTAAAATGTCAATTTAATACCTATAAAATAAATAGAAGATTGAAAATTTTTGATAGGTGACGGTGTATTCTCTTTCATAACGACATATATTAATAAAATATATAATACTACTTTATAAATTATTATATCATCTACTTTTATAATCAACTAAGTATATAAATACGGTCTACGGTTTAGTGATACAGGTGTTTGCTCCCCCTCTCCCCTTACCCACTCCTCTACTTGACATTTAGGTGTAAATAATTGTTAAAAAAACTAATTATACAAATATATGTAATACATGTTTTTTTTTAACTTTCTAACATAATTAAATAAATAAATATCTTTTATATTTATTTCATATATAAATTAAAATAATATATACATAAAAAAAAGTTATACATACAATTAAAAGTTCATCTTCCAAGCTAATTATTTTTTTTATTGTTTAAGGTATGATTTATCAATAGTATTAGTTTTTAATGTTTATTTAATACATAAATAATTCTACTATTACTTGAATAGAAGTGAGTGGTGTGCATGGGTCGGTTCGGTTTTACCCTTCAACCAAACCCATAACCGAAAATGTCGGTTATGAAGATTTTCAAACCGATCCGTTCGGTTAAATCGGTTTCGGTTATATGCATATACTCGGTTCGGTTTCGGTTAACCGATTAGTGAGCCAAACCAATGCAAACCAAAAATCACTATTTGTTAATTTGGCAATCTGGACAAAACAAAAAAAAAACAGTAGAAACTACTTTGACGAATGAGCCAAAAAAGCTAGCTGAGGCAAACATTTGTGCAACTCATCTTCTTTTATAGTTGGTTTTGTTTGTAAATTATCATCAAGGTGGCGATGTGGGATCAAAAAAATTAGTTTTTGCTGACACTTCAGTTCAATAGCAACAGATCTATAGGAACACATACATACACATATGCTGATGGAATGATATTTGATTGTTCAAGACTTTAAATGATCTATCCATTTTAAGTTGGTGTTGGATTATAAATGGATGATCATTATGTTATGAAGGTTTACGTCTACCTCCTTCCAAATAAATCATTGACTATAATACAATTCGGTTCAGTTCGGTTAATTCAGTTATGACACACACCTTAACCGAAACCGACCCATATTTTTCTGTTAATCATTTATGGCTTAACCGAACCATCGGTTATTCGTTCGGTTCGGTTAATTCGGTTACGGTTCGGTTAAGTCGGTTATTTGCTCACCCCTAGAAGTGACCGACCACTTCAACCTCTTAATTTTGGTGCTTTGACAAAAATAGCCCCTTCATTTTATAAAATGTCACTTTAATCCCATGAAGTTTTTAAAATTTCAAGTTTATCCCTGTAGTATAAATAATCTGATTTTTCCTTAATTATTTTCGTTTGTTTGTTTAATTTTTTTAACATATAAATTTTGTTAAAAAAACAGAGTCGTATTCAAAATAAATTTTTTTTTGATATCGTGGGTTATATCGACTGACAGTGACGTGCTGGTACCGTGAAGAATGAGACCGATACCAACTGAAAAACATCGGTACCGTTATATAACTGTCTTTTATCTATTTTTCAATCTCCACAACCGAGTCTTCATAACTTCATACGTTTCTTTTATATATTTGATCATGTTTCTTTTTCTACTTATCCACGTTAATGTCACCGCCTCAACCGTTTAAGGTCCGCCTCCCGCCGTGCATCGCATGGCAAAATTTATTTAACCACGTTTTTTTTCTTACCCACGTAAATATCACCGCCTCAACCGGTTAATGCCCGTCTTCCACTGAAACCGTGGTGCAACATTTCTAGTTAAGATAAATAACCGAGAAAATGACAAAAGCAACCATTTTCATGAGCATCGTATATCCACGTAAACAATGCTAAAATACATGTTATATTCGTCCATTATTTACATATCAATTTTTCATCCTAGGTGGTATAAAAACCAGACATAATGTGTGATTAGGTAAAAAAATGATGTACTCCTTAGATCATATATCATGTTATTAAAGACTAAGTGATGTACTATTTAACAAAACAGTTATGTTTTAAATCATGTGGAGTATAGGTCTGATGTTTTTAGTAGTGTAGGTATAGAGTTGAAAATATGTACTCGTAAAAAATTATGAATAAAAAACAATGTGAAAAAGCCTAAATAAATAAGATCTAATTCGCAACTATATTTATCATGTGCGATAGCTTGACACACATCACCTTTATTCACAAACAAAAGAACGGGAATAAAAAATATGACACATGGTTCGCATAAATAATGCATCCACGAGTGCTTACGCTGTGTTTCCGAGTCTCATTTAAGGAGAGAAAAGAAAGGAAGGAAAATTAAACTTTTGTTCCCGAGTTTTTTTGAAGAGGAGAAAAGAAAAGAAACGAGGGGAAGAGTGTTTCCTAGATTTTTTTAAGGAGGAAAAGGGAGGGAAAGAAAGAAAAAACAAGGCTTATTTCTATCCTCCATATTAGAAAGATTTGAAGAGAATGAGAAAAGAAAAGAAGAGAAACAAATCATTTCTTTTATTTTCTTCCATTTAGTAAACTTGGGAACACGGCGTTAAAGAAGATATAAACGTGTCAGACGCAAGGAAACTATATATGCGACATAATTATAATTATATAAACTTAGACTCCTTTCTTAAATCTAAAACATGGGTTGTAAACGAAGTAAATCGAACCGAGATGGTGTGCATGTTCTTTCGTTAAACTTTTATCAAACAAGCGAATGGTTCACCGACACATAACCGAACAAAATTTTGTGTTTGTGTTTGTGTTTGTGTTCGTTTGTTAACATTATAAAAGAGCACGAAAGAACATAAACTAACAAACGAACATAAAAGAACATATAATAATTTAATTTTGATTATAAAAAATACTAAAAACTTGTAACAATCAATCATAAACTAACAAATTACCGAACGTTCACAAGCACTATTAAACAATCCTAACATTTGTTCATGTTCATTCATTTAATTAATCTAACAAACCTTCTTTCTTCATATTCTTTCATTTATTAAACAAACAAACGTTTCCCACATAACAATCCACTCACCGTTCGATCCGTTTGCAGCCTTACCAGTATAATCCACATCAGAAACCAAAAAAAATAAAAAATTCTCTTGTTAATTTAAGCAATGATATTTTTTTTTTTTTTTTGAGAAACAAAATAATATTTGTATGTCTTCATCATACACTCATCGCCCTGAGATTCCTTTGGTCGTTCTCGTGTTCATCTCACCCTCCTCCGTCTCATGTCGACATTGCAGTACTATCAATCAAGTTTCCATTTCCACCATTTTCACTCTTCCTAATCAAAAACTTGTTTCAATTTTCTTTTTTTAATAATAATAATTACTGAGATTTAGTGGTCGGTTGCCTTCTTTTTTATTTTATAGAATCTATTTCATTCTGATTCTGAAACTTGTATTGGCTTCTTTTGTATTCATTAATGGGGAACATAAACGGTCGAGAGGACGGTGGCGGTAGCACGTCTTCAATCGGAAACGACGTCGTTGCTCAGGACGGTAACAGCTCTGTTGTCCGTACTGGTGATGAGAATGATTTCATGGCTCACTCTCCTCCTCCGAGCCCTAGGGTTTCTGGTTCTCCGTTGATGTTTACTCCGCAGGTAAACTTTGTGATTTTTGGTTTAATTGGTGTGATTGGATTGTGAATGATAGGAATTGTGATAGATCTGGAAAAGGTTTGCAACTTGTTTGTCAGTTTGGTGTGTGTTTGTGTTTGTGTGTGTGTGGAGATCTGTTGATTAAAGGATTTAGGGTTGTTGAAGAACAGATAGGGAGAAGAGGACAATTTCTCTTGATTTATATGCTAATTTTGTTTGAAATTGCTGCTTCAGATGATGAACTTTGTGGTTTTTGATTTGTTGAGCTGCTGTTTGGTGAAGTTTGATCTGTAGTTATGAAATCTGATTTTAGCTGTTCTATTCGAAAACTTAATGTTTCGATTCCTGGTAATTTGGATTAGAATTTGAATGAACCGTCCTTTCAGCTTATCGTTTAGCTGAAGGCTTCGGAGATTAAGCTGAACTAGAAGGGGGAAAGGATTAGAATTTTAATGATCATCCAATCTGCTATATATCTAGGTAGTCGAAGGTGCTAGGCACACTCAAGGCGCCAAGGGTGAGCGTTGGGCCTAGGCGCAAGAAGGCTTTTTTAATCAAGGCGCACAGTATAAACAGACTGTTTTTAGGTGTTTTAGACATGTTTGAGGCTGGGTTAGGCCTAGTTTAGGCTGGTTCTACGCCATTTTTGGATTTTTTATACCAGTTTTAGCTGTTTCGGTTTTTTGTGGAATGGGGCTGGAATTTGCGTCTGTGCGCCTTGATAGACGCAAGGCAGTATGGCTGCGCTGGGATTGGGTACCTAGGATAGCGCATTGTGCGCCTTTGACTACATAGCCATATATATATTCAGCGAACGATTATAATTTCTAAAACTGTCTTCTGTTCAGATGTTAAAAAATGGAATTGAGTTGAAGTCTATATGTAGAAAAGAGTGGTCTATTGGTTTACTGTTCAAACCGAAAACATACTTCCCACTTTGGTAGCTTATCTATAGAGTGATTCTTATAATTTCTGTAAGGAAGACGCCTATTCTTTTGTTGTTTTTTGGGCAATTTGATATATGCCCGTGAAAATCTGTATAATATCCTATTTACCCAACCAAAAAAATTAATATCAAATATTCTCATTCAAAATACATAAAATTTCATATTTACTCATTTTAAATGCAATTTATAATATGACCATTATACCCTTCTCTTTCTCCTTACACTCCATATTCTCATATCCTAATGCAAGTTTTAAGGAAAGGGTATAAATTTCATAAATCTGAAAATGGTATATTTGATATTATTACTTTTTGTTGGACAAATATGATATTATACCAAGTTTTGAAAGGATATATGAAATCATCCCTTGTTTTTTTAGTTTTTACAGTGGTCAAAATAAATGGCTGTGACAACTAACAAGACCGTCCTTTCTCTTTATCACATCCTCTTGAAAATATTTATTTTTAATTCAACTTTGATAAAAAGCCTACCGTTCCATACGAATGGAAAGTGTTCATCTCCCTCGCGCCATATTCTACCTTGGCGGTTAAGAACCGTGTTCTATTTGGCAACAAGTATCTAAATAAGTACAAAATGCAAAGTGATCCAAAAGTTTATATGGTAAAATGTGACTTACAGTCTTACATACTAGGAAGAATATCCTAAATCCGTGATCTTTTGCATTGTTTTGTGTATTTTCAGTTACCCGTCGCTCCGTTACAAAGACCCGATGAGATGCAGTCAAACAGTTTATGGATGCACAACTCCTCGAGCTATGAAGACATGATGACTGAGCAAGGAATTCCAACAATGATTACATGGAGTTATGATGGAAAAGAAGTGGCAGTGGAAGGCTCGTGGGACAATTGGAAAACACGGTAAAATCATAAAAAATACCAACTTATGTCTACTTATCATAGTTCTAAATCTCTAATCACAGCGCCTTTTATTTTGGAGAAATATGTGATCGCGTGTAGACTTATTTGATGCTTTCTTCTTGACCAGGAAGCCCTTGCAGAGATCAGGAAAAGATTTCATCATATTAAAGGTTCTTCCTTCCGGTGTTTACCAATATAGATTTGTCGTTGATGGTCAATGGAGGTATTCCCCTGATGTGCCGTGCACCAAGGATGAAACTGGCAACACTTACAACATCTTAGATTTGCAGGTATTTTCTTTTTGTTTGATTATCATTTTAATTGCAAGGATGAATCTTGATATAAGAAATGGTGTCAGTTTTGTCCCGTTTACTCACAAATGGGTCAATTTGGAGTATGTTTTACCTCTATCAGGTCAAACGGGTAAAATAAAAAGTCGCATGAAAGTGTAACCATATTGAGATTATATAACAGTTGTAACCATATTTGATTCACTACTTGTTTATAGAAAGGTAAAAAAATTAGACAAGAAGTATCTCGGGTCAGCCCAATTTGACCCATTTCAAATTCAATCCATACAAAAAGAGTACTTATTTTGACCCGTTACCCAACTTGCCCATTCTGCCATATTTGATTCACTTCTTGTATATTGGAAAGGTAAAAAGTTTGGACAAGTATTTCGGGTCAACCTGATCTGGCTCATTTCTATCCATAAAAAAAGTACTTATTTTGACGATTGACCCGTTACCCAACTTGCCCATTTTCCCATATTTGATTCACTAGTATATAGGGGATGTAAAAAATTTGGACAAGAAGTATATCTAGTCAACCCAATAAGATCCATTTCATTCCATACAAAAAGAGTACTTGTTTTGACCCGTTACCCAACCTGCCTATTTTGTCACCTCTACATATAAGTACGTTTCCACGTTTTCATCTGTTTTGTTATGGTTTTGATGACAGGAATACGTGCCTGAAGACATTGAAAGCATATCTGGTTTTGAACCTCCTCGGTCCCCAGATTCAAGCTACAACAATTTACAACTCGGGAGTGAGGACTACGCGAAGGAGCCACCATTAGTACCAGCGCATCTCCAAATGACACTGCTTAACGCCCCATTACCCCATATGGAGAACCCACCTCTTTCTTCAAGACCTCAACACGTGGTTATAAACCACCTTTACATGCAGAAAGGCAGGAGCAGTGACTCAGTTGTGGCCCTTGGATCCACTCATCGGTTCCTATCCAAGTATGTCACCGTCGTGCTCTACAAATCTATACACCAATAATTACAAACCAACCAACCCGACTCAATGTCTAGTGTGAATGCTTCGTGGGTATGTTTCAAGTGATATGATCTTTGAGGTTTATATGTACGTACGGTAACCATCATGTAGATTTACTACTCCCTTATACATTTAAAAAACGCTCGTGTTTTCTAAGACAAGAATGATACCGCGGGTGAAATTAGGCATTCGTAGATGATGGGTTTTGTTGTTGATCTTTCTTTTGTTGGGTGATTTTCTGATTTTCCCAGGAGTTGATGTTCAGTGTAGACTGTTTAAAAGCTAATAGCGTCAACTTCTTTGTTATATAGTTCATGGTTCTTTTTATGTGGTTAGTTTAGGTTATAGATTCCACTAATCACTCAACAATGTCAAATAATCTCAAGACTTTCCAGCTCGATTTATAAGCTGACACGCTCGATTCATGAGATCCATAATGTTGTAGACTTGTTATACTTTTTGAACATGGCAATGAAGTCGAAATGACCATATCTACTATGAAGGGTGGTTTTCGGCATATTATCTTCTTTACCTTTTTAACTGGTGATATCCTGATCTCAAACATTTCGGAGAACTAACAAACTCCGTAGCTGACCATCAACCAAAGGTTATGTATGCCTATTTTTTGTTGTCACTTGGTTCAATTCACATAATCAGTGACATTCTTGTCTTCCATGTTTTTTCTTTACAAAAGAATTGGTGCACTCCAAAGTCCAAAGGGATGTGCCAGGGTGATTTGTTCCAATGACCTTACAAACAGTACTATGTGTTTTCCCACATGTCTTGTGGTTGCAAAAGGTACCACTTTTCTTTGTGGCGACAAAAAGGGTTTCACTTTTTTGACCTGTTCTTTTTTAAAATGAAAATCAAAACTGAAAAACTCACAGATACCACTATTAATCAATGGGATCAAGCAAATTGCAGTTTGCGTCGGATAGGTGATCTTTAAGAGGTTATGACAGAGACTTAGTTGAAGCAAAATTCAAATATGAAACCTTTACTAGAGGGGAATCAAGTGTTTACCGCTACATCATCCCTTGAAACAAGATTCTACCTTTCTCTTTTATCCTCGTATAACTTGTCTTTCCTAGGGATGGCAAACAAACTAGAATCCGCCAAGCAAACCCGGAACCTGAAACACTTGCGACTAGTATTTGAGTATGAGATTAGTTTTAAAATTTCCAAGAGTATGGTACTAGGTGATACATGACCCGATTACCCGAAACATATATACCCATTTACCCCAACCATATCCGAAAATGTTTTCTTTTTATTTTTATTTTCGTTTGTACTTGAGTAATAGAGTAATCTATTAATCCATCGACATTTTAGTTTTGTATTTCTAGTTCCGTAAGTAATAAAAGTATATAAAGTTAAAATAGTAAGAAATCGTAGTCCAATGGTATCAAGATGTTGGTGGAACTCTCTCCCAAGTGGTGAGGGTTCAAGTCTCATTGTGAGGAAGGTGGTGTAATTTAGAAGTAAATTAATGGATGTTTGTCTGTGCGAGTTTGCTGTTAAAAAATATACTTGGAAGCAGATATATCTTTTAACAAACTAACTGATACCTGATACCCGATGGTTAATGAGTAACCAGGCACCCGAGAGGTATTAAACCGGGTTTGAGATAAAATTTTGACAATCTCATTCACGTCTTAATGCAGAAGACGAATAACAAAATAAGTGGGCTGGAGCGGGTAGGGAACTCAGAAGACGAAGGAGGCAAGAACAGTAGTCGGCATCGTAATTCATTATTCGTTATATATGATCGTTAATCGTTATTCGTTTGTTGTAGGTTTTTATTATGCCATTATGAGTTTATATTATGGGCCCCGCTTTTTTTAACATGTCCCGGGCCCAAAGCGTTTTGAGGATTCTCGGGACCAGCCATGGGTTTAGGTTTACAATCAATGGCGACGCTTAGTGTGGGCCCGATTTTTCGCTCAGAAGTGTTAATTTATACGTATTCGACCGAAAATTTTATAGGTATTAAGTTCCGGCCCCCCTGATAGGAAAAAAAATCTCGGCCCCCTTGCATTTTTCTTCAAGGTTCGCCACTGTTTGTAATCGCTTATTAATTACCTTCGATCTTTCATAAAATCATTATTATCATCATTTGGTATTCTATCCGATGCCAATCGATTATGTGAACGAATGGGAATAACTTGCATCATCACGAGCGTTTATGAGTATGCAATTTAAGTATGTAAATTTCTCTCTTTTGTTAATATAACTAAATGACACTTTGCTTGTGGATAATTTAAGGTGAAAAAACTATATAATATATTAAAATAGAATTTGTAAACCCCTTTAATATTCATATGTTACTAACATCTTTGAATATTATAATTAATTAATTTTATTCATTTTTTATTTCAAGAAGGAACTTTTTAATTATATTTTTTATGACGTCTAACTCACATCCCATTTAATTACTCTTAAATCTATACATTTTTATCCGTCATAGGACTTAAATCAATACGCCTTTATACCGTTACGCCACATACCTTTTGTTGGTCGCCTTATTATCTATATATATATTTCCCATGTGGATGAATAGTGAATTTTTATTTTTTTTATTATTTTTTTTTCATGAGGATGAACAGTAGTTTTTTTTTTCCTTACAAAAGTTTTTTTTATAAACTGGTCACTAAAGTTCAAAATAAGCTTTAATTTTCTTTTCTTTTTTACTCAAAACTTTGGTTTTATAGATTTGCCACATATTTTTTTTTTTTACAAAAGTTTTTTTTTATAAACTGGCCACTAAAGTTCAAAATAAGCTTTAATTTTCTTTTCTTTTTTACTCAAAACTTTGGTTTTTATAGATTTGCCACATAAGTTCAATAAACTTTCGTTCGTTAACTTTTTTCAAAATACAGGTGCGCTGTTTTTTTTTATCAACGTTCCGATATAAATTATCTATATATATATTTCCCATCGGGATGAATAGTAGTTTTTTTTTTTTTTTTCTTACAAAAGTTTTTTTTTATAAACTGGCCACTAAAGTTCAAAATAAGCTTTAATTTTCTTTTCTTTTTTACTCAAAACTTTGGTTTTTATAGATTTGCCACATAAGTTCAATAAACTTTCGTTCGTTAACTTTTTTCAAAATACGGGTGCGCAGTTGTTTTTTTTTTGTCAACGTTCCGATATAAATTTGTTTTAAAACGGAGTTGTATTCAAAATCGATTTTTTTTATCGTTGCCTGTATCGAGTGCCGTTACCGTTGTGGTACCATGACGAACCGAACCTATTATGGGCGAACAACATCATTATCGATATTGGTATTATCGATTCGCCTTATGGTTTTCGACGAACCGAACCGGTAATTTTTTTAGTTTGTTTTCCCCTTTTTTATTATTTAGTTTTATGTTTCCTTTCTATTAACATTATTTTTACCGTTGTGCCTATGCTTTCGTTTAAATTTTATTAACGATGGGCCCGACAACGTTATCTATGATAACTTTCGTTCGTTATGTTTTTTTAAATAACGGAATGCGCCGTTTTCTTAACAATTTCTTTTGTCAACGTTCTGGTTTAAATTTTATTGAAGACAAAGTTGTATTCAACTTCAAGTGTTTTTGGGTATCGTACGTTATAACGAGTCTGTGATTCCACGCAAACGAGCCAAACCAATAACAAACAGACTCCCGCCGCGAAGCGCGGGGGGTAAAACACATGGAGGAGAATAGTAATGTGTACAAGATGCAATGCAGCATGTACAACTCTTGCTTATGGCTTTTATGCGTGTGAGCATCCCCTTTTTACGCCCATTTCTTCTTTCTCTTTTCACACCAGACCAAATTAGGGTTTCCCTCATTCACCATCGTTTCACCATACGACCCATTACTAGCGGTGAGTGAACACCACCGGCTCTTCCACCGCTAATAGTAGTTTTTTTTTTTTTTCATGGGGATGAGTAGTAGTTTTTTTTTTTTTTTTTTTCTTACAAAAGTTTTTTTTTATAAACTGGCCACTAAAGTTCAAAATAAGCTTTAATTTTCTTTTCTTTTTTACTCAAAACTTTGTTTTTTTATAGATTTGCCACATAAGTTCAATAAACTTTCGTTCGTTAACTTTTTTCAAAATACAGGTGCGCCGTTTTTTTTTTTTTTGTCAACGTTCCGATATAAATTTGTTTTAAAACGGAGTTGTATTCAAAATCGATTTTTTTTATCGTTGCCTGTATCGAGTGCCGTTACCGTTGTGGTACCATGACGAACCGAACCTATTATGGGCGAACAACATCATTATCGATATTGGTATTATCGATTCGCCTTATGGTTTTCGACGAACCGAACCGGTAATTTTTTTAATTTGTTTTCCCCTTTTTTATTATTTAGTTTTATGTTTCCTTTCTATTAACATTATTTTTACCGTTGTGCCTATGCTTTCGTTTAAATTTTATTAACGATTGGCCCGACAACGTTATCTATGATAACTTTCGTTCGTTATGTTTTTTTAAATAACGGAATGCGCCGTTTTCTTAACAATTTCTTTTGTCAACGTTCTGGTTTAAATTTTATTGAAGACAATTGTATTCAACTTCAAGTGTTTTTGGGTATCGTACGTTATAATGAATCTGTGATTCCACGCAAACGAGCCAAACCAATAACAACCAACCTCCCGCCGCGAAGCGCGTGGGGTAAAAACTAGTTAATGTTTAAACCAGTTTCGTCGGATTAATCTATCGTGACAAAAACTCATAAAAAACAAACTAACATGATAATATTCATAAAATTGATTATAAATAATATTTTAGTCCTTAATTCCTTCCTCGTGTGAATGTAATTGACATAAGACTAAATTACATAAAACAATCTTTAGGTATATATCAAATTACACCCGTAGACTTTAATCTTCATTAATTACACTGGACACCTTTTATCTATATAATTTGTATTAAGTTATAACCTTTAGACTAACCGAAGTTAGATTTTTCAGTTAAATAGCATGTAAATGACTAATTTACCCTTCATTCTTATACTAGGTTAAAACTCATGTATTACATGGGTTGAATAAATACAACTTGTTATAAAACATCAGTTCCTATGTAAATTTTTTAATTCTAAAAACGTTATATAGTTATTTTTTTAAAATATTTTATAGAAAAGAATGAAGAAATATTCAAATTATAAAAATGTTTTATGAATAAATCTATTTTTTAAAAATAAAAAACATTTTATAAAAGTAATTTTAAAAATCATTATTATTTAATAGGAAACAAAAACTATAAAAAAATTAAAAATTTCGAATAATTAATAAGAGAGAGAGGCGGGAGACAAAAATTATAAAAAAATTAAAAAACTTGTATAATTAATAGGAAAGAGAGGCGAGAAAAAAATGTTAAGAATGAATGTGTGTGACAAGTGTCCCCTCAAAACCTTTATTTATCATATAGTGTAGATTAACAAATTAATATATATATATATAGGGGACGGTTATCGTACAAAGAGCCTAAATCGTACGAAGCGTACGAAGGGTCTCCAACCGTCCGATTAGTATGATCTAAGGTTGGGGATAACGCGGTGGCATAAACGTAATTACTTTGAAAAAATAACACGTCGTCCAGATAAAAAATGGCATAAATGTCAATTTTTTTAAAATAATCACACTTCATGCGTGCTTTTTTTTACGTAATCACGTTTTTACGTAACTTTTTTTTATGTAATCACGTTTTTACGTAATCACGTTTTTTCATAAAAAAATTTGCCGTAATCACATTTTGTGTGATTGCAACTAATTTTAAACATGAATAATGTTAATCAATACTACTGTCTTCAATCTTATCTTCTTGCTTTTAAGTCAAATTATCGGCAAAAACATTAATCAAAGTTTCTATCGAATGTGTGTTGATCTGGAAACGAAAATGGATAGGAACAAACAAACAAAACTAACTGAAAAATCTAACATCTGTTAGTCTAAAGGTTATAATTTGATACAAAGCATTTAGATAAAGGGTGTCTAGCGTAATTAGTGAAGATAAAGGTCTGCGGGTGTAATTTAGTATATACTTAAAGGTTGTTTTCTGTAATTTAGTCTTGACATAATTAGACTTCAAAAAATGTTACATTGAAAAAAAAAACTGAAAGAAAAAACTATATCGAGCTGACGGACTCATACTTGGATCACATGGACAAGACAAACAGACTAGAACATGGCTCAATTTAAAACTGACATAACTTATGCTACGTATAAAATTACATGACTCGTAATTAAGAGAGAGAAACGGAGGGTCGGATACTCGGATCATATAACAAAAGGCCGTAGGCAGTTTGTCCCAACTATTTTTCACAATTTCAAACTCAACGGTTTTCCCAAGTTTTCACAATTTTGATTTATATACTTTTATATGTAAAAAAAAATATAAATCTTTGACTTGAGTAATTTACTTGTTTATTTTTTTTAGAAAAACTCATAATCAACTCCTATAAATCATATATACTTGTATCTTGTAGGATTTAAACCTTTGATCTTTTAAACAGAGGTAAGACGTCTTACCACCTTAATGTCTCATTAATGACAATTCACGTGTTTATTAAGTAACTTTCATAATCAAACAGGTAATTTGAGTTGTTGGACATGTCATATTTAACTTACTCTAAAAAAACAGGCGTGATGTAATTGCTTAACCATTTAATATTATATCAATTTCCTTCTTTTTTCGAAAGGCAATGTCAATTTCCTCTTTATAATCATTAAAAAGCTTTAAACCCGTGTGTTACACGGTTTAACATTAATATTACACTGATAAATCTTTGAGCATGGATTCTTATTCAACATTAATCTTACCTCTTCATCAATCATTACCTGAGCTTTGAACTCATATGATCTGTAAATAGCAAAATGCTAAAATAACCAACTCCTTTTTGCACATTCAAAAACCTTTTGCACATCATCACCTGAGCTTTGAACTCTCTTTTCGATAACCTTCTATCAACACCTTTTGCATGCGGTATACCACCACTGGTTTTCTGGTGGTATACATCTAATTGTCGCCAGAATAACATAACAGTTGACCTATATTTTGAATTACACATTATAGAATAAAGTTTATATACACAACAAAACCGCACTGACATGCAATAATGAAAAATTGATAACTGTTACAATTTACAAATTAGTGTAATTTGATTTGATTCCTTACTGTTAGCACCAACTCTTGATATGTGTACATTATGATTCCTTACTGTTAGCACCAACTCCTTTTAATCCAGCTTTGAGTTCTTCAAAAGTAATTTGAGCACTGTAGGCCGCTAATTCTTCTTCAGATAGGCTCTCCCCTATAACCTGCACAGAAAAATGAAACAAAAAAAAACCTTTGACCTTTTAGATCAACCACAGATGTTTCCAAATTGAAAATCCATATTGTTTTTTAGTTAGAAATTGAACACTTACATATTCATGAACTATAGTGATTAGTTACAAAGATGAAAATGATCAGGATTATTTTAACACTCCTAAAAAGATTGTCAATTTTAATGTTAAAACTTAGTCAGTTTGACTTTAAAAAGTAAAACTTACCCTAAGAGCCATATTCTTTAGCTTATGGCTGAAAACTGTTTCATTAGACTTGGAACTGCAGAATCAAGAGGCTTGTCAGGGGCCACAACGTCAACTTTAACCCAAGGATGGCCTGTAAAAAGGTTAATTGGGTCAATATTTTTTAGTGCTAAAAGTTATGCATGGTAAACACAAACATAAGGAATATATATAATTAAATTTAATAGTCCCCTTTGTTTTGGTTGAAGCAAACAAATGCATAACTACATCTTCATATTTGTTAAACGGGTAAGATTGAGAAGAAAGAAAAAAAACTAAAAAAAGGAAACATGAACGAACAGTTTAAAAATCACCAAAAACATATTTAAATGCTTAGAAACACCTAAACTGCTTTAACAAAAAATCTGAGTGATTTTTTACTAAGAGTTTTTGTAATCACATTAAACATATTAAACATGTCAATTAGAATTGGGAATTGAACTGGTCGATTTGGATTATGGTTTTATTCCTCCAAGGTCAAATCAAAATATTTAGCTACCCAAAATGTATTTTAACGCTTGCGCCACCCGATCATATTCCAACACCAAGTCACCAATTCAGGAGGAAACCCAATTTTTCTGGGAAAACCCCTTGTAAGATTCGAACCCAGGACCTTATGGTCACTGAGCCTTATCCCGCCACCAAGATGTTGCTGGGCTATTATGCCTTTGGCCCCTCCTGAATCGTTTTATTTTAATATTTTAGATTATTATAATAAAACTTAGTTTTGTAATCATATATCACATTAACTATCTATTAAAATCAGACAAAAGGGGCGATAAATGATTGCGGTAAACCCAACCAACCCAAACCCATTTCAACCCGTAATAAAACATGTATTATCCTAAACCCATTATAACCAATTGCTCGTTCAGAAATACTTGGTCATGGATCAGATGACCTTGCGCCCTTGCGGGACTTGTTCAAATATACCTTGCTCCGTTTCTATAGTAATGTGTCACCTGTCAGCACCTTTGCATGGTAAGATGAGCTCATTTTCTGCATTCCTAACAATCACTGACATCCTCTTAAGAGCACTGCTGAATTCTATCATATTAAGAAGCTCATATGATCTGTAAATAGCAAAATACTAAAATAATGAAACCAAACTTCTTATATCATTTTGTTCAAAACTTAGATGGGTATTCAAATTATTTAATTCACAGCAAAATCGCAAAATCATTTAGGGTTTATAGATACCGACGGCCAACGGGTGTGGAAGAAAAGGAATCAGAAATCGAGATAAAGAAGAAACACTTACATACATCAAAGAAATCGCTTCCTCATTCCTTCAATAATCGTCGCTCAGGAACCCTAACATGAAAGAAACGGCCGAGTATTTCATCTGTAAATGAAAATTAGGTTTTAAGAGTGATGGGTTAAAAAATACGGTTATGACCCGCGTTTTGACCCGTTTCTGAATTGGGGGGGGGGGGGAAGATGGGTGAGAGTGACAAGGGACAATAGGATTTAGGTTTTTATTAGAAGATGAATTTTTAGGAGAAGTTGTAACTTCTAATGTGATGTAGTAGTAACAATTTTGGATTCTTTAAAAAAGACACAGGTTTTATCCTCACTAGTATTATTTTGGGAAGGGGCATAGTGGCTTAATGAAGGAAGACCAGGATCTTTGTGATCTCCGGTTCGCTCCTAAGGGCGTCCGGGTTTTACCATCAGTGGGCTTTCGGGCGTGTGAGTTTTCTCCGGAACTGGAGATAACTTGGGGCTCTTAAGGGCTCCGTACGGCTGGGTTGGGCCAGCTGGCGGTGGCCTTTTGCCAATGAGTCACCCCGTACGGAGTACCTAGGCAATTCTCTGTTTGTTGACCGTTAAAAAAAAATTCTAGGAGAAGATGCTGGCTCAAATGAATGCCAAATCGAACAATTTGATTGGTTTAGTTATGTTTTAACTACAATGGGTTGGTGGTCTAGTGGTAGAGGAAAATCCTCTAAGAGCATGGTGTATACCGGTGTGATTATAATGTGGTGTGATAATAAAGTGCACGCGCACGTGGCGCCACATCACTATGCTCATTATCACACCACCCATCACTAGGCAAGGGTATACCCGTGTGATTGTGGTGGTGTGATAATTAAATGTTATTTTTTTAAATTAAATAAAATAAAACATAATATTTAATAAAATAAAAATACATTATTTAAAATAAAACCAAATCTAGACAATACAAATATTACCCAATAATAAATTAATACCTACAATATAAAAATCAGTCCACATATCCAAAACCCTATATCCACAATTAGGAACGAAAACACAAAGGGGATCTATGATCATAGACGAAGGGTCTTGCATGGCCGAATTATTATCAAATTGATGCGATTGGAAGCCGTTTTTGTTGTCCAGAGGTTGTAGATGGACGCTTGCGGTTGTTGTTGGAGGGTTGCGACATATGAAATTGGAATCAAAAAGTCATTGTATTGGAAGTGAAGGAGAGATGAGATGAGTTCCGTTTCTCGCGTGATAATTCTCACGCCAACAGATAACGCCGTGAAAACCAAAACGAGGGGGCGGTGTTACCTAGTGATCACGGCGTGATTGTGCTTGCCACATAGGACCACGGCGTGAATCGACCAGGTATACCGGATGGCCTAAGTCCAACTCTCAACAGGAATTAAAAATGTCTTTTAAAAAAAAGTTATCTTTTAACTTTTAACTCAAATTTGCATAGTACTCAACAATTCGTGTAATTTTCACTTATAGCAGATTTAGAGAACGATAGTCTTAGCTTGTCGCGTTATTGGATGTTCACCAAACACTTACATGGTTTGCCGTGAAAACAAATTGGTTTGTTTAGGTTTGGTTTCAATTATGCATCGAGTTTGTTTTAGTTTAGAGAGTTTAAAAATATTACTAACGGTTTAATGTAAAAAACCATCAAAATCGAATCATTTAACACGTGTACTATCACCTCCACATAGTAAATATGATATATTTTAGAATATGATTACTAACATTTTCACGTGGAACTAGTTTTATTAATTGTTTAGCATGATAAGTTATTGGATTATTTTGTATCGAGTCTTTTGTTTTAGGCTTTTACTTATTAGCTAGGTTTATCTAGATGGCTATATATAGTTCTTATTCCTTTCATTGTATGATACACTTCTTATGGTAATAAAAATCTAGCAGTCTTTCTTCTATTTTTCCTCTGTACATGTTTATCAATTAACATGGCATCAAAGCTTATTCGATCCATGTTCTTTGATTTTATGATTGAAGAGTTTGTAGCTGCCACTAGTTTCGCGGATCAAACTCCACAGTGAGTTCGCCGAGGGATATGGTGACTCGAATTTTCGTTGGTTCGTATATGATTCTGGTTCGTCGTTTGATTTGATTCTAGTTCGTATTTCATTTCTCATTGGTTCATTGTTTTCAATTTGGTTCGTATTTGTTGCTGCCGTTTTCGTAATTAGGGTTTGTATTTGCATATGTCGCTTACTTCGTATTTGGTTTTGGATCATTGTTGTTTGCCAATATAGCTGGAAAAGAAGACTCTCTACAGTCGATTAGTACCCAACTAGATGAAAAAACCTATACCTATTGGAGTCATGTGATGAAGAACTTTCTTTAGGGGGGAATATATGTGGGGTTATGTCACTTATGCTAAAAGTAAGCCTACGAACAAAAAGGTTGCAGATTATGAAAAGTTACTTGATACATAGGAAACTGATAACTCTAAGATTATCATTTGGATCAACATTTATGTAACTCGGTCAATTAGCATTCAATTGGCTAACTATAACACAACACGAGAAGTTTGGGGTCATTTGGATAGATTGTATACCCAATCCAACTTTGTTAAGCAATACTAGTTTTTTATGGCGGATTTATGGGATAAATTGGCTCTTACATACTTTGTATAGTTGAAATTGTGTAAAACATACATTGCTAGGAGGGAATAGCGGTGTTTGGTTTAGTTTTTGATGGTGGTACGTTCTGATTTTGAAGGATTACGTGGAACGATCATTCATTTGTCTCATATTCCCACATTTTATTCAGTTGTTCATAAACTTATTGTAGAGCGGACTCGTATCAAATCTCGGGTAGACAAAGGGTCTAAAGCAACTACTACTCTTGTTGTGTTTGCAGTTCTAAATTGTGTTCCACAACGACCTCTAGCTTTAAATCAATCTAGACAAACTTCTAAACTTGCTTTTGATGAGTGTGTATTTTGCAAAACAGAAAGCCCATTGGAAGTCTCGGTGCCCGTCATTACTTAACAGGGCAAAACAACATTAGAAACCTTCACATCAAAATATATCAAATGGTCAGTTTTAACCACCGCTACCATTTTAGCCACCGCTACCGTTTCAGCCACACCCTTCTAGTCCTTCTTTAAGGGCATCTCGTCCTCTACAGTTAACTGATGTTGTTGCTTCAACAATAGATACTGATTAGTGATGGCAAAATAACCTGAGCCGACGGGTATACCCAAGACCCAAAACATCTGGGACGGGTATACTAAAAACCGACAGGTATGAGACCAGGTATGGGCTTAATTTTAAAAAATTTCTTGGGTATGGGACAGGTATGAGATTAGGTGATACACGACTCGATTACCCGAAACTACATACCTAGATCATATACCCAAAAACTTTTAATTTTAATTGTTATTTTTCCTTAACACATGTCTATTAATGTTTTATTTAGTAGGTTTATTATGTGAAAAATTAATTTTTATTTTGAAATATGTATTTGATGATATTAATGTATGTAACTTATTCATATTTAACATGTTAATATAAATGTAAAAACAGAGTCATAAGAAAGACATACCCGACGGGTATTGGCCGATACCCGCAAGTATGCATGATACTCGATACACGCGGGTATACCCGATAACCGACGAGAAATTATCAGACATAAACCCGACGGGTAATAGATCGGGTATGGGACGTTTGGTATATTTTCAAACTTGCTTTGAATCATGCTTCAGTCAATTAGTTGTGTAAATATGATCATTAGGTGTTCTTTTCTTGTTATGTATGTCTTATACAGGATCAACGTACTCAGAGATTGATTGGGATCAATTGTATATTAGGGGAACTATAAGTCTTGGAGAAACTCAAAGTATCTGATGTTGCTGCCTCCAATGTTGCTTTGTCTTCTTTTCGTTTGAGTCATTTATCTTTTGAGTTTTATGTTTGGCATGCTCGTTTGAAGCATGTGTCAGTGTCAAGTTTACAGTTTTTAGCATCTTACTGGAGTTTTGGCTCATTTGAACACTTTTGATATTATGCATTCTGAAGTATGGGGTCCATCCCAGTATCCACAATGGGTGGCTCTACCTACTATGTATCTTTATTGATTTTGTTATACCCTAGTGTATCTTATGAAATGCATACATGATTTCTTTGGCATTTACAATAACTTTAGAGCCCTTGTTAAGACATAAGATTTGGTTGTGATAAAATGCTTTAGGTGTGACTTAGGGGTGAGTATACCTCTAATGATTTTACCCAGTTACTTGCATCTGATGGTACCGTACACCAGTCTTCTTGTACTGACACGCCTCGGCTGAACGGTGTTGCAGAAAAAAAAAACATCGTCATTTTATTGAAACTGATTGTTCTTTGCTTTTATCTCTTGAGGTTCCTAGTGTGTTTTGGGAAGAAGCACTCCTAACTGCTATACATGTGATCAATCGAATCCTAACTTCACAGAACTCATGGATGTCTCCGTTTGAAAGATTACATGTTCATCTGCCGGGTTACTCTTCATTACGGGTTTTTGGGTGTACTTACTTTGTCCTCCGTCGTTATGTTGAATGGAATAAGTTGAGGAAAGATGTTAGCATAATAAGTTATTGAGTCTTTTGTTTTGAGGTTTTACTTATTAGCTAAGTTTATTTAGTTGGCTATATGTAACACTAGCTTAGACCCCGTGTAATACACACGGGTGAAAAATATCAATACATAAATTTCTCAAATTTTATTTATGTATTTTACAGGTGTAAAAATGTATTACTATATACTAAGGATATAAAACAAATTTCAAAATATGTAAAAAATAATATATAATTGGGTTTCAGAAATACGTCAATTACTATTGTAACATCCCAAAAATAAAACGACAGTTATAATAACGGAATAAACGAACGAGGCATGACGGGTCGGGTCGGATGGGCCAGCGGGCTATAAATAGCCTATGCCACCCCTTTTCTCTCATTTGCAACTTTTAGAGAGAGAAACCGTAGAGAGAGAAAGTTGGCGGATCGACCCGAGACTTCAGCAAAGTGTTACTCCATAACTCGTGAGAAGAACCTCCGGATCAGAAACTCGATTCAGGTAACAATCCGACCTAAATATGAGTTTTAGTTCGTTTTTGGGTTTTTCGGGTTTTGGGTGAAAAGGTAAGGTATGAATAAGTGCGCAGGAGGAGGGACCTGCGCACTTGATAAGTGCGCAGGCAGCAGGGTCTGCGCACTTGCTAAGTGCGCAGGCAGCAGGATCTGCGCACTTGCCAAGTGCGCAGACATCAGAACTGGTTAAGTGAAGTCAGTATGTTAGAATGGTTAAACCGTTAGAGTCGGGATTGGTCTGATGTGTATTTAACTAATCAATTCAGAACTGAAGTGACGTTGTTGGACCTTCGTTTAGGACAACCCATATTAGCGTATCAGGTGAGTTCTAGAAGCCCTTCTTTAAATGTTTTAATTAAATGTTTTTGGGCTGGTGTGCATACATACGGAATGATGTTTTGAAATGATGTTTACGAAACGATGTTTACGATGAGATGTTTACGAAATGATGTTTACGGGATGATGTTTATGAAATGTTTTGCCAAATGAAGTTTATGAAAGGTTTACGAAAGAGATGATGTTTTGTTTAATAAAACGTACGAATGCTTTAACTAAAAGAGGTAAAGGTTTTATGAAAGTCACGAATGAACGAATCTGCCACAAGTTCCTACGGGAGCTAAGGTATGTATGTATGTGTGTATTGGCCTCACCTTACGAGGGGCCTTTGTGGCTGGCTAACGGTTGTACAACTGGTTGATAATGGGGTGACGACGGTCACCGATGGGATTACCGGGATCCCAATGGAAGGTACTATTCCTTGCGGGGAAATAGTGCCTAAGTTATGTTTTGTCTACCTAGAGGTAACGAGCCTTAGGAGACGTATGTTTGGTCCACCTAGAGGTAACGAGCCTTAGGGGACGTATGTTTGGTCTACCTAGAGGTAACGAGCCTTAGGAGACATATGTTTGGTCCACCTAGAGGTAACGAGCCTTAGGGGACCTGTGTGACGGATGGCTTAGAGGTAACGAGCCTTAAGTTCATCCCCTGGTATGCGATGTATGGAATTGACGGTTACGAGAAGGCGCAGATTCGGTTCATGTTGACTTATGTTATGATGCTATGTTACGATGTTTTAAGGATGTTAAGTTATTGCATGTTTTGCGTACGCTTTTGTTAAACAAATGTATGTTATGTTTTTGGCAAAATGTTTATATTAAGGTTTTATGTAAAGCTAGAACTCACCAGCGTAGCTGACTTTTTAGTATACACATTCAGGTTAAGGGCAGGTTATGATGATGGACGGTGATGCTTGGCAAGAGAGAAGAGTTACCCGGATGATATGAAGACTGGCATCCCGTTATGAGTTGTTTATGTTATGTTTATGTATTTGATAACGTTACGCTTCCGCATGTATGAACAAGTTTTAATTATGATGAATGAATGATTCCGCTGCGTTATTTGATATTCAAGTTTAATAATTGTTTGTGAATGAGTAAATCCAACAAGTGAATCCAACAAGTGAGGCCTCCCGGGTTTGGAGCCTTACAACTATTTAATGTAATTTGACTTTCATTTATATTTGATTGAAAATAAAAATTATATAATTAGATTTAAAAGTTTTTTTATAATAAAAGATAATTTAAAATAAATGTGTTTTATTAGTATAACTAGGTTAGATTCTCGTGTATTACACAAGTTAAATAAATGTAATGTTATATACTAAGTGACGAAAATTAATGTCTTTAAAAACCTATGTATTACACCAGTATAATCTGTTAACACATACGCGCGTCAAAATATGTCTTTAAAAATCTATTTTGACGTGACAAGTATAAATTCTGTTAAGTTAATTTTGAAAACATTTTTTTTTCCAGTCGGGTATTATTTTTTTTATATAATTGATAAATGTTAGTTCATATTAAATTCATTTAGTTAATGTAGAATAAATATTATCCATAATCAAATAATTAGTATCCATAATTAGATTAATATTTAATAGGAGAGAGAGGCGGGAAAAATATGATAAGATTAAATATGGATGCGACACGTGACACTAAAAAATATTTATTTATTATATAGTATAGATTAGTAATTTATTAAAAGATATGGGTGCATTTAATAAGAGAGAGACGAAAAAAAGATGATAAAATTGAATATGGTGGCGACACGTGGCATACAAAAACATTTATTTATTATATAGTATAGATAGATTAAAAGATGAAAATGTATTTAATAGGAGAGAGATGCGGAGAAAAAATAATGAGAATGAATATAGAGATGACATGTGACATGAAAAACCTTTATTTATTAGATAGTATAGATATAAATATAGATTATTCATTTCATTGTATGATACATTTCTTATGATAGTAAAACTCTAACCGTTTCCTCTCTAATTTTTTATCAATTTACAATAGCGTTGAATTGTTGATGGATTTTTTAAATTTAATAAGGGCACTACTAACCACACACGGAGAATGCTAATTGGACTTGGCCATATACGCATCGTATAGGGCAATACGATGCGTATAGCCCTTCACAATTTCCCATGCCCGACATTCTCTTCCAGCCTGGTCATTCAAACATCGTATATGCCTCGTATAGGGCAATACGCTGCAGTTTAGGGTACAATGTACCTTCTGCCACTAGTCACATCACCTCGTACCCTATACGCATCGTATTGGGCTATACGATGCGTATAGGGCCCAAATTTTGTGTATTTAACCATGCAGAATTCTCATTCGAACCGAACGTATGCTTTCAAAATTCAAAAATTATAAACATGTCTTGGTGGTGGGATGGTAACTACGGTTTTCAGGTATATTCTAACGAGTCGGTGGAAAACAATCCACAAAGTTTTGGCGTTCAAGAGGTGAACCAGGAGGAGGTCTCGTCCAACGTTTATTCTCATCAACGGGTAAGGCTTCCAGATTTGAACGAGCCACTAAGCAATCCCGAGTTCGTATACGGTGAACCGTCTTACCTTACACAACCCACGAACGAATACGTATACGATGAAGTCTCTTACCCGACACAACAAACTGATGACTCCGAAGACGAAGAACAAAATAATCAAAATATGTCTTATAAAACTAACCAAAATTTTCAGTCTCGTGAGCAGTTGGTTGATTGGGCTATCCGGAGAGGACGTGACAATGGTTACGTCATTGTCACCCGGCGATCGAGGAGAAAAGGCGACGATCCGACAGAACCGTTTATCAAGGTGTGGCTTGTGTGTGACCGTCACGACGAACGTGCGTCTACTGCCACGGTTAGATGTGCCGGTAGCAAGAAAATTGGTTGTCCCTTTAAATTGGAAGGAGGGTACCAAGAAAATACTGGTGATTGGAAATTAACGGTGAAGGATGACAGTCATAACCACGATCCTAGTCAACATCTTGAGGCGCACTCATTTGCAAGTAGACTGTCTCAGTCGGAACAACTTTTGTATCAGATCGTGGTTATGACTGTCATCCTTCACCGTTAAGTCATAACCACGATCCTAGTCAAATTGTATCAGATCAGTATTATCACTTACAGTTTGGATTTGGAACAAGCATCATAAGGAAAATGGACAGCCACATAGCTATTCAATTGTTTGATATCCTGCACGGTAAAGTTTCACATAAAGCTCTAGATTTGATAGAAAACGAGTGGTACAAGTTATCAAATATACGGAAACAAAATGCAACGTGTGGGTGCCAACTTTTCAGTAGTTGTGGGTTGCCGTGTGCTTGTCGTCTAGCAAATATCGAAGCTACAGGTAAACTGTTCTGACTATTTAATTATTATTATTATAAATTATTTCAATTAAAAAAAAATATAATAAAAACAATATATTAATATTATTATTATTATTATTATTATTATTTATTATTTAAACAATATATTATTATTATTATTATACAGGTGGCATAATCCCTCTAGATGCAGTGGACGTCTTCTGGAGAAAACTTGATTTAAAACCGTCGTTTGTCGATGATGAAAATGTAGACGTGGATAAGGTACTGGGACAAGTGAGAAACAAAATTATGTCACAACCCGATCAGGTCAAAAGAAGTATGCTGTCGAGAATTGCAGGGGTTGTCTTTCCGAGCAAAAGTAACAAGAAAGCGCCTATGGTACAAGAAGATACTCGCGGTCGTCCAACTTTGAAAAAGCAACAACAAAGGAAACAGGATGTCGCGAGAAACAACTCATTGACAGGTTCCCAACAAAGCAAATGTGACCCTGCTAGACACAGCTCGTATATTGCGTCACAAGACTCTATACAAGCGAGTTCGGTCTTTCAACACAGTCGTTCAACTAAGGGTAACGGAAAGCAACCGCAAGATGATAACGCCCATCTTGGGTTTCCATTGATTACGGGGAATGATGCGGTTAACAATATAAAATGTTTTAAGGATTCGATACCCTCTATATTTTATCCGTACATTTCACATATACAGGACGTAAAACCCGACGGTAACTGTGGTTTTCGATCGGTAGCTTTGGGCTTAGGGTTAAATGAAAATCGGTGGCTCTTTGTCCGACAACAACTTCTACATGAGATGGACAATAAAGAGGAATGGTGGAGAACTGTTTTTGATAGAGTCGCCTTTCAAGAGTATGATAAGCTACGTCACACAATAGATTGGCAGGATGTGAAAGCCGCACCAGTTAGTCGTTGGATGTCGATGCCATACACAGGACTCCTAATTGCTCAAAGATTTGGGGTGATTGTTCATCTTTTAAGCATCAACGGTAATCAATCATTTTTTCCATTGTGGTTTGGTCCTAACGTTCACGCTCAACATCAAGTCTTATCGTTAGTTCACGTCAAAAATGCTCATTTCATCCACGTCAAGTTAGACGGAGAATTTCCGATTCCTACGCCGAATGCACTTTGGAATTTGCACCGAAATGATGATGCGGTAAAATGGGAAAATAAATACAATGATCGTATAGAACGATTTAAGAAAATAATGGCCACTAATAAATCTAGTTTTCCACAATATTTCACGAATCTCGGATGATATTTGTTTAAAATTGTATTGTAATTCTTTTTAAATTAATTTTATTGTCATTTTAAATATTTTTATTTAGTTATAACTAATTATAATGTTAATTAAATATAATAATAATTAATTTTAATTCAAATCTTTCAAAATTCAAAATTTCTCGAAATTCAAATTTCTATACGCCACGTATAGATCAATACGTGGCGTATCTTTCCTAACCTTTGGTATTCTATACGTCACGTATTGACCTATACGTGGCGTATATACATTTGATTTATCTGGTTTAGGCCCCGTATTGTACCAAACGAACCAAAAAAACAAACACAAAGCCATACGCGACCCGCTTATAAAACGTTCGTTGATTTGGATTGCGCCATCAAAAAAACTTTGAAAAGGTACGTGTCTTAACCCACGATCATTAATGTTAGGTTATTATTAAATATTAGCGGGTGAAACTGGGTAGATTAGCGATTTTTAGGTTTTAAATTAAGAACTATACGCCGCGTACAGGACCATACGTGGCGTATAGTTCTTCTGGATTGATCTAAGGAAGAAGATGAAGCCATACGCCACGTATAAGTCTATACGCTGCGTATGGATCAGTTTACCCGGTCACATGCCTGCGTATGGCCTAGTTTAGTCGCGTATGGCTTGGTTTACCCGGCAACTCGCCCGCGTATGGCCTATTTGGCCTGCGTATGGCTCAGTTTACCCAGCAACCGCCTATACGCCACGTATAAGCCTATACGTGGCGTATAGGTTTTTAATTTAAAATTTAAATTTATTATTTAAAATTTAAACAATATATTATTATTATTATTATTATTTATTATTTAAATTAAAATATTAAAAACAATTAATTATTATCAGATATGGCGGATTATGATGATGATGTTCAGATGGATCAGCTAGACGATTTTGCGCACTATCCTTTTCTAGATTTTCCGCCTGATACAGAGGCCTATTCCCGGTCCCAAAAGCTCCGGGAGGTTCAGATGGGACCGGGTACGGCGGTGGATTGGGCCCTCCTCGAGGAGGTGCATGAGGCCGAGCGAGCTAGGGCCATCATCGGTGAGGACACGCCATGGTCGCGTCTTTTTGACCTTTCTTTTGAGGAGACATACCGAGAGCTTGTCGTCGAGTTTCTTTCGACGTTCATCTATTCAGAGACTGGGCTGCAGCCTCTACCCGGGGAGGCGCCGGATATTGAGGATCCGGATCGTATTTCTTTTTCTATTTTTGGGGTCGTTTACCGTCAGACCCTCCGTCAGTGGGCCGTCACGACGGGCTTGTACTACGAGCCTGAGACGGTCGTGTCGCTATTCACCGAGGCGGTGACGGAGGTTGACAAGGAGGAACTCCTTGTTTTTTGGGGCTTGATTTCAGATAGTCCTTGGTTGGGTACCAAGGGGAGGGTCTCGGGTATTAGAGACCCTTTGTATAGATATCTGCACCGGCTTATTTCGACATCGATCGCACCGCGTCTGAAAAGCCGTGAGTGGTGCACTGATAGAGATCTTTTCTTCCTTTTCTGCCTGCTTACTGGGAGGCGGTGCGACCTGTCCACGAGCATGACGCTTTATTTTGCTTCAGCCTATATGAGACAAAGGCGCGGACTTTTATATGGCGGTGCATTCATCACGCATATCATGCGGTCGGTCATACCATTTGGCCACCATGAGCCTCAGATGTTACCGGCCATACCCCCTGTCCGATTAGATCGTCGCACGGCGAGCGGCATGCGCATCACGCACCGATTCCCGCAGGGCCTTCGGTTCGTAGGGGCCGTCCAGGACCAGGTTTGGGTCCCGGTGCCGTTGCCGCAGATGCCTGGACAGGGGGACCCGCCTATGCCTCAGCCGCTGCAGGGTATGGCGATTGAGGACGAGCCTCCACACGTCGAGCAGGTCCACGAGCATCCGCCACAGCATCCCCGACACGTACGTCGGTCTGTTAGGCTGGATAGGGCTACCCAGGCATTGCTTGATGGCCTTGTTGCCGACTCACGGCGACAGGGTCGTCAACTCGATTGCATGGAGGACCTGATGACGTGGGCGGTTGGACAGCTCGTGAATCAGTCACGAGCCGCCGGCATCGAGCCACCCCACTACCACCGCCACGTCATTATCCGGACGACCCCGTTCAGGATGAGGGCGGGGCAGGTCAGGGTGAGGCCGGGGCAGGTCAGGGTGAGGCCGGAGCCGATTAGGTTTAGTTCTTTTATTTGTATTTTGTTTATTTCGTTGTTATGTATGTAAAACATTTTGATGTATATATTTAATTTTATGATGTAATGTATATAATGTTTAGTTTACTTGTTTGGTTGTAATGTTTAATATTTTGTTTGGTTTGTAATGATTAATATTTTGTTTGATTATACTGTAAAAATATAATAAATGTTTAAAAAAAATATAAAATATATAAAATTTATAAATAGATAACAAACTTATATTAACAAACTTATATAAACAAAATTATATAAATTTTAAAAAAATATAATTAAATAAATAATCCTATACGTGACGTATAGGTCTATACGCCACGTATAGGATTATTTATCACCAAATCTTCCAACTTTTGAAGAAAAATATTGAGCCCTGTCTCATACGAGGCGTATAGGGCAATACGAATCGTATGGGACACCAGAATGACACGTGTCATTCTGGTGTCAGAGACTAAACCCAATACGCCCTCGTATTGACCTATACGAGGACGTATCGCGCGACGGCGGGTCCAATTAGCAATATTCCGTGTGTGGTTTATCGATTTTAAACAATGTTATTTGTTGGATTAATTCAGATTTAAAAAATTCAAATAAATATTAATATATTAAAATTTTATGGATTATTGAATTTTAATAATCCTATATTTTACCAATTGGTCAATAATAATCCCAACTGAGAATATTCTTACCACCGGTCACTACTTTCAACCTATTTTTTACATTGGACCCCTCGTTAAAAAAACTTAACGTCGTTAGAGTTTACATGACGTGGACATCTACAAACCGTCGGAAAGTCGAGCCAAACTAGCAGTGGTCTCGTTGTGACTTTTGAAATTGGCTTTGGTGGTGTTTAACTGGTCTCGTGGGTCCGGAAAGTCCAAACAGAGACAACAGTGGTGTTTAATGAGACTGGTTAAACACCATCAAAACCAATTTCAAAAGCCAACACGAGACCACTGCTAGCTTGGCTCGACTTTTCGACGACTTGCAGATGTCCACGTCATATAAACTCTAACGGCGTTAAGTTTTTTTAACGGGGGGTCGAATGTAAAAAAATAGTTTGAAAGTTGGGACCGGTAGTAAGAATATTATCAGTTGGGATTATTATTGGTCAGTTGGTAAATGATAGGATTATTAAAATCCAATAATCCAAGTTTTATATATGGCTAATAAAGTAGGAATATTAGGAATATAAACTTGTCGGTGGTGTTGGATCCAAGGCAAAGCCCCTCGTTTTTTTGGTTTATAATTTTCAATTTGAGCTAAAAAACTAAGGTAGCGTTTGTTATAAAGGAATGAGAGGTGGAATTGAATCGACGATTACGAGGGAATGAAAAAATGATGTTTGGTTTGACGATGGAATAGAATCATCCATTTCACAAGGAATGTCATTCCCTTTAAATCCTTCAAATTAATTCAATTCACCCCCTTTGATTTTTTTTCATTCCATCCGTTTTTCACCCTTCATCACCACCACACCCTCCTACCACCGCCACCCACCACCACCGCCACCCACCACCACCACCTCCCACCACCGCCACTGTCGCCACCTCCCACCACCGCCACTATCACTACCACCCACCTCCCACCACCACCACTGTCGTCTCCTCCACCGCCACCCCACCACAACCACCCACCACCGCCGCCATCACCCACCGTCACCCACCACCACCTAATACCGCCACCCACCACCACCACCACCGCCACTAAGCAACGATTTTATTCCTTCGTCTTTTCTAGCCTACCAAACAACATAAGGTAATGATTTATTTCATTCCCTCGTGGTAACCAAACAAGACAATGGAATGACCCATTTCACTCATTTGTCCATTCCATTACCTCGTTCATTTCATTCTATCGCCCATTCTATTACTCCATACCAAACGGATCATAGTGTGTTTGAGACATAGGTGGTTTGTAATGTATTGTTTATTGGGTTTTTTAAAAAATAAAAAAGTTAAAAAAGTGTTGGGCAAACATAAAAACATTTTTTATTTTGGTTTTTGAAAAAAGGTAAAAATATGTTTTTCAAAAGCCATAAAAACCTGGTTTTTTAAACTATTTTTGGCTTTTTAAGAATAAAATTACCAATTTAGCCCACCTTTTTAACATAAATATCAAATAATCATAACCTAATAAATAACCACTCCTCAATCGTCGACTCCAACCCTCGCAGATCCACCACCACGCATGTTCTCACCGCCGGCGACCACAAAGCTAATCCAAACACTTTTTTAAAAACTTATTTTGTAAAAGTCATAAGTCAATAAGCACTTTTGATGAAAAAAAAAACACCTTTTGAGTTAAATAAGCAATCTCAAACATCCTCTAAGCTTGTATTTGGGTTTATATGTAACTTGAGGAAGCTTGGGTCTCTATGAGATGACTCGTTTATTTTTAATTTTGATAATTTTGTATGTTTTTATACAAGTTTTTTAATAACAGTGAACATCAATCTTAAATTATACGAGTTAAAAAACACAATACCAAATTACCAATATACAAGAAAAACAAAGATAAAAATTTGCCCAACCGTAAGCTCGAACTCCATTTGAATGTAATAAGCCAAGTAGTTCAAAGCAGAATTACGAGTGAGCTTTTACATAACTAATTACAAGTGACTTATGTAGCCAATGTGAGACTAGCTCACTTGGTAGAGGCTCTTGTCTCTTAGATGGGAGGTCATGAGTTCAAATTCAGGAATGGGGTGAAATATTTGGTGTAATTTAGGAGTAAGAGTAGGATAGATCTGCCGTTAAAAAAAAACCCGTGAGCCGTGGGTCCCTTGTTACATGCACACCCATACTCCCATCATCATTTTATACTTTGCGTTTTTATTTCTTTTTTGAAATTTTCATGTTTTCTAATTATTTTTTTCTAAGGATACATATTATTTAATTGAAAAATTAAAAATATAATTCATATGTGTTTTTTATTTTCACCAGGGGCTTTTCCTTTTTATAACTTATTAATAAATACATTAGTAAAATGTCAGCGTGTTGCGGCGTGCTAAATCACAGTTTTAGAAAGTCTATAAAAGTATGAAACACCAAGCGCAAGTATCAATACTGACGTACTTGAACCGTGAATAAATTAGCGTCAAAACATTATAAGTACGTCGATTGGACGTTGATAATATTGAAAAATTTAGATAAAAAAACCGTTAAAAATTCATTCGAACAACTAAAAAAATAAATAAAAGTTAACATTTAAAAAAACATAACGTTTTTAAAAAAATCGAGTAAATTAAAAAAAATAAAAAAGAACCCAACATTCTTTAAAAAAAAAAAAGATAAAACCACATAATTATACGAAAACTTAGGGGAGGGTTGAAGATAAAACCACGTAATTATATGAAAACTAGAAAAAAACCAATCACACTAATAACATAATTTATAAATTATTTGATCCTAATATACACACACACATATACATATATAGGGGTATGGATCAAATAAAACCATAACATAGTCTTACCTAAACGTAACCCATAGTGTTACGTATACGTAACAACTTCTCATTCGACATTGGGTTATGTATACGTAACACATTGGGTTACATATACGTAAGACTCATCATTCTCATATATAGTTCAACTTATATGTAATAGATACTTAAATACCCTTTGACAATTAAAAGAAAAATAATTTATAAATTATGTTATTGGTTTGATTAATTAATTTTCTCTAGTTTTTGTATAATTATGTGATTTTATCTGATATCATGCCACGTAAACTTAAACTTCAAAACATGCTAACAACATGTTTTACATGAAACACAACAACTTTAAAATTCTCTAGAAGATATGGTATCTTGGTGAAGAACTAATAAATGAATAAATGAGCATATCTCACATCGAGTTTAATCTATATTACTAAAAGATTATGAATCTGTGACTATGATAAGAGGCGAAGCCAGAACTTTTTAAATTAATAATATTTCTTTGAATCAAACAATACTGCTTGAATAAAACAATAAATGGAAAAAGATAACTACAAACAAAATTTGTTAGACCGGTCACCGTAGAGAAAAACAAACTGATCGCTTTGAAAACAGAAAAATCATCACATATTACTTAATTTAGATCATACAATCAAAACTATTGTGACAAAATAGCGAGCGACATTCAAAGACTGAAGTCATCATAGTCAAACTAATAGTCATTGAGGTTGGTGACCGAGTGATAGAGATAAATCATCTTAAAACATCAAGGTTTGAACATGTCATTGGTTCAAGTTTTATTCTCAACAGGATTAAAAAAAATTGTGTTTATAAAAACATTGTCAAACTAATAATAAATGTGATAAAAGAGACGAATAAGTGAACTCTAATTTTAAAATAGATGCTAACACTAAATCTCAAGTGCCCACAAATGTTGAGTGTATGCCATGTTTGGAAGGGCAACTTGAAAAGTAAAACCGATAAAATATAACTTTTACATTAATATTGTTAGATTAATAACAATAATTCTAGTAACATGATTTTATAGGGTTACGTATAGAATGCAAAAATGTTTAAATATACCACTTTACCTCTTTCCACTCTAGTTATTATAGGGATAAATAGGGAGAATGAACCGTGACTATTTTAAGTCAACTAGGTAACAAACTTGGGTTTATTATAGAGATAAAACCCTCTTTTTTTTAAATCTATTTCAGCTGTTGAAGCAAATCAAAACCCCATTTTTATTTGACCGAAAACGACGGGGAGGGAGGCTGGCCGAAATTCCTCATCTCTGTTGAGGGGCACGTGACTTCATTTATCGTCAAAAATAGATGTGTGTTAGTGTAAAGGACGAATATGCAAACAAGTTTAAACATAAAGGTCATTTATGATATTACCATAGTATAAGGACGAAATCTGAATATTGATATAAACATAAAAGACGAAAAGTGTAAGTTGTTATTTTATTAACGATAAAAGACGATTTTGCCCTCAATTGAGGGGCACGTGACCACACTTAATGTCTGAAGTTGACGGACGTTTGTCCAAAGAATGAAATGTGTAAACTTTTCTAAATGTAAAGTACAAAATCTGTAATTTCCTTGATTAAAGAACGTAAAATAAAATTTAATAAATATTTAAAAGACCTAAAATTTTACTCTAATACTAATTTTGTAATATATTCAATTTAGATTTATGATTATAATAAAAGCCTGTTTATAAGGGAGGTAAGAGTGATACCATCCTAACCAAACTATCCTCCTAAATTACATCAATTAGAAGATGTCACCTTACTTAGTCAAAGTACCATCCCAAAGTACCCTCTAAAGTGGGAGTGGTACCCTCCAAGTACCCTCCAACCCACACCTACCAAAAAGCGTTCAAATTGGCTTCTTTCGATGGGTTTCCAAAGCCGCTGAAGATACCCGTTTGTCCTTGGTAGTGGGAGTGGTACCCTCCTTACCCACATGTTACCCTCCTGTCTACCCACTCCACTCCCAGTAGCCTAATATTCATACTCAAACTCATTAACCAAATTTTAGTAGTTTTGATTTCAATTCAAGGTCGTCTAAACTTGTAACGATTTAGAGCTTTTACAAAATCGATTTTAAAACTAGTGCTACAAAAAATAATTAAAATATATTATTTGTAAGGGAGGTTATTTGGATACACAATCATTGTCGCTACATATGGGTCGTATTGTACAATACGACCCGTATGCTCTATAACTTTTTAATTTTTATACGATACGACCGATATGAAGCGATATGGGTTGGGTACATACGAGACGCATTGTACCATACGACATGTCTGCTCTATAACTCTTTAATTTTTTATTTTTTTTAATTAATGACATGACGTATTATTTCTCGTTATGTGTGCCAATTATTTGATGTGACGGTAAGATTTCGTCAAATATTACTATATATACCGTTAATTCATTTCATCGTCCAGTTCTTTTGTTTACAATGCATCGACATTCCATTAAGTAAATTAAGATGTCGTCTAACGGGAGAGGCAGAAGAAATGGAAGTCGTCAGAACGGGTTGTCTTCTAGTGCCCCCGTCATGAGTGAAAGTATTAGGCACTAGTAAACAACCAATATTTCTAGACTTTTCAGAATTGGTCTCGAAATGTTATTGAGTTCTTTTACAATGGCGACTCCCCATTTTGTAGGGTCTAGTGCTGCAAACGAATCGAATGAACACAACAAATGGGTCTAGGGTCTCATTTTGTTCGTGTTCGTTCATTAAAGAAATTTCTTGTTCACGAATACTAGTTGAACGAGAATTCATATTTGTGTTCTTTCATTAAGGAAATGAACATGTTCGTGTTTGTTTGTGTTCCAATAATTCTATGTAACAAACGCAAACAAACACAAATTAATTCGAGAATAAAATCACATTTTCATCTTAAATTAACATTACACAAAATCTAACAAAAACAAGTATGAAGTACATAACGATTGACATACCTATCTCCACATCTTGACATAATTATCATAAACACAATAAACAAGTAATTTTAATTGATAAAATATAAAATATAAAAACCCTTAAATACAGAACGAACATAAATGAACACAAAACTAAACGTTCACGAACATAAATAAACACATTATTGAACGTTCATAAACATAACTGAACACATTACTGAACATTCATGAACATAACTGATCGAACGCGACATCTGTTTATGTTCGTTCATTTAACTAAATGAATGAATTTTCTTGTTCATGTTTGTTCATGTACTAAATAAACAAACATAAATAAATTTTCCACCAAATAATTCATAAACTGTTTGATAAACTGTTCGCTGAACGTGTCTGGCCATCCTCCCCTACATAAACGAATTTGCTGCATCTATGACTATAACACACCCTGTTATTTTAACTTCACACGTAAACAGTTTTATATATTTTATTAATTTCGAAAAAGATGTTAAACAATAATAATGACATCATCACTTCACCGCTTTTTAATCCCACTCTCACTCATTCATACCACATTTTCTCCTCTTCTCACCTTCAACAGATAACACTCGCTTCCAGCCATGGCGCCTGAGAAGGTATCCATTCATCATCACTTTCATTTTCTCTATTTTCATGCCAATTTGATTCCATTTTTGTTCATTTTACTTCATTTCCAAATTAATTAGCATTTCCGATTGATTTCAATTACATCTGTTTCGTGTAACGCAAGGTGACTGAAATGATCCTGAATGTCGATCTGAAATGCTCCGGCTGCTACAAGAAGGTGAAGAAAGTCATCTGCAAAATCCCCCGTGAGTTTCCAATTTTTTATACGATTGAAGATACAAATGTTAATAATTTTATGGATAATGTGTTTTGAAACCCTAATTAGAATCTAAACTTGTTATTGTAAATTCAAGTCTGTATATATTTATATACCACTACAGAATCACCGACACAAAGATGAGTCGGTGAAACTGTCATGGTAACTGTGGTCATAATTCATCAGTAGTCCGTCGCTGAGAATCTCGTCTCTCGGTAAATCTCTTCGGTAATCCGTCTGAAAAAATTACCGAGAGATCGAGTTTTCACCGACGGATTACTGATGTGCCCTTTCACCGACAGATCAACGGATCTGTTTGTCGGTGAAGGTCATCTGTTTTATATAGTGTAATCCATTTAGAAAGTGACATTAAACTTTATGAAATTCATTTTTTGCTTATAAAGTTTGCCCTATGATTGTTGGATTATTGTACTAATATATAAATAATGTTTAAATTCTTTTTGTGGCAAAATAGAAATAAGGGACCAAGTATTTGATGTGGAGAAAAACCAGGTTAGGATCAGGGTGGAATGTTGTGACCCTGAGAAGATTCGTGACAAGCTTTGTTACAAAGGTTGTGGTGCCATCCAGAGCATAGAGATCATTGAAAAGCCGAAAGAACAGGCGGCAAAGCCGGACGCCGACAAGCCGAAAGAGGCTAAGCCGGCCGCCGACAAGCCGAAAGACGCTAAGCCGGCAGCCGACAAGCCGAAAGACGCTAAGCCGGCCGCCGAAAAGCCGAAAGAGGCTAAGCCGGCGGCCGAAAAGCCCAAGGAGGCTAAGCAGACGGCCGAAAAGCCTAAGGAGGCTAAGCCAGCAACCGACAAGCCTAAAGAACCCGAAAAGGCTAAGCCGGCTGCTGACAAGCCTAAGGATCCAGAGAAGCCAAAAGAACCCGAAAAACCCAAACCTGTTGACAAACCTAAGGACTCAGGGAAGCCATCGGAACCCGAGAAGGCTAAACCTAAGGAGGCAGATAAACCAAGCCCACCGAAGCAAGAACCAGTAAAACCGGATGCGGGTCCAAACCCTGACGTCGCAAAGATGGTGTATGAGCCCGTGCACGGGTATCCACAAATGTACCCGCTATCAACCTACCCGATGGTGGGATACGGGCAACATTACGATCATTATTATGGCGGTGCACCTTTCGAGTATGGCTATGGGACGCCAGTAGCACCGCCGCCCCCACCAAGTTACGGCGGGTTCGGATACGGCAATGAGTATCAAGGGTACAATGGGAAGAGTCACTATGCAAGTAATGATTACCAATGTGAAGAGGATGAAGAGGGTTGTTTCATCATGTAAACAGGTGGTTGGAGGTGGGTGGGTGGGTGGGTGGGTGGTGGAGGTGGGTGTAGGGTGGTCACTATCTAGTCATGATCATGATCATGTTTGGATCATCTTTCATGTGCAAAAACATAAAAGTTGTCAAGTAATGAGTCATGCAAGTTGTATATTTAGTCGGTCATAAAGACGATATCTTGTCTTGATAATGACATGAGAATTTAAACAAGGCTTTTTCTAACCACACACGAAATATTGCTAATTGGACCCGCCGCCGATCTATACGCCCTCGTATAGGGCAATACGAGGGCGTATAGAATTCAGTCACTGCCAACAGAATGCCACGTGTCATTCTCTGTCTGGCGGCTGGTCCAATACGTGGCGTATTGACCTATACGCAGCGTATGAGGCACGGGTTATATTTTTGCTTCAAAAGTTGGAAGATTTGGAGTTTATGAATCCTATACGTGGCGTATTGACCTATACGCCACGTATAGGTATTTTTTATTTAATTATATTTTTTTATTTATTTATATTTTGTTTATTTTTATTTTAATTTATATAAACATTTGTATATTTTATTTTTTTTAAACATTTGTTAAATTTTTAAAGTATAACCAAGCAAAATATTAAACATTACAAACCAAACAAAATATTAAACATTACAATCAAACAAAATATTAAACATTACAACCAAACATAATATTAAACATTACAACCAAACAAATAAACTAAACATTATATACATTACATCAAAAAATTAAATATATACATCAAAATGTTTTACATACATAACAACGAAAGAAACAAAATACAAATAAAAGAACTAAATCTAACCGTCTCCGCCGTCACCCTGACCGGCTCCGGCGTCACCCTGACCCGCCCCGCCCTCACCCTGAACGGGGTCGTCCGGATAATGACGTGGCGGTGGTAGTGGGGGTGGCTCGATGCCGGCGGCTCGTGACTGATTCACGAGCTGTCCAACCGCCCACATCATCAGGTCCTCCATGCGATCGAGTTGACGACCCTGTCGTCGTGAGTCGGCAACAAGGCCATCAAGCACTGCCTGGGTAGCCCTATCCAGCCTAACAGACCGACGTACGTGTCGGGGATGCTGTGGCGGATGCTCGTGGACCTGCTCGACGTGTGGCGGCTCGTCCTCAATCGCTATACCCTGTAGCGGCTGAGGCATATGCGGGTCCCCCTGTCCAGGCATCTGCGGCAACGGCACCGGGACCCAAACCTGGTCCTGGACGGCCCCTACGAACCGAAGGCCCTGCGGGAATCGGTGCGTGATGCGCATGCCGCTCGCCGTGCGACGGTCTAATCGGACAGGGGGAATGGCCGGTAACATCGCAGGCTCATGCTGGTCAAATGGTAAGACCGACCGCATGATATGCGTGATGAAAGCACCGCCATATAAAAGTCCGCGCTTCTGTCGCATATAGGCAGAAGCAAAATAAAGCGCCATGCTAGTGGACAGGTCGCACCGCCTCCCAGTAAGCAGGCAGAAAAGGAAGAAAAGATCTCTATCAGTGCACCACTCACGGCTTTTCAGACGCGGTGCGATCGACGTCGAAATAAGCCGGTGCAGATATCTATACAAAGGGTCTCTAATACCCGAGACCCTCCCCTTGGTACCCAACCAAGGACTATCTGAAATCAAGCCCCAAAAAACAAGGAGTTCCTCCTTGTCCACCTCTGTCACCGCCTCGGTGAAAAGCGGCGTCACCGTCTCAGGCTCGTAGTATAAGCCCGTCGTGACGGCCCACTGACTGAGGGTCTGACGGTAAACGACCCCAAAAATAGAAAAAGAAATACGATCCGGGTCAATATCCGGCGCCTCTCCGGGTAGAGGCTGCAGCCCAGTCTCTGAGTAGATGAACGTCGAAAGAAACTCGACGACCAGCTCTCGGTATGTCTCCGCAAAAGAAAGGTCAAAAAGACGCGACCATGGCGTGTCCTCGCCGATGATGGCCCTGGCTCGCTCGGCCTCTTGCACCTCCTCGAGGAGGGCCCAATCCACCGCCGTACCTGGACCCATCTGCACCTCCCGGAGCTTCTGGCAACGGGAAAAAGCCTCCGTATCGGGCGGAAAATCCAGAAATGGGTAGTGCGCAAGATCGTCTAGCTGATCCATCTCAATATCATTATGATCCGCCATATCTGATAATAATTAATTGTTTTTAATTTTTTAATTTAAATAATAATATAATATTGTTTAAATTTTAAATAATAAATAATAATATAATATTGTTTAAATTTTAAATTATAAATAATAATATAATATTGTTTTTAATTTTAAATAATAAATAATAATAATATATTGTTTTTAATTTTAAATAATAAATAATAATAATATATTGTTTTTAATTTTAAATAATAAATAATAATATTATATTGTTTTTAATTTTAAATAATAAATAATAATAATATATTGTTTTTAATTTTAAATAATAAATAATAATAATATATTGTTTTTAATTTTAAATAATAAATAATTATTAATTTTTTAAAAACCTATACGCCACGTATAGGCTTATACGTGGCGTATAGGCGGTTGCCGGGCAAAATAAGCCATACGCAGGCCAATTAAGCCATACGCGGGCGAGTTGCCGGGTAAACCAAGCCATACGCGACCAGTTAAGACCATACGCAGGCTAGTGACCGAGTAAACCAAGCCATACGCAGCGTATAGATTTATACGTGGCGTATGGCTTCATCGTCTTCCTAGGACGAACTATACGCCACGTATAGCCCTATACGTAGCGTATAGCCCTTAAGTTCAGACCTAAAAATCGCTAATCTACCCAGTTTTACCCGCTAATATTCAATTAAAACCTAACATTAATGATCGTGGGTTGAGACACGTACCTTTACAAAGTTTTTTTGAGGCCACAATCCAAATCAACGAGCGGGTAGCGTATGACTTTGTGTTTGTTTGTTTGGTTCGTTTGGGTCAGTACGTGAGGCAAAACTGATATAACAAAAGTCTATACGCCACGTATAGATCAATACGTGTCGTATCTTCAGCAACGTTTGGTATTCTATACGCCACGTATTGATCAATACGTGTCGTATATGTCAAAATTTTGAATTCCCTCTGATTTATATTCTATACGCTACGTATTGGACTATACGTGGCGTATAGAATATTGAATAAAAATTAATTATAATTATATTTAATTAAAATTAATCACACGTATTAGTAGTTTAATTATAATCAGCTATAATTAAATAAAAATATTTAAAATAACCATAAAATTAATTCAAAAATAGTTACAATACAATTTTAAACAAATATCATCCGAGATTCGTGAAATATTGTGGAAATCTAGATCTATTAGTAGCCATTATTTTCTTAAATCGTTCAATACGATCATTGTATATATTTTCCCATTTTGCTGCATCATCATTTCGGTGCAAATTCCAAAGTGCATTCGGCGTAGGAATCGGAAATTCTCCGTCTAACTTGACGTGGATGAAATGATCATTGTTGACGTGAACTAACGATACGACTTGATGTTGAGCGTGAACGTTAGGACCAAACCACAATGGAAAAAATGTTTGATTACCGTTGATGCTTAAAAGATGAACAATCACCCCAAATCTTTGAGCAATTAGGAGTCCTGTGTATGGCATCGACATCCAACGACTAACTGGTGCGGCTTTCACATACTGCCAATCTATTGTGTGACGTAGCCTATCATACTCTTGAAAGGCGACTCTGTCAAAAACAGTTCTCCACCATTCCTCTTTATTGTCCATCTCATTTAGAAGTTGTTGTCGGATAAAGAGCCACCGGTTTTCATTTAACCCTAAGCCCAAAGCTACCGATCGAAAACCACAGTTACCGTCTGGATTTACATCCTGTATATGTGAAATGTACGGATGAAACACAGACGGTATCGAATCCTTAAAACATTTTATATTGTTAACCGCATCTTTCCCCGTAATCAATGGAAACCCTAGATGGGCGTTATCATCTTGCGGTTGCTTTCCTTTACCCTTCGTTGAACGACTGTGTTGAAAGACCGAACTCGCTTGTATAGACTCTTGTGACGCAATATACGAGCTGTGTCTCGCATGGTCACATTTGCTCGGTTGGGATCCTGTGAATGAGCTGTTTCTCGCGACATCCTGTTTCCTTTGTTGTTGCTTTTTCAAAGTTGGACGACCGCGAGTATCTTCTTGTACCATAGGCGCTTTCTTGTTACTTTTGCTCGGAAAGACAACCCATGCGATTCTCGACAGCATACTTCTTTTGACCTGATCGGGTTGTGACATGATTTTGTTTCTCACTTGACCCAGTACCTTATCCACGTCTACATTTTCATCATCGACAAACGACGGTTTTAAATCAAGAGGGATTATGCCACCTGTATTTTAAACGAAATAGTCAGAACATTTTGAAAAGCACACGGCAACCCACAAATACTAAATAGTCAGAACAGTTTACCTGTAGCTTCGATATCTGCCAGACGACAAGCACACGGCAACCCACAACTACTGAAAAGTTGGCACCCACACGTTGCATTTTGTTTCCGTATATTTGATAACTTGTACCACTCGTTTTCTATCAAATCTAGAGCTTTATGTGAAACTTTACCGTGCAGGTTATCAAACAATTCAATAGCTATGTGGCTGTCCATTTTCCTTATCAGGCTTGTTCCAAACCCAAACTGTAACTGATAATACTGATCTGATACAATTTCATCAACAAACCCAACAAGTCTATCTAGCGAGCTGTTAGCGTTTCTAAGATAGCTCTTTAAGAGCGAATGCTGGCTCTCGACTCGGTTCGTTGTATGTTGACCAAAATTGAGGTTTCTGTTGGACCACGCCGATACAAACTTTTCTTTATACGGGTCCAGCCAATTTTTAGTCACATAATCTATAACTCCTGGAAAAATATTTAATATTGAATAAATATTTAAATACTGAAAATATTAAATATTTAATATTTAAAACTTACTTCCTCGTTTGGCTGCATACAGACGTTCGTAAAGCCGGTTGAAGTTGTACTGGTATATATCTGGCGTGGGAGACTCACATAATACCGACCATGAATACTTGAAATTTTTCCAGTCTTCGTCTGTAAATGATGCCCTGCAATGTTTTGCGATATTCTCGTGTATGTGCCACCGACATAGGTTCTTGGAACAGCCCGGAAATATTTTATCACACGCGTTCATAAGAGCTTTGTCCCTATCTGTTACTATCACACGCGGCTCCATACACTTTTGCAACATTGCTTTTATTTGAAGTAGCACCCAGACGAAGTTTTCCTCCCGTTCTTTTGATATAAATGCATGAGCGACGCAAAACGACTGGTGTGTGGAGGTCACACCGACCACTTGGACAAATGGAAGTTTATACATGTTTGTTTTGTAGGTCGCGTCGATCATCAACACGTGCGGGAAAGCACGCCACATCTCGTACGATTTCGGATGAACAAAGAATATCTCCTCCACACTATTTGTGACAGGATCTTCTCGAGTATAGTAGACGTATTTTTTAGAAGAAAGCAGGTTTTCCAGAATCTGTATTGGAGTTTCACCGACTCTCGTTTCGTTTTTTATCTTTTGTATAGCATTATAAATGTCCTTTTTAATGCAACTACTCTCTGGGTTTTGTTCCCTTATAGTTGCCAGAATGTTTCGTGGCAACATGTTTTGCGAGTACAACTTCCCCACCAAAAGTTGTTCCGACTGACACAGTCTCCTTGCAAACGAGTGCGCCACAAGATGTTGACTAGGATCGTGGTTATGACTGTCATCCTTCACCGTTAATTTCCAATCACCAGTATTTTCTTGATACTCTCCTTCCAATTTAAAGGGACAACCTATTTTTTTGCTACCGGCACGTCTAACCGTGGCAGTAGACGCACGTTCGCCGTGACGGTCACACACAAGCCACACCTTGATAAACGGTTCCGTCGGATCGTCGCCTTTTCTCCTCGATCGTCGGGTGACAAGGACGTAACCATTCTCACGTCCTCTCCGCATAGCCCAATCCACCAACTGTTCACGAGACTGAAAATTCTGGTCAGTTTTATACGACACATTTTGATGGTTTTGTTCTTCGTCTTTGGAGTCGTCGGTTTGTTGTGTCGGGTAAGAGACTTCACCGCACACGAAGTTGTTAGTTTGTTGTGTCGGGGAGGAGACTTCACCGTATACGAAGTCGTTCGTGGGTTGTGTAAGGTAAGACGGTTCACCGTATACGAACTCGGGATTGCTCAGTGGCTCGTTCAAATCTGGAAGCCTTACCCGTTGATTAGAATAAACGTCGGACGAGACCTCCTCCCAGTTCACCTCTTGAACGCCAGAACTTTGCGGGTTGTTTTCCAGCGACTCGTTAGAATATACCTGAAAACCGTAGTTACCATCCCACCACCAAGACATGTTTATAATTTTTGAGAGATTGTTTGAAATTTTTTTGAACGATACGTTCGAATGAGAATTTTGCATGGTTAAATACACAAAATTTGGCCCCTATACGCATCGTATAGGGCAATACGGTGCGTATAGGATTCGGGTCAAACCTGGTCAAACCTCGTATACGCATCGTATAGTTCAATACGATGCGTATAGCGTACGAGGTACTTTCTGCAACTAGTCAACATCACATCGCTATACGCTCCGTATAGATCTATACGTGGCGTATAGCGATGTGATGGTTGACTAGTAGCAGAAAGTACCTCGTACGCTATACGCATCGTATTGACGTATACGATGCGTATACGAGGTTTGAATGACCAGGTTGTACGAGGATGTCAGGCATGGGAAATTGTGAAGGGCTATACGCATCGTATTGCCCTATACGATGCGTATATGGCCAAGTCCATTTAGCAATTCCCGTGTGTGGTTAGTAGTCCCCTTAAACAAACTACTATTGGTTATGATAGTATTATTAGCACAGTTTCTTCTAATAATATTAGAATAAAAAATACATCAACATTCATAATTATAGGACCGGGGCCAGGACCAAGTGGGTCAACCTCCAATTTGGAACAACCACATAGTACAAAACTTCTTTTTCATCATCAAAATCGGTTTCTTAAATTTAGAATTAGATTGTGTTTTATAAAAAAATATGTTAAATCATAAAAAAAAAGTTATTTATACGACGAATATCAAGATTTTAGAGAAAGAAATCATTTGTATAATTACTAGGTATACAAGTTCATAATTGTGTATCTACTACTTGTAGTCGTGTATAATTTTTTAGTTTGGTAAAAGTATGTAAAAACGCGCATAATATTTTAGATTGATAAAAACACAAAAAACTATAAATTACTGAGCATAAAAAGTAGTAACTTGAATTTTGATTCTTATATCATGATCTATGGGATGATCTATGGGGTGGTGAAAAGACAACTTTAAAGGACATGTAACTATAAAAAGTAGATACTTGAATCTAATTTTCATATCGTGATCTGTGTTTTAGAGCATACGTTAGTATAAAAGATAGATACTTAAATTTGCTAATTATATCGTGATTTATATGGTAGACGGAACTTTAAAGGACAAATGAGTACAAATAATAAATACTTGAATCAAATTATGCGGCACATAAAACTTTAGAGCATATTTGAGTATAAAAAGTAAGTACTTGAATCTAATTCGCGTATCTTAGGTGAGTATAAAAAGGATAACATATCATTTATATAAGGTGAGAAAAGATACTTTTACAACAAGTGAGTATAAAAATGAGAAATTTTTAAATCTAATTTGCGTGTTATTCATTATAGATTATATCTCTATTATATTATAATACATTTAAGAAGAACGAAATTGTCTTTTTACATAAACTATTAAGAGTTTAAGGGGGTAAAATATATATGATAATTTATAAATTAATTATTCAAACGTTTTATCAGTCTATGTGTTAATATGTTGTGTTTCTTGTTGTATCGTATGGGCACCCTTCAGGTTCTTATATATACACGAGTACTCGAATTTGATTATGTATTTTTATATGAGACAAAAACTCTGTTATATGTCTTAAAAATATAACTATTTTCTTCTCTCATTTATATTCATTGCATACATCTAAAAGAAGGATAATATGAAAAGGAGTCGTTCAAGTAAAGTCAAAAAACATGATCTAATAAATCAGAATTTTTTTTTCAAATGTTTGTTTTTATTAGGCAATTACACGCTGGTATAGTGGTATTTTCAAGGCATAGCCTTGCATTTTCAAGAAGTTGATTGTTTTTTGATAAGACAATATTCGTAAAATAAATAAATATTTTTTTTTCTTTTAAAAGGAAACCAAGACTTCATCAATCATCTTTACAAAACGAGAAGAAAGCCAAAGTATATATACTATGTAGGCCACAGAGACCAAAACAAGAACAACATAGCAAACTATTTGGTAGGGCTATTTTTCACCAGTATTTTGCTCCATATACGATCTAAATACAGGTGTCATGAGTCGAGTCTAGCCAAGCATGAACTTGACTAGTTTAAGTTAAGCGGGCTTAAACATGTTTCGTTTTGAGCTTTATATCTTAAAACTCGAGCTAGTAGCCTAGTATCATTAGTGATTTTTTAGGCCTGAATTCGGGCCAGGTTGACTCATCTATACTTTATATATATAAACAAAATATTAAATAGTTAGCAACAAAAAAATGGTTTGAGAAATAAAATATTAAATAAAAGAAATATTAATAAATAAAATAATAAATAGTTTATAAAAAAATATTAAATAATTGAATAAATGAAATATTAAATAGTTTAGAAAATAAGGGGAGAAAATAATATTTGACTCACATAATTGTGACACGTTTCGCAACCAGTTACTTATTTATTAAGGGTGTGTGTATTATTTAGTACTTTTATCATAATTGTGTATATAATAATATTTATTTTGATTATATAAAATAATGACAAAATTACATATATTAACCTTTATGTTTATACATAATTTCACTTACAGACATTAATCTTCATTAATTACACTGGACACCCTTTATGTACAAACATTGTAACAAATTTAGACCTTTCGTCTAACTTTCGTATAATTTCCCCATTAAATTAAAACACATGTGTATCATGTGAGAGCATATCCAACTTGTCTTGATTACAAATATGCCCTCACATGAAATACCGTGACTTGATTTAATGGAGAAATTAAACGAAAGTTAGACGAAATGTCTAAATTTGTTACAATGTTTTTACATAAAATGTATCTAGTGTATTTAATGAAGATTAAGACATGCATGTGAAATTGCGTACAAATATAAAGGTTGATTTATGTAAACCAACCCATACCCCACGTCCTAGAAAAGACAAAAACACCTGAGCACGTAAGGAAGGTAGGGACCATAACGTCGTTAGGTATGTCACGCGGAGGGGGACGTCCCCATGCACTGAAGTGGCCCACCAGGTCAGACAAAACGGTCACCACTAACGTGTTGTTATTGTGCAGGATACTTCCCGGAGTAAACGGAGATGCCTTCATAGGCTATTTGTTGGAGTCTCTATGATCTATTCGTTGGTGGATAACCCATTCACCGGTGCCTGGATTTACAGTATAAAATCAATTTGAGTACATAGAATTATCAGTTTGTTTTATGTTTGAATTTGAAACATGTTGTACATGTGTAGGGTCCATGTGCCATTTTCTATCAAGAGCTCGAATATCCTTTTCATCGTCTCTTTCCATCTATCGTCTTGTATTGCGTGGTCAAAATTTCTTGGCTCATCATTCGCATTGATGGCCACTAAGAAAGCCTTATGACAACTAGAAAATATTTTGTAAAAAAAGAAATTGGATAGAGGAAGAGGAGATTTGATTTGATGCGGAATGCATTGGGTTGACGGATGGGGAAGCTTTAAAGCGAGCCGGTTGAGACCTATTCGTTTTAACCCGTTCCTGTTGAACCTTGTGTGTCGTTATTCCTATTTGGGCCGTGGGCTTCATGACCTTCACTTGGGCTTTCGGTCATAGTGCCCTACCTTCGGCTTTGCATCCAAAAGTCTTCTTAGATGTGCCAATCATCTTGATCCAAAATATCACCACGTTGGTGATTGGAAGTAATAAATGTGACTGAAAGGAAAAAGTGACCATGAAATTTAACGTCTCTTTATTTTCAGATTGATGATACCAAATTTTATGTATTGTCAATTGTGCATTGTATCTTACGTATGTATTACAAGAATGGAGATACATAGACCAATTTTGATTCCCCTTTTACCACTTGTATAGTGTTTTGGCAAATTTGGACTGAGTTTGTAATTCTTACCCCTATTTGCTTCTGGCTTTGAGGGGTTCGATTTTAATTGATTTCGTTTACTTTTCAAAAAAAAAACATAGACCAATTATTATATAAAAGGAATGGAGAAAAATAAGGGATCCTAGTCAATGAGTATAATGGAGGAGGTGTATCATAGAAGAGAATTAGAAAAAAAGAGTATACGAAAACAATTTTAATTCCAATAAAGTTAGGTTCAAACACCAGTAAATAGATTGATAGAAGTTCAAAAACTCAAAATAACTCAAAACACAGGGTTAACTAAGAGCATTCACATCAATTTTTTTATCACCGTCTTTATAATTGCACTAAAAATCACTATATTTTCTTTCTCCTTTTTAATTAAATAATACTTTTTATACCTTTATCATTACCTTTTCTTTCTCCCCCACTCACAACCACTTTAAAAATTATTAAAAAAATTATGCGGGTGAACAATGTTTTCCCAAAATTATACAAAAAATTTATATACATTTTCTCTCTCATCTAGTCACAACTATTTTAAATCACTCTCTAAAATATGCAAAACACTCACACAAATATGCAGAAACTGATGTGAATAATCTAAACAGGTCATAACAATCATCAACAAATTAAAACTAGAGTAAAATGTCATTTTCGTTCATGTGGTTTGGTCATTTTAGCCAGTTTCATCCGAAAACTTTTTTTTAGCTTTTTCGTCCCTGAGTTTTCAAAATATAGTTATTTTCATCCAATTAACTAACTACGTTTACATTTTAACATTAAATCAATAGTAATTTTGGTTAAATCAAGTGTAATTTAGTTAGATTTTAACCTATGAAGTTCAAACCGACCATTGATTTAACGTTAAAATGTAGACAGAGTTAGTCAGTTAGATTAAAATAGTTAGATTTTTTAAAAACTCAGGAACGAAAAAGCTTAAAAAATTTTTTAGATGAAATTAACTAAAAAGATCAAATGAAACCAAAAATGACACATCATCTTAAAACTATATAATAATAACACTACCAAAATACAAGTCCACCTTCTTAAAGTTTCCCCAAGAAAAAGAAAAAAACACTGGCTTTTCAAGAATCCAGAAAATGGCTCACATATACGGCGTTTCCTTCTGTCGCCGAAGTTTCAACAACCAAATTGTATGTCAATCAAGAACACTCCATCTCCAAAACACTCACATTTCTGAAACAACCAACAATTCAAATCTCTCCCAATTCGCAGATCAGAAAACGAAAAGCTACATCTGGGTCAACCCCAAAACCTCCAATTCCTCAAAGCTTGCACAAAAATCATACGATTCAAGGTACAATTCTCTCACCAAAGTAGCAGAATGTTTAAATTCATGCTCACCAGTTGAAAAAGATGTATTTAACCTACTGGACCGTCGTTTAGGTACTAAGTTAGTTGCCCAAGATGGTCTTATTATTCTTAATAACATATCGAACCCTGAAACGGCACCGTTTGTGCTCAAATATTTTCTGGGTAGATGTAATCTGAGTTGGAAGCTTGTTCTTTATAATGTGACATTAAAAGTTTTCAAGAAGTGTAAAGATTTGGATAGTGCAGAGCAACTGTTCGATGAAATGCTTCACAGAGGTGTCAAACCGGATAACTTCACGTTTTCGACCGTCATCGCGTGTGCTCGGATGTGCGGGTTACCGGGTAAGGCGGTGGCATGGTTTGAGAGGATGCCAGAGTTTGAAATCCAACCTGATGATGCTACATGTGCTGTGATGATAGATGCATACGGTCGAGTTGGGAATGTGGACACGGCATTGAAGTTGTATGCGCGTGCAAGGGTTGAGAGCTGGTCATTAGGTGTTGTAACGTTCACTACGGTTATCCGGATGTACGGGTCAATTGGAGATTTTGAGAACTGTTTGAATGTGTTTCGAGACATGAAGGGTTGTGGGATAAAGCCTAGCTTAGGTTGTTATAACACCTTGTTGGATGCTATAGCGAGAGGCAAACGCGCGTTGGATGTTAAGTCTATCCACCAAGAGATTGTGAGCAGCGGGTTGATACCTGGTTGGGCTACGTATGCAGCTCTTCTTCGCGCGTATTGTAAAGCGCGATGTGGTGATGATGCTATGAATGTGTACAAATATATGAAGGCTAAAGGGATGGTGTTGAATAATGTTCTTTACAATACCCTTTTATCAGTGTGTGCTGATATAGGGTTTGTGGATGAAGCTATCGCCGTATTTGATGACATGAAGATGTGTAAAGAGTGTCAGCCCGACACGCGTTCCTTTTCAACGTTAATCGCAATGTTTTCAATATACGGGAAAGTGTCAGAGGCGGAGGCTGCTTTGAAAGACATGTTGGAAGCTGGTTTTGAACATGATATATATGTTTTGAGTAATCTAATTCGGTGTTATGGGAAGTTGAATCTCAGAGATGATGTGGCGAGAACGTTAGATATGATCATGGAGCTTGATTTATCTTTAGACGAGCGGTACTGTAGTTGTCTTCTTAAAGTGATGACTGAAACGCCTCAGGAAGAGCTTGGTAAGGTTGCCCGATGCATTGGTAAGGCTGATTCGAAGCTTGGTGATGTGGTGAAACTTGTGGCGGGGTCTGGTGGTGATGATGAGACGTTCAAGAATGAAGCTCGCCAAGTACTTGCTCGTGTGAGAAGTGAGGTAAGGAAAACATACTGCAATTGCTTAATTGATCTGTGTGTTCATCTTGAAAAGCTAGATAAGGCAAGCTATTTTAGAACACTGCTATAATGGTGTTTACTCTGCAGCTTATGTAGCTTTCTTTGATTTGTTTGCGATGATGCAACATCGATCTCATATTCTTTCTAATTTGATTTAACCATTTGTTTTGGGCTATCGTAGTAACTTACATTGTGTGTGTGTATAGGGGAGGGTTCATAAGAAAACCACATAGTTATGCGAAACCGCGAAACCACTAAGAAAACCAATTCTAACCAATCATATAATAATAGTAGTAATTTTTTATTTTATTTTATTTTATTTATAAGAGTATCAATGTAGTATTACACATTTTTACCTAAAAATAATTTTAAGTATTGGGTTACATATACGTAACACAGTGTTACATATACGTAAACAGAAAACAAAACGTTGCAGTTACGTATACGTAAAAACAATACGTAAAGTGAACATTTGGTAAAATGTGTAATATTACATTAATACCCTAGGAAATAATTTTTAAAAAGAATCTATAAATTATTTGATTGGCTCTTGGTGGTTTTCGCATAACTATGTGGTTTTTCTCATGATCTCTCCTATATAGAGAGAGAGATGGTGGTTCAAAAGGGAACGGTAAAAAAACGGAGAACAGGGGGAATCGGCTCAAACGGACTCCGATTGAACTCATTTAGCAGTAACTTATCCAAAGTTATTGCTAATCGTAGTTACCACGATCATCACAAGATACTGCTTCTCACAGTTACTACCGACAACACAATTGATCATAGTTGTTATTGATGGACTAGTTTTCACTGATATTCGTACACCACCTAAATACTGGTTATTACACTTTTTTCACCTTAATACGGGTTGTTTTGGGATGATACAGGTCATATGGTACACACAATACAGGCCGTATAGCATTTTTCACCTACAATATGGCCCGTATCAAGCTCTAGATGTGACTGATGTGGCATGTCTGGAACACTGTCGGTTTGAATTTGGGTTATACGGTCGTATTGTGCTATATGGGTCGTATGATGTGACAGCCCTCTGGTGTCCGAACACGGGGTGGTGTACCAATATTAGCTCCCTTATAATTATAACCACTTAAAATAATAATAGTATTTGATATTTAAAATCAATAGAAACTAAAAGTCAACATGTAAGAACCACTACCCCTTGAAAGTCAAACCTTATCCTTGAATCTTGTGTAGACACTCTACAAATTGGATCTTGGTGGTTGGGAATCAAACTGATATTAATCAACAGTTGTAATATGGTCTGCACGTTTGCCTTGAATTTGACTTTTGTACAAGCCACACACACACACACATCATCTATGTATGTATATATGTATATATACACACTTAGTGTCTTAGCCTGTAGGATCAGTATCTCCATGGGTAATTGCATTAATGTGATGCAATCTTCTCAGAAGAACATAAGTGTTCTTGTGTCTAATGGAAGAGTAGAAAATTTTAAGGTTTCAACTAAAGTTAGAAAGATAACCTCTGGTAAATACCAGAGCTATGATCTGGTGCATTTTGACCAGCCTAACATACCATTGCGGCTGAACACCAAGCTTCTTCCTGCTGAGGCTTATGTTCTCATCCCCCGCGAGGATCAGTTTTCTGAAGTTGTTGGCTCTAGGCAACCTCAGAAAGTTAAGATTATGGTGACCAGGAAGCAATTGGAAGTTTTGGTAAGAAATGGGAAGGACTTCCGGATCAACAAGATCTATCCTCGATCTTATTGGCGCAGAGACGGGTATCGAAAATGGTGCCCGTCTCTGGCTGGGATTCAAGAGTAGAGCTTCTTTTATTTATTTAGTTATATATTTATTTTATACTTTTTTTTATCTGAATTAAATAAATGGATATATAGAAGCTTTTGTAGTATATTCCAAGTGTGCTTGTTTTAATGAGGTGGAATTGTCAAGGACCAATGATCAAGTTCCACATCATCGATTCGGACTTTGGTCAAGTGAACATTCAAGATGATTTTTGAGCCCTAAATAATGCTGGTCATTGAAAGATTAGTGAATGACTGAATGCCTCATTGAAGAGTCGGCACTTGTCTATGTGCAATATTTCACATATTAGGGTAGGGGTGCACAAATCAGTTTTTCTCAAGAACCGGTTCTGGTTTTTAGCGGTTCCGGTTCTTACCAGTTCTGGTTTCAGATCCGGTTTTTTGTTGAAAAATAGGAACCTATGTACCGGTTCCGGTAATTCAAGGCTGGGTATTTCAAGAACGTAATTACGGGTATTCGAAAAACTTAGTTAAACATATAAATACATTAATTAAACATATAAATAATTAACTTAAAAAATCCAATGACATTAAAAACTTAAAATGTTCCAGAATAGATAAATGTTTAAAACATAGATAAATTATATAAAAAACTAGATTGTCTAACCCGTTTGACTCATAAAACATTTTTTTTTTCACTTTTAGATTTAACCAATTTAATTTTTACCATTATTAAAATTTTAAGCATATACGTGTCACGAATCTGTAAAACATAGATGGATTAGTGTCACAAGACACAAGAGTAGAGGTGCACAAATCGAGTATTCTCAGGAACCGGTTCCGGTTCCAAGTCCGGTTCTTGGTTGAAAATCCGGAACCTGTGTACCCGGTTCCGATTTTTCAAGAACCGGTTCGGTTCCGGAAGAACCGGTTCCGGTTCCTTGGGCGATTCCGGTTCCGGTTTTTTGTTCACCTCTATATTAGGGTCCTCAGAGGTTCAAATTTTGAATGAGCATCATAGGAATGGATAATCACAAATACATATTGTATAGATTAACACTTGTCTTAACTTGATAACTTAAACAAACAAACAATAAAGTAAAGACTTTATGGGCTAGAATGATAAAACTGAATTTATAAAGGTTCAAGTGTATGTTAACTAATTAATTCTATATCCTCTCCATGAGTCCACGATTCTCCAATCAAGAGTTGCTCCACTAACCGTTTCTTCACTAGTACACCAAGTGTTTCACTAATTAAAGGTAGCGATCAACTTGTACATCGTCTCACTAAATAAAGGTGGTGATCAGCTTATTCGACTCACAACTTTTATATACTTTTAAAGATAGTGTTAACCTTCACAACTTCAACACTATATCAAAATAGCGTCATCCAACCCAATCATACACTATATCAAGATAGTGATGATATCAACTAACTTACACACAGGTGTAGTGAGTTTTTATAAAATCTTGACTATGTTTTATAAAATGGTTTTGGGAAATGACTTGGTTTAGATAAATATTATATTTTTATAAATCTTATTATGATTAAATGAAAGTCAAATTACATTGAATAATAATTAATGTATTTTCAAAACCCAATTATATATTAAACTTTACATATTTTTGGATTTTTTTTTCTATTTTTAGTATATGTAATACATTTTTCCACCTATAAAACACACAAAAATTTAAGAATTTTATATATTAATATTTTTTCACCCTATAGAACATAGGTTCTAAGTTAGTAATCATAATAATAATAATAGTGTTAATATTAACATCCACCCGAATCACTATACATCTCTCTTCTAATAAAAAACTAAATAGTTTTGTCATTTGCATCACCATATTTAATCTTATAATTTTTTCCCCAAAACAATATTTATATCCTCCATTTATTACTTTCATATTTAGTCTTTAAAAAAAAAACTACATAAATAAACATTTTCATCAATATTACCACTGCGTCACATTTTTTAAAAATTTTCATCAAAAGTGAATAGTTTAAAAAATTCAACAATTAAAAAACAATAGATTTTTAAAAAAGCAAGTTTTTAAAGTTTTATTATTAAAAAACAATTTTTTAATCAACAATTAAAAAACAATTTTTTAATCAACAATTAAAAAACAAGAGATTTTTAAAAAAGCGAGTTTTTAAAGTTTTATTATTAAAAAACAATTTTTTTAAATTTTATTATAAAAAACAAGATTTTTTTTAATTTTACATATAAAATTTGAAAGTCTTACGTTTGTATTTTAAATAAATATGTGTTAGAATAAAGTTTACTAAAAAACAAGAATTTTTTTAATTTTACATATAAAATTTAGAAATACTACGTTTGTATTTTAAATAAATATGTGTTAGAATAAAGTTTACTAATATAATTAGTCGTTTTATAATTAAATTTGATATTTATAAACAAAGTTTTTATTTTTATTTTTAAGTTTTAATACTTAGTTTTTAATAAAATTAAGAAATTTACAAATATTTATTTTTAAAAGTGTATTGTATTTTAAACTTTAATTTTTTTAAATAACAAGATTTTTTTTCTTACAAGTTTCAATTCTAATTTATTAGTTTTAATTTTTTTCATATTTAATTTTAGAAGTTCAAATTTAATTGTGTCGAAATATTAAGGAGTGAAATTTGATGAAAGTTTATAATTTCCTAATTTTCTAAATAGACTTACATTATCGGGTTTGTCAAACAATAAATTAGTTTTAAATGTCGGTATACCAGTTATGCTATTAATAAATGTTGATGTAAAAATGGTTTAGGTAATGTAACAAGTGTTTAGGTCAAATTACAAGGTAATCACATTATAAAAGTGAAAATTATATTTTGAATCAACATTGATCATCATAATTTTATCCCTATAATTGGGTTACCATATTCAGACAAAATAATTTCATTAAAAATTCAAAGAAAAATACTGGCTGGAGTTTTTTCCTTGAAATCTCTCAAACTCTGACGCCAAGTGGACCCGATTAAGACAACATATTGGCTGGAGTTGGACAAGGTTCTCCCATGTGGCGGGGGTGTGATGTCACAACATTCAATGTTCGCCTTTAAAAAAATGAATAAAAGTTTAAGGCAATCACTTTCAAATGTTGGTTTGTATTGAAAGATCAAGTGTTTATTCATGATTAGTTGTATATTGTATTATCAAGAGTTAAAAATAGAGATGAACTCAAGCTATTAATCTTTGGTAAACATGAAAAAATTACCAATATCACGTCAAATGTTACATACAATGAGATATTCTCAAATTTGTAAATAGTTATTGTAAGGTTTTATTTGACATGTAACTTAATGTATTGTAAAAAGTGCACAACTTATTAAATAAAGTTTCATGTGTTTTTTTTATGTTTTAATTATTCTCATCCATATAATCTTAACATGTAACAAAATTAATAAGTTACAAATAAAATATCAAATTTGTATAAAAAAGTTGTTAATATATTTATTAATATAATCTTAACGTTTCACTCCGTATGCACACAGTTAAAGCTAGTATCGTATATAGATCCAAATCTTGTAGGATTTCATAGAATTTTCATAAAATCCAAGTGATAAAAAAACCTATTTACCTCTCTCTAAGTTTCTACCGATATAACTTCCTGACCATTGTGTTCATATTTTTTCCCTTACAAAATAGTCACCGACACACAACCCAATTCTTTTCTTTTGTTGTAGTCCACACACTTCATAAACATGATAAGATCCTTTAAAAGCTAAATCAATTCAAATGTCCACTAATTCTAGTGTTTTTGGGTTTAGAATTGTCGCTTTCATCCTACTCCTAAGCCTCTCAATTTTGGTTGTTGGTTTCGTTTTGTGCACCGGTTGGAAGAAAAATCAAGGGTTTATAGAGGGCTTTTGACTTTTTACTTTTGACTTTTGAGGGAGAAGCTTGCCAAGAAAAAAGTAAAAAGTTTGACGAGAAAACACAATCCTTTTCTTTTTTTAATTTTTAAAAAATTTCAATTTATATCATTATAATTTAAGAAACTATATATTAAACATTTTAGTTTGATGTATATTTCGTTCAACTTAGAGTTTAGAGTGATAAATAAATAAATTTGCACACAAATGTTTCAGAAGAAAATCAATTGATTCATTAAAAAAGAAGAATTTTATAATTAGGAGTGTAAATGAGTTGTGCTGTTTTTGAGCTACTTGAGATCGACTCGTTAAAAAATCGAATTGAACCCAACTTAATTAAGGTTCGTTTAATTAAAAAAACCCTAAGTACAAACTTGACTAGACTCAAAGTTAAACAAACTTATTATAAGTATAATAACTTTAATTTGATATAACAAATATATACTAAATAATAAATAATATTTTTATAACAAATAATATATTTATGTTATATGTGTGTGTATGTAGAGAGTCGAGTCCAAACTTAAAAAAGTTTTCATAAGTCAAACTCAAACTTTAGATATAGAGCTCGACGCAAGCTGAGGTCGAGTTTAGACAAGCTCAAGTTTGCTCGATATGGTTCATTTACTCCAGTATGTATAACGGAAATAATAAAACTATAAAATCCTATACGTTTGGTTATGTAAATGTACATAACCGTTATTATTTTTGTTATTATTATTATTATTATTATTATAAAATTTAAGATATTATTATATCTTTCTCACCATCAGACACTCTCCCATTACAAAAGAATATTTAAATCTAATCTACTTATAAAGTTTTATAACAATCACATATTCATAACCATTTTCATTTAGCCTATTACCACACAATATACCTAGTGATTTTGGATAATAATCAAACACCGCCCTGATTACACATAGCGGTGCAACGATTTGAACTATGTTAAATGGATGTAATTTTTCTGGTTTATCATGTAATGAAATATATGGTCAAATACATTTGTTACAAGTAACTTTTTTATTGGTGGTGCACGACACAGATCTTCAATGTACCTGTTTAGATATATATATATATATATTATGTTTCTTCAAAATATACAGATCAGATTGTTGGGATTTCAAGAAGACACGTGCGTATAAGCCGGAAGTAGCTGGGATGCAAATGTTGAAGTGGATGTGAGAGCGCATAAGGCTGGACCAGAAAATAAATGAAGTTTTTTCGGAAAATATTAGGGTGGTTGGTATATCGGATAAGATAGAGTGGAGATTGAGATGGTTTGGACAAGAGGAGACCGACGAAAGGGCCGGTTAGATAAGTGAAAACCCTCACTGTAGAGGGGAAGATGATAGAGGTAGACTCAAACTCACTTGAGATGAGCAGATTATGTTGGATTTGCTAGACGTGAACCTCTCTGAAGACATGGTTGAGGATAGGACTTCGTGGATGCGTTGGATTAAGGTTAAAGACTTTTGGGGTGAGGGTATAGATATGTCTCAACTTTATATTAGAGGCTTCGTTCTATCCGGTTTTGTGGTGGCCTATGTATGTTATCTTCTTCTTAGTTTCGTATATTTATAATGTGACATACAAATATTTGTAAGACACGGTTTTATATGTGACTCTTATAATCATTTGTATAATTATTAAATGATCAATTGAATTATTTAATTATTTATTAAACTATGCTTAGTAATTAATTGATGTGCCTAATTATTATTAATAGGTCATTAATGAGTTTTCCCTTAAGTGCACATATTTATAGAGAGATAATTAGAGGGAATAGACTAATCACCACTAAGAATTCGTCCCTCTCTCTCTCTCTCTCATAACCGTGAGTTTTACGAAATCATCTTAGTCATCCTAACCGTACACCCTAAATGGGAACCCGATCCATATTCGAGATCATGATGTCTTCCCTCTCATCGGTTAGCTTAACAGGTATGTTTTACATTATTGTTTTTTCTATTAGACGTGAACCTCTATGAGGACATAGTTGAGCATAAGATTTCATAGAGGCGTTGGATTAAGGTTAAGGACTTTTAGGGTGAGGGTATAGATATGTCCCAACTTTATCTTAAAGGCTTCGTTCTATGTGGTTTGGTGGTGGCCAATGTTTGTTATCTTCTTAGCTTCGTATATCTATAATATGACATGTAATATTTTTACTTTTGCATAACTTACACCTTTTCAGCGTCTACCGGTCGCTTTACTAATACTATATTTTTAAATCTTTTTGTTCTTTTAGAAATTAAATTCTATGTAAAAACTCTTTAGATCTAATATACTTTGTATGTCTATATTGGATTTTGGAGATAGGGCAATCTCGACTTGCTTAGATCTCATCCTATTTAAACTATATGAATATCTTTGCTACTAATGAGATTTTTCTAAATATGTTATTATTTGTGGTTATATATGAGCTTAATTCTGATATGAAGCGTGCTTAATAATATATCTTAAACAATGTTTTTAAAACCGGACCGGACCGGCGGTCGGACCGGTCGGACCGGGAACCGTGACCTCCACCAGTCCGGTTACATGCTCTGAGACCGTTTGCTGGTTGAACCGGGCGGTTCAAGCGATTCAGCGGTCGAACCGCGAACCGCGAACCGGTGGTCGAACCGGGTAGTTTAATTTTAAAAAAAAAAATTTACTATTTTTTTTATCTTTTTTATCCTATAATCCTCATACTTACTTCTATTTACAATTTTAACTCAATTTGGCTCTTTCCTTTTAACTTATACGCTGCCACAGGTCCTCCAAAACTCTAATCAAAATTAAAATTAAAGATTCAAAAGAATTAAAATTCCTACAGACCTACAACCCTCGTCCTTGACTCAAAATTGTTTAAATGGTTGTATATGTAGTATTTGGAATTTTTATATTTTTCTATATATTTTATGAATATTTATATTATTTATTGCGTCATCCGGTTCTTGAATCCGGTCCGACCAGTGAACCTCTAAGACGTCCGGTTCGTTATCCGGTCCGATTCTGAAAACATTGATCTTAAAATAATAAAACACATGGTGCTAAAGTAATATTATTTTATTTAAGTGGTACATGATATTTAAATTACCGATATTAAAATAATATAAGAAAAGTAGAAAACTAAAAAAGAGACGAAAAAGATGAATTATTTAAATAGTATTTATTTTATCTAAATCCAAAAAGTTACAAAAAGCCAAAAAGCATACGTGAAATAATTTGGTTACTATTTTCCCGGGACGCGTTTTTGCTTTTCAACTATTCATCCCTCGTTTTGCTTCTATTTAATAAAAGGGTGAATCTATTAAGACACGGAATATTGCTAATTGGACACGTCGTCGCCCTATACGCCCTCGTATAGGCCAATACGAGGCGTATAGGGTTCAGTCTCTGCCAACAGAATGCCACGTCGCATTCCCGGTCTGGCGGCTGGGTCCAATACGGGCCGTATTGATCTATACGCAGCGTATGGGCCACGGGTTTTAATTTTGCTTCAAAAGTTGGCAGAAGTCGATTTAAAAACCTCTATACGTGGCGTATTGCCCTATACGCCACGTATAGGGTATTTTATTAATTTAAGTTTGTTGTTTTTTTTAATTTAATTTATATAACTTTGTTAATATAAGTTTGTTATATTTTTTAATTTAAATTATATAACTTTGTTAACATTTATTATATTTTTGCATTTATAATTTATCATTACAAACAAACAAAAAATTAAACATTACAACCAAAGAAATAAGTAAAAGACTATATACATTACATCACAAAATTAAATATATACATCAAAATGTTTTTACATACATAACCGAAGAAACAAACTAAATACAAATAAAAACAACTAAGCCTGACCCGCCCCGCCGTCATCCTGACCGGCCCCGCCGTCATCCTGAACGGGGTCGTCTGGATAATGACGTGGCAGTGGTAGTGGTGGTAGCTCGATGCCGGCGGCTCGTGATAGATCCACGAGGCTACCAACCGCCCACATCATAAGGTCCTTCATGCGGTCGCTCTGACGAGCCTGTCGCCGTGACTCGGCAACAAGTCGCCGTGAGTCGGCAGCAAGGGTCTCAAGCAATGCCTGGGTGGCCCTGTCCAGCCTAACAGACCGACGCGCGTGTCGGGGATGCTGTGGCGGATGGTCGTGGATGGGCTCCACGTGCGGCAACGGCACACCTAGTGGCGGGTCAGGCATCTGCGGGCCCCCCTGTCCAGGCATCGGCGGCAACGGCACCGGGACCCAAACCTGGTCCTGGACGGCCCCTACAAACCGTAGGCCGAGCCCCGGGAAACGGTGCGTGATGCGCATGCCGCTAGCCGTGCGGCAGTCTAATCTGACAGGGGGAATGGGCGGTAACAACTCAGGCTCATGCGCATGCCATGGTGTAATACTACGCATGACCTGAGTGATAAAAGCGCCGCCATACAAAAGCCCGCGCCTCTGCCGCATATAGGCAGACGCGAAATAACTAGCGAGGCATGTGGATAGGGCGCACCCCGTGCCTGTAAGCAGGCAGTAGAGAAAGAAGAGGTCTCTATCGGTGCACCACTCACGGCTTTTCTGACGCGGTGCGATCGACGTCGAGATAAGCCGGTGCAAATATCTATAGAGGGGGTCTCTAATCCCCGAAACCCTCGCCTTGGTACCTAACCAAGGGCTATCGGAAATCAAACCCCAAAAAACAAGGAGTACCTCCTTGTCCACCTCCGTCACCGCCGCGGTGTAAACCGGCAAAATCGTCTCGGGCTCAAAGTACAAGCCCGTCACGACGGCCCACTGACGGAGGGTCAGACGGTACTGGTGGCCAAAAATACGGAAGGAGACCTGATCCGGCTCCTCTGCCGGCGCCTCCTCGGGAACGGGCGCTAGCCCCTCCTCTGAGTAGATGAACGTCGAAAGAAACTCGACGACCACCTCTCGGTAGGTCTCGGTGAATGATAGATCAAAAAGCCGATCCCATGGCGTGTCCTCGCCTATGATGGCCCTGGCCCGCTCCGCCTCCTAGACCTCCTGGAGAAGCTCCCAGTCCACCGCCGTCCCCGGCCCCAAACGCACCTCCCGTAGCTTTTGGCACCGGCCATACCACTCCGAGTCTGCCGGAAAATCCAAATAGGGGTAGTGCGCAAGATCCTGTAACTCGTCCATCTGAACATCATCGTCGTGATCCGCCATATCTGAAAATAATAATATATTTAAAATAATAATAAATTGTTTATTTAATATAAATAAATGATTTAAAATAATAATAAATTGTTTTTATTATTTAAATAAATTATTTAAAATAATAAATAAATTGTTTATTTAATATAAATAAATGATTTAAAATAATTTTTTTAAAAACCTATACGCCACGTATAGCTTTATACGTGGCGTATAGGGTGTTACCGGGTAAGCAAGCCATACGCAGGCCAACCAAGCCATACGCAGGCCAGTTACCGGGCAAAACGAGCCATACGCGGCCAACCAAGCCATACGCAGGCCAGTTACCGGGTAACTTAAACCATACGCAGCGTATAGCCTCATACGTTGCGTATTGTTTCATCTTCTTCCTCTGATAAACTATACGCCACGTATAATTCTATACGCTGCGTATAGTTCATCGAATTCAACTTATAAATCTCTATTTCTACGCAATTTTAATGACTAATAATCAAAATTAAACCTATATTATATATCACGAGTCTAGAATACGTACCTTTACGAGTAAAAGAGGAAATTTTTGACCCGACAATCTCAATCTAGCGTCTCCTCGTATGTGTGTGTTAAAAATGGGGGGCGTTTTGGTGCTGTACGCTGGCTCTTCTGAGTATACCGGTCGCTATACGCCATCGTATAGAACATTACGAGGCGTATAGCTCATGACCTTTGGAATTCCATACGGTACGTATGGATCTATACGTGGCGTATATGTTTTTTTTATTTTTTTTTAATTAATATAATTAGTATTCTTTTTTGATATAATTAGTATAATTAGTATAATTGTATTCTTTTTTTTTTGTTTTCTTTTTTGATATAATTAGTATAAACATGTATTTTATTACAAACAAACTTCATCCATAATTCGTGACGTATTGTGAAAAGTTATCGCTATCAGTAGCCATTTTTTTCTTAAACCGTTCAATACGATCACTGTATATATTTTCCCATTCTGCTGCATCATCATTTCGGTGCAAATTCCATAATGCATTCGTAGGGGGCATCGGAAAATCTCCGTCTAACTTGACGTGGATGAAATGAGCACTTTTGACGTGAACGAACGATACAATTTGATGTTGAGCATGAACATGAGGACCAAACCATAATGGAAAAAATGTTTGATTACCGGCAATGCTTAATAGATGAACAATCACCCCAAATCTTTGAGCAATTAGGAGTCCTGTGTATGGCATCCACATCCAACGACTAACTGGCGCGGCTTTCACATCCTGCCAATCTATTGTGTGACGCAGCCTATCATACTCTTGAAAGGCGATTCTGTCGAAAACAGTTCTCCACCATTCTTCTTTACTGTCCATCTCATGTAGAAGCTGTTGACGAATAAATAACCACCGGTTTTCATTTAACCCTAAGCCCACAGCTACCGATCGAAAACTATAACACACCAAACGTAAAACACGCGGAAGCTTAAAACAAATCCCAGGAAATATTTTTTTTTTTTTTTTTTTTTTTTTTTTACTCCTCGCGTACCGCGAGACATACTAGCCACCTCCCTCGCGTACCGCGAGGGAGTCCCAAAAACAAGCCGGAACCCAGGTCTCTCGCGTACCGCGAGAGATTTCCCTGCAAGCTCTCGCGTACCGCGAGGAGACCCCTCGAAGCATCTCCGAAACCCTTGTCCCTCGCGTACCGCGAGAGAACCTATCCCGGTTCTTCGCGTACCGCGAGGAATCAGATTTCCAGAGAGTTTCAGTTTCCTGCAAAATTTATACTTAGCCAAATTTCCAACTTTTTCACTACTACAAGACATCCAAAAATTCCCAATACTTGGGTTTTGACCCAAGACACATCAACAACATGTAAATACACTAAAACACCATTTGTGTATCAAATTTAATCCATAAAAAGGATTTCTAAATACCATCAAAATACAAAATACGCATACGAGAATCCGCCAACGCCTTGGACTTGACTTGGACTACATCGGAGCTTTTCCTACAACCACATAAACATATCACCATTAGTAATGAAGATAAAACATAACAAACAAGTAAATTCTACTTGTTTCCACCCATTCCCCCATTTGACCCGTTTCCACCAAATTTTAACATTTGGCTACATAACACTTGTATTTCACCTACAAGTTTCATTCTTTTCATTTATCATTCATATTAACACATTTCCTTTTCCATTATGGCACATAGGCCATAATCTCATTTCCATTATAACACATGATCATAACTCACCCATTTGACCCATTTGACCCGTTTGCACCCATTTAGTCAATTAAAGTTTTCATACACATACTTTTCACATACAAGTTTCTTTCATCATTTCATTACCACATTTCCATTTCCATTATGGCACGTAGGCCATAACTTCATATCCATTTAGGATACGAGATCATACTCCATAACCAATCTATCCATTATGGTACTTGGACCATAACTCCATATTCATCTATCCATTATGGTACTTGGACCATAACTCCATATTCATCTATCCATTATGGTACTTAGACCATAACTCCATTTCCACTATGATTCTTTGACCATAGCCTCCTTTCCACTATGATTCTTAGACCATAGCCTCCCTTTCCACTATGATTCTTAGACCATAGCCTCCTTTCCACTATGATTCTTAGACCATAGCCTCCTTTCCACTATGATTCTTAGACCATAGATTCACCACGTTTTCATTGTAGTATTATGACTATAACTACCTTCATTCATTTTGCACATATCCATTATAGTATTTCAACTATAACTACATTCATTCATTTGCACATAACCATTATAGTATTACAACTATAACTACATTCATTCATTTGCACATAACCATTATAGTATTACAACTATAACTACATTCATTCATTTGCACATAACCATTATAGTATTACAACTATAACTACATTCATTCATTTGCACATAACCATTATAGTATTACAACTATAACTACATTCATTCATTTCAGCATTATAGGATGCACACATAACACAAATACCTCCATTTATCATCATTACTAAGTAAGTGCAAAGGCACTTACCTTTCGGGTTAGAAGATCCCGCATCCACCATCTCGACTCACAATTTGATTACCTAAACATATACACCTAGTTTAGTAATCTAACATTCATCAAATCACATTATAATTGGGTTCACAACCCAATTTCCCCTTTTTAACCCAAATTGACCCGTTTGGGTTATCCTCATAACCAAACACCCTCTTTCACCACAAACTCACCCACTTGAGTTTCATTATCTTAATCTTAACACTAATTTTTCTTTCAAAAATTATTATTAAGTTAATTTGGTGTTTGTTCAAGTGTCTAACATCTTAAAAACACTTAATCTTCATTAATTCGCCATTTATCATCATGATCCAAACACCCCCAATTTCCACCATATGAACCCTAACTTTTCAAAATCATAATCAAAGGGTTCTAGGATGTTAATCACTACTCTTTACCTTTAGTTTAGCTAGATTATCAATAATCTAACACCATTTCATCACATGCATACAAAATTTCGGTTTTCTTTCAAAACCCATCAAGAACACATCTAAAGTGAGATCAAAAGGATGATTAACACTTACTTGATGTTAGGAAAGTGTTGTGTGAGCCAAAACCTTCTTAAAACAAGCCTAAAATGCACGATTTAGCTTCAAAATCGTTTTTCTCCTTTTCTCCTTCTTCCAAGAACGACCCAAGGAAGAAAATGAGACCAATTTTGACTTTTTACTAGTCAATATGGCAGATTTGCCATGTTACACTTTTAGTCCCTCAACTTTTCATTTCACCCATTTCATTCTAAAGTTAGTTAAAACTAACATAACCCCACTACAAACTTGAAACCCACTTGTTTCAACTTATTTCTAAAATATTATTTTCACCATAATATTAATTAGAAATATTTATTTATTTGAAAACGAAACCCGGATTTTGGTTCGTTACAAATCACCTCCCCTTATTTGGGTTTCGTCCCCGAAACCCGTCTTCACATAAAAAGGTTCGGATAGTATTTGAGCATCTCTTCCTCGGTTTCCCAAGTCAATTCCGCCCCCTTTCTATGCTTCCATCGAACCAACACTTGGCTAATCTCTTTATTACGTAACCGTTTCACTTTCCTATCCAAGATTGCCACCGGTTCCTCAACATAAATCAACATTCCATCGATCCCTATATCATCCAAGAGAACAAAAGTAGACTCATCCGCTAAACATTTTCGCAAATGGGACACGTGAAACGTGTTATGAAGTCTACTTAGTCCCTCCGGTAGCTCCAAACGATAAGCTACCGCACCCACCCTTGCAATAACCTTAAACTGCCCAATAAAACGTGGACTTAGCTTCCCCTGTTTCCTAAACCGTATCACCCCTTTCCAAGGAGAGACTTTCAAAAGCACAAAGTCCCCCACTTGAAACTCAATCGCCCGCTTCCTATTATCCGCATAGGACTTCTGGCGATCTTGCGCCGCCTTCAAGCGAGCCTTAATTTGGTCAATACTAACATTAGTTTCCTTGACCGCCTCCACATTACCAAGCTCCCGTTGACCAATTTCACCCCAGCACACGGGTGTTCGACACTTTCTCCCATACAATGCCTCAAAAGGCGGCATACCAAAACTAGAACGGTAACTATTGTTATAAGAGAATTCCGCCAACGGTAAATGGTCGTCCCAACTACCACCAAAATCCAAAGCACACGCTCACAACATAATCCTCGAGCGTTTGAATCGCACGCTCGCTTTGTCCATCCGTTTGTGGATGATAAGCGGTGCTAAGGCTCAACCTCGTCCCCATGTCCTCATGGAATTTCTTCCAAAAACGAGAAGTGAATCTCGTATCCTGGTCCGATATGATCGACACCGGCACCCCATGGCGTGACACAATTTCTTTCACATATAATTCTGCCAATCTATCCGATGAGTATGTTTCCTTTATAGGTAGGAAATATGCACTCTTCGTCAACCGATCCACTACTACCCATATCGCATCATAACCCTTTCGGGTCTTTGGTAGTTTAGTGATCAAATCCTTAGCTATATTCTCCCATTTCCAAAGCGGTATTTCAAGCGGTTGAAGCTTTTCATACGGCTTTTGGTGCTCCGCCTTCACCCTTAAGCATGTGAGACACCTCTCAACATACTTAACAACATCACGCCTCATACCCGGCCACCAAAAATGACACCTCAATTCATAAAACATCTTTATGGCCCCCGGATGGATAGAATGTTTGGATTTATGCGCTTCATATAAAATAGTTGTCAAAACACTTGACAACCTAGGAATCCAAATCCTATCAAAGCATGTCTTTAACCCCGAATTATTTTCCCCAAGCTTGTCAACATAAGAACCACCCGTTCCATCTTCAAATCACCCTAAAAAGCTAACACTTTAGCCTCTAGAATTTCGTCAATAAGGGATGATGATATCGTCATCAAGAATGACTTCACTTTAATGTGGTAACTTTACCTGCCCTCATTACTCCCCCAAGGTTATCTCCGTCTTTAATGGTTTATTCGACAGTGATACGCAGTTGTCTACTTTTGCATCAATTAGTTCGCCCACTATCTAAGATAGTCACTGTTTCATTTAGACAAGCCGTTTATCATTTATCTCATCATCGCCATATGAAATAACATCAGTTCCATCCTCCAAACGTTTTCGTGTCTGGTCACGCAAAATGTATTATGGAGTCCACTCGTTTCATCTGAGAAGTTCCCAAACATTAATCTATCCACCAATAAAGTCCCCATGTTGGACAACCCAACGATACGTGAACCTATCCTCCCATGATCTCCAACCCGAAACACCACTTTTCAAAGGAAAACTTTTATGACGTCAAGTTTCCACTTGAATTTCAACACTCCTAACCATGGGATACTTGGATTTTTGAACCACCTTATACGAGTAGTCAACACATTTGACAGCTAAGGAAATCCAAGTTCAAATCCCACGTCACCCATCTCTTAAATGGAAATTTCAAAACTACCTCACTAATCCACCCATTGGGACTCAAGGTCTCAAGTTAATATCTCTTTGGATTCGAAGATCCCAACACCCACAATTACACCCCTTGAAGCTCGAGTCTTCAACTCAACCATTCTTAACTAATAAAGTATGCGACCTCATCAAGTAAGGATACGACAACTTCCTCACTTGAATCCTCTTTCACAACACTGAAAGGAAAATTTTCTAACCGCGTACCAAACACCCTAAGTATCTCCATTGACTTAATCATAAGTCATCCTTTGAGATTTAAGGATCTAAATCACCGAATCCACTTTTGAAGTTCGAAGACTTCGCTTTCAAACACCGCTTGTGAAGTCCAAAAGACTTCCAACGTCACTTATGAAGTTCTAAGACTTCAATCACCATTAATGTACACATTCCACCTATGTACATTTTAACATTTAACCCTTGACCATAAAGTCCACAAACCGCGAGACCTTTAGTCAAGTTTATCCTACCACCGACTGTCAGTGCCAAAACGCACTCTTCCATTTTCTTTTTCCACCGAAAAGTTTATGTACTTTTAGAACAAGCACATGGGTGCAATGACCCTTATCAAATCCCCTTTCTTAACTGGAATACTAAGTATCCCTTTATATCTCTGGTTGATGTCAATGGCACAAGCCATGTGTACACACCAATTCGTATGCCTCGTGTTTCACTGTCTCTAATGAGAACAGATTAACACGTCACCCCTTTATCATACTTGACTGTGATATGGTTACTAAGTAACCAAACACCCCTTTCACAATCATCGGATCAAAATCCATCAATTCTCCATCACGACCCGAAGTCAACTCATCGCAAGTAATGCACCTTCTTTCAATCACAATGGATTGCTTCAATGCCAATACCATTATAGTGATTCATTACTGATTAATCAAAGATTAATTCTCTCACCCTTTAACTCCTTTGGTTCGCACACCACGAATCCCCTTAAGAAAACAAGGTTTTCCTTCCGCTTCGGTTCGCCAACCGATATACTTTCCGCTCCCAAGGCTTCATACGGTTCCTCCCAAGGATAGCCTCAAGGATCCCTATTTCCTCGAAGGAAGATCGAAACAACATGATAGAAAGCTCTAGCCATCCTCCGCTAGATTGATGCATTCTATTTCTCCCATCCTAATCCATGATCCTCACCACCCACGAGGTGATACACGTCTAGACTCTAACATACCTGAGTCCTTAAGATGACTTCCATCCACCATTTCTTCTACTTACACATGTGCCCTTTAGTCTCCCCGACCAAATTTTAACTAAGTTATAGATATTCTACCTACTTATAGGTCTTTAATCTACCCACTTGTTAAGGCACTAAATCTTATCTATGCGTATATGTATTACCCCCTTTTAATCATTCATAAACATACATACACATATAATCACCTTCACCTAATTCTTGCAAATGTTCATTGTCATATGGTTATCATAAAGACCCTTGCACATCCCGTCTTATTAAACATATTGGCCAGACATGTTTAATAACACGTTATGCCCAATTGCAATTATCATATTCATATAACAAATCACAAAACAAGTTTCGGCACACATAACACATTGTCATTCAATCGTCCATATACATATACACCATATGTGACAATCATTAATCATAACATTACTAACCTTTCAATTCCGAAAGCTCCGAGTCTTAGTCAAGTCCTCCATGGATTCTCGTATCAATTTCCCCATATCAAGAGCATCCGGTTTGAGTTTAGTGCCTCGCGCACCAATTCCCTCAAACCATTGCTCTGATACCAATTTATAACACACCAAACGTAAAACACGCGGAAGCTTAAAACAAATCCCAGGAAATATTTTTTTTTTTTTTTTTTTTTTTTTTTTTACTCCTCGCGTACCGCGAGACATACTAGCCACCTCCCTCGCGTACCGCGAGGGAGTCCCAAAAACAAGCCGGAACCCAGGTCTCTCGCGTACCGCGAGAGATTTCCCTGCAAGCTCTCGCGTACCGCGAGGAGACCCCTCGAAGCATCTCCGAAACCCTTGTCCCTCGCGTACCGCGAGAGAACCTATCCCGGTTCTTCGCGTACCGCGAGGAATCAGATTTCCAGAGAGTTTCAGTTTCCTGCAAAATTTATACTTAGCCAAATTTCCAACTTTTTCACTACTACAAGACATCCAAAAATTCCCAATACTTGGGTTTTGACCCAAGACACATCAACAACATGTAAATACACTAAAACACCATTTGTGTATCAAATTTAATCCATAAAAAGGATTTCTAAATACCATCAAAATACAAAATACGCATACGAGAATCCGCCAACGCCTTGGACTTGACTTGGACTACATCGGAGCTTTTCCTACAACCACATAAACATATCACCATTAGTAATGAAGATAAAACATAACAAACAAGTAAATTCTACTTGTTTCCACCCATTCCCCCATTTGACCCGTTTCCACCAAATTTTAACATTTGGCTACATAACACTTGTATTTCACCTACAAGTTTCATTCTTTTCATTTATCATTCATATTAACACATTTCCTTTTCCATTATGGCACATAGGCCATAATCTCATTTCCATTATAACACATGATCATAACTCACCCATTTGACCCATTTGACCCGTTTGCACCCATTTAGTCAATTAAAGTTTTCATACACATACTTTTCACATACAAGTTTCTTTCATCATTTCATTACCACATTTCCATTTCCATTATGGCACGTAGGCCATAACTTCATATCCATTTAGGATACGAGATCATACTCCATAACCAATCTATCCATTATGGTACTTGGACCATAACTCCATATTCATCTATCCATTATGGTACTTGGACCATAACTCCATATTCATCTATCCATTATGGTACTTAGACCATAACTCCATTTCCACTATGATTCTTTGACCATAGCCTCCTTTCCACTATGATTCTTAGACCATAGCCTCCCTTTCCACTATGATTCTTAGACCATAGCCTCCTTTCCACTATGATTCTTAGACCATAGCCTCCTTTCCACTATGATTCTTAGACCATAGATTCACCACGTTTTCATTGTAGTATTATGACTATAACTACCTTCATTCATTTTGCACATATCCATTATAGTATTTCAACTATAACTACATTCATTCATTTGCACATAACCATTATAGTATTACAACTATAACTACATTCATTCATTTGCACATAACCATTATAGTATTACAACTATAACTACATTCATTCATTTGCACATAACCATTATAGTATTACAACTATAACTACATTCATTCATTTGCACATAACCATTATAGTATTACAACTATAACTACATTCATTCATTTCAGCATTATAGGATGCACACATAACACAAATACCTCCATTTATCATCATTACTAAGTAAGTGCAAAGGCACTTACCTTTCGGGTTAGAAGATCCCGCATCCACCATCTCGACTCACAATTTGATTACCTAAACATATACACCTAGTTTAGTAATCTAACATTCATCAAATCACATTATAATTGGGTTCACAACCCAATTTCCCCTTTTTAACCCAAATTGACCCGTTTGGGTTATCCTCATAACCAAACACCCTCTTTCACCACAAACTCACCCACTTGAGTTTCATTATCTTAATCTTAACACTAATTTTTCTTTCAAAAATTATTATTAAGTTAATTTGGTGTTTGTTCAAGTGTCTAACATCTTAAAAACACTTAATCTTCATTAATTCGCCATTTATCATCATGATCCAAACACCCCCAATTTCCACCATATGAACCCTAACTTTTCAAAATCATAATCAAAGGGTTCTAGGATGTTAATCACTACTCTTTACCTTTAGTTTAGCTAGATTATCAATAATCTAACACCATTTCATCACATGCATACAAAATTTCGGTTTTCTTTCAAAACCCATCAAGAACACATCTAAAGTGAGATCAAAAGGATGATTAACACTTACTTGATGTTAGGAAAGTGTTGTGTGAGCCAAAACCTTCTTAAAACAAGCCTAAAATGCACGATTTAGCTTCAAAATCGTTTTTCTCCTTTTCTCCTTCTTCCAAGAACGACCCAAGGAAGAAAATGAGACCAATTTTGACTTTTTACTAGTCAATATGGCAGATTTGCCATGTTACACTTTTAGTCCCTCAACTTTTCATTTCACCCATTTCATTCTAAAGTTAGTTAAAACTAACATAACCCCACTACAAACTTGAAACCCACTTGTTTCAACTTATTTCTAAAATATTATTTTCACCATAATATTAATTAGAAATATTTATTTATTTGAAAACGAAACCCGGATTTTGGTTCGTTACAAAAACCACAGTTACCGTCGGGATTTACATCCTGTATACGTGAAATGTAGGGATGAAACAAAGATGGAATCGAATCCTTAAAACAATTTATATTGTTAACGGCATCTTCCCCAATCATTAATGGAAACCCATGATGGGCGTTATCATCTGGTGGTTGCTTTCCTTTACCCGTCGTTGAACGACGGTGTTGAATGACTGAACTCGCTTGTCGAGAGTCCTGTGACGCAATATAGGAGCTATGTCTCGCAGGGTCACATATGCTTTGTTGGGATCCTGTGAACGAGCTGTTTCTTGTGACATCCTGTTTCCTTTGTTGTTGCTTTTTCAAAGTTGGACGACCGCGAGTATCTTCTTGTACCATAGGCGCCTTCTTCTTACTATTGATCGAAAATACCACCCCTACGATTCTCGACAACAGACTTTTTTTGACCTGATCGGGTTGTGACATAATTTTGTTTCTCACTTGACCAAGTACTTTATCCACGTCTACATTTTCATCCTCGACAAACGACGGTTTTAGATCAAACTTCGTCCAAAAGACGTCCACCGCATCTAGCGGGATTCTGCCACCTGTATTAAAACGAGATAGTCAGAAAAGTTTGAAATTAGATAAAACAAGATAAATATTAAAAGGTTGACCGGACCTGTAGCTTCGATATTTGCCAGACGACAGGCACACGGCAACCCACAACTACTGAAAAGTTGGCAACCACACGTTGCATTTTGTTTCCGTATAGTTGATAACTTATACCACTCGTTTTCTAACAAATTTAAAGCTTTATGCGAAACCTTACCGTGTAGGTTATCAAACAATTCAATACTTACGTGCCTGTCCATTTTCCTTATTAGGCTTGTTCCAAACCCATGCTGTAATTGTACATACTGATCTGTTACAATTTCATCAACAAACCCAACAAGTCTATCCAGCGAGCTGTTAGCATTTCTAATATAGCTCTTTAAGAGCGAATGCTGGCTCTCGACTCGGTTCGTGGTATGTTGACCAAAATTGAGTTTTCTGTTGGACCAGGCCGATACAAACTTTTCTTTATATGGGTCCAACCAATTTTTTGTCACATAGTCAATAACTCCTACAAAAATAATTTAAAACCTAATAAATATTTAATATTGTAAATAAATTAAACCATAATAATTATTTAATATTCAAAACTTACTTCCTCGTTTGGCTGCATACAGTCGTTCGTAAAGCCGGTTGAAGTTGTACTGGTATACTTCTGGCGTAGGAGACTCACACAATACCGACCAAGAATACTTGAAATTTTCCCAATCTTCGTCTGTAAACGATGTCTTGCAATGTTTTGAGATATTCTCGTGTATGTGCCACCGGCATAGGTTCTTGGAACTTTCCGGGAATATTTTGTCACACGCGTTCATAAGAGCTTTGTCCCTGTCTGTTACTATCACGCGCGGCTCCATACACTTTTGCAACATACCTTTGATTTGCAATAGCAACCAGACGAAGTTTTCCTCCCGTTCTTTAGATATAAATGCATGAGCGACGCAGAACGACTGGTGTGTGGAGGTCACACCGACCACTTGGACAAATGGAAGTCTATACATGTTTGTTTTGTACGTTGCGTCGATCATCAAAACATGCGGGAACGCACGCCACATCTCGTAGGATTTCGGATGAACAAAGAATATCTCCTCCACGACATTTGTGACGGGATCCTCCCGGGTATAGTAGACGTAATGTTTAGAAGAAAGCAGGTGCTCCAGAACCTGCATTGGAGTTTCACCGACTCTCGTTTCGTTTTTTATCTTTTGTATTGCATTATAAATGTCTTTTTTAATGCAACTACTATCGGGGTTTTGCTCCCTTATGGTTGCCATAATGTTTCGTGGCATCATGTTTTGCGAATACAATTTCGCCACCAAAAGTTGTTCCGACTCAGACAGTCTCCTGGCAAACGAGTGCGCCTCAAGATGTTGACTAGGATCGTGGTTATGACTGTCATCCTTCACCGTTAATTTCCAATCACCAGTATTTACTTGGTACTCTCCTTCCAATTTAAAAGGACAACCTGTTTTCTTACTACCGACACGTCGAACCGTGGCAGTAGATTTACGTTCGCCGTGACGGTCACACACAAGCCACACCTTGATAACCGGCTCCGACGGGTCGTCGCCTTTTCTCCTCGATCGTCGGGTGACAATGACGTAACCATTCTCACGTCCTCTGCGGACAGCCCAATCCACCAACTGATCACGAGTCTGAAAATTCTAGAACAACGGTACGGTAAAAGTTAAGAAACAACAAACTAAATGTATGCATATATATAGGAATGTTATACCTGGTCAGTTTTATACGTCACGAAGCTGTCGGTTTGTTGTGTCGGGTAAGAGTCTTCACCGTACACGAAGTCGTCCGTGGGTTGTGTAAGGTAAGAGTGTTCACCGTATACGAACTCGGGATTGCTTAGTGGCTCGTTCAAATCGGGAAGCCTTACCCGTTGATTAGAATAAACGTCGGACGAGACCTCCTCCCGGTTCACATCTTGAAATCCAGAACTTTGCGGGTTGTTTTCCAGCGACTCGTTAGAATATACCTGAAAACCGTAGTTACCATCCCACCACCAAGACATTGCTATAACTTTTTGAGGTAAATTGTTTGAAAATTTTTGAACGATACGTTCAAATGAGAATTGTGCATGGTAAAATACACAAAATTTGGCCCCTATACGCATCGTATAGATCTATACGATGCGTATAGACTCCTGGTCAAACCGACAACATCGTATAGGTCAATACGGTGCGGTTTAGGGTACGAGGTGACTTCTGCAACTAGTCATCCATCACATCTCTATACGCCACGTATAGACCTATACGTGGCGTATAGCGATGTGATGGATGACTAGTTGCAGAAGTCACCTCGTACCCTAAACCGCACCGTATTGACCTATACGATGCGTATAGGGGTTGGAATGTCTAGGAGTACGATGTTGTCGGGTTTGGGAAATTGTGAAGGCTATACGCATCGTATTGCCCTATACGATGCGTATAGAGCCCGGTCCAGATAGCAATTCCCGTGTCCCATTAGTAGTCCCCTTAATAAAATGCCATTTTCAACGGTAATAATAATGAGGCTAGAAAAATAATGAATAATCCAACTATAACAGAATATAAATTGTGAAACCGACACTTTTGTTATGCTTTCTTTATTTTATAACTTAGTCACTTTTATATCTATAAATAACTAAAATAAACGTCAATTATAATTTAAATATGGGTATTAGTTATTGATATAAATTAATTGGGTTAACTATAAATATAAATTAAAATAGTGGTATAACCTAATTTGGGTTTTTCGGTTCAAACCAAATTTAAAATCTTGAAATCTAAACAAAACCAAAAACCAAATTACATATTCAGTTTTCGGTTTAAACCAAATATGTAATTCGGTTTGGTTTTAAACGGTTTCGGTTTCGATAGGTTATCAGTTTAATCAAGTTGAAACAAAATATTGAACACTAGTCTGGTAAACTCGTTTTTGTTTAAATTTTATTTAATTATTTGTTTTTTTTTGTCAAATGACTTTGAAAATTATGTGCAGGCTCGAATTTAAATACATAGTTTGAACATTTCAAACTCATTAACCTTATATATAATTATGTAATTAGTTCTTATTATAATGGCATGTTTGTTCTATGAAAATATTTTTTCAATTGGTCCACTTTCATTGACTGATTGTATAGTCTTATGTATAAAAAAGATTTATTTGTTAATCCATGAAAAGTACATTTGAACATTTTTTATTTTGATAATAAAAAGTTTATTTTTAACATTAATAACAATACTAAAACTCCCAAAACCGAATATTCTATTTATAACAAACATATATATGATACATAAATTATACCAAGGTATTGTGAAAGTTGAAATTGAATGTCTATAACTTATATTAACCGGTTAGATAAAGACAAATAAGTTAGAAAGAAGTAAAGAACACATTAAGGTCATCATGCATAGTTTCATATTCCACACCTCTCAATATGTATGCATATATATGTATGTATATGAGTATGTGTTTGGTGATATGTATTTATGTGTATATGGATGTGTATTTGTATGTTTTAAAATGGCTCGAATATGGAAATCTTCCACAGCCGTGGTATTCTCTATGAAAATCTTTCATATTCGTAGATCATACCATAGGGGAGTGATGGTTCACATCTTCACGGGCACTTTCCACGAGGTATTCCCCATGACCTAATTGTAAACAGAACTTCACATTCATTTAAAGTCACGGTGGCTACAAAATATACACGAAAACATACTAAGAAACATGATGTTGTGAAAAGTAAAAACCGTCACACGCGGTTTCTTGAATATGGAACCCGAATTCCTTCATACGTGGTCTTGATTTCACTTTTAAGAATTTTCCGATAAAATATGCAGTAAATTATAGATTTTATAAATTCACACTTTCGATTTTAGTTATATTTGTCAATTTCCATTTTCTAGCTCTATAAAAAAATGGCTTGACCTATTTTATTATACGTTAAAAAAGAATATCAACTTATTTAAGAAATTTGTGTTACTTTTATTTGTTTACGGTGAATTCAATTTGCCATAAAGAGTATTTTGTCATTTTACTGTATAAAAAATACTTCACGCCATTAAAAAAAGTACTTGATCTACTTTTTATACGCTAAAAAATACATCAACTTCTTTAAGAAAAATGTGTTACTTTTATCACAAGGTTACTTTTGTCATTTGACTATATAAGAAGGGCATTTTAGTAATTTAGAAGTTATTTTCGGTAGAGCATTCACATCATCATCTCCATCTTTATAATTTATTGTTGTTTGTTAGAGCATTCATGGTAGAATCTTCATCCCCGTCTCTAAATAATAAAAATGAAGACGAAGACAAAGACAAATGCAAAGACCCCGGTATAAATGATATTTTAAGTTAACTTGTCACAGAGAGCCCAGATCAATAGGTTTAGGAAGAGACACCTCCATGATCTTCTAATGTGACGGTCATGAGTTCAAGACTCACTTAGTTTAATATGCTCAGATGGGTCATGTGTTTTACCTTAGACTGCCTCGGGTGGTGGCTTTCCTCCGAATTGTTGGACGGGCCAGGTCTCCTGCACTGTCTACGTTCCCGAGTGTGTCATGTGTGTGATATCTTCGTCAACGGGTTTACCCGGGTAAGGGCTTATGGTATTTTAAAAAATTAAAAAAACTAGTCACCGAACATCTAGAAGAAGTCAGTACGCCATTATCGACATTCAACAAAAGTCAAACCTTCGCATTTCGTCACAAAATCCCAATCTCTCTTCTCTCTCCCTCAAAATCAAACCTCTCATCTCAACCTTCACAAATCACAACTCCAAGGTACGTTTACTTCAAGATCATCATCCAATCATTATAAACTTTTCTTTTTTGATTGATGTATGGACCTATCGAGATTTAATTTCGTGTTTTTTCTTAATTAGGGTTCTTAATAAATCGGATGATTAGGGTTCTGTTTGATTTAATCAGAAAGTTAATTTCATGCTTGGTTTCTCTTTATTCGCTTTTGATTTAGAGCTTTTTTTGTAGAAAAAAACAATGCAATTTCTTGTTTCAGTTGAAGACTTGATTATTTGGTCTAATTTGGTTGTCCCCTTCTAAATTAGGGTTCTTGAGGATGATGGTGATATAGTTAAATTAGGGGTTTCTACAGGTTTTATTCAATTTTCCTACCAAGGGTTTTGAATAATATCTTCATTTTCTGGAGATGTTGATTTCAATTTAGCTCATGTTTCTGGATCTATCTGTTTGGGTCATTTAATGCATATTCGAGTCGCAAATTGGTGTTTTATACTTTTATGTATTGTAGGTTTCTTTACATCAGGCTATTATGTGTAATGGTTTCACTAAAAATGAAAAACACACTGACAGGTCACTGTCACGTAGGCAAGTCACGTAGGCAAGAGTGAAACTATTTATCAGAACCACTCAAGTGTGTAATGTTTCACTATCCATCGTTAATTGTTTAATCATTAAATCATTGTTATTAATTATTTACTATTTCTTTAGTTTTTTGTTTTTCAATAAATATATACTAATATTAATTTAAAAAAGAGGTAACTTTACACAATGGTAACCAAGTTTCCAAAATGTTTCATTTAGGTCGCTCAAAGTTTTTTTGTTCCTCTAAAGGCACTCAACTTTCACGGTTTCACCAAGTGTTCCAATCCTATGTGATATTTTTATAAATGTTTAAAATTTTTAAAATTGAATAACATATATGAATCTTGTTTAATATTTAGCAATTACTTTTTTAAATATAATAATTTTGAAACTTGTTTATTATTTAATGAAATTTTTTTCTTCACTGTTACCTCCTATTTTAAGTTAATTGGAATAAAAATTTCACTTATTGGTAACTAATATTCATAGATATATATTTCATTTTCCTCATTCAATTTTAAAAAAAAACTTAAAACATTTATAAAAATATTACATAGGATTGGGACACTTAGTGAAAGTTAAGTGACTTTAGAGAGACAAAAAAACCTTGAGTGACTTAAATGGAACACTTGCGAAACTTGGTTACTATTGGGTGAAGTTTTCCCTTAAAAATAAGACAAAAAATACAAATATTAGTGTTAGTTTAAAAATAAGAAAGAAGATACATTTTTTAAAAATAACTGGAGAGTGATGTGGATGAAATATGGATTAGAGAGAATTTGATAGTAGAATGAGAGAATTTTTGAAAGAAATAAATGGTTGTGGTGTTAGTTATAGATTTAAATTTAAAAATTATTATTTTTTATTCTCACAACGGTCAAATGACCACCTGGCCAGAGGCCTATGGTTCGCTCCACCAACCCGCCCAAGACGCCTCAATAACGCCCAAGAGGGGCGGTGTTTGATGCCCTTTTGGGCTGAGTTGGCACAGGGCGTTAGCCCATTACACATAGCCTCATGTTTGTATATTTTTTTTTCATACAACGAATGCTATTTACTATTTGTGGATGTTGCCCAATCGATGAACGATTCTAATCAGTGTTCTTCATGGGTCCATTTGATTATTCACATTTTGCTTGGTTATATGCAAGTTTCTCATTTCTTGAATCTTTTTGGATCTTCAGCAAAAATAACGACTTGTTTCGGCCAATCTTACAAAATCTTGCTGTTTGGAGTATCTTGAAGAACTGATTAGGATTTTATTAGATGCAAACATCCCAGAAAATTCGTAGCTCAGGAGCAGCCATCCATAAGTTGTACCACGAACCAGAACCGATAGAACCATTTCGCTTGACGGGTTCCCATTTCCAAATCTTGAACAACAATGACTTCCCTCACACGCACCACCAAGAAACCGTTGTTGCTTCATCTCCGGCCTTGAACGAGCAATTCTTCACTTTGGAATCATCTCCTGTGATAGAATATTCGGTATATAAGTCACCATTAGGTGGCAGTGTGTCATCGAATAGTCGAAGCCCGTTATCCCCACAAGCGTCTTCTCAATCATGCTTATCTAATTTGCACCACTCGTCCCCTGAGAAGACGTATGGATCAACGATTAGCAATGGAGTGGAGCAGGCTCTTAGAGAAATGGAGATTGAGCTGCTAGGGCCCGGATCTGATTTTGAAGACGGGTCTATCACTAGCTCGTTTGACAACAAAAACGAGTACCGTAACATCCTGCAACATGGTATTTCAAATCTTGATGTAAAGCAAACCCTCATTGGCATTGCTCATGCCTTGGATGATGGTGCTAAACAACATGCGGAGGCACTCATGGAAGCTTTAGAAAGCAAGGTGTCGGTCACTGGTGACCCGATTCAGCGGTTGGGTACGTACATGCTAGAAGGCTTACGGGCCCGACAGTTATCTTCCGGAAGCTTGATTTACAAGAAGTTAAGGTGTTACGAGCCAAAACCAGAAGAGCTAACGTCTTATATGTCAATTCTCTACGAGATCTGCCCGTATTACAAGTTTGCATACACGTCAGCAAACGTTGTCATCAAAGAAGCTATGCAGTATGAGACCCAAGTCCATGTCATTGACTTCCTCATAGCACAGGGTAGCCAATTGAAGACCTTGCCAAGCGGCCTGGAGGGCCCCCGAGACTTCGGGTCACAGGAGTTGATGATGGTGACTCGTCTTACGCCAGAGGAGGTGGGCTCCACCTTGTTGGTGAAAGGCTGGCTAAGATTGCTGAAGCACATGGTGTCCCGTTTGAGTTCCATGCAGCCGCTATTTCAGGAAGTGATGTTCAATGGGGGAACCTACGGGTCCAGCCCGGTGAGGCACTTGCGATTAACTTTCCATACATGTTACACCACATGCCTGATGAGAGCGTGAGCACGATTAACCATCGTGACAGGTTAATCCGTTTAGTCAAACGGTTGACTCCAAAAGTCGTGACCCTCCTCGAGCAGGAATCAAACACAAACACCTCGTGTTTCTCAAAACGGTTCGAGGAGGCTCTTGATTATTACACGGCCATGTTCGAGTCCATTGATGCCAAGTTGCCAAGAAACATAGTGATGCCCCGGGATGACAGGAGGCGGATTAGTGCAGAGGCGAACTGCGTGGCTAGGGATATGGTTAACATAGTGGCGTGTGAGGACACAGACCGGGTTGAACGACACGAGCCGTTGGCTAAATGGAAGTTCAGGCTGCAAGCAGCTGGGTTCACGGCTCAGCCTTTGAGTTATTCAGCAGTGACCGCAGTTCAAGAGGTGTTGAGCGAGTACAGTGACTGTTATCGGCTCGGGCAGAAGGATGGGGCGCTCGTACTTGGTTGGAAGAACAAACCGATGGTAACTTGCTCTGCTTGGACGTAACTAGGCATAATGACACGGACTCGGGTTGGCCGATTGGATTAATGTTGATATAATTTGTATTAAACTGTCTTTGTACCAGACAATCTTCAGTTATTCATGTTCTGCTTGGACTTATGGTAATTAGCTATTTATTAGGGAAACACAAGTTTGTTAGTGAAAGAAACAATGGACAAAATGTACTGTGAAGTATTAAGGTTTTTGTGAGGTCAGCTTTTAGTTCATATTGATTTGATAATGATGTGATGAAATATTGTTTGTAAATTTTTTTGGTGAAGAACATGTAGGTTTAGAATAGTATATAGCCAAGTTTAATTTATAGTGGCTCAGGTATGTGTTAATTAAGAAGTAGAATATCACTAAACTCTTTAGTTTTAAGTGTGCAACATGGTGGATTAAATACTATGAAAAGCAAGTACTAAAACTAAATTGAACCTTCGTGATATGCGTAATGGATTCACTAAAAATTGAAAAGCGCACCGTCACGTTAGCAAAATGACAATCACTAAACACGATTACTAAGGTGTGTAATGGTTTTACTATTTATGTATATACATAACACACATAAACACCTGCCTTATGCCCGTGGTTTGAATCACGCTTCCCTCATTCACGCTCCGAGGGCGGTGTTCCACGCTGTCAGAAAAAATCAGATTTAAACTTGATATAATATGAAATCATAACCGAAGCCTCAAATCTGAATCAAATCTGAATAAGATTCAAACAAGACAGCTTGTATATTTCAAAACACAAAACTCTAAGAACACAACAGATTATCAATGCAAGGATCTGTAGCAAAACTTGAATACAAGGAGATCTGACACATACCATACCACTTATACAAGCCCAAGATGCAAGCCCATTGCTACACTATCAAGATACTAGCCCATTTCTCATATGAACACAAAAAATAAACCAAGTTAATAACCAATAATAATACATGTTTGATATTGAAATGTAGAAGATTAGAAAATTACATTTGTATATTTTAACACGCCGGCCAGATAGATCACGCCACTCCCTTCCACACCCATAACACTCAACCTAATAATAATTTGAAGTTTGGCCAATTTTTGAGTTCTTAAACAATTTTCCTGAACCACTTACTGACTGAGAATTGACATCTTAGAAACACTCAAATTGATCATTTCTTTGAAATGTATTTTTAAACATTTAAGGTATGATTTTTAAATGAAAACTAATCTCTACTTTTCAAAATGTCAATTCTTATTGTTAAATCTTTTTAATATGTTCAAAAGCATGTTTGCATTTACTTATAATTGTTAAATCTTATATCAAAATGTCAATCTTAAAGATCTTAGAGGATATTATTCTAACTATTTTTTATTTTATATTTACTTTTTGTAGAAGATTCCAATTTTAATAAGTTTTAAAAAGAATATAAAAAAATCTTCTTGTGTTCAAATTGTCATAACCGATGATTATCAAACTCTAAGTGACTTACCGATGACTTGCCGATTATAGTAAGTTACTATTGATTAGCACTCAGTGCTGATAAGAAAAGTAAGTGATGATGCTAAAGAGTTATAAGTGCTAACAAAGACTTATTCCCTGAATCGCCAAGTGAACAAGAATCTCCAAAATTGAAAGAGGATAGTGAGGAATGACTTTTTTTTTTAAGTAATTGTTAAATAATTTCTTTGAAATTATTATTTAATAACTTTTAGGTGATTTTTGAACCATATCTTCCGGTTAGTTTTTGGGTTTTGAGTGTTAGACTTCACCATCTTAATCTTAATAATTATTGGGTGAATCAAATAGTTGTTGGGTAGGGTGGAGACACCCAGAATGATGTTCAACAAATACATGGTCGGATAGATAAGGGTCGGATGAAACGCCCTAAATTGGGTACATATCATAGTTGGCATAAAACATAACAAACATAGTTCTTAAACGAAAAATCAAAATCCATTAAAACTGAAGTCTTTAATTCAAACATTCATAATCCAATAATCTCTAACATTGTTCGAAACATAAACAATCGGGAATAGGAAAGTCAGTCATCAGCACGACAACTCGACATCCATGTTATCCAGTCCTCACGACTCCTTTACTTTCCTTTCACTTTACCTTTACTACCTGTCATGCATACTAAAAAGTCAGCTAACGTTGGTGAGTTATATTTTTACTTTAAACAGAAAACTTTCTTTTGTTAGCTTAGTTTTATAAAAGTAATATAATCTTTTCTTTCTTTATCTTTAAAACACTTTACCTTTACTTTAAAGACTTTACAACGTCACATTTATAAAACTATTTCGTTACCGTCTTTCATTAAAACTTATTTTGAGGAAACCCGTTAAGTTGTCATCCCTTACTCTTTCAAACTATCGTTTCACTTATACAGGACAAGTGACTACCACATACTGTAACTATCACTTATGGATCGTTGTCTGAGGACAAGATCTCTTTCTCGCATACATATTGGGGTAAGACTTTTACTTTAGTTGTGCTCATACCTCAGGGTGAGACTTTCTCGCCTACATCTCAGGGTAAGACTCCTATAGTTGTGCTCACACCTCAGGATGAGACTTCTATTTTAGCTTGCTCACACCACGGGGTGAGACTTCTATTTTAGCATGTCTACAGAACTTTCTACTATGCAATGCAATTACACTACTACACAAAATAGAATGCAATCACATAAAATATCACATAGACAAATAACACATATTAACACATAAGCATATAACATATCATATGGCACTGTCGAGCTGCACCGAGGTACAACTCCTTTAACTTTCTTTAAAACATTCATTTTAAATGTAGTACTATTCTCTTTTTAAAAATATATATAATTCTTATAAAACATACTTTAACTTTGAAAACTATCGTTCTGTTAGTATGCATGCTAGCCCAAAATCGTTACGGAAAAAGGCAATAAGAACTCACCTACCAAGCTATCCTCAGTGTACTAGAACTGGTCTAATATGCTTTACTCTATATTTGAATTAATAATTAACATATCATTAATCCACACTTTCTAAGTTCAATTGAAACAACTAGTTTCGATCCCTTTACTCAGGCAAAACTTGTCACACCCCGAAAACGACGATTCGCAGCGGAAACAAGACGTAAGCATGATGGTCACATAAGTTGGAGCGCAATGATAATAAGCAAACACATTTATTTAAAACATCGAAAAGGTTTAACAAAATAAAGATAAGTCTTACAATTATCTAAATTGTAAGGCATTAAAATCTAAAACAAAAGTTTTCATGATCCAACGAATGAGGATCCAAAATAAAGTTTAAAAGTCTAACGAAATTCCGATGCAAGTGTTTGCCCAAAAGCCCGTTTTCATAACCACGCGTGAGCATCTAAGTATCTGAAAAACATGCTTAAAAACATCAACATAAAGTTGAGCGAGTTTCACGGGTTTAAACGAAAACATAAACGAATTTTACGAACTATCATGTAACTTTGACAAACATGTGATATGTCATAAGCTTGCAAGGAATACAACATGATGACAGTACCTAGAGCTTATAATCAAACCGAGACACGAATACCATATGTCCCCACGAATTCTTTCAAAATATATTCTCTCGTACGAACGACTGATCAGCGCTACTGATCACGAGAGTGGGCAGTCAGTCCCAAATAGATCTATCAACACACCTTGCGACCTACACGACGCTAATGATGATAACGACGGGGCTATTCATGAACGAATACATGAATACATGAATACATAACGAATGCCTTACTCGAGACCATCAAACGAACGCGTATAGACAGTCCAATATCATGATAAACGAACTAAAGCATGTTCTTCCCCCATAGTTTATAAAACAACGAAATAGTTTAAAAAGGGGCCCGTGAAAAAACTCACCTTGATAACGAACGACGGAAAAACAAGTGCTAGCAAACTACGCCCACGAACGCTAACGGTGCCCTAAACACGAAGAACACTTTAATAATCGAACTACAAGTCTTACACGCAAGTTGTTCACCCAACCTACTAGACTTAGAAATATTTTGGAAAAATATTTGCTTAAACGACTCGTTGGTGACTTCGACACGCGGTTATGTTTTTAACAAAAAACGGTGGATCATATACACATACGAAGACATCAAGTGTTATTACTTTTCAACAACCAAAATGTGAATATACACTAATAACACATACATATGCTTATAAGTCTTAAATCACTTGTGAAAACACTAAAGTCACAATATTTGCACATAAGCGCTTTTCATGCAACCACACGACTATCTTTTAAGGAACTAACTTTCAAATTTTTAACACATGAGTTCATATAACATCATATATCATCAAAATGTACTTAATAAAATATATTTCATCAAACAAAACAATCTTTCATTAACTTGGCATAGAGTACCTAAACATGGCAATTTCTAACACATACGTAACAACCAAAACGTCAATCGACAAGTGCAAATGCATATTTCATAGCATGAACTCATTATATAACTTAAGAGCTGTAATTTAACCATAAAATATATCCAAACTTACTGCTCAAAATCAGATTTAACAAATACACAACAATTTTCATGCCGAAAACTACCGTTTTAATCGACTAGTTTAGCATAAAACCTAACGAAACACATCCAAACACCAAGAATCATATATTTTACTAAAAATCTATATTTTAGACATAAAATATCATCATATTACAGCCATGATTCCAGATTTACAAAATCTATATATTTTCATACAAAAATCTACCATTTTAACATTTTTTAAGCATCATAATCATGTCATACACTTAGCAAATCATCACAATTAAAATAACACTTTTAGACCTGATTATTAGATCCATAATACATCATATTTCCAGATTTTAATCAATCTAAATAATCCATGCATAAACCTAGCTTTTATTATGCTTTTTGAACAACAATTTCTAATAACAATCACCCTATCATACCAAATAACGATCCATCTATAAGACAACAAGTTTTTATATAAAAATACACTTTATTTGCTGTTTTGAAATGACCCGTAACAAAACATTTGATTGCATGCAAAGATCTAACACTAATCATCAACATTTTGCAAGATATGAACATATAAACATACATGCATGTATACGATACCCATACATACAAATACATCCATGAAAATCTTCACTAAAAACTCATTATTTTCTGATTTATAATAGTTCATAAAAATCCTTTTACTAAAGGTGAACAATACTTGTAAAAATCGAAGCTTTCTTTAAGAAAAATAAGAAAGAGATGAAGATTCATACCACTTGGCTAAATCAAGGGAGAACACTAGGATATGGGAAAGATTATGAATGATCCTTCTTGGCTATCTTGCACCACAATACTTGAAGCTTCACAAAAATGCTCCAAGAATTCTCACAAAGTTAAGAACACAAGACATTTTGAGAGAAAAGTTGATGAAAATGGGTGTGAGATTGAAGTATGGAATTGAAGTGGTATTTATAGGAGGATGGGGTGAGATTTTCGGCCAAGAGAGGAGAGAGATGGAGATTTGACATCTTCCATTAAAAATCCATGCAATGTGATGATATATTTTGTGGAGTGTAGTTTTGTACAAAGTGTGTAAGGAATCAAATAATTGTGTTTAACACTTGATTAGAAAGAAAAGATGCCATCTTTTATTTTATAAACCTCTACACACTTGTAGGTGATCTTTTATAAAAACTACCACACTTTTATAAAATTTTACCACTTTAAACATGGTTTTTCATCAAAATAAAAATATATAAAATACACACTAATTATTTGCTATCATAATTAGTAAAAATAATAATTTTTGCTAACAGTTCATTTTAACTCATCCGGTACGCGATTGTACCGGGTAAAACGCAACGAAAATCACCGAAAGAAATATTTAACAAGTAGCACATAATTTTCACATATAATCCACTAATATAAACTAGTTTATATAATTTTCACCAAAATTGATTTTATTAATTTTAAGACCCCAACCCGGACATCCTATAATTGGTTCTCATAACGGGTCAATCTCAATTAAAATGCATTTATTATTAACTCAATTACAGCGGAAGTCTTTCTAAATTCTTTTGTTGTTATTTAATGACATTAAATTAACACAAGAATGCCAAGATACGTCAACTCATACCCAAGAACAAGTATTAACTCAACACTTGGTTAACACAACATACTCTAGACATTAACACACCCGGCCTTAACCAAGGCACTCACAATTAACTGACACGACACTTATACACATCACATCACAAATCCTGACTCAACAGTCAGTCTAACTCTACACACCACAATAATAACATCTACACGTCACACTAATATTACCGAATTAATATCACCACATGCATAATTAATATAACTCAACGTTTACATGCAATACTACACATATATCAATACTCACGTAAACACATACCTCGTCATTGCACCCTCGTCAGGGCGTTGGACGCACCCTGAGCTCATTGTTAACCTGTTAAATAAATGTCACCGTTGGTGACTTATCGAAGGACCTCATCCTTCACAAATCCCGTTTACCATGTCATATAGACAACGATGTAAACACATCACACAAATATAAATCACGTGACTCATTAACTACACATGCACCTCACATATAACATTAGAATAACATATAATCCACATGAAATCATAAGCATTGAGCTTAGGGACCGATTTCCCCTAATCGACCATTAACACGTCACTCATTCATAACTCGTAACTCTAATTATCACATTCACATAAACACACCATAGACCCTACAATTCCTTTATACTCATTTTATTTCAAAAGCACATCAGATTAGAACCCGAAACCCTTAACACGACTAAATATAATAACACCTCTTGACAGTATGTACGATAGCCCCAAAACAGTAAAACATTTAAAGAAGTGGGGGATTAGAAACTCACCGGTTGCGAAGCTTTCCTTCCGAAGTCGCATACCCGTAAACTCGTAGTCCAACGCGAACCTGTCATCAAATGAACTACTCAGATCAATACTATTACCGCGAAAACACTAACGCATCTATTCTGGACCAGTGGCTACAAGCGCAGTCCCAAACCGTACAACCGACGCGCTCGCTCGCGTACAAAAACCCCTAAATTAACGTTCCCGAATGTCGTCCCCGACATATTTCTCACATCCCAAAATAGTCCCCAACAATGAATATAAAGTTCTATGGGGTCATACCTTTGCATACAAGCCGTTCTAAGCGGTTTTGTACGAAATTGCTGAGCACCACGCGAGAGGAAAACTTGTTTTGCTCATATCTCGACCATACAAGCTCTGTTTCGCGCGATCCACCTATCCACGCGTTCGTCTTGATACACCTGACCTCACAAAATTATTGGTTTCGGCCGCCGCCACCGCTGCTGCCAGAACGCAGATTCGACCTTCAACACGTTCGGTTTTGCTCGTCAAAATACGAGTAGCTTAAAACCGACCCAAATGAACTCCGTTTTAGGCGAATCATATGTCCACGCGTCCGTATCACCAAACCCTTTCACACCCAGCAGTCTCCATCACCGAAAACCACCTTTTACGTCGCCAAAAAACAAAACAGTCGCCGGAATTGCCAAATGTGTGCGTCCGTCTTCGCGCAGCTCGAATCCCTATCAAACGAACTCGGAATTGGACAAATAATATATCGACGCGGCCGTTTCTCCAATCACTTCGACCTCCTACCATCGCCGCCTCCTGACGTCGCTGCTGGAAAAGCGAACAGTGGCCGAAAATCCCTGCCGGATTTCTCGTTTTCGCTCGATTCTTTCATCAATCATCTCCAAGTCGCCATATAGCAGTCTTAACACTCAAATTAAGAAATCCTAATCATAATCTCATGCAAAACGACCGGAAACAATGTAAACGGGATTACCTAAATGCGTTAAGGATGCTCCTCAATCGTCATCCACGTGTCACCGCCTTTGTCTTCCTTGTCCGACCCTCCTCGTCGCCAATTTACTACTTGCGGCCTTCCTTGGTTGCCGTCGCGCTCCTAGGGTCAAAATGGCCCCAGGGTTTGAGTTTAAGTGGTTTATAAACCACTTGAACTTTCCTCCGGGTCACTATGTTTCATTTTCGCACGCTTTGATCCCGTATCATCTTTTGAATAACTGCTCGGACCCTTCGGGTTTATCAAATAAATCCGTAAGCGCCAAAACCCGCTAAACGCACCCTTTAACAGTGTAAGGCCCCAAAACCGGGTGACTTCACTTGTTGGATTTACTCATAAACATAGTCATAAATACTGAACTTAAATTAAAACCTTCATCATTCATTTACATAATCATAACAGCGGAAGTCTTTACAAATAAAACATAACATTGTTCTAAGACATATAAAACAAAAGTGGGATGTCAGTCTTGTGCCGGGTAACCTTCACGCCTTCGCACGACCCTTTCCTTTGTTACCTGAAATGTATACTAAAAGTCAGCTAACGCTGGTGAGTTCTAGTTTAAAGACAATCATACATAATATTTATCTTATCATGAATATAATGTATATAAGTATATTCGTACTTTTAGATATTCTTTACTTTACTGTTCTCACATAACATTCATTGAGGATATATACATATGTACATACATACTTTCTTTGGGAGAACACATATTGGCCATAATCTTAAGGGAGATTAACCCATCATACGTGTCGCGAATGTCACGAAGACATCGCAGTCAGAGCTACCGTCGTAGCCCTTCTCATTACCGTCCGGCTCTAGAAAACCGTCCGTCATAACATTAAATCCGTCCGGCAACTTTTGTCCGTCCGCTCTTAACCGTCCTACCGTCGTAGTCCGTCATAACATTAAATCCGTCTGCCCTAGGGCATCCGTTTCCCACGTGACCATTATGTATGCAACCGTTCTACATTAGTTAAGGCAATTGCTTCGACCGTCCATTTTTACCTTTTCATACGTCCTATCTTACGTAGGTACGTTTTCGTCCCGGTTGCAAAATAGTCACGTGGTCGTCCGTCTACCGAAGTAGCCGTTGTCATAGAAGGGTTTATAACGTTTACATTCATTCATAACATGCAATATATATGTAATATAAAGCAAGATTTCATTCTTTTACGTTATATCCTTCTTTCATTCTTTCTTTATATCATACGCTTCATTCTTTATTTATAATTCATTTTCACATATATAAGTATTTATATATACATATATATACGTATGATCACATTGACACTTATAGCATTTATCCATTTAGTGTATACACTTCAGCCCCAAAACATTTATAAATCATTTGCACATACATAGAAGGGGGCACATAGAACTCACCTGATGAGTAGTTTCTGAGATACACTTAGCTGGTTACTGAGCATCACTAACGTCACTCACGATCTGTATAATAAAGTCATACACGTAAGGCAGTGCTCCTAGATGACGCTAGACATTACTATGCTTGAACCTAGTAGTTCGATGGGTGTACTTATATCGAAACTTGTAGTTTCGATAGGTTGCTTCTGTCGAAACTTGTAGTTTCGATAGGTAACTTAGGTGTAACTTAGCTTCGGATCGTGGCTCATATCGAAACTATGGTAGTTTCGATACATCAATTTTCCTTCCCAAACAATCCCAATCCCTAAAGAGGGCGTCCATATTTAAAATATATACTTCTTTAATCCTAATAAAATTGGGCAGAGTCTCGTTTGTTTTTATCTAAAACCCGACAATATAACTTGTCTATTTCCATTACCAAATCATAACCAATAGTCCGAAATAATCGGGTTTTATCTTCTAGCATCAAGGTCCATCTTTCTATACTTTTATTAAGTTACCCTTACCAAAAATAATCATAATCTTGTCGGTTATTATTTATTATATAAGCTCATTGCTATACGTCCTCCAATCTGAGGTTCATATTAAAGCTAATATTCCTAATTATCATTCTAAGTTTTAAGAGATATACCTTCCATACACGAACCCGTAATGTAACCGAGAACCGAACCGCTCTTTTTTACCATACCCACAACTAGACCCATTATGAACCACCTTCATGTGATCATCATCATTATCATATCATCACCTTCATCATAGGACTTCGAAACTGCTATCAACCACCACCATCGAAACTACTATCTTGAATTATCACTATCGAAACTATTATCATATCATCATCATCGAAACTACGATCATGTTATCCTCATCATCGAAACTACTATCATCATCGAAACTACTATCTCATGATCATATCGAAACTACTATCTCATGATCATATCGAAACTACTATCTCATGATCATCATCATCGAAACTACTATCTCATGATCATCATCATCGAAACTACTATCATGGCAACACCATCATCGAAACTACTATCTAGGGCTCCTTTTAACCGGAACAGACCACCGTCATCGCCCATCTTGAAGCTGCCTTTGACACCACCGAGCTTCCACTGTCGCCCTCTTACGAACCACCACCATGAACCACCGTTGCTAACCGTTGCAAACATGAAACCCCCCATATCGCCAACTCCCTGTGAGAACCATACAATGCCACCGTTAACCACCACCACAAAGCTCACCGGAGACACGTACAACCTCCACCATCATCACCACTGAGCTTCCTCCTCTCACACTTTCCTGAATGATTGCTCCTGCCGTGATTCCGCCATAACATCACCACCTCCGACACCTGCTGTCACCACCACATTCCCGTCACAATGAAGTTACTGATGCTGCCAGAGCCATGGCAGCAGCTCGCTCGTCTATATTCGCCTTCCACTACAACCCGCACTACCATTTCTCGCTAACAGAGATGAACCCGCCACCATAGCCATCAGCTCCCTTCCGCCTCGCGTGATTCCGACCCGAACATATCTCCCCCATGAGTGCCTCCATTGTCACCGAGCAAGATGTGTTGCTTAGTGGTTGGATTAGGGTTCAATCGATTGTGAGGGTGCTTTGGTTTCGTGTTACAGGCGCAAGGAAGAAGAAAGCATTTCAAATGGTAGTGGCGGCTGGAATGTGTGAAATAAAGATTAGGTTTAATTAGATTTTTTAGTTTGCCCCCTTGACTTTGTATAATTTATATTATCAGCTATTAATTTAATTGTTTGTTAAAAGTCTAGTGTCATAATTTCGTTCTTTGATATCTTAGTTCTAAATAAAATCTCGTGTTTTTAACTAATAGGGAATTTGGGATGTTACAAGTCTACCCTCCTTATAAGAATTTCGTCCTCGAAATTCGGTGTTCCTCGTAACAAAATTACTCTCTGCATCTCATGATTGAGTAACCACTTAGGTTCTTGTGAATTGGCATGTCTCGCATTATGGTGATCATTCAATGTCATTCTTGGACTGCATGTAATTAGGGTTTTCATGTCCCTACTACCTCTTCTTCTCTGTAACTAACACCTTGTATGTTAGGGTGAATAGTTTAACCTATTTTACTCTTGAGCGTGTCTCATGGATGGACTTAACTCGGATCCACCAAGCACTTGCGTGAATCTAACATGTTAAGCAAGTCATGGATTCCTCTCAACACTTGGAAGTGTCTCTTTGGTAGCCTGGGATCTAGTTTAAATCGTCTACTTTGTGCCCTAGACAGTTGTTATCATTCACTTTCTAAGCCGCTTTGGTTATTACGTGTACCTCATAAATTATTCTCCGTGCATTCGCCCACGAAGGGCCATACCATGATGTTCCCGAATGAATCCCATCATCTTGTTCCCGAAGGAACCATATCAGTTTGTTCCCGAAGGAACCTTGTCATTTCGTTCCCGAAGGAACCGTATCATTGCGTCCCCAAAGGAACGTTTCGTTCACGAAGGAACCATTAGAAGCATTACTCTATCATACTTAACTTTCTGAGAAGGTATTCATTCAGACGGAATACTAGATATGCAATCCTTACATTCATACTCCTGTACACGTAACTCCCTTCTTGCCTTTCTTTAAAACATAATCGTCATGGTCTCACATTTCTCATAATTAGTCTATTATGCACTATCCGTTATTTGTACCATTGAATAGTCTTAGGGACTGGCATCCCTTATGACCAAAATATACATTTTCTACTTTTCGTGATCGTTAAAATTTTCTGTATGTGATTCCTTTAGAATTACGTTCCTAGGTTTCATTGCAAATAGATAACACGTGCGGTGATACTCGATCATTCCTTTCATCTCTGGTCTCATTGGGTTCCTTATTGGCCTTTCAATTTCAACAGTCTCACATGCTATTGTTTCATCTTAATCAATGTAGAGTGTTTTCTAACTTGCCTTGGGTCCTTGCTGGTACTCATTCCTTACTTCCCATCATTGTTCAAAATTCGAACCTCACATGCATTCTCATCAAACAATCCCTAGGTTGGATCTAGTTTCACTTGATTTTGTTGCACGCCCTATTTAACATCGTGTTTCCAGTCATATGTTGTCGTTGATATATCTACTTTCTCGTCTCAGTGAATACTCTTACTGGTTTATCTGGGGTTGTCTTCTGCATGGAGAGATGCCATTTGTGCATTCTTGTACTCATCTATTTGTTGGACATATAGTTGTGTGGCTATTCTCTTCGTAGGTCCATGTTCACTCACCATATTGCTTTTGCATTAAGCATAAACAATTCTTGTTCAAAAGCAGTTTTTAAATGCATGTTCTTCTGACATATGTAGCACTCACATCTCGTGCTAACGTGTAATCCTTGGTAGCTATTTTCTCAACGAAATAATCAAGTGTTGAGTTCCTCGAATTCTACTTAATCGGTCATGTCGTTTGCAGGTTGCCATCATTCGTCTTACTAACTTGTTGTGATCATAATTACTAAGTGACTAATCTCATAGTCTTGGTTGGAGTGACTTAATTGTTTCGGTGACATGTGTATTAATCCACACGATAAGGTTCATCAGTATGCACAAGCACCTGTAAATTTACAATTACGTGGATCCTGACGTAATTGCCAACTTACCTTACTTGTGAATTCCTGACTCGTCTTATAATGCTTCATAATTTAAATGTCTTCTATAAACAGTGTCTAATCCATGTATCCTTCTTCCCTTTCTAAACTCCTTATTGAAGGAAGTCATTCATGAATATTCGTTACTAGTCTACTCGGACCGTTGATATTCTGTCATCTTTCTTTCTTTGTGTTTATCGAACTCTTGCTCATTGTTTGTGATTCACATCACATGGATCTCACTGTTCTTATAATTTGTGCGCATTTCGTAGTATTAGGCTAACATCTCATTCACTCTCTATGGTGAGTACATACGAGGGATGACAAATCGAGACACATTTACACAGTAAAAGATTGATAACAGTAGCTACGTGTTATTATTAATCCTTTACTGTATTCATGTGCTCAAATTGTCTACCATCTTATGTCCTATGTGTAATTATTCATATCAGTAGTGATATTGGTAACTAAGGCATGTGTCCTATGCTAAGACATCTACCCTGAGTTATATATATTGACATTGATACTTACTTACTTGTTTTGGCGTTGGCGTTGGCTACCCGTACTGACATCCGTGCGTTGGTCCCATAATCAGTTTGAGTCTAGACATTTAGGGATGTCTAAATCTCTCAAACTATTGCTCTGATACCAACTTGTAAGGCCCCAAAACCGGGTGACCTCACTTGTTGGATTTACTCATAAACATAGTCATAAATACTGAACTTAAATTAAAACCTTCATCATTCATTTACATAATCATAACAGCGGAAGTCTTTACAAATAAAACATAACATTGTTCTAAGACATATAAAACAAAAGTGGGATGTCAGTCTTGTGCCGGGTAACCTTCACGCCTTCGCACGACCCTTTCCTTTGTTACCTGAAATGTATACTAAAAGTCAGCTAACGCTGGTGAGTTCTAGTTTAAAGACAATCATACATAATATTTATCTTATCATGAATATAATGTATATAAGTATATTCGTACTTTTAGATATTCTTTACTTTACTGTTCTCACATAACATTCATTGAGGATATATACATATGTACATACATACTTTCTTTGGGAGAACACATATTGGCCATAATCTTAAGGGAGATTAACCCATCATACTTGTCGCGAATGTCACGAAGACATCGCAGTCAGAGCTACCGTCGTAGCCCTTCTCATTACCGTCCGGCTCTAGAAAACCGTCCGTCATAACATTAAATCCGTCCGGCAACTTTTGTCCGTCCGCTCTTAACCGTCCTACCGTCGTAGTCCGTCATAACATTAAATCCGTCTGCCCTAGGGCATCCGTTTCCCACGTGACCATTATGTATGCAACCGTTCTACATTAGTTAAGGCAATTGCTTCGACCGTCCATTTTTACCTTTTCATACGTCCTATCTTACGTAGGTACGTTTTCGTCCCGGTTGCAAAATAGTCACGTGGTCGTCCGTCTACCGAAGTAGCCGTTGTCATAGAAGGGTTTATAACGTTTACATTCATTCATAACATGCAATATATATGTAATATAAAGCAAGATTTCATTCTTTTACGTTATATCCTTCTTTCATTCTTTCTTTATATCATACGCTTCATTCTTTATTTATAATTCATTTTCACATATATAAGTATTTATATATACATATATATACGTATGATCACATTGACACTTATAGCATTTATCCATTTAGTGTATACACTTCAGCCCCAAAACATTTATAAATCATTTGCACATACATAGAAGGGGGCACATAGAACTCACCTGATGAGTAGTTTCTGAGATACACTTAGCTGGTTACTGAGCATCACTAACGTCACTCACGATCTGTATAATAAAGTCATACACGTAAGGCAGTGCTCCTAGATGACGCTAGACATTACTATGCTTGAACCTAGTAGTTCGATGGGTGTACTTATATCGAAACTTGTAGTTTCGATAGGTTGCTTCTGTCGAAACTTGTAGTTTCGATAGGTAACTTAGGTGTAACTTAGCTTCGGATCGTGGCTCATATCGAAACTATGGTAGTTTCGATACATCAATTTTCCTTCCCAAACAATCCCAATCCCTAAAGAGGGCGTCCATATTTAAAATATATACTTCTTTAATCCTAATAAAATTGGGCAGAGTCTCGTTTGTTTTTATCTAAAACCCGACAATATAACTTGTCTATTTCCATTACCAAATCATAACCAATAGTCCGAAATAATCGGGTTTTATCTTCTAGCATCAAGGTCCATCTTTCTATACTTTTATTAAGTTACCCTTACCAAAAATAATCATAATCTTGTCGGTTATTATTTATTATATAAGCTCATTGCTATACGTCCTCCAATCTGAGGTTCATATTAAAGCTAATATTCCTAATTATCATTCTAAGTTTTAAGAGATATACCTTCCATACACGAACCCGTAATGTAACCGAGAACCGAACCGCTCTTTTTTACCATACCCACAACTAGACCCATTATGAACCACCTTCATGTGATCATCATCATTATCATATCATCACCTTCATCATAGAACTTCGAAACTGCTATCAACCACCACCATCGAAACTACTATCTTGAATTATCACTATCGAAACTATTATCATATCATCATCATCGAAACTACGATCATGTTATCCTCATCATCGAAACTACTATCATCATCGAAACTACTATCTCATGATCTTATCGAAACTACTATCTCATGATCATATCGAAACTACTATCTCATGATCATCATCATCGAAACTACTATCATGGCAACACCATCATCGAAACTACTATCTAGGGCTCCTTTTAACCGGAACAGACCACCGTCATCGCCCATCTTGAAGCTGCCTTTGACACCACCGAGCTTCCACTGTCGCCCTCTTACGAACCACCACCATGAACCACCGTTGCTAACCGTTGCAAACATGAAACCCCCCATATCGCCAACTCCCTGTGAGAACCATACAATGCCACCGTTAACCACCACCACAAAGCTCACCGGAGACACGTACAACCTCCACCATCATCACCACTGAGCTTCCTCCTCTCACACTTTCCTGAATGATTGCTCCTGCCGTGATTCCGCCATAACATCACCACCTCCGACACCTGCTGTCACCACCACATTCCCGTCACAATGAAGTTACTGATGCTGCCAGAGCCATGGCAGCAGCTCGCTCGTCTATATTCGCCTTCCACTACAACCCGCACTACCATTTCTCGCTAACAGAGATGAACCCGCCACCATAGCCATCAGCTCCCTTCCGCCTCGCGTGATTCCGACCCGAACATATCTCCCCCATGAGTGCCTCCATTGTCACCGAGCAAGAGTGTTGCTTAGTGGTTGGATTAGGGTTCAATCGATTGTGAGGGTGCTTTGGTTTCGTGTTACAGGCGCAAGGAAGAAGAAAGCATTTCAAATGGTAGTGGCGGCTGGAATGTGTGAAATAAAGATTAGGTTTAATTAGATTTTTTAGTTTGCCCCCTTGACTTTGTATAATTTATATTATCAGCTATTAATTTAATTGTTTGTTAAAAGTCTAGTGTCATAATTTCGTTCTTTGATATCTTAGTTCTAAATAAAATCTCGTGTTTTTAACTAATAGGGAATTTGGGATGTTACAAGTCTACCCTCCTTATAAGAATTTCGTCCTCGAAATTCGGTGTTCCTCGTAACAAAATTACTCTCTGCATCTCATGATTGAGTAACCACTTAGGTTCTTGTGAATTGGCATGTCTCGCATTATGGTGATCATTCAATGTCATTCTTGGACTGCATGTAATTAGGGTTTTCATGTCCCTACTACCTCTTCTTCTCTGTAACTAACACCTTGTATGTTAGGGTGAATAGTTTAACCTATTTTACTCTTGAGCGTGTCTCATGGATGGACTTAACTCGGATCCACCAAGCACTTGCGTGAATCTAACATGTTAAGCAAGTCATGGATTCCTCTCAACACTTGGAAGTGTCTCTTTGGTAGCCTGGGATCTAGTTTAAATCGTCTACTTTGTGCCCTAGACAGTTGTTATCATTCACTTTCTAAGCCGCTTTGGTTATTACGTGTACCTCATAAATTATTCTCCGTGCATTCGCCCACGAAGGGCCATACCATGATGTTCCCGAATGAATCCCATCATCTTGTTCCCGAAGGAACCATATCAGTTTGTTCCCGAAGGAACCTTGTCATTTCGTTCCCGAAGGAACCGTATCATTGCGTCCCCAAAGGAACGTTTCGTTCACGAAGGAACCATTAGAAGCATTACTCTATCATACTTAACTTTCTGAGAAGGTATTCATTCAGACGGAATACTAGATATGCAATCCTTACATTCATACTCCTGTACACGTAACTCCCTTCTTGCCTTTCTTTAAAACATAATCGTCATGGTCTCACATTTCTCATAATTAGTCTATTATGCACTATCCGTTATTTGTACCATTGAATAGTCTTAGGGACTGGCATCCCTTATGACCAAAATATACATTTTCTACTTTTCGTGATCGTTAAAATTTTCTGTATGTGATTCCTTTAGAATTACGTTCCTAGGTTTCATTGCAAATAGATAACACGTGCGGTGATACTCGATCATTCCTTTCATCTCTGGTCTCATTGGGTTCCTTATTGGCCTTTCAATTTCAACAGTCTCACATGCTATTGTTTCATCTTAATCAATGTAGAGTGTTTTCTAACTTGCCTTGGGTCCTTGCTGGTACTCATTCCTTACTTCCCATCATTGTTCAAAATTCGAACCTCACATGCATTCTCATCAAACAATCCCTAGGTTGGATCTAGTTTCACTTGATTTTGTTGCACGCCCTATTTAACATCGTGTTTCCAGTCATATGTTGTCGTTGATATATCTACTTTCTCGTCTCAGTGAATACTCTTACTGGTTTATCTGGGGTTGTCTTCTGCATGGAGAGATGCCATTTGTGCATTCTTGTACTCATCTATTTGTTGGACATATAGTTGTGTGGCTATTCTCTTCGTAGGTCCATGTTCACTCACCATATTGCTTTTGCATTAAGCATAAACAATTCTTGTTCAAAAGCAGTTTTTAAATGCATGTTCTTCTGACATATGTAGCACTCACATCTCGTGCTAACGTGTAATCCTTGGTAGCTATTTTCTCAACGAAATAATCAAGTGTTGAGTTCCTCGAATTCTACTTAATCGGTCATGTCGTTTGCAGGTTGCCATCATTCGTCTTACTAACTTGTTGTGATCATAATTACTAAGTGACTAATCTCATAGTCTTGGTTGGAGTGACTTAATTGTTTCGGTGACATGTGTATTAATCCACACGATAAGGTTCATCAGTATGCACAAGCACCTGTAAATTTACAATTACGTGGATCCTGACGTAATTGCCAACTTACCTTACTTGTGAATTCCTGACTCGTCTTATAATGCTTCATAATTTAAATGTCTTCTATAAACAGTGTCTAATCCATGTATCCTTCTTCCCTTTCTAAACTCCTTATTGAAGGAAGTCATTCATGAATATTCGTTACTAGTCTACTCGGACCGTTGATATTCTGTCATCTTTCTTTCTTTGTGTTTATCGAACTCTTGCTCATTGTTTGTGATTCACATCACATGGATCTCACTGTTCTTATAATTTGTGCGCATTTCGTAGTATTAGGCTAACATCTCATTCACTCTCTATGGTGAGTACATACGAGGGATGACAAATCGAGACACATTTACACAGTAAAAGATTGATAACAGTAGCTACGTGTTATTATTAATCCTTTACTGTATTCATGTGCTCAAATTGTCTACCATCTTATGTCCTATGTGTAATTATTCATATCAGTAGTGATATTGGTAACTAAGGCATGTGTCCTATGCTAAGACATCTACCCTGAGTTATATATATTGACATTGATACTTACTTACTTGTTTTGGCGTTGGCGTTGGCTACCCGTACTGACATCCGTGCGTTGGTCCCATAATCAGTTTGAGTCTAGACATTTAGGGATGTCTAAATCTCTCAAACTATTGCTCTGATACCAACTTGTAAGGCCCCAAAACCGGGTGACCTCACTTGTTGGATTTACTCATAAACATAGTCATAAATACTGAACTTAAATTAAAACCTTCATCATTCATTTACATAATCATAACAGCGGAAGTCTTTACAAATAAAACATAACATTGTTCTAAGACATATAAAACAAAAGTGGGATGTCAGTCTTGTGCCGGGTAACCTTCACGCCTTCGCACGACCCTTTCCTTTGTTACCTGAAATGTATACTAAAAGTCAGCTAACGCTGGTGAGTTCTAGTTTAAAGACAATCATACATAATATTTATCTTATCATGAATATAATGTATATAAGTATATTCGTACTTTTAGATATTCTTTACTTTACTGTTCTCACATAACATTCATTGAGGATATATACATATGTACATACATACTTTCTTTGGGAGAACACATATTGGCCATAATCTTAAGGGAGATTAACCCATCATACTTGTCGCGAATGTCACGAAGACATCGCAGTCAGAGCTACCGTCGTAGCCCTTCTCATTACCGTCCGGCTCTAGAAAACCGTCCGTCATAACATTAAATCCGTCCGGCAACTTTTGTCCGTCCGCTCTTAACCGTCCTACCGTCGTAGTCCGTCATAACATTAAATCCGTCTGCCCTAGGGCATCCGTTTCCCACGTGACCATTATGTATGCAACCGTTCTACATTAGTTAAGGCAATTGCTTCGACCGTCCATTTTTACCTTTTCATACGTCCTATCTTACGTAGGTACGTTTTCGTCCCGGTTGCAAAATAGTCACGTGGTCGTCCGTCTACCGAAGTAGCCGTTGTCATAGAAGGGTTTATAACGTTTACATTCATTCATAACATGCAATATATATGTAATATAAAGCAAGATTTCATTCTTTTACGTTATATCCTTCTTTCATTCTTTCTTTATATCATACGCTTCATTCTTTATTTATAATTCATTTTCACATATATAAGTATTTATATATACATATATATACGTATGATCACATTGACACTTATAGCATTTATCCATTTAGTGTATACACTTCAGCCCCAAAACATTTATAAATCATTTGCACATACATAGAAGGGGGCACATAGAACTCACCTGATGAGTAGTTTCTGAGATACACTTAGCTGGTTACTGAGCATCACTAACGTCACTCACGATCTGTATAATAAAGTCATACACGTAAGGCAGTGCTCCTAGATGACGCTAGACATTACTATGCTTGAACCTAGTAGTTCGATGGGTGTACTTATATCGAAACTTGTAGTTTCGATAGGTTGCTTCTGTCGAAACTTGTAGTTTCGATAGGTAACTTAGGTGTAACTTAGCTTCGGATCGTGGCTCATATCGAAACTATGGTAGTTTCGATACATCAATTTTCCTTCCCAAACAATCCCAATCCCTAAAGAGGGCGTCCATATTTAAAATATATACTTCTTTAATCCTAATAAAATTGGGCAGAGTCTCGTTTGTTTTTATCTAAAACCCGACAATATAACTTGTCTATTTCCATTACCAAATCATAACCAATAGTCCGAAATAATCGGGTTTTATCTTCTAGCATCAAGGTCCATCTTTCTATACTTTTATTAAGTTACCCTTACCAAAAATAATCATAATCTTGTCGGTTATTATTTATTATATAAGCTCATTGCTATACGTCCTCCAATCTGAGGTTCATATTAAAGCTAATATTCCTAATTATCATTCTAAGTTTTAAGAGATATACCTTCCATACACGAACCCGTAATGTAACCGAGAACCGAACCGCTCTTTTTTACCATACCCACAACTAGACCCATTATGAACCACCTTCATGTGATCATCATCATTATCATATCATCACCTTCATCATAGAACTTCGAAACTGCTATCAACCACCACCATCGAAACTACTATCTTGAATTATCACTATCGAAACTATTATCATATCATCATCATCGAAACTACGATCATGTTATCCTCATCATCGAAACTACTATCATCATCGAAACTACTATCTCATGATCATATCGAAACTACTATCTCATGATCATATCGAAACTACTATCTCATGATCATCATCATCGAAACTACTATCTCATGATCATCATCATCGAAACTACTATCATGGCAACACCATCATCGAAACTACTATCTAGGGCTCCTTTATTATTAACTCAATTACAGCGAAAGTCTTTCTAAATTCTTTTGTTGTCATTTAATGACATTAAATTACCTCACGAATGCCTGCACACCAATCCGAGTAACACAGCTTCCAAGCCAAGATACGTCAGCCCTACGCTTACCTGCAAAACAATCTAACGTACACACAGTCAGTTACGCTGAGTAAGTTCTAATAGTTTAATATGAACAAAAATCATCACGTTATATTCATTAGTTTAATCTACTCCGGACCCTCCGGTCCTTACAAAATAGTTTTATGATTTATTAGCGAATAGTTAACCCACTGTCAATCCACGACATCCCATAATCGTTCATCACCCGGGACTCAGCTCGTACTACCAATAATAATAATAACACTACCATCTCGTTGACATACACTTAACTTACTATACTAACAACTCATACCTAAGAACAAGTATTAACTCGACACTTGTGTAGAACCAAAGACTGATTGCTACCAAATTATTCTAAGTACAAATGCTGCTGATAGGCTTATCAGCAGCATTCAACACTTGTTGCTGCTGATAGGCTTATCAGCAGCATTCAACACAAGTTGCTGCTGATAGGCTTATCAGCAGCATTCTGCACAAGTTGCTGCTGATAGGCTTATCAGCAGCGGTCTTCCATGTTTGCTGCTGATAGGCTTACCAACAGCAACCTTCACTCTTTGCAGCTGATAGCTCTATTCGCTGAAGACCAAACGTTGCAGCTGACTATCCAGGCCAAGCGTTTCTGACACCTTTCTGCAAAAGCAACTGACAGACTCAAAGCATAAGGAACCGCTATGGTCAACCAATGACGGAAAACAATACACTTCTCCAAGCATGCAAACAATGATACCTAAGAAGACGTTTCAATAAAGTTATCTAGATTAGCCTTTGCGTGTAATTTAGATTAATAAACAAGATCAACGGTCTGTGTTCGATCTGATCCTCAGAATCAAGGGTTTGTCTTGATTCTGAGTTACTATAAATACTGTGTAAACACTTCATAGTAAGTGTGTCTTGATAGTGCTTGTAGTGCTTGTTATACTTATTCATTGAGTTTCTCACTTGTAATCTTTGCATTCACAAAAGCTTAATACAACAGTGTTTATCAGTATTCTTTGTGTTTACTTGATTATAAATTGTGTAGTTGATTTTGTTTCCGCCAACCTCAACTAAGAACAGAACCATCTTGTATTCTCACGATCCTACAAGTGGTATCAGAGCTTTGGCTCAGATTAAACAAACTAACATTTGTTTAATCATCTCTGGTTCTATTCTAAACTCTCTCTTTGAACAAGTCACCCAAAATCAAAACAAAAATGGCACAGAGTAATGGCTTTGAAGATATTGGCAGCATCAACCGACCACCAAGGTTGGTATCTGGAGAAGACTATGACATGTGGAAAAATCGCATGGAAAGCTTCTTCTGTTACCAGGAATACGGAATGTGGAGATCCATCAAGGAGGGTCCATATATTCCCATGGTGGCCTCTGCTGATAATGGAGGGCTACAAGTCCCGAAGGAAACCTCCAAGTACTCTGAAGAGGACATCAAGAAAATGGAGGTGGACTTTAAGGCACTAGGAGCCATCCAAATGTGCCTTCCAAATGAAGTTTTTCACAACTTCAGAAGTTACAAAACTGCCAAGGAGCTCTGGGAGGCGCTGGAAAAGATGTTTGCTGGCTCTGAAGAAGTCAAAGAGAACATAAGGGACATACTGAAGCAGCAGTATGAGAACTTCGTCTGGAGGGAAGGCTGGAGGGAAGGTGAGACCTTAACTATTTTATATAACAGATTTACCTATCTTGTAGGTGAACTGCAGTGCTCCAAGGTAAAGCTGGAGAATGAAGACATTCTCAAGAAGTTCATAAGATCTCTTCCTAGTTGCTGGACATTATACACTGTGTCCATCAGAAGAACAGAGAATCTGAAGACTCTTCAGATGACTGAGCTCTTTGGCATGCTCAAAACCTATGAATTAGAAATGATTCAAGCTAAAGAAAGGAGCTCCAGCTATCAATCAGCTACCACTTCCTCCACTACCTCCTCAGCGCTTCACTCTGATCATTCCGGTCCTAGTGCAAGCAGCTACTATCCTCCCATTGTTACTCACCCTCAGACCCCAACCGCTTCACAATCTAACTCATCACCATTTCTTCTTGAGGCACCTCCTCAACAGCCAACCTCTACTGCTTTTGTCTCTGACAACTCAAGCAGCATGTATTTCATAAAAGAGGATCTGGAATGCTTTCATCCAGATGATCTTGAAGAAATGGATATTCAACACTCATATGCCATGCTCTCCCTCAGAGCAAAAAGGTTCTATTCTAGAACCGGAAGATCATTTCCAAGCAACAACTCAAACAGCAGAGTTGGGCTTGATAAAAGCAAGATCCGTTGTTACAACTGTAACCAAATGGGTCACTTTGCTAGGGAGTGCAAGGCACCTAAAGCCAATCAGGGTGCCGGCCATCAAAGACAAGCCTACCAAAGTCAGCCCAGACAACAGCAGCAACAACAAACTCCCCCAGCACAAACTGCAGCCTGTGCAAATGTTGGAACTGCATAATTCGACTGGAGTTTTCAATATGAAGATGTTCCTGTCTCCAACCAAGCACTTATGGCAGACACTGCAGAGATACCACCTCAGGTATTTGAACATCTATGCTCTCAAGCTTGCATTGATAAAGTTTTAGGTTATAGAAAACATAACCAAAACCTTATAGATCAAAATGAAGAGTTTCTTCAAATGAAATCTGAGTTCAAAAAGGTTGAAATCACTTACAAAGAAAAAATTGAATGCCTTAAGAAAGAGATTTCATCTCTAAAACATGAACAAACCAATCTTGAAACTCAGATTGATGATCTATTAGTAAAACTTAAATCAACCAGAGCTGATCTGGCAGAACAGAAAGTTCATGTTGAAAAATATGAATTTTCTTCTAAAAAGCTACAGAGACTTCTAGATATTCAAGTCCATGAAAAGGTAAAGCTTGGAGGACTTGGATATGGCAAGGAACAGTACAATATTGTTCCTCATCCAGCTGACTATGTTGCCATCTATGAACCAAGCTTCGATGTTGCAAAACTCGACACCGCAAACAGAAATCTTGATCCTCCAATGGATGAACCCCTTGTTAAAGACTGCACTACCTCATCAGAATCTGAGTTAACCTTCTCAGACCATGTTGAAACAAGTACAGCCTCATCTGAAGCTGTTCTGAATAGAGTCCCAGTCCCTACTGTTCTCCCAGCTGTTCCAGCCCCTGTACCATTCAAACAGATAAGGATCAGCTATCCTCCAGGTGGAAGAAAGCTAAACACTGAAAAGGGACAGACATCAGGACCCACAAACTCCAAGTCTCAGTTCATGCCAAATCAGCAACAGGTTAGAAGAGTTACAACCAAGAAAACTCAGTTCAGAAACTCTTCTTCTCCACCAAGGAAGCAGCAGCCCAAGGTCCAGCAGTCCTGCATCATATGTGGGGAATCAAACCACTTTGCTGCAAAATGTCAGTTCAACCCCTTCAACCAGATCCTTCTTCAATCAGCGCATAAACAAAAGAAGGATCAGCAAACTTCAGTTGATAGGCCATCTGCAGACAGTAGAAGAGTTGAGACTGCAGAAAAACACAAGCAGCAGCAAAAGGCAAAGCCTTCAGCAGCCACCAAATCTGCTGCTGCTCAAACAAAGCAGTCAGCAACAAAAACTAAATCTGCTGCTGCTCCAAATAAGCCCTCAGCAGCAAAAGCAAAATCTGCTGCTGAAAGGCCAAGGTCATCAGCAGCAACATCTGCAGCTGATAAGCTGAAGCCATCAGCAGCAAAACCTGCCCCTGCTGACAGGCCAAAACCTCAAGCAGGAAAATCAGCTGCTGATAGAGCAAATTCATCAGCTGCCAAAGCCAAATCCGCAGCCGATAAAGAAAAGAGAACTGGAAAACCACCACTTAAGCAATGGAAAGCCAAAATCTCTGCTCCTGTCAGCAAAATCATCATCGGTGCTGTTGAATGCACGCATGATGAATCAGAATGTCCAAGAACTCTTTTCTTCAAAAAGGAGAGCTCTTGGACCACTCCCACTAACTAAATCTCTTTCATGTGCAGGGACAGCCAGGTAACAAGAATAACACCTGGGTGGTAGATAGCGGCTGTTCCAGGCACATGACAGGCAACAGGTCCATCCTCTCCAACTTCAGACACTTTAATGGAGGATATGTTGCCTTTGGGAGTGACTCAAAAGGTGGATCTATCACTGGACAAGGCACTGTGTCCAATGAAAGGATGAGTATTGAAAGAGTCAACTATGTTAAAGAACTTGACTTCAATCTCATGAGTGTTTCTCAAGTATGTGATCAAAAGCATTGGATGCTCTTCACTGACAAAGAATGTTTCGTGTTAGCTCCTGGCCTATCTAAACCTCCCCCAGAGAAGATTCTCCTAACTGCTAATAGAAAGGACAACTTATATGTGCTTGACATGAATGAAGTCACTCCATCTGGTAGTGTTTCATGTTTTCTGTCAAAGGCATCAGTTGATGAATCCGCTCTCTGGCACAGGAGGTTAAGCCATGTTAACATCAAAACAATCAATAAATTAGTGAAGGACAATCTTGTCAGAGGGCTTCCTGACAAAGAATTCCAGCTAGACGATCATTGCATTGCCTGCTTGAAGGGAAAACAACACAAAAGTTCCCATAAGCCCAAGACATTGAACACAAATGACACTCCTCTCCAGCTACTGCATATGGATCTCTTTGGTCCTACAAATGTCATGTCAATGGGCAAAAAGTCCTACTGTCTGGTGATCACTGATGACTTCTCCAGATTCTCTTGGGTATTCTTCCTAAGAACAAAAGATGAAACTGCTGAGATTCTCAAATCATATATTCTAAGGGTAGAGAATCAAAGCAATCTGAAGGTAAAGATCATAAGGTGTGATCAGGGAACAGAGTTCAAAAATCACACTTTGAACAGTTTCTGTGAGAGCAAGGGCATTGAAAGGCAGTACAGTGCTCCAAGAACTCCTCAACAAAATGGGGTTGCTGAAAGAAGAAACAGGACTCTGATTGAATCAGCAAGATCTATGCTGGCTGACTCAAAGCTGCCCCTTACTTTCTGGGCAGAAGCAGTAAGCACAGCTTGTTATGTGCAGAATAGAGTCCTTATTGTTAAGCCTCTCCAGAAAACTCCCTATGAACTCTGGCTGAAAAGAGTTCCCTACATTGGCTTCCTGAAGCCCTTTGGATGTCCATGTACCATCCTCATCACACATGGAGTTCTTCCTAAATTCGGTGCAAAGTCTGATGAAGGTTACTTTGTGGGTTACTCATCTCAATCGAAGGCCTACCGAGTGTTCAATTCTAGGACTCGGATTGTGGAAGAATCTGTTAATGTGGAATGCAGGGAACACGTTGTCTGTGAACAAGGCAAAGGTCCCAACTGGCTTTTTGATATAGACTCCTTCACCCAGATATTTGAGCCCCTCATATTCTCAAATATGGAGCCTCCTCCTTCAAACTCAACACCTTCTACCTCAACCTCTTCTTCTGACTACAGACTGGAGTTTCCCAGTCCCTACATCAGGATGAAAAGGCCATCCATTGATCCTCCTTCAGTGGCAGAAGCTATTGAAGCCAGTGCAGGTGAAGCCGGTACATCCAACACCACAAGCAGCAATCTCTCTGACAATGAAATCCTAAATGAAGCCTCCTCAATTCATGCTGAAGAGGCCTCTGATGCTAATGCTGCTGACTATGTGGAACACAATGATCAGATCCTCCAAGCTCCTCTCCACACATCTGAAGACAATACTGATCTAAACCACAGTAATCTTGAAGAGGGAATTCGGCTGGATGTGATACCTGCTCAGAGAATAAACAAAGAGCATCCTCTGGAAAACATCATTGGCCAAGTCCACACAGGCATCCAGACAAGAAGTAAGTCTCATGAAGCCAACATTTGTTTGTTCTCTTGCTTTCTATCACAGGTGGAACCCAAAAGGATTGATGAAGCTCTCAAGCACAACAGCTGGATTGAAGCAATGCAGGAAGAATTGCTGCAATTCAAAAGACAAGATGTTTGGAAGCTTGTTGATCTTCCACCTGGTCAAACAGCCATTGGAACAAGATGGGTTTTCAGAAACAAGCAAGATGAGAGGGGCATCGTAGTCAAGAACAAAGCCAGACTGGTAGCTCAAGGTTACACTCAAGAAGAAGGCATTGACTATGATGAAGTTTTTGCTCCTGTTGCCCGTCTGGAAGCCATTAGAATTTTTCTGGCTTATGCAGCATCCAAAAACTTTATGGTCTATCAAATGGATGTGAAGAGTGCCTTTCTGTATGGCACGATTGATGAAGAGGTCTATGTCAAACAGCCTCCAGGCTTTGTAGATCCTGCACATCCAAATAAGGTCTTAAAACTGGACAAAGCTCTCTATGGCTTACACCAAGCCCCAAGAGCCTGGTATGAAACTTTATCTGGATATCTACTTAGTAACAACTTCAGAAGGGGGGCCATTGATCAGACACTTTTCATTAAAGATGAAGGGAGCGAAATTTTGTTGGTCCAGATTTATGTTGATGACATTATCTTTGGATCTACAAGAAAGAAGCTCTGCAAAGACTTTGAAGTTCTGATGCATTCCAAATTTGAAATGAGTTCAATGGGTGAACTAAATTTCTTTTTAGGACTTCAAGTCAAACAGGTACCAACTGGAATCTTCATAAGTCGATCCAAGTATGTCAAAAGCATCTTGGAGAGGTTCAAAATGACTGACTGCTCTGCTGCAAGAACTCCTATGCAAGTGCACCATCAATTATCTCCGGATAAAGAAGGACAAGACACTGATCAACATCAGTACCGAGCAATGATAGGGTCTCTCATGTACCTCACTGCCTCAAGACCAGATATCATGTTTGCAGTTTGTCTCTGCGCAAGATTTCAAGCAGCTCCAAAAGTGTCTCATCTTCAAGCTGTCAAAAGGATCCTTAGATACCTAAAGGGAGCTCCAAAACTTGGGCTATGGTATCCAAAGAATGAAAATGTCAATCTCTATGCCTACACTGACAGTGACTATGGGGGTTGTAACTTGGACAAAAAGTCCACATCTGGGGGATGTCAATTTCTTGGAGGAAGGCTCATCTCATGGCAATGCAAAAAGCAAACATGTGTTTCTACTTCAACAGCTGAAGCAGAATACATTGCAGCTTCAAGCTGCTGTGCACAGGTCATCTGGATCCAAAATCAAATGCTTGACTATGGAATGACCTTCATGCAGACTCCAATTCACATTGACAACATGAGTGCTATCTATATCACAAACAATCCGGTGCAGCACTCAAAGACAAAGCACATCGACATCAGGTACCATTTCATAAGAGATCAAGCTGAGAAAAGGAGAATTATTTTAACCAAAGTTCATACAAATGAGCAATATGCTGATCTGTTTACAAAACCTTTTGATGAAGCTAAATTCAGATATTTAGTTGAATCAATTGGTATGATGAACTTTGATTAAAATCCTTCTCAAGTTTCTCCTTAAAATGTGTCTTTTTTTTTTGTCCCTTGATGTAAATAAAAGTTATGGGTCAGCAGTATTTTTGTTCTTCAGCTGCTGACAGGTAAAAGCATCAGCAGCAAAAGTTTTGCCACTGATCGCTTTAAGTTATCAGCAGGAACAAGTTTCCTGCGGATTGCTTCAAGGCGGTCAGCAGCAACCTTTTTGCTGCGGAAAGAATACAACAGTCACCAGCTACCAAATCTGCTGCTGACAGACTTAACTATCCGCAGCAACCAAGTTTGCAGCGGATAGCTCATCATCAGCAGCAACCAAGTTTGCTGCTGATGGGTAATCATAAGTCTAAATTAACTTTTACCCGCTGTAAAGTTTACCGTCAGTCCCTTCCATGACTGCCTTGGTGTATTACAGCTGTAACAACGAAAAGTGAAACAGGTTGTACTGTACAAGTAAGGTTGCTTTTTCTTCGTCTGCCGTTATATCACCATCACAAACGTTCCCACACCTCTTCATTTTCAATTTCAAACCCTAACCTTCCATCACTTTCTCTCCCGTCCCCACAGCATTCAAAGCCTTCCATAATCAACTACCATTCAAACACCCTTCTTTCTTCCCTCCAAATCCATAACAATGGCAGTCGTCGATATAAACATCCCCAATGACAAGTTTGCTCCCTACCACAACCTCACTGCATACCTAATAAAAGGCAAGAAGTCCGAGGGTTTCGACAGTATGATCGACTTCCTCTTTCGGTCCAAAATTTACCATGCCCTAACCGTCAACCCAACCATATATACTTCACACATGGAAGATTTTTGGAGCTCCGCCGTGTATTCTACTGAACAGGGCACTCCTCAAATCAGAGGCACAGTAGACGGTAAGGAAATGATCATCACTGAAGCAAAGCTCCGCCAACACCTCAAGCTTCAGGATGAAGGGGACGCCCTCTCTTACCCAAGAGACGTATACATGAGGACCTTTGTATCCATAGGGTACACTGGGAATCAAACAGAGTATACGATAGAGAAGGCACTCATGGGTCCTAAATGGAAGTATCTCTGCCACACTCTTCTCCAATGCATATCTCAAAAGAGGAGTGGCTGGAACCAAATCAGCTCCGGAATTGCGTCGGCCGTTCACGGTATGATAACAGGGGCAGGTTTCAATTTTTCCCACCTCATTCTTGAAGGTTTGAGATACAACCTTCAAGAAGGGGTGAAATCTCAGTTCTTCATGTACCCAAGATTCTTGCAAGAAGTGTTCAATATTGAACACCAAGATCTTTCAAAAACTGCAAGAATCTACTCAATACTGGGACATAAGAACAACATTTTTCAGAGTATGAGAACAGTTTCATCAAAGTTCTCAGGGGCCGATGTTCCATTGTTATCTACAATGTTGAACACACATAGTGCCAGGGTGACAGTTCAGCAAACCTAGCTGATACTGATCCCACACCCTCCACCTCACTGGCACAAACTCAACCTACTGTTTCCCTTGATCGAACCCCTGTGCATTCTACTGAGGATGCACAGGCACATACATTACTCACCCCCAGGTTGATTGCTCAACCGGAACACAGGGCCCCGGTTGCAGCCAAGTATACAAGGAAGCGGGGCAAGAGAACTCCTTCTTCTCTTGCCTCCAAGGCCCAAACCCAAGCCAACATCCCTCACTCAGAATCACAACATTCTAGTGAGAATATCATAAGGGAAAGCCACATTGCTAGGGAGACTCCTTCGGAAGTCTCTCTATTAGGATTAGGATCACTTCCCGGATCCATAGAACAGCCCTTCGAGCCATTCCTCTCTTCTTTGAACTTAAGTGTAGAGGAACCTGACCAAAGTGATGTACCTTCTCCAACTACCACTATCAAGGGGGTACTGATTGGTCTTGCTTCCGAAACACCCAGCCCAAGTTCTTCAACCTTGAAGGTCCACTCTGGGAGTTTTGAAAGAGTGGATGTGGACGAGGCTGTCACTACTGCTGGTCCATCAACTGACCAGGAGGACAGTGACAACATCTTTAAGACCTCAACCACGGCAACTCACGGTGAGGGTGTTTCCTTGGAAACTCCCTTCACTGAGAGGAATCCCAGGCGCCAAGAAACCACGGGTGATGGGGATGCTGAGGCTAGGCCTACGGCCCCATCTGGGTCTAAGGATTCCACAACTGTGGATGAGGACAGTCTGAAACTACACAACTTGGAATTGACGGCAAGGGTGGCTATGCTTGAGGCCGAAGTGTCCAAACTACGACACCAAGTCTTGATGCATGAAGCCCATCAATGTCCCTCCACGGCTTCTCCCTCTCTTGTCTCAGTGGGCACTCAAACAGATGCCTATATGTCCACTGATGCAACCAAAAAGGGGGAGAAAGTCTCCATGGAAGAAGACGAAGACAGTCTTGACAACTGGATTCAAGAGCAGTTTGTTCTTCAAAGCTCACAGTACAAGCCAGCTTTTGTCCAAGTTCATGACTTGCCAGCCCCAGATAACGAAGACGAAGAGATATCTGAAGACTGGCAGTTGGTTGTCAGGGCTGTCGATGAAATGCTGAATGATGCTGAAGACACAGAACAAACAAATGCATCATTCAGCATCCTTCCTCAAGCAGCAGCCATCATAGGTCAATCCACTACCCCCCAAATCTTCAAATCTTCAAGGAAGCTAGAGTTTGACTCTATTCTAGCTTGGGGGTATGATGGATCAGCTGAGAGGTTCTGGATTGGATGGGAGTTCAGCGGAGTAGAAGAGCTGAACTGGAACTCTCTCAATGCCCTCCAAGTCCTAGAACTGCATCTAACTGACTGCATCAACACTTCAGCAGATCTCTCAGCTGAACTTGCCATTGGCAGGTTCCATGATCTGATGGAGGACAATCTACCCAGGTTCCAAAGATTCCTACAAGCAGCACATCGGGTAGCTTATCCTGAATCCTCGGCGGCCGCAGAAAGAAGACTGACTCCTAGCAATCTTGAAATAACAAGGAGCAGTCTTCTCACTGAAGAAGAAGCTCTGGGCCTTCGAAGATTCCTGTATGCCTTCCTGGTCAAGGACTTGGATGTGCTAGGTTGGGTGAGCACTAAGTCTCTTGACCACACTTTTCTGCTCAGCAACGGCTCCTCTCTCATTATCAACACCAGAAACATCCTTCATCTGCCCTCAGACTTTCTCTTCAAGATCTATCAGCTCAGAACCAACATCTGCAATGTCAACTCACTTGAAAGCCATGCAATGATAGATACTGTCAGAGCCAAACTTGAACAAGTAGGAAGAATTACTGAGGCAGTATATGTGTCAAACTCTGACACTGACACTGACTCAGCTTCCCCTCGAGTTAACATCTGCACTGCAGCTTATGAGTCAAGATCAACTATCAAAGAAAAACTGAGAGAAATAGAAGGTCCTGAGTATCAACTTGATGAAGACGATGACCTTCCCTTATTCACATCTCAAATTGCCAATGAAGCTGAGGCAGAGATCCCAATAGCAGCATCACCATCTGCTGTTGTGATCAATGAAGCTGAAGCAGAGGCATCCAATGTAAACAAAGGAAAGGGAATCATGACTGATGAAGATGAAGAGAGGTTGCTAAAAGAGAAAAGAGAAAGGGAAGAGAAAAGAAGAAGAAGAAGAGAAGAAGAGGAGATGGCTGACATAAAAAGGGTTCAAGAAAGAAAAACAGCCATTCTCATAAGAGAACAAACCATCCAGCTGTATGCTAAACAGCTGGATGAACTGAAAAGAAAGATTCCTGCAGTCGACCAAATTGAGAAAGATGAACAACTGGCCAGACAGCTGCAGGAACAGCTTGCCAAGGAAGAAGAAGAAGAAAATGAAAAGAAGAAGAAGGATGCTAAGTTTCGAATCACTGATTCTAAATTAGCAAAAGAATTAAGGGAGGAGTGGACTGAAGCTCTGATCTCTCAAGGTGAGGATGCAGACTACCTTGAAAAACTTTCAAACAAAGAGATCTACAGAGCCTTCATGGGTCAGCAAGGTCAGTTGGCAAAGAAGAAAAAGGCTGAAGAAGAAGAAAAAGCCAAACAACTGTCCAAAAAGACCATTGCCTTCAATAAAAGGACCCATGAAGAAAGGAAGGTCATGATTGACTTCCTTAAGGCCAGAGGAGATAGTGGAAAGAGGCTAGGTCCTATGAACTTCATGAACCTGCAAGCCCTCTACTTTAAAGTTAAAAAGGATGAGGAAGAAAGACTAGGGAAGAAGGGCTCCAAGAAAAGGGTACTTATCAAAGAAGATGAAGAACCAAAGACAAAGAAACCCAAGCCTTCTCCCTCACCTACCTCTTCCTCAGTCCATCATCCTTCCACTCTCCTCCCCAAACCTTCCACTCCTCCACCCAAAAAGTCCAAGTCATCCCACCCAGCTCCCTCTCATCAACAGCTTCCCTTGAAGATACCCAAACCCACTCCTAAACCAGAAGACTCAAGAAATATAGTTAACTGGTTCCACAATTCACAAGATCAAGTGTTTGAGATCTTTAGGGGGAGAACTGAGAGAAGAAGATCCACTTACAGGTCTGTTGATGAGGTTCTGCAACTACCTGATTCCGATCTTCAAAGAATTTTAGAGCTGGGTGAAGCTAATGAGCCTGCAAATGAGAGTGGGAAACGTCTTGTGCTAGCAATCAAACACTACTTCAACCCTAGCAAAGATGTGATCATAAACATCAAACCACTCAAGTCCCACTCTCCATTTGTATCTTGGACCTACAATGCTGATTTGGATGAGTTCACACTGACTGATGTAAAGAAGCAGCAGATGAGATGTTCAAGCAAAGCAATCTACAAAATGCAACACAAAGACATCAAGACTCTGTCTGAACTTCCACTGAACAATCCCAGCAAGGATCCAAGAGGCTATGAGGTTGAAAGGATAGTCAGCCACATGCAAAAGCTTCAGCAGCAAAGCGATTAGAAGAATTTTTGGTTGCATCAGTCTAGGGGGAGTTTGTAGAACCAAAGACTGATTGCTACCAAATTATTCTAAGTACAAATGCTGCTGATAGGCTTATCAGCAGCATTCAACACTTGTTGCTGCTGATAGGCTTATCAGCAGCATTCAACACAAGTTGCTGCTGATAGGCTTATCAGCAGCATTCTGCACAAGTTGCTGCTGATAGGCTTATCAGCAGCGGTCTTCCATGTTTGCTGCTGATAGGCTTACCAACAGCAACCTTCACTCTTTGCAGCTGATAGCTCTACTCGCTGAAGACCAAACGTTGCAGCTGACTATCCAGGCCAAGCGTTTCTGACACCTTTCTGCAAAAGCAACTGACAGACTCAAAGCATAAGGAACCGCTATGGTCAACCAATGACGGACAACAATACACTTCTCCAAGCATGCAAACAATGATGCCTAAGAAGACGTTTCAATAAAGTTATCTAGATTAGCCTTTGCGTGTAATTTAGATTAATAAACAAGATCAACGGTCTGTGTTCGATCTGATCCTCAGAATCAAGGGTTTGTCTTGATTCTGAGTTACTATAAATACTGTGTAAACACTTCATAGTAAGTGTGTCTTGATAGTGCTTGTAGTGCTTGTTATACTTATTCATTGAGTTTCTCACTTGTAATCTTTGCATTCACAAAAGCTTAATATAACAGTGTTTATCAGTATTCTTTGTGTTTACTTGATTATAAATTGTGTAGTTGATTTTGTTTCCGCCAACCTCAACTAAGAACAGAACCATCTTGTATTCTCACGATCCTACAACTTGGTTAACACAACATACTCTAGACATTAACACACTCGGCCTTAACCCAGGCACTCACAATTAACTGACACAACACTTATACACATCACGTCACAAATCCTGACTCAACAGTCAGTCTAACTCTACACACCGCAATAATAACATCTACACGTCACACTAATATTACCGCATTAATATCACCACATGCATAATCAATATAACTAAACGTTTCCATGCAATACTACACATATATCAATACCCACGTAAACACATACCTCATCACTGCACCCTCGTCAGGGAGTTCGACGCACCCTGAGCTCATCATTAACCTGTTAAATAAATGTCACCGTTGGTGACTTCCTGAAGGACCTCATCCTTCACAAATCCCGTTTGCCATGTCGTATTGACAACGATGAAAACACGTCACACAAATATAAAGCACGTAATATCACACATCATATACACGACTCGTTAACTACACATGCACCTCACATATAACATTAGAATAACATATAATCCACATGAAATCATAAGCATTGAGCTTAAGGACCAACTTCACCTAATCGACCATTAACACGTCACTCATTCATAACTCGTAACTCTAATTATCACATTCACATAAACACACCATAGACCCTACAATTCCTTTATACTCATTTTATTTCAAAAGCACGTCGTATTAGAACCCGAAACCCTTAACACGACTAAATATAATAATACCTCTTGACAGTATGTACGATAGCCCCAAAACAGTAAAACATTTAAAGAAGTGGATTAGAAACTCACCGGTTGCGAATCTTTCCTTCCGAAGTCGCATACCCGTAAACTCGTAGTCCAACGCGAACCTGTCGTCAAATGAACTACTCAGATCAATCCTATTACTGCAAAAACACTAACGCAACTATTCTGGAGCTGCGTCTACAAGCTCGGTCTAAATCGTCCCAAACTGTACAACCGACGCGCTCGCTCGCATACAAAAACCCCTAAATTAACGTTCCCGAATGTCGTCCCCGACAATTTTCTCACATCCCGAAATAGTCCCCAACAATGAATATAAAGTTCTATGGGTTCATAACTTTGCGTACAAGCCGTTCTAAGCGGTTTTGTATGAAACTGCTGAGCACCACGCGAGAGGAAAACTTGTTTTGCTCATATCTCGACCATACAAGCTCCGTTTCGCGCGATCCACCTATCCACACGTTCGTCTTGATACACCTGACCTCACAAAAGTATTGGTGTCGGCCTCCGCCGCCACCGCTTCTTCCAGAACGCAGACTCAACATTCAGCACGTTCAGTTTTGCTCCTCAAAATACGAGTAGCTTAAAACCGACCCAAATGAACTCTGTTTTAGGCGAATCATATGTCCACGCGTCCGTATCACCGAACCCTTTCAAACCCAGCAGTCTTCGTCTTCAGAAACCGCCTCCTACGTTGCCGTAAAACGAAAAAGTCGCCGGAATTGCCAAATGCATGCGTCCGTCTTCGCGCTGCTCGAATCCCTATCAAACGAACTCGGAATTGGACAAATAATATATCCACATGACCGTGTCATCAATTACTTCAACCTCCTACCTTCTCCACCACCTTCCGTCGCCGCCGCCGCCGTCGGAAAAGCGCACAGTGGCCGGAAATCCTCGCTGGATTTCTCGTTTTCGCTCGATTCTTTCACCAATCGTCTCCAAGTCGCCATATAGCAGTCTTAACACTGAAATTATGAAATCCTAATCATAATCTCATGCAAAACAACCGTAAACAATGTAAACGGGATTACCTAAATGCGTTAAGGATGCTCCTCGATCATCATCCGCTTGTCACCGCCTTCGTCTTCCTCGTCCGACCCTCCTCGTCGCCGATTTCCTCCCTGCGAACTTCCTTGGTTGTCGTCGCGCTCCTAGGGTCCAAATGGCCCTAGGGTTTGCGTTTAAGTGGTTTATAAACCACTTGAACTTTCCTCCGGGTCCCTGTGTTTCATTTTCGAACGCTTTGATCCCCTATAATCTTTTGAATAACAGCTCGGACCCTTCGGGTTTATTAAATAAATCTGTAAGCGCCAAAACCCGCTAACCGCACCCTTTAACAGCAAACCGGGTTGCCCATTTATCCGAATTATAAATTTATGGATTTCGGGATGTTACATTAATTTAACCGGGTCGTCACCAACACTAAATACAGACATTTTACCGATACGCGGTACCGAAATTTATGAAATTTCCCGAAATGCAAACCTATGCATACGAAGGGCTTTGCTAGACTTTATAATGAACTAATTAACTGAAATTAGTTTCGCTATCCTTAGTTCTAGCGAATCTAAGACCAAGCGAAACTATTGGTTTGACCAAGCGAAACTTTGTGACCACGCGAAACTTTGTGACCACGCGAAACTATTTTCTCAAACAAAACTACATGGCCACGCAAAACTACTTGGTCAAACGAAACTGTTATTCAGGCGATACTATGACTCAAGCGATTCTATTTCTCAAGCGACACTAACTAGTTTCGCTCGGTAGTGTCTCTCGGTCGTCTTCTTCAGCAGAAACCCTAGATTTGCGTGAAGATGGCGACCAGATCTATACACGTTCAAGATTCTAATTTTTACGTTAGAAACGTGTGTTTCCATCCTCTAGATCTAAGGCTGGCTTTCCATTCCATGCGTAAAAACCAACCTTTTATAGAATTAAACCCGAAAACCCACTTAACGAAAAACTCAGATTTAAAGGAAGCTAGTAAAAGGTTTATCGATTAGCCTTTAAACAAATAATCAATTTCTTAAATATTCATGATTAATAAAATTTAATATTTAAATTATATATTTTATTTCAATTTTCCCTAGAGCTATGATTTTTTTCCTATGTGGTCTCTTTTTTTGATGCTGGAATTTCTTCTAAGTACCCAACATAAGAATTTTTGGGCCGGTTTGGTATGGTTCGGGGGTCGTCATATAATAACGACACGATAACGAAAAATCGGCATTGAACATAAATAATAAAAATAATGGTTATGAGCTCATATGGTTATGTGCAAACAATAGAGTTAATTAAAGTTTGTTATTGGACTTGTTAAAATGAATCAGGCATACTCAAAAATTTTATTTCCAAACAAAATAAGCTGCTAATCATTAATTTTTTTTATTGAGTTCAAGTTTTATATATATTTTTTTTAGGTTTTGGGTCAAATATATATTTTTAAATCAATTGGGTCAACCTCAAAAAAATAGCAGGGTCAATCGATATTACATAATATACCCGCTATAAAAAAATTAAAATCGACTGGGTCAGTTGACCCCGGTACCACAAAACTACCTCTGCCACTACTTGCATCACGTAGTGTTGCTAAACAACAATCTTATATCACAACTATTTTTTTAAAATTTTATTATTATTTTATTTTTAGAACGCCTAACTCACACTATCTAAACCTACTCTTATATATATACCAATATCTGTTATGAGACTATTCAACCACTTAATTTACAATTACGTTAAATACCTATTTTGGGTTATAGACTTAGGCAGCGTTTGTTATGCAAGAATGAGAGGTGGAATAGAATGAACGATTACGAGTGAATGAAAAAAATGGTGTTTGATTGGAAGATGGAATGAAATCACTCATTCCTCAAGGAATGTCATTCCCTCTAAATTCCTTAAATTTATTCCATCCACCCCCTTGTTTTTTTTTTCATTTCATCCTCTTTTTTACCTTTTATCACCACCACACCCTCTTACCACCACCACCACCCACCACCCACCACCACCGCCGTCTCCACCACCCACCGCCATCTCTCACCGCCACCACCACCGCCACCTACAACCACACCATCGCCACCGCCGCCACCACTCACCGCCACCTCCCACCACCGCCATCGTCACCACCTCCCACCACCTCCACCTCCACCTCCACCTCCACCGCCACCTCCCACCACCACTTTTGCCTCCTCCACCACCCACCACCACCACCTCCTACCACCCCCACCCACCACCTCCCACCACAGCCGCCATCACCCACCGTCATCCACCACCACCTAATACCGCCACCCACCATCGCCGCCACTCACTACCGATTTTATTCATTCATCTTTTCTAGTCTACCAAACAACATGAAGTAATGATTTATTTCATTCTCCCATGGTAACCAAACAAGACAATGGAATAGTCCATTTCATTCATTTGTCCATTCCATTATCTCGTTCATTCCATTCTTCCGTCAATTCCATTCTTTCGTCCACTCCATTACCCCATACCAAACAGACCCTTATAGTTACAATTATTTGCCAGGAATAACTACTATTTTATTAAAAAATAACAATTTTTCATTTTAATAGAATTAGGTGCATTATTAGGGGCTAATTATCGAGGTTAACATGTAAGATATTAGAAATAATAAAAATATTCTTTGTGGCCCCAAGGCAGCCACATCCTGATTGGATTGAAACCATGTGCCCAACGGGTGACACATCAAGGGTCCTAAATGAATATCTATTTCTTTTTGTTTAGATTCATTATAAATAGACTGATTTCGAATATGTTTTATGTGTAATACATTTTAGTTTCGTTATAAATTGTATTTTCTTTGGTGTATTGTGGAGTTCTAGCTTCATACTAATCTGTTTTTTCTAATAAATTTTCTCGTCGTTAAAAAAATCAAGAAAAAATTAAATGAATTAAGCATATTATAAATGGAAAACGAGTAAAAAAATAAACATATCATACGAGTCTTGGATCACCCAAATATCATTTTAGCCATCAATGTTACTTAAAAGTTCTAATATGTGTTATTTAACACTACCTTAATATCCATATTGTTTAAATAGTTTTAATCATGATCTCGTTATTTATCAAAATTAAAATGTTAATTGTTAATTTAAACTGATAATATAAAAATAAATAAAAAAATCTCAAAGCTAGTATTCTTTTCTTCAAAATCAAGTCACTATAACGATAACATATTTTTCTTACTTTTATTGGACTAAATAACACAAACCGAGAGTCTTGATGTACGAGTTACTAAATGTTTATATCAAAATAGATAATTACTATGTGTTACTATAATTATGTAAATTATATATTTTTTTATTGGGATAACTTTGCAAAAAAATAATGAAGTTTCAAAAGTGTTCAAATTAGGTCACTCAAGTTTAAAAAATGTTCTAATTAAGTCACTCAACTTTTATTTATTTTTTTAAATTATAGGTTTTAACATGTTTTTTTAGCATGTTCTTTTTTTTGTTTCAATTAGAAATACATTTTTCTTTTTTTTATGCTGATGTGGAATGGTGACGTGAATTTTAGATTATTTTTTTATTTTTAATATAATTAACAATTTGTTTTTTATTTTTTTAATAAAATTACATATATTGGAAATCCCGACCCACACATCTTCTCCTCCATAAGTTTCCTAAAACATTTCGTGTTTCGATTATAGCTTGATTTGAAGGTTTAGTGACCCAATTTGAACAAAAAATGTATGAATGACCTAATTGAAACAATTTTAAATCTTCATTACTATTTTATTAAGTTTTTATTTTTTATTTTAACTGTAATTTAATGAAATCATATAATAAAATCGTAAAACCAGTAGAATGAATAATTATAGGTGATACACATAAAAGTAAATTAATATATATTTTTTTAATTTTTATTATAATAATCCAAAATGAAAATATAAAAAATACGTTGAAGTGAACGATGCATGTTCCAGTTCTTGGATGAGGAAATCCTTTCTGTCTTTCACACATCCATCATCCATTTCCATCTTTATCTTTAATTTAATATTATAAATTATAAAATACATTTTTGGAGTGTGTAAAAAAGAGCCAGGGATGAAAACTATGCATGTTTTTTATTTACTATTTTTTCAGCAGAATGATTTTTTTAGGCTTTTTCTAACCACACACGGAATATTGCTAATTGGACCCGTCGCCGATCTATACGCCCTCGTATAGGGCAATACGAGGGCGTATAGAATTCAGTCACTGCCAACAGAATGCCACGTGTCATTCTCTGTCTGGCGGCTGGTCCAATACGTGGCGTATTGACCTATACGCAGCGTATGAGGCACGGGTTATATTTTTGCTTCAAAAGTTGGAAGATTTGGAGTTTATGAATCCTATACGTGGCGTATTGACCTATACGCCACGTATAGGTATTTTTTATTTAATTATATTTTTTTATTTATTTATATTTTGTTTATTTTTATTTTAATTTATATAAACATTTGTATATTTTATTTTTTTTAAACATTTGTTAAATTTTTAAAGTATAACCAAGCAAAATATTAAACATTACAAACCAAACAAAATATTAAACATTACAATCAAACAAAATATTAAACATTACAACCAAACATAATATTAAACATTACAACCAAACAAATAAACTAAACATTATATACATTACATCAAAAAATTAAATATATACATCAAAATGTTTTACATACATAACAACGAAAGAAACAAAATACAAATAAAAGAACTAAATCTAACCGTCTCCGCCGTCACCCTGACCGGCTCCGGCGTCACCCTGACCCGCCCCGCCCTCACCCTGAACGGGGTCGTCCGGATAATGACGTGGCGGTGGTAGTGGGGGTGGCTCGATGCCGGCGGCTCGTGACTGATTCACGAGCTGTCCAACCGCCCACATCATCAGGTCCTCCATGCGATCGAGTTGACGACCCTGTCGTCGTGAGTCGGCAACAAGGCCATCAAGCACTGCCTGGGTAGCCCTATCCAGCCTAACAGACCGACGTACGTGTCGGGGATGCTGTGGCGGATGCTCGTGGACCTGCTCGACGTGTGGCGGCTCGTCCTCAATCGCTATACCCTGTAGCGGCTGAGGCATATGCGGGTCCCCCTGTCCAGGCATCTGCGGCAACGGCACCGGGACCCAAACCTGGTCCTGGACGGCCCCTACGAACCGAAGGCCCTGCGGGAATCGGTGCGTGATGCGCATGCCGCTCGCCGTGCGACGGTCTAATCGGACAGGGGGAATGGCCGGTAACATCGCAGGCTCATGCTGGTCAAATGGTAAGACCGACCGCATGATATGCGTGATGAAAGCACCGCCATATAAAAGTCCGCGCTTCTGTCGCATATAGGCAGAAGCAAAATAAAGCGCCATGCTAGTGGACAGGTCGCACCGCCTCCCAGTAAGCAGGCAGAAAAGGAAGAAAAGATCTCTATCAGTGCACCACTCACGGCTTTTCAGACGCGGTGCGATCGACGTCGAAATAAGCCGGTGCAGATATCTATACAAAGGGTCTCTAATACCCGAGACCCTCCCCTTGGTACCCAACCAAGGACTATCTGAAATCAAGCCCCAAAAAACAAGGAGTTCCTCCTTGTCCACCTCTGTCACCGCCTCGGTGAAAAGCGGCGTCACCGTCTCAGGCTCGTAGTATAAGCCCGTCGTGACGGCCCACTGACTGAGGGTCTGACGGTAAACGACCCCAAAAATAGAAAAAGAAATACGATCCGGGTCAATATCCGGCGCCTCTCCGGGTAGAGGCTGCAGCCCAGTCTCTGAGTAGATGAACGTCGAAAGAAACTCGACGACCAGCTCTCGGTATGTCTCCGCAAAAGAAAGGTCAAAAAGACGCGACCATGGCGTGTCCTCGCCGATGATGGCCCTGGCTCGCTCGGCCTCTTGCACCTCCTCGAGGAGGGCCCAATCCACCGCCGTACCTGGACCCATCTGCACCTCCCGGAGCTTCTGGCAACGGGAAAAAGCCTCCGTATCGGGCGGAAAATCCAGAAATGGGTAGTGCGCAAGATCGTCTAGCTGATCCATCTCAATATCATTATGATCCGCCATATCTGATAATAATTAATTGTTTTTAATTTTTTAATTTAAATAATAATATAATATTGTTTAAATTTTAAATAATAAATAATAATATAATATTGTTTAAATTTTAAATTATAAATAATAATATAATATTGTTTTTAATTTTAAATAATAAATAATAATAATATATTGTTTTTAATTTTAAATAATAAATAATAATAATATATTGTTTTTAAATCTGGATTGCTCAGTGGCTCGTTCAAATCTGGAAGCCTTACCCGTTGATTAGAATAAACGTCGGACGAGACCTCCTCCCAGTTCACCTCTTGAACGCCAGAACTTTGCGGGTTGTTTTCCAGCGACTCGTTAGAATATACCTGAAAACCGTAGTTACCATCCCACCACCAAGACATGTTTATAATTTTTGAGAGATTGTTTGAAATTTTTTTGAACGATACGTTCGAATGAGAATTTTGCATGGTTAAATACACAAAATTTGGCCCCTATACGCATCGTATAGGGCAATACGGTGCGTATAGGATTCGGGTCAAACCTGGTCAAACCTCGTATACGCATCGTATAGTTCAATACGATGCGTATAGCGTACGAGGTACTTTCTGCAACTAGTCAACATCACATCGCTATACGCTCCGTATAGATCTATACGTGGCGTATAGCGATGTGATGGTTGACTAGTAGCAGAAAGTACCTCGTACGCTATACGCATCGTATTGACCTATACGATGCGTATACGAGGTTTGAATGACCAGGTTGTACGAGGATGTCAGGCATGGGAAATTGTGAAGGGCTATACGCATCGTATTGCCCTATACGATGCGTATATGGCCAAGTCCATTTAGCAATTCCCGTGTGTGGTTAGTAGTCCCCTTTTTTTATTTAATTTTTTGAGCAGAAACTTATTTTTTACAAGGTTAGAACATGTGTCGAATAAATTTAAGTTATTATCAACCAATGGTTTATATAAAAATTTATATATTAAATGTTATTAACCATTAGTAAAATAACAAATAATAAAGATTTAACAATTATAAAATTATATTTTAAAATAAGATATAATTTTAATATTCTTATAATTTAATAAGTTTTAATAAAATATTAGAATAAATTTTAGATATTTAATTATTTAAAATCATTATTATTTAATAGGAGTGAAAGTTATTTAATAGAATAGAGAGACGAATATAAAAACTCGGACTTCAGTAAAAGTTGACAAGTGTCAGATAAATTTGTTAATTTATAATAATAAGGATATTGATTTATAATTTTAATAAAATATAAAGTCTTATTGAAGAGTTGTAAAAACTATCCTTCATTAATCGTTCCCCGAATCTATACTATATAATAAATAAAGGTTTTTAAGTGACACATATCGCCTTCATATTCATTCTCATCAATTTTTTCCCGCCTCTCTCTCTTATTTAATGCACTTCTATCTTTTAATAATAATATATATTTAAAGAAAATTCTAATTATACTAATAAAGTACATTTATTTTGAATTATCCCTTATTATAAAAAACTTTAAAATTTAATTATGTAACTTTTATTTTAATCAAATAGTAAATGAAAGTCAAATTAAATTAAATAGTAATTAACTTATTTTTGAAACTCAATTATATATTAATTTTTACATATTTTGAGTTTGTTTCTATCCTTAGTATATATAATATACTTTTACACCTGTAAAATATATACATAAAGAATTTTAAATATTAATATTTTTCACCCCGTGTGTAGACACGGGATCTAAACTAGTACAATATATTGCAAGCTTATGAATGAGTTGTTACATACATTCTCTATGAGATCACCCATATTTATAAGGTATCTACATTTTCTTTCCTTTAATCGAATGATGGCGACAACCCTCATTCTTATTGGTTCAATCTTACTCTTTATTCCCTTGTGGGTCCCCCTGACGACTAGACGGTTACGCCTTCTCTTCTTGAGTCTCCTTTATTCCTTCCAATTTAAGTATTAGTATGAGATATACGTCGTCACTTATATAATATTAAATCTGTAAATAAAACAAAAAAGTATTATTTTTGTAAATTCGATACAACCAATACAGGTCATTAAAACATGCAATATTTTTCTTATTTTTTATTTAAATTATCTGTTTACTGTTATATAAAAAACAGTGTAAAATACAATACAATATTTTGTGGTAGATTCACCTCCCAAGTTTATCCACCGTGCCAAAAAAATATTACTTATCAAAACACATTGTTTTTTGTAATTTTTTTTAGTTATACAAATAAAATTATTATATTCTTAATTGTTGACATTTGTGTTTTACTGTTATCCAACAAAATTACTGTTTTTAAAATATTTTAAAAATATAAAAATTTTTAAAATGTTCTAAAAAGGAAGTTCTATAATATATATTGCATATGATTAACTTAGTTATAATTATGTTAAAATTAGTCATTTTAAATACTTTTAAAAGCAGTTCTTTTTAGTGGGTAAAATAAATTAACATCGTTACTCTTATATATAATTTGATAATGTCTCCTATATTGAACAAAATGAGAGAGATTTTATAATATCTAAGAAAAGTCAATTTCTCAAACCTCTTGGACCTCCTCTAGTTGCGCTAAAGACCATATACACAACGGAGCTCCTAGATCTCTACGAGTTAATAACATATATAGTACTAAGAGTTTAAGGTAACATGTTTGAGGTTTTTGGTTTCAACTTGTAACGAGTTTGAGTTTTAAGGCTAACTTCCGTTACCTTTTCTGTAAAGTTAGAGTAAAATACCTAAAATGCCCTTACTAATAAAAAAATTAAAAAACCCTAAACTAGATCATCTTCCTCAAATCCTTTTCATTACTCTCTCATCTTCTCTCGATATCTGTTTTCTTCCCTGTTGGTAATTAATAGGGCATTTTAGGTATTTCATTCCAATTTAACAGAAAAGTTAGTTTTAAAATTCAAACTCATTATAAAATTGAAATCATAAACCCTAAACATGTTACTTTAAACCTTTATATTCAAACTTGTTACTTTTAAAAAACCACAAGACCAATTAAGAACGTTTTACTAAAACAAAATGGAATGTACAATTCCTTTCTCTCATTGGTTCACATGGCATTTTTTTTTCTTTCTTTTCTTTCTAATTTTTGTTTACACCACTTCTACTATATATAATATACACTTTTTACCCATTTCATTTTCTATTAATATTATTTTCCTATGCTACATTTCGTTCGTTAGCTTAAAAAAACGAAACGTGCGTCTTATTTGACCTTTTTTTGTTAATGTTCATGCAAAAACTTCTTTTAAACAGAGTCGTATTGAAAATCGAGTATGTTTTTTTTTGTATCCTACGCTGCTGCGAGCGACGTTAATGCAACGTAGTCGTTACAAACGCAAGCTCTTACGAGCGAACAACATCGTTGCCGTTGTTTTAGTATTATCGTAACCGATATCGGTTTTCACTTTTATGATTTTCGACGAGCGGTACCGATAATGACCAAACTCTTGCCGCGTAACGTGGGAAAAAACAACCACGTTCTCACCGCGAAGTGCATGTATTATTTTGTTTTCAGCCCTTATAATATATAATATACGCTTTTAACTCGATTCATTTTTTAGTAATTTCTTTTTTGTGATAGCTTTCCTTCGTTACCTCTTAAAAAAATTGGAACATGCGTCTGTTTTTGCCGAGTCAAAACAATTACGACCAAACTCCTGTCGCGGTAAAATAGTAGTTAACAAAATAGTAGTTAACTCCAAATAATAACCTACTTTATATTTGATAAATACAATACAAGAGAATGAGGTGACCTCCATGGTCGTCGCTTGTAAGCTGTCTTCTTCTTTCTTTCTGTCTATATCTTTCTTCTTCATCATAATCAAATTACACATTCCAGAACACCAACGCTGAATTCCCTAGCCCTCTCATCCTCTTTTCTTCACCCTTCAATCAGATCTTAGATTTTCTCATTTGGATGCACAACAATCAATTCACGATTACCAAACATCAATTCTTCGTTTTCTTCTAGAAATCCAGTGTTGCGTGCTGATCAAGCATTGATCTGTGAAAGATCCGATGCTATTTGATTGAATTCAGGAATATCCGTTTCTCAATTGTGAAGCAACGTCAAACTTTCTGGTAATTGATGAACTAATTTATTTTGAATTATCAGGATAAGAATTGTGTGTTGTTGTGGTTAGATCTGTGTTAGAATTGATTCAATTTGTGAAACAGTTTTGAAATTGATGAGAAATGAATGAATGAATGATTGGATTGGATTGTGCAGGATGGAAATGGAGCCTGGGAAGTTGTTCATTGGGGGGATTTCATGGGACACCAATGAAGAACGATTGCGTGATTATTTTCAAACATTTGGACAAGTGATTGAAGCTGTTACCATGAAAGATCGAACCACGGGTCGTGCCCGGGGGTTTGGATTTGTTGTTTTTTCGGACCCGATGGTTGCTGAGAGGGTTGTTAAAGAGAAGCATATCATAGATGGTAGAACTGTGAGTTCCATCTACTCATAGCTTCATATATTTTTTAAAGAATAAGTTTTTCATAATTGAATTGTATCTATGATGCTTCATTGATCATAGTATGATAGTCAAATGTGACCCAGGCGCTTGCCTGCCTGCTGGCCCAGAATAGGCGCGCGCCTGCCTGCTGGCCTAGAATAGGCTCGCGCCTGCCTGCTAGTCCAGAATAGGCGCGCGCCTGACAGCTGGCCCAGAATAGGCGCGCGCCTGACAGCTGGCTAGAATTGGCGCGCGCTTACCTGTTGCCCAGAATAGGCGCGCCTGACAGCTGCAGAGGCGTACCTAGGTAAAGCAAGGGTGAATTGCTTTGTGGTCACCTAGGCCTTTGTGCCTTGAGTGCTACTTGTGACTTTGACTACTATGGATCATACATCTGTTATATGTTAAGAAATTGATAGAATTTGCAACAGGTAGAGGCAAAGAAGGCGGTTCCAAGGGACGATCAACAAGTCGTTAACCGGAGTATTCACGGGTCACCAGGTCCCATCCGGACGAAAAAGATTTTTGTAGGCGGGTTAGCATCGACAGTCACCGAGAGTGACTTCAAGAACTACTTTGACCAATTCGGGTCAACCGTAGACGCGGTTGTGATGTATGATCACAACACTCAGAGGCCTAGAGGCTTCGGGTTCATCACTTATGATTCAGAGGAATCAGTTGATAAAGTTTTGCATAAAACTTTTCATGAACTCAATGGTAAAATGGTGGAAGTCAAACGGGCCGTGCCTAAGGAGTCATCTCCCGGGCCTAACCGGAGTAATGTAGGTGGGTATAGTTATGGTTTGAGTAGAGTTAGTAGTTCTTTAACCGCCTATGGTCAGGGGTATAGTCCAAGTGCACTTGGTGGTTATGGACTTACAGTTGATGGTAGATATAGTCCTGTTACTGTGGGTCGAAATGGGTTCAGCCCGTCCAGCTTTAACATTGCACCGGGTTCTGATTCTGTAAACTTTAGTTCTAATCCTGGATACACGCGTCCAGTAAACTCCTTGTATAGTGCAACTCCAAACAGGTTGTCTGGTCCAATTGGATATGGTGGTGGTGGTGATGGAAATGCTTTTGGTTTGAACTCAAGAGACATTTGGGGCTCCACAAATTCGAGTAATTATGGTTTTGGCGCGATTTGGGGTGCTCCAAATTCTGGTGAAGGTGGCGGTTCCAGCTTCATTGGTGGTGGTAATGGAGTGAATGCAAGCGCGTATGGTAGGAACATTGGTAATAGCATTGCAGCTGCCTCCTCATTTGGTGTGGCTGATGATGGCGGTCGGTCATTTTATGCAGACTCAACTTGGAGGTCATCATCTCCTGATCTTGATATTCCGGGCTTGTTTGATTATGGTTTTGGAGGTTCGGATCGCGTACAGAAAAAATCGGTTGGCTATGTTGGTTATAGTGTTGCTAATAGATCAAATACAGGTAACTTCCAAAGTACCAAATTCTTGAATTGTATAAGTTATATATAACATTATATGTTATTTGAGAGAGCTCAAGCTCGGCTAGTTTAGAGCTTTATTTCTAAAGCTCGAGCTCAGTTCGTGAGTGATTTTTCAAGCTTGTGCTCGGCTCTTGCTTAGATCCTTTATTATTTATTAGTTTCTTTAGTTATTCTATTTATATACATTTATAATAATTCTTACAAAATTTTTATATATAACATCGGCTCATTTAGAGCTTTATTTCTAAAACTCGAGCTCGACTCGGGAGTAATTTTGCAAGTCAGTTCGTTTCGTTTGTTATTTAAATATTTTACTTGTATAAATTTATAATTTTTTTATATATTTTTATAATTATAGTTTTTATATAACATAACATAATATATTATTTAATTACTTTTTAGCATAACTTTATATAAAAAAAATAATTATTATGTAAAATCCTATATATTTAATATATTAAATAAAAGCTATATTAGTAATAGGCTCGTTAAGGCTCGAGCTTTTTTATTAAATGAGCTTTAATTTAAGCTTGAACTCGTTTAAGCTCAGGTCGATTCGAGCTTTTAGCAGCCAATCTCGAGTAGCTCACGAGCGGCTGGGCTTGTTTACACCCCTATATTACATTGATTAAAATGTGCATTGAATCTTTTATATTTTTGTGTTGATTGATCTGAATATTACTTTCAGGAATTGCTGCCTAGGAAGATTGTGAACTAAACCTGGAGGACTGTGAATTACTTGATACATATCAGTTTTAGAGGTAAATTGAATGACTTGTTCTATTACTTATTTCATTTGGGTTTTTGAAAATTGTGATTTATATGAGATGTAAAACTCGGTTTTCGGGTTATATTCGGGTTTTTTCAACTGTAATTTCTAGCTTGGTCTTTCAACTGTAATTTGGGTTTTATTTGGCTATGCCTCGAATTCAATACATCTATAATGTCTTGAAATGAAATGTTTAACTTAGTTAAGAGGGTTATATTTTAGGTGTTCAAGTGTTTTACAAGCCAATGTTTTATAATTGCGTGACCTTGATAATTACTTATGAGTTGAGCTCGAACTTTAGAAATAGTGTTCTAAACGAGGTGTGCTCGAGTTTCTTAAATTAAGTAGACCGAGCTTGAGCTCTCTTATGTTAAACGAGCCGAGCCCGAGTTTAGGCGAGCTCGGGGCTCGGTGTGGCTCGTTTATACCCGTAAGTTGAACTACTCGTGAGTTATTCGAGATTGGCTCACTAAAAACTCGAATCGAGTCGAACTTAAACGAGCTCTAGTCAAACTTAGGACTAAATTAGAGCTTGTATAATAAATTAGCTCGAGCTTGTGTTTCATACTTCGAGTTGGCTTGTAACTCTTAATAACCCTATTATGGTGTAAAACTTAATAACTTTATATAATATATAATTACATAATAAATATTATTATATATAATTAGAGGAAGGTTCCACTAATAAGTGGTTTTCGCTAAGAATCGCTAAGAAATGGGTCAAACGAACTCCGATTGAGCTCATTCCAGCGGCGTTGGAACCGTCTCATCAAACTCTAATCCGGACCCAAAAACCTAAACCCCTCTCCACCCCCCCCCCCCCCCAAAAAAAACCTAAACCCACCCCCAAAAACCTAAACCCCCACCCCTACCCCCCAAACAACCTAAACCATAAAATCTAAACCTTAACGCTGTATTCCCGAGTCTCATTTAAAGAGGGAAAAGAAAGGAAGGGGAAGTAAACCCTTGTTCCAGAGTTTTTTTTAAGGGGGAAAAGAAAGGAAAACAATGAAAGTGTGTTCCAGAGTTTTTTTTAAAGAAGGAAATGGAAGAAAAAGAAAGGAAAATAAGGCTTATTTGCATCATTCCAATTTGGAAGGATTTGGATAGAAAGAAAAATAAGGGAAAAGAAAAAAAGGGAAGGAATCCTTTCTTTTCCCTCCTTTAGTAAACTCGGGAACACAGCGTAAGGCTAAAACCCTAAAATTCAAACGTAAAAGCTAAATCCTAAAAACTAAGATGGTAGAGTTCGACGAGACGGTTCCAACGCCGATGAAGTGAGCTCAATCGGAGTTCGTTTGATATCGTTTTTAAGCGTTTTGGTCATTTCTTAGATTTTTTAGCGAAAACCTACTTCTTATTTGATCCCCCCCTATAAAATTATACTAGAAATTAAATTATTTATATATCATACGTATATAATCGTAATTACATACATAAAAAATAATTATCTGTGTAAATAAAAAAAATAGTTAAATACATGGCTATGGAGTCTGCCTCCATCTTTATAGAGTGAGCTTGAAAGAGTCTAGCTCGATATCTTAATAAGCTGAGCTCGATATCTCTTAACTTGAGACGAGCACAAGCTTAGTCAGGCTCGACTCAACTCACTTACACCCCTCGCTTCGCTTTTTCTTTATTCTAAGGAAGCACTTAGGGACTTTCTTATCTCACAAGTTGTTGCTGGCTATGAAGAACTTCCACATAAAAGCATAATAGATCTTCATCTTCAACAATTGTCCATCATCGGAGAACACAAAAAAAAATAATAAATATTATCTTTGTTTAGCTTTTTGTTGTTAAACAATTGGTTTGTTCTAGTCTAGTTCTAAGTTCTCCTCTAGAGTTGGTTATACATTCGTCTTTCACTTTATCTGTAAGTTTCGATACATTGGTGTTGTGAGAGTTATCTCGTTAATAGACCTTATAAGCATTAAAAATAATAATCCGTATTCATCGTAGCAAAAAGTAAATCGACTCCCACACATATTTAGTCGTAGCTGTAACACCTTAAAATTTATAGTTTCTTAAAATTTTCGAACTTGTACAAATACAAGTCACACTTAATGACTTCGTCATTTCAAACCATGTGCAAATATTTTATTCTATACAAAATGTTTAGTATTTAACTTTATCATATGATGATTAAAACCGCAAGGATTTATACCTAAGTTTGGTGTTCACTAAATAAAAGGGTTGTCTAACTCAAATAGAGACTTGTCTTTAAGATCATCCATTCTGATGCAATTTCTTCGAAAGCATACATGGTAAATTTATATTTTATTTATATCTCCATACTCTTAAATTGATTTTACCTTATCTCTTCTGAAATTTTTTTAAAAGCATAAAAATGTACATATATGCATATATTCATAGTATATGTACATATATACATGTAAACAAACGACTATAAATATCTTATTTTTTAAAACCAAACCTTAAACATATTTAAATTTACACTAATCTACTCAATTTATATAATAAATAGTGCAATGGTTAATACGGTTCTCAACATACTGTTGGTTCTCAAAAGAACGTCTCCAAATATGATTATCTTACACAACAATCTTATCTATGTTAGCATTGATATACATAACCTCATAAAAGAACTAACGTGATATAACATATGTTGAACCCAAAATCTTAAAAATTTAATAGTTTAAAGATTCCTTATAATTCAACCATCTTAGATGCATATACCCAATTGGTTCAATCCAGAAATACACCTAAACTTTGTCGATAATCCATTTTTTTCGATCATATAGTTCAAAAACCTTTTCAAACTTAACAACCCTTTCTAACATGTGGTACGTTCTATTCCATATAGTAGAGACATCAACATATAACAAAGTTATCTACTTTCGAGCCTATCGGGTGATTGTCTTATGTATCTAACCATGTTTTGAATACGCTCGATTGTTTTATCATGTATTTTCATTCTGTAACAAACCTAAATTCTGGGTCAATTTTTTGCGTTAATTATTTAATATGATACTAGTTTAGAATCTCGTGTATTACACGGGTTAAATAAATGTAATCTATACTATATAATAAATAAAAGTTTTTGTATGCCACGTGTTGCCACCATATTCAATCTCATCAATTTTTTCCCGTCTCTCTCTCTTATTAAATGCATCCATATCTTTTAATAAATTACTAATTATACTAATAAAACACATTTATTTTAAATTATCTTTTATTATAAAAAAACCTTAAAATCTAATTATGTAATTTTTATTTTCAGTCAAATAGTAAATGAAAGTCAAATTACATTAAATAGTAATTGACGTATTTCCGAAACCCAATTATATATTATTTTTTACATATTTTGAATTTTGTTTTATATCCTTAGTATACAGTAGTATATTTTTACACATGTAAAATGCATAAATAAAATTTGAGAAATTTATGTACTGATATTTTTCACTCGTGTAATACACGGGTTGAATAAACCCGTGTATTAAATGGGTTAAATAAAATATAATATAATCTATTAACACATATATTCGTTAAAATGGAACAATGTGAATATGTAAATATATGATTAAAAGTTTTTTATTTGAATCCTAGCTGACTATAAAATTGGTTTTAGTTTGTAGAGTTCATAAAAATATGAGTGAACAAATTAATTGATGATAAACACAATTTTAAATTAAAAAATGTGTAGATAAAAATTAAAACAAATAATTAATTTAGTTGCCTAAAATAATGAAGTTGTTTATTAATAGGAAAATGGTAAAATGAGAATAACGAGGCCTAGAATTTTGACAAGTATCCTTATATTTTACTTGTTTATCATATCGTATAGATTACGAGAAAATAAATATTATGTGTCATCAAATAGGAAGCCTAATAACTAACTAGTACAACACAAACACCCAATAACCAGTAGACAGAGAGGTTCACAAAAGGCGGTTTTTGAACCGAACCGGTTTCGAACCGGCCCGAACCGGTTTGGTCAACAAAAAGTCAAAACCGGTTTGAGTTCAAACCGGACCGGTTTGAAACCGGTTTGAGATGGTCCGTTGACCGGGTTTGACCGGTTTAAAAAACGGTTTGAAACCAGTTTTTTATCGGTTCGGTTCGGGTTAAACCGGTTTCAAACCGGTTTAAATGTATAGGTTTCAAACCGGTTTTAAACCGACGGTTTGAACCAGTTTGAAACCGGTTTGGTATAAACCGGTTCACGACCGGTTCGATTTTCGGTTTGAAACCGGTTTGGTTTTTCAAACCGGTTTTTTTGTGCTTCTCTAAGAGTGCTGAACTTGGCCTAAAACATTTCAACCCAATTAGTAATTCAAGCCCAACAACCAAATTGATATCCATTGAACTTTTGGCCCAATAGAGAGGGCCCATAACCAACATGTGGTCACTTAGCTTAGTGGTGCACAAATTTGGTATTTTCAAGAATCGATTCCGGGTTTGATAGGTTTTGGTAAACCGGGTATTCTCAAGGACCAGTTTCGGGTCCGGTTCTTGGTTGAAAAACCATAACCTATGTACCCGGTTCTGGTTCTTACTAGTTCTGGGTATTTAAGGAGGATATTTCAAGAACCTATTTTCGGGGATTCGAAAAACTTAGTTAAACATATAAATATATTAATTAAACATATAAATAGCTAACTTCAAAAGTCCAATAACATTAAAACTTAAAATGTTACAAAATAGATAAATGTTTAAAACATAAAGTCATAAAACATAGATAAATTATATAAAAAAAACTAGATTGTTTCCAGAACCAGATATGGTTTTAGGGTTTAGGGTTAGAGGTGCACATTTCGGATATTCTCAAGAACTGGTTCTGGGTATGATCGGTTCCGGAAAACCGGGTATTAAAAGGAACCGGTTCCGGTTCCTAGTCCGGTTCTTGGTTGAAAAACTATATCCTATGTACCCAGTTCAGGTTATTCAAAAACCGGTTCCGAAAAACCAAATGGGACGTGGAGGATGTGATATATGAAAATAGCTCATACATAATCAAAGACGCGTTTTGTTTGCAAAATGGAATGATATGGTGTGAACGGACACTTTACATGTTATAATAAAAGGAATAGAAATGTGCAAATGAATGAAACTTGCATTAAACTTGAAACTTAACGATGTTAGCTGACTTAATTTAGTGTATATTTCAGACAGATTAAAACATTGACATTAAGTTAGGAACCGTGGTAGTTTAGGATGACTATTTGAGAAGGGTAATATTTTCCATAAAGAGAACTCAGGAGTACATAGCTATAGTTAAGTTCATCGTACTTTTAGTACTTGAGGACCTTATAAATTCCGCTGATTTCTTTGTAAATCCAACTTTTTGTCTAACCCCGCTCATAAGATGTGACAACAAATCGCAAACTTTAATATAAGTTATGTTTATCAACATGATTTCCTCTCTCCTTTACAATGATTAAGACACATCTCTGGACTACTGAGACACATTCTTTTCTTGCCAAACTCACCGCAACAACAGTGTAGTAAGCCGAAGCCGAATGGGTCTGGGGCACAATGTATTGCACAATTTTTTGGTGGTGGTGATTGTGATTGTGGTCCAATGTTAATATGTTCAACTTTCTCACCTATAAATTAAAAAATAATAATATTGATTAGGATGTTTATCCAAAATATACAAAATGAAACTAAGGTCATGTTATAAGAACATACACCCATGACATAACAGCACCATGAGAAAGCTTATACAAAAGAACATCACAGGTGATTCAACAAGCCTAGCCATTGTGCTACCTGTCTTTGATGATGAAATTCTTTCTATTGAACATAAATGAGATACAACCTATATTTATATGCACATTTGGATCGTGAGGTGGTGGCTTATTCTACCCATTTTAACATTGCATGGCTTTCCTAAAGTCTAAATATTTAATGGTTTTTTTATGTGAATACAATGATTTAAAAAATGTAGAAATTACATTGACGTGTAGGCTTAATATTAAATTTTAATTTATAGAGCCGCTAAACGTTTTTAGAGTTTAATTATTTTTTTGTTTATGATAAACAACTTAACATATAGTTTTAAAAAAAATTGTACAAATTTTCTGTTATTTTTAAAATTTTGTAGCAAGGTTGTGGGTTCAATATTCATCTTGAATTATCTAGATGTTGATATTCAAAAACAAAAAAAAAAAAATTTGGCTTATCTGTAACACTCAAAGCAATACGTACAAATATATTATGCATTTTTTGTAGTTCTTAACATATCCTTGGTCGTGAAAGGAATGTCTATGCATAAGCATTTGTACTTTACAAAATAATTCCAAAATTGTAGTATAATATATATTTGAGAAAAATATCAAAATGAACATTTTACCAGCTAACTTAAATAAGCGCCGGCTAAGCCGGCAAAATTCAAAGGCTTAGCCGGCAAAACCCAAAGGCTTAGCCGGCGTTGTACCGGCTAAATGTCAATTTTTATAATTTTTTACCGGCTAATGTCCATTTTGATATTTTTCCCTTTTTTTCCTAAATAATGCAAGGTGTGATATACGGTTGTAAGAAAGAAGCAATCACACTTATAATTTTAAATATATTCGGTAACAATGACTTAAACATCGATGCTTTAGTACTTTGGATGAAATTGAATTACTTGTCACACAATTTTGATGAATGGAACCGTTCGCAATCAATTGATTCAAATGTTTCGGATAAAAATTAACAACTCTCTATATAATTTAGTCTAAATTAAATTTTTGTCCTTTATAACTATCTAAATTATGTAATGTGTCATTTAAAATTTTGACTTTCAATCACTGTCCTTTATTTAAAAATTAATCTCAATTCTTGTCTTTTTAACTAATTGGAGTTAAATAATTCTGTTAAGTCAAGGACATTAATGTATTTCAGCTATAAATGACAATTCTTATAAATACTAAAGTTTACTTTTTTTTTATTTTATTCTTCTTTTATTACTTTTTATCAATTTTATTTTATAGATTTTGTTTAAAATTTTATTAATTTATTAACCAACGTAATTATTTTAAAAAATTATATGTGTGTGTATATATATATTATTTAATTTTTTTTTATTTTTTGAATAAGTAATATACTTTTCTCACTTTTATTTTAAAATTTCATTAATTAACTAAGCGACTTATTTGTTTTATAAAAATAGATTTTTTATATTTTTATAATTTATTTATTTTTTCTTTTTTGTTAAGGTATTTACTTTTATTATTTTACTATTATTATACTTCTTTATACTCTTTTTTATAAACTAGAGAGTTAGTAAGAGTTTAATGTTTATTTTGTAATCATACACTCAATCTTGATAAATAAGTTGGTTAAATAATTAATAAAATTTAGATTGAGTGTATGATTACAAAATAAACTTTAAACTCCTATTAATTCTTATAAACTTTAAAACCTAATAATTGTGTGAAAAGTAACCTTAAAAACATATCAACTACACTTAACACACACATCATCTAAAATGCCATCTTTTAAAGTTTTTAAAATGTTTTGGGTTGATTCACATACAAAGTGTGTTAACGGTTTAAAGTAGGTTTAACAGGTTTTAATCAGCATTTGTTTTTGTGTGGATTTTGGGGCTGTTTTGGAAGTGGGTTAAGGTCAGGGCTTTACTTGTAATAACTAACCTTGATAATATGTTGTGGTAGTGTTTCTTATGTGTGTCTAAGCGGGGGTTTGGTTATATGAACAATTGTTGTTAAAGTGTGATGTTGCAGCATGATTATTGTGTGGTTTAGGTGTGAGGTTCAGTTTATGTTATTAAGCCATTGGTGTGGTGTTAAAGGGTTGTTGCATTATAGCTAACGAGTGCATGATGATTATAATATGCATGGTGTGCTAATCAAGTTGGTGGACATTATGTGTAGGTAGTAAGTTGTGTTGAATGATTTAAATGAATCGGGTCAAATTTATATTCTAAGTATGTGTGTGAATGGGCAATATTGATAAGTTGATGTGAATGGACTTGTATAGATAATTTTACACGAAAATGTTTTGTGCAAATGAGTCTATGTAAGAATGTTCACATGAATGAACTAGTATAACTACATTTGCATGGGCAAACTTATATAGTCATATCTATGTAAGTAGTCAAAAGAGAGTGGATTTTGTGTCTGAATAATGGTGCTTAATCATTAAAGAGATAAATATGTGGTTTTTAAACTAAGTGTGTGTGGAAAAGTGTTTTTAAAGGCTTTTGACTAATGTTGAGCTAAAGGTTGGGATTTTGTGGCTTGATGTGGAAACGTGTTGACTATGTGTGAGTGAGTGTGTGAAGTCCACGATGGTGGTAAAACAGAGGGAAGTCTACGATAGTGACAAAACAATTTAGGTCTCACGTTGATAGTGTGTCAGGCACGATGATATCCAATACCCATGTATGGCTAACAGTTGGTTGTGTGAAGAAGTAAGTGCAGGGGCGGAGGATATAAGGGGCCCGAGGGGGCCCCGGCCCCCCCCCCCCCCCGATTTTTCGCTCAGAAGTGTTAATATATACGTATTCAGGCGATTTTTCGCTCAGTAGTGTTAATTTATATGTATTTGGCCGAAAATTTTATAGTTCCGGCCCCCTCTATATGAAAAAAAATCCCCGGCCCCCCTGTGAAAATTTTCAAGCTCCGCCACTGAGTAAGTGTGAGTTATTAATTAAGTGGTAAGTGGGTTGGTGTGGTGTATTAGTGTGTGATGTGGCGTGTTAATGTGGGTTGTGTGGTGTATTAATGTGGGGTGTGCAGTGCGTGTAGTTATCTAAACTTGAACATTTAATATAGTGTGCTTTGAAATTTGATAGAGTTAAAGTTCGTTTGTTAAACTATAGACTCACCATCGAAAGTTGGCCCGTTTTAGTGTGTTGAAAGGTAAGTTTAGGAGAGTTGTGGCATGACATATCCGGTCTATCTAACGAGGACAGTTGACATCCTAATGTAGTGTGTTTTATAAAGTTTAATATGAAATTTAAACTATGTAACGTGTTTTGTAAATTATCCACTCTGTTGTGTGTAAATCCAACATTCACATCATGCTCTTGTTTTAGGGTATGACAAATTGATATCAAAACCATAGTTAAGGATTTAGGTTATTAGTAATCTAAACATAAACTACCATTCGTAGGACAATGAGATAGGATGTCTAGGAGGAAGTTAGATAAGTCAGATGCCAACAGTGGGATGATAGGTAAGTGTGGTGAGTTATGTGATTAACATTGTGTGAATGTTTATTTGATATTTGATTATTTGTCCATCATTTGCATATTGTTAAGAAATCTATATATGTAACTGACTAGTTTGATTAATCAAGTTGAATTATACATGGTCTTATCAAACCCGAGACTAGATGTGATTGTTCGTTTCATGTCTTGTATTTTTGTGTGGTTAGTGTTTCCTCTTTCTTAATTTAATTGCAATGTAAGTTAACATTAATTTAATTCAATCCATTCAAATCTTTGTGTTCTACTTTTCACAATCAAATGAAACGTACAATACTAAGTTACTAACCACATGTTCCTTGTTAATACAATACCCTACTAACCCTAACTATCTAGGTTAATTAGGTTTTTGATTAACTTGACGACGATCAGCAATGTCCCAAATTCCAACCCAGACTCGCAACTTGGTCTAGCATCTTTCTAGGTTCCCATGTTCTACCCCAAATCTTTTGTTTTTTGTTTCCCGGGCTCAGGATTTCAAATCCCATTTAACATAACTTAGATTTACAAATACTCTCGAACCCTAAATAAAATGCCAAAGACCCTCTACTCCTACATCCATCTCGCATGTTTTTTCTCTCTTAATGACCATCGCCAGGTGATGTAAAAGACTAACTCTCTTGATGATCATCGTCAAGTAATGTAAAAACTAATTAATCTAAAAAGATACAGTAAGTAGGGTTTTATATCCACGAGAGGCATGTAGTTAGTATAACACGTCTTATTTGATTATAAAAGTAAATTTAAATAGTTTGATTGAAGATTAAATTAAAAGAAAAGTTAAACTAATTTGTAATGAAATTAAAAGGCATGAAACATACAAAAACATGAGAGATATAAAATCAGTTATGAAGATGAGAAAAAGCATCTACTTCCGGTTTCATGTTTGGTTACTTCATTGTAAAACTTAATTTATAATAAGAATGTTTAATCGGCTACATAAACATAGCTTATCTTGATCTTATGATTAACCTAAAGCACGGCCTATGTAAGGCACGCCTATCGTTTGATCCTTAACTAAACTAGTTAGGGTATACTAGGCACGATTGGGTCTTGTACTATAGACCATGTGTCAAATTAACACAAGCATCAAACACGACCACATGCATTTGATTAACACCCATTCGAATGTTTAAACCCAATTATCTTTCAAAAAAGTTGGATTATCACTTGTTAACTTAATGTTTGATATGAATATTCAATTAGTTACATAGATATAATATATATTGATTGACTGACTAACTTTGTACACGAAGTATGTAATAATAAAACTTGAGTGTTACAGTCTGAAAGAAAAAAAATATGAGTAATTTTATTTAAAAAAAATTAAACTTAAATGATAAAAATTTGAAAGAAAAAACGAAGGAAAACTTCTGGGAGAACTTGCAATAAATAAAGCTGACCGTTCCATCAACATACAGCCAATGACAATTACATATCTACAAGTTGCCAGCTAATGGGGCGACCCATCAACATGTAATTGTTCAAAACCATGAGATCTCATTATTAATTGTTCAATCGATGGCTAATAAAGGAACCCTACCTGAAACCGCGCCTAGGTGAGGGGTTCGGAGACAAAGAGTGATGAAGCTCCCTTAAGGTCAAGGGTTCGAGCTCCGTCTGTGACAGATTGGTATAAATTATTACGAGTAGTTTACAATCAAAAAAACAAAAACCTGAGCCCCTCTAAACTCAAATCTTATTTTGATCAACTTCTAGACATGTTTATTATTTAACTATTTATTAAGTTTTATGTATAATTATCTTTTTATATATTTATAATAATAATAATAATAATAATGATATACATAATATTTAACTTTATTTTTTATAATTATATATATAATAATATGTTCGTTTATGTTTGTAAGCCTAATTAAACATCAATTTGTCATGAGTCAGGCTCGAGTAGAGGTGCACAAATCGGATTTTTTTTGGAATCGGATCCGGATCGGATAAGTCAACGTTGGTCAAGGACCGGATCCGGTGGAACCGGTTCCAGATCGGATCCGGTTTTGGGGTGTGAGGTTTGGAACCTATTGGAACCCTTTATCCGGTTTTATCCGATTTTGTCCGGATTTTTTGTGTCCGATTTTTGTCCGGTTCCAAATTTGTCCGGTTTTGTCCGGTTTTTATTCGGTCCCTTGGAAAACCATATAACCGGTTCCAGATCCGACGGTTCCAAAAATATCCGATCCGGTTCCAAAAAATCCGGTTAAAAAAAAAACCGATTTCGGATAATCCATCGGATCGGATCCGGATCCGGTTATAATGCCCACCTCTAGGCTCGAGCGCGTTCAAGCTCAACTCACTTCGAGTCTTTATCAAATCGACATTGAGTAACTCCGGAGCAGCTCGACCGCTACATATGCATCATTACACAGAAACATACAGAGTTTTTGTGGGGTTGGTGGCTTCAATATTAGATGCCAGTGATTTTGTAGGAGTGTAGGACCAACATACACTGCAGATGAAAGAAAGCTACAAACTTTACACCAATGAAATGCACATCAACTGGGCCCCCACAATCCATCACTGTTTTCATTTATTTATTTTTTTATTTTTAAAATATAACAAATGTTTCTCAACTCCAAAATTTCACAAACCAAACAGTTGTCATGATGCAATTTCTATTAAACAATCAGGAACCACAATACAAGAAAAACTAGTGTGTGCATAAATAAAAACCACTTGTAAAACACAGTTGTATCATGGTAGTCAAAGGCGCCAAAGGCGTGCGTGCAAGGCCAGCAAAAAAATTGTAAAAAAAAGACTTTAATCTGTAAAAAAAAATAAACTGGCTTAAACTAGTCTAAAAAATCCAAAAACCAGTCTAAAACCGCTAAAAAAGGCCTGGAATACACGTGCGCCTTGCCTCTTGGGCGCGCGTTTTTTAAGCGTCCACCTTTTGCACCTTGAGCCTTTGACTACTATGCATTGTATTCATTGTATGACCGGTGAATGTAGGACACGACGTGTTCTAAATTTTTATGAAAATGCTAATGCGTAAAAAATATATATATATCAAGCTGATCTAGCAGCGACAAAGATTTTTTCTTACATACATGTATATATAATCAAGCTGACAAGGTAATAGACAAGCAAGCAAGGTCTTTGGTTTTACCATAAACAAAGGAAAACCTAAGGTCAGCTTCTTCTTACTAATCTTAAATTTACAACTAGCCTAGTTTTATTTCTTTTTATAAAAACTCACAAATCTCTGTATAAAACAATTATAAAGAATAAAGGATAACTTCATATATACACTCAACAAACTCTAGCAAAACACATAATAACAATAATAATATTATCATTATTATTATACCTCATTTTGGACTTGAGCTACAACCTTCTTGCCTTGCTTCTCTCAAATACCCAAGAAGTTTTTCAGCCTGCAAAAATGCACAACGCAAGAAGATATTAACAAAAGTTCAAAGATTCAAACAAAATGTCACATTCTGCAAGTGTGAGCGATCTTGATAAAAAATAAAACAAAAAATTAATGAACCAAAGATCATTGTAAACCATCAATAAATGAACAATTCATCCAAAAAAAACCAAAATTGCTGTTTCAGATATCAATGGTTTGTTTTGAGTTTTGAACAAATTCTGGCATTTTTAGTTGATAGATGGTATGATCTTTCATTATTTGCGTTTCCTAATTTCTAAGCTTGGCTTAGACAGGCGCATCGCATGGAATGCGCCTCCCCTGGATAGGTGCAGTTTAAGCCAAGTTCTGGCCAAAAAATCGTCTAAACTTGTCTAGAATCACGCCTAATCAAGCCTGGAATCAACCTAAACTAGCGGTAAACAAGCCTAAAACATGGCTAAAAACCCTAAAAATGTTATTTTTGTACTATATGCACCTTCACAACTATGCTTCTAGTCGTAAATAAAGCTTATTGGATGTATATAGACGAGCGCCTCACCCGTACATGATGCGCGCCTTACCCGAACATGATGTGCGCCTCACGCCTTAGCTTTTGGGACCAAAACGCCTAAGAAAGCCTAGCCCTCTATTAAACCAAGTTTCTAAGCAAGGATCTTGATTCAATCAATAACAGAAATAAATTCCAAGAATCACAGAAACATCTCCTTCCAAAATTTCTTTATAATATGCAAATTTAACATCTAAATCATGAACTTAAAAATGGTAGTTTGTTAGTAAATTGAACAAGTGATTATACCTTATGCTTAGCTTTTGCAGTTCCAGTCTGAGACAGAGCAACCAGAGGCGGAATCACACCTTCTCCAACCAACAATCCCCTATTTCTTACACTGTTAACCCCTTCACAAAGCTGTATCAGCGTCACCACCGCAAACTCCTTCCCTTTCACCGACGCACCATCTTCTATCACCTCCACCAGCGCCGGAATCCCGCCTTCTTCAACAATCGCCGTCTTCCCTTCCTCTACCGCCGCCAAGGTACTTAACACCACCATCGCCTTCTCCGCCATCCCCACAGCTCCCTGCTCCTTTGCCGCTTCTCCGGCTGCCACCACCAACTCCACCAACGGCTTAACAACGCCGGCCGTCACCGCTCTCTTCTTATTCGTCTTCATAGAACACAGTTTATACAGAGTTGTCATCGCGTCTTTCTTCCCTCGGTTTGAACCGTTGATTAACAGCGACACCAACGGCGGAATGGCACCACAAGCTCCGATCGAAACTCGGTTTTCATCAATCATTGCTAAATTGAGCAACGCACATGCCGCGTTTTGCTTAGACACCTCTGTACCGGTTTTCAAAACATAAATCAACGATTTCACAGCTCCGGCGCCGGCGATTAACGGCTTATTATCGTCGAGAAGAGATAGGTTAAGCAGCGCAGTTACCGCGTGTTCTTGAGTCCAAGGATCGGCACAACGAAGAAGCGGAATTAAGGCGGGAACAGCACCAGACTCACCGATTAACGCTCGATTATCGGACCGATTCTTCGCTAGCAACCTTAGCTTCGCCGCCGCGGACCTCTTCACGGCAACGGAGCTCGAACTGAGACTATTGACGCAGATCTTAACCGTCGGTTGTAAATCCTCCGGCGAGATATGCTCAATAATCTCAGTAGAGAAATTCTCGCGTTGTAGAAACCCTAAGCAAGGCTCCGGCTTCTGCTCCTGATTCCGATCATCCTCGTTCAAATCCTCCGGCAAGCAAGCTAGACGCTCCAATTCTCCAGATATATCACTGCTATAAGCCGAGAAATCACTGAACACTTGAGAAAGTCCGTACAATTCATCGGAGGAGGAGATAGAAGTAGACGATTTGGACAACTTATTGTTCGCAGTAGCGAGCTGCTGTAAATGAACATCGATGACGGAATCAGTTAGGTTTTCCGAGACGACCGAAGGCGCGGGCGGTTCCGCGGAGACGAAGGAACAGCTGCTGGTGGTGTATTCCGATTGGGAGAAATTGGAGCGAACCGTTCGCATTGAGCGGCCGAGATGCTTCTGGAACCTGGATGGAGAAGAAGCAGCCGAGGATGGAGGTGGAGTGTAGTAGGGTCGGGTTATTTGGAACCGACCTGGAGTAGAATGGTCGGATTGTTGAAGAGAAACCATTTTTGAATTGTTAGGTTGAATTGAGCATAATTGGTGATATTTTGGAAGAGTGTGGTGGATGAGTGAGGTGAATATATATTTTGATGGCGGAACGGAAGTGAGTGGATTGGGTAGCTTTCTTGCTTTTAGGGTTGTGGGAAGGTGACGGTGTGATAGGTTTGGTGTGTGTGACAGACAAAGTAGAATTTGACAGCTAAGCATTGAAGTTTGCGATGGGTAAACAAGAACCGTTCGGAATTTGAAATCAGCAATTTTAAGGTTGGTTTGTTACTTTATGGTTATTTTTATGAAAAATAATACTCGACTTTTGTCAATTCTAATTTTATATGTTCGTTGAATTTGTTTTTTAAATACGACTTTCTTAAAACTCTATTTATTTTGGGAGTAGCCCGGTTATTTTTGTACGTCAAGTATGTCTTTCCTAATTAGTTTTAATCGCAGCGGACTTGAATCCGGGACACACTTAGGAAGAAACCCACAACTGAGAAACCCATTGGCTTAACCTGAAACAATTTGTCTCAAACGAGACTCGAACTCATGATCTTGAAGGTTATGGGGCTACCACTCCACCAGAAGACTTTGTGGTATATATATATCCGTTTAATAATTCACGAATTACATTTACATGTGGCACATGAGTTTATAGTCTTACTAAAGTTATATGAGTTAAGGGTGTACGGGGTGGAGCTCGGGTTCCGCGGTAAGTCGGCAACACCGTCGCAACACCAAGGATTATGGAAAATTTGTGCATGTACCCTTCAACGGATTATGGAAAAGTTGGTGATCCGTTCCGATACAATGTCAGAAAAAGCTGAAATGCACGCTCGTGCCTCCTTACGCAATGTCGTGCCTCACCCCTTTTCTAACAAATAGAGGATAAGACAATGTAGCATATGCCAATGAAGAAAGATAATTACAATGCGTCAAACAAGAAACATCTTATGATCATAGTTGTAGTCTTAACATTTCTATACATAATTGGTATTATTAGAAAAACTTCATATATTATATATATGTTGTTTTATTCAGCTACTTTGCCACGTTATAAATCATGAGCACAAATATGTTCGGTAATTGTGGTATTAATTTCGGATATTCCTTTTAGGAATATGTATATACAGTCAATGCGGGGGTATGCTTTCCGTATCGGGCTCAAGCGACCTAGTAAATTTCAAAATTTAAATAACGGGTATTTTATGTGATTGTCGATCGACTTCAATCTTTTTTCGAGGTTAACCTTATTGATTTAAAAAATACATATATTTGACCCAAACTTAAAAAAAATTTGTATAAACTTTTAACTCAATAAAAAAAATACTATTTAGTAGTTAGTAGTTTATTTTATTTAAATATAAAAATGTTAAACTTAAATTATATTTTTATTTGAGTAGGTTCAAAATAAATTAAATCTATTCAATTATCCATTTTAATGAGCACAAGAACAAAATTTAAGTTAACTCATTTTAGTAAGTGTCCATAACATTAACTCAAATACCCAATTTCCTTTAATTTAAACATAATTCTAAAATAAAATAAAATAAAAACCTGGGCAAAGCAAGAACCACTGAATTGCTTACGACGATGCATTTTTATCACCATTTAGTATTTTATTATGTGACCGACTAGATTCGGCCAAAAATAGCGTATGTCAACCTGTTAAAAGTTTGAGCATCGATAAATAACGACTCTATAAAAAACAAAAATTCCTGACTCTGTCAGTGTATATGGTAGTCGAGAGAGTGAGGTTCGGGTTTTAAGCAAGTTGTGTTGCATGAATATAAATTTCACTAAGGATATGGTATGTTCGGTATCGATTAAGTCATAAAACAACTTTAAAATCTTATAAATTTTATTAGCTTTTAAATTAGATTCCACTCCTATGATAATGGAGCTTTTTATTATTCTTGATTTATTTGATTTATTGGATGGTTATTATTATATGTTTATTAGCATATGCTTATTAGTTAATAGGGTGGGTAAAGAACTCATTTTAGTGAGAAAATTCAAAAAAATAATTAAAAAAATCATAAGTCAAAATATAAATAAAAAACTAAAAAAGTGGTTCGAAGACCATATTTTTCCCACATATGTATAGTACCACCCAAAAACCTGACTCAACCCAAAAAACCTAAACCCTTCACCTCCACCTCCACCCAAAAACATAACCCCACCACCCAAAAACCTAAACCCCTCACTCATTCCCAAAAACCTAAACCCCCCACCCATCCCTACCAAAAAACCTAAACCCACCCACCCATCCTTACCCTCAAAAACTTAACCGTAAAAGTTAAACCAAAAAACTTAATACTAAAAGCTAAACTAAACCAAAAAACTAAAAGGACATTTTTGCGTTTTTTTAACGATGACGACGTGAGAAACATGGTCTCTGAACTACTTTTTTAGTTTTTTATTTATACTTTGAGTTATGATTTTTTTTTTATTTTTTTTTACTTTAATGAGAGTTCTCTGCAGTTTTCTAATTAACTTCACCCGTAGTTAATATTTTATTTAGTTCTAAATGCCACGTCATGTAATTTTTGTACTTTATAATAATCGTTATTATTTTGACAAAAAACATTCAATTATATTAAATATTAGAAACTATAAATTTTATTTAAGAAATATATATTTATAAAAATCACATATATATAGAGTAGTCGTGGTACGAAATCCTTTTTCCATACAAAGTGGGTAAAAAATTAGTGATGACTAACGCCAATTTAAAAATGAAACGAAAAATATTAGTAAAACAAAAATAAAAAGTTTATAAATATAAAATAAACAAAATTTAGGGATTACAGTATTATCAATCCTTCATTGTATCAAACTAGTATTATCACCCGCGATTCGCAACCGGGTACGTAATTTTTTGTGCATAACTATAATCATATTCGGCGGTTGTATATTTTAAAACGTTAATAGAACGTGAGTATTAAAACTGGTATAAGTTGATAAAAAAAATTGGACTAAAAAAACATAAAATAAATAAACTAAAACCTAAAAAATGAATAACAAAAAAAAGATTACAATCCCCCGCCCCGTTACGGGAGTTTGAAACGTTAATGCAACGGGAGTGTTCGAATTTACAAGATTTCGGGTTTGGTTAAAGAGTATTAGGCGAACTAGTTAAACCAACAGACTACATAAGCTTCGTTGACGTATATCCAAACAAAATTCTTTTGTACAAAAACATCCGGTAAGAATAAAAAAAAATCTACTGATGAAAAATAGTAGCGTGGCGCAACCGTCTTAACCGGCTAATACCCATTTACTTACTGTTCACGTCCTCCTCTTTTGTATATAGTGTATAATCATTTCATTAATATTTTTTTAATTAAATATTTAAAAAGGTAGTTTTGGTGGGTTAGATGGCGAATTTAGCTATACCTATATCCATCTAACATATCACAATGACATATTTTGTCGTAATTACGTTTTGTCACCAACTTCTATACACAAAACAAAGGAATAAAACAATATTTGGTTGGATGATTTCTTCTTAGCTCATTGACATTGTAGAAGTATTCCATCATGTAGTTGATACGTTAAAATATTAGACTTGAAGGCTACATGGTGATCGATATAAGAGTGTCTGGTTAAATAAGATCATTGACGTGATGGTTTTTATTAAATGATTATATATTTTTATTGTGAATATTTTTTATTTCTTATAACATCTGACCTCGGTATCTGTAGGAACACCGTTCAATAAAATGAGTAAAAATACTTTTATTTCTCAATGATCGAATTACAATAAAGAAAAGGAAATAACATAAATATAAATTACAAGAAAGAAAGAAAATGCTAAGAAATAAGGTATGTGATGACTAAGGATTTGTGTTACACAAAGGTCATTTAAAACAGATTTCGGATCACCCAGAGTATAACAACTGGAGCAGTGACACTGTCAGAGTTTACCAAGCACATGAAACAATATCTGAAAGAAAAGTGATGAGGTCTAAGACTTAAGGAAAGTCTCTGTGTGGTTTTTGCAACATGTGAACTCTATTTTCGTGTGTCTGAACACTACACTATTGCCTTCTATTTATACATGAAAATAGTGACCTGAAATGTCTAAGTTAATACATAATTAACTTTGATTAATGGTAGAACTTAAATAGTTTTAATCTTTCGCCTTAAAGAATTTTTTTTTGTTATAAACTATAATCAATGCTTTTGTGTAAAGTGTAAACTAAATATTTAGATGCCTTTGTTTTGACTCTACTTTGTTTCCTTAATAGAACGCTCTAATCTATCTTCCAAAAACACCTTAAAATGTTCTTTTACTATTTATTAATGGAAAAACTTCACTCATAATAATCAAGTGTTCTATTTAAGTTACTCAACTTTTACTAAGTGTTTCAATTCTATTTAATATTTTTATAAATGTTTAAATTTTTTAAAATTAAATGAGGCAAATGAAATATATTTGAATATTATTTACCAATAAGTGAATTTTTTTTCCAATTAACTTAAAATGGGAGGTAATAGTGAAGAAAAAAAATTATCAAATAATAAACAAGTTTTAAAATTGTTCTATTTAAGTTGAGTTGGAAAAAAAATTGCTAAATAGTGAACAAGATTCATATATGTTTCATTTATCTCATTCAATTTTAAAAAAATTTAAGCATTTATAAAAATATTACATAGGATTGGAACATCTAATGAAAGTTAAATGATTTTAAAGGGACAATTTTTTTAAGTGATTTAAATATAACACTTAAAAAACTTGATTACTATTATGTAAAGTTACCCGATTGTTAATATGCTTTCTAAATCCAAATTATAGAACTTTATGATTTTTTCTAAATAATGTTTAATTATGTTCAAATTCAAGTGGGAAATACTTTTCATCTGCCTTGTGTTTATTATATTGTCTAATGGCAAATTATTATTCTTTTGTTTTATCCCCTCACGGGCAAAGTGATATAATTATGTTTTTCTTTTCATGATTATCTTAGATATTTAATCTTCGGTAAAAATGTCTTTTTACGATTTTTTTAAAAAGATAGTAAAAATGATTATCGAACGGTATATTACCTTTTTATTATCATGATTATCTCAAAACCTTATTAGCTTTTAATTTTATCATTCACAACCGAAAGTTATTATTATTTATGAGACTTAACCCGAATCAAGATTTCAGGCATCGAGTTTAGAGACATCCAAGCATAAAAAACCTAGCCCCAATGGAAAAAAAAGTCATAGGTCCAGCACTACATATATAAAATGTGATCACAAATCTCAAGTTATATAATAACTAGTTTGCGATCTTATATTGTAAATGTACATCCTATGTAAGAACTTAATGCATAAACTAAAATATAAATATATTGTAACCAACATTCAATGTTGTTTTATTTTATGTAAAAACTTAATATAAATAGTAACCAACATTTAATATTATTTCATTCAAGTCAAGTTAAAATATGAGTGGCTTATTTTTATTTTCATATTTACGTGTAAATTCACATTAAATTTAAAATAAAAAAATAATCACAAAGTTTTATAAATGTCACTTGGTTTTAATTGTAAGTGGTATTTGTGAAACATATTTCTTAAGTTAAAGTATAAAGTATTAATCATAAGTAAAATCTAATGTTTATTTACCAGATTTAAATAACAGAGAGTTTTATATAACAACAAAATAAGGAGAAGAATTTTAGAAGAATAACATGTGCTAAGATCTGAACATATATGTATTGAAAATTACAAGTAGTTCGGTCAAAACCGGACATCACAAAGTATATAGCCTATCATCCCAAAACAATTTAAGTGTTCATACCTAGGGTTGTAAATAAGACGAGATACTCGTTACCTATCTGATCGACTAGTCATAAAGTTTGAATTGATAAACGAGTTCGAGCCTGAGCTTCATATATCGAGTTTGACTAGGCTCTCGAGTCTAAACAAACTTATTGTTCAGATCATTATTTAATAATTAAAAATATATTTCTATAACTATTATTATACATAAAATTATGTGAAAATAACTAAATAATATATATTATGGTGTATATAAAAATATAAATATATAAAAATAATTATATATATTTATAAGTTAATTAATAATTAAATAATCAATAAATAATAAACTAGTCGAGTCTAAGCCAAACTCGAGTTTGAATATCTACTCACGATAGCTTAGCTCTAGATCTCTCAAATTAAACAAGCCAAGCTCAAGCTCAACTCAGCTCGTTTACATCCCTAGAACCAAAAGATAAAAAAGGGTCTAATCCTTTTTAAGATTTTCTTTGTTTTTATTTTGACCCACATATACCCAAAATCATACCACTTTCAAATTGTCACGCCTAAGTTTCCCTTTATTTAAGTACAAAATAAAAGGTAGAATAATATGAATCGGTTGATTCTTAAGTTGGTCAAATAGAAAACTTAAAAGAGAAATGTCTCAAACAGTCAAAAGGTTGTTAAGTTGTCAAGCAAGTTAAAAGTTAATTCAATGTCCATATATTTTACACAATGAGCATAATTTAATAATATATATTTTAAATGAATTGAATATATTGATTTGTATATTTGTTTATACATAGACATAAACATATATAGAAGATATAAAGTTAATGATACATTCAAGTAAATTTATGCGTGTATTTATATTTATTATAAATGTGTATAGATAATTTTAAGGATGTTCAAATAGCTCGTGGATCGAAGCTCGCTTGAAAAAAAAAACTTAAAATTCAAGCTCAAAATCAACTCGTGAGCCAGCTCGGCTCGGAACGTTTATAAACCAAGTCGAACTCGGCTCGCCTCATTTACAAACCGACGAGTCAGCTCAGATCGACTTGTTTATAAACCAAGCCGAGCACTAGCTGACTCTGGCACGGCTCCTGAACAGCCCTAATGGAATTTTGCTTGATTCTTTAAATCTTTTAAGCTCATGACCAGGGGCGGATCTATGAAGAGGCGAGGGGTACCTGCGTAGTGGGAATTTTCGACGCGCAGCGGGATTTTTTTTTCTTTTTTACCGTTTTATGTATCCAGATACCCCTAAACGAAATTTTAGATACCCCTGGATTTTTTTCCTAGATCCGCCACTGCTCATGACAAGGTTCTTATGGTTAGATGTGTATCCACGGCATGTCTTTGTTCTTTACTTTCTACTTTGTGTTTTGGTTTATTCATTAGCTCGCTTGGTTAATCTTTTGGGCCGGTTCTTTTAACAATTAGGGATTGTGAAATGTACACACATGACTAATTCTAATTAATATTTATATCATATATTTTTATTGTTATAATATGACTGTATGTGTACTAACAAAATTGATTCAACAACCAGAGAGCCAATCGACTTCTAGAAACTAGATTGATGTATTATTTTAGAAAGATGTGAAGGGTTTGGTATAACATGATTAACAATGTTAATCATTTAAGTTGACTAAAGTGCATTATGACTTTTAGTTGCTAAATAGCTTTCATTTTTTTTATTAATTACTAAATAGTTTTCACACATCAATAGTGAATATCATGATGAGATGAGTACTAATATTTGCTATGGACTACAATTCTTTTTAGAGTTTTAAAGAGTTAATTTGTTGTTTTAGAAAATAAAAAAGACTCATTTTTTTAATGTGAACATGAAAGTAGATTACAAGTTTAAAACAAAATGGGTTGATGAATAGATAAAATAGATTTGATATATAGCGAAAGCATTAATACATAAAAGAAAACATATAATTTTTAGAGAAGAATGATATATTTTTTATAGTCTAAATATTACATGAAGTAATATTTTATATGGTAAATCTAAATTTGACATGTACATTAAATCGATAGCGATAAAATCAAATTAAGGTTAAAAAGCATGTGAATGAATGAAAATCCATGATTCATGTGTTTTATAATTGAAACAGAATCAAATACAGTAAAAAAAATCATGAGAAAATCTTAAAAATCAATAGCTGGACTCTAAATGAATCGTATTCCCACCCTAGCAGCTCTTAATGCAAGGAATATTCATCTTAGTTCTCTGTCGTGCCCTCTCTGTGGTGAAGATCGGGAGACTCTGTGGTGAAGATCGGGAGACCGTGGATCATCTCTTCACCTCTTGCTTCACTGCCTCGGTTGTTTGGCACCATATCAGCGTCTGGTGTAAGATTGATCCTTTGTTTTTCTTCTCGGTCCGTGACATTTTGAAACTTATAAGCAGGTTCCAAAGGTGGATTTTCATAAGGTCATTATTCATGGTATTTTGGTGATTGCTTGTTGGTGCTTATGGAAAGCTCGAAACGAGTCTCACTTCTCCAACACGGAAGCCAATCCTAGGAAAATAAATGAGGATATCAAGGCTCTGGGGGTACCTTTGGTTTAGTAATCGGTTTAAACCTCTTTCAATCTCTTGGCTAGATTGGTGCAATTTTAACTTTGTGTAATTATGTTGTAATTGTTCCTTGTTTGGCCGTCTTTGGGACGTTTTCTTGATAAAGTTTGCCTTTCGAAAAAAAAAAGAGGAAGGGATTTGGTTTTAGAGTCCATTATTTGTCATAAAGTCCCATCCGTTATTGTATTTTCTTTCATAGTTAATGCGTATTGTAACGTCAAACAGATTAAAACTTAAAAGTCATATATGCTTTAAATTGGGTTTTTCTCTATTCAATTGATTTACATACGAGTTTGTAAATTCCTTAATCACTTTGTATTAAATCCTATTGGTATTTTGATTAGTTTGTTAAGAAGTATTTTGATGTAAGTTTTATCATTTTACTTTTAGAATAAAATATTAAATTTCTACCACTTCTTAGTTGCTTGAATAGATGGTCAAGCATTCATTTGTATTTGTGGTAAACTTGGTCAACGATTCTTGGAAAACCTCTTAATAAATTAATGTCTTTTTTTATTAAGATTGTGAACACGATGGAAGAAGTTATATATTAGTTATTTAGGTTATATACCCATGTATTTTATGGGGTTGTTTAATAAAAAAATGAAAGCACAATAATATGTAAAAAAATTTAAAATAATGTGTAAACCAAGAGATAAAATTATGTGTTTCCTTAATTAAGTAAAAAATAAAACTCAAATTTTATATATTTTTTTTTTGAAAAATAAAAATATTAACATAATTAAATTTTAAAATTCAAACTTACTTAAAATAGGAAAAATTAAAATATTTTGATAAGAAAAAATATTGTGATAACATGTGGCATTATTTGGAATCATTTATTAGAATAAGGATAATAAATATTTACATATTACATATTTAAGACATATTACATAGTTTTAATACAAATTTTAGAAACGTCGTTTAGTTACTTTTTAAAAATATATTATAAAAAAATAAAATAAATGTTCAATTTCTAAAAAAAATTTATGAACAAAACTATATTTTTTAAATAAAAAACGTTTAAAAAAAGAATTATAAAAATCATTATCATTTAATAGGAAAGAGAGACGGAAAATAAAATTTTATTAAAAAACAATTAAAGAAACTTGTGCAATTAATAGGAGAGAGACGGTAAAATTTGTTTCACAAAAACCTTTATTTATTATATAGTATAGATATAGACTAGGTTAGAAACTCGTGCAATTAGGATTGGTGGTCCAGTGATAAAGAAAAATTTTATAGGAATACCAAGGCCTGAGAAAATCATGGGTTCAAGTCCCGCTCCTATCGGGATTAAGATATTTGCCTTATAAAAAGGGTTAGAAACCCGTGTCATTAAGTCATGGGTTCAAGTCCCACTGATATCAGGAAATTAAAAAAATTGCCTTAAAAAAGGTTAGAAACTCGTGTTTTACGCATGTTAAATAAATGAAATATTAAAATAGTAAGTAAAAAATATTAAGAAAATATTAAATAGTGTAACATTTATAAGTTTCCATTATTTCACTTTAGTCATCCTTACATTACAATGATAAAATTTCATTTTTTTCGATCTCGTACTCTCTCAACACATCAACAAATGCATACATATATACACATATTCATATAAATTATACATGTAGATATATATATATACACAAAATATAAATAGATTGACTTTAAAAAGTCAAAATTTAAACCAATTTCCTAACAAATCTACCTGTTTGACTTTCAAAAGTCAAACAGGGGCTGAATTTACCAAAATCAAGACTCGATTGTTCGACCAAATTGACACCAATGGACTTCGGTACGAGTACAATCAATAATCGACCCAAAACAGGCCCATCCCTCGAACCAATTCGGTCAATTTACACGGATTATTCAAATTCAAACGAGTTTGACTTCGGATAGTCAAACCTTATCACAATATCAACCAAATTCACGAAATAAACGCGTATAAATCCCAGGAATCACACGTGAATTGATCTAGTACGAACCTAAACTATTATCAATACCCAATTCGTGCTTAATTCGACGAATTTACGCGTAACCGAATCCCACAAACCTCGCGGTCAAACTACAAATGTAATTGACTAATACGGATGAAATTAGATGAAAGGAATCACTCCAACACCTTCGTAAACAATCATTCAAACCCTTCCAGCTCTCAATCGAACCCCATTACACCTCGGAGCTCCTGTCGATCACCAAGCACTTTCGGAGAAGACCCGTAGTCGATCGCACTCATTCCGCAACCATTTCAAGTAAGATTACCATCATTAAATTCGTAATTCCATATATATCGAAAGCCCTCTGCCAATTCGCAATGGCAGAGGGTATCGAAACCGATTAAGAATTAGGGTTCATGGCGGGCAAAAAGGGGGATTCGAAAATTGGGTCAGTGTTTAATCTGCATACATAAGTAATCGGAAACGATAAACAACCAGCGAAACCCCTCGGTCCGATCTGGAAAATGCCTTGTGCCATCGAACCGAGAGGCGTGGGTTCGAAACCCACGGCCCACGACTGGCCTGTGTCTTTTTCTTTTGCGCACCATTTAAAACCCGGCCATGGTTAGTAATTAAACCCACCCAAAACCGTACCAGTAACAAGAATAGCCTCCTGGTCCAGCGGTCAGTTTACTGGGCTTATACACAACAAACTCGGGTTCAAACCCCCGGGACTGTTTATATTTTTAAACCCGTTTTAAAAACTCCAAAAATCTTATAAAAATTATTTTTATAAACCTTATACTATTCTTTAACAGAATAAAACCATAATTGTTATTTTTCAATTAAAATTCATTTTATTATGAATTTTATAGTTAAAAGTGTATATTAAAAGTTTAGAAAAAAATTTTAGATATTTAAATTGATTTCCAAATAAAAATATTTGTTTTTATGAAATAATGACGTTATTTAATCAAATACTTAGTTCCAAATGATAAATAAATTTATTTATAACCCGCTAAAAAGTTAAACGTATATTTTTGTTAAATTTTATACGCTACCCGACTTTATACTTACACGTTCGTGTACATAAATAAATAAGGTAAAAAAATTATTTATTTAAAGATGTATATAAATATTCTCACCCAGCTTTATAAACAAATAAAGCATACCTATTTAATTATTTAGTTATTCAAATCAAACCGTAAATTTTCTATTTTCAATCTTTCGATTTATAAAACACTCATTCAATTAACCTACACATTTCATTTCAAACTACAACTCCAACTCTTGTACACACAACAAATTCAATCCTAGACTTAAATATGGACTATTGTACACACTATTAATTTAAGATTCATTACACACTAGGGTAACGTTGTGAGATTTCAAGGGTCGCTTTACTATCTAGACTCTCGTACTAGCTACTCCTTTGATTCATGTGAGTATTACATAGCCCCTTTTTACTCTTTTACACTTTTGGGGTGAAACATGAACTCTATACATACAACTATTTACACTTACACAAACTACATAAAACACAAATCCTATTTACATTCATGTGTGCAAAATTTGAGCTTTATGTTTGAGTGCTATACGTGTTGACTTTTTGTGTGCAAATTTCATGTGCAATCATTAACTAATAAGCCGACGGTAAACAATGATAGATCTATTGAGTCTGACAAACCCACCCATATTGGGGTGATTGTTACCGAAAACACAATTTGCATGCTAGTTACAAAGGTTTGATTGTACTTTAGTTACACATTAGTTACTCCCCATAAATGTCTTATTTATTCATGATATGTAGGGATTTGATCTTTCACAACTATATAATATCTATGTACAAACCTGTGTATGCTCACCAACTTTTTAGTTGACATTATTTTATTCATGTTTCAGGTGATAATGTGTGAGTTTGATCAAGACATGCTACACATAGGGCTTGGACTTAGTTGAAAATTTAAATAAAGAATATTATGCATTTCTTTTACGTAACTGTTTGAATTTGATTTTATTTGGTTTGTTTTGAAACTATGCAATGAATTTGAATGATTAATGTATTTCAATTTAGACAACTTTGTGCTCATGAACAGTCTACATGTCCCGTCCCGACGTTTCCGCCGTCGGTTAGGGTGTGACAAATAGTTACTAAAGAAATATTAAATAGTTAGTAATTAATAAAAAATAAGTGAGAAAAAAAAACCTTGATCTCATAGAATTGTGACATGTGACGCAACCAGTAACTTATTTATTAGGGGTGTGTGTGTGTATAGTAGGTTAGAAACCTGTGTATTACACGTGTTGAATAAAGTATTAAATAACTAGTAATAAGCGAAAAAAAACAAAAAAAAACAAAATAGTTGGGAAAAATATTAAATAGTTGAATAAAGTAAAATATGAAATAGTTGGAAAAAAATAAACGAGAAAAAATCATTTTGAACTCACAAATTGAGACACGTGACGCAACTAGTTACTTACTTATTATGTATTGACTGTTTATTTGTAAAAATAGTTATATAGATATTAATTTAACTTATTTATTTTTTTGAACGACAAATTTACCTTACTTTTACTGTTAAATTTCACCAAATAATTCATCTAATGTCTGATTTTGAACCTAGGATGGCAGGATCTTCCATCTAAAAGACAAGAGCCCTTATTAAGTGGGCTAGTTTCACATTGAAATATAAATATTACTTAATTAACAAATTTATTATTCGATTCTAGATACTAGAAGGAAAGTCAAACATAATGTCAAACCCATGGTCAACCATTCTCCCTCTCAATTACATGTGCTCAAGGTGTGTTTTGCGCGTATTCTGTTCATAGTAATCTAAGGGGATTCATAGAAAGTGGCTAATGCCACCATTACCACTTCATATTCCAAAGTCTAAATAAGATGAAAATTGCAAACTATTAGTGTACCTAAATAAACTCATGCAATATATAGCAGAAATTTGATTCGAGTTTAAACGAGCACAAATCTAAATTAGAGTTAAACAAGATCGAACCCATTTATCAAGCTTGTTAGGCTTGAGAACATAATTTTTATCTAATATAGTATAACACATAAGGTAAATTGAATTTTAAAAATCCAAACTATGACTAATTGGTCGATAATAATCAATACTAACAGTTTGGCTTCTAACAGTTTAACTTTCACTTTTGTTTTCAAAACAGTCCCATATAAATCCATAATAACCTCTCACCATGTTTGGAATTGTTTTCATATAAACGTGTGATAACATTTTTGAAGTTGGATTTCTAGGTGGTGTTATCTTTAAATTTCATTTAATTAATATATTTTATATTTGACAATTACCAGCAGTTCAACTTCTATTTGAAAACTGTATAAAACAATTTGAAGAATATCTACTTCTATTTGAAAATTAAGAAATTGGCTTATGTGTAACACACCGTATAAAGTAAGATTACTAATAATTATATCTTAATACAATTTCTACTGCTATTCGAAAACTTTATGTTTGATGAAATGCCTAGGAAGGCTAGTAGTAAAAATAAAGGTGGGGCATTTCACAAATTTATGTTTGATAAAATGCCTAGGAGGATTAGTAGTAAAATAAAAGAAGTTTTGGATTATGATTCAAGAAATAGTGGAAAAGAAATTAGCACTATAGTGTCTGAGAATGTTAGAGTATTTTCATTGGTTTCTTTATCCATATTTTTATAATGTAACTAAAAACAATTATTTCATAAAAAAATTGTTCATTTTTTAAAAATCTCTCATATCTCATTCTTTATCCTTATAATTTAAATAATTGTTAAGAAATTAGTATATTTAAGATTTTATTATACATTTCCTTATAATTCTAAGGTTTAAAAAAATCTTATGTAATACTCTTTTAACTTAAATCTTATTTTTTTTCCTTATAATTTAAGAATATGATATATATGTATATATATATATATATATATAGGGTTGGTTTAGAATGGAAACCCATTTGAGTTGTGAAAACCCTTGAAAACTCTACTTTTTTTCTTTATTAGATTTAAAAAAAAAATAGGATAGTTTTGTTACATATTTTCGTCACTTTTAAAAAAAAATCAAAACAGCGATGAAGGATTTTTTTTTTAAAAAGATATAAAAATTGTAAAAAAATTACCGTTACTACGTTGTTACATATGTAACAACTGAAAAACGGGATTTTTTTACAAATTGTTACAACTTTTTTTTAAAAATATTCCTTCAGCGCTTTTTTGATTTTTTTTATAAAAGTGACTAAAATATGTAACAAAACTACCATATTTTAAAATAAATAAATAAATAAAGTTGTTATATAGAGTTTTCATAAGTTTTCACAACTCATATGGGTTTTCACCCTATATATATATATATATATATATATAGGGTGAGGTTCAAATGTTAACCAATTTTTATATGATAACCATGATAACCACTCTAAAATATAGTGTTATGAATATATGTATCAACTATCATTATGTTAATTTACATATATGTAAACAGTATGTGTCACGTATATGTAAGAATATTTGGTACGTATACGTAAAATTCATCATTTCCGTATTTACGTTCAAAATATTTATTCAAGATACTTAAATACTTTTTTAACCATTTAAATAAAAAAAATTATAAAAAATGTATTTTTTATAGTGGTTAGCACGGTTATCACATAAAAAGTTGGTTAGTATTTGAACCCTTCCATATACATATATATAGGGTTAGGTTATAGTAAAAATGGTTTTAAAAATAAGAAAGGTAATAATGATTCTAAGCTTGACATGTGTCATTTTATTGTTTTTAAAGGGAGGGCATAATGGTCAATTTGTAATATACCAGGTCAATGTGTAATACACCAGGTCAATGTGTAATACAAGGTCTGATATTACACAATGATCAGACCTGATATTACACAATGAACTGATATTACACAATGAGCATATTACACAATGACCTGACATATTTGAGCGAATTACACAATAATGAGCGAATTACACAATGATGAAAACATATACACAATGATGAAAAATATTTGACACAATGAACTTGTATTACATAATGACCTGACTAATTACACAATGAACTTGTATTACATAATGACTTGACTAATTACACAATGAACTTGTATTACACAATGACCAGACGTGTTATTACACAATTAACTTGTATTACACAATGAACTTGTATTACATGATGAACCTGTATTACACAATGACCTTACTAACTACACAATGAGCTGAAAAACGTAAAACACAATGATAAATACATATAACACAGTGAACTTGTATTACATATTGAACTTGTATTACACAATGAACTTGTATTACATATTGAACTTGTATTACACAATGAACTTGTATTACACAATGAACTTGTATTACACAATGAACTTGTATTACATAATGAACTTGTATTACACAATGAACTTGTATTACATAATGAACTTGTATTACACAATGACCTGACTAATTACACAATGACCAGATATTACACAATGACCAGACGTGGTTACCCATACTGACATCCGTGCGTTGGTCCCATAATCAGTTTGAGTCCAGACATTTAGGGATGTCTGAATCTCTCAAACTATTGCTCTGATACCAACTTGTAAGGCCCCAAAACCGGGTGACCTCACTTGTTGGATTTACTCATAAACATAGTCATAAATACTGAACTTAAATTAAAACCTTCATCATTCAATTACATAATCATAACAGCGGAAGTCTTTACAAATAAAACATAACATTGTTCTAAGACATATAAAACAAAAGTGGGATGTCAGTCTTGTGCCGGGTAACCTTCACGCCTTCGCACGACCCTTTCCTTTGTTACCTGAAATGTATACTAAAAGTCAGCTAACGCTGGTGAGTTCTAGTTTAAAGACAATCATACATAATATTTATCTTATCATGAATATAATGTATATAAGTATATTCGTACTTTTAAATATTCTTTACTTTACTGTTCTCACATAACATTCATTGAGGGTATATACATATGTACATACATACTTTCTTTGGGAGAACACATATTGGCCATAATCTTAAGGGAGATCAACCCATCATACTTGTCGCGAATGTCACGAAGACATCGCAGTCAGAGCTACCGTCGTAGCCCTTCTCATTACCGTCCGGCTCTAGAAAACCGTCCGTCATAACATTAAATCCGTCCGGCAACTTTTGTCCGTCCGCTCTTAACCGTCCTACCGTCGTAGTCCGTCATAACATTAAATCCGTCTGCCCTAGGGCATCCGTTTCCCACGTGACCATTATGTATGCAACCGTTCTACATTAGTTAAGGCAATTGCTTCGACCGTCCATTTTTACCTTTTCATACGTCCTATCTTACGTAGGTACGTTTTCGTCCCGGTTGCAAAATAGTCACGTGGTCGTCCGTCTACCGAAGTAGCCGTTGTCATAGAAGGGTTTATAACGTTTACATTCGTTCATAACATGCAATATATATGTAATATAAAGCAAGATTTCATTCTTTTACGTTATATCCTTCTTTCATTCTTTCTTTATATCATACGCTTCATTCTTTATTCATAATTCATTTTCACATATATAATTATTTATATATACATATATATACGTATGATCACATTGACACTTATAGCATTTATTCATTTAGTGTATACACTTCAGCCCCAAAACATTTATAAATCATTTGCACATACATAGAAGGGGGCACATAGAACTCACCTGATGAGTCACTCTAGGTTGTCATAAACAAAGATCCAACCGCGTCACTTCCGATCTGGATTAGGTAGTTAAATACACATTAGACCCAACCCCGACTCTAATGGTTTAATCATTCTAAACTTACTGACTTTACTTAACCGAACTGTTGCCTGCTGTCTGCTGCCTGCGCACTTAGTAAGTGCGCAGGGATTTGCTCTTGCGCACTTGGCAAGTGCGCAGGAGTCTCCCTCCTGCGTACTTGGTAAGTACGCAGGGGCTGCTGCCTGCGCACTTAGTAAGTACGCAGGGATTCCTTCCTGCGCACTTGGTAAGTACGCAGTACCTGGTTCTTGGACCAAAATTTCGAAATTCTTGCATGTTAATCCGATCATGCTAATCTTACAATTTTCTTTGATCAAAACGTGCGGTTTTCACTCTAGGTGCTATTTCTAAGCTTATTATCAAGTTTCATCCGTAAAAACATCATCTATTTAGCTAAAACTCGAGAAACCCCAAAATGAACAAAAACTCAGATTATGTATGAATCATTACCTGGATTGAAGTTTTGATTCGGAGGTTTTGCTCACGAGCTCAGCTGTAACGTGCTCCTCTAATCTCGTGACGATCCGTCGACTTTCTCTCTCTAGACCCGGGCTCCCTTTCTCTCTCTAGAATTGGTGAAATGGAGGTGAAATGGTCAAATGGGCTGTCTTGCCCCTTTTATACCTGGGCTTCCCTCGGCCCGTTAGAGTCGAGCCCAAGCCCATCCGTCTTTCTTTCGCTTTATGACGTTTAAATCCCCATCGTATTATTATTTACTTATTTACTATTTTCGGGATGTTACATACACAATGAGCTGAAAAACGTAAAACACAATGATAAATACATATAACACAATGAACTTGTATTACACGTTGAACTTGTATTACACAATGAACTTGTATTGCACAATGACCTGACTAATTACACAATGACCAGACGTGGTATTACACAATGAACTTGTATTACACGATGAACTTGTATTACACAATGACCTGACTAATTACACAATAAGCTGAAAAACGTAAAATACAATGATAAATACATATAATACAATGAACTTGTATTATACATTGAACTTGTATTACACAATGAACTTGTATTACACGATAAACTTGTATTACACAATTACCTGACTAATTACACAATGAGCTGAAAAACGTAAAACACAATGATAAATACATATAACACAATGAACTTGTATTACACATTGAACTTGTATTACACAATGAACGTGTATTACACAATGAACTTGTATTACACGATAAACTTGTATTACACAATGACCTGACTAATTACACAATGAGCTGAAAAACGTAAAACACAATGGTAAATACATATAACACAATGAACTTGTATTACACATTGAACTTGTATTACACAATGAACTTGTATTACACAATGAGCTGGAAAACGTAATTTTTTTTCTTTTTTGTTTATAACGACACTATACTTGTTTTAAAGATAAAAAACGCTCGTTTTTATGGTGTAATTTTTTTGAAAAAATAATGTCGTATGTAAAAGTTATGAACGTTTAAAAATGAGGGGGAGAACTTGATAAAAAGTCAACAAAAGTGGCCAAGACTAAAATACCATTGCAACAACTTTTTCTCCTACAATTTTATCTTAACCTTTTAATCTTTTCTACAATTTGATCTAATGGCTCTAAATCCTTCTCACCCTTCTTAGAATTAGAATTTTTTTTAATTGAACATAATCCCATATATATACATATATATATATATGGGAGGGTTCCAAAGAAAACCACAAGTTAGGCGAAAACCGAGAAAACCACTAAAAAAATCAATTTTACCCAATCATATAATAATATTTTTTTATTTTATTTTGTTATTATTTATTTATAAGAGTATCAATGTAATATTAAACATTTTTACCAAAAAACATTTTTACACATAGTGTTACGTATACGTAAACATAAAACAAAAAATTATGGTTACGTATACGTAAATCAAAAAAATTTATTCCGGATACGTATACGTATATAAAAAAATTGCCTAAAATGATGTGGTTTTCTCAGTTTTCGCCTAACTTTGTGGTTCTCTTGATCCCTCCCATATATATATATATATATATATATATATATATATATATATATATATATATATATATATATATATATATATATATCAATACTGATGTGAATGCTCTTGGAAGTAAGATATATGCAAATGATTCAAAGCAAAATGTAGAAAACATGGAAACAAGTTGGGAAGAGAAACTTGCAGCATATTCATCTATTGACATTCTTGTTATAAAGACATCACTGGGGCAACTCAATCATATTGGTGGCCTAAAAGGAACTAAAAATTTGAGACCCATTTCAACAAATGTCATATCATAAATTCCCATACTTTATCCGGGCTTGGTACCGACAATACTAAACTAAAAAGTTTATATTTAGCAGAGTTAAACTTTTTTTTAATAATTTTGTACTTGTATGAAATGTTTAGATTAAGTTTTTTTCTAGCTTTTTTAGAAGCAAACTGTTTAATAAAATTTTCTAAATCAATTTCTTCGAACAATTTATTTTCAATTGAAAAAATAGCTAACCCATTTAATCGTTCTTGTGACATAGTAGATCATAAATAATTTTTTATAATTTTGATTTGGAAAAGCTTCTTTCTACGGAAGCAACCAGTACAAGAATAGTAAATATAACTCTATAGGCAATATAAGCATTTGAAAAAGAATTAAAACTTTTTAATATAAATAATTATATTAATAAGTGTGTCGCATTTTAAATGTATAAAATGTCTTAAAATTTTTAGTTCTTGAAATAAATCTAGATCATCGATATCTTTGCTAGCATCATGTTTAAAGATTTTTCAAAGATTAATACAATGTTGTTTTAAACTGTTATCATTGAATAATTTTAATTTCTTTATATCAAATAGAAAACCAAAAATACTGTCAAACTTTTTAAATTGATCAAATCTACTTTTAATTGAATAAATAGCTTGATCTACTATATATAAAACGTAATCAGTTTTAAATAGACTAATAGGAGTTTCTGTATAAAAAAATTGAGGCCCTTAGAATTTAGTGGCTCAAAGATAGGGCTTTACTTGCTTTACCCAAAGGCCGCCACCGAACATTATGCAACTTGATTACAATGGCAACCAAAATGGATTTAAAGTTCAAGTGTTGATTGCAGTGGTGCATTTATGGCATAGATGGAAATCGAAACCAGTGTGCCCAAAAATTAGTAGCCGGATACATTTTTCCTTGTCAAGGAAGGAGTCGTATCCAACATTTTCACCAAGCATGAGTAAATTGATGGAAATCTAAGTGGAAATAATAAACCGAGTGGAAGAACTGCCAAAGCAGGAAATGCTTTTGATGAAAAAAAATTCAAGATGATAATGGAAAGAAAATTTCATCCGGTTATAATTTTCAGCTTTAAAAGGAGAATGTGAGCAACATGCAATGTCAATGACCAAACTGAAGGATTAATCTTGATAAAAGATAATTATTAATATTAATTTATTAATTGTTTGGTTGAGTTCGTATTAGACTAGGAGTGAGTTTGCTTATTTAATTAAGCGAGTTGAGTTTTATCAATAAAGAGTCGATCTTTGAGATCAAAATTCTTGTGTTTGGGGCCTGAGTTCCAAAACAAACTGGTTCAAAAATGAAAATTCATGCATGGATGTAGAAGACAGAAATCTCCCAACAACTGAGTTGGCATTGCCATTATTGTTCATCATTCTGGCCTTCTTTCTATTATCAAAGAACTTGTAGAACTTTTATTTCAAGTAGATATTGTTAAAGCACTTTTTGCAGCTGAAACATTTGCTATGGGGTTTACATGCCTGCAAAAAACTGTTGTTTTTACTAGTGTTAGGAAATGGGATGGAGAGCCATCGGTATGTAGGATCTGGTGAATATAATCAGACAATTATTTACTACCCAATACTGAACTTGATGAGACGTACCGAGGGCCGATTTACAGCAGAACATGTTACAGAATAATTGGATGAATTTTAGATAACTGTGTTCTAATTTCTTTTGGATTCTTGAGGTCAAGAATCCTTTGAGGGGAATGTATAAGTAAATGGTTAATTAGGGTTTTCTTTCCTCTAGCAGGTTACTCTGGTAATATAAAAAATATTAGCTAAAAATAAACAGGTCACATAGGTGTGTCAACAATCTACTTTCAAGGCATAATACCTCCTAAATCAGTTTTCTTTTTCCATGAACTTAAATTGTTGTTGGAATAGTATGATTTATGCACAATTAACATTTCTTTAACATATGTTTCATGCCTAGAAAAAAGCAAACTAATAAAATCTAGGTAACAAAGTTTTTAACTCTGAATAACTAGGCAGTCTAGGGAGGGTAAACAGACAAAAACAAATTAAATTTTTATTTTTTTTATAAAGGCAAATCTAAACCTCCTATTCAGGATCGGGATAAACCCGACCCAACTCGCCCAGCCTAACCTGAAAGCAAGACTCAAGACCAAACTAGAAGCCCAACGGTGACAAAAGCAACTTGATGGGTGGCTGGAGGCATATTTACATCCATAACTATCACAGATTAATTATTAAGCAATTAAAAAGAAATTTTATGAAAACAAATTATTAGCATCAAAAGAATGGATCAAGAAATGTTGCATTTTGTGGGTTTAAACCTTAAACCCTAAATGTTGAAATCATCAGAATTATATTTATTTCTAATGCATACAATTCCTCTCAGTTTGATTGATTTAAGAAGCATCAAGGGAGCTTAACTGATAAACTCAAGCTTTCAGGGGCCCACGTGATAGTTGTCTAAGCTGACTGTTGCAATGCCTCAACAAATGCATCTTTGACCAGTGGGTTTGAAGCTGCTACCCGCTGAGCAGTGATATCAAAGTCATTGCCAGATCTGTCACATAATAAGACAGACACCATTAGTCGAATCGGGTTGGCAGAGAATTCAATTTCGGATTTGGTTTTCGAATCTGTGATTTTCAAACTGACCCTAATATCCGAATTCAAATTATATACTAATTATTTATTCTCATACTTCCGCTTGATTCGAACCAACCCAAATTCGATTCGGTTTTCCTAATTCTGACCGAATGCACTTTCAAAAGTTTCAAATTCAAAGAACCCCGATTTGAATAACCCGAAAACCGATTCGAATAACACCTCTTTCATAAGGTGCAACATTCTTCTTATTATTATTCTTCTTCTTCTTCTTCTTCTTATTATTATATTCTTACGGATCAAAGATAACTCCACCGGCTTCTTTAACAATCACAGCCGCTGCTGCAACATCCCTAGAGACAAGACCAAAAACACCTTAGTAATGTAAAAGGATAAAGGGTAGATGTTTCCAAATGGATGAGTTTTTCGTATGCATGGGGTTGAGACAAAACATCTTTGTCCAAGAAAATTTGAATTTTTTATACAAATAACTAGAGTGTCAAATATGATTACAAAAACTATATTATTTCAATAATTATCTAACTTTTAATAAAAATGATTTAGGACCTTATGAGTTATGCATCGAAAGTACACTTTCGGCGAATTTTAGCACATTTGACCAACTTCCTTGCATATATACACATACGTGTGTGTGTGTATAGGGGAAGGTTTTTTTACAGAACTACAAATATTGCGAAAACTCACAAACCATCAAAATCATTTATTTATTTATTTGTGTATTTATCTAAGATTTTAACATGAATATTAAATACAATATTGTTATGTGGATATCTTTGAATTGATATGCATAAATTTATGTGTATTCATATACTATGAACATCTACACATGTGTAGGTTGACTCTAATTGTCTAGCCTACACATGTGTACGAAACTTGTTACGAGTGATAGAGAGAGGATAAAAAGTAAGGGAATTAGATAATTAGAGAGAAATCATTTATTATACACTTCCATTTAGTTTTTAGAAATAAACAAATGGTTTAGATTGGTTCTCGTGAGTTCTCGCAATATTTGTGGTACTGAAAAGAACCCTCACCTACGTTGCTACGTGTGTGTGTGTATTATTTTACCCAATTGACCCGTTGGAGATAAAATATAACCCGAATTTACCCTCTCAGAAAACAAACTAGTTGAAATTGCCATTTCAAATAAAGGGAAGCAGAAAAGAACTTCCATACCAAGGACCGCCAAATCCGACCAGATAAAATAGATCAATCCTTCCACATGCAACCCCACAGAGACCCAATACACAAGAGCCCCCCATCCTGATTGATCTAACCTGATTATGTAAGAAACATGAGACTTGGGGTCATTTGTCACTGATTTAAAATATCAAACAAAGACAAATGTTCTGGTTTTACCTTGTAAAGTAGGCTATTGATTCTGTTTGTAGTGGCATCCAGAGTGGCCTTATCGACCTTGGGTACAGCCTGCACTTTGAAGTTAATCAATGTTAATGTATTGCTATAGCAATAGTAATAATATAAGCAAGGGGTTTCAGTTTTAACCCATTTACTTCTTAATGTGATTTGGATTATAATTTATCTCTTAATGGTTTAGATAATACATAATAACATAATTACAGGTTGAAGGTCACCTAGTGTATTTTTAATGATTCCAAACTCCTAAATAATTGTATTTAAAAAATATTATTGCTGTAATAAACTAATAATGTGGGTTTTATAATCACATTTAATGAAATAATTATTTATTAAAAAGTAAAAACAGACAAAAAAATGTTTACACAACACTACCGGACCCATCCTCTATTAAGAGATAAATCATAACCCATTACTCAACCCACCCTTGGTTTAAAAAAGCACGAGGCGAAGCGTTTCGGTCCCAAAATCCGAGGCGCCACGCCTCAAGCGCGAGGCGAGGGCTTCACGTATGTGAGGTGCTAAGCTAAAAAAAGTAATAAAAAATTTAGTAACATTCTTAAAACCTCCCACTAAATGTTGTTTCAGTCTAAAAACTCCTCCTTTGAGTAATTTTCACAAAACTTGCAAGAAAAACAACTTAAAAACTGATTTAAGTAAAGAGGAACTGCAATTGGAACTCAAATTCATAACAAAACAGTGAAAAAAAGGTTGAAAATACATGAAGCGCACCTCGCCTCGCCTCGCGCTTCAACCCTGAGGCGGCGCCTCAGGGCGCTTCATGTATCTCGGGCGCCTCACCCATTTGAGGCGTTTTGCCCAGCGCCTCGGGCGCCTCGCGCTTAAGGCAGCGCCTCAGGGCGCTTTTTTAAACCAAGAACCCACCCATTTTGCTTATGGTAACACAAGTAGCTCGTAACACTAGTATGATGATTTCCTTTTTTGCTTTGAACTTGGTTTTAAAAAGCGCACCTAAGGGTTGATATGCCCCTATGATATGGACCTTGTATAGTTGTATTGCTATGATGTATGAAAGAAATCATCACTTGGATGCTATAAGCAAGTTAAAAGTTACCTCCGCGTTAAGGAGACACGTCACCAGTTCAGATTGAGAAGATACTGCAATATGTGGTAAAAATCAAGCAAGCAACCATGAGAAGACTTGAGCATGAACATACTATTGAACAAATGCATTCCAATTAGGGAGCATAACCTTTGATAGGATTTCCATTAAGGAAAGCACCATTTCCTTCAACTGCAGTGAAAAGCTACGACTCAGGTCACAAACTCATTAGTTATCTTATCAAAATATGTTGTTTATTTAAATTATTGTGGTACAGTAAGTCTCACCTCGTTCATGATCGGATTGTAAACAACCCCAACTACGGGGACCTTTTTAATGGTAAGACCTATAGAAACACACACGAAGGGGAACCTGCAAATAACATGTTAATTAGAAATCAATTACAGTGACTAAATTTAGAACCAAAAATTTCTCAACATGTAGCGACTTCAAAAAGTACCCATGCACAAAGTTGGTCGTTCCGTCAATCGGATCAACAATCCAAGTTGGCTCATCTGTCAGCTGACTTTCACCATGGGCAGCAGTGGTTTCTTCTCCAATGAACTATGATTTATAACAGATTTAACAAGCAGCAGGGAAGCAGTTAAGAGCTCTAACTTTGTCTTTCACATAAAATAAAAAAGAATTCAAGCATTTAACCTAAATTAAACTAGCAAGTACAAGATGTGATCTTATACCTTGTGGCTTGGGAAATGCTGCTTTAGATGATTGAATATGAGATCTTCACAAGCTTTGTCTGTTTCTGTGACTAGATCCACCTGCATAGTGGTTCAATTTCATTACATTTTAACCTTCTATTTCATTGATGCTACATGAGCTAAAGGACTAAGGTTTAGGAAAAATTTAAGAATCCTAAAAATGATACAGTATTGGAACAAAGTGAGAATTAGTTCACTAATACTTTCACCAAATGCTTCTCCAAATCATTGCCAATAACTAATTTGCAACTGAAACAAGTCTACACTATAATTTCTAAAAGCATATACACGGAGACAGATCAAAGAAACATATAAAAAGGAATATAATATCACTTCATTGTTGTAGAATATAAGGCTACAAATATGTGTATTGCAAAATCGAAAATGGAGATGATACCGATCCTTTATGTTCCACGTGCTTAGTCTCGTAAAATCCTTTCCGAATAACCTGATTTACGAATTACGCCAAGTGAAATGAAGCAGAAACTGAAATCAAACTCAGAGCAATTTGAATACAGTAAAAACCTAGATATTTAGAACAGATTTCGTAGGGAAAGTGTGACCTAACCTCTCCGGCTTTCTTAGCTACATCAATGGCGACGGTGAGAAATTCATTAAGGGAATCTGTGATAACAAATTGCTATCAGTGGCTGCAGCATAAGAAAAAGTGTGTCGGCGAAATCGGAGAGGAGTCGTACCGTTTTCCGCCATCTGAAGTCGGAGTGAAAGATGGAATAAGGAGTTAGGCGAGTAGAGACAGCGAAGAGTGATCAAGATCTCCTTCTGCACAAATTCTAGACGGTATGTGTGTTCTTATTAGGTTCGGGTAATCACTTGGTAAGATATAAAAAAAAAAAAAAACGATTTTGAATATAACTCTGTTTTCAAAAGATTTATATCGGAACGTCGATAAAAAAACTAAAAACATTCACTCATTATGTTTTTAAATAAAAGTTAATGAATGAAAGTTATTATAGAAAAATAAAATTAATACATAATTAAACTAGTTAAAATCGAAAATTATATCTAGAGTTAACTGCATAAATAGCTCCTATGGTTTGATTAAATTACATGTTTGGCCCTTAGGTTTTAAAAGATGCAAATTTAGCCCAAACATTTGAGACATGTTGCGTCTTTAGTCCCTGATGTTAACACCAGTTAGTTTTTAACGGCAAGTTAACCCATGTACTATCCACGTGACTTATGATTTCAAACTTAATTTTTTAAATGAGTAATATCAATAAAAATCAATAAAAAAAATTAGTGATTTTTACGAACTTATACTGATTTTTATGAATTTTTACTAATTTTTTCCAACTTTTTTTTAAATATTTTTAATTGATTTTAACTTATTTTTAGAGTTAAGTTTGCAATCGTAAGTCACGTGGATGGTACATGGGCTAACTTTCCGTTAAAAACTAACTAGTGTTAACATTAGGGGCTAAAGGCGCAACAAGTCTAAAAAAATTTGGGCTAAATTTACAATTTTTAAAACAAATGGACTAAAAATGCAATTTGATCAAACCACAGGGGCCATTTATGCAATTATGAAAATGAAAAAAAAAAAGAAAAAAATTAGCTAGGTTAACCATTTATGCATTTATGCCATTTATGAAAATGAAAAAAAAAATTAGCTACTTTGACTATTCATAAAAGTTGGTGTTTAATATAGATAAAATGGTAATCATATATCCACGTAGTTACAATCAGGGCCGGTTACTCAAAACGTTTTTGTGTCCGGAGATGTAAAAAAAAGCGGGTCATATGATATAAACTCAATAATCATATATAAAAAAAATCTTAATATGACAATAACTGTCATAACAATACCTACTAAAACAAAAGTATTGTACCAAAATGATTGAATTTACTTATTTATGTGAATCGTGAGGCTCTCCTAACGTTTTTTGAAGCAAAACTCTCGATCAAGCCTTTATAATTCATAGTCTTTAATATATCGTTTTCAATAGGATATTGTCGATAAAGTCTTTATGATTCATAGTCGTTAAAGCGTTAATTCTTTATTGGACATGTCGATCTTAAGTAGGAGTTCAACAATTTCAATTTTAAAAAACTTCTCTCCGCCGAAGCCACCATTACCGGAATAGTCAACAACACTCTATATGCAATTAATGCATTAGGAAAAAAATGAATCGGTTCAGATTGTTTAAAGCATCAAAAGGGATGATAATTTGACTAGTTAAAAATGTCCCTAACAACTTCAACTCCAAGTATAATTCGTTGGCATCAATATCATATTCTTCTTTATACTTCAATGCATTTTGAAGACGATAACAACATGACTCAAGATCTATTTCATCAAGTTCCCTCAACTTTTTAGGAAACAAAAGCCAAATAGTTTTTCAAATTGTTTGTATTATTCGAATCGTGTTTCAAATCATTGATCATGTTAGAATTAAGCCCATCCCAAGTTTTAGGATAAAAAATATAAATATTAGGACTAACATTAGCATTCAAATTAACTTCATTCACATTACCTTCATAACATTAGCATTAATATCATATTCATCCATGTTAACATTAACATCATATTCCTCAACATTAGTGTCACACCCCAACCGACGGCGGATTATACGGCTGGGCGGACGCTGTTATTTAAAAGCACAAGGTTGACTATTTAAAGTTTAACTATTTCATTAATGACTTTCAAGTTTACAATACAAGCAAAGATCAAAGCAAAACAAGATACAATGTTTAATTTGACAAGTTCTAAGTCCAAAGCATCCTATGTGATCATAAAAAAGTCTCATGCTAGTGTACCTGAAACATGTAAGTAAACTGTCAACTAAAAATAGTTGGTGAGATACGAAGGTTTTAACATAGTTTTTGCAAAGTTTTTAAAAAGTATTACAATTCACTATGTCATGCATTCTATAGTATAAGTGTGAGAGCAAGCATGTTAAACGTTATGTATATCAATTCTCCAACCAAGTTTAGACATAACTCGAAGGTTATCCTTAAAAGTTTAAAGTTTAAATTCAGTAACAATCACCATGGGCTCCCCCCGAAGGGTCAATCAATCTAGGTGGATTGGTCAAATACAATAGATCTATCATTGTTACTGATCAAAGTTAATGGATATGCTAGTATTAAGTTTAATTTAAGCATGCAAGTCTCAAGCATAATAACACAAGAATAAGCATGTAGGTATAGTTGTACAAGAATTGTATAAGTTTGGAAGTTTGATACATGTTCCACCCCAAGTTTATAAATAAAGTAAAACGAAAAAGGGGCTAAGTATACTCACTTGGAATGATGTAAGAGTGTCCAACAAGGATTAGGTGTAACAAGATTATTGAGGGAGATTATCCTCACAACAAGCCTAGGAACAACAAGTCTAAAGTTTCAAGCTGATTCTATAAATCTAAGGTAAAAGATGTAGGATTCTAAGATTAACTAGGGTTCGAAGAAGGTAGTCGGGAATGGTCGTGTTTATAAAGTTTCAATTAAAGGTTTTGAATGAATGACACAATATTTGAATACCCAAGTTTAATAAGTTTATAGTTTAGAATGGTTATTACTTAAAATACTTATTTAGAAAGCTTTATAATTATTATTTACACAAGTTAGGTAATAATAATTTTAGAGTAGTTTTCTAGTATTTTATGAACGAGATTGTAAGGATAATTTAATTGAAAGACTAAATAATTATTAAAGAATACTAATAATTATTTAAAGATTAAATAATGATTAAGGATTTATAATAATTATTTGAAGAATTAATAATTAGTAAGGATAAATAATTATTTAAAGGTAAATAATTAATAAGGATAAATAATTATTTAAAGGTAAATAATTATTACGAATAAATAATTATTTAATGAATAATTACTTTATCTTAATTAAAATAATCAATATAAATCATTTAAGATTTATTAAAGTATTAAGTACTAAGTATTTATCTTACAACCTAACTTGTAATTAAATAAAGGTTTAAAATGTGATTATGAGTTTAAATAGATAATGTGAAATTATAAGTTTACACCATATGTTAAATGGAATTTTTTATAAATTTTATATTTTAAATTATAAGTTTTAAAATTTATGAGTTTACAAATGTCTTAAATAAAGTTTTTTAAAGGACTATAAGTATTTAAATAAGGTTTACAAGTTTATAAATGCTTTGGAAATAAATAAGGTCTATTTATTTTTCTGTTCATTTTAATATAAACAATTAATTTCTGTTTATAAAATATAAGTCTTATATAAGTTTATAAAGGTATATTTATTTTCTTGTAATTAAATAAGTTTTCTATTTCATTTAAATAAATAAGGAAGTTCAAGTTAATATAAATTTTATAAAATGTATAAGTTTATAAGTTTCTGTTTAATTAAAGTATTTATTTATTTCTAAAGTTTTAGAACAGAAATAATAATAAATTAAAGTTTCAAATATTATAAATTGTTTCCTGTTTAGGATATAAGTTTTATTAAGTTTAAAAGTATTTTATTTTATAATTTTTAAGGATTTAAAACTAATTTTAAAGACTAAATCTTTATAATTTTTTAACTAAGTTTTAATTAAATAAAAATAGTTCTGGAAAATAAAAGTATAAATAAAAAGGTGTTTCAAGTTTATATAAGTGATACCGATTTTATAAAAATAATTAGAAGATTTAAAGTTGTTTAAAAAGCATAAAAAAAATTAAAATAGCAAAACTTGGGCTGGCCGGATTCGAACCCCGGCCACCCAAGTTAACACACAAGTGAACAAACAACCCGGCTACGGGTTCGTTGGTGTTTTATATGGAAAAAGAAATTGATAAACACATCTCCAATTCAAGCCCAATTTCCTTATGAACCCTAGAATCAAGATCTATCAAATACTAATTGAATATCCCTCTGTCATTGTAATTTGATAGAGGGCTTTTAATCCTTGTATGAAAACGAAGCTTTTGGCTTTCGAATTACCTGAAATGAAGCCGAGATGAGGGAGAACGGGTCTGGGTTCGAAGTCAGCTGCCACTGGAATCAAACGAGTAATACAGGTGCGATTCAGAAGAATTGAAAGTATGGATAGTTAGAGGATGATGTCGCTAACGAGTTCCGGTGAGGTATTTAAGGTTGATTTCAGTGATTAATGCCCGGTCAGTTGGGAAGACGACGAATGAATAAAACGGGTTTAAATTTGAATTACACGGTCGTTAAACTCGAAATTAAGCATTGAATGGCATCGGGTTATGGTCGCACGCTCGAGTAAGGGTTCGAGGTTCATTGAACCCGATTACGCGTTTTTTGGAAATTCGGGGGTGAAAACCGGTCTCAGAGGGATTCGAACCTGAGACCGTTTTCTGATTTGGGAGTTTGGGTTAATTGCATAACAGGCCCTGTAGTTTAAAGGATTTGTTATTTTATGTATAAACTTGATTTTAAGTTTAAAATACGTTTCAATAATGGCAGTTTTAGTCCCTGGACTTTCATAAATATGTTTTATTTTTTTTATAAAAATTCTCTAAAGTTTTATAGGTTTTATTGCCTTTTATTATTTTATAAATTTATAAAATAATTTCTAAGATTTATGGTTTACATGTTTAAGTATTTTAGAATAAGTTTATGAACTATTTTTATTTATATAATTATAAGTTTATAAAGTTTTTAAGAATCGAACATATTTTACATATATATTTTTAAATAAGTCTCATATATATATATATATATATATGTATATAGGGTTAGGTTCAAATGAGAACTCATAAATACTTGAGAACTCGTAAAAAAAAAATTAAAATCATTTTTTTTTGTTTTCACTATCTTTATTATCAAAATATATTATAAAAAATGGTTTATCTCTCCAATTAATTCATCCTTTCTCTCTAAATTATCCTTAAAAAATTTTATATATATGTGTAAATGGTAAACACTTACACATGTGTAAGTGGTAAACTTATATAAGTGTATACTTTTTTTAATATATGAAAACATGTAAATTTACATATATAAATTCATTTTTTTACATTGTATTATAGCAATAAAGATAGTAAAAACAAAAAAAATGGTTTTGATTGGTTTTTTAACGAGTTCTCAAAATATTTAAGAGTTCTCAAATAATCTATACCCTATGTATATATATTTCAAGTATACTTGTTTTTCTTAAATATATATCAATTAAATCAATATTTATTATTTTAAGAATATAGATTTTTTAATAAAAATTCAAGCTTTGAATCAATAATACGTACAAAACTTTAAGAAAGGCTACGTCGAAAAATACTGGATATTTCAATTAGCTTCATCTACATTAGCAGTAGCATCATCTTCATCCACGTTAACATTAACATCATCTTTATCAACATTAGCTTCATCTACATTAGTATTAACATCATCTTCCTCAACATTAAAACTCTGTGGTTGTTTTTGAAAGAACTTATGTATAGCTCATTCTTGAGACTTTCTTTTATGTTCCTCTACTTTCCTCCTTTTACGTTTTTCACACCTGGATAGGTACTTGTTTTTATGAGGCATATTTCAAAAAAAAAATTATTAATAAGGTTCAACTATTCAATCAATCATACATACCTCGATTACTCGACTAGTCCCTGCTATGATTTCCCGATCGTCCCTGTTGGCGACTCCTGCTCGCTAGTCGGTAGTCGCTGCCTCAGCCCTTGCGGCCTTCCCCTTGCTTCTTCTGTGATTCCCGCTCCAAAGGTGAAAGGCCCCAACCCAAACATATATATTATTTTGTTATCTTTTACTAAATTTAAAAATCTATTAGACCTTTTTAATTTCTATGTGTGTTAATGGGATAATGGAATAATGTTTAGGCCTGGCACCATGCGGTGGCCGGTGGTTGGCCGCGAATGCAGGTGCGGGTGGCGGGTGGTGGCGTTGGCGGGTCAGCATGGCGTCGGGTGGTGGTGGCGGCAAAGCGTCGAACACAGCAGGACGTCGGGTGGCGGTGGTGGGCGACGGGGGTGGTGGCGACGAGGCGACGATAGAGTGGGTGGTGGTGGTTGGTGGTGTGATGTTTGTTGGTTGGCTATCTCATTTGCACTATTTTTAAGTTAACAAGTTTTATAATATATTTTGACCCATTGACTAATTTGAGGTGACCGAAATTGACCCGTCAACTAATCTGAGGTGACCCAAATTGACCCGTTGACTAATCTAATATGACCTAAATTGACCCATATATAATTGATTTTTTACCCAAATCACTCATTTTTTAAAGAATTGGTCAATATTGCCACCTCTACTAATATTAATGAGATTGGATTTAAAACTTTAAATATATAGAATTTTTTACAAATATATATAATTTTTTATAAATATACATATATAAAAAATTTAAAAACTTCGGACACCTCAGGAGACCGGATCCCGAACGATCGCCCTCCCCGACCTCGCTTTGGCCGCCTCTGGTTACAATATATATACACTTATTTTCATTTGATTTCGCTTACAACCTATTTTTCCTTATTTCTACCAAAATGCGTGTAAGATTTAAAGAAAATAATGTTATGAATATAATTAGTTAAATTACCAGTATTAATTATTATTTTCTTTTTTCAACTATTTAATATTTTAGTTCTTAACTATTTTTTTATTTACTATTAACTATTTAATATTTTTTTATTTAATCTGTATCTAAAATTATAAATGTTTAGTTTTTTAATGAAATTGTTTGTATTTATTACTAACTAGGTTGAAATCTCGTGTATTACACGAGATTGTATATTAAAAAATATAAAACTTATAAATTTGTAAATATGTCATAACTTGTCAGAATATTATGACCGTCTCGAGACATATCAAGTGGAAATGCGTGTATATATAACAAATTAATATTTTTTTTAATTAGTTATATTTTAATTTCCTATTATATATTCTTATTTAATATATTTGGTGTTCTTTTTTAATAATATATTTATAATATCATTATTATTTAATAAGATAGAGGCGCATTTATTAGGAGAGAGAAGCGGGAAAATAAATGTAAGGAAACACGAGGAAGTGACACGTGTCCTTCTATAACCTTTATTTATTATTATAGACTAGGTTAGAATCCCGTGTAATACACGAGATTGTATATTAAAAAAGATAAAACTTATAAATTTGTAAATACGTCCTAATTTGTCAGACTATTATGATCGTCTCGAGATATATCAAGTAGAAATGTGTGTGTATATTACGAGTTAGTATTTTTTTAATTAGTTATATTTTGATTTCCTACTATATATTTTCTTATTTAATATAATTAGTATTATTCTTTAATAATATATTTATAATATCATTACTATTTAATAAGAAAAAGACACATTTATTAGGAGAGAGAGGCGAGAAAACCAATGTGAGAATGCATGAGGAAGTGACACGTGTCCATCTCAAACCTTTATTTATTAGTATAGATTTTGAAAAAAAAAACTCATGAAATTTATTATTTAATAATAATAATGCGTTAAAATGAAAAAGAAAAAACATGCGTGAAAATGGAAAAAAGGGTATTTTGTCCGTGCTGGCATATTCTTTGTTCAAAGGAAAAGTTGCCGTATTCCGTTTTCTCCATACGTAATCTTGAAGTCACGAACCATAAATCTATCCTTTTTTTATCAGAGTAAATTTCACTTATAGTCCTCTGGTTTGCCTTGTTTAATTATTTTTTTAACATATCAGCCTCTAAGGTTGTATTTATATAACCATTTTAATCCATGACACTAACACCTGTTAAGTATATAGGACATTTTACTCATTTTATTTATAAGTGAACTAGTTTAACCTTTTCAGTCCAATATATATTTTTTTAAGTTTTTTCATTAAAACTTTTTTCTACTTTTTTTAAAAACGTTTTTTTACATTTTTAAAATCAATTTTTTTAGATTTTTCCCGTAAAAATGTCATTTTAGAACCTTTTTAACTTTTCTAAAAATATTTTTTCTTGATTTTTTTTCATAAGAACGTTTTTAAAAATATTTTTTTAGTTTATTTATAAAAGCGTTTTTAGCTTTTTCGTAAAATGTTTTTTAACTATTTTAAAAACATTTTTTTTTACTTTTTTTAAGTGAACGAGTTTATAAAATAGTGAACTTTAAAACAAACATTTTTAAAATAGTTAGAAAAACATTTTACGAAAAAGATGAAAAACGTTTTTATAAAAAAAAACTAAATAAATGTTTTTAAAACCGTTTTTTATGAAAAAAAAAATCAAAAAGTTTATTTTTAAAAAGGTTAAAACACGTTTTTAAAAAGGTTCAAAAAAGACGTTTTTACAGTAAAAAAAAACTAAATTTTTTTTTATTTTTTAAAAATTAATTTTTTAAACTTTTTTTTCCATAAAAAACTGTTTTAAAAACATTTTTTTAAGTTTTTTTTATAAAAACGTTTTTTATCTTTTTCGTAAAATGTTTTTTTAACTATTTTTTTTAAGTATACAATTATAAAAACTAGTTCACTTAAAAAGGAAAAAAATGTTTTTTTTAAATAGTTAAAAAATATTTTACGAAAAAGCTAAAATTGTTTTCATAAAAACTAAAAAAATGTTTTAAAAACGTTTTTTATGAAAAAAATCAAGAAAAAATATTTTTAGAAAAGTTAAAAAGATTCAAAAAAACTGTTTTTACAAAAAAAAAAACTAAATTTTTTTTTTAAAGTAGAAAAACGTTTTTTATAAAAAAATGAAAAGGTTAAGCTAGTTCTTTTATAAATAAAAGAGTAAAATGTCCTATACTTAACAGAAAACTTAACAGGGTTAGTGTCATGTACTGAAATGGTTATAAAAGTACAACCTCAGGGGCTGATATGTTAAAAATTCATTTTTTGACTAAAATGGTTACACATGCCAAACCATAAGGGCCAAAAGCGAAATATGGTTTTAGTCCCTCGTCTAATTCAAATAATTATTTTAGTCTAAAAGTTTAAATTTGATTTTTTTTATCCAATAGTTTTATTTTCATATCAATCTATGCCAGACCATTTAACGTCATCCACTTTCGCAGTTAGATTCTTGTTAAAAAGACTAAAATACCCATGTCAATAAAAAATTAAAAAATATAAATAAAAAGACATACTCTCTCTACCAACCCAAATCCAACAAGGGCACCATCATGGGCGAAGCTAAGTGAGGACCCAGATGCCCCCTTGATTTTTTGCTCAGTAGTGTTAATTTAAACGTATCTATGAGGCCCCAAACCCGGGAGGCCTCACGTATTGGATTTACTCATCAACACATAGCACTTTAAACATAAGACATTCATTAACACAGCGGAAACGATTTAAACTTCAACATACACAGCGAAAACATAACATGTCTAAACATAACTTGCCAAATACAACTGAAACTTGTCTTAATCAACATAATCAAAAGAAACATAAACATAAACGGGATGCCAGACACTGATCTTCGGGTAACTCTTCTCGCCAAACCAAGCATCCACTTCCATCTACTGCCACCTACATTTAACTGATATGCATACTAAAAATCAGCAACGCTGAGTGAGTTCTAACGTTTACTTTAAATCAATTATACAAAAGATTTACTAATACATACATACTGCCATTAAGGCAAAACTTTACCAAAACTTTACATACTTCACTTTTCAAAAATAGTTTAAAACATTCATAAAGTATCCGTCAATTCCTTGTCACTGTTGGTACTACCCTCGTGATCAATACCGCTTAACCGTCAATTCTTATCACTGCTGGTATTGTCCTCGTGATCAGTACCACTTAACCGTCAATTCCTTGTCACTGTTGGTACTGCCCTCGTGATCAATACCGCTTAACCGTCAATTCTTATCACTGCTGGTATTGTCCTCGTGATCAGTACCACTTAACCGTCAATTCCTTGTCACTGCTGGTATTGTCCTCGTGATCAATACCGTTTAACATAGTCGGGTCCTCGTGACCCATTGATGTTGTCCTCGTGATCAACACCACATGACACGATGTTGTCCTCGTGATCAACACCGGGTATTGTCCTCGTGATCAATACCGCTTAACTGGTACATGGGGGATTGCGTAGTCCCCCGAGAAACCGTCGTCACTCATCCCAATTGTACAACTGTTAACGAGCCATCAAGACTCTTACTAATGGGTAGAACTCATATCTGACATCTTGTACAAGTAACATCTGTCCCAAGGACCTTTTCAAACTGGTACACATTCCCGAATGAAAACTGTTCACTTTACTGTTCATAAAACTTTCTGTAAATCTTGTTCATAACTTTCACATATAATATGCCTTTGTTTATATATATAAAATATAGTAAACGTTTGTCATAAAATATAGTTATGTTTTACTAAACATACTAACACATATATTATGCCTTTGTTTATGTATATGAAAATATAGTAAACGCTTGCCAAAATATAGATATACTTTCCTCAAAACGTACTTTTGCCTCTTTTAAACTTTTCACTAAAACATAGCTTTTCCTTTCAGTTTATAATATATAAAATATAATAAACGCTTTACACTAAGTATGCACACCACCCCTAAAGAAGGCAAAAAGGGGATTAGAACTCACCTGGTATCTTAACTGCAATGGTCTATTGGATCTCACACAATCTGAACAATCATAACAATTGACACGTATCAGACTTAACTCAACGCTAAATGGTTTCACCATTTCTGTCTAGGCGATCATACTGACTTCACTAAACAACTATATATATACCCATCTGATGCCTGCGCACTTAGCAAGTGCGCAGGGCCTTGTTCTTGCGTACTTGATAAGTACGCAGGCTTTGCTTCTTGCGTACTTGGTAAGTACGCAGGACCTGCTTCATGCGTACTTGGTAAGTACGCACGAACTGCTTCATGCGTACCTGGTAAGTACGCACGAACTGCTTCCTCGCAAAAACCTTAACTTTCGCATCCGGGTCTGATCACGTCAAGATCTCGAACTTGTTTACATTCAAAACATTTGCTTTTCATTAAGGAACTTAAATCTATGTTTTTCCTTCAGTTTAATCCGTAAAAACGTTACCTTTTCCTCCAAAACCCGAAAAACCCAAAAACGAACATAGATTACATTTTTTAAAACCATGCATGAGAGTGAATAAATATGACATCATGATTTTCTAAGAAATTGACAAGTGTTTTCCGATGTTTACTTTCTAGATAAGGGCATGTGGATCACTATTCCCATACCCAATCGGTATCGTCATTTTCTCCTGTACCGCATGTAGAGGGATGGTGTTCCCGTGAATTCCCAATCGTTGCTTCCTTCTTCCTTCCTACTCTCTCACATGATTTATTCACTTTCGACAAAATATTTCCCCCCTCCTTCCCGCTTGAATTCTTCGTTTTGTCCAATGTGGCGGTTGGTACCGAACCTAAGTTACAATATTATTTCATACGCATTTGAATATACGATGGGTTAAAACTAAAGTGTTAAGGATATGAAACCATCAGAATGTGATACCTAACATGAGGTGAGGGGTATATGCAGACTGCAATTGTGGATCCAAGAATTTTTTTATACGGTCTAGGGTCGGTTGTTTATCACTAAATATTAAAATTTTCTGGTCCGGTCCGATAAAGTGTTAAGGATATGAAACCATCATAATGTGATACCTAACATGAGGGGAGGGGTATATGCAAACTGCAGTTGCGGATCCATGAATTTTTTCATAGGGTCAAAAATATTTGGGGTCGGTTGTTTATCGCTAAATATTAAAATTTTCAGGTCCAGTCCGGTCCGGTCCGGGTCAGATCACATATTTAGTAATATAAATTTTATATTTTTAAAAACCCGTGTAATACACGAGTTGAATAAACCAGTAATTACATCGGTTGAATAAAATATAATGTAATTTGTTAACAAACACATTTGTCAAAATATGTTTTTAAAAAATGTAATTTATCGTGACAGTTATAAGGTCTGTTAAGTTAGTTTTTAAAACATTTTTTTCAAGTGAGTATTAATTTTTTAATTTAATTGATAAATGTTAGTTCATATTAAGTTCATTTGATTGATGATATAATAACTATTTATAGTTAAATAATAAGTATCCGTAATTATATTAATTAATATAAAGATTATTATTTAATAGGAGAGAGAAATAGAAAATCAAATATTTAATAGGAGAGAGAGGCGGGAAAATAAATGTGAGGAGTAACCAGAGAGTGACACGTGTCCGGAAGAGATTTTCATTTATTAGAGTAGTAAGATATATATGTATATAGTATGAGGTTAGACTAGAAAGGGGAAAAGTGTATGAAGGAATCTCAGCCACAAGATATTTGTGTTTTGTGGCTGAGATTTACACGTTAGTATTTTGATAAATAAATGCAACTTAGAATTAATACGGAAGAGATCAGGAGGGTAGAATGGTAAGATTCAACCAAAAAGTCTCACATGCAAGTCACATGCAACTTCCCCCCTAATTTTTAAACGTCCATAACTTTTTTATACGTTATTATTTTTTTTTATTTTAAATCACCATAAAATCGAGCGTTTTTTATCTTTAATATGAATATGATATTGCTATGTTTTGTTTAGAAAAAAAACGTTTTTTTTAACTATGGTGTTTTACTTGAACACCATGGGTTTAAAGTATGGTGTTTTTCTGGTTATGGTGTTTTACACATATTGTTCAATTTTAACATGGTGTTTTAGTTTTATTGTCATGGTGTTTTCAAGTAAGTGTTTTTTTTCTAGATATGGTGTTTTACACATTCGGGGTCCATTTTAACATGACGTTTTAGTTTTTCTTGGTCATGGTGTTTTCAACTTGAGCGTCAACTTTCAACATAACGTTTAAGATTTTTTATTATGATGTTTTACTTCATAACTTTAAACTCATTGTGTTCAAGTAAAACAACATAACTTTAAACACATTGTGTTTAGGTAAAACATCATAACTTTAAACACATTGTGTTCAAGTAAAACACCATACTTTAAACCCATGATATTCATGTAAAACACCATACTTTACGAGCCACTTTATAAATACTAAAACAATAATCATACATGTCTATATAAATTCATTTAAAAAGTGAAATACTAAATTGAAAATGGTGTTTTAGTTTTATTTGTCATGGTGTTTTTCAACATAGTGTTTTTCTGGATATGGTGTTTTAAACATGCAGGGTCCATTTTAACATGGCGTTTTAATTTTTTTGGTTATGGTGTTTTCAACATGAGCGTCAACTTTCAACATAGCGTTTTAATTTTTGTGGTTATCGTCCATTTTAAATCATTTATATTTAAATAAAATTAAAGTGGGTTTTTTTTAACATGATGTTTTAGATTTATGGTGTTTTTCAACATGGTGTTTTATATTTTAGATTTATGGTTGTTTATGGTGTTTTTCCTTGTTTTATGGTGTTTTTAACATGGTGTTTTAGATTTATTGTGGTTTTTTTAGCATAGTGTTATATATTTTAAATCGTTTTTCAACATAAAGTGTTTCTCATCATGGTGTTTTACACATGGGGGTCATTTTGAACATGGCGTTTTAGCTTTTTAGGTAATGGTGTTTTCAACATTACGATTAGTTTTTTATTATATATTTATATATAATATTTATATATATATATAATTTTAATCGTTTTTATTTAAATCACATTAAAATGAGGTTTTTTAACATGGTGTTTTAGATTTATGGTGTTTTTAACGGAGTGTTTTTCAACATGGTGTTTTTCTAGTCATGGTGTTTTACACCTGGGGCTAATTTCAACATGGCGTTTTAGTTTTTTTGGTCATGATGTTTTCACAATAACAAATTTCAACATGGTGTTTGTGGTCATGATGTTTTAGTTTCTTTTTTTGTCATTCCGTTTTACAGTTGTGACGTATAATTTATGTTGAACTAGACGTTTAAAAAAAAAGGCAAAACCCCATAAACACAAACATGGAAAAACACCATGTATATGGAAGTTAAAGTATAAAGCACAATGAAAAACTAACCGTCGATTGAAATTTTACGCCAAAAGAGTAAAACACCATAACAAAACAAAAACGCCATAAACATAAATATCATAAAATACATGTATATGGATGTTAAAATATAAAAACCATGTGTAAATTAATAACGTATAACACCATGACAAAACAAAAACGACATAAACATAAATATCATAAAATACATGTATATGGTGTTTTGACGTGTTTTATGTTTATGGCGTTTTGCTTCAGTCTTGGTGTTTTACACTTTTAGCTTAAAATTTCAACATCATAAACATAAATTTGGTTAAGGCTGTGTTTGAATTAGAGTGAGTTTTTTTAACATGGTGTTTTTAACCGGGTGTTTTTCAACATAGAGTTTTTGTAGTCATGGTGTTTTTCAACATTAAGTTTTTCTAGTCATGGTATTTTTCACCTGGGGGCCAATTTGAACATGGCATTTTAGCTTTTTTGGTTATGGCGTTTTCACAAAGACAAATTTCAACATGGTTTTTTTTTTTTGCTTTTTTGGTCGTGGTGTTTTGACGTGTTTATGTTTATGGCATTTTTGCTTCTATAATGGTGTTTTACACTTTTAGCTAAAAATTTCAATATCATAAACATAAACTTGGTTAAGGCTGTGTTCGAATTAAAGTGAGTTTTCAACATGGTGTTTGCTTTTCAATATTAAGTTTTTGTAGTCATTGTGTTTTTTAACATGGAGTTTTTTGAGTCATGGTGTTTTACATTTAGGTGCCAATTTGAATATGACGTTTTAGTTTTTTTTTTGTCATGTCGTTTTCACAATGAGAAATTTCAATGTGGTCTTTTTTGGCTTTTTTAGTCATGTTGTTTTGACGTATTTATGTTTATGGCGTTTTGCTTCTGTCATGGTGTTTTACACTTTAACTTAAATTTATAAAACTCCATAAAACACCATAAAAACTTCCAATTTCAAACAACACCCAGTTGGCATTTTTTTATTTTTTTTTAAATATAGCAATACCATAACTCGTTGAAAAGATAAAAAAACGCTCAATTTTATGGTGAAACTTTAAAAAAAAAATAATGACGTATAAAAAAGTTATGTGCGTTTAAAAAATAGGGGGAAAAGATATGTGACTTGCATGTGCATTGTTGATTCAAAGGATGTTGTGTTTTGACTCAATTGCCCTTTTTTTTTACTTCTTGGATACGTGTCATGCTTATAATTCTACCTACACTTTCTATGGTTTTGTCCCTTTGTAGCCTAACCCTCCTATATATATATATATATATTTAAATTTGTTTCTATTGTGTTTATTTATTTTGCAATAAGTATTAACTTATAAAACTTAAAATTTTATATTAATAGGGTCGGTCTCCAAATTTCTTTAGGGTCAGTGTCAAAGGTTTTTTTTTGGAGACTAATCAGGATTAGATTGTATATATATACTAACTTTTTTTTGGAGGGTTGGGTGACCCTCATACCACCTACCTAGGTACGCTAATGGGTATATGAGTCAGCACCAATGTACATAATTACGCCAACATATTAATATAAATTATATATAACTATTTACACACAAAATTACGCAATCTATGTTATAACGATGTAACCTATGTTTCATAATTACGCAACCTATGTTTATACGCACATGCATAATTACGCGTGTTATATGTTCATAGATAATTATGCATGTTATATGCACAAACATACTTACACACGTTATACACATATGACAACAACTTTTTTTGAAAGTTGACTTAAAAAATACCAATAATATACTACGATAAAAAATGCTTAATTTTATGACGTTAATTAAAATTTTAATCAACTATGTAAAAGTTATTTAAGTTTAAAAAAATAATGAACTAAATAAAAGTCAACAATGGTGAACTTTACACCCATTTTACCCCTCCTAGCCATTTAATTTGTTTCTTATGTACACAAGACATCACCCTACAATCTTAACCATTGATTATTTAGATCAATGACCAAGAATGCTTTCTATGCTTTGAAGGTTAATCTTATTTTGTAATCAATCATTCATATATATATATATATATATATATATATATATATATATATTTACACTATATAATAAATAAATATTTTAATGGGATACTTGTCACTCCCATGTTTATCCTTAAGATTTTTTTCTCACTCATCTCTCCTATTAATTATACAAACTTCTTTATTTAAAAAAAATGTTTCAAATCTCTCTCTCTCTTATTAAATAATAATGATTTATATAATTATTTTTATTAAATGATTTTTATTTAAAAAAATATGTTTGTTCATAAATTTTTTTTATAAATTGAACATTTCTTTAATCGTTTTTATAAAATATTTTTCAAAAATATTATTTTATTAATAACATCAAACATACAAATGTTCATGAAATCTGCTAATTTACATCAAACATACAAATAATTTATTCAACCCATGTAATACATGGGTTTTTAACCTAGTACTAGATTATATACCCATGTATTACATATGGTTGTTTAATAGAAAAATAAAAGTACAAATAATGTGTACCCAAAAATAAAATAATATGTAAAATATAAATTAAATAATTTTATAACTTTATCAACTATCAATTGTATAAATCCCAACCTACCTTTTAATATATATATATATATATATATATATATATATATATATATATATATATATATATATATATATATGGTTAGGTTATAGTAAAAAAGGTTTTAAAAATAAGAAGGATTCTAAGTTTGACATGTGTCATTTTATTGTTTTTAAAGGGAGGACATAATGGTCAATGTGTAATATACCAGATCAATGTGTAATATACCAGGTCAATGTGTAATACAAGGTCTGGTATTATACAATGATCAGACCTGATATTACACAATGAAGTGATATTACAGAATGAGCATATTACACAATGACCTGACATATTTGAGCGAATTACACAATGAGCTGGAAAACGTAAAACACAATGATGAAAACATATAACACAATGATGAAAAATATTTGACACAATGAACTTGTATTACACAATGGCCTGACTAATTACACAATGACTTGACTAATTACACAATGAACTTGTATTACACAATGACCAGACATGGTATTACACAATGAACTTGTATTACACAATGAACTTGTATTACACGATGAACTTGTATTACACAATGACCTGACTAACTATACAATGAGCTGGAAAACGTAAAACACAATGATAAATACATATAACACAAAGAACTTGTATTACACATTGAACTTGTATAACACAATGATCTTGTATTACACAATGAACTTGTATTACACAATGAAATTGTATTACACAATGAACTTGTATTACACAATGACTTGACTAATTACACAATGAACTTGTATTACACAATGACCAGATATTACACAATGACCAGACGTGGTATTACACAATGAACTTGTATTACACAATGACCTGACTAACTACACAATGAGTTGAAAAACGTAAAACACAATGATAAATACATATAACACAATAAACTTGTATTACACATTGAACTTGTATAACACAATGAACTTGTATTACACAATGAACTTGTATTACACAATGACCAGGCGTGGTATTACACAATGAACTTGTATTACACAATGAAGTTGTATTACACAATGAACTTGTATTACACGATGAACTTGTAATTCACAATGACCTGACTAACTACACAATGAGCTGGAAAACATAAAACACAATGATAAATACATATAACACAATGAACTTGTATTACACATTGAACTTGTATAACACAATGAACTTGTATTACACAATGAACTTGTATTACACAGTGACCTGACTAATTACACAATGAACTTGTATTACACAATGACCAGACGTGGTATTACACAATGAACTTGTATTACACAATGAACTTGTATTACAGAATGACCTGACTAACTACATAATGAGTTGGAAAACGTAAAACACAATGATAAATACATATAAAACAATGAACTTGTATTATACAATGACCAGACGTGGTATTACACAATGAACTTGTATTACACAATGAACTTGTATTACACATTGACCTGACTAATTACACAATGAGCTGAAAAACGTAAAAAAAAAATCGTTTTTGTTTATAACGACACTATACTCGTTTTAAAGATAAAAAACGCTCGTTTTTATGGTGTAATTTTTTTAAAAAAATAATGTCGTATGTAGAAGTTATAAACATTTAAAAATAAGGGAGGAACTTGATAAAAAGTCAACAAAAGTGGCCAAGACTAAAATACCCTTCTAACAACTTTTTCTCCTACAATTTAGTCTCAACAATTAAATCTTTTCTACAATTTAATCTAATAACCTTAAATCCTTCTCACCTTTCTTACAATTAAAATCATTTTTACCTTAATCTAATCATATATATATATATACACACACACACACACGTATATGTATATAAATAAACTAAAACAATAAATAAAATTCTTTGTTTTCTTAATTAAGTAATAACTAGAATTCAAATTTTATATTATTATTTTTGGATAAAAAATTTAACAAAACTTAGATTTCAAAATTTAAACTTACTTAAAATAGAGAATATTAAAAAATTTTAGTACGAAAAAATATGGTAATAATGCATACTATTTTTTAGAATCATTTATTAGAATAATGATCAAATCAAAATAATGGCCTCAAAAATTAAAATCAATTTGGACTAATAGGGTAAGACTAAGCAACATAATGTTATTCTAAGATTATAGAAAATATAAAAATGAAGCCAACAACTCATGTATTTCAGTACTTCCACAATTATAAAAATCAAACAATAGGTTCAGAATTCAAAATAAGTTCAATGCAAAGTTCAACCTCTTTTTGGGTAAACATACTCATAAGATCATCGGAAAACATATCAGATTAATCCTTCATAACAAAAGACACAACACAACTATGAAATTACATCATGAAAATGATAATAAAAATAGGAATTAATTAACTTTTAACAATTAGACACTTGTAACAAAAAGAACCAGCCACTAAATTCTAAATGAGTTTTTGTGACATACTTTTCCATAACAATTAAATAACTAATAACTAATAAACAAACAAACAAAACTACTAGTTAAGCTTTTGAAAAAGTTGTAGATGATTGAACAATCTTAAAAGAAACGAGTTTCTTAATATTGTGCAAAGTTTGTTCAAAAACAAGAACCTCGCACGTCTTGATTGATTTGCGGTCTACGACCTCGATTGTTAGCCGCCAGTTCATTCCACCGATGATTTGGGTGTAGCCTTTGACTACTCTCTCAAATTTCATAGTACTTTTTGTATCTTTGTTGTGTTCATCCACCGCAAACTGCCCCACCTCTAAGACCGCAGGATCATCTGGGCTCGCGATCTCTAGCCAATTACCGACCGTCTTTTGGCCATTTTCAGCAAAGCAAGTGTCAAAGAAGTTGAAGAAAAGAGGAATCACGATCACAAAGAAAGAGATGTAGTGATGAGTCATTTGTTTGAGTGAGTTTGGTGATTCCAATTGACTGCCATGTTGTGGTGGTACTTATAATCTCAAAGGCCTTCTAATGCTCAACCAAAATTCTTAAATGCAACTTTATTGTGTACTCAATGAGTCAAAGTCAATCCATTTCTTCTAAATTAAGAAAAAAAAGTAAGTTAGCCTTTTTCTTGATATGTTATATATCTACTAGTAGGGAACCCGCACAATGTGCGGTCCCGACAAATTATATTTGTGTAAATTATTGCTTAATTATACAATTTTTTTTAAATAATTTACACTTTATTTGTAAAGGCAAATGCAAATTGCTTATAAAATATTTATATGAGTTACCACCACACGTAAGAGGTATCCCGAGCGTTACAATGGATAATTGAATGTCCTACAAGAAGTTAGAGACCTTCAAATTTTGTATATAATTAACAATTTCATCTGCTTGATTTCCAAACAAGTATTACAATGTCATGTGATCATTAGCATCAACCATATACTAACGTTTGGTGTCTACATACATTGAATCCAAATAGGAAAAGGCATAAGTACAGTATTTGATATTGACATATATTGAAACCAAGTAGCAAAAATATGCGAGCATAACACTTTGATGTTGGAAAACCTTGTTAACTACAAAGGAGGCCGAGTTATGGTTATTTTTATTCCCGATCTGAACTTGGAAGATTCTTGTAGGACAGGGTAAAGAGCTTTCCATCTGTAAATAAAGGAAGCAAACATTTCAATGGTTGTCACCGTCCCAAGTTGGTTCACCTGCATTTTAAATATCCGAGTTAAGTCAAACCCTGCATTTAGTTTCAGATAGATGGAGTCACGCGAGTTTATCGGTAAAAAGTTCTCGAGGTAAGACCATGCGCAGTGATACTGTGATTTGGGGGGGGGGGGGGAGGGGGCCATGATCCACATGGCCCTTTCACGAGCATGGAACACTGTCCCCCTAGGGCTTGATTGGGCGTGATTAGGAGGCGTGGGGTCATTCACAGGCATAAGTTGCAAAAGCATCTTCTATTCAAAATCATTTGGAGAACTAACCAGTAACCGAAACAAATTAAAAGCGGAAGAAAGCACAAAACCCTAGATTTGCTCTTTGCATTGATAAATATGAGATTCAAACCAACAGATCCAACAATAAAACCCTAATTACATCCAACAATTAAAAAAGAGTACCTGGCAAGGAGGTTCTCCCCACGGTTCTTGCAGCCCCTCCAGCCTAATAAGCATCAAAATTATAAATAGCCTAGTGCCCCATATCTGATTAAGATTTAAAAAAAAATATACAAACCCTTAAACACATCTTCTTCTTCATTTACACCCAGTAGCAGGTCACCATCTTTCATGTACAATTTAAGAGTTTTAAGTATTATACTTATTCTAAGAGGAAGCAATCCAGAATTCCTATTAGTTGGACGGTTGTTCGGTTAAAAAAATGTTAGACTCTTATATCGAACTTGATACCAATGCAATAAATTTAGAAACTCTGAAGTCAATTTTGTACAGGAATTGAGTCAGTGGCGGCTCAACCCTTTCGGAGGCCTAAAGCCAACTCGAAAAATGAGGCCTTTTTCAAATTTTTTTGTCATCGACCTTGCAAAATTTACGTGTATTGACCTAGACAATTTACCCGTTTTGACCCATTATACAACCCGCCTAAATGCCTAATATGCAATAGTCCCATCATGTCCACTCTTAATCTTAAGTAACCAGTTAAATGGCCACCTTGAGGGTTGTTTTAAACAATAATTTAAATGCTTGCCATAGCTCATTATAAACCCATCAGCTCCATTCTTAATCTTAACTAAAGTAGCAAATACACCAAGATAAGATTCACCATGTTGCCATATAATTTTTAAACTTTAAGGGGGTTATAAGACTTGTAAAAATCACCTCATCATATTAGCACATCCATATGTCATGTTTGTAAGTGTTGCCTCAAACCTTCTTGCAGCAAGAGTCCCAACAGTAAGGAAACAAGCTTCTTGTCCCTCAATGACTTATGTATCCTCAACCTGATTTTGTAAGGAGGTTAAATAGTTAGTATCTAATAAAATTTAAAAAAACTGAAACTACATACTTCCACCTAAATACTTGAAAGTATATATTTGTCATTTGACGTTCATTGTACAAATGTGAATTAAGTTGAATAGATGGAGCAGTACCCCCACTTTGATTCCTAAATAGGTGACATTCAACATCAATGAGTGTGGTCTTCTAATGATTCTTACTTTCTTAGCTTTATGGTTAACAAGTTGGCTATCACAAGTGAAACATACAATCCACAAAAATGGAATAGCAATCGGTTGATTGCAAGAAAAGGACCCAAATCTTTATTTGAAATCTTATATTCAATTACAAAGACTATTGGTATAGAGTAAACTGATTTGAAATCTTACCATAGCCATGGTTCAAATCGTTAACCCTCACCCTGCAAACAACACCTAAGTATATGAACTTGGATTAGAATGATATTCAACAGACTAAGAAAAATCCAGGCTGCAATTGAAATAAAAAGCCATGGAGGAGAAGAAATTAGGAATCTCACCGGAAAGGAAAAAGCAATTGATACCGAGCAAAAGTTAGGGCCTCTTCCATCTACAGCTCTTGCATCTTGTGTCGTCTTCTTCATATGTGATCTGGATGAACATTTGGTAGCTTAGGTCCTCCATGTAGCTACTACTATATAAACCCTAAATCGAATTTGGGGGGCCTAAAGCAGCCGCTTCACTGTAAATCATTGAGTTACCTGCTTGACCTAGGTGTGGCAGTTCTCCAACAATGGTCTGCAAATGAATTAGAATCAAAATTGAGAAAAATTCTCTCATAATTAAGAAAACCACTCTCACGAAGAGAAGATTATGCTTCTCCTAAGACTTACCTGCTTGACTTAGCATCGTCCTTCGCCATCGTAGCTTCAGCGGTGTGTTTTGAGGAGAGACCAGGTGTGTTTGTGGATTGAAATCGTTGGGGTGCCTTTTGAGGAGAAACAAAAACCTACGGAAATTGATGATCGCTGTCAATGGACGAAGGCAAGTTCAAACGCCGTGGAGAAAAAACCGACGAACACACGGACGGAGGAACGGTAAGGGCTGCCCGGCGCTGGTTGATATAGGTGGGGATTGAAAACGTAAACAGGACAATGAATGTGATTAATGATCCATCAATGCAACGGAAGGGGTGGGGCGGCGATTGAGAAGTAGGCGAGCGATACCCGACGTCTTAAAACAGGCGGCGTATTATAAAGGAGTATAGATAGATATAGATATGTGCAAAATTGATTCGAAACTTGATATGTGTTATTTTATTGTTTTTAAAGGGAGATCATAATTGTCAATGTGTAATATACCAGGTCAATGTGTAATACACTAGGTCAATGTGTAATACACCAGTTCAATGTGTAATACAAGGTCTGATATTACACAATGATCAGACCTGATATTACACAATATACTGATATTACACAATGAGCATATTACACAATGAACATATTACACAATGACCTGACATATTTGAGCGAATTACACAATGAGCTGGAAAACGTAAAACACAATGATGAAAACATATAACACAATGATGAAAAATATTTGACACAATAAACTTGTATTACACAATGACCTGACTAATTACATAATGAACTTGTATTACACAATGACTTGACTAATTACACAATAAACTTGTATTACACAATGAACTTGTATTACACAATGACCAGACGTGGTATTACACAATGAACTTGTATTACACAATGAAATTGTATTACACAATGAACTTGTATTACATGATGAACTTGTATTACACAATGACCTTACTAACTACACAATGAGCTGGAAAACGTAAAACGCAATGATAAATACATATAACACAATGAACTTGTATTACACAATGACCTTACTAACTACACAATGAGCTGGAAAACATAAAACACAATGATAAATGCATATAACACAATGAACTTGTATTACACATTGAACTTGTATTACACAATGAACTTGTATTACACAATGAACTTGTATTACACAGTGAACTTGTATTACACAATGACCTGACTAATTAAACAATGACCAGATATTACACAATGACCAGACGTGGTATTACACAATGAACTTGTATTACACAATGAGCTGAAAAACGTAAAACACAATGATAAATACATATAACACAATGAACTTGTATTACACATTGAACTTGTATTACACAATGAACTTGTATTACACGATGAACTTGTATTACACAATGACCTGACTAATTACACAATGAGCTGAAAAACGTAAAACACAATGATAAATACATATAACACAATGAACTTGTATTACACATTGAACTTATATTACACAATGAACTTGTATTACACGATGAACTTGTATTACACAATGACCTGACTAATTACACAATGAGCTGGAAAACGTAGACCACAATGATAAATACATATAACACAATGAACTTGTATTACACATTGAACTTGTATTATATAATTAACTTGTATTACACAATGAGCTGGAAAACGTAAATTTTTTTTTCTTTTTTGTTTATAACGACAATATACTCGTTTTAAAGATTAAAAAACGCTCGTTTTTATGGTGTAATTTTTTTGAAAAAATAATGTTATATGTAAAAGTTATGAACGTTTAAAAATGAGGGGGGAACTTGATAAAAAGTCAACAAAAGTGGTCAAGACTAAAATACCATTCCAACAACTTTTTCTCCTATAATTTAATATCAACCATTAAATCTTTTCTACAATTTGATCTAGTGGCTCTAAATCATTCTCACCCTTCTTAGAATTAGAATCTTTTTTACTTGAACCTAATCATATAGTATATTGTAATTGTTTAGTTTTTCTTTTTGTTTTCCGATCAACGACTCAATATATAATTTAAATTTCTTTTTCATATTCTATAATATTATATTAAGAAATTTAATCCTTTTTTATAGGCGAATTTGTTTTTAATAATCCAAACTACGACTCATAGGCTGATAATAATCCAAACTAATAGTTTGGCTGGTGATAATCTCAACTTTCACTTTTGTTGTCAATAATAATCCTAGTAGCATAATAATTATAGATTTACACTCGATTTACACATATTTTCGCTCAAAATGATGATTTTAAATGAAATGGATAAACGTACAAGCGAAATCGAGTGGGAATCAAATGTAAATATATGATAATTATGCTACTAAGACTGTCATTGATAACAAAAGTGAAAGTTGAGATTATCACCAGTGAAATTGTTAGTTTGGATTATTATCAGCCAATTAGTAATAGTTTGGATTATTAAAAATCAATTTGTCTTTTTTATATTATTATATTTACTCTTTTAAAATAAATAAAGTATTATACTCTAATAAATCACTTACTATCTTGTCAGGTGTCATTTCCTTGTACATTAAATTTTAGGTTTTCCGGCCTCTCTCCTCTTTACAATTAATCCATTTGTTTCCTAAAATTACCTCATAATTTCATCAATTAATTTTCATTCATTTATCATCTAGGTAGGAAGATTGTGTGATTATATGCTTTATATGTACCCCCCCCCCGGATGTAGAGAAGACACATTCTTGAGTTCTACTTGGCTACTAGTGATATGCTAATAGTTGTTGTTGCTAAAAACCTTCGTGGAATCAAAGCAAAATAGTTTACGAACAAGTTGTTGTAGGCATGCTAAAGCTCTTCTTTGTGTTTTTTCTTGTGGATTTCAAAGAACAGTGGTCCAGGTATTTTTCTTTTTGTACAACGAGTGGACTTCACATCAACTTTTTGATTTCCTCTATCCCCATAATGAGTAACGTCTCTGTGGCTTTCAAACCAGTTTTCTAACAAATTCTGTAAATCTGCTTGTAGGATTGGAAAGTTCGCATCAAACGCTTTTCCTACTTCTATTACTATTTGTCTTCGGACGTTTTCCGGGACTTGTTCTACTTCGTTTTCATCATGACGTGGAGATTCAGTTCTCATGTGGCTTCCCTCGTCACGTATTTCGTCGTTCTGATGTTCAGCCATTTGCTAAAACACGATATCGCTTAATCTTTCATTCGTTTACCCTAATCATAGTCTAGGGTTTTATACTACAGGCCTCGTATTAATCCTATTCAAGGATTTCACATAAGTTCATACTCATGTATTCATACATATGCATATATCATAATCATGTGTATTCACATTCCCGGCTTACTATTTGTTGACATAAGTTATCATATGGTGTTTGCGATATCATGATGGTCCCATGCATTAACTCTTATACTGGCCAGGCATAAGGTAATGTATATTACCATCCTGATACTCCCAACTATCATATAGAGCTTATGTCATACAAAGTTCTGCCCACGTATACTCACACATTTCTGTTTAAGCACTGGAATTTAATATACCTGCTTCCTTGGATGGCTTCGAATTGAATCCCTATTTATATCACGAGCACTTATGGTTTGAGTTTAAGTACCCCTTCCGATACTTAAATCCCTCAAACCGTGCTCTGATACTAACTTGAAACACCCTACTTATCTTACTATTATTTTATCAGAGTTTAATACGGAAAACATGTCCCAGATCATTAAAACCTTGCCATAACGGCTAAGGTAACCTTTTCATTTATAATAATATATTGTTTTACAAAAAGGATAATATAATTATATTATCCTATATAGGGATTTTTCAACTCCGATCAGCCCTGTCCATAAGAAGCTTTATTCCACGTGCTTCTTTCCTGCAGTGTTTGAAAAATGTTTTTGAATTAACTTTCGCTAAGTAAGTACACTGCATCGTTCATTTTATTATGAACCCTTTAGGTTCTTTATTGTTCAAGTTTTCTAGGGCTCTCGAGTCCATGTGACCATCTCCGGACGTACCTCCGGCCACACTTTGGTATATTCTATGGGTATGCTAACCCCCTTGCAACCATCACAGGCTTCTGCCTCCTGTCCGAGAATTGCCATGGTCCTTATACTCGTCAGTATAGGCATCCTCGCATTTGTCACGAATACTCATTCATTCCTCAGCCACATAGGCTTTTACTCTTTCAGCCCTGAAGGCCTAGAGTTTACTCTTTCAGCCCTGAAAGCCTAGAGTTTCCTTTTTCCTTTTTATTATTTTTTATTGAGATCCACCTTACAGGCCGGGTATCTCATTTCATTTGGGACATTGAGTATCTTTGACTAAGCCTTCCAAATGTATCAAGCATTTGTTTTCATTTCATGTATATGCTTGATTTATTTACCAATCACTCCTCACCGTTAAAACTTCATAACGGTTTCTCCACGACGCATCAGAAGGGTTTATATATAGGAAGTACTAGCGGTGTATCCACCACCCTCTGACACTTCATGAGTACTCCGTTATTCCATTTTAGGGCTTAGACTCGTTCCATCACACTCATTCATGTATACACATATCATCATATTTACTAACCAGTCTTTACCTTACAACTTTGCAACGGTTTCTTCACGATGTGTTAGAAGGGTTTATATATAGGAAGTACCAGCGACGTATCCACCATCCCTCTAGCACTACGTGAGTACTCCGTTACTCTATTTTAGGTTTAGAATCGTTTTCTTCTACTCAGTCATGAATACACGTATCATCATGCATTCACGTATTCATATTCATCACGTGTTCATATTTGTTATGTATGGTATACTTTCATCTCTTATTCTTTTTCTTCATATATTGTAAACTGGGTGATCTCCCTTCCAGAGTAGTATCTCCAACAGAGATGTCTCCAGGAAAGAGCGACGGGTCTAGGAGAGATTTATACACCGCCCTTTCTTAGACAGGACATTCCGTTGGTCAGATAACTACATACCGGTTGGATGTTCTCCCGTACGTTTACTATAATTCTTTATCCTTCATTAGTCTATACCCCTAAACATTCATAATGGTTTCATCACGAAGTACACAAGAGGTTTATATATAGGAAGTACCACCGGCGTATCCACCACCCCTTGAATACGTCGTGATTACTCCATTACTCCTGTTTAGTGTCTAAACTAATCCATCATTACCCTGTACCTTTCTCATCTCATATATCACGTATCACATAATCATATCATATAAGCACGTAATTCACATAAACATGTCTAGGGTACGGGTTCAGTGTACTTACATTATCTTCGGATAATTCCAAAGTTCGTTCCTCGCTTTAACGTTTCTCCGACTCAAACTGTACTCTTCGCGTACCGTACTTGTAACCACTGTGCTTGTAACCGTCGTTCGGGGCTCCTCGGGAGTCGTGCTAGTGACTGTGTAGTGGTGGTAGTTTGTGATGTTTTCCATTTAAGCGGCAAATGCCATCTATTTATAGGCTGCCATTGCAACCCGTAGCAGACCGCTAACCTGGCCTGCTGTCCAACGTGATGTCCACGTAGCGGACCGCTAAGGTTCTGGGTAGCGGTCCGCTACCCAATCTCTTCTGGCGAGTCACCATACACGTGTCACCCTCTTGTTTCCCGAGCCAATTGCGGCTAGCGGACCGTTACTAGATTGGTAGCGGTCTGCTACCGCCTTGATTTTCAGAATTTTGTAATTTAAACCTTTAAACTTTGGGTTAATTACATAATATCCCCTGGACTTTAATTTCCTTAAATTTTGGGATGTTACATGAAAGAAAGGAACCGGCCTAGAGAGAAATTCTAGAGGGAAGTTAGTGAGAGAAAAAAATTTACCAAATGAAAATCCTATGTCAAGATAAGTTATGGCAGAGACAAGATAGGAGTATGCATCCCGAGAGTAAAATGGGTAATTTATGTGTTTTCTAATAGATCCTTGATGACGGTTAGTCTTAGGGACTCAATAGAAGAAAAATAGATACCACGGGGACTCAGAGGTCAAAATTTCAAACATAAGGACCCAACGTGTAGATTAGAGTAAACCACAGGAAGCAAATTGCAGTTTACTTAGATAATTATCATATTAGATTTGGATATTTATATAAGTTTCTACATTCCTACAATTTTGGAGGGATACCAAGTTTTTTTTGAAAGGCTGGAAGGATACCAAGTTAATCAAGAAAGCAAAGATCAAAACAAAAAAGAAAGCTAAGATTCCTTATCCTCGAAACTTACTATGCAGGACCATTAAAGTTAAAGTTGAACAAGAAGATTAAATTCAATTCATAAAACAAATGAATTAACATCTATTTGATTAAATTTAACAACGTATTGATCAAGCAGATACCAACCACAACCTTAATTCTTTCGGTTTTCGATCTTTTGGTGACAAAAAATATTCAAAATGGAAAACTGATCACATTTGCGCGCTTGTTAACAATATATATATCTGGGATATGAAGACTCAAGATGATTGCCAGTCTTTCCGGATATCAAAACTATAGTTCAACTCCAAGTAACACTTATTATCGTCATCAAGAAACTGCGAAAGATTGAGAGAAGCCGAAAAGGGTGTAGTTAGAATATTATGGAAATCACAAATTGTGCTAAGTTATGTGAAAAAGTAGTTAAACTTGATAGGGAGTACCTTAGTTCTTGCTGAATATGATCCTCTAGCAAGTATTCCAGAAGGAGTGGTATCTTCAGGAATTTCATGGGTATAAAGCTCTTGTTGAGGACTGAAAGTGCCAATCATTTCTTTGGTTTTGTCAACTGTAAACAATGAAACCAAATGTGAGTGCACATGACATGTACATAATTGGGATACAAATTGTAGCATCCGTAATCTGTGACAATCAATATTATCTGTTTTGCCTACAAGAGCTTAGGACATTGTGCGTTGTTTTTGGTTTCTTGGAGACTTTCCACTCAAGCACGCTTAACACTATTAGAAAAAGAACCGATTTCCTACGAAAATTTCTGATGCAAAAACAATCGTGGCAAATTCCTACACATTTGCGCCGCGTTTCCCATGAAATAAAAACCATACTTTTCAACAATATTACGAAACATAGCGACAAAAAGTAAATTCATTGGAAAAGCATCACAAAATTCCGACGCAATTCCAACAAAAAAATGAAGTTTCCGGCGAGGTATTTTCTAGCATAAAATTGTCGTAAATGTGTCAGAATCTGATGTTTCCTAGTAATTCTGATGAAAATGTGCGTAGGAAACCTTTTTTTAGTAGTGTAACTTTAGGGTTCTCGTCTCATCTACAACTAATGCATGCAAAACGCGTTGGTGATATTTGATATGGGGCTTAGCTTACATCCCAATATCTCCCCGGAACAATAAAATGTTGTGTGATTCGAGTAAGGTGTTATACAAATAGTTTGATCGAAGAGAGACCATACCTTTAAGACCAGTTTTCCAAACTGTATTGGTGTACTTGAGACCAGATACAATGTTGTTATGAACTTGGAAAGTGAATTTGATCGTGTAACGACACCCTTCTTTCAGCGTAAACCATGTTCCTTTAACTTTTCCGTTATCGGGAATCTGAAGAATCAAATCCTCTCTACTAGGTGATACAATAGCAAGACTCAAGATCTTGACTTCTGGATCTAGTGTTTCTACAACAATAATAACAATAAAACATCACTAGAAACAAAAAAAAAACTGCAAAAGTTCCTTTATTTTCGGATTTTTTTTTGCTGAGATGGAGACTTTAAGTTTTCATTTTGGTTTCCGGGTGAAAAATGAAAGCAATTTCCGGGTGAAAAATGAAAGCAATATGGTTTACAGATAGTCCGCCATTTCCACGAGCAGACTCAAGATTTCACGCCAATGATCCGAGAGCACATGGCAAGCGGACTTAAGAAAATTACGTTCATTTTCACGCATTTTGCTTGAGTCTGCTTGCCACGTGCTCTCGAATCATTGGCGGAATCTTGAGTCTCCTCTCGTCATAAACAAAATTTGCTTTCATTTTCCTCCCGTAAACCAAAATGAAAACTCCAAGTCCCCATTTAAGCAAAAAAAATTATTATTCTTATTTTCGCAACACGAATGCATTCAAGAATTCTAACATCTCATTACCAGCAACAGAATTAATATCCAAAGCTCCAAGAAGTTGTTCTTTCCATCTCATCAAGCTCTCATCATCCTACAAAACAAGCATTCAAAAATCAGTTTTAGCACGATTTTCTGTAAAGAACTACAAGTGATCAATTGTTAAATCTAAATACATTATGAAAACAACATGTAACAGACCTTGTCTGCTTCATACTGTTCTTTAAGCGTGCGTCGAGGGCCGATTTGTATCTTCCCATGAACATCTTCTTCATCGTCATCTTCGGTCACACAGATCGAACTCTCACTCATGTTCTTTTTAATACTTACCACCTCATCTGCATCTTCAACCTCTGAAATTGCTCCACAGTTCTCAATATCCTTTTTGTCCACAAATCCCATGTTCTTGGAACTTAAAACAATACCATTAACACCTATACGAAATTAAACTCAATTCAAGAATTTAATGATGTTAACAATGTCTTAAATTGCATGTGAATAAAGACTAACGATGAAACTAGAAAGAATATTATGTCTTTATAGGGTAGAAGATAACGTGTGGGGTGGGGTGGGGGACCCGAAGATCATTGTTATTGAAAATAGAGTTAATTGTATAAATGTTTTATGTGGTTTGATTAAATTCCATTGTTTGGTCCTAAGTTTTAAAAATTGTAAATTTAGTTCAAATTCTTGAGACATGGTTACGCCTTTAGGCCCTGATGTTAAGACCAGTTAGTTTTTAACATAAAGTTAGCCCATGTGTCATTCACGTGACTTACGATTGCAAACTTAATCTTAAAAATGAGTTAAAATTAGTAAAAAGTTAGTGGTTTTTACTGAGTTTTTAATGGATTTTTAGTGATTTTAACTCATTTTTAGAGTTAAGTTTGCAATCGTAAGTCACGTGGATGACACATGGGTTAACTTTCTGTTAAAAACTAACTAGTGTTAACATCAGGGCTAAAGTCGCAACCAGATTTCAAAATTTTATGCTAAATTTGTAATCTTACAAAACCTGGAGGCCAAACATACAATTTAATCAAACCACAGGGGCTATTTATACGGCCATTTATACTATCAACTCTTGAAAATATCAAGTGTGGAATATTTAAAAGATGGTTTTGAATGGGTCAAAGAATAAGAAAAGGAAAAGAAAATAAAAGGGAAATGAAGTGATGCTTCCAAGAAGATAAAGAAATATAAATTCTGGAATTTTAATGTTTGATAATTTGAAGCGGAAAGAGAGGAAATGGTTATGTGTTGTCGTGAGAATATTGTGATCATGATGGTCACTAAGGTGCACTATCTTCCATGAATATGAAACCACGACCTCCAATACAATATGAGACAGCTTAGCAATGACTGGATTAGCAGATATGAAAGATACCATTTTGACTTTTGACTTTTTCTTAACCTAAAAAGACTATGACAATATGACATAAGTTATCATATTTCACCGGACCTTTGTTAGAAACATTAAACTTATATTCTATTACAATTCAATTACTAAATGTTATTTATATGTTAGCAACTTAAGTTTATATTTACTTGTGTGTTTAGGTTGGGACCGAGTTGTGCAACTCGGCTGCGCGCTCACACTGGGCTAAATTGGGTTTGGAATGTGGTTGGGTTTGGCGGCTTAAGAGTCGAGTAAAGTCGGTATTTCAGGGTATTTAACCTGGTCGAAAACCCTAACGTAGATTTAACGTTGACATTTCATTCTTTGTTCATTTTGTTCTTAGAAAAGACAATCCTCTCTCTCCCCGCCCTCAATCCCTCTCCCTCACTTGTATATTCATCTTGTGCTTGTCAATGAATTCATAGTTCACACTATTTTAGATATTTCATAAGGTTTTAATCTTTCTTTTATTTTTCCGTTCTTTCTTAGTATAGGTTTGTTGTGTTCGTATTTAAAAACATCTATCAAAATATTTTAATAAGATTTGAGCAGTTTTTACATTGTATTAGAGCATCTAGGTTCTGTATCAACATTTTTTAATCTTGTTTCGTTTGAGAAAACCGATTTAAATCTGTTAGTTTTGATATTTGGGAAAGAAAGTGTTTATTGCAATCAGACTATTTATCATTATAAAACCTTCTATGTTTTCTCATTATACTTAATAAATTAATTATTTATAACATAGTTTTATAATCACATTATAATACTCTAGGCTATAGCTTCAGTTGAAAGTCATCTCACCACTCACCCCTCACCCATCATTTCCTTAAATATCCACCTCATATTTTTTTCTTATTCTTCTTACCGTAGAATAACCTCACTGAATGAATAGTAACCTACTTTTTTTTGAAAACACGAAGAAAAAATATCAAACTCTCGCTATGAAACGCGGGGAAAAAACCAGTTACCTTTTTTTTTTCTTTCATGAAGCTATGCTTTTATCTCTCTCTGTTCCAACAACCCAGTTTCACGGCAGAAAGTCAGATCACCTAGAACTAAGAATCCGTAGCAAATGATCTCCACAATGGGTGGACCCAAGTCACTAACACCATTAAAAAAATTATGTCGTTAGTATCTGTTACTCGTTTTCATGTGATATTTACGTGTCCAACTTTGGAGCGACACCAATTCAATAAATATTTTCAAAGAGTGGTTACAGCCTGTTTTAACGAAACTTTTAGGCCATACATGTTATTCATATCAGTGATATCCATCATTTTCGGCATTAGAAAAATAGTTTTTTACATATTTCCCCTTTTTAAACCTCTTAAAGCATTTTCAGCCCGTTCTTTATATTTCATATCCTTATCCTTATAATTACACTAAAAAACACTACTTTTTCTATCTTTTATCTCTACTTTTCTGTCTCCTTATCCTTATCCTTATAATTATACTAAAAACCACTACTTTTATCCTTATATTTACAAAAACCTTATATCTTTTCTCTCTCCTCCACTCACAACCACTCCATAAAATATACAAAACTCACTCACATAATTATAATGAACGGGCTATGAATGCTCTTAAGGTGTTGGGGGCCATTAACCCCAATACTCATTTACTCACCAAAACTGGCCAATAGAATTCTGCCACCTCAAAACTACTCATTTACTCAGATTTCATTGGAAACACCTTACTCATTTACTCATTTACTCACCAACTTTTTTTTATAATTAAACATTTAAATAATCAAAAACATACTTTTTTATTAATTAAAAAATCAAAATACAACTAAAAATAACAAAATACAATAATAAAGTTACAAATAAAAAAAACAAAAAATTAAACATAATCGTCTTCCGAATCGCGATTTACACATTTTTTCTTTGATTTTGCCGTATCCTCAAGCTCACTAGCCGCAACTTTGGACAAAAATTCAACGCCACTTGAGTCGGAAATGTCGGAAAGAAGATAATCAAAATCACTAGCATCGGATAATCCCGAAGGAACAACACTAGAACTGGATGAAGACATTTTGTTAAAAAAATTGGAGAGGAGAGTGATTTGTTTTATATATAGATGATAGGTAAAAATATATGTATGTGGAATAGGGTATTTATAGGTAAATTTTTTTTTTTAAAGCACCCAACCCACCCCCCTCCCAACCCCACCAACGGCTACCTCCCCAACGGCTCTATCTCCCGTGATCACCCGAGTAAATGAACTCGATGACCCTTACTCGATCACCTTACCCGCCCCTACTCGGTTCAATAGGGGCGGTGTGTAACGTTCACTATTCTCCGAGTATTGTATTTTTCTTTTTCAATAATGACATTTTGCGTTTCGATCTTGTTTATATATTCCGCATTTATATATATAAATACACAATTCATTTTTATAAAATGATTAAAAATAATCAAAATTTTTATAAAAAAAATATAAATATATATAAACTATCTTGGAATTTGACTCAATGTTGACCACAAATCAAGAAAAATAGTTCAATTTGTACTTCTCAAAGTCAAACAACCCAAGAATACATGAAATTGACCCGTTTGACTTTCAAAAGTCAAACAGGGCCGAATTCGTTCAATACAAGCCCGGAAACGAGTCCAATCGAGTCCCGTAAGTTCTATCTCATGCATAAACAACGAATTGATCCTATCCAGACCCAATAAACATACAAATCCGGAATTTGAATGCGGTTGACTTTGTCGAGTCAAACTAGGATGAATCCGATCGAAATCAAGAAATTTAAACGCGTTTGAATCCCGGAATTTGCGCACTGACTAAACTCGAATGTATCAAGCCCTCAAACACGAATCGATTCACCCAAATTCGAACCAAAAGTCGTGAAATCTCTCCCGTCGGCCGAAATTCAAAAAAAAATCAAATCAATAGATTTAGATAAAATTTAACAAATTAAATCATAAGTACACCTTCGCCTAATCGATTACAAACACTTCCAAACGCCATTCGCATCCCATTACACGTCTGGAGCCGAGTCGATCATCAAGAACATCGAGCCCAAAATCGTAGCCGACTGCACTCGTTGCCCAATCTCATCAAGTAAGTGTTACATCGATCGACTCGCTTTTTAACTCCGAGCAAGAGCCCCTTATCAATTCGTAGTAACAAAACGTATCAAACCTAATTGAAACTAGGGTTCTTGCAATTTAAACGTAAATCTGGTTTGGGGATTTTGAAGAAATTAAGTTTAGTATTTAAGATTTTTGTTTCCATTGTATACCAGCGAAACCACCTGGTCCGGCCGGTAGGTCGCTGCGCCGCCGAACCAGGTGGCGTGGGTTCGAAACCCACAAGCCGCAGCGGCCGGATGTTTTTTTTTTTTGCGCAGGCCTGATCAGAATCCGATTCCTCCTTCTTCCGGGTTAATAGCTACCGGACCAAGATCATAACACGAATAGCACCGCTGGTCCAGCGGTAAACATCCAGTCCCAACACAGGAACCACCCGGGTTCGAGCCGGGTGGCCCTGTTTTATTTTTTTGAGCGATTTTTAAAACTCGGAAATTTATAAAAAAATTATTTTTATAAACCTTGAAACATTTAGAACAGAATGAATCTGGAATCGCCAATTTTCGATATAAACTCATTTTTTTTGAATTTCTTTATTTAAAAATTGTATATTAATTAGTTTTAAAAACAAAGTTTAAAATTTTATTTATTCATTTAAAGTAAATAAATTTCCAAATAAAAATAGCGAATTTATAAAATATCTCCCTTCTTTTTTTTTTCAAACTTATAAAGTTGATAACTTTATTTTAGAAATAAACAAAAAAACTCATTTTTATAATAAATATATAGTTAAATGTATATTTTTATACATAAATGTTATTTTAAATTTTTATAAATAAATAAATGACGTGAAAAATTATTTATTTGATTTATATTTAAATATAATTTCCACACTATTTTCTAACTAAATAAATAATTAATAATTAATTAATTTATTTAGTTATTTCCAAATCGACGTAAATTTAATTATTCCTTTTTAACTATTTATTTTAAATCTTTTGATTAATACAACACCCGTTTTAAATACAAATCCACAAACATAACTATTCGTACATTCGTCCAATTCCGTCCTACACTTAGACCAATTCTATACGATAGTGATTGGAAATTCGTATGCTTTGCACACTAGGTTAACGTGGTGAATTGCAAGGATCAATCTTATTATTCAATTTCGCGTGCTAGCTATACATTGAATCAAGTGAGTATTATATAGCCCCTATTTACATTTTACGCTTTTTGGGGTGAAACATGAACCATATTACACAATTGTTTTTACATTTTTACAAACAACACAAATCCGCTTTACATTCATGTGTGCAATTTGAGCTTTATGTTTGAGTGCTAGGTGTGTTAACTGTTTGTGTGCAATTTATGTGCAATCATTAACTATACAAGCCGACGGTTAACAATGATAGATCTATTGAGTCTGACAAACCCACCCAGATTGGGGTGATTGTTACCGACAACACAATTTGCATGCTAGTTACAAAGGTTTGATTGTACTTTGGTTACACAATAGTTGCTCCCCATAAATGCCTTATTTTATCATGTTATGTAAGGATTTGTTTATTAAATCTATATACTATCTATGTACAAACCTGTGTATGCTCACCAACTTTTTAGTTGACCCTATTTTATTCATGTTTCAGGTGCAAAAGTTTGACTTGATCAAATTGCTACACTTAGGTTGTGGACCTAGTTAATTGAAACAAATGGATATGTTACGTAATTCAAATATTTTCGTACTATTGTATTTGGAGTTTGTGAATGGAAATGTAACATTTTTAATATAGTAAATTTTAGTCAACCATGTGCTCATGAACAGTCTACATGTCCCGCCCTGACGTTTCCGCCGTCGGTTGGGGTGTGACAGATTGGTATCAGAGCCTTGGTTATAGGGAATTAGGTTATTAGACACTCTTGACCTAGACTATAACCTTAGGACACCCATACTATGCCATGCTATTACATGTTACATGATTACTTCTTATGTGAATATTTTACATGTTATCCTGAGTAATTTCAATACATGTTACAATACTTGATAGTTTATGAGTCACACTACTTGATAACTCTTGTGCTTACATTCATTACTGTTTACATGCTACCTATGTGTTTCACTAAAGTGTTATCCTAAGTTAAACACACACACATACACACCAAAATCTCCATACACCTTTGAACTCACACGCATGATACCATAACTTTATGTAAACAAAGGCTTAAACTATTGGGCCTAATACCCATTAATAATAAACTAAGAAGCCCATATATCCTCCAAGAATGAGAAGCCCGCTGCAATAAATAAACCTCACTTTTGGGCCTCAAAGCCCAGTCCACAACAATTCCCATCATAACCATGAGCCCAACAATAGTGTTATTAATATATGATGGCTGGAAGAGTGTGTAAGCCCATGAGGAATTCTGGCTAAGGAAAGATAGGGTACTTAAGTGTGTCTTAGTGACCCACCTCTCTTTCCTGGGAATTCTCCTCAGGGATACATTGCTTATAGGTCAAGTGTATTTCTAAAATACTATCGTGAAGGTTCGGTGTTATGACTAGTCAAACTCTAAAACCTATAAGTACTCCTATGTCTAACCCGCAATATTTCATTATCACTCACAACTTTTTCATTATTTTTCTGCTAGACATGGACTCCTACCCTCCTCCCTCCCCGGTTTACCGTCCTGGATCAGAATCTGATTGGGAAGAAGACACTGAGACACCCGTTTATCGGTCACCAACACCCCCAACTGCTAGGCCAAGGTTTGATGTAAGGGCGGACTGGATTAGGAACACCGACCCGAGACTTAGAATACCTGGATCACCCGTACCCATAAACCCGTATCATACACCTCACCTCCACAATCAATTGCCACCCCCACTAAGAGACCCATACCTAATGCCCGACCCATACCTCCCTAACCCTTGGGTAAGGCATACCATGGCACCCACTAGTGTTATGGGGATTCCAACCCATGACTTCCATCAATATGTAAGAAATTCAGAATTCGAGAGCCAAAGGATAGAGCAGGGAGTAATACACGACTTGCAAGGACAAAGAATGGATAGCCTAGCAAACCAATTAGGATACCAAAAGGAGTTAATCTCCATCCTCGAAAAAGAAATACAAGATCATCGCACGGAGACCGCCAGAACTGAAGCCAGATCTACTACTCGAGTGACTATAGCGGTGCTCATCTTGGCGATTATCTTCTTCCTAGTGGAAAGCTACCAGAGATGTTAGAAGGAGCTTCTACTGATTTCCTTTAAATTTTCGATTTGAGAACCATTTCCTTATGTTTTGAGTAATGTTTAACATTTCAGCATCTAGTCAATTCCATATATTTCAACTCTACAGTTATTGTTCATTGATTTGACCCGTGGAGCGTAAATTACACCTGTTATATTTTCATCAAACTTTCTCAAATATCACTTCTTTCATTCAACATGATTTAGTACATTACCAACAATTTCTTTCATAAATAAATCATCCTATTTTGTGATTTAAACAAAACATCGCTATCTTGTTTAACAAAATGTTTATTGAATTTTTTTTAGATAATATCAAAAACATAAATTTTCCATAAAACTTTTTCACCTAATAAGGAAAGTAATACAATCAATTTTATAAAAATATTTTTTTTAAAACTGATAAATAATTATGATTTTTATTCATTAAAGTAAATAATTCCAAACTTTGTCTAAATTAACTACTTGTTTAGCCAAAAGTGGAAATTTTAAATTAAAAATATTTTCTCATAAATTGCATATTCATTTAAAATATGCGATTCAATGATTTCACTACTTTATATATCTGCAACCAAGAACAATTTACCACTTTCTATGTTCAAACAAAGACCCGAATTGTAAACACAATTCCCGAATATCTCCAAAACCTCCTCGTTACCTTTCACTTGATGCTTCAAGAGACGATCCATACCGCGTAAACGTTAACCCTTCCCACCAACCTCAATGAGATTTGAGGACTTGAACCTAACTACCACATTATGCAAGAACGCTAAACAACACGTTTGTCCACATCACTCGATCACATGCAAAACTCATTAGTACACATCGCACGCGAAGTTCAATACTCACGTATACACGTTCACAATATATCCAATGCAACCACATGGTACATGAAACTCAAATACTCTCAATATATCCAATGCTACACAAATTACGTAATACATGATAATAGTTTGCCTACAAATCACAATTTACTCGATTGATCACGTAATGCACGCAACATGTTTATTTGCAATACACATGCTACTGGATTGAACACATGATACACGAAACTTAGTCGTTTGCAATATAAGTGATACATAAGAATTGCTTCATTGATACACAATTCTATATTGACCACACTATACATGAAACTCATTTGGTTACAAAGTACATCATACTAGGCTGTGCACATTGTACAATATACATGATGCTAAGTTGCCAACACCCTGCATGACATTCATTTCCTACTATACACAAAATACTATGTTGTTTACACTACACATCAGAATTTATTGACTTACAAAATACAAGACGCTAAATTATTTACGCTATATATGAGACCTATTTGATTACGAACTACGTGACATTAGATCATACATGAGACTTACGTGCTTACTATATACTCGAAACAAAATTTGCTTACAATTGTTGCAATGGATTGATTACATTATACACAAGACATGGTCATGCACTTTGTACACCAAAGTTGAAGACTATAATACATTGAAACGACTCGGGGTTTGACGTATTCTTGTTCAAACACGAGCAAACTAAGAAACTTTAAGTGTTACTACTTTACTACTCTTTAGTTGCGAACTGACCTGATTAGGGACATAGTTACTTGTTAGCGACTTTTATGTGTAAAAAATAGACGTGATCATAGTGAAATTGTGCCCCCCCCCTTACCCGCACACAACGAAACGATCTATACGGACCATACGATAATTCGAGTAATTACGGGTGCACACGGAATTATAAGAATCAGCGCATGGAAAACATAATGAATTTTGTCGTGTGTTGTGACCTAAAACTTATCATGATATGTAACAACGAAACTGATGTGATATGACAAGGGCATGGTGGATACGCCGATGGTACTTCCTATATATAAGTGTTCTGTCATATTATCAGAAGTAGCGTTGTTCGTGTCACGTGAAGTTTTGACCTAGATCAATGACTGTGAAATATTGACAATTCTTGAACATGTTAGACTACATCTTAAACAAAGCCTAATTATCAAGTTCCCATCAAATCCATTCCAAGTAATGCATCTCACCTTTAGGATTCAAAATACCATTCAACAGTTCATTGCAAAACTTAATTCATCGTCAACATTCATACCTGACCTCGAGTATCAAAATCCTAAATCTTGCCACCAGTTATACTCCTTGAACCAACCGTCATAACATGTTGAGAATCCAAACCCTCACCTCTTTTCGGTTCAGTAACCTCCACTAGTTAAATTTCGGGACGAAATTTCCTTAACAAGGGGAGACTGTAACGTTCACTATTCTCCGAGTATTGTATTTTTCTTTTTCAATAATGACATTTTGCGTTTCGATCTTGTTTATATATTCCGCATTTATATATATAAATACACAATTCATTTTTATAAAATGATTAAAAATAATCAAAATTTTTATAAAATATATATATATATATATATATATATATATATATATATAAACTATCTTGGAATTTGACTCAATGTTGACCACAAATCAAGAAAAATAGTTCAATTTGTACTTCTCAAAGTCAAACAACCCAAGAACAAATGAAATTGACCCGTTTGACTTTCAAAAGTCAAACAGGGCCGAATTCGTTCAATCCAAGCCCGGAAACGAGTCCAATCGAGTCCCGTAAGTTCTATCTCATGCATAAACAACGAATTGATCCTATCCAGACCCAATAAACATACAAATCCGGAATTTGAATGCGGTTGACTTTGTCGAGTCAAACTAGGATGAATCCGATCGAAATCAAGAAATTTAAACGCGTTTGAATCCCGGAATTTGCGCACTGACTAAACTCGAATGTATCCAGCCCTCAAACACGAATCGATTCACCCAAATTCGAACCAAAAGTCGTGAAATCTCTCCCGTCGACCGAAATTCAAAAAAAATCAAATCAATAGATTTAGATAAAATTTAACAAATTAAATCATATGTACACCTTCGCCTAATCGATTTCAAACACTTCCAAACGCCATTCGCATCCCATTACACGTCTGAAGCCGAGTCGATCATCAAGAACATCGAGCCCAAAATCGTAGCCGACTGCACTCGTTGCCCAATCTCATCAAGTAAGTGTTACATCGATCGACTCGCTTTTTAACTCCGAGCAAGAGCCCCTTATCAATTCGTAGTAACAAAACGTATCAAACCCAATTGAAACTAGGGTTCTTGCGATTTAAACGTAAATCTGGTTTGGGGATTTTGAAGAAATTAAGTTTAGTATTTAAGATTTTTGTTTCCATTGTATACCAACGAAACCACCTGGTCCGGCCGGTAAGTCGCTGCGCCGCCGAACCAGGTGGCGTGGGTTCGAAACCCACAAGCCGCAGCGGCCGGATGTTTTTTTTTTTTTGCGCAGGTCTGATCAGAATCCGATTCCTCCTTCTTCCGGGTTAATAGCTACCGGACCAAGATCATAACACGAATTGCACCGCTGGTCCAGCGGTAAACATCCAGTCCCAACACAGGAACCACCCGGGTTCGAGCCGGGTGGCCCTGTTTTATTTTTTTGAGCGATTTTTAAAACTCGGAAATTTATAAAAAAATTATTTTTATAAACCTTGAAACATATAGAACAGAATGAATCTGGAATCGCCAATTTTCGATATAAACTCATTTTTTTCGAATTTCTTTATTTAAAAATTGTATATTAATTAGTTTTAAAAACAAAGTTTAAAATTTTATTTATTCATTTAAAGTAAATAAATTTTCAAATAAAAATAGCGACTTTATAAAATATCTCCCTTTTTTTTTTCAAACTTATAAAGTTGATAACTTTATTTTAGAAATAAACAAAAAAACTCATTTTTATAATAAATATATAGTTAAATGTATATTTTTATACATAAATGTTATTTTAAATTTTTATAAATAAATAAATGACGTGAAAAATTATTTATTTGATTTATATTTAAATATAATTTCCACACTATTTTCTAACTAAATAAATAATTAATAATTAATTAATTAATTTAGTTATTTCCAAATTGACGTAAATTCAATTATTCCTTTTTAACTATTTATTTTAAATCTTTTGATTAATACAACACCCGTTTTAAATGCAAATCCACAAACATAACTATTCGTACATTAATCCAATTCCGTCCTACACTTAAACCAATTCTATACGATAGTGATTGGAAATTCGTATGCTTTGCACACTAGGTTAACGTGGTGAATTGCAAGGATCAATCTTATTATTCAATTTCGCGTGCTAGCTATACATTGAATCAAGTGAGTATTACATAGCCCCTCTTTACATTTTACGCTTTTTGGGGTGAAACATGAACCATATTACACAATTGTTTTTACATTTTTACAAACAACACAAATCCGCTTTACATTCATGTGTGCAATTTGAGCTTTATGTTTGAGTGCTAGGTGTGTTAACTGTTTGTGTGCAATTTATGTGCAATCATTAACTATACAAGCCGACGGTTAACAATAATAGATCTATTGAGTCTGACAAACCCACCCAGATTGGGGTGATTGTTACCGACAACACAATTTGCATGTTAGTTACAAAGGTTTGATTTTACTTTGGTTACACAATAGTTGCTCCCCATAAATGCCTTATTTTATCATGTTATGTAAGGATTTGTTTATTAAATCTATATACTATCTATGTACAAACCTGTGTATGCTCACCAACTTTTTAGTTGACCCTATTTTATTCATGTTTCAGGTGCAAAAGTTTGACTTGATCAAGTTGCTACACTTAGGTTGTGGACCTAGTTAATTGAAACAAATGGATATGTTACGTAATTCAAATATTTTCGTACTATTGTATTTGGAGTTTGTGAATGGAAATGTAACATTTTTAATATAGTAAATTTTAGTCAACCATGTGCTCATGAACAGTCTACATGTCCCGCCCCGACGTTTTCGCCGTCGGTTGGGGTGTGACAGATTATAAAAATGAATTGTGTATTTATATATATAAATGCGGAATATATAAACAAGATCGAAACGCAAAATGTCATTATTGAAAAAGAAAAATACAAAACTCGGAGAATAGTGAACGTTACACGGTGTTCCCCTTTACTCATTTACTCGATGACACTACTCGAGTCAATCGGGTTGAACGCCCTCAACACCCTTAATAACATATATACCCAACCATAAAAATTAATTACATATTTACCTAATCCTTATATAATTACTTATTTACCCTTTTATATTTAAAACCTAATAATGAATATATGTAAATATTATTTTGAGTAAATACCCCCACCTGCCCCCATTTCCATCCTCGAACACCCCACCCCACACCACCGGACATCTCACCTGCGCCATCTCCGACGAGTTCTAAGGCAGATCGAGAGATTGTCACCGCCAAGTTCTAGGGTAGATAGAGAGAGAGAGAGAGAGAGAGAGGGTGGTGCAGATCTAAAGCTAAAGCCTCCGCCGCCATCATTCGAGTCAATCCACGCGAAGATTTTTTCGATTGAGGTGTTGTGGTCCGTCGGCGGTGGTTTCACGGAAGTGATGGAGGTGGTGACTAGGAGCGACGGCTGCGGTGGTTGGAGCAAGAAGGCGATTAAACTTTAGTTTGTTCTTCAATTCTTAACCAAATCACAACTTAGAGTCTCTGAACAAATCAATTCCTTCTCCTCGCCAAAACCCCCTCTGAAATCTCTCGATGGCGGCTAGAAGGAGGAGGGGTTTTCTGGTTTCCCATTTTTGAAGTATCTAAAGAAAAAAGGGTTTTCTGGTTTCTCAATTTTGGTTCGGAAGAACTTCATTTTCACATAGAATCCCTTCTGGTTCTTGGTGGATCTATGAAGCTCTGCCATTGTTGAATTAGTGTAAGATTTTTATATAACCATGATGGAAATCAGTTGAACTGGAGCTTTTGATGTGGGTGAAGAAGTGGCGATTAAGGAAAATAGTAATTTAATAAAATAGTAATTCAATAAGTTAATTTAAATGAATTGGGTAAATATGTAATATATATATGTTTTAGGAAGGGAAAATATGTAATTAAAATTATGGGTTAAGTAAATATGTAATAAATTAAATTAGAAAGGGGATATATGTAAATAACCTAAAAGCACTAACTGAAGAGATAAGTTACTAAATTCAATGGATGTTGGGTTGTATAAAGATTAGCAATAAACCTTTTAGTCAACAAAAAGTGATTTTGTTCCCATCATCTAAGCCTAGAAAAGTGGTCTATGCACCATTCGAATGATTTGTGTATAAATCTATTTCTTGATGAGCATGTTAAATCTCGTTATGCTCCACATACTTGGTCAATACAGAGATCAATTCAAATTGATTAGCAAACATTAATTGCTGTTAAGAATTTGTTTTTTTAATGAATTTGTGTTTTCAGTTTTCATGGAGAGATTCAAATTCTGCCAGTGGAATGGCATGTATTGGGAAATGGGATTCCATTTAAAACGGTTCCGACCTAAATAAGTCCGAATTAAAAAAAAGTCTGTTTAGAAAAAGCAATCAATTTAGTTCGGGTGAAAACAGATTCTAACCAAAATTGGTCCGTCTTGAAATTGATCGTTTAAAAAGAGTATCATAGATGGGTTCACTTCACCTGCTATATTTGTTTTTATGACGGCTACTGGCAACAGATGATAACGGTAGCAGTGATCAAGATAATATTAAGGACCCTACACGCATATTTACACCTAAAAGAAAACTATTAAAGTTTTGAAATAAAATTGTCAAACAAGACAATTTTGACATCACCCCCCTTAAATTTTTACAATAATGATATAAGACAAACCCGTTTAGCTAAACGTGTTCGTAGATTTGACATAAAACTCACCCGAACCCATTTAGTATAAACTCAAACTACAGATTTTATGTTAGGTTGCATTGGATGCTTTCAAGAATATAAAAAACATAAATTCAATTCTCACTTGACAGTTGACTCGCATAACTGCTTTATGTAATTAAAAGCAAGCCAACTCCATGTCCTAATTTGGAGTCCAACCCAACCTCGAGCCAAACACGAAGGACAACAAAAGATTGACCGTCATTACAGGGGATGCTACTAACAAGATCTACAGGAAACATAGAACAGGAAATTACATTAAGTTTTACTTATTTGATTAACCTGGTAAATAAATATCTTTAGAAGGAAAAGGGGGTAAATTAGTCATATGGCGACACATTCGTGTCGTGTTCGCGTTCACATGGGGACACATTTGTGTCGTGTTCAGGTTCGTGTCGGGCTGAGCCCGCGAACACGACCCATTTAGCACCCCTACAATATGAAAAGCCAAAGCAAAATATCCAGAAAGCATGCTATGTAAATTGCATATGATAAAATAACACTGATTGTCTCAAGATTTCACCGTTTGCTCACAGAATAGGCAGTTGTAATCATTAAATTAAACAAACTGTAACATGAACAGATGATACAAAACTTAGTACATAAAATTCTAGTTTCACAGCTAAAAACTTCTCAACAGCCTTAGCCCAATTCTTAAAAATCCAACTAGCCAAAAAGAAAACCATAAATTAAATGAAATATCTGGCTGCTACCCTTCCCTTGTGGGTTGGAAAATATTGTATCTACCTCTCCATCTTACTTGGTGTGTGTTTTCGGTTTGTGAATCCTGATATATGGGAGAATTCCCATAAAATGAACCACGCCGGGGCTCCAATCTCGTTGTCGTGCACGACAAAACATCAAGAACGTGTTTGCAAAATACGAGTTGAAGCCCATGAAAACATGCCACAACGCATGGCCCTGAGGGTTAACAGGCCAGGTGGATATGTGTGTGCAGAAAAACCGATCACCTAACCAGCACAAACTACCAAGGAAAAGGGTGGCAAAATATAACTTAGCTAGGGTTTTGGCAGACGGCTCGTGTGTGTGTATGTAATACTTGTACATGCGGGGAACACACAAGAGGCAAAGCATCACATAATGAAGTTTGAAACCGATGTCAAAGCGGATCACAGAATGGAGAATGGCGAAAGAGATACCGTACAGGAACAGGAATGTTGGCATGGTGCTACGGTAGTGCCAGTCAGGTGAGTAGAGGATGTATATGTATAGCAGCATTTCCCATACCATTGGAGTCTCGTCACTTTGCTGCTGCCTGCAAATTAAACACCCCCACAATGCTCAAATTCAAGTATGATCAATGTTTTCATGACCTAACCGATCTGGTTATGCCTCTTTGAACCGCTTTCATTTGAACCAGTCGGACCAGTGAACCGGACTGGTCGGACTGGATTTTAACTTTTTTTCCTTCAAAATCTCATTTACCGATTAATTTAGTACTTCAGGCTCCATAATATATTTATTTAAGTTTTTAAAATTGTAAATCCATACCAAAACATAAGGTATTTTCGTACTTTATTTTAAAGTGTATATATATAATTTGATAATATGTATGACGTCATAGTTCTTAAATCCAGTCCGACCAATGGACCGGGAAGACAACCGGTTCGCTGCCCAGTCCAGTTCTGAAAACATCGAGTATAATCACACCTTTGGAGGTGTTTCTATGTGATTATGTAATATCAAACAATCAGCAAGTGTTTGGAGGCATGGATGTGCTTCTGTTGTTTGACGTTGTTATAATATTAATCAAATGTTTGACAAATTCTAGTTATTTAAGAAACCAATAAACAAAATGACCAAAAAAAACATTTTTTTGTAAAATGGAAAATAAACTTTCTTCAAAAAAGAGGGTAAATAAGTAACTTTACAAACTGATACAGCAACAGTGAAGAAAATGTACTTACACATGCTGCAATGTGGCATGATACATGACGCTTCCAATACCGAGGGCCATATTTGACAAGTGAAGAACACTAAATCTCTTTTCAAATCGTTGTAGCAATGAACTTACAAGGCCAATGAGTGCCAAAAGGATGCATGGAACATTTGAAATGGTATTATAGAACTCAGCAACATACGAAGAATACGCATAATTCTTTTCACACCACTCATGGGACGAAGTCACTGGACCCCAAAAGCTTGATATACCATCTGCCATATAAACAAAGTATATTATGTTGTCACCACAAACTATGCTCCACTATTGTGTCATCACCTTCGAAATGATATCAAGCTGCCGTTGGCTGCAAAAGATATAAAGAACTTTGAAACTTTGAGCAATCGAACGTCTTCAGAACAGTTTTTGTATAGACAAATATGGATAAAGAATTATCTTAGAAATTTGAGCTATCTATCCATTAACTAGAAAGATAAGAAAGAAATGCTAAGAAAAAAAAAGGAGCTGGGTAAGCCATAGTGGGAACAGATTACCCCATTATCAGCATCTACTGTAGGCCTGCTAATTGGGTCGTACTCACGGGTTGGCAGGTCGAACCAGAAATATTTACATGGACATGAAAATCGTATTCGTGGGAACACATTAACCCAAACATGAAACTTGTATTCGTGGGAACACATTAACCCAAACATGAAACTTGTATTCGTGGGTTGACATGAACACGAACTGTTTAACACGAAAAATAAATATTTTATTTTTTTACATAGTAATACTTTAAATTTACAAATTTACAGATATAGTTTTTTAACAATTAAGTTTAAACTATGCCAATTTGTATATGAATCATTCAATTTTGGCATAAAAAGTACCTAAGTAGTTTAATTTATTATATAAAACACATTTTAAATAATATATATAAATAAACGAATTAAATGGGTCAACCGCGAACCCGTCGGGTTGACACGAGCATGACCAGGTTAGCTGAACGTGTTCGTGAGTTCGAACAAAAACTGACCATAACCTATTTAGATTAAACCCAAACCCGCGAAATTCATGTTAGGTTCATGTCATATTTTTGTGTTGTGTCAAAAATCCACACCCTTATCTACCGAAAATAAGAGAAGTGATGAACTTGGAACAAATGAAATTGCCAACCAATGAAGAAGAATATCTCAGATCTAGCTTATGGCGTCTCTTGGGAACAATTAAGGTTAAATTAAATCCTGGACAAATGCAACATGCATTACCTATCATTATCAATATTATATAACCCCAGTGGCCAGAATCTTAACTATGCCTCAGTCATAAAACCTAAATGGCTCAACTAACAAAAGAAAGTAGAAATATTTCACTTGATTTTCTACATCTTTGATGACCAAAGAGGAAAGAGAGAATTGAGTGTCACTAAATTTGACAGTTACAAGAGACCAAAAGCAATACAAATTCTTTTAAACGAACATCAATATCAATTCCTTCAGTAAGTATCAGTGTCAAAGAAACTGGCTTGGGACTAATGTGCATGTGACAGCTTTCTGTTTATTAATGAAATGAGAGGTTCCAATAACTATAACTATAGAGTACCTAAAAAGAACCCTCCTGCTATCATTATAAGTTTCTACAAAAATCTGCCATCAATGCCTTTCAGCTTCATGACTAGACAATTAAACCCCTTCTACAATTTCTCATGATTTGACTTTCAAGCATCAAACAAACAAACAACTCCAACATTTACATTAAGTATTGCCTAAAAGATAGAATACACAAGATGACAAGAAACACCATTATATGCTAAGATGCAATCCTATTTAGTAGAATAGATTCACACTCTTACAACATAACGTAAAAATCCTAGCACCATAGTCAAGAAAGCGTGACTAATCATTCCCTCCTACCAACAAGTACAGTAAATTCAATCTTGATGGGAGCAAGAAGAAAGAGAGACGGTATGATGGTATTCAGTTTTCTCTTTAAAAGATTGAATCATTTCTCATGACTCAATTAACAACTTGATAAGCCAAAAATGTTTAATTTTTGTGTTGTAGAGTATGGGTAACCAACATGCTAACTAATCATGCTGCTTGCAACATAAACCTAATGATCATCTTAAATTATTGTGGATCTTCACAAGCAAACCAAAAGGGGCAACAACGAACTACCATGGACTCAAACAGTGTTGTAAAAATCGCTAGGCGCTAGTCGGGCGGTGGGGTAGGGCCTAGGCCTAGGCGGGATTAATCAGGGCCTAGGCGGGATTAATCGGATTATAATTTTTATATGTAATTTTCAGTTTTTTATATATATACACACATTTTTATATGTAATTTTTATAAAAATGTTCATTTTTAAACCACACCAAAGGTTTTCGCCGGAATTTGGCCGGAAAGTTAAGGTTTTCGCCGGAATGTTCGCCGGAATCTGGCCGCCTAGGACCGCCTAGGACCGCCTAGGCCCGCCTAGGCCCGCCTAGGACCGCCTAGGCCCAAAATTCCTCCTTAGCCGAGCGCCTAGCGATTAATCGGCGCCTAGGCGCGATTTTTACAACACTGGACTCAAATATAATGCTTTACACTAAACTGATATGTGAAACTGTAACAACAATCAACTACCACAAATTACCTCACAACTTCAAATTCCAACAATGTAAATCCATAATACCATAAGACAGTACCAAAATTACTTAAACTAGTGTTTGGGAGCACAGAATTTAAATTGAATCTCATATTCAACTTCTTCGCTGAGTATTCCAAATTAGGGTTTAGAGAGATGATAAAATATCTCGATTTAAAAGCTAAACCGCATCATAACATCCACCTGATCCCAGATCGCAGATCCAATCATAGGATTATTAAAATATCATGCATGATTAAGCCAGAAGAGCAACCAATTGAAGAACATCACTTTATTGCATACGAATTCATAGTAAAACTTGAAAACACATAGGAAAATGAAAAATGAACCTGCATTCGCATTAGATCGCTCGTTCCAGGGTTTCAAATGCGTAAATGTGTGCGGAGATCACAGGTTTTTGTCTCTGATCTACGCCTGTGTTTTTCTGAATTAGGGATTGGATGGGAGCGTGAGGGATGATGACGAGGCTCAGGAGGACCACATTTTCCGTTTTATAGGGAAATCCAAGATGAGTGGGGTGCATGACGACATGTTGTATTAAATTGGAAAATCCAAATCCCTTCCCTTTGATAAAAGTAAAGTAGAGGCTTAAACCTTTTTTTTTCATTGAAAGTACTAAATTAGTCCGGCGCTTTACGACGGGCTTTATTAAAATTTATAACATTCGGTTTCGACTACTGTTATTAACTGTATTAAAAAAATTCATATGGAAGCGTCGATGAAAATGATTAGGTTGAAATGACAAATCCGTAATTTTATAAATATTATATTTTAAAGGTTGTAAAAGCGAAATAAAAGAAAAATATAAAAAAAAGGAAACCTCAAAGTAGCTTCGATGACTTGTACATTATCATGAAAATCCATTTTTGAGCGAAATTTATATCGAAACGTAGATAAAAACAAACACGATCAAACTGCAAACACCAAGAAACAGCAAACACCGTCAAACTGAACTTTTTTAAATCACCCTTCAAATGCTATCACCGAGAAACCGCAAACACCGTCAAACTCCTAGATTTGAACTCCTTCAAATGCTATCACCAAGAAACCGCAAACCCGTGTTGAAGGGGAGAATTGGGAAGTAACCGTCAGACTGAACTCTTTTAAATCACCCGCCAAACTGGAACTTGACAACAACCGAGTAATAATTAACGAAACTAACAAAATCATATCAAATAGAATAAACCGGATTTGCGGTGATTATCGACGGACGGCGGCTAACGGTGTTCCAAACATATTTCGACTCATTCATTATTAATTGGAGATGACATAAACAATTTTCGCTTCTAACCGTTCGTTCGTCCATATAGATCATAATTATCTCGCCCCCTTTTATATCTGTGTAATAGACGATATTAACCGTTAATATATCTAAAGATCGTAATCATTACCCAAAGTGTAACCTTTTGGATCTTACCTCGTTAGCAGTATTGTCAAATGTCGTTGCTCGGGCTAACTAGTCCAACAGACTTCCACTTGCACAAGTCTCGATCATTTGTCAATACAGACGGTGGTGGACGTCTAGCTATATCTCACTACTCGTCCCCCTCTTCGTTGAGACTCCATCTCCATTCGCTTGGAGTCACAAGGTAGGATGGGAATCAATCGAGCTTTAGTGTAAAACTTAACACCCATTTGCTATTGCTTCATCTTCTTGGTGATCAATCCCTAACATCTGAGGCTATTACCCACCACTAGAGGTGTATAAATCGGGTTTTTTAACGAAACCGGTTCGGGTTTAAAACCGGTTCGGGTTGAGCAAAACCCGGTTGGACCGGGTCGACGTACAAACCGGTTCGGGTCACGAACCGGGTTCCAGGATCATCGAACCCAACCCTACCAAACCGGATCGGACCGGGTTGAAACCGGGTTGGCTACTAAACCGGTTCGGGTCCCAAACCGGTTTACCCGGATTTTAAAAAAAAAAAACCGTTAATTTTAAAAAAAAATAACCGTTAAAGATATTAAATTAACTTAAAAATTACAAAACATACAAGATAAAGTTTAGAAATTACAAAACAAATAATTAAAAGTTTACAAATTAAAAATACATTAAATATAAAAGTCTTCTTCGTGGATATATTGAAAATCCGGGTAGTCGGTACTAGTCGGATCCCGAACTCCCTCGTAGGAGGTCTTCGCCGATTGCTTCAATCAATCCTCCTTCCACCTCGTCCTCGTATATCTCTCCCTCGACTTCGAGTTCGCCTTCAAGGGAAGATATATGTTGTATTCTTTCCGCCGCGTCCAAGTAATCTTTTCAGCAAATGCACGTTTCCACCGATGGCGGAGTTAGTCTTGTTCTTCGTAAAGAAACAACCCTGCTACTAACAGAAAAAGCAGATTCCGAAGCTACCGTAGAAGCTTGGACGGTTAGTAGATCACGGGCCATAGCGGATAGGACGGGAAATTGGTTTTCCTTCCCTTTCCACCAAGCCAAGATATCAAATGTCTCAAAATCATGAGCATTCATACCGGTTAAAAAATCCGAACCGATATATCTACCTAATTCGCTACTTGGGGTATTACCCCATTGACGTTTACTATTTTCATTAAGTATAGTATTAAATAAGTTTAACATTGAACTCCGACTAGTACTTGCACTTGATGGAGCGTTTCTAAATTGCTCATGAATGGTAGATGTTGTACCATATTTTTCAACATAAACAGTAAATAAAGTAGACAAATTTTGTGTAAAAATAGTTTTTGCTCTATCCGTTAAAAATACGTCTTCTTCGTATAAATCCAAACCGTAAATTATTTTTTCAATTAAAGTTTCAACACCCGAAACATTTAAGCACGGGTTTAAGGCGGCGGCGCAAGTAATAATCGGACGCATTTCTTTAAAATATTTTTTAAATTTCTCTTTCATTGGCGGTATCATTTCTTTAAATATGCCGCCTCGCATGGAATATTCGTTTAATTTTTCGACCATTAAAAAAAGTTGATTTAAAACCAAAGGACTTGTGGGATAGTAAACTCCCGATAAATAGGTTGTAGCGGTTTTAAAAATATGGAGCATATCGGCTACACCTTCAATGATACCCCAACCCGATGTCGGAAATTTTGTTACTTTATTTTGCCTTGCTAGTTGGGAATGAAACATTTGCAAACTTCGTTTTTGTTGAATGGCTTTTTCGAACATGTTACACGTTGAGTTCCAACGTGTTGAAACGTCCCAATTTGGACCTAAACATTCGGTTTGCCCGTCTTTACAAAATTTTATATATCGATGATATCTTCTTTGACTTGTATGAAAAATGTCACGCAACATTTGTTTAAATTGATTTCTAACATCGTCAATGTGTTTAAGACCATCTTGCACAACTAAATTAATAATATGTGCAACACATCGGCTATGGAAAAAAATACCATTACAAATCGGGTTATATTTTAAAATAAGTTGGTTTACCGCGACGGTATTATTCGAGGCGTTATCAAACGATATTGAAAAAACTTTAGTTTCTATTTTAAAAGTTCTTATAACTTTGTCTAAAATATAAAATAAATTGTCACCGGTGTGTGGGTATGCAAAAATATCGAACGCAATAGTACGTTTCATCATTTGCCAACTTTCCGGATTTATCCAATGAGCGGTAACACAAATGTAAGAATCCGGCAAATTGTGGGGAGCCGACCAAACATCACAAGTTAAACTAATACCGGTTTTTAAATTTTCAAATTCATTTATTATTTCTACTTTAGTTTTTTTCCACATATTTATACAATCTCGTCTAAGAGTAGCACGACTTACATGAGTGTAGCGAGGTTGGAGCGTTTGTTGAATAAGCCGAGTCAAACGCTCGTTGTCAAAGTGTTTGAAAGGTAGACTCTCCTGAATCACAAAATGCGCCATCCTCTCCCGAACCAAGTCAACATTATACGCAAAAATATTACCTTCGTTTGTCATACTTGTTTGACCTTGCGAAGCTTGAGACTTTTTAACCGAACAATAATTTTTTTCAATGTGATTCTTCAAAGTTGTGTTTGCGTCTTTTCCAAAAAAATGCCCGCACAACTTGCATCGAGCCTTATGACCACCATTCGACATTTCGCATAAATCGAAATGTTGCCAAACATTGGGATTCCTTGTTGTAGGAATAACCCGTACAACCGTGGGAGCACTAACACTTTGAGAAGCACCAAGAATATTAGATTGTTGAGATTCGTTTGCCATTTTGAGAGTTTCGACTTTCGAGCGTGAGCGTTTTTGAGAAATAAGAGCGTTTTTTAGAAATGAGAGCGTTTTGGAATTGTGTGGTTGAACCAATACAACCCACACCTATTTATACAAGTTATATGGGCTCCAAAATACAAAAAAAAACCAAAAAAAACGGTCAAATAGCCGTTGGAACGGCTATAAAGCCGTTAAAATCGAAAATTCCAACGGTTCGAACCGGTTCGGAACCGGTTTGAGAACCGGTTCGGGCCCGAAAACCGGTTTGAGGGTGAAACCGGACCGGGTCGGGTTAAGAACCGGTATCCAAAATTTTTTTAAAAACTGGTAAAACACCTACGGTTTGGATCGGGTTTCGGATCGGGTTGGGTGAAACCGGTTTGGTTGTGAACCCGGTTCGGGTCGGGTTCCGGGGACCCGGTTTGAAACCGGTTTTTTTTGCCCACCTCTACCCACCACTGCCGCCACAACCATTGCAGCTCCTAATATTTTGTCATTCAAAAACTCTATTAACCCTGTTTTATCTCAAAAATTGACCACCAACTTCAATGTTTTCGGCAACCGAAAATCATTTTGTGTCAAAAGCCAAAGCAACCTATAGAATTCTTCGACACCCAGTAAGTAAAGTCTCGTTTTCCCCTAAAGATTGGAAATTACTTTAAGGCTGTGTTCCCGAGTCTCATTTAAGGAGAGAAAAGAAAAAAAGAGGAAGTAAACCCTTGTTCAGAGTTTTTTTTAAGAGGGGAAAAGAAAGAAAAAAAGGCTACCTACAACTTTCACTTGGGAAAGAATCAAACAACAAAACTGTGGTGGATCAGTTTTACCGGTGATGAAGGTAGCTAGGTTGAGGCCGATGAGGGTGGCTTGGATTTGTTTCCTCCAAACCGGGAAGTTGGAGGCAGTAAGCTTGATGGGAAAGTGGGTGGTGGCGGTGATTTGTGGCGGCAGGTGGGGTGATGGAGGAATCGGATTCAGTGTCACTCATGATGTATGCCACAGGAGGAAGAAGGAAAAGCGGAATGGATTGAGACTCGGTGGAGTGGATTAGCTTTTGATACCATATAAAAGCTAGCCTAGCCTTGAAATGCTTGAGTTATTTTATTCACAGAAGGCTTGTTAAATAGCCAAGTACAAGAGTTGATACATGAGAGTTTGTTACATTTCACAAAAGCTTCTCAAACTTATAGATAGATAGATAGCTGCAACCGACGATTCCTTAGCTGAGTCAACTCACAAAAGCTTCTCAAACAATTATCTATCTATCTATCTCTCTCAAACTTAGCTGAGTCAACTCACCGACGATTCCTTATCTATCTATCTATCTATACATTTCAAACTTATAGATAGATAGCTGCAACCGACGATTCCTTAGCTGAGTCAACTCACAAAAGCTTCTCAAACAATTTCAGCAATCTTGAACTACTGGCATAACCCCAAAATTCTTGTTTCTTCTCCTTTCTATCTACCCCTGACTTCTTGAATTACATACTAAAAGGGTTAGTAGTTATTCAGTTAACCTAACCGTCAAGAAGTTAGAGAATTGTTTTTCGGATCGAGTGGGAGTCTTGTCGGGTGTAGGGCCCACAAGTTATGTTTTATTATATTTCTTTATTTATAAAAAAATAATAAGGATAAAAAGACATTAATACTACTTATGTGAGAGACACGTGATCATATTTAACATTAGAAATATGTGCAAAGATTTTAATAAAAAGGCATATAATATAATTTCTGAAATAAGGAAAACATGATGTGTAATTTTTTATAAAGTTAAAAAGATATAATTTATAATTTAATAAAGAAAAATATTATGAAAATGATATAGTTTTTGTTATTTATGTGGTAATTAACTTTTCCGTAATGCTTTGAAGTTTGAAGGTGTGGTATATATAAATCCTTCATTTCATACCTTTTACCAGTCTCTAGTCATTTTGCATTACACGTCATCTCTGCGTTTTCTCTCTACCAATATCGGCAAAAATGTCCAGCGTTTCGCTGATCGGTCAATTTCCGTCCAATCCGGCGTCGCCGATGTCGCACCCGAAAGCAACCTCAAGAATCTCGAACTTATTGGTTAAGTCGACGAGTTTCCCCGTAAAAACCGCGGCAAAATCGAAGGTTTTTTCCGTCGGAAAGAAATTTAATTTCACTTTGCGTGCTGCGAGTGAAGAGAATTGGGAACCGGAGTCTAACGACTCGTCGCTGGCGGTGGCGGAGGAAGAGCCGGTTCCGTACAAGGAGCCGACGGAGATTGATCTGTTGAAGAAGCAGTTGGTTGATTCGTTTTACGGGACGAACCGTGGATTGAGTGCGACGAGTGAAACTAGGGCGGAGGTTGTGGAGTTGATCACGCAACTCGAGGCGAAGAATCCGACTCCGGCACCGACGGAGGCTCTCCCTCTTCTCAACGGCAAGTGGATATTGGCGTAAGTGACGTCCTCTTTTTTGTTTTATTAAAATTAATTAATATTATTGCTGTTAATTGATCTAATTGTTAAATCGAATCAACCTAACCTTGAATCGATATATCTACTTTGGTTATTTTGATGTTTAATATTCAGATCTTTATACATCGATTGCGAATTTTGTGCGAGTGAAATTAGGTTTTTGGCATGCAGAGATATCTGGTGCCAAATATTTTGTGAAATAGTTGGAACTAGTAAGCCAATTTTCAAAATTTATTTGGATTTTACCTGAGGGTAATTTACATAATAATAACCAAGTTTTCAATCGGTTACATTAAATCCATTTTAGTCGCTCAAACTTTTTAAATCTCTTAAGTTTAGTTAAAGTCACTTAAGTTTAACACGCCGTTCCAATCTTACACATTTACCGGGTTACAAGTTACTTTTTTTTCTTGGATTTCATTATATGGATGTGGTGAAAACATAGTTGTCAAAAGCACGTGAGGCTCGCGCCCTTGAAAGGTGCACTTTCAGGCTATGAGGCGCGTTTTCTGCCCAGATTCCGGCCAAAAAGTTGCCAAAACTTGTTTGAACCTGTCTAAAACCCATAATCAAGCCTGGAATCAACCTAAAAAAAGCCTAAACTAGCCTAAAACATGTCTAAAATCCCTAAAAAGGGTATTTTTATACTATGCACCTAACATAAAAGAGGCGTTGCTTTTTTGCGCCTTGGGACTAGGCTCCGGGCGAGGTCTTTACGCCCTGGGTGTGCCTATGTGCCTTGACAACTACGGGTAAAAATGAAACCCGAAAAGTGTAAACCATAATTTTCATCGTATCCATGAATTGAAATCAAATTTTTTTTTTAACTATGTATTAACTTTGTAATCGAACCAAACCGATATATAATCAAACCACCGGAAACCCAACTGAACCATTAGATAACCGAACAGAACCACTTATTATATTTTTTAAAAAAGATTAGTATCATTGAGGGAGGGAATCAGTGTTTCAATATGTGTTAAGGCCATCAAAGCCTATGTATGTGTTAAACTTGGCCCATTTAAGCCAAGCCCAAAAATGAAGGCCCTGTTACTAACCGATAAGGCGATAACCGAAGCCGAAAATTAGCCTGTCAAACATTTTCAATAACCAAACGTCTGGTTATGGTTTAAAACCAAACGGAACCGACACCCTACAGGAATGTAAGTTAACACAGAATGGTAGTTGATGTTAGGTAAATCACTTTAAAATTCATTAAATTTTTTTCTGTTTGTTATATGCTAGTACCATTGGATGTATATGATATATATATATAAATTTGGAAAATGATTGTTACATGTAACAAACTATTACATCAAGAGGAGCTTGATGGCTACTTACTCCAGCTCATGTGACATTAAATGAACCGAAATTGTAGAGGGTACGTATGCTCGTTTGATCAATTTATGTGATGCTGTTTTCTTTCTTGTTTGCGTGGCCCCATCTTTGTCTTCATTAGGGAGTAAATTACCTGAGCCGAGATCGACTAAGCTCGACCTAGGCTTATTTCGAGCTCTATGTATAAAGCTCGAGCTCGGCTTGTTTATTATTTTATATTTTATATATAATTATATCTATATAATCAACATAGTATATATATATATATATATTATTTAGTTTATTTTATCAAAATTAATATATAATAATATTCATTATGTAATTGTGTATTATATTATAGGGGTATGTTCTTTTGAGAACCAACAATATGTTAAGAACCGTGAGAACCGCATTAACTCTTGCTCTATTATAATATAAATTGACTAGAATTCATGTACATTTCAATATATTTAAGGTTTGGTTTTAAAAGACCTCGAATTTATAATCGTTTTTTTAAATGCATATATGCACTCACACTATATGCATAAATGAATGCATATATGCATATTTTTATACTTTTCTTAAAAAAAAATTCAGGAGAGAGGAGATAAACTCAAACTAAGAGTGGGAAGAGATAAATAAAACATTATTCTTGAAATTTACCTTTTTCACTAAAGCGATATGTACATGTTTTGTGTGTTACTGTAGCTATACATCCTTTCTTGGTTTGTACCCTTTGCTGTCAAGAGGATGGCCTGTGGTGAAGGTTGAAGAGATATCACAAACCATTGACTCTGAAAATTTCACAGTCCAAAACTGTGTCGTTTTTTCTGGACTGGGGTCCACAACCGCGATCACTACAAACGCAAAATTTGAAGTCAGAAGTCCTAAGCGCGTGCAGGTGGGTCGGGTTCTATTCTGTTTCTTCTTTCTCTGTGTCTTAGGATTGATTCTTAGAAAAACACACCAAAAAGAGGTGGCAATTTTCAACCATTTACTTATTAATGGATCAATTTGTCTTAGATTTTAGGGAAAACTATGTATAATAGTGACCAAGTTTTTAATCTCTTCCACAAAAAAATTAAGTCACCTAAATAGAACATATTTGAATCTTGATTGATATAGTATTTTTTAAAAATTCAACTTGAAACAATAGATAATAGTGAAGAAAAAATTAACTGAATAATAACCAAGTTTCATAATCATTCAGTTTAAATCAAATTAGAAAAAAATTCATTAAATAGTAACTAAAATTCATATATGTTCTATTTTGATTACTTCATTTTAATTTTTTAATATTTATAATTCTTTTTACAAGATTGGAACACCTAATGGAAGTTGAGTCACTTTAGAGACAAAAAAACTTTGAACAACTTTAGTAGAACGTATGGAAACTTGGTTATTATTGGCTGAAGTTTTCCTGGATTTTATCCCAAAAGGGTCAAATAAAAGAATTTTGCTAAAACTGAACAGGCCCAATGAGTCAAACGGGTCAAAAGTCGCTCAAATGTATTTCTAACATCTAATCAACTTAAATCACTTTCTATAAACATATTATTTAACACATTAACCATCTATTCAAATAACCCAAGTTGTTTGAATGTCAGATAAAGTTTGATGAAGGGATCATCGGGACACCACAGTTGACAGACTCCATTGTGCTACCCGAAAACGTTGAAGTTTTAGGACAAAAAGTCGATCTGACTCCCTTTAAAGGCTTGATCACATCGGTTCAAGACACGGCTTCCAATGTTGCAAAGACGATTTCAAACCAACCGCCATTGAAATTCTCCATCTCCCAAGCAAATGCAGAATCATGGTTACTAACAACTTACCTTGATGAAGAACTTAGGATCTCAAGGGGAGATGGCGGTAGTATCTTTGTTCTCCTTAAAGAAGGCTCCACCCTTCTTTTACCTTAAGCTCGAGGTTAGTACGAGTCGGCTGAAATCATAAATAAATGGTGTGATCAATCTCGTATGTAAAATGTCATAAAAACTAATTAAAAGTTAAAGGTGAAATACAATAGGTTTTGGGTGTGTGAAGGAAAGTTATTGGTTTTTAGTGTTGTCTAAAAATATATGTAAACTATAACTTGATAGAGTGTTTTATTATAAATAAGTACAGTATGAACTTTGATCAGACCTATGTATTTTCCTATTCAAGCATAAAAAAAACATTTATAAATTGTTCGGACCATAATAAGTTAGTGTGGGTAATGCTTGATTATAATACATAGAGAAAGCAAGTGACAGGAAACACCGGGTATAATCAATTCACTATGAGTGTATATCTTGTCAAGATATGTTGTACAAACATCTAGTAAAGAAAAACAATAATCTATACTATATAATAAATAAAGGTTTTGGAGTGACATTTGTCACTCTCATATTCACCCCCAACATTTTTTTTCTGCCTCTCTCTCCTATTAATTATACAAGTTTCTTTAAATTTTTTTGTTTTCCACATCTCTCTCCTATTAAATAATAATGATTTTTATAAAACGTTTTTTATTTAAAAAAAATATGCATCTTCATAAACTATTTTTATAGATTGAACATTTTTTCATTTCTTTTTATAAAATAATTATTCAACCCATGTATTTTTATAGATCCAACATACAAACATTCATAGAAATTACAAGTTTACAACAAATTATCTTTATTCAACCCATGTAATACATGGGTTTTAACCTAGTTATACTAATAACACATTTATTTTAAATTATCTCTTATCATAAGAAACTTTAAAATTTAATTATATAACTTTTATTTTCAATCAAATAGTAAATAGAAGTCAAATTATATTAAAAATAGTAATTAACGTATTTTCGAAACTCAATTATATATTAATTTTTATATATTTTGAATTTGTTTTTTATCCTTACTATATGTAATAAATTTTTACACATGTAAAATATATACATAAAAATTTAAATTTTTTACGTATTGATATATTTCACCCCGTGTGTAGACACGAGATCTAAACTAGTATATATATATACTCTAACCACGAATAGAAGTTGTTATTGGTCAACAACCATAAAGAACCACGCGGCATAATTATGGTTGTTTGTGTCAGCAGAAGTTGTTGTAATGGAGCGTTCAGGACACAGAATCTAGCTGTCGGCATATTCAAAGTGGTTGTTGGTAATGAGGAAAGGCTCAAGCATGGTTTTCCGGTAGCCATAGTTTGTGGGTGATAGAGTGAAAGCAAACTTGTGAGAGTTGTGTGAAGCTTTCTCTTGTGGTGAGATGATGGTGATTGTGGCCATTCTAAAATTTTGCTAAAACAGACTATACTTGCGATTGGCTGAACATGCGATTTGCAGTACTTGCGATTGGATGTACTTACGATTGGTAGTACTTACGATTGATGATACTTGCGATTGTAAGCAAATTAGGTTTTCCTGGTCTGTGTAGCGGCGGCTGCGCAGAAGTGGCGACGAGTCACAATAGAGAGGACGAAAACGATGATTGATACGAACCAGAGTAGAAACGACCAGAAATATTTTTGTATGCTGCAGTGAAGTATGTGTTTGATAGCCAATTAGGTGACGTTTTCTTGGTTCTTGCATGAAATGACTTATTAGGCCTACATAGAAGCTTAAGTCAGGTCTTGTATGTAACAAGTACCTTAAACCACCAACTAAGTTTTGATATATTATTGGATATACTAAATCACCTCCACCGGTTTCTTCGCTTTAGTCCTGGATCCATTGGGCTCTTTGTTGGATTATGAGGTTTTAAAATCAGGGATTAAACCCAGGTTTAGATGTTTATCTTAGTGATTTAGTTATAAAATATTACTTATTATTACATAATTTAAAGTCGTTAAAAGATTCCTATAATTTAGGGTTTTGACTGAATTGAGCTGATTGCACATTGATCTTGCCTCAACAGTTTGGAGGTCGAAAACTTTGAATTAAGGGATGAGATCGGTGTGCTTTGACAACTAACTCGATAAGCTAAATTTTGATATAAAGATCACCTAATTTGGATAAGAATTGAGGAAGTTATGATCAAATCAAGTTGACCTAAATTTTCTGACAGAATACGAAAATTAGTTTGTTTAATTTTGTTGAAGATAAAGTCTAAAGCTTTTTTAGGTTTTAATCCAAGTTTTGATCCATGAACCTGTATATAGATGATATAGACTCATGAATCATCTTAGATTTGTTAAAAAACATGAATACAAAGGTTGGTTAAAGATGAAGAACAAGATGATGAATAGTATGATAAGAACATGATCATCTTAGGTTAGAATCTTTTGTTTGATCCATGATTACTACAATAAGGATGTATGATCATGGATAAACATTAGGTCTAGCTTAAAATAGTAGATGATAACATCTAAATAGTTTTTGTATAAAGAGATTGAAAGATTTAACACAAAAATAAATAAAAACAAGAACATGAATGAAGAACGAAGAACTGAACGAATAAATGAATGTAGAACGAATAAATGAATGAAGAACAAAGTAAGAAACTTACTTGAATGTTGAAGCTAGTTAGCTACAACTCCTAGTTTGATCCTAAACTCCTTAGGAATGCTTGTAGTTGTTGTTTGAGGTATGAAAAACAATGAAGGCTAGGACCACGATTTATAATAGGATTAGGGTTTAAGGAGGGGGATAAGACCAAAAATGGGGGAAAGTTAGTTGGCGATTAGGTTGATCTTCTTTTGGCCGAAAATTATCATGAATGGGGTATAGTTCAGCGAAAAATTTCAAGATAGAAGCTTCTAGATGGTTCCATTCAAGGGTCCTCAAAGTTACGTATATGTAAATCGGATGCAAAACGAATTTTCTAGCGATAATTGGTTAAACGAAAGAGGTGTAATTCTAAGTGTTGAATTGAATTAACAATTTAGGCATCCATGTTTATTAATTGAATTATATGAAAGTATGAAATCGTGAAATGAAGGTGATCATGCAATAATTGTATAAACGGTGAACAAAACGGTAATGTCAATTTTTCACAAGACGATAGCATAACAATAGCATGTAGTAAACATGTAGTTGAACATATGATATTAAATGAATTCCAATTGCAATAAGTCATGAGATACAAGTACGAAAAATGAGAGATGTTACACAACCGTCCAACGATCAAGTCTAGTGTATTTAGTTGTATTTTTAATTATTAATTAGTTTAAGAAAAAAATCATTAAATTTAATTAAAAAAAAATATGAGGTGACAATGTGAAAATGTAAAATCACGCCCCTCAAATATGAAGAAATGCGAAAAATATGTGGAATATGATGTGTCGCTGATGTGGGTGTGAAAATATAAAGTATACCCTTTGTCCTTAGCAATGAAGATGGGTTTGAACTTTTAAAATTCTTTGTTATCGACATTCTGATCAAATTTTGTTGAAAACTGACTTTTGTTTTATAGAACTTCTTATTTACCGTTTCTACGTACTTATTTGTATTATCATTTCGACGCTAGTTTTTTTCACGGGATGAATACATCGTTGAGATCGAGTATTACGAACTTTAACACCTCCCCTTAGCGCGGGGTGATATATTACTAGTTATAACTAAACAATATCATTTTAATAGTTTATTTCTTGCTTTTTGAAAAATCCTTACCAAAAGTTAGCAATTTATAAGAGTACTTGAGAAGGATTGAATCTCTCCTTTTGCTTTGGCATTTATGTCCTGTACTAGCCTTTTTGTGATTCACATGTTCAGCTTTTAACCATTGTTTTATTCTGAATATGGCTCGTGTCATATAAGGTTTTTAATCTCATTTAGTTCATTGTCCATCACATATCAAATGGAGTTTCGATTTATTATGTAAACAAGTAATCTTTGATGCTTTCTGGTTTAATTCTATGCATTTAACTTTCTAGAACCACTCAAGGGTGTGGAAATATTTTAACTTGTATAAGTTTCGGTTAGTACCAGGAGCGGCTCAAGGGAGAGTAAAATAAAACAAGGGCTTTAGGCCCTCACTTTCCTAAAGCCCCTAAATTCTAAAAGAATTATATGAAGGTAATTTGGGCTTTAAGATCATTGATGGTGGAATTTATGGTCTATAATTATGCATACACATACAATAAAAGATTCATAAGATCAAAAGTAAGTTTTTTTCTTGGACAAAAATGACCATAGTTTTATTATCAGTTTTGACCCTCAATAAGCTTGTGACAGCCTGGCAGTAACTTAATTTTAAAATCTTACAAAATAAGTAGTTTGAGATTCTATACTTAGAAAAACTAGGGAAGAAGACAATTATATTCTATGCTATGCTAGCTACAAGCATAGAATCATTTACAATAATACTACTCTTTCTAACTCTAGAGATCTATAGGTTCTTTGCCACAACTTTACATGTCTATAAATACAAGTACTAGTCATTACAAGGCCAACAAGAACACACTCTACAAACACATACTTTTCTTCCCATCCCCAAAATATCAATGGATGATTCTGAAGACTTGAAGATTAATTCTGAGCTATACGAAGCTCTGATGAAGAAGGACGACGACAAAGTGCTTGACATATGTGCACACATTCCCAAGGGTCCGTTGCACACAGTTACTATACACGATGATACCGTTATTCATATTGCTGCTTACCACAAGAAAAACGACCTCGTCTTAGCCCTCCTCAATATGGTTCCTTCTTGTGATTCTCACAGACTCACTTGGCAAAACAGCAGCGGAAGTACCATCCTCCATGAGACCGGCACTAACAATAAGACGGTTAGTGCTGCAAGGGAAATGCTACGCAGGGCCCCTATGTTGCTTAGCGTGACCAACAAGGAACGAGAGACTGCATTGTTCTATGCAGCGCGCCATGGCAAGACGAAAATCTTTAGGTTCCTACATGGTGAAGTCACAAGAACATATCAAGGACCAGATTTGAAAACCTTTCTTGTAAGAGATGACAAATCTACCATACTCCATCTAGCAATTCTTAGTGGAAACTACTGTAAGTCAAGTTATATTCTTTTATATATGATCATAAAAGACTTTTTTTAAATGTGTTGTTTTAAAACGGATGGATGATTCTGTTGTTTTTCTTTAATTTTTATATTTTTTTTATTTATGGCTTAGTTATTACTAGGATTTTTTATAAGTGCGGCTTGTTTGAAGCCTTGCTTCACAAGCGGGTCCTTCGTCATTGGCATTGACGAATTCTTCCCCTACCTCTAGCTGTGTGAGCTGAGGGACTTCTCAAGCCATTGCCCTACTTATAAAAAATTCCTGTTACTAGAGATGGCGAATTCAAGTACGAAAATAGATATAGCTAGTAGAAGTATGACTTTATTTATAAGATTTTGAATATCTTTTTCCTTTTTCTTTTTCAATTTACATTTAACACGTAATTTAGTTTTTCTCTAGTAATACACGATTTAAAATGTAAACAAAAAGAAATACGTTATTTTGAATATAACTCTATATTTTCAGCAAAATTTATATTGAAAGGATACGAAAAAATAAATATGTTGATTTTTTAACTAATTATATATTACATACTATTAGATAAATACCAAATTATATGTTTAGTGAAAATTAAAAGATAAAACAAAAAAGAAATTCAAAATCTTACAAGTGAAGTTGCTACTTCTAGACTTCGATCTAGTAGCAACATCTCATATTTAAACTTGAAGTCTCTATCTCTAGTAGTGACTAAGCCATAAATCAAAACCAAACAAAAAAACCCATTTGTCTTTGGTGAGTTTTAAAAAAAAACAACCATTTTTTTTAGTACAAATCGATCATAAAGTAATTTATGGGTACGGAACATATGCGATCTTGCAGGGATGGCTCACGAGATAGCGGTAAAGCATAAATATTTGATCCACGAAAAGGATGAAGACAAGATGACACCTCTTCAACTTCTTTCATGCCGTAACCTAGACGTTTGCCTGACGAATTTCTTTGTGCGCATGATATACAATCGTAAGATATTAACAGACAGTTTTCTAGTAGTGGATGATACTAATCTAATACTTACAGAGTTATAGCGTTACTTGAAATATAAGGTGTTTGTGATAGTGTGGTGGTAAAATGCTTATTAACTTATTTTGGAAATGACTTATTAGCTTTTCAAAAATCCAATAAGTTATTTCTAAAAGCGCATTTAGACACCCCCTAAGTAAAACATTAATTATATTGCATCTTATAACAAAAAAGGATGGATCATTTGAGAATCCTTAAATATTGCAAGAACTCAAAAAATCAATTAAAACCATTTTCTTTTGTTTTTACTACCTTTATTTTTAGATTAGAACATAAAAAAATAAATTTATATATGTAAATTTACATGTATTCATATATTAAAAAAATCTACACATGTGTATAATTTTTTTAAGAATAATTTAGAGAGAAAAGATGAATTAATTGGAAAGAGAAATCATTTTTATGTTTTATTTTAATAATAAAGGTACTAAAGTAAAAAAATGGTTTTAAATTGTTTTTAGAATTTTTAATAATATCGCGAGTTATCAAATATTTTAAGTTCTCAAGAGACCCCAACTCCTCGAGAAATAAAGTATCCGACTCGACATAAGAAAAATGCTTTCATTCTCCCCTCAATATGCAGTTATATAAAAAAAATTCAATGAATTGAATGAGATAGGCTATGTGATAAATGGATAAAGATTGGGTATTATTGGGTTGGGTATAACTATTAATTTGGGTATTATTGGGTTGGATTTCAATTAAAAAAAATTTGCCCCTAAATTTATAAAATTTTACAGATTTTATAAGTTATTTAAAAAAAATTTATAACATATATATACATTTTTAAAAAAAAAATACGCCCCACTCGTAAACATGCCCGGTGCAGCGGCACCACCTGCACCACCCTCTAAGCCGCCCTTGCCTAACTCTATATAAAAAACCATCATATATATCATAGCTTTTGTTAAGTATGTGCATAAGAGGTTATGACAAAAAACAATGGAAGTAATATTCGATCAAAATCAACCCAAAAATCTTCATCTTCACTATAATAAATCATTATTAAAACTACCAAGAAATAAAATTTAGAAAAAAAAACATCTTTACACCATGTTATTGTGCAACTTCAAGCTTACCTTTTACATGCCTATTCAATTGATTTTTTTTTTAATTTACAAAATTTGCAATCTTGATGCTAGTAATCGACGAAAATCTTGAAGACACAAGTTGGATGTTGTCCCCGCTAAAAAAGATTCGAAAGAAGAAATTCACATGCGAATGGGGTGCGAAACTCGTTAAGCTTTTGGTAAAACAGGACACTTCATGGGAAAATACCGAATCAAGGTTAGCAAAGCAAAAAGTAAAGTTTCATCAGTATGGAAAGAGTTCATCCAAAGCTCAACAAGATGAAATCGCAACTTATGAATGTGCTACGCGTTTGCCCGATACTCCATTGCTATTAGCAACAAGACACGGGTGTACGCCGATTGTTAAGGAAATACTAGAACAATACCCACAAGCAATAGAACATATTGATAAAGATGGGCGCAATATTCTACATATAGCAATCTTATATCGTAACGATGAAGTTTATGATTTTGTGGTTGATAGAAAGTATGCAAAGGAAAGATTGAGAGGAAAGATTGATAATGATGCAAACACTTTGTTGCATATGGTTGGCGAAGAGATGGAAGATGTCGATAGTGATTTAAAAGGTCCTGCCTTGGTACTCCAAGAGAATATGCAAATGTTTAAGGTATGATCTTTGTTTAAAGTCAATCGAACATTTATTCATATATTTTGCAAAAAATGGTTGGTTTCAAAACATTTTTTTCTCACAAATAAAGACCATAAATAAAAAAACTAGTTTTTACACATAAACGACAAAAGGAGAGGAATTACAAATCAGCCCAACAACCTTTAAGGTCTTTGGGGTTGTGAGATTAGTTTTTTGGCCTTGAAAAATAAAATTGAAACCAGGCTATTGGATAGTGTTACGTATACGTAAACAGAAACAAAAAAATTACGGTTACGTATACGTAACCCATAGTATTACACATTGTTTTAGTTTTTCTCGGTTTTTGCTTAACTTTATAGTTTTTCTCTTGATTCCTCCCCTATATATAGGGTGCGGTTCAAATGATAGTCAATATTTTATGTGAAAATCATGATAACCACTTTAGAACGTAGTGTTATGTATATATAACAATTATTATTTTGTTAGTGTTACATATGTAACACTATGCGTCACATATATGTAACATTTTGTGATACGTATATGTAAAACTCATTATTGCCGTATTATGTTCAATATATATGTTTAAAGAGTATTTAACAACTAAAAAAAAAATAATTTATAAATTATGTAATTGTTTGAGAGTGGTTATCACAATTATAAAATAAAAAACTGGCTATCATTTGTAACCTTCAATATATATATATATATATATATATATATATATATATATATATATACATACACACACACACACATATACATAAATACTTACATCATAAATTTTGACATTAGGGTTTTGGATTATGCAGAAAGTGAAGACCTTATGTACATCCCTTGATCAAATTAAACTGAATTCCAGATCAATGACTGCTGAACAGTTGTTTAACGAGAATAACAATGTGCGCCGCAAGGAGGCTAAGGAATGGATGATCGAGAGTGCGAAAAACTACACTGTAGTTGCAGTGCTGATTGCAACCGTTGCGTTTGCTGCGGAGTACACGGTCCCAGGAGGTCCAAATCCGGAAACAGGCGAACCAATTCTCAAGAAAAAAGCTTTGTTTAAGTTTTTCACTATAGCTGATGCAATGTCCTTGTCAGCAGCTTTAACATCAGTTATCATGTTTCTCAACATCATCACATCCTCTTACCGTTTTAAGGATTTTGAAAAGTCTCTTGTTCGTAAGTTGAAGGTAGGAATGGCAATGTTGATGCTCTCCGTGGCAATGTTGATGGTGGCGTTTGCGGCGACGCTTATTCTGACCATCAGTAGTGGTCAGAAGTGGACGGACATCACCTTGTATGCCGTTTCATTCTTCCCGGTGATTATTTTCATATTTACGTATCTTAATATTCAAAATATAAAGTTTTCGGCTATGTTCGGGAGACCTAGACGCATGTGGAAAACCATGCTTTCATTGTTTGAGTACTCGAAACCGAAACCCGCAGTCTGGTATTCTGGACGAGAGAACCCTTCTGCTCATCATCCTCCGTCGGTCATCTGACATGATAACTGATGTGATTTCACTTTCTAACTATTGTGCAAATAATTTGCCTTTGTTATCAAGGCATGTATACCATTTATAATTATTGTATTGTGTGAGAAATGTTGTATTTAAAATATCAATAAATGGAGTGAATGATTTGCTTTGGGGTATGGTTTATATTTTTCCTTTGAAAGACAAATTTTTTAATTCCTGTTGAGAGTGGGACTTGAACCCATAACCTTTCCAAACCTTGGTGTTTCTTAAAACATTTTCCTCTACCATTAGGTATACCAACTTATCTTGGTATGGTTTATATATTAGTAACATAAATTAGTACAAAACTTATCTTTTGGGCCGGTTGAGGTTTTTGTTTGGGGCGGTTTCCATCCCAACCGCCTCAAAAGCCTATATTATTAATTAATTCAATTAAAAAATGAAGTTCTCTATTGGGGCGGTTTGAGGATACGATATTAAATAGTCCAATATAAAAATAAAAAACTTCTGTCTTTTTTTTTGGCGGTTTATCCTATTTTTTATCTATACTAATAAACAAGTAAATTTAAAGGACACTTGGCAGCTCCACAATGCATCTCAAGATTTTTTTTCCCGCCCAAACCCTGAATTATCCGTTTTGTATTTTTGCACGGATCTACCGATTCAGCAAATACCTATCGGATCCTTTTTTAACCCGTTTCCATATCAAATGAAACCCTAATTTGCGCTTCCTCCCTTCACCAGTTCCTATTCTCCCCTCGAAGATCTATCGGCTGCCGGAACCTATAATTAAATCCCTTCATCGTTCAATTAGGTATGTTCTCTTTTGATTCAATTTTCATTCAACTTATATTTTGATTTCAATAAGTTCTTAGTAACGTGCTTCCTTCAGCAATGGTATTCTCTCATCTAAGATCTATCGCCTGTAGGATCCTATCATCGCAACCCTTCATCGTTCAATAGGTATCTTCTATTTTGATTCGATTTCTTCAATTTTCATTCTATTTTTAATCGATTTTTAAAATTTCTTAGTAACGTGATCCGAATGATTGGTTTTTTGTGCTTTACGGTCTATTTTTTGTTTATATGTTTCAGTTTTGACTTTTGGATCATTGATAAATGAAGAATTAGTTTTTGATGTATATATACACTTAGTATTGGTTTTTACTTATATTTTTGTTGTTATATTCATGAATCTAGATTGTTTTTCTTTCTAGGGATTGACATTTTGTTAATGAAGTTAACTTATGGAGAAATCTGAGAAACACTTAGCACACTTAAGTTTGCTAAACGCGTTGCAATTGTTGAACTTGGTGCAATCCAAGTGCATAAAGATAGTTCAGATGTGAAAGACCTCAAAGAACAGGTTTTTTTACATACCCTTTTGTATTTGAGATATTTGTTTTGATTTTAAGAAATTGCTTAGATTGAAAGTTGTATTTAATGTTTCAGATTACCAATCTTAAGGCAACTCTTGCAAAGAAAGAAGGGGACCAGGAAAGTGTGCATGACAAAGTATCTGGAAGTGCAGGTGGCAAACTGTCATCCCGTTCCCCTCCTAACTTACAACAGGTAGATTCATACGATGAGCCAAAGAATCATAGGAAATTAAGGGTGGATGTAGGCAATGCTGAGGTAATTATTAAGGGGATTTTTAGAGACACTATCTACTTTTTGAACTATACTTGCCCTAACCGTCACGTATAAGGCTAAACGTGGCGTATAGGGCACATAATGTCACGTATAGGACAATCCGTCACCTCTTATGCACCAGACTTTGGAATCAGCGCGCCAGATAATGTCACGTATAGGGCAATCCGTCATCTTTTTCCACCAGACTTTGAAATCAGCGCGCCAGAGAATGTCGGGATGTGTTGGTGGGTTTTTTTTAGGATTGAGTTAGGTTTTAGGGTTTTGGTGTATATGTGTTGGTGTATATGTCACGTATAGGGCAATCCGTCACCCCTTACTTATTTTTTTCTTTTGGTATTTTGTTTTTATCACGTTAGAAGTTTGTAAAAATCGGTAGTTATAGTTTTTAAAATCCGGTCATCTCAATTATCGGTTTGAGATGTAAAAAGTGAATAACGACTTTTTTTTTTTCTTTTGATTTTTTGTTTTTATCACGTTAAGAGTTTGTAAAAGTCGGTAGTTATAGTTTTTAAAATCTGGTCACCTCGATTATCGGTTTGAGATGTAAAAAGTGAATAACGACTTATTTTTTTTTATTTTGGTATTTTGTTTTTATCACGTTAACAGTTTGTAAAAATCGGTAGTTATAGTTTTTAAAATCCGGTCACGTCTTTTTTATTATAAAACTAGTTTTTTTCGCGTGTTAAACTACTCGTAAATAAAATCACATATATAAACATCATATACAACCAACCAAACAAACACAACCATCCCAAACACAATAAAACCATCATAAATAAAACTACATAGATAAATACAATGAGTTTGTACATATAAAACAAAAGTACAACTCTATCTAAACAATATATCTACCCCTCCATTTCGTCATCACCCTCCGCATCGGACCCACCCGCACCGGACGTGCTAGCACCATCGTGGCCCAACCGCCGGGGTGGTGGTCTCAACAACGGCCTATCGATGGCCCGATACTCCGCTACCGTGTGGTCGATGAGCCACTGCAGCATCTCCTCGGTGTGCGTGACCCGGCCTGCGTATCCCGATCATATCCATTTTGGCAGCAGGCAACCGCACGGCATGGTACACGCGTGGAGGATGTTGCGGCGACACCGGCCACCAGACCTTACGATGCATGTAACGATAAAGAGGGTCTCGTATGTGAGAGACCCTACTATCGGCCCCAATCAAATGGTCACCAATCGCAGGCCACCAGACCCGGTGTGCGTCATCTGCCCCTATATAGATAGCCGTGGTGTAGATCGGATCCCGAGTCTCCTCCACGGTATAGAGGTTGCTGACAACAGCAAACCGTCTAATGGACATACGATGCACATCCCCGAACATGCGAAAAGTAACCTCCACGTCCACCCGTCCCTTCGCAATATCAGTCTCTTCCAGCTCTTGCAATCCCCGGCGCAGGCGACCGGAACACAAATGTAGAGTACACCTCGAGGGTAATCTCTCGGTGTGCGGGGCAGCCCATAGTAAATAGACTATCCCACGGGCTATCCTGTCCAATAATCACGGTCGCCCACTCTAGCTCACCAACCTCATCAAACCACTCCCGTGACAAAACGGTGTTGGGCTCCACCTTCCTTTGCGGGTAGTCGTCAATCCCTAGAATAAAGTTCTCTTGCTGGTCATCCTCGGAACTAGACATATCTGCGCATAAATCCGTTTTTATAATTAATTAAAATGTTTGTTAAACTAACGTTTAGGGTTTACAGTTTAGGTTTACGGTTTAAGCTTATTATTATTATAAGATTATATTATTAGGATTATTATTATTATTATAATAATATATTATTAGGATTATTATTATAATATTATATTATTAGGATTGTTATTATTATTATAAGATTATATTATTAGGATTATTATTATTATTATTATAATAAGATTGCGTTCTGGCGCGTTAAGTCTGCTGAACTGTTTCCTGTTGACCAGCTCTCCGGGGTTAAGAATTTGACAGTTTCGAATCAGAATTCAAAAACAAAATAAAGAGCATTGAAGACATTTAATACTCTTTATTTTTTTTTAATTATTTCAGTTGTTACGATTCTTTTTCTTGCATAAATACCAATTCAGGCTTGACATTTCTACACACTGAAACACACCAAATTAACACTGATACAATAAAAAACTTAGCAAGAAATTCTCTGACTTCTACTATTTCTGTTTCAAAGTATTCTTTCAGGTTTAGAGTCCTCTCCGGTTGTACGAACAGCTTCGGCCGTTGTACCCTGGGAAACATTCGAGCTCTCTTGGGAGACTCGGAATTTGTTTTAAGGGACCCGTGTTAAACACGAAGTCTCGGTCACAAATTATGTATTCGTTTTACTTTTTGTACTTTTCTTTTATTTCAGTTGTAAAAGTATTGTAATTTACTGCTTTATTTAATTCTTGTATTGTAAAAGGAATTTATACAAGTGTTAGTATTTATATTTTTGGTGAACGGTTCCTACAAACGCATAGAACCTCAACCAAAATAACCCTGAGGCTAGAAACCGTACACCTTAAACATCCCGACGTAAGCCGCCAGAATCAGCCATACGCCTTCTTTAACGTGGGACGCCATCAACAACCATCTTGCCACCGTGTACAAATACAAACTCTCCTCCTATAACGCTTACTTCCCACTACAACTTTGCCTCTAGACACCGATGAGTTTGCTAGTGCGGGCTGTCTCGAAAGCGTTATTCACCTCGGTTCTCATTCATACAAATAAGAATCGTAATTTTTTTTTACCATAAATAACCAATAAAGATATTCAAAATCACATGTACATTATTGTGGTTACCTCTATTTTCCCCCAAAAATCAATTTCTTCCTTACGAAAATCAAGCCCTCTTTTATTTACTGTGCAGGCCATTTTGACTCAAAAATAAATTTTGACATGTCAGTTTTGTCAATATTCAAAAGGGAGATTTTGCAACATGTCTTCAGCCAGATGAAGTAGTATTAGAGCAATTAGATTAAACTTAAATGGAAGTTTGTCACCGACTACTTTCACCCCTTAACTTTGAGAAAATGACAAATTTGACCATCAACTTTGTAAATTAACACATTATCCATCTCAAGTTTCTAAAATTTCACGTTTACTCTTTGTAGTATATATAATCTAAGTTTCCTCTATAACTTTCGTTTGTTAATTAACTTTTTTTTGACGTCCCAGTATACGTATTCAATTTAGAGTATTTTTTAGGTGTCGTGTGTTATATCGACTAACGGTAACGTGTTGGTACAACAAATAATGAGACCGACACCAACTGAAAAACATTGGTTTCGTTATATAACTATCTTTTATCTATGTTTCTATCTCAATACTAGAGTCGTTATAACTTCATATGTTTATTCTATGTAGTTAACCATGTTTCTTTTGTGTTTGGACATATTAATGACACCGTCTCAACTTTTTAAGGTCCACCTCTTATCGCCGCGTAACGCGGGGCTAATTTTCTAGTTACTCTGACTATTGACAATAGATGAACTGCAAGCACTGTTTGACAACTTCTCCTTGTAAAACTTGAAGCCCTCATAAAACAAATATCAACAAATTAAAGTCTAATCATGTTAATTCAATAAATTGTAAAAAAAAGTTTTACTCAACATAAAGGCGCTCTTTGGTAATATCATCCAGCTTTTTTTAAGAGGAACGCGTCTTTTTTAAATCCATGGTTACTATGGGTTTGAGTCAAGTCCCAGTTTATAAAGGCATTTAAAAAACAAAGGCATTTTATCGAACAGACGGTGATCATGAAATGAATCTGGATAATAACAAAATCGATGGTGAGATATACCTCGTGTAAGCATCGATGGCGGCTATTCTTCTTGAAGTAATGATTTCCGTCTTACCTGTTGAAAAGAAGAATCCCCAATCGATGAAACAGAGATGCAGGTATGATACAGAAGCAAAACACACACGCTAATCGAACAAAGTCGGAACCGAAGTCGTTCTGAAGAGCTCTAACGGAGAAACCTTGGAGGTTCAAGAGGTGGTTTGATCGGCCGGAATTCAGGTCCAGGGAATTTGGGGATGATGAAAACCCTGAGAACTAAGAAAATCGATTGCAAACTTGAAGATATGGATGGATCGGTGTACCTTCTTGCAGACCAAATTGGAAACATGAGGGATAATTGGGGGTTTCTGCACTTTTTTTTTTGAACGGCAAATTTCTTTACTTAAGTGAGACTTGAACCCATTACCTTTAGGTGTCTTTTAGGTGTTTAAGAGGCTTTGCCTCTACCATCGGACCACCACCTCAATGGCGGGGGTTTCTGCAGTTGGTTTTCTAGAGAAATGAGGGAGATGTAATGAAGGACGTGGGGAGGGATGATCCGTGTGAAATTGAAGGCCGATCCGTGTGATTGACAATAATATAACCGTCAAATTTTTAGACTTTGTACGGCTGGGTTTAGTTCTTAGAGCGGTTATAGGTAATTTATGCGGTTAGGACCTTGTTTAAAAAAGCACAGTCGACGGTTAACTCAGCGTATTCTATATTTTATATAATGTTTCACATACTGAAAGAAAGAAAACTTACATGGATCTAAACCACATAACAGACATGGTAAAAAACATTATTCATAATTAGAATGTAGTACATTCAATACATAGCTTCAACTTTAATCACTGAAGCAGCGACAAATTATTCACTGGCCAAAAACACAAAACAACACCTAACACAATGAAGAACAACAAATTAAAGAAGGTCAGTAAACGAAATTATGCGGTTAAACGGGCGAACGCGAAGCTAAATAGACAGTGCCATCAACTGGATGTGTAGATTTAGGTTTGTAGTCCCAAATCTGGTGAAAACTCACACCTACTTTTCCCATCAGTTTCTTGAGTCCCTTATAGAAATCCCTGATAATGTTGAGGTAATTCGAGTACGAGTACATGAAAACGATCACCGGGAAGAACGACACGCCGTACAAAGTCATGTCTGACCACGTCGCTTCGTTACTGATGGTTAAAACAAGTGTGATGCAGTCGGGATTGACTCAAGCAGCGGCCCAGGTCGTGGCCCAATCCACAACAGCTCCGGCCCAGTTGTGAGCCCAATTGAAGACCCGGGCTGAGCCTGGTCGGCGCTGACTTGGACTGCAAGCTGGGATTTATTTTATCTATTTATTATTATTATTATTTGATTAGAATTGGAGTTTTGATTCAGTTTCCTTTTTTTGTTTATTGCCTAAAGTCATGGCTAGGTTTAGGCTTTAAGTACGTATGTTTTCTGCTTATGAACGCAGTTTTTGATTATTATTTCTGAATAGAATTACCCAGCTCGTTCTTGTGATTGTTTGATCCAACGTGATTGCAATATTACATCAGTTGGTATCAGAGCACGGAGATCAACTATGGCGGAACGTGGAAAACGTGTTCATCGACAGGATCATAGAAACGCCGACCGAGGCAACGAAGACTATCGACGCGACCCACGTGACATCGACGAGATTGCACGCTTACAACAACGGATCCGGGATCTCGAGTTGCAGCATGAACCTCGTGGTGATGAGGACACCGAAACCGACCCTAGCATCTGGGATGATGGGGCCGGGTATCAAAACCCGTTTGGGAGGCACCAACAGGGGAACTTCTTTGAACGAGAACACCAACCAGACCCTCTGCGTAACTTAGGGATCAGAATTGAGGTACCTAAGTTTGACGGCAGAGTCCAACCCGACGAGTTTCTTGACTGGCTTCACACGGTCGAGAGAATTTTTGACCTCCGCGACATCCCCGACAGGTACAAAGTTAAACTTGTGGCTATAAAATTGCGTAAGTATGATTCGTTGTGGTGGGAGCACGTAAAGAAAAAACGAGCTCAAGAAGGGCGATCTAGGGTTACCACTTGGGAAAAGATGCGGAAACTATTACGTGAAAATTTTTTACCCCCTAACTATCGCCAAGAAGCTTTCTTGGATTATCATAACCTCGCCCAACGGTCATCAACCGTTGAGGAATTAATTGCTGATATTGACAGGCTAAGAATGCATTGTGGCGCCGAAGAGGAAGAAGAACAGGTCATTGCTTGTTTCTTTGGAGCCCTACTACCCGAAATCGCTGATGTGGTCCAATTACAGCCCTATTGGACTTTTGACGATGTTTGCCAATTATCATTAAAGGTCGAAAAGCAACTCAAAGCGAAGAGTAAACTCCCAACCGTCAAGTCCAATCCCTTTAAACCCGAGACATCCCGGACCCCTTTCAAAACTGAGACGTCCGGCAACCGCCTCGGTCCTGTCAAAACCGAGGCTTCTTCCACTGCTCCCCTCGGGGCTTCCCGTGCACCTAGATGTTTTAAATGTGGGGGACTTGGGTACTTTGCCAGGAATTGTGCTAATACCCAATTGGTGACATTCACCGAAGACCTACCACCCTTGTACGACACTGAGGATGATCAAACAAAAGATGAGCAAGCTGAAATTGTTTACACGGATAAGGGTGAAGCCCTAATCGTTCAACGTGTACTTAGTGCAGCACCAACCCGAACCGTTAATGACACCCTTTGGCTTTGCAACAACATCTTCCGCACTCGATGCACGGCTAAAGGTAAAATCTGCACTATTATTATTGATGGGGGTAGCTGCGAAAATATGGCCGCGACAACTATGGTCGACAAACTCGGTTTAAAGCCCGAACCTCATCCCGACCCCTATCAGTTAACATGGCTTAAAAAGGGAAACGTAGTAAAAGTAAACCAACGGTGCTTGGTCCAATTCAGCATCGGGAACCGCTATTCCGACGAGGTGTGGTGTGAAGTAATTCCCATGGACGCATGTCACATCCTTTTGGGACGACCATGGCAGTATGATAGACAGACTCGCCATGATGGGTTTCAAAACACTTATTCGTTTAAAAAGGATGGCGTGAACGTAACTCTAGCCCCCCTTGACACCCGCGACATAGGAACCGAAGCATTAATCCTTAACAAATCAGCGTTCTTAGACTTTACCCGGAGTACCAAACCACCGATTATGTTTGCTTTGGTTATAACCGAAACAAACCCAGCAGCCCCTAAACCGTCGGCCGAGTTACAGCCCCTGATCGCTGAATTTTTTGATGTGTTTCCGGCAGAAATACCCGCGGGTCTACCGTTGGTCCGGGAAATTCAGCATTGTATCGACCTTGTACCCGGGTCAGTCATTCCCAACAAGCCCGCCTACCGTATGAGTCCGAAATAATATGAGGAGCTACATCGAAAGGTTAGTGAACTCCTTGATAAGGGACTAATTCGTGAAAGTATGAGCCCTTGTGCAGTCCCGGCCCTTCTTGTTCCCAAAACTAACAGAACGTACCGGATGTGTATCGATAGCCGCGCGGTCAACAAAATAACCATTAAGTACAGGTTCCCCATTCCTTGGTTTGAGGATCTCCTCGATCAGTTACATGGGTCTACGGTGTTCTCGAAAATCGACTTGTGCAGCGGATATCATCAGATACGGATGAGACCCGGGGATGAATGGAAAACCGCTTTTAAAACCAGCGATGGATTGTATGAGTGGATGGTGATGCCTTTTGGTCTCTCAAACGCGCCAAGTACGTTCATGCGCCTTATGAATCACATTTTTAAACCTCTTATTGGTCGATGTGTAGTCGTCTACTTTGATGACATTTTGGTCTTTAGCACAGATCTGCAACAACATCTACACCATCTCCGGCAGGTCTTCTTAATCCTACGAGAACAGAAACTTTATGCTAACAGTGAAAAATGTTGTTTCTTGTCTCCCGAGGTTTTGTTTTTGGGTTACCTTATTTCAGGTAACGGCATTCGGATGGATAAATCCAAGATTGAAGTGATTCTTACTTGGCCCGCGCCAACTACATTACATGAGGTTCGAAGTTTCCATGGGTTGGCATCCTTCTACCGCCGATTTATCCGAAACTTTAGTGCAATTGTGGCCCCTATTACCGACTGCTTGAAAGGAAACTCCTTTCGTTGGACTCCTGTAGCTACAAAAGCTTTCGACGAACTCAAACGATGTGTGACTCAAGCCCCTGTCCTTGCACTACCCAATTTTCAGATTACTTTTCAGGTGGAATGTGATGCATCGGGTTCCGGGATCGGGGGAGTCCTTAGTCAAGCGGGCCGTCCTATAGCTTTTTTCAGTGATAAGCTTAGCGAGGCTAAACAGAAATTTAGTACCTATGATAAAGAATTTTACGCCATCGTACGCAGTTTGGAATATTGGCGTCACTACCTTCTCCATACGGAATTTATTCTTTTCTCGGATCATCAAGCCCTTCGGTTTATTCAGGGTCAACTTAAGCTCAACCCCCGACATGCTAAATGGGTCGAGTTTTTACAAGAGTATTCTTTTGTCATTCGGCACAAATCCGGGGCTACCAACACTGTAGCCGATGCCTTGAGCAGGCGGCGAGCTCTTCTTACATCGCTTCAAGTTCGGGTGGAGTGGTTCGATAACTTTTGTACTTTGTACCCGGATGATCCGGATTTTGCAACATTATGGGAGGTGTGTCGAATAGGCGCAACGAATGGACATTCTCTACAGGATGGATTCTTGTTCAAAGGAACGCGGTTGTGTGTTCCCAAGTGTTCGTTACGGGATGCTATTATTCTTGAGGGGTACCAGGGAGCTTTAGCAGGTCACTTTGGGAGAGATAAAACTCTCCACTTGATTAAGGAACGATTTTTTTGGCCAAAGATGAGTGTTGACGTTACTCGCATTGTGGACAAGTGTCGTACGTGCCACATTGCAAAGACTCATCATACAAATGCGGGCCTTTAAACCCCATTGCCAGTCCTCGATGGCCCATGGCAGGACGTCAGCCTTGATTTTGTCGTAGGTCTCCCGCTAACACATCGCAAGAAGGACTCTGTTATGGTAGTAGTCGATCGTTTCTCTAAGATGGCACATTTCGTTCCATGTGCCAAGACTTATGACGCAAGTCAAGTCGCCCGCTTATATTTTGAAGAAATTGTACGCCTACATGGTATTCCTAAGTCTTTGACATCGGATCGGGATGTCAAGTTTGTTGGCCATTTTTGGCGGACATTATGGAGGAAACTAGGGTCTCGCCTTAATTTTAGCAGTGCTCACCATCCCCAGAGTGATGGTCAAACCGAGGTTACTAATAGGAGTCTGGGAAATTTATTGCGCAGTTTGGTTGGTACTAACCCAAAACAGTGGGATCTCGTTTTGCCTCAAGCGGAGTTCGCTTATAATAGGTCCTCACATCGTTGTACGGGTATGAGTCCGTTTTTGGTCGTGTACGGCCGAAATCCATTTACACCTCTGGATCTTGCTCCTCTCCCCGCGGTTGAGCATTACAGTACCGAAGGTGATGATAGGGCTACCCAAATTAAACTCATTCATGAACAGGTACGCGACAAGATTGCCAATAACAACATCGTTTATCAAAGAAGAGCTAATGTGAAGCGCAAAAAAGTAGTCTTTCATGAAGGAGATCTTGTGTGGGTGCACCTTAGCAAGGACCGTTTTTCGGGTGGAAAAGCAAGCAAACTACAGCCCCGGGCGGATGGACCTTTTAAAGTGTTGAAACGCATCAATGACGACGCTTACAAGATCGACTTGCCTGGTCATTATAATGTGTCTGCCACTTTCAATGTGGCCGATCTTTCACCATTTGTTCCGGAGCTGGATGATCCCCTTGACTCGAGGACGAGTCCTTCCGAAGAGGGGGAGAATGATGCAGTCGGGATTGACTCAAGCAGCGGCCCAGGTCGTGGCCCAATCCACAGCAGCTCCGGCCCAGTTGTGAGCCCAACTGAAGACCCGGGCTGAGCCTGGTCGGCGCTGACTTGGACTGCAATCTGGGATTTATTTTATCTATTTATTATTATTATTATTTGATTAGAATTGGGGTTTTGATTCAGTTTCATTTTTTTGTTTATTGCCTAAAGTCATGGCTAGGTTTAGGCTTTAAGTACGTATGTTTTCTGCTTATGAACGCAGTTTTTGATTATTATTTCTGAATAGAATTACCCAGCTTGTTCTTGTGATTGTTTGATCCAACGTGATTGCAATATTGCATCAAAGTGTGGCTGCAAATGCTACCATCATCATTGCAACCGCAACAATCAACAGGATAAGTGCTGTAAGTTGTTTTTCAAAAGAGATGACGCGAAATCCTTGAATCGAAATGGTGATGTGACGATATTGAGGAATATGATAACTGCTGTCAATGATGCTGAGAGTGAAATCGCGTCGGCTAAGGTAAAGAGGAGAAACATTGGTTCGTGGTGAAGAACTGGATGACCACTCTTATCAGGACCTCCTGGTATTGTGTATGCTGAAGTAAATGCAACGATTGCGATTAGCACGGCAACGACGGAGCAGTTTTTCGCATTTTCGCACATCCATTCCTTTGCCTCCATGCGGAGTTTATCGTTGGTTTCGGAAAACACCTCGCCGGCGGTCTTTTGGTCGGCGTTTCGGGTTGTCATGTCTAGGAGTGTACATATCTTCTCCACCCTCTACAAGAATCAAACAATGACTAAATAATGAAAATATGAAGAAAACAATACATGTATAGTTCAAACTAAAGCCATAGTTTATATGTCTGTTTTTGTTATATGCATAATTCTGTTATCCATTTAGTATTTTAAAAGTGTTATATTTTTTGTCCAATCTTCCTCTTAATCTGTCCAGTGGATTCTCCATTTCTTCCACAATATCAATGATTTCATAACGTCTATGCAATATTGCCAAATGTAAAATGTTCCGTCCGTCTTTATCGACATGTTCTACCGCTTGAGGATATCTATTTAGTATTTCTCGAACAATCTCAGGCGAATCATGTTTGGTTGCTAATAGCAATGGAGTATCGGGTTTATGACAGTTGGCTTCGGATTGAGTTGTGATCTTGTGTTCGGGTTTAGCCGTGGACATACTTCTTGCGTATTCGTGAACCTTGGAACCGCTATTATGCATCCATGATTCTGTCTTCTTTTATCAACAAGGCAGCTATCTTCAATGCCCATTCACATGAATGTTTTTCTTTCTTCAACTTTTTGAAAAAGAACTTATTTTTTATGACATCAACATCTGCGTCGATCACTAGAAAACAAGTAAATGAACATTAAATCATTAATACAAATGGTTGACTTTGGTCAAACAGGGATTTAGTCGCTACAATAACATATAAGTAGATTCCAATAGAAAGTTTTGGTCATCTCTGCACATTTGAATCTAAACAATCAACTGCTCTTAAGCTTCACATGTAAAAAAAAATAGAGCATCTAGTTAAAACTAGACACTTAAAAGTATGCACTAATTACTTAAACTCAACACTTTTAACTATGAAGAACTATGATACATATCTCTATACTTTTACATGTAAATCTTTTTCAATTCTAAGTTATTAGTTCTACATGTTTATGACAATGGAGTTATTTTAATAGTATTATTTCCTAACACTAGCACAATAAATGTTTTATAAACTTTATTATTTTTATGTATTTGTGTAAATATCACATAGTTATTATTTCTATGTATTTGTGTAAGTACGTATTTTAGTTTTCTTTTCAAATAGAACCAGATTACAATTTTTTGTTCTCAAATTTTTAGAAATTACAGATTTAGTTCTTATTGTTCACTCAAATCAAATGTAATGTGTTTACTCTTTGCTAACAAACTAAAGACTAGTCATTTCGTTTTAATTTCTCAGAAAGTTTATCAAGGATTAAATCGATATAACTTAGACGATAAAGAAAAAAACAAAGACGAGGATGAGATAACCCTCAATATTATTACTCAGAGGAAATATAACTCAAAAACCTCTATTACAACTCTCTTCTCATCTCATTTAAAACCCTAACCTCGTAACATCTATTTATAATGCTAACACAAACTTTGCTAACAAGAAACCTAATAACATAAATTGGTCACCAAGACATTACCAAATATAACTAAACTCTAATTACAACCCCATAAACTCATTAACACACTTAATAAAGTCCACGGGCCTAAACTAGTCCAACCCTATCACCTACTCGTGACAGGTCTAATAGCCGGAAATTACCAACAACCACCCCCTAATTTCTGACTCAAAACTAAGTGGCCTTCAACTCCAAACTCACCCTTCGCGGGTTTAAGTTGATCGCCCATCAGGTCTGACTTATCTTTCTTACGTCGGTTGTACGTAAGAGGTGTAACACAATCCGGATCAAGTTCTTCGGATCAAACTGGATAATCGAGCAGCAACTTCTATTCGATGTTGGTATGACCCATACGATGTTCTTGATACGAATCGTATGATGCTTCGTGATGACAACTGGAATGAGTTCTAGCGACTGCGACTTCAGGTGGTCTTGATAGGCGGTGGCTTACTCTTCAACAGCAGCGACTGTTCCTTCTTTGGCGGCTACAGATTCAACAATCGATTGGTGTTCTTTGACTTTTCCAATGACGACTTTGGTCGGTCGATCACGGCTTTGATCGGCCCTTGGTTTTTCCAATCGATCATGACTTTGATCGATGAATGTCAAAACAGGTCAAGAGCTTAACTGCTCTAATACCAATTCAAGGTTTGAATCGATATAACTTAAACGATAAAAAAATAATAACAAACACAAGGATTGGATCCAATATTATAATGTAATATAACTCAAAACCTCTATAACCACAACTCTCTTCTAATCTCATTTAAAACCTTAACCCTACATCTATTTATAATGGTAACATAAAATTTGCTAATAAGAAACCTAATAACCCTAACTTGGTTACCAAACATAATTAAACCCTAATTGTAACCCCATTAACCTATTAACACACTTAATGAAATTACAGGCAGCCCTATCACCTACTCGTGACGGGTCTAATAGCCAGAAATTACCAACTTTTTAACCGATGTTTATTAATACGAGGGGCCAAATGTGTTACGCTTATGGAACAACATAACTAAGATATAATTACCAAAAGGTTGAGACCAACTAAGCATACCACACCACCATCCGTTCAATTAATTCTAGTTTGTTTTAAAACATATAAAATTAATTATTAAGGTGAACTATCTAACATTAAAATAGTGAAATAATAATAAAGGTTGGATAGAGGTATATTAAAGTCATCTTACGTTTGAACATAATGCGCTTGAATAAACTTTTGGAACGGAATTCGGGTCTAATAGTTTAAAGAAGTTGAAGAACAGTCATGCCGTCTGCATCCTCCTCAGCAATCAACTCTTTATGATTGATCGCTATATCATATGCAACCCCTGCAGAAAACACATAATAATCCACGTAAACTTAGTTTAAGCTAATAATATTTCCCACAAATTTATTTTTAAAAATATTTTTGTCGGAAATTTGTAGGAAATTTCTGACCGTTTCCCCACATACATTTTTGTTCTCGGTATTTTGTAGGAAAGACGTTGCTCATTTTAGGGTTTCATATTTTCGTAGTTTTGTGGGAATTTTGTAGTAATTTCCCACAAAATATTTGTTGTGAGAAATTTTTGTAGGAAAACTTGTTATTTTCTAGTAGTGTTTGTTGCGACAAGAAAAATAATCACACACGCACGAGCACACTTACTATAGTTTCTACTTAGAATTGCTATATGGAGTATAGTAAATCTGTCATCCCTTCGATGAAAGGTCTTCAAATCCGGCCCTTCAATTGCTCTACCAACTTCATCATGGCGAGCGGCATAGAATAAGGCAGTCTCGCCCTCTTTGTTGATCATGTTAAGCAACATGGGAGTGCGATGTAGGATCTCTTTGGCAACCTTGACTGTCTTGCTGTTTGTGGCGGTCTCATGGAGGATGGTGTTTCCGCCACTATTTTGCCATGTGAGTTTGTGATAGTCACATGAAGACACCATATCTAGGAGCTCGAGTGCTAGATGCTGTTTCTTTTGGTAGATAGCCATATGGATAACGGTGTCCTCGTGTATAGTAAGAGTGTGCAATGGACCATTGGGAATGCCTCGACATATGTTGATCACTTTGGCATCATCTTGATTCATCAAAGCTTCATACAATTCTGAATTGATATTCAAATCTTGAGCCTTAGTGAGAGCCATTTGATGGGTAGATAGAGAGAGGGAGTTAATATAATATTGTAGTTTCTAGTGTGTTTGCATATTTATAGGCTTCAAAAAGAATCATTATGCATAGAATCTAAATGACTTGTGAAGTTTTTCAATGTATAGAATCAAATACTACAATAGTTAAGATTCTAAATGGTAGATGTAGAAACATTAAGATTTCCACATTTAATATTATTATTATGTAATCCATTTAATCCACGACTGAACTAGAGAGATTTTCGTTGCAAAATTTATATTATTATTCGGTTTATATCAATAAGACTCGGTGCTTGATTTATCTCCCGTATTTGCGTAGGGGCCGGTGAGGGGCCGGATCGCTTCGCGTTCTGATGTACGCACCTCACACTTTGTACGGGAGGTTGGTTCCACGGCTTAAGCCCATGACCTTAAGGTCACAAAGCAACAACCTTACCAGTTGCGCGCTCCTAGGCCCACCCTCCCTAAAAACTAATCCCACACGACCAAATGATGATAATCGGTCTTCCTCAAAATCATGAGACAACACAATTCAATATTTCTAGCACTTTAATGATACTCCTATTTGATGTAGTCTTAGATTTATACTACATTGTTGATAAACATCCAACACCATTTTATTATGTCATTATAGCTTAACTATATATATATATATATATATATATATATATATATATATATATATATATATATATATATATATATAGGATTAGGTTCAGGTAAAAAAGATTCTAATTCTAAGAAGGGTGAGAAGGATTTAGTGTCATTAGATCAAATTGTAGAAAAAATTTAATGGATGAGATTAAACTGTAGGAGAAAAAGTTGTTAGAAGGGTATTTTAGTCTTAGCCACTTTTGTTGACTTTTTATCAAGTTCCCCCCTCATTTTAAAACGTTCATAACTTTTAGATACGACGTTATTTTTTAAAAAAAAATTACACCATAAAAACGAGCGTTTTGTTATCTTTAAAACGAGTATAGTGTCGTAATAAACAAAAAACGAATTTTTTTTACGTTTTTCAGCTCATTGTATAATTAGTCAGGTCAATGTGTAATACAATTTCATTGTGTAATACAATTCATTGTGTAATACAAGTTCATTGTGTAATACAAGTTCATTGTGTAATTAGTCAGGTCATTGTGTAATACAAGTTCATTGTGTAATACCACGTCTGGTCATTGTGTAATTAGTCGGGTCATTGTGTAATACAAGTTCATTGTGTAATTAGTCAGGTCAATGTGTAATACAATTTCATTGTGTAATACAAGTTCATTGTGTAATACAAGTTCATTGTGTAATTAATCAGGTTATTGTGTAATTAGCCAGGTCATTGTGTAATACAAGTTTATTGTGTAGTTAGTCAGGTCAATGTGTAATACAAGTTCATTGTGTTATATGTATTTATCATTGTGTTTTATGCTTTTCGGCTCATTGTGCAATTAGTCAGGTCATTGTGTAATACACGTTATTGTGTACTACAAGTTTATTGTGTAATACCTTGTCTGGTCATTTTATAATATCTGGTCATTGTGTAATTAGTCAGGTCATTGTGTAATACAAGTTCATTGTGTAATTAGTCAGGTCATTGTGTAATATAAGTTCATTGTGTAATACAAGTTAATTGTGTAATACAATTTCATTGTGGGATATAAGTTAATTGTGTAATACAAGTTAATTGTGTAATACAACCTCAATGTGTAATACAAGTTCATTGTGTAATACAACTTCAATGTGTAATACAAGTTAATTGTGTAATACAAGTTAATTGTGTAATACAACTTCAATGTGTACTACAAGTTCATTGTGTAATACAAATTCAATGTGTAATACAAGTTCATTGTGTAATACAGAATGACCATTCATTGTGTAATTAGTCAGGTCAATGTGTAATACAATTTCATTGTGTAATACAATTTCATTGTTTAATACAAGTTCATTGTGTAATACAAATTTATTATGTAATACAAGTTCATTGTGTAATACAAGTTCATTGTGTTTTTTGTTTTCTAGCTCATTGTGTAATTAGTCAGGTCATTGTGTAATACAAGTTCATTGTGTCATACCACGTCAGGTCATTGTATAATATCTGGTCATTGTGTAATTAGTCAGGTCATTGTATAATACAAGTTCATTGTGTAATTAATTAGATCATTGTGTAATACAAGTTCATTGGGTAATACAAGTTAATTGTGTAATACAATTTCATTGTGTAATACAAGTTAATTGTGTAATACAACTTCAATGTATAATACAAGTTCATTGTGTAATACAACTTCAATGTGTAATACAAGTTTATTGTGTAATACACAATGACCATTATGCCCTCATTTAAAAACAATAAAATGACACATGTCAAACCCAGAATCCTTCTTACCATTCTTATTTTTAAAACCCTTTTTACTTTAACCTAACCCTATATATATATATATATATATATATGTGTGTGTGTGTGTGTGTGTTTGAACGGCGGCATATTATTAACCATGACTAGTAAGCAACCGGATATGTATATGTTGAGTGGTAATTACAAACTAATCGTTGGATTAAAGCACCTTAAGTTAGGATGAAATAACTTTTTTCATTCATACGGTAAACATCCTCCGCCACTTCATTAAGTCTTTTGGACAACATGTGATTCACAAAAAGCCATAAAGTAAGTTAGTAAATATGACAAAAGTGAATTCCAAAGCAACAAGCTTTTTCATTGAATAAATTATTCACGTACACTTCTATATATTCATCTATTAAAGGATGATGTGATTTTAATCTCCTTTTAAATTTTAACAACATAAGAGCTTCCATAATGGTGGATGTCATTCACCAAACTAAACGAATCATGATCGATGTCGTTTGGTCGCTAAAAAACAATCCTTAAACACCTTAACTAGTAAGGGCAAGTAGAGTATCATATCCACGAGAAGTTTATGAAAAGTGTTACGTTGTTACAAATGTTGAAAGACAGAAAATAATAACAACTGATTTGGATTTGGGTTTAAAACAATAATGAAAAAGGTAGTCCTCTCCGGGGTTCATGTGTGCAAACACAAATCAATTCTAGTTAATTAGCAAGCGATTACATAAACATAATCAAGTGTTCAACTGAATTCAGTGATAACGGAAGAACACGTTGTAAAGAAAACCTATTCTCACATAACCAACTTAGATTAACCAACTATCATTCAACCCCCAAGTTGTCCCTGGTGTAAAGAAACCCAAGACTATTGAGACTTGAACAACAATTCGAAATCAACCAAAGTAGTTTAAAGCATTCAATCAATAACTGAAATCATATGGCTTAAAATGCCAATCAAGATTACAAACCAAAGCTAATCATTCCGGAAAATAACAAGTGTTTAACAAAACCCTAGACCCGGAGAAGACCACGGGTGATTTAGCTACTCATACTCATGACAATAATAAAAACTAATGTACTAGAACTTACAATCATGAAAGATTAAGAACAATGGACTCAACAATGGTGGAAATCGCCTTCTTGGAGCTTTGGAACGGCTGGAATCGGAGATAGAAGATAATGGGGGCTGATAGAGATTAAAACTCGATTTAGGTTAATTTTCCTGTTTTCGCGTGTCACGAAGATGGTGACCAAGTCCTTCGCTAATTAACCATAACTAGTAAGCAATTGCTTACTAGTAAAAAGATAGTGACCAATTTCTTACTAGTCATGGTTAATTTTCCTATAAAACCAAAGCTAATTTTCCAGTAAAACAGGATCTTCGCGCGAAGGACAAACTAGTCGGGCACGCCTCTGAAGTTCTCGCGTGTCGCGAACATTAGAGCCAGGTCTTCGCGTTTCGCGTAGACTAGAAAAACCAGACTTTTTACTTTTTGACTTTTTAATCTCTCGTGCTTCGCGTCCAATTGCTTCGCTTCCGTTTCTCGCTCTTTTAGCACAAAAAACCTGGGAGGTAGACACAACCACAAACACACATAAAACCGAACAAAGGTACATACTAAAACAACTAAGACGCACATAAAACGACATATAGAATGGGGTTATTAAACCCTATATCACGTCACTTCAGATTTTCACCATCTTTCAAAAATCAACTTTTTTACTCCAACTATTTATCCACTTTCAAACACCCATATATTTTCACATCATCACCTACTTTTTACATTTATATTCTAAATAAACTTATTTATTATAATCTTATTTTTTATATATCGTAGTATTTTAAATAATACAATATTCCAAAATAAATAAAATTAAACGAAAATAAAAAAAATTACATAACCTAAGGGGGGAGACGAACCTTAAATGGTTGAGGTTGTGGCATTAACGTGGCTAAACACAAAAGGTAGCCATTAAAAATTAAAAAAATGTATAATTTTTTAATTTTACATGTATTTTATTTAAGTTAAATTTTAAAATTTTATTTTAAAAAACAGATTTAAGTTTCTTTAAATAAACTAAAATTACATTTTAATTTTATATGTATTTTATTTAAGATAAGTTATTAATTAATATTTTAAAATAATATAAATATATATGTGAGTGGTAGAAATGGAGCATGGCCCACCACCTCTCGTCCACTTCCATCTAGGATTGTGGATGGAGAGCCAACCGGACAAGAGTCCAGGGGTGACTCTACAGTACAAGCAACTAAAGCAACCGCTTTAGGTCCCCAAATTTGAAAGGCCTCAAAAATTAAAAAACTACTTTAATTTGAATTCTCAACTTTTGTGTTTTCACAGAAAAATGATAATTTCAAAACTTTTGTGTCAACATTATACGTTTTGACACTCCATTAAATTACATTTTAAATTTTATATATATTTACATAACTTTCACAGAAGGCCTTAATTTTAACGTTCGATTTAGGTCACAAAATATGTTCAGCCGACCCTGCAAGAGTCGGACACTTACTCCAACGATGCCTCCATCCGGCAACTTCATCCACCCGAACCGGACACCAAGAAAACAAAGCGTTGGAGCTGCTCTAACAATTACCACACCATCTAATTAAAATATAAGAGATATGTCATGTCATTAAGATGAATAACATCAGAGAATCGAAAACACAATTACACTCAAACGATTCCTTTATTACTGAATTTGAGAAAGCAATTACAAAGAAGAAAGATTATGAACAACCAGAACAGATCACAAATGAACTACCCTAGCTTATATCCCAAATCAGCTACTAACGAACTATTAACAGCCTAATCAAGAAACATTACAAGAATTACCATCTAGAAGAGAGAAATACACAACTCACCCCTTGTATTCTTAACTTGTTAAACTGGATTAAAACAAATATGGTTGACTTGGACTTCACTTCTAAGAATCTCCACCTTCAACAAAAGTCAACCAACCTCAAGTAATCTGTATCAACCTCAAATTTAGGGTCTGATTTTTTTTATTTAATTATGTGTTATTTATTTTAATACTTGAACTACTAGATAGCACACTCGAACACTTTGGGCTACCATTTAGAACCCAATAAACGCATTGTACTTACCTAACTGAATTAGGCCTATTGGCCTTTGCCCAACTGTAGATAAACAGACTCTGCCCATTAACGGCCCAACTAAAGGCCTAGTATGCGAACCCAGTCCAAAACAAACTAATAAACCTTTGTTTGACGGATCGTTACATGATTCGATATAACTCATAATAATTATGAACTAAACCGTTTACGCAGAGAACTGTTAGAATGATTAACGCGCTAGTACGGGCTATTGCCGATTATCCGATGCAATAAGATACTTAGACGTCAAAACTCAAATAAATAATATTAATAAATATTAGTATTTATTCGTGCGACTAATGAGAAGTTTACGCGAGAAATGCGATGTTGGATGCGCGACTGCGCACATACGGGTGTGGACATCAACGGTTTATGCTAAACCCGGTATAACTAAATAATATAAATAAGTGTTTACTTTATACATATCATACTAAATTACTAATATTATTATAATTTAGGAAGTAATAACTAGTTTCAGGATGCGACACGTTTTACCCGGAGCAAACGCGTGTGAACACGCGGAACAAAGCGACACTGGCTATTTTAAGAAACAGCATAATAAAATGTATAATTATTTATTACTATGATTAATAATACTATTATTAATAAATATTAGAAATTATCGGAGCACGGATCGTTAGTATGAGCAAGTACGTGTGGCACGCGCGGTGTCAACATGTACCGGCTTAGACAACAATCGAAACGAAATTTATACAAAACAGATATTTAGATGACATATATTGCCACGATATATAATTATAGGAATTATAAAATAATAATTAATCTCGAGACGAGAAACGTTTAATCTAAGCATCCGCGGTTAGACACGATGTACGGGAGCGTTATCCGTCTATTCTAGAGCTACGCGATTAAGAAAATAAATTAAATAATTATTTATACTTATTAGTTTTTATTATTAATAATGATTTTATTTAAACGGAGTGTGAAACATTTATTTGGAGCGGACGCATACGAGACATGCGGTGTCGACACACATAGGCTTGGACAACAGTCGTAACGGAAATCTTACGATATAAATATTTAAACTATATTTATTACCACGTATTATTATAATGAAATTTATAGAACAAAAATTCGGATTTAAATTAAAATGACGAAGCCTCGAAAGAACACGCGATATGCAAAAGCCAACCCAGTTTACACCGACAATTGCCTATTCATCCTATTAATTTTTATATAAATAATTTATTTACTATTAATATATTCAAACAAATAAAATCTATATTTGACTTTTGATGATAAGATCTTTAAAATTGTGCAGGATTATAAATCTTATCCAATATCCTCAAGATGTTATAATTATTATTATTATTTAATTTTTTTCTTTTCCAAGACATTTGGTGAAATCTTTAAAGCGATTTGATTTCTACAAAATCTCTTAAAAAGCTTGCACAAACCAAGAAATCTCTGCACAAAATTATTTTTTTTTACAAAACTAACAGATCTATTTCCCCTCTTTCATTTCAAAAGATCCCAAAAACCCTCTCTCCGTATTCCATTTCATATTTGCCTTCAAACAAGCGAGAGAGAAAGAGTGAAGCCTCCAGCTCTGGCCATTCATCCGGCCGCCTTCCCAGTCACAGCCACGGCGACATCTGGCCGTTTCACGATGGCGCCACATCAACAAGGAGGCCGCAGACCTCATGGTTGGAGCAGAAAGAAAAAGTCGGATCCTCCGGCCGTCACGACGACAGGCGGCGGCAAGGTCCGGTGATTAGTGTCAGCGGCAGCGGGAGTTGGTGTTGAGGCCAGCGGTTTCCGACCACCCAGCCAGGGTTCCAGGACCGTTTTTTTCTGACGAGACGCTTCCTCCGGCAGTGATTGTGGTGTTTGGCCGTTTCTCCAGCAACCCAAAATCTGGTCAACGCACAGTCAACGGCAGAAACGACGAGCGGGCTTGCGTACGTGAGGATAAGTACAAACGCTTGTCAAAGTTTCCTATTTATTTTTGTAATTTGTATAATGTAACGTGTGTAATAGTTAGTGGAGCTAAACCGACTCCATCCCGACCACTCGGGATTTAGATGTAAAAACCGAACTCTGTTCGTGTATTTGTAATAACCGGGTCACCGTCCAAATCAAAAGGAAAATATAATATATATACACATATATATATACATGTAATTGTAAACCTAAAACATATTACTTAGAAATATACATATGTGTATACACTTATATGATCATTTAGAAACCAAAAACGTATAAAAAACCGGATATATAGACTTGGGTATATACATTTAGTTGTAAATATTAAATGTTTTATTTAGAAATATAAAATATATAAATATACACGTATATACTTATAAAATATATTATGGAGTAAAACTAAATTTATAAAAACTATTATAAGCACATTGGTATAAACAAGGATAGTAGTTATAGCTTAAATAAGAATATTCATATACAAAACTTATATGTACGAATATACATTCTTTTGTGTATTAACAAGTATATATATATAAAGAACATACGATCCTTAATTTACATAAATGTATTTTTTTTTAAACACTAGTATTTTGATAACATAATACCACTATCATTATTATTAGGTTATAAGTATTTATGTAAAACTAACTAATATTAATACGATATAAGTTGTTATTTTTATTAAAAGAGTTATATATTTTTTTTATAGTTATTATTATTATTAACTATTTAAAACTAAGTAATACTTATAATATACAAGTTGTAATTTTTATTAAAAATCTTATGTTCATCACTATTGCTATTATTACTAAAAAATGCATTTATATTAAAAACCTTATAAAATCGACATCTCTTTTACATAATGCGTTACACTTATTATTAATATTACTACTTTAATAATTACTAAAATTATGTTATTATTAACACTAACGTTATTTTTAAGATAATACTACGACTATTTACCATTATAATATTGATATTAATTTTTTTTAAACACTAAGGTTATTGCTGACGTGTAATAATCATCATAACTTTTATATTAGTGTTATTGTTAACTTTATTTTAAAGTACTATGACTACTAACTTTACTTAATACAACTTTATTAACACCATTCTTAACATTGTTAATATTATTACTATTATTCTTATAGTTAGTAAAGAAATACTATAAGTATTATTTTTGTTTCCACTAATTATTATGGCTATTAAGGATAACGTTGATTTCATTATGATTACTAATTGTAACACCAAGATACAATATTTCACTCTTGATACATATAAAGTTATGATAGTTATATCTATACTTATTATTACACAACCGTGTATTTATAAACCTTGACTACTACTTTTGAAACAAATACAAGTACTCAAATATATTTATTGTTATAAAATACTATATATATACATCGTGTAGATAATATGCATGGCTACTTATACTTGAGTCAAACACGTATCTATATTTAGAAACCTAAATATTTATTTTAGTACGAATGTGTATAGTTAAAAATACTAAGTATTAGCTACTTCATATAACAAACACATCATATATATATATATATTTATTTTCGAGACAAGTATATATTTATGAGAATTCATATAATTTCGAGCTTTGACATTTACCAATATTTGTTAGCCAAGCATTATGACTATATTTTAATATAAGACTATCATAACTAATTTCTTCAATACTTATGATTTATGACATACACGTATATTTTGATGACTTTTATGCTTAGTTATATATGCAACTATAATTCTTGATTATTATTTTCTAAACAAACATAGCTACTCGAATATATATTTATTTTTACATAAATTATATAAACATCGTATAAGTAAATAACATTTAGTGTTACCTTGTTTGAATCGAACCATTATTATAATACTTAGTATTAATTTGATTCGGGTCGAAACATTATTTTACTACTTTCATTAGAACATATACACAAGTATTACCATTATACATGAATATTAAGTCAAACCAATGCTTTTATAGTACAATTGTTAGGATAATAAATAGAGGTTACAACCCGAGATTTTTACCAAACGACCCAACACCTTTATGAATCGGTTGAGCTCAACCACACGGTTCATGACATTACTCTAGTACAATATACTAATGTCACCATTATAATTAGGATTTGTTTTGACAACTGCACACGATAGCAAGCTCGCAACTTTAGCACATTATTTGGACATATACAAGATTACTAGGTGAGTTCATGTTCTTTTTTTCCTCTTTTACTTAAACTTTTTAGGGTGTTTACATGCTTTTATTTTGTTTACATACTTGGTGTATTAATTAAATAAGGCCATTTTTAGCTGTCATAACGAATCCCCGAACTTTAGCACACAATCATTAACTCCTTTGGAGCCAGCGAATATATAGATAGTACTATCTGGTGAAACCCCCGCACACAATGGGCCCGACGTAACCGGGACAACCTTCCATGGAATGATAATCATATGATGATGATGATAAATATCTTGTGACATATATTCGTTTAACAGTTTTGAACTTATGTTGGCAGACATGAGTAATTAAACCCATAACAATAAGGGGTATGGGTTAGGGGAATATTATTATTTCTAGATGTCCACAGGTTATGGGCACATGGTTGATTGTGAACTTGTTTAATTTGCACCATACATATTTGGATTCTCAATATAAATGCTCTATTAACTAAACTCGTGAACTCACCAACTTTTTAGTTGACCCAATATTTTTAAGCATGTATTCAGGTACATTCTTGAGTTTAGAAATTAGCAACTTAGACAAGATCTTTCTTGAAGATAGATGATTCCTTTAGAAGACTTATGCCGAACCATAGATTCCACCCGAGAAAGCTTTGATGAGAAGATAATCCATTATTTTATTTTTAGTTAGTGTATAGATGATATGAACCTTTGTAAATGTATATTTTGACTTAGTTGGACCAATGACATTTATAAATTATATGTCACGTTATTTCCGCTGTGTTTTGTTTTGGTATTCGATCATCACGCCTAGCCCCCTGGTCGGGTTGTGACATAATCCCAAACATATGGAAAACAAAGATGAAGGAAGCGATTTAGTAAGCATATGAGCCGCATTATCATTGGTACTAACTTCTCCCACCTTAACTTCTTTAGAATTCACTATATCAAGGATAAAATGCAATTGTAACATTAATGTGTTTTGTTCTTTCATGAAAACCCCATTTTTAGATAACCTAACTGCTCCTTGGTTATAACAAAGAACCATTGGGTGATCATTAATGTATTTTTTTACCGTTAAATCAGGTTATGTGCAAGACATATGAGGATATTTTAGACTTTTTATCTTATCATTTAAAAATTGAAACACGAGCAAAAAAAGATAAATATTTAAAATACAAATGCTCATGAATACCCAACTCTAACCCCTGTCTCCACCCATCATCTCTCCACTGTAAGCTTAATAACTTATCTCCGGCGAAAGTATCATCGCTAGTCGGTTTATCTCCGTTATATGCACCAATGTACCATAGCTAGGGTTCATGGAACCATCCCGATGATTCAAAATTGACATTTGATTTGAACTGAAACAACCGACCATCTCTTTCTCTACCGACCCTAGTTGTGCTGACCTAATCTCTGCTTATCTTCAGGTAATGATGGTGCTTTGTGGCGGCTCAGGTGATGGTGTTGTTTAGCGACGTTAATGAACATAGTGAGGAACTGTCTAGGACAAACCCTGTTGGGATGGTATTTTTAACGTAGGGTTGATCGGCGGCGGTGGCGTGACCGGTGGTTTCAATGAGTGAGAAGAGGGAAGCTCTAAGTTCGTATGCATATACCTCTTCAATTGTATGAAATCAAGATTTCTACATTAACAAACCCTAGAATCTTGCTTTTGTACCACGAAGCTTTACTTACAAAGAGTACTCTTCGAAGATTTTAAATCACCGGGGTTTCAAAAAATCGTATCAAACCATATCCTCAACCCGATCCATAAGTGTGAATATGTGTTTAAAGGAGTTAAGTTGGGAAGAAGTTATAGACAAAGGGACTAAACAATTTAGTGAGGAGTTTAATAAATTTTATGACCGGAAAACGAGCGACGTTCGATTCTTTGATGGATGGCATAGGATTTGGGTCAACGTTTTTTATAGGATTATTAGCAGGTGTAAAGATCTATGAAGAGCAATGCATGAGGTGAAATTATCGTGTGACCGACGACTTGTAGGGCTGTAGGAAAAGTTTTGCCATGAAATGGTGGACGACGAGATTTAGGGTTCTTATGTGAAGAGTGGATGGGATGGTGCTTGGAGATATATATTTTTTATTTTGGGGGTGTTTGGGATTGTTTATTGAAACTATTTATTAACTTTTATAAATTAAAGAGATGTTTGGGGAAGATAACTTTTGCTACTTCTTTTAACTTTTTAAAGGATAGAAAAAGAGTTTTTGAGAAGCACGGGGAACTTACTTCTCAAAACTCCTTATAACTTTTTATAAAAGTCAATAAGAAGCTTAAAATAAGCAATCCCAAACATGCCCTTGGTCCCACATGTTCATATTTCTTTTTAAGTGGGTTTTATCAGACAAAATGGAGGGTTGTGCTAAAATTTTAATTTGTTCTCATTAAAATGGTAAAAGTACAGAAATGCCCATGATTTAACGGACAAAGTTAACGTCCGTCAGAAGAAACGACGTAAACTGTTACAAAATTTAAACAGACAACTTCTGTAATTTCCTTAGTTACTGAATATAATCTAAAATTCGGTAAATATAAATTACTAAACTTTTCCTACAGATCTGTAATTTCCTTGCTATTCGATTATAATAAAGATATATATATATATATATATATATATTGAAATACAAATAAATTAATTTAATTTCGTTTTCTTATCTTTCTTACTAGGTTAAAATCCCGTGTATTACACGGGTTGAATAAATAAAATGTTATATATTTAGTAATAAATATTTTATATTTTTAAAAGCCCGTGTAATACACATGTTGAATAAATCGGTATATTACATCGGTTGAACTATTTATAATTAAATCATAAGTATTCATCATTAGATTTTCATTAAAAATCTAAAAATAAATTATTTTAATATTATTATTCAATATGAGAGAGATGTGGGAAAAATGATACAAATGGACTAGAAAGTGACACGTGTTCATACAATTGTATTTATTAATATAAAGATTATTATTTGATATTATTATTTAATAGGAGAGTGTAGGATCGTGAAATTACAAGATGGTTCTGTTCTTAGTTGAGATTGGCGGAAACAATAACAACTACACAATTACAATCGAGTACACAGAAAGAATACTGATAAGAACACTGTTGTATTAAGCTTTTGTGAATAAACGATTACAAATGAAAAAACTCTAATTTCGAAAAGCACACTTACAATGAAGTGTTTACTCGATATTTATACTAACTTAAAATCAAGACAGACCCTTGATTCTAAGGATCAGATAGAACACAGACCGTTGATCTCTTATACAAAAACTAACAATGCACGTTAAAGCTAAACTAGCTAACTTTATTGAAGCGTCTTCTTTATGCATCATTGCTTGCATGTCTGGAGAAGAGCATTGCTTAGTTTCATTGGTTGTGCCATTGAGGTTCCTTCTGCTTTGAGTGTGTCAGTTGCTTTTACAGAAAGTTGCCAGTGACGCTTGGCATGGATAGTCAGCTGCAACGATTTGTCTTCAAGGAACATAGCTATCAGCAGCAAAAATGAGAATAATGCTGCTGATAAGCCTATCAGCAGCAACTTGTGTTGAACGCTGTTGATAAGCCTATCAGCAGCAACAAGTGTTGAATGCTGCTGATAAGCCTATCAGCAGTAACATGTGTTGAATGCTGCTGATAAGCCTATCAACAGCATTTGTACTTAGAATAATTTGGTAGCAATCAGTCTTTGGTTCTACAAACTCCCCCTAGACTGATGCAACCAAAATTCTTCTAATCACTTTGCTGCTGAAGCTTTTGCATGTGGCTGACTATCCTTTCAACCTCATAGCCTCTTGGATCCTTGCTGGGATTGTTCAGTGGAAGTGCAGACAGAGTCTTGATGTCTTTATTTGGCATTTTGTAGATTGTTTTGCTTGAACATCTCATCTTCTGCTTCCTTACATCAGTTAAGGTGAACTCGTCCAAATCAGCATTATAGGACCAACTTACAAATGGAGAGTGGGACTTGAGTGGTTTGATGTCAGAGATCACATCTTTGCTAGGGTTGAAGTAGTGTTTGATTGCTAGCACAAGAAGTTTCCCACTCTCATTTGCAGGCTCATGAGCTTCACCTAGCTCCAGAATTCTGCCAAGATCTGAATCTGGCAATTGCAGAATTTCATCAACAGATCTGTAGATAAATCTTCTTCTTTCAGTTCACCCCCTGAAGATCTCAAACCTTTGATCCTGTGGATTATAGACCCAATCAACTATGTCTCTTGAGTCTTCTGGTTTAGGTGTGGGTTTGGATTTCTTCAAGGGAGGTTGTTGATGAGTGGGGGCTGGGTGAGATGGTTTGGACTTTTTGGGTGGAGGAGTGGAAGGTTTGGGGAGGAGAGTAGAAGGTTGTTGGACTGAGGAAGAGGTAGGTGAGGGAGAAGGCTTGGGTTTCTTTGCTTTTGTTTCTCCTTCTTCCTGAATAGGTACCCTTTTCTTGGAGCCCTTCTTGCCCACTCTTTCTTCCTCATCCTTCTTGACTTTGAGGTAGAGGGCTTGCAGGTTCATGAAGTTCATAGGACCTAGCCTCTTTCCATTCTCTCCTCTAGCCTTAAGGAAGTCAATCATGACCTTCCTTTCTTCATGGGTCCGTTTATTAAAGGCAATGGTCTTTTTGGACAGTTGTTTGGCTTTTTCTTCTTCTTCAGCCTGTTTCTTCTTTGCCAATTGACCTTGCTGACCCATGTAGGCTCTGTAGACTTCTTTATTTGATAGTTTCTCAAGGTAGTCTGCATCCTCACCTTGAGAGACTAGAGTCTTTACCCACTCCTCCCTCATTTCTTTAGCTAGTTCAGAATCGGTTATTCTGAACTTAGCTTCTTCTTTCTTCTTCTTCTCCAATTCTTCCTTTTCTATGTTGAATTGTTCCTGCAGTTGAAGAGCAAGAGCTGCATCTTCTTCAATCTGGTCAACTGCAGGAATCTTTCTTTTCAGTTCATCCAGCTGTCTAGCATACAGCTGGATGGTTTGTTCTCTTAGGAGAATGGCTGTTTTTTTTTCTTGAGCCTTTTTAAGGTCAGCCATCTCCTCTTCTTCTTTTCTCTTCCCTCTCTCTTTTCTCTTTTAGCAACCTCTCTTCATCTTCATCTGTCATGATTCCCTTTCCTTTGTTTACATTGAATGCCTCTGCTTCAACTTCACTGACCACAACAGCAGATGATGGTGCTGCTATTGGGATCTCAGCCTCAGCTTCATTGACCACAACAGCAGATGATGGTGCTGCTATTGGGATCTCTGCCTCAGCTTCATTGGCAATTTGGGATGTGAACATGGGAAGGTCATTGGCCTCATTCGATTTGCACTCAGGACTTGTGACTTCTTTCAGCATTTCTTTGATAGTTGATCTTGACTCATATGCTGCAGTACAGATGTCTACTCGAGGGGAAGCTGAGTCAGTATCAGTGTCAGAGTTTGACACATATACTGCCTCAGAAATTCTTCCTACTTGTTCAAGTTTGGCTCTGACAGTAGCTATCATTGCCTGGCTTTCAAGTGAGTTGACATTGCATATATTTGCCCTGAGTTGAAAGATCTTGTAGAGAAAGTTTGTAGGAAGTGACAAGATGTTCCTGATGTTGATGGTGAGAGAGGAGCCGTTGCTTAGTAAGAAGGTGTGGTCAAGAGACTTAGTGCTTGTCCATCCCAGCACATCTAAGTCTTTAACAATGAAGGAGTACAAAAATCTTCTTAAGCAGCAAATTTCTTCGTTAGTGAGAAGACTGCTCCTTATAATGTCAAGTCTTCTACGAGTCAGTCTTCTTTCTACTGCTGCCGAAGATTCAGGATAAGCTACCCGTTTTGCTGTTTGTATTAGTCTTTCGAAGTGGGGTAGATTATCCTCCATCAAGTCATGGAACCTGTCAATGACAAGTTCTGCTGAGAGATCTGATGAAGTGTTGATGCAGTTAGTTAAATGCAGTTGTAGGACTTGGAGGGCATTGAGAGAGTTCCATTTTAGCTCTTCTACACCACTAAACTCCCATCCAATCCAAAATCTCTCAGCTGATCCATCATACCCCCAAGCTAGAATGGAGTCAAATTCTAGCTTCTGTGTAGTTTGAAAGAGTTGGGGGGTAATGGATTGACTTATGATGGCTGCTGCTTCAGGAAGGATGCTGAATGATGTATTTGTTTGTTCTGTGTCTTCAGCATCATTCAGCATTTCATCAACAGCCCTGACGACCAACTTCCAGTCTTCAGATGTCTCTTCTTCTTCATTATCTGAGACTGGCAAATTCATGAACTTGTACAAAAGCCGGCTTGAATAGTGAGCTTTGAATTGCAACCTGCTCTTGAATCCAGTCGTCAAGACTGTCTGTGTCTTCTTCCATAGAGACCATCTCCCCCTTTTTGGTTGCATCAGTAGACAGGTAAGCATCAGTTTGGATGCCTACTGATACAAGAGAGGGAGTAGCTAAAGTTGGGCATTGATGGGCTTCATGCATAGAGACTTGGTGTCTTAGTTTGGACACTTCAGCCTCTAGCATAGCCACCCTGGCCGTCAATTCCAAGTTATGAAGTTTCAGTCTGTCCTCATTCACAGTTGTGGAATCCTTGGACCCAGATGGGGCCTTAGGCCTAGCCTCTTCATCCCCATCACCCATGGTTTCTTAGCGCCTGGGATTCCTCTCAGTGAGGGGAGTTTCCAAGGAAACATCCTCACTGTGAGTTGCCGTGGTTGAGGTCTTAATACTGTTGTCACTGTCCTCCTGGTCATTTGACGGGCCAACAGTAGTGACAGCCTCTTCCACATCCACTCTTTCATAACTCCGAGAGTGAACCTTCAGGGTAGATGAACTTGGGTTGGGTGTGTTGGAAGCAAGATCAATCAGTACCTCCGAGATAGTGGTAGTTGGAGAAGGTACATCATCTTGATCAGGTTCCTCAACACTTAAGTTCAGAAGAGAAAGGAAGTGCTCAGGGGGCTGTTCTACGGATCCGGGAAGTGATCCTGATCCTAATAGAGAGACATCCGAAGGAGTCTCCCTAATAATGTGGCTTTCCCTTATGATATTCTCACCAGAATGTTGTGATTCTGAGTGAGGGCTGTTAGGTTGGGTTTGGGCTTTGGAGGCAAGAGAAGAAGGAGTTCTCTTGCCCCTTTTTCTAGTATATGTTGTTGCAACCGGGGCCCTGTGTTCCGGTTGAACAATAACATCCAAAAGAGGTGTAAGTAATTTTTGTGCCTATGCATCCTTAGTAGTATGCACAGGGGTTCGAACGGTGGATGCAGATTGTTGTTCAGGATGTGAGGTGGAGGGTGTGGGATCAGTATCAGCCGGGATTGCTGAACTGTCACCCGGGGTACTTTGGACGTTCAGCATTGTAGATAACAATGGAACGTTGACCCCTGAGAACTTTTTGGAAACAGTCCTCATGCTTTGAAAAATGTTATTTTTATGACCTAACATGATGTAGATTCTTGCAGGTTTTGAAAGATCTTTTAGTTCTTGATTGAAAACTTCCTGCAGGAATCTTGGGTACATGAAAAATTGCTGCTTTGCACCCTCTTGAAGGTTATATCGCAAACCCTCAAAAATGAGATGTGCAAAGTTGAAGCCTTGGTTAGTGACCATACCATGGAAGGCGGAGGCAAGTGCAGAGCTCACCTGATGCCATCCACTCCTCTTCTGAGATATGCATTGGAGAAGAGTGTGTCAGAGATACTTCCATGGAGGGCCCATCAGCGCCTTCTCGATCGTATACTCGGTTTGATTTCCAGTGTATCCAATGGAGACAAAGGTCCTCATGTATTCGTCCTTCGAGTATGAGATGGCTGCTCCCTCATCTTGAAGCTTAAGATGTTTTCTGCGAACTTTGTTAGCTTATCAGCAGCAGATTTGGTTGCTGCTGAAAGCTTCTGCTTCGTTTTCTTGGGCTTAACTGGACTAACAACCGATGTATGTTGATCCTTCTTTACCCTTTGTCTTTGAGGGGCTTGATGAAGAATCTGGTTGAAAGGGTTAAACTTACAGTTTGCAGCAAAGTGGTCTGATTCTCCACAGATGATGCAAGATTGTTGAGGTTTTGACAACTGCTCCCTTGGTGGAGAAAGAGATTTTCTGAATTGAGTTGTCTTAGCTTCAAAACTTCTTACCTGTTTGTTCTTCTTTGTCTTCTCAAAAGCATGTTGCTTGAGGTTTCTTTGCTGTTGTAGGTAGTAGAAGCAGGTGCTGGCAGTGTGGTTATATTTTCCACAGACAAAACATGATTTTGCCAGTTTATCCCTTGAAAGATACACATAATCCTTTCTTTTGAAAAGGTCTTTGAAGTTCCAAGGGTGAGCTTTGTTGTGCTCAAATGTAGCTTCTTCCAATGTCTTTTGAACATATGGAACCCTCTCTCCAGGCGCATGACATATGTCGAACACCTTCCTTGGTTTGACTGAAGTTGAGGACTGGCCCTTTTCAGTATTTAGCTTCCTTCCTTCCGGAGGATAGCTAATTTTGATTTGTTTGAAAGGTGTAGGTACTGGTACTGACATGGCTGGTACTTGTGCTAAATGGACTTCATTTTTAGTCAGAGTGGCTGGAGGAGTAGGAGGAGATGAAGCTTTACTTGCTTCAGTGGAGTCAGAATAAGTTGAATCAAACTCTGATGAGGTAGTGTATTCTTGTGCCAAAGATTCATCCTTAGAAGGATCAAGATTTCTGTTGGCCATATCAAGATTTGGCAGATTGAAGCTTGGTGCATGAATGGTCACGTAGTCAGCAGGAGGTGCAACAACTTGATATTGTTCAGCATGATACCCACACCAGTTTTTACCTTTTCATGAATTTGAGCATCCAAAAGTCTTTGCAGCTTTTTGGATGCAAATTCATATTTGTCGACATGAACCTTTTGTTCTGCCAATTCTGCTCTGGTAGCTTTTAATCTGGCCAGTAGATCATCAATCTGAGTTTCAAGATTGGTTTGTTTATGTTTTAATGATGAAATCTCTTTCTTTAGGCAGTTAATTTTTTCTTTGTAACTGTCTTCGACCTTTTTGAATTCAGATTTCATTTGGTGAAACTCTTCATTTTGATCTATTAGGTTTTGATTGTGCTTTCTGTAGCCTAAAACCTTATCAATACAGGCTTGGGAACATAGATGTTCATATACCTGGGGCGGTATCTCAGTTGTGTCTGCCATAAGAGCTTGGTTGTTAGTAGGCAGGTCTTCATACTGGAAGCTCCAGTCAAAGTCAGATGTTCCAACAGCTGCACAAGCTACAGTTTGAGCTGGAGGAGTAGCTTGTTGCTGTTGATGTCTTGGTTGGGTTTGGTGAGCTGCTGGGTTTGCCCTAGGTGCCTTGCATTCTCTAGCAAAATGACCCAGTTGGTTACAGTTGTAACATTTTAATTTGCTTTTATCCAAGCCAACTCTGGTGTTTGAGCTGTTGCTTGGAATGGGTCTTCCGGTTCTAGAGTAGAACCTTTTTGCTCTTATGGAGAGCATGGCATACGAGTGCTGTATATCCATTTCTTCTAGATCATCTGGATGGAAGCACTCAAGATCCTCCTTGATAAAGTACATGTTGCTTGAGTTTTCAGAAACAAAAGCAGCAGTGGTTGAGGCTTGAGAAGGAGCTTCAAAGAGAAATGGTGATGTGTTTGTTTTAGAGGTGGGAGTTTGAGGATGTGTGACTATGGGAGGATAGTAATTGCTAGTACTGGGGCTTGAGTGCTCAGAGTGAAAAGCAGATGAGGTGGTGTTGGATGTGGAGGCTGTTTGGTAGCTTGAGCTCCTTTCCTTGGCCTGAATCATTTCTAATTCATAGGTTTTGAGCATACCAAATAGCTCAGTCATCTGAAGAGTCTTCAGATTCTCAGTTCTTCTGATGGACACTGTGTAGAGTGTCCAGCAACTAGGTAGAGATCTGATGAATTTTTTAAGAATGTCTTCATTCTCTAACTTCACTTTTGAGCACTGCAACTCACCTACAAGATAAGTATATCTGTTATATAAAACAGTTAGAGACTCACCTTCCTTCCAGATGAAGTTTTCGTACTGCTGCTTGAGGATGTCTCTTTTGTTTTCCTTAATTTCCTCAGATCCAGCAAACATCTTCTCGAGGGCCTCCCACAGCCCCTTAGCTGTTTTGTAACTTCTGAAGTTATGAAAGACTTCATTTGGAAGGCACATTTGGATAGCTCCTAGTGCCTTGAAGTCTACCTCCATTTTCTTGATATCCTCTTCTGAGTACTTGGAGGGATCCTTTGGAACTGTTGGTTCTCCAGAGTCAGCCGATGCCACCATGGGAGTGTATGGTCCATCCCTGATGGATTTCCACATTCCGTACTCCTGATAGCAGAAGAAGCTTTCCATGCGATTTTTCCACATGTCGTAGTCTTCCCCAGATACCAACCTTGGTGGTCGGTTGATGCTGCCAATGTCTTCAAACGCATTGCTTTGTGCCATCTTTGTTTTTGGTGACTTAATGAAAGAGAGGGTTTAGAATAGAACCAGAAGTGATTAAACAAGTGTGAATTTGTTTAATCTGAGCCAACGCTCTGATACCACTTGTAAGATCGTGAAATTACAAGATGGTTCTGTTCTTAGTTGAGATTGGCGGAAACAATAACAACTACACAATTACAATCGAGTACACAGAAAGAATACTGATAAGAACACTGTTGTATTAAGCTTTTGTGAATAAACGATTACAAATGAAAAAACTCTAATTTCAAAAAGCACACTTACAATGAAGTGTTTACTCGATATTTATACTAACTTAGAATCAAGACAGACCCTTGATTCTAAGGATCAGATCGAACACAGACCGTTGATCTCTTATACAAAAACTAACAATACACGTTAAAGCTAAACTAGCTAACTTTATTGAAGCGTCTTCTTTATGCATCATTGCTTGCATGTCTGGAGAAGAGCATTGCTTAGTTTCATTGGTTGTGCCATTGAGGTTCCTTCTGCTTTGAGTGTGTTAGTTGCTTTTGCAGAAAGTTGTCAGTGACGCTTGACATGGATAGTCAGCTGCAACGATTTGTCTTCAAGGAACATAACTATCAGCAGCAAGAATGAGAATAATGCTGCTGATAAGCCTATCAGCAGCAACTTGTGTTGAACGCTGCTGATAAGCCTATCAGCAGCAACAAGTGTTGAATGCTGCTGATAAGCCTATCAGCTGCAACATATGTTGAATGCTGCTGATAAGCCTATCAGCAGCATTTGTACTTAGAATAATTTGGTAGCAATCAGTCTTTGGTTCTACTGAGAGAGAAACAGAAAAATTAACATTTAATAGGAGAGAGGCAAGAAAATAAATGTGAGAATTAACCAGAGAGTGACACGTGTCCCTCATGGTTTCCTTTATTATATAGTATAGATTTAGTAATAAATATTTTATATTTTTAAAAACGCGTGTAACACACAGGTTGAATAAATCGGTATATTACATCGGTTGAACTATTTATAATTAAATAATAAGTATTCGTCATTAGATTTTCATTAAAAATCTAAAAATAAATTCTTTTAATTTCATTATTCAATATGAGAGAGAGGTGGGAAAAATAATACAAGTGAACCAGAAAGTGACACGTGTTCATACAATTGTATTTATTAATATAAAGATTATTATTTGATATTATTATTTAATAGAAGAGAGAAGCAGAAAAATTAATATTTAACAGAAGAGAGAGGCGAAAAAATAAGCGTGAGAATCAACCGGAGAGTGACTCGTCACTCTTAGTAGCGTTAGAAAGAAAAACCAAAAAGAAAGTTACTTGGTAGTTCTCGACAGAAGTCTATCTTCGGTAAACCCTCATTCTGTTACCGGACGGACTGATCCGGCCCCCGTCGACGGAGCTATTCCTTTACACGTTTACTCAATTCCGATTTCACTAAAACAATGTCCGGTGGCGGTGGTCCCTCACTCATGGACTCCCTCTTCCAACGCACTCTCGACGACCTAATCAAAGGCATCCGTCTCCATCTTCCCGGCGCCGCTCAATCCTCCTTCATCTCCAAATCTCTCGACGAGATCCGCCGCGAAATCAAATCCACAGACTCGCAGACCAAAGCCACCGCCCTCCAGAAACTCACCTACCTCCACTCCCTCCACGGCATCGACATGTCCTGGGCCGCCTTCCACGCCGTCGAACTCACCTCCTCCCCTTCCTTCCTCCACAAAAAAACCGGTTACCTCGCCGCATCACTCTCCTTCCGGCCATCCATGGACGTCCTCCTCCTCCTCACCAATCAACTCCGCAAAGATCTCTCTTCTACCAATCAACACGAGGTCAGCCTAGCGTTAGAGTGCCTTTCCGTTATCTGCACGCCGGATTTCGCGCGCGATTTGACGCCGGATATATTCACTCTGTTGTCCGGTAAGAATTTCATCCGTAAGAAAGCAATTGCGTGTTTGTTGATGGTGTTTAGTCAGTATCCTGATGCAGTTAGGGTTTGCTTTAAGCGGTTAGTTGATAATTTAGAGAGTGCTGATAATGCTCAAACACTTGCTGCTACTGTTGGTGTGTTTTGTGAGCTTGCTAGTAAAGAGCCTAGGTCTTATCTCCCTCTTGCACCGGAATTTTACAGGATTTTAGTCGATTCGAGGAACAATTGGGTGTTGATCAAGGTTTTGAAGATCTTTGCTCACCTTGCTAAGTTAGAGCCTAGGTTAGCGAAGAAGGTTGTTGAGCCGATTTGTGATCATATGAAGCGGAGTGAAGCAAAGTCGTTGGTGTTTGAGTGTGTGAGGGCTATTGTGAGTAGTTTTTATGAGTTTGAGTTTGCGGTGAAACTTGCTGTAGCGAAGATTAGGGAGTTTTTGTTGGATAGTGATTTGAATCTTAGGTATCTTGGATTGCAAGGGCTTTTGCTTGTTGCGCCGAATCACTTGTGGGCTGTGTTGGAGAACAAGGAGGTTGTGATAAAGTCTTTGAGTGATGTTGATCGGAATATAAAGCTTGAAGCGTTGAGGCTTGTGATGTCGATGGTTTCTGATGATAATGTGGTTGAAATTTGCAGGGTTTTGATTGGTTATGCGCTCAAATCTGATCCTGAGTTCTGTAATGAGATCTTAAGGTCAATGTTGTCGACTTGTTCCAGAAATGTTTATGAAATTGTCATTGATTTTGATTGGTATGTTTCACTTCTTGCGGAAATGGCAAGGATTCCACATTGTCAAAATGGAGAAGAAATAGAGTTTCAGCTAATAGATATTGGTATGAGGGTTAAAGATGTTAGACCAGAACTCGTGCGTGCTGGGCGTGATCTATTGATTGACCCAGCTTTGCTTGGGAATCCTTTCATTCATAGGATTTTATCTGCAGCTGCATGGGTTTCAGGGGAGTATGTTAAGTTTTCAAGGAACCCATTTGAGATCATGGAAGCTTTACTACAACCACGCACTAATCTTTTGCCACCATCGATAAGATCTGTATATATTCACTCCACATTTAAAGTTCTGAGCTTTTGCCTTCATTCTTTTCTTTTGCCTGGGAAAGGTGTGAATTCTTCGCGTTCAAACTTTGTTGATATTGAACCAGGCTTCACTTATTCAGAGTCTGAACAAGAATTCACAGAAACTGATCATGCTACAAGTTCTTCAGGTTTTAACAAAAGGGATACTTTTACACAGGAGGCCGTTGTGAATATGTTGACTCTTGTTATTACATCTTTAACCCCATTGGCCGAAAGCCATGATGTTGAAATACAAGAGAGAGTGAGGAACGTCCTTGGTTTAGCTCAATTAGCACAACAAGAGATATCTTGTAATCATGACCAGAAAGAAAAGATGGTCGATAAAGTGGATCTAAAAACTTCTATTATCATTAGATTAATCAATGATGCACTCTCAGAGGATTTTGGTCCAGTTTCATTAAGTGCTCAAGAGAGGGTGCCCGTTCCAAATGGGTTGGTGCTTGAGGAGAATCTTAGTAAATTGGACAGTATATGTGCAGATGTTCAGTTATCTATAAGTGAATCGTTTTCCCTTGTAAAACCTATTCTCTTGCCCACTGACGGTGATTCTGTTTCTAATCAGCAGAATGAAGAAGATTCAGAAACGTCGCCTGCTGAATCCATGTCTCTACTTGCTGAACATCGAAAGAGACATGGGTTGTTTTATCTTCCTTCTGATCATAATAAAAATGCCTCCTCAAGCTTCCCACCTGCAAATGACCCTAATCAAAGAGATAATGATGTGGAAGATCTGGTTAAGCTTACAGATGAATCTTTAGTGCTAAAGAGGAAGCCAGGTTCCAACAGACCTAGACCTGTTGTAGTCAAACTGGATGAGGGAGAGAGGCTTCCTATCACAGTGAAGAAAACAGATGAAAATGATGACTTGATCTCTGGAGCTGTGAGAGATGTTCTTTTAGGAAATGAAGCTTCATTACATAGCAGTAATCCATCTGGCAGAAGAAAAGGCGAGTCACATTCTAAAGATAAGGTGGAGAATTTTGAAACTGGTAATTCAAGTAAAAGAAGAAGCAAACATCGTAATCATGGTAAATATGTCGAGGATAAAGAAGAAAATAGTGAAAAAAGTAAGAAGAAAAGTGGTGGCAGGCATAAAGCTAGGCGAAGAGCTGATGGTGGTATAGATGTGGCTGTTCAAAAACAAGTAATACCTGATTTCCTTTTGTAGTGTTTGCATAACTTTGAGTTGAATTTTCCTTTATCAAGGTCAGTTTACTTTTAAAGTTTTCTTTATTGTTCCATGTTGCTTTTGTATGCTTGTATACCTTTTTTTCTTTTGAAGATACAACTTTTGGAGTTGTGGTTATTTATGGGATTGTTTTTGTGTTTGGACATGATGTAAAAATAGTTTCTCTTTGATGATATTTCAAGTCTTGTTTGTATTGAAATATGCCAAGCTGCTGATATCATCTTGTTTCTCCTGAATATTTTAGACATCAACTTTGTTTTTTAATATGATTTTTCGTTGTTCCATGCTTGGTTGGGATATTTCCTTCTCAGTTTGTGTAAGCTATAGATGGATGTCGTATATAAATAGTCAGCAACGTGTTGATCTGCTTGTAAAATTTGTTACTAGCATAGTTTTTCAAAGGAGTTGTTATGGTCTTCACTCAGATCATGCACACCACCTCATGGTACATTGCTTTATGTTTTTAATACGCAGTGTTGTAAAAATCGCTAGGCGCTAGTCGGGCGGTGGGGTAGGGGCTAGGCCTAGGCGGGATTAATCGGGGCCTAGGCGGGATTAATCGGATTGGAGTTTTTATATGTAATTTTCAGTTTTTTTTATATATACACACACATTTTTATATGTAATTTTTATAAAAATGTTCATTTTTAAACCACACCAAAGGTTTTCGCCGGAAATTTCAGGTTTTCGCTGGAATTTGGCCGGAAATTTCAGGTTTTCGCCGGAATGTTAGCCGGAATCTGACCGCCTAGGACCGCCTAGGCGCAATTTGGACCGTCTAGCGATTTTTGGACCGACTAGGTCAAAATTCCTCCTTACCCGACCGCCTAGCGATTAATCGGCGCCTAGGCGCGATTTGTACAACACTGTTAATACTCATAAGAGACACAAGTTGTTATGATTTCTAAAACTTTAATAAGTACCATGGCAATGATGTGATACTAAATTTATCTTTGTGACGGATGTGATGATTGTTGTTTTTTATTTTGGTGACAATTTGCACCGAAGAGATTTGTGAATCGAACTTATATTTTCCTGGAGGGTTTTAAGGGTTGGGGGCTTGGTTTATAAAGGCACCCCTAAGGCGTGAGGCGCTCTGGAAAATGCGTCAGGGTCAAAAATACACGGCTCATGTAGTTCCGGGTCAAACTTGGTCAAAGTTAGGGTGTGTATGAGGTTTATATGTAAAACAACCAAAGGGGATGAATAATTTATGAAAGGTTTTTGAACCAAAGGGATCAACCATTTTGATAACTAGGTTGATATGTAAATCAGATAAGAGAGACGCAACTTCTGGTTGTAAATAAAGCTTATTTGGTTGTACATAGACCTGCGCCTCACGTACGTGATGTGCACGCCACACGCATCGGCTTTTGGGACCACGCCTCGGAGCGCCTCGTGCTTTTTTAAACCAAGGTTGGGGGTGGGGTGTGGGGGAATTGATGACAAACTAGAGAAGTTATGTTTAAGGTAAATTTTACAGTCATGTGATGTAAATGGTACGTTGGTTTCATTCAATGATCAGAACAATCATGCAGAAAACTTAGTTAGTTCCTTATGTTACATGCAGAAACAATGTTAATGGCTTACTAGTAATGTTCATTGCAAGATACCAAAGTTTTAAGATAATTTTTGGGTCCAAGCTCAGGATTCATCCATTGGGTATATATGTATACTTGTTTTACCTTCTTTAAGCTGTGATTTATATTAAGATTCAAACATTTTTGTTAGCTAGCTTTTCTGGCCCTTAGTTGGATTTGGGAGGCGAGAAGCTTCACTATTTTTTGGTGATCCTCTCCATGCTGCATCTTATAGATTGATGTCACTCTTAATCGTTTTGGCCTTTGCTATGGCAGTTTTGACCCACATCACCAGTTGCCTAACATTTCACATTTGGTGTGTGTGTGTCAAGGTTTTTATTTGTTATTAGTATAGCCAGGTTTGTATGCCTTCCTTTTTTACTACACTAGGTACTCTTGAAAATGTTATTATCAAACTTGTGTAGTGGTGGCAAAATAGGTGGGTTGGGTAATAGTCAAAACTTGTAATCTTGTACATTTAAAACGGGTTAGCTAGGGGGTTGGGTTGCTAAGAAACAATGTGTGAGTTTTTATAAATTTTAATAAATAGTTATAGTGTCAAATGTAATCTGTAATAATGTTATTCAATACTTATTTAACCTTTTCAATAAAATGATGCATAGTAGTCAAAGGCTCAAGGCATTTAAAGAGCGAGTGCTTTTTTAAGCAAGGCTCACTGTATAATTATGCCATTTTAGTGGTTTTAGACATGTTTTAGGCTGGATTAAGCCAGTTTAGAAATGTTCCAGACTATTTTTAGATGTTTCAAATCATTTTCAGATGTTTCAGAATTCAGGCCAGTTTTGACTGGAACTTGGCTGGAATCGTCGCCAGAGCGCCTTGGCCTTGCCTCGTCTGAGCGCCTAGGTGAGTGCCTTTTGTGCTTTTGACTACTATGCAATGATGTAGGATGTTTTATGCATTTAAATGAACTTTGGGCCACATCTGACCCATTTCCTTTAAAATTTATGTTTGTTTTACTGGTTTGACCCATTAAAGATAAAACATAACCTGCTAAATGTGTTGAGATTGTCACTTCTAATCTGCATCATGTCATAGATCATGTTTGTATATCAGAGGACTTAAATTTGACCTCAAATGTCAAATCATCAGCCTTTTTTCTTTAATAAGAGATGGATGGAGACATGCAGTACTACACTTTACTGGGTGAGTCCTTTTCAGGTGCTATTGAGTATGAGACGGCCTTTTTCTGTGTAGAAAGCTACGAGGTTAGTTTTCCCCTTTGTGCTCTCTCCAAACATTTTATATTTGTAATTTGAAAATACGGCTTTCTGTTTTCATCATTACTCTTCGTGACCAATTTATTGTGTTAACCTTGCGAGCTTTTAGTTGCTCTCCTTTTGATAGTACCATAAACAATTGTTTATTTGTGAAAAAAACTACAAAGTAACACCTCATACTGAGTAGAAGAGGAATTGACAAAGAGAAACAGTTCGGTAACGACTTGAAACGAGTAATATTTTGGTACACGTGGGAATATTTTTTGGTTGGGTTGACCCTATATACAATTTTTTCCCCCAAGGTTCCAATTTTTTCTTTAAATATTTAGGTGGTATTGGTTCTTTTCAAAAACCACTTTTGAGCTCTTATGTTTTTGAGCGGGCAAACGTTTTTAAAGTCTTAGGGTTGTGGAAAAGCCATAAGTGGGCGGGTAAACCTTTTTCCCTCTCTTTACAAAATTGATGGTTAATCACTAGTTCTACAAAAGAAAATTTAAACCTACCACTTCTCTGGTTATTGCCCACCCTAAACGAGCGTAAACCAGCCTAAAACCTTTAAAGTTGGCTTGTTTATACTGTGCACCTTGGCGATAAGCTCACCCTTTGCCCCTTGAGTGCGCCTTGACCCTTTGACTACTATGAGAGATATTTATCACTTCAAAAACAAACACCTCCTTATTGTAATAGTAACTTGTATTTTTGAATAAAATAATTTAGGGTGTCTTTTGACCCGTTTTCTTTTGGCTAACGTTTTTTTTAACATTACCGGTTATTGCAAGACGTTATTTTAAAACAACCCATTCATAAGTATATGGATCTAAATTGCCATCTCTAACATCATGATCTCAGGGTTATTTGCTTCACATGATACAATTGCTAAAAGGTACAGTAATTGTTTCTTTTCGTGTCTTTGATTTTATATTATATTTATATTAATGGTTACTTTTACAGTTTAGTCGGTGCCGATGATGGGAGAACAAGTTCATTATTGTTGGTTTGCATTCTTTCCTTCCCCAATCAAGTTCTGCAACTACTAAAACGTGGCATCTCTCTTCCTAATCATGTAAGAAGTTCCCTCTCTCCCCTGTCAAATTTATTATTCGAATTCACTGGTTGTGTCATTTGTGCTAGTTAACCTTAACCGTAGAAATTGGTTCATCTTTTATGATGTGTTGGTTTCTTTTCTTGTGTTTCTAGTGACATGAGAGGTAAGCCCTTTGGCAGCTAAAATCAGTGTCTAAAGCATAATGAAAATAGGGAATGACAGAATCATCTATTGCTTTGATAATCGCAGTAACTTTGCAACAATAGTGTTTGACTCTAGTAAAGATAATGCGAATATAAGACTTTTAGTTGGAATAACGAATCTGTTTCCATTTTATCTGACGAGGAATGGCCAATCTTCTCCATTAAACGGGCAGCCCTTCGGCCGGAGGTTGAAAAGTTTTATATGGGTGATGTAGATGCTGATTAACGATACCGAGGGGCGGTACCAAGGGAGGTCATGAGGGTCATTGAACCTCCTCACGAGTATATGTCCAAACAGGGAAGGAAAGTAGGAAAGTTTTGAAAGATCTGATCATACAAGGGATTACACCTCCACAGATGCTAGCAAAACTGATTTTTCTCTCCCCTTTTGTATATATAAGAGTGGAGTTTAAAAAGAAAATGAGTTGACTTCTTAATTGTAGCTGGTAGAAAAGTGAACCTTATGATGACCCTTCGATTAAGAAGTTGTGGTTTCGCTACGTGGATACCAACAATACTCTTTCTTGTTTGAAAAATTTAGAAACTCGAGCACATTTACTTCTCAACTTTCATGAGGGGAGACCTTGGTTGATGCCCATGATGCGGTGATGAGGTCGCATCGCTGCAGTTGATGCAATGTGATTCCATGATCCACATGTGAGGCCGCTGATGCGTGATGCGGTTTGATGCAACACATTATGCAATTGACCAGTATAAACGATCTGAACATGTTTTAATGAATCTGGGGAACTGTAATGTTTAAGGAGATTATTGTTATACCTTAGTATTAGGTGTGCTCTTATTTTGGCGTGTCCTTAGTTTTAGTGGCTTTTAGTAATAGCAATTTTAATCTAGGAGATTGTTACACTACACTGTTATTTTATTTCAAGCTACTCTTACTTTTTGTATGATACAAGTGTTACTATTATCTGTATCTATCATTAGCTGTCTTACATGTTTCTGTTTACTGTCTAAATGCATTGCCTTTCCAAAAAAAACTATGTATAAAAGTTTTGTAAAGCCGGGGCTGTCATAGGATCCAATAGGATAGACCCATTACCTGTTGTTTAGTGGGATTTTGTTGGGTATGTATGTTTGTTTTATTTCTCAACAAAATGGTACTAAATATGTTATGCAAATATGCTTCTAATTTGGATCATGTTGCAGCTGTAAGTTTTAAATGCTTAGCAGGCCGTTTCATGACACGATAACAATGCAACTACCAATGTCATAATATTTCCACTCTAAAAGGTCACTGAGCAGTCTATAATAATCAAACTTAGACTTATTGTAAGAAGCCCCCTCATATATACACCTAATAGTGATCCGACAAAAACATGGGTTTAAGTATGGAACTTGCATCCATTTACAAAAGTATCCCTAATGCGTTCATATATAGTTGCATACTAGGTTGTTAATTGTTAGTTTGAGTCGTCGATTAGCATAGAAATGAAGAAAATAACACTTAAGAAACGCACACAGATTAGGATATATTTGAAGTTAGCATACTTATGTGTTGCTCGAGCCAGTGAGCAACATCTTCTGCTCTTTGGATCTGTCCAATAGACCATCACTAATGTGTGGATTTGTTTTGACGTGACCATTCTTTAAAGGTCCAAATGAAACGTTGAACTTCTATATCGTTCATCAAGACATATTTGTGGATCTTGTACATCTGAGGCCCAATGACCATCCTCTGTCTCCTGCTCTTATGAAATGATCTATAAGATGGTAGCTTGAATATGCTTAATTGATTAGTGCCCAAATAAGTAGGAATATCGGGAGCAAAATTTCTTTCGGGAGCATAAAAGTTTACCTATCGTAGAGTTATATCCACTCACATTGAATGTGACCAACAAAACTGGCTTCACACATCAAATGTATTACTAGGTTTTCGATTGAATCAAAGAAACCAAGTGGGAGACCTTTTGAGCATGCAAACGTTTTCAACAATACTTGTTTGCAATGTTTTTAAGTGTTGTATGTGTAATTGCTTTGAACATATTACACAAAAAAAATGTACAAAGTCTCTTACCACATAACATATCGGAGTTGGAATCATCCTCGTAAGGTTACCGGGAGTGTGGTTGCATAAGCTTGTGGAAATCATGGCTCTTGAAGCTACAATCTTCAATGCTTACTCACCCCCTATATTTGAAGTATACACGTCTGGAAATTTCAACTTCTTCAACTATTCACAGACGGATTTTACCGTCGTACGTGTATACGATTCTTTTAGTTTCACGATGTTGAATTGATTCTAGTAAAACCATATTGTTGAATCTAGACTTAGATGCACTTCCTCTGATCAAAATTAGTATCCTGTGAAGACTATCCACTGTTCATCAATATAAGTGGAAAGGAATAAGTTCTGGTTGATCATCAAGCACAAGTTAAGATTCTTTGCTTAAATCCCCTGAAGAGAATCAAGTGATCTGATATCATCTGATGTTCCTGAGCCACTGAAGTTGCAAAGTATATGAAGATAAATTACTGATGAATATAAATGATCATGTTGACTTCAGTGGATCCCATATGATCAATGGAATTATCTTAACAACTGATCATCACCAAATCTCTATACCACAGGTTTTTCAGCTTGACTACATTAAAGGGCAATTTAGTTATGCTATTTTGTCATATCATGTGACTCACCCTTTGCTGATGTTAGGGAAGTTAATGATTCATAATTTTCTATATTTCTGTAGCAATTCATGAGAGCATATGTGTGTAATCTATAGGTGAGAATTGTAATTTGAGAGAGAAAGAGATCTAGAATTAAGGGGAGCTTGTATTTTTGTAATACTTATGATTAATCAATGAAATCTATAAAATATTATTAGTTCATTAGTTTAATTATTTTCTATAAAATATAATTTTATTTATACATTTTTATTTTATTTTAAAAATTATGTAACTTCTAATAATTTTAATTTATTAGTTTTAGCTACATGTTCTTCAATCCTTTTCATTCCCTTCTTTTAATCTCGAGTTAAACTTATAAATGAAAGTTTGTTAATTAGGATTGGGTGATAAAAGAAAAAAAAAATTAAAAGCATACCAATTACAAAAAAAGTTTCACTTGAGTCTGAGTAATTATATGTTTAAATTAATAAATCAGTAGGCATTACTCATATTCATTTAAGTCAGGTCTATCCATTTTAAACGGGTTGACCTGTTAATAAACAGATCGTGTCAGTTGACCCAAAATCTACTTTTTCTTGTCGTGTTCAGTTTTTGTCAGAAATTGCCGCCCCTAGTGTATGTCATAACAAAATTCATGGTTATTGTTACATTAATAATTTTTTTATATTATAATTATATATACAAGAACGTAATTTAAAGTTCAAAAAAATTTTATATGAAAAAATTAAACTAACATGCATTACAACAAGTCTTTAAAAAAACATGCATTACAACAAGATCTTATTCGATTAATCACTTTATTAGTTTTACTATTATATAAAAATTAATAATTAGAGAGATCTGGTGTTCCTTGAGGTTTTTAATTTTTATTGGTTTTATTTAAAAAGGTAAATAACTAAATTGAGTAAGTGAAAATATTTTTTGTAATAAAATAAAAATTTATAAATAAAATTAGGGAGAGACCTGTTGTTCCTTGTGACCCATGTTCAATCCCTGCTCTCCCATTAGTTTATGAGACATGCAAATGAGGCCTAACTCTTAGGCTGATGCACCTGAGTTTTACCCACGCTGATCCAGGGTTCAAGCTACGGCTGTCCCTCAAGCCCGGGAGGGCCCGTATTGGGTGAGATTTTTCCTTGGATGCTCCCCAACTCTGACACCAAGTGGGTCTGCTTAAGACAACATGTTGTTCGGAGTTGGACGAGGCTCTCCCGTGTGATGATGGGTGCGACATCACAACATTCAGTGTTCGTCGTTAAAAAAAAATTATTTTATAGAAAAGAATTAAATTAATTGATTAATAATTTTACGATAAATTTATAAAATAAAAATGATGAAAAATTAAATGAAAGAATAAAAATAAAAGTACAGTTATAAAATAAAAACAAAAAGAAAGAAAAAAATAGTAAAATTTACACATTTAGTTTAGTCCTTTAAGAGTGGGTAAAATGATAACTTACAAAAAAAAACTAACAAAAAAAGGTTAACTTCTGTTTAGCGAAAAGGACAAAATATTGTGTTATAAACTATCTAGTTTAAAAATATTCAACGTAATTAATGAAGATTAAGAACTAATTCTGCAAGTCGTAATATATATATAGGGGTGGGTTCCAGAGAAAACCAATAGTTAGGCGAAAACGAGAAAAAAACCACTAAAAAAATCAATTTTAATCAATAATATAATAATAATTATTTTTTATTTTATTTTATTTTAATTTTTTTATAAGAGTATCAATGTAATATTACAAGTTTTTACCAAAAAAATCATTTAAATATTGGCTTACGTATGCGTAACCCATAGTGTTACGTATACGTAAACAGAAAACAAAAAATTCAAAAAAATGGTGGTTACGTATACGTAACCCATAGTATTACACATTGTTTTAGTGGTTTTCTTGGTTTTCGTCTAACTTTGTGGTTTTCTCTTGATCCCTTCCCTATATGTGTGTGTGTGTATATATATATATATATATATATATATATATATATATATATACTAGATTAGAATTCCGTGTACTATACTGGTTAAATAAATGTAATATTATATACTTAGTAATATAAAAACTTATGTCTTAAAAAACCCGTGTATTACACGAGTTGAATAAAATATAATATAATCTGTTAACACATAAACTCGTCAAAATGAAACAATATGAATATGTAAATATATTATTAAATTTTTTTTATTCGAATCCCATCTGATTATAAAATTGTTTTTAGTTTGTAGAATTCATAAAAATATGATTAAACAATTTGTATGATGATAAACACAATTTTAAATTAAAAAATCTATGGATAAAAGTTAAAAAAAATAATTAATTTAGTTGCTTAAAATAATGAAGTTGATTATTAATAGGAGAGATAGACGGGAAAATAAAAATTAAGAGTACTAGAAATATGACATGTGTCATCTTATTTTACTTGTTTATTATATAGTATAGATACTAAATGACGTTTTCTATAATTTACTCTTTTAATAATTTATCATGTTTAGCTTGTTATAATAATCAAATTAGTCTCTTCATATAATTTTAATCAGCAATTTAGATCTTAAACAATATTACTATTCTTTGAGACTTTCTTCTTGTCTTCCTAGATGTCAACCTCCAGACCCAAAAAAAATTGAAACCTTGCCAAGCAATAAGACAACTTGTTGGCAAGCCTTAATTTCCGGATACTTTTGGACTAGTAACTACCACATGGCACCACTCTCCTCTCTCTGGCCGATCGATCTGTTTCCTCGTTTCCACCATCATCGATCATTTTGTTGGTTTGGATGAATTCCACAACACCCCATCATTCTCATTGTCATTTTGCATCAAACTAATTAGCATGTCTCTGGTTACATCAAAGGCTTGTCATATTAGACCTTCTATTGCACTTCTTTGTTTCCAGTTGTAATTCCCTAACAATGATATTGATCAGGATATTTCATCTTCTACTTGATCCATCTCTTTTCACATTTTACGTCGAATCTATCGAGTTTCTGATAGTTGTAGCATCCATAAATCTATTATGTTCATGATAAGGTGAGATTAGTAGCAAAAGGGGTCGTTAAGATCGAAATCGATTGGTGTAAATAACATTCAAGAACAGTCTAGTTCATGTTAAGAAATCGATCGGTGCATGCGTTTCTTGTTTTGATCTAGATGAAGAAAGACATTCGGCAAATGCATTTGAAAACATTGTCCCTTTATTTTCTGATACTTGTTTGTGGCATAGGGCTTGGGGTTACACTAATCTTTTGCCTTTATAGTATACCTTTAAACTCAAAACAGAAGCAATTTTTTTCTCTTGAAGTTCCTTATAACAATTTTCAACATCAATCAGGGCTCAACCCTATAAATCCTCAAGTGACAAACCAAAAAGATAGCACCACACCCCCCACAAACATCGCGGTCACTAACACAAGCAGCAAGCGCGTTACAGAAGAGCCAAAAGAGGTATCGGAAACACCACGACCGGCTGCATCAAGTGCGTTTTTACATAGTATGACGGACGAAGAGCTGTTTTGGAGAGCGTCGATGGTTCCTAGAATACGTAAGACTCCATTCAAGAAGGTACCGAAGGTTGCTTTCATGTTCTTAGTAAGAGGAAGGTTGCCATTGTCTCCCCTTTGGGCTAGGTTCTTTAGAGGTTATAATGGATTTTACTCTATTTATGTTCATACTCAACCATACTTTGTTGGTGAAGTGGCTCCAGAACCTATGTTTCAAGGAAGAAGAATTCCAAGTGAGGTATGTTAATAAATCCCCCTTTTATTTGACTTGTTTTTCTTCTTTTATCATTCACAAATAGGGATGACAAAACAACCCGAATCCAACCAGAAAACACTAAACCAAAACATTCGGGATGGGTAATGGTATCGGTATTCGAGTATGCATTCAGGTATGGGATTAGTTTAAATAGTTAAGCCCGTATGATTGGTGCTATGTTTCTATTAGCCACATTTTTATGTTATCTGGAATACTATGTTGCAGATTGTAAAAAAAAAAAGGTTTTTAGAGTCAGGTGTATAGTGGAAGCTGCATTCTTATACCCTACCAATAGCTCTGTTTGTTAGTTAAGCTCGTATGGGATTAATTTAAATAGTTTAGCATGTAAGAGACTACTATAATATTAGGTGATATCCGCCTGATTACCATATCTGTTTACTCATATCAAAACAAATATAATACTTATGACATACTATTAAAAAGTATAATAAATAGTATGTTAAAGTTGTTAAAAAGTTGAAATTGTCAAAATTATAGTATTGTTAGAAGTTTAGTTGAGTATTTGATATTTCAAACCATTTTTTAAGTTGAGAATAAGATCGGGTTCCCAGGTAATGGACATATAAAAGATAATTTTAATCAAATAAGACCATAATGGAATATACTAGATACCCACGAACCCAAAGAGCAATGAGAAAAGGGTATCAACGGGTATAGATCGGGTATAAAACATGGCTTTATAATTGGGTATGAGACTGGTACTACCAATACCAGTCATCCTTATCATGATACGCTTTATATATTTTTGGGGCAAGTTTTCGATCATTATTTTTCTTTCAAATTACTAATTTTCAAACAGCTATAGAAACAGTTGTATGTTAAACTTGCAGTTCTAATATTGTTATAATTTGTGTAGTTAAATAGCATAGATTTACGTTACCTATGGAAATCAGATGCTATATTGAATGGTTCATGCTAAACAATTATCAAAGAAGCCTACATCTACACATCTTTTGTTATTCAAGTCATTTGATGCAACTTTTATCACATAAAATTTCACCAAATTATGAATTGAACGTTGAAATACACTGTATAACGTACGATGCAGGTCGTAACGTGGGGAGAAATAAGTATGGTGGAAGCCGAACGACGCCTTCTAGCAAGCGCACTACTCGATTTCTCGAATGAAAGATTTGTCCTCCTTTCTGAGGCATGCATTCCTCTTTACAACTTTTCAACCATTTACTCATATCTAATCAATTCCAGAAAGACTTTTGTCGAGTGCTACGACCAGGATGGGCCTGTAGGGCGTGGACGATATGAGCATAACATGGAACCAGTGGTTACATTAAAACAATGGCGAAAAGGGTCCCAATGGTTTGAAGTTGATCGCCACCTAGCGCTAGAGGTCATCTGTGACAAGAAATACTACCCAGTGTTTCGAGACTACTGCAAGCCAGCTTGTTATTCAGATGAACATTACATTCCTACATTATTGAACATTGAGTTCCCCATGGAAAATTCGGATAGAACGTTGACTTATGTTGACTGGTCTAAAGGTGGCCCTCATCCCTACAAGTTTGGAAAATGGGAGGTGACAGTTGGTTTGTTGAAACATATGCAGAATGGAACCCAGTGTATGTATAATGGAGAGCCCACAAGGGTGTGCTTCTTGTTTGCTAGGAAGTTTATACCAAGTTCTTTGTTTAGGTTATTAGAGCTTGCTCCTGAGGTCATGCATTTTTGAAGTCAACATGTAGAACTTTAAATTTCAAAAACAAGAAAGCCAATGACTCATTCATGATTTTATTTATTTGCTTGTCTTTTTAGTTATTTTAAATCTTTTATAAACTGTTTTCTTTTTAGTTATTTTAAATATTTTATAAACTGTGTTTGAAGGATAAAAATCATCGACGGTCCTTTAGGGTGGAGGAGGTCGAGCTCGGGTTCGGGCTCGGCTTGTAAGGGCTTAATGGTAACACCAATACTGCAACTCTGTCGGGTTATATTCTTCCACTTCTACTCTAATTCTAAATATCTTCTACTATACTCAAATTCAAATGGATCCAACGAAATAACCATCCTCCGCCCGCAAAACTTATAGACCAAAAGTCCGTTTGGGTCCAAGTGAACCGACTCAACCACAATCGTTTCAATATCCCCAATTCTACCAAAATCCTACAACCACTACAAAAAAGAAGCCATTTAGTGGCACACACTTTTAATGACATTTAGCTTTTATGCCACTAATTCAGGGTTTTAATGACACATAACGTGTGCCATATTTGCTTAGCATACACTTTTAATGGCATTTAACCTTTATACCATTGATTTATGTTTTTAGTGACACTTTATATATACCACTAAAAATTTAAAGTCTTTTTTTTGAAAATTCTCTCTTCCCCTCGTTACAACTTTTTAATAAAATTAAAATTTCCCTCCACTCAAAATTTTTCCCTCCCGTCCTAAAATTTCTAGCACTTAGCCACTTATTCTGTTATTCTAAACCCTAACTTTTACCTTTCCCCCTCATATTCTTGCTCCAAATAAACGTCAGATCTTCAGGCCCCCAAATTCTATTTAGGGTTTTGTCATAGCTTCTTCATCCAGGTCACAACACTACGTTTTTCCTTTCATGTGAGAGTCGTATTAACCTGCAGAAACAAAAATGGAGACTTCGTTGCCATACCGCGGAGATTCCACCGCCCCGAGAGTCAATACGAACAAGAAGCTTCCTACCGTGAGGTCCGCCGGCGATGCAGAAGTTTCATATCGATTCCAACACTCGCCTGCAGGCAGGGGCGGATCCAGGAATTTTTTTCAGGGGGTTCACTGTTTTTAGATGATCCAATTTCATAGGGCCGGACATAAAAATTTTCGGTTCGGTTCGATTGGTCGGGTCGGGTCGGGTCGGGTCGGGCAGGGGCGGCTCAACCAGTTTTGGAGGCCTAAAGCGAAGAAAAAAACATGAAAATTATGCTTCAAATGTTCACAAAATCAACTAATTTGTATTTAAGAGTCATCTACTTATTTGTTTCTATCAATTTTTTACATATAATCATATGAATGCTCAAGAACACATATTTAGTTTAAAAAAGAGTTCTTAGTTTTATAGCTTTACAACCGGATCAAGCGAGCAGCAGTGGGCGGCGTCGTAAGGGGGTTCACCCTATAATATTTTAGGGGGTTCACCCCCGTTTTTTTACCTACCGTTACACTAAAATTTCAAAACTCGGGGGGTTCCTGTGCACCCCCCGCTTCAACTTACATCCGCCCCTGCCTGCAGGTACTTCCGATAAAACAAATTCTATTCCTTCAATTTGACTATTTCGTTGTTCGTTTGTGTTTTTGAATGATTTCATGTTTTCTGTAACCAATTCCGCTTGTTTTCTTCACCAATTTCGTAATTATTAGCTATTGATTGTGCTTCATTTTGTATTTATTTGGAAGAAAGGATTTAAGACTTTGATTAATGTTTTTAGCAACTAATCTAATGAGAAGCAGAATTAAATTGAAGGAATGGCTGCTTTGATGTCTCTGTATTATGTAGGTTTAGATGGATACTAAATTGTTCTTATCATATTTCATTTCACAGTGAGCTAGTAAAATGAAAATTTAGCTAAAAAGGAAAGGGCCTCGTATTTACTCAGCATCTGTTATTTTTTCCATTCACGTCAGGGGATCACGATTTGAAACTATGGCTCTGGTAAGACACGTAGTTGAATAGTATATGAAATTCTTACATATCTGAATACCAAAACACTACGAGTCTTTGATTTGCAAATTGCAATCTATTATCATCATCATCGTGTATGTCTGTTTCTTGGGCACCATCATGTATCCGTTTATGTTGACTGTTAGCCATGGTTGTAAAAATCGCTAGGCGCTAGTCGGGCGGTGAGGTAGGGCCTAGGCCTAGGCGGGATTAATCGGGGCCTAGGCGGGATTAATCGGATTGGAATTTTTATATGTAATTTTCAGTTTTTTATATATACACACACATTTTTATATGTAATTTTTATAAAAATGTTCATTTTTAAACCACACCAAAGGTTTTCGCCGGAATTTGGCCGGATATTTCAGGTTTTCGCCGGAAATTTCAGGTTTCGCCGGAATGTTCGCCGGAATCTGGCCGCCTAGGCCCGCCTAGCGATTTTTGGACCGACTAGGCCAAAATTAGTCGTTAACGAGCCGCCTAGCGACTAATCGGCGCCTAGGCGCGATTTTTACAACACTGGTGTTAGCTCCTATGACCATTATCATTATCACCTTTTGCAAGTTGCAATGTATTATCAGTTTATCATTGTGATTTGTGTGGTACCATTTTGTGAGATTGCTATTGCAACACAGAACTTGAAGAATGCTAATCTGACTAGAGAAGGTGGATTTGGAAGTGTTTACAAGGCTGATTAGAATCAAGGAAGTAAGAATCTTGTTTGCAATGTATTATCAGTTGATTTATATATTGATCTTGTTGTCATGGTTTCTGTTAGCTAATTTTGTTTTGTATAATTGCGAATTGATTTTTTTGTTTGTATAATTGTTGTCATTGCTTTGATGCAACCTGCTAGCTAGTTTTTGTTCTCAAAATTTACGGTCCCATTTAGATAATTATTATCTGCTTATTGAAGAAATTTTACACGTCTTTCTTTTTGATTTGGATGTTTGATTATTTTGAAATCATTTGAAGGTTGAAAAGCTTTCTCATGTGTTATTCAAGATAAAAATTTGACTTAATCATTAAATCTTCATGACATATATTGGCTGGTTGTTGAGGTTCCTAGCAAATGATTAATTAGTAATTACTCATTTTCTTAATTTATATAGTTCAGACTTCTGATCTTGACTCAAATGGAAAACACTACAATCTAGATGCATATGATGTTGAAGAGGCTTTTTCCATTTTTTTTTCCTGCAAACTATATTTACAAGGGAAGTAACATTTTGTAAAACTGTATTTACGAATTCTCCTATTAGTGACTAAAAGAGGGTATTTTAGACATTTGAGTAATGACCAGACACTTATAGTAAACTACATGTAAAAGTAATTTGATGTAATTTTTATTGGATGTAGAGTGTCTTGAGTACTATCCTACTCCACACCTTCAACAAGTGGATGGAACATGAAAGTCAACTCATAAGTTCAACATGCTAATTTCAATGTTGTGAGTACAAAAGATGCTGATGTGATGATATCAAGTTTAAACTTTAAACCATAAGTTTCGGAGATAATTAGATCTATAAATAACGCATTTTATGTGCGATCCTAGGGGGTTGGTTGACATATCCAAGTTTTGACTTTATAAAATCAAACAATTGAGATCATATATGGAACTTCCACACGGGACACATAAAATGAGCTTATTTGTAAGGCCCCAAACCCGGGAGGCCTTACGTATTAGATTTACACATCAACACATAACACTTAAACATAAGAATATCACTAACACAGCAAAAACGATTTAAAACTTCAACATACGCAGCAGAAACATGACATGTCTAAACATAACTTGACAAATACAACTGAAACTTAGTCTTAACAACATAATCAAAAGAAACATAAACGGGATGCCAGATGTTGAATCTTCGGGTAACTTCTCTCGCCAAGCCAAGCATCCACATCCATCAACTGCCACCTACGGTTAACTGATATGCATACTAAAAATCAGCAACACTGAGTGAGTTCTAACGTTTATTTAAATCAATTATGCAAAAGATTTACTAAAACATACATAATGCCCTTATGGCCAAAACTTCACATAATTCACCTTTCAAAACGGTTTAAAATGTTCATGAGATAACCGTCAATTCATTATCACTATTTGTACTGTCCTCGTGATCAATACCGCTTAACCGTCAAATCCTTGATGCTACTAGTATTGTCCTCGTGATCAATACCGCTTAGCATGATGTTGTCCTTGTGATCAATAACTGATATTGTCCTCGTGATCAATACCGCTTTGCATGGTTTGGTCCTTGTGACCCATTGATGTTGTCCTTATGATCAACACCACATGACACGATGTTGTCCTCGTGATCAACACAGGGTATTGTCCTCGTGATCAATACCGCTTAACTGGCACATGGGAGTTACGTAGACCCCCGAGCAACCGCCGTCACTCATCCCAATTGTACAACTGTTAACGAGCCACCAAGACTCTTACTAATGGGTATCACCCATAATTGACATCTTGTACAAGTAACAACTGTCCCAAGGACCTTAAGAAGCTGGTACACTTCCCATAGGAAGACTATTCACTTTCTGTTAATAAACTTTCTTTAACTTGATCATACTAACATATATATTATGCTTTTGTTTATGTATATCAAAATATAGTAAACGTTTGCCAATAATATAACTTGCTTTACTGAAAATAGCTTAAGACATATATCATGCATTTGTTTATGTGTATGAAAATATAGTAAACGCTTGCCAATGATATAACTATACTTTGCTCAAAACGTACATTTGCCTCTTTTAAACTTTACACTAAAACATAGCTTTTTACTTTGTTTATTAATATAAAAATATGTAATAAACACTTTACACTAAGTATGCACACCACCCCTAAAGCAGGCAAAAAAAGGGAATTAGAACTCACCTGATATGCTAGCCTATGTTATCTACCGCCCAAACGATGTTACGCACAATCTGGATAAAAGGATAAATAGCAGGTCTACGTTACACCGGTCAGTTTACTTTATTTGGACGAACTTAAGGAAAGTCCGTCTGCTATAGTACATGCGAACTTAATAAGTTCTCCTGCTACAGTACAGGCGAACTTAACAAGTTATCCTGCTACAGTACCCGCGAACTTAACAAGTTCGCCTGGTCGCTATCTTCTTCCTCAAGAACCCTAAGTTTGCATGAAAATGGCGGCTAAGGTCAAACCCATCAAGACCCGAACTTTTTACGTCAAAAACTTGTGTTTTCTAACCATGAGTCTAAATCTATGCTTGGTTTCAATTTTTAAACGTAAAAACCCAACCTTTACTCGATTTCTCTTCAAAACCCAACATAACATAAAAACTCAGATCTAGAACGAACGGTTACCTGAAATTGCTTCCTTTTCGTTGCTAAATACTCTAGAGACTCTTTCTAACGATCCTTGAAGCTCGGAATTGAAAACCGAGACTTTTTCTCTCTAGGCTCTCTCTCACTTTCTCTCGCTATAAAACAAAAATGGTGAAGCTAATGAGGCTTTGGGGCTGGTCTTGAGGCTTATAAGGGCCCAAACCCTTGCTCCTTTTGGCCTACACACCACGGCCCAAGCCCGCTTCCCTTTTCTTATTAAGTTTTTAATTCTCGTGAATTCTTTCGTGCTCCAAAACTCGGGATGTTACATTGCTTGAAGATGATCTCCATTTACTCGGTATGTAATTAACTAATTTACCTTCTCAACTTTGATTTTCTTTGTGTGTTATTTTTTTTGTATATGTTATTATTGAAATGTATCTTGATGGTAGTGAGATACTCAGATTGTTTAACTGTATTTACAATGGAAGTAACATTTGCGTAAATAGTTATTAACATTTTATTTTTGTTATTTTTATGAGTTAGATTACACATGCTGGATGCCGCATATGATGGTGAATGCATGTTTGTTGGTTTTAGGAATGAAGACATGAGAATGAAAGTGATAAATGGTGTTTGCTCTAAAGAATTTTAGGTACGCATTCTTTTCTATACTTGATAAAATTCTTTACAGGTTCGTGTTCTTTTATAAACTTGATAAATTATGTAAAGCGCCACTCCATAGGTATGTATATTGTATGAATGCTTAAAATCTCTATCAATTTGAGAAGATGGACATGCATGGGGTTTGAGTTTTTGACCCGTTCAACCCGTTTCCATTTTTTGCTATTTTTTTTAAAATTAACTTTGTTTTTTTTGGATAGTCACAAGTTAGATAGTGAAAGTTGTATAAAAATTATTATGAGTGCTCTAACTTTGAATTGTTTTTTGGCAGAGGCAAATATGTTGTAATTGGAAACACCAGGACTTGGGTTCTCTTATTCTCTTGATAAACGGGTTAGGCTTTCTTTTTCTACTTGTTCTTCTTTGCTGGGTCAAGTAATCGTGATAATTGTTTGCATGTTGAAAGGTCTTTATTTTCTTAACAGGTAACTGTTAGTATCATTGTCAAAGAAGAGTTAACACGATGATCATTTTTCGCTTGAAGAATGTAAAAGAGGTTCATGAACACAAGGAAGTTTTGAGCTTTTATTCAAACTTTTATTAGTTTTGTTTTTTTATATATTTGATATTTAGAGTTAATCTTGCACTTATTAGACGTTTGTTAGCAAACATTTGGAATATTTTTGGAAGACGATCGAACTTTTAACTGAAGTAATGATATTCTTATTTCTACATTTTATAGTTTTATTTTCATTTTATATTGTAAATAAATAATGATTTTAATTATCAAAATTAATATGATAAACGTGTGACATTTAATTTGATGTGTTTTTTTTTTTGCAAAAGTTATGTGCCACTAAAAGTAATATGGATATTTAACTAGAAATAGTTTTTTGTGACACAAAAATTGTGCCACAAAAAGGTTTGTAGTGGTAGACTAAAAAAATGCCACTAAAAGCCCAAATGTTTATAGTGGTAGACTAAAAAAGTGCCACTAGTGTTAGCGTTTCTAGTTGCACTTTTTTTGTGTGCCGCTCATTCCTAAAGGGGTATTTAGTGACATTTAATTGGTTTTTTGTGGCATTTTTTGTATGCCACCGAATGACTTATTTTTTGTAATGAACACAATCGTCCATGCTCGTCCAAATTGCATTGGGTCATTTTATGCTTCCACAACCCAAAGGACCCAAACCGTTTCCATTCCACCAAAATCAACCCTTTCATAATTCAACCCAGCCCGTTCCACAAACCGAATATGAAGTGGAAAAAGATGAAGGTAATGAAGATGAGGAAGAACAAGATTATGAGGTGGAAGAAGAAGTTGACAAAGAAAAAGAACAAAACTATGACACCGTTCGAAGTAAAGGGAAATTCGCAAACCAGGCGCCCTGTAAGGTTTGAGATGATTATGAGGAAGTTGTCTAAGTAAAGGCTTGGATTCGGGTCTCCAAAGACCCTAAAACTAGAGATCAACAAAAAAAACTCATTGTTTGTGGGGACAAATGTTTAAACATTTTAAGAATAATATTGATGGAACCGAACGAACATTCCACCAATTAAATCTAAAATTGAAAGCGATGAATACGAAGATGTCTCATTTCAACGTACTATACATCCGACCGGTATATTGAGTTGGAAAGCAAACCTTCCGTCCATGAGTCAGTGTCAATTCATACCAAGAGCGAACACAGTTCGCAGTGCTGTGTTTCTCACTCAAAATCCAATCTCTCACAAAAGGGTTAAGCATATTGAGTTGAATTATAATTTTATACGTGAACGTGTTTCTTCAGGTAAGCTACACACTTGATTCATTACTACGTATACTAAGATTCAAGTGGCAGATATATTCACGAAAAGTATTCCTAAACCTCAGTTTGAGTTTTCTGACGTTTGCTTTGTGTTGGACCGCCACCGTCTCGCTTGCGGGGCATATTATTTCACCACCTTTATGATGAGTTATTATGGTCCTTTCTTGTCTTTGTATATATATTGTCAATTCTTGTATTTCCTATTTATTTGTTTCTTGTTTACTTAATTGTATTCGGTAAAGATTATTCAATTCTTTAAAACACATTAATGTACATTTTGTCACCTAATTCATTCCGACACAAAGCCATTGCTCATACAGCGACGCCCATTTTTGCCGCTAAGTCACCACAGAAGTTATATTCCGTCGCACAAATGATTAGCTACGATATGATTTAAGTGACACGAAAATCGTCCCATATCTAATATGCGAGGTTCTTGACCATCGTAGATCGTGTGTCTAAGTGAAGTTAGTATTTGACATAAGAAACATTATTAACTTTTAGGAATAAGCAATCTCGTCGACTTATTATAACAAGATGTTTGATTATTTTATAGGAAACAAAAAGAATTTCTTTTTATATCCAAGAAGTTGTTGAAAATTTGCGTAACTATCCCAGAAGTTGTGTAACTATAGAATTCCACATCAAGCTTTACAGAAAAGACATGGAAAAACATGTCGAGAAGACTAATCAATATTGTTCTTAATTTTTATATTTTATTCGGATCTCGATTGAATACTGGTTTTCAGTATCTTTAAAACAGTCAATACTATAAAAAAAAACTAATATAATTCTTTATTTTCTAAAAAGAATTTCTCAATCTAATTTTGATATACTAAAATCAATAAATTTCTAAAAGATAAATGAAAAAAGCCCTTAATTTAATTTTGCTATATTGAATACTCTAAATTTTTCAAAAATACACTTACTTATAAAAACATTTTAAACAATAGCTTACTAACTTTTAAATTAGTCGAATGAAGATTGTTAAAAAAAATTTAATGTAACGTTTTGATTGTTAATCCATCAAACTTTTACCCTAATGGATAAGAAGTTATTCTATTTTTCATAAGTATGTTACCTTCTAGATTAATTTAGAGCTTTATTTAGTATATCAAAATTGCGTGGAGTAACTTTTTATGTATTCCTTATAAATTTAAGAGTAAAGTGTTATTTTCGTCCCGCGGTTTGATCATTTTAGTCACTTTTGTTAAGATTTTTTTTATAGTTTTTTGTCTTTGACTTTTCAAAATCAATTCCATTTTCATCTACCTAACCAACTCCGTCTATATTTTAACGTTAAATCAGATGTAATTTGGATTATATAACTCAGTATACATTTTAACGTTAAACCATGAGCAATTTTGAAAAGACCAAATTGTCCCTGATTTATCGCTAAAATATAGACAGAGTTAGACATGTGAATGAAAATAACTAGCTTTGAAAAGCTATGGACGAAAAAGCCAAAAAAAAAGTTTTTAATTTAAAGTGGCTAAAATGATCAAAACACGACGAAAATTAAAATTTTACTCTTAAATTTAAATATTTTAATACAACAAAATGAGACTGAATGAAATAATAATTATTATTTATATGCTATATTTAGGCCTTTTCAATTATTAAGCAATAAGCATATTTAAAGTATCCTTTACATGGAATTTTGGGGGAGTGGGAGAGACTTGGGGGTTGACTTCATTTAGCAAGTCTACCTCAAATATTAATTTAATACGACGGTTCCAGCGACCACCCAGAAAGTTAACCTCTTTTACCACCGACCTTCCTTAACCATTCGACGAAGCTTCCCAGCTTCACTTATTCTACTTTATAGGACGACGAATTCTTCATCTTTCATCATCTTTCACCTTTAAATGCTCATTCTCTTATGACACAGGTATAGTGACAAAAATATCAGGATTCTTATCATAGTTTAATTAAACATAAGATGACGGCCAAAAGGATTTCCGACCAATCGGACACCGACCAATATTGGGAAAACCAAAGACGCCGGCGAGCTAGACCTTCTTTGGCCTCGTAAGTTTTTTTTAATTACCTGATTTATTTTTATATTTATTGCAAAAATATATCAAGCTTAAAACGTACAAATCTGTCGCTAAATATACAACTCAACTGTCTTTTGACCAAATTCATTCGTTAAATATCTTGCTATGGAAATCATTTGCCATGTATTATCCACGAATATTAGTGACAATATTAGGACAGCAATTATTAGAGACAGATTTGTAAACAAGATATACTGGAAAATAACAAAAAAAAATAATTTAACAAATTCTGCGACGATATTAGCGACGAAAATCCATCAAAAATTGTCATCCAACACAAATCCGTTGTAAACTAGTCCCATTGCACATCATTTTACCATAACCTATAGCAAACCCATAGCAAAAGAACCAAATTATCGTAAACTTTTCTGAGAGCGAATATGATTGCTAGTTTCGGTCATGATATTATTTCCGTCGCAATTTACAACCGACGAATTCCGTCGCAAATAGGACACAACACTTATTTTCAATTTGTACATGGATTAAAATAGAATTATTCAATAACTTTATGTTATGATACTGGACAGTGCAATAGGGGAAGTTGTTAAGATGAATTTCATTCAAAATTTCTGCGCAGTGTTAGAGCCGATGCTTCGAAGAGTGGTATGATCGTATACTATGTACTTTTCGTCGATTATTATTTCATCTCGTTTCCCTTTTAATGTTTAATCTTATGTTGCGCTATACAAATAGGTGAGCGAAGAGGTTGAGAATGGGCTTAGAAGAAGAACACTGTCTTATTCTAACTCGAGTGCCTTGCGCCTCAAGGCACTAGAACCCTCAACCATGCAGCTAAAATTTAGAAAGCATCTTACACTCCCAATTTTCACAGGAACCAAAATATTAGATGAAGATGGCAACCCTCTTGAAATATGTCTTGTTGACATAAGAAACAATCAAGAATTGAACATTGATTGTTCTCTAAAATTACAAATTGTGGTTTTAGATGGGGATTTCCCTTGTGCAGATGGTAATATGTGGACAAGTGATGAGTTTGAGAAGAATATTGTGAAGGAAAGAAGGGGGAAAAGGCCATTGCTTGCTGGGGAAGTAAGTGTTACCATGAAGGATGGTGTTGTTTCCATTGGTGATATTGAGTTAACCGATAACTCGAGCTGGATTCGAAGCAGGAAGTTTAGAATTGCAGCCCGAGTTGTTCCAGGGTCGAGTCCTGACATTGTGATACGAGAGGCGATGACTGAAGCTTTTGTGGTTAAAGATCATCGTGGTGAATGTATGTCCTCATTCTCTACATCTTAAACATGAACACACACTATGAACACACAAACACACATGCACATATATAGATATATGGACATGACTGTGTATAGATAAGAGGCGAAACCGGTCATTGGAATTTTTTGGATCAATGTTTAAAATCTAAGGTTTCATTTTATGAAAACATGGGAATTTTACTATAACTAGGCCCACTATTAACTTCTATTTCAACTTAGGGCTCCATTTCGAAATTGTTACGAATAGAGGCTCGTTGCCAATGGTATTGGCGAGTTCCTCCTCCCCTTAGGCGTATTAGCTTGACTGCAGGTGGGTAGTGCAGCCTTGCCTGACATACTAGAAACTCGCCAATGGTACCGACAAGTTTCTTATTTAATTTTTTTTTTCTTCTAGTTTTCAAGAAGTTCGCCAATGGTACCGGCGAGTTTCTTGAATTGTCAAATCACCCTGAATCACTCCAGAATTTCTTTCATTTTTGTGTGTTTACCATACTAGAAACTCACTGGTACCAAACTACTGCCTGTTCCTTTGGATCTTGTAGGGTGAAATGTTTGATCTTAACTATGGATGTTTCTAAGTGAAAAATTTTGATATACCAAATCATGATTGTATATATTCCCCGTGTAGAATACATACTATCATATCTACTTGATCTTCTACATTGGTATGTATAGTGTACAAGAAGCATCATCCGCCAATGCTTGAGGATGATGTGTGGCGTTTGGAGAAGATTGGAAAAGATGGAGCGTTCCATAAGAAGCTCGTTGCAAATGATATCAAAACCGTGCAAGATTTCTTAATGCTTTCGGTTGTCAATGAACCTAAGCTTAGAAAGGTAAGCCTTCATTTCATCTTTCGGTTTAAAATACTGTAACTAATATTTGATGAGTTTGTGTTATATTTTATGAGAGTTTCACAACGAGCTAAGATGTGTTAATATGAAGCTGACGCCTTTTGAAATACTGTTTTGCTGGACAGATTTTAGGAATCGGGATGTCGGATAAAATGTGGGAAGTAACAATTAATCATGCAAGGAGATGTGTTCTTCATAACAAGCTATATGTATCTCGTGGACCAAACCATGCCATCTTCTTCAACCCTATATGTCAAGTAGCCAAAGCCGTGATCAACGGTGAAACTTTAAGTGACCGAGATCTTTCAAGGCTAAATCGGGTTCGTATTATTTTGTTTTCAGAAAACAAATTAGATTCACAAAACTTGATTTGTTACTTTTTGTTATTCAGAAATTTATTGTAGACGCTTATCAAAGTTGGAACACATTGGAAGTAGTTGATGGTCTTCTGAATAACACCCCACTTCTAACACAAGGTACAAAAGATAGTCACTAAGTCTAGTAATTAATAATTGTCACTAAATCAAAATTTGAATCTATTTATTACCTTGAAATTGTGTTCATATAAGTGTGGTGAATAATAGGTGATATGATGGATCAACACCCAAGTAATTGTGCCATAACAATGGGGAGATATGATGGTCGAGTTTTTCGGGCAGGTCAGACCACTGAGTTATCACTTGTGTCGAACCATGACAATGTTGATGTGGTGGGTTTGGCTTACGATTTCTCGCCGGTCGAGCCTTACAACTTCTCGGAGTCGTCGTCACAAGGCGCAGTCTCAGCAGCATATAATTTCATCGGTTGATTTTGATCTGTTCATATAGTGTCTTGGAAATTTGTATATAGCAACCTCGTTGCATGGTGATGAACTGATCATAAACTACCATATGGCTCGGAAACAAATTAGGATATAATGCTGGCTTATTCAGTTTCTATTTACATTTCATTTTATGCATGGTAGATATCTAATGTAAATAATTGTTAGAAAATGTTTTCTTTAAAAAAGTTATGTCATAATAAGTTTAGTAAAATGGAGATCTAAACAACTAATTAAATTCAAACTAAATTTGGTTTTAAAACAACTAAACATCACGGAAATTTTAATTTTTACCCTCAACAAGGCAGGTTTCTGGTCTCTTTCATCAACGTTTTTGTAGTCCTCTTTCACACAAATAGAGAGAGAATATGAGAAGAGGGAGAGAGGGCGATTCGCTTCCTCGCTTTGTCTTCACACCGGTTCGTCTCTAACGTACACTATCATCGGTGGTCTGATCCGATGAAGAAGATGTTTCATGGTTTAGGGTTTCGTCGGCTGCAAGTGTGTTTTTAAAGTGGCGGACAATGGCGACTTGAAATTTGTTTTTTTTTTCTAAATTGTGTGTTGTGTTCATTCAATTTTAGGATTTCATGATCCTAGGGTTGTAAGTATGCAAGTTTATGTTGGTTTGAACAGTTATGATTTTGTAGCCCAATCTTCATGGATTTTGCAGTCGGGAGGAGATCTGATTGCTTTTGCGGTATATGTATTTTCTTACGTTTCTTTGCTTATACCTTTTCATTAATGTTAGGAGTTGCATACCAGGTGTTAGATTATAAATGTTTTTTTTTCAGTTAGATTCATGTTATTTCACTACAAGGATATGAACGGCGTCTATCCAGACGACATTTGTCGTCGGGATATGTCACCCTATACTGACGACATGTCGTCGGGATTGGCCGAACCCAAAGGATTTATAACTAACTTTAAATATGAGTATTTATTTTATTATATAGGTGAAAAATATTGGGTTCACAAGGGGTTTTTCGGTTGATTTTCAAGCCACTGGTCACTGAATTTCGTTGCTTTGGAGTTGTTTCGTTTTCTTTGAGAAATAAAGTACTTCCCTTTTCTATTAGTAAACCCTTTGCTTTTCTTTTTAATTTTGCATGGGACTGAGCTTAATGATTTTTGGTTGTAGTTCGTTGATGAGGTATGTGGTCACCAAAATGAGATTTAGAGTTACATAAACAACATGGTTCACCCTAAAATAAATGGATAAACTTAAGTTCATCTAAACACTGGTAAGTGCTTATAGGTAACCCGTTTACTCAAATGGCATGTTAATATATAGAGAAAATCGCCAAAATGTATATTTTGATCAAAAAAGTTGGCAAAATGTACATTGAATATTCAAACTTTAAAAAATACCTAAATCTGATTTAAACCAATAGGAAGGTGACACGAAGGCAAACATTTTTTTAAAGGCTTCAATTTAGACGGCCAGGTGTCAACACCGGGGGCCTCCCATGTGTATTAACCCGGCTAAAACGTAGCCGTTAAAAAATTTGCCGGCTAGGTGGTTGCCGGGATGATGTTTAGCGACTAGATGGGTGCCGGCTAGGTGGGTTGCCGGCTAGGGTGTTGCTGGCTAAGGTGATTGGCGGCTAGTTGGGTGCCGGAAGAAGTTTGGCGGCTAGACTGGTGCCGGAAAGGTGGTTTGCCGGCTAGGTGGTTGCCGACTAAGGAGGTTGGCGGCTATGTGCTTGCCGACTAGGCGGGTTGGCAGCTAGGTGCTTGCCGGGTCAAACAAAAAGGTATTACGTGGCGTCTTCTAATTGCTCCTTTTGAATATGTTTATTTTGATAAACTTGAAAAGTCAATGTACATTTTGCCATTTTTTTGGTCAAAATATACATTTTGATGATTTTCTCTAATATATATGTGTTGCAGGACCGTGAGAGGTCAAATTTCAGGTTGCATTTCGTTCAAGTCAGAGATTGTAAGTCGCATTTTGCTAGTGACTGCGAATGTCATGTTGCAAGTTAAGACTTCATTTTGTAACGGGTCATATTGCCTAATTTTCATGATGATTACGAGATTAGTTAACTAACTAGGATCTTTACCCGCCGCGCGTTGCGACGGAGTCGAAACGTAGTCAAACTCGAATTCCATCACTCTGTGGCGTGAAGCAAACCTTAAACGATTATTGCTAATAAAAAAACAAAAGAAATTTTTTTTGGCTTTGATACTAACATATCTAAGTACATAAAAGTAACGTACGGATTTGAGGCGGATCAGTTTTGGAAATCGAAGCATAAATATAAAAATGTATTACGCCTCTCACATTGCGCCTAATAATTAAAAAAATAGTTAGGTACATAAAAAAACATATAAGATTATAGCTAATAAAAAACAAAAGAAAATAAAAAAGTTTTCGCTTTGACAATAACGTATTTAAATACATAAAAGTAACGTACGAATTTGAGACGGATCAGTTTTGGAGATCGAACAATAGATATAAAAATGTATTACGTCTCTCAAATTGTGTCTAATAACTAAAAAAGAATAATAAAAAAAACCTAGTAGTAAAAAGAATAATGAAAAGAAAAAAAAAACAAAAGTAATGTTTTGTGGCCGGAAAGGTCGAACCTGCGACCTAAACCGTATTAAGGGAGTGGAAGATTACACTCACACCACTACACCAACCCCACATAATTGTTTTAACGGGGACAATTACTTATATAACATTAAATTGAAAAGAATAAAAAATGAAAAAAAAAATTAATTGGACACCGACCTTAGGGATTAAGTTAGTTAGGAATGTTGTAATTATAGTTCAACACAATTATCCACAGTTTATACACTGCTATGGATTTCTGCATAGTTTCAAAAATGAAATTTCTTTTTAAACAACAATTTTAAAAACAGTTTGTAAATTGGATCTGAAGTTCCAAGTTTGTTTAGTGCTTTCTAATATATATTAATTGCATCAGGTTCTTTAAGTGTTCGCGTGTTAAGAGCCAACTTGAAATAATCCAGTTTTGGAGATTGTGTTTCGTTGGTAATAAAATCCCCGCCGCATCGCACGGGAGCGCGCGGTGAATACCCTCTAGTTTTTTTGGGTTTAGTTTAGCTTTTATATTAGGTTTTAGAGGGGTGGGGCGAGATGGGAGGTTTAGGTTTTTGGGAGTTGGGTGAGGGGGTAGGTGGGGTGAGGTTAGGTTTTTGGGTGGAGGAGGGGTGGGACTAAGTTTTTCGGGATGGGTTAGACTTTTTTATTTAGTTTTTGGGTTTAGTTTAGGTTTTTGGAGGTGAGGGGTGGTGTGATGGGTTTAGGTTTTTAGGGGATGGGTGGGGGGTTTAGGTTTTTAGGGGGTGGGTGGGGGGGGTTTAGGTTTAGGATTTTGGGTGGGGGTGGAGGGGGGGTTTAGGTTTAGGATTTTGGGTGGGGGTGGGGGTGGGGGGGTTAGGATTTTGGGTGGGGTGGGGGGGGGTTAGGTTTTTGGGTGGGGGTGGGGGTGGGGGTGGGGGGGGGTTAGGTTTTTGGGTGGGGGTGGGGGGGGGTTAGGTTTGGGGGTGGGGGTGGGGGTGGGGTTTAGGTTTTTGGGTGGGGGTGGGGGGGGGGGTTTTCGACCCGACTTTATTTTTATTATTTATTATTTTATTTTAAACAATAAATCTCGTATTACTCGTCAAGTGTCACATTCATTTTCATTTTTTATCACGTACTAATTCAAAGTTTTAATATTGCAATTTCCATATTATTTCCTATATATATATATATATATACACATAACAAATGTTACCGATATCATTTATTTTTCATCATATATATATTTTTGTGTAAATGTATATATATATACATATATATAAATTTTATTATACTAAATAATTATTGATACAACTTTTAATATTAAATAAACTTACGAGCTTTAATAGTGTACGTACATCTTCTATATATACACACATATATATGTAATTAATTGTCATTATATATGTAATTATGTATATATTTAAACATATTAAATCAATCATTTATACAATTTATAATTTTATAAAAATAGAAATCTTTCTTTATAAGTTAATAATAAAACATTGACTAAATGTTTTAAATTGTATAAAAATATATATTTCTTTAAAATAATTTTAAATCCAATAAAGGTTGATTTGGAACCCCATTCAAACTAATTTTGAATCTTTAAAGTCAAACATGGCCAAAATCGGTTTAATTCCATGAATTCAAGAGTGCAATCGCTCACCATTCATGTGGAATCATTACTCGACCGTTTCCATGTAATTATACCACTTCAATTCGATCGTACTCAAAGCTTTTAAGCCATAAAAGGGATTTCGGTTTAGGGACTTTTCAATCACGAACATTAACTTAAACTCCATAAATTAGAGCGATTGAAATCCGTAACGCATGTAGTTACCATCCCTCAAGGTCCCCACACCTGTGGCAATCGTATTCCACACGAAAAATCTATTATCCTAGCCTCCTTTCTCCCACTCGGTTCGCGGCAACAGGGAGACCCGGGCACCATCGTCTCCGACGAATCAAGGCTAATCACAGGTAATCCTAACACGTTTTTACGTCCTGATTCAAAGCCCTAACTTTTCGTTTTTCAATCTATGATTATCCTGATCAATTGAGTCTAGGGTTCATGGAGGGATTAACCTGCAATTTGGGGCTGGGCAGGAAAAAGGACGAACCAGTAGTTAACATTTTTAAAATTTGTTTTCCTGGTTAAATTCAAGGCAATTGCCCAGATTGTGCGGTTAAATCCCTTTCCCCATAGAGGATAGGTCGCGGGTTCGAACCCGACAGACCCAGTCCTTTTTGCATTTATTTTCTTTTTGTTGCATTACCTTGTTTTACCCACTCTTACACACATATAAATAAATATTTATATGTACGCTTATATGAAAATCACACACACTTTTTGAGACTAAACGGTAAAATACTTTTATACATATATAATACATATATACAAATTATCAATATAAAGCGGTTCTTGATAAATACTAAGAGCCTTCAATCGATTTTATTTTCAAATAAATATAATGATATGATTATTCTAGTCACCACAAACACATCACGACCAGTAATGGTGCATTATTATTTACTAATGTATTTTATTCTCAAGTATGATTTTTTTTAAGACTTGATTTTATTAGCTAATTCATTTTCTCTACTTACAAATCATTTTATAAACTCGACCTTTAAATTGTTAAGTTTTGAAGGAAACCATCTTAATAATTATTAGTAGGATGTAAACCTAATAAATTCTAGTTTATTTAAAATAAATCCTTTGACAAGTTATCTATGTAAAATCCCAAATTTATAAACCATGTTTAGAAAATAAATATGATAATTCTTATAACCTATTTATCTTGTAAAGATTTATATATTTTTTTTCATATAAAAATCCATATTTGTTTTACCTTAAATTAATAATTAATTTTGATTTAATTATTAATTAATAAGGTCGTTACTTTTACACTTAATTCTCATGAAAACTCAAACTATAAATGAATAAACTATAAATGAATAAAAGAATGTATTTATTTATTTAAATTAATTACTTATTTATTTATGTAGTTAAATACTTAATTAGGCAACTAATTATTTAATTCATTTATGCATATATTCATTTAAATTATAAACAAAAGAAAATCATTCATTCATCCATTCAACTATTCAAATTACTATACAATTATCTACATAAGTATTATTCGAAACTCAAACTGATATCTCATTATTTAATTAAAGAGACCCACATCAAATCCTTCGCGCATTAGGACTCCCTATTTCATTTTGAACAAATCATTGATACACGTATACCATCAAACATAGGTTGACCATGAGGTTGGCTAAACATTTGTGCAACAACTTATTTGTGTGCTTATCAACCCTCTCCTCTTCAAGGTGAGTTTACATAGCCCCTTTTTACTGTTTTTGCTTTTGGGGTGAAACATGTTATCAACTTTATCTATTTAAACAATTCAATATCTATGTTCTTGTGCTTGATCTTTATGCTTTATATTTGAACTACTTGGTGACCATTGCATATGTTTCATGCCAGTACATTCATTAACTTGCAGCCCAAGCCTAAGGTAGTACCTAACATGATCATTTATATGGGAAACTGAAACTATAACTTACCACAAGACCTTGGCGGGTTTTGTTGGGTATCAACTATAACTTGGAGTATCCGCTTGCTCCCTTTTTTAAAATGGCAATCAGTGGGATTGCGTATCTAGTTTTCTATTATCAGGCTTGAATTGTACGCTTGGAACCTTGTATGTTCTCACATATATGCTTTAGACATGCGTTGAACATATTGAATTGTAAACCTATACTTAACTTTTGTTTGGTGTCAAAACCTATGTTACTCACCAACTACTTGTAGTTGACATTTACTCACATGTTTCAGGTGCACCAGTTTGAGGACACTACTTGATCACTTAGGACATTAGACCTAGCTCTATTAAAGATTAAATTCAACTTATGTCATGTTTGAATGCTTTATTATCCATTTCTATTTGTAACGGATGCGTTTAATTTTGATGAATAAATATTGTCACATTTAATAGATGATCGTGTGCTTATGAACAACCGCGTCAGCCCCGGCGTATAATCCACCGCCGGCCGGGGTGTGACAGATTGGTATCAGAGCCATGGTTATAGGGAATTAGGTTATTAGAGCCACACGACCTAGACTATAACCTAGGAGTCCCCAAACATGAGTTTAACTCGTGTCTTTTATTAGGAACTCCATTCTATACTCATTTATACACATACTTACTTACATATATCTACTTCCGTTTACATGATACAATTATATGAACTACAACATTCCAAGGACTACATGAAACTATTTGAAACTACATGAATTACTTGAAACATATTCTTAGTCTATAGCCTATAACCTTAGGATACCTTGGTATAATATTCCTACATATTATATAGTTGCATGATACAATACGAATTATCTTATGTGCTATGTTACTTGATAACCTACATGTCTACAAAAACAACTACCCCTGTGATACCTTCTTTGCTACACTATTTGAATTGTATGCACAATACCTATTTGATATCACTAAATGCTATCCTAAGTTTTGCCACACACTTATACACTTTCATCTTTACACATCATCACTAATCACCTATGGAAAGATTCAAACTCTTAGGCCCAATGCCTATTAAAATTTTAAAACCCCGTCAAAGTTTTGGGTTCGGAAAATTAGTAGAGAACATGTGCAATCCGGAAGGGTGAATGCCTGTACCTTGGGTTTTCTGTCTAGGAAAGCATTTCATATAAATCCAAATCAACCGAAGGATCCGTATGCTTTCCTGGGAATTCCCGAAGTGAGTGTTCACCTATAGGCCAAAGCATGTCTTCTTGAAAGTATACGAACTTGAACCACTTTGATTTGTCACATCATTCATTTGGGTACGTGCTAGATGAATGCAATCTAAACATCATTCGCTTAATTATTATAATTTAGTACACAAGTCTAAACCTCCTATTTTGTTCTTACACTTAATCATATTTAAGTCAACTATACCTCTTCATCCTCATACCTTGGAAATTTTATCACCCTTATTATCATTTGCAAGAGATTTAAACCCTTAGACCTTACCCCTCAAGAAATGGAAGCTACTTGAATAGGTGAAGCACACCCTAGGGCCACAAGACACAATCCCTAACGATTCTCACCATAACCATGAGTTCAAATAATAATGTTAATGGTACATGATGGCTGGAAGAGTGAGTGTAAGCCCATGGAAGATTCTGACGAAGGAAAGACTGAGTACTTCAGTGTATCCCTCGTGACCCACCTCTCTTTCCTGGGAATCCTTTTCGTGGGTACATTACTTATAGGTCAAGTGTTACTCCCGATATATTATTATAAGAAATCGGTGTTATGATTAGTCTTACGACCTTTTCGTGCTAGACATGGTCTCTTACCCTCCTCATTCCCCGAGAATCACCCTGAAGCAGAGTCAACACAAGAGGAAGGCTTTAGGTCCAAGTCACCAGACAACTAGTCACCAACACGACTATTTGCCAGATCCATGTTCGACCATAGAGCAGATTGGCTTAAGAACAAGTTTGAGACTCCGAGCAGTTGAAGCTCCACCTCCGAGAGACCCTTATGTAGCACCTAACCTTTACCATCCAGACCTAGGAGCAGGACAAGCCAAGAAACCTACCAGTGCCTTAGGAATTCCAGCTAATACCGCTCACCTATATGTAGGGACCGCAGAGTTTCTGAGGCAAGGAATGGAGACCAGGAGATACTTGATGCACATACGGAGATAACTAGGACTGAAGCCCGGTTTGCAATACGAATAACCACAACGATGTTCGTCTTGGTGCACATCTACTTCCTGGTGGGGAAACTATCTGAGATGTTAGCCGGATATTCTATTTTACGTTTTCTTAAAATTTAAATTGAAACCTATAACCTGTAACCAAATATAAATGATATTATTGTTGGCTCTCCTTAATGGTTGACATCTAAAATCTTCTTTGAAAACTAATTATTTTGTTATTTCCCGATTTAACTAATATAGTTATTTTGTTCAAACAAAACCTTTATCAAACTCTTGGTTTATAGATTTTATCTAGAGTATAAACTATTTACAAACCCCCTTTACCTCGCAAAGAAGCTTAATACCAGTCTTGTACAAATGATTTTATAAAAGTAATAACAAGTATTTCATCCTTTTTATGATGACTTGATTAACTATTTTATTATGACTTGTTATTTCGTTAAACTAATTATTATTTAAATTTTGGCTTATTTATTAAATAATAAGGCCATTATTATCTTTTAAAACATTTGCTTTATGATAATCAAATTAAAAGGTTTTTATTTATCCAATTATCCATCCGCCTAAATTATTATTCCATTTATTAATTTACAAACAAGAGTACAAATTTCAAATTACCCGTTTATTTATAAACAAAAAGCATAAATTAGATATTCATGTACACATTATACTGAATACCTGCAAAACCTTCCCATCACCTTGCACCTTCCGGAATGTATGAGCTTACTAGTCATTTCAAGGTGATGAATCATTTCACGTAGGCATTAACCACCCATATAAACCTCAACGAAAATGGAAAACTTAAAACCCAACTACCTACATGATAGATGAATGTCAAGCAACATGCCTGGCTGCAAAACTCGATCACCTACGAAATTTGATAGCTTACGTTACTCATGAGAGTTGATTACTTACATATGAACGTTCACATTATACGTGAAAACCAATTTGTTTACTTCATAGACGAAACTTAATTAGTCACATTATACACGAAACTTGGTTGTTTGCAATATGCATGATACTAGATTGATCACATCACACTTGAAACTTACTCGTTTGCAATATACATGATACTAGCTTGTTCACATGATACAGATACTTGGTTGTTTACAATATATATGATACTAGATTGATCACATTATAGACGGAACTTGATTACTTACAACATGCACGACACTAGATTGTTCACACGATACGTGATACTTGGTTAATTACAATATGCATAGTACTATATTATTCACGCTATACATGAAACTTAAGTGCATACATTACACACAAAACTAGACTGTTTACATTGTTTACAATAAATTGCCCACTATATACATGAAGCATGATCGTTCACTTTATCCATGAAACTTGATAGCTATAAACTTTAAGCTACTCGGGGTTTGACGTATTCTTGTTCAAACACGAGAAAGCTATAAACTTTGAGTTACTCGGGGTTTGACGTATTCTTGTTCAAACACGAGAGAGCTATAAACTTTATGGATAACCTGGAGGGTGTGCCATCTACTTAGGGCACCCATGTATGGGGTTGTGCCAGTCTTTACTCCCTGATTGACTTTACCATCTAGACACACAATTACTCACTAGCAACTCATGTATGAAAACAATAATAAAGTAAATGTTTTTGATATTTCCCCCACCTCTGTACCCACACACAATAGAATGATCTATACGGACCATACGACGATTTGAGTAATTGCGGGTGCACACGTAATTATAAAAATTAGCGCATGGGAAACATAGTAAATTCTGTCGTGTGTGATGATATAAAACCTATGGTGATATACAGTAACAAAACAAAAGGGCTACGTTAAGGACATGGTGGGTACACCGCTGATACATCCTATGTATAAGTGCTATACTTTGTCCTAAACAAGTTTAGATCTTCAAATTTCCACCACCTTCATTAAAAGTGATGTATCCCATCATTTGAGTCCAAAATCATTCTAGGACAATCTCATCCTTAATTCCCCTCAAACTAAATCCACTACCACCGTCCATGCCTAACACAATGACCTGACCTGACCTTAAGTATCAGACCTGAATCTCGTTACCAATTGTACTCCTCGAACCATCAGTCAAAACTCGTTCCAGTAACCTCCAACAGTTGAATTTCGGGACGAAATTCCCTCAACTTGGGGATACTGTAACATCCACGATTTTTCGACCCGACTTTATTTTTATTATTTATTATTTTATTTTAAACAATAAATCTCGTATTACTCGTCAAGTGTCACATTCATTTTCATTTTTTATCACGTACTAATTCAAAGTTTTAATATTGCAATTTCCATATTATTTCCTATATATATATATATACACATAACAAATGTTACCGATATCATTTATTTTTCATCATATATATATTTTTGTGTAAATGTATATATATATACATATATATAAATTTTATTATACTAAATAATTATTGATACAACTTTTAATATTAAATAAACTTACGAGCTTTAATAGTGTACGTACATCTTCTATATATACACACATATATATGTAATTAATTGTCATTATATATGTAATTATGTATATATTTAAACATATTAAATCAATCATTTATACAATTTATAATTTTATAAAAATAGAAATCTTTCTTTATAAGTTAATAATAAAACATTGACTAAATGTTTTAAATTGTATAAAAATATATATTTCTTTAAAATAATTTTAAATCCAATAAAGGTTGATTTGGAACCCCATTCAAACTAATTTTGAATCTTTAAAGTCAAACATAGCCAAAATCGGTTTAATTCCATGAATTCAAGAGTGCAATCGCTCACCATTCATGTGGAATCATTACTCGACCGTTTCCATGTAATTATACCACTTCAATTCGATCGTACTCAAAGCTTTTAAGCCATAAAAGGGATTTCGGTTTAGGGACTTTTCAATCACGAACATTAACTTAAACTCCATAAATTAGAGCGATTGAAATCCGTAACGCATGTAGTTACCATCCCTCAAGGTCCCCACACCTGTGGCAATCGTATTCCACACGAAAAATCTATTATCCTAGCCTCCTTTCTCCCACTCGGTTCGCGGCAACAGGGAGACCCGGGCACCATCGTCTCCGACGAATCAAGGCTAATCACAGGTAATCCTAACACGTTTTTACGTCCTGATTCAAAGCCCTAACTTTTCGTTTTTCAATCTATGATTATCCTGATCAATTGAGTCTAGGGTTCATGGAGGGATTAACCTGCAATTTGGGGCTGGGCAGGAAAAAGGACGAACGAGTAGTTAACATTTTTAAAATTTGTTTTCCTGGTTAAATTCAAGGCAATTGCCCAGATTGTGCGGTTAAATCCCTTTCCCCATAGAGGATAGGTCGCGGGTTCGAACCCGACAGACCCAGTCCTTTTTGCATTTATTTTCTTTTTGTTGCATTACCTTGTTTTACCCACTCTTACACACATATAAATAAATATTTATATGTACGCTTATATGAAAATCACACACACTTTTTGAGACTAAACGGTAAAATACTTTTATACATATATAATACATATATACAAATTATCAATATAAAGCGGTTCTTGATAAATACTAAGAGCCTTCAATCGATTTTATTTTCAAATAAATATAATGATATGATTATTCTAGTCACCACAAACACATCACGACCAGTAATGGTGCATTATTATTTACTAATGTATTTTATTCTCAAGTATGATTTTTTTTAAGACTTGATTTTATTAGCTAATTCATTTTCTCTACTTACAAATCATTTTATAAACTCGACCTTTAAATTGTTAAGTTTTGAAGGAAACCATCTTAATAATTATTAGTAGGATGTAAACCTAATAAATTCTAGTTTATTTAAAATAAATCCTTTGACAAGTTATCTATGTAAAATCCCAAATTTATAAACCATGTTTAGAAAATAAATATGATAATTCTTATAACCTATTTATCTTGTAAAGATTTATATATTTTTTTTCATATAAAAATCCATATTTGTTTTACCTTAAATTAATAATTAATTTTGATTTAATTATTAATTAATAAGGTCGTTACTTTTACACTTAATTCTCATGAAAACTCAAACTATAAATGAATAAACTATAAATGAATAAAAGAATGTATTTATTTATTTAAATTAATTACTTATTTATTTATGTAGTTAAATACTTAATTAGGCAACTAATTATTTAATTCATTTATGCATATATTCATTTAAATTATAAACAAAAGAAAATCATTCATTCATCCATTCAACTATTCAAATTACTATACAATTATCTACATAAGTATTATTCGAAACTCAAACTGATATCTCATTATTTAATTAAAGAGACCCACATCAAATCCTTCGCGCATTAGGACTCCCTATTTCATTTTGAACAAATCATTGATACACGTATACCATCAAACATAGGTTGACCATGAGGTTGGCTAAACATTTGTGCAACAACTTATTTGTGTGCTTATCAACCCTCTCCTCTTCAAGGTGAGTTTACATAGCCCCTTTTTACTGTTTTTGCTTTTGGGGTGAAACATGTTATCAACTTTATCTATTTAAACAATTCAATATCTATGTTCTTGTGCTTGATCTTTATGCTTTATATTTGAACTACTTGGTGACCATTGCATGTGTTTCATGCCAGTACATTCATTAACTTGCAGCCCAAGCTAAGGTAGTACCTAACATGATCATTTATATGGGAAACTGAAACTATAACTTACCACAAGACCTTGGCGGGTTTTGTTGGGTATCAACTATAACTTGGAGTATCCGCTTGCTCCCTTTTTTAAAATGGCAATCAGTGGGATTGCGTATCTAGTTTTCTATTATCAGGCTTGAATTGTACGCTTGGAACCTTGTATGTTCTCACATATATGCTTTAGATATGCGTTGAACATATTGAATTGTAAACCTATACTTAACTTTTGTTTGGTGTCAAAACCTATGTTACTCACCAACTACTTGTAGTTGACATTTACTCACATGTTTCAGGTGCACCAGTTTGAGGACACTACTTGATCACTTAGGACATTGGACCTAGCTCTATTAAAGATTAAATTCAACTTATGTCATGTTTGAACGCTTTATTATCCATTTCTACTTGTAACGGATGCGTTTAATTTTGATGAATAAATATTGTCACATTTAATAGATGATCGTGTGCTTATGAACAACCGCGTCAGCTCCGGCGTATAATCTGCCGCCGACCGGGGTGTGACAGGGGGGGTTTAGGTTTTTGGGGGGTGGGGGTGGGGGGGTTAGGTTTTGGGGGTGGGGGTGGGGGGTGGGGGGGTTTTAGGTTTTTGGGTGGGGGTGGGGGGGTTTAGGTTTTTGGGTGGGGGTGGGGTGGGGGGGGTTTAGGTTTTTGGAGGGTGTTGGGTTTAGTGTACTACACATATGCAGTATGAGTTTTTTGGTTTTCTTATGAAAATGAGTTTTCTAGTGAACTCACCCCTATATATATATATATATATATATATATATATATATATATATATATATATATATATATATATATATATATATATATATATATATATATATATATATATATATATATATATATATAGTATAGGGATCCTCTAAAAAGTCAAAAAAGTGTAAATCGCTCATAACCGGCTCATACGAACTCTGATTTTACTCATTTCGGCGGCGTTGGAACCGTATCATCGAAATCTACGATCTTAGCTTGTAGAGTTTGGATTTTAGGGTTTAGTTTTTGCCTTAGGGTTTAACCTTTAGTATTTAGGCTTTTGGGGGTGGTGGTGGGGGTTTTAGGTTTTTGAGTGTGGGGTTAGGTTTTTTTTTTGGGGGGGGGGGAGGGGGTAGGTTGGAGGTTTAGGGTTTTGGAGGAGGTGGTGGTGTTTTTAGACGATTTTTTTTTGGCTTTTTAGGGTTTTTTATTTAGGATTTAGGTTTTTGGGGGTGGGGTGGGGGTTAGATTTTGGGGGGCTTTGAGTATATATATATATATATGGGAGGGATATTTTAATAAGGCTAAAAAGTGTAAAAAGTTTTTTAAAAAGCCCACCATCACCATCAAAAGCCTAAAACCCCCCACCCCAACCCCCCCAAAACCTAACCCCCACCCCACCCCAAAAACCTAAAACCCTTATACATACATATATATGAACATTGAGTTTTTTTATGATCAATCCCCTATACATACACACACACACACATATATATATATATATATATATATATATATATATATATAGATATATATAGGGTTGATTTCATGAGAGAATTAGAGAACCACTAAGAAAAACAGTGGTGGAATTTTCAAGAGAAAAGGTAAAATTGAAACTTAAAATATATAAATCTTTAAACATTTCTATCTTTTGCATACATTATTTTTTTTTTTTAAAATTACACCATTAAATCAATAATTTCTTTATCTTTCATTTGAGTATAAATAACGTTATAAAAATTAAGAATTAACTCGTCGTTTTTTTTTCTTATTATTTTAAATAATGCATATGTGTAGTATCACACCAAAAACCTAACACAACCCCAAAACTTAACACAACCCCAAAACCTAAACCCCCACCCCACCCCACCCCACCCCACCCCACCCAAAAACCTAAACCCAACCCACCCCCAAAAACCTAAACCCACCACACCCACCCCTACCCAAAACCCTAAACCCCCAACCCACCCTCACCCAAAAACCTAAACCCCCCACCCACCCCCACCCAAAAACCTAAACCCCCCACCCACCCCCACCCAAAAACCTAAACCCATCCACCCCACCCACCCCCACCTAAAAACCTAAACCCACCGCACCCACCCCTTACCCTAAAAAACCCAACCCTAAATGTAATATTGCATATGTGTAGTACCATCCCAAAAACCTAACCCACCCCAAAAACCTAAACCCCTCACCCCACCCCCGCCCAAAAACCTAACCCCACCCCACCGACCCCCCAAAAAACCTAAACCACCCACCCACCCCAAAAAAACCTAACCCCCATCCAAAAACCTAACCTAAAAGCTAAGCTAAACCGACTATTTTTTCAAGTTTTTTTTTTTGAACGAGGACGACGTGGGAAACATGGTCTCCGAACCGCTTTTTTAGTTTTAGGTTTATATTTTGAGTTATGATTTTTTTTATTAATCTTTTTTAACCTTTAAAGAGCAGTTCTCTAGTTTTCTTCATAAATGTTAGTTTTCTTATGAATTTCACCATATATATAGGGTAAGTATATGAAGAAAACTCATTGAGTTGAGAAAACTATGAAAACTCTCTACTAATGTACGTAACAGCTAAAAATTGGTGAATTTTTTTTAGATAGATTCTATATCTAATTTTATAACCTTTGGTAAAAAAAATTAAAAAAGCGCCAAGTGTTTTTTTATAAAATTGCTGAACGTTGTTACGTATGTAAAACGTGAACTTTTGTTATTTTTTCATTTGTTACATATGTTACTACTGACGTCATGCTGACAAATATTTAAAAAACGTTAATTTCAAATATTTTTTCAAGATTTAAAAAAAAAAACTACTCGGCGCTTTTTTGTTTTTTTGGTGACGAAAATTGAAATTGAAAATGCTAAAAATAAAAAAAATAAGTTAAATTGAGTTTCCATGAGTTTTCTCAATTCAAATGGGTTTCCATTCTAACCCTTCCATATATATATATATATATATATATATATATATATATATATATGGTTGAGTTCATGAGAGAACCCACTTTAATGAGGAAACTAGAGAACTACCTATTAAAGGGAAAAAAATCACAACTCAAAATATAAATCAAAAACTAAAAAAAGTGATTCGGAGACCATGTTTCCCACGTCGTCCTCGTTCAAAAAAATATATAAAAAAATAACTTAATACTGCATATGTGTAGTACCACCCTAAAAACCTAACCCCTCCCCTCCAAAAACCTAACCTAAAAGCTAAACTAAACCCTAATGCTAAATCGACTATTTTTTGAGTTTTTTTTTAACGAGGACGACGTGAGAAATAAGGTCTCCAAACCACTTTTTTAGTTTTTGATTTATATTTTGAGTTATGATTTTTTTATTATTTTTTTTGCCTTTAAAGAGGAGTTCTCTAATTTCTCCCTAAATGTTAGTTTTCTTATGAAATTCACCATATATATATATATATATATATATATATATATATATATATATATATATATATATATATATATATATATATACATAGACAGAGAAGAGTTTACTTCCTTTTATGTTTGTTGAAAATACATCTCAGCTATTTAAAATAGCCATACCTACATGTTTAGAAGATTATGGCCACTTAAATTACAAGTTTTTGGCGGTTAAGGAATTTTTTTATATTATCACACGGATTATGCCAACGGTTCTCTCAAGAGCAAATGTGATTAATGAAACCGTATCTATGTTAGGATTACAGACGAGACTGGGATTCCTAGACATGAAGATTTGCTATATCTATACAGAGCCTTTGTGGCTAGCAAACTGGTGTACAACTGGAATGAACGGCAGGATTAGTTATCCGACCGGATTAGCTAACATGTAGATGTCGTGTGAATACACACGAGCTTTAAAGTTACTATCACGGTGGGACGTGATTCTTTCTAGGTTAGGATTCCAGACATTACTAAAAACCTGTTATCTTTTAGGGAGATGTTCTCGTCATTCCACAAATTACTAAAAACCTATTATGTAGCGAAATGACTACTAATAACAGTGTGGATGTTTTATTTTCTCAACCCAATTTCTATGTCCTAGCGCAAGGGAGATATGAAAGTGGTTTATATGTACTTCATAACAACAATCCTCAAGCTTTTATGGGATCACGATATAAGTTACAAGCTTCCTTTGAAATTTGGCAGTCTTGGTTAGGTCATGTGTCATTTAACACAATTTCACTTTTAAATAAATTGAGACATTTGTCGACGACTTCAATTTTATCCAAACCAATTACGTGTTCACCTTGTCAATTATCCAAAAACATCGTTTGCCGTTTGAATTAAATGAAAAATGGGGGCTTCATTATGTTGGAATCAACATTGATACATTGTGACTTGGGGACCTTCACCTATTTGTATGATTGAGAATTGCCGGTATTATGTGGCCTTCATTGATGACTTTTCTAGATTTACGTTGTTTTATCCACTAAAAACTAAACCAAGTGTTCATGTCGTATTCACGGTTTTCATGAAATTTGTCCAAACACATTTTTCACGCAAGATTAAAGTATTTCAAAGTGACGGTGGTACCGAATTTGTTAACCACAATGTTTGAAAATTTCTTGACGACAATGACACATTTCACCGCCTCTCGTGCTCGTACACACCACAACAAAATGGTCAGGTAGAACGCAAACATCGACACATTATTGAAACCGGTTTGACGATGTTATTTAATGGCCATGTCGCTCCGTCTTATTGATGCCTTTAACTCGACAGTGTACATCATTAATCGGTACCGACACCAGCCTTACAAGGCAAATCACATTTTGAACTAGTATTTTCTAATGTTTCAACGTATGATAATTTTCGCCCCTTTGCTTTACATGTTTATTTGTATCTCCGGGACTATGCGGATCACAAACTAGCACCAAGAAATCTCCCTTGCATTTTTCTTGGTTATTGCACACAATATAAAGGTTATCGTTGCCTCGACCGAACATCATCTTGCATATATGTTGCTCGGCACACCCGGTTCGATGAACACTCTTTCCTCTTGCCGGTGACACATCTCAAACGAATATTTACTTGTTACAGTTAACAAGCTTTATGGACGATTTTACTGGCAACAATTTCGTCCCCACGGCTGCATCAACCCTATCCCCACCCACACAAGCTCAAACTCAACCTCGAGACCCTTACACACCTCCTTGAGTGGCTATGTGATGAGGCCCAAACTTTAGTTAACTCTAATGAGTCCATTTCCCAAATGCAACCGGATGCAACTCAGATGAGCCCATTTCACTTGTTATTGCCACTCACACCCTTACTGATTTTTGGCCTTCCTAATCTTCGGCCCAACCTCTTGCAGCCCATGAGCTTGTTGCCGATGCTGCTCCTGTTGTAGGCTATACCGATCCCACAACCATCTGGTCATCTGATGATCATCCGTGCCAAGGATGGAATTTTAAGCCCAAAAATCAGGTCGACTTAGCGCATGTTAAGAAACATGGTCTCTACGCTACGTTATTCACCTCAGCTAACCCAAAAGGATTTAAAACTACCGCTAAAATTCAAAATGGTTGAAAGTTATGTATAAAGAAATGACTCTTTACGCCTAAATAAAACTTGGACGTTAGTTCCTCGTTCGAAAAATCATAACGTGGTTGGTTGCAAATGGCCATTTCACACAAACTACAATGCTGATGGTGCCATTGAAAGACATAAGGCTCGGCTTGTTGCTCAAGGTTTTAGCTAAATTCCCTGACTCACTTATTCTCACACCTCTAGTCCTATTGCTAACAAACGAAAGATACATCAACTTGATGTCAATAATGCTTTCCTTCATGGACACCAAAGTGAACTTGTGTTTATGCATCAACCTCCAGACTTTGAGGATTCTCAATTTCCTGATCATGTGTGTCGTCTTAACAAAACCCTATATGGCCTAAAATAAGCCCCTCAGGCCTCAATTTAATTCTTTAGAAGTATGCTTCGTCTCGAACTGTCACCGTTTTGTTAGGGGGGATATTAGACAAATTTGAGACATACATTTGTATATTTATATTCTTGATGTACTTATATTGTAAATTGCTCATTTATTTATAGAATTCATCTCCTCCTCATTTAGTAAGGAGATTTACAACCACATATTGAAATCCACACTCGGTTTGTTCCTATCAAGCTTTAATTAATGATGTAGTCTTGTTGATGATACGCAAGTACTATAAATTTTGAAAGAATAATAATGGGATGGATTCTATCTACTGTCGATGATGATGCACTATATATGGCACCAAAACACAAGTATCTTTAGACGTGACGAGACTTTTTATATGCTACTTATCTTTCTTAAAATTGATTGACCCTTTGTTTCCGGACTATAAATAATTTACTTTAAAGAACTCCGGTTCTAGTTCTATAGTTTTAGTTGTTTTAATTCTTTTATGTTTGAACACTAAACTACTAGAAACCGGAATGCGATCGCAAAATTTGCAACCGGAAATGCGGTTGCAAATTGTGTGACCATTTTTTTCGGTTGCAAATTTTGGTCGCTATTACCCAATTTTCTAGTAGTGAAGGACGATAAAAATCATGTTGGAAATGAGTTTCAAAACATGGTTCTCTAGTATATAGGCATGACAAACAACCAGCTGAGTGTTAGTTGAGTTAAACCTCCGACAATACTTTTTTCCTCGAAAGGTTTTTAGACCTTATGTAAGTAGTTTATAAAAAAAAACTAAATTAAAATTGAAATGAAATTCATTTTCAAAAAGTAATATAACCAAATCAAATCAAGAACATTGTATTTTCACTCAAATTAAAACTAAAAGTATCTTGATATATCTCGACTCAATATGACTAATAGAATTTGGTGACTTTTATGTAAAAAATTGTAAACGAGCAAAAAATTACTCGATAAGCTTTTATTAGACAAATTAAATGAATTAACTTGTAAGCAAACACATTTTAGAATCTCCTATATATACACTACATTTTATGTATATACACACAAACAATAGAGGGTGTACTTGTTCTTCAGAAAATTCCAAAAATCATGACTTACCTCCTCTACCCACATCCCCTCTTCCTCCTCCTCTTCCTCCCCTTCTTCATAGCCCTGTTTGTGGCTGCAGAATCTTATAATTCGATTTACCCCAATTGCCCTTCATACAAATGCGGTGATGTCGCTATCAGCTAGCCTTTTTGGAAGATGGAAGGTGAACCCGCCGCCCAGTTCTGCGGTTATGAAGGCTTCGGAATTAATTGCACCAGTTACTGTGACGAGAGTGTTCCCAAAATTACTTTTGGTGGCGACTCATAACATGTCCACGGGATAAACTACGAATCTAAAAATATCATCGTAGCGGATAGCAACTTGTTTCCGATCAAACTAGACCCCTACGGCTGCTTTCGGATGTCCAGTGTGATTAACAATAAAAACTTGTCTTTCAATTTCTCGTTCCTCCAAAGCTACTACTACGAATGCCAGGTGCCGCGCCATGGGATTAACTTAGAAACCTTGCCTCTCAAATTCTCGACGCTTAACGTTAATCTAAGTTTTCATTTTAATTGCACGGGATTTCCTTCTTTTGCAATTGAGATACCATGCTATGAAAAAAAAGAAAGCAATTCGTACGTTCATATTATGAATGCCAGTACGGAGGAAACGGATTGGGATGAGTACTCATGCGCTCAGGAAGTGGTAACACCAGTGATCGGTGACGACCTCTACAGCCTTAGTACTTTCTGGGGTATGCGCTACATGATGACAAGGGGATTCATGCTAGAATGGTGGAGGATGGATAATTGTGACAATTGCGAACAGTCGGACGGGCGGTGCGGCCACCACAATACGACGGGGTTCATGTGTTTTTGCACCGACGGCACGATCAGAAAGGACGACTGCAAAGGTACTTTCATTACATATCTTAAATTCCAGTTTGTCCCGTGCTTGATACACACGTCTACTATCAAATATTACTATATTATATTAAGAAACTCATGCATTGTTTATACGATTTCTTTGATGCAATTTTTACAATAATAATTTATAAGCTATTTATTTAAATTATTAATAAACTTGTCGAATTTTAATTTGAATTGATATGTAATCAAAGAAATCTACCTCTTCAAAATTGGTATTGTATGGACTATACAAGTTCAAGTGTCATTTTCAATCGCACTCTCCCATTTAAATTCTAATCTTCGTGGAAATTTCTAGCAACCTCGCTTTCATTGACCGTTTACTTTTACTGAGTGTACCTTGGTTTGGTTCGAATAAATTTTATTTTAACAAATTAAGTAATACATCTAAGGCTACGTAAAAATGATTAAATTCTCAATACAACAAAACCGTACCCTGAAAAAATTACATTATTAACAGAGCTATATTAATATTGTTAGAGTCCGAAAAAAGGTGAGAGATATAGACAAACTATACCTCTATCCCGGAGGATAGAGAGGTGGCCTTGAAAGAGACCCACCAGCTTCAAAAACATTAACTGAGAATCTATATCTATATCTATACTATAAAGGAAAACAATGAGGGACACGTGTCACTCTCTGGTTACTTCTCACATTTATTTTCCCGCCTCTCTCTCTTATTATATATTAATTAATTTTTCTGTTTCTCTCTCCTATTAAATAATAATAATATTAAATAATAATCTTTATATTAATAAATAAAATTTTATGGACACATTCACTTTTTGGTTTATTTGTATCATTTTTTTTCCCGCCTCTCTCTCATATTAAATAATGATATTAAAAGAATTTATTTTTAGATTTTTAATATAAATCTAATTACGGATAAAGCCTATAACTGGGGCGATAACCAAGAGTCAGCATTCCCATCTTAAACAGAAACTTTGCAGTGCACCTATTCTAGTTCTTCCGGAGGGAACAGATTATTTTGTGGTGTATTGCGACGCATCCATTCAGGGTCTGGGTTGTGTGTTGATGCAACGAGAAAAGGTGATCGCGTATGCTTCGCGTCAACTAAACATTCACGAGAAAAAACTACACCACTCATGACCTAGAGTTGGGAGCCGTAGTTTTCGCACTTAATATATGGAGACATTACTTGTACGGTACCAAGTGCACCATCTACACCGATCACAAGAGTCTTCAGCATATCTTCGAGCAGAAAGAGTTGAACAAGAGACAACGTCGTTGGGTCGAGCTCTTGAATGATTATGACTGTGCGATCCGGTATCATCCGGGTAAGGCTAATGTTGTAGCTGATGCTCTAAGTCGAAAGGAAACCAAGCCCAAACGAGTTCGAGCATTACAACTTACTATTCACCCCAGATTACCTGACAAAATCCGAAGTGCTCAACTTGAAGCCCTGAAAGAGGAAAACCTACTGCTGAAAGGTACACGCGGTATGGAAGCACAACTCGAGGTAAAATCTGACGGTATTCGCTACTTCGCCGAGCGAGTATGGGTTCCGGTATTCAAAAACTTAAGAGAACTAGTCATGGATGAGGCTCATAAATCTCGTTACTCTATTCATCCAGGTTCTAACAAGATGTACCATGATCTAAAGGTGTTGTATTGGTGGCCAAATATGAAGGCCGATATAGCCACCTATGTGAGCAAGTGCCTGACTTGCGCGAAGGTCAAAGTTGAATATCAAAAGCCTTCTAGTCTTCTCCAACAACCAGAGATTCCCATGTGGAAATGAGAGCATCTATGGACTTTATAACGAAGTTGCCACGAACTCCTACCGGATGTGATACCATTTGGGTAATCGTTGATCGTTTAACAAAGTCCGCTCACTTCTTAGCAATCAAGGAAACAGACAAGATAGAAAAACTTACTCGCATTTACTTGAAAGAAGTAGTATCTCGGCACGGGGTGCCAATCTCTATCATTTCAGATCGTAATACACGATTCACCTCTCGTTTCTGGCAATCGTTACATAAAGCTTTAGGCACGCATCTAGATATGAGCACAGCATACCATCCTCAAACTGATGGCCAGACAGAACGTACTATTCAAACTCTGGAGGACATGCTACGAGCTTGTGTGATTGACTTCGGTAACACTTGGGAGTCTCACCTACCGTTGGTGGAGTTCTCCTACAACAACAGTTATCACACTAGCATCAAGGCAGCTCCATTTGAAGCATTATATGGACGGAAATGCCGTTATCCTATTTGTTGGGCCAAGGTTGGGGATAGTCAACTTACAGGTCCTGAACTCGTACTTGAAACTTCTGAGAAAATCGTTCAAATTAGAAATCGTATGGCAGCAGCTCTTGATCGTCAAAAGAGCTATGCCGGTAATCGTCGTAAACCGTTAGAATTTCAAGTAGGGGATATGGTCTTGTTAAAAGTCTCACCTTAGAAGGGTGTCATTCGTTTTCGGAAACGAGGCAAACTTAATCCTCGTTATGTTGGACCATTCAAGATAGTCAAGAGGATTGGACCAGTAGCGTATCAACTGGACCTACCCGAAGGACTTAGTGGTGTACACAACGTCTTTCACATCTCAAACTTGAAGAAATTTCTGGCAGACGAGTCACTCGCGGTTCCTCTTGAGGAACTACTCATCGATGAACAGTTGCGTTTCATCGAAGAACCAATCGAAATCATGGATAGGGAAGTCAAAGCGCTTAAGCGTAGTAAAATCCCTATTGTCAGAGTCCGTTGGAACTCGAAACGCGGACCGGAATTCACGTGGGAGCGTGAGGATTAGATGATGCGCAAGTATCCTCATCTATTCAAACACTCCACGTCAAACTCTTAAGGTACTATTTTAATTTTCGGTATGAAAATTCTTTCAACTAAGGGATGATGTGACATCCGAATTTTTTTTTTTTAATTTTCGGGACGAAAATTCTTTCAATTATGGGATGATGTGACAATCCGACTTTTCGTGTTAACTCTGTTAGAATCCAAGTTAAATATTCTGTTAAATACTAACCTAGTTAACCAAATCTTAAACCCAGGGATTGATTCTGTCACAAATAAAACTCAAACTACAAGGGCTTAAGTTGTAATTAGCCTAAAGTCAAATCTGTTGACTATGCAAAGTCAAAATTGAGTGAATTTGTTCTCTGTTGACTTTAAAAGTCAAACTCACAAACTTTGATTCAAAATTCAAATCCCACGATCGATTTTAGCTTAATTTTGTTACTGAAAAACGTTCAAAGCATTAATAATCATCATTAGGACCATTATCAGCTTCATCAATTGCGAATTAAACCAATTTAATGGCTAATCTAACCAAGTCGGTTGAAACCGCCGACCACTTTATCAATAATCATCGAATTCAGAAAATTCTTGTATTCCTCTCATAAATCACGCACCTGCGCACCGTAGTCGAGTCTCTCAGAAGCCGTTGCACTCGTCAATTCCATCGGAATCGAAGCCGTGGTTGTCGGAGACCAACACAGTCACAGTCGGCCATCATTTTAGTCGGGAACCTTCAATCCATCACGCATTCTGGTAATGATTTATATCTTCAGTTTCGTTTCTGTGTCTAGATAAGTAACCCTATGTTAATTGAATCGTATAACACCGAATTCAACTCAACCCTTAATCTTGGGTCGTTCATGTAGAGATTTGGGGCTTTTAATCCTTGACTCAATCTAAATTCAATTAAAATATATGGTTAGACTCGCAATCATCTACTCATTGAAAGCCCCATGAATCCAAACGTTTACATTATCTGAATCAATCAAGTTAATCCCACGTTTATAATCTAGGGTTTCGGTTTTCAATCGGGCAATTAACGATCGTGAACTTGTTATTTTCAAAATTAAAGGCATCCACAGATTCGCCATATCCCAAATAACAAAACCCCTAAGACATTAGGTTCAATTGAAATCAAAATCGGTGGAATTTGGGATGACTTTGGGTTCGGTTCGCGACAAAGGGAAAGGGGGATGAGGTTTGGAAACATTAAAACGATTTCCTAAGTATCTCAGTCGCGATCCACTCTCCGGCTCGATTGGTTAAGTCATTGTGTTGTTGGGGAGGAGACCCGGGTTCGAGCCCTCCTCACCTGTTTTCTTTTTAATTACATTTATGGGTTAATAATTGATTAGAAAAATCCTCCCACTATTTTAATATAATATGCCAATAGGTTTAAACCGGAAAAACTACAAGTGAACTCGGGATTTATTTTATAAACCCATTTGTTACGTAATTCATAGTTTCATAATTATATATATATATATATATATATATATATATTTAAACTCCAATTTCGAATAAAATAATATAAACTATATTATTTTTCAAACCATAACTCTCAATAAATTAATATATTTACATATTTTTTTCGTCACATTTATTGTCATTGTGAAATGTTTAAGCTAATAAACAATATAATTATTCACGTTAATTACTCGCGTCTATATCCTCGAATGGAAATAATAAATTTATTATTATTGTCACATAATTTAATTATTGTGTTGCGTCGCTAAACTTAAAAATAATAATATTATTTTTCTAGATCATTACGTAATGACAAAGATGATTTAATATATTTTTTTATTATTCGTAATTTTCGTCTTTCGTCGTAAATCGTAATTAACCTAATTATTTAATTTAGAAATCCGTACTCCCGTGAACACGTTAGTCTACTTTTAATCATTAGAGCGTTTCTTTAGGACATTCAATCTTTCGTGTCGTCGTCACATATTTCCATTGTATCCTTAATTGTTATGTGTATAATTTTAGGGCATACGTAAGCCGTTGCAGGCTATCACTTGTGTACCAAGTCTATTATTTGTGTGCTTACTTCCTACGCCATCAGGTGAGTTTTCACGACCTCTTTTACTGTTTTACAACTGGGGGAGAAAACATGACGTAAACATTTTTGGTTATGTAATTCATATATGTTATCACTTGTTTAACTATGCATACACATCTATCACTAAATCCTCACATCTGACCGTTAATATGAACATAGAGAGGTAAGTTGAGTAGTACTACTGGGTTTGACAAACCTCACCCGCGTTAGTCGCGCTAACCCAACTGGATGTCGAACGAGTGCATTCTTGACCTAAACATGCACCATGGTTGATAGGCCTGGTGGGAGGCAAAAACATAAACAGTCAGCTGTCGGTTGTGATCGCATTAGTTAACATGCTTATGGGTTAGCTACCTATTGATTTATATATTGAATGTACATTAACCTATTGAACTTTGTTGCAAACTGAAATCTGTGAACTCACCAACCTCGTGTTGAAATTTTCTTACATGTTTTCTCATGTCGCTTAAGATAAGGCATAGGTGCACGCATAGGGCATGCATGGAGTCTTATGATTAAATTATAAATTATTATTTTTGATTTGCTTTGTACTTTGTTTGGACCGAACACTTTGTGACTTTTCTTGGGCGCGTTTGTTTTGTGCATTTACTTTCGTTTTACGCTTCCGCACTTACTTTGATCATTTATGATATATTTTCATTTTAGTCCCATATAGTGTCGTTTAATGTAACTAATGACTGAGATCCTGGTTTGTCACTTCCCAAACGGTAAAACTCCGTTTGTTGAAATTGGGGGTGTGACATATGCGCAGATATGTCTACTTCCGACGATGAGCATGAGTTTATTTTAGGGATTGATGACAACCCGCACCTTCTTTTTGAGGCGGGTTCGACGGCACACCAGCGGTTTATGACTCTTAGAGGGAGGACTGTGGAGCCCAACACCGTTTTGTCACGGGAGTGGTTTGATGAGGTTGGCGAGCTAGCGAGGGCCATAGCGATTATCGGAGATGATGGTCCGTGGGAGAGTCTATTTACTATGGGCTGGCCCGCACACCGAGAGCTTACCATCGCGGTGTACTCTAAATTTGTGTTCCGGCCGCGTGAGCCGGAATTGCCAGAGCTAGACGAGACTGATATTGCGGAGGAACGGGTGGAGGCGGAGGTTACTTTCCGCATATTCGGGGTTTGGCATCGTATGTCTCATAGACGGTTTGCTGTTGTCAGCAACCTTTATACCTAGCAGGAGACTCGGGAGCCGATCTACACCACGGCTATCTATATGGGGCCAGATGACGCACACCGAGTCTGGTGGCCTGCGATTGGTGACCATGCGTTTGGGGCCGATAGCAGGGTCTCTCACATACGAGACCCTCTTTATCGTTACATGCACCAGATGATCGCCACATCCATCACTGGACGTGGCAGGGGCACCGATAGGGTCATCGCCATAGACCTCTTCTATCTTCGATGTCTGCTCACACACACACTCTACCACCTCGCTCGTGGTCTAGCAGATTACTTTGTCGGTTACCATCTCAGGCAGGCATGAGGGGCGTTGGTCGGCGGCAACATCGTGTCGCAGATCGCCATAGGCCTGGGATATGCTCATATGATGGCAGGGGTACCTATGCATGCGGTTTCCCAGCGCGTGGCAGGTTGAGCCACGGCGACCGGGATGAGGATCTCCCGGAAGTTCCCGGACGGGCATTGGCGTTTGGTGAGGAGATATGATGTTTTGGAGGCCTGGGTGCCCGAGCCGTTGGTAGACCCCAACCCACTGGTTTCGCAAGAGGTCCATCTTGAGCAGCTTCAGGAGGTGGCCGACAGAGGGGATGAGCCGGTTCAGCCGTCGGTCCGGCCGGAGGCCGAGCCGGTGCCGCCGCAGCATCCTCTGTGCGTGTACCATGTCGTGTGGTTGCATGCCGCCACACTAGATATTATTCGGGATACTCAGGCCGGGGGCACGCGCACCGAGGCCTGGGTCACGCGCACTAAGGAGATGCTGCTGTGGATCATCGACCACACGATTGCGGACTATCGGGCCTCCGGTAGGCCATTGTTGAGACCATCACCTCGGCCGTTGGGCGACGACGGTGCTAGCACGTCCGGTGCGGGTGAGTCCGGTGCGGGTGGGTCCGATGCAGATGGTGATGAAGAGATGGAGGGATAAATTTCTACTTTAGTTTTATGTGTACAAACTCATTGTATTTATATATGCAGTTTATTTATGACGGTTTTGTTGTGTTAGTTTGGTTGTTTGTAATGGTTGTATATGATGTTTATATATGTGATTTTATTTATGAGTAGTTTAACATGCGAAAAAAACTCTTAGTTTTACATCTTAAACCGGAAATTAAAACAAAAGCTAGTTTTATAATAAAAAAGACGTGACCGGATTTTAAAAACTATAACTACCGATTTTAAAACAAAAGCTAGTTTTATATATATAGATATACTAGGTTATATACCCATGTATCATGGACTTGTTAATAGAAAAGTACAATAATATGTAAAACAATTTAAATAATGTGTAAAACCAATAAAATAAAATTCTTTGTTTATTTAATTAAGTAAGAATTAGAATTCAAAATTTATATTATTATTTTTTAAATAAAAAATTAAGATAATTAAATTTTAAAATTCAAACTTACTTAAAATAGGGAAAATTATAAGATTTTAATTAGAAAAAATACGGTGATGACACGTGTCATTCTTTGGAATCATTTATTAGAATAAGGATATGTTAGAAACTCTGTAGTGAATAAATGCATTGTTATATATTTAGTAATAAAAATCTAATATTACATATTTTTGACATATTACATAATTTTTTAATACAAATTTAAAATCGTTATATAGTTATTTGGTAAAAATATTTTATAAAAAGAATAAAAGAAATGTTCAAACTATAAAATGTTTTATGAATAGAACTATTTTTTTAATTAAAAAATGTTTTATAAAAATAGTTATAAAATTCATTACTATTTAATAGGAGAGAGAGGCGGGAAACACAAATTATAATTTTTTTATAGAAACTTGTATCATTAAATAGGAGAGAGAGCCGGAAAAAAAATTTTAAGGATGAATATGGGATTGACATGTGACACCCCAAAACCTTTATTTATTAGTATGTATAGATATAGACAGAGAAGAGTTAACTTCCATTTATGTTTGTTGAAATTACACCCCAGCCACTTAAAATAGCCATAATTACCTTTTTAGAAGATCATGGCCACTTAAATTACAAATTTTTGGCGGTTAAGGAAATTTTGTATATTATAATACGGATTGGGCATTCTAGCACATAGATTGTGCTTTTAAAACTACTTTGCATGTGACTCCTAAAGTGTTCATCGGATTACTAACCCCACTCCCGCCATTAAGTTGCGCAAGGGGAGAAAGGGGATAAAACCCTAATCAGCCCTAAACCTCCTCATTTTCTCCATCTTCCTCCTTGAGTTAGAGAGAGAAAAAGATCTCGTGAAGAAACGTCCGATTCAAGGCTGATCTAGATCTGCTACAAGTTGTATCTATAACGTTTGTGGAGAAGATCTCGTGAAGAAACGTCCGATTCAAGGTAAAGATCGAACCAAAACCTTTGATTTTCTGTTTAAACGGGTTTGTGAGTAAAACTAGGGTTTTGAACTCAAAGAATGGATTTTTACGTGTAATACGAAGGTTAAAGCCTAGATCTGGCTTCATAGAAGATAAACAATCGATTTAGACGTGAAAATTTACAAGCATGGATCGAAAACAAGACTGTTGGGAACTCGTGATCACCACACGACACTCGGAGTGTCGCCTCATGCATATGGCGACACTTGACGGGTTGTTGGGGGGGGGGGAGTGGCGTGGTGCCCAAGGTTTCAATAATTGTGACACGTGACATTCTCTGACGACACTAGGTGAGAAACCCTAAGTCCATAACGCAAGTTCTGGCGATCGGGCTACGGTAGGTATCAGGCGACACTAGATGTTAGGCGACAATAGCTAGACTTAACCGTTTTTCAAGTGTTAACTCTTATGCCGATCATTGTCGTTTGGAGTTAATTAACCGACAATCAGGTGAGTTCTATATGTCCCTTTTTATGAGTTTTACTATATTTTCAGGTTTGGTCGCATGCTTACGAAATGAACTTTTATGAAAGGATTTATGAAATGTTTTGCCTTAAAAGGTTTATGAAAGATGTTTTAATAAAACGTACAATGCGTTGACTAAACGATTTTACGAATGAATGAATTTTATGATGTAAGTCAAATTTGTCAACGATTCTCTCAGGAACAAATGTGATGAATGAAACTGTATCTAGGTGAGGATTACAGATGAGACTGGACTTCCTAGACATGAAGATTTGCTATACCTATGCAGGAGCCTTTGTGGCTAGCAAACTGGTGTACAACTGAAATGAATGGCAAGATTAGTTATCCGAGGGGATTAGCTAACCTGTAGATGTCGTGTGAATACACGAGCTTTAAAGTTACTATCACGGTGGGGCATGATTATGTCTAGGTTAGGATTCCAGACATTACTAAAAACATGTTATCAAATGTTCAGGTCATTCCACAAATTACTAAAAACCTATTATCTATTAGCGAAATGAATACTGATAATAGTGTGGATGTTTTATTTTCTCAACCCATTTTCTATATTCAAGATCGAACAACGAAGCAGTCCTAGCGCAAGGAAGATATGAAAGTGTTATACATGTACTTCATAACAATAATCCTCAAGCTTTTGTGGCATCTTCACGATATAAGGTACAAGCTTCCTATGAAATTTGGCAGTCTTGGTTAGGCCATGTGACATTTGACACAATTACACTTTTAAATAAATTGAGACATTTGTCGATGACTTCAATTTTAACCAAACCAATTACGTGTTCACCTTGTCAATCATCCAAAAACATCGTTTGCCTGTTCAATTAAATGAAAATGGGGGCTTCATTTATGTTGGAATCAATATTGATACATTGTGACTTGGGGGACCTTCACCTATTTGTTTGGTTGAGAATTGCCGGTATTATGTGGCCTTCATTTATGACTTTTCTAGATCTACGTGGTTTTATACACTAAAAACTAAACCAAGTGTTCATGTCGTATTCACGGTTTTCATGAAATTTGTTCAAACACAATTTTCACGCAAGGTTAAAGTATTTCAAAGTGATGGTGGTACCGAATTTGTTAACCACAATTTTCAAAAATTGCTTGACGACAATGGCACATTTCACTGCCTCTCGTGCCCGTACACAACACAACAAAATGGTCTGGTAGAACACAAACATCGACACATTATTGAAACCGGTTTGGCGATGTTATTTAATGGCCATGTCCCTCCGTCTTATTGGTTTCATGCCTTTAGCTCAGCGGTCTACATCATTAATCGGTACCGACACCGGTCTTACAAGGCAAATCACATTTTGAACTAGTATTTTCTAATGTTTCAACGTATGATAATTTTCGCCCCTTTGCTTGTCACTTTTATTTGTATCTCCGGGACTATGCGGATCACAAACTCGCACAAAGAAATTTCCCTTGCATTTTTCTTTGTTATTGCACACAATATAAAGGTTATCGTTGCCTCGACCCAACAATGTTGCATATATGTTGCTCGACACGCTCGGTTCGATGAGCACTCTTTCCTCTTGTCGGTGACACATCTAAAACGCAAATTTCCTTGTTACAATAACAAGCTTTTTGGACGATTTTACCGGCAACAATTTCGTCCCCACGGCTACGTCAACCCTATCCCCACCCACGCAAGCCCAAACTCAATCTCGAGACCCTTACACAACTCCTTGCGGGCTATGTGATGAGGCCCAAACTTCAGTTAACTCTGATGAGTCCATTTCCCAAATTCAGTCGGATGCAACTCACTTTGATGAGCCCATTTCACTTGCTATTGCCACTCACACCCTACTGTTTTTTGGCCTTCCTAATCTTTGGCCCAACCTCCTACAACCCATGAGCTTGTTGTTGATGCTGCTCCTGTTGTAGGCTATACCGACATCCCACAACCATCTGGTCATCTGATGATCATCCGTGCCAAGGATGGAATTTTAACCCCAAACATCAGGTCGACTTAGCGCATGTTAAGAAACACGGTCTTTACTCTGCGTTATCCGCCTCAACTAACCCAAAAGGATTTAAAACTACCTCTAAAAATTCAAAATGGTTGGAAGCTACGCATAAAGAAATGACTGCTTTACACCTAAATAACACTTGGACGTTAGTTCCTCGTTCGAAAAATCATAACGTGGTTGGTTGCAAATGGCCATTTTACACAAACTACAATGCTAACGGTGCCATTGAAACACAAGGCTCACCTTGTTGCTCAAGGTTTTAGCTAAATTCCCAGACTCACTTATTCTCACACCTCTGGTCCTATTGTTAACAAACGGAAGCTACATCAACTTGATGTCAATACTGATTTCCTTCATAGACACCGAAGTGAACTTGTGTTTATGCATCAACCTCCAGACTTTGAGGATTCTCAATTTCCTGATCATGTGTGTCGTCTTAACAAAACCCTATATGGCCTAAAACAAGTCCCTCAGGCCTAGTTTTAACGACTAAATACCTTCCTCATCTCCAATGGATTTACTTGAAATCGTGCTGACACCTCCCTGTTTGTATTCAAACGGGACTCGTGTATTATGTATCTTCTAGTCTATGTGGATGATTTGATATTAACCGGTAATAGGAACACATTATTAGTTCCATTATCACTTGCCTGCATAGTGAATTTGCCATCAAATATCTTCGCAAACTTAACTTCTTTCATGGGCTGGAAGTCACCTATACTACTAATGGTTTATTCCTCAGTCAATCTAAGTATGCTCATGACATACTTAACCGAGTTGCCCGTCTTGATGTCAAACATGTTCACACACCACTTACTCTGAATGAATCATTTACTACCACCCGTGATCTTTATAAACCCACTATCGGTCACTTGTTGGGGCAGTTCAGTATATGACCATCACCTGACCTGACATTTCTTATGCTGTGAATCAGGTCAACCAGTTTCTTCAGGCTCCAACCATCACTCATTATCAGTGTGTTAAGAGGATTCTTCGATATGTTAATGGCATTATTGTTTTCAGTCTTACTTTAAGTCGACCAGAATGCACCACCATTCTCGGGCACTCTGATGTCGACTTGCTCGTTGTTTTGAGACACGCAGATCTACCTACGGTTACTTTATCTTTCTTGGTGGCAATCTTGTCTCATGGAGTGCTAAGAAACAACCCACCTTATCTCGCTCTAGCTGTGAATCAGAACACCGAGTTATGGCTAATACCTCGGCTGAATTGGTCTGGATCACACATTTACTGTGTGAGCTTCATGCCTTACCTCCCGGTCGACCAACTCTTCTCTGTGATAATCGAAGTGCTCTCTTTCTCACACAAAATCCGGCTTCACATAAAAAAGCCAATATTGGTCTTGACTATCATTTCATTCGGGAACCCGTGTCCTTAGGCAAACTTCACACCCGGTTTGTTCCGATCAAGCTTCAAGTGACTGATATTTTCAAAAAAGTCTTCCCCGTCCTCAATTTAATTCATTAGAAGTATGCTTTGTCTCAAACTGTCACCGTTTTGCTTAAGGGGGGATATTAGACAAATTTGAGATATACATTTGTATATTTATATTCTTGATATACTTATATTGTAAATTGCTCATTTATTTATAGAACTCATCTCCTCCTCATTTAGTAAGGAGATTTACAACCACATATTGCAATCTACACTCGGTTTGTTCGTATCAAGCTTCATTAATGATGTAGTCTTGTTGAGGATATTTGCAAAACATGTCACGTGCTTGGATGCCAACCACCTAAGTTGGGAAGAAAAAGTCTATGTAGTAAACTACGCAAGTACTATAAATTTTGAAAGAATAATAATGGGATGGATTCTTTCTACTGTCGATGATGCACTATATATGGCACCAAAACACAAGTATCTTTAGACGAGACGAGACTTTTTATATGCTACTTATCTTTTTAAAATCGATTGAACCTTTGTTTCTGGACGATAAATAATTTACTTTAAAGAACCCTGGTTTTAGTTCTATAGTTTTAGTTGTTTTAATTCTTTAATGTTTGAACACTAAACTACTAGAACTGGAAAGCGATCACAAAATTTGCAACCGGAAATACGGTTGTAAATCGGCTGCAAATTTTGTGACCATTTTTTTGGTCGTAAATTTTGGCCGCTATTACCCAATTTTCTAGTAGTGAAGGACGATAAAAATCATGTTGGAAATGAGTTTCGAAACATGGTTCTCTAGTATATAGGCATGACAAACAACCAGCTGAGTGCTAGTTGAGTTAAACGTGTACCGAAAATACTTTTTTCCTCGAAAGGTTTTTAGACCTTATGTAAGTAGTTTAAAAAAAGTAAATTAAAATTGAAATTAAATTCATTTTCAAAAAGTAATATAACCAAATCAAATCAAGAACATTGTATTTTCACTCAAATTAAAACTAAAAGTATATTGGTTTTGTTTGGGTAGACTGATATACGAGCCCTCTGTGGAGGTCATGAGTTCGAATATCGTAAGTTGTACTTCATATAACTAGGAACACCCTCTGTATATTTCGAATTCCTTGTGGGTTTTTTGAGTAGACTGATGTACGAGCCTCCATTGGTGGCAGTGACGGATTTACATAGGGCCGAGGGGTTCACCGGAACCCCCGAGTTTTGAAATTGTAGTAGAAATCTATATAGAAAAAAGTGGGGTGAACCCCTTAAAAAAATATACGGTGAACCCCTAGTTAGATGAAAAGACTGAAAATAGATAACAACATTGAAGCTTTTTTTGACAGATGAAACCAGGTAAGCAAGCTCCGACGTTTGCTATGAAAAGAGAAGAAAGCTATGGTGTCTCCTTGAAGAGAGAAAGAACCAATGTTTTCATAACCGGACCGGACGTCGAACGGTCGCTTTACCGGTTCACTGGTCGGACCGGTCCGACCAGTCGGATCGACTTTAAGAACCGGATGACATTATAATTAATTAAAATTTTAAACTAATTAAAAGTTCTAATATAAAAGTTACACAAATGTATACATAAAATAAAATCAAGTATATTTGATTTCTTTCAATTTATTTCAAGTGGGCCGATGATTTCAAAGGTTTTAATCATCTGTGGACCGATGGGTTCAAAAGAAATCATATAATTATATTAAGGTTTTTAGGGTTACTAGGTTAAATTCACACAAAAGGTAGAGTACAAGCAGCAGTCGTCTCCTCCATGCTATTTACCAATCTCAGCCGCCAACTTCAGGCGTTATTTTCCATCCAGTTTTGTATAACAGCGATGATATTTGTTCCTATTTTCTCTATATATGCTTTGTGACATGGTAAGTTTAAAGTTTTCCCGACTAGGAAAGACTTCCGGCGTTCTTTTATGTCTAGATCTGAGTTCCAACAACGATTTCCGGCGTTCTTTGTCATTCAATCCGGTTAGACCGCCACCGGCCAACCGGTTTAACCGGTCCGACCACCGAGTCACTGCAGAACCGTTTCAACACACAGAACCGGACCGACCGGTCCGGTCCGGGTTTAAAAACACTACAAAGAACAAGGATTTTGGATTGCCTTTTAAAATATTAAATCTAATATTTTATTATTTTTATATTGTTTTGTGTGTTTACGAGGAAAAGATACAGAAAGCTTTTGAGTACTTTCTGACATTTACCACTATTTTGACTTTTAAAAATGTTATCTTTTTCTCCCGGAAGTCTGATGGATGGAAGGGCTAGTTGAACAGGCGCCGTTAATAAAATATATATACACACTACATATTATGTATATGCACACAAACAATAGAGGGTGTACTTGTTCCTCAGAAAATTCCAAAAATCATGACTTACCTCCTCTACCCACATCCCTTCTTCCTCCTCCTCTTCCTCCCCTTCTTCATCGCCCTGCCTGTGGCTGCAGAATCTTATAATTCGACTTACCTCAATTGCCCTTCATACAAATGCGGTGAATTCGCTATCAGCTACCCTTTTTGGAGGATGGACGGTGAACCCCCCGCCCAGTTCTGCGGTTATGAAGGCTTCGGAATTAATTGCTCCAGTTACTGTGACAAGATTGTTCCCGAAATTACTTTTGGCGGCGACACATACCATGTCAACGGGATAAACTACGAATCTAAAAATATCATCGTAGCGGATAGCAACTTGTTTTCGGCCTACCCAGGCTGCTTTCGGATGTCCAGTGTGATTAACAATAAAAACTTGTCTTTCAATTTCTCGTTCCTCCAAAGCTACTACTACGAATGCCAGGTGCCGCGCCATGGGATTAACTTAGAAACCTTGCCTCTCAAATTCTCGACGCTTAACGTTAATCTAAGTTTTCATTTTAATTGCACGGGATTTCCTTCTTTTGCAATTGAGATACCATGCTATGAAAAAAAAGAAAGCAATTCGTACGTTCATATTATGAATGCCAGTACGGAGGAAACGGATTGGGATGAGTACTCATGCGCTCAGGAAGTGGTAACACCAGTGATCGGTGACGACCTCTACAGCCTTAGTACTTTCTGGGGTATGCGCTACATGATGACAAGGGGATTCATGCTAGAATGGTGGAGGATGGATAATTGTGACAATTGCGAACAGTCGGACGGGCGGTGCGGCCACCACAATACGACGGGGTTCATGTGTTTTTGCACCGACGGCACGATCAGAAAGGACGACTGCAAAGGTACTTTCATTACATATCTTAAATTCCAGTTTGTCCCGTGCTTGATACACACGTCTACTATCAAATATTACTATATTATATTAAGAAACTCATGCATTGTTTATACGATTTCTTTGATGCAATTTTTACAATAATAATTTATAAGCTATTTATTTAAATTATTAATAAACTTGTCGAATTTTAATTTGAATTGATATGTAATCAAAGAAATCTACCTCTTCAAAATTGGTATTGTATGGACTATACAAGTTCAAGTGTCATTTTCAATCGCACTCTCCCATTTAAATTCTAATCTTCGTGGAAATTTCTAGCAACCTCGCTTTCATTGACCGTTTACTTTTACTGAGTGTACCTTGGTTTGGTTCGAATAAATTTTATTTTAACAAATTAAGTAATACATCTAAGGCTACGTAAAAATGATTAAATTCTCAATACAACAAAACCGTACCCTGAAAAAATTACATTATTAACAGAGCTATATTAATATTGTTAGAGTCCGAAAAAAGGTGAGAGATATAGACAAACTATACCTCTATCCTGGAGGATAGAGATGCGGCTTTCAGAGAGACCCCGAGCTTCAAAAACCTTAACTGAGAATAACAATTATATTAGAACCATAGAGTTCTACACATAATATCTAAACATCAAACAACCAAAGGTTCAAATAATAAAGTAGCTATCAATAATAGAAAATGCGTGAAAGAGTGTAAATAGTGAAAATAGATTAATTAATATCATAGGTACACTTAGTTAAGTAGGTTAGATGCATATGCCATCACAAGTTTAGATAGAACTAAGCCCATAAGATAGGGATCATTCGAATACGAATCTACCCCCTCGCCTAAAAGTCTTTAACATTAATCCTACGCCTACACAAAGTCCTATCCTCGAGCATGTGCTTAGAGCGGTGCAAGTCCAGTAAATCTTTCCTAATTTGCTTATCCCAAGTAAGTTTGGGTCTATCTTTACCCCTCTTCCCCTCTATAGTGAGGGTTTTCACTAATCTAACCAGCACCGTCTCAATCTTCCTTTCTTTATCTTATCTAATGTACTAGCCATCCTTAACATTTCCACTAAAAACCTCATTTCATATCCAACGTGTGCCCACAAATACACCTCAACATCATCTCAGCTACCTTTAGCTTAAATGCTTGTGTCTTCTTGACGGCCCAACAATCCATTCCGTATAACATTGCCGGTGTAACTGCAACCCTAGGGGATATCCCCTTTACTTTAGTGGGCAACTTCCTGTCGCACAAATACGCCAGCCTGCTTGGACAAAGTGGGCTACGTCACTATCTATGTCCAATCTCATGTATATACGATCCTAAGTACTTAAACTCGGTTACTTGCGGGACAACTCAATCCTCATTGGTGATTTAGATCTCCTCAGCTTCGTTCACACCATTGAAGTTAACATAAAGGTACTTAGTCTTAGATCGACTAATCCTTAACCCATTGCTCTGTAAAGATGCTCGCCACTCCTTTAGCCTCTCGTTCAGACTCTATTTACTATCCGCAACTAGCACAATTTCGTCAGCAAAGAGCAACTAGCACTATCCGCAACTCTTCCAAGACTACTGCAAAATGAAAAGGGCTCAATGCGGACCCTTAATGTAGGACTACCTCCATCGGGAAGAAATCATTATACCCCTCATACGCACGGACACTTGTTTTGGTCCTAGAATATATATCCTTAATTATCTCTATGAAGTTCTGTGGGACTCCTCTTTCCTCTAAATTATCCCAAATGAGCCGATGTGGCACACTGTCGTACGCCTTTTCAAGGTTATGAACACCATACACAAATCTTGTTTTTTCCCTTTACTTTTCCATTAGTCTCCTAAGGATGTGTGTCGCCTTCGTAGTGGACGTCCTTAGCATGAAACCAAATGGTTCACCATAAACTGAGATTTCTGTCTAATCCTAGCCTCAATAATTTTTCCCATATTTTCATAGTATGACTTAGTAGCTTAATTCCCCTATAGTTTCCACAATATTGTATATCACGTACCTTTTGAAGCGGTTTAAAGGAAACAACTCCTAAACATATTTATACATGTTTTTCTAATATTGCAGGTGCTCATTATTTTAATCGGACAATTAAGCTAGGTACGTTTCATCTCTGTTACCTATTATATCCTCATTTAATAATTTCAAGGTGTGTAAACATATGCAATTTAACTTTTTCTACAGTTATAGGAATTGGATGTGCACTAGTATCATTTGTGATAATCTTCATAGTATATTATATTTTGAAATCACCATTAAGCAATTATGTAGCATCTTTAAAGCATAAAACCGAGGACGCCAAAAATGTTGAGGCCTTTGTCAGACAGTATGGATCTTTAGGTACGGAAAGGTATGAGTATAGTGATATCAAGAAAATGACAAACTCGTTCCAAGTTAAGTTGGGACAAGGAGGTTTCGGCACAGTGTTTAAAGGAAAGTTATCAGATGGTCGACATGTGGCGGTAAAAGTTTTAAACACATTGAAAGCAAACGGACAAGAGTTCATTAATGAAGTTGCAAGCATGGGTAGGACTTCTCATGTTAACATTGTTACTCTCTTGGGATTTTGTTTCGACCGTGAAAAAAGAGCTCTTGTATTCGAGTACATGCCAAATGGCACTACAACAAATTGACCCTGTCCCGACGCCACCTGTACCGACGACATTTGTCGTCGGGATAGGTCACCCTATACCGACGACATGTCGTCGGTATAGGTCAAAACCAAAATTTTGGTAGGGAGACCCTATAGCGACGACATGTCGTCGGTATAGGGTTGAGGCAGGTTGGAGGGAAAACTGGCGCCCAATGAATTTTTGGGGAAAACCTATAGCGACGACATGTCGTCGCTATAGGTTAATTTTGATTTTCTTTTTGTTTTTTTTTATTTAATAAATTTTCGTCGGTCAAAAAAAATTTTTTTTTAAATTAAAAAAAATTCTGGAAAAACCTATAGCGACGACATGTCGTCGCTATAGGTTAATTTTGATTTTCTTTTTTTCTATTTAATAAATTTTCGTCGGTCAAATTTTTTTTTTTTTAAATTAAAAAAATTTCTGGAAAACCCTATGGCGACGACATGTCGTCGGGATAGAGTTTTTCCAAAATTTTGAATGGGACACCCTATAGTGACGACATGTCGTCGCTATAGGTTAATTTTGATTTTCTTTTTGTTTTTTTTTATCTAATAAATTTTTTTTAAATTAAAAAAAATTCTGCAAAACCCTATAAAACTAATATCATTAGGGTTGATGGTTCAACGATAGAGACAAAACCTCTAGAAACATCTAAGGTTTGAATGTCACGGATTCAATTTTTATTTGTAACATGGTTAAAATGTTTCGTCGTTGTAAAAAAAATATAAAAGTAATGCTAATTAAATTAACATAATGATGATAAAGTGTAATAATGAATTAATGGGAAAATGTTATGCTCCTTCCCTATTTATTACCACTTTCAATATTAGATAATGCTAAATTAACATAATAATGATGATTAAGTGTAATAATTAATTACATTTATGATAAAGAAAGATTGAACCGCTCCAATGATGATTAAGTGTAATAATTAATTACATAATAATGCTAAATCCATAAAGAAAGATCTCTGTGGATGAACAAGCTCAATGCAAAAGATTGAACCGCTCCAAAGAACATCATGATGGCGGTGCTAGAATACTGCAACGAGTATCTTTTTCCAATGTTTGATTGGACAAGAAACCATGAAGACCACAGAATTGTACCTGCAACCAATGCCAAGGAACCTGAAGTCCATCTTGCTTTCTTCGTTGCTAAAACTGAACTTAGCCTTCTGAAGATAGATTGAACATGGATGGATTCATTCGTGGGATGCAAATGTGAATGATGGTTAAATAAAGGCATTCCTTTGTAGAGGGTCAGTAAAGTGGCACCTCCTACACAAACTATAGTCCCTATCACTTTTGCTCTTCCACCATTTGATTTTATGTTCACCCTTTCCAACCTAAATCAGAGTGACACACATGCCGGTATAAGTATACAACCTCTATATAAAGTGAGAAATTACATATGGTTTGATACAAACCCAGAGGGTAATGACATCATAAATGTGATCACCGGCACCATGTTGAGAAAAACACAAGAGCAAGTGGCGGATGTGTGTTGTATACCCAAAAGGAACAAGTACTGTATGAGGGACGCACTGCAGCCATACAAAGATTATTATGTTAATTTAGCATTATCTACTTCAATGATAATTATTATCACTACTTCAATCAAGATCTTTTCAGGTACACATTTTGTCACAAAACAAGTTGCATTTGAACCTCAAGTTTAATAACATAATCTAACACCATTTTGGTTTTTGTTTTTGTTTTTGCAGGCATGACGATGCACTTTTCAACCTTCTCGATATGAACCGAGTTTCATCACATTACTTTTCTGATTTAGGGTTTTCATATTTCGATCCCATTGATAAAGATATAAGCTTGTGGGAGTGTTGGGGAGACGGTCATGTGTTGCCATTGCTAAGTTCCAATGATGATCACAATGGTGGTGGTTCCGGTGATCACGGTGGCCGGAGGCCGTCGAGACCGTTGGAATTGGAAGAGATAGAGAAGCATTTTGAGTTGCCAATAGTCATGGCAGCCGAGAAACTTAAGGTGGGATTAACCATGTTGAAGAAAAGATGCAGAGAGCTTAATATAAAGAGATGGCCTCATAGAAAGCTTAAGAGTATTAAATCTCTTATTCAAAATGTGAAGGTATGTAATATTGTACCTATATTACCCTTCTTTTTTACATTCTCACATGTCGTCGCTATAGGTTAATTACCCGTTAACCTTTACAATAATTTACATAATTACAAACCCAGTTATTTTATGAAAAATCGGGATGTTACATCTTGGGTCGTTGAACCCTTATGGGTTAGTGTTGAAGTGTGGGTTATTAACATGTCAATAAATGACAAACCGTTTTATAAAGAATTGTAATGTTCTGAGTTCAATCAAATGGTATTTCTTGTTTGCAGGTGAGGTATCTTGGCTAGGGAGCGGTGCTACTCGGATTGGTGTGTAGGCATTTGTAAGATAAGATTAAGATTGATATTGAGTTTATAAAGGGTTACAACTATTTTAAATTAAGACTTCCACTGATTGTTTGTAATAAAACGAGTATTTTTAAAGAGAACACCCAGTGATGAGAACCAACTGTAGGGTACCCAGTTTGGGGCCATACAGGCTGGTCTTGGGTGTTTCACAAACGTCCGAGACATCGTGAAGGCAATCAACAGACTTCTAATGTCTTGCACGGTGGGGTTCCGATTAAAAATTCTTCTTATTCCATGAATCTTGCTCAGGTAACGGTTTCGATTTTTCTCACGAATTTTCCACTTAATTCTTCAGTGATTGAGATTTGGAAGTTCTGCTAGAATGGGAGGTTGAGAATTAGAATTTTGCTTGACAATAATAAATCCTATGGATATATATTGATTATAAATTAGAGATTTTATAATTTTGTAGAAATTTTTGGTTTGATTTATTTTTTTATATATTTATGTGCTATTGGATATATATTGATTATAAAATAAATTTTTTATTTTAAACAGAAAAATATGGATTTCAAAACTTTAATTTTTTTATCTTAATAAATTTTTTTTTAAATTAAAAAAAATTCTGGAAAACCCTATGGCGACGACATGTCGTCGGGATAGGGTTTTTCCAAAATTTTGAATGGGACACCCTATAGCGACGACATGTCGTCGCTATAGGGTTGAGGCAGGTTGGAGGGAAAACTGGCGCCCAATGAATTTTTGGGGAAAACCTATAGCGACGACATGTCGTCGCTATAGGTTAATTTTGATTTTCTTTTTGTTTTTTTTTATTTAATAATTTTTTTTTAAATTAAAAAAAATTCTGGAAAACCCTATGGCGACGACATGTCGTCGGTATAGTGTTTTTACCTTTATTGACTGGTCAACATCCTGTGAAACCTGTGCCGACGACATGTCGTCGCTATAGGCCACTGTACCAACGACAAGTGGACCTATGCCGACGACATGTCGTCGCTATAGGGTGCAGCGTGAACAAATAGGAAAACAGACGGCAGAACTTCATTTTCAGCCAAAACTCTCCAAAACTTCCCCAATTCTGTCTCTCCGGCGATTTCAGCGTTTTTGGGCTATTTGGAAGCAACTTTCACACAAGCTTTCGGGATTTAAGGTGAGCTAACATCCGGGTTCATATTTTAGCTAATTTTTTAAGATTTTGAAGTTTTGTTTGTTTATTTTGGTTAGGTTTTGGAGGAATTTCACCATTTCTTGAATTTCTAGCTTTGTGAAGGTAAATACTCGTTTTAATTACTAATTTGTGTTGAAATTTGGTTTATATCAAAGATTTTTATGATTTTGTATGTATGTGTTATGTTTGTATGTTTGTATGTATGAGTATGTATATTTGTATGATGGAATTATTAAATTATGATTAGTTTATGTCATTTGGTTTAGATGTGTGTTTATTTTATATAATTTAGTTTATGTAAATTAGTGTTTGTATGTATGTGTATGTATGTGTGTAATTTGTGTTTATGATGATTAGTTTTAATGTTTAGTTTGTATGTATGTATGTAATTTGTGTTTATGATGATTAGTTTGAATGTTTAGTTGGTATGTATGTGTGTAATTTGTGTTTATGATGAAATTTGGTTTAGATCTAAGATTTTTATGATTTTGTATGTATGTATGTATGAGTATGTATTTTTGTATGTATGATGGAATTATTAAATTATGATTAGTTTAGGTCATTTGGTTTAGATGTGTGCTTATTTTATATAATTTAGTTTATGTAAATTAGTGTTTGTATGTATATGTATGTATGTGTGTATTTTGTGTTTATAATGATTAGTTTGAATGTTTAGTTTGTATGTATGTGTGCAATTTATGTTTATGATGATTAGTTTGGATGATTAGTTTGTATGTATGTGTGTAATTTGTGTTTATGATGATTAGTTAATATGAATGTATATATGTGTATGTATGTTTGTATGTATATGTTTGTAATTATGTAATTGGACATTTATTTATGTTTGTATGTATATGTTTGTAATTATGTAATTGGGCTTTTATTTATATATATATGTATGTAATTGTGATGTGTAGGTATATAAGATGGTATTTATTGGGAGCAACTTTCACAAAAACTCTCAGGATTTAAGGTGAGGTAACATCCGGGTTTCATATTTTAGCTACTTTTTCAAGATTTTGAAGTTTTGTTTGTTTATTTTGGTTAGGTTTTGGAGGAATTTCACCATTTCTTAATTTCTAGCTTTGTGAAGGTAAGTACTCGTTTTAATTACTAATTTGTGATAAAATTTGATTTAGATCTAAGATTTTTATGATTTTGTATGTATGTGTATGTATGTATGTTTGTATGTATGAATATGTATATTTGTATGTATGAATATGTATATTTGTATGTATGATGGAATTATTAAATTATGATTAGTTTAGGTCATTTGGTTTAGATGTGTGATTATTTTATATAATTTAGTTTATGTAATTTAGTGTTTGTATGTGTGTAATTTGTCTTTATGATGATTAGTTTGAATGTTTAGTTTGTATGTATGTGTGTAATTTATATTTTTGATGATTAGTTTTGATGATTAGGTTGTATGTATGTGTGTAATTTGTGTTTATGATGATTAGTTAATATGAATGTATATATGTGTATGTATGTTTGTATCTATATGTTTGTAATTATGTAATTGGACATTTATTTATGTATGTATGTTTGTGTGTATATATTTGTAATTATGTAATTGGGCTTTTATTTATGTATGTATGTAATTGTGATGTGTAGGTATATAAGAGAGTATTTATTCATATGCTTATGTATGTTTGTATGTATATGTAACTTTATTTAATTTTGTTACAAGTTTGAAACTCGTTGCGGTTGACGAGAGGAAGAATGTCGTACACATAATCAACAAATGCTTGAAATGCAACGACAAATGGATGAAATGCGTCGAATGTGGGATCGTCGAACTAGCAGCGATGATAATTAGCTTGGAGTTGTTGAGCCTTTGCCTTTTTTGTTGGTATTTGTCTTGAACAATTTGCATATTTGTGTGTCGAACAAGTTTATGTTTTGAATGTTTGATTTGTTGAACAAATTTGTGTGCCGAACAAGTTTGTGTGTCGAACAATTTGGATGTTTGGTTTATGTTCCGGACATTAATTTTTATCCGATTTGAATGTTTGAATGGTTTATATTTATGATTTGCAGGTTTTTGTTTTTAGAAATTTAATATTTCTGGATAAAATATTAAAAATAAAAAAAATTAAAAAAAAACAGAAAAGACCTATACCGACGACATGTCGTCGCTATAGGTCTTTTTCAAAAATTAAAAAAAAAACAAAAAAACCCTATACCGACGACATGTCGTCGGAATAGGGTCAACCTATACCGACGACATGTCGTCGGTACAGGGTTGGACTCTATACCGACGACATGTCGTCGGTATAGAATTTATTTTTGAATTTTTTAATTAAACCCTATACCGACGACAAGTCGTCGGTATAGGCTGACCTATCCCGACGACACCTATCCCGACGACAATCTTGGGCTATTGGGACGAAGCAATCCCGACGACACCTATCCCGACGATATGTCGTCGGCATAAGCTATCCCGACGACAAGTCGTCGCTATAGGGTCAAAAAAAGTCGTCGGTATAGGGTGATATTGTTGTAGTGTGGATCATTAGAGAAGTTTATACATAGTGATGTACTTCCAGAGACAAGTGCACACATAGGGATGAACAAGTTGTATGAGATAGCACTTGGAATAGCTCGCGGTCTAGACTATTTGCATCGTGGGTGCAACACTCGCATTTTGCATCTTGACATAAAGCCACATAACATCCTTCTTGATGAAGATTTTTGTCCCAAAATTGCAGATTTTGGACTGGCTAAGTTATACTCGACAAAAGAGAGTGTTGTTTCTATGTTGGAGGCTAGAGGAACACTTGGCTACATTGCCCCTGAAGTTTATAATAGAAACTTTGGAGGAGTCTCCCATAAATCTGATGTGTATAGTTATGGGATGTTATTGTTAGAAATGGTAGGAGGGAGAAAAAATGTTGATGTTGACGTCGGTCCTGGGCGAACCAGTGAGATATATTTTCCTGACTGGATTTACAAGCGTCTTCACAAGCATGACTTTCCATTAGATAGTATAACGACTACACAAGAAAATTATTATGCAAGAAAAATGATAATAGTAGGTTTATGGTGCATACAACCTGATCCAAATCATAGGCCATCCATTAATGAAGTTATTGAAATGTTGGAGGGAAGCATGGAAGAATTGCAGGTTCCACCAAAACCGATCTTTTCTTCTCCTCCACGATCACCAACTACTATATATAGCACAACAAAAAGCATGCAATAAATAACATAATTAGATTGATGTGAACCATGAGTATTTTTATCTTTTTCTGTTGTTGACGTGAATTTACGTAATGGTGTATAGAGGCCAATGCCATACATTGAACTTCAAAATGTTCACCCTACTAACATTCAAGTTACCGCTACTTTATTCTAGAACCATCAAATTATTTATTATTTTGGTGCTTCTTATAATTACTCACAAATAATGTGTTACAGTATGTTAATCTTGATCGGGTCAAGTCGAGTTACGGGTTAATGGGTACGCTCAACAGGTTATTAATTTAGGCATATGTTTTTAGTGTTTTAATGAGTCATGGGTTAGTTATTTGTAGAGTCAAATTTAAGGGTTAGTGGGTAAGTTTATTTTCTTTTCCTTTAGGTGCCAGGGTTTTCTCTTTATTTATGTATGTTTTGAGTATGAATAAAAGTAAGTGATTTTTGAAGTAGCAAAATTATTCTTTAAATAATAGTCTGATCCAAAATAATGTTCATGATGGTGTCTAGAGGCAAATGCCATCCGACACATGATTTTTTATGTCATTCTTTAGCCTTTTTTTATGGCCATCACTACTAGAAAACTGGGTTTTTGCGACCGCCTTTCTGGTAGCAATTCGGTCGCAAAACACGTTTTACGACCGAAAAGGCGGTCGCAATTGGTCAGTTTTCTAATAGTGCATGCCGATAAACGTTATTCAATATTTAATGGTTTCTTTAGTCGTACTTTATGTCTCTTCCATTGTGCCTAGATATAACACATAAAAACTAAATCTACATACAGAACAATTATTCAATAAGTCATTCTTAAATAACAAACAAATTCAATAGCATTTTTATTTCTCTTGGTTTTAAACCCACTATCTTCATGCGCGTATGATGAACTGAAATCCTATCTTCTTTCTCTTGGTTTTAAACCCACTATCTTCATTCTCGTGTATGTCGATGATATCATCATTACTGGTCCATATCCTCCCTTCATTAACCGTTTCATTCGTCTTCTTTCAAATACTCTCCTTGAAAGATCTTGGTTCACTCTCTTATTTTCTTGGTCCTGAGGTCATACCTGATCCCCAAGGTCTTCTTCTATCACAGAAAAAAGTATATTATTGAAATTCTTCACAAAGCTAAAATGATTGAGTGCAAGCCCATTTCCACACCGATCACAAATTCTGAACCACTCACGTTACTTGGTGGCACTCCCCATCCCTCCCCATCTGAATATCGTAATGGGTTGGAGCCTTATAATACTTGTCTCTGACTAGACCCGATGTGGCTTTCACGGCAAACATACTATCTAAATTCATGCACACCCTAACATCTGATCATTGGACAACCTTAAAGAGGCTCCTACGGTATTTGCAAGGAACTTTTCACCATGGTCTCTTATTTCGGCGTTACTCACCTCATCAGTTACATGCCTACACGGAGGCGGATTGGGCCGGTGAGATAATTATCGTAGTACAACATGACATGTCGTCTACCTCGGCTCTAAACCTGTCTCGTGAAGCTCCAAACGACAAAGCACCTGGCACGCAGCTCTACAGAAGGGGAATTTAGAGTTGTGGCTTCCACCACAATTGAGGTTTAGTGGCTGTTTTCACCAGGGCCGGTCCTAAGAATTTAAAGCCGGAAAAAAAAAGGCCTCTACGTAGTGGCGGAGCCGGAAATTTTGATCTATGGTGACATTTTTTTCCGATACTCAGGTTATAACCAGGAATCAAAATTTTAGAATCAAGTCGGGTCAGGTTAAATCACATAATACAAACCAATATCATAATAAAAGTTCAACGCCATTGAAAAAAACACATAAGGTATCATAACTTTAATCAAGATTCAGTTTAAGCGGACTTTTTTTTAATTTAGGTTAAATAATTGACATGGGCTTATAATGGTTATTGCTTTATTGAGTAAAAAACAATTTAAAAATGAAACATGGGCTTTTAATTATTTGAACTTCACTATTAATAAGTAAGTAAATTAGTTTAATTTTTAAACTATAAGTTTTTTTAACATGTAAAACGTTTAGATAACTTTTTTTTCAATAAAAAATATATATAGTTTTTTCATGCTAATGGGTCAATATTTTTTTATAAAACCAATGGTGTCAATCGTAAAAAAACAATGGTGTTACTCGAAATTTTCCTATTACACATTAAATATGAGACGCGAAATTGACGGGTGCCAGGTGAACCTACTATGTGGCTCCGCCAATGCCCCTACGAACAAAATATATAAACTAATTTTTTTTAAATGATGATTAACGTTATAGAAAGATCAGGGCCATATTTCTTCTGTTATTCAATTCGTCATTTTTTTAACAGCCTATGGTTTCTAATTTCTTTATAAAGATTAGGGCCCAACCATTACATATTTACATTATAAGATTAAATGGATTACTAGATTAGGGCCCAACTAATCAACTATTACATATTTACATTATAAAAATTAAACGGATTATGGCTCAACCATTACATTATAAAGATTAAAGGGCCCCAACCATTATAACGATTAAAGAGGTCCCAACCATTATAAAAGGGCCCAATATGTTTTTAAGTTTTAATAAAAAGGTCCCAATATATAAAACCGATATATAAAATTTTATAAAAAAACATATATATAAAAATTTAGGCCCCTTAAAAAAATGGGCCCTGGCCGGCTACCCGGCTCGGCCTACCCCAGGGCCGGCCCTGGTTTTCACTACTCATCGAACTTGGTTTCATCTCCTCTAATGTTCCAACTATATATAGCACTACAACCTACTCGGCAAATCCAGTTTTCCACTGGCGTATGAAGCACTTAGTCTTGGACTTCCACTTTATTTGAGAAAAGGGCCAAGATGGTTCCATACGGGTCACACACCTTTCGGGTGATGGTGAACTAGCCGATGTACTTACAAATCCATTACTCGAACCCCGGTTTGGTCTTATCTTTGGATCTTTCTATCTTACGGTGAAATGTTAAGGAATGACCCGGGAACAATTTATATGTATATTTGAATTTGAATGTAATTTATGTATATCTTTATTTTGATAAACAAGTTAGTTAAATACGCTTAGAGCATCTGGTATACTCCCTTTTTTAGTGGCGTGATCCGACGTGGAAGATACCATCACGCCGTGAAGAAAATGGAACACCGCCCCCTTAAAGCTTTTTTCACGCCGTGATATACTTGCGTGATTTTTTTCACGGCTGGAAAAGTGGAACATTTGCTACTAAATTACTAAATTGCCACAAAAGGAAGATAAGCTTTGTTTGAATGTAAATATCTCCTTGTATTTCTTAAAATAGAATATTACAAAACAAGTCAAAATATAAGTCATCAAAAATTATTTTATCAAATTTATAGGTTCATTTACAAAATAATAGGTATGTTTTTTTAAAAATACAAATATAGAACAAGTGGAAGAAATACCCGTCCGATTGTAAAGAGGAGATAAAAATTTTGTAATTAAAAATCAAGAGTCATGTTGCTGTAATTAAGAGTCATGTTGCTGTAATTATTTGAGATCCCAATTCATACTTCAAAATTGCTGTTGGGGTCAACATTTTCATGTTCTTGTGGTATCATCTTCCATTTTCGCAGATCGTAGATGCAGTGCTGCTGAAAGAGGACTTGTCGGTGCGTCACCTACTCCGATTTAGCCTAGACAGTGTCTCTCCATACCCAAGTAGATCTCTTCCTTTCTTGTTTAATAAAAAAATGGGTTGCAATTGTGTGCACACCAAGTGTTTGTGAAAATGTCTATGAGAACAATTATTGTTATTTAAATAAAAATTAAAAAATAAACATTAAATTATCACACCACCACAATCACATGGGTATACCCCTTGTCATGTGATGGGTGATGTGATTTTCCAGAATCTGACGTGGGGCCACGTGACGTGCCCTTTATTATCACATCACACCATAATCACATGGGTATACCCCTTCCCCTTAGATGTCTCATAGTTATCCTCTTGTAAATTTTTATATATTGTAATTCAATCATCAATCAATACAACGAAGCTTTTCATTCACTGAAGCCTTTTTTATCTGTACATTCATAATATATTGTATAAACAATATTTTTTAAAGACGTAGGATGATACTAGGCCCGGTTCCAAGAATTTTCAAAACGTTTTGAGTCAGGGACATGTAAAAAAAATTCGGGTCTATTTTTTTTTGTTTACAATATATATTGATTTAAAAACACACACACACACACACACATATATATATATAGAGTGAGGATCAAATAAGAAGATGATTTTGCATAAGAAACCTAAGTAATAATCTTAGCTTTTTATTTTTGTAATCAATGGTTGAGATCAAATTTATGAAAAAAGAGGGAAGTGATAGTATTTTGGAGATAGCCACTTTTGTTGACTTTTTCCAAATTCTCCCAATATTTTAAAACGTCCATAACTTTTTCATACGAAATTATTTTTATAAAGAAGTAGCACCATAAAATCAAGAATTTTTTTATCTTTAATTTGAGTACCATATTGATATATAAAAATTTTCAACTAAAAAAAAATAAAAAGTGGTTTTTTTTTTCTATTTTGTATTAACATTTTTGTACTAAATTTTTTGTGCTACATTTTTTGTGCTGGATTTTTTGTACTAATTTTTTTGTGTTGAAATTTTTGTACTATATTTTTTATGTTGAAGTTTTTTTATTAAAATTTTTGTGCTGAATTTTCTGTTTTAGATTTTTGGTGCTGTATTTTTTTGTACTAGATTTTGTGTGCTGTAATTTGTGAAAACAAGTGGGTGAAAGTTTGGGTTGTATGACCTAAATGCTCTTTAATCATAATTATGAGGAGTGCCACATGTCATCTTCATAATCATTTTTAGACTACTTAGGCAAAATCACCTTATTAGGGGATCCTCCCTCTATACATATACATATACATATACATGTCATCTCCATAATCATTTTTAGACTACTTAGGCAAAATCACCTTATTAGGGGATCCTCCCTCTATACATATACATATACGTATACATATACATATACATATACATATACATATACATATACATATACATATACATGTCATCTCCATAATCATTTTTAGACTACTTAGGCAAAATCACCTTATTAGGGGATCCTTCCTCTATACATATACATATACATATACATATACATATACATATACATATACATATATGAGAAGGTTCAATTCAGAATACAAATTATTGCGAGAACATGGAGAACTAATCTGGACTACTCATTTTTTGTTTAATCTTAAAAGATAATAATTAAATGAGAAGGATATAATGGTAAACATAAAAATCTATCTCTACAATTAATTATTTGTAACTTCTTTCCAATTAATTAGTTTGTATATCATTTTTTCTATTGATTAATTGAGACAAACATTATTACATAAAATAATCATCTTTTTTTTTCAATTAATTAGTTCAAATTAATCCTACACTACCGAAGTTCATCCTACACATACCGAAACTCATCCTACATATACAAAGTTTATCCTACAAATAATAAACATGTCAATGGCTTAGATTACACAACACGAAAATTAGTGAGTTGAAATTAATCCTACACATAACAACACTTAGCTTACACAACACGAAAATTTTATTGCGAATAACGAAATTTATCCTATTATCCTACACTTAACTAAACTTATCAAACACACAAAGAAACTTATCAAACACACAAAGAAACTTATCTCTACACATAACGAAATATATCCTACGGATATTAACATTTATCCTACACATATCAAAACAGTTAATAAACTCATTCATTGCAAACAAATGAGCTAGTATATGAAAAAAAAAGTTAATTTTAAACTATTGGAGTTAACATTTTCGAATTAAAGGTTGAATGTTCGATTATTGAACTAAAAAATAAAACTAAATTAAATGAAAACTTAAAATAAAAAAAAGTACTACGATTAACAAAAACCAAAAATTAATAGGGGAATTAATTATGTAAAGAAAGAGAAAGTGACAAAATCTCTAAATTACCCTTATGTCATTAATTAACCCTTATTAATTTTCTCTTAATTTATTAAAAAACCATTATTGATTTTGACCATTGATCAAATAATTAAAAGGTTGAGATTGGTTCTCTATGTTCTCGCAATTATTTATTGTTCTTATTTGAACCTTCCTCTCTCTCTCTATATATATATATATATATATATTTATATATATATATATGGTTGGGCTAGAATGGAAACCTATATGAGTTGTGAAAACACATAAAAACTCTATGTAACAACTTTATTTTTTTTAAATATGGTAGTTTTGTTACATATTTTCGTCACTTTTTTTTTAAAAAGCGACAAAGGAATTTTTTTTTAAAAAAAGATATAAAAATTGTGTAAAAATTACCGTTACAACGTTGTTACATATGTAACAATTGAAAAACGGGATCTTTTTACAATTGTTACATCTTTTTAAAAAAAAAATTCCTTCAGCGCTTTTTTGTTTTTTTTTTATAAAAAGTGATGAAAATATGTAACAAAACTACCCTATTTTAAATAATAAAAAAATAAAGTTGTTACATAGAGTTTTCATGAGTTTTCACAACTCATATGGGTTTTCACCCTATATATACCCTATATATATATATATATATATAGAGGATTGTTATAATAAAAACCCACTTGAGATGATGAAACCCACGAAACCCTATTTTATATATGTAAAAAAAAACTTTTATTTTTGGGATATATTCTACATTCAATTTTATCACTTTTGGTGAAAAAATTATAAAAAAGCGCCAAGCGGTTTTTTTAATTTTTTTTTTAAAAACCTGACGTTTATTACACATGTAAATGCTGACGTATTGCATACGTAATTAAAAAAAACGTTGATTTTGGTTAATTTTTACATATGTTTTATTTCTTTTTTTATTCGACGCTTTTTTATTTTTTATTTTTTGCGAATAGGCTTGTATTTATATAAATAATCAATCCCAAATTTAAAAAAAAAATTATTTAGATTTTTCTAGGGTTTAGTGAGTTTGTTCAACTCAAGAGGGTTTCCATTCTATACTTTCCCTGTATATATTTAAACTTCGGGCCTCGGGGGTTATCGGGGCTGGAGCCGTAGCCCACTTTGTCCCCCCTTTGGGGCTGGCCCTGGATGATACATCTCTAATTATCACCCATTAATTAATAAAGAGTTAAATACTGAAGGATTAGGAGAAGGCTTCCCCAGAACAAAGGGATCCTCAACATCCGACAGTAACAGAAGGAGAAGACCTCTCATTCTGGCAAATAAATAATACGACAACACAATAACAGAGAAGCATCTTGTTCACGCAAACCAAGTCCTGAAGAGATCAGCAAAAAGGATGTTGACTCGGTGAGAAAGACAAAATGGAACGGTAACTATTTACAGGAGAAGAAGTCAACTTATTATATTAAAGATGAATGTTTAGAAGAAAAAGAGTTATGAGAAGAAGAAAGTCCCATGAGGAACTTTCTGTTCCGGAGAAGTCACAGGATAAGATAGGAGAAAGAGCAACTCATTAAAAACACTCTAAATACAAGCCTTAGGCTTCATTCAAACACACACCGGATTGTAGGCTTCAAAATATCTCATAACTTTATCCTCTACTACTTACTTCTCCTAATACCCTCTTTTTACTTCTCCTTGTAATAAGTTATTTCTCCTTGTACTCAGTTATCTTCCCGATAATTCTTTGTCATAAACACTTTCACTTAACCTTCCAACTCTCAAAGGTAAGTGAGACATTATATAAACAAAACATATTTATTCCTATAGCATAAATCACTGGTCCACGTGGAAGAAAACAAAATAAAAAGGAAAAGCTGAAGTAAATGATTAAAATTTTCCTCCGGCTTCATCGGTAAAGCTTCATACTTCTAAGCTATTGATTGTGTAGCCATTTTTTATAATTTAAACTTTTTAATTATTTTAATTTTTATATTTTATTTTTGAAATATGATATTGTCTGAAGTTTTGAATGCCCATTGGGACATCCTTATTTTTATATATGTTTCGATATAAACAAGGCCGGCCCTTGGGGGGGGGGGGGGATCTTCAACGGCCCGGTATCCTCAGGGGCCTAAAGTTTTTAAATTTTGTTTTGTATTATATATATATATATATATATATTTATTTACAAAAAAAATTATATATTTTTAGTTTAAACTCAATCTCATTACTCCATTACTTACACATGTGGCCCGAATTGTTAAAACAAAATCAAGTCGTAAATCTACCCACATAAAATTTAAAAGACCCAAACATATTTTTAAATCAAGTCTTATGTTTTTTTTATATAAGATTATTTATTTTATATTGTTGGGCCCGCTTTTTTTACAAGCCCCCGGAGCCAAAACATTTCAAGGATTCTCGAGACCACCCCTGGATATAAATTTAATACAAAACCGAGTTTTCGTGATAATGTACAAATTATCGAAACATGAGCGGACAAGTTGTTGAAACAACGTTTAAATTATGATTTTTGTAACGTTTAAATTACCGAGTTTTTTTATAAATACTTTTTTTCCTTTTACAACGTTTAAATTATGATTTTTGTAAAAATCCAGATTTTCTGTTTTGACATGCTCTTAAATTCATTACCGTTTCGACTTGAACTTTTTTCGCGAATAAAATACCAGTGTAAAAGCCGTCTAAATTGATGCGTACAAATTTTAACACTTTCGCCGCACCACGCGGTTTTTGCCCACCAGTAGGGGTGTCAATCGTGTCGGGTTGGAGGCTTGACGGGTTGGCGGGTTGTAGGTTGGTGGGTTAACATGTTGAATTATGTAACCCGAACCCGACCCATATTCTTATTCATGTCAAAAATTTCAACCCTAACCTGGATACACTTAAATTCGGGTCAACACGAATCTCACCCGTTTAACCCACTTATCTACATCAAAATCATAAAAATACTAAATCTAATTCATTTAAGATAAACAAAAAATTAATTTATTAATTGTCTTTAGACAGGAAAAAAAAGTTTTGGTATAATTAAGTTCTTTTATGATAAACACTAAATACAAAAATAAATGAACATGAGTTTCTATAATGTGAAAAATAAAAAAATATATTTTGTAACCTAAATGGGTTAACGGGTCAACATGTTTTTAATTATCACAACCTGACCCGTTTTTTAAAACGGGTTAAAATGGTCCACCTAAAACTAAAAATTTTCGTGTCGTGTTCAGATTGTGTTGACAGCCCTACCAGTTATATATTCCCACACAGAACAGAGGGTGGACTTGTTCTTTCAACATAAGCAAAATCATGACTGCCCTCCTCAACCCACATCTCCTCTCGCTCTTTCTCCTCCTCCCCTTGTTCTTCATCTCCCTCCCTGCACAATCTAATAACTCAACTTTCTACCCCAATTGCCCTTCATACGACTGCGGTGGTGTCACTATCCGCTACCCCTTTTGGAACAACGAGATTGAACCAACCACTCAGTTCTGCGGTTATGAAGGCTTCCAAATGAATTGCTACAATAACGCTAGCCAGCGTATCCCCAGTATTACTTTGGGTGACCATTATTACTACGTTCGGAGTATAAACTACGAACTCAAAAATATTCTGGTCGCAGATTACGACATTTCTGTCATCCTAAACCCCATCAACTGCCCGAGGGTGCGCTCTGGGATTAACTTACAAACCTCGCCTCTCAATTTCTCGATGTCTACCATTGACTTAAGTTTTCATTTCAGTTGCAACGGATGTCCTTCATTTGCAACTGAGATACCGTGCTTTGGTATCATTGGAAGAAAATCGTGCGTTCATATTATGAACATGAGTAGGGAGGAAACAGATTGGGGTGAGTATTCATGCACTCAGGAAGTGGTAACAACAGTGCTCCGTGATAACATCAACAGATTCCCTGATCTTTCGACCGAATTCGGCAGAGTTTTGGAAGGAGGGTTCGAGCTAGAATGGAGGACAACGGATGACTGCAACAAGTGCGAAGAGTCGAATGGGCGGTGCGGTCACGACTATACGACGGGGTTCATATGTCTTTGTTCAGACGGCACGACCAGGAAGGACCACTGCAAAGGTACCGTCGTTAAAACTCTTAAATTCCATTTTTACCCCTGCTTGACGACTATAATAATTGGATAGACCTAGTCAATCGATGATGAGGTTTTTCTAATTGTGGGTTTCCTCCTGAGGTGTTGTGTGTGGTTCGAACCGGGGTTAGGACTCTGCGCCCGATTAAGATAACAAAGTTCCCCAACCACTATATCATCTGAATTAATCATAATAAGGAAGTGTGTAATAGGGCGTGAGGGGAGAGAGCGTGGCTAACCTGGCTGCTTGAGGGGCTTAGAATACCGCGTCACCCCTTTGTGAGAGGACATGGCCCTGCCACCGTGAGTGTGGTAACTGATGTGGGGCTTTGATGATTCTCAATAAATTTGCTTCAACCAATGGGAGAATAGCATGCGTTTATTTTTTTTAAATAGTTTTAATAAAAAAATGGATGACACTCACTAATCAGTAATCACTAAATGAATTAATGATTCTCGATTCATTTGCCTACGTGACACCACTTTTGACTCACCCTCACTAACCGGTACATACAGCGTAATGTTAAATTATACATTAGAAAAATAAATGGAAATTTAAGTTAAATTTCCAACTGAATATTCAACGATACTAAAAGTCACACTAATGGTTTCTTTGTTCTTCTCCTCTCTTTCGTCCATCAGTTTCAAGTACCCCATTTCCAACTGCCCATAAATTTCCAACTGAATATTCAACGATCCTAAAAGTCACACTAGTCTGGTCGTTTCTTTGTTCTTCTCCTCTCTTTCGTCCATCAATTTAAGGTACCCCACTTCCAGCTGACCATAAAAGCAACCTCTTGTGTCCTAAACCATTGCTTAACACAAGCCAAAAACTAAAGCATGGCTAATGTTTTGAAAACAGATCGTTATCAAATTTATAATTTTATCATTTCATTAATTGGGTCGGTCGAACCGATTAAAACTGTTTTAAAACGTAAATGACCGTAATTATACAATTTAATAATTAAAAAAATAAATATATAAAAGAGTATACAATAATTAAATTGAAGGTGAATATAAAATGAAAATTTAAAAGTAAAAAAAAAAAGAAGAAATTTGAAAGTTTTTGTTATCCTTATAAATTTCATCAAATTATAAAAGAAATTACAAATTAAAATATTGATACATATATAACAATAACTTGATAGTTTATACTTTCAGTACAAGGAGTCGAAGCAATAGAGGCGATAATCATCGCCCGTAAAGCCCCTAATACATAATAAAATGAGTGAGCTTACACTGTTAGGTTCTAACTTTAACATTTTAAAATAGAGAAAACATCACAAAATAGTAACCAAGTTTTAAAAATGTTCCTATTAGGTCACTCGCCATAATATACCCGAGGGTGTATACCGTGTAAAATGCGTATTGAGTGATCTAATTTAAACACTTTTGAAACTTGATTACTATTCTACAAAGTTACACCTTTAAAATACATTAAAGTTTATGTAAAAGGAATACCTACCATTTTCTCCACTTCCTTATCAGTAACAGGAGAATCATACCTTGCTCTGACCCATGAAGTAACAGCCTAAACCTTTCTTCAAGTAAGAAAACTGAGATAGCTTTATCAATACATAACTTCTATCTCTAGTGGTCTCCATTCCAAGAATCTTTTTAGCCTCACATAATTCTTTCATATCAAACTTCCTCTTTAATAATTCTTTTGTAGCAATAATCTGAGCCTTACTTCTACAAGCCACCAACATGTCATCAACATAAAGAAGTAAGTACACAAAAGCTCCTTCCTCATTTTCCCTATAATAAACACAGTTATCATAGTAGCTTCTGCAGAAATCATGAGTTATCATATACTCATCAAACCTTATATATAAAGACTGCTTAAAGTGACTTTTTTTTAACAAATACACTTTAACATCCTAATTCTCCACTTCATACCCTACTAGTTGAGCCATAAAGATGTTTTCCTCGAGATTGCCATGTAAAAATGCAGTCTTGACATCTAATTGCTCAAGCTCCAAATCAATCACTGCGCATAAAGACAGTAGTGCCTTGATAGAGGCATGTTTTACTACTAGAGAAAATATTTCAGTATAATCCACCCTTGCTTTCTATGAGAATCCTTTAGCAACCAATCTAGCTTTATACGTTGGTTCCTCAACCCCTTGGATACCCTCTTTCAACTTATAGATCCATTTGCAACTGACCAGTTTCTGATTACTTGGTTTGTCAACCAAAATCCATGTTCCATTATTGTGTAATGACTCCATCTCTTCATTCATTGCCTGAACCCACATTTCTTTCTGATCAGAATTGACTGCATCATTGTAAGTTAGAGGTTCACGCAAACTTTCAAACTCTGCCACATTAAAAAAAAATGCATACAGATCTTCATTGGTAATGTACCTTGTAGGAGGTACAATTTGTCTTCTAGGCATGTCCCTAGCAAGAATGTAACTTGAATTACTTGAACCAGAGTTACTTGTGGAAGCCTTAGTCTATTGATTCACCTCCTTATCCTCTGTGAATAACTCCACCTCAAACTGATCATCCTTATCTGTATGGCCTTCCACACAACATTCTGTACAATTAGAACTCATCACATCATTGTACATGATGTCTTCCCTGAAAACCACATCCCTATCGACTATGATTTTAGGACTATCATCCTCTAATCTCCACAGTTTATAGCCCTTGGTTCCATCAGGATAACCTAGAAATATACACTTTTGTGCCATTGGCTCAAGTTTCCCCCTCACTTATGTGAGCATATGCCAAGGATCTGAACACCTTTAAATTATTGTAATCTGCCTTCTGTCCTGACCAAAGGTCCATAGGAGTTTTCATAGCAATGGCTGCTGATGGAGACCTATTAACCAAATACAGTCAAATGCCTTGTAATCCCATGATCCTTGCAATATTGATTGAATAAGCCATTGTAGAACTCCAGCCCATTACAGTTCTTAATTTTTTTTCACCTTTATTTTTGCATGGTTCTCTACCATCACCTTCCATTCCTTAAACTTTGAGAATGTCTCATTTTTGTGCTTTAATACAAAGACACATACTCTCCTAGAATAATCATCTATGAGAGACAAGAAATATCTAGCACCACATAAGGATTGAGTTCTAGTCTATAGAATGTATCCCCCTTGCTGAAACTCACCCTTTTCGCCTTGCCTAAAATACAATTCTCACAGAGCCTAGGTCACCAATCACAATTCTTGAGGTCACCAATCCCGGTTGCTCATACAATTCTATAAGCCTCTGAGTACTTATATGACCCATATTTGATGCCAAATAATAGACTTAGACTCAACTTTCTCTTCTACCATTGATACTGCTACAGTATAGTTAATCGCACCACCCAAAAGATAAATGTTATTGCCTCTTCTTGTACCAGAAAACACAGCCATAGACCCTTTTATAACCTTGGCCCTACCATTTTTCAAACTTACATGGTATCCCATACTTTCAAATGTTCCTAGTGATATAAGAGTTCTTTTTAGATTAGGTATATACATGATATCCTCAAGATCGATAATGGAACCATTACCCAACTAGAAAGAAACTATTCCAATGCCTTGAATCTTGCATGGTCTATCATAACCTAATTTGACAATTCCTTGTTCTACCATCTTTAAAGACTTGAAACAACCTTTAACCGGTTTCATATGGTATGAACATCCTGAGTCCATGACCTATTCTTCCATGAATTCTAAATTAGACACCATCATAACCTCAACAATCTCATAACCTTCTGTTGAACTTTCTAGAGACCTGTTGACTAGATTTCTTCAGTTGTTAAACTCACTTTTGATTTTCTTCCATTCAGGACAGTATTTCTTGAAATGCTTTTCCGAGTTACACACAAAGCACCTTCTCTTAAACTTTGACTTAGTCCATCTGCCCCATCATCTCTACATTCTGCCTTTTTCTTTAGTTCTTTAGAATTCATGGTTGCGAGCACTTCCTTCATAGACAAACTCTCCCTTCCATAAATCAGGAGGTCTACAAAATGCTCATAGGACTGAGGTAATGAGGTCAAGAAGATAATGGCTCTATCTTCGTCATCTAACACTACCTCAATGTTTTCCAAATCTATCACTAACTTGTTAAACTCATTTGTATGATACTCTAAGGACATATCAGATGACATTTGGAATGTATACAACCTTTTCATGAGATATAACCTGTTAGCTAAAGACTCTCAAGTTTTAACCAAACTCCAACAATTGTTTGTTCTTTATAAACTTCTCTTAGAACTCTGTCTCCCAAACAATCAAAATGATGGCACTATGTGCCTTCTCCAAAATATCCCTCTTCTCCTTATCTGTTAATCCATCTTGAAGGTTTTCTTCTCCCAAAAGCGCATCTAAAATGCCTTGATGTACCAGAAGAGCACGCATCTTGAGTCGCAAGAGACTGAAATCATTTCCATCAAACTTTTCCAAATCGAACTTTGAAATCACCATTATTGAAACTTCATCCAATACAAATTAACTGAACTCAACGAACGTCAAACGAGTCATAGCGCTGATATCAGTTTTTAACTAATAAGTGGAATTTACTAATCAACACCGAAAATAACAATCGATCTTTCAAGTTCAATAACAATGATGAAAACGAATACGAATGCCCAAATTGAGTTGGGGCTTATTCAATTGGATTAAAACAAAACTAAACGATAACAAGAACAAAGAACAATGATTACAAACTGGAACAAACTGAAAGAGGATACACAAGCAAGGGTATGAACTAGCTTATAAGCCCTAATCTTCATCAACTAACTAATTAACGAACTATGTTTCAATATGCCTCCTTTAGTCCATGTAGTTCCACAAGCAGTGAAAATCAGCACAAACTTTAACTATCAGAAATTGACAACATAAGTCCCTGAACTTTGATAAACCAATCAAATCAGTCCCAAACCAATTTGTTGACTTTAGTAATTGACTTTTCTTACTTTATTGGATTGTATTTGGACATAACATCCAACAAGGACAGTCGTTCTGAAGACCTTCCTCTCCATTGATATTCTCCTATCTTCACTTTATTATTGAGAATGATCTTTTAAATTATAATTTCTCTCTGATTTGGATCAGAAGAAGAAACAATTGGTAGATGGGTTCCATTTAACACTGAATTCCATAACTCTACATCATAGATGTTGTGACGGTGTATCATCCTACTCTTCCATATTGAAAAACCAATACAAACTAATACAGGTCACTTGTTCGTAGATCCAAGGATCAATAGATCAATACATTGATTCAAGAATAAAGGTCTCCTACCACTTCTTGGTTTGTATTTGGACATAACATCCAACAAGGACAATCGTTCTGAAGATTTTCCTCTCCATTGGACAAGTGATTAAGAACAACAAAGAACAATAATGACAAACATATTTTCAGAAATCTTATTTCAGATTGATCAACATTGATTACCCCTTCACAAATTCCTATATATCTATAACTAATTATCCCTAAGTGCTAAACAGATAATTGCGAATGATACATACTCGTTACCTATAAACTAAGATAAAATCCTGATCTTTATCTTCTTCATCGGTATCAACTAAGGTTGGTAGAATTTACCAGCATCGGTAGCAACTCCTTTCGGTAGGATCACCCATGTGTACAAAACTGTTCTTCAGTAGGAATTGTCTTTTATTTTATTAGTTTTGTATCACTCTACATTTTTTTTCTAGAAAAGTTCAATGTCTAGAGAACTAAACTTTCAATCCAGGAGACATTTAGTTAAATCAAACACATGGTCATTTAATTGTACTTTTCTTTAACTTTGTATAAAAAAAACTTAGATCCCGCTCTTTTTCTCCATTCAGCTAGAATGAAGAAACCCATCCATAACTTGTTGATTTGCCTTGAGTGGGTGCACGAAACCCCCCGCATCAATCTCCATAAAATAGGAGCCACTACTAATGGTCATAAATTCTAATGATTGTTGAACATCTGCAAGACGTTTTTGTAATGTTTAAGGTTTTATATGCATATTTTCTTGGAATTCCAGGTGACGATCAAAATTTGAGAAGGAAACTGAGTAAGTTTTGTCTAATTGAACTATTATATTTTCAATTAATGGTTTCAAGTTGTTATAACACGATTAGTTTACCTTTTTCATCATCGCAGTTATAGGAATTGGATCTGCACTACTATCACTTGTGATTATTTTGATAATATATTGTACTTTGAAACCGCTATCGAGTAATTGTGTAGCCTCACTAAAGCATAAAACCAAGGATGAAAAAGATATTGAGATTTTTGTCACGCAGTATGGATCCTTGAGTACGAAAAGATACAAGTACAGTGATATCAAGAAAATGACAAACTCATTCAAAGTTAAATTAGGACAAGGAGGTTTTGGACAAGTGTTTAAAGGGAAGCTACCAGATGGTCGACTTGTGGCTGTAAAAGTTTTAAACACATCAAAAGCAAACGGACAAGAATTCATAAACGAAGTTGCAAGTATTGGTAGGACTTCTCATGTTAACATTGTTACTCTCTTGGGATTTTGTTTCAACTATCAAAAAAGGGCTCTTGTATATGAGTACATGCCAAATGGGTCATTAGAAAAGTTTATACATAGTCATGTACCTATGGAGTCAAGTGAAAACATAGGAATAAAAAAGTTGTATGAGATAGCACTTGGAATAGCATGCGGTCTTGATTATTTGCATCGCGGGTGCAAAGATAGGATTTTGCATCTTGACATAAAGCCACATAACATCCTCCTTGATGAAGAATTTTGTCCCAAGATAGCAGATTTTGGGCTTGCTAAGTTGTACTCGAGGAAAGAGAGTATTGTTTCTATGTTCGAGGCCAGAGGAACAATTGGTTATATTGCCCCGGAAGTTTATAATAAAAACTTTGGAGGAGTCTCCCACAAATCGGATGTGTATAGTTATGGTATGTTGTTATTAGAAATGGTAGGAGGAAGGAAAAATGTAGACGCTGGTGTCGGTTCTGGACGAACTAGTGAGATATATTTTCCTGATTGGATTTATAAGCGTCTTCACAAGGAGGAGTTCCTATTAGACAGCGTAAAGACAACCGAGGAAAATGATTATGCAAGAAAGATGACGATAATAGGTTTGTGGTGCATACAACCTGTTCCAAATCAAAGGCCATCCATTGATGAAGTGATAGAAATGTTAGAGGGAAGCATGGAAGCATTGAAAGTTCCACCAAAACCGATCTTTTCTTCTCCTCCGCGATCAGTAGCTACCATATCTAGCACCTTAGAAAGCATGCCAGAGTCAACATAATTCAGATTCTTGTTCACGTAAATTTACTTATATGGTTTATTGTTAATTGGCTATGTTTGCTAACAATCATTTGATCCCAACCTGGATCTATCCATACTTTAAGTCTTTAAATCTCAAAATATTCACTTTTACAAGAATTCAAATTACTACTCAGTTGGTTATATCCTCCTCTTTTTGTTAAGTCTTATCAAATTCTTCTCTTATATATGTTTTTTATAAATAAGCATAATCGTGGCTAATCTACATTTCAACCATGTTCTCTTATTCCTGTTTATTTATTTCATAACTAAAACGTTATTCAATAAGTCATTAACAAAAAAAAACTTACTAATTCAACTTTCTGTTGACTAACAAAGATAACACTTAACCATAAACTAGCATGCAAGTGTTTATCAATTAAGTATTCTCTTATAATGCATACAAACATGCAAAAAAAAAGCAAGGAGTGGGAAACACCAACAACAAAAAGAAAATACAACAACTTGGAAATATCAAATACTAACCATTTCTTCCACACAAGGGCATTACAATTCGACCTATTCTTCACCGAAAAAAACGATTGGTTAGCCAAAGCTGGTTAGCCAAAGCTCCAAAGGGTAGCAACAAACACCACACCAACAGTTTTCCTCCATTTTAAAGACCCAGGTTGGTTAGCCAAAGCTTCAAAAACTTCCCAACTGAAAGGAGCTGAGCATGCACACCAATCTTCACCCACTGAAAAATATGCCACCACACGCATCTAGCCCACAAGCAAGTAACAAAAATATGATCTGACGTTTCCTGAGCTATCCCGCACCTACCACAAATAGCACTATCAATACCAACTCCCCTATCAATTAAACCAACCTTCGACGCCACCCTCTCCGCAAAAGCAAACCAAGCCAAATAATTAGCTTTCGGAGTCCCCCATTTGTTCCACTTGAAATTCGTCTTAATAAACAGATCTCTCTCTAGCCCCTTAATCTCCTTCCTCACACTCTAAACAGAGAAATCAACCCCGTACTCGTTGCACCAAAACCATCTGTCTTCAACATCCGACAACTTAACTTCATTCAAAAAGCTTAAAATCTCCCCAGTTTGGACCTTTTCTCCCTTCGTCGACGGATTCTTCTTCCACTCCCACCGCCACTGGTTAGGCCCTCCATCACAGACCACACAAGAGGAGACCCAGGATTCTTTAGTGGCAGCCAACCTAAAAACAATCGGAAACCTCTCCTTTAGAGGGCCCGCCTCCTACCACGAGTCGTGCCAAAACCTAGTTCTTTTACCATTCCCTACTTCCACCCGTAACCTATCCTTCACACTTAATACCAGCTTCCAAGCTCTCCATCAAAACCAGCAATATCTTTCCACAAGCCCGGGATATAATTCTATCTTGGCACCATATAACCATGGTAAGCAGAATTATGTATAGTCCCAATAACACGAGCCACAACTGATCCAGGTTAGCTCTAAATCTCCACCACCATTTTGTAATCATAGCAACATTGAACTCTCGGATTCCCCCAACAACCCATCTGATTTTATGACTCGTAGCTAACTTCCCCCACACAAACGACCTTCTAAGATCTTCAAGGGTGTTAATTACTTTCTTCTGAGCTCTAAATAGGGACAAATAATAAGATGATAAACTTTATGGTTTTCTCATGATCATTCCCCTATATATATATATATATATATATATATATATATATGTGTGTGTGTGTCTATATATATATATATATATATATGTATATATATATATGTATATATATATATATGTATATATATATATATATGTATATATATATATGTATATATATAGGGGCATGTTCTTTTGAGAACCAACTATATGTTGAGAACCGAAAGAACCGCACAAAACGTGTACATATCGCTTTAGTGAAAAAAGTAAAATTCAACAACAATGTTTTATTTATCTCTTCCCACTCTTAGTTTGAGTTTATCTCTTCTCTCCTGAATTTTTTTAAGAAAAGTATAAAAATATGCATATATGCATTCATTTGTGCATATAGTGTGAGTGCATATATGCATTTAAAAAAACGACTATAAATTCGAGGTCTTTTAAAACCAAACCTTAAACATATTGAAATGTACATGAATTCTAGTCAATTTATATTATAAATAGAGGAAGAGTTAATGCGGTTCTCACGGTTCTTAACATATTGTTGGTTCTCAAAAGAACATACCCCTATATATATATATATATATATATATATATATATTAGTATAAATACGTTAAAACCCATGTATTACATGGGTCAAATAAATTAAACTTGTTATAAAACAACAGTTTCTATAAAAATTTGTATGTTAAATGTTATCAGTATTCGATGAAATAAGAAATAATAAAGATTTAAGAAATTATAAATAACAAATAATGAAGATTTAATAATTATAAAATTCTATTTTAAAATAAGATATAATTGAACTTTTCTTATGATTTAGTAATTTTCAATAAAATATTAGAATAAATTTTACATATCTAGCTATTTAACATCATCATTATTTAATAGGAGAGAGAGAGGCGAAGAACAAAAATCTAGACTTCAACAGAAGTCGACATGTAACAAGTATAGTTATTCATTTATTATAATACTAGTTTTAAACCCCATGTAATACACGGGGAGAAACGTTAAAATTATATTGATAAATATTTTAACATATTTTTCTATACAATTTGATATCAAACTTAATTAAAAAACTACTAATTAAATCTTAGCAAACTTTATTCTAACATATATTTATTTAAAATACAAAAGTAGTATTTTCAAAATTTATACAAAAAATTAAAAATTTGGTTTTTATTGACAAAATTTTAAAAACTCGCTTTTAGATAATAAACTTTAAAAACTCGTTTTTTTTTATAAATTTCCTATTTTTTATTCTTGTTTTTTTTAATATTCACTTTTGATGATAAATTTTAAAAAATGTGAGTCAATGGTTATAATGATAAAAATTGATTTGATAAAATGTTTATTTATGTAATCTTTTTTAAAAAATGAGCTAAATATGGAAATATTGGATGGAGGAAGTAAATGTGATTTTGGGGGAAAATGGATGTGAGAATAAATATGGTGTTGACAAGTGACACAAAATTTAGTTTTTTATTATAACAGGGATAGGTTAGAAACCCGATATATTACACAGTGTGAATAAACTCATTGTTATATATTGTGACAACCCCGAAATTAGAGTCAGATACTCTTTCTGACATTCTCGAAATTTCAGGCAATCAATAAATATAACATTTATATTTTTAAGCTTTAACTCCTAGAACTATGTAAACTAACGTGTTCTAGACAATAATTAGGACATGAGCTAGAAAATATAAATGCATAGACGAGCAAAATACCAATTTTTATAATAATGCACGAAAAAAATTAAATTACGGATGATTTATATTATTTATTTAACGAAACCCTTGTACGTTCAATGATTATTGTTTAAGCATATATTATTATCTCGCATCAAGCCCAATCGACCAACAAAATTTGTGTATTACATGAGAAACAAAAATATAAAAATATTCATTTTTATACGAGACCATAATCATTTATTTTTAAAACGTTAAAACAATTTCGTTTTAACTCGGTTTTATACCGTTCGTTAATCGTTAAGCATGTTTTATACCGTTTATACCCACCATTATATTTGATAACCATCTAAACTATCCTTAGTCAATACTTAAATACCTAAACCTATACTTAAGTCCTATAATCTATCTAGAAATGAACTGATCACATTTAAATGGTACTTAGCACTAGTACATGACACCTAGCCATTTATGCCACACTTAACTACTTCATGACACCTCCTACTACACTAACCATCACCAAAATCATCCTTATCTTCTATTAACCCAACCCAAAGAAGATGGCAGCCCCCCTTTCTCTAATTGTCGTACACCAAAACCCACACACACTCTTTTTCACATTTTGAACTTAATACACTGCTACTTGGCTTGCAATCAGAAATTTTTTGAAGAGTTAGAGCAGCCTACAGTTGAATGAAAGGTAATAAAACAAAGCCTTGCTAATTAAACCAAGCTTTACAAACTCAAAATATCAAACTATCATGTTTTATACCCTTAAACAAAACACTTGTATTTTTAATCAAATATTTTGATTCATGAACCACGAAAGCAGTTCATAAAGCATCATTCATATGTATTTATAACCTCTAAAATCTTGGAACCAAACTCTTGCAAAAATCATACAAAAACTCAAAGTTTACACACAACTTCACATGAGAAAAACCAACCAAAAAACTTAACAATTTGGGGCTTGATACTTGATATAATGGACATGTATATGCTTGACAATGATTGTAGGTTAATATCCCATCAAAATTACAAGGAGAACTTGAAAAGAAAGCATCTATTTTCAGCAAGAACACAAGGTACAACTTGTTAATAATCATTTATTTACTTTTTATGAACTTGAAATCAAAAATCTTGGTTGAAGGTATCCAAACCTCACCAAATTTTGGGTGACTGTCACATACCACTAGACTAAGAAATCTGGAGTTGAGAATTTTTGGAATTTTATAGAAATGATTTCTATATTTTTTATAATTACACTTTAAAAATGATGTTTTCAGTAAAACCAACAACTTAAACAAACAAACTTAAGCATTATAAAAATTATGTTTCAAACTTATAAAATTATGTGGCTAAAAGACTAAATTCATAAACTTTAAAACTGATGTACAAGTTATTTTTATATAAATTTTAATTTTATTAACAAAATATTATTAAATTTGTTATATTAAAAATTAAAAGGACTAAAACTGTCAATTAGCTAAACTTAACTGTTTTAACACCCGGTTTTTATTTATAAAAATTATCATTTTATATAACTAATCAAATACCCAAAGAGTGTGTGATCAACTTTAACACCCTTTTTGATACTGTAAAATTTAACCAACATACGTTTCGAAACTAAATCAATCTTCGAGAACTAGTGAACATAAGATAGGTTGATATCTAAGATAAAACTAAAACAAAAACATAAAACAAAGCTAAGGTTTAATCCCACGATTAACAAAGTTTACCGGTATCAGGATCTGATTAGGATTGGACATTGACCCGTCATCCTTTATTAGTACATCAGGATCCTACTAAACATGTGAGTTTTCACGGCCCCTCTTTTTAAACTTCCATTAAATATTTTGGGGGAGAAGCATGTTTATATATACACACGCACATGAAAACTGATATTTGATGTGAATTATTTGAGTTAACTCTAACACGCAAAGTCTTCACACACAAGTTGATTAACTGTAATGGCTGATGGATTGTGTGAATAGTACTATTTGGTCTGATTATCCCAATTGATGTGGTAGCGCCACAAAGCATGCAATTGCACATATCCATATATATACATCAAAACTATGTTGTGTTAGGCATAGAATCAAAATCGGGGCATTTGTTATTGTTGTTTGTTTGGTTGGTTAGAATCTGTCAAGGTTTTACTTGTGGACTTATCATAATTACATCATTCTTGTGCTTAAAATAAAACTTGTTCTAGATAATAAAACATGTTCGTTTTGTGTATATCTTAAATAAAAACCTGTGGAACTCACTCAACTTTTTAGTTGACACTTCTGTTTTAAACATGCTATTCAGGTACGAATCCAAACCCCTAAGCTTATACATGGTTATGTGATGCTAGACTTTTGGTTCATCAAGAGCTATTTTCATGTAAATTTTTGGAAGACATCTAAGTGGTTTATGTAAATATTGAGGTGAACAGAACTTATAAGTATGTATCAAAACTTATCTTTTGGGTATCGAAGGTTATACTTTAGTAACTTTATAAACAATATGTTGTGAACCGATTTATCTGTTACATTCCGTGTTTCCGCCACCGGAAGGGTGTGACATATATACTTAGTAATAAAGATTTACATATTACATATTTATGACATATTAGTTTGTTAATACAAATATTATAAATGTTTTAAAGTTATTTTTTTATAAAAATAATGAAAAAAATGTTCAAATTATAAAAATATTTTATAAACAATCCTATTTTTTTTAAATAAAAAGCATTTTATATAGATAATTATAGAACTCAATATTTCTTAACAGGAAAGAGAGGCGGGAAACAAAAACTATTAAAAAATTTAAAGAAATTTGTATAATTAATAGAAGAGATAGACGGAAAAAAAAGTTGAGGATGAAGATGTGAATGACAAATGTCCACCAAAACCTTTATTTATTATATAGTATATAGATATATGTAGGAAAGAATGTCACGGTTTTATTAAAATAAATAATAAAATTAATAATAACGATACTCTCGTTATTCATGGGAAATGCACTAGTACAATACCGTTATACAAATACGAATAAATAAAAAGATAAATTATAAAAATATCTAATTAAGATTATTTAAACCGTAGTCTTGAATGATATTCTTGACTTCAACGTCTTCGACAAGCCGAGTCATCTACTCTGTTATGGACTGCAACAATAAACACAAAAATGTTGAACGGTTTTGGCTAAGGATCGTGTTTAACACATTGCCCTTAAAACATATTATGTGTCTCCTCTTGGAAGAACACATATGTCTCCCAAAGTACAACAGCTGAAGCAGTGTGTACTGCCATGAATAGCTCTCGCGCCTGAGGTAGCACCGGGTTATGGTGTTAGAAATGGTAGGAAAAATATGAAGTTGGTGATGGTGGAAGAATTAGAGAGTTTCATCTCTAAATTATGTTGGAACTAATTCTCTAGATTTTTTTCTCTTTTTCTCCATGTCTTTTTCATCATTTTAAAAGACTTCATATTTAATACTAGATTAATATAACATAACTATATATTTTAATTTGTATTAAACACAAATAAAAAGAGTTTAATATGAATTTATGAGATAAAACCAAAGCCACCATATGGTTCATGACAAGGAATTAAGGGTCAAAATTAAAACACTCACAATGTTTTATGACAAATAATTTGTTAGCATTAAATTATAAGATGCCATAAATTTCTACTAGAATGGCCAAAGTTTCACATTTTTCATTCCAACCACTAAACTTCGAGCATCGATGTCTCATTCTTTTTCGCTCCGTTTTGGACGTGGTTTTGATTCGTTATGATACTCTCACAACATAGAACACAAACCCATAAATAATTATTTATATAACGCATATATAAATACAATTATTTACGTCCAAAATTAGTGAAAAAACATTTTCACTAAAATTTTTCCAACAATCCCCCACATGAATGGAGATCGATCAAAATATTTAACATCTCGATGAAACCTCGACAGTTGAATATTGCAGGATAGGTAGGTGTTACCCTTTGAACCTTCCTTTGTGAAGCATACTTGGTCTTCTAGTGGTTGGTAGACGCAATGCCTTTGAACGAACCACCGTTTGTGAAGACGTTATTGCACTTCACACATTTTACAGTAGTTGATGTGTCAGTGTATGTTTGGTGTTTATAATACTTAACTATACGGTTTTATGTGTGATTAAGCATGGAACGCGTTTACTTTGCATGGGTTTATGATTTAGAGGTGTTTGGATGCTAAGTACATGTTTTGGAAGCATTAGAGAGGAAGTAGAGGGATTGGATCGGAAACTATGCAAAAGATGGAGGCTGATGAGGAAGTTTTGGAAACTAAAACTTGAAACAAACATATCTCGAGCTAGAAAATGAGTTACGAGACCCATAATATATGAATCTTGGGTAGCTCGAGAAGCCGGATTCAAAATTTTGGGCAACAAATAGCATAAGGGGCGTCAGCTTACGCCCCTAGGCACTTTTCCAAACAGTAGCTTTCAGCTCGAATGAGTAAGCTTACGCCCTCCCAGCGTAAGCTTACGCCGGTTACGTTTCAGACGCGGATTTTTAGTGAAACAACCGATTTTCAGTGTTTAATTAGCGGTTTCTTCCCCAAATTCAAAATCAACTTTTTCTAGAGCAGTTTTGGGCAATTGAGAGTGTTCTTGGAGGCTAAGAAACATATTTTGGAAGATTGATATCAAGGAATTGAAGTATCGAAGATGATTTCCACAACCATGAGCGGCTAATCCACCGGTAATCATTCCCGGTGGATTGTTTGTAAGTTTTTAGGGTTTTTATCATGTGCTAGCTTTGAGAAGCAATTCTTGTAATCGTTTGGTTTGAAGTACTCGAATCTTTGAGTTTAGTATGGTTATGAACTCGCGGGAGTCCAAGTGAACCGACTCGACCACAATCGTTCAATATCCCTAATTCTACCAAAATCCTTGAACACAATCGTCCATACATGTCCAAATTGCACTGGGTCATTTTGTGCTTCCATAACTGAAGGACCTAACCCGTTTTCATTCTACCAAAATCTACCCTTTCGTAACCCAACCCAACCCGTTCCACAAACCGAATATGAGGTGGAATAAGATGAAGGTAATGAAGATGAGGAAGAACAAGATTATGACACTACGCCAAAATAGGCCTACAGCCACACTTTTTCTAAAACCGCCCTTCCACTTTCGATTAAATGTGTGGCTAAAAGTCATTAATCACATTTTCAAACCTTCTAGCCTACTTTTAGCCACACATTTTATTTATTCATGTGACCATTGTATATATGTTCAAAATTTTTAGGCACACTTTATGAAAAAAATGTGACATTTTGTAGCCATACTAGAAAAGTGTAGCCAAATTTGATCTATGGCCACAATATTTGTTTGATTTTTTATTCATATGACCAAAACACATATTTTTGAAACCTTTAGCCACACTTTATAAAAAAATTATGTCATTTAGAAGCCACACTTGAAAAGTGTGGCCAAATATGATCTACGGCCACAATATTTGTTTCATGTGACCAAAAAAACCTCATTTCGAAACATTTAGTCACACTTCAAAAAAAAACTGTGACATTTAGTAGTCACGCTAGAAAAGTGTGGATAAATTTGACCAACTGCCATATTGGTATTTGTTTGAATTTATGTATGACTAAAAGTGATAAATGGTCACGGTAAAATGTTTTACGTGTGGCTAAAAGTAATAAATGGACACGTTTAAAATTTGTATGTGTGGCTAAAGTAATCAATGATTATTTCTCACTTCCCCGTCAAATTAAAACGGGAGATGAAAAGTGTGGCCAAATGTGACCAACTGTCATGATATTTGTTTGATGATATGACTAAAAGCTAATACATATGGCCACATATATTATTTTGTGTGATCAAAGAGTAGTATTTATTAGCCACTTAATGAAAGAAACAAAACTAGTAACTATAAGTATTTTATGGTCACGGTTAAAATTTTTATGTGTGGCTAAAATTAATCATTGGTCACAGTGAAACTTTTTTATGTGTGGCTATAAGGAATCAATAGTCAAGCCTAGGACTTTTGCAAAAGATCTTTGATGTTTTGTTATGCACTAGCTTTAAACCCGTGTGTTACACAGGGTGTAACATTAAAACTGTATTGATTAATATCTTAATATTTCTTTTTATAAAACATTTGATGTGATATTGATAATTATTTCATCTTGTTAAACGCTAGGATTATATTGATAAGAGTAATCAAAACTTAAAAAAATACATGAAAATACATTAGATAAGTGATATAAATATGCAACTAAAAAATCTGTAACTACTTCTGATCACTTAAATTACGTGTTATTACATATATAACAGAGAGATGTGTGTCATTAACAAAATTCAAATACTTTTCAATGAAATGTTGTTATACAGAGTAAAACAAATTGCATATGAAAGCATAGCATGGGAAATCAAACAACAAATGACTGAATATAAATCTAGTTGATTTAAACTTTATACAGTTTTGTATGTTCACGATCATTTTACACAAACAATTCACCGACATGGAAAATACTGATAGATTTGCTTGACCCGCAAACATATTCTTGTACATTTCTAAAACTTAAAAGAAGTAACTTGTTAATTAAGATTACAAAAACAACAATAATCTAAATTCTTGAGAAAACTGATTTAGGCACTTGTATACACATCCTATATACAGACCTGATGAGCCAGATTATGGTTCATGATCCTTCTGAGAAATAAGCTTTAAAGCTACTAAACAGCTTTTGATCCTTGTCATAGCTTGAGTTAACACCTTCCTAATCTCATAATAAGTTTCTATTAATCAGAAAAACTTCATAATCAGTAGATAAACGAAGTCAAGCGTGAATCAAACCAGGTGTTAGACCTTCATGTCATAGCTTGAAAAACTTCATAAATGAGCCGCGTTGAGGTTCAACGCCTCACCCCGCCAACCAAACACAATTGCCACCCATATATATGAGTAATCTAACCAGAAATTATCATTCACCTGCATGTAAGGTGAGTGAGAGAAGGAAGATATGGATGAAAATTAGTCTGGTGGAAAAACAATAAAGAGGGGTTTGACCAGGTTACCAAAGATGCGTACAAAATTTACAAACTCTGGTGTAAAAAAAAAAAAAAGTTACGTTTTATGAACTGGGTAGGTTTTCTGAAGAATATAGATCAGAGTTTCCAAGTTTTTTGGGAGACCTGGTAAGGGAACATGTCGGATTCAGGTTTCTCACATGGAAGGTGGTGACAAAAGATGTAAAGGATAAGCTATGGGAAGAAATAACGGTTAACATCTACTTCTTTTAATTACAAATGCGTTTTTCCGATTGGTACATATTTATTCAATGTGACTAACAAACTAGCTTGTATTATATATTGCAGCGTTTTTATGATATTGATGCAAGCCGTAGGCGTCTTGTAATGAATCGGCTTGGTCACCTTCTTAGGAATTTTAGAAGAAAAGTGTATGCAAGATACATAGTACCTAACCTAAGTAAACCAAAGAAACTTGAAAAAATTCCTAAGCAGTATCGTTCAATGGTGGAGCAAACAGATTGGGACAAGTTCATAACGTATACACAATCAGACAAATTCAAGGTTTTAATCATTTTTTCTAATTATCATTATTTCATTTTTAATATTTTACTTTTAAACTCTAATGAAATAATTAAAAAATTTGTTGTAAGGATGTTTCGAAAAAAACAAAAGACGCACGATCAAAGTACTTTTATGATCATCACTTGGGACGAGAAGGATATACCTATCTAAGGGATAAACCGGTAACCTCATTTTTGCGTCTATAATGATTTTTTGGTTGTGTCTGGTGTGTGTGTGTGTGTGTGTGTGTGTGTGTGTGTGTGTGTGTGTGTGTGTGTGTGCTGCTTTCTGTTGTATATATTACAAGGTACAAAATAATGAACTTGCAATTGATGAAATCCCCTCCCGTGCTTTGATGTAGAGGAAAGCAAGGGAAAACAAAAATGGAGAATACAAGAATGTTGATGTCAAAGTTATGGCAGATAAATTAGTAAGTTTAAGTTCAATTTTTTTTGGTTTATTCTTTATTTACTATAATTCATTTTTTTTGTTAAAAAAACATCTAACTACTTTTTTCACATTTTTTTAAAGATTGACAGTGAAACACAAATCAAGGATGGAGCCTTGAACTTTGATCCGGGCACGGATGCCCTTACAATAGTATTTGGCAAGGAAAAGGTGGGTTTTTAAAGGGTGTTGGCTATGGAGTGACTTCTAGTAGATATTGGTAGTGTCCTAGAACAAAAGGATCATCAAAAGAACGAATTGCACAACTTGAGTTTCAACTACACAATGAGAGGCTTGAGCGTGGGAAAAAAGATGAGCAAATTAAGACCATATCATGCAGATGGCAGAAACAAATAACACACTTAATCAAGTTTTAACTCATCTAGCTGCACAAGGACACGCGTTACCAATCTGTCCATCTTCTACAAATAAAATGTCACCAACACAAGTGACTTATTTTATTAACAGATCAATGCATTAAGATTTATCAAATGTTAGCTACCATTTCTAAGATGGTGCGAAAAGAAATTGTGATATGCTAAGTATTTGACAATTTCATTGTTTTTTATAAATTTTCATATGATTACAGATTTTCTATAACATAGTTAAGTAAATTGTAGGTCAATTCTTTGGACAACAATCTTTGATCTACGGACAATGTTAATGCTACCACATTTAACGCATCATGTAAAGTAGTGCAAACAGAAGTCACTCCTCACAGTATCATATCTAAACCGATGCAAAAAGAAAAGCTAACGGTAAGTATTTTACAATTTTATTCTTTTTGTAATTTTCATGTGATTGCTAGTTTTCCGTAACCTTATTAATTGATTTTTTTAGGGAATTATGAAAACAAAAAAAAAAGGTATTTTATCTACGCCTGAGACTCCACTTGTTAAAATGTCATCTCATTTGGAATCACAAGAAAATGTCCCATTGGTATGTATTGCGCGAAATGCACATATAAATTGAATTTAGTTTTATCATGTTAATATGCCGTAAATTTTTGTAAGACATTTAAGTGTACTCTGTATTCAATAAAATTTAACAACCGCGTGGCATGTGGTACAATTCACTATTCAACGAAGAAACAAACGATTCATGGAGTTCCACTACAAGATGATTGCTATAGAGTTTCTATTGATCAATCTATAAAGGAGGCAGCATTTTTACCAATACAATTAGGAGAACTCAAAACAGTTGGGGAGATAGTAGGTTCTTTTGTTCCTTGGCCAAAATACCTTGTCAAATCTGAACAAAAGGTTTGTTTCTAAATTGATATATGATTAAATACAACTAAAATATTTATTCATATTTGTTTTCATGTTTTGTTGCTCAAGGTACCAGATCAACCGTCCAATCAAACACAAAATACCACAACTAAATTTGCTAAGAAGCAAAAGAAATGCTTTACAACGCTAGATGATATAAAAAAACAGCAGCAAAAGAGCAACAAGAAGAAAAGCAGACTAGAAATAGATTTTTAGTATTTAAGTTGGAAACATACGTATGTATTTTGGTTTATTATTCTTGATATCATTTGGTTTTTGGATTTCTCATTTTTAATGGTATTTTTAATTATTTTACAAAAAAAAATGGCTAATTACGTATAAAGGTCACATATTATCACAGTAAATATGTGTGACCAAAGTTTAGTTACTAGTCACACGTAAAATTAGAAAATTTTATGTTGCTTCATATAACCCTTAGTCACATCATCCTCACTTTTTTGTGTGACGAATTGATACCAAACGTCACTGGCAATATGAATTATATGTGATCAAAGTTTAGACAATAGCTGCACAAAATTTCATGTAGCTTTATATAACCATTAGCCACACCATCTTCACTTTGTTTTTCTTTTGTGTGACAAAATGATAATAAACGTCATAGGTAAAATGAATTGTGTGTGACCAAAGGTTAAACAATAGTCACGCTAAAAATTATAAAATTTCATGTGGCTTCACATAGCCATTAGCCACACAATCCGAACTTTATTTTTTTTTTGTGACGTAATGATAGCAAACATCATGGGTAAAATGAATTATGTGTGACTAAAGCTTTGACAATAGCCACACTAAAAATTATAAAATTTCATGTGGCTTTACATAATCATTAGTTACACCATCCTAACTTTTTTTGTTGTTTTTTTTGTGTGACGGAATGATAACAAACGTTATGGGTAAAATGAATTATGTGTGACCAAAGATTAGACAATAGTCACACTAAAAATTATAAAATTTTATGTAGTTTTACATAACCATTAGCCACACGATCCTAACTTTGTTTGTTTTGTGTGACGGAATGATAGCAAACGTCATGTGTAAAATGAATTATGTGTGACCAAAGGTTAGACAATAGTCATACTAAAAATTATAGAATTTCATGTGGCTTACATAGCCATTAGCCACAGCATCCGGACTTTGATTATTATGTGTGACAGAATGATAGAAAACGCCATGTGTAAAATGAATTATGTGTGAACAAAGGTTAGACAACAGCGACACTAAAAATTATAAAATTTCATGTGGCTTTACATAACAGTTAGCCATACTATTGTCACTTTGTTATTTTTTTGTGTGACGGAATGATACCAAATGTCATGGGAGAAAAACTATGTGTGACCAAATGTTAGAAAATAGCCACACTTAAAATTAAAAAAATATTTTTTGTGTCTAGAAATAGTTTTTAGCCACACTTACAGTAAATTCGTGTGACTATATAATAGAAACGGCCACACTTACAGTGAATTCATGTGACTGTTTCTACCCTTTAGGCATACTTAATAGACGGAATGCTTGATTACAACAACCCATTTTGCCACGTTTTTTTTTAATTGATGTGGCTAAAACAAAATTTTTAGTGACTATATAATATAAACGGTCACACTTAGAGTAAATTCATGTGGCCGTTACGACCTTTTAGCTACACTTAATGGATATAATGATTGATTTTAGTAAAAAATATTGGTATCTTTTAGCCACACTTATAAGTCGTTACAGCCACTAAACGTGAATGTGGCCGTATGATACCTATGATGACTCGACCTTTGGTCACACTTGAGATGAAAAAAAAGTGTGACGAAAGGCATATGGTCACACTTTTTTAGTGTGGCCGTAAGCCTATTTTGGCACAGTGTGAGGTGGAAGAAAAAGTTGACAAAGAAGAAGAACAAAACGATGACACCGATCGAAGTAAAGTGAAATTCGTAAACCAGACGCCCTGTAAGGTTTGAGATGATTATGAGGAAGTTTCCTTAGTAAAGGCTTGTATTCGGGTCTCCGTAGACTCTAAAACCAGAGTTCAACAAAAAAAAACTCATTGTTTGATGATAAGCGGTTGAGTTACCTGTGTTAATTGTATATAAATTTGTGTTTTTAATCCTAATTATGTGAGAAACAATTTACTTTGATTGGTTTTATATTTTATTAGTTAAAGATGAACAAGCTAAACATAAAAAAAGGGATGTTAATTGTCGACCAATCATATTTCTAATGTTTATGCATTAAAAGAGTCTAAATAAATTTAAATCAAAATAGTTAAAAGTTTACATCTTTTATTTTGTTGCAATAGTGGAACCATTTGAAAAGATGAATTGACTTGGAAAAGGATTAGAAGTGGGCTTTTAATCATGGGCTGGTGAACCAAAATGTGGATAAGTAATCATGGGCTACAATCAATTTTGGAAAGGCTTGTATTGGGCTAAGAGGAAAACGCAAAACGGAAAAGAAAAGAATAAAAAGGGGTGTGCGTAGGGCACGATTTCGGAGGGTAGCAGCCTTTTCTTGTTGGTGCGTTTTGGAACCGAGGAAAAACAAAAAAAGAGAAGCAATTGACGTTGACCAGAAAAAAAAATCACGAGAATTCGAACGTTATTTGATTATTTATTTATTATGAGTGGCTAAATCTTTTGTGTCTTTTTCTAGGTAGATGATTTATATAGGGTTTGTGTTTTATTTAGTTGTTCGTGTTTTGGATATATTTAGTTTCTGAAAATAACTGAGTAAATTGATGTATTGGTAAAAATTGGAACAGTTTAATTATGTGCTTTGAGTTTTCTGCTTTACAATCTTGTTCGGTTGATGATAAAACCTAGTAGCAGGGTTGGGTGACTAAAGGGGGTAAACTTGGTGCTTATAAATTGGGTGGTTGGATTATACTGGTTTGTGACGAAACTAGTTGTACAGGTTTGTAGACAACAACCTGTCTTCAATTACTATTTTAACTGATTTTCTAACACTATGTCTATGTGGTGTCCAACTGAATAACTGAATTTTATGTGAAACCTAAAACCTTAAGTTTGGAGGAGGTTGCATTCTCTCTTTAATTTAAGTTTTAATCAAAATAATTTTCTAAACTAAACCAATTTATTATTTCCACCAATTACTCGTGGATACGACTCGACTTTCCACTATCTATTTAATTCTTTATTTTTTGACCGACCAAACGACATCGATCAGGGGACAGGTGCTTAAACATTTTAAGAATAATGTTAGTGGTAGGACTGAGCATTCGGTTCGAACCGGTCCAGAACCGCAAACCATTTGGATGGAAAAATGTTAACCGAGGACCGGACCGTATATAAACGGTTCGGATTGGACCGGAACTGTATTAAACGAGTCGGAACCGTTTAGTTGTTGGACCGAACCGATTAAGATAAAGTTCCACTTTCATTATACCAAATTATGTTTCCTACAAAATAAAGTTCCAATCCAACTCCACAAAACAAAAAACAAACCCGAAATACTCCACAAATGGTTCTAACGGGTCTGAACCGGAACCGTCAGGTTATTAACCGAACCGAATCGCGAACCGTTTAATGACCATATGAAGAACCGAGGACCGGACCTGTATTATTTTGCGGGTCGGTTCCGGTTCTAATTGGCCCGGTTCTACGGTTCTAACGGGTCGAACCGCGAACTGCTCACCCTTAGTTAGTGGAACCGAACGAACATTCCACCAACTAAATTCAAATTGAAAGCGATGAATACAAAGATGTCTCATTTCAACGGACTATACATCCAAGCAGTATATTGAGTTGGAAAGTGAACCTTCCGTCCATGGGTCAATGCCTATTCATATCGAGAGTGAGCACAGTTCGTAATGCTCTGTTTCTCACTCAAAATCCAATCTCTCATAAAAGGGTTAAGCATATTGAGTTGGATAATAATTTTATACATGAACTTGTTTATTTAGGTAAGCTATATACTCGATTCATTCCTACCAAGATCCAAGTGACAGATATATTAACAAAAAAGTATTCCTAAACCTCAGTTTGAGTTTTTCCGAGGTTTGCTTTGTGTTAGATTGCCACCGTCTCGCTTGCGGGGCATATTATTTCACCACCTTTATGATAAGTTATTATGTTCCTTTCATGTATCTTTGTATATATGTTGTTTATTAGGCCTAGCAAACTGGGCGGGGCGGGGCGGGCGGGTTGGGGTCACGGGTCATAACGGGTTCGGGTCAAAATGGGTTCGGGTTAATATGGGTTAGGAGAAAAATGACTTCGGGTCAAAACGGGTTTGGAGAAAATTAGTCCTGGTCAAAACGGGTCGTTTAAAAAAAACTATCAATTGGGTTCGATTCCAAATGACTTCGCCACCACCGCCGCCACCCACCCACCCACCCGAAACACCCCACCACACCGCCACCCACCCCACCCCCTACCACCCCCACCCCGCCCCACACTACCCCCCATAAAGGCGTGGCGATCAGTTTGACCTTTGATTATTATCTTTTCTTATCCTTATCCTTATCCGTATCCAAAGTATCCATTGCCTGGAACTCAAATTTGATCTCCTTCCATACTTCACAAGCAGTTGCTAGTTCAGGACTCCATTTGGTAGCCTCACGGATAATTTCATTACCCTCAGTAGCAAGATCGCATCCCTCATTACGAGCTTGTACACATGCTTCTAGAGCTACTCGATTAGCTACAGCACCAGGTGCATTTCCCCAAGGGTGCCCTAAAGTTCTTCCACCAAACTGTAGTACGGAATCATCCCCAAAGATTTCGGTTAGAACAGGCATATGCCAAACGTGAATACCCCCGACTTTAATATTGGTTATGTTACGAGAATAAAGTAGTCTAAGGAAGACATGAGTGCACACGTTAACTATAGGGCCGTTTGGTCTAATAAAATGTCTTAACAACTTGGATAATATTTGACCTGACATACCTCAGTGTCAACATAAATTAATATCATATGGTAGACTAACTTTGTACTTTGTTAGGTTTCAAACCCACCCTACCCCCATCCCGCAACACCCACCCCCACCTCGCCCTACTCACCACCACCCCAAACCCACACCCCACCCACCCCCACCCTACCCACGCCGCCACCGCCCGATCGCCGCCACCACCGCCGCCACCCACCCTACCCACCCCACCCCCATACCGCAACACCCCACCACGCCGCCACCGCTTGATCGCCGGCACCACCGTCGCCACCCACCCCCACCCCACCCCACCCCACCGCACCTCCACCCACCCCACCACCATATCGCCACACCTCCTCCACGCCGCCACTGCCCGATCGTCGCCTACACCGCCTCCACCCACCCCACCCCCCACCCTACCCCGTGGGGGTGGGGCGTGTAGATGGGTGGGCTGGGGTGGGCGGGTGTTGGCGTTTCTTGGGTGTGGTGGGTAGAATGGGAGGGGCGGGGGTGGGGTGGGTGCCGGTGGGTGGGGTAGGGTGGGCGGGGCGAGGTGGGGTGGGGTGGTTGCCGGTGGGTGGGGGTGGGCGGCGGTATTGAGGCGATTGGGAGTGTGGCGGGTGGGTGGGGTGGGGTGGGTTGGGGTGGGGGGTCGGGGTAGGTTAGTGGGTGGGGGTGGCGGCGGGTGGTGGGGTGTGGCAGGTGGGGGGTCGCGGCGACAGACGGTGGCTGGTGGTTGGCGGCAAATGCGGTTGGCGGTGGTGGCGGGTGGTGGGGTTGCGGGTGGGTGGCAGCATGGCATCAGGTGGTGGTTGCGGCAAAGCGTCGAACACAGTAGGACGTCAGGTCTTGGTGGTGGGAAGGGGTGGTGCTAGTGGCGGGGCAGCGGTGAGGGGAGGAGTGCAGCGGGAGGTGGCATCATCGGGGGAGGGGTGGCGATGGGCGCCAACCCGCCGATGTGGCGGTGGTGGGCGGCGGGGGTGGTGACGGCGAGGCGGCGGTAGAGTGAGTGGGGTGGGTGGTGGCGTGACGTTGGTGGGGTGGCTATCGCATTTGCATTATTTTTAAGTTAACAAGTTTTATAATACATTTTGACTCATTGACTAATTTGAGGTGATTCAAATTGACCAAATTGACCCGTTAACTAATCTAATATGACCCAAATTGACCCATATATAATTAACTTTTTACTCAAATCAACTCATTCTTTGAAGAATATGTTAAAGTTGCCACCTCTTGATTTAACCAATCATAATTCTTCCTATTTCCCAAGTAAAAAGGATGGTGTACTCGTGTACTGTCGCGTGCTTCTTTTTTTCTCCCCCTGCGATCTCAATTATTATATGTATATATATTTTATTTTTCCTCCTGTCCACGTGACCTACATCCCTTTTTTCCAATCCATGCTCAAAGGTGAGCCCAATTTGCTCTAATTTCTTTCTGGCCCAATTAAAAGAATTAATTCATGGACTAATGGTTTTCTTATTTTATTGTGAATGACTAAAATCATCATCTCCATTTGTTTTTGTAGTCAAACACTCAAACTCCAAGTGAGTCATTAATCCAGAAGAATGATTTATGATCTGTCCATTAATTAAACAAATAAATTAATTCAATTTAAATTAAATTAACTACGATAAAAATCCATTAAATGATTAGTGAATAACAATCTACTCAAAGAAATTTAATTTATTATATTTAGTGCAATTGAGTCGATTTACTCGCTTTCGTCTAAAAACATACAAAAATATAAACCCGATCAAACTATATTATTTCACACATAATTAGAGGCAAAAACATTTTACTATTCTAATAAATGAAAATCTCTTCAGCACACGTGTCATTCTCTGGTTACTTCTCATCTTTATTTTCCCGCCTCTTTCTCCTACTAAATATTAGATTTTCTATTTCTCTCTCCTATTAAATAATAATATTTATATTAATAAATCTAATTACGAATACTTATTATTTAATTATAAATAGTTATTATATTATCAATCAAATTAACTTAATATGAACTAACATTTATCAATTAAATTAAAAAATTAATACTCAGTTGAAAAAAAAAATGTTTTAAAAACTAACTTAACAGACCTTATAACTGTCACGACAAATTACATTTTTTAAAAACATAGTTTGACAAATGTGTTTGTTAACAAATTACATTATATTTTATTCAACCGATATAATATACTGGTTTATTCAACCCGTGTATTACACGAGTTTTTAAAAATATACAAAATTTTATTACTAAATATATAACATTTTATTTATTTAACCCGTGTAATACACAGGATTTTAACCTAGTATGATTATATATAATTAGCATGTGTAAATCAACCACTCATCAGATGTCACCTCACATAGCCAAATTACCCTCTTAAAGTACCCTCCATGATTGAAGTGGTACCCTCCAACCCTCTTAATTGTTTTATAAATTAAAAAAAAAATTAAAAACTAAAAGTTTAAATAATTAATGAAAAATATATAACAAATAAATAAAAAGTAAAAAAAAAACCTAAAAATTAGTTATGTAAAAGGGGTTAAATTTATTAATTTTTTTTATTTTTTTATTTTTTTTATTTTGTAACGGCTATATAGCCGTTCAACGGCTAGTTAACGGCTTCATTTCCAAACCTTTCAGCGGCTTCCCATACCCGTGCTCTCTACTCGCCACCAAGTACCCGCTGGCACCCACCATGCTTGAGGCGGTGTACCCACTAACCCGCCAAGTACCCGAGCACCACTCCCACCACCTTTACGCAGTGTTCCCGAGTTTACTAGAGGGAAGAAAAAAAAGGAAATGATTCTTTTCCCTTCTTTTCTTTTCCCTTCCTTTCCCTTCTTTTCATTTCTCTTGAAATCTCTCCAAAATAGGAGGATGGAAATAAGCCTAGTTTTTCTTTCATTTCCCTCCATTTCACTCCTTAAAAAAATCTCTGGAATACACCTTCTCTCATTTCATTTCTTTTCTCAAAAATAAAAAACTCGGGAACAAGGTTTCCTTCCCCTTTCTTTTCTTTTCCATTATTTTCTCTCCTTAAATGATACTCGGGAACACAGCGTTATAGTTAATAACGAAATGCTTTAGAATTCGATTTATGTAAGCAATCAGTTTCCTGTTTAACTAAATTTTTAAAATTCTTTTTATTTATATGATTTCATATTTACTTTATTTTATAAACATTTATTAAACCTTGAAATCTGTATGATAGTTCATCGATTAATTTTTCAAACACTTTACCATTTGTCTGTGTTAGTGTGTTCTGTTCCTCGTCGCATCGCACAGGTGCCCTCTAGTGTGTATGTGTGTGTATAGTATTTATAATTATTGTGTGGGGCCCATGAGTTTTTAATTTCTTGTTTCTTTCTAAGCTTGGTACTTTCACTACTTTGGTTATTTCATACCACTTAATATATAGAAAAGTTAACGTCCATTCACTTTAACGATCCTGAGTGAATAGTAGGGACCATACGAGACTTTTTTTAAGTTGAGGACCATACGTGAAATATGGGTAAATCACGTAAACCATCCGTGTAATTTAACTCTTTTTTTTGTTAGATTTGATGTAATTTTATTTGTTACTAGGTTAAAGCCCATGTGTTACATGAGTTGAATAAATACAACTTGTTATAAAACAGTATGTTTGGTGTTATTAGTTATCTGTGAAATAAGAAATAACTGAAATTTTCTTATGATTTAGTAATTTTTAATAAAGTATTAGAATATATGTTAGATATTTAATTATTTAACATCATCATTATTTAATTGGAGAGAAAAACGAAAAACAAAAATTTAATTTTCATCAGAAGTCGACACGTAGCAAGTATAATTATTCATTTATTATAATATAGGTTATAAATCTTGTATATTATACATGGTGAATAAATGCAGTATTATATATACTTAGTAATAAAAATCTAATATTACATATTTTTGATATATTACATAATTTTTTAATACAAATTTTAGAAACGTTATATAGTTATTTTTTTAAAATGTTTTATAAAAATAATGAAAGAAATGTCCAAACTATAAAATGTTTTATGAATAAAACTATTTTTTTAATCAAAAAATGTTTTATATAAGTAGTTATAAAAATCATTATTATTTAATAGGAGAGAGAGGCGGGAAACACAAATTATAATTTTTTTATAGAAACTTGTATCATTAAATAGGAGAGAGAGACGGGAAAAAAATGTTGAATAAAGAGATCGTTTGGTGCTATCAATCTTGTATCAATTGCTCTGGTGTTGATCTTAATTGCAATAATTGGTATCAGAGCTAGGTTAGGGCTCGAATCAGAGTTGGATTACGATTAATTCAGGAAAGAATTCAACGATGGTGTCCACGAAGTTCGAATTAGAAAAATTCGATGGTAAAAATGACTTTAGGCTTTGGCGATTGAAGATGAGAGCACTTCTGGTTCATCGGGGTCTAGTGGATGCACTTGCCGGTGAAGGCAGTCTTCCGGCACACTTGTCTGATACAGAAAAGGAGACAATGGAGAAATCACATAGCGCGATAATACTAAGCCTTGGAGATCGCGTATTGAGAGAGGTGTCAAAGGAGACAACTGTTGTGGGGATTTGGGCAAAGTTAGAAGGTCTCTACATGACAAAATCTCTTGCCAACAAACTCTATCTGAAGAAGAGACTCTATACATTTCAAATGGCTTCCGGTAAGAACTTGGAAGATCACACTGACGAACTTAATAAACTTGTATTGGATCTTGAGAATATAGAAGTTACTTTGGATGATGAGGATCAAGCTATTATTTTCTTGACCTCATTACCACAGTCTTTTGAACACTTTGTTGATACCTTAATGTACGGAAGCGACACTCTTTCAATGGAAGAGATTCTTGCAACCCTTAATTCAAAAGAACAAAAGAAAAGAACAAATGTCAGAGAGGAGTCTAGGGATGGTTTGTTTGTAAGAGGAAGGACTGAACAAAGGTCTTCAAAGGGAAAGAGTTTCTCAAGATCCAAATCAAAGTTCAAAAGAAAGTGTTACACATATAGTTCAGAAAGTCATTTGAAAAGGGATTGTCCTGAAAGGAAAAAGAAGAAGTTTGATTCATCTTATTCAAAGGGTCAAGGTAATGTTTCTGAAGGATCAGTGGATGGCTATGAAAGCTCTGATATACTGGTAGTGTCCAATGGAAAGAGTAATGATGAGTGGATTCTAGACTTAGGGTGTTAATATCATATGACTCCCTATAGAGATTACTTCAAAAATATAATCATGGAAGATCTTGGTACTGTGAAGTTGGGAGATGACAGACCATGTAGGATACATGGGCATGGGTCTGTCATTTTAAAGTAAAACAATGGAACTAGTGTAACTCTTGGTAATGTGAGATATCTACAAGAGTTGACTAGGAATTTGATTTCACTTGGTCTCTATGAAAAAGAAGGATATGGGGTGAGTTTAAAGTATGGTAAAGTCAAAGTGGTGAAAGGCTCTATGGTTATGTTGTCAGGGAGTAGATGTGACAACAACATATATATCCTAGATGGGAAGGTTGTACAAGAAACCAATAATGCTGTTACAGAAGACATTAACAATGAGGCTATGATATGGCATAAAAGACTAGGCCGTATAAGTGACCAGGGCTTGTTAGAGCTGTAGAAACAACAATTGATTGGTAATCTCAAAGAAAGTGAAGCAGGGTTCTGTGAACATTGCATTATGGGGAAATCACATAGAGTAAACTTCTCTAGAAGCAAACATACAAGTCAAGGATTGCTAGACTATGTTAACACATATCTATAGGGCCCAGCAAGAACAGAATCAATAGGTGGGGCAAGGTATTTTTCTGCCTCTGATTGATGATTATTCTAGGAGGATGTGGGTGTATGTTATAAAACATAAAGATGAGGCATTTAGAAAGTTTAAAGAATGGAAGGTCATGGTTGAAACACAAACCGAAAGAAAGATTAAGAAACTAAGGTCAGACAATGGACTTGAATTTTGTAATAATCAAATCAATCAGTTTTGTAAAACATATGGGATTGCAAGACATCTCACGAGTTCCTGGTACCCCTCAACAAAATGGCCTTATTGAGAGGATGAATGGGACTCTTTTAAACAAGGTGAGATGTATGCTTTTAAGTTCTGGAATGCCCAAGAAATTTTGGGCTGAAGCTGTAACCACAACAACCTATCTGGTGAATAGGTCACCCTCTACTGCCCTGAGTATGAAAACTCCCATGGAAGTTTGGTCTAGAAAGAAGATAGAGTATGGCAACTTGAAAGTATTTGGTTCATTAGCATATGCACATGTTAAATAGGTAAAGTTAGATCCTAGAGCCCAAAAGTGTGTTTTTTGGGATACCCTGAAGGAGTAAAAGGGTATAGACTTTGGAGACTAGATGAAGCAAGTCCAAAGGTTATTTTGAGCTGAGATGTAGTGTTCAGATAGGACATTGTTTACAAAGATGTTATTGAAAACATGGCCAAAGAAAAGATCAGTGAATATGATGATGGTTAGGCAGTTCAAATTGAGGTGGAGCCGGTAGAAAATGTTACTGAAATCCCACACACTGAAAATTCAGAAGGGGAAACAAGTACTTATAATCTTGCTAGAGATAGGCCAAGGAGAAACATCATTCCACCTTCAAGATACATAAATGATGAAGATCTTTCTGTCTTTATATTAATGGCTGCTGAACTGGAAGATATCGCTGAGCCTTTGAGCTTCAATGAAGCTATTATATCTTAAGATAAAGAAAAATGGCAAGGGGCTATGCAGGAAGAAATAAATTCTCTAAGGAAAAACAAAACCTGGATACTGGTAGAAAGAAGATATGGGAAAAAGTGATACCCTGCAAGTGGAATTTTAAAAGAAAAGAAGGAATTCCAAGGGTTGAAAAACTAAGATTCAAGGCAAGGTTAGTAGCAATGGGATTTACCCAGAGGGCTGGGATTGACTACAATGAATTATATTCCCCAGTTGTTAAACATTCATTAATTAGAGTGGTTTTGGCATTAACTGCAATTCATAATATGGAGTTGGAACAACTGGATGTAAAAACTGCTTTCTTACATAGAGATTAGAAGAAGTGATCCACATGGAACAACCTCAGGGTTTAGAGGAGGATGGTGATAATAAGTTTGTTACAAAAGTCATTGTATGGGTTGTAACAGGCACCTAGACAATGGTATAAGAAATTTGATGATCATATGATTTCAAATGGGTTCAAAAGGAGCAGTTATGATGCTTGTGTTTATTGTAAAGAATTTGAACCTGAAAATTTTGTTTATCTTCTTCTCTATGTTGATGATATGCTAATAGCAAGTAAAAGTATAGAGGTTATCAAAGAAACGAAAGAAATGTTGAACGAGGAGTTTGAAATGAAGGAACTTGGGCCAGCTAAAAATATTTTGGGGATGGAGATTGATAGAGATAGAAGCAATGGGATATTGAAGCTTTCTCATAAATCTTACATACTAAAGGTGTTAAAGAATTATAGTATGATGGGTTATAAACCAATAATAACACCTTTAGCTCAGCATTTTAAGTTGTCTGCAAGAGATGCTCCATCAACTGATAAGGATTTGGCTTATATGGAAAGGGTACCTTATGCTAATGATGTTGGTAGTCTGATGTACTTGATGGTGTGTACAAGACCATACATTTGCTATGGTGTTAGTTTGGTATCTACTTAGCAAATCCGGGGAAACCTCATTGGGAAGCAGTTAAATGGTTGTTCAGATATCTGAATGGGACCAGAGATGTTGGTCTTATTTTTGGTGGTGAGTCTATTGGGAAAGAATTAATTTTGGGCTATGTTGACTCAGACTATGCAAAGGATTTGGACAGGGGAAGGTCAATATATCCAGTTATGCTTTTAAGGTAATGGGTAGTCTTGTGAGTTGGAAAGCTAGCCTGCAACATGTTGTAGCTTTGTCTAGTACAGAAGCTGAGTATGTAGCTTTGACAGAAGCTATAAAGGAGCTTGTTTGGCTAAAGGGTTTTGTCCTTGAGCTGGGTATAAAGGTAGTTGACACTATGGTTCTATGTGATAACCAAGGGGCTGTGAGGTTATCTAAAAATGGGATATTTCATGAAAGGACCAAGCATATTAGTGTAAAGCTACATTTTATCCGTGATATAGTAAATACAAAGGAAGTTAAGGTTGAAGATGCTAGCACAAATGATAATGCTGCTGATATGCTAACTAAATTTCTTCCTGGTTCAAAGTTTTCTAAATGTTTGGAGTTACTTAGAGTAGGTTGACTTTTCTTCATGGTGGAGATTGTTGATTAATGAAGTCAAAGTCAACTCTGTTATCTAGTTCTTTACTTGCTTTAATAGTACAGGGGGTGTTTTGTAAATGTTCTTAATCGTTCAAAAAAGAGATCGTTTGTGGTATCAATCTTGTATCAATTGCTCTGTTGTTGATCTTAATTGCAACATTATGGTCAACTGATATGTTTTGATCCTGTGTATTTTGGCTTGAGTATGTTGCTAGAGTCTGTGTTTAATAAAAACTAGTTTTTACCCCCCGCACTTTGCGGCGGGAGTCTGGTCGTTATTGGTTTGACTCGTTTGTGTGGATAAAACTTGCATCGAATCGCAGACTCGTTATAGCGTACGGTACCAAAAAACACTGGAATTTGACTAAAATTTCGTCTTTAATAAAATTTAAATCAGAACGTTGACAAAAATTTTTTAAGAAAAAATGCATTCCGTTATTTAAAAAACCTAACGAACAAAAGTTATCATAGAATACGGCGTCGAGCACATCATTAATAAAATTTAAACTAAAACGTAGACACACCGGTAAAAATAATGTTATCATAGAATACGGTGTCGAGCACATCATTAATAAAATTTAAACTAAAACGTAGACACACCGGTAAAAATAATGTTAATAGAAATGAAACATAAAACTAAATAATAAGAAAGGGAAAAAACAAATTAAAAAAATTACCGGTTCGGGTCGTCGAAAACCATAAGGCGAATACCGATACGGGTTCCGATAAATATCGACAACGAATAATAGGTTTGGCTCGTCACGGTACCACAACGGTAACGACACTCGCTATAGAAAACGAAAAAAAACTCAATTTTGAATACAACTCCGTTTAAAAAGAAAATTGTATCGAAACGTTGACATTAAAAATTACAAACAGTTGCACACTACGTATTTAGAAAAAAAGTTAACGAACGAAATTTATTACGAGAAAACGAAACTAATAGAAAATGAAACACGCTAAAACCGTATATTATATATACTATAAGGGTTAAAAATAAAAATGTAAAAAAACTTTTAACTATTCCTAACCATAAAACTATGAAAGTTAACTATTCCTAATAGTTTTGTTTATAATTATAATTTATAATTATAATAGCTAAACTTTAGTGGGTAAGAGTGTAAAGTTTTTGGGCACCTAAACGTAGATAAAAAAAAGTTTAAATGTAGATAAAAATAAACTCGTTGTAAAAGTATACTCGGAATTTTATAAAATATCAAATTAAAATAGGAGGAAAACAAAAAAAAACAAAAGAATTGTGAGTGTGCAATAAAAATCAATAGCCAAACTTAAGGGGGCGAGAGCGTAAATTTTTGAGAGGCAAAGACACGTCATTGCATGACTGACTCATATGTCATATGGAGCAAATAAATGTTTCTAATGTGTCGGCTCTACCTATAGATGAATTAAGTGTATATATATACACACGTCATTGCATGAGTGACTCATATGTCATATGGAGCTAATAAATGTTTCTAATGTGGCGGCTCTTTACCAAAGAGATTGTGGTGTAGTGGTTAAGATGAGGCCTGAAGTTCTAAGGGATTCGGGTTCAATTCCTGCCATCATCATTAATTTCTAAGGCATGCAAATGAGACCTAGTTCTTAGGCTGATGCACCAGGGTTTTACCCACGCCGATCCAGGGTTCGAGCCTCGGCTCTCCCTCAAGCCCGGAAAGGGCCGTATTGAGTGAGATTTTTTCCTTGGATGCTCTCCAACTCTGACGTCAAGTGGGCCCGATTAAGACAACATATTGGCCGGAGTTGGACGAGACTCTCTCATGTGATGGGGGTGCGACGTCACAACATTCAATATTGGCCGTTCAAAAAAAATATGTGGCGGCTCTACCTAAAGATATATTAAGTATATATATAGCCAATGTGAGTGATTACTGCTCAAGAACATGATTATTAATAGTTTTTAATAATTCTATTGGTGTCAGAAAAAAAGTAAATTTTTACCGACATATATGTGTAACTTTTGTTTATTTGGCATTTTAATGAAAACCCGTTTTTACTCTAACCAAGTTGATATGTTTTTTTAGAATGACCTATTTTGACCTATATACATGTTGTTAACCCATTGTGACTCGAACCAACTAACCCTTTTTAAAAGAGCCCGTTTCAACCACATGAGCTGCTAGCCCGGCTCGAGTAGATACTCCTATAACAACGGGTAGCTTAATTGATTGACTTGTTTTTTTTTTTGTTTTTATCCAGTTTTATTTGTGTATTAATAAAATTTCGCATTGAACTTAACAAAACCTTTTACTTGGTCTAGTGGTCGTAGCTAGAGGTGCATAAATCATGTTTTATGAACCAAACCGGTTCAATCCGAACCGGACCGGTTTGGTCAACCATTGGTCAAAACCGGTTTGCCTCTAAACGGGTTCGCTTCAAACCAGGTTACAAGACATAAAAACCCAAACCCCCTAAACCGGTTAGAGTCGGTTCAGGACCGGTTTGACCTTTAAACCGGTTTTTTATTTAAAAATCCAAAAAATCAATAATATTCAATATAATAAAAAAATATATATATAACAAATATAAAACATAAAGTTCAACGTTTATTGATATTCGTGAAGTTTGGAAATTACAAAACATTACAAGATAAAATTAGAAAACTGGAAACCACTACAAGTGAATATATATTTTTTATTTTTTGGGTTTTTTATTGTTTATTCTTGTACATCATCTTCGGAGTCAGAGTTTTATAGCCTTGCATCTTCGGCTAGTTCTTCATCAATGACTAGGTCTGGTATTCCAAGATCAACCTCGTTGACGTGTATGGTTGTAACATTTCTGCTTTTCGCGTACTTCTAACGCTTACCATATTCGTGAATCAATGAAGCTTGAAACCCTCATCATAGCTCATGTTCAAATCATACTTGAAATATACCTATTTCATGCACATTATACTTATTACATGGTAACATGTTGACTGCAATGCTTGGAATTGCCTTAAATTGCAACATGGACCGTTAAACCGTTTAATTACTCGTTTACCGACATGGAAACTCACCCACTACTAACTCAAAGGCAATGTATCATCCATATGTGCCTAACATAGTTATTTAACTCATTCAAGTTGTCACATAATTCAAATAGATGCCCTAGTACGTTAGTTAGTACTTTTGTGCGATCGTTCGCCTTTTAAACCGCTGTTAGCTGTGTACCATCCACACCCGAAAAATTCGTCTAACATGACATTAATTTATGTTTTAATTTGTTTAAAATATTCATTTCATTAATTAAAACAAAGTTTGTTTGTAAAACTTTCCTTAAATAAATCATGAAATTCAAAAAAACGATCAAAAACCGCAAAACCGAATCGTTGGATCAACCATGGGTCAAAGGCCACCCATGTCCCATGACCCATGGAATAATTTTGCAGCCCACAAGGCCAAGAAATTTCGGCCACCCCCCTTTACTGTAACATCCCGAAACTCCGTAAGCAAATGGTTCGGGTGGGTGAATTATCTGAACCTTATATGAATTATCCTTCTTAAAATTTATCGCCACGTAAATCATGGTTAGACGAGAGTAATAAGATCGGAGAGCCGTTTAATGACTAGTTCGGGATCGAAGTGCATAAAACCGAAATTTAAGGGACCCGGACTAAAGTTTAAAGGGGTTTATAAGCCACCCTATAGCAAAACCCTAGGCCATTCGGCCTAGGAGGACCTTTGACGGCAACAGGGGGGCGACGCAAGGGAGAACACCGGCACAGGGCGATCTCGCGGAGGTTCACGACCATAGCAAGCGGAAAAGGGAGCTCCACGTCAACGAGGTAATTCTCGGTACGTCTCTTTTCATTTTGGTATTATGTTTTAGTTGGAAACCGATTAGGGTTGCTAGTGGTGTTGTGTTCATGATAGACAGCTACGGTGGGTGTGGAGGCCGACTGAGATGGAGGCCGAAGGCGGTGGAGTGGTTGCGTGCTACGATGATCACGGTGGTCGCAGATGGCGCGTGTAGCAGGCCGGTTGCCCAAAAAAGAGAGAGAGAGAGAGGAGGGGTGCGGGTGAAGGAGGCGGTGACTACAGAAAGGCGGAGACGGAGGCGACGACCGTCGGTGGGTGCTGGAAGCTGTGGAGTTCCATGGTGACGCAGCAAGGAGGGAGGTAGGGTCAGGGTGGTAGTGCATGGCGGCTGATAGTCGTGGCCGAAGAGGACGAGGATAATGATGGAAGCCGACGGGGACGGCGACGAGAGGTGGTGGCCATGGGGGTGGTACGCGAGGTCAGCGGTGGTACCCGTGGAGGTACGTGGACGGGCTTGGTGTCATGAGGGTTTTGCGGGATTATGGCTTTGCATGCGTATGCATGCACACGTACGTGCATGCATGGAAACCCAAGGGTTTGACGTACGGTTTCTAAGCAGGACAAGGACGACCCGGACCACTTGTAACTATAGTGGAGAGTTGAGAAGCTAGGGTAACGAGTAGTCGAGGCTGAGAATTAGAATTTAATTAATTATACGATATGCAACGTGTGCTTAGAGCACATTCTGATTTTGTGATCAAATGCTTCACAGGTTGGTGATTCGAGCGTATACGGATGAGTTGACAGGCTAGTACAGAGGTTCATCATATCTGGTGAGTTTCTAGTCCCCCTCTTTTAAATGTCTTACTGTTTTGGGGCTATCTTACACACATTCACGTGGTATTAATATAATTAATCGTGTTAAGGGTCATGGGTTTATAAACCAATATGATTTGAGTATAAATTGCTTAATTGAGAGTCATAGGGTTTATGGCGTGTTCATATTTGTGTTGTGTGCTTGTGTCGTTGTCCAGGGGACACGACGGGTATTGTGTTTGCGTCTTTGTCTTTATGACATGGCAAACGGGATCGTGGAGGACGGGTTCCTTCGGGAAGTCACTAGGGGTGACATTTATTTAACAGGTTAATGATGAGCTCAGGGTGTGTTAATTCCCTGACGAGGGTAACCCTGGCGAGGGTGCAGTGATGAGGTATGTGTTTGCATGTGTACATATATGTGATCAGTCATATTTATTGTGTATGAGATTGTGTTAATGTGACGTGTTGAATGTGATGTGTAGAGTTAGAATAACCGTTGAGTCAGGACTTGTGATGTGACGTGTATAAGAGTAGTGTTAGTTATTCGTGAGAGCCTTGGTTAAGGTCGGAGGTGTTAATGTCTAGGGTAGGTTGTGTTAACCCAGGGTCGAGTTAACGTGTATTCTTGGATATGAGTTGCTAGCATAGTATGTTGAGTCTATGCGGTTGTGATCGTAAGGTTATTACTATTTATATATGTAGTACGGGTTGAGTCTCGGGTGATAAACGGTTATGGGATGTCGTGGGATGACAAGGGATTAGTCATTCGTAAATAGAACGTATTTATATTTTATAAGGACCGGAGGGTCCAAAGTGAATTAAACCGAAGAATTTGGTGTGATGGTTTTTATTTAAATTAAACTATTAGAACTCACTCAGCGTAGCTGACTTTGTGTGTACGTTAGATTGTTGCAGGTAAGCGGATGGTTGATGTATCTTGGCTTGGAAGCGGCGTTACTCAGATCGGTGTGCAGGCATTCATAAGGTAAACCTAATACCATCAAATGGTCATAAATTAGTTTTGAAAGACTTCCGTTGTATTTCGATTTACAATAAACGTGTTTTTAATGAAAACAACCCGTTATGAGAACCAACTGTAGGATGTCCGGGTTAGGGTCTTACAAGTTGGTATCAGAGCTGTGGTTTAAGAGAAACTGGTATTTTTAAACAAATAAAATACTTTAACTTAAACCGAAAATGGGACGAGGGTGAAACGAATGCCACCATGAGTAACCGCGAGCCAAGAGGTATGTCTTTTGAGTTGAGCAGTAATTATTATTTACCATTTATGTAGTGTTATGATTAGTAAAGCGATTGGTGTGAGTGAGTGAATTATGGTTCCGTGTGGGAACATGATGTGTGCTATGTGTTGTAGTAGAATGTAGAATTATGTGACGTGTGTGGTGTGACTTGGTGAAATCATGTGTTGCGAGCTAATTAATGTAGAGTATCATTAATTGTGTTACGTGGCATAGCTTGGTGTGTTAGCTTAATGTAATGAATTTGTGTGTAACTACATGTGATGTGTAAGTGTGATATATATGATGATTTGCTATATAATTGTGTGGTGTTAAGTGAGTGGTGTGGGATGCATGTGCATCCGGCATGTGGGAAAGATAGAAAGCTAGGGTGAAGATGATGGGAAAGGTTTAGAGTACGAGCAGTAATGTGGACCACCAAATTGCATTTGATCACCGTAATTTGGTAATCTATTATTACTCTCATATTATGAATTTGAGCCCATAGTAGTCACTCCAACGTTCTATCTTGTGCAGGTACTTATGGCTAAAACACAGCGGACTAGATCGGTCAGGCGAGGAGCTTGGGCTAGAATGGGGGCGGAGCGTTAGGACGAACCAACGGTTGCTGTTGACCAAACGGTCAGTAACATGGGAGTAGTGCTGGCTCTTCCTGCGCCAAACATAGCTAGGACTGAAGAAGGTGGTGTTCCACATGGTGCTATGACCAAAACTATCGGATGGAAGAGGCAAGCGGTGTCGGCGATACACGATTTCCCTCTAGGATGTGGATTTGCATGGCTGAAGGATCAACTGCGTGTGACCACTAAGAGAGTTCTATTTCAAGAGAATACAGTGATTGATTGAGGATCCGATGAGGAAGAACCAGAGGAGGATGCAGGTGGTCGAGTAACAACTTTGTGAGCACGCTTTGAGATAGTTGATTTTTGAGTGATCGGTAGTAGTGGCAATTGTCACGAGATATTGCGGAATGACTTAACGTTTTGACTGATTAGATGCGTATGTGGTGCGGTGTTTGAATGGAATGTTGACTATTTGATTTTGATATTGAGTTTTGCTTTGTCGTGATGTGGTTTAGACGTGGTTAACGATAATTGTGTTCATGAATGTGTTGTATGGTGCTTGAAATAGGAAGCTATACGCAGAGTGGTGTAATTTGATTTTGCATGGTGTGAGTCATACCAAAAGTAAATACCGATGTGATTGATTAGATATGGTGAGTAGACTTGTGTAGATATGGGTCATGAAATTCTCTGTGCTAACGAACGTGTGATAGTGTCATCTATGAGTTGAGGGCTAGGTGGGGGTGTGAAATATAAGGGGTGTTACACCTTGTGTGAATGACCAGGGCAAGGCCCTGTGGAAAATAATGCTTATAAATATTGTATGAATGCATGTGTAGAGGGTTGACTTGTGTCTAGATCGAGTAGTGTGTTGCCTTAAACCATTAATACTACCCGTAGAGGTACGACTGTGCGAATTTTGTGCGATTATGTGATGACGTGTGGCGGGAGTTACCGTTGTAATAAATAGAAGGTAGAGTTCAAGAGTTCGTGTGTTTATAAATGGTAAGGTCTTATTGTATGCATAGAAATTATTCAGGCCTAGTTAATTGTGTGCACTTCGTGCGAAACTAGAATGTGTGGTTATTAGTACTTGTGTAGAACATGGTATGATCTGTGGTTATGTTGCGTCAGTGGGTCCTTGTAGTGCATGCTTAATCGATCCCGCACCATCTTCTCGATTCACAATTTGATTACCTAAACATATACACCAAGTTTAGTAATCTAATCATACATCAAAATCACATTATAATTGGGTTCACAACCCAATTTCCCATTTCCAACCCAAACTGACATTTGGGTTATTCCCATATCCAAACACCATCTTTCAATCCAAACTCACCTACTTGAGTTTCCTTTCCAATTCCTTGACACTAATTTTTCATTCAATAATTACCATTAGGTTAATTTGGTGTCCATTCAAGTGTCTAACACCATATAAACACTTAATCATCACTAATTCAACATCCTATCATCGTAATCCAAACACCCCCAATTTTCTCCATATGAACCCTAACTTCTCATAATCAAAATCAAAGGGTTCTAGGATGTTAATCACCATTCTTTACCATTAGTTTAGCTAGATTATCAACAATCTAACACCAATTAACCTCATGCATTCTTAATTTTCAGATTTCTACAAAACCCATCTAGTATCTCATAAATGGTGAAATAAAAGGATGATTACAATTACTTGATGCTAGAAGGATGATGTGCAAGCCAACACCTTCACAAATTCAAGCTCAAATGCACGATTTTAGCTTCAAATCTGATTTCTCCTTTTCTCTCTTGCTCAAGAATGACCCACACCAAAAATGAGTAAATGCTGAATTTTGACTTCTTTTAGTCAAAATGGCAGATTTTCCATATTACATCTTTTGTCCCTCACTTCCATTTCACCCATTTCATTCCAAAATTAGTTAAACACTAATATAACCCCAACACTAACTTGAAACCCACTTGTTTTAACTTATTTATAAAATATTATTTTCACCATAATATTAATTAGAATATTTATTTATTTATAACGAAACCCGGATTTTGGTTCGTTACAAATCACCTCACCTTATTTGGGTTTCGTCCCCGAAACCCGACTTCACATAAAAAGGTTCGGATAATATTTGAGCATTTTCTCCTCAGTTTCCCAAGTCATTTTCGCTCCCTTCTTATGTTTCCACCTCACCAAAACTTAGCTAATCTCTTTATTTCGCAATCGCTTCACCTTTCTATCCAAGATTGCCACCGGTTCCTCAACTTAATTTAACTTTTCATCCAATTCAATATTATCCAATGGGATAAAAGTTGATTCATCTGCCAAAATTTTTTGCAAATGAGACACATGAAACGTGTTACGAAGTCTACTTAGCCCCTCCGATAGCTCCAAACGGTAAGCCACCGCACCCACCCTTGCTATCACCTTAAACGGTCTGATGAAACGTGGACTTAACTTCCCCCGTTTCCTAAACCGTATCACCCATTTCCAAGGAGAGGCTTTCAAAAGCACAAAGTCCCCCACTTGAAACTCAATCGCCCGCTTTCTATTATCCGCATAGGATTTTTAGCGATCTTGAGCCGCTTTCAAGCGTGCCCTTATTTAGTCAATACTACTAATTGTTTCATTGACCACCTCTTTACTACCAAGTTCATGTTGACCAATTTCACCCAAACACACGGGTGTTCGACATTTCCTCCCATACAATGCCTCAAAAGGCGGCATACGAATACTAGAATGGTAGCTATTGTTGTACGAAAATTCCGCCAACGGTAAATGGTCATCCCAACTACCCCCAAAATCCAATGCGCACGCTCGCAACATATGCTCGATCGTTTGAATCGTTCGCTTGCTTTGACCTTTCTTTCTTTATTCAAATCCCCACCAGGTGCTAACACTTGAGCCTCCCGGATTTCATCACTAAAAGATGATGAAATTGTCATCTTGAATGCCTTCACCTTGATAGTTGTATGGCTCGTCTTCCGGCTAAGAGCATCCGCCACTACATTCGTTTTACCCTCATTCATGCTAGATTAGCACTTAACTAACACCAATTTAACCCAACTTCAACTCCATTTCGTTTTCTAGTAAAACCTACCAAGAAACTCAACAATAGAAGTTTCAAAACTATCTCACCAATCCACCCATTGAGACTCAATGTCTAAAGTTCATACCGCTTGGGATTCGAGGATCCCAACACCCATACATAACACCCCTTGAAGCTCGAGTCTTCAACTCAACCCCTTCTTAATCAAGAAAGTATGCGACCTCCTCAAGTAAGGATTCAACAATTTCCTAACTTGGATCCTTTTGTACAACACTGGAAGAAAAATCCCTATCCGTGACCCAAACACCCTAAGCATCTCCAATGACTTAATCATAAGTCATCCTTTGAGATCTAAGGATCTCAATCACCGAATCCCCCTTTGAAGTTCGAAGACTACGTTTTCAAACACCGTTTGTGAAGTCCAAAAGACTTCCAACATCACTTATGAAATTCCAAGACTTCAACCACCATTTATGTACAAATTCCACCTATATACATTGTACGCAAATGGTGATATACATAGGTGAATTATGGATATAAAGGGGTTAAACAAGTTGTAACACCAATTATTTGGAACAACAATTAATAAAACTTTTAAACGCGTGGAAGCATTTTTCCCAAGGATTTTTTTTTACCTTTCGCGTGTCGCGAACATCAGGGAACATCCCTTCGCGTGGCGCGCGGGAGTCCTGAACAACCAAGTCTGGAAGAGTGGTTCTTCGAGTGGCGCGAAGAACCCTCACCCATTCTTCGCGTGGCGCGAAAACCTTCAGTAAACAGAAAGTTTGGTTTTCTGCCCAGTTCCAACACTTAGCCAATTTTTTACATTTTTCACCAAATCAACATGACACCAAAAATTCCCAACACTTGGGTATTTGACCAACATTCAAGCATCATTTATACACACACAAAAACATAAATTCATGTACCAATTTACAAACTTTCAAGGATTTTATATTGAACCCTAAAAACACCAAATACGCATACGAGAATCCTGTTTTCGCCAATTGGACTTGACTCGGACTACATTGGGGCTTTTCCTACATAAACATATCACCATTAGTAATGAAGATAACACATATCAACAAGTATAATCTACTTGTTTTCACCCGATCACCCATTTGACCCGTTTACACCCAATTAGTCATTAGGCTTCATATCATTTGCATAACACCTACAAGTTTCATTCTTTTCATATAACATTCATAATACACATTTCCATTTTCATTATGGAACATAGGCCATAACCTCATTTCCATTATGATACTTAGATCATAACCTCATATTCCATTTCTTTTATGGTACTTAGACCATAACCTCATTTCCATTATGGCATTAGACCATAACCTCATTTCCATTATGATATTTAAACCATAACCTCATTTCCATTATGGTACTTAGACCATAACCTCATATACACATATCCATTATAGTATTACAACTATAACTACATTCATTCACATTCATAACACTTAACACATATTGGACACAACATAGCATACAACACCATTTATCATCAATACTAAGTAAGTGCAAAAGCACTTACCTTTCGGGTTAGAAGATATTGCACCACCTTCTCGATTCACAATTTGATTACCTAAACATATACACCTAGTTTAGTAATCTAATCATACATCAAAATCATATTATAATTGCGTTCACAACCCAATTTCCCATTTCCAACCCAAACTGACGTTTGGGTTATTCCCATATCCAAACACCCTCTTTCAATCCAAACTCACCTACTTGAGTTTCCTTTCCAATTCCTTGACACTAATTTTTCATTAAATAATTATCATTAGGTTAATTTGGTGTTCAATCAATTGTCTAACACCGTATAAACACTTAATCATCACTAATTCAACATCCTATTATCATAATCCAAACACCCCCAATTTTCTCCATATGAACCCTAACTTCTCATAATCAAAATCAAAGGGTTCTAGGATGTTAATCACCATTCTTTACCTTTAGTTTAGCTAGATTATCAACAATCTAACACCAATTAACCACATGCATTCATAATTTTTTGATTTCTACAAAACCCATCTACTAGCTCAAAAATGGTGAAATCAAAGGATGATTACACTTACTTGATGCTAGAAGGATGATGTGCAAGCCAACACCTTCACAAATTCAAGCTCAAATGCATGATTTTGGCTTCAAATCCATTTTCTCCTTTTTTATCGTGCTCAAGAACGACCCACACCAAAAATGAGTAAATGCTGAATTTTGACTTCTTTTAGTCAAAATGGCAGATTTGCCATATTACATCTTTAGTCCCTCAACTTCCATTTCAGCCATTTCATTCCAAAATTAGTTAAAAACTAATATAACCCCAACACTAACTTGAAACCCACTTGTTTTAACTTATTTCTAAAATATTATTTTCACCATAATATTAATTAGAATATTTATTTATTTATGTCGAAACCTGGATTTTGGTTCGTTACAATTCACCTCCCCTTATTTGGGTTTCGTCCCCCGAAACCCGACTTCACATAAAAAGGCTGATAGCCGTGACCGAAGAGGACGAGGATGATGATGGAAGCCGACGGGGATGGCGGCGAGAGGTGGTGCCCATGGGGGCGGTACGTGAGGGCAGCGGTGGTACCAGTGGAGGTACGTGGACGGGCTTGGTGTCGCGAGGGTTTTTCGGGATTATGATACGCATGCACACGTACATGCATGCATGGAAACCCGAGGGTTTTACGTACGGTTTCTAAGCAGGACAAAGACGACCCGGACCACTTGTAACTATAGTGGAGAGTTGCGAAGCTGGGGTAATGATATGTCATCATTTATACATATTTTACATACATAATAATCCAACATTATGGTACTAAATTTAATAATAACCTTGCAATTTGTGCTTAAAATACAAATATTTGATAATTTCAGGTTATTCGGTGTTAATAATACAAATCAAGCTAAATCCTATAAAAAAAAACCAAGAATTCAAGCTTCTAGAAGGTTCATTCCCAGAGCATTTACCCCCAAGAAGTCAAAATTGGTCAACAATAGTCAAAAAGAAGCTACAAGACAAAACTAGGGAAAAAGAGGAGGTTGCACGGCCGTGCATCCCATTACACGACCGTGCATTGGCCTTCTCTGCTCCCCACGACCCGGTACCGTGTCCTCTGTACCCTGTTTGATTCCTTGGGCCTTTGCATGACCGTGCAACCCAATGCACGGCCGTGCATTGCACAATTTGAGGCCTATAAATAGGAGGCTTGGGTTCTTCATTCCACACACCAATCCAGAGATAAATTACACTCAATAAGAGAGCATTCTCGTAGTTAAAGTAGAGGGGCTCTTCCTCCTTGTTCCACAATAGGGGAGCCTACGAAACTCATCATTACGCTAGTCGTTATGGCCATTCGTGGCTAAAACTTCTTTATATTGCTAGAGTGAAGATGATGTTTGGTGCATGTTAATGTTTAACTTATTAATGAAGTGGTATGTTTATGTCTTTAACAAATTCATCCTCAAAAATCATCTCTTGATGGGCTTTTATTATTGTCTAAATCCGTCTTTATATTTGCGAGTGTCTTGATTTTAAAGAGTAAGATCGTAAAACCCTTTTTAATCAAACTTCCGTTGAAACTCGTACGTCTTTATACGAGCAGAGATTGATAAGCCAAGGCTTGGTCTGTACTTCTAAGATCGTACGTCTTTATACGAGATTATTATAAGACCAAGAATTGGTGAACTCATGTTGGGAACGGTACGTCTTTATACTTGGTCCCATTGTTACACCGCCTCTCGGTGAGCAAAATATAATCACCTATTTAACTTAATATAAAGCATTTTGAGTCCGATGTCTTTATCCAACCTGGAGATGACCATTCGATGGGTTTAGGGTAAATGTTGTCCCTAACGGGAGGCACTACCACTTTTTAAAGAATATAATTTGCAAATCAAATGTCGTGAGGACGAGGCTCTAGCGGTGACCCGGGTCACAAGTTTGTAGTAGTCATACCACTGAATTAGTTAACTTAACATTATCACATACCAAGCTGATTCTAATCCCGAAGCAATACATTTCGTAATCTCATCATTTTCGTCTTATTTACTTTTCTGCTATTTACTATTCTGCTAGCTACATTTCTGTTACACACTTCACGCACATTTTTACTTTTATGTTATTTACTTTACCGTCATTTACTTTTTTGCTTCACAAGCACACAAAACCCACCTACTAACTAATCCGGCTAAACGATAACAAAAGTTGAGTGTTGGAACTCGATCGTATCCATTGATTCGATACTTGGTTCTTACTTGACTATATTATGCTTCGATAGGTACACTTACCTATTGTGTGTGTTTTAAGTTAACGTAATTATCATTTTATTTTATAAATTTAAAACCTGATCTCGTGAAATCAATTAATCTAAAAATATATTTATTTATATTTTTATATTACTTAAACACAAGCACATCAAGTTTTTGGCGCCTTTGCCGGGGACACGGTGATTTCAAGAAAAATTCGAGTTAACAGATTAGCCTTTTATTTTCCTTCTACTTTGCCTTCGCGCTTTGTTGCAGGTAGTGTATGATCCAAAGTTCTACTACTGGTTTATATCAACCTTTAGCAGAACCTGAAAGATTCTTTCACCGCCGAGTTCGAGAAAACCGTGCTAGAAAAATGGCCGTAGAAAACCGCACTATCGCCGAATTTGCAAGACCGTCACTAGCCGCGTTGGGGTGTAGTATCACAAGACCAACCGTCGACGCTAGCAACTTTGAGATCAAATCTCATGTCATCCACATGATCCAGTCATCATGCACGTTTAATAAATTACCCGATGAGGATCCACATGCCGATATCGCAAATTTCCTCGAGATTTGTGATACCTTTAAATAGAACGGAGTGTCGAACGACGCTATTCGCCTCCGTATGTTCCCTTTCTCCTTAAGGGAACGAGCTAAGGCATGGTTGAATTCTCTCCCTACTGGGTCAATCACCACTTGAGACGATCTCGCCCAAAAATTCTTATTGAAGTATTTCCAACAGGCCAAGACCGCTAAATTAAGAAATGATATCACCACTTTCACTCAAGACGATGGTGAGTCACTATATGAGGCTTGGGAACGCTTCAAGGACATGCTAAGGAAATGTCCTCACTATGGGTTAGAGGTTTGGCTGCAAGTATCATCTTTCTACAACGGGTTACATAATCAAGCCCGTCAGACACTTGACGCTACCGCGGGTGGCATATTTGGGAACAAAAGGCCACAAGAGGCTTATAACCTAATTGAAGAAATAGCTATGAACAGCTATCAATGGTACAACCCAAGAACTAGTAGAGGCACAAGGCAAGGAGTTCACACCGTCGACGCTATCATATCATTATATGTTCAAGTAGACGGCCTGACCTCAAGAATAAACCAAATTAGTAAGGGCAAGGCAACACCGGAAACAATGGAAGAAGTGAAGAGCATCACAGCCGACGTCGAACAAGTTGACTTTGTCGGAACAAATCGGCCTCAAAACAACCCCTACAGCAGCACCTACAACCCTGGATGGAGGAATCATCCAAACTTTAGCTGAAAAGATAACAACCAAGGACAATCTGGTTTTGGACAACAACAACAGTTTCAGCAAAGGCCACCTCAGAACTTTCAACCTCGTCAACAATTTAAAGGACCAAACAAGATGAGCAATGGGATGAGCTTGGAGGATGCGGTGACTAAGCTAATTTCCACTATCGAAAGTCAAGCCCACCAAGCAGATTCTCGTCACAAGCAATACGAGAAGAGGTTTAGTCTACATGAAGCTGAGTTCAAGACGTAGAAAGCTACCCTTCAATCCATTGAAACACAATTACGACAAATAGCAAAACTATTGTCCGAAAGGCAACCAGGATGTCTCCCGATTAACACTGAGACTAACATAAAGGCCAACGCAAGTGCTATTACTCTAAGGAATAGCAAAGTCTACCCAGAACCACCTATGCCAGAAGAAGAAGTCCAATCAACTAGGAGAGAGATATTCAATGGAGTGCCACTCCGACCACAGCCCGCTAGTTCATCCACTCAGAAAGCACAACCTAGTGTAATTCAACCTCCTATAATGGACCTTCCTCCAAAAGCTCCACCAAAAAGAACATTCACTTCGCACATACCATATCTAGGGAGGCTGGTTAAGCAGAAAACTGATGAGCAATATGACAAGTTCATAGAGCTCTTGAGCCAAATCCATGTCAACATTCCCTTCTTGGATATCATACAAACTATGCCAAAATATTTTGAAGGATTTCCTCACAGACAAGAGAAACATGGAAGAAGCGATAAAAAGAACTAATTATTGTGTCGCTCTTATCGAAAGGAATCTCCCAAAGAAACTTTCAGATCCGGGAAAATTCTCTTTACCATGTTCTATAGGGCCACTACCAGTTACATATGCGCTCGCTGATCTAGGAGCAAGCGTAAATGTTATGCCCTATACTATGTTTCAAAAGCTCGACATTGGGCAACCGCGACCGGTTAATGCAACCATTGAACTCGCAGATGGATCGATCAAAACACCTGTAGGAGTCATCGAGAATTTGTTGGTGAAAGTTGGCAAGTTTGTCTTCCCTGCCGACTTTATGGTTTTAGAAATGGGACAAGATTTCTCCGTACCACTAATCTTGGGTCGTCCATTCTTAGCCACCGCCAGAGCCGTCATTGACATGAATGAAGGAATTTTAACGCTCCGTATTGGTAAACAATCAGTAACCTACAACATCGGAGGATATGAATGCATGTCAAGTGATCCGCTTGAAATATCTCACTTTATAGACTCCAATGTGGACCATTAACTACATAAAGCAATGGACTTGAAAAAACGAAAAGCACCTGATCTTACCAAGCCGAATGCACCAGATCCTACGGCAATAGATCTCACCAAAGATCTTGATAACACTAATTGGATCGATGAGTACTTCGATAGATTACCTAAACTGAACGAAGAAGCAAGAGACACAGGGGAGGTTGTTCACTCCCACCTGAAGAAAGACTGATGCAACACGTACGGGTCATAAATAAACGTAGCGCTTCCGGGAGGCAACCCGATTATCATGAATAAATTGAGAAGTTGTTGCATATGGCAGAAAGCATGGACCTCAGGTTTGGTTTCTCCAAATTTAAGTTTTTAATTACTTCAGCCCCCAGGTATGCCTTCTTGATACTAGGACCTTAGTAGCTTAACTACTACCTTTTATTTTCCTTGTTCGTTTTTCTGTTTTCTTTAATGTTTTAGGTAGAATAACATCACCAGACCATCTCTCTATTTTGAGGAGTTACACTCCAACTCTACGAGCCTGGAGCCGGAAGCCACATCAAATTTCTTAGAAATTCGATGAAGTCTCTGAAGCAACACGTTGACTAGCAGCTGATAGGCACAGCCTGAAAGCAACAATAAGCTTTGGCCTTAGGTTATACACCGAATTGATCGGGGGAGTACCAGTTTCTTTTCTCTTAAAACTCCATGCATTTAAATTCTTGCATAGCATTTCATTACATGCATTTGTACATTGAGGGCAATGCACAGTTTTAAGTGTGGGATGGGGAATTAGAGATTCTGGACTGTTAAGCTCAAAGCAGTAAAATTTAACTTGTGATTTTCTACCCATTTGACTAAAACATTATAAAAACTTACCTTTTATAAAACCCGAAAAATTTCCAGAAAAATATTTTTTTAAACAAAACCTCTTGGAGTTTGCACCTAATTAAATAAAATGAAGACATGGCAAGTAGAAAAAAAACGGAAATTATGCATAACAAATCACTAAACCCTATCCCATCCGTTTCCATGTGAGAATAATCTAAGCCTTTTCACGAGCATTATTATTATTATTTTTGCATGCTCTTTCGTTTGGTATATTGAGTGTTTATTCGATTGAATTTTATGCATAATTAGAACTTGTATGACTTATACATATCAATACCATGAACTAGTGGAGGTATGAAAATGATTGAGGCACCTAGAATCGTTATCACCCTTATTATCCAAAAACCACAAAAATATTATCCGCCTAGATAGCCCTCTGAGCCTTAGCCTTTTCTTTTCTAAACCCACACTTATCACTCAACCAGCTTTTCGGAAACACCGGTTATTGGCTAACTGTCTTTGAAATGGGAAATTATCTTATGTTATCATTACAAGTTCATCGGGACAAATTTGGAAAGAAACCGCCCTACTCAGAAGAATTGGAATATACAAATGGTGGATGCATTAGGAAATTATCCGGACTATCTGCAGGAAAATTCAAGGAAATATTATTTCAAGGAAATTGAGAAAGGTGGAATGATGAGGAAGTTGTCTTAAAAAAAAAGTTGTTATTTTACCGGGAGACCTTAAAAAACTGGACATGCATTCTTTCGATTTTAATTTGCTTTCCTGCCTTCACTTCGCAAAGCCTGAATTACCAACCGAACTCCGAGAAATGATTTTTCAAGAAACTAGTGATGTAAGAAAATGGTGGCGCAAGCAAGAAGAATTTCCACCATTTTGCGGTTTATCAAAATGTGCCGCCAAAACAAGAGCCAGAAGATACGACAGCTGTAGAAAGTGTGGCAACTGGAGCCACGATGGAAAGTGCAGCAAGAATCAAACTCACTCCCAAAGCGAGTATACATACCTAATGGGAGTAGGTGCTGTTAGGCGACTAACCGCAGGACCCGTACGAAAAGGCAGTAATGTGTACTACGTAATAAGGGATGAGTTAAACCTGATGAGAGATCTTGGTCTTGGCAATCTGACCATAAACGAGCCCTCATATTAGTTATACTATCACGATATGAGTACTGTAGAGGGAACTTTTAGTATTTACCATTTTAAGCCATGAGGTCGTAGCTGAGTGTTTCGCAATAGCTGCATCCCTTGAAACCCATTTAAATCCCTAAAAATCCAAAAAGATTTTCATTTTCACCCTTAGTTTTACTTTAGCGACCTCTTGATTCATGCATACTACTTAGTTAGTTGGTGGAGACTTGATTTGCATACAAGCTTATGACCATTGCATAATTCAATTCGATCTCGAGTGTTCCACTTAGCTTACATTATCCATATATATAACCCTAGAGTTGAGTGAACATTGTGAGTAGTGAGGAGTTTTTTGCATAATCAACGTTCTAGTAGGCTTGTCATGGATTCCATCATCTCAAAACAAGAAAAACACAAAAATAGAATAAGCAGCTCAAGAGTTATCCCCGAGTCTCAAAACTAGTTGAAATTCCATTACCCTTGTAAAGTTTTTAGTTATGGGTGTGATCATGCATGAGTTTGCTTGAGGACAAGCAAAGTTTAAGTGTGGGGTGTTATGATATGTCACCATTTATACATATTTTACATACATAATAATCCCACATTATGGTACTAAATTGAATAATAACCTTGCAATTTGTGCTTAAAATACAAATATTTGATAATTGCAGGTTATTCGGTATTAATAATACAAATCAAGCTAAATCCTATCAAGAACACCAAGAATTCAAGCTTCTAGAAGGTTCATTCCTGGAGCATTGACCCCCAAGAAGTCAAAATTGGTCAACAATAGTCAATAAGAAGCTACAAGACAAAACTGGGGAAAAAGAGGAGGTTACACGGTCGTGCATCCCATTGCACGACCGTGCATTGGCCTTCTCCGCTCCCCATGGCCCGGTACCGTGTCCTCTGTACCATGTTTGATTCCCTGGGCCTTTGCACGACCGTGCAACCCAATGCACGGCTGTGCATTGCACAATTTGAGGCCTATAAATAGGAGGCTTGGGTTCTTCATTCCACACACCAATCCAGAGAGAAATTACACTCAAGAAGAGAACATTCTCGTAGTTAGAGTAGAGGGGCGCTTCCCCCTTGTTCCACAATAGAGGAGCCTACGAAACTCATCATTACGCTAGTCGTTATGGCCATTCGTGGCTAAAACTTCTTTGTATTGCTAGGGTGAAGATGATGTTTGGTGCATGTTAATGTTTAACTTATTAATGAAGTGGTATGTTAATGTATTTAACTAATTCGTCCTCAAAAACCATCTCTTGATGGGCTTTTATTATTGTCTAAATCTGTCTTTATATTTGTGAGTGTCTTGATTTTAAAGAGTAAGATCGTAAAACCCTTTTTAATCAAACTTCCTTTGAAACTCATACGTCTTTATACGAGTAGAGATTGATAAGCCAAGGCTTGGTCTATACTTCTAAGATCGTACGTCTTTATATGAGATTATTATGCGAACAAGAATTGGTGAACTCATGTTGGGAACGGTACGTCTTTATACTTGGTCCCATTGTTACACCGCCTCCCGGTGATCAAAATATAATCACCTATTTAACTTAATATAAAGAATTTTGAGACCGATGTCTTTATCCAACCCGGAGATGACCATTCGATGGGTTGAGGGTAAATGTTGTCCCTAACGGGAGGCACTACCACTTTTTAAAAAATATAATTTGTAAATAAAATGTTGTGAAGACGAGGCTCTAGCGGTGACCCGGGTTTCAAGTTTGTAGTAGTCATACCACAGAATTAGTTAACTTAACATTATCACGTACCAAGCTGATTCAAATCCTGAAGCAATACATTTTGTAATCTGATCATTTTCGCCTTATTTACTTTTCCTCTATTTACTATTCTGGTAGCTACAATTCTGTTACACACTTCACGCACATTTTTACTCTTATGTTATTTACTTTACCGTCATTTACTTTTCTGCTTCACAAGCACATAAAACCCACCTACTAACTAATCCGGCTAAACGATAACAAAAGTTGAGTATTGGAACTCGATCGTGTCCATAGGTTCTATACTTGGTTATTACCTGACTATATTACGCTGCGATAGGAACACTTGTCTATTGTGTGTGTTTTAAGTTAACGTAATTATCATTTTATTTTATAAATTTAAAACGTGATCTTGTGAAATCAATTAATCTAAAAATATATTTATTTATATGTTTATATTACTTAAACACAAGCACATCAAGTTTTGGCGCCGTTGCCGGGGACACGGTGATTTCAAGAAAAATTCGAGTTAACGGATTACCCTTTTATTTTCCTTCTACTTTGCCTTCGCGCTTTGTTGTAGGTAGTGTATGATCCAAAGTTCTACTACTGGTTTATTTCAACCTTTAGCAGAACCTGAAAGATTCTTTCACCTCGAGAAAACTGTGCTAGATAAATGGCCGTAGAAAACCGAACTATCACACAATTTGCAAGACCGTCACTAGACGAGTTGGGGTCTAGTATCACAAGACCAACCGTCGACGCTAAAAACTTTGAGATCAAATCTCATGTCATCCACATGATCCAGTCATCATGCACGTTTAATGGATTACCCGATGAGGATCCACATTGCCATATCGCAAATTTCCTCGAGATTTGTGATACCTTTAAACAGAACGGAGTGTCGAACGACGCTATTCGCCTCTGTATGTTTCCTTTCTCCTTAAGGTAACAAGCTAAGGCATGGTTGAATTCTCTCCCTACTGGGTCAATCACCACTTCGGACGATCTCGCCCAAAAATTCTTATCAAAGTATTTCCCACCGGCCAAGACCGTTAAATTAAGAAATGATATCACCACTTTCACTCAAGACGATGGTGAGTCACTATATGAGGCTTGGGAACGCTTCAAGGACATGATAAGGAAATGTCCTCACCATGGGTTAGAGGTTTGGCTGCAAGTATCATCTTTCTACAATGGGTTACATAATCAATCCCGTCAGACACTTGATGCTACCGCGGGTGGCATATTTGGGAACAAAAGGCCACAAGAGGCTTATAACCTAATTGAAGAAATAGCTATGAGCAGCTATCAATGGTACAACCCAAGAACTAGTAGAGTCACAAGGCAAGGAGTTCACACCGTCGATGTTGTCACATCATTATCTACTCAAGTAGACGCCCTGACCTCAAGATTAAACCAAATTAGTAAGGGCAAGACAACACCAGAAACAATGGAAGAAGTGAAGAGCATCACAGCTGACGTCGAACAAGTTGACTTTGTCGGAACAAATCGGCCTCAAAACAACCCCTACAGCAACACCTACAACCCTGGATAACAACCAAGGACAAGCTGGTTTTAGACAACAACAGTTTCAGCAAAGGCCACCTCATAACTTTCAACCTCGTCAACAATTTCTAGGACCAAACAAGATGAGTAATGGGATGAGCTTAGAGGATGCGGTGACTAAGCTAATTTCCACTACCGAAAGTCAAGCCCTCCTAGCATATTCTCATCACAAGCAATACGAGGAAAAGTTTAGTCTACATGAAGCTGAGTTCAAGACGCAAAAAAGCTACCCTTTAATCCATTGAAACACAATTAGGACAAATAGCAAAACTATTGTCCGAAAGGCAACCAGGATGTCTCCCGAGTAACACTGAGACTAACCCAAAGGCCAACGTAAGTGCTATTACTCTAAGGAATAGCAAAGTCTACCCAGAACCACCTATGCCAGAAGAAGAAGTCCAATCAACTAGGAGAGAGATATTCACCGGAGTGCCACTCCGACCACAGCCTGCTAGTTCATCCACTAAGAAAGCACAACCTAGTGAAATTCAACCTCCTACAATGGACCTTCCTCCAAAAGCTCCACCAAAAAGAACGTTCACTTCGCATATACTATATACAGGGAGGCTGGTTAAGCAGAAAACTGATGAGCAATATGACAAGTTCATAGAGCTCTTGAGCCAAATCCATGTCAACATTCCCTTCTTGGATATCATACAAACTATGCCAAAATATTTTGAAGGATTTCCTCACAAACAAGAGAAACATGGAAGAAGCGATAAAAAGAACAAATTATTGTGTCGCTTTTATCGAAATGAATCTCCCGAAAAAACTTTCAGATCCGGGAAAATTCTCTTTACCATGTTCTATAGGGCCACTACCGGTTACATATGCGCTCGCTGATCTAGGAGCAAGCGTAAATGTTATGCCCTATACTATGTTTCAAAAGCTCGACATTGGGCAACCGCGACCGGTTAATGCAACCATTGAACTCACGGATGGATCGGTCAAAACACCTGTAGGAGTCATCGATAATTTGTTGGTGAAAGCTGGCCAGTTTGTCTTCCCTGCCGACTTTATGGTTTTAGAAATGGGACAAGATTTCTCCGTACCACTAATCTTGGGTCGTCCATTCTTAGCCACCGCCAGAGCCGTCATTGACATGAATGAAAGAATTTTAACTCTCCGTATTGGTAAACAATCAGTAACCTACAACAACGGAGGATATGAATGCATGTCAAGTGATCCGCTTGAAATATCTCACTTTATCGACTCCAATCTGGACTATCAACTACAGAAAGCAAGGGACTTGAAAAAAGGAAAAGCACCTGATCTTACCAAGCCGAAGGCACCAGATCCTACTACAATAGATCTCACCAAAGATCTTGAAAACACTATTTACATCGATGAGTACTTCGATAGATTACCGAAACTGAACGAAGATGGAAGAGACACAGGGGAGGTTGTTCACTCCCACCTAAAGAAAGACTGATGCAACACGTACGGGTCGGGCTAAAGACCCATAAATAAACGTAGTGCTTCCGGGAGGTAACCCGATGATAATGAATAAATTGAGAAGTTGGTGCATACGACAGAAAGCATGGACCTCAGGTTTGGTTTTTCCAAATTTATGTTTTTAATTACTTCAGCCCCCAGGTATGCCTACTCGATACTAGGACCTTAGTAGCTTAACTACTACCTTTTACTTTCCTTGTTCGTTTTTATGTTTTCTTTTATGTTTTAGGTAGAATAACATCACCAGACCATCTCTCTACTTTGAGGAGTTACACTCCAACTCTACGAGCCTAGAGCCAGAAGCCACATCAAATTTCTGAGAAATTCGATGAAGTCTCAAAAGCAACACGTTGACAAGCAGCTGATAGGCACAGCCTGACAACCACAATAAGCTTTGGCCTTAGGTTATACACCAAATTGATCGGGGGAGTACCAGTTTCTTTTCCCTTAAAACTCCATGCATTTAAATTCTTGCATAGCATTTCATTACGTTCATTTGTACATTGAGGGCAATGCACAGTTTTAAGTGTGGGGTGGGGAATTAGAGATTCAGGACTGTTAAGCTCAAAGCAGTAAAAGTTAACTTGTGATTTTCTACCCATTTGACTAAAACATTACAAAAACTTACCTTTTATAAAACCCGAAAAATTTTCAAAAAAATATTTATACCCTTTTTAAACAAAACCTCTTGGAGTTTGCACCTAATTAAATAAAATAAAGACATGGAAAGTAGAAACAAACGAAAATTATGCATAACAAATCACTAAACCCTATCCCATCCGTTTCCATGTGAGAATAATCTGAGCCTTTTCACGAGCATTATTATCATTATTTTTGCATGCTCTTTTGTTTGGCATATTGAGTATTTATTCGATTGAATTTTATGCATAATTAGAACTTGTATGACGTATACATATCAAGATTATGAACTAGTGGAGTTATGAAAATGATTGAGGCACCTAGAATCGTTATCACCCTTATTATCCAAAAACCACAAAAATATGGCCTTAGCCTTTTCTTTTCTAAACCCACATTTATCACCCAACCAGCTTTTCACAAACACCGGTTATTGGCTAACTGTCTTTGAAATGGGAAATTATCTTATGTTATCATTACAAGTTCATCGGTACAAATTTGGAAAGAAACCGCCCTACTCAGAAGAATTGGAATATACAAATGGTGGATGCATTAGGAAATTATCCGAACTATCTGCAGGAAAATTTAAGGAAATATCATTTCAAGGAAATTGAGAAAGGAGGAATGCTGAAGAAGTTGTCGTAAAAAAGTTGTTATTTTACCGGTAGACCTTAAAGAACTGGACATGCATTCTTTCGATTTTAATTTGCTTTCCTGACTTCATTTCGCAAATCCTGAATTACCAACCGAACTCCGAGAAAATATTTTTCAAGCAACTAGTGATGTAAGAAAATGGTGGCGCAAGCATGAACAATTGCCACCATTTTGCGGTTTCTGCTATTTACTATTCTGCTAGCTACATTTATGTTACACACTTCACGCACATTTTTACTTTTATGTTATTTACTTTACCGTCATTTACTTTTCTTGTAACATTTCTAATTTTCATCATGTTTGAAATCCAATTCTAGTGCAATAGTTATCTTATTCGTACAAATAATTAAACCCTAAGTTCAAAACAAATTAACAAATTTTCCTTTCTTTTTATTATTTTGTTTCACTTGTTTACATAAAAAAAAAACACTCTATATATATATATATGTATGTATATAGATGTATGCGTATTTATATATATATCACACAAACACATACACATATACAAGCACATAATGGTTTGAACCCTAACACTTTAGTTTGAACCCTAAAACTCGTGAATTTGGCTCAAGACCAACACAAAACCGCCTGTTTGACTTTTAAAAGTCAAACAGGGCTAAATCCTCAAAAATCGAAGTCTCAATGTCGACCCAAGCCATTCCAATGGGTTTCCATCTCAGATGCAACCAATAAACGACCCAATCTCGGCCCAAACATCAAATTTATTTGACCGATTACGCGGCCAAATTCAAATTCGAAAGGGTTTTGACTTCGCATAGTCAAACCCGTGTAAATCTCAAATCAATTTGTGAAATTAACACGTCCCCAATTCCGCAAATCATGCGCAAATCAATCCCTCATGTATCCAGTCCCTTAACGTGACCCGATTCATCCCCAATTCAACGGATTAACGCTTAGATCGTCACCTTCTACTATTACGGTCAAATCCGAATTAAATCACCTTGTGTGAATGAAATTAATCAAATTAAACCAGTCACGCACTTGCGCAATCACCATCTCAAACTCTCTGAACATTCACCCGATCCTCATTTCGCATCCAGAGTTCTGTCGAGTAGCAAGAGCAGTAGAACTTTCATCCCAGCCGTCCACACTCATCTCTGCATCAAATCACGCGAGCTTCGTGCCTACAGGTCCGTAATCACAAGGCAATCTGTCACACCCCAACCGACGGCGGAAACGTCGGGGCGTGAAGCGTGTAGACTGTTCATTGCTCATGGTTTGCTAAAGTTGAAATATTTAATCATCGTTTTCATTGCAACAAATAAGTTCAATCAAATACAAATCAATCCACAAACAAAAATGTAAATTACATGTAATAAACTGATTAAATTTTAAATGCTAAGTCCAAAGTCCTATGTGTAGCATAACTTGATCACTTCAAACATTAGTACCTGAAACATGATTTAAAACAAGGGTCAACTAAAAAGTTGGTGAGAATACATAGGTTTTGACATACAAATAAGAGTTCAAAAATGTTTATACAATTCATATGATTCACATGGCATATAAGGCAAATATGGAGAATCTATAGTCCTACTAGGTGTACAATCAAACCTTGTGACTGAGGCGTAACACGCAGGTTACCCTAATGTGTTGTCGGTAACAAACACCCTACCCGGGTGGGTTTGTCAGACTCAGTAGATCTACTTTTGTTTACCGTTGGCTTGTACAGAGTTAATGATTTGTACGAGTTGCGTTATGTATGTATAGTAATAACTCATAGCATTCAAGCATAGTGCACAAATGTTTCATGTAATCAAGTAGAGAATTGTATTATGAAAAGTTGCAAATTGTTCAATGTAAATCATGTCCACCCCAAAAGTGTAAAAAAAAATAAAAAGGGGTTATGTAGACTCACGTGTAATGGAGAGTGTAAACTGCACAAGCAATTAGATAATAGCGGTGTATTGTAGGCCACTAAGCTTGACCTAATAAATAAACATATAATCTTGTGTTATTGTGTGTGTTAGTTTATATCGAAAGTGGATTTGCTGTTGATAAGTTTAGGGTTTGTTAATATATTATTTATTTAGAATATTATTAAATAGTAGTATTTAAATATAAATTTCAAATAAATAATAATTGTTTAATACCATGTGTTAGGTGTTGGAGTAATTATATAAAAATAATTATATAAACTGTAACTTAATATATTTTATCAAATTTATTTAAAAAGAATAAAAATAATGATTCTGTTTAAGGGAGCACGACCGCGCTCGTGCAAGGCACGACCGCGCTCGTCAACGGGCGTGACCGTGGGGGTCTGAAGCGCGCCCATGGTTGAGTCAGAAGGTCTCACAAGGGTCTGTCCATAGAGGAGCACGACCGTGCTCGTTCCCGGCACGACCGCGTCTAGGGTTGTTTTAGGTCAGTCTTTTTTGTCGGTCAGCACGACCGGGCCTCTTACGGGGCACGATTGTGCTTGGTCAGGCACGACCGCGCTCATAGGCTGGCGCGACCGTGTCTGGTCCATTCCAGAAGCGATTCTCCGAATCCTTGTAATAAAATCAGTTGTATTTGTAGGAGTTTCATTGATTAGGTGTTTGCGAATCCAATTAGGTCAATTAATTGGGTTTATAACCTGTTTAATGTGTAGTTTGATTAAAACCATTTATTTTCAAAAACTTATTCTCGAATCAGTTTAATCGTGTATTAATCTACTGAATTGATTTAGGGCTTTGGTTTAGAAGGAAGAAACGAATCTATTGGACCATTACTTACCTGTTTAGATCGGGCAACAAGTGCAGACGGCTACGAGAATGGGATTTCGGCTTCCTTTCGATCGACAGAGGACTTGGGATGATGTTTTAGATGAATTGAGAGTTGTGGGATGTTTATAGGAGTCGTATAAAGTTATTAATGTGGTTTGATTCGTTTGATTTGGTCATAATTACCCGATTCGATTTAAAAAGGAAGGTTTGGTAGCAGTCGCGGATTTGGACGATTGTATGCGTGTATTTGGTCGGGTCTGAGTTGTAATTGGTTGTGTAACTTCTTCTCCAAGTCCCGAAGTTTCTAAAACGAGTTTACGATCTATTTTTGGACAAGATTTGAGTCGGTTTGACTTTGCAGAGTCAAACTGTACTCGAGGCGCGACCGTGCTTAACGTCAAGCACGACCGTGGTCATGGCACAAGCGCGACCGTGCTTAGGACTAAGCACGACCGTGCTTGTGTAGGTTTTCAGAATTTCAAGACTAGTCCTTGTAGCTTTGTAATATTGATGTTGTTTTGAGTTTTGGTCAAGGTTGGTCCTCGAGGTTTGTAGATTGTTTTAGTTAGTATTGTAATACAATAAGCGCGCGTATGCTTGTTATTGCACATGAACAATGAATGTAAGGTTGGAATCGGAATCGTCTTTTATTGCATGGCATAAAATAAATAGGAAAAACATGAAAAATTAGAAAGGTTACAGTATCCCCCTGTTGAGGGAATTTCGTCCCGAAATTGAATTAGTTAAGGCTACTGAAACTGCAAGGGGATGTGGTACTGAATTTTTCAACGAGTCTTGACAGTCGGTTTACGGAGTAATTCGGATGGCGAGGTTTAAGTCTGATACTCCAGATTAAAACTTTGTTGTTATGTCGGGCATAGAGGTTGGTAGTGGATTTAGTTGGAAAGGGTTAAGGAGAAGACTATTAAAGAATACTCTAGACTCTACAGATGACATTGTATCACTTGAAATGGGAACGATGGGGATTTGGTGATGTGGTCTATTATGCCCAAGGATTGTTAGTGGATGAGGGGTTTCACAACATTGGTCCAGGTTAATTAACGTAAGACTTTACGTGATACGTGTAACGCTACCTTTGATAATATGACAGGAACACTTATATATAGGAAGTACCAGCGGCGTATCCACCATGCCCTTGTCATATCTCATTAGTTTTGTTATTGTATATCACGATAGGTTTTACGTCATAACACACGACAGAATTTGCTATAGTTTCCATGCGCTGATTTTTATAATTACGTGTGCACCCGTAATTACTCGAATCATCGAATGGTCCATATAAGTCGTCCCATTGTGTGTGGGTCAGGGGGCAAAAATCATTTAGCTCATGTCTATTGTTTTAACAAGTAACTGTGCTCATAGATAGTGTAGCTAATTAGGAATCTAAAGAATAATAAGGTAGTATCATCTACCGGGTATAAATTTCTAGTGAATAGAGGATATGATTGTGTCTTGTGTAGTAGGGTCAATCACTCGCAATATTTGTAAACAATTAATTCTGTGTATAATGTAAACACTCAAGTTTTATGCATTTTGTAAGCAAGTAGGTTTTACGTGAATAGGGTAGTACCATGTACATAGCAAACAGATGATCTTATGTATGGGTTGAACAATTTTTGTATCTATGTATCTTGTATGCAATCATGTTTTCATGTATAACGTGAACAATTGAGCATGTACCGTGAATAACTAAGTACCATGTATTATGTAATCAATCATGTTGTTTGTAAATAACTGAGTTTCATGTGATTTGTGGATGTTCGTGTGTAAGTTATTGGATCTTGTGGGTAACGTAAACTAACGAATTCTGTAGGTGACCGAGGGTTGCGGGTACGCAAGTTGTTTGGTGTTCATGTACGATGCTAGTAGTCGAGTTTTAAAGCGTTTGCGTTGTATGAATAGTAATTGCTTATGCGAAGAGATTCAATTTCTTGACTTGATTAGCAAACTTAACTTCGAATAATAGTGACAAACTGTGGTAAGTGTAAGTAGTTCGAAAGATAGCGTAATTGATTACAATGCGTGATTTATTCTAGGTTCGGTCTTCATTTGACTCCATCTTGTACCAGCTTCAATTGGTCTCATTCACTGTCTCGGTGTCGACTTGAGTTTTGTTGGTGTTTATGTTGAAAGCACGTCCACGAGCTCCATCTTTGTTAGCTTTGGCTAGTCCTGGGCATCGATCTCGGAAGTGGTTTGGGCTGCCACATTCAAAGCAAGCATGCCCATTAGTAATAGCTGGAACCGCTTGATTGGCCCCGTTTCCCTGGTTGATTTGAGTAATGGGCGGTCCAGATCGGCAAACATTGGCAGTATGGCCATATCTCCCGCAGTTGGTACATAGGCGGCATGGCATGGTCGGGAGATGATGGTAATTGCATGTGTTGCACAATGGGTTGTTGCCCACATATTGCTTCTTGACTACGTTCTGAGTCATAGGAGCAACCTGGTTGACTGGGGCAGCTGGAGTGACCATAACATAGTTTTTAGCTTTCCTCTTCCTATTGTTGTGGTGTGATTCAGTTTTGACTTCTTTGGCATGTGCGGGAGTGGTTGTTATATCGGGAACTTTATTGGCACCTTTTCTTGTAAGAGTACCCGCTTTAACATGGTTGTCAGTAAGTGTAGCTGACAGGCGGATAGCCTCCTCAAGAGTAGCAGGATTTCCTCCTACCACGGTGTCTTGAATTTGTCTAGGTAGACCACCAATGTACTTTTCAATACACCTAGACAGAGGTGTAACCATGTGTGGCACAAGTAGACTCAGCTCATGGAAACGGGTGGTGTATGCTAAGCTTTCACCACTATCTTGAGCAAGATCCCAAAATTCCGCTTCCAGCTTCTTCATTTCATTTCGAGGACAGAATTCCTCAGTCATGATCCTCTTCAACTCATCCCACGGTAGTGCCATTGCTATATCCACTCCCCTAGTTCTTTTCTCGCCATTCCACCAAGTGAGCGCCCTTTTTTGAAAGACACTAGTAGCATGACGAACACGGAGTTTGTCGGGACAGTCGCTATTGAGGAAAGTGCTCTCAATGCTTTCAAACCATTGAAGGAGGCCTGTGGCTCCTTCGTTGCCATAGAATTTGAGGGGATTGCAGGAGTTGAAGTGTTTGAAGGTGCATTGTGGCGGGTTGGCACCACCATCACCTCTAGTAGCAGCACTCCCACTGGCATGGCCATTATTGTTGTTGTTGGCTTGGGTAATTTGGTTCACTAGCTGTGTGAGTAGAGCAGCCAGGTCAGTGTTATTGCTGTTGTCACGACGAGGAGGCATTCTACATATTTATAGACAATAAGAGTTGTGAGGATTTCTTGAATCAAGCAGAAGGATAGTTAGATATAAGTAATTCATAGTTCGGATTGTACTCAAATAGTAACATAACCACTTGAATACTATGACATATTAAGGTTAATTTAAACTCAGATAATTATCAAGGAGACGTGCTTTAGCCTATAAGTGAACACTCATCCCAGGAATTCCCAGGAAAGCATACGGATCCCTCGGTTGATTGGGATTTATATGAAATACTTTCCTAGACAGAAAACCCAGAATACAGGTGTCACCCTTCCAGATTGCACGTGTCCTTTAACAATTATTCAAAGTCTAAAAACCTTAACGGGTGTAAAAGAAATTTTTATAGACTAAAGTCTAAGAATATGATTTTTCCACAAGCTATGCTGATGATGACATGGAAGCAGGCAAGAAGGATATGTGGCTTAGGATGTGGGTAAGGATATTGTTTATTAAATATTTATATTTACATATAAAAGACATATAGCATATATCATATAGCATGTAGCACATAGCATGTAAATCATGAAGCATGACATAAGTGGGTATCCTAAAGTTATAGTCTAGGTCAAAGGTGTCTAATAACCTAATTCCCTATAACCAAGGCTCTGATACCAATCTGTCACACCCCAACCGACGGCGGAAACGTCGGGGCGTGAAGCGTGCAGACTGTTCATTGCTCATGGTTTGCTAAAGTTGAAATATTTAATCATCGTTTTCATTGCAACAAATAAGTTCAATCAAATACAAATCAATCCACAAACAAAAATGTAAATTACATGTAATAAACTGATTAAATTTTAAATGCTAAGTCCAAAGTCCTATGTGTAGCATAACTTGATCACTTCAAACATTAGTACCTGAAACATGATTTAAAACAAGGGTCAACTAAAAAGTTGGTGAGAATACATAGGTTTTGACATACAAATAAGAGTTCAAAAATGTTTATACAATTCATATGATTCACATGGCATATAAGGCAAATATGGAGAATCTATAGTCCTACTAGGTGTACAATCAAACCTTGTGACTGAGGCGTAACACGCAGGTTACCCTAATGTGTTGTCGGTAACAAACACCCTACCCGGGTGGGTTTGTCAGACTCAGTAGATCTACTTTTGTTTACCGTTGGCTTGTACAGAGTTAATGATTTGTACGAGTTGCGTTATGTATGTATAGTAATAACTCATAGCATTCAAGCATAGTGCACAAATGTTTCATGTAATCAAGTAGAGAATTGTATTATGAAAAGTTGCAAATTGTTCAATGTAAATCATGTCCACCCCAAAAGTGTAAAAAAAAATAAAAAGGGGTTATGTAGACTCACGTGTAATAGAGAGTGTAAACTGCACAAGCAATTAGATAATAGCGGTGTATTGTAGGCCACTAAGCTTGACCTAATAAATAAACATATAATCTTGTGTTATTGTGTGTGTTAGTTTATATCGAAAGTGGATTTGCTGTTGATAAGTTTAGGGTTTGTTAATATATTATTTATTTAGAATATTATTAAATAGTAGTATTTAAATATAAATTTCAAATAAATAATAATTGTTTAATACCATGTGTTAGGTGTTGGAGTAATTATATAAAAATAATTATATAAACTGTAACTTAATATATTTTATCAAATTTATTTAAAAAGAATAAAAATAATGATTTTGTTTAAGGGAGCACGACCGCGCTCGTGCAAGGCACGACCGCGCTCGTCAACGTGCGTGACCGTGGGGGTCTGAAGCGCGCCCATGGTTGAGTCAGAAGGTCTCACAAGGGTCTGTCCATAGAGCACGACCGTGCTCGTTCCCGGCACGACCGCGTCTAGGGTTGTTTTAGGTCAGTCTTTTTTGTCGGTCAGCACGACCGGGCCTCTTACGGGGCACGACTGTGCTTGGTCAGGCACGACCGCGCTCATAGGCTGGCGCGACCGTGTCTGGTCCATTCCAGAAGCGATTCTCCGAATCCTTGTAATAAAATCAGTTGTATTTGTAGGAGTTTCATTGATTAGGTGTTTGCGAATCCAATTAGGTCAATTAATTGGGTTTATAACCTGTTTAATGTGTAGTTTGATTAAAACCATTTATTTTCAAAAACTTATTCTCGAATCAGTTTAATCGTGTATTAATCTACTGAATTGATTTAGGGCTTTGGTTTAGAAGGAAGAAACGAATCTATTGGACCATTACTTACCTGTTTAGATCGGGCAACAAGTGCAGACGGCTACGAGAATGGGATTTCGGCTTCCTTTCGATCGACAGAGGACTTGGGATGATGTTTTAGATGAATTGAGAGTTGTGGGATGTTTATAGGAGTCGTATAAAGTTATTAATGTGGTTTGATTCGTTTGATTTGGTCATAATTACCCGATTCGATTTAAAAAGGAAGGTTTGGTAGCAGTCGCGGATTTGGACGATTGTATGCGTGTATTTGGTCGGGTCTGAGTTGTAATTGGTTGTGTAACTTCTTCTCCAAGTCCCGAAGTTTCTAAAACGAGTTTACGATCTATTTTTGGACAAGATTTGAGTCGGTTTGACTTTGCAGAGTCAAACTGTACTCGAGGCGCGACCGTGCTTAACGTCAAGCACGACCGTGGTCATGGCACAAGCGCGACCGTGCTTAGGACTAAGCACGACCGTGCTTGTGTAGGTTTTCTGAATTTCAAGACTAGTCCTTGTAGCTTTGTAATATTGATGTTGTTTTGAGTTTTGGTCAAGGTTGGTCCTCGAGGTTTGTAGATTGTTTTAGTTAGTATTGTAATACAATAAGCGCGCGTATGCTTGTTATTGCACATGAACAATGAATGTAAGGTTGGAATCGGAATCGTCTTTTATTGCATGGCATAAAATAAATAGGAAAAACATGAAAAATTAGAAAGGTTACACAATCAAAAGCCCTCTGTTAATTTCACAAGACAGAGGGCGTCGAACTCGATTGCACTTTGAATCCATGACCTGTTTATACAGTTTCAAAGAAACGAATCGGGTTTGATTTAGTTAACGTATTTCAAATTTAAGATTCCTGTTATAATCAGCGAACCACCTAGTCCGACTGGTTAAGTCAATGACCCATCGGACCTGGTGGTGTGGGTTCGAAACCCACGGCCCACGCGACCGGCCGGACTTTTTGCGCCTATGTTTTAAATCCAAATCAGGTCCCAACTCGACCGCATGTTAAACCCATTCCAAGAACAATTCACTTACAAGATCCGGCCGTAGTCCAGTGGTGAAACCTTTGACTCACACACAAACCACCCGGGTTCGAACCGGGTGGTCGGAATATATTTTTTTAAAACGTTTTACAACCCCAAAATTTATATAAAAATTATTTTTATAAATCTTGCAACATGTTGAACAGAATAAAACCAAAATTTCCAATTTCCAACATAAATTCATTTTTATTATGAATTTTAGTGTTAAAGTTATATATTAATTAGTTAAAACAAGAATTTATATTTTTAAATAATTAAAGAAAATTAATTATCAAATAAGGTATTTACTTTATAAAATATCTCCCATTCTAAAAACCAAATTTATAAAGTTATAAAATTTTAACTTTATTTAGAACAATCAAATTCTTATTTTAAAATGATAAATAGACAAATAAATTTATTTATTTTAATCTACACTAAAAATATATAATTACTATTAATTTCATATATTAACACCATTTACATATCTTTATAAATAAATAAATAAATAAAGTAGAAATTATTTATTTAATTTATATTTAAACTTATTCATTTAATTTATTTAAATAAATAAAATTATTTATTTATTTTATTTATTTAAATTAAACACTATTCGTATAAGTAGAAATTCTTTTTCTAAACATATATTTACAATCCATATATTTTAACATATTTTTCATAAATAAATAAATAAAAATTATTTATTTATTTAATTTATTTAAATAGATGAAATTATTTATTTATTTTATTTATTTATTTAAATTAAACACTCTTCGTATAAGTAGAAATTCTTTTTCTAAACATATATATTTTTAACATATTTTTCACAAATAAATAAATAAAAATTATTTATTTAGTTTATTTAAATAAATAAAATTATTTATTTATTTCAATTAAACACTATTCATATAAGTTGAAATTCTTTTTCTAAACATATATATATATATATATATATATATATTTACACTCTATATATATGTTAGCATGTTTTTCACAATTAAATAAATAAAATGAATTATTTTATTTAAATCCAACCCTACGTCGGTGACTATTAAGTTCATACATATATAACTTGAACTCATAATACACATTAAATTCGTATACAAGCATAGTACGCCTTTACATGGAGAAACACAAACCTCTTTGTACAAACCCACTCATATCAAAACCCGTTGAACCCTAAACTTAGACATAGACCTTTGTACGCACTATTAACTCAATACACATTATACACTAGGTTAACGTGGTGGGTTACAAGGATCGTTTTTCTACCTAGCCTTGCGTACAAGCAACACTCTTGAATCAAGTGAGTATTACATAGCCCCCTTTTCTCTTTTACATTTTTTGAGGTGATTCATGAATTTTATACAAACAACATCTTACATTTACACAAATTACACAAACACAAATCCTATTTACATTCATGTGTGCAAATTTGAGCTTTATGTTTGAGTGCTAGGTGTGTTAACTTTTGTGTGCAAATTATGTGCAATCATTAACTATTTAAGCCGACGGTTAACAATGATAGATCTATTGAGTCGGACAAACCCACCCAGATTGGGGTGATTGTTACCGACAACACAATTGCATGCTAGTTACAAAGGTTTGATTGTACTTTAGTTACACAATAGCTGCTCCCCATAAATGCCTTATTTATCATAACTTGTAAGGATTTGTTTATGCATGTTTATACACTATCTATGTACAAACCTATGTATGCTCACCAACTTTTTAGTTGACCTTATTTTATTCATGTTTCAGGTATTATGTGTGATTTGATCAAGATATGCTACACATAGGCCTTGGGACTTAGTTAATTTGAATAAAAAAATTCTATGTATTTCAATTATGTTCTTTCTTGGATTTTGGTTGTGTTTGGACTATTTGAAATGAAATTGATGTTCAATATATTACAATTTAGTCAACCTTGTGCTCATGAACAGTCTACATGTCCCGCCCCGACGTTTCCGCCGTCGGTTGGGGTGTGACAGATTGGTATCAGAGCCTTGGTTATAGGAAACTAGTTTATTAGACACCCTTGACCTAGACTATAACTTTAGGACACTCACTTATACCATGCTTCATGATTATGTGTTATGTGCTACATGCTATGTGTTACATGCTTATTATATTAATATTTATTTCATTATGGTACCTTATTTGTTTGAGTTAATGACTTACTAGACTATACCTAAATAATAAATTAAATAAAACAATATCCCTACCCTTACCCTAAACCTCATAACCTTCTTGCCTACTTCTTTATCATTATCATCATAGCATGTGGAATCTTCATGGAGTTAAATCTATAAAAAAAAATCTTTATTTCCTCGTTAAGGCTTTTAAACTCTGTTAATTATTTGAGGACACGTGTAATCTGGAAGGGTGACACCTGTATTCTGGGTTTTCTGTCTAGGAAAGCATTTCGTATAAATCCCAATCAACCGAGGGACCCGTATGCTTTCCTGGGAATTCCCGGGATGAGTGTTTACTTATAGGCTAAAGCATGTCTCCTTGAAAAATTATATGAGTTTAATTAACCTTAATGTGTCACAGTATTCAAATGATTATATCATTATTTGAGTACAATCCAAACTATGATTTACTATTTTAATTGTTATCTTATCTTTTGAATTCAATCAACCTTCATAAAATTCTTACACCTCTTCTTGTGTTGTGCAAATCTATAGAATGCCTCCCAGTCATGCTACCGTGGCCAACAACAACACTGATATTGATGCTATCCTTGCACAACTTGTAACTCAACTCACTCAAGTCAGTGGTGCCACAAACGGTAACCATGGAACAAATGGTGGTGGTGGCGCCAACCCACCGCAATGCTCCTTCAAGCACTTCAATTCATGTAACCCTCTCAAGTTCTATGGTACCGAAGGAGCTACGGGACTCCTTCAATGGTTTGAAAGTATTGAGGGCACTTTCCTCAATAGTGACTGCCCCGATGATCTTCGTGTCCGCCATGCCACAAGTGTCTTCCAAAAACGGGCATTCACGTGGTGGAATGGGTAAAAGAGAACCCGAGGTGTAGAGGAAACCATGGCCTTACCATGGGAGGAAGTTAAGAGACTAATGACCGAAGAGTTCTGTCCTCGGAATGAAGTAAGGAAGCTGGAAGCTGAGTTTTGGGATCTTACCCAAGACAGTGGTGAAAGTCTGGCTTATACAACCCGGTTTCATGAACTAAGTCTCCTTGTGCCCCACATGGTCACACCCTTATCCCGTTGCATTGAAAAGTACATCGGTGGACTACCTAGGCAGATTCAGGATACTGTCTTATGGAGAAATCCCGCCACACTCGAAGATGCTATCCGATTATCTGCCACTTTGACCGACAACCATGTGAAGGCAGGTACCTTGACTAGAAAAGGCACTAAGAAGGTTCCCGACACCACAACCCCTCCTGTACACATCAAGGAAGCCAAAACTGAACCCTACCACAATAATAGAAAAAGAAAGGCTAGAAATTTTGCTGTGGTCACTCCTGCTATGCATGTTAACCAAGTTGCTCCCATGGCTCAAGCACCAGTTAAGAAGCCATATGTGGGGACCTACCCGCTCTGTGCCACATGCAATTATCACCACCCCCAAACCATTCCCTGTCGCCTTTGCACTCACTGTGCAAAGTATGGCCATACGGTCAATGTTTGTAGAGCCAAAGCACTGGCAGGCCAAGCCAACCCACCAACCCGAACCAATCAACAAGTGACTAATCAAGGTGTCCCCGCCATAGCAAATGGGCGTTCTTGTTATGAATGTGGCAACCCAAACCACTTCCGTGACCAGTGGCCGAAGTTTATCAATGCTAGACAAGGCGGAGCTCGTGGGCGTGCTTTCAACATCAACGCCAATGAAGCTCAAGCCAACAATGATGTGGTCAACGGTACGTTCCTTGTTAATAGTCAATATGCCTCTATTTTATTTGATACCGGTGCGGATAAGAGTTTCGTGTCACTTAACTTTGAACCCTTACATGCAAAAACACGGTCCAAATTAGAGAAAACCTTCACTGTAGAAGTAGCAAATGGTGACTCCCTTACAATAGACTCCGTTATCCACGACTGTTCTCTAGAACTTAATGATCATACATTTCCAATCAACCTCGTGCCAATGCCGCTAGGAAGTTCTGATATCATCGTAGGCATGGATTGGCTGTCAAATCACCATGCCGAAGTCATCTGTTTTGAGAAGTGCATCCGAATACCCCTTCCGTCGGGAGAAACGTTGAGAGTCTTTGGTGAAAAACCCTGCAAAGGACTCAGATTGATGTCATGCACTACTGCTCAAAAGTACTTACGAAAGAAGTATGTGGCCTTCTTAGCTCATATTGTCCGAAAAGATGTCAAAGAGAAGAATATTTAAGATATCCCCATCATTCGGGACTTTCCCGAAGTATTCCCCGATGACTTATCCGGTCTTCCACCCGTTCGGCAAGTAGAATTTCGCATTGACCTTGTACCCGGAGCTTACCCAGTGGCTAGAGCTCCATACCGTCTTGCACCTTCTAAAATGCAAGAACTTGCAAGCCAACTCCAAGAACTCTCCGACAAGGGCTTCATCCGTCCAAGTCATTCACCGTGGGGTGCACCCGTCTTATTCGTCAAAAAGAAGGATGGATCATTCCGCATGTGTATTGACTACCGCGAACTCAACAAGCTTACCATCAAGAACCGTTATCCATTGCCTAGAATTGATGATCTCTTCGATCAACTTCAAGGCTCCACTTGCTTCTCGAAGATTGATCTTCGATCTGGTTATCACCAACTCCGTGTACAAGAAGAAGATATTCCAAAGACTGCCTTCCGAACAAGGTATGGTCACTACGAGTTCATAGTCATGCCTTTTGGGCTAACCAATGCACCCGCGGTTTTCATGGACCTCATGAATCGTGTGTGCAAACCATACCTCGACAAATTCGTAATCGTCTTCATTGATGACATCTTAGTCTACTCCAAGACTAAATCTGATCATGAACAACACCTTAGATTGGTTTTGGACCTCTTGAGAAAAGAGCAACTATATGCCAAGTTCTCCAAATGTGAATTTTGGCTAAAGGAGGTTCAATTCCTGGGTCATATCGTCAACGAAAAAGGAATTCATGTGGACCCTGCTAAGATCGAAGCTGTTAAGAATTGGAATGCCCCTAAGACCCCCACCGAAGTTCGTTCATTTCTTGGTCTTGTGGGATATTATCGTCGTTTCATTTCAAATTTCTCTAAGATTGCTGTTCCACTCACTGCTTTGACCCACAAGGGTAAACCTTATGAATGGGGACCAAAGCAAGAAGAAGTCTTCCAAACTCTCAAGCAAAAGTTGTGCGATGCTCCTATTTTGACTCTCCCCGACGGGAATGATGATCTAGTTGTATACTGTGATGCTTCCAACCAAGGTCTCGGTTGTGTCCTCATGCAACGAGGTAAGGTAATCGCTTATGCATCAAGGCAACTTAAGATTCACGAAAAGAATTATACAACGCACGATCTTGAATTGGGTGCGGTTGTATTCGCATTGAAGATTTGGAGACATTACCTCTATAGCACTAAATGTGTGGTGTTCACCGACCACAAAAGTCTCCAACACATCTTCAACCAAAAAGAACTCAATATGAGGCAACGACGTTAGGTTGAACTCCTTAACGACTATGACTGCGAGATTCGTTACCATCCCGGTAAGGCGAATGTTGTAGCCGACGCTTTGAGTCGAAAGGACCATGTCATGCTTCAATGTGTCCGAATTCGAACCGACATTCAAAATCGTATCTTAGAAGCTCAACACGTCTCAGTTACCGAGGGTAACATGTACGAGGAAATGTCGTGTGGTGTTGAACTTCTGCTTGAATCAAGACCCAATGGCTTACTGTATTACTTGAACCGTATTTGGGTCCCCGATCGCGATGATCTCCGTATATTTCTCATGAACGAGGCCCACAAGACTCGTTATTCTATCCATCCTGGTGCGGATAAAATGTACCAAGACCTTCGCCAACAATATTGGTGGCCCGGTATGAAGAAAGACATTGCTCTCTATGTTGCCAAATGTCTAACTTGCTCCAAAGTCAAAGCCGAACATCAACGTCCTTCCGGGTTACTTGAACAGTCGGAAATTACCGTGTGGAAATGGAAAAACTTAGCTATGGATTTCATTACCAAACTCCCTCGCACCTCAAGTGGTTATGATAGCATCTGGGTGATCATTGACCGTCTCACCAAATCTGCTCATTTCTTACCCATCCGTGAAGACTATCGGGTTAGGAAATTGGCCCAAATTTACATTGACGAAATCGTGAGCCGTCATGGTGTTCCATTAAACATAATCTCCGATAGAGATGCTCGATTCACCTCCCGGTTCTGGCAATCCCTCCAAACTGCTCTTGGTATGCGATTGGATTTGTAGAGTCATATCTTTTGTATAAGATGTTGTCATTTATTTTACATTTAAACAATTTTAGACTAGTTTACTTTCTGTCATTTCATTAGATGTATTTTCAGTTTTCTGTAATTTACTGCTTTATTAGCTAAGTCTGGGCCATCGAAACTACTTAGTTTCGATTGAGTTTGTTCAATCAAAACTAGTAGTTTCGATAGATGGTAGTTTCGACAGTCTGTGTATCACTTGTAAATGGTCAATCGAAACTAGTAGTTTCGATTGAACATAGTTTCGATACCTGTCACTACTATAAATAGCCTAGTTTGAGAATGTTTAGGGTGTGAGTAGCGGCTGTAACCCTGAACCTTCTCTTTCACATTGCTTTTGAATCAATACAATTTGCAGTTGTTTATGCACTGTGTTCTTACATTTTCATACCATTTGCGTGTTGATTCATAGTGTGGTTAGCCTGTTATCTTCACCGATTCTGTTTCTATCATCTGTTTCACCACTATACACACAGTTTCCGCCTATGTGTGTGTGTAATCGATCAAATCAGTGATTTCAAGTTAAATCTGGACCTACAATTGGTATCAGAGCTTTATGCTCTAGTGTTTTTTAGTGTTGTCAGGTTTATTGATCGATTCTACGTGTTTACTGAGGGTATTCGAAGCTTATTCTGGGTTTTTGCACATCTATTCTCGGAAGTACTGGTTTATTGATTGACGGCTACTGTTTCATCGATTTCCAAGGGTTTTTGCTCGTATTTTCAGAATCGGAGGTTGGATTAGTGATCAGGAGTGTTAGACGAAGGTTTTCGCTGGATTGGTTTGTCATTTTTGGACTATTGACTTCTGGAGCTTGTCATCAATGGAGTATTTCTGTGCTTGGAGAAGAAGGCATCGAAACTACTGGGGACAGTTTCTGATTTCTGTTGATCATCGAAACTTCTTGTCTACATTTTGTCGAGAGAAGGTACTATCGAAACTAGATTTTTGTCCTATCTCTATAGAAACTGTGGTTATCGAAACTTGCCTGTGAAATTTTCAGTATCGAAACTAGTTGTTTCGATAAAAGCTGTCCTATCGAAACTAGTTGTTTCGATAGAAGTTGTCCTATCGAAACTAGTTGTTTCGACAGAAGTTGTCCTATCGAAACTAGTTGTTTCGATAAAAGTTGTTCAATCGAAACTAGTTACTGTTTTAGTTTCGATTCCGAATATTATGGCCACTTCAAGTTTAACAGAACATTCTGGGGGAAATAGACCACCTGCTCTTGTGTCCACAAGAGAATTTGATGATTGGACTAAGAAGATGAAGCTTTTCTTTCAATTTCACGATTATACTTTGTTGAGTTCTATCACCGATGGTCCCCACAAGCTCGTAACTACCACTGCTGATGTTCAACGTCTTAAGTTAGTATCTGAGTATGATGAGAAAGATCTTGCCTTGATTGCCCGAGACAACAAGGCCTACGGGACTATTGCCATGGCTCTTCCTATGGATATTTTGAACATCTTTGCTGAGTACACAACTGCCAAAGACTTATGGGCTGCATTGTGCACAAGATATGAGGGAAGTGAGGATGTCAGGGAAAGCAAAAGAGATCTGATCAAGAAACAATATACGATGTTCAGCAGTGTAAGGGGAGAATCAATATCTGATTTAATCAACCGTTTCTCAAGCATTGTATCAAGGTTGAAAGTAATGGGAGTTGAGTACCCTACTCTTGATCTAAACAAGAAACTCCTAGATTCTCTTCCTGAGGAATGGAATATGTATCGAATCATGATCAAAAAGACTGAGAATCTGAGTGCTCTGTCTCAACAGGAAGTCTATAGCATTCTTGAATCTTATGAAATTGAGATTAAGAAGGGAGCAGTCACCCCGTTAAATCAGTCTGGAAACACAGCTCTTATTGCTGGATCAAGCCCATCCAGTAGCCCATACTTTCAGACTGATGTCCCTCCTTCAGCTGCTGCCATTAATTCTACCAGCTCCTCTGCTCCTCAAAAGACTATCACCATGATTCCTGATGATTATGTCCCAATCATGACTACTTTCATGTCGTGCTATGATGCACTGATTTCTGGAAATCTAACACCGGTTAGCTTTCAACCTGATGACTTGGAGCAGATTAACCCTGATGATTTGGAGAAAATGGACATTGATTGGTGCATGGCCATGTTGACCTTAAGATCCAAAAGATTCATCAAAAGGACTGGCATAGACAGATTCAAGCAAGGAAAGACACTTGGGTTTGATATCAAGAAGGTGAGATGCTACAATTGTGATCAACTGGGTCACTTTGCCAGAAACTGCAAGGAGCCGTCATCCAAGGATCAGCAAGAAAAGAAGATTTCCTCTGGAAAACAAGCTGCCAATCCACCAAAGACAAACACATCTTCAAGTTCCACAGCTCTTGTGTGTCAAGCTGATGGACACTATCATTGGGGAGAACAAGCTGAGGAAGCTGCAGATAAAGCCTTGATGGCTGATGTGGAGGACACGGGCAAGTGTGTCATGATTGAACCTGCTGAGGATCTCACTGCTGTGTCTGCTGAGGTTATTTTTAAACTTTGTAATTCCAGATCCTGCTTAAATGAAATTCAAAAATATAGATTCATCAATCAAGCCTTGATTGATGAACGAGATCACATTAAGGTGATGTATGACTCTGTTGCCAAAAATGAGAAACTTTACTTAAAGAAAATTCGTGACATATCTGGTGAAAATCGTTCTTTAATTGTTCAACTCAATACTCAAACTATTAACAATACGATTTTAACTGAAAGAGTCCAAAAGGCAGAAAAAGCCAAATTACAGGTTGACCACATGGATATGGATCAGAAAATTCTGTTTGGAATAACTGATAAACAATTTAATAGAAAAGGCACAGAAGGTCTTGGGTATAACTCTCATCCACCTCCTTATTCTAAATCAGGGAGATTTGCTGATATGCCAACTCCACATGTTTCCACACCTTTTTTTTGCACATTATCTCCTGATGATTATATTACGTCCTCTGATTCTGACAGTTTTGCTTCTTGTGCAGAATTAAATTGTGTAAATTCCGAAGATGATTGTGATGAGAGTACCAATGACAGAACTATTTTAAAAGAACTTGACTCGGATGAATGTAATAATATGTCCGTGTCAAAACCAAATATTTGTGAACACGTTAAAAACTTGTATTTTGATTCTATGCCTGCTGAGCATACGGGTTTGGGATGTGATGTTTCTAAATTTAAAGATGCTTTGCCTTTTGTTCCTAAATCTTTGAATGTTATGCCATGTGTTACCAAGTTTAAAAGTCCAGGAATTATTGTGAATGATGTACCACGTGAAACCATGAGCAACATGGACTTTTTCAGATTAAAGGAAGCACATCGTCTTCAAGACAAAGTTATTGATGAGAGAACCGTCTCATGTTCAGATTCCTCAACATCACAATCATCTTCATATTATGATGACTATTATCAGGCTAAGATATCATGTGAAAACGTTTGTTTTAGTTGTGGTGCCTCAAATCATGTTTTAAAAAGTTGTAAATTGATAACCACAAATTCTAATGAAGAATCGCCTTCCAAAAGTTCATTAAATTCATATGTGTTGCCTAAGTCTTCACAGTAGGAAATCTAGGCGTAAAAGAATTAAAAATGCTAAAAATTATTTAAAACGAACTTGGAAAATTAAAAATAATGTTCTATTTGATGACCGTGCTTCATCAAAGGATGGTTGTAATTCTGATTCCAATGAGATGTCATATCCTGACACTAAAATCTCTTGATTGAAACAATTTTGGTCAAGTCGTATAAATGGTTCGTTGTGTATAGGGTCAATCAAGAAGAACCGGCGATAACATCTGGCATGTAGATAGTGGATGTTCAAGACATATGACTGGGCACTTTAACTTGCTGCAAGATTATCATCAAATTGATGGAGAGTATGTTGCTTTTGCTGGAAACCCAAGAGGAGGAAAGATTGAAGGACAAGGAACAGTATCAAATGGAGTAAATAGTCTGGAATTTGTCAACTTTGTTCCTCAGTTAAAATACAATCTGATGAGTGTTTCACAGATTTGTGACAATGACTTTTGTGCTTTATTCAATTCAAAAGAATGTCTTATCTTGAAGCCGGGAGTGGTGATTCCGGAAGAACTTATTCTCATGCGTGCTCCCAGAAGATACAACACATATAGCTTGGATATGAACAACCCATCGGGCATTGAATCATGTTTTCTCTCAAAGGCTTCCGAAGATGAATCTTTCCTGTGGCATAATAGGTTAGGACATGTCAATTTCAAAACAATGAACCGACTGGTTTGAGGCAACCTAGTCACTGGATTACCTCTCAAAGATTTCACTCCTATGGAACACTGTATCTCATGTTCCAAGGGAAAACAGCACAAATCTTCACATAAGCCTAAAACCACCAATTCCATTGACTCTCCTCTCCAATTGCTTCACATGGATCTTTTTGGTCCAGTGAGTGTCATGAGTCTTGGACGAAAGTCATACTGTCTGGTGGTAACTGATGATTTTTCTCGATTCACTTGGGTGTTTTTCCTAGCTAAGAAAGATGAGACGCCAAAGATTTTAAAAACCTATCTGCTTCAAATTGAGAACCTCTTCAATCTAAGTGTGAAGACTATCCGCAGCGATCATGGAACAGAATTCAAAAATGCAACTCTTGATTCCTTCTGTGAAAGCAAAGGAATTTCTCGACAATTTAGTGCACCTCGTACTCCTCAACAAAACGGTGTAGTTGAAAGAAGAAACCACACTTTAATTGAAGCTGCACGAACTATGATTGTTGACTCTAAGCTTCCCGTAACTTTCTGGGCTGAGGCGGTCAACACTGCATGTTTTGTGCAAAATCGGGTTCTTATCACTAAAAGTTGCAACAAGACACCTTATGAGATCATGTACAAGCGCAAGCCAGTTATTGATTTCTTCAGAAAATTTGGGTGTGTGTGCACAATGCTGAACACTTCAGATCAGCTCAACAAGTTTGAAGCCAAAGCCGATGAATGTTATTTTGTTGGCTACTCATCCAATCAACGTGCTTTTCGTGTCTACCATAAGAAGAAAAGGATAGTGATGGAGTCCATTGATATCAATTGGCATGAAAACAATCATACGGACGCAGGAGACAGTCCCAATTGGCTCTTTGATGTCGATTCAGTTTTTAAGTCATTTAATCTTCCTGATTTCTCTATTGAATCGACTCATGCTAATCCTTACTTCTCTGTGAACATTCTAGGGAACATAAATGATCATGGCTCTTCCTCATCTGCTCAGGTTGAAATTCCTGTGGTTGCTAATGCTGAATCTGATATGGAGTCTTCCGGTTCTGGTGCAACAAGTGAAACTGTTGAAGACAACTCCATTCCAATAGTAGATGTTGCACCATAATCACCTGCTGAAGATCCTATTAATGATATTGCCGATCCTCCTGCTGAAAATCTTACCAATTTGGAAGAAGTCGTGGAAGAAGATGAAATTCCTCAACTGCGAATTCACAAGATTCATCCCACCAATAACATCATTGGACCACTCAATGTGGGTGTTAGTACCCGAAGTGCCTGTGAAGCATTTGAAAATAGCATGTTTTCTTGCTTCATTTCTCAAGCTGAACCAAAGAACATCAAAGAAGCTCTACTAGAAAACAGCTGGGTGGAAGCAATGCAGGAAGAGCTACAGCAATTCTCAAAGCTGCATGTGTGGAATTTGGTAGATCTTCCCAAGAACAAAGTTCCAATCGGTACTCGTTGGGTTTTTCGCAACAAAAAGGATGAAGGCGGCACTGTGATTCGAAATAAAGCTCGTCTGGTGGTTCAAGGTTTCTATCAAGAAGAAGGGATTGACTATGAGGAAGTCTTTGCATCAGTGGCTCGCTTGGAAGCCATGAGAATGTTTCTCGCCTATGCAGCCTACATGGACTTCACCATCCATCAAATGGATGTCAAAAGCGCATTTTTGTATGGCAAAGTTCAAGAGGAAGTATATGTCAAGCAGCCGTCGGGTTTCATTGATCCTAATTTTCCAGTCCGTGTTTACAAGTTAGACAAAGCATTGTACGGTCTTCACCAAGCACCTCGTGCGTGGTATGAAACTCTTTCAAAGCATCTGCTTGAGAATGGTTTCACACGAGGAGCAATTGACCAAACTTTGTTCAAACGGAAGGATGAAAAGGATACAATCATGGTGCAAATTTATGTGGATGATATCATTTTTGGATCTACAAATCACCGTCTCTGCAATGAATTTGAAAAAGTGATGCGATCTAAGTTTGAAATGAGCTCCATGGGTGAAATGAAGTTCTTTTTGGGACTACAAGTTGATCAGTCTGAGTCAGGAATCCTTATCCATAAAAAAAAATACGTAAAAGAAATCTTGACCAAGTTCAAAATGGCTGATTCCCATCCAGTAAAAACTCCTGTGGAAGTTCGACATTGTTTGACTCCTGATGTGGATGGTGAAAGCGTTGATCAGCATCTCTATCGCTCTATGATAGGATCTCTCATGTATCTCACGGCCAGCAGACCCGACATCATGTTTGCAGCGTGCTTGTGTGCACGGTTTCAGGCTAATCCTAAACTCTCTCATTTATCTGCTGTCAAACGTATTTTAAGATACTTAAGGTATAAGCCAAAATTGGGTCTGTGGTATCCTAAAACTGACTTGTTTGATCTTGTGGCTTATTCAGATTCAGACTACGGGGGTTGCAACTTAGACCGAAAATCCACTTCTGGAGGTTGTCAATTCCTTGGCAACCGCCTTGTCTCATGGCAATGTAAGAAACAATCCACCGTTTCCCAATCCACCGCCGAAGCCGAATACATTGCCGCAGCCCTCTGTTGTTCCCAAGTCAGATGGATACACCATCAGATGCTTGACTATGGGATCACATTCCATGAGACACCCATTCTGTGTGACAACACTGCCGTTCCTCATATCACCAAAAACCTCGTTCAGCATTCCAAAACAAAACACATTGAAATTAAACATCATTTTATTTGTGACTGTGTTGAAAAGAAACACATTCAAATCATTGAAGTCAAAACCAACAAACAAACCGTAGACATCTTCACAAAGGCTTTTGACTCTACCAGATTTGCCCAACTAGTAGAGATGCTTGGAATGATTAACTTTCAGTAGATTGTGTGAATAGTAGTTCATTTTTCTAAAATTTGATTAATTAACAAAGAAAATTCCAAAAAGATTTTACGTTTATGTACAGTATCCACGCAAATCTTTTGGGGGAGAAATATAATATTTTAATGTTGAAAAGAATTGTTGTGTATATAATCTTCAAGTGGTTTTGAATTGCAAGAAAAATTGAATCTGACCTTTGAGAAATGATAGTGTCTGATCTCATCTCTTGGACATGGAATAGACCAAAAGCGATGGTGTTTACTGAGGTATAGCTGGTAGGCCAGACATATGGTTAAAACTTGTAAGTAGTGTGAAAACCTAATATATATATCTCATACTTGTGTGTTTGAACCCATTATTAAAACATCTAACCCATTTTTATATCTAAGAAAACCAATTCAATCAGATACAGGCTTACGTATTGGATTCCTATTAATACGCCAAATGACCGTCAATATAACGATATTTACCACCGATGACCCCGTATGTTTTGCTTACGCAAAGATCTCGGGTGCTCATCCTTTTCCCATCCACTTGGATGATTTGACCCCGTCTGTTTTGCTTACGCAAAGATCTCGGGTGTTCAACATTTTTCTATCCGCTTGGATAATTTTACGACTTCTTCTGTTTTGCTTACGCAAAGATTTAGAATGTTCGTACCTTTTTAATATCTACTTGGATATATTTTATTTTAATTTTCTAAATCCACTTGGATATATTATTTTATTTTGGTGGTACTTTGACATTACTAAGACGGTACCTTGGTTAATCAGAAAGAGATGATAGGATGAAGATGGGTACTTCTTGAGGATTGATAGGTTTTCAAAATCATTTTATTTTAATATGTGGGGTACACCTTGTATATTGCTTAAATGGTACCTTCTAATCACATGAAATCTTAGTACAAACAAATGTTCGGGTTTACTTTGCACAAATATCAGCTATCTTCAGGGACTCACAGTAGTGAATTGCAAAAGGAAGTGTTTCAAGAGACTGACCAGATCTGATCTCATGTTGGATCTTTTTCAAGAAGATAAGTGTAAATATCTTGTGAATAATTTCATTTCTATATGTTAGTCTTGTTTATGCTATTTGAACTATCGAAACTAGTTGTACATATCGAAACTACTTTGAACTATCGAAACTAGTTATACATATCGAAACTACGTTGAACTATCGAAACTAGTTGTACATATCGAAACTACTTTGAACTATCGAAACTACTTTGTGCATATCGAAACTACTCTGAACTATCGAAACTAGTTGTTCATATCGAAACTAGTTTGTCCAATCGAAACTAGTTGTTTCGACAGGGGCATTTTTGTCTTTTGTCTCACGAAAATTAAAAGCCTTCATAAGCAATCCCTCCCTTCATACTGATATTCACTCATCTTTTTCAAACCCTCTTCATCTTCTCCGACATTCGCAAAATCTCTCAAACCATCGGTCTGAGTTGCAAGATATCAGCATTAATCACCTGATTTCCCCCGTTGTCACTATCGTCTCCATCATCAGGTAACGTCTCATTACTTCATTTTGGATGATTTTTGCAAATCGGCAGACCTAGGTTTTCAAAGTTTAAAATTTGTTCGACTAAATCTTCATAATAACAGTCGTTTTTGTGCTCATCCGTGTTTGTATACATCTCTATCATCTTTGAACTCACGATTAATGTGTATTCTTGCAGATAACAGTCTCACAATCGGTAAGATGAAGTTCCGTCACTTACAGGCCACTCTAAACCCTTCATTAATTTTTTTATGTTAGTCTGAGTATAATGAATCAGAGAGGTTTGGGTTTCAAAACCAAGTAGTTTCGATAAAGGGGTTCAACACTTTCAAAAATTTCTCAAAAGGTTTTCAATCGAAACTACTAGTTTCGACACCCAAACTTGCCCTAACATCTCTGATCGAAACTAGATAGTTTTGATAAGTTCATCTACATCGAAACTAGTTGTTTCGACAGTGTTGATCAAAACTTATAGCCTCTATCGAAACTACTTGTTTAGATAAAACTGTTAAATTAAGCTCATCTCGAAACTAGTTGTTTCGACAGTAAGGACTTCAAAATTTTTCTAAGTGTTGATATATCTTGTTTCGATTAAGTATATTCAGAAACTTTACTTACTGTGAAAAACTGATGAATTTTACAGGTATGGATCTCTTATTTGTAAAAAGACACAATGTCTGTGCATTCCTTAATGCCAATGATCCAAAAGCTGCAGAGTTCAGTCGTGTCTTAAATTTCCTGGCAAACTCCAACATCAGCTTTGCCATCAGCAACAACCTGCCGGTGTTTGAGACATCTATAAGAGAATTTTGGGAGACTGCTGAGATCATCACAGTTGAAAATGTGGAGCACATCAGAGCAAATGTGCTTGGCCAAGAAGTCTTATTTTCTGAAGCTACAGTTAGAGAGGTGCTGCAGTTTAATGACAATCCAGATGCACCCATTGAATTTCCAATCTTCTATGTTAAAGAATGCTTCAGAAGATTGGGTCATCCAGATGAATTCAAAAGTGGTCAGATAATCAAGAACTCCTTACCAAGCCACTGGAGATACATAGTGCACGTGTTTATTCACTGCCTATCAATCAGAAAAGGAGGTTTTGATTCAGCAAACAACACTCTGGGTTCAGCAATTCTGGGGTTAGTCAAGGGAAGAGATTACAATTTTTCTGGCTTCATCTTCAGACAGTTAAAGGACAATCTAACCGGAGCCGTAAAGGAGAAATTTTTGGCATATCCAATATTTTTACAAATTATCATCAATCATCTTCATCCTGAGTTGCAACAAGGTGGGAACACCTTTGTGTTCGACCATATGATTGCCAAGACTCTCAGCTATATGAGAAGTACCAACAAGAGAACCAACAGGGCTATAGCTGACGTTCCCCTGTTTGGTCATATTATTGGTGAAGAAGAAGAATTTATTCCTGATATTGACCTTGATCTAGAAGAAGAGATCTTATCATCTGATGAAGAAGAAATGGAAGTTGAACAAGATCAAGGTAATCCACCTATTGATGAAGCTGAGATTGAGATAAACGTCCCTAATGTTCAAGAACAAGAACAACCCATCATTGAGCCTGTGATAGAGGCTCCTTTTGTTGAACATATACAGATAATTCAAGAGCCAGCAGCTAATGTTGAAGCTGGCATGCATGAAGCTGAGGAGGAAGTTGCAGAATCAAGTGGAACTCTGGATACAGGAATTTATGGATCTGACTACTACAAGTCTGATTCAGATGATAGAACAAAGCATCTTGCATCTTCCTCCAAACGGCAAGTTGAGTCAGGTTCTGATTTTGAGGAAGAAGAGCCTAGGGCAAATAAAATCAAAACTGGATTAGAAGAGTTGTCATCCTCGTCAGATTCTCTATTAGCTACTCCACAACCAACTCCAGAACCATCTCCACAACCTACTCCACAACCCACTCCACTACCATCTCCACAACAATCACCCATCCATACTACTCCCACATCACCACCTCATGATTCAACCTCTCATGTACCAAGAGTTAAAACTTTAAGCCTTGAACTGAAGAAAATGCAGAATAAGATTCAAAAGAAAGATGAAGAAATTGAAGGCTTAAAATCTAATTTGCATGATGTCCAGGAAGAGGTTAAAGACCTGAAGCTGGAAGTTGGGGGTTTACATACCCAGATTGAGATTCAACAGACTCAACTTGAAACACAACAGAGACTAATCTGAAAGCAAAAAGAAGAATTCAAGGCTTTAGCTGAAGTGGTGGAGCAGCTCAAAGCCTCAATGATAAAACCTGTGCAACAACAACCAACCACTTTAACAGCTCAGTGGGAGACTACATCTGTAGTTGAACCCTCATCTCCTGCCCTTGTGACTAATCCAGAGTCTGCACTAACTATCTTTACTGGACATGCTGAGAAGACAAAGGAGGCAGTTGAAGTCAAGGTTGAAGGACCAGAACTAGACCTTCCCTCAGCAAGTGAGAGAAGAGATGTAAGGAAGAGAGGGAAAGGGACCTCTACTGAGATAGAGACCATGATTCTGGATGAAGAAGACATCTCATCTGATGACGAGCTGAATGCTCTTTTAGATGAAATTGAAAACTATGGGTATAATGACCTTTATCCAGAAATTTTGACCACCGAAGAAAAAGAGACTGAGAGAACCAGATACTTCACAGAAGAAGGAGAGGAAATTCAAACCTTGTCTGATGAAGAAAAAGGCGAAGAAGATGTTCAGGTTAATCTTATCAAAGCAATCACTCCTGAACCAACCTCTACAGTCTCTGATTCAAGTCCAGCACAAGATCCACCCTCTGTTGCACCTGAACCTCCAATTTCAAGAAAGTCTTGGTTTAAGAAAATAATTCAGGAGGAAACTCCTAAAACATATGAATGGATAGCAAAGCATCAGGAACTAAAGAGGCCTCCAATTGGCTGGAAGTATGATGCTGAAAGGAAGCTCTTTATAATTAGAAGATATAGAGGGGGAGTTCAGCACTTTAAAAATATGACTGACTTCCAGACCCTTCCTTTCTATGACCTCAGGGATTTAGCCCAACTTCCCCTTCAAAACCCTGGGAAGGTCATGATGGCTTATGACTTCGAGAAATTTCTGCATTATCAAGTCAATAATGATTTCAAGGGTATGAAGCCTAGGAAAACTCAAAAGAAAATCTCAAAGACTAGGTTTCACCCTAAAACCAATAAGCCATATGTGTTCTTGAGGTACAAGCCTGCCCAAACTCACAAGACCATCACCATTCCAAAATCTGTACCTGTCCAGCTGCAAACTTTCAAAAAGTGGTACTATGACCCAATCATTGGCAGTGCAGTAATAGAGTGTGAGGGTAAGGAAGACATCACTATCTTTGAGCCTATGGAGTTGTTAAAATTTCAGCCTGAAGATCTGGAAATACTATTCCAGAATCACATTCAGGCATACAGTGATGAGGATGAAGCTGATGCCAAGGCCTACCAAAGAGTTGTATCTCTCCATGTTAAACCATTCATCCCGAGGACAACTGAAGGACCAGCTGCTTGATGAAGGGCTGAAGACAGTAATGCAACAGCTTAGGGGGAGATTGTAGAGTCATATCTTTTGTATAAGCTGTTGTCATTTATTTTACATTTAAACAATTTTAGACTAGTTTACTTTCTGTCATTTCATTAGATGTAATTTCAGTTTTCTGTAATTTACTGCTTTATTAGCTAAGTCTGGGCCATCGAAACTACTTAGTTTCGATTGAGTTTGTTCAATCGAAACTAGTAGTTTCGATAGATGGTAGTTTCGACAGTCTGTGTATCACTTGTAAATGGTCAATCGAAACTAGTAGTTTCGATTGAACATAGTTTCGATACCTGTCACTACTATAAATAGCCTAGTTTGAGAATGTTTAGGGTGTGAGTAGCGGCTGTAACCCTGAACCTTCTCTTTCACATTGTTCTTGAATCAATATAATTTACAGTTGTTTATGCACTGTGTTCTTACATTTTCATACCATTTGCGTGTTGATTCATAGTGTGGTTAGCCGGTTATTTTCACCGATTCTGTTTCTATCATCTGTTTCACCATCATACACACAGTTTCCGCCTGTGTGTGTGTGTAATCGATCAAATCAGTGATTTCAAGTTAAATCTGGACCTATAGGATTTGAGCACGGCTTACCACCCCCAAACTGATGGTCAGACCGAGCGTACAATCCAAACTCTTGAGGACATGCTTAGAGCTTGTGTAATTGATTTTGGTGGAAATTGGGATTCACATCTACCCCTAATTGAATTCTCTTACAACAATAGCTACCACACAAGCATCAATATGGCCCCATTTGAAGCTCTCTATGGCCGTAAGTGTCCTTCTCCTATCTGTTGGAACGAGATTGGTGAAGCACAAATCACCGGTCCCGAACTAATCCAAGAAACATCCGATAAGATTATTCAAATCCGTGACAACATTCGAGTAGCGAGGAGTCGGCAAAAGAGTTATGCCGACAAACGACAGAAACCTTTGGAATTCCAAATAGGTGACCTTGTTCTTCTAAAGGTGTCTCCATGGAAAGGTGTGATCCGTTTTGGAAAGAAAGGCAAATTAACACCTCGCTATGTGGGTCCATTCAAGATCATTGAGAGGATTGGGAATGTGGCTTACAAACTCGAGTTACCTCCATCACTCGGCAATGTGCATCCTACATTTCATGTGTCCAACCTAAAGAAATGCCTTGCTGATGAGAATCTCCATATACCTCTTGACGATGTGCGCATTGACGAAACGATGCACTTCGTGGAGAGACCAGTGGAGATCATGGGTCGCGAGATCAAGCAACTCAAGCGAAGCCGTATCCCTATTGACAAAGTACGATGGGAATCTAAGCGTGGACCTGAATTTACTTGGGAATGTGAGGACCAAATGAAGCTCAAGTACCCTCACCTCTTTGCTGATTCAGTCGCCTCAACTAGTTAAATTTCGGGACGAAATTCCCTTAACATGGGATACTGTAACATTTCTAATTTTCATCATGTTTGAAATCCAATTCTAGTGCAATAGTTATCTTATTCGTACAAATAATTAAACCCTAAGTTCAAAACAAATTAACAAATTTTCCTTTCTTTTTATTATTTTGTTTCACTTGTTTACATAAAAAAAACACTATATATATATATATGTATGTATATAGATGTATGCGTATTTATATATATATATCACACAAACACATACACATATACAAGCACATAATGGTTTGAACCCTAACACAATGGTTTGAACCCTAACACTTTAGTTTGAACCCTAAAACTCGTGAATTTGGTTCAAGACCAACACAAAACCGCCTGTTTGACTTTTAAAAGTCAAAAAGGGCTAAATCCTCAAAAATCGAAGTCTCAATGTCGACCCAATCCATTCCAATGGGTTTCCATCTCAGATGCAACCAATAAACGACCCAATCTCGGCCCAAACATCAAATTTATTTGACCGATTACGCGGCCAAATTCAAATTCGAAAGGGTTTTGACTTCGCATAGTCAAACCCGTGTAAATCTCAAATCAATTTGTGAAATTAACACGTCCCCAATTCCGCAAATCATGCGCAAATCAATCCCTCATGTATCCAGTCCCTTAACGTGACCCGATTCATCCCCAATTCAACGGATTAACGCGTAGATCGTCACCTTCTACTATTACGGTCAAATCCGAATTAAATCACCTTGTGTGACTGAAATTAATCAAATTAAACCAGTCACGCACTTGCGCAATCACCATCTCAAACTCTCTGAACATTCACCCGATCCTCATTTCGCATCCAGAGTTCTGTCAAGTAGCAAGAGCAGTAGAACTTTGGTCCCAGCCGTCCACACTCATCTCTGCATCAAATCACGCGAGCATCGTGCCTACAGGTCCGTAATCACATGGCAATCAAAAGCCCTCTGTTAATTTCGCAAGACAGAGGGCATCAAACTCGATTGCACTTTGAATCCATGACCTGTTTATACAGTTTCAAAGAAACGAATCGGGTTCGATTTAGTTAACGTATTTCAAATTTAAGATTCCTGTTATAATCAGCGAACCACCTAGTCCGACTGGTTAAGTCAATGACCCATCAGACCTGGTGGTGTGGGTTCGAAACCCACGGCCCACGCGACCGGCCGGACCTTTTGCGCCTATGTTTTAAATCCAACTCAGTTCCCAACTCGACCGCATGTTAAACCCATTCCAAGAACAATTCACTTACAAGATCCGCCGTAGTCCAGTGGTGAAACCTTTGACTCACACACAAACCACCCGGGTTCGAACCGGGTGGTCGGAATATATTTTTTTATAACGTTTTACAACCCCAAAATTTATATAAAAATTATTTTTATAAATCTTGCAACATGTTGAACAGAATAAAACCAAAATTTCCAATTTCCAATATAAATTCATTTTTATTATGAATTTTAGTGTTAAAGTTATATATTAATTAGTTAAAACAAGAATTTAGATTTTTAAATATTTAAAGGAAATTAATTATCAAATAAGGTATTTACTTTATAAAATATCTCCCATTCTAAAAACCAAATTTATAAAGTTATAAAATTTTAACTTTATTTAGAACAATCAAATTCTTATTTTAAAATGATAAATAGACAAATAAATTTATTTATTTTAATCTACACTAAAAATATATAATTACTATTAATTTCATATATTAACACCATTTACATATCTTTATAAATAAATAAATAAATAAAGTAGAAATTATTTATTTAATTTATATTTAAAATTATTTATTTAATTTATTTAAATAAATGAAATTATTTATTTTATTTATTTAAATTAAACACTATTCGCATAAGTAGAAATTCTTTTTCTAAACATATATTTACAATCCATATATTTTAACATATTTTTCACAAATAAATAAATAAAAATTATTTATTTATTTAATTTATTTAAATAGATGAAATTATTTATTTATTTAAATTAAACACTATTCGTATAAGTAGAAATTCTTTTTCTAAACATATATATTTTTAACATATTTTTCACAAATAAATAAATAAAAATTATTTATTTAGTTTATTTAAATAAATAAAATTATTTATTTATTTAAATTAAACACTATTCACATAAGTAGAAATTCTTTTTCTAAACATATATATATATATATAGATATATATTTACACTCTATATATATGTTAGCATATTTTTCACAATTAAATAAATAAAATGAATTATTTTATTTAAATCCAACCCTATGTCGGTGACTATTAAGTTCATACATATATAACTTGAACTCATAATACACATTAAATTCGTATACAAGCATAGTACGCCTTTACATGGAGAAACACAAACCTCTTTGTACAAACCCACTCACATCAAAACCCGTTGAACCCTAAACTTAGACATAGACCTTTGTACGCACTATTAACTCAGTACACTAGGTTAACGTGGTGGGTTACAAGGATCGTTTTGCTACCTAGCCTTGCGTACAAGCAACACTCTTGAATCAAGTGAGTATTACATAGCCCCCTTTTCTGTTTTACACTTTTTGGGGTGATTCATGAATTTTATACAAACAACATCTTACATTTACACAAACTACACAAACACAAATCCTATTTACATTCATGTGTGCAAATTTGAGCTTTATGTTTGAGTGCTAGGTGTGTTAACTTTTGTGTGCAAATTATGTGCAATCATTAACTATTTAAGCCGACGGTTAACAATGATAGATCTATTGAGTCTGACAAACCCACCCAGATTGGGGTGATTGTTACCGACAACACAATTGCATGCTAGGTACAAAGGTTTGATTGTACTTTAGTTACACAATAGCTGCTCCCCATAAATGCCTTATTTATCATGACTTGTAAGGATTTGTTTATGCATGTTTATACACTATATATGTACAAACCTATGTATGCTCACCAACTTTTTAGTTGACCTTATTTTATTCATGTTTCAGGTACTAATGTGTGATTTGATCAAGATATGCTATACATAGGCCTTGGGACTTAGTTAATTTGAATAAAAAAATTCTATGTATTTCAATTATGTTCTTTCTTGGATTTTGGTTGTGTTTGGACTATTTGAAATGAAATTGATGTTTAATATATTACAATTTAGTCAACCTTGTGCTCATGAACAGTCTACATGTCCGCCCCGACGTTTCCGCCGTCGGTTGGGATGTGACATTTCTGCTTCACAAGCACACAAAACCCACTTACTAACTAATCCGGCTAAACGATAACAAAGGTTGAGTATTGGAACTCGACCGTGTCCATTGGTTCGATACTTGGTTCTTACCTAACTATATTACGCTGCGATAGGTACACCTGCCTATTGTGTGTGTTTTAAGTTAACGTAATTATCATTTTATTTTATAAATTTAAAACCTGATCTCGTGAAATCAATTAATCTAAAAATATATTTATTTATATTTTTATATTACTTAAACACAAGCACATCAGGTAACGAGTAGTAGAGGCCGAGATTTAGAATTTAATTAATTATACGATATGCAACGTGTTCTTAGAGCACGTTCTTATTTTGTGATCACGCATTTCACAGGTTGGTGATTCGAGCGTATACGGACGAGTTGACAGGCTAGGACAGAGGTTCATCATATCCGGTGAGTTTCTAATCCCCCCCTCTTTTAAACGTCTTGCTGTTTTGGGGCTATCGTACACCCATTCACGTAGTATTAATATAATTATTAGTGTTAAGGGTCACGGGTTATAAACCAATATGATTTGAGTATAAATTGCTTAATTGAGAGTCATAGGGTTTATGGCATGTTCATATTTGTGTTGTGTGCTTGTGTCGTTGTCCACGGGACACAACGGGTATTGTGTTTGCGTTTTTATCTTTATGACATGGCAAACGGGATCGTGGAGGACGGGGTCCTTCGGGAAGTCACCAGGGGTGACATTTATTTAACAGGTTAATGATGAGCTCGGGGTGTGTTAATGCCCTGACGAGGGTGCAATGATGAGGTATGTGTTTGCATGCATACATATATGTGTTAATTTGCATGCTAGTGATCGGTCATATTTATTGTGTATGAGATTATGTTAATATGACGTGTATAAGAGTCGTGTTAGTTATTCGTGAGAGCCTTGGTTAAGGCCGGATGTGTTAATGTCTAGGGTAGGTTGTGTTAACCCAGGGTCGAGTTAACGTGTATTCTTAGATATGAGTTGCTAGCATAGTATGTTGAGTCTATGCGGTTGTGATTGTAAGGTTATTACTATTTATATGGATAGTACGAGTTGAGTCTTGGGTGATAAACGGTTATGGGATGTCGTGGGATGACAAGGGATTAGTCATTCGTAAATAAAACGTATTTATATTTTATAAGGACCGGAGGGTCCAAAGTGAATTAAACCGAAGAACTTGGTGTGATGGTTTTTATTTAAATTAAACTATTAGAACTCACTCAGCGTAGCTGACTTTGTGTGTACGTTAGATTGTTGCAGGTAAGCGGATGGTTGATGTATCTTGGCTTGGAAATGGCGTTACTCAGATCGGTGTGCAGGCATTCATAAGGTAAACATAATACCATTAAATGGTCATAAATGAGTTTTGAAAGACTTCCGCTGTATTTCGATTTACAATAAATGTGTTTTAGTGAAAACAACCCGTTATGAGAACCAACTGCAGGATGCCCGGGGTGGGGTCTTACATTTACACACCCTAAAAACCCTAAATTCCTTACCAAAACATTCCATTTTTACACCCCTTCACCCATTTGTATAAATAGGAGGCTTAGAAACTTTTTCTTTGCTAATTCTCTCTCAAACACTCCTAAACCTTTATAATTTGTGAAATCCCTGCCTCCCCTTTTGAAGATTTCAAAAATCCCTAGAGGATTCCAAGAGTTGAAGATCAAACAAGTAAGTAACCGTCCGAAGTACAATACCGTCTTTTAATTCATTCTTTCTTCATCCCCTCAATCTTTTTCTATTTTCTATCCATGATCACTTAATCATATGAAACCTCAGCCTTAAAACTAATAATCTTAACTAAACCAAGAAATCAAGCTAACATCACCAACAATCAAACAAAGGATCCCGTTTGCAATGGCGGCTATGTCGTCGCATTCCGTGAATCCTCAAGACAACTATTGCAAAGGTGGCTCTGCCGATGCTTTAGTATGTTCTTGATAACTTAAAACATGTTAATAATTATGTATGATCACTTATATGAACTCGCACGCTAAGTTAAAATAGAATCCACTTAAGTGCAACCGTTGATTTTGGACAGAAACGGTGCAGAATTTAACTGAGCATAACTTTATCATACTTAAACAAAAATGAGCAAACTCAAATTCTACAACGTAGTTCGTCAAATTTCCTTTCCAACCATAATTAGCTCGTTTTCTAATTCAAAATGGAAAAACTCAAATTCTATAACGTACTCTGTAGTAGCCAAAACGAAACAGAAACCTTTTTCAGTACCTTCTGTCTTCTTGGACTGTTTTGGCTATGACCCGAGTCTCAAATGGAAAAACTTTCTTAACAAAAATTTTTCGGAACGACTTAAACTAGTTACCTGTAAAATTTCATAATTTTTGTACGTCGGTTGATATTTTTAACAAGCCGGTTTCTGTTCAGCTACTTTGTTGTCCAAATCAGTAAAACAACCAAAAACCCTATTTTACATCTAATTCTTAACCTTATGACTCGAACAGCCTATCTAACACTCGTAACCATCGAACCTGCCCTAAAACTAGTTTATTCATTTGTTTAGGGTCTGATCCGTGATTCACCTCGTTCATTTGTTCAAGTCTCTTATCTTACCTAGCTTTCAAGGTGAGACTTCATAGCCCCACTTTATTCAAATTGTTTTGGGGGAAACATGTACGCGTTGGCACACATTAAAACACGTTCTTTTCAAACAATTCTAAAATAAGTGAATCTTATATGTGTATGAATAAATGAACACAACATGATAAACGTTAAACATGCAAATCCTTAACTTGAAGCTTTCAAGCCAACGGTAGTTCAGATATGGGCCATAGGATGGAAACCGCATATACTTTATAGACAACTTTTGATTGGACATCTTATTCGTTATCAGTGCAACTTGCGAGTTGTACCACTTATTCGTTATTCATCATTTTAGGTTGGATTTGCTAATCATGTGTTTGTTTTATTTATGTGCTATATGATGATCTTGAATTATGAATTGTTACTTTTGCCAAACTTATGCTTTTATGAAACGTGTGAATTTTCACCAACTATTTTAGTTGACACTTGTTTTTCGTACATGTTTCAGGTGATTAAGCTCATGATAGGTCAAGTCGAGATCATATAGGATTTGCCTAGATATCAATTGAAGAAACTTTATTTTAAATTGTTTTGTCTTTTAAACATGTTATTTGTTTTGTTTGAATTCTAAGACTTATGTAATTGGGTTTTGACCATCATGAAATTTTAATAGTAAATTTCTTTATTGCCTTGTGTTCTCTTATTCAATTTCGTTGCACTCAGGTATTTCCGTCGCTGGCGGGGGTGTGACAATGGTTTCTTCGGCTTGAATTTCGTCTTCGAGAGAAGTTTGGTCTTGTATCATTTCCATCGCATCCAAGTAGTCTTTCAAGCAAATGCATATTTCCATCGCCACAACGGAGTGAGTCTAGTTGTTCGCATCGATAACACCTTGCCACTAAAAGAAAAAACAGATTCCGAAGCTACCTTGGAAGCTTGGACGGTTAGTAGATCACGGAACCTGGTGGAAAGAATTGGAAACGAGGCTTCGTTTGTTTTCCACCAAGCCAAAATATAAAACTCCTCAAAAACGGATGGATGCATAAACGATAAAAAGTTTATTCCAATATACCTTCCGAGTTCGCTACTCGGGGTACCTCGAGTCCGTTTACTAAATTCATTTATCATTTCTTTATATAAATTCAAGTTCACATCCCTTGAGCTACCACTTGGTGATGTAGCACCTATTGTATAATGTGGAGTCGGAGTTGTATCATATTTTTGTAAATAAACATCATGTGGAGCTGACCAAACATCGATGGTTAAATTTACACCGGTTTCCAAATTTTCAAAACACAAAATTAATTCTTTTTTTACTTTTTTTTCCACATTTTTATACAATCTCGTCTAAGGATGGTGCGACTTACTTGATGATAACATGGTTGAAGCGTGTCTTGAATCATCCTTGTCAACCGCGGATCATCAAAGTGGTTGAACGGCAAACCTTCTTGGATCACTAATTACTTTGACATTTGATCTCAAACCATATTTGGATAAAAGTTCCAAATTCCTCCCTCGCTTGTCATCGAGGCTTGACATTCACTTGGAATTCTCTTCAACGTCGGGCAAGATTTTTCCGTATGAGTTTTCAAACTAGTGTTTGAGTCTTTTCCCATAAAAGCACCACACATATTGCACCGAGCACGTTCCTTCTCGTTTGACAACAAACATAGATGGTAATTGCACCAAATTGTTAGGTTTCTCGTTGTTGGTCGAATTTCCACAATGATAACTTCGTTTGAGGAAGCACCAACACTACTTGGAGTACTTGCCATGGTATTTTTAGAGCGTTTAGAGAGCAGTTTTAGAGATTAGAGAGTGTAGAGAGAGGTGTGATTAAACCTAAATACCCCCACCTATTTATAGTGATTTATGGGTGCAAATGGGGCCAAAAAAGGGTCATAAACCCCTCAAACGGCTATATTCCCGTTCTACAACGGCTATCTTTGTTTTCATCTAAAAAAACCGGTTTGGGAGAACCCGTCCTTAACCCGGTCGGCTTCAGGATAAGGCAAACCGATTTGTAACCGGTGGTTTATATCGGGTTTGAACAGGTTTTCGGGCTATGACCGGTTTGAAAATTCAAACCGGTTTTTTCCCATTTCTAGTCGTAGCCACTTTCGTTTTTCCTCACTTCCACCGCACCGACCTAGGTTCGAACCTTGCGGTGGGATTTTTCTTTTTTGGTGTTTTTAATTGGGTTTTTTACTATTTTTTATGAACCTTATATTTCTGTTATTTGTACGTATTTTTACTTTAATGTTACAAACCTTAACGCTTTTATTTTATAACCATTACTACGATTTAGTGCATCCCTTAGAGCACGGGTTCCACCCAGTTATATACATACACAGAATAGATTTTACAGCTTTTTCACATTCTCCACATTTGAGGAAAATTGTTTCAAATTTTCACACTGCCACGTCATTTTCTTTTTCTAATTTAATTATTTTTATATAACAATTTAAATAAAAATAAAAAAATATAAAAATAACATAAAAACTAATTAATCATCTGGAAAATAAAAATAACAATTTAAATAAAAATAAAAATAACATTACATTTAAAATAATAAAAAACATAACATTTAAAAAACTAACATAAAAACTAATTAATCATCCGAAAGGTGGAGGTATCCAAAACGAATTGGTGTTCGATTGGTTGGGATTGTTCGGTTAGTTGAGATTATTGGGGTCCATAAATTTAAAAAAGAAATGATGGTTTAGAGAGAATTGTAGGTTGATTTTTATAAATTTTATGGTTTATAATATGGTTATATATAGAGTTTTTAAATTTGAAAAAAAAAATTAAAATAAGGTAACTAGCCGTTACCAACGCCTAACTCGTTTCAAACGGCCAAATTTCTTCACTCCACGCCGTGGAGATTCACACGGTGAAGGGCCATGCCCGTGAACCACGCCAGGCGGGCGTGGTGTTCCACACCACCCACGTCGCCACCTCACCTCCCACGCTAGTTTCACGTACCCACTCCCCTCAGCCTTATCTATATCTATACTATATTATAATACACCATCAAATGTCATCTTAAAATTTAGGTAATACAAGTATGATTGTTTAAGGTACAACACTTAATGCATGTGTTAAAAACTTTTTAGGGGTAAAATGTCTTTTAAACAATACTTACACCTTTGCCCCCTCAACTTTATTCAACTTTTGGTTATTTAAACAATAATTACATTTTTAAAATAATTACCCTCCACGATTTTTAAACGGCCATAACTTTTCCATACCTTGATATTTTTTATAAAAAGTTAGACCATAAAAACGAGCATTTCATTCTCTTTAATTTGAGTATAATATTGCTATATATTTTTTTAAATTATCATGTTACGTGATTACATATCAAAACCTCCGTTTTTGTTTCCTCTATAATAACTGACGATATATTCGCGACAATACCGAAAAATTCAAAAATCCGCTAAAATAAAAATCTTAAATTCAGTGATATAAGATCCGACTACTTTGACTGTTTTTCAAATACACACATAGCAAACAACCGTACTCTTAGTTTTTAGGTCACTGTATAATCAGCACCCACCCACTATACAATTTTTTTTTATAAAAGTTCGTACATAAAGTTATATTTATTTAATAAACAACTCATCTCATAAAGTTAATAAATAATGATGGGTTGTCATTTTAAAATAATTCCGTTCATATCACATATTTAAACACTTTGGAAAATAAATAATAATAACATATTTATTGGTCAATTTGTCAAACTTTAAAAGCCTAGCATTAGCCCTAATGTAGTTAAGTTAGTGGATAATTATGTATGTTATAACACACAGAAATATAATTTCATTTAATAATGTTTTTAAGAAAGAAACTTTACTTCTTTTTTTCTAAACAACTTGTATATAAATCTAATTTATAAAGTTAACACTCACAAGATATTTACAGTTAGTCAACATTAAACCTAAACCCTGGAATTGAGAAAGTCGATGTTAATTTTTTTATTTGACGGTATAAAGTTTTTCAGAACGTTAATTTTAACGGTTTAGCGCAACGCGCGCCGGTATAACACTGGTATACATACATAGAAGAGAGTGGTGGACTTGTTCTTTCAACATTTCCAAAAGCATGACTGACCTCCTCTACCCACATCCCCTCTCGTTCCTTCTCCTCCCGTTGTTCTTCATCGCCCTCCCTGCTCAATCTAATAATTCAACTTATTACCCCAATTGCCCTTCATACAACTGCGGTGGTGTCACTATCAGTTACCCGTTTTGGAACGAGGAGATTGAAGCCACCACTCAGTTTTGCGGTTATGAAGGCTTCCAAATGAATTGCAGCAATAACGGTAACCAGCGTATCCCCCTTATTACTTTGGCTGGGCATAATTACTCTGTTCAAAATATAAACTACCAACGCAGAAATATCCTCCTCGCTGATTACAGCGTTTCTTTGTTCGTCCCAAACCCCAACAACTGCCCATGGGTGCGCCATGGGATTAACTTACAAACCTCTCTTTTCAATTTCTCGATGTCTAACGTTAACATAAGTTCTCATTACGGTTGCAATGGATGTCCTTCATTCGCAACTGAGATACCGTGCTTGGATTTGATTGGAAGAAAGTCATGCGTTCATATCATGAATACCAGTACGGAGGAATCGGATTGGGATGAGTACTCATGCAGTCAGGAAATGGCAACAACCGTGCTCCGTCAGAACATCAACAGATTCCCTAATCTTTCGACCCAATTCGGCAGAGTTTTGGAAGGAGGATTCGAGCTAGAATGGAGGACAACGGGTGACTGCAACAAGTGCGAAGAGTCCAACGGGCGGTGCGGTCGCCACTATACGACGGGGTTCATATGTCTTTGTTCAGACGGCACCACCAGCAAGGACCACTGCAAAGGTACCGTCATTAAAGCTCTTAAATTCCAGAATACACCTTTTAATTACGTAGACCTCGTCAATCTTTAGTTGATGTGATAGGAAACATGTCAAAATATAAGAAATTAATCACAATCACATGGTGTTCGCTCCCAATAAAATTAAAAATAATGTGTGTAAAAGTATATGATATTTATGAGTAAAATAATAATAAATCCTAAATTAGAAATATATTTGGAAATTTAAGTTTAACTAGTCGGTTATGCCCGCATTTAGCGACTGCTCGATTTTAAATAAAATTCATATTAAAATGTAGGAAAAAATAAAAATATCGCAACAGTATATATTAATGTGTTAATTGTCCGAATATGGAAAAAACAAAATAACAAAAACAACACCACCACCAACAATAATAATAATAATAATAAATAAAAATGTTAGAGAAAGAAAAAAAGAAATGAATGGTTCGTGACGTGCCTGAATTGGCTAAGGTCACCCGGCGGGCACAAACCGGGACAAAGCATTCCAAGTGATTGTTGTCACTTCAGTTTGGTGTCTATGAAAATTAAGAAATGGAGTCGTTTTCGATGGTAAAAAACGGCCTTGAATTGGCTTTTTGATTATCTCAAGAGCTCTAGTTTCTTGTGGGTAAAGAACCGTCTTGGTTTTTTGGATTCTTAGATTGGAAGAATTGGTGTGTTTTTCAAATTTAATCTTTGATTGTTGTGTTGTTTTTAGTTCTTTGCGGTTAGTCCTATTTGTATTTTCTGTTCTTAGCTTTTGTTGGTGGGTTTCTCTTTTCATTTTATTTATAAAACTTTCGCCTTTCAATAAAAAGAAAAACAATAGCACGGTGATAATACTCTTCATCACTATTTATTTTTAATAATATATAGATATACTAGGTTAGAATCTCGTGTATTACACAGATTAAATAAATATAATGTTATATAATCCTTATTCTAATAAATGATTCCACACAATGTCATGTGTCATCATCATATATTTTCTCATTAAAATCTTCTAATTTTTTCTATTTTAAGTAAGTTTTAATTTTGAAGTTTAATTATCTTAATGTTTATTTTTTAGAAAAAATAATAAAATTTTAATTTTAATTATTACTTAATTAAGAAAATAAATCATTTATTTTTTACTTTACACATTATTTTTTATATTATTATACTTTCATTTTTTTTACCAAACAACCACATGTAATACATGGGTATATAACCTAGTTAGTAATAAAAAGTTACGTTTTTAAAAACCCGTGTTTTACACGTGTTGAATAAAATATAATATAATCTCTTAGCACATACACTCGTCAAAATATGTCTACTTTAACGTGACAGTTTTAAATTATATTAAGTTAATTTTTAAAACATTTTCTTTAACTTGGTATTTTTTTATGTGATTGATAAATGGTAACCCATATTAAATTTATTTGTTTAATAATATAATAACAATCCATAACTAAATAAAAAGTATCCATAATTAGATAATTAGATTGATATTAAATATTTTAAAAAAATATTCTTTTAATATAGTATTTAATAGAAGAGAAAGAACGAAAAAATCATGCTAAGAACTTATCAAAATACGACACGTGTCCCATAATTTTATTTATTAGTAAGTATGATAGATAATTTCTAACGAATAGTACACTATCCAAAAAGTCAAGCTAATTATTTCTTTTTCTCTTCTCTTTCCTCAATAAAATTAAGCTACCCCACTTCCATTGAAAGTTTACTTTTTAATAAAGGAGATGCACATTATTTTTCATTAAAGGAGTCTATACTAATAAATAAAGTGGGACACATGTCACTTTCTAGTGCATATTCATCATATTTTTTTCGCTTTCTCTCCTATTAAATAATTATAATAAAAGAATATATTTTTAAAGATTTAATATAATTCTAATTATGGATACTTATTATTTAATCATTGATATTTATTATATCATTAACCAAATGAATTTAATACGAATCAACATTTATCAATTACATAAAAAATAATACCCAGTTGAAAAAAAATGTTTTAAAAAGTAACTTTACATAATTTATAACTGTCACGTCAAAACACATTTTTTTAAAACATGTTTTGATTTTTGACGAGTGCATTTGTTAATATATTACATTATATTTTATTCAACCCGTGTAATACACGTAATTTAAAGACATAATTTTTTTTATTACTAAGTGATCGATGTCGTTTAGTCGGTAAAAAACAATCCTTAAACACCTTAACCAGTACGGGTAAGTAGAGTATCATATCCACGAGTAGTTTGAGAAAAGTGTTACTTTGTTACAATTGTTGAAAGACAAAAAACAATAACTACTGGTTTGGATTTGGATTTTGAACAATAAGGAGAGAGGTAATCCTCTCCGGGGTTCAGGTTTGCAAACACAAGTCACTTCTAGTTAACTAGCAAGCAATTACATAGACATAATCATAAGGTTTAATTGAATTCAGTTAGAATGGAAGAACAAGTTGTAAAGAAAACTTATTCTTGTATAACCAATTTAGATTAACCAACTATCATCCAACCCCCAAAATGTCCTTGATGTAAAGAAACATAAGACTAATGAGACTTGAACAACAATTCGAAATCAACCAAAACAATTTAAAGCATTCAATCGATAAATGAAATCATATGGCTTAACATGCTAATCAAAATTACAAACCAAAGCTAATCATTCGAGAAAATAACAAGTGTCTTACAAAACCCTAGACCCGGAGAAGACTACGGGTTATTTAGCTACTCATACTCATCACAATAATCAAAACTAATGTAATAGGACTTACAATCATCAAACTCTATGAACAATTGGCCTAAGAATCGTGGGAATCGCCCCCTTGAAGCTCTGGAACGGCTAGAATCGAGAATAATCGAGAGTGGTGGCTGCTAATGGTAGAAACCTAATTTAGGTTAAGTTTTCTGTAAAACAGATTCTTCGCGTACCGCGAAAGGCTGAGGCAAGTCCTTTGTGTACTGCGAAGGACAAAACAGTCGAACGTGCTTTCCTAATTCTTCGCGTACCGCGAAAGATGTTCCCCAGGTCTTCGCGAAATCCAGAACTTTGACTTTTTCATCCCTGTGCTTCGCGTCCAACTGTTTTGCTTCCGTTTCCCGCTCAATTAGCACATAAAATCTGGGAGGCACACGCAACCACAAACACGCATAAAACCGAACAAAGATATAAACTAAAACGAATACAATACGACATATAACGGGGGGTTATTAGACACTACATCACTAAGTATATAACATTATATTTAATCGACCCGTGTAATACATGAGATTCAAACCTAGTATTATAATATTTTCTGAAAAGCTATACAACTTGAACTGAAAATGGGTGCCTGCCAACAAAAACAAAAAAAACTCTATATGTGAAACTGGTCTCTAAGGAAGGTGGGAGTGGTACCCTCTTAACCAAATTATCCTTCCAAATTAGACCAATTAGAAGATGTCACCTCACTTAACCAAACTACCCTCTCAAAGTACACTCAATGGTGGGAGTGGTACCATCCAACCCTCTTATTTTTATTTTTTTTAAATTAAAACAAGTTAATAACCAAATTTAAAAACTAAAAATTTAATTAATTAATTAAAAATACATAAAAATAAATAAAAAATAATAAATAAAAAGACAATAATTTTTTTTTAAAAACACCATGGGATTAGCCATAAAATAACAAAATAATTGAAAGCACCAAAAAAAAAAAAATTTAAAAACACCATGGGATTAGCACACGTTGTCTTGCAAAATGTAAATACCCTATCTCTTCAAAATTCTCCCATAAATAAATAAATAAAATAGTTTAGGAAAAAAGTAAAAATAATAAATAATTGAGGAGCATACCATTTCCATCCAATTTTGTAAGATTCAACGGCTTCTTTAACCCGCTTCCTCTACCCGCTCAATCTAGCCATTTCTACCTGCCACCCATGTGGTGGTCCGTTTTCTACCCGCCTTCCACTCCCATCACCCTAAGATTTCGAATATCCTATGAGTATTAAAAATGAACATCTAAAATATAAATATATATATATATATATTAATTCATTAAAACAACGATAACGGTTATTACAATAAGTAAAACTAAATTACTTTAGCAACAGATCCATCGTACATAGTTAAATGAATCATGAGGCTCATCTAACATTTATAGAATAAAGCTGTTGTTTATTGATTAACTATTTATAATCCATACTCTTTAAATAATCATTTTCAATAGCTATCATTATTAATCCATTAATTGTTTCCTGAGACATCGTGGATAGTAAATATAATTTAACAACTTTAGTTTTGAAAAGTTTCATTCTTCATATGCCACATTTACTAGAATAGTCAACAAACTCTATATGCAATTAATGCATTAGAAAAACAATCGACATGTTTAAAATATTTTAAAACATCAGTAGGTTTTTTTTATATATCAAACAATCTTCAATCCCTAATGTAATTTTTAAGCAGTGGCGTACCTAGCATATGCTAGGTGGGTTGGCCGACCCTATTAGAATTTTTTTTCTGTTTGTTGTATATGCGACATAATCTCGACCGACCCCAATGAAATTTTGATACCGACCCTCATAAAATTTTGACCGACCCCCCAAACGAATTATTTTTTAACACCGACCCCAAAAAATTTAATTTTTAAACCGACCCTCATTTAAACTAATAACTTAATTGGACATTTGGAATAAACGGGACTAAAAACTTAGTCATTTAAACAATTAAACTCACATTTAATTAACTCATTACCCATTTAACCAATTAAGCCCACGTTTAGTTAACCAACTACCCATTTAAAATTTTAAAAGATTTAACCTGATAAAAAAGTAGTGGCAATCATAATCCATCAACGTCTTGACATTTCATATTCACGCTTCACACGATCTAAAGAACGACAATTTGCTAATTGCCTCATCACGATTTCAGGCCTTTTCGCTAATCACGAATTTCGGTTCTATACCTACAAGTCGATTCACTATTCACAGCCTTGCTCCTACAAGTCTATACCTACAAGTCGATTCTATAACCGACCCGACCCGGTTTGAACCGGACTGAAAAAATTAATATTTAACGATGGACAACCGACCGCTAAAATTTCCGACCCCCATGGAAAAAATTTCTGGGTCCGCCACTGTTTTTAAGTAAAAAAAAAGTCAAGAATTATAATAAACCGAAAGAGTCGATCTTTTGAGATCAAATTCCGTATTCTTGGGCACTGATTCCAATACGAAATTTGATCTCAAAAGGTCGACTCTTTCGGTTCGACTCTTTCGGTTTATTATAATTATTGACTTTTATTTTTTATTTTGACTTACAAATTACATGTATCATAATCATCTATTTATTATAAATAAATAATACTAATTCTACTCAAATACTACTCTCAATTATAATCTAATACTAACTTCATCTTAATATTCAAACTATTAATTAAATACTAATTAGTTAAGTATTTCCGAATCATCCCTTTAACTTTCACGTTTTTCCAAACCGACCCTTTTTTTTTCGTAAAATCAAGATTAACTCTTTAAAAAACACTCCGTTTTTACGTGTTTCGCTATACCTGCTTCTTTTTATTGCACCAATACATAATATTCAAAATCAAATCCATAACTAATACATTATCTTCAAAATCAAATCCATAACCAATAATCTTCAAAATCAAATCCCTTGACAAAATCACCATCCAAGAACAATAATATGATAAGGGGTCTCGTACCCTTAATTTATTTTAACTCTCATTTTTTATCATCTACAACAATTTATTCAAAATCGAATACTGTTTGACGGTTTGCACATGTTATTCCCTTGATTTCTTTGATCGGATTTGTAATCTTTCAAAAGCCCAATCGCTCTGATACCAATTGTTACCCTAAGATTTGATTACATACAACAATTGATTAAAGAAACATGAAGTCATGAACTGACCTTCTCTATTGAATGAAATTTCTTGATTACATACTGACTTTGAATCCTATTTATACCCATCCGCCATTGATAACCGTCACATTCATAGATCATGTATGTTTGCCACGTGATGTTGTAGGTTACAAACTTTGGTTCTTGACACATTACACCCTAGACTTTACATATACATTAAATACATACTAAACATAGTTTCTAATAATTATACACTACGACCCTTAGACTTAAGTAATGAACGGGATTAACTGCACACATTCTTTTCTTAAATTTTATATAAAATAAAAAATTAGATCTTACTCTTTTTCTCCATTCAGCTAGAGACCACAATCAAGAAATCCATCCATAATTTGTTGATTTGCCTTGAGTGGGTGCACCATCGGCCCCACCGATCAATCTCCATAGTTTCTAATTACATGCATATTTTTCTTGGAACTTATTTTTCTTGGAACTCCAGGTGTCAATCAAAATTTGAGAAGGAATCTGAGTACGTTTTGTCTTATTTAACTATTATATCGTGAGTTAATGTTTTCAAGTTGTTATAATCAGGGCCGGTCCTGAGGATTTAAGTGCCTCGGCCGAGCCGGAAAAAAAGGCCCTTACGAACAAAATATATAAACTAATTTTTTTTAAACGAAGATTAACGTTATAACATTAAACATAGAAAAAATATAGTATGTAATAAACAAAAACAACAAAAAATCTATTATAAGTTTAAATAGGGCCTAACCAATAAACATAGAATTTTTTTTTTAAATGACTCAATGGTCATGGAATAAACAAAAGGGCCCAACCATTATAAAAAACGGCCCAACCATTATAAAAGAGAGTCCAACAATTATAAAGATAAAAAGGGCCCAACCAGTATAAAAAGGGCCCAATAATTTTTTAAGTTTTATAAAAAAGACCCAATATATAAAACCGGTATTTAAAATTTTATAAAAAACATATATATATACAGGACCCGTAAAAATTTTAGGCCCCCGAAAAAAACGGGCCCTGGCCGGCGGCCCGGCTCGGCCTACCCCAGGGCCGGCCCTGGTTATAATATGATTAGTTTACCTTTTTCATCATCGCAGTTATAGGAATTGGATCTGCACTACTATCACTTGTGATTATTTTCATAATATATTGTACTTTGAAACCGCTATCGAGTAATTGTGTAGCCTCACTACAGGGGCGGCTGGAAGGCACTGCGGGCAACACAACCGTAGGGGGCCCAACATTTCGAGGGCACAAAAAAAAAAAAAAAATTTATATATATATTTAAAATTTTCGAGGCTTTAAAAAAAATTATTGGGCCTTTTTAAAAAAGTAATTTTCATTATGGGCCTTTTTTATACGGCTCGTGTAGGGCATTCGAATTCTCGGAGACGGCTCTGCCTCACTAAAGCATAAAACCAAGGATGAAATAGATATTGAGACTTTTATCACGCAGTATGGATCCTTGAGTACGAAAAGATACAAGTACAGTGATATCAAGAAAATGACAAACTCATTCAAAGTTAAATTAGGACAAGGAGGTTTTGGACAAGTGTTTAAAGGGAAGCTATCAGATGGTCGACTTGTGGCTGTAAAAGTTTTAAACACATCAAAAGCAAACGGACAAGAATTCATAAACGAAGTTGCAAGTATTGGTAGGACTTCTCATGTTAACATTGTTACTCTCTTGGGATTTTGTTTCAACTATCAAAAAAGGGCTCTTGTATATGAGTACATGCCAAATGGGTCATTAGAAAAGTTCATAGATAGTCATGTACCTATGGAGTCAAGTGAAAACATAGAAATAAAAAAGTTGTATGAGATAGCACTTGGAATAGCATGCGGTCTTGACTATTTGCATCGCAGGTGCAACGATAGGATTTTGCATCTTGACATAAAGCCACATAACATCCTCCTTGATGAAGATTTTTGCCCCAAGATAGCAGATTCACTACTAGAAATCTAGGCAGTTTCGACGACCTATTTCGACGACACGTGTCGTCGAGATTGGTTCGACCTGTTACGACGACAGGTCGTCGGCGATGGTCCCCAGATCTCGCGAATTTTTTTTGCCACCTTTTCTCGACGACAGGTCGTCGGGGATGGTTAACCGGGAAAAGGTGAAAGCTTTTGGCGCTTACCGTGAAAAGGTGAAAACTAGTCTCGACGACATGTCGTCGAGATTGATATTTTTTGTAGTCGTTATGCTGTCGGATTTTTGAATTTTTAAGTAGGTTGGCTATCAATTTTGTAGTCGTTATGCTGTCGGTTGGCTATCAATTTTGTTAAGTAGGTGAAAACTAGTAGTCGTTAAGTAGGTGAAAACTAGTATTATTAAGTAGGTTGGCTATCAATTTTGTAGTCGTTATGCTGTCGGATTTTTGAATTTTTTTTATATGTGTAATTTTTGTTTATTATAGAATACAATTCAAGAAGAATTGACCCGGATGCAACAAGAAGGCGGAGAAGTTGATGAGGAAGAGGTCCTAAAACGTGCCCTTGGCGAGAGACGCGGTTGGAGCCGAGGAGTTGGAAGAAAAGTTAGAAACATGCCCACTAATGTTTCGGCTCTCTCCGAGTCTCAATTCAACGAATTAAAAGAACAAATTCGTGAAGTGAATGAGACCGTGAAACAGATGCAACAAGACCGCAACCAATCCGGCAACCAAAATGACGACGATCAAGATGAATAAACTTGGTTGTAACTTTTATTTGAACGATTTGTAATAATTTATACAATTTGTATACTTTTTGTTAGATGTTTTAAATAATATATTGTTGTGAAATGTATTAATATATAACAGGTTTGACAGGTTTTGAATTTTGTGTATTAAATTACTGGAAATTTATAAAATTCTAAAAATTATTTTTTTAAAAAAATAACCCTTTCTCGACGACATGTCGTCGAGATTGAGTTTTCCAGATTTAAAAAATAAAAGATTAAATAAAATTTAAATTGATCAATCTCGACGACATGTCGTCGCAATTGATCAATTTAAATTTTATTTAATCTTTTATTTTTTAAATTGAAAAGTTATTACCGACGGGCTAAAATCGACGACATGTCGTCGAGAAAAGTGTAATCTATCTCGACGACGTTTTCTCGACGACTTTTCAAGCAGTCTCGACGGAACTTTGCCGACGAGTCAATCTCGACGACATGTCGTCGATAAAGGCAATTGCGACGACATGTCGTCGATACAGGTCGTTGAATCTGCCTAAAATTCTTGTAGTGATTTGGGCTTGCTAAGTTGTACTCGAGGAAAGAGAGTATTGTTTCCATGTTCGAGGCCAGAGGAACAATTGGTTATATTGCCCCGGAAGTTTAGAATAAAAACTTTGGAGGAGTCTCCCACAAATCGGATGTGTATAGTTATGGTATGTTGTTATTAGAAATGGTAGGAGGAAGAAAAAATATAGACGCTGGTGTCGGTTCTGGACGAACTAGTGAGATATATTTTCCAGATTGGATTTACAAGCGTCTTCACAAGGAGGAGTTCCTATTAGACAGTGTAAAGACTACCGAGGAAAATGATTATGCAAGAAAGATGACGGTAATAGGTTTGTGGTGCATACAACCTGTTCCAAATCAAAGGCCATCCATTGATGAAGTGATAGAAATGTTAGAGGGAAGCATGGAAGCATTGAAAGTTCCACCAAAACCGATCTTTTCTTCTCCTCCGTGATCAGTGGCTACCGTATCAAGCACCTTAGAAAGCATGCCAGAGTCAACATAATTCAGATTCTTGTTCACGTAAATTTACTTATATATGTGGTTTATTGTTAATTGGCTATGTTTGCTAACAATCACTTGATGTACCCAACTTGGATCTATCCATACTTTAAGTCTTTAAATCTCAAAATATTCACTTTTACAAGAATTCAAATTACTACTTATATCCTCCTCTTTTTGTTAAGTCTTATCAAATTCTTCTCTTATATCTGTTTTTATGAATAAGCACAATCGTGGCTAATCTACATCTCAACCATGTTCTCTTATTCCTGTTTATTTATTTCATAACTAAAAAGTTATTCAATAAGTCATTCAACTTTCTATTGACTAACAAAGATAACACTTAACCATAAACTAGCATGCAAGTGTTTATCAATTACGTATTCTGTTATAATGCATCCAAACATGCAAAAAAAAGTTTCCACCACTTGGATCAAAGTTATGCTCACCAGAATGATTGGTTTCCCACCCATAGGAACTATTGATATCACAAAAAGTGGATAGGTAGTTAATCCTAACACCATCCAATTGGTATTCTACAAACTTTTGAATACCAACTCCTTGTCAGGCTTATTCAAGTGCTAAGATCACAAACAACCGCAATCATTATTTTGGGTGCTAAGATGCACATTTCTGTCACTTTTTTCTTACAAAATATATTATTGCTCACGAATTCAATAATTTACCCCTAATTCTATTTTTTTTTTACAGTGAACCCTTTATATTTAAATATAAAGATCTAGCAAGGAGTGGGAAACACCAACAACAAAAAGAAAATACAACTCAGAAATATCAAATACTAGCCATTTCTTCCACACAAGGGCATTACAATTCGGCCTATTCTTCACCGAAAAAAGGATTCTTCTTTTATCATCTCAACCATTTTCAAAACCAGGATAAAAGCTCCATTAAATTCCTTCTCGTTCCTGCAAAGCTAAAGCCTCCAAAGGGAAGAAACAAACACCACACCAACAGTTTTCCTCCATTTTAAAGACCTAGGTTGGTTAGCCAAAGCTTCAAAAACTTCCTCAACCGAATGGAGCTGAGCCTGCACACCAATCTTCACCCACCGAAAAATATGCCACCACACGCATCTAGCCCACAAGCAAGTAACAAAAATATGATTTGTCGTTTCCTGAGCTATCCCGCACCTACCAGAAACTGTGCTATCAATGCCAACTCTCCTATCAATTAAACCAACCTTTGACGCCACCCTCTCCGCAAAAGCAAACCAAGCCAAATAGTTAGCTTTCGGAGTCACCCATTTGTTCCACTTGAAATCCATCTCAATAGACAGATCCCTCTCCAGCACCTTAATCTCCTTCCTCGCACTCTTAACAGAGAAATCAACCCCGTACTCGTTGCTCCAAAACCATCGTCTTCAACATCCGACAACTTAACTTCATTCAAAAAGCTCAAAATCTCCCCAGTTTGGACCCTTTCTCCCTCCATCGACGGGTTCTTCTTCCACTCCCACCGCCACTGGTTAGACCCTCCATCACTGACCACACAAGAGGAGACCCAGGCTTCTTTAATGGCAGCCAACCTGAAAACAATCGAAAACCTCTCCTTGAGGGGACCCGCCTCCGACTACGAGTCGTGCCAAAACCTAGTTCTTTTACCATTCCCTACTTCCACCTGTAACCTATCCTTCACACTTAATACCAGCTTCCAAGCTCTCCATCAAAACCAGCAATATCTTTCCACAAGCCCAGGATATAATTCTATCTTGGCACCATATAACCATGGTAAGCAGAATTATGTATAGTCCCAATAACACAAGCCACAGCTGATCCAGGTTAGCTCTAAATCTCCCCCACCATTTCGTAATCATAGTAGCGTTGAACTCTCGGACTCCCCCAGCAACCCATCTGATTTTATGACCTGTAGCCAACTTCCCCCACACAAACAACCTTCTAAGACCTTCAAGGGTGTTAATTACTTTCTTTGGAGCTTTAAACACGGACAAATAATAAGACGGTAAATTATATGGGTTTTTTTTTTTGAAGTAATATGTGTGAGAGTTGAGATGCAAGGCAGATTATATATAAAGGCAACGAGCAAGAACAGGAAGATGGAGAGTGCTTTGAGAATAGAACATGAATATGAAGATGTGGGTGTGGATGAGGAAGATGATGCTGAGGCTCTCATGAAAAGAGGATTCAATTTGGAACTAGCCGTGATTATTGGCCTAACTCCAATTGAGATACGTTGGAGAAGAAGTTGAAGTTATTTTGAGTCACGATAATACGTTAAAGTTTGAATTATTTAGTTTATTTAATTAGGTTGCATATTTTTATGTGTTTTAGAATTTGAATTAAATAGGTTAGCCTGTTTTTCAAGTTAGAGTCAAGTATAAATATATTGATAGGATTAATATAATTTGATGTAATTTTTTTGATTTAATATAAAGAAAATAGTCGTGATTATTAGAGAATCACAAAATCCCTATGTTTGTGTTATTGTGCTACTAGTTAAAATTTCCAACAATCAACTGCCTTAGCTTTCTTACATATTAGACTAAGTGATATAGTATAGGGACTAGATTTCCAACAATCAACTGCCTTAGCTTTCTTACATATTCCAACAATCAACTGCCTTAGCTTTCCAACAATCAACTGCCTTAGCCTATCCGCCACCACAAACACCACCGTCGCCGCCCTAAACCGTAACTCCTCCCCGTCGCCGCCACTATACAACAGTGGTCGTTTTTCTGGCGACGTGCGCCTCGCGAAAGCCACAATGCTTTCAGTTCCGTTTATTCGAGGGTTGCATAAAAAAAATAGAGATCTACAATAAGGGAGTAAAAAAAAAGAGGGGGAACAAACCCATAGTTGTTGAAGAACTCCGGCGAACGACGAAGTGGTGATGGCCGAAAAAAAAATGTGTGTGACGGGCGAAAGCATGGTGGAGAAGTAGAAGATCAACTATCTTTTTAGTTTTATGTTTTTATATTTTCAACCTAAATCTCTCCCGAGCTTAGTTTGCGGGGGAATTAGACTAAGTGATATAGTATAGGGACTAGATTTTTAATATGATGTTCTATATAAACACCTCTTTATGTAAACCCTAAACACACAATTACATTCTAATACAATTATATCTACAAGGTTTAACTTTACACAACCTCTTTATCTAATTCTTCTTTGTTTATACTTCTTTGTCTGTATCTTCTAAGAAACAAATTTTAGAATCTCTTATGTACACCGTATATTATATACACACACATATATAGAAGATTAGAGGGATGGACTTGTTCTTTCAACATTTCCAAAATCATGTCTCATTTCTCACCACTCCTCCTCCTCCCATTCTTCTTCTTCATCACCCCGTCTGCAGAATCCTACGATTCAACTCAACCCAATTGCCCTTTGCACAAATGCGGTGATGTCGACATCAACTACCCCTTTTGGAAGATAGACAGTGAATCCACCAACCAGTTCTGCGGTTATCCAGGCTTCGGAATCAATTGCACCACCATCGATGAACGAAGTATTCCCCAAATTACTTTCACTGGCGATTCGTTCCATGTCCTGAGAACAATCAAATACAGCAGTATCGTCCTGGCGGATAGAGACGTTTTTTCAGTCGGTCCAGACCCCAACAACTGCCCTAGGGTGCGCCATGGGATTAACTTACAAACCTTGCCTCTCAGTTTCTCGGAGGTTAACGTTAATCTAAGCTTTCATTTCAGTTGCACTGGATTCCCTTCTTTTGCATCTGAGATACCGTGCATGGAAAAAAATCAAAAAAAGTCGTTCGTATATATTATGAATACGAGTAGGCCTGTGGAACCGGATTGGGATGTGTACTCATGCAGTCAGGAAGTGGTAACAACAGTGCTCCGTGAGAACATCAACCGGTTTCCGGTTCTTTCTACGGAATTTGGGAGACTCTTGGAAGGAGGATTTGAGCTAAAATGGAGGAGGACGGATGATTGCGGCAGGTGCGAAGACTCCTACGGGCAGTGCGGCCACCGAAATCCGACGGGGTTCATATGTTTTTGCAGGGATGGTACGACTAGCATGGGAGACTGCTTAGGTACCATCATTACAACTCTTAAATTCCAATTTCATACACACGTGCTTGATCCAACTCTTAATTGCATTTGTTTATGGTTAATTTGGCATTAATGACCTCCGTATTAACTGGTTTGGGCGGAGATTAGGCACCCAATGACCTTTAATGTGTAGGTCATGGGTTCGAGTCTTACTTTGTGCTATATATGCTCAGATGGACTAAGGGTTTTACCACAGTGAGAGTTCAAGCGGTGGGTTTTCCCTAGAATGGTGAACGAGCCGGGTCACCGGCGCTGTCTGCTTTCACGGACGCCAATAGATTTACCCGGATAACCAGACTTATAGTATTCGTTGGTCGTTAAAAAAATGCATTTGTTTATAATTTCTTTGGTTGGATTATGTTAATTTACACAAATATTTTATAAATAAACTTTTTTTTTATTTTAACAAATTAGTTATAAACTATTTAGCTTTTAATAAGAATAAAGCATGCAACATTCTAACTCTTTTGAAATTGGTAATATATGAACGATACAAGTTTAAGTCTCGTTTTCAATCACGTTCTCAAATTTCATTTTCTGAATTATCTTTTTCTTCTTGTCCTCTTCCCATTTCTTCATTGAAATTTCTAGCAACTCGACTTTCATTGACCGTCGCTTTTTACTAAGAGTGTATATTGCGTTGGTTCAAATAATATTTATTAAATTAGTTAAATAACATATTAAAGTAATCTAATAGATAAGATAAATTTACAAGTTACACTACTAGAAATTTAGGCAGATTCAACGACCTTTATCGACGACATGTCGTCGAAATTGCCTTTCTCGACGCCATGTCGTCGAGATTGACTCGTCGGCAAAGTTCCGTCGAGACTACTTGAAAAGTCGTCGAGAAAACGTCGTCGAGATAGATTACACTTTTATCGACGACATGTCGTCGATTTTAGCCCGTCGGTAATAACTTTTCAATTTAAAAAAAAAAGATTAAATAAAATTTAAATTGATCAATACCGACGACATGTCGTCGAGATTGATCAATTTAAATTTTATTTAATCTTTTTTTTTTAAAATCTGGAAAACTCAATCCCGACGACACGTCGTCGAGAAAGAGTTATTTTTAAAAAAAAAATATTTTTTAGAATTTTAAAAATTTCGTCGAAGTCGAGAAGTTAAAGGAAAGTAACGCAACACTTTACGTGACACTTTCTTGCCACTTGTGTTTGGGTTAACCCATCTGCTCTCGTTACAAATCGGGCAGTTTTCCTTTGACTCATTCTCCTTCCAAAACAGAGCACAGTCATTTATGCAAGCATGGATAGATTGATATCCTAACCCAATCTTTCTCAACTTCTTTTTAGATTCATAGTGAGATTCGGGAATGTGATTCTCTTTCGGTAATGCAATTCTGAGAAGCTCTAAAAGTTGGTTAAACGAAGTATCCGTCCACTTGTTCATAACTTTAATATGCATCAATTTTGCTAAAAAGTTTAGGGAAGACATCCAACTACAACCAGGGTATAACTCGGTACGGAGCTCTTCAAACAACGCATCAAATTCCGGGTCTAAACCAGCTCCACTTCCATCTTCATCAGTATTTTCTTCATGTGTATTTTGTTCCGCCATAACATCATCAAGTGCATCAAACATCTCATGATCAGTTGCTGCAACACTTGTATTTGTAGCCCAAAGTGCGTCTACATCCGAAGCATTAGCATATTCCTCGCCGTGATAAAACCAAGTGTCGTATGCTTGTAGAAACCCATTAACACGTACGTGTGAATAAACAAAAGACGGACTTTGCCGATAAGAGTTGGCACACTTTTTACACGGGCAATAAATCTTGCCATCTTCGTCAACATAGTTTTTGGCATTATCTATAAACTTTTGAAGACCTTTTATGAAATCCGGATGGTTACGATCTCGCAGTGCAATCCAACTCTTATCAATTGTCATAACTGTTTTTTGTTAACTGATTGCACATCAGATGAAATATCTACAGGTGATGGATCCTAACCCACCTTTTGAAAATTCTATCTCATATATATACATTTTAACGGGTTGACTATTCAAGAATAAATCGACAGCATTTCCCCTTAACCCTCCAAGTATGTGTATGAAACGCAAACTCGAAGAGTAGGAGAAATAGCTAACAATTTACTCTTGAATAGTCAATCCGTTAAAACGTATACATATCCTAAATGAGATAGAACATTCAAAAGGCAGTCCCAAACGGGGACAATCCAAAATTTAACTCTATTAGTTAAATTTCGGACGGGTATTTTCTAAAGGGTACAATCCATAATTTATCTATGTTAGTAAGTCAAACACGAACCGTTTGTTTTTTATCAGATTTTTCAAAAAAATATACTTTATATAATAAATTAAACTGATTACGTATCTTTTGCTAAAATAATAAATCAATTTTCCAAGATATTTGTGTTAACAAAGGATCGTGTTCGAGTTCGATATAGTAATAAAGTGTTACATAATCTAAACAATTTTTAGTTTAGTAGAAAAGTGTTACCTTTTTAATGCAGTCACAGTCAAGCGGAAAGAGAAAGCTAAACAAGAAACCCTATAAATTCGTTACAAATGTATTAGATATAAAAAACAAATGTATTACATTTCACAAAAATTAAAAAACAACAATATATTCTTTTAATTTATACAAATACCCAAAGAAATAATGCATACAAGTATTTGAGTCAAAATAAATAATACATACAAACTATACATTAAAAAAAATAAAATAACATCATACAATTCATACAAATAATATATACATAACACCACCAATAATACATTTCACAAATACATACAAATACTCAAATAAATAATACATACAAACTATACATTACAAAAAATAAATAACATCATATAATTCATACAAATAATATATACATAACACCACCAATAAATAAATCTATACAAACCTACAATTCACCAATTTCACAAATAATCCATACATTTATATACTTATACATCTATATAAACCATACAAACTTTACATCTATATAAATTAACTATCAATTTCACAACATTAACCATCAATAAAAAAAATGAACCCTACATACTATACATCTATATAACTTAACCACCAATTTCACAAATTAATAGATATATTCATCTATATTATTCAAATAAAAAACAATTAAAACATTTATACAAAACTAAATCTCTCAAATCTAAACCTATTACCAAAATATTAAACAAACATTTATAAATCTATATAAAACTACCCAAATACACCTATAAACACAAAAAATATACATATTACCTCCGGAATTTTCTTGAAACGACGACACGTCGTCGGAAAAACCCTCAATCTAGCTTCCAATCCCTCCACTTAGCCAAAAACTTCACATACACAAGATTTATATTAGAAATTTACGATTATAAAGAAAATTTACAAAAAAAGTCGAAATCGGGTCTAACCACTTGAATAACAAGAGTAATGGTGAAGAAGGAGGTAGAAAACGTTGGATTTTGAAGAAAAATGGCCGGATTTTGTGGGTTTAGCCGAGAGAAATCGTGAGAGGAAAAAGAGGGCAGAAATGAGGAAGAGAAGGGTTTCTGCGAGTTAATGCCCAGTTAGACCAGTCTCGACGACATGTCGTCGAGATTGGGTCCTTTTATTTTAATTATTTTATTTTAATATATACCAATCTCGACGACATGTCGTCGAGAAAAGGTATTTTGTTTTAAAAATTAATTTTTTAATATTTTACCAGGCAAAAAAAAAAGGAAAACAAAATTAAAAATAGCAATCTCGACGACATGTCGTCGAGACTAGTTTTCACCTTTTCCCGGTAAGCGCCAAAAGTTTTCACCTTTTCCCGGTTAACCATCCCCGACGACCTGTCGTCGAGAAAAAGTGGCAAAAAAAATTCGCGAGATTGGGAAGCATCGCCGACGACCTGTCGTCGTAACAGGTTGAACCAATCTCGACGACACGTGTCGTCGAGATAGGTCGTCGAAACTGCCTAGATTTCTAGTAGTGTTAATTAATGGATAGGGTAAAATAGAGATTCTGTTCTTGTCTTGGATTTCCTTTTGTATCAAATCTATACTATATAATAAACTAGGTTAGTTACCCTTGTACTATACGGGTTAAAAATTAAAAAAAATGATAAAATGTGTACAAAAATCTAGAATTTGAAACATTTTTATATTAATAAGTAGGGCACTAAATTGGACCAATACATATGACAATGAAAAAAAAAATTGTTTACATAATTCATGAATCTCAAAAAAAAAATTGTGTATACAACATTTAATATTTTATTTGTAGAATGACCATTTGTATCTAAGATTATTAGTTTTACTCCGGCTCTATTTTAAATCTGGATAATGCCAAATACAATTGAACATGTATGAAAACCGGTTGTCTTAAAAAAACCAACATTTGATAACGATTGCTTTTGGCTCTTATTAATTGTCAATATTTTCAATGTTTGTAGTACACACTCTAAAAATGAGAAAAGTAAGATTAAAAAAAAGACATTGAAATTTTGAAAGGTTATTGTATTAAATGTCTTAGAATAAATAAACAGATAAAATAAATATAATAATATATTTATGTTAAATAGAGAGAGAACGTTTTGTGTTTATTACATCTATACTACTTAATAAACAAGTAAAAGTATGAGACACGTGTCACTTTCTGGTGCATTCTTAGCATAATTTTTCCGTCTCACTCTCCTATTAAATACTATATTAAATGAATATATTTTTAAATATTTAATATCAATCTAATTATGGATTGTTATTATATCATTTAACAAATTATTTAATATGGATTACCAATTATCCATTAAATTAATACCAAGTAAAATAAATGTTTTAAAAATTAATTTAATATAATTTATAACTGTCACATTAAATTGACATATTTTGATGAGTGTATGTGTTCAAAGATTACATTATATTTTATTCAACCCGTGTAAAACACGGGTTTTTAAAAACGTAATTTTTTTATTACAAATTATATAACATTATATTTATTTAACCCATGTAATACACGAGATTTTAACATAGTTTAAATATAAATTGATAAATATGAAGATATGAAAATAAGAATTGGGATTCTTGTTTTCATTTTTTCCTTTTTTGAACATCATGAAACGGACTATACAAATTTAATTTATGGAAATACAAAAAATGATTAAAAAATAAAGCTAATTTACTGGGAAAAGTTATTTTGAGTTGTACGTTACAAAATAAAATGGGTTAATATGATTATTAAATATTAGTAGATATAAAATCCTATAAATTCAGATAGCTAATTGAGTTTTGAATTTTACTTTCTTGATAGAAACTAATGTTGGTGGGAGGGAATTTTACACCATACCCAAATTTGCCACCAAATAACTCTTGCAAAGATGCAAAACACCAAGAGATGATATGCTACTTTTTGTTGAATTCTGCAATTAGGGCAAGTCTGATTGTCTACCATTGCCCCTCTAGTGGCCAATGCGTCTATTGTGGCAATTCTTTCATCCACATCCCTCCAGGTGAATAGTAGGAATCCACGAGTTCCATCTGTATTCCATCATAGGGTATGATATATGCCTTGCCTTCTCCAAATATTTTTTGACTATGCTAACTAAGAATGCTTCCTCTTCATTGTTGTTCCATCTCCACTCGTCTTTTCTTTGTGAAAATTTCACCTGCACTAACAAACTAAGTAGAATGTTAAATTGACTAAGGGTTGACCCCTGTGTTGGATCGGACTTCTAATCACATTCCCATCTTCTCAAGTCCTCCCTGTGACAATATGCAATAAGTACTCGTTTGTTAGTTGATAAAGAAAATAATACCGGAAAAGCATTTTTCAAAATACCACAATCATGCCAATTGTCTAACCAAAACCTCATGTTCTCTCCGTTACCCACTTTACTTTTAAACCTTTGCTGCAGATCAGTGTTGTTTTTAGAATTTCTTTTTCGATTGCCATAATGTTTCTCCAGACTCCTGGAATGCTCTTCTTCAATGGGAATGATTTTATTGATCTTGTTCTCCCTTGAATAGCCTCAGTAATATTTAACCAAGTTTGTATGTTATCATTTTTTAGTCTCCACCACCATTTAGCGAGTAGTGTCAGATTCAAATATTTGATGCTTCCTACTCCGAGGCCCTTTTTACTTTGGATGCCACAATTATATCACATGCCACCCATATGATTTTCTTACTCGAACCTCCACCTCCCCAAAGAAATTTTCTCCTTATGCATGTAGGTTCAGGCCCCTTTGTAAAACACACTCACAACACAAACTGTGTATTATATTTGATTGAAAACTAGATACAAAGGAGCTACGAAAAACTGAGTATACAATTGCTTATATAGGAAATAAAAAAAACCAAAAACAATAACCCACGTAACATGCATGCCCCATGATATTCTTCAACTTCCCATTTTATTCTCCAATTTATCCGGTCAAACCTTTACTAAGTCTTCTCTGCACGTTTGGAGCCAATCTGACCCGTATCCAAAACCCGCCTGACCCGTGACCCTTGACCCATGAATAAACCGATTAACCCAACAATGCGTTCCAATGCTTTGATCACTCCTCCCGTTGGTGCTTTGAACAATGAGACAAAGTAGTTGGGTAAGCTACCAAGAACTGCTTTGACTAATGTTATGCTTCCTGCCAGAGATAGAGTCTTTGCTTTCCAACTTGAGAGCTTTTTTTGTTGAATTTATCGATCTCCAGCTCCCAATTAAGCTTTTATCTTGCTCATGTTATCCCCCACCGTCCGTCCTACCCCGAAAAACTCTTAGTATTCTATTTAACTTCTTTAGGTTTGTGACATTCGAAGCTCCGCAGAAAATCGCATCATCAGCGTAGAACAAATGTGATAAAGTTACCTTTGTGACTAGGAAAGTTATTCCTTCAAACACCCCTACATTTAAAGCTTTCTTCATCATGACGTTCAAAGCTTCCATAACCAAGAGAAAAAGGAAAGGGGATATTGGATCCCCTTGTCTAAGGCCTCTCTTTAATCTGAATTCCTGGGATGGTGAGCAGTTGATAATAATGGAAGCCCTCCCCGATATAAGAATTTCTAATATCCAGTTCCTCCATCTCGGCAGGAATCCCATATGGTGCATAATTGGTAGCAAAAATTTCAAGTGTACCATGTCGTATGCTTTCTCTAAGTCGACTTTCAAGATAATTATCTCTTTTTTCGTCTTTTTTGCCCACGATTCGTTTAAAACTAATGGGTCGTCTTAGTTACACCATCTTTTTTATACATAAATAACTTTTTTATACAACATTATATTTTTTTTTAAGTACACCATTAAATTGAGCATTTTTACTTTAACTTGAGTAAAGTATTGTTATATTTAAAAATAATATCATTTTTTTAGAAAAACGTAATCCACTACACGAAAACTGTGTTGGTTTTAACCAGTACAGTTATATGATATATCATCATAGTTCTAATGTTAAACCAACACAATTTATGGCCATATAATTGTACTATTTTCTACACGCATAAATGAAATCAGTATCGTACGCGTGGCACACTTTTCTTGATTCTTATATTTTTTAGGCAAAAGCCACTTTGTTGGAGAACCTTCCATTATATACATACACACACATATACATACACACACACACGGGCATGCCTTTTCACCTTATTATACACACACACACACACACATATATATATATATATATAAGCTGATGATTCACTGAAGTTATACAAAGGACCGCAGGAAAGGCATGGTCGTGCGTATGGAGGCACGAGCATGCCTTTTCACCCTTTCAGCCTATAAAAGTCAGCTCAAGCCTCATTTGTTTGTATGCATTTTTAGGGTCGAAATTACACCCTTCTACCCACAAATTCTATAAATATTAGTGTACCAAGTAGTGTAGTAGGCTAATCATTTATATCCAAGGATCAAGAAGATATTTATATTCACTTTCACCTGACTTCAGTGTGATACTTGGATTATTCGATGATTATATCAAGTGTTAGTGTTTTCAATCTTATGGTCATTATTGACTAGTCTTATTGTATCACTTGTGTTTTGATAAACCTTAGTATAGTTTAATTTCTAGTAATTAAATTGGTGTATGTTTCTTTGTTATTTTTACTATAATTTTCCTTTATTGACATGAGTACTTCATTTTCAGTCACTAAATTATTAAATCTTGTGAGTGTCTTAATCAACAGATGTTGATTAAACATTCATCCAAAGACGCACGTCTTTATACAAGTCTTTGGTACTATACTAAGCCTGGATGGTAAAAGATTTAAACTTTGGTTGGCCGGGATTAGGTGTTCAAGTATGGTATTTTGACTTTTAGTTGGAACTTATATTTTTTGTCGACATTTCTTCTATCCTCTTTCCTTGGCCCGCGTAGGACTCTTATATGGAGCATGGGATTCAAGGCTTGCGGTGAGAGAAGTATTTATTCGAAGTATATTGTAGTCAAAATGTCTTTATTCCGGTCATGCGGTTGTTAGCATGTCTCGTCATTCTAGCATTCTAAAAGATTGAGGGTTGTGGTTACCGTAGCTTGAAGCCCTTCCACATCATTATTAAATAACATAAATCAGTTAATTTTTCAGTCTTAATGAATGGCTTCGAGGTGGTTTTTTTTGTACCGACTGTCGAAAGAGCCATACGGCATGGTAACTATAGCTGGGAGCTAAGTCAACCGGATAATCTTAGTTCGAATGATAACACGAGGAAACGTTAGCATTTGCGGGAGCCTGTTAACCTTCCAGGCGGTCATTAGAACAATAACCCAACCGAGTTGTTCACCCCCTTCATAACCACACTAATATTCATAATTAGTTATCATGATTAAACCAAACAAATTCAAACTTATGTGATACCCTATTTAGAGTTTATTGGTGTCCCTTTTTGTTTCCTGAGTAGCTTCTGACTATTATCCATGAAGAAGCCTATCAATTTTCTGATTTACCCGAGCGGGTGCAACGTAGGGCCCCGCCTGGCCGCTTAAATGTTTATAAAATGTGAGCCTATGCATATGAATATATAGATACAAGTTACATCATAAATATATATAACTGTGTGACACCATTAAAAATGTTTTTATGGTAATGTTTTATGTTGTTTTCATTTTAAAGTAATTTTATAACATTATATGCATTAATGTTTTATGTTGGTATTACAGGCCCCCCTTTTGTTAAATGGACAATTAAACTAGGTACGTTGTCTTAGTTAACTATTATTTCCTCAACTAGTGCTTTTAACGTGTTTTACTAAATGAAGTTTATCTTTTCTTTATCGCAGTTATAGTAGTCGGATCTTTGATACTATCATTTGTGATTATTTTCATAATATATTCTATGTTAAAATCACCATCGAGCAATTATGTGGCCTCGCTAAAGCATAAAACCGAGGATGAAAAAAATGTTGAGGCCTTTGTCATGCATTGTGGTTCCTTAAGTACGAAAAGGTACAAATACAGTGATATCAAGAAAATGACAAACTCATTCCGAGTTAAATTAGGACAGGGTGGTTTTGGACAAGTGTTTAAAGGAAAGCTATCAGATGGCCGACTTGTAGCAGTAAAGGTTCTAAATTCATCGAAAGCGAATGGGCAAGAATTCATAAATGAAGTTGCAAGCATCAGTAGGACTTCTCATGTTAATATTGTTACTCTCTTGGGATTTTGTTTCGACTATAAGAGAAGGGCTCTTGTATATGAATACATGCCAAATGGATCGTTAGAGAAGTTTACACATAGTCGTGTACATTTGGGGACAAGTGACTTCATAGGAGTGAAAATGTTGTATGAGATAGCACTTGGAATAGCATACGGTCTAGACTATTTGCATCGTGGATGCAACACTCGGATATTGCATCTTGATATAAAGCCACACAACATCCTACTTGACGAAGATTTTTGTCCCAAGATAGCAGATTTTGGTCTTGCAAAGTTGTACTCGAGGAAAGAAAGCATTGTCTCTATGATGGAGGCTAGAGGAACAATAGGTTATATTGCCCCAGAAGTTTATAATAAAAACTTTGGTGGAGTCTCTCATAAATCTGATGTGTATAGTTATGGGATGTTGTTGTTAGAAATGGCTGTTGGAGGAAGAAAAAATGTAGATGTCGGTGTTGGTTCTGGCCAATCTAGTGAGATATATTTTCCTGACTGGATTTACAGCCGTCTTCACAAGAAGAATGACTTCCTATTAGATGGTATAGTGACCCCCGAGGAAAATGATTATGCAAGAAAGATGACAATAGTAGGATTGTGGTGCATACAAACTTCTCCAAATCAAAGACCATCCATCGATAAAGTGATTGAAATGTTAGAGGGAAGCATGGAAGCGTTGGAAATTCCACCAAAACCGTTCTTTTCTTCACCTCTGCGATCGCCAGCTACCATATCTAGCACCTTAGAAAGCATGCCCGAGATAACATAATTTAGATTGATTTGAACTGTGAGTCTTTTGTTGTTCACTTGAATTATATATATAGTCACTCAATCTCAGTCTGGATTCTGTTGGAAGTTTGCTACCCACTTTGGATATTTATATACAAACTTCAAACCTCAAAATATTCACCCTTACCCGCAGTCAAGTTATTGTTATATACTTTGTTCCAGTTAACATTTAACTAATACTTAATCCTAAGTGTCGATGGAGTTATCCACCGATCAAATCTAACCCTTAAGTTTGTAGAATGACAAAAGTAATCCCTCTACTTTGTAAATATTTACTTTGACCCCCTCAAGTTTTATAAGTTTCAAGTTTTAAGTTTACCCCCTGTTATATATATAATCTGATTTTTTTCAATGTGTTTGTTTGTTTTTTTCTTTGTTGATGCCCAATGTAAATTTTGTTAAAAACGGAGTCGTATTCAAAATAAAGTATTTTTTAGGTATCGTGGTTATATCGATTGCCAACCGTGACGAATGAGAAATATCAGTACCATTATCTTACTGTCTTTTTATCCATTTTTTGACCTCCACAACCGAGTCGCATAACTTCATACTTTTCTTTTATGAATTTTATGGTTCCCATCGTGGAGCATGGGGAAAAACTTATTTAAGTACATTTGTTTTTGTGCTTGGTCGTTAATGTCACCGTATCAACCTTTGGTTCCCACCGCGAAGCGAGGGGGTACAATTTCTAGTTTTTTTTAAGATGTGTTCCAACTGATGAGAATCACATATTTTCTTATCCAGTTCTTCTCTAATATATGTTATTTACAAATAAACCAATCTATATCTCAACCAACTTTTTTATTTCACAAATATGCAAGCTCTTTAATTCCTAATTATTTATTGCATAAATAAAACACTGTCAGTAACCTTATTAAATAACACACATTAAAAATTAATATTTTTTTTTGTTGACTAATTAACAAACATAACCAATATTAACATAGACTAGCACTACAAGAATTCGAGCTACAAGAATTCGACCCTACGGCGACGAGAACTATAGCGACGACCTCCTATAGTCGGCATAGTATGCGCGACAACTTGTCATCATCATATCCTTTGTCAGATTTTTGGGGTTTTGTTACATGTCCCCATGATGTGTCCTCGCCATACCCTATGCGGGATTTGTGAAAAGTAACCCGCCATTCAGAAAAGGCTATGACGACAGCTTAAATTATTATTATTTTTTTGTTTTTTTATGCTAAGTTAATATATATGAAAAAAAAATGTTAACCTAAGGCGACGACACGTCACCACCATAGCCTTTTACGGTGCCCTAAATCAGAACTTGTTTCAGTCTCTCTCCATAGATAGCCATGTTGTCTTCCTGGCCTCCGTCGCCGGAGCCAACAACCACCGCCACCATCCTTCCTCTCATCGCCAACAACACTTTCTGAAAGCTGGTAATCTCGTTTTCGGTGCCGGCTGATGGTTTTGGATGGACGGCGTCGTTTTCAGTTGATCTCATCTACAAAGTCTACAATGGAAGGGTTATTCTTGTTTGGTTCTCAAATGTCTTTTGAGTTAGTTAGCCGTTTTCTTTTTGTTCCTGGAGATATCGATCTATTAGAAAACTGGGCAAATGCGACCGAAATTTACGACCGAAATGACGGTCACAAAATTAGCGACTGATTTGCGACCGGAATAATAAATTAGCAACCACACAAGATCCGGTCGCAAAACAGCCGCTAATTTTGCGACCGGTCAGTTTTAGTCGCAATTCAGTCGCAGTTTTTGCGACCACTAAGATCCGGTCGCAAAACAGTCACTAATTTCGTGATCGCTAAGTTTCAGTTGCATTTCAGTCGCAGTTATTTTGCGACCGCTCTGTTTCGGTCGCAATTTAGTCGCAAAAAACATAAAGATATAATTAATCAAAATTAATTATGAACATCGATCGCAAGTCGGTCGTAAAAATTGCGACCTTCTTAAAGATGGTAATATTAAAAAAAAATCTATCGATCGTAAAAAAAAATACTTTAAATAAGTTTAGGGTCAATTAGGTGATTGATAGCCAACTTAATGATTGCATAAATTGAAAAGAAATATAATTTAAAATTAAAGTGTAGGTGATTGATAGCCAACTAGGATCAGTGGTGTACAATTAGGGTCAGGGAAGATAATTTAGGGTCAATTAGGCTCACCGATGGTGAATTAGGGTCGTTAATGCTCATTTATCATCATTGAATGTCAACTGCAGTGATTAATGCTCAACTAGGGTGTTAAGTCCAACGATTATGAATTAAGGTTGTTTATGCTAAGTGTTGTCATTGAAGATTAAAATGAAATTTGATGGTAATGAAAATATGTGGATACAAGAATGGTCAATTATGGCATTTAGTGCCAATACCGGCCAACTATGATTAGTTAGTGTCAATTGGCGTACATTTGGGGCGTATAGAGTTTCCGTTGTAACATATATACATATATGTGTGTGTGTATATATATATATATATTTGTGTGTGTGGAGTTATGGTAATTGATTGTCAATTAGTGTCATTAATGGTCATCATGGTAATTGATGGGCAGTTAGTGTCAAAACGGGCAATAGTCAAATAGGTATTATATTTTTGAACTTTTAGGGTCATTATGGTAATTGATGATTAATTCAGGCATGGTCAATTAAGGTCATTAATGGTCAATTAAGACTCCTCATGGACGTAATATCTTACAATGACGTATATGACCCATTAAGACTCCTCATGGACGTAATGTCTTACAATGACTCATTATAACTCATTACAGCACGCTATGAACTTGTGGTGTAATATGAATGGTTGTGTTATTAATGGCCAATTATGGTTATTAATTGTCACTTATGATTGATTGGGTTATTAATGATCAAGGTCAATTAGGGTCGATGATGGTCACTTATAGACGAGTTAATTAGAGCTAAATGATGGACAAATAGGGTGAATGGTAGCCTAGGATGGTCTTAGAGCATTCATAGTAGGTTTCTTATACTTATCTTTATAATTATACTAAAAATCACTACCTTTTCTTTCTCTTTTTTAATTAAATAATAATTTTTAATACATTTATCAAAACATTTTTTCTCTTCTCCACTTACAACTACTTAAAAAAATTATTAAAAAATTTATGCAGGTGAACAGTGTATTCACAAATATACAAAAAAATTATATTTTTTTCTCTCTCCTTCACTTACAACCATTTTAAATCACTCCTTAAAATATAAAAAACCCACTCACAAAATTTTACCAAACCTACCGTGAATGCTCTTAGGGCTATTAATGGCTAACTAGGGTCAATGATGGTTATATATGACTAATGGTGATCATTTGGTGTCAATTATCATTTTATGGTCAACAATGTTCAATTAGGGCCAATGACGACACTTTATGGCTGATTAGGGTAAACTGGCTTAATGCGGGTGTCGTCTACTATAACTCGCTACGTCATTTGGAGTCAATTACGTTTGTTTTTCTGGTTAGCCACATTAATGTCATTGCCTTAACCGTTTAGGGTCTGTCTCCGGCCGCGAGCGCGGGATACGATTCCTAGTCTTTATATAATAATATAATTTATTAGTTGTTAGTATTATTATATTATTTAATTTAGTGGGTATTATTTTAATGTAATTAGTTTTTTATATTATTATTTATTTTAATGTTTAATATTTTATTAATTGAATACTTTTTTTTGAAATGCAAATCTTGAATAATTAACTAATTAAATGAAAGGAAACTCACGTCCATTTCCACTTGCGACTGGATTGACCTTCAAAAGAAAAAAAGATTAACTCTCAAACGCTAGGTTTACATCGGGTGGAATATTTGGGCGAAAAAGCTAGTTCTACATTGGGCGGCATATTTGGGCGGTAGATATGGGCGGCACTTCAGAGCATTTGGGCGGTATTTGGCTTTCACATTCAACTCACGATTCAAGCCCTTCAAAGTTATATTTTATAAGGATCGGAGGGTCCAGAGTGAATTAAACTGAAGAACTTTGTGTGATGTTTTTATTTAAATTAAACTATTAGAACTCACTCAGCGTAGCTGACTTTGTGTGTACGTTAGATTGTTGCAGGTAAGCGGATGGTTGATGTATCTTGGCTTGGAAATGACGTTACTCAGATCGGTGTGCAGACATTCATAAGGTAAACCTAATACCATTAAACGGTCATAAATGAGTTTTGAAAGATTTCCACTGTATTTCGATTTACAATAAATGTGTTTTTAATGAAAACAACCTGTTATGAGAACCAACTGTAGGATGCCCGGGGTGTGGTATTACATTTACACACCATAAAAACCCTACATTACTTTCCAAAACATTCCATTTTTACACCCCTTCACCCATTAGTATAAATAGGAGGCTTAGAAACTTGTTATAAGTAAATGGTTTTATGTTTTCAGCCCAATTTTCCCATCCTTTAAAGTTTGTTTTCATTACTTAAGGCTATTGGTTAGTCCCTTTAGAATACAGAAAAGAACATGTCTTTTAAAAAGATAATACCAATGTCATAACTGAAATCGATTTAATAATTATTTACACCAATTGAATCTTTTAAATCACACAAAGGTGGACACCTCAGGTGAAAGCGATTAAAGTAATAACTGAAATCCTTCAGATCTATTATATTTGGATCTTTAAGATATGTTTTTGCTGAACAAACAAACTAAATTGTTTATGTAGTGCTTTTCTAAATATTGATGATTTTGTTTTTGTTGTAGATATCATGGCACGTAGTTCGGCAGGAGGTGGCAGGGGTCGTGGTGGTGGTCGAGTTAGTGGTCGAGGTAGTGCTGATACGTCAAATGCAAGTCGTCATACCTCCATACCTTCTTTTAATGAGAGTAACAGTGATGATGATTCTTTTGTTGATGTTGCTTATGTGACCCGGGGACTTGCTTCACAAGTCCAAGTACCTGAACCAATAAACCGCGAATGGATTAAGATTACCTATGGGCAGTACGTACATATATGTTAACATTGTATTTTTTTTATGTAAATAAGAACTTGTTACTAAAGCTAATTGTCGTTCATTGCTTCTATTTTGTAGATTTAGTAACCAAGAGAAGGCTACTCGAATTATTCTGTCTTGCGGGCTATGTGGTCTGGTACATGGCAAGGATGGAAAGATGTTCCGAAGGAGGATAAAGAGCGATTGTTTGAGCGTTTTCAAGTGTGTACTTAGACAACATTGTATAACTTAATTAACCATATATATATTTACTAACAAATGATTTTTTGTAGGGTTATTATCATCAATGGGAGGAGCAATGGAATGCTCAAATTATAGTTGTTGGTCGAAGTGCAATGCTAAGAAATTTGGTGATTTGTTTAGAAGGGTGCGGAAGGGTGCCATAAAAATAGCAACTAAAAAGGGTTTAGAAGTTGGAGATGATACGTCTGTTCTTCTTGACTTTAAACCAACATGGATGATAACAGAGCCTTGGAAAGAGCTGACACTACAAAAAAAAGCCATTCAGTGGCATACAAAAAGTGTAAAAAAAAACAAAAAAGTGTCACTAAAGACCCTTGTAGAAATGAGCGACACACAAAAAAAGTGTCACTAGAAGCGCTAACACTTAAGCCATTTAGTGACACTTTTTTTGTCTGCCACTACAAACTTTTAAGCTTTTAGTGACACAATTTTTTTTTGCCACTATATCATAAAAAGGCTTTTGTGGCACAAACTTTATGTCGGTAAAAACTATTCTCTAGTTAAACATCCATACTACATTTAGTGGCACATAATATTTGCCACAAAAACTATATTAATCGTTTATCTACATATATAAATATACATATACATATATAAATAATATATATATATATATATATAATATATATGTGTGTGTGTGTGTGTTTTTAATAAGTAACTTAAAAACATAAGTAAAACAAATGAAAAATGCATTTCATTAAAGATAAACATGAACAACCAACATCTTACTCAATACTACTCGAATACCATAATAACCAGGTCAACAATATCCATTTCTTAAGAGTGTTAGTTTATGCTACTAATATTAAAATCACTACAAAGTAAAACATATAATAGACCATTAGTAAAAGAAGTCATTTCAATCATCATCTTCTTCCTATAAAATCCCAACAAAAACAATAATCACTATAAAATTACAATCACAAAACCATAAAAATGTTTAATAATCATCATCGCATCCAAATTCCCAATTTGATCTTGTACAGATCATCTTGATTGCACCAAAATATTCTAGGTTGAGTTGCGAACTAATGGTAAGAGGGACCTAAAAGTAATTACCATTATTATGACTTTTTGAAGGTGATAATTGGTTGACTGATGAAGAGTTGTTAGGGACCGAAGAAACAATACCAGGGACCGAAAACATATTAATGAAAACAAATGTTAATATATAGATATCTAATTGTAAAAGAACCATACACATGTAAGTACCTGTATGTTCATATTGATAAGAACCGTAGACAAGTTCGCATTGGGGATATGTTCTTGGATGATATTCAACATAACATTGACAACACTCTTTACCTGATGAATAGTTTGCGAATCCGTTGAAGAATCACCATTACTTTTTGCAGTCGGCATCCTTCCAACTAACGGAACATACCCCCTTTTCTCTAGACTTTTAACTTTTGAGTAGTCATCTAGATCTCCAGGTGTGCTTGTAGAATCACACAGCAATAGCTTTTAATGAAGCCTAAATACATAATAAAAGTGGTAATCTTAAAAAAAAATAAACATAGTAACTGCCAGATAGAAAATATGAACTTCAACAATCAGCATCAGTTATTAAAGTAATATTTACAACATGTATTGATGGACACACTTTGAACAAATGAGGTTCTCCTTTAGATTACACTATAAGACAGTAATAGGGGCAGAACACTCTGAATCTGACAAACAATTGGTATGAGTAAGATGTCACCACAAACACATGTAGACAATTATATGTACAAATGTGCACGTATACATGTATTACACTTATATGTGAGTGCTCCTATGCAAAATATAGTATCACATGTTTTAAGCTTTTCCATCAGCCATATATATTCTTAACTTACAATGTAAATTAACAGTTCAACTATTGCAGACAATCTGCAGAATGGCTGCTGTAAAGACTATTATAGCCCTGCTGAAATCAATGGGTGTTGACAGTTATGAACCTCGTGTCATACGCCAATTTCTAGAACTTTATTATCGTAATGCAGTGGATTTATTAACATGATATTCTCTACCTTATGTTTTTATGGTGATGTTATTGTGTTAATATATAAGAACATTTAAAATACATAAAAATATTACCACAACTTCAGCAGCTTTATCGTCAACAATACTTCCATCCTTACGGGTAGGAGTTGTTATATACATTTCTGCCGGTGTTGGGTATACATTATTATTCTGCGTCGCCTATAATTTATGTTTGATGGTTAGTAAAGAAAATAAAAACCAAAAAAGACAGTAACTTATGTCAAAATAGCTAGAATAATACCAATTCATGAGCAAGTCTAGCAAACGATTTTGTCCCGATTACATGAGGCTCCTTCATCTTCGAGTGGCTCGATCCTTTTACAGCACATGTACTCTATGGTAAACGGTAAATTAATACATAGATAGGACTTATTTGATCTAGTTCCATAATTATATAAATTGTATAAGAAATCAAAATCACAGATCATTGTGGCCTGAAATTCCGGAGTGAACCAACGAGTAACAAGTTCTTTAAACTGAGTTGGATTCACTCTATTGTCATTGTTAGTTTGTTGTGCCACAATTTCATCAATATCCGCGTGCCTTTAATGAACTTTTCCATGTTCTTCATTTTTTCCGTATGCTATGAAAGATCCATTTTTTAATCTCACTTGTTTCATCCGGATGAATAATAAACTTGGACTACAAAAAAAGTATATATATTAGCATATACCTTTTACCTTAATGAGTGGATACATATCAAGCTTGATAAAAGATATATACCTTAACAAGTAAATACATATCATCTTTCTTTTGCATGGGAACCTTTCTCCAGTCAGAATATTCTATTGATACATGATCGGCCATCCTCACAAGCGTCCCAAGATACTAAACAAGTTCATTACCTTCATCCCCGCTGGCTTTCCAAACTTGTTAAATGTGACGACTATTCTTTGGGTACTATTCATTTTCCATGTTTCAGCTTTTTGGGTATAACCCTTGACTTTTTTGGGGGCACCTAAACAAGTTTTGACAAACACAATCAGTACAAACAATTAAAATTATGAACAATTATTATTACAAATTCAAACTATCTAAAGCCAACTCTTTATATTACAAGAAATATAACATATCTAAAGCCAACACTTTATTACTCTAGTGAGAGCTTTTTTACCAATCAATTTCTTTAATATATTTGCAAACTAGGTTAGATTCTCGTGTATTACACGAGTTGAACAATAAAATTCATAACATTATAAGAATTTCTTAAGACTGAATTTACGTATAAGTAACGACTTTAAGTAATAAATCAATAATAAGGATTCAAAATGATGTTTCCATAACACTGAAAATTCTAGAAACGGTATATAGTTATTTTTTAAAAAAATTTATAAAAAGAATGAAAAATGTTTTATAAAAAAGAACTATATAAATAATAATTATTTAATAGAAGAGAGAGGCGAAAAAAAATATAAAAAAACAATTAAAAAACATTATATAATTAATAGGAGAGAGAGGCGGGAAAAAAAGATACCAAAACCTTTATTTATTATATAGTATAGATAATGAAATCCAAATTCACTTCTGCTTTTGTTGCTCATATAATATTATTCAAGCATGGTAAGTAGTGCTACAATAAAGTGTGTATAAAAACAAATCTAAGGAGAAATGATTACATATACGTAGTTAAATTAGTAGTATATTTCAATAGTCATCATAAACAATCCCTAAAACACATGATCAACTTAGATACATCAATAAACAAAATTAGGTACGCGATCATTTATTTATGTTGTTAGATACATATTTTCATACATGGCTTCAGCAAGATTAGAAATTAGTTCTTCAACAAAGTGTGTATCTGTATACTAATTGATGAAAAATAAGACTAACAAACTGCTGTTTGTTAGGTGTGGCATAATGCAGTGAGCAATTGTAGTCTAAAGCGGGTCAGCCTAAACATATGTTGCAATAATATTTTTAGATTACTACAGAAAACATCATATAGACTCAAAAGTAAACATACGCCAAGTAGCAGACAACTCATCCGTGTATTAACAACCGTAGAAACCAACTTGTCTTTAGAAAAGCTAAACATAAAAACCATGTAACTTAATTGCAGAAAGTATAAGTACAAAAAACGACCATATTATTTAAAAATCATTTCAACTTACTGCATAAACGCAGGAAGACTATTATTTCAAAATTACTTTTAACTTTTTGCATAAAAATTTTGAGAAACTATATGCACATGAACAACCAAAGAATAGCAAAAACCATAAATCCTATGGTACCTATTCATAAAAATGGAAGCCACAGAAAGCACAAGATAGATTGTTTATTGCACGGGTCTAACGGGTCGGGCCATCCCAAAACATTATTGTTATTCATTTTTTTTCAGTTTAGCGAATAAATAGTTTACTCAATATGATCATAAAAACAAACCTAACTTACTACATATGATCAGCTTAAATACCGAATATGATCAGCAAACAAAATCTAACTTACTACACATAACTATCAAGCATAAGTTGTTAGCATCTCATCATGATTTCATCGCACTAGTCTATCTTAAAACAGTAAGCTAAGCTTGAAGTATCTAAATGCGACTAACTGTTTCTGCCAGCTAACAATACTTCTATAAATATGTTATAACAATGTTGTAAATCACATAACGAGCCCTAATTCAATTTGAGTGAAAAATTAGGAAATTAGAGATACCGAAGCTCTGTTGATGAGGTAAACAGCTTCTTGAGTGATACGAATATGCTATAATTTGTTTGGGGCCTGAAAACGATACGAAATTCACCACACAACTGAAATGATACAAAATCGCACATAGAAGCCCTAATTTCTACAATCAATACCTTCGTTCAAATAACACAAATCCAAAGACAAATCCGTGAGCAAAACTCCATTAATCGAACACAGATCAGAAGACAGATCTGAAACCTGATTTGAATTAATAGCAAATGGAGACAGATTTTGAGGACCGCGTTGAGAATCCTAATGAAGAGAAAGAGGCGTAAAGTACCTTAACGAGTGAAACGTCGATCTGAAATCTGATTTGAACTAGAAATCCTCCAAAAGAGAAAGAGGCGTACAGTACCGGATTCGCCTTCGTAGCCCTAGCCGTCGCCGTTACTTTCTCCGTCGGATTTCGTGCAATCTCCGTCGGATTTGCCTTCGCAGCCCTAGTCGGATTTGGCGGGTTGGTAATCAATCTGAGGAGTGATGCGCCCGTGATGTTTTTGAGCAAAATTTTAAGACAAAAGTGGGAGAAATTTTATAACATGTCAATTTAGGAACTTAGAATTTTCGGAAGTATCTAATGGCAATTACTAGCAAGGTAAATGCCACTATAAATCTAAATTAGTGGCACAAAGGGTTAAAAGCCATTAAAAATGTGTGTCATTAAATGGCTTTTTTTTTGTAGTGTGATTGAGATTTGGAACTCACCTTCATGGAAAGCAAAGTCTGCTAGAAACAAAGAAAATAGAAGGAAATCAACTAGGGGTAAACATACTCTTGGATCACAAACCTTCGTGACAGCGAAATTGAAAGCGGTAAAAGATGCTAATCATCCATTTTTAGTACATATACCATGTCCATATTACCATTTTCTTTTTAACTTTCAAACACTAATTTTGTAGGATAAAAAAAGGGAATAGAACATTATTTCGTGAGATGTGGAAGCAATCACATTGCAAGAAAGGGAGTAGGCCATTGGACACGGTGCCAGAGTGTAGTAGTGAAGTAGTCGAGGGTATTGATTCAGAAGAGAACGGTCAAGAACACAATTTGGAGTGGGTTGATGAAAGGGCAAGTCAGACTTTGGTAAACTTCTTAGCATTTAACATGTAGTAATGTTTAGAGTCTGTTAACCATTGGCATTGTTATTTAGTATGAGACTAGCCATTGAACCTGAAATTCAGGAAGTAGATTGTTTATCATGAGTAACTATAGTCTGCTCCTTGAAAGCATGATTAATTGATCATAGCCATTGAACTCGTACTACACATATGAGGGATGTTTAGGGCTGCATAATCTGGTTGTTCATTTCTTGGTGGAAATATTATTTTTATAATATATTAATATTATATATTTCATTTAGGCTTTAAGATTATTATAATAGATTATTTGAATTAAATGTCAATTTATAACTCATTTCTAAGTTCTAATTGTCATTCACCACTTCCTAATTCCTAGTTTTCTTTACAGTACATACATTTTTATTAATTCACAACTTCCTAATTCCTAGTTTTCGTTACAGTACATACATTTTTATTAAGAAAAAGTTACATGGTCAGATTATGAAAAAAGTTAAATGTTAAACTACTAAAAGTTTTTTTTTGTATATCAGGCATCATACGATGAATTTCTTCCGGAGAAGTATGGAGAGGATGCTAGCAAACACCCAGAATTGGACCTAGACTTGTGGTCACGAGCCGCGGGGGCAAGAATAAAGGAAAAATGTACGGTTTAAGTAATGCCAGTAACCCATTAGCCTTGATCAACGGTATACCTTCCACGTTATGTAGCAATACTACTTATGTGCCAACGAGAGAAGGTCCTGAGGTATGTTTATCCTCTATTAGTAAAAAAGTCCATTAATAATCATGTGTTATAACTGGTGTAACAGGTGTCAATGGCTTATATTTGGGTGGAGTAGTTATTGACTTACATTTGCTTATAATGTGTAATGGCGCGTATAAATGAGATATATGTGGAAGTAATGCTTGTATTATGGTATAATTGGTTGTAATTTAGCTTAACAAGTTCTAATAGGTCATATTTGGTTATAGTGGGTGTGAATGAGTCATATTTGAGTGTAATGACTTATATTTGCTTGCAGTTCATGACGGGTACAAATGATACATATCTTAGTGTAGTACCTTCTATTGTGTTGTATTTGGTTGTAATGTGACTTAGTGGTTAGAACGGGTCTTAATGGGTCATATTTGAGTTAGTAGCTTGTAGCATGTTATATTTGGTTATAATATGGCTTAATGGGTGAAATGTAGCCATATTTGGTTATAATGGGTCCTAATTGGTTATATTTTTTTTAGAAAGGGTCTTAGTGGGTCATATTTTAGTTAGTGGCTTGTAGCATGTTATGTTTGGTTGTAATATGGCTTTGACGGGTGTTAATGGGTCATATTTGGTTAGAACAGGTCCTAATGGGTCATATTTGAGTTAGTGGCTTATATCATGTTAACTTTGAGTGTAATATGGCTTAACGGGTGTTAGTGGGTCTAAATGAGTTATATTTTAGCTTTTATATTCAAATGTAAATATAAGTACATGTTATTATTTGTAGATACAAAGGTTGAATGGAGTCATCGAGGAGTTGGTGAAAAAAAAGGAGGCTATGCTCGATAGAATGACTAATTTTGAAGCATTACTAAAACTTTATTCTCAAAACATTCAAGCATCTCAAAACGTCTCTTAGGTTCGGGTAACTTTATGTTTATTTTGGAACTTTAACTACGAAGCTTGTTGACTTGATATTTATTTTGGAACTTCAACTAGAAAGTTCATTTTAACTATTTTGGAACTTTCACTAGAAAGTTTGTTGTAACTATTTTGAAACTTTCTAAAGTTCGTTGTAACTATTTTAGACTTTCTAAATTTCGTTGTAACTATTTTGGAACTTTCACTAGAAAGTTCGTTGTAACTATTTTGAAACTTTCACTAGAAAGTTTGTTATAATTTAATGTTTATTTTAGAACTTTTATTAGAATGTTTATTTTAATATTTGTGAATCTTGGTTTAAAATCTGGATATTCTCCGGAAAACAGAGATTTTTTTTTGTTCCGCAAAACAGTCACAGCAAAGGTCGGTCGCAAAACAGTCGCAGCAAAGGTCGGTCGCAAAACAATCGCAACAAAGATCGGTCGCAAAACAGTCACCACAACGATCAGTCGCAAGAAAAGTCGGTCGCAAAACAGTCGCAGAAATTGCGACCATATGTCCGGTCGCTAAAACCAGTCGCAAATTTACCACCGGTCGCAATAGACCATTACACACAGAGGTACATGCAACGGCCGTTTCGGTCGCAAAACGGTCGCAAATGGGTATTTGCGGCCGTTTTGCAACCGAAACGTCAGTCGCAATTGCCCAGTTTTCTAGTTCACTGAACTCGTCATAATGGTTCTCATTTTAGAGAAAACAATTCAATTGTTTGTTTGAAATTGATGATGAGTGACAACATGTTAATTAATAGATAGAAATGAACTTTGGTTGAGTTAGTATTTCTGTTTTGTTTGTGTTATGACCACTGAAGTTGGGTTTCGTTTATCATTGAACACTCTAATTATTCTCATTTTAGAAAATAAAATATTTACTATCTTTATTTTGTTTGTGTTATGTTTTTAACTTGAATTGAATATGTAATAAAGGAACACAAAAATAAAAACACACACTTCGAAAATGATAATGCGTGAACAATACAAGTTCAAGTCTTCAAACCCATTCTAAAATTTAAACAATTCCAAAACCAAAAGTCATGCTAAATCTTTCTTTCTTCTTCATCTCCTCCCTATCTTCCATGGAAATATCTAGCAACCTCACTTTATTGACCCTTTATTCTTACCAAGAGTTGCATCGGTTTGATTCAAATAATTTTTATTAAATAACTATAACTAATATGTTTGTATTCTTTGTGGTTAATTTCCGAACGAAAAACTGGTAGTAAAAATGACTGCTCCTAAAATCGGTCTCAGAAAGTGACGGGTTGCACAAATGTTATGTAACGAAAGTTAGTCGCAAAATCGGTGGTACAAAATGGTTGGGTCGAAAATTTAGCGAGGCTATTTCAATCCCTAATTTCTGTTCCAACCAAATTAGGGACCAAGGTATTTAGGAACGTCAAAATCGATTGTAAATCTACTACAAACGTTTTTAACGACTGATTTAACACCGTTTTGATGGTCACAAATACTCTGTTTTATAATAGTGTGTTTCTATCATGTTACAAAGTTAATATGTTTTATAATAGTGTGTTTCTATCATGTTACAAAGTTAATCTGGAATGATATATACATGATCATAAATTTTAACACTACGGCACCAAAACAAATAATCTTTCTAGCCCTCTCTCTCATCTTCCTCTCATAAAACGTGATCGTTAGCGCCCTTTCATACGGCGATCCACCATCCTTCCGAGCTCTCCAACAAAATTCTTGTATAGGGCGGTGCCTGAAGGTTTAATCTTGATAATTATTATTATTAATTGTTTTGTTGAGTTCGTATAATAGTAGTATTGATTTTGTTTATTTTTTTTTAAACGGCGAAAATTAAATGTTGTGACGTCGCACCCCCCGTCACATGGGAGAGCCTCGTCAAATACGACCAATATGTTGTCTTAACCGGGCTTACTTGCGTCAGAGTTGGAGAGCATCAAAAAAAAATCCCCTTGAGTTTGAGTTAGGTTAGGATTGAGTTTGTTTATTTATTTGATTGTTTAATTGAGTTTGAGTTACGTTAGGATTAATATAGGTTTATTATGGGTATTTACATATATTCCCTTCCTAAGTTCATTTATTACATATTTACCTAACCCTAAAATTTAATTACATATTTTCCCTTCCTAAAACTTATATATTACATATAGCTTAGAACCTGTGTATTACACAGGGTGAAAAATATCAATATATAAAATTTTTAAATCTTTATATATGTATCTTATAGGTGGAAAAATGTATTACATATACTAACAATAGAAAAAAAACAAAAAATACGTAAAAATTAATATATAATTGAGTTTAAAAATACATTAAATATTATTCAATGTAATTTGACTTTCATTTACAATTTGATTGAAAACATAAGCTAAATAATTATATTTCAAAATTTCCTATAATATGAGATAATTTAAATAAATGTGTTTTATTAGTATAATTAATAATTTATTTAAAATATTATTATTGAAATTATGAAAATGTATTTATTATGAGAGAGAAACGGGAAAAATTTTATGAGGATGAATATGGAGACGACACGTGGCATTAGGAAACCTTTATTTATTATATAGTATAGATTTATTCAATTCATTTAAAATAACTTATTTTATTATCATTTTATCCTTAATAAATCAATTAAAATACTATTTACATGCATCTCATTCTTAAATACTTGTGAGGAGCAATTGGGTAGTTTTAAGTTAATTGGAAAAATATGTAATTGAATTTATGAGTTGGAGATATATGTAATTTAGAAAGTTTAATAGTAATTGGTTAGGGTCCATGTAATTAGTGTGGTTATTGATGTTAATAAAAAGAGTCGATCTTTATGTCAATATTGTTGATGTTTTATTGTTCGAGTTTGATTCAATTACCCAGCAGTGTCTGATGTATTGCAAAATACATCCGTTTTACTGTCTATTTTATTCCCACTTTGTGTTTGTTTTGCGTCGGTTTTCTTCTATAACCGCTTGTACTTAATATTTCTATATATTTTGGTTGTTAGGTCACAAAGGAAGCGGATATGATTGAAAACGAAGAAGAACGAGTTTCCGGTTCGTGTGAGAGGGCTGTGGAGAAAAAAAAGAAACTTTCTGGATTTTTACCCCTGTCGCGTAGCTCGACAGATCTTGGAATTTCGTCGCGCTACGCGAGGAATGCAAAATGTCAGAATTGCCCTTTTTTAATGATATTGTCAGGTCTGTGGTCCTCGCGCTACGCGAGGAAGAAGCAAGGTCCCGTCGCGTCGCGCTACGCGACCGGTTGTTTTTCGCAGAAAGTGTTTTAAAAGCCAAAAATTAGAAAACCCTAAAGGGAGGGAGAACCGGGAGACGAGCCTGGAGCGGCTGGAGGCGACGAAAAGTGACGGAAAAAGGTGTTTTCCATAGGAGAAGTGGATATTGATCAAGAACAAGCGTTGGGATCGAAGAATTGAAGCCGGATTCACCTCGGGTTACATATTTTTGATTCGTTCTTGTTTTCTTGTCAATTCTAACATGATGAACAGCCTAGTTACTTATTGTTTTATAATTTTGAACATGTTTCTTGGCTAGATTCTTGTTGTCTACCTAGGTTTAGATGATTGCACATGTTTAACATTGGTTTTTGTTGGTTTTTGGAACTTTTGAATGTGAAGAACTCATGATGTAACAAACTTGGTTTTGATCATTGGATGTGTATGCGTATTTAGTATTATCAATTGAATGATTTTTCAGTCCTTATGTGCTTTGATGAATGTCTTTCATATAATAGGTGCATGCTAGATCAATTGCCGTGTGTTTTTTATTATTGGATGGTTTGTTAGACGTAGTATTCCATGGGAATGAAATTCGTGAATTGGTAAATCTAAATATTCAACCAATCTTAATAGCTGTGAGGTGAGAGATTGTCGGTTTATCTCGTGTGTCTGATCGCTAGTTTAGAATCTTTGTGAGAAGGTCTGTCTAGTTCGTCGTTCACATCTTGTTTACCGAGTCCAATAGGAAATTCTTAGTTATCCCTTGCACTTAGGTGTATTGAGACTTTCGCGCTGTGAGGTAGATTGTCTAGCGGATACTTCTTGAGTAGACTGGATGACCTGTGAGGGGAACCCGTCCAGCCGGTGGTTTAACGGCTTTTAGGTCTCTTAGTTGACAATCCTTGAGAAGGGTCGAGGGTGCTCTAGGTTCCCTTTGAGTTTAGTATTTTAAGATCCCGGTATCACATCAGTTCCATTACCGATAGAACCTTCGTCAGACACGTGTAGGATTCGGGCCTAGGTAGTGCTTTCACCCTATCTGTTTTCGTTTCGTAGTTATTCTCACGCTAGTTTGTTTGTCCTCGTCTTTTCCTTTATTTTCTCTACTTTATTATTTCTATAGTTTATTTCTCTCTTAAATAAAAGAAACCCCCCTTTTTGTAATTAGTTATCCTGCATCTGAGTCAGTATTTCGCTGTACATACAGTGTCCGTAGGTTCGATACTCGGTCTTATCTATCTATTCTGCAAACGATCGGTACACTTGCCGTATTGTGCGCGTTAGTTTAGGTTTGTCCGTTTTATTATAAATATTAGAACTTGTAGGTTTTTGCGTATAGTTCGTAGCACACCAAGTTTTTGGCGCCGTTGCCGGGTACACTTGGCAATAGCGAAATTGACTTAGATTTTAGGATTTGTGTATATTTTCTTTTATTTGGGTGTTTTAGATTAGGTTGGTTTTCTTTATTTTTCTCTTTATTTATTTTGAAAGAAGAGGAAGATGTGGTGCGAGAATTGTGGTGGACCCCATTGGACGCAGCAATGTCAGCATTTTTATTCATATGGGTATTCTGCGCACCGGTACGATGAGAGATATCAGGAGGATGAATTGTTGGCGAGATCGTACCATTTGATGGAGCTGATGGAAAAGGAAGCGAGAGCCGAAGACATCAAATGGAGAGCTGAGATGGATCTTCTGACAAGTCAGATTGAAGCACTTAAACTTGCATTGGCTACATCTATGAAGCAGATAGAGGATCCTGTGATTGATGATTCATTAAAGCCGGAGACGAGAACGGACAGCGGAGTTTTTGCTACTTCCGATAGTTCTTCCCAAGTCCCACCTCCGGCTCGGCATATATTTGATTTTGAGGATCCGGATGTAGAAGAACACATCCAAGCTTATTTGAGGCATGATCTGCAGGCGGACAGACCAGCTGATGTGGAGAGAGACGTGATTTTTGCTGTAGAGGATACACTTGTTCCGAGTGTAGATGAGGCTGTAGTTACTCACTTCCGAGCGCAGGAGGAGAGTCTTCACATCCCATCAGCAGAAGAAGTCAGGCAGATTGATTGGAGTGCCCGGTTTGCTGAGATGGAGGCCAGGTGGGCAGAGGAAGGTGAAGTATTCGACACACCAGGACCAAAGATGTTAATGGACGAGTCAGTCCCACCTCTGGTTCAGCAGGATGTCCCAATTCAGCCGATTTCCTCATTGTGGGCCGATTCTGATGATGAGTTGGAGTTTTCATCTGATCCCGTGACCACAGAGCATCCTAATGATCAGATTGATGAGGAAAGTGAGAAAGCCAGGATAGAGGATGACATGACGAAGGAGGAGGAGCATGTACTATCCTGGGAGTTTGAGTTTGGTGACGAGTTGGTTGGTTTTACAACTCAAGAGGCTGATGAGGTGTTTGACCCTGTTGGTGACATTACTACTCTCGAGACATTACTTTATGGAGAGCCAGCAGCGGTTATCGAGCAGTCACCAAACCGAGAGGATGAAGAGGAAGTGATGGAGATGGAGCGACCACTTCTTGTTGAGGATGAGCAAACCCCAAGTGTGGGGATTGCTGATGATGATAGCCAGCTCGTGGATGACGACGATGATTATGGATCGCCATCCAGATCCAACGTGCCACGGGATAGGGTGAGAGAGCGCCTGGACCGGCGCATTTCGAGGACACAAACCTGGTCGATTAGAGGTCCTGCAGTTGTTCCAGACTGCAGAGACGGCCATGCTCCTCATTACATGCATGGCATACAGTTCAGTCCAGGAAAATTCAAGTCTTGGTGGCCCGACTCGTGTCTGTTTCGAGTCTTCTGGGGCTTGGTTGCTGGATTCTTCCCGTCCAACGACAAGAGAATGAAATTGAGTAAAAATGATGGGAAGAGGATTAAGGAGAAGCCTCCTAATTGAGTTTACTTGCGAGGCACGAGTCTGGCTGAAGACTCTTCTGTAAATTTAGCGCTACTGGGAGGCAACCCAGATTTTCGCTTTAGTTATTTATTTGCTTTATTTTAGCTGTCATTGTGTTCGTTGTTTCTCCTGTTCTGTGATTCGTCCTCATTATTATGGCTGCTTGTATTTTGTACATTATCTGTTTAGTTTAGTTTTATTTTTATTCTATTATTTGTGTCAGTGTTATGCTGCTCGGGTTTTGCTTGTTTTTGTTTTGCAGGTTTTGTGTTTTGATGTTTGCATGCAAGGATTATAATTGATTTTTGGAAGAGCTTTTAGCAGCAGAATGCGGGTCCCCAGGTATGTTTGTTTTTGTAAATGGTGGTTGGAAGGTTTGGGAAATAAGGGGTGAGAAATTTGACTAAGTGTTGGAAAATTTCGAAACCTTCTGTCAAATTCCACCCCTCGCGCTACGCGACGCTTTGCTCGTCCCCAGTCGCGCTACGCGAAAAAAAAAAAATAGCAGCGAGAACACAACGAGAGCGAAGTGTGGGGATGCTGAATCCTCAACAAGGCTTTGGGAGCTGCTGCATGCTTGGAGCATATTGACCCGCCAAAATAACAGCTAAGTCTTTTCCATTTTCTTTTACTTTTCCCTGTTTTTGTTTTTAAGTCGTGTTTCCATTCCTGCATTGAGGACAATGCAAAGTTTAAGTGTGGGGATGGGACACTGTCGTTTAGTTTTGTTTTTTTTCGTTTGAGTGTGTTTTTTTTTATTTGAAAAAAAAATGTCTAAGAAACTTGATGATTGCATTTAAAAGCAGGAGATGATAGGAAATTGGGCCCTGATTTTCATTTAATATTTATAAGACATTAAAAATCAGATTACACACTTAACTCGAGATATGTCTGGTAGGCCCAACTGACGGTAAAAAGCCCTAGGGGTATTTATAATACACTGCACCTTAAATCACAACATACGTGGGTTCTCATCTTAGGAGAAGCGGTGAAGCCGAAACTGTCGAATAGTATAAGAGGTACCACTGTAGGTTAAAACCCGTATGTATTTAAGATTAACAGATTAGTTAGCACACCTTACCTTTTTGTGAGAATAAATCCGGGACTGGTGGCGCTTTAGGAAATTCCATCGTATCATTGCGTGAGCTTAAAAATAACTTAAGAACGAAGCCTATGTGTTTCCCACTGGGATGGTGACTTGGTGGATACACCCATGGGCTAAGTGCTTTAAATATTATAACCTAAAGCTTATGTGTTGCCCGCTAGGATGGCGACTTGGTTGGCAATACCTCTGAGTTAAGGTTACAATTATGTTATATAAAGCTCAACATAAAAAAAAAATATATATATATATATATATATTTATGCATCCATCCATCATTAGTTAATTTAAATACATCTGGGTATTGGGTTACAGTGGAAGAAAAATCATGAAACAAATGATTTAATCTGTGCTTCGAAAACTTGGATGGGATTAGGTAGAACTGTGGATACCTTAGTGTGAGACCCTAGACCTTGTGTTCACTTGAAGATACCGAAATATGATTGGGGAAAATCCGTTGGTGGTTGGGTTTAGAAGGACAAACATACCGACAATCGCGGTTTTTGTGTTTTCGTGTCTAATAAGATAACCCATAAAATGTTGAAGACCTTGTGCTTGATTATGATCCTGTCTTGCATAATTCTTTTTCAGGGACGAAAAAGTGTTAAGTGTGGGGATGTGATGTATTGCAAAATACATCCGTTTTACTGTCTATTTTATTCCCACTTTGTGTTTGTTTTGCGTCGGTTTTCTTCTATAACCGCTTGTACTTAATATTTCTATATATTTTGGTTGTTAGGTCACAAAGGAAGCGGATATGATTGAAAACGAAGAAGAACGAGTTTCCGGTTCGTGCGAGAGGGCTGTGGAGAAAAAAAAGAAACTTTCTGGATTTTTACCCCTGTCGCGTAGCTCGACAGATCTTGGAATTTCGTCGCGCTACGCGAGGAATGCAAAATGTCAGAATTGCCCTTTTTTAATGATATTGTCAGGTCTGTGGTCCTCGCGCTACGCGAGGAAGAAGCAAGGTCCCGTCGCGTCGCGCTACGCGACGGGTTGTTTTTCGCAGAAAGTGTTTTAAAAGCCAAAAATTAGAAAACCCTAAAGGGAGGGAGAACCGGGAGACGAGCCTGGAGCGGCTGGAGGCGACGAAAAGTGACGGAAAAAGGTGTTTTCCATAGGAGAAGTGGATATTGATCAAGAACAAGCGTTGGGATCGAAGAATTGAAGCCGGATTCACCTCGGGTTACATATTTTTGATTCGTTCTTGTTTTCTTGTCAATTCTAACATGATGAACAGCCTAGTTACTTATTGTTTTATAATTTTGAACATGTTTCTTGGCTAGATTCTTGTTGTCTACCTAGGTTTAGATGATTGCACATGTTTAACATTGGTTTTTGTTGGTTTTTGGAACTTTTGAATGTGAAGAACTCATGATGTAACAAACTTGGTTTTGATCATTGGATGTGTATGCGTATTTAGTATTATCAATTGAATGATTTTTCAGTCCTCATGTGCTTTGATGAATGTCTTTCATATAATAGGTGCATGCTAGATCAATTGCCGTGTGTTTTTTATTATTGGATGGTTTGCTAGACGTAGTATTCCATGGGAATGAAATTCGTGAATTGGTAAATCTAAATATTCAACCAATCTTAATAGCTGTGAGGTGAGAGATTGTCGATTTATCTCGTGTGTCTGATCGCTAGTTTAGAATCTTTGTGAGAAGGTCTGTCTAGTTCGTCGTTCACATCTTGTTTACCGAGTCCAATAGGAAATTCTTAGTTATCCCTTGCACTTAGGTGTATTGAGACTTTCGCGCTGTGAGGTAGATTGTCTAGCGGATACTTCTTGAGTAGACTGGATGACCTGTGAGGGGAACCCGTCCAGCCGGTGGTTTAACGGCTTTTAGGTCTCTTAGTTGACAATCCTTGAGAAGGGTCGAGGGTGCTCTAGGTTCCCTTTGAGTTTAGTATTTTAAGATCCCGGTATCACATCAGTTCCATTACCGATAGAACCTTCGTCAGACACGTGTAGGATTCGGGCCTAGGTAGTGCTTTCACCCTATCTGTTTTCGTTCCGTAGTTATTCTCACGCTAGTTTGTTTGTCCTCGTCTTTTCCTTTATTTTCTCTACTTTATTATTTCTATAGTTTATTTCTCTCTTAAATAAAAGAAACCCCCCTTTTTGTAATTAGTTATCCTGCATCTGAGTCAGTATTTCGTTGTACATACAATGTCCGTAGGTTCGATACTCGGTCTTATCTATCTATTCTGCAAACGATCGGTACACTTGCCGTATTGTGCGCGTTAGTTTAGGTTTGTCCGTTTTATTATAAATATTAGAACTTGTAGGTTTTTGCATATAGTTATTGTTCGAGTTTGATTCAATTACCCAGCAGTGTCACAACATCAATGAGGGGCACGTTGAAGATGGTCTAATCCTACTTCTAATAAATAATTCCACTTAATGCCATGTGGTAACACCATACTTAATCTCATTAAAATATTCTAATTTTTACTATTTTAAGTAACTTTGATTTTTAATATCTAATTATGTTAATGTTATTTTTTTCAAAAAAAAAATAATAATACAAGATTTGAATTCTAACTATTACTTAATTTGAATTCTAATATAAAATTTGAAATCTAATTTTCTTTACATATTGTTGTATTTTCATTTTTCTATTAAACAACCACATGTAATAAATAGGTATATAACTTAGTATTAATTATATACAACCATAGAGGGGAGGGGTGGACTAGTTGTTTCCACATTTCCAAAATCATGTCTCACCTCCTCTACCCACTTCCCCTCTCCCTCCTCCCTTTGTTCTACATCATCTTCCTTTCTACAGAATTTAATAATTCAACCTGTCCTTCATACACATGAGGTTCTCACTATCAGCTACCCGTTTTGGAAGATCGACAGTGAATCCCCCGCCCAATTATGTGGGTATGAGGCCTTCGGAATCAAAAGCTCTAAGGCATCTGTCACACCCAAAACCGGGACGCCTGACTTTAGTTGGCTTCACTCACAACACGCATCGGAAGACTTTACAAAACTTAAATTATAAACACCTACTGTTCACACACACTACATATCATAATCAATACTCATAAATTATTTATCAAGCTTTAACATAATAAAAATCACACTTCTAGTTATATAGCCCATACCATACCCCGCACCCAATCCTAACTGTTCATAATGCTGAAACGTCACACATAAATATGCAGTGTTTGTAATGTTGAAACGTCACTTTAACACACTTTAAGCACCACAATCAAAACCGACCAAAGAGCCAAAAAACATTGTAGTGTTCACATGGCAAAACGATCAAAAAAGCCAATAGGGATTAAGACATAAATACTCATTGTTCGTAATGTTGAAACATCACTTTAACACACACTTTAAGCAACACAAACAGATCAAAAGAGCCAAAAAAACATTGTAGTGTTCACATGGCAAAACTGATCAAAAAAGCCAATAGGGATCAAGTACCATTCACGTCTTCTTTAAATGTATATAATAATAATAATAATAATAATAATTATAATAAATTTATGTGTAAAACATTGTAGGCCACGCGGTTTAAGTTTCTAAGTTGGACCAGTTCAACTTCTCCTATCTTTCTTTTAAAATACCATTGTTAAAAGTTACCCTTTTGAAAGTCAATCAACTATGTTTTAAAATTTAAATGAGAATATTAAACTACAACACTTTTGCGTTGGAAAACACCCTAACATGTATTATATATCAATTTTAACATTATTTAACAACAATTCGTTGTAAAAAGAATACAATAAAAAAATTGAAAGCAGAGATGCAAATTTAGTTTTGTACAATATATACAACATTGGGATGGACTTGTTCTTTCAACATCACCAAAACCATGTCTCCCCTCACAATCCTTCTCCTCCCCTTCTTCTTCATCATCGCCATTTCTGCACAATATAAGAATTCAACATACCCAAATTGCCCTTCATACGACTGCGGTAACGTCACTATCCGCTACCCGTTTTGGAACACGGACAGTGGATCCACCACCCAGTTTTGTGGTTACGAGGGAATCAATTGCTCAGATAACGGTAAACAAAATATTCCCAAAATTAGTTTTGGTGGCGATTCTTACTACGTCCAGAGTATAGACTACGAACTTGAAATCGTATTTCTCGTGGATTACGACGTGTCTCCTGTGTCAACGGTCCGTGACAGCTGCCCGAGGGTGCGCCATAGCATTAACTTAGGAACCTTGCCTTTCAATTTCTCTGTGTTTAGCGTTAATCTAAGTTTTCATTTCGATTGCAACGGGTGCCCTTCGTTTGCGATGGAGATAACGTGCTTGGAACAGAATGATAGAAAGGTGTGCTTGGATGTTATGAATAACGGTACGGATGAATCGGTTTGGGATGCGTACTTGTGCGATCAGGAAGTGGTAACAACGGTGATTGGTGAGAAGATGAGGTTGGTCCCTAATCTTGCGACGGGTTTTGGGAGAGTGTTGGAAGAGGGGTTTGAGCTGAGATCGTGGGGGGTGGATGATTGCGACGGGTGTGAAGCGTCGGACGGGCGGTGCGGGTACCGTGATTCGACGGGGTTTGTATGTTTTTGCATGGATGGTACGACCAGCAAGGGCGACTGCAAAGGTACCTCATTACAAAACTTAAATTCTAGCTTAATTAGTGTTAATTTTACGTACCCATGCTTGTCAATAACTCAATATTAGTTCTGATTGCATAGATTAGTTAGTGGTCTATTAGGGAGCAAGGGCACCTTCGGGTAAAGGGTTCCGCTTCATCGGGTAGCCCGGGTACACTGCCGCAAACCTTGCGGGTACCCGTGGCGGGTAAGAAAATCGGGTTAATATACCCGTGTGTTCGGAAATCAATTTTGGAAGGAGATAGTTGTTGGGTTGGTTTAGGGTATTAGAGTATGTGGTATACTCTTACTTGGGAGAGCCAAGTGAGAGTACCTTTTATGTCACGTGGACGACACATCAGCGTGATATGTTCTTCACCTGGGTCTCACTTGACAAGGGAAATACCCAAGTAAGTGAAATATCATATATTTAACAATGGGGGACCCACACAACACACATACCCACAATGGGGGACCCACCTAACACCCACAATTCTTCTCCTCACCTATGTGAAGAAACTCATGGCAACACCCTCACGCCCCCTTCACGCATGAGGGGGGCGGTGTGCTATTCACCTTCACGCCGTGAAGGCCCTCACGTTTACCCTCGCGTGAGGGTATACCTCTTACCCTTAGAGTTGTGTCCTCACCACTTATGATTAGATTTAGGTAAAAATAAAGTAATCGTTGAAGGGTTCGAATTCCTTTGTCTTTGAACAGTAATTGAATATTCAACAATTTGAGAAGTCAATCTAAATGTTTTTTCTTCATGGAAATTTCTAACTTCACTTTCATTGACCGTTCAGTTTACTAAGAGTGTAATTTGGTTGGTTCAAATAATTTTTACTAAATAAGTTCAATTTAATATATTTAAGGCCAAAATTTGACAATATTGAACTTTCCAGCCCTTAAATAAGTTCAATAATATATTTAAGCGTAAATATATAGTTCGAACTTTATGTTTTAACCTTGATTCGATCTAGCTCGTTTATTATTATTATTATTATTATTTGTAATTTTATATAACATAATATATGTTATTAGATTTAATTTATTATATTATAACACTTTTATGTAATAGTATATTATCTTGTATTACCAAAAATAATAAGTTTCAACCAAGCTTCATTTATAAAATTATGGCTCGAGTTCATCTAATCAAATATGTTTTAGCTTAGGATTAGCTTCAGTTAATTAAAAACTTTCTATTTCACATGTCGCCTTCATATTCACTCTCACAATTCTTTTTCTCGTCTCTATCTCTCTTATTAAATGCATATATATTTTTTAATAATAATATATGTTTAAAGAAAATTATAATTATACTAATAAAACACTTTTTTAAATTATCCATTATTATAAGAACTTTTAAATATAATTATGTAACTTTTATTTACAATCAAAGAGTAAATGAAAGTCAAACTACATTAAATATAATTAACGTATTTTTGAAAACCCAATTATGTATAAGTTTTAACATATTTTGAATTTTTTTTTATATACTTAGTATATATAATACATTTTTACACATGTAATATATATGCATAAAGATTTAAAAAAAATTATACTGATATTTTTCACCCGGTCTATAAAGACGGGATCTAAACTAGTATGAAATAAAAAAAAAGACATAATAGAATATAACACCTATGCATGAAAAATTAACGTTACTATAATACTATAATTTGCAACCCTTCTAAACGATGTTTTATTATTTTTTATTTATAAATCTTTTATATAAAGTTCAACATAAACAATAATCAACAATTCAACCTTGGCTCAATGGTTTGGGCCTCACTATTCAGCCTAGTTTACCCTTTGTTTTTTTAGTGAGGTTTGAACTCATTCTCTATTTTAGTCAATTAATTTAAATTTAATTTTTTCAATTACTTTAGTTTTCGATTTGTCTCAATCATCTACCATCCTTTAACGTCATCCACTTAATCCGTTAGACAGCCCTCGTGAGCTACTCACGTGAGAGACATTTTAGTTATGTTAACCCACTTGTTTAGGGTTTTAAATACCAAAAAGAGACATCACCCCTAAAGAGAAAACCCCCATTCATCATCTTCTCCATGCCTGTCCGAACTGCTTGATTGTTTACTCCAACATGGCGGAGGAGTGGAAGAAGACGGTGAAGGATGTAACGCTAACGCCGATCAGATGAACGGTAAGTAAGTTAATTCGGATTCAGAATGTGATTCTGATCGTACAGACGCGGTATTCAGATCTTCATTCGATTTTTAGGAATCAAAATGTTGATTGGTTTAGAAATTTGTTACTCGCTAATGTGTTGAAAGGTATAGAGATTTTTCAGTATGCTAGATCTAACAAACAAATCTCCAAGAAAGCGTGTTGCTGTTTCTTCAAAATATCGGGTACAATGCGGCTATTTGTAAACAAAGTGGGAGAGATGTGGCATACTTACATCATGTAATTACAGGTTTATCGAGGTTGTCCGATCCGATTCCAGTACTCGCTACCTCATTGACGTTAACTTCGCCGGAGAGTTTGATATCGCCGGGGTTTTCTGTCAGGGACGCCGACTCTTTTTGGTATTTAAAACCCTAAACAAGTGGGTTAAAATGACTAAAATGCCTTTCACGTGAGTGGCACATGAGGACTGTCTAATAGATTAAATGGATGACGTTAAGTGATGGTAGCTGATTTGGACAAATTGTAAACCACAGTGACTAAAAAGATGAAATTTAAACTAATGGATTAAAATAAAGATTGACTCCAAACCTCAGGGACTAAAACCGTAGTTTACTCAAAATTATAAGATTACGATATTAGTCGAGAAACTAATTGACTCATTTTGTAAACATTAATAATCTATCATTGTAATATATTGATAGATTATTAATGTTTAATGTAGATTTTTGTTATTATCTGAGCTCTCCCTTGTTATTATCTGAGCTCTCCCTACGTAAGGGGTGACCAAGGAACGTCGTCACAATGTCAAAGACGTGATACTAACCGTGACGATGAGCTGAGATCACGACGTCGCTATTGTTTTTTATCAAGTACATAAATGTGAAAATGATAAAGTTTTCAAATACATATTTAATTACTTACAAATACCATATTGAGAATGTTTAATGCATTAAGTACAAGTCATTAATGCATCACGTAATTTTGTCTTTTTCTATATATTACACTTTAGCCTCTCTACTTTAGTTAAGTTTTTATTTTATTTTTTTTTCTTTTAACCGGTTTACATTATTTCTCCCGAGCTTTAATAAAGTTACCATACAACCCGTAAATTTTAATAAACTTTATTTTTATAGGTATTTTTTTAGCTCTGTTCTATAGATGTTTTAACTTTCCTTTTTTTTTTTGTTTTTTACTTTTTTTTTATCTACGTTTTCAATATTTTGAATTGCATTTTTTCGCGGGTGAGTACTAATATACCGTTACGTCTTGCTTATTTTTATCTAAGTTTTTAACCCGCTGCGAGTAACACGCACAATTGTAACGGAGTTGCGTATGATAGTGTACAAGTTTATCTAATCACTTGCGCACAACACTGTTACAATTTTTTTTTACTCTTTACGTTTTTTTAAATGGCTTTGTTTTCTTTTTTTTAACATTTTACTGGTTAACTTATTTAATGACTTTGTTACAGTTTTATTTTTGTTGTATAAAGTTTTTTTGAGTATTAATAATTTTTTCGTTGCAACGTGTGGACAATTTTTTTAACGATAACTTATCTATTACTTTATTTTATAACCTTTTGAGGACGTTAGTTTCTTCTAATGATTAAAACGTCGCAACGCGTGTAGGCACCATTCTAGTCTTTTTTTACTAAATCATAATGCACCACTTGTTGCAACATAAAATAAAAGATAAATATATGTACGTAAAATATACTTTAGAATACACGGTTTAAGTTTCTTAGATTGCCAATCCAACTTTTCCTAGCCTTCTTTGAACAAACCATTGTTAGTGTTGCCTTTTCAAAACAAGGCAATTAATATGTTTTAAGATTCAACGCAAAAATAGTCCAAGCAAAGTTTTTTTTTGAAAGGCCAACGAATATTATAAGCCCATTCACCTCGATAAATCATTGATGAAAGGCCACCCATGCCTACAAACACAGACAGCTCTAGTGACCCGGCTCACTCACCATTCCGATAAAAATCCACCGCCTGAAAATATTTTTTTGTAAGTAACAATAAACAAGCATTTAATAATATTTTATTGTAGAAAAACTCCAATAAAAAAATTCAAAACTAGTTGGTTATATATACACCATTAGAGAAGTGGACTTGTTCTTTCAACATTTCCAAAATCATGTCTCACCACATCTACCCACTTTCCCACTACCTCCTTCTCCTCCTCCCTTTATTCTTCATCATCGTCCTTTCTGCAGAAATCAATAATTCAACCTGCCCTTCATACACCTGCGGTAATGTCACAATCCGCTACCCGTTTTGGAAGATGGACACTGAATCCCCCACCCAGTTCTGCGGTTATGAGGGCTTCGAAATCAAATGCTCCGATAACGGTGAGCAACATAATATTTCCGAAATTACTTTGGGCGGCGACAATTACTACGTCCAGTGTATAAACTACGACGATAAAAGCATGCTTGTGGCCGATTACGACGTTTCATCGGCCGTCCCAGGCCCCAAGATCTGCCCTAGGGTGAACCATAACATTAGTTTAGGAACCTTGCCTCTCAATTTGTCTACGTATAGTGTTAATCTAAGTTTTCATTTCAATTGCTCTGGATGCCCCTCCTTTGCAACTGAGATACCTTGCTTGGATAACAATGGAAGAAAGTCGTGCTTGGGTACAAGTACGGAGGAAACGGAGGAGTGGGATGGGTACTCATGCTATGAGGAAGTGGTCACAGCTGTGATCGATGAGCACAAGAAAAAATCCTCTAATTTTCAAGTGGATTTCGGCAGTGTTTTGGAAAAGGGATTCGGGCTACAATGGGGCAGGACGGATGAGTGCGAGAAGTGCGAAGAGTCCGACGGACGGTGCGGAAACCACAGTACGACGGGGCACATATGTTTTTGCTCCGACGGGACGATCAGCAAGAACGAGTGCGGAGGTACCTTCATCATCACAACTCTTAAATTCCAGTTTTATCCCTGCTTGTCAATTTTAGTTTAGTTTTCTCATCACGTAGATTTAGTCAATGGGTGTTTTAGCTGACGTGGCAGAATTTCATTGGAGAGCATTCAAAACCCCTCTTAATAGTCAACACGCTCCAAGTTTTGACATTTTTATTAGATTTATTTATAAAATAAATAAAACATCGGAAAAACCAAAAATCACAAAATTGAACTGTTCTTTTAAATGGTAGCGTTAGCGTATGAACCACAGAAGTTGAAGCCTCATTTTCTCGGAAACTAATTCTGATATAATTTTGTAATTGAATATACAACAACCTCAAAAGTCAAAGTCAAACTAGTAGTTTCTTTCTTCTCGTCCCCTCTTTCCGGTTCCACATGATAGCTTCAAGCTAACTAGCCCGTTTAACTTAAGAGAGTTTGCGTAACGAGAGCTCAATTCAAGCTTAGTTTGTTCGAACTTTATGTTTTAACCTTGAGTCTAGCTCGTTTATATATATAGTAGGTTAGAATCCTATGTATTACAGGGGCTGAATAAATTCAATGTTAATAAAAATTTACACATTACATATTTATGACATATTATATAGTTTTTAATATAAATTTTAGAAACGTTATATAGTTATTTTTAAAAAATATTATAAAAAGAATGATAAAATGTTCAATTTATAAAAATGTTTTATGAACAAAGCTATATTTTTTTAAAATGAAAAAAGTTATATAAAAATAATTATAGAAATCATTATTATTTCATAGAAGAGAGAGACGGCAAACAAAAAATTATAAAAAAAACAATTAAAGAAAATGTGTATAATTAATAGAAGAGAGAGACGAGAAAAAATTTGATGAGAATGCATAGGAGAGTGACAAGTGTTCTTCGAAAACCTTTATTTATTATATAGTATAGATTTGTAATTTTATATAACATAAAATATGTTATTAGTTTTATTTGATTATATGATAACACTTTTATGTAATAATATCTTATCTTGTATTACAAAAAATAATAAGTTTGTTAATGCACGCGAGTCAACCAAGCTTCATTTATAAAATTATGGCTCGAGTTTATTTAATCAAATATGTTTTAGCTTAGGATTAGCTTCACTTAATTAAAACTTTCTGTGAGCATGTATAAAGTAGGTAACATCAGTTCTACTCACTATTGGAACTATCATTTCTTGTTAGAAATCTGTAACATCCGGCTCCTCATACCAACAATATTGTTCGCTTTGCCCACTAAGAGCTCACGGATTTGTTTTTGGTTGCCCGGGTGAAAACTTCCCAGGGGGTCACCCATCCCTGGATTACTCCCACCCGAGCACGCCTAACTGTGGAGTTCTCCTCTCATCCACTACATTAAGCCCCAAAACGCGTTGTTGATTTAAGAGGCAGGACATTTCTTATGAACCAAGGATCTCTCTTGTGAACGGCCGATGTGGGATTCGCCTAGGGTGTTACAAAATCAGACCCAATAATACGAACAGAGAATTTTATTAAACAAAAAAACCACACTTTACAATTAATCCCTAACCATCGATTTATAATAAACACTATACTAATTCTAACACAACTCAAACTCAATTAAATAAATATTTAAAACCAACTATATAATCCTATTTAATAAAATCGATAAACATAACTCAATAAACAATAACTAATCTTTATTTCAAAGCATTTTTATCCAAACTCTTTGGACTGTTAGTATATGACAAGATTAGCCTAATACTTCTGTGTCAAAAAATTACGCTAACATGTGATTTGGAATAATATATATTTTGGGATGTTTATTTTAAATATACACTTCAAAATAATTTTCAGTTAATACTAGTAAACAAATAACTTAATTGAATAATATTTTGTTGTAGAAAAACTACAATAAAAAGTTGACCGGAGAAATGCAAATTTAGTTTTGTACTTTGGAGTTATATATACACAAGAGAAGGGTGGACTTGTTCTTTCAGCATTTCCAAAATCATGTCTCATCCCCTCTCCCTCCTTCTCCTCCTCCCTTTCTTCTTCATCATCGCCCTGCCTGCACAATCTGATAGTTCAACGTACCCCAGTTGCCGTTCATACAACTGCAGTGATGTCGCTATCAGCTACCCCTTTTGGACGATAGGCAGAGATTCGGTTGCCCAAGTCTGCGGTTATCATGGCTTTGGAATCAATTGCGTCAACAACCGTCCTGAAATTACTTTAGGCTAAGATTCTTACTACGTCCAGCGGATAAACCATGAAAACAGGAGTATCGTCCTGGCGGATAGAGACGTCTTTTCCGACGGCCCAGGCCCCAACAAGTGCCCTAAGGTGCGCCATGGGATTAACTTAGAAACCTTGCCTCTCAATTTCTCCATGAATAGCGTTAATCTAAGTTTTCATTTCAATTGCACTGGATTTCCTCCTTCCGCAATTGAGATACCATGCTTCGAAAGAACTGAAGGGAAGTCGTGCGTTCATGTTATGAATAACAATACGGAGGAAACGGGTTGGGAAGAGTACTCATGCTCTCAGGAAGTGGTAACAACAGTGATCAGAGAGCACATCGACATGCTCCCTAATCTTTCTACGCAATTTGGCGAAATCTTGGAAAGAGGATTCCAGCTACAATGGGATATGAATATGACAGATGAATGTGAGAAGTGCGAAGAGTCCTACGGGCGGTGCGGCCACCACAATACCGCGGGGTTCATGTGTTTTTGCTCCGACGGCACGCTCAAGAACCGCGACTGCAAAGGTACCTTCGTTATAAGTTACACAACTCTTGAATTCCAGTTTTACCCCTGCTTTGTCAATTTTAGTTTAGTTCCCACCACGAAGATATAGTCAATGGCTATATTAGCTGACGTGGCAGAACTTCATTGGATAGTATTCAAAATTCTTCTTATAATCAAGACGCTCTAAGTTTTGACGTTTTTGTTAGATTTTAGAAAAAAAAAACCATCAAAAAAATCACAAAATCGAACAGTTGTTTTAAATGGTAACGTGTGAACGACAGGAGTTGAAGCATCATTTTCTGGGAAACTAATTCCGATTTAAATATCCAACAACCTGAAAAGTCAAAAGTCAAACTAATAGTTTCTTTCTTCTCTTTCCTACATGGAAACTTCTTGGTACCTCACTTCTATTGGTTGTTTCTATGATTTAACCACACCTTTCACATCAACCGGTCCCACGTGGAATTTTAGTCATCTGGCCAATCTTCACATTCACCCAATGTTTTTAAACCCGAACTGGTCGGACCGGGAACCGTGACCTCCACCGGTCCGGTTACATGCTCTGAGACCATTTGCTGGTTGAACCGGGCGGTCTAAGCGATTCAGCGGTCGAACCGCGAACCGGTGGTCTAACTAGGCGGTTTAATTTTTTATTTTTTTTTACTAATTATTTTATCTTTTTTATCCTATAGTCCTTCTACTTACTTCTATTTACAATTTTAACCCAATTTGGCTCTTTCCTTTTAACTTATACGCTGTCACAGGTCATTCAAAACCCTAATCAAAATTAAAATTGAAGATTCAAAAGAATTAAAATTTATACAGACCTACAACTCTCGTACTTGATTCAAAATTGTTTAAATGGTTGTATATATGTAGTATTTGGAATTTTTTATATTTTTCTATATATTTTTATGAATATTTATATTATTTATTGCGTCATCCGGTTCTTGAATCCGGTCCGACCGGTCCGACCAGTGAACCTCTAAGACGTCCGGTTCGTTGTCCGGTACAGTTCTGAAAACATTGCCTTCACCACAATGTTTCTTTCACTCATCTTCTTCATTCGGTTACCCCAACCTCTACGGCTGTTGTAAAAAACGATTCAATAGATAAGCTATCCTTTCCAGATTCACCCTCGTTTCATCCCTGATGGAATTCCCTATCTAGGTTTACACCTTTCGTGTTTCGAGAATGAAATTTCTGTTCCAACCAAATTAGGGACCAAGGTATTTAGGAACGTCAAAATCGATTGTAAATCTACTACAAACGGTTTTTAACGGCTGCTTTAACACCGTTTTGATGGTCACAAATACTCTGTTTTATAATAGTGTGTTTCTATCATGTTACAAAGTTAATCTGTTTTATAATAGTGTGTTTCTATCATGTTACAAAGTTATATAAAAATAATTATAGAAATCATTATTATTTAATAGAGGAGAGAGAGGCGGCAAACAAAAAATTATAAAAAAAACAGTTAAAGAAAATTTGTAACTATAATAGGAGAGATATGCGGGAAAAAATTTGATAAGAATGCATAGGAGAGTGACAAGTGTCGCTCTAAAACCTTTATTTATTACATAGTATAGATTTGTAATTTTATATAACATAAAATATGTAATTAGTTTTATTTGATTATATGATAACACTTTTATGTAATAATATACTACGTTAGAAACCCCGTGTATTACACTAAGTACAATATTTAATATTTAATAATAAATATTTACATATTACATATTTATGGCATATTACATAGCTTTTAATACAAATTTTAGAAACGTCATATAGTTACTTTTTAAATATGTTTTAAAAAATGAGTGAAAAAAACGTTCAATTTCTAAAAATGTTTTATGAACAAACCTATATTTTTTTAAATAAAAAACGTTTTATAAAAATCATTATTATTTAATAGGAGAGAGAGACAGAAAATGAAAAATAAAAATTATTAAAAAACAATTAAAAAAAATTTGTTTAATTAATAGGAGAGAGATGCAAGAAAATTTGTCTCAACAAAACTTTTATTTATTATAGAGTATAGATTATCTTGTATTACCAAAAATAATAAGTTTGTTAATGCAGGCGAGTCAACCAAGCTTCATTTATAAAATTATGGCTCGAGTTTATTTAATCAAATATGTTTTAGCTTAGGATTAGCTTCACTTAATTAAAACTTTCTGTGTAAGGTAGGTAACATCAGCTCGACTCACTATTGAAACTAACACTTCCGTGTTTAAAAGTACGCTAACATGTGATTTGGAATATATGGTTGGGGAATTTTCAAAATATTTATCAGGTAAATACTAGTAAACAAATAACTTAATTGAATAATATTTTGTTGTAGAAAAACTACAATAAAAAGTTGGCTGGAGAAATGCAAATTTAGTTTTGTACTTTGGAATTATATATACACAAGAGAGGGTTAGACATGTTCTTTCAGCATTTCCAAAATCATGTCTCATCCCCTCTCCCTCCTTCTTCTCCTCCTCCCTTTCTTCTTCCTCACCACCCTGCCTGCACAACCTTATAGTTCAACGTACCCCAGTTGCCGTTCATACAACTGCGGTGGTGTCGATATCAGCTACCCCTTTTGGATGAAAGACAGAGATAATTACACCACCCAGGTCTGTGGTTATGAAGGCTTTGGAATCAATTGCATCAACAACCGTTGACCGACTTATCCTGAAATTACTTTAGGCGACGATTCTTACTACGTCCGAGAAATAAACCACGGATACAGACGCATCCTCCTCTCCGATACCAACGCTTCTTCCTTCGCCCCAGGCCACATCGAGTGCCCTAGGGTGATCCATAACATTAGCTTAGGAGCCTTGCCTCTCAATTTCTCGGTGCTTAACATTAATCTAAGTTTTCATTATAATTGCACTGGGTTGTTGCCTTCTTTTACAACTGAGATACCGTGCTTGGAAAGAACTCAAGGAATTTCGTACGTTCATCTTATGAATGTGAGTACGGAGGAAACGAATTGGAATGAGTACTCATGCGCTGATCAAGTTGTAACAGCTGTGATCGGTGAGCACATCGACAACTTCACTATTCTTCCCACGCAATTGGGCGAAATCTTGGATAGAGGATTCTGGCTGCAATGGACGAGGATGGATGATTGCGAGAACTGCACGGATTCCCGTGGGCGGTGCGGTATCCACAGTATGACGGGGTTCATTTGTTTTTGCTCCGACGGCACGACCACCATGGGCGACTGTAGTAAAGGTACCTTCATTCCAACGATTAAATTCCAGTTTTACCCTTGCGTAGCAATTTTAGTTCATAAGGGTGGACGGAGTCGACGAGTGGGTAACCCACGAGTTCCCTTGGTTGTCAGGGCTACACCGCCGCAACGCCTGCGGGCTTGACGCGGGTTTAGTGGCACGGGTTGTAAAGCCCGTTCAAACCAGTGCAATTGACCATTGCGGGTGTAGCCGTTTGAAGAGAATTTGAACGTTGGAGGGACCGTTGGGGGCGGGGGTGTGTTGGGTATTAAATAAAAAAAAGTAATTTTTCAACTATAAATATACATTTTACACAAAAAAAATTTACACCATCTCTCCAACCTTTTCACAAATAAAAAAAATGGATTTATCCTCCTCCAAAAAATACCATCCTAAAGCGCGTGCCTCTCAACCGCAAAACCCTCGTTCAAGTCAACCGCAACGACCTCGTTCAAGTCAACCTTGGGCATCTCATCCGCAACCGCAATACCAAAATCAACCGTTTCAATATCAAAACCAACCTTTTCAATACCAAAATCAACCCTTTCCACCCGCACCAACTTCTCCACCGTTTCAATATTACCAAAATCAACCTTTTACTCCCTCCGGACATGTTGACACCGATATACAAGAAACTCCGCTTCCAATGGAAGAGTTGGAAAGTTTTTTTTATTTTTGATGTTTCACTTTTTTTCTTTTTATTGTTTTTAATTTTTATGTTTTTAATATGTATCATTTTTATTTTTATTTAACGAAATGTGGTTTTTATTTTTTTTAATGAAATAATAAAAAAAATTCCAAGGGCTTATTGGTTTCACACCCTTCTCTTAGAGTTAGAGATGGTTCAAGAGGGTAAAAATGACAGGTCACGTTTTAATTGGATAAAATGAGAGGGTTTCATGAGTTTCTTGTTTACCACTCCTTCCACCCTAAGTTCTCATTGCGTAGATATTATCAATAGGGTATAGTTGACGTGACAGAATTTCATTAGATAGCATTCAAAATCCATCTTATAGTCAACAAGCATCATGTTTTAAAAAAAAATCAAAAATCACAAAATTGAACCCTTTTTTTAGGGAAAAATACCAAAATACACATTTGACCAAAAACGTTATACAAAATAGACATGCTTAGTTAACCGGCTAAAACATGGACATTTTTCACAATAGCCGACAAAGACGGTCAAACTTAGCTGCTAAGTTTTCCGTGCCCACATTTCTTTCTACAGAGTACAAACCAATAGTGGAGTTACACGTGGCCAGCTAAAGCCTTCAAATAGCCGGTTAAATCCTGTTAGTTAGCTAAAACCTTCTATTAGCCGGCTTAGTCGGCGCTTTTTTCTGAAATCGTATTTGGCTGGAGCTGAATTCTTTCTCGGCTTGATTGCTTTAGCCGGGTTCTTTTTTGTTTTTATTTTTAAATATCAAAAGTGATTTTTATACATATATATATTTATAGGGGAGGGATCAAGAGAAAACGACAAAGTTAGGCGAAAACCACATCATTTTAGACAATTTTTTATTTACGTATACGTATCTAAAATCAATTTTTTTGATTTACGTATATGCAACCGCAATTTTTTTGTTTTATGTTTACGTATACGTAACACTATGTGTAAAAATATTTTTTGGTAAAAATGTTTAATATTACATTGATACTTTTATAAATAAATAAAAATAAAACAAAACAAAAAATAAAAATTATTATATGATTGGGTAAATTGGTTTTTTTAGTGATTTCTCGGTTTTCGCCTAACTTGTGGTTTTCTCTTGAATCCTCCCCTATATTTATATATTAAAGGTGTATTTATTTTTATGTCTTCACATACAAATTGATATGGAAAAGTATCCCAAGACTCTTCCATATTACGTATCGAAAAACCGTTTCGTTTTTGGTTTGTGCGGAGTGTCATAGTTGATGCTTGTTTTTTACTTGTGCGGAGTGTTTATACGCAAAATGTCTATAAACATTATAATCTATAGCGGTGGTAAATATGATGCTCGTATAAATCGCCAGCCAAGTCTTTGGAATAGTTGTATAAATCGTCAACTCGACCTTTATCAGGTTCGACAAACGATCGGTTTTCTTGTTGGTTACACGCAAGGTCATCATCAAGAGGCTCTTCAGCAAGAGGGTTATCCGGTTCGTCAACCGGAGGATTATGAGGTTCGTCAACAGGAGGATTATGAGCTTCGTTAAGAGGAGGGTTATACGGTTCTTCAATCGCAGGGTTTTCCGGTGACCCAACGAAACGGTTTTCTAATATGTATTCCGGAAGAGTATTGGGATACTTTCCCATATAAACTTTGTATTTGAAGACATAAAAATAAATACACCTTTGATATATAAATATATATAAATCATTTTTTTTATATTTAAAACAAAAAAATGAAGCTGGCTAAAGCCATCAAGCCAAGAAAGAAGCCGTCTCAAGTCAAATACTATTTCATAAAAAAAAACGCCGGCTAAGTCGGATAATAGAAGGCTTTAGCTGGCTAACAAGATTAGACGACTATAACAGGCTATTTGAAGGATCTAGCGGGCCACGTGTCACGCCACTGTTGGTTCGTAGCCTGTAAAAAGGAATATGAGCACGAAAATTTTAGCCGGCTAAATTTGACCGTCTTAGCCGGCTATTTTGAAGAATGTCCATGTTTTAGGCGGCTAAATAAGCATATCCATTTTGAATAACTTTTTTGAACAAATTCCATTATGATATTTTTCCTTTTTTAAATGGTAACGATTAACGAGTTGAAGCCACTTCTGGGAAACTAATTCCGATTAATTTTATTTTTTTATGGTGTTTTTTTTTAAATATTATGTTGTTTTTTATTATTAAATGTTTTTAGTATATTACTTTAATTAACTAATTAAATTAAAAAAACAACAATTATTACAAAATTGAATAACCTTATCTCATCATTACACACCTGGGTATGGGTATGAGTGTGAGTGAGTGTGAGGATAAAGATGAAGATGAGGGAACGCCTGCGTGACACAGAAAAACTCTCACCTTAACGGCCTATAAGGATAAAGTCAAACTAATAGTTTCTTTCTTCTCTTTCCCACATGGATTGGAAACTTCCAGCTGCTCACTTCCATTGACTCTTGGGCCAACGCAGACGCGAAAAAAGTATATCATTTAGGCGACATGCTCATCACATATTTAATGATTTAATGAGAAGTAAGAGTACAATGGGAATTTTTAATGCATTTTATTAATTGTTATTAAAAACTAATATTAATTATTTTAAACAATCAATTATCATCCAAAACGTCGATTTAAGCATATGTTAAAACTGTATCTGTAAACGAGACAAAAAATACATTTTTTGTTTTTTTGAAAAAAAAAACTTTGTTTTCGTTAAAACTTATGTGTTGTTCAGGAAAAAAAAACAAAATTGTGTATTTTGTTTGTTCTTAAGTAAGTTTTCGAATACAAGTTACTTGAAAAAAAAATCAGAGATGATGATATAATAAAAAAATATCATATACTTAGGTGCCAATCTATTCGCTTGGTTGAAAATATCAGACACCATGAGCATGGTCACGCTAGATGGGGCACTCAAAGATTGAATTCCTATAGGGTCACTTTTCTTATTCTCTTATTTCTATCAACTTAGACGTTAAAAATTTCAGGTCAGGTTGATCGGGTAAAATAATAACATACGCTAACATAATATAAATACATCGTCATTTGAAAACACAAAATACAAATGTCATTAGAAATGAAAAAAAAGAAACATTACATACTAAAGTTGTTCTCTTCGGGTTTTCAATTTTTGAAAACGATCCATTACATCTTCGACTCAAACGTTCTCAAATAACCCATTTTCTATGTAACAAATGCTAGAATCGTTCATGTATACATCACTCATTCGATTACGTAATTCCGTCTTCACATTCTTCATTGAAGAAAAAACATCTCTCAACACTTGTCGTAGCGACCGGTAAAACGAGTGACAACTTCAATAAACGATAGACTAATGGATAATCAATACGTTTCCTTGTTTCCACCATCTTTTTTGCAAGATTAGATAAACCATTCACGTTGGAAAACCGTGCATCTCCTTTTACATTAGCAATGTAGTTGTCGAGTTCATACTTAAGTTTGTCTTTACCATCATAATTAAAATCATATGGATACATATCGGCTAACCTTAGTAATTTTGGTATATTAAAGTTACAAAAAATATTATAAGGGCTCAAAGTAAACATGTAAGTAAGCAATTAGGTGGTTATCTCGTGAAAACGGTTGTCAAGCTCTTGGATTTGTGTATCTACCACCGTGTTGAAATTATTAACTTTGTAATAATGACGATTGGTGATGTTAGACTTTCTTCTTCGATATTTCGGGTCAATATACTCCTATTCCATGTTAACCATTTCAATCTCATATTTTTCACCTACTCGTGTTAGGCACTCCCTTTGAGATTGTAAATTACCAACAATCAACCCCTAATTTTTGACTCGAAACTAGGAGGTCTTCAACGTCAAGCAGTCTTCGCATTTCATAAAACTTGAACCTCGCAAGGGCTTTAGTAAAAATGTCGGCTCATTGTTCATTGCTACTTACATGCTCCACCAAGATCTCGTTTCGTTCCACACACTCCCATATATAGTGAAAACGGGACTTAATATGTTTGCTCCGACTATGGAATGTCGAGTTTTTAACCACTGCAATCGTCGATATGTTATCAACCCGTAACATAAATCTTTGCAACTTTACCCTGAATAACTCGCTTAGTAATTCTTGTAACCACACAACTTGACACAAAGTCGCGCTTGCCGCCATATATTACATCTCGCATGATGAAGCGCCACGGTGCTTTGTTTTTATGAGAACCAAGTGACAGGAGCATCACCATAATAAACACATGCCCGATGGTGGTTCTTCCATCATCATGATTAATGTTGTGGCTACTATCACTATACCCGATCAATATCTCTGATCCTCCCCTTTCATATTTAACTCTAACCCTGCTTGTACCTTTGACATACTTGAAGATTTTCTTTATTGCAGCCATGTCGCTTTGGAGTTGGCATGTATCTACTCACCATCCAAACCGAAAATACCATGTCGGGTCTCGTGTGCATCAAGTAACGAAGACACCCAACCAACTTGCGATACTCCGTTGCATCAACATCAACCTCATCCTCCGCCTTTGTTAACTTTGAATTTGGATCCGTGGGTACAAAAGTCGGATTACAATTCTCCATCCCGGTCTCTTTCAACATCCGTCACGCATAGTCACCTTAATGGATTCGAATCTCATTTTCAAGTTGCGAGACTTTGATCCCAAGATAATAAGTAAGCTTTCTCAAGTCAGACATTTCAAACTTCTTAAAACATAGAAAGTTTGAACGGAGTAATATGATTGTTATTCGAACCAGTAACAACCAAATCATTGACATAAACACCAACAATAATAATGTCGATTCCAATAATCCTCCGAGACACTACTTGTTCTTACGAGCACCTGTGAAATTTCAAAATCCTTATAATACCATCAAGCTTGGTATTCCATGCCCGTGGTATTTGCCTCAAACCGTATAACGCCTTTGATAACTTGTAGACTTTGTTTTCCTCCCCAAATTTAATGAACCCAACTGGTTGACAAACAAAGGCTTCCTCCTTGAGCTCCCCGTTTAAAAATGGCTATTTCACATCAAGATGGTGTAGTAACCATCCTTAGGTAGTGGCAATAACAATGAGCATACGAACGGTTTCAAGACCCGCCACCGGAGCAAAGACCTCATCAAAGTCGACTTTGGATTGTTGCACGTAACCCTTTGCCACGAGTCTTCCCTTATATTTATTAATAGAACTGTCAGCGTTTCTCTTCACATTGAAAACACGCTTCAATCCAATTGCTTTAGCCCCTCTTGGTAACTCGCCCGGTAACTTGGTCAACCTCCACGTATCATTTCGGTTAGTAGACTCGAGCTTATACCGCATGGCTTTAATCCACTCCGGTTTAGACTTTGCATCTTCAAAGTTCCTCGGTTCAAATTTGTTAGGTTTAGACTACATCTGCTACTAGCAGTAGAGCATCACCTAAACTGAAATATACATAAAAACCATTCGAATTCATGAAAATCACCTATATAAACCAAAAAATTCCATTAGACCCAGTTTAGGAAAAGAGAAAAGGCTTTTAACGCATTAGAACCCTATATACAAAACTTGTTTAAAACATTTAAACATATTTGCTTTACATGCATTAGAACAACCGTTTAATGCACATAGACTCAACAACCAAAAGCTAAAATCACACAATTTAAGTTGGTGACTTCTTTTTGTTGGTTAACATATTTTCTAAATATTTTTCTTTGCATTCCAGGTTCCCGTACAAATTTGAAGATGAAACTCGGTATGTTCTCTTTCTCATTTAACTATCATATCATCAACTAATGTTTTCAAGTTGTTTTAATTAGATAATCACCTTATATTATCTTATCTTTTTCTTTGTCACAGGTATAGGGCTTGGATCTGGAATACTATCAATTGTGATTATTTTCATTATATATTTTATTCTGAAACAGCCATCGAGCAATTGTGTGTCCTCACTAAATCATCAAACCAAGGAAGACAAAAATATTGAGGCATTTGTCATGCATTATGGTTCCTTAAGTACGAAAAGGTACAACTACAGTGATATCAAGAAAATGACAAACTCGTTTAAAGTTAAACTAGGACAAGGAGGTTTCGGACAAGTGTTTAAAGGAAAGCTCTCGGATGATCGACTTGTGGCGGTTAAAGTTTTAAACTCCTCAAAAGCAAATGGACAAGAATTCATTAATGAAGTTGCAAGTATCGGTAGGACTTCTCATGTAAACATTGTTACTCTCTTGGGATTTTGTTATGACTATCAAAAAAGAGCACTTGTATACGAGTACATGCCAAATGGATCTTTAGAGAAGTTTATACATAGTGATAAAGCTATGAAGACAAGTGAAAAGATAGGAGTAAACAAGTTGTATGAGATAGCACTTGGAATAGCATACGGTCTAGACTATTTGCATCGTGGGTGCAACACTCGGATTTTGCATCTTGACATAAAGCCGCATAATATCCTCCTTGATGAAGATTTTTGTCCCAAGATAGCAGATTTTGGCCTTGCAAAGTTATACTCGAGAAAAGAGAGTATTGTGTCTATGTTGGAGGCCAGAGGAACCATTGGTTACATTGCCCCAGAAGTTTATAATAGAAACTTTGGAGTAGTCTCGCATAAATGTGATGTTTATAGTTACGGGATGTTGTTATTAGAAATGGTAGGAGGAAGAAAAAATGTTGACGCTGGTGTTGGTTCTGATCGAATGAGTGAGATATATTTTCCTGACTGGATTTACAACCGTCTTCAGAAGGATGAATTCCTATTAGATAGCATAACAACAATAGAGGAAAATGATTATGCGAGAAAGATGACAATAGTAGGATTATGGTGCATACAAACTGCTCCAAATCAAAGACCATCCATCAATAAAGTGATAGAAATGTTAGAGGGAAGCATGGAAGCAATGGAAGTTCCACCAAAACCGTTCTTTTCTTCTCCTCCGCGATCGCCGACTACCAAATATAGCACCTCAAAAAGCATGTCAGGGATGACATAATTCAGATTGATAGTGAACTACGAATACTTTTGTCCTTTTTGTTATTCACATGAATTAAATTTATAGAGACTCCTCTCAGTCTGGATTTCACCATCTTCTTGGAAGTTTGCTACGAGCCCCTTATCCACTATGGATTTATCTGTACTTCAAAATATTCACCGTTGGCCAGAATTCAAATTACTAATTGTGGTATTGCTACTTTATTTCAAAATTGATTTTTATATTTGTTTAGAAGTAATGTTCAGTTGGTTCTATTTTGCATGAGATTAATGTGTGATGTATCAGATTTATGTTGGTTGTAACCATCAGGCTTCTGGTTTGATGGTCAGGGGGATTTCCCTTTAAAGGGTTTTCTCCTGCGTAGGACATGGATTCGAATCCTGACAAGGGGTCCTGACGAGGAGAATTTTATCAGCATCCTCACAAGTCTAGGTGTTAGCCGTTCAAAAGAAATATGTTCGGATGTAACCAGATTAGATGATTATGGTCGAGACAAATGTCATCCGCCATGTTGAACTTACTTCAATCCGGATTTCATATTTTGTTTATCCTGTACTTTTATATATGTTATTTTACCATTAAGGACCAGCTTACCTAATCTACGTCTTAGCTAACTTGTTTATTAATATTCACACGTATGCAAGTTCTCTTATTCCTAGTTATTTAGTTCAATAATAAAAACTATTCAATATATCATTATTTTATAACACACATAAGAATGTAATAACTTTTTATTGACTAAAATAAACATAACCAACCAAGCAAATTCCATAAACTAGTATTCAATTGTTTAACAATTTAATATTCTATTATAATTCACACAAACATAAAATAAAAACAACACCATTTGGATCAAAGTTATGCTCCTAAGAATGACAAAGTTCCCACTCATAGAAGTATCCAATTGGTGATCTACCTATATTTGAATGTCAACTTCGTACCGGGCTCTATTCAAGTCTTAAGATCACAAACAAACCACACATTCGTCATTTTAAGTGGTTGATGCACATTTACAGTTTATTTATTTTAACCAAAATCACTGAATTAATCTTTCGTAGATTATTCAATTTGACTTGTGGACATCCCCCTAGTTTTATATGCATACCTATAATGTGGGTTATTCATGAAGAGGACTAACACCCCTTCTCTACTAATACAGAATCTGATCGCAAACATAATTTCATTACTGCCTAAAACGTTACATACTTTGACAAAAATGCATAATCCAATTTTCACACCCATCATGGAAGGACCTAATGTGACTGATTAATATCAACATAGACAGTGGAAATACATGATTTTCATAACTTCAAGTTCAAATGTCTAAAAGCATAAATATTGTTTGGTACAAAACACCATCCCAACTGTTTAAATCGTAGTAAAGCACAAAGACTTCTAGTAATCTCTTAAAGGCAAGAGCTACCTTGTCTAAGAGTTTCCAATAAGCTCCTCAATCGATTCCTTGAGATTACACGCTCAAAACAACGTCAGCATATAGCCAGTGATCGAGTTCATGACTGCCGAACCTAAAAATAACAAGTTTAATACATAGTTTCATACGTAGTAAGCAAAAAAAATCCCATGTAATATCACTTCTACAATGCGTGTCTTATAACGTATATACGTCTCCCACTTGTCGTCTAATGCTCCACGAAGAGGGCATACCGCAAATATAGCCCGATACCGTCTATATGCATATACACTCCGAGTCCTCAACTTAATGACTTGTATACACATACAAACCTGATCTAGCATGAGGATGATGATTCTACACTGTTGTGATCAAGAAATAAAGAAAGTTGAACACCTCCCTTTAATTATTTAAGGTGTAGTACGGAATATTAAACAAAATAATATTAGTTATAAAGTATAAGGGTCATTGAGTCATTTGTTTAAAGTTGTGGTTTAGAGTCACTTTAAATATTGTGTCAAAGGGTCTTAGTGTAGGAAAACAAAGTTATGAACCGTATTAGATCAGAGGGACGCAATGATTCCCAACAAATACATTGGTCCATCCCTAGGGTTATATAATGGAGTCGGTAATCAACATTTGTGTATGTAATCAAGAATTGTTCAATCTAAATCACGTTTAACAATCTCTGTTCCATCTTCATTCATTCAATTTTGTCTTTAATTACCAAAACATTATAGCTCTGTTGTATCTCTTTTAATCTCTTGTCGTCAGTACTCAGAAAGGGCAATCGTTTCTAGTATGTAACATATCTCTTCATATTCATTAATCATCAAGAGATTCATCATATTCTCTGTAGGAAAACATACTTTTACTTTTCATCAGAATAATAAACCATACCATGAAATAATATAAGAACATTTTAGATTTCAATGAAATAATATATAAGAGATTCATCAAGTCATAGATTCAAATCTTTTCTAGTTCTCGAACGCTTCCGAGGTGAGTCTTAGTCCCACTATATCTTGTCAACTCGTGAAAAGATCCAATGTGAGGCAGTGCATTTTTTTTGGATTTCTGAGAAACTTAGGAAAATTCTATTGGTTTTTAGATGTTTTTTTGAAAAGCATTTGGTTTCTGGGTAATCCATGATAGCAGAGTCTCTAGAAAATGGGTGAACTCCAATTGAACCATCCCATCGATTTTTTTTATAAATTAGCTATCAGACATCTAAAGATTACTTATGAGACTTCTCTCTTTTAATTATCATAAATAGGGTAGTCATCATTTGAAATGATGACACCTTCACTTTCTGGTATCCCAATCATTAAAAAGAGTCAAGCTCAAGCCTATGATTTGACTATATGAAAAGTTGATGGCGACACCTTTTTCTTGCTCGTAATCTCTACAGAATTGAAATGGATTTGACAATTAGACCAGAAAGTTGTCGTCATTTCAAATAGCAACTTTTTGAGATGAGTAGAGGTTGTCGCCATTTCAAATGGCGATAGGTTTGTGTTCCACTGACCAGTCTGACACTTTTAAATGATTGGGATACCAGAAAGTGAGTGTGTAGCCTATTCAAATGGCGACACCTAGTGGTGCACAAAAAAACCAGTTTTTTTTTTAACCCGGTCCAAACCGGCAAACCGGTTTGGCTTAAACCGGTTTGGGCCAAACCGGTTCGGGTTGCCCAAAAACCGCCGGTTTGAAACCGGTTTGAAGCTTCCTGGATGAGATCGGGTTAGGGACCGGTTCATCCTAACCGGTTTGATAAACCGGTTTAAACCGGTTTTCGAGCTGGGGGTCGATTTTGGCCGTTTTTTTGGAGTTTTTTGCACCCTTAAAACACTATAAATAGGTGGGGGGTGTTTAGGGTTGATCACACCTCTCTTTACACTCTCTAATCTCTAAAACCGCTCTTTAACCGCTCAAAAACGCTCTCTAAACTCTCTCTAAACTCAAAAAAAAAAACATGGCAAGTTTTGGTGTTGGTGGTTCCTCAAACGAAGTTACCGTTGTGGAAATTCGAGCAACAACGAGAAATCCGGAAATTTGGTGCAATTACGATCTATGTTTGTTGTCAAACGGGAAGGAACGTGCTCGGTGCAAGATGTGTGGTGCGTTTTTGGGGAAAGATTCAAACACTAGTTTGAAAATGTATATGGAAAAATCTTGTCCGTCATTGAAGGAATTCCAAGTGAAGGTCAAGCCTCGATGACAAGCGAAGGAGGAATTTTGAACTTTGATCCAAATATTGTTCGAGATCGAATGGCGAGGTTAGTGATTCAAGAAGGATTGCCGTTCAACCACTTTGACAATCAGCGCTTGACAAGGATGATTCAAGAGACACTCCAACCTCGTTATCACCAAGTAAGTCGCACAACCCTTAGACGAGATTGTATAAAAATGTGGAAAAAAGCAAAAAAAGAATTAATTTTGGGTTTTGAAAATTTGCAAACCGGTGTAAACTTAACCACCGATGTTTGATCGGCTCCACATGGTATACCCGATTCGTACCTTTGCGTTACCGCGCATTGGGTTGATCCCAATACGTGGCAAATGATGAAGCGTACAATCGCTTTTGACTTGTTTGAATATCCACACACCGGCGAAAATTTATTTTATATATTGGATGGTATTATTAACGAATTTAAATTACAAAATAAACTTTTTTCAATGTCTTTTGATAATGCATCTAATAATACAAATGCGGTTCAAAAACTAAAAATTAAATATAAACCCGTTTGCAACGACGTTTTTTTCCATAGTCGATGTGTCGCACACATCATTAACTTGGCGGTGCAAGCCGGGCTTGCAATTGAAAAGGTTTCAAACTTAACATATACTTTTCGACAAATGCTTAAAGATATTTTTAGTAACAGAAAAAGATACCATGATTATATTAAATTTTGTCGTGATACGAATAATCTTTGCTTAGACCCAAATTGGGACGTCGAGACAAGATGGAAATCGACTTATATTATGTTTTATAGCGCTTTACGACAAAGAGAAACTTTAGAACTATTTCATGATATGCTTGCCTCAAAACCTCGTCGTAAAATTCAAAAGTTTCCGTCTCCAAATTGGGATATTTTAAAAGACGTAACCGAATTGCTTGAAGTTTTTAAAACCGCCACCACTTTTTTATCCGGTGTTTATTATCCCACAAGTCCATTAACACTAAAACAAATATATTTAATGGTTAACAAGTTGTCTGAGCTTGAAAATAAATGCAATCTTTTTACAAAAATGATAGAACCGACGAAAGAAAAATTAGTGAAATATTTTAAAGAAATGCCTCCCGTTATAACTTGCGCCGCCGCGTTAAACCCTACCATAAATGTTTACGGGGTTGAAACCTTGATTGATAGAATTATTTACGCTTTGAATTTGGATAGTGAAGACATCCATTTTGCACAAGGCACAAAAACATATTTTAACAAATGTTTACAAGATTTATTTGATGTTTATTTACATAAATATGGTACAACTCCGACTCCACATGATACAATGAGTACATCATCAAGTGGTACCTCGAGAGATGTTAATTTGAATTTATATAACGAAATGTTAAATGAATTTAGTAAACGGGCTCGAGGTACCACCCCGAGTAGCGAACTCGGAAGGTATATTGGCACAAACATTTTAGCGTTTATGCCTCCTACCGTTTTTGAGGAGTTTGATATTTTGGCATGGTGGAAAACAAACAAAGCTTCATTTCCGATTCTTTCCGCCATGGCCCGTGATGTACTAACCGTCCAAGCTTCCACGGTAGCTTCGGAATCTGCGTTTTCTTTTAGTGGCAGGGTATTATCGATACGAAGGACTAGACTCACACCCCTAACGATGGAAATGTGCATTTGCTTGAAGGACCATTTGGATGCGATGGATAGGATACAAGACCAAACTTCTCTCGAAGATGAAATTCAAGCCGAAGAAGTCATACACAACAACGAGGTTGATCTTGGAATATCCGAACCCGTCACGGATGAAGAACTAGCCGAAGATGCAAGGCTACGAAGCTCTAGTTCCGAAGACAACGCACAAGAATAATCAATCAATATTTCAAAAAATAAAACGTTGAACTTAATGTTTTATATTTGTTATATTTTTTGTAATTTTTTACAATTTTATCTTGTCATGTTTTTTAATTTCCGAACTTTCCAAATATTAATAAACGTTGAACTTTATGTTTTAATTTTGTTATATTTTATTATGGATTTTATATTAAAAATATAAAATTTATTTGGTTTTTTTTTTTTTTTTATAAAAACCGGTTTAAACCGGTTTAAAGGACAAACCGGTTTAAAACCTACCCGAACCGGTTTGACCGGTTTACATATTTTCATTACTGGAACCGGTTTAACCCGAACCGGTTTGGGCCCAAACCGGTTTTGACTTTTCGTTGACCAAACAGGTTCGGGTCGGGTTGAACCGGTTTGGGTTAAAAAACCGATTTGTGCACCACTAGCTACACCCCTATTTATGATAATTGAAAAGGAGAAGCCTCATAAGTAATCTATAGACACTAGTAGAAAAGTGATTTTTAGACGCGGTTGATTTATGTTTTTGGACGCGGTCATTGTCAAAACCGCATCTAAAGATCCGTAGCTTAAATTCAGTGAGTCAAAAATACAAAAAAACGCATCTAAAAATACTAACCGCGCCAAAAGATATATATTTAGACGCGTTTAAATAAACCGTGTCAAATAAAGCATTTTTAGACACGGTTTTAAGTAAACCGCGTCAGAAGGTGTGTTCATATATGATGAGTGGGTGTTTGTTTGTGTTTATACGTGTTAAATATTGCATTATTAGTGAGTTACGTGTGTTGAATGTAATGACTTTGAGTATATTATGGTCCACAGGTGTTTGGAACTTAAACACATATTTTGAAGGCATCTGGGAGAAAGTAGGAGGAGCTAAAGGTGAAACTATACAAAAGATGGTCGTCGAACAGGAAGGTTCTAAAGTCCAAAACTTGGAAGGAGCATATCCGGAGCTAGAAAATGAGTTACGAGGCCTATAATATATCGATTTGGGGTAGCTCGACGAGCCGGATGTGAAAATGAAGATTAAATCTGGATTTGGGCATACCATACGGTCAGTTGGTTGTACGGTACGGTCGGGCGTACCGGTCAGCGTACAGAGGAGCTCGTTAACAGAAGGTTGAGCGTACGGGGAGCAGATTGTCACACCCCTGCTAAAGCGGAAACACATGAATGTAACTTAATACGGGATATCAAGAGCGCATAGTATATATAGAGAATTACATGTTACATCATCGGATATTACGATGTTCTTGGAAATTTATAAAATGAGTACAAGTTGACTTCCTAAGCTAGTTAGCCCTATTAGGTCGGCTAAATGCGTAGGTCTTCTAAAGTACTCTTTCCTGAAAAGCAATGCTAAAAAGTGTTAACCAAAAGGTTGGTGAGTTCGTAGGTTTTTAACTTGGAAATTACTTGCTTTCGAAGTAGATAGCACGAAGCTCATCGTACTTATTAGTTTTACTTTAGATAGCACCTGGGCGCATCTTAATTACTCTGTAGATAGCCCTTGGGCGTATCTTAACTATGATGTGGATAGCCCTGGGGCGTATCGTAACTTTCTTTACTAGTAGTTGTATACATATTATATGGGCGATAACCAAACCTATTGACCTGAACGGGTGCCCCTGCTTGCAAATGCCTTAGCACGGAACATTCGTCTATACTCTTTGGAAATAAGCATCCACACAAGTTCTGTTGATTTACGCGTTCAACATCACATGGATGGGAGTTTGTCAAACTCCGATAGTACTATCAATATTAATCCATCGGCTCTTGAGTTAATTGGTTATCATAATACTTGGGGACTTAGAGTGATAATACTATGTAAGGCCCCAAACCCGGGAGGCCTCACTCGTTGGATTTACTCATTCACAAACCGTTCTTAAACATGAATATCAAATAACGCAGCGGAATCATTCATCCAACATAACTAAAAACTTGTTCATACATGCGGAAGCGTACATTGTCAATTACATAAACAACTCATAACGGGATGCCAGTCTTCATGATCGGCCGGGTAACTCTTCTCGCTTGCCAAGCATCACCGTCCATCGTCCATACCTGCCTTAACCTGAATGTGCATACTAAAAAGTCAGCTACGCTGGTGAGTTCTAGCATTTCATAAAAACTTTAACATCAACATTTGCCAAAAACATATCATTCATTCATTTAGTAAAACCTTTCACAAAAGCATGTAATAATAACATCTTTAAAAAGGTTTCGTACCCATATCATCATCAACATCATAATCATAAACACCGTTAAACGGATCGTTCATTAAAACTTTTAACATTCATTTAAGTCATACATTATCGTTATCTAATTCGGTATCGTTACGCGTCTTTGTGTCCCCAAAGGAACCTTTGGTGTTGTGGCAACCGTTACGTATCGCCGTCATTGCCACAACCATACAATACGTGGGGTCAACCGTTACGTATCGCCGTCATTGCCCAACACGCATCTTTCCTTTGGAAATCAACCGTTACGTATCGCCGTCATTGATTTCCCATTACCATTCAATACGTGGGGTCAACCGTTACTTATCGTCGTCATTGCCCAACACGCATCTTTCCTTTGAAAATTAACCGTTACGTATCGCCGTCACTAATTTCCCATTACCATTCACTTAGGATGATCGTCATCACCCGAGTATCCGTCGTTACTCCCTTACCAGTTGTACAACATCAAAACCATTGGCAGGCCACTAAGACACTACCCCTGTTGTTCTTATGGCAACTATGGCTCGCTGTCCATAATCTACCACAAGGCTGGGAATCTCATTCCCAGACTTCATTCGTCAATTCCATTCATTTAACAGATTAGATTTGTAATGACTTATCTAAACCTTTACCTCTTTCCCTTTTCATTAAACCTTTCCTCATTTAGACCGTTCATAAACATTCGTAAACCTTTTTGGCAAAAACACTTCTTAACCTTTCCTTTCGTAAACATCGTTTCGTTAAAACATCATTTCGTTAAAACATCGTTTCGTTAAAACATCATTTCGTTAAAACATCGTTTCGTAAGTATGCACACCAGCCCAAAACATTTAACAAAACATTTAAAAGAGGGCTCTAGAACTCACCTGATACGCTAATATGGGTTGTCCTAAACGAAGGTCCGACAACGTCACTTCCGATCTGAATTGATTAGTTAAATACACATCAGACCAATCCCGACTCTAACGGTTTAACCATTCTAACATACTGACTTCACTTAATCAGTTCTGATGTCTGCGCACTTAGCAAGTGCGCAGACTCTGCTTCCTGCGTAGCAAGTGCGCAGACTTCCCTTCCTGCGCACTTAGCAAGTGCGCAGGTTCCTCTTCCTGCGCACTTAGCAAGTGCGCACGACCTATTCTTGGCGAAAACCCTAACTTTCACATTCGGGTCTGATCATGTCAAGATCCCGAACCTGTTGCATTCAAAACGTTCGTTTTCCATTAAGGAACTCAAATCCTTGATTATCTTTCAGTTTCATCCGTTCAAACCTTACCTTTTCACCCAAAACCCGAAAAACCCAAAAACGAACTAAAACTCAGATTTAGTTCGGATTGTTACCTGAATCGAGTTTCTGATCCGGAGGTTCTTCTCACGAGTTATGGAGTAACACTTTGCTGAAGTCTCGGGTCGATCCGCCAACTTTCTCTCTCTACGGTTTCTCTCTCTAAAAAGTTGCAAATGAGAGAAAAGGGGTGGCATTGGCTATTTATAGCCCGCTGACCCATCCGACCCGACCCGTCCCGTCATGCCTCGTTTGTTTATTCCGTTATTATAACTGTCGTTTTATTTTTGGGATGTTACATACTAGCCACATGTAAACGTAACTACTTAGAGATTCTAGAACCTCGAGCATGCTTTTCCTCTAAAAACGTAAAGTAAAAGTGGGGCTACAAAGACTCACCTTGATTCTTGAATGAAGTTATTAAGTAGGATGGTACGTTATACTCGAGCGCTACAAACATGTAAATACTTCTTAAGTTCTCAAGCCTTGGCTTTTATGCAAAATCTCTAAATATGGATGCATGTTCGCTAACATTTTATGCGTTTATTATCCCAATTATGCTCTCGCCGTTTACGTTAAAGTGTTACACTCTCATATTCCTTGGGACTTGACTTACTTGCTATTTAACTCATCAAATTTTTATCCCTTTTTGTATCAAGAAATGGATCTTGATTACCTTAATTTTCTCAATCTTCATTCTTGTACCTCTTTATTAATTATCGTATTTTGATAACGAACGTGTGTTTTAGCTAAAATGTTTTACACAAAATACTTTGTTTTCCTAAATATAATCTCTTTACTTGTATAGAAAATAGTATATTCTTCAAACTCTTGACAAAGTTTAACTAGTAAATAAAGAAAGTATTTTTCGTTGAAAAATAATCAATACAACGCTTTTCGTCGTAACTAGTCTTGAACTTTAAAGAGACATCTTTTTATTTGAAACCATCCTAGTTTTACTTCATAAAACAAGTTTATGGTTCTAAAATATTATCTCGGTACGCTTGTATACTCGTCCGAGTTATCTTGTTTATTTTGTTATTTACAAATATTCTTGAATAGTTATCCGTTAAAATGCTAATTCTTTGTTTAGTACATACTCTTAACCTCTTTTGATTAATATCATGCTAAACCTTTTCACGTGAATCTTACTTATTTTTCATGAGAAGTAGAAAATAGGTGGTTTCCTTGACTTTGATACTAACCATGTTTACCCGGTTCATACTCTTCTCATGTTCTTTCGTTTTAAGTTTTCTACTAACTTTTAAGATGTTATTATGACTAATTTGAAGTGCGTGGGTTCTTGTTTTGGTTTGATGAACTCTACTAAATGTATGCATGCACATGTTATGTTGATTATATATATACTTTTAGTTAACACTTTTCAAGTTCATATGTTGACGATAACCGTTACGTGTGTTTTCTTAAATCATAGGACATCACCGTGAACTTAGCCAGGTAAGTCACACATGATCATATAACCTCACGAACATGAATCCTTCAACATAACACATGAATGGTGTGAAGGGTTTTCAAATAACAGCATCACCCAAGTGTTATTTTATGTAGGTGTTATATGTATACATTTACTTATTCTAGTTAGTATTTATGCATAAAATCATGAACTCTTGCTAAATAAAAGATGTGTATGCATGGAATGTGGATGCTAATATGTATAAAACTTGATTAACTTACCAAGTGGGACTTCAAATGGTGATTCTAAGTGCTAAACTTCAAAACACACAAAGTGTGTGTGTGGGTGTGTTCGGCTGAGAGCAAGAGGGAGAAGGAGAGTGAGTTATGTGATTTGGTGCAACATTTCTCCTTGCTTAAGCCTTCTATTTATAGTGAAATTTTCCATACCTAACTCCTCAATCATGTTGGTCAACATAGGAGTTAGTGAGCATAGTGAACTCATGTGGGAAATTTGAAAGAGGTGAGGGCTTGGGGGTGGGTTTCGGTCGAAATAGGGGAAGAGGGGAGGGGGTGGGTTGAGGACAATTGAGTAGATGACAAAGGTGGATATGTGTGGCAATTTAAACATGTGGGAATCTAATTTTAATAAAACCTTAAGTCTTTTATAAAAATATACATGCATTCATGGATTTCCTAGGATAATTATGTCATATATGCAAAGTATATGGTTTATGTCTTGTTTAATTATCTCATAAGTTAACATTGGTTATCTAACTTGTTAAAGATAAATATATATATATGTATGGATACTGTATAATTTATATCATCCTTACTATAATTACTCAAGTATATTTCTAAACACATTACGTGAACTTGATTAAGTGCTCATAGTTTATTGTAACGTATCTCTCTTCATATTCCTATGAATGTGTATTACTTAGATGTAAGCCTCAGCTCATATCTTGATTCGGACTCTCCCGGATAAATCTCCACGATAAATTTTGTATCGTAATGAATTGTTAGGGATACTTGATTTAAGATTAAACATACTTGTTTACTCGTAGCTCTATTACTCATTGTCGATATATTATTATATATATTTTTCTTTAACACTGTGAATTGTTCATTCACAAAATACATCATAACTTACTATGTTCCTAGCTTGAACACATAAAATCATACTTAAACTTGACAAAGTATGGGATTAACGTGTGCTAAATTAACGGTTGTCACAGTCTCCCCTAGTTAAAAGAATTTCGTCCCGAAATTCAGACTTGATCAGTGGAGATCGGGGTTTTCTCGAATAGGTTGGGATACTTAGCTTTCATCTGATCCTCTCGTTCCCAGGTAAACTGTGGGCCTCTCTTTAAGTTCCATCTGATCTTAACGATCGATATTCGACTCTGTTTAAGTCTCTTAACCTCTCTATCCATGATTTCTACTGGTTCTTCTATGAAGTGTAATTTTTTATCGATTCTTACTTCCCCTAATGGAATTATTAGTGACTCGTCACTCAAACACTTCTTCAAATTCGACACGTGGAACGTGTCGTGAACTCCGCTCAGTTCCTGAGGCAATTTAAGTTTATACGCTACTGGACCAATTCTTTGTAGGATTTCGAAGGGTCCAACATATCGCGGGGCTAGCTTCCCTTTCTTATCGAAACGCACTACTCCTTTCCAAGGAAATACTTTAAGCATGACTCTATCACCGACTTCAAATTCTATCGGCTTCCTACGATTGTCGGCATAGCTCTTCTAGCGATCTCTAGCGGCCTTGATCCGCTCTTTGATTTGTACAATCTTATCGGTGGTTTCTTGAATGATCTCTAGGCCTGTTAACTGACTAGCACCGATTTCGGTCCAACAAACCGGTGATCTACACTTGCGTCCATATAAGGCTTCAAATGGAGCGCACTTGATGCTTGTGTGATAGCTATTGTTATATGAAAACTCGATTAACGGTAGGTGAGCATCCCAACTTCCACCTAAATCAATCACACAAGTTCTCAACATGTCATCTAGGGTTTGTATTGTTCTTTCGCTTTGCCCATCAGTCTGCGGATGATATGTTGTGCTAAGATCCAAGCGCTTTTTGTAAGGATTGCCAAAATCTTGACGTGAACCGACTGTCACGGTCCGAAATGATGGAGACTGGTACCCCATGTCTAGCAACGATTTCGTTTATGTATAACTTAGCTAACCTCTCCATTTGGTAATCTTCCCTGATTGGAAGGAAATGCGCAAACTTAGTTAATCGATCGACGATGACCCAAATGGAGTCTGTCCACTAGTCGTTCTTGGCAACTTAGTTATGAAATCCATGGAAATTTTCTCCCATTTCCATTGGGGTATCTCTAGTTGTTGCAATAATCCTGAGGGTTTCTGATGTTCAGCTTTAACTTTAGCACATGTGAGGCATTCTCCAACATATAGCGAAATTTCCTTTTTCATAGTATTCTTTCAAGTCCTTATACATCTTATCGGCTCCAGGGTGAATCGAGTATCGTGACTTATGTGCCTCGTTCAGGATAAGCTCTCTTAAATTTCCCGCACTCGGGATCCATATTCTATTGTGGAAATATAGAACTTTGTCAGGTTTGACTTCTAGGTCTTTCTCTTTTCCGCATGATAGCTCACTCTTCAATCTATCACCTTGCATGATTTCTCTTTGTGCATCCACTATTCTGGCTTTCAGACTAGTCCGGATGGTCATTTCTACAGCACGAACTCTGATAGGTTTCACTCTCTTCTTTCGGCTTAAAGCATCGGCTACTACGTTTGCTTTTCCTTAGTGATATCGAATCTCGCAGTCGTAATCATTGAGTAGCTCTACCCATCTTCTCTGTCGCATGTTTAGCATATTCTGATCTAAGATGTGTTGGAGGCTTTTATGATCGGTATAAACAAGGCATTTAGTACCGTACAAATAGTGTCTCCGGATCTTTAGTGCAAACACAACGGCTCCTAACTCGAGGTCATGGGTGGTGTAGTTCTTTTCATGGATCTTGAGCTGGCGTGACGCATAAGCGATAACTTTATTTCGTTGCATTAATACACAACCAAGACCCTGTCCAGAAGCATCGCAGTAAACGACAAAGTCGTCATTACGTTCGGGAAGTGCTAAGATGGGTGCGGCGCACAAATTTTTGTTTTAATAACTGGAATATCTATACTATATAATAAATAAAGGTTTTTCATGTCACGTGTCGACTCCATATTCATTCTCATCATTTTTTTCTCGTATCTCTCTTGTTAAATACACATCTATCTTTTAATAATAATTTATTTTTAAACAAAATACTAACATTTATATTAATAAATCTCCTAACATATTTTGACGAGTGTATGTGTTAACAGATTATATTCTATTCCACGGATTTATTCGACCTGTATAAAACACGAGTTTTTAAAAAATTAGTTTTTTATTACTTAATATATAATATTATATTTATTCAACACGTGTAATACACGGGATTTTAACCTAATATAATAATATCTATACTATATAATAAATAAAGGTTTTGGTTGTATGTTTTTTCGCCTCTCTCTCTTATTTAATGATGATATTAAACTAATACATTTTTTAAATTATTTAATATAAATATATTTATGGATACTTATTAACCAAATAAATTTAATATAAATTAACATTTATCAATTACATAAAAAAGATTAATACCCAGTGGAAAAAAAATATTTTATAAATTAACTTAACGTAATTTATAATTGTCACGTCAAAGTACATTTTTTAAAAACATATTTTGAGGGGTGCATGTGTTAAAATATTACATTTTATTCAACACAACCCGTGTAATAACAAGTTTTAAAGAAATACAATTTTTATTTATAAGTATACTAGTTTAGATCCCGTGTTTACACACGGGGTGAAAACTGAAAAATATTAATACATAAAATTTTTAAATCTTTATTTATATATATTTTTCATGTGAAAAAATATATTACATATACTTAGGATATTAACAAACTCAAATCATGTAAAAATTAATATATAATTGGGTTTCGAAAATACGTTAATTACTATTTAAAGTTTATTATAATAAAAGATAATTTAAAATAAATATGTTTTGTTAGTATAATTAGTATTTTTATTAAATATATATTATTATTAAAAGATAGAAGTGCATTAAATAAGAGAGAGAGGCGGGAAAAAAATGGTGAGAATGAATGTGGAGGCGACACGTGGCAGTAAAAAACCTTTATTTATTATATAGTATAGATAACATTATATTCAAATTACTCGTGTATTACACGAGATTCTAACATAGTATATGTATGTATGTGTGTGTAAATCTTACTAACATAATAAATAAAAATGATTCTGCCTCTCTCTCATATTAATTATCAATTATTTTGTTTCTCTCTCCTATTAAATAATAATATTTGTATTAATAAATAAAAATTATATGGACACGTGTCAATTTGTGGTTCATTTTTATCGATTTTTTCCCTCTCTCTCTCTCTCTTCTATTAAAATAATTATATCAAAAGAATTTATTTTTACATGTTTAATATAAATTTAATTACAAATACTTATTATTTCATTATAAATAGTTATTGTATCATTAATCACATAAATTTAATATGAATTAACAAAGCTTATAACTGTCACGACAAATTACATTTTTTAAAAACATATTTTGACAAGTGTTTGTTAACAAATTACATTATATTTTAATCAACCAATATACACTGGTTTATTCAACCCCGTGTATTGCACGGGTTTTTAAAAATATAATTTTTTATTACTAATTAAGTATATAACATTTTATTTATTCAACCCGCGTAATACATAGGATTTTAACCTAGTACTAAATATAGCTTAAACATGGATTGACGCGAAAATTAGGTACACCGATGATGAAATGATGATGTGGAAAATTCACTCACAATTTTGATAAGAGTTTACACATGTAATTTAAAGCTCAGAACTAGAGAACAGCAGTGTAAACGAACCGACCTGTTCATGAGATACTCAGTATCAATTCGTTAAAAACTTGAATTGAACAGACCTTACACAAACTCGACTTCAAACTATAATTGGGACTCATATAATAAACAAGCTCAAGCTTCAGATATCTAGCTCCACTAAACATGCTAACCTAAACAAGTCATTTATGTAATGTATTAAATATATGTTTATATAATAAGCATTGTTATATATATAATTATGATAATAATATATTATGTTATATAAAAGGTATAATTATATGTGTAGGAATCAAATGAAAACTCAAAAAATAATAATCCAAATTTTGGTCACACAATGTATTTTAAGTTACGAGGGTTACAGTATGTAAAGACAATGGCACAAAATTGTTAAGATTTTATTTAAAAATCGGTAATTTAAAATTTTTGAATAATCAAAAGACAAAATCAAAATTTAACGGCACAATTTTAAAAAAACTTTATACCAAAATGTATTAAAAAGTAAGAATGTCGTAACAGTTAATTCAAAGGGTATGAAAAATTATATTTTAATAGTTATAAAAAAATGTTTATAAAGTTGTTTATAAATATCGAAATAATTAAAAGTTCAATGTGTGTAGTAACTAAACGAAAATTTTACAAGTATTAACTTAGCCTAGTGGCAATGATATATAACCAAGACTTCATTAAATTGGAGAGGTCTTGAGTTCAATTTTCACCTATGATAAAAAAAATCTAAGTTGGATAAGGAGGTTTACTCTCGTGATGATTTCCTCCTTAGAATGATAGAGATGATTGAATACCAATGACCCGTCAGTGATTCAAATCGTCGTTAAAATACTAGAACACATCACACCTCATGACATGGAGCGAGAGTTGCTCTTAGCCTCTTAAACGAGCACTATATCTTATAAAACGGGTAGGGCCACCCATATTTTTTTCATAATATATAAGTATATTAATATTTTCAAAAATAATTAAATGTTTATTAAAACTCAACAATCAACAATAAGGAGAGAGATAATGGATCATTTAAAAACTTATAAATATTTAAGAGAACTCGTAAAAAAAACAAATTAAAATCATTTTTTTTTTATTTTACTATATTTATTATTATAATACAAAATTAAAAAGTGAATTTAATTTGTAAATTTACATGTATAAACATATTAAAAAACTAGGTTAAATCCACGTGTATTACACGGGTTAAATAAATATAATATTACTAGGTTATTTACCCGTGTACTACACGGGACTGTATAATAGAAAAGTAAAACTATAAAAATGTATACAAAAAAATTACAATAACGTGTTTAAAATGTTATACCATGTCTTTTAGCAGTGAATTTTTTAGCTTCGCCATCACGGTCGGAGACACCCATTGCTCATAAACTTCATCCGCTATAATCACAATCTTATGCTTCTTGGCAGTTCTAGCAATTATATCCACTTTTGACCGATGAAATCCAAATTAGTACCTCAAATCTTTAGCAAATTCTACAAAATGGATGCAACTGTAGTATGTAAATGCCTTCTTTAAATGCTGATAACTATAAACATTTCCACATGGATTCCTAGGGTTTATATTACAATAGCAACAGTATTCTCATCAATCAATGTACCAATTAAATGAAAGCCCAATCCAATGCACACGAACTCCAATCAAGGGTAACAGTGCCTAACAGCAGGTTAGAACACTAAATTACTGTTTTTATAAACATACATATTGTTTTAAGTTTGGAAATGAAAAACGGAAGCAGATGATATAAACCTAGCAAATTGGCAGCACCTCCCAATAATAACCTAAATACCTCGTTCTCAAGCAGATGTAGCATAGGAAAAAATCAGCTCAGGTGTCCGGTGTACTGACACTATTCTAACCTGCATAATTTTAATGCATAAACATTCTAACTCATTTTATCCAAACAATTAGATTTGCATACGTAAAAAAGTGTGGGAGTTGCATACGTCGTTTCATCGGCAATGGCTGCGGTTATGCAATACCTGTGAGACGTTTGACCTTAGAAATGTCAAATGTATTTATCTAATAAAATTAGTTTATATGTGAAGGCAGGGTTCACTAATGTTACCGCATGACCATTTTTGGTTTTTCGTGTACACTTTCTTTCGACAACCTGGACAGCCCCGATAGTACCACGTACATCCCTCCTTGAAGCCGACGATCGATGCTTCGCATGGAAATGTTTTGCCCTGCATAGTGTTAGATGCAACGATTTTTATAATGTAAGTAAAGTAATTCATAAATACCATACGATTGTTGAATATAGACAGTATGTACGAACAAATACCTGACAGCGAGAAATGTAAAAACGTAGCACACAAATTTGTACACAAGAAAAGAAGCACAAAAAAAAACACGCTCCGTAAGGAAATTCAATACCAAGAACGTATGGTGACTCTACGAAAACTTCTACTAATCGTATGAAAATAACCATACGAATATATGTACCCTGACAAGGAGAAAAAGACCTCGTAAAAACAAATTCCTAATAAGAAAAGAGCACGAGATTACAAGCACTTATTCGACATACCTTTGAGCGGGTAAAAATGTTTGAGCGGGAAAAAAACTGTGATAGTGATTGTTGGTTGACACATGATAAAAATTCTAGTCATTTATTAGTATAAGGATCTACACATGTGTTAGTGGTATATGCGTAATTTTACCATTAACATATGTGTACAAAATTTTTAAAAATAATTTAGAGTGAAAAGATCAATTAATTAAAAGAATAAATAATCTTTTTATATTTTATTTTAATAATAAAAGTATTAAAAACTAAACAAAATGTGTTTAATTGATTTTTTTGATTTGTTTTGACAAGTTTTTAAAAATTTATGAATTCTTAAGATATCCTAACCGTAATATGATATACATCAATTCTAGTTTTCAAGTATTCATAGATTCAAATCCCACTTCTATAGAATTGAATAAAGTTATCTTTCAAACAGAAAATCAATTACCAACACAAAATATAATACACTAACAAAATTTAGAAACTTTTATATTGACTAAAATATTAAATTCAAATCCTTCTATTGCCTTTTCACCTTTTTAATGTATTATCATCATCTTAATTTTAAATTTTGTCTTAATTCTAATTTTTTTTAATGTATTATCATCATCTTAATTTAAAATTGTCTTAATTCTAATTTTGAATTTGATCCCAAGTCTAACGATATACACTTGAAAAAACAAAACATCACGAAATTCCAAATACTTAGAATTTCTCCGTAAATATATTCACATAAATTAAAAACAAAATAAAAAAATTCCGTCCAATTCTCCCTACAATTCTTTTTCCATTTGTCTACAGAAAGGATGCGAAAGCAACTGCGACGCCGTCCACCTCTTCCCAGAATCCTTCTGCAAACAACACTCAATAAAACTCTTAAACTCCTCCAACACCCCTTCCGGCAAACTCGGCGGTTCCCCAAAACATATCGCACACATAAGCGTCGCCCAGTCGGGTTTCTGACCCGCCGACAACAACGGAAAATGACCCACATAAAGCTCCAACATCGTCAACCCCAAACTCCATATATCCCCAGAATACCCATCATAATTCGCCCCATAACTATCCGGGTCAAACCGCTCCGGACTCATATACGCACACGTGCCAACATACGAATCACACGCGTCAAGCGTGCGACACATAATCTTACTCACCCCAAAATCCGCAATCTTCACCTCCATCTTTTTATTCACGAGCAGATTCGCGGGCTTTATATCCCTGTGCACGATTTTATGCGCGTGTAGGTAGTTAAGTCCGTTTAAAATCTGACGCGCGATGTCCGCGAGTGTACGCTCCGTGAACACGTCACCGGTTTTCGAAACCAAATCTAGCGTTCCGGCGTCCATATATTCCATCAATATCGCAACATCCCCATCCGGCTTTTCAAATATGTCGTGACACTTAACGACAAAAGGGGAATCTGTTCGCCGGAGAATCTCCATCTCTCGGAATATTTGTCGGCGCATCATGGGATCGCTGTCGGCTTGTACGACTTTGAGCGCGTAGACGTTGGATGTTTTTTTGTGGATTGCTTTGTAAACCGTGCCGCCGTTTCCGTGGCCGAGGACTTGGATGGTTTCGTATTCGGTGACGGCGGTGGTGGTGGATGAGGTGGGAGGGAGGGGTGGAGGGAAGCGCGGGGTGCGGTCAGTGATTTCGGGTAACCTAAGACCTAGTTTTGATTGTCGGCGTTCACGAACAAGTGCCATGTGGTAAATGAGTAAATGCAAGTATGCAAGCAATGGAAGCGAATTAGAAGGGGGTATATGTAAGTGGGTATGAGAAGCACGTGGGTTGGAAGTTTGAAATGAAATGAAATAAAATAAAATAAAATAAAATAAAATAAAATAAGATAAAGACGAAGGAAGGTGATGTGGAGGTGTGTTTTGGACCCAAATGTTACAGATTCATCTGTATGTGGAATTTGTTTTATATGTGGATTAATGACATTTTTTTTATATAAATTGTGGTGATTTATGACATGTGTTTTTAAATGTGCGCTTGGCCATTTGCTCAAGTGGGCTAGTGGAGTGGGATAACCGTTAACTTAATTGTCATATACAATTCTAGTCCCTGAATATTTACTTTATTTTGTTTTTGTTCCTTGGAGTTTTTTTATTTATAAGATTGGCACATTATCGGTATATTTTTAGGTGGTGGTGGTGGTGGTGGTGGTGGTGGTGGTGGTGGTAATTGTCTGGTTCATAGGTTGTATCAATGTATTGGAACAAGATCTATGTATTTATTTGTGTTAACTGAATCTATTCTATATATGTGTGTAATTCGAATGGTACACGTGTGACCTATTTATGTAAATTACATAAGTGAGTCGACGTGTTCTAAATTATTTGTAAATGAGTTATAAATTGGTTAATGGATTGTAAACAGGTTATAATAAATTGATAGCTTCATGTTATAAATATGTCAATGAGCTAGTGGTGGAGTGGTAAGGGAGAGACCTGGTATTCCAAGTGACCCAGGTTCAATCCCTGCTCTCCACATTAGTTTCTGCGGCATGCAAATGAAGCCTAGCTTAGGCTGATGCTTCTGGGTTTTACCCACGCCGATCCAGGGTTCGAGCCTCGGCTCTTCCTCAAGCCCGGAAGGGACCGTATTGGGTGGGATTTTTCCTTTGATGCTCTCCAACTCTGACGCCAAGGCCCGGTTAAAACAAGATATTGGCCGGAGTTGGACGAGACTCTCCCATGTGACGGGGGTGCGACGTCACAGCATTCAATGTTTGTCGTTCAAAAAAAATGTTATAAATATTATTTTAGTTTTAATTTTAAACTAATTAATAGGTTGGGTTATTTAATTAAACTGATTAAACATGTTAACACGAACACGGACCGTTTAAATAGATGGATTAAGAATGTCAGCCCCGCGACATCCTGCTTGTTAAACAAGTTCAATATTAAAAATCATCCCTGATATCTTTATGTGTTAAATATAAATGATTGTCTTACTTTGTTTTATATTTTTTCACGTTTAAATCAGAAAGATGACAAATATATTTGTTTTATATTTTTTTTCATGTTTACAATAATGTACAATGTCCTTTTTTTTAACAGTAAGTAGTCCATTTTGGCCACCCCTAATAATTTACATTAATTCGTCATAAATGGGTTTGAACCCTTGACCTCAAGGGGATACACCACTTAACTCCAAATGGTTTTATCATTAGACCCAACTATTTTTATCATCAAGATTATTTATATTAATTTTTTCTTTTAATTCCCTAATTATATAAAATATCTGTAATTAATAATTTTCAGAACTTCCATTAAATAAAAACTCTTAGGTAAATAATAATAACAAAAAAACCCAGTAATAAGTGGTAGTGATTTATTGTAAACATCAAAGGGGCTGCAAGCATAAAAATATTGTGAAAGGTAGAAATTGACATTTATGTGTTGTATTATTTTTAGTTGTTGAGGAGTCTTTTCATGTATGGTTGCCAACGAAGCAAGTGGGTTTGTATTTTATAGTTTGTCTCATATGAAGGCGTCTAGCAACTAGCAAGTTCGTCGTAACATGGAATTTATATTCTTTTTATTTTATTTTATATTTTTTGAACGTCACATGGGATTTTAGATAAGGCTCCTTCAAATGGTTTGATTTGGTTGGGATAGGCCTACAAAAATTAAAAATGAATTAGAAGATTTTAATAATGAAAATGAATATTAATAAGTGGTTAATTTATCCGTACTAATTATATATAGTTATATGTTTTTAACCCAAATAATATGTGAAACAATTTACTTTACATTATTTTTTTTGTTTTATAGGTTTTTATATATAATAGGTCAAAACAATAAATTTTGTATAAACTAAATAAGAAAATAAATTAGTAAATAATAACTAAAGTAAAAATAATCAAACTTTCATTCCTATTTCTTTCGCTAACACAGGAGGCTAACGTGAACTATGGATTTTAAATTGGGTTCATAATTAAATCAAATGGACTTTGATATGGATGGAATTAAATAAATGATTGGCCCTCGAATGAGGAAGCGGTGGACCGAAAGAAGATATAGACGGCAATTAGGAAGTGTGTCTAGATGGTGGGATAAGGCTCAGTAATCATAAGGTCCTTGGTTCGAATCTAATAAGGGGGTTTTCCTAGAAAAATGGGTTTCTTCCTGATATGATGACTTGGTGTTGGAATATAATCAGGTGGTACCACTGATGACACGATGATACTCCCGTGGTCCGTTAATTATTCAAATTTGTCGTTAAAAAAAAGGAAGTGTGCCTAGGACAAGGATCACGAGACGAGGCTTAAGCCTCATTCTTGGCGGCTGGAAACATACGCAAAAAGGTGACGGAAGCAAGTAGGAGAATTGGAGTTCCTTTGTTTGGCACGTTTGTCGAGGGGAGGTTTTTGGCTTTGTCGTGGGCGGCTTGAGGTCACGAGGAAGTATAAAGGTTATTGAGCTGTTTTATATTAGTATAATGAATAATTGTGTGGTGATACCATTTGAGTTTGTTTGTTGTTATTATGCTTGTCTAAATTATCTGTGGTTTTCTTTACTCGGACGGTTTATATAAGTTTTATATTTAATTCAGTTGTTTGTGGTTTTATATTTATTTAGTTTCTGACAATAACTTGGTTAATTTAAACAGTTTATTTATGTGTTTTGAGTTTTCATTTTTTACAATCTTGTTCGGTTGATAATAAAACCTAGAGCAGGTTGGGTGACTAAAGGGGGTAAACTTGACACTTATAAATTGAGTAGTTGAATTACAATGGTTTTTGACAAAACTGATTGTATAGGTTTGCTGACAACAACATGTCTTCAAATATTGTTTTAACTGATTTTTCAACACTATGTATATGTGGTATCCAATTGAACAACCGAGTTTTATGTGAAACTTAAAACTTGAAGTTTGGAGGATGTTACATTTTTATTTAATTTGAATTTTAATCAAAGGAAATTTTTAAACTAATACAATTTATTCTTTCCACCAATTTCCCGTGGAAACGACTCGACTTTTCACTTATTATTTATTTTATTATTTTTTGACTGATTAAACGACATCGATCAAATACCAAGCTACGTGGTGTACTAACCATTTCTTATTTATGCAAAAGTCTTGTGGAAACTCAAAAGCGTGAGAATTACTATTTGGTTGATAGAGTGGTTCGGTTAATCTTGACACTTCCAGTTTGTTTCTACTGCAACAACAGAAAGAGGATTTTCAGCAATGAAAATATTCAAGAATCGCCTTCGCAATAAGATGACAGATGAGTATCTCGCGAATAGCTTGGTGATTTACATAGAAAAAGAAATTGCTGATAAGTTTGATTCGGAATCCATAATCGATGAATTTAAAAATATTAAAAATCGTCGGGTAGAGTTGTAATTTTCTTTCAGATACTTACCATTTTTATCTCGCATAATCATATATAATTTGATATTTAAAGTTATTTATTGTTAATTTGTTTGGCCCGATCCGAACATATAACCCGAAACATAGCATAGGAAAAAAAATTTGGGTCTTGTGACTTTTGGCTCCCGCTACTTGTTTTTTCAAGCTACGCCACTGCATCCAAGTTCAAGGGCAAAACATCAGAAGCATGAAAATCAGGTTCATCTAACAAATCAGCTAAATCCTCATGACACAACCAATCATCCAAGTTCCCTTCATCAAACAAATCGACAATGTCCTCATAAGACAACAAATCAGGTTCATTTGTTGTAATTATGTGAAATTTAACAAAAATAGTTAATTTTTTTACTTAAAAACATGATCTTGCATGTTATTTTGAGCTTAAAAGTGTTTGAAAACGACAAACTTACCAAAAATCTCATTAGGGTCCACAAAAAGTTGATTAGCCATATGTAGATGTCGGATATGCAATTGTTGATGTCAGAGATTGAAATTCCGACGACGGCGATGGAAATGGCGTTGTCGGATGGAGGATTGGAGGAGATGGGTGGCCGTTGGTGGCCGATGAACGCTAGTGACGAAATTGAAAAAAGATGGGAATCTTTGGGGGTACTTTCGGTGGAAGGTTTTTAAGCGAAAAATCCATTTTACCCCTCACCTAGCAGACCGTTAACTCGATGTTTGTAATTGGGCGGAAATTGTAATTATTTGATGGTTGAAGGTGTTAATCAGGGGAAATAAGTGTAAGCATGTCCAAACCTCAAGGATAGCTTAAGGTGTTAATCAGGGGCGATAAGTGTAATTTACTCAAAAATTAATTAAAACAAAAAGATTTGAATTGTATTTATTTGAAAACGTAAGAGTGTAAGTACAACAAGTAAAATTCAGGTAAATGAGGTACGCATAGTACAAAGGATTTATTAACTCAGGGATTAAAACCAGTTGATTTATAGGAAACTCATTTAATGGAATAAAACCTCTCTTATCCATCTATACTATATAATAAATAAAGGTTTTTCATACAACGTGTCACATCCATATTAATTTTCACAATCTTTTCCCTCATCTCTCTCTCTTATTAAATGTATCTCTATCTTTTAACAATAAAATCTTTTTTAAGAAAATACTAATTATAATAAAAAAAACACATTTATTTTAAATTATCTTTTATTATAAGAAATTTTAAAATCTAATTATCTAGCTTTTATTTTCAATCAAATTGTAATGAAAGTCAAATTACTTTAAATAATAATTAACGTATTTTCAAAACTCAATTATATATCAAAATTTACGCATTTTAGATTTTGTTTTTTATCTTTAGTATATGTAATAAATTTTTACACCTCTAAAATATATACATAAAGATTTAAAATATTTATGTATTGATATTTTTCAACCCGTGTATAGTACACGGGTTATAATCTAGTATTGTTATAAATCACTAACTATTATGCCATATGCCCTTTTTCTGTGCACCTAATTTTTTATTTTCCCGCATCTCTCTCTCATCCTTACAATCAATTAATTTGATTCCTAAAATTACTTCCCTAATTTCATTAATTAATTTTCATTCAATCTTTGTTTTTTCTTTTTTTTATGCACTCAAATGAACTTAAATAAAAAAGTATATTGACTTTATAGTTTTGTAAGAAAAATGATTATTGTCCATATTCATTAGTTAACCATTTGTTTGATTTTAATTTATGTTTTTAAACTCATAATAATCGCTTTTAAAATACGAATCCAAACACTTGTGAATACTTTTTAGCTACAAAATGTGATATATTTCTTGAACAAATCTTGAAACATGAAACCATAATGTATCAATAATGAGAAGTATATAAGTGTATTATCAATTGTGTTTTTTTTAATTATTCAGCATCTGTAATACACGGTTTCTAACCTAGCTCCATTATAAAAACCATCCTTTCATATAATCTCAATTTTAAATTATATTATCAAAAGAGGATCGGTTAACAGTGAGATTAAAACCAATCGATTAAAAACCATTTAATCGAATAAATACTCTGTTCGTCCATTCTAAGAACCCTTCTAATTACAGATTGAATAACTAACACTAAGAGGGTGTTTGGGATTGCTTATTTAACTCGAAAAGTGCTTTTTGTTAAAAGTGCTTATTGACTTATGACTTTTTCAAAATGAGTTTTTAAAAAAGTGTTTGGATTAGCTTTTATGGTGCGAAAAGCGAATAAGTCAATAAGTTGTTTTTTAAAAAGTGTTTTACTTAGTTTATAACATATTGTAGGATAAAGGGTGGATAAATTGGTAATATTTTATTGCAAAAGCCAAAAGTCATTTGAAAAGCCAAAATCCATTTGAAAAACTAGGAATTTGTGGATTATTAAAAAATAACTTTTTAGCTTTATCAAAAAGTTAAAACAATACGTGAGATTTTTTTTAAATCAAAAACATGAAAAAGAATGCCAGAATCACGTTGGAGACGAACGTTCCCCTTCATCTGGCGTGAAATTGGAAACCATAACCGTAAAGCCATGGAAACATAATCCCATTCCAATCATATGCAATCAATAATTGTTACTTCAAGATTACGGTTTGAACCATAAGCTCAAGGTCACAAAGCAGTTGCTCTAAGGCCCACCCTCTCGTTTAAACTATACGAAAACAAAAAATGGATATATGGGTGGAGAACTCGAGCATTTACCAGTGGGCTAGCCGCATGGGCGTACGTACATAATATATACGCGTTAAAAACTCAATCGCCCCCATAAAATTTTGAAATAGTCCCCCGATGGCCCCCCGTGAATTTTTTTACTGTTATATACGTGTTTTATACTGCTAGTCAACCGATCCAAAAAATTTCGACCCACAGGAATAAAACTTCCGGGTCCGCCACTGGCTAGCCGGCCCATCTTTTAGAATACCCAACCCATCTATATTTATATATCTAGCTTAGAACATATGTACTACACAGGGTAAAAAAATATTAACATATAAAATTCTTAAATCTTTATACATACCTTATAGGTGGAAAAATGTATTACATATAATAACAATAAATAACAAAAATCAAAAAATATGTAAAAATTAATATATAATTGGTTTTCAAAAATATATTAATTACTATCCAATATAATTTGACATTCATTACTATTTGATTGAAAACATAAGTTAGATAATTAGATTTCAAAGTTTTTATTTTCATAATAAGTGATAATTTAAATTAAATGTGTTTTATTAGTATAATTAGTCATTTTTCTTTAAAAATATATTACTATGGAAAATATAGAGGTGTATTTAATAAAAAAGAGATACGAGAAAAAAATGATAAGAATTATTATGAAGACGACATGTAGAATGAGAAATATTTATTTATTACATAGTATGAAAGAGAAGTTTAAAATAGAAAAAGAATAAACAAACTATTAAAGCAATAAACATGGACCAACCATCGAATGCCACGTGGCCGGTAGTGTGGATAACCGGATGGCTTAAGATGAGTTTTTTTTTTCTAAAATGGTGTTGGTGAAAAAACTATTTACTAAAATGGTGTTGTTGAAAAAATATTTATTAAAATGATGTTTTTAGATATTTTGCTTCTCTCACTCCTAATCTTATTGGATAAAACCTAATTAATTAACTAATGATATTAAGAAGAGAAATATTATTATTTCTTAATTATGCTTATTTATCCTATTACAATTATCAATTTTTTCATTATTAGTTGTGTAGTTAAGTGGGCTTTGCATGAGAACTAAAGGGCAAGAAGGGAGCCAGATTGGGCTTCTTATGTTGTCATTGGGCCACGAATGCAATCCATAAAAAAGTATTTTGTGTGGATTCTTCAAACATGAGTGAACAAATTTTTTTTGTGGAATAGAATTTTGGTATGTAGTAGCAATATTAATTTTTTATTTAATCTTTTGTTATATGATAAAAATGAAAAATTTAAGATGCAACTTAGTTGTAACCATAAATGCAATGCAACTTAGTACCAATGAAAATATAGTGAACGTCAAAGAAATTAGAAGCAAGAAACTTAACACTTAAGAGTAACTATTGACAGAGTTACAGTTGATCGAGTTGTTGATATCTGTGTCGATATAACTGAAGACTAAGAAACTAGTGTTGAGGGGAGCAAAGAAATTATGGTTGGTACCAACGAAAGTTAGTTGTGATGAAGTCAGGAGTTGTCGCTGAAATGTTACAACCGAAGATTAATTATATTATATATCTACCTATTCGACTCTCAATTGCAAATACTCTTTAGTTAATTTATTTTCTTATATTTTGCTTTGAACTTTTTATATGTTCTTATCAATTATATAAAACTAACTTCGTCACTTTAATTATTTAAATATGTAAATATTTACTTATATATCAAATATTACTTATTTATATTAAATTTTCTAAATAATAATTATTATTATTAATATAATAATATTATTTTCTTTTTTAAAATTTGTGACATACATTTTCAAAGAATAATAATTGATAATTTGAGAACTAAGAAAATAATATCTATATACAGTATACCCTATATAATACCATCACCTACATGTTGGACTTGTTCTTTCCAACTTCCAAGCCATGTCTCACCTCCTTCTCCTCCTCCCCTTCTTCCTCATCCCTCTGGCTGCACAATCTAACAATTCAAGTTACCCCAATTGCCCTACACATGAATGCGGTGATGTCACTATTAGTTACCCCTTTTGGAAGATGGATAATGAAACCACCACCCAGTTCTGCGGTTATCAAGGCTTCGGAATCAAATGCTCCGATAACGGTAGACAGAATATTTCCGAAATTATTTTCGGGGGAGATTCTTACTACGTTCAGTGGATAAACCACGAATATAGTAGCATCCTCGTAGCCGATAGCGACGTTTCTTTCGTCGTCCCAGGCCCCAACAACTGCCCTAGGGTGCGCCATGGGATTAACTTACAAACCTTGCCTCTCAATTTCTCCATGCTTAATGTTAATCTAAGTTTTCATTTCAATTGCATTGGATTCCCTTCTTTTGCAAGTGAGATACCATGCATGGAAACAAGTGAAGGAAAGTCGTGCGTTCATGTTATGGATAGTAGTACGGATGAAACGGTTTGGGACGAGTACTTATGCGCTGATGAAGTGGTAACACCGGTGATCGGTGAGCACATCAACAGGTTCCCTAATCTTTCGACGCAATTTGGTGAACTGTTGCGAAGAGGATTCGAGCTAGAATGGTGGAGGGTGGATGAATGTGACAAGTGTGAGGAGTCTGGCGGGCGGTGCGGCCACCACAATACGACGGGGTTCGTATGTTTTTGCTCTGACGGTACGACAAGCAAGGGCGACTGCAAAGGTACGTTCGTTTCAATTTAAGTTCCAGTTTTACCCCTGCTTTGAATTTAATGAATGTTTTTAAACCCGAGTGCACATTGATCTGCTCGTTTTACCGGTCGAACCGAGTTAAGAACCGCAACACGTAATATACATATATATATGTAGGGTGAGGTTCAAATGCTAACCAATAATATTTATGTGATAACCACTTTCAAACACAGTGTTACGTATACGTACCAAATAATGTTACATATACGTAAACACTATATGTCACGTATATGTAATATTATTTGATACGTATATGTAAGACTTATCATTTCGGTATTTATATTCAAGATATATGTTCACGATACTTAGATACTATTTTAAGAATTAAAAGAAAAAAATAATTTATAAATTATGTGATTGTTTGATAGTGGTTACCACGGTTATCACATAAAAAGTTGGTTAGTATTTGAACTCTTCCCTATATATGTATATGTATATAATTATGTTTTGGTATGGATTTTCCACTTTAAAGATTTAAATAAATAGAACATGAGGCGGAAGGTTCGACCGGTTCGGTTCACAGATTCTGATTAAAATAGTTTAAATAGACATAACTTGACCGGTTAGGCACCCGGTTTCAGGTCCGACCAAGCGTTCGGTTTGATTGTGAAAACAATAAAATTAATTGATGAGTTATATAGTCAATGGTTATATTAGCTTGTAAAATTTCATTGGGTCACATACAAATACATTGTAGAAAAATCATATGTGATTTCTAGTTGAATATTCAACCATCTGAAAAGTCAATCTAGCTGTTTTCCTTCCTCCCATTGACCTCTGATATATAAGTTTAAATTCTTGGAAAAAAAAAGGTTTGACCATAAATTTAGCGTTATGCCAATTAGTGCCGCATAAAAATGGTTGATGCGAAATTCAAACAAATGCATCACACTTTAGATATAGTCAAAGTCAAATTTAGAATGTGATATGTTTGCAAAATATCCAAGTCAAAAGTGAATATCAGATTACTTGTAATTGGTGTTAGTTTCATCTAGTATATGCATGTCTAATCCAAATCTTTTAGGTATGAGTTCTTCGGCTCTTTCCCAAACCTTCAAAATTCATAAATACAGAAGGTAGACTTCAAAATCACAATAATGGTATCTTACATATTACATACTTTTTAGAAACTACTATATAACAGAACACAGTTTAATATAATCATCGGAAATTACTGACGAAAAGCTTTTGTTGCCAATTCGTCGGAAAATTAGTCGAGACTTTGTCGGAAAAAAACATTTTCTATGGAGTTTTTTCCAACGAACACTTTTTGTCAGAAACTTGTCGCTAACGGCCAATTCCGACAAATTTTTCATGAAATCTGCTGTCGCAATTTTTTTAGTTTTTTGGTAATGTTACTTCTCGTCTCTCTCAATCTGCATTTCACTATCTCCTTCCTTTAGAGATAAAATTTCTGTAGTTTACCCTTGTCGTCGGCAACTTAGTCGCTTCCTACCTCGATCGGTATGCATTGTTGCTCCTATAGACATTAGCAGTTTGCATCGCTGGCCTTCCCTCATGCTTTCATTACCTTTCCCTCCTTCACTAATATCCCAACCATTAGTCTTAAAGCATTTTCCATACAATTGTCTTGTCTTGCCTTCTTCATGACCATCCCATCCTTCCTTGCTTTCCTTGTATACATTTTTATTTTCTTTTAAGTAAGATGAAAAGAGATGCCCATATCTGGATTCAAACATGCCACCTCATTTCATGTCCTTTTTACCATTTTAATATTTTATATTAATATACATCTAACTACCTTTTTTTAATGACAAATTTTTAGGTTAGAGTTCATAACATCTTGGTTGTGTGACACTGGTCTCAAAACCTTACCCATGCACACTAACTAGTTTCTTTGTTTTTCTTTAAATTTATTTCGTTCTCTTATATGTTGTTAATTATTATAAAATATATTAACTATTAAAACACTTACTAAATAACTGTAGTAGTTAAAATTTTATGAATGGTTTATAAAACCTAAAAGTTAAAGATTTCACAAATTTTGGATCATGATAAAAGTTATTTAAAACTTTATACAAATTGTAATGAGAAAAAAAACTTATTTCTTTTATGCTATATCAAAAACGCGTTTTGGGGCATGTTTTTTCTTTATCCATGGAGCTTGTGACCACCAATCCACCGTCGTGTAGGAAACGTTCGGCAAAGACATAAGACTTAATTCCAAATTACAATACAAGAAACAAAAAAACAGTAAATTACAATACTTTTACAATTGAAATAAAGATAAGTACATAAACATAAAACAAAATGAATTTTGTGACCGATGTTTCGTGTTTAACACGGGTCCGTTAAAACAAAATTCGAGTCTTCTAAGAGAACTCGAATATTTTCCGGGGTACAACTGTCAAAGATGTATGTACAACCGGGGAGGACTCTACACTTGAAAGAATACCTTGATGAAGAAGAAAGTAAAACTAGAGAGTTCATGCATGCAAAGTTGTTGTTTTTGGTGTTCTCTTCTGTGTGTTCAAATGCCAAACAAGTCTTGGTATTTATACAAAAATTAAGCATCGTAACAACTTATCAAAATGAAAAACAAAAATAAAGAGAATTAAACGTATTCAATGCTCTTTATTTGGTTTTTGAATTCTCTCTATACAAGAATTAAGAATCGTAACAGCTTACCAAAACTCCAATACATCCATCATGAAGAAGTCGATTAACAACTTCTTGATCAGGCCCCACTACGAGCTATATTTTTTTATATGATCCTCAATATGTTTTGTAGTATTTAACATATTTTATACATCGTTTTTTAGGTATTCGAGGTCGTGGTCTTGCTTGGGGAATGAAACTAGGTACGTTTTGCCTTAGCTATTATATCCTCAACTAATATTTCATAGGTATTATAACACAAGTAGTTTACTTTTTTTATTTGTCGCAGCTATAGGCGTTGGATCTGCGCTACTATCATTTGTGATTATTTTCACAATATATTGTATTTTAAAATCGTCATCGGTCGATTGTGTAGCCTCTTTAAAGAATAAAACCGAGGACGACAAATATGTTGAGGCTTTTGTCATGCAATATGGATCCTTAAATACAGAAAGGTATGAGTACAATGATATCAAGAAAATGACGAACACTTTCAAAGTTAAATTAGGACAAGGAGGTTATGGACAAGTGTTTAAAGGAAAGCTATCAGATGGTCGACCTGTGGCGGTAAAGCTTTTAAACTCCTCAAAAGCAAATGGACAAGATTTCATAAACGAAGTTGCAAGCATCGGTAGGACTTCTCATGTTAACATTGTTACTCTCTTGGGATTTTGTTTCAACCGTCAAAAAAGGGCTCTTGTATACGAGTACATGCCAAATGGATCACTAGAGAAGTTTTTACATAGTCGTGTAGGTGTAGAGACAAGTGAACACATAGAACTAAAAAAGTTGTACGAGATAGCACTTGGAATAGCATGCGGTCTTGATTATTTGCATCGTGGGTGCAACACTCGGATATTGCATCTTGACATAAAACCACATAACATTCTCCTAGATGAAGATTTTTGTCCCAAGATAGCAGATTTTGGTCTTGCAAAGTTGTACTCGAGGAAAGAGAGTATTGTTTCTATGTTGGAGGCTAGAGGAACAATCGGTTATATTGCTCCAGAAGTTTATAATAAAAGCTTTGGAGGCGTCTCCCATAAATCTGATGTGTATAGTTACGGGATGTTGTTATTAGAAATGGTAGGAGGGAGAAAAAATGCTGACGATGGTGGTTCTGGACGAAGCAGTGATAAATATTTCCCTGACTGGATTTACAACCGTCTTCACAAGGATGATTTCCTATTAGATGGTGTAACGACTATAAAGGAAGATGATTATGGAAGAAAGATGACAATAGTAGGTTTATGGTGCATACAATCTGCTCCAAATCAAAGGCCATCCATTAACAAAGTGATAGAAATGTTAGAGGGAAGCATGGAAGCATTGGAAGTTCCACCAAAACCATTCTTTTCTTCTCCTTCGCGATCACCGACTGCAGAATATAGCACAATAGAAATTTTAGTATGAAACCTTGGTTAGTTTTAATTTGAATCCATTGCATTCGTTTTCATGAATTTTTGAGCGGAAGGTGAAGAGAAGCATGGAATTTGTAGTACATTCATGATGAACTTAATAGATAATTAAATTTAGTTTTCATAACTGAAGTCTTTTTTTTTTGTTGGATATTGGTTGTTTGAACTTTTTTTAATAATATTATTGATTATTTTTTTTTATTATGATTTGTATAATAGTGAACCGTCAACTCATCCCCATAGCGGCGTTACAAAGAGCGTATTCAACATAATATTGATAATGTATATAATGATAGAAAAGTATGTTGGTTGGATTGCGGTATTAAGAACGTGGTATGAAAAGGAATACAGGGTCAAGTGTAGTTTGAGGTAGACCGTATTGGTTATGCTCTCATCTTATGGTAAGTCAGGAACGTCGTATACGAAAGTCATACGGCTGGTAATGGTAAGTCATTCATGATGGTTAACACTTCAACAACAACAAAAATTGATGTATGCATACCTTTAGATCGAGCGTATTTACGATTGTGTTTACCAAACATACCATGCATCCATCTTCAACCAATTTACAAACATATATTACTACTATACCTTTGACACTTTAGATGTGTTCATCCTTTAATTTGTTCATACCAGTTAGGGTATAGGTTTCGATCGTCTTTTTGATTGTTTGTAGCATATTTGACTGATGAAATTGCAAATTGATCCTACCCATGTTTATATCTGTGGCTGGAATATGATTAACAATTCTAAAAACTATAGTGTGGCCAATAGAACAACGAAATTCTACTAATCCGACACTAGCAACCATAATCCAATGACCAACAATGAGTGCAACAGTCTATGTCAACACCAGTTAAAGATCTATCATCACTCACATGAGTAGTTGATTCTAAACCAACCGTTGATTCTAAACCAACCACGAGAAGTTATTTATCATGTGATTCACAAAAACCTTTGCTATTGATTTAGAGTCTTTGATCACCCTTCTCACTAGCAAACATAACTTACATTAGGATCTCATACTATATGTTTTAAATGAGTCTATTTTGGTGATGCTTATTATCAAAAGTTCATGCTTTTAAATATCAAAAGCTCGTTTTTGAGAGACACGACTTATGTTCAAGTATCACCTGTGTTGTCACATATACGAAGAAAATAGTCAGATATATGTATCACATACCTTTAAATATTTATTTATGAGAATATGGAGCAAAATTAGGTGCATGAATTTGTATACTTCTACTTTCTAACATAACTATAAATGTAATATTATATATTGAGTAATAAAAAATTATTTTTTAAAAACTCGCGTTTTACACGGGTTAGAATAAACTCGTGGAATACAATATAATCTGTTAACACATACACTCGTCAAAATATGCAGGAGATTTATTAATATAAAGATTAGTATTTTTTAAATATATTATTATTAAAAGATAGAGATGTATTTAATAAAAGAGATACGAGAAAAAATTATGAGAATTCCTCTTAATAATTGACGGCGAATGCAACAAAGAACCGCCCTGCTGATATGAACCGTTGAATTTAATTAGGAATGATCTTAACCCTGTTAATTCAAATCGCTAAATTGCGGTTGTGTGACCCCTGCTCGTGTTAGCCGTCCGATCACAAGCCGATTTATCATGACCGTTTACTATTAGCAACTCCACGATGCCGTTCGAAATTCATTTCTCAATTGAAGCCTTTTAAAGGTAGCATCAACAATGGGAATTCAGTAGAAGTCGCCGGTGATTCTGCCGCCGAGGAGCAATTGAAGTGTTGGCCTCCAACGACGATGACGGTTAATAGATTAGTACTACGATTGAAGGCAAAATATGGTGACACAGAAGTGAATTGGGAGAAGATAATTCTCAATTTAAAAAGGTGCTTGATGCGGAGGAGCAATTGAAACCGCCGTTGACTTTGGATGCAGTCAGTAGTAGCAGTGGTGGAATTGAGAAGATAGATAGGGCTAGGGCAAAGTTTTCCGATCCAATGGGTAACCTTTCTGCCTATTATGTATGGTTTTAAACTTCAAAATGGTTTCAAACTGGGCTTCAATTCTTCAAACGCAGGTGAGTTAATTTGTCATTTGCCATGATTTCTTGAATACACCATGACTTCTTTGTTTATTACTGTGATTACAGACTGAATTTAATCATCTTTCACATTGTTTCTTTGTGTTTAATTTACGCATACAAGGTGCTCGGTGAAATACCTGTGTGAAAACTATTATACTTGGTATTGCTGAATTGAATCATATTTAACTGTGCATTCATCATTAAAGCTTACAATGATTATCTAAGTAGTAATTGGTGTTATTCATGAAAAATATTGTGTTCAAGTCATTCATAATGGATTGAAAGTGAATAATAATGCTAATAGTGTATGCAGTATGAAATCATATTTTGAATGATGGAATGAATTTTTCAATGGAATGGTGATTTGATCCAACTGAGATTACAATCAATTCCCTGACCAAAATGCTCAAAACCCCTTTTATTTATAACAGGATTTTTTTCAATAGAATGGTGGAAAGAATGAATTTTTCAATAAAATTTTATTATGGAAAATACAAGATTGTAGGTAAAACCATAAGACCCTAAAAGTATATTTCTCTAAGGTCTTTAAAATTTGTGGCATAGTTAAATTTAGTAACTGACAAAATATTTCATAAATGGTGTAATGTGCGGGGTTATTACTAATCTTGGTTATAGAATACACAATGCATAGGGTGATTTTTTTTGTTTATATGAAGTTGAATATGTTTGATTACGATTCGAAACCAATTTATGTCATTTTCACATGAACCATTTTAACACTTTCCATAAAAGAGTTGACCCGTTTAGCCTATTTGATCCATTTGCAGCTACCTTGAAGCATCCAAGAACTCCAAGAAATCCTTCTTTTGATTACCCATTTGCAGATTCTGATCATATGAGCAAAAGAGCAAGGCTTATGGAGATAACAGATGAGATTATTTTATCTGTTATTTTATTGTTGTAGGTTATAACACCATTTCTCTTATTTGAGTTTAATTTTGATGAATTTCTGGATGAAAAAACATGTAAATCTGTCGGTTAATGTGTACTTGCGTCGTTCCCGTGTCATTCTGGTCATAGTCAAGCTTTTAATGCACCTGATGACTTGCCAAAAACCGTTGAACGAACCTTAAACCCGAGGCATCCTTACATGCTCTTAGTAAACAATCTGTAATGCAATATGAGAAGAATAGAAGGAACACAGTGAAAGAAAATTCAGGCTTGGAAGTTGTAAAGTAGAGGAGATCAATTGACTTCTATCTCCAATCTTCTTTTCGGACTTCTCTTCCACTAAGCCGAATCTTTGGTTTGTTTTCCCTTTTAATATATTATGCACTTGGACAATCAATCTCAGGTATAATATCTGACTTTTTTGAATTGTTTTCTAGGCTCTTTAGGTTTTTGCTGCATAATAATGTGGTTATTTATGCAATAGAGCCTAGTAGTGGATTGTTTTATAGCTTTAGTCTGTGTGACTACTCAAGCTTACTTTTTTCATAATTACATGAGTCATAATGAATTTAAATGTCATACCATTATGTAGCATATTGTACCGTGTTATGTTTCTTGTGGTCCTCATTGTGCATGTGGTTCATTAAAAAATTATTTTTTTTACAGGTAAAGGAAAGACTTTATAAAAACTAGCTAACAAAATCAAGTTATTTCAGTGACTTTAGACTGAGATTTTGAATGATGCTTATTACAATATTCATTTGGTAAACTGGATTTCATATTTGAATATGTTGCATAGATGACCAAAGTTGATTTGTCTGTGGAAGATGGTCACCTATGCAATATGGGAAAGCTGATAGAAGAATTAGAAAGAAAGCTGAGGAATCAACTTGACCAAGACCTTTGTTCATCATCATACGTAATACAACTTCTAGACGGGCTCGGTACGCTTTCAACACCAGAATCGTTATTTGTGATAGTTTTTGCGGTTTTCATTAGGGAGTATGATCCATCATACATATAAGTAATTATCTTGTAGTTCTTGCTTTAGTTAGTAATACAAATCTAAGCAAAGATTCAAAGAAAGAAAAATAGTGCAAGTTGAGTCCTAGAAGACTAATCCATTATCTACCATACATGAACGTTAAGTGACACTTTCATTTTACCCCGAGTATTTAAGTTGTTATGTTTAAGTTTTTTTATTATTACTTCTTAACATTGTTTTGTGATTGTCTTATTATAGTCGATCATTTATTGGCCAATTATTTAGCGACTTGTACTTTGGTCTTAAACACAATGGTTTTAGTTTAGAATGCAATTCAATAGAGTGACGGCATCATGAAATAAACATACCCGGCCACCGGACGGGTATAAAACTAGTTAATATGGAGGCGACACGTGACAGTAAAAACCTTTATTTATTATATAGTATAGATATAGATATAGATTTTATTACTAAACTATATTAATTTATGTCTTAAAATTGCATGTATTATTTCTGTTCAAGCAAAGAACAGGACCCACCTCATGACTTATTCAAATTTTAATATAAGGTAGGTACCCAAATCTCTATTCTTCTTCTCCTCATAGTCATATGGATCTTCAAATTTTCTCCCATTTAATCATCTTCATCATCACTTCCATCTTTACACTTGATTCTGCATCACTTGCCACCAATGCAACCCCTTGTGTGCCACAAAACTGTGGAAATGGCCCAAATATAACCTTCCCTTTTTGGATTCCTCAACAACAACCACCTTCATGTGGATCACCTCAATTCATAATCACTTGCAAAAACCATAATCCAATCATTATGATATCCAACCAAGATTATGTCATAAAACACATATTTCGCAACAACTATTCGTTTGCTCTTGTAAGCGAAGAGGCTTTCAATGAATCCAATATGTGCCCAACTCCTCTAACAAACTTTAGCCTGCATGGAACCCCTTTTAGCTATACTGATTTATCAAATGATCTTTTCTTCTTTTACAACTGCTCATCTCCTCATAACGTTGAGACGTACGCGGTTGACTGTGCTTCCAATGGCACCAATTTTTCATCTTTTGCTACCTTCCACCCTGAAAAGGTGGCAAACCACAATTATTCTATAGATTCATGCCAGAAGTTGGTTCATGTACCGGGTCTTGTGGATAGGCTTAGTGTGTTGTTGTATGCAAGTTATACTGATGTTTTAAGAAATGGTTTTTCTTTGGAGTGGAAGTGTAGCAGTTGTGAGACACAAGGTACAATCCTTCCTTAAATTGCAGTTTTGCTACTGCTTTGCATCATGAGTAAGGGTTGTTTGGTAGCCTTTTAATAATTCCATTAAGAAAGTACATTTGAATCGGTTAGATGTAAGGGGGTTTGTTTCGCTAACAATCCACCTTAATGGTTCATTCAGAATAGTTCAACACTTATTCCAATTACATAGATATAGTCAACGGTTATATTGTGGCTGAATTTGATTGGAGACTATTCAAAATCTATCTTGTAGTCCACACGCTTTATGTTTTGAAAAACCACAAAACTACAAAATTTAATTAATGACACAAGAGACATATCTATATCTATATCTATAATATATAATAAATAAAGGTTTTTTCATGCCACATGTTACCTTCACATTCATTCTTATCAATTTTTTTTCGCCCCTCTCTCTTATTAAATGCACCTTCTTTTTTAACAACAATATATATTTAAAGAAAATATTAATTATATTAATAAAACACAATTATTTTAAATTATCACTTATGAAACTTTGAAAATCTAATTATTTAACTTTTATTTTCAATCAAATAATAAATAAAAAATAAATTACAATAAATAGTATTTAATTTATTTTCAAAACCCAATTATATATTAGTTTTTGCATATTTTGAGTTTTGTTTTTTATTCTTAGTATATGATACATTTTTACACATGTAAAATATACACATAAATATTTAAAAATTTTATTTTTTGATATTTTTCACCCGTATGTATACACGGGATCTAAACTAGTTCAAGTATATAACAACCTTAGGTCCGGTCCACTTATATATCTTTTTTAGTTTTTAATACTTTATATAATATACAATTCTATATTTTGTATGATTAATTTGTTCTCTAATATATTTTTTTGGAAGTTACTGTAAAACTAAGATATCAAAGTTTTATAAACATTTAGCAAGTTCTATAAAGTTTAATTAAAAGTAAACTAGTTTTTATAGAGGTTTATAAAATCTAATGCTTAAATATTTTAGAGTTTTTATAAAACTCTACTAGAAAAAACGCATTTCCGACGCACAATCGCGTCAAAAACACTAAATTCCGACAAATTTGCGACAAAAACACTAAATTCCGACAAATTTGCGACAAAAACGTTTTGTCAGAAAAACTCTCGTCGGAAAATATTTGCGACTAAATTCTGACGCATTTTACGACAAAACAATTACGTCAGACTTTCCTACCCATTTCTGACACATTCTTAGTTATAATTATTAGGATTAACTTCATTTTCTAATAATATTATTTTAATTAATAAGTTTTGTCGCAAATGAATCGGAAATTTCCGACACATTTCAGACGAATTTTATTTTTTAGTTTTGATTTTAATTATTATTTACTTTTTTATTTAATAATACAGAATATTATATAATTCATTTTGTCGCAAATGGGTCAGGAATTTAGTTAAAAAAGATTTTATTCTTTTTTTTTTCTCCATGGTGCGCTTGTGACCACCATCCACCAAGAAGTTATCAACGACTTCTTGATTTTGCAAGAGTGGGTGCGCCAAAGGCCCCCCACTTCAATCTTCAAGTCGGCATGACGTTTTTATAGCATTTAACATCTATTATGCATATTTTTCTGCATTCCAGGAGCCAATCAAAATTCGAGAAGGAAAGTGGGTACGTTATGTCTCATTTAACTATGATATACTCAACTAATGTATAATAAAGTGTTTTAACATAATCAATTTACCTTTTTTTCTTTATGGCAGTTATAGGAGTTGGATCCGCACTACTATCATGTGTGATCATTTTAATAATATATTGTATTTTGAAACCACCATCGAACAATTGTGTAGCCTCACTAAAGCATAAAACCGAGGACAACAAAGTTATCGAGGCCTTTGTCAAGCATTACGGTTCCTTAAGTATGAAAAGGTACAAGTACAATGATATCAAGAAAATGACAAACTCGTTCCAAGTTAAGTTAGGAGAAGGAGGTTTTGGACAAGTGTTTAAAGGAAAGCTACCAGATGGTCGACTTGTGGCAGTAAAAGTTTTAAACTCGTCAAAAGAAAATGGACAAGAATTCATAAACGAAGTTGCAAGTATCGGCAGAACTTCTCATGTAAACATTGTCACTCTCTTGGGATTTTGTTTCGATTGTCAAAAAAGAGCTCTTGTATACGACTACATGCCAAATGGATCATTAGAGAAGTTTATACATAGTCGTGCACATATGGAGACAAGTGAACATTTAGGAGTAACCAAGTTGTATGAAATAGCACTTGGAATAGCAAGCGGTCTTGACTATTTGCATCGTGGGTGCAACACTCGGATTTTGCATCTTGACATAAAACCACATAACATCCTCCTTGATGAAGATTTTTGTCCCAAGATAGCAGATTTTGGTCTTGCAAAGTTGTACTCGAGGAAAGACAGTATTGTTTCTATGTTGGAGGCTAGAGGAACACTCGGATATATTGCCCCTGAAGTTTATAATAAAAACTTTGGAGGAGTCTCTCATAAATCTGATGTGTATAGTTATGGGATGTTATTACTAGAAATGGTAGCAGGAAGAGAAAATGTTGGTGTCGGTGTCAGTTCTAGCCGAACCAGTGAGGTTTATTTTCTTGACCAGATCTACAACTGTCTTCACAAGGATGGCGTCCTATTAGATAGTGTAACGACTACCGAGGAAAATGAGTATGCAAGAAAGATGAAGATAGTAGGTTTATGGTGCATACAACTTGCTCCAAATCAAAGGCCATCCATGAATGAAGTAATAGAAATGTTAGAGGGAAGCATGGAAGCATTGGAAGTTCCACCAAAACCTTTCATTTGTTCTCCTCCGCGATCACCTAGTACCATATCAGAAAGCATGACAGAGATAGTATAGTTCAGATTGTTGTGAACTATGACTTCTTTTTGTGAAACAAGGTATTAATGACATATCCTCTTTCAAAGTACAGTAAATCTACATAAAGTTCATTTACCCATTGCAGAAGTTTGTCAAATGTCAACATGTTGCATCTCCCCTCATGCATGTCTATGAATATAACCAGCCCTTTAACAATATCAAGATTTTTCAGATTTGTACACTTTGATTTCTGTAACATATACACCAAGTTCTCATTCAAATCCATAGTATATAAGAACTTTGAATTGTGTAACCAATATGCCAAAGTATTCTTTTATAGCTATGTTGTATCTCTTTTAATCTCTTGTCATCAGCTCTAAAAAGGCAATCGTTTCCGGTACGTAACATATCTCTACATAAGCATTGATCATTAAGTAAATAAAAGTTTCATCTTCCTTTATAGTAAAAGATACTATTTCCATTAAAATTAAAAGTTTCATCTTCCTTTGACTCGGTAGTTAAACTACCCATGATCTAGACTAATTAAAAGCAATAAAAACATGTGAGTAAATTACAAACTTCCTCATGACCAAGGGCGGACCTACATGGTGATAAAAAAAATTCGTGATATATATCACTAGTCTAACGACCCCAAAAATTTCCGATGCCCTTGAAAAAACTTTTTGGGTCCGCCACTGCTCATGACTTATCCAAACAAAACCGGAAATTCAGCTCCATAACCTGCAACCAATGACTCGAATTTGACCCAGCTTTGTCCCGTACCCATCAAAATTAATCTACATTCATCCTCTTCTTGTAAATTGGTTCGATTAGTTTGTCAATCTTGCTTTGTGCTAGTGACATCTTTCCATATCTCTTGCATCCTTTTTCTTCACCACATGTCCACATGCACTAACCTCTTCCTCTCATCCATTTCCTATTGTCTTAAACTGATGACCTTTAAAATGCTTCTAATTTGTAAGAGTGTCATGTTTTCTTTCTTCTAACTGTGCTCTTTTCTTCCTTGGATGTCATCATTTTTATTGTACATCATCTTCTTAAACAACGTTGTCCGAGTTTTAGTACCGTCAAATTCTAACATAAGAGAACAACGATTATTTACCCTGATATTTTGAAGAGAGATAAGAACACTTTGTACTTCGTTCATCAAGGAATGAATGATGAAGTCATTGATTGCGTCATTTAAACAAGTATGAAAAAGACAACTTCAAACCGTTAATTAGTCAAGTTCTTGCTTTAACAAATGAAATGAAGATATATGGAGAATAATATAAAAAAAGATCAAAGTGCAGAAAATCTGTGGCCGTTGATTTTGTCAATAGTGTACAAATAAGATCGAATTGGACCATAATTTATAAATAAAATCAAAGTGTGGAAAATCTATTGAAGGACACGATTCCCTCCCTCAATTTTTCCTTAAATTCCTTTAATTATGTATTGCCTCTTATATGGTTTCCTTGCTTAGAGGCCTTTGTTTTGTATTTATATTCCCTGTATCTTCTTTGCTTCGATTAATGAAATCAACCAATTGAATACCAATTATTATATGGTATCAGAGCGGGTTCTTGTTCCGCTCAAATCGAAACCCTAAAAAAAAATCACAGTCGTCATCGACATGTCTCAGAAACAAAACAACAAATCCGATGGCGTTGCCATCAACATCGATTCACCAGGAAGTAGCGAAGGTGGAGAAAGTCCTATTCCAGGACTGAGTAGCGAACAGTACCAGCAATTTTTAAATATGTTCTTTGCAAATAACTCAGGAGAGACTCATCCCACAACTCACTTGGCAGGCAGACTCGAACGCGATGATAAGTGGCTTGTCGTTTCAGGTGCTTCGGTAGACATAACCCACAGGAAAGATTGGTTTGATAACCAAGTGAAGGCATCAAACGAGATGCCAGTTTCTATACCAAATGGATCCCTTATTCCTGTTGAAGGAAAAGGGACTTGTACACTACCAAATGGGATGAGAATCACAGATGTATTGCATGTTCCAAAGTTCACATGCAATCTTTTATCTGTCAGTCAATTATCAAAAGATTTACGATGTGTTGTTAGCTTTTTCCCCCACTTTTTGTGTCATGCAGGACTTGAGCACAAAGAGATTGATTGGAGTGGGTGAGTGCAAAAATGGTCTCTATGAGGTGGATGTTTGGCATAAACGGTTAGGACACGCTTCACGTGATAAACTATCCCGTTTTGATTTTATTAATTTCCCTTCAAGGAGTAGTGTGTTGTTTTGTGATTCTTGTGTTAAAGCAAAACATACAAGATTACCTTTTCCTATAAGTTCCATTAAAACAAAGGCTTATTTTGAACTCTTGCATGGTGACATATGGGGAAAATATAGAACGCCTTCACTCACCCGGGCACAATATTTCTTAACGATAGTGGACGACTATAGTCGTGCCGTTTGGGTTTTTCTTTTAAGGCATAAAAACGAGGCAAGTGATCGCCTAATAGCATTTCACAAGTTTTTAAAAACCCAATTTGACAAAACCATCAAACGCATTCGATGTGATAATGGTGGCGAGTTTACTTCTAACCACATGACCAATTTTTACACCGAATGTGGAATTTTGCTTGAAACCACATGTCCACATACACCCCAACAAAACGGTGTAGTGGAGAGAAAACATCGACACCTTCTTGAAACGGCCCGTTCCCTTAGATTTGAAGCCAAGTTACCGTCACTTTTTTGGGGGGAACGCGTTTTAACCGCTGCATACATCATTAATCGTTTACCCTCCAAAGTGATAAACAACAAAACGCCTTCTGAAATGATTTGCAATGAGAAACCTGATTATGAACTAATGAAAGTGTTTGGGTGTCTTGCTTACTACCGGAGCACAGAAACGAATGGAGACAAACTTGAGGAAAGGGGGAAACCGGGTTTGTTTTTAGGGTACCCAGTTGGAACAAAGGGCTACAAAGTTTTTGATATTGAAAAAAACAAGATCATTGTCTCAAGGGACGTATGGTTCTTTGAGAACATCTTTCCTTATGCTTCAAACAAAAACCACAAGATGGATGAAGATCATGAAGTGTTCAGTTTTCCACCTTGGTACTATGAAGACAATGGTGACCAAGGGGGCAATCGAAATGAAGAAACAGAAACAATTGATATGCATGATGATGTGCATGAGGTAGACCATGATGGTCATTTTGACATGCATGACCAGACAGATGTGATGCAAGAAGAAGAAACATGTGGCAGCCAAGAAAACCCCATAACCGAAGAAGCCGAACCAATCATGGGGGCAGAGTTTGAGCTATTTACCAGAGAAAAAAGGGAAAAGGTTAGATCTAAACGACTCGACGGATATGATGTCACACTCCCACCATCGCTTGACCACACATTACCCACCTCCAACCAAAGGCTCTTCGACGGTACATTCTTTGGCTCATTATATCTCTTATAACAAATTTTCTGATTCTCACAAAGCATTCTTGTCGGCCATCGACAAAAATGATGAGCCCAAAACATTTAAACAAGCGGTGCAGGATGAGAATTGGAGGAATGCCATGAAACGAGAAACACAAGCCCTTGAGTCTAATGGAACATGGACTCTTGAAGAGCTACCCGAAGGAAAGAAAGCCATTGACTCGAAATGGGTATACAAGGTGAAATATAAGCCGAATGGTGATATTGAGAGATACAAGGCACGCCTAGTGGCCAAGGGTTATACACAAATGGAAGGCGTCGACTTTCATGATACGTTTGCGCCGGTTGCCAAGTTGGTAACCATTCAAACTATCTTGGCTATTGCGGTTAAAAGAAATTGGTCAGTACATCAACTAGACGTAAACAACGCCTTCCTACATGGAGACTTGCACGAGGAAGTTTACATGAAGAATCCTCAAGGTTTCGAAAAAAAGGGGGACAAAGTGTGCCGGCTAAGGAAGTCTCTATACGGCCTAAAACAGGCCTCAAGAAATTGGTATCAAAAGTTTGCATCGGCTTTACTTGAGGGTGGTTTTAGACAATCCAAGGCGGATCACTCATTGTTCATTTTCAAGGACGAAGGAATTTATGTTGCGGTTTTAATTTACGTGGACGATGTTATTATAGTGGGAAATGATGCTGATAAAATCAAAGAAACGAAGGCCTTTCTAAATGAAAGGTTTAGTATTAAAGACCTTGGTATTCTCAAATACTTCTTAGGTATTGAAGTAACAAGAACCAAGGATGGTATGGTGCTTAGTCAAAGAAAATACATTCTTGATATTCTTGAGGATAGTGGAATGCTTGGCTGTCGTCCTAGCTCAATACCCATGGAACAAAACTTGAAACTTGGAAAATGGGAAGAAGAAGAACGAGTTGATGCTAGTCACTATCGGCGTCTCATTGGTAGATTACTCTACCTCCAAGCCACTCGACCCGACATAACATATTCAGTTAATTTACTAAGCCAATTTGTGGCGGACCCACGACAAAACCACATGGATGCCGTCACAAGAATTCTACGATACTTAAAAGCAACCCCGGGTCAAGGTATCTTATTGCCGAAGAAAGGGGAACTAAATTACTAGCCTACACCGATTCAGATTGGTTGGGATGTTCGGTTACTAGAAGATCGAGAACCGGGTACCTATTACTTCTTGGAGGTGCCCCGGTGTATTGGAAGTCAAAGAAACAATCCGTCGTGTCAAGGGCGTCAGCAGAGGCAGAATATAGAGCCATGGCCACTACCGTAAGCGAGATCCTTTGGATGAGATGGCTACTAAAGGACCTTGATTCTGTTCAGGAAATGCCAACGACTATTTTTTGTGACAACCTAGCAGTTAAACACATTGCTAACAACCTAGTTTTCCACGAACGAACAAAGCATGTGAAAATGGACTGCTACTTTGCTCGTGAGCGTGTAGAGTCAAAAGAAATTGAGCCTCTTCGCATTGACACCAAACTCCAAATTGCAGACCTTTCACCAAAGCCCTCGGATCGAAGCAATTGCAAAACCTTCTTGACAAGTTGGGTGTTTGTGACTTTCACACTCCAACTTGAGGGGAATATTAAAGGACACGATTCCCTCCCTCAATTTTTCCTTAAATTCCTTTAATTATGTATTGCCTCTTATATGGTTTCCTTGCTTAGAGGCCTTTGTTTTGTATTTAAATTCCCTGTATCTTCTTTGCTTCGATTAATGAAATCAACCAATTGAATACCAATTATTATAAAATCATAGTGTCGGTATAAGAAGCCCATGATTTTGTCAATAGTAACCGTTGACCAACAATTAGAAGCCTATAAACAACACATGAATATGTAATAGATCCACAACTCAATTGAGCAAGTATTTCAAAGTCAAATCTCTATGAAATATGAGGATGGTGCTGTAACCAGTAGTGGTGGTTATGGTTTTTGAGGTCAACCACATGATAGTTCTAATAATATATAAAATTGTATAGATATGATACTAATAGATTATCCTGTTATTCAATTGCATAGATAGGTTAACTCATATTTTATCATGTTACTCTAATGGTCCTACAGTTTTATATTGATTAAGTTTACTTCTTTGTTCATTCTTCGTTATATTACTAGCTTAAAACATGTGTATTACATAGGAGGGTGAAAAAAATATTAATATATAAAATTCATAAATTTTGTTTAAAAATATATTATTATTGGAAAGATGGAGGTGTATTTAATAAGATAGAGAGGCGGAAAAAAAATTATAAGAATGAATATGAATACAACACGTGGTATTGAGAAAAATTTATTTATTATATAGTATAGATATACTGCATTAAAATATACAAACATTTGTGATTTCAACACAAAAGTTACTCATACCTTATTTCAAAAATTGCATATCACTTGTTTCCATTTAGCACGACCTGCTTTTTTATTGCAGTGTTTTAGGATTTTGTCTGACTGTATATCTTTCTTAATCACGTAGTTCGTTTTCAAATTAAGTAATTCTCCTAACACGAAATCAATAATCGAATACGAAAGAAAGTTTATCAAAGAACGACGTGTTATCTTTTTTTATAACTGCTCACAAAACGCCATGACTGTTGGCAATCACAACTGTCAACCACTAGCAATTTTTCAATCATTGCATCAATTGGTACTGATGACAAATTAGGTAGGGAAAACCAATTTTGTACCTAAGACCAAAATGGTGCGGACAACCAAATTTGTTACGGGCCTTCATTTTGTTACTGAAGATTAAATTTCACAAAATTTTCCGACTTTGTGATTCCGTATAAATTTCTAGTGCATAACAAAGTAAGAAAAATATTTCTTTTCCATGTTAACCCCAGTCGGGGGCGTTGCCCTTGGACCCCACCAGGGGGTGCTGCCCCCAACCACCATTATTCAGCGGGTGTATTAGTATCAGAAATTGCAACAAACTTGATCAAATGTGAACCCCGCGTATCCTAACTTGGATCAATGCATATTCTAATTTCTCATTTATTCTTAAGTGAGTCTAATTACACCAAATAACATTGATGACACTAAAATCATCAACAGGTATGCCCTCAGCACTCTTGATAAAAATCATCGATTTGCTCTTACCTTTTAAACCACAAATCTGAATAAGCTTGATTGTGATAGATAATTGGCAAACCCCATCAATTTTTTTTTACAGAATAATAGAAAGTTGAGTTGGGTAGCTAACAGAGTTGATAATGGTTTCCATAAACAAATAAGACGGATTGAAAAAAGCAACAAAAAAAATATTCTCAAGGGGTTTCGGCAGTTGAGGCGGAGGCGTCGGTTGGCAAAGGCATGGTAGATCGAAATCTATGTTTTATTTAGTATAGTAGGGGGTGTTTAATGTAATTGGTATTGCTATTTATTTGGGTATGCAGGGATTTTGAATTCAATTCCTCCTATCTTTTAGTTTCTTGTTCAACTCTACTTTAACCCTATCAAGGGTATCAGAGCTTCCTCCAGACGATCTTAATCGGATTCAATACCGCTTCCATGACGAAAATTCATAATCAAGATGTGAACGAGGCTCTCAAGGATCATGACAAGGCGATTTCTAGCCTCCAGGAAACCCTAGCCGTCATTAGGAAACAAGAGCAGTCTATGAAGCAGGGGCGGACCTACCTTAAGGGTAGGGGTAGCCCCCAGCTATGTTACGGTACAAAATAGAATGATCGATTACAAGAGAAGAAGAAGACTCAAAGAGAAGAAGAAGTATCTCAAATTCATCGATACCCATTCTATTAACTGGTTTGTATACTTAAACGAACACCAATTTACAATTACAACCTCACACTGTATTACAATTACAAAAGACCCCCTCTACTTATTATTTGACATGTAACAATACTCCCCCCCATAAAAGATTCTTGACCCCAAGAATCAAAATAACGAAAAAAAATATCTTCAAAAAAACATCAACAGCAGTCTAGCACCACTTTAAACTACAATCTGAATCAACCTGCACACTTGTTCCTTTGCCTGTTTGCCACTTACTAGTCCCCACCTTTAGTTTTGATGACTTAGCCCATTTCATCAACTCCATTACCCAGTCTTATGAAACTCCAACAAAACAATGCAGAAGTATTATATTGATTTTCTTTGGGAATGCACTCGTGTTTAATAGCTTAATCCAAAACCCATTAAACACCAAGTTGTTGACTTTCATGTGCAACCTCACTGTTTGATTCCTCATAGCAATAGGCAACAAAATGTGTGATAACATCCTATCGTTTGTCACTATAACTTGCATCCACCTCCTCACCAAAAAACTTACTGACAGCTGCATGACAACTACACGAAACTCTTCAACAATGGCAGCATCTTTGAACTTCAAACGAAAGGTTGAGAGACCAACTTTTCCTTCACCGGTGCTATTCAAACATCTAAATGTAATCATTTTTTTATCCTCCATGTTTTTTTCAGTTTCATATCAGGAAAATTGCTAGATGAGGCTGAAAAATATGTATGAGAGGGACTCATTGGGACACTTGGAATTTGAAATTCTTTGAAATAAGCTAAAACTTCAAGGTCTTCTAATTCTTTGGAAGTGTTGAATATGATCCCGGAAACCGCCTTTGTTTCTATGATCGAATTGCATATCAACTCCTTTTCCTTGTTCCTCGTCTCTGACCCATTTTTGTGAATCCTTTCTCTGTCTTTTTTGTTTGTTCTCAACATAATCCGTTTAAGTTTCAGACTATCTACAGCAGAGTGAGTGAACTGACATAGTGCATATGAGATCAGGCATGCTACAAGCTCTAGTTCTAGCAACTTATCCCTCCATTTCCACTTAACTAACCATTTCTTTATAATTTCCTTTTTACAGTTGCACACCCAAGTTGGTTTAACTTCAACAACAGTTAATCCAACATCCCAAACCCTGTTTTTGTCTACTAGTTCTACAACAAATTTGAACTCCATAAACTCACCACCTTTACATTTCAGATAATAAACCCAGCCGGTATCTGTCCAAATTAACTGTTTCTTCCATTTCCATGGACCTAAGAGTTTTGCTAAACCCAAGATTCCAACATTTTCATCAGATTTAACCTGATTATCTAACCTGGAACTGAACTTATCTAACCCGGGACTGAATTGCACCTTTCCATAAATTGTATTTTCCAGCCCTTTTTTTTCTTGATTCGTAACTATTACATCAGGGACATGTATGGGGACTGATATTTTTTTTATTATATCATAATCATCCATTTTTAGTTTGGCATTCATATCCTGATCTAAAACACCAATTTCATGTTGATCATTCTTGTGTGTAACAACCCAACAGTTCAGATTAGTATCAGAAGAAGCATCAATGGTTTCTTGAATCTCACCCCTATTTTCAAATTCATCAAATGGTTCTTGAATCACATTTTCAAAACTATTAGGCATTTTATCAAACACCTTGTGGGACTCATATAGAGAAGAATTTGGATCAAAAGGAGAAAACGAATCCTGCAACTTATTTACATCCAACTTCAAGGCTAAGGACATGACATCTTTCAATTTGTGAAGACTATATTGATGCCATGTTATAAAAACATCTCTAATTTCTGGTTCAAGACCATCCATAAAGAGGTATATAGCATAATACTCACTAATTTCTTCAGAATTTTTTACCTGATCGAAGAGAAATTGGAATTCATCACAATACTTGTTAACCGTACCTCCTTGCCATAGAGACATAATCTTTTCCAAAGCATCTTCCATGTTAGCCTATTTCTTGTTGTTGTTGTCTGGTTCTTCCCAATTTCTCCAGAGAATAATCCAATTGCAGATTGCTTAAAGAACGATGATGTAGATATTGTTGTTGTAATCAATTCCTCTAAGAATTGATGCCTTGAATCTGTTGATTGCCACTACTAATTGATCGCTACTTGAATCAGGTTATGAATTGCTTCAAGAACGCAGATCGCCTGCTGACTGTTGATTCGCTGTTGTTGTTGCCCTAATTGCTTCCATCATTGAAATCCGATTGTTATCTAACCCTCAGGCCAAGAGGAAGGATGTCTCTGATACCATTGTTACGGTACAAAATAGAATGATCGATTACAAGAGAAGAAGAAGACTCAAAGAGAAGAAGAAGTATCTCAAATTCATCGATACCCATTCTATTAACTGGTTCGTATACTTAAACGAACACCAATTTACAATTACAACCTCACACTGTATTACAATTACAAAAGACTCCCTCTACTTATTATTTGACATGTAACAAGCTATCCCTCAACTTTTACGCGCAGTGCAAAAAAAATATTTTTTTACGGTTTTATGTGTCCGGTTACCCCTGAGCAAAATTTACGTTACCCCTCAAAAAATTTTAAAAGCTCAACACTTCATAAAAAGTCCAAAATTTTATAAAAACTTAATATTTATAAAAAGTTCCCGCATTTTATTAAAGGTTTTGAGGTATTGGGTTTTAATAAAATATTTGTGCTTTAGTCAGACCAAATGTTTTATTAAAACCTAATACCTCAAAGTCTCAATTCTCAAACCCAACTTACTCAAGTGACCGGCCAAGAAGAAAGACAGAGAGCGGGAACTGTGAGACTGTGAGAGTCAGAGACCGACCACTCGACCAGCCGCTCGACCTGAGTTGAGACCACCGCCCGGCGCGGCCTCGGCCAAACCCCAGTCCTCCACCTCTGCAGTCCGCCTCGCCAGACGCATGTTACGGTAACATATATATGTATTCGGGTGATTTTTCGCTCAGTAGTGTTAATTTATATGCATTCGGCCAAAAATTTTATAGTTCCGCCCCCCTTAATAGGAAAAAAATCTCGGCCCCCCTTCAAGCTCCGTCACTGATGTTACCGTAAAAAAAATTTTGTTTACATGAAAGTACGGTCTAAAAAAATTTGTTTCATATAGTAAAAAAAATTTGTTACCCCTGAATTTTTGTTCTAGATCTGCCACTGCTATGAAGCAACAGGAACATACAATGATGGCAATGGGATTGGATCCAACCGGATAAAAGTGGAAATGTAATTGGTATTTATATTTATATAGGTGTCAATGGGGTTTTATTTAGGATAGTAGAGAGTGTTTTTTGTATTTGGTATTGCTATTTATTTGGGTGTCGGAATGTTATGCAGAGATTTTGAATTAAATTCCTCATATCTTTTCGTTTATTGTTCTCCAATTCTGGTTTAATCCTATCAGATCACTGTTGTGACGATGTAACCACAATCACTAGAAAAACTATCAGAATTGGATAAATAGTGGTGGTGCTGACAAGAGTCATGTGTGTATGATTTTGTTCGGTTTTCAACATAAGTATTGTTTATGTGGGTGATGAGGTTACATCGGGAGCAATGTTAAGTAGATATGTAGAAAAGGATACGACTCTCATACCAGTCGATATTGTCTAGTTTTCTCACTATGAGTTTACGATTTTGTTTTTGGATACGTGGGGGAGACTTCCTAAGATGTCATCATCCTTAGATTACCCTCACCCGAACACGCTTAATTGTGAAGTTTCTTCTCTCATCCACTATCAATGCCTCATAACGTGTTGATGCTATTTGAGGTCGTCAGACATTCCTTTTGAACCCCAACATCTCTTTGTCCATGGCCATGTAAGATTGCCTAGGGTGTTACATATTGAGTATAAGAAATAGGTAGTGGGAAAATGATACACAACTATGGTTGTCTGAGTTGATACATGAGTAGATACACGACATACATAGGCCTTATAAAGCTAAAATATGTTGGTCAAAGTAAAAAAGATATGTTATTGAAATAAACAGATATAATACAATGTTACAAGTATATATAGACAGATAGACAATAACCCTAACAAGCTTAAGTATACTGTGTTCTAACTAACGCTAAAATCACTAACATGATTAACCCAAGGTGGTCACTTTGATGTAGAAACAATGGATTGTCTTCCTCAAATGTGATGTCCACTGTTACTCATTTTGATTCCTGATGATGATCAATAGATTTGGAGCTATTTAAACTTCACCAAAGAGTACAATATAAGATGCATTCAATATTACTTCACTTGTTAATTGGTACACCATAACACTGTTTATGAACCAAAACAAATGAATGAATTGAGCTATGGCAAAAAGGATCTATAACATAAGTAAACTGTTGTAACCGACATCCCGAGCCAAATCACCCGCTCGAAATCGACATCGTGGAGGTACTCCAAGCAACCGCCACAGAATCTGGGGACATATTTTGTGAATAATTCTTCAACAAGACCGCATCGTCGTCCAACACGTCCTGCTTGTCCTTGCTGCACATTCCATTCTGAATGCCCATTAAACTTTCCAACACTTCATCCATTGATGGTCTGCAATCCCTGTCATTTTGCAAGCATTGAAACGCGAGTTCCGCGACTGCATTGATCATCTTTCTAACTTCATACTCGGTTTCATATCCAAGATGCGGGTCCACAAGCTCATGGAGCGCGTCATTTTGGATCTTGTTCAAAGCCATGGACGATAGGTTTATTTCATGTCGATGTCGGGTGATATCCACAGCCGGTTTTGATGAAATAAGCTCGACTAGCACCACCCCGAAGCTATAAACATCACTTTTATTAGTTAACTGATAGCACTCATGATACTCGGGGTCCACGTATCCCGGGGTACCTTGTGGCGCGGTAGACACATGGGTCACATTATTTGGAAAAAGACGGGATAATCCGAAATCCGCTACCTTTACGGTAAAACTATTGTCTAATAAAATGTTGTTGGTTTTAACATCTCTATGAACAACATCTGAAGCATGAAGGTAGACCAATGCACTGGCTGTTTCTATAGCAATGCACATTCTTGTGGACCATGTGAGTGAACCGGGGTTCGCCTTTTCTCCATGGAGATGGTCTGCAACAGTTCCATTTGGTATGTACTCATACACGAGTAGAAGCTCACGGCTATGGTGGGTGGTGCAACCATAAAGAGATACAAGATTTCGGTGGCGTAAGTGAGCCAGAATTCCCACCTCATTGATGAATTGTTCTACCCTTCGGTAGTTGTTTTCGTATAACCGTTTAACTGCCACAACACGCCCGTCTTTGAGTTTCCCTGCAAATAAAGATAAATTATTCAGTTATTAATCTATACCTAATAAATAAGTTGTTGCGTCACGTGTCACATTTCTGTGAGCCCAAGATTCTTATTTCAACTTATCATTTCTTCACTACTAACTATTTAATATTTTCTTACTACTTATTAAAATACTTCCTTTATAATTCATAAATCTTCATTACTAACTATTTAATATATCCTTTATTCAACCCGTGTAAAACACAGTTTCTAACCTTATTTTATATATATGTATATATATATATATGTATATATATATATATGTATATATATATATATATATATATATATATATATCTATATATCTGAAGTAATCAGAATCAGACTCATAAACTATATGCATACCTTGATAGACTGTACCGAAACCACCATCCCCGAGTTCATTTCTGCAGTCGAAATGGTTTGTGGCTTTCTCGAGCTCTCGGTATTTAAAGATTTGGACACCATGGTAGGTCCCATTCTTCTCAGGATCCGTCATTGATGATGTATACGATGAAATGTTACGTGATCTGTAAGATGAACCATAATAACGTCTCTTGTTATTGTGTCGCCTCCAGAAACAGAAAGCCAACCCCATGACAAGAACCGCGAATCCAGCAGATCCAAGACCTATACCAAGCTTGAGTTTCAAATTTGTACTTTTACCTGCAAACATTCGAAAATTGATCTGTTATTACAAGAAATTCATAGAACTTAAAGAAATTCAAGAAAAAGACTCGAAATATTCAAGAAATTCAAGAAAAAGATTCAAAGATTGATATGTTATTACAAGAAATTCAAGAAAAAGATGGATTACCAAGTTCCTCACAATTGCTACACTTCCACTCCAAAACAAAACCTTTTCTTAAAACATCAATATAAGATTCATGCAACAACACATTAAGATTATCAACATGAACAGGTACATGAACCAAACTCTGGCATGAATCTATAGAATAACTATGTTTTTCCAATATTTCAGGGTGGAAGACAGCAAAAGACGAAAACTTGGTGCCATTGCTAGCACAATCAACCAAATACGTCTCTTCCTTGTAAGGAGATGAACAGTTGTAAAAGAAGTACAAATCAGTTGATAATTCAGCAAAGCTAAAAGGGGTTGCATCAAGGCTAAAGTTTGTTAGAGGAGTTGGGCACAGATTGGATTCATTGAAAGCATGCGCGCTAACAAGAACGAACGAATGGTTGTTGTGAAATATGTGTTTTATAACATAATCTTGGTTGGATATGATAATGATTGGATTATGGTTTTTGCAGGTGATGTTGAATTGAGGTGATCCACATGAAGGTGGTTGTTGTTGAGGAATCCAAAAGGGGGAGGTTATATTGGGTCCATTTCCACAGTTTTGTGGGACACAAGTGGTTGAATTGGTGGGAAGTGATGCAGAATCAACTGTGAAGATGGAAAAGATGGTGATTATGATGAAATGGGAGAAGAAATGAAGATCCATATGATTATGAGGAGAATAAGAACATAGAAATGGGAATTTGGGAGGGAAGTATTTATGTGTTATGTGATTTGTAAGGTTTGGATTTGGAGTCTTGTGAGTAAAGTCTTTGGGTTGATATAAAAATATGGTAATTGATGCTTTTGTTTTGTTTTGTTTATAATCATGATTACAAGTTTGAAAAGGAGTCAAGTAGAATATAATATTTTATATTTTTTAAGGTTATGATAGTAACCGCATAGACTTTTATTTGAACTAATTAACATGAAATAAAGATAGCTTTTTTATTTTTTTTTGAAGTAACGATTCTATACGTAATAAATAAGTAACTCTTTGTGTCACGTGTTATAATTTTATAAGCTAAGATTATTTTTAAGAAAATATTTTTTCTTAAAAGATTATGTCAAAATATCCAAGAGGTTTATTTACTTTTTTTTTAAAAGGCGACTTTACCCCTTCGAGAGCAGCCCAGGTGAGTCATACATGTCTTTCCTAATAGGTTGTAACCGAAGCGGACTCGAACCCGGGACCCATACTAATAACTGTGAAAACCCACTGACTCAACCTAGAACAATTTATCTCAAACTAGGCTCAAACCCATAACCTTTTATTTGAAAAGTCATGAAACTAACACCCCATCAAAAGACTTTGAAGTTTCTTTCATTACTAATAATAGGTATATTTAGTGGTCATATAGAACGTCAATTTTGAAATTAGTGACACGTGTATGACGGGGTTTGGTGAATGTTGACTTGGATGGAGTTTAAAGTCATGTGGTGTGGGTCCCTCACAATTGTTTCAACCGAAAGCTTATTTTAACAGTGTAGCAGTTGAGGTAAAGTCTCAATTTTTTCACGCCTTCACATTGCAGGAAAACCAAATCCTCACGCATAAAAGAAAATCATATTATATTATATTACAACTTAATAATTAATTATAAATAATTTAAAATAATAAATTAACTCTTCAAGTCTCAAAGAAAATTCAAAAAATAAGTAAACGGAGAGATGGTGTGAATTGTGAGACTTGTAGCCACCAATGACACCTACGTTGACGTATTCAAATCTGATTTTTTTAATAATATTCTATTATGTATTTTCGTTACAACAATTTATTATTCCAAAAATAATATTATTATAAAACAAACATATAATAATATAAAACTATCAATAAATAAGGCTCTTATATGACGTCATGCTTATGCAGCATGTGAGCATTTTAAATTCCATTTTGGGTGACTAATGGATCGTTCAATAATTATAATTTTTTATGTGACAAGTTTAATAATTATATATTAAGCGATTTTATTTTTTAAATTTAATCAACTTCAATGACGATAGCCGTTTATTTATGTTTCCCTAGGCTCCTTGACCACGCAATGTAGAACCTCCTAAACTTCTTATAGCATAATTGATTTCAAATATTATCAAGATTACAATTGAGTCAATTAGGTAAAATCCAAAAAAGTGATTAAAAAAGTAAAGACTTAAATACAAAAATAAAATATTACACGCTAATTGTTTAGGACGGATATCCGGGTATAGGATAGACTAGATATGAGATTGTTCTAAAACATTGTACATGTTTAGGTATAGTATTAGGTTATATCCGAAACCGATACCATAATTAAACATAATAAATAATATTTTAAATTTGTTAAATTTCGTATAAACATTAAATTATTAAAAGTTTGAAATGATACTTAAGTATTTAGTATACTTGAGTCAGTTTTTTAGATAAATTTAGGATCCAGTTTAGTTTGGTAGGAATTCTAAAACGTTTATAATACCCGAAGTCATAACTTCAATCGGATACCAAACGATTATAAAATCAATGAGTATGAGATACGATTTTACAATCAGGCTTTTTATAACATGGAATAGCTATACGGTCCAAACCCGGCCCATCTACCAACCAAGCTAATTTCATTCTCGAAACACGAAAGGTGTAAACCTAGATACTGAATTCCATCAGGGATGAAACAAGGGTGAATCCGGAAAGGATAGCTTATCTATTGAATCGTTTTTGACAACAGCCGTAGAGGTTGGGGTAACCGAATGAAGAAGATGAGTGAAAGAAACATCGTGGTGAAGGTGAAGATTGGCCAGATGACTAAAATTCCACGTGGGACCGGTTGATGTGAAAGGTGTGGTTAAATCATAGAAACAAACAACCAATAGAAGTGAGGTACCAAGAAGTTTCCATGTAGGAATAAGAAGAAAGAAATTATTAGTTTGACTTTTGACTTTTCGGGTTGTTGAATAATTAAATCGGAATTAGTTTCCCAGAAAATGATGCTTCAACTCCTGTCGTTCACACGTTACCATTTAAAACAACTGTTCAATTTTGTGATTTTTTTGATGGTTTTTTTTTTCTAAAATCTAACAAAAACGTCAAAACTTAGAGCGTCTTGACTATAAGAAGAATTTTGAATACTATCCAATGAAGTTCTGCCACGTCAGCTAATATACCCATTGATTATATCTACGTGGTGAGAACTAAATTAAAAATGACAAAGCAGGGGTGAAACTGGAATTCAAGAGTGGTGTAACTTATAATGAAGGTACCTTTGCAGCAGCGGTTCTTGATCGTGCCGTCGGAGCAAAAACACTTGAACCCCGTGGTATTGTCGTGGCCGCACCGCCCGTAGGACTCTTCGCACTTCTCACATTCATCTGTCATATTCATATCCCATTGTAGCTGGAATCCTCTTTCCAAGATTTCGCCAAATTGCGTAGAAAGATTAGGGAGATTGTCGATGTGCTCTTTGATCACTGTTGTTACCACTTCCTGAGAGCATGAGTACTCTTCCCAACCCGTTTCCTCCGTATTGTTATTCATAACATGAACGCACGACTTCCCTTCAATTCTTTCGAAGCATGGTATCTCAATTGCGGAAGGAGGAAATCCATTGCAATTGAAATGAAAACTTAGATTAACGCTATTCATGGAGAAATTGAGAGGCAAGGTTTCTAAGTTAATCCCATGGCGCACCCTAGGGCACTTGTTGGGGCCTGGGCCGTCGGAAAAGACGTCTCTATCCGCCAGGACGATACTCCTGTTTTCGTGGTTTATCCGCTGGACGTAGTAAGAATCTTCGCCTAAAGTAATTTCAGGACGGTTGTTGACGCATTTGATTCCAAAGCCATGATAACCGCAGACTTGGGCAGCGGAATCTCTACCTATCGTCCAAAAGGGGTAGCTGATAGCGACATCACTGCAGTTGTATGAACGGCAACTGGGGTACGTTGAACTATCAGGTTGTGCAGGCAGGGCGGTGAGGAAGAAGAAAGGGAGGAGGAGGAGAAGAAGGAGGGAGAGGGGATGAGACATGATTTTGGAAATGCTGAAAGAACAAGTCCACCCTTCTCTTGTGTATATATAATTCCGAAGTACAAAACTAAATTTGCATTTCTCCAGTCAACTTTTTTTTGGAGTTTTTCTACAACAAAATATTATTCAATTAAGTTATTTGTTTACTAGTATTAACTGAAAATTATTTTGAAGCGTATATTTAAAATAAACATCCCAAAATATATATTCCAAATCACATGTTAGCGTAATTTTTTATTGGGCTAATCTTGTCATATACTAACAGTCCAAGAAGTTTGGATAAAAATGCTTTGAGATAAAGATTAGTTATTGTTTATTGAGTTATGTTTATCGATTTTATTAGATAGGATTATATATTTGGTTTTAAATATTTATTTAATTGAGTTTAAGTTGTGTTAGAATTAGTATAGTGTTTATTATAAATCGATGGTTAAGGATTAATTGTAAAGTGTGCTTTTTTTTGTTTAATAAAATTCCCTGTTCGTATTATTGGGTCTGATTTCTAACAAGAAGTGATAGTTCCAATAGTGAGTCGAACTGATGTTACCTACTTTATACATGCTCACAGAAAGTTTTAATTAAGTGATGCTAATCCTAAGCTAAAACATATTTGATTAAATAAACTCGAGCCATAATTTTATAAATGAAGCTTGGTTGACTCGCGTGCATTAACAAACTTATTATTTTTTGTAATACAAGATAAGATATTATTACATAAAAGTGTTATCATATAATCAAATAAAACTAATAACATATTTTATGTTATATAAAATTACAAATCTATACTATATAATAAATAAAGGTTTTAGAAGAACACTTGTCATTCTCCTATGCAATACACGGGGTTCTAACCTAGTATATATATAAACGAGCTAGACTCAAGGTTAAAACATAAAATTTGAACAAACTAAGCTTGAATTGAGCTCTTGTTACGCAAACTCTCTTAAGTTAAACGGGCTAGTTAGCTTGAAGCTATCATGTGGAACCGGAAAGAGGGGACGAGAAGAAAGAAACTACTAGTTTGACTTTGACTTCTGAGGTTGTTGTATATTCAATTACAAAATTATATCAGAATTAGTTTCCGAGAAAATGAGGCTTCAACTTCGGTGGTTCATACGCTAACGCTACCATTTAAAAGAACAGTTCAATTTTGTGATTTTTGGTTTTCCGATGTTTTATTTTTTTTATTTTTTTTTGTAAATCTAATACAAATGTCAAAACTTAGAGCGTGTTGACTATTAAGAGGGATTTTGAGTGCTATCCAATGAAATTCTGCCACGTTAGTTAAAATACCCATTGACTAAATCTACGTGATGAGAAAACTAAACTAAAATTGAAATTTAAGAGTTGTGATGATGAAGGTACCTCCGCACTCGTTCTTGCTGATCGTCCCGTCGGAGCAAAAACATATGTGCCCCGTCGTACTGTGGTTTCCGCACCGTCCGTCGGACTTTTCGCACTTCTCGCAGTCATCCGCCCCGCCCCATTGTAGCTCGAATCCCTTTTCCAAGACACTGCCGAAATCCACTTGAAAATTAGGGGATTTTTTCATGAGCTCATCGATCACTGCTGTGACCACTTCCTCAGAGCATGAGTAACCATCCCAATCCTCCGTTTCCTCCGTACTTGTAACCAAACACGACTTTCTTCCATTGTTATCCAAGCACGGTATCTCAGTTGCAAAGGAGGGGCATCCAGAGCAATTGAAATGAAAACTTATATTAACGCTAAACGGGGACAAATTGAGAGGCAAGGTTCCTAAGCTAATGTTATGGTTCACTCTAGGGCATACCTTCGGGCCTGGTACGGCGGATGAAACGTCGTAATTGGCCAGAAGCATACTTTTATAGTCGTAGTTTATCCACTGGACGTAGTAATTGTCGTCGCTCAACGTAATTTCGGGAATATCCTGTTGATCGCCGTTGCTGGAGCATTTGATTTCGAAGCCCTCATAACCGCAGAACTGGGTGGGGGATTCAGTGTCCATCTTCCAAAACGGGTAGCGGATTGTGACATTACCGCAGGTGTATGAAGGGCAGGTTGAATTATTGATTTCTGCAGAAAGGACGATGATGAAGAATAAAGGGAGGAGGAGAAGGAGGTAGTGGGAAAGTGGGTAGATGTGGTGAGACATGATTTTGGAAATGTTGAAAGAACAAGTCCACTTCTCTATGGGTGTATATATAACCAACTAGTTTTGAATTTTTTTATTGGAGTTTTTTTACAATAAAATATTATTAAATTAAGCTATTTGTTTATTGTTATTAATAAAAAAATATTTTCAGGTGGTGGATTTCCCCTGAAATGGTGGGTGAGCCGGGTCACCAGCGCTGTCTGCGTTTGCAGGCATGTGTGGCCTTTCACCAATGATTTATCGAGGTGATCGGGCTTATAATATTCGTTGGTCTTTCCAAAAAAAACTTTGCTCGGACTATTTTTGCGTTGAATCTTAAAACATATTAATTGCCTTGTTTTGAAAAGGTAACATTAACAATGGTTTGTTCAAAGAAGGCTAGGAAAAGTTGGATTGGCAATCTAAGAAACTTAAACCGTGTATCCTAAAGTATATTTTACGTACATATATTTATTTTTTATTTTATGTTGCAACAAGTGGTGCATTATGATTTAGTAAAAAAAAGACTAGAATGGTGCCTACACACGTTACGACGTATTAATCCTTAGAAGAAACTAACGTCCTCAAAAGGTTATAAAATAAAGTAATAGATAAGTTATCGTTAAAAAAGTTGTCCACATGTTGCAACGAAACAATTATTAATACTCAAAAAAACTTTATACAAAAAAATAAAACTGTAACAAAATCATTAAATAAGTTAACCAGTAAAATGTTAAAAAAAGAAAACAAAACCATTTAAAAAAACGTTAAGAGTAAAAAAAAGTTGTAACAGTGTTGTGCGCAAGTGATTAGATAAACTTGTACACTATCACACGCAACTCCGTTACAATTGTGCGTGTTACTTGCAGCGGGTTAAAAACTTAGATAAAAATAAGCAAGACGTAACGGTATATTATTACTCACCCGCGAAAAAAATGCAAGTCAAAATATTGGAAACGTAGATAAAAATAAAAGTAAAAAACAAAAAAAAGGAAGTTAAAACATCTATAGAAAAGAGCTAAAAAAATACCTATAAAAAATAAGTTTATTAAAATGTACAGGTTGTATGGTAACTTTATTAAAGCTCGGTAGTAATAATGTAAACCGGTTAAAAGTAAAATAAAAAAAAGTAACTTAACTAAAGTAGAGGGACTAAAGTGTAATATATAGAAAAAGATGCATAAATGACTTGTACTTAATGCATTAAGCATTCTCAATATGGTATTTGTAAGTAATTAAATATGTATTTGAAAACTTTATCATTTCACATTTAGCTTTTGTACTTGATGAAAAACAATAGCGACGTTGTGATCTCAGCTCATCGTCACGGTTAGTATCACGTCTTTGATATTGTGACGACGTTCCTTGGTCACCCCTTACGTAGGGAGAGCTCAAATAATAAAAAAAAAATTACATTAAACATTAATAATCTATCGTTGTGATCTATATTATTCGTAAGAATATATCATAATGATAAATTATTAATGTTTAGAAACTGAGTCAATTAGTTTCTCGACTAATATCGTAATCTTATAATTTCGAGTAAACTACGATTTTAATCCCTGAGGGTTGGACTCGTTCTTTATTTTAATCCATTAGTTTAAATTTCACCTTTTTACTGTGGTTTACAATTTGTCTGAATCAGCTACCATCCCTTAACGTCATCCATTTAATCTGTTAGACAGCCATCACGTGCCACTCATGTGAAGGACATTTTAGTCATTTTAACCCACTTGTTTAGGGTTTTAAATACCAAAAAGAGCCATCGTCCCTGAAAGAAAACCCCGGCGATATCAAACTCTCCGGCGAAGTTAACGTTAATGAAGTAGCGAGTGCTGGAATCGGATCGGACAACGTCGATAAACTTGTAGTTAGATGATGTAAGTCTGCCACATCTCTCCCACTTTTATACAAATCGCCGCATTGTAGCCGATATTTTGAATAAACCACATCACATTTCTATGGAGATTTGCTTGTTAGATCTAGCAGACTGAACAATCTCTATACGTTTCAACACATTAGCGAGTAACAAATTTTTGAACCAATCAACATTTTGATTCCTAAACGTCGAAATTAAGATCTGAATCAACACATCCGTACGATCAGAATCACATACCGAATCAACTTACTTACCGTTCATCTGATCGGCGTTAGCGTTACATCCTTCACTGTCTTCTTCCGCTCCTCCGTCGTGCTGGAGGAAACAATAAAGCATTTCAGACATGCATGGAGAAGACGATGAATGGAGGTTTTCTCTCTGAGACGATGACTCTTTTTGGTATTTAAAACCCTAAACAAGTGGGTAAAAATAACTAAAATGCCCACGTGAGGGCTTTCTAACGGGTTAAATGAATGACGTTAAGGGATGGTAGCTGATTAAGACAAATCGTAAACCACAACAATTGAATAAATGAAATTTAAATTAATTAACTTTTCAAGCCTCACTCAGAAACATGGGGTAGGCTAGGTTGAATAGCGAGGCCCAAACCATTGAGCCTAGGGTGAATTGTTGATTATTGTTTATGTTGAACTTTATATAAATGATTTATAATTTATAAATAAATAGGTAAACATTGTATAGAAGGGTTGCAAATTTTAGTATTATAGTAACGTTAATTTTTCATCGCATAGGTGTTATATTCTATTATGTCTTTTTATATTTCATATTTTTTAATCTTTTGTATTTTAATTGATGATTTGGATTATGCTAGTTTAAACTCAGGTTATTTTTATTTAAACTTAAATTATGTTTGATTTATGCTTCTTAACTTGTATTATGTATGTAGATGATTAATGTTTCATATTTGACAAATTGGATTTTAAAAATCAAAATCATGACCAATTGGTCCATAATAATCTATATTCACAGTTGGATCAATATCACCTCTAACTTTCACTTTTATTATCAAGAAAATTGATAGTTAAGAGTGTTATTTGATAAACTATCAGTATCTATTATTATGCGGTCAATGGTCATAATTTAAATTATTAAAATCTAATTTACGTTCATATTTGAACTTTATCTTTGTTAAATGTTGGTTAACAATTTTGCTTGACTTCTCTTCATATTTGGAACTTTTGTTGTATTCTTCTTTTAAATATTTATAACAGGTTCTTAAATTCGGTTCGGGTTCAAACCGCTAAATAAATACCGGTCGGGCCTGTAAACTATAAATATTGTTGTTGACTATTTTACGAATTTTGAATATTATCCGATGAAACGTCGGCTGATTTAACCATTGACTATTTCTATCTATTTAAAACTAAAATGAACTAAAAGTCTAAAGTTGCCGAGCAAGGCTAAAACTGGAATTAAACAATTGTCACGATGGTACCTTTACAGTCGCCCCAGCCGATCGTACCGTCGGAGCAAAAACAAAAGAAATCCGTCGTATTTTGACGGCCGCACCGTCCTCCAGACTCTTCACACTTCTCACAATCATCCACATCCATCGTCCGCCATTGCAGCCCAAAACCTCCTTGCAAGATCCTGCTGAATTCCGTCGAAAAATTAGGGTTCATGTTGATGTATTCTCTGTACACTGTCGTCACTACTTCCTGATCGCACGAGTAACCTTCCCAATCCGCCGTTTCCTCCGTACCGGTGCTCATATTATGAACACACGACTTCCCGCCATTGTTATCCAAGCAAGGTATCTCAGTTGCAAACGAAGGGCATCGATTGCATTCGAAATGAAAACTTAGGTTAACGCTATACATGGAGAAATTGAGAGGCAAGGTTCCTAAGGTAATGTTATGGCGAACCCTAGGGCAGTTGTTGTGGTCGACGGCCGCCGGAGAAACGTCGTAATCGGCGAGGAAGATATTTCCGAATACGTAGTTTATTTCCCGGACGTAGTAAGAATCTCCGCCCAAAGTAATTTGGGAAATAGTTTGGTCACCGGTATCGGAGCAGTTGATTCCGAAGCCATCGTAGCCGCAGAACTGGGCGGTGGATTCAGTGTCCATCTTCCAAAACGGGTAGCTGATGTTGACCGTACCGCAGTTTGCGGGAGGGCAATTGGGGAAAGTTGAATTATTAGATTGTGCAGAAATGGTGATGATGAAGAAGAAGGGGAGGATGAGGAGGTGAGACATGATTTTGGAAATTGGAAATGTTGAAACAAGTCTGAACCTGAACCTCTGTTGTTTATGCATATATCACAAAACTAAATTTGAATTTGTCTTCAATATTTTATTATAGCCATTCAAGAAGAATATATGATTAAATTAAGTTAGTTATTTATAATTATTAATAATTAATAATTGTAAAAATTTATTTTAAAATTCCTCAATATATATACTAAAAATTGAATTCACATACCCAATGAACGCTTTGTTCTCAACGCTTCCCAATTTCCAGAAATTAGTCACTTCAACAGCCTTCGATGGTTATACGGGTATCCAAAATACAAACGAGATGGATGTTTGTTGTCCCAACCATTCTTTTAGTCCCAAGCCTGCTAAAGAAAGGGATAATTTATAACAAAGTTTTAGTGTTGTTGATTCCTAGGTGTAGTGCTTCTTCCCCTCTGCTGCCTATTGGTATTAGTGGACTAGGATTGACCTGGAATACCGAACCATAGGTATAACCTTTCGCTCAATACTAGAATCGAGAATTGAAACATAGCATCTGAGGCTGCATTAATCGAGGATACACGACAGAAGGAATTGTTCTATTTCCAAACTTTACCTTCAACAAGCGTAGATTTTTTTATTTTCTTTTTTTCCCGATCACGAATCATGTGTATTTCTCGTAAGACTGAGAGTAATAAAAAAAAAAAATCAAATCGCACAACGTACAGGTAAATCTACGTCATTTGTTTTTAATCACTTAGGGTATTTGTAGTGGCGGATCTATATTAAAAGTTTACGGGTAACAGAAATTTTTTTACGGTACTTTCATTTAAATGAAACCAAAAAAAATTATCGTACTTTCATGTAAATAAATAAAAAAAATGGCCATGTAAACAATTTTTTTGATGGTAACATACGACTGGCGAGGCAGATTGCAGAGGCGGAGGACTGGGGTTTGGCGGAGGCAGCGCGAGGCAGTGGTCTCAGCTCAGGTCAAGTGGTCGCTACAGTTCCCGCTCTCTGTCTTTATTCTTGGCCGACCGTTTGGGTAAGTTGGGTTTGAGAATTGAGACTTTGAGGTATTGGGTTTTAATAAAACATTTGGGCTGGCTAAAGCCCAAATGTCATTTGGGCTGGCTAAAGCCCAAATGTTTTATAAAACCTAATACCTCAAAGTCTTTAATAAAATGTGAGGATTTTTTATAAAGTATTAGGTTTTTTTTATAAAATTTTAGACTTTTGATGAAGTGTTGAGTTTTTAAAAAAATTTGAAGGGTAACGTAATTTTTGCTCAGGGGAAACGTAAAGGGTAACCGGATACATATAACAGTAAAAAAAATTGTGTTGCACTGCGCGTAAAAGTTAAGGAGTAGCGGGGGCTACCCCTAGCCCTACCCTAGGTCCGCCCCTGGGTATGTGGTATACCTTCACGGGTACATTCATGTGAGGGATTTCACGCCGTTAGCACCAAGGGAACACCGCCCCTTATGGCGTGAGGGTGGGTGAGGGAGTCCATGTGAGGTGCTTCACGGGAGAAAGGGGAGGGATTTATAGTGCTAATCTTGTCATAGTCGAATAGCCTACGAGGTGTAAGGAGAAAATCGCAAGTTTACTAGTTTGGGTTGCAAGTTTGTTAATCCTAGTAGAAGTGTAATGCTTGTTTATTTTATTGCTTGTTTATTGTTTGGTATTATCTTTAAGTATTTGAGTAGGATTATAAGACTTGGTTAGCAAGGTTTATTTTAATATAAATAAATGGGTTATGGATCATTGTAAATGTGTCAATGAAATTTTAATAAACAGAAAGAGTCGATCTTTTGTTGAGATCAAATCCTGTGTCGTGTTCTTAGGTCTGATTTCCAACATTGTGAGTGTTGAGTGGGTCCTCAATTGTCAAATATATGGTATTTCACTCACTTAGGTATTTCTCTTGCCTAGTGAGACACAAGTGAGAAATATCAATATTACGCTGATGTGACGTCTACATGACAAAAAGTACTCTCATTTAACCCTCTCAAATAAAAGTATACCCCATACTCTTGAAACATTCATACATTTAGGAATCATTTCAAAAGATCAGTACATATTCATTTTCTATCTTCTGTTCTCAAATTAAGTGGTTTTTAAAAAACAAGACAAGAAGGATGTGCCTAAAGATGGTATAATGATTTGCTTGATAAAATGATTGAGGATGTGAAATCGAAGATGCAATTAATGGTAATAGAGTATGAGAAGTTTTATCAAACCGGTTCAAGCAATCCGGTAAAGAAACAAAATAATATTGAACATTGTTGGACTGGTAAAAATTCTTGGATGGATAAATTTGAACGATTCCAGGGTGCTGGTGTTCAGTCGTTTGGAAATTTGAAAGATTTAGAAAATTCTACGAGCTTGCAAATGGTAATGATTTCTTTTCTAGATGTTTTTGAGAAAATATAGTCTATGGAATTGAACAAAGATTGAAGAAATAATTTAAAGATCAAAGATTTTGACGTTTGTTTAATTCTGGATCATATATTTATTTTTGAAAACGTACTGTTTGTTTTGTTTTGAATACTATTTTTTTATTTTTAAAGCATGCTTAGTATTTGAACACTATTTATTGCGAATTATTGTTCTACTTTGTTTCTTTTTTTGTACTTTAGTTACAGCAGGATTCGTTCCCTCTGTAAAGGATTTTGTGATAAAATTCTTCTTTGTTTGTGATAATATAACTTATAAAATATTTATATTTATTATTAAATTGTTTTTCCGAGGATGAAATTCTGCCACGTAATAAACTAATAAACCATTGACTAATCTATGCAAATCAGAACTAATATTCACAAGCATGGGTACTAAAAATAGAATTTAAGAGTTGTAACGAGTTTACCTCTGCAGTCGCCCTTGCTGGTCGTACCATCCATGCAAAAACATAAAAACCCCGTCGCATTACGGTACCCGCACCGCCCGTCCGACGCTTCACACCCGTCGCAATCATCCACCCCCCACCACCTCAGCTCAAACCCCTCTTCCAACACTCTCCCGAAACCCGTCGCAAGATTAGGGACCAACTTCATCTTCTCACCAATCACCGTTGTTACCACTTCCTGATCGCATGAGTACGCATCCCAAACCGATCCAACCGTACCGTTATTCATAACATCCAAGCACACCTTTTTATCATTCTGTTCCAAGCACTTTATCTCCGTCGCAAACGAAGGGCACCCGTCGCAATCGAAATGAAAACTTAGATTAACGCTAAACATTGAGAAATTGAAAGGCAAGGTTCCTAAGTTAATGTTATGCTTCACCCTAGGACAGCTGTCACGGACCGTGGCCACAGGAGACACGTCGTAATCCACGAGAAATACGGTTTCAAGTTCGTAGTCTATACTCTGGACGTAGTAAGAATCGCCACCAAAACTAATTTTGGGAATATTTTGTTTACCGTTATCTGAGCAATTGATTCCGAAGCCCTCATAACCGCAGAACTGGGTGGCGGATTCACTGTCCGTGTTCCAAAACGGGTAGCGGACAGTGACATTACCGCAGTCGTAAGAAGGGCAATTTGGGTATGTTAAATTGTTAGATTGTGCAGAAATGGAGATGATGAAGAAGAAGAAGGGGAGGAGAAGGATAGAAATGGGAGACATGGTTTTGGTGATGTTGAAAGAGCAAATACATCCAAATGTTGTATATATTGTACAAAACTCAATTAGCATCTTTGCTTTTAAATTTTTTATTATTCTTTAATTACAACAAATTGTTATTAAATAATGTTAAAATTGATATATATATTACATGTTAGGGTGCTTCCCAACGGAAAAGTATTGTAGTTTAATGTTGTCATTTAATTTTTTAAACATAGTTGATTGACTAGTTTCTAAAGGGTAACAGTGGTATTTTAAAAGAAAGCTAGGAGAAGTTGAATTGGTCCACCTTATAATCTTAAACCGTGTGCCCTATAATGTTTTATACATAAATTTATTACAACTATATACATTTGAAAATCCCTACTCTCTTTTGACCGGTTTTAGCACGTGAAGAGTACAATGTTTTTTTTTGGCTCTTTTGGTTGGTTTTGGTTGTGATGCTTAAAGTGTGTGTTAAAGTGATGGTTTGGTTGTACGAACAATGCGTATTTATAGGTGATGTTTTAGCATTATGAACGGTGAGAGTTGGGTGTGGGGTATGGGTTATATAACAAGAAGTGTGATGTTTTAGTTTGTGAAAGCATGATAAATAATCCATGAGTATTGACTATGATATGTAGTGTGTGTGAGAACGGTAGGTATGTATAATTTAAGTTTTGTAAAGTCTTTTGACGTGTGTTGTGAGTAAATTCAACTAAAGTCACGCACCCTGGTTTTGGGGTGTGACAGTTGCCTCAGAGCTTATGTTCCGGTATGTGTGTTTGATATGGAGCTTCTCTTTCGGATGTGAGTTTGTTTCAGAGCTTGTGCTCTTGTATGGGGTGCTTGATGCCTAAGTTGTTTCGAACATAAAGGGTTGTGAAGTTACCCTTTTATTCATAGAGACATGAAAATTTTCCACGTTGAGAAGTTCTAGTACAACTTTAATACGTTTATGTTAATTTAATTTAAACATCTCGGACCTTGTTTTGCCGGTACATGTGTTGCAACCCCCTCCTCTATTTTCTTTATTCAATTTCTCCTGAAAAACTGAGTCAATTAGTGTACCTGATGTGTTGCAAAGCCCACATGCATTTTCGTTGTTTTGTGTTGTTTTTGTATAATTTTAGAGTCTGTTATAGTTAGTATTGAGTCAAGCCTTGTCTTGTAGGTGTTCGGGAGTAATTGGATCTTAAATCATCAAGAGTTGTGAAAGAAACGAGCACGAGAACACGGGACGAGAAACGTCAAAAGTCAGAAAAGAGTCCAAACTTCAAAGGGGCATATCTCGGGCTAGAAAATTAGTTACGGGGCCCATAATATATCAATTTGGGGTATTTCGACGAGGAGAGTTTAAAAATCAGGTTATTCTCTCACGGTACGAGAGCCATAGGGCTCTCCCCCTCGCGGTACGCGAGGGGTGTGTGTTTCAGTAAATATTGCGCGGCATGTATGCTTGGCGGTACGTGAGGGGCCCCAGATACGTGAATTTTGACCTAGTTTCATGGGTTAATAGATTAGGACTCTCCTGTCACACCCCCAAAATCCACTAACGGAGTTTTACCGTTAGGAGCGTGACATACCAGGATCTCAGTCATTAGTTACTTTCAACGACTCTATATGAGTTTAAGAAAAACCACTAGTATTGCTCATAGTCACGATGCAACACTAGAAATGAAAATACTGATTTAATGTAAGACTTGCGGAAGCGAAAAGTTAAATGCAAAGCATGCGCCAAAACAGTCGCGCCAAAAATAAACAATTCAACAATAAATAAAAATAAATAGTTCTTGCGTTTGAAAATGATGGACTTCGAATGCATGCATGCCTTAGCTTGTGCTTGTACCTTATTGACCTGAGAAAACATGCTAAAACGTGTCAACACTAGGTTGGTGAGTTCACAGGTTTCAATGTTTGTAAAGTTTACTAGATAATACCATTTACAATTATATCATAGGTAGCTAACCTAGTACATGTTACTAAAGCGTTTCGACACCGAAGCTGACTGTTTATGTTTGTACTGCCTCCCACCATGACTATCATAATCAATGGTGAATGTTTAGGTCAATGTTACACCCGTTCGACTTCCCGTCGTGTTAGCGCGACTAACGCGGGTGGGGCTTGTCAATGCCTAGTACTACTACTCAAGATTACCTCGCTAACCAATATACTAACGGTTCGATAAGTAAGGACTTTCATGATATGTTTGCGCTTAGTACATAAGTGATATAAAAGAAACGTAAGATCTAAATGTTCGTACCCATGTTTTCTCCCCCAAGTTTAAAACGTAAGAAAAGGGGCCGTGAAACTCACCTTAGAGTATGTGCGAAAGAAAACGAGCTTAGAATGCTTGACGACTAACTGCCACTTATAAACACCGGTTTATAAGTGTGTGTTTGTGCAAGAGAATACGAACCCTAAGTATCCAAACAATCTCATTGTTTTAAGGGTTTAGAAAAGTTTGCAAGTCTGACCAAGTTTGACTAAGTTTGACCAAGTTTGACCCGACGACCCGTTGGTGACCCGTTTAGTGATTAAATGTTTGTTCAGTATAATACTTCTATATTATACTGTCACACCCTGAAATTCCACAGCGGGTTACCCGCGGGTTGTGACTGTCAAGGATCATCAGTCCCGGTCATTTCGAACGACCTCTAAATGGTTTTCGAAAAGACATCCCGTTTGAACATCATACACAAAAATTAAGTAATACAGAGTTTGAAAATGCGGAATGTAAAGTGCGGAAGCAATAATAATGTAGCAAAATACAGAAGCATAACAAATTAGGTTCCCATAAACCTAGCTTCTAATGAAAACATGATATGCGACTCCAGACATGCAGTCCTAGTCCGTGCGTGAATGCTTAGCGACCTGAGATAAACATGCTTAAAGTGTCAACACAAGGTTGGTGAGTTCACAGGTTTAAGTAACAGAAACAGAAATGAAAACAGTGTAACAGTACGCATGTATACTATTGATTCGATTGTTGATCAGACAATAAACATTAACTATATAAGCAACACCGAAACCGAAGCTCAACGAAGGAATGCAGAAACTAGCATTTTGCCTCTTACGTGCCCAGCACGCAATGGATTAGGTCAATTATGCACCCGTTAGACTCCCAGTCAGAGTTAGCGCGACTAACCCGGGTGGGGGTTGTTAAACCCAATAGTACTATTCATGAATCACCTCGCTTTGTGTAAAAATTAACGGTTCGAATATGAGAGGACTTTATGTGCGGGAAATGCACCCACTTATATAAATTAAAGCGAAATCAAAGTAATTGTCATACGACTAAGTAAGAAAATGGTTTAGCATGTATCTCCCCCAAATGGAAAAGTAAGTAAAATGGGGCCGTGAAAACTCACCTGGAAATGCGGTGAATGAGAAATGAAAGCAACAAGAGAAATCGAGTAACTCCGGGTAACCGACCTAACCGAGCCCTAAGAATTAATAAGGCTATAAGGTCTATGAAAGTAAACATGGTTTATGTAACCACATTCATCCAAACGACTCAACGTTGAAAGGTTACATTGACGTTTTGAAAAAGGTTTGACCAAAGTTGACCGAGGGTTGACCAAGGTTTGACCAAAGTTGACCGAGGTTTGACCAAGGTTTAACCAACTTTGACCAAGGTTTGACCAACTTTGACCAAGTTTGACTAATGTTGACCAATGTTGACTAATGTTGACCAATGTTGACCAATGTTGACTAATGTTGACCAATGTTGACTAATGTTGACTAATGTTGAAGTCATGCATAAACAACACACAAGTAACATATAAGTTGTAAACATGTAACACATAAGCATCATACAAGTTGTACATGTGTAACACCTAAGTAGCACATAAGTTATACATGTGTGACACATAAGGAACATACAAGTTGTACCTAAGTAATGTATAAGTAACACCTTGTGACATAACATGCTTGTTTCAATTAGTTGCATAAGAAATCAACATGTGACAAGTAATTTAACATTTGCACATCTTTATGGCACATTTCATATATGTCAACCATTCCTACACATAACTCATGTCATCATATTAATAACCTATTAGTATCAATTCAACACTTTTAAACAAGTAGCATAACATGTCATAGAAATTCCATAACTCTTATCATAACAAAGTTTCCATTCTTTGACAATTAGGGTTTTAGTGTACTTTAAGTGTAATGGCTCAACTAAACAAGTTACACATGAATTTATACTAGTGACATACCATAAACATGATTCTACACACAAACTTTCTATTCTAAGCAAAGTTGAAGTTCACAAATTAATAAAGTTTCCTTATTTAGCAAGGTTCACCAAAACACGTCATAACACAACTCCAAATTACATATTCATGCACAAGTCATCTATTCATATGATAATGAAGCTATATAATCCATTTTAAACATTTATAACCTACACATACAAAATATGAACAAATAAAGTTTCCTTTTTAGGAAAGTGGTCCAAACGACCCTATTGCATATGTGTAACCCCAAATAACTCTTTTTACTACTTTGATATACATTATAGAACAATAATATCAAGTTTTTATCCATGAGAAACTCATAACACAAAATATGCAAAATTAAAGTTTCCTTATATAGTAAGTGGTCCATAACCGAGTGAAAAACGACATTTCAACCAAAAAAAATTATATTTCCTATCTATTCTACTATTATGTGTACCATTTAAACCAACAAACATATCATACATCAAGTTTTTGCAAAAATGCATCCAACAAAGTTTCTATAAATAGAAACGAGCAAATATCAACCTAAACAAGTATTTCAAAACATAAAATGTGCATATGTGCATCAACAACTCATTATTATGAAAACATTTGATTAAAACATGGATTTAGACACTATTAACATGGAAAATCGTTTGGATACATGGGTTTGCCATTTTGGCCGAAAAAAATAAAGAAAAGATGGATGGATTTGTACCAAAATCAAGTATGATGGAAGGATGGATGTGTTGTTTGCTTGTTTCACCTTGAATCACCTTGAATGCACCTTGTAATCACTTGGAATGGATGAAGAAAATTTTGAAGGGTGGTGGCTAGGTGGGGATGGGGGCGGCCGAGAGAAAGAGAGGGGAGGGGAGGAGTGGTTTAGGGTTAGGGTTGTGTAAAATGAGCTTAAGGGGATTAAGGGTGGGTTAAGTACATGGGTCTTGGGCTTTTTCTACAAAATGAGGCTTTTTAACTAGGGAATGGGCTCCACTATGGATTAATAAGTTAAAATGTTGAATTAGTAAGCCCAAAGTTTAAAACAAATCCTTTTTATAAAATCCAATTTAGGGTTGTTGGCACATATCGCGTATCCGCTTAAAAAGCGTTAAAATAAAAGTTGTTCTAAAAATTCCAGAAAAATTCACATAAGCATGAAATATTAAATCACAGTATTACATATAATTTTTACACACCAAATATATGTCTAAATATTATTTCTAATATTTGTTAACGTTCGTGTGACAGGACGCGTGTGTGACCCGGTAATCCGCCCGATTACCGATGCATGAAATGAAATGAACCGAATGGACTTGCTATATGAAATATGTACTTAATTACTACATAATTAAGCATGATGCAAGTGTAATCACATGAATTCAGGTAATAGTCGGGTATGGATATTAACCTGAATTTGCCGGGTGTCACATATACACAAATGATCATGCGGTAACACTTAGCAACAAATCCTATTTGTTCTAACAAGATAACAAGTTTCCATAATTAGCAGGTTTCTATAAATAGTAAGTTTTCAAAAATAGCAGGTTTCTATAAATTGAAAGTTTCCAAAAATAGCAGGTTTCTATAAATAGAAAGTTTCCAAAAATAGCTGGTTTGTTCGGGACTCATGTTTCCTGGAAACTATCATCAGTGATATATTCATAGGATCACTCTAACATGTTCTAGATCATCACATCACATAACAATTATCTAGAACCTAAACATGCAAATCATAATTCAAGACAAAGTTTCCAACTTTAGTAACCTATGACTAGCATGCGTGACTTCAAACACCTAACATGTTACAACAGGTTATTGTATCTTAACTACCATGTACCAATCAATAAATCCTATCATGCATGTCTAAATAGCAAGTTCTAACCACTTTTAACAATTAAAGTTTCCTTATTTGGAAAGTTTGCAAAACCGGGTTATGTATTCAAAATCTGATTTCACAAATCATCTAAACATGTATCAAGTAGATCATAACCATCATCATATCATTCAAATCACTTCTAGTATGCAAGATAGAATTCTTAAAAAGTTTCCATTTTTAGCAAGTTGTCCATTACCCGCTTTATTCACAAAATTAACACGTCTAATCAATCTTACATCTTTCAACTAATATATTTACAACTATATTAGTCATATTTCACGTCTAACATGCGATTTCTATACTTCACATAATCAAAAAGTTCCAATATTTAACACGTTACTAATCACACGGATCTAGGGTTTTGCAAATAACCATATAATCAACAAATACATGCAAAACAATAATAAAGTTAACATTTTTATTATAAAAATCCATGTTTGGATGAACTAGGGTTATGATCTAAAATTTAGGAATCAAAAAGTGATGAAATTGAACGAAACGACTTACGTAGAGACGTTAGAAACGTCGAGACTAGCACGTATCTACTTCCGGATTCACGTTCGGAGATCAAACGAGGGTGTTTGGGTGCCTTGGAGCTCTCGGTCGAAGGAGAAGGGAGGGGGGTCGACGGTTCCAACAAAAAAGGATAAGGGTTTATCTTTCTTTTTTTTTTTAAATTTTTTATATATATCCTTAATTGTGTTTATGGGTTTTAAGATGGGCTTCAAGTTTAATTAAAGCCCACAACTCTAATTAATTTAAATAACACCTATTTAATACTTTAAAATTTTCGATTTATATTTTTATAAAACTACTAACTTTTATAAAAATACTAACTACGCTTTACACACGATAAACACGTACGAAAACAATAATATTCACATAATTCACGTAATCACATATAAATCATAAAAATTCGTAATTTATATTAAATATAAATTATTAATGTTCGTAATATTAATTTCGATTAATCACCAACGTTCCGGGTTAGACTCGAGTGCGATCCGATGTGTGCGAACTGACTGACACATTTAATTGATCCTAATTAAATGCAATGTACGTGTGACTAACTGAGATAACTAAGTTTGTAACGAATAATGTTTGAACTAACGAGGTTTGAGTTAACGGAGTTAACCTGAAAATGCCGGATGTCACATCATCCCCTTGTTGAAAGAATTTTCGTCCCGAAAATTAAACGAAGTCCGTAACGTCTGAAAAAAAAAGTTTAGGTTTGTCACATCATCCCCATGTTGAAATAAATTTCATCTCGAAATTTAGTTAGTACCTTTCGTGTTTGCCGTTGACTGTTTGAACACGTGAGGATACTTTTTCATCATTTGATCCTCGCGTTCCCATGTGAACTCCGGTCCACGCTTCGAGTTCCAGCGAACTTTGACAATAGGTATCTTACTGCGCTTGAGTGTCTTGACCTCTCGGTCCATGATCTCAACTGGTTCCTCAATAAAACGTAGCTGTTCATCAATTTCTAACTCCTCGAGTGGAACTACAAGTGTCTCATCTGATAAGCACTTCTTTAGGTTTGAGACATGAAATACATTATGCACTCCATTGAGTGTATCTGGTAGGTTAAGTTGGTATGCTACTGGACCGATCCTTTTCTCTATCTCGAATGGTCCAACGTAACGTGGGTTTAACTTTCCCCGTTTTCCAAAACGAATCACACCTTTCCACGGTGAGACCTATAATAAAACTTTGTCGCCCACTTGGAATTCTAGCGGTTTTCTACGCTTGTCTGCATAACTCTTTTGACGGTCACGAGCTGCCGCCATACGGTTTCGGATTTGCACTATTTTCTCTGAGGTTTCGTGCACAAGTTCCGGACCAGTAAGTTGGCTATCTCCAACTTCAGCCCAACAAAGTGGTGATCGACACTTTCGCCCGTACAAAGCTTCGAACGGTGCTGCTTTGATGCTAGTATGATAGCTATTATTGTAAGAGAACTCCACTAAAGGCAAGTGCGTCTCCCAGCTATTACCAAAATCAATCACACAAGCCCTTAACATGTCTTCTAGGGTTTGAATGGTACGCTCACTCTGGCCATCTGTTTGAGGATGATACGCTGTGCTCATATCCAGGCGCGTGCCTAGAGGTTTCTGTAATGATTGCCAGAAACGTGAGGTGAATCGGGCGTCTCTATCGGAAATGATGGAGATTGGCACTCCATGTCGGGATACTACTTCTTTAAGATAAAGGCGAGTTAACTTTTCCATTTTGTCGGTCTCTTTGATAGTAAGGAAATAAGCTGATTTGGTTAGACGATCCACTATCACCCAGATTGTGTCACATCCAGATGGGGTTCGGGGTAATTTGGTTATGAAATCCATGGAAATCTGCTCCCATTTCCACATTGGTATTTCCGGTTGTTGAAGTAATCCGGATGGCTTTTGGTACTCCACATTAACCTTTGAACAATTCAGACACTTGCTCACATAGGTGGCTATGTCAGCTTTCATGTTCGGCCACCAATACAAAACTTTGAGATCGTGATACATCTTGTCGGATCCCGGATAGATAGAGTATCGGGATTTGTGAGCTTCATCCATGACTAGATCTCTTAAGTTTCCATACACTGGAATCCAAATTCGTTCCGCGAAATAACGAATACCATCTGATTTAACCTCCAGTTGTTTCTCCAAACCACGAGTGGATTCTAATGATAAGTTCTCTTCTTTCAAGGCTTCAAGTTAGGCATTACGGATCTGTTCGGGTAATCCTGTATGAATAGTGAGTTGTAATGCTCTAACTCGTTGGGGTTTGGTTTCTTTTCTGCTTAGGGCATCGGCCACCACATTAGCCTTGCTCGGATGGTACTTGATTGCACAATCATAGTCGTTTAATAATTCGATCCAACAACGTTGACGCATGTTCAACTCTTTCTGCTCAAAAATATGCTGAAGACTCTTGTGATCGGTGTAGATGGTGCACTTGGTACCGTACAAGTAATGTCTCCATATCTTGAGTGCAAACACCACGGCTCACAATTCCAAATCGTGAGTCGTGTAATTCTTTTCGTGGATTTTTAACTGTCGGGAAGCGTATGCGATAACCTTGTCGCGTTGCATCAATACACAACCGAGACCTTGGATGGAGGCATCGCAATACACCACGAAGTCATCCGTTCCCTCTGGTAGAGATAGGATGGGTGCGCTACATAGTTTCTGCTTCAGTAGCTGGAATGCTGATTCTTGAGTCTCGCTCCAATTATAGGGTTTATCGTTTTGGGTTAAGGAGGTGAAGGGTTGGGCAATCTTTGAAAATCCCTCGATAAAGCGACGGTAGTATCCGGCCAATCCTAGAAATTGCCGAACTTTGGTTGGAGTTGTTGGTGCTGCCCAATTCTTAATAGCTTCCACTTTGGCTGGATCGACATGTATTCCTTTCTCATTGATCACATGTCCTAGAAATTGAACCTCGCAAATCCAAAAATCGCATTTGGAAAACTTCGCGTACAGCTGCTCCTGTTTCAGTAGTTCAAGGATCAAACGCAGATGCTCCTCATGCTCTTCCTGACTCTTAGAGTATATGAGAATATCGTCAATGAAGACAATGACAAATTGGTCAAGGTAAGGTTTACACACACAGTTCATGAGGTCCATGAATACCGTGGGTGCGTTGGTTAATCCAAATGGCATGACCAAAAATTCGAAATGGCCGTACCGGGTTCTGAATGCAGTCTTGGATATATCTTCATCTCGAACTCTCAGCTGATGATATCCAGATCTTAAGTCAATTTTCGAGTAGAAACTTGACCCTTGAAGTTGGTCGAATAAATCGTCAATACAGGGTAGTGGGTAGCGGTTCTTGACTGTTACCTTGTTCGACTCTCGGTAATCAATGCACATGCGGAAAGTCCCATCTTTCTTTTTGACAAATAGGACTGGGGCTCCCCATGGTGATGAGCTCGGTCGGATGAAACCTTTATCCAACAACTCTTGTAGTTGTGTAGATAGCTCCTGCAACTCGCTTGGTGCAAGTCTGTATGGTGCTCGAGTAATAGGCGCTGCTCCGGGTGTTAGGTCGATCTGAAATTTGACTTGACGATGAGGTGGAAGACCAGGTAGGTCTTCAGGGAATACTTCTGGGAATTCACGGACGATAGTGATATCTTCTAACTTTTTCTCCTCGGTGGACTTGTCAGCAACAAGGGCCAGTATCGCGGTATGACCCTTACGCAGACACTTCTGAGCCTTCATGAAAGATATGATGCCCATCACTGCACCACTTCTCTCGCCCTGAACGGATAAGATCTCTCCACTAGGAAGGGGTATATGAACGATCTTCTCACTACAGATGATCTCAGCTTGGTTTTCAGACAACCAATCCATGCCCACAATTATGTCAAAACTGCCGAGTGTAACTGGCATGAGATCGATGTCGAGTTTGTGACCAGAAAGTTCTAACTTACATCCCTTGAGAATGTGGGTTGCCTCGATTACTTTACCGTCTGCTATCTCTACGGTATAATGGTGTTCTAATAAAGTTGGGTTTATTCCTAACTGACCGTTAAGTTCTCTAGATATAAAACTTCTATCGGCGCCAGTATCAAAAAGTACAGAAGCATAATGATCGTTTAAGATAAACATACCGTTCACCACGTTCCGATCATTCCGAGCTTCTCCTGCTCCAATCACAAATGCTCGGCCTTTTGCACCATTTCTGTTGTTATTACCATTTCCACCCTGGTGGTTATTGCCATTTCCATTACCGCGCTGATGATTGTTGCCATTTCCATTCCCATTTCCGTTTCTCCTCAACTGCGGACAATCTTTCTTGAAATGCCCTTCTTTACCTCACTCAAAACAGCCTTTGGGTGCGTTTCCAGGTGGTGCTTGCTTGTTCTGCAGATCCACCCTACAGTCTTTGGCCGAATGACCCATCTTTCCACATCGATGACAACGGTACTGGTCGCATGTTCCATGATGGTGAAAATTACATTTGTTGCACTTCGGGTACTTGCCAACATAAGAACCCTCATTTTGCTGAGAAGAGTTAGACTGACTGTTGTTCTTTGACGGTTCAAACTTACGGGGTTGCTGTTGCTATTGTTGTTGCTGAGATGGTGGGTTTGACTGGAAGGTTTTGGGGAATGAACTGTCAAACTTCCGTTTGTTATCAGTTGGCTTTGATAGTGCACCTCTAGGGGGTAGAGTGCCCTGAGCTACTGCCTGATCAGTTAGCCTGTGAGCCAACCTGATTGCTTGTTGAATAGTAGTAGGATTAGAAGATGTCACCATGCTCTGAATTTGCGGGACCAGACCATCAATGAATTTCTCAATCCTCTTGTAGGGAGGTGTTACCATTTGCGGACATAAGTTCGCCAATTCATGCGAACGAGTAGTGTAGGCTTCAATTTCAGATCCCTCCATCTTGAGATTCCAGAATTCACTCTCAATTTTTTGTACTTCATCGCGGGGACAATACTCCTCCCGCAGCATAGTCTTGAATTCGTCCCATGACAATGCATTTGCCATCTCAAGAGTTAGCATTTGCACTTGAGAGTTCCACCAAGTAAGGGCTGGACCCTCAAGTGTGCCAGATGCATACTTCACCTGGTTATTTGGTGGACAATTGCACATTGCAAAAGCGGATTCATATTTCTCCATCCAGCGGAGTAAGCCAACAGCCCCTTCGGCTCCACTGAATGAGTGAGGCTTGCAATCCATGTAAGCCTTGAAAGTACAAACCTGCTGGTGGTTGTGTTGACCTGAATTGTAAACAAGAATGCATTTTAGGGATACTATATTCGAATTTGAGTTTAGGATGAATGATGACTCATTAGAGTCGATAATAATTTGCTTTACCTCCAGCATTAACAGCGGCTTGGCTAGTTGCTACCGCTTCAGCTACACGCTCATTTATGAGTGCCGCGAGCTCGGCTGCAGTCATGTTAATGTTTCCGCGACCACCGCGTCCTCCGGCGCGTCCAACACGTCCATTTCTTCTTCCAGACATTATCTTTACATTCACAACATACAATAATGAGAAAAATACATCGCATTTTATCATCATACAAGTGCAAGTAAATAAAGAAATTCAAACCACAACATCTAACATTTCAATAATAGTAATACTTGATAAAATAAATTGTAACGATTACAACTAAATTCAACCAAACATACAAAATCTAGAAACATCTGTTGGATGGGAACAACCTTGCCCATCTAGGTTCAAAAGAAAAGACGTAAATAAGTAATGAAGATAGATGATCAAATGTCACTGCCAACTGATGTAACATCGGATGCTGCATCATCGTCCTCATCCTGATCTCCTGCAGGTGCATCCTCTGGTGCAACTCCTGCTGCCTCAACTGCTGCAAGTCGTGCATCAACCTGCTCAATCCTAGTGTGGAGTATATCTAGGTTCCACTCTGCAGTGTTCAGCCGGTCCTCCATATCCACACATCCATTTGCCAAATTCTCATGAGCTGTATCAGTTGCTGCTAAATCTGCAGTCAGTTTGGTGATCCTCTGATTCATCAACATCTCTCGCTGAAGTATGCTAGTAATCTCTCCAGCTGCATCTCTCATGTTCCGGATCTCCCGGTCCATCCTAGCCACAAAGGCAGCTAACACCTGCTCAAAGGGGTACTGCAATGGTGGCAAAGCTCATACAGAAGATGATGAAGAAGAAGAAGCAATGTCAGTAGTGAGTGGAGGTGGGACTTCCTCCTCGCGGATCCAGTTCCTGATCCTATCGGGATACCAATCCCAGTCCTGCGTGTTACCTCTGACACGCACATGAATAGGCTCGTCATACCCTACAGTGGTATTGATCGGGTTGAGTCGACGTCTCCTCGGCTCTGGCAAAGGTACGGTAGGAACATCGTGCTCCTGAACGACTGGGAATGCGGGTGAATTAGGCGGGGTCGACATTTCCTGTAACGGGATGAGTGAGTGCCATGTATGAGTGTAAGTGCTGTGTAACTAATGCATGTACGTAGTTATAGTCTAGTATGCATTTCCTAGTTCTCTATAACCAATTGCTCTGATACCAATCTGTCACACCCCCAAAATCCACTAACGGAGTTTTACCGTTAGGAGCGTGACATACCAGGATCTCAGTCATTAGTTACTTTCAACGACTCTATATGAGTTTAAGAAAAACCACTAGTATTGCTCATAGTCACGATGCAACACTAGAAATGAAAATACTGATTTAATGTAAGACTTGCGGAAGCGAAAAGTTAAATGCAAAGCATGCGCCAAAACAGTCGCGCCAAAAATAAACAATTCAACAATAAATAAAAATAAATAGTTCTTGCGTTTGAAAATGATGGACTTCGAATGCATGCATGCCTTAGCTTGTGCTTGTACCTTATTGACCGGAGAAAACATGCTAAAACGTGTCAACACTATGTTGGTGAGTTCACAGGTTTCAATGTTTGTAAAGTTTACTAGATAATACCATTTACAATTATATCATAGGTAGCTAACCTAGTACATGTTACTAAAGCGTTTCGACACCGAAGCTGACTGTTTATGTTTGTACTGCCTCCTACCATGACTATCATAATCAATGGTGAATGTTTAGGTCAATGTTACACCCGTTCGACTTCCCGTCGTGTTAGCGCGACTAACGCGGGTGGGGCTTGTCAATGCCTAGTAGTACTACTCAAGATTACCTCGCTAACCCATATACTAACTGTTCGATAAGTAAGGACTTTCATGATATGTTTGCGCTTAGTACACAAGTGATATAAAAGAAACGTAAGATCTAAATGTTCGTACCCATGTTTTCTCCCCCAAGTTTAAAACGTAAGAAAAGGGGCCGTGAAACTCACCTTAGAGTATGTGCGAAAGAAAACGAGCTTAGAATGCTTGACGACTAACTGCCACTTATAAACACCGGTTTATAAGTGTGTGTTTGTGCAAGAGAATACGAACCCTAAGTATCCAAACAATCTCATTGTTTTAAGGGTTTAGAAAAGTTTGCAAGTCTGACCAAGTTTGACTAAGTTTGACCAAGTTTGACCCGACGACCCGTTGGTGACCCGTTTAGTGATTAAATGTTTGTTCAGTATAATACTTCTATATTATACACAAATGATCATGCGGTAACACTTAGCAACAAATCCTATTTGTTCTAATAAGATAGCAAGTTTCCATAATTAGCAGGTTTCTATAAATAGTAAGTTTCCAAAAATAGCAGGTTTCTATTAATAGAAAGTTTCCAAAAATAGCAGGTTTCTATAAATAGAAAGTTTCCAAAAATAGCAGGTTTGTTCGGGACTCATGTTTCCTGGAAACTATCATCAGTGATATATTCATAGGATCACTCTAACATGTTCTAGATCATCACATCACATAACAATTGTCTAGAACCTAAACATGCAAATCATAATTCAAGACAAAGTTTCCAACTTTAGTAACCTATGACTAGCATGCGTGATTTCAAACACCTAACACGTTACAACAGGTTATTGTATCTTAACTACCATATACCAATCATTAAACCCTATCATGCATGTCTAAATAGCAAGTTCTAACCACTTTTAACAATTAAAGTTTCCTTATTTGGAAAGTTCGCAAAACCGGGTTATGTATTTAAAATCTGATTTCACAAATCATCTAAACATGTATCAAGTAGCTCATAACCATCATCATATCATTCAAATCACTTCTAGTATGCAAGATAGAATTCTTAAAAAGTTTCCATTTTTAGCAAGTTGTCCATTACCCGCTTTATTCACAAAATTAACACGTCTAATCAATCTTACATCTTTCAACTAATATATTTACAACTATATTAGTCATATTTCACGTCTAACATGCGATTTCTATACTTCACATAATCAAAAAGTTCCAATATTTAACACGTTACTAATCACACGGATCTAGGGTTTTGCAAATAACCATATAATCAACAAATACATGCAAAACAATAATAAAGTTAACATTTTTATTATAAAAATCCATGTTTGGATGAACTAGGGTTATGATCTAAAATTTAGGAATCAAAAAGTGATGAAATTGAACGAAACGACTTACGTAGAGAATTTAGAAACGTCGAGACTAGCACGTATCTACTTCTGGATTCACGATCGGAGATCAAACGAGGGTGTTTGGGTGCCTTGGAGCTCTCGGTCAAAGGAGAAGGGAGGGGGGTCGACGGTTCCAACAAAAAAGGATTAGGGTTTATCTTTTTTTTTTTTAATTTTTATATATATCCTTAATTGTGTTTATGGGTTTTAAGATGGGCTTCAAGTTTAATTAAAGCCCACAACTCTAATTAATTTAAATAACACCTATTTAATACTTTAAAATTTTTTATTTATATTTTTATAAAACTACTAACTTTTATAAAAATACTAACTACGCTTTACACACGATAAACACGTACGAAAAACAATAATATTCACATAATTCACGTAATCACATATAAATCATAAAAATTCGTAATTTATATTAAATATAAATTATTAATGTTCGTAATATTAATTTCGATTAATCACCAACGTTCCGGGTTAGACTCGAGTGCGATCCGATGTGTGCGAACCGACTGACACATTTAATTGATCCTAATTAAATGCAATGTACGTGCGACTAAGTGAGATAACTGAGTTTGTAACGAATAATGTTTGAACTAACGAGGTTTGAGTTAACGGAGTTAACCTGAAAATGCCGGATGTCACATCTCCCATTATTATCATAATCGATTCCCAGCCGTTTAGAGAGCAAAAAGAGGCGATTTTGGGAGTTTGGAGAGCAATTGAAGTGTAAAGCTTGAATCTTTGTTGTAATTAGCTTGTTCGGTTTCCAATTCTTTATCTTTGTGTCTTTGATTGTATTGTTGAACCATGATTATGTTTAACTACTTTTGTTTTGATGTTTTGAGCATGATTGTAGGCTAAACAATTGATACTGCCTAGGTCAATCGATGAATATTTGTTAAAGTTCGTATTTTTATCGGTTTTGAATTCTAATTGATGGGTTTATGATTTTGTAAACGATCTTAGTATGATTATTGTGATGATATAGCATGTTTAATTATGAACTCCGTATGTTAAATGTGGTTGTCTGCCAGTTTGGTTTGCATATCTAGGTCATAGATCTCAGGGTTTGCGATCGTTTGTGTGGTTTGCTAGACATAGTAACCATAGGAGTTGTGATTGAGTGTCGTTAGATCTGAATGTGTGTCCTAGTTCAATACCCGAGAGGTGAGAAATAGTTGTCTAGTCTTCGTCATTAGGAATCCGAGTGTTAACGGTATGAGAGTACGTTAGTATTAGGTGTCTATTGATTGTTGCTAGTTCAAATCATAGTTGTTATCATAATATTACCCTGTGCATTCCTTGAATGTATCGTGGACAGTGTGACTGAAAGGTGATATGTCTATTCGGGTACATTATCATTGTTGGAGAGATCGAGAGGTGATCCAACCATCTGGTGAGTTATTACAACTTTAGGTTACTTAGTTGGTGACACCCTGAGAATGATTAGGGATCCACTAGGGTGTCTAGAGTTGTTTCCTTAGAAACCCAGATTCATCTTAGTTTCCAGAACCAGTAGAAGTTGTGCTTTGCAAATAGGATTCCGACCTAGGTGGTATTCTTCCCATATCTTAATATCACCTTAATTTCTTCCCTTGATAGTTGCATTCGACCTTAGTTTATTGCATTATTAGTTATAATCCTTAGTGTAGTAAACCCCCAACAAATCAACCTTTAGTCCGAGTCAGAGTCTAGTCTTGTTATCGTAGTGTCTCTAGGGTTCAATAACTCGGTTTACCATTAAGCTGTGCTGCACTTGATAGGTACACTTTCCTGTCAGTGCATTTTAGTTCATAGGTATTCCATCTTATTACTTAGGAGTCTAGGTTAGGTATTTTTAGTTTTTATATAAACCGTCTGGACGACATCAGTACCCCACACATTCATCGCAAAATCCTCATCTCTTTTACATCCATCTTTCACAGTTGTGTCTTATTGATGGCCCAACACTCAATTTCGTATAACATAGTCGGTAGAACTACGACCCTATAAAATTTCCTCTTTCATCTTGTAGGGAACCTCTTGTCACGTAATAGTTATGTAGTCGCTCTCCGCTTAAACCAACTCACATATACAATAAGGAGCCTTTTATTATAACTTTTTTCTATATACATATATATATATATATATATATGTGTGTGTGTGTGTGTATGTGTATAGGAAAGGTTCAAATGATAACCAATTTGTTATGTGATAACCACTATCAAACAGTCACATAATTTATAAATTATTTTTTCTTTTAATTGTTAAAAGAGTATTTAAGTACTGTGAACATATATTTTGAACATAAATACGGAAATAATGAGTATTACATATACGTACCAAATAATGTTACATATATGTGACACATAATGTTTACGTATATGTAATACTGACATAATGATAACTGTTACATATACGTAACACAATGTTTTAGAGTGATTTTTCATGGTTATCATATAAATATTGGTTATAATTTGAACCTCACCCTATGTGTGTGTGTGTATAGAGAGAGTGCCACGTCAACATTTTTTTATGAGTGAAAATGTTTTGGAGGGTATTTAGAACAACCTGGCATTATTGACTTTTTTTAAGTTTCCTTATTTTTTTTAAAACGCAAATAACTTTTTTCTAAGATATTATTTCAAAAATAAAAAAAATTACACCATAAAATCGACAATTTTATCCTCTTTAATTTGAGTATAGTCTTGCTATACTTTTTTAATAAAAAATTGAATTTAAAAAAAAAGTCATGTACTGTGTATAACGTGCATAATTATCATCGTGCCTGATTATAAATAAGTTGCGTAATTATAAACATAGGTTTCGTTGTTATCATATGTTTTACGTAAATATGGAATTATTAACATAGGTTACGTTATTATTAACATAACTTTCGTTATTATATGTGTTGCGTAATTTTTTATGTGTGATAATTTAACTTTGGATTTATCACTCGCCCCAAAGACATGTGTCGCGTCCTCGTGACTTCGTATGCTTCGTACCCATAACCTCATTTTTACGATAACAAACCTCATCATATGTGTGTGTGTATATACACACACATGTTTTCAAGTAATCCTTTTAGAACACTCAAACTTATCTTTTACACCACTCAACCTATGAGAAATCCTTGTAAATTATGTTGTGTTCACTTCCTCTTTTAATTCACTAAATCCGACTTCTATGAGTTACGAGGGATGGTCAAAAATTGAATATTTAACAACTAGCACCAAGACCATATCAATTAAGAGACCATATCAACCAAAAAGGGCCATGAACGTACTAGGAAGATGGTAGATGTCCAAAACCTACCAACTGTAGCCTTCCATTTGATTTCTTCGTTAAAGAAAATGGTGAGGTGGGGTTCCTCCTCATTGGATAACTTTAACCAATTTTTCACTTGTAGTTGCAATCAAAGATTAAGTTATATAAATTTGGTAACCATATATAACTATTTGTTATAGTCCTAACCAAATCAATCTTGTCAAGTTGATGAAACAATTAAAACACGTTAAGAATGTAGATTAATTGCATCATTAGTCGTAAACTGTTATATATACTAACATGAGGTAACACTTAATTTTATTTCAACTGTTTATACAGATTTACATATGTATATGTCTATACACACATATATAAAAGGGGAACCTTTTAGAAATGTAATTAATTTTTCAAACTATTCTAATTAAGTCACTTAAACTTCTTTTTTTTTGTCTCAATTTATTCACTCAACTTTCAGGTGATCTGCTAATTAAATACTTTTTACCTGTTTAGCAGGTTTCCATACTGACATGACATTTAACATGCTGACTTATAATTTATTTTTCATTTTTTTTAAATATGCTAGTGTGAAATTAATTTTTTTTTAATTTTAAATTTAAAAAATATATATATTTCTTAAAAGAAATTTTTTTAAGCATCACGTGAGTCGTGAGTGTATGAAAGAATAAGAAATATTTTTTTAAGATTTAAAATAAAAAAATATATTAATTCCACGCTGGCATATTTAAAAAAAGAAGAAGAAAACGAAAAATAAATGCCACGTCAGCATGTTAAATGCGACATCAGCGTGGAAACCTACTAAACAAGTAAAAAGTATCTGATTAGCAGGTTATCTGAAAGTTGAGTGACTAAATCGAGACAAAAAATGTTTAGCTGAATTAATTGAAACAATTTAAAAAGTTTGTTACATTTTTATGAAGTTTTCCCTATATAAAAGTATAAAACTATGTAATGATTTTGTACCCAAATGAAAATGTGTAAGTAAGAACGTAAATACGTTATTTACCGTACATAATATTTATTCGATATACTATATAAAATTACTATTTTACCAAATAATAATAATAATCAATTTGAGGTTATATTGTATGTATGCATTATTTCACTAAATAATAATACGTCTTCGGCATACATATATCCAACATTCTTATTCTAATAAACGATTCTAAAAAATGTCACGTGTCATTATTATAATTTTTTTCATTAAAATTTTCTAATTTTTTCTATTTTAAGTAAGCTTAAATTTTGAAATCTAATTATGTTAAAAAAAAATTCAGAAAAAATAAAATAAAATTTGAATTATAACAATTACTTAATTAAGAAACCAAACAATTTTATTTATTGTATTTTTATTTTTCTACTAAAAAAACCCCATATAATACATGGGTATATAACCTAATATGTATATAAAGAGAGTTAATGAACTTATTGGATGTGTCAGTTTTGAAAGCTAGTAATATGTTGTAATGAAAACTTAGATTATTAGGGTTTTAATCTTTTGTGACATCTTCATTCATCATCACCGATTAAAAGTTAGAATAGTTTTCTCAAACCTAATACAGGAAACGATTACAGAATAATTACAAAAGCTTGTAATATACTATCTAATATCTCACACCGATTGTAATTGTGATATATTTCTTTTGATTCACCTAATATGAAGGCCTTTCTTTTATACCATTGTCGATGTTACATAAAGATTCACTAAAAGCGTCTTGTAACTTTATAGAACAAACTCATAAGTAGGAGCTTCATGGCCAACATAAATTTACCCTCAGAAGTAAGTTGATAGACTGTAGCAAGTTTCCCTCCGTAGCAACTTTACTTAACCTGCATTTCATGGGCAACAACTTGTATTAGTAGCAAGTTGTGCCTCGATAGGAACCATAGTTCAACGTCGATTACCCTTCAGTAGGAACACCCTTCATTATGAACAAGTTGACATAAGTAACGATAGAAACATTCCTCAATAGTAACAAGTTACCATAAGTAGCAACTTGTTATATTAGTATCAAGTCTTCTCGGTAGGAATATTTCGAAGTACCTCCGTACCAACCTCATTCTGATCACTGGTAGCAACTTCTTTCGATAGCAACTCTTTTACTTAACCGAATCAGTAGAAACTTTGAAGAGCGGTAGCAACTAATATTAGTAACAACCACTTAGAATTTTGTAATCATCCGTTCTTAGAAATATACTATTATCGTGTATCACTTCACATTTTATAACTTTTACATCACATTGACTTGCCTACCTTTTGTCACTACTACTTCTACATCACATTCTATTTTTGATTTTGTAATAGTGACGTGGTACTCTGTTACCAAGTAAATTGTTACAAGTAATCTTTAAGAACACTTGCCGAATCTATAAAAGGTGTGAACCTACAATAATTTTTGAAAGTCGATTTTCTTAAACACTTACTCCTTTCGGGAACAACCCGGATGTTTCATGTGAGTCATGCAAGTGTTTCTCTATTTGTTGTAACTGCATGTCTACAAGAAGAACACTATGTGAAAAACTACTTGACCAACAGGGCATAACCCCAATAACGTAAACCTAATTATCGAGACCAAATTTGTCAACAACTCAAGTTTTAAAAAACAAAGAAAAGAAACAAATAATCGATTAGAATTTTAAAATGGCACGTAGGAATATATCTTCAAAACATGCAATGCACTTTCCAGAGATGAACTTAACAAATCCACAGTGACATACGACTATTAATGCACAAAGTTTACAAGTAGCTCAAGCACCATTTGGTCTATATTTATCAACAGCAGTGTGGAAAAAGCAATTCAATTTACATAAAAACGAGTTTTCCGGACTCGTTAACCGGCCTGCGACACCCACGCCCAAGAATATCACAGGGGGCAATCGGCTCACGGTTCTCAACCAAGGTCAAGGTGTGGGGTTCGAACTGCTATCTCTGCCCCACGATCGTTTTTACTCAAACCATTGACTTTGCATTCCCCGATAATCGATGTGAGCTGACCACCATTTGGTCTATATTTATCAACAGCAGTGTGGAAAAAGCAATTCAATTTACATAAAAAACGAGTTTTCCGGACTCGCTAACCGGCCTGCGACACCCACGCCCAAGAATATCGCAGGGGGCAATCGGCTCACGGTTCTCAACCAAGGTCAAGGTGTGGGGTTCTGCTATCTCTGTCCCACGATCATTTTTTACTCAAACCATTGACCTTGCATTCCCCGATAATCGACATGGATTGACCACCCCCAAAGTATAGCCTGTGAAGATTGAACCTGGGTCTCCTTTAGAGAGCCCAGGCCTCCTTACCACTATGCCACTTTGAAAGTGGTTATTCAATTTAGGGGGTGTTTGGGATTACTTATTGAAGCTCCTTTTGACTTTTCAAAAAGTCATTTCTAAAAGTAAGAATTTCTTACTTTTGGATTTTGACTTCTCCTTCTCACATCTTCCATCTTATTTTGAATTTTCCAAACAAACTTATAATTTATTACCTTATTTCAAAAGATGATAAGTAAATAAGTTGTTTTGAAAAGTAATCCCAAACACCCCCTTACATATGATACTGCTTTTTCTTGAAAAATGGAAGCGTAAAGCCCCAATCGGTGGCCACGCTGTCGGAATTGAATAATTCAAAGACCCGTTAGTCTATTTCTGCAAAACCGACGTCGTTTCAGTCCCAATCACGGACAATAAATTCAAGATAGCCGTTAAGACTCACGATTTGAATCAAAATTCAAGACCCCTTTTCCTCACCTCCAACTCTCACACACCGTACACACACACACGAAATTCTCTCTCTCTCTCTCTGGTTATATTCGATCTCCGAAATCAACGATCTGATTGAGGCTTTCGGTGAGTAAATCATTCCTTTGTTAGAGTTTAATTTGGAGTAATTTGCTTCTTTTATCTTCATTTCGTTAAGTTTCCATATAGGGTTTCAGATAGAATTTGTTTAATTGAAATTGATGAACTGTGATGGATTGCTTTACTATATATAGATTGTTTGATTGGAAATCTGTGGTTTTTTTCTCAATCGATGTTGAAATCCGAAAAATTAGGTATATATTGTGGAATCCGATTTAGGGGAATTGAGAATTATGGAAACAATCTGTGCTAATTTTTGTTTTTCTGGTTATTAGAACTGTTTTACAGTTGACTTTTAAGGCTTATGTTAGTTATGAATATTGTTTTTGTCAACTGAAATCACCGCTGAATGCATAGACTAAATGGAAAAATTAATTTGTAATAAGCACAACAGCAGAATTTAGCTAAGGAAACATTCTGTAATCAATTAACAAGTGTACTAATGTATGGTTGCTAAATTGATAGTCTGTTGCTTAGTTGGGATCAACACAAGATGACATTAAAGAGTGTTCCTGGTACACCAGTTTCAAAAATTGAAAGGACACCAATATCGACACCTGGAGGGTCAAGAGTTCGGGAAGAGAAAATCGTTGTAACAGTACGGTTGAGACCGCTAAATAAACGGGAGCAGTTGGCTAAAGATAATGTGTCATGGGAATGCATTGATGACCATTCTATTGTATATAAACCACTCCCTCAGGAACGTGTAGCTCAACCATCTTCGTTTACATTTGGTATGCGTTTCGGATGTCGATTCATGAACTTATTGTTGATTATATAGTGTTAATTTTGATTTGTGAGCTAATGGACTCATTTCTTGTTCTTGTAGATAAAGTTTTTGGTCCTGAAGCTGTCACGGAATCTGTCTATGAGGACGGCGTAAAGACTGTTGCATTGTCTGCCTTAATGGGCATAAATGGTAACTGCATATTTTTTAGTTATACTTCAATTCTTATTTTCATTTGTCTTAAATTGTTCGTTCTATCTGTTTTATGGATTTATTCTTACTTGTTTTTCAGCAACCATATTCGCATACGGTCAAACAAGCAGCGGAAAAACTTATACCATGAGAGGGATAACTGAAAAAGCTGTTAATGATATTTACCAGCATATAATGAATGTAAGTTATAAGAGAGAAATATTTTTAATCTCTCTCATTTAGAAGTTGTTATGAGGTATTTGGCCACTGCAACTAATTTGGAAGAAAAGGGTTGTGTTTTGTTAATACTTAAGTACTGTTTTATGACAGAATCCAGAAAGAGAATTCAGAATTAAGATATCGGGCCTAGAAATCTATAATGAAAATGTGCGGGACTTGTTGAATTCTGAAACTGGGCGCAATCTAAAGCTTCGAGATGATCCAGAGGTAATGTCTCGAACAAATATGTTCCTCAAATTCAATCTTACTCCAATATTACTGATTACCCTTTCCAATGCAGAAAGGAACAGTTGTAGAGAAGTTGGTGGAAGAAACAGCAATGGATGATCAACACTTGCGAAATTTGATCAGCGTTTGTGAAGGTAAAACAGAAAGCTCTTGATTTTTAGTAGACTTTTTCTTATAGCTTATTTACTCTTGTATGTTTTGCAGCTCAAAGACAAGTTGGTGAAACTGCTTTGAATGATACTAGTTCCCGATCACACCAGATAATAAGACTTGTAAGCATGTACATTTTATTCAGAAACATGGGTTTCTTATATCTGTAAATATTAATCATAAATTCTCTATCTGACATGCAGACGATAGAAAGCACACTCAGGGATACTTCAGACTGTGTGAGGTCCTTTGTTTCAAGCCTGGTATATTTTGACATTTACCTTAGGCATATATGATACTCCCTCTGCCCCAAAATATAGTGTCCACTTAATAAAAAAAAACACAGTTTTATGAATGTTCAATAATGCATTTTGAAATTTCTAAATGTCAATTTTACCCCTATGAAGTGTACATAGTTTTAAGAATGTGCAATTAATGCAGTTGAATGATGAACACTTTTTGGAAGTGGACATTTTCTGGGACAAACTAAAACAGATAGGTGGATACCTTTTATGGCCTTATGGTATGGAGGGAGTGTTAATTACCATGAACAAAGTCCATAGACAATTAACCAACCAATTTTGTTGCAGAACTTTGTAGATTTAGCTGGAAGTGAAAGAGCATCACAGACACATGCTGATGGTGCCAGGCTCAGGGAAGGCTGCCATATCAACCTTAGCTTGATGACTCTCACAACTGTGATTAGAAAGCTGAGGTCAGTAGATGTATAGAATTATTAAAACCGAAAAAGTCCTCTCTTGTCGTTTTGTTTTATTCAGTCTTCATTTAATTGTAGTCCAAGTTTCTGTCATAGACACTTTCTGGTTGCCCCTACATGCAAATGTATCTAAAGGTCAATTGATTCAAATAGGATTGTCATGTGATTTATCATGGTGGCAAAATGTACTGATACACTTTTGTTTGAAGCTTTCTATTATATAAATTAATGTGTTTAATATGATTACAAAACCACCATTAGTCACACATAAAGCAATTGAGTAGATCATATGCATTATCTCACTTTGGGTGAATTTCTAACCATTTGACCTGTTTCCTTTTTAAGTAATCTTTTTATATATCCCTTTTCTCCAAGAATTTTATATATTCATTAGTTTGATCACATGTGACTGTTTTACCCTTATTAAGCTTGTTTATAATTTCATTAACCTTTCATGAAATGATAGCACTAGTTTGTTGCATCTATCTGCTCATAAGATGATGTTGTTTGCAGTGTTGGAAAGAGAAGTGGTCACATACCATACAGGGACTCTAAGCTCACTCGCATACTACAACACTCATTAGGTGGAAATGCCCGTACTGCCATCATATGCACTTTGAGCCCAGCTTCTAGCCATGTCGAACAGTCAAGGAATACTCTCTTCTTTGCTACCCGGGCAAAGGAAGTAACAAATAATGCCCAAGTTAACATGGTATATTACATTATTTCCTGGAGATCTTGTTTACTTCCTTATGCCCTTAGACCTTCCACTAGAGATGGTTCAATTGGTCAGGCTGGGTAATGGGACAAAACATGTAACCTTTTCGTACTGCTTGAAATGGGCCGGTTGTGTTGACCGGACACACTTTTTTTTGTCTTAAGTTGTTATTATCGTCAAATATGACTACAAAACTCTTGTTATTTCAATGATAGTATAATTAAATTGATTTAGAACATATATATTTTTTCCACCGCTTCCCATTACCTCATGCAAAATGGTCAAACCAGTGACACTAGTTTTTTTATTTTATAGTTTTAAAGTCACTTATAAACAGTTAGGATGTCAGATATGATTACGATAGCTGTGTATTTAATATGACTACAAAACTCTTCTTATTTCAATGATAATATAGTTAAAATGATTTAGGACATTTATATTATTTCCTCCGCTTTCCATTACCTCATACAAAATGGTCAAACCAGTGACACTAGTTTTTTTATATATTTTTTCAGTGTTGTAAAAATCGCTAGGCGCTAGTCGGGCGGTGGGGTAGGGCCTAGGCCTAGGCGGGATTAATCGGGGCCTAGGCGGGATTAATCGGATTATAATTTTTATATGTAATTTTCAGTTTTTTATATATATACACATATTTTTATATGTAATTTTTATAAAAATGTTCATTTTTAAACCACACCAAAGGTTTTCGCCGGAATTTGGCCGGAAAGTTCAGGTTTTCGCCGGAATGTTCGCCGGAATGTTCACCGGAATCTGGCCGCCTAGGCCCAAAATTCCTCCTTAGCCGAGCGATTAATCGGCGCCTAGGCGCGATTTTTACAACACTGTATTTTTTTTATTTATAGTTTTAAAGTCACTTATAATCAGTTAGGATGTCAGATATGATTACGATAGCTGTGTCTTTAATAATAATATTATTGATATGCTGCACATTAAGATCACACTTTGGACGACTTTCAACTCATTTCTTTTTGAGCTATTTATTTTTAATTTGACCCATTAATACAGCAAATGTTCTGAATTGCAATCTTTGGTTTTCACAAATATGATATATTACAATATTAACTTCTTGTGCTAGAATACTTTAACTTGTACTTTCAATGGCACATGCTAAAGGTGTTATTTTATTGCTGAAAACTTTGATCAGGTTGTTTCGGACAAGCAACTGGTTAAACATTTGCAGAAGGAAGTTTCTAGACTAGAAGCTGAATTGCGTACTCCTGATGCATCTAACGATAAAGATTTAAAAATTCGCCAGGTATATATGAGATAACATTATTTAAGTAAGTCACTGGAGTACGGTTCTAATTTTGATTTTTTTAGATGGAAATGGAAATTGAAGAACTGAAGAGACAAAGAGATCTTGCACAGTCACAATCCGAAGAGCTACGTCGTAAACTTGAAGAAGAACCAAAGGTTTTATTCCATTTCTTCACGTGTTTCTTTAATTTTAGTCACTTGATTATATATAAATGAGGCTAGAGTTGGCAATTCTGCCCTGTTTACATATAAAAAGGATAAATTCTGGTTATGCCAAGTTTTCCTATAAAAAGGATAGATTCTGGTTATGTCAAGTGCAAAACTGTTTTATCAATTTAGTTAGAAAAATTAGTTTGAATTAGTATTTTTTTTTCCTAGGTTGTCTTTTAAACTAATTGCTCAATATTTGGACATAAGTTGTTTCCCATCAACCTAATCCAACCCAATCTGATCCCGAAAGGTATTATCTTTCTATGTTCTTGTAGATGTTAAGTCAAATGTCGATGTGACATTTTCGACCAATTCTTGTGAATGGGTTGAGTTAGGTTATGTTTTATCTTTAACGGGTCAAACAAATAAAATTACAAAGAAACACGAGCTAAATAATAAATGGATCAAAAGAGTCGAAACTTGCGAAATTGTATTTTGTAATGCATAATAACCTCTTTAATGATTTTATTAAAGAATCAATTTTTTATTGTAATTATATATATTTTTGGACACATTGTATCTGGTCCAACCTGTACAAAAGTTACTGGTTTTTACACGTCACGAGTTTTGCTACCTTTAATCATTTGATTATAATAAGCTGGGACCTTATTGAGTAAACTGACGTTTTCAACCATCACAGGAACTGAAGCCCCAAGCATCTCTAGCTCCATTGGCTAAGAAATGCCTGTCATTCTCTGGAACATTACCATCAGTCCTTGAAGGCAGGGAACCTACTCGTTTTGAGAAAACAAGAAACACAACAATGAGACAAAGTATGAGACAATCATCAACCACTCCCTTCACACTGATGCATGAAATCAAGAAACTTGAACACCTTCAAGAACAGCTCGGTGAAGAAGCAAATCGGGCCTTAGAAGTACTACACAAGGAAGTCGCTTGTCATAGGCAAGGAAACCAAGATGCAGCCGAGACCATTGCTAAATTACAGGCAGAGATCCGAGATATGTGTGCAGTCCGGACGACACAGAAAGAAGTCAATGTTGACCACATAGTCCCCGGGGTCAACAAAAGTGTGAGTGCGAGTCTCAAAGATGAAATTACCCGACTCAAGTCACAAGGAAGCAACATCGCCACCCTTGAAGAACAGCTTGAGAACGTTCAGAAGTCGATTGACAAACTCATCATGTCTCTTCCTAGCAACAACAACACTGATCAACAAGTCAACAGTCAGTCAAAGAAGAAGAAGTCTCCGGGTCCATTGACTTCAAGCAATTTGGTCAACAAACCAAGTTTCATAAGATCTCCGTGCTCACCTATGTCAGCTACTCGAGAAGTTATGGATAAAAATAGAGCTCCTGAGGAAGAAGAAGAAGCAGCAGTGAATCCAAAGGGCGATGAAGGCGGGGATGTCTCATCAAAGGAAAACACGCCACATAGACGTTCAAGCTCTGTTAATATGAGGAAAATGCAGAAGATGTTTCAGAATGCAGCCGAAGAGAACGTGAGAAGCATCAGAACCTATGTTACTGAGCTTAAAGAACGTGTCGCCAAGCTGCAATACCAGAAGCAGCTTCTTGTTGGTCAGGTAACATATTGACTGTCATATATTTTCTTGTTCATTTTCTATAGCTGCCAATTGGGCGGGCCGGGTAACCTGTATTTTTTGAATGGGTCGAGTTGAATTGTGTTGATACAGTTTTTTTTGTGTCGAAGTTGGATTGTGTTCAAGTTTTTTATGAATAATTAGGGTGCCGAATAAAGTTATATTATTTCACTAATAATCTAATTTTTGAATCGATTGGGAGATTTGTGACATTATAGATGTAACATAACCCGAATCGACGTTATAAATGGGCAGGCCGAGTAACCTGTAGTTTTTGTATGGGTTGAGTTGGATTATGTTGACACAGAACCCTTTTTTGTCCCAAAATTTTTCTGAATTTTTAGTGTGTCAAATAAAGTTATATTATTACACAAATAATCTAGTATTTGAATCAATTGTGACATTATAGATGTAACATAACCTGAATCGACATGTTAATAAGTAGAGATTGAAAATTGGTGGTATGGTAAACCTGTTGGGTAATGGTTGAAACGGGTCGGGCCATTTCAGTTGGCCCAAAATACTTTTTTGCCCAGTTTGTTAGATACATCTAAACACTTAAGTGTGTCATAACCTGAATCGATGTAACATAACCTGAATCGACATGTTAATAAGTAGAGATTGAAAATTGGTGGTATGGTAAACCTGTTGGGTAATGGTTGAAACGGGTCGGGCCATTTCAGTTGGCCCAAAATACTTTTTTGCCCAGTTTGTTAGATACATCTAAACACTTAAGTGTGTCATAACCTGAATCGATGTAACATAACCTGAATCGACATGTTAATAAGTAGAGATTGAAAATTGGTGGTATGGTAAACCTGTTGGGTATTGGTTGAAACGGGTCGGGCCATTTCAGTTGGCCCAAAATACTTTTTGTCCAGTTCTTTAGATACATCTAAACACTTAAGTGTGTCATAAACTAGACCCAATAAAGTTCTAGTTTTAAAAAAAAATGGTTTAGGTATACACGCTCTTTGTCTTTCTATAATCTTTTTTATTTCAACTTTTAATTCACTTAATTTTAATGATTATGTATTTTCTTTTTCTGTGCATGCAGGTGCTTGCACTGGAAGCTAATGAGCAAGCTGGATATGATCTGGAAGCCGATGACAATACAACAGATATACCCGAGGTGTCCCCGGTTCCTTGGCATATCAGGTTTAGGGAACAAAGGCAGGCGATCATAGAGCTGTGGGATGCTTGTTTTGTATCAATTATTCATAGAACTCAGTTCTATATGCTGTTTAAAGGAGACCCTGCTGACGAAATCTACATGGAAGTTGAACTCAGGAGACTAAGTTGGCTACAACAACATTTGGCTGAACATGGCAATGCGACACCAGGTCGTGGTGCAGATGAGCCCTCAGTCTCCATTACATCAAGGTTTGTTCATAATAAATTCTTATTTTCATAATTGTATTTCCCAATATAGGCAAAAATACTGGGTTATACTCTGAACATTGCAATTAGAGTGGCAAAATGGGCATGTCGGCTTGTTGGGCATGTTAGGCGGGTTGGGTAGCGGGTCAAAACAATTTAGTCGGATTGACCCGAAACAATTTCGCTCAAAGTTTACTTTTTTTTACCTTTTTTAATCTAGTTCTTCCGGTTTAAGAGCTCTTACACATTTATTAAATAAGACTATGATACAAATGGACATGTTAGGCGGGTTGGGTAGCAGGTCAAAAGGGTACTTTCTTACGGATCAATCTAGTTGGGTTGACCTAAAACAATTTCACTCAAAGTTTTCTTTTTTACCCTATTCTAGTTCTCCTGGGTATTTTTTTATGGATCAGTCTAGTTGGGTTGACCCAATACAACTTCAGTCTTAAGTTTTCCTTTTTACCTTTTTATCTATTTTTTATTCAAGCTATTATTTTTTATTATACATGTTTGACCCGTTAGCGATAAATAAAACTTGAGTCAACCCAACCCATTACCCGAAGTCCCGAACTAAAAAATTTCCATAAGCAACACTGACATGGCACCCGTCCTATCTGTGTGTGCAGCCTTAGATCACTGAAGCGGGAACGGGAGTTTCTAGCAAAGAGGCTAACAACCCGTTTGACAACCGAAGAGAGAGAACTGTTATACATGAAATGGGACGTTCCCCTTGAAGGAAAACAACGTAGGATTCAGTTTGTAAGCAAACTGTGGACTGACCCTCGTGACTCTGCACATGTACAAGAAAGTGCAGAGATCGTTGCAAAGCTCGTTGGGTTCCGTGAAGGCGCAAATTTATCAAAAGAAATGTTTGAACTCAACTTCGTGCTCCCGACTGATAATCGACCTTGGATTATGGGATGGAACCCGATTTCAAACCTTCTTAATTTGTGAGACAACACTTCTTGTTTTGCAAGTAAGAACATGACATTCTTTGTTTATTTCATTGTTTTTATTGTATCTTGGTGTCTCCAAGTTCAGGAATATGAATCATTTTCAGAAATAACTGTTTATCTGAATATATTAATCTTTTATTCTATATAAATATATACATATATATATATATATATATGTATTATATGTACATTGTTCACTTCTGGATCATTTGTCTACTCCTACTTTGTTTTTTAGGGTTATAGGGTGTTAATATCGATCAATTTACTCATGAATGGGTGGATTGTCTATTGTAAATGAGCCGAGCCGCTCGTGAGCTACTCGAAATCAGCCCTCTTAAAGCTCTAATCGAGCCTAGTTTGAACGAACCCGAGCTCAAAATAAGCTCGTTTAACAAACGAGAGAACGAGCTCTACTACATTATTTATTATATGTATATATAAATTTACATAATAATAATAATATAGTTATAACTATATATAATTATAATTAAAAAATTATATAAATGATTTATAGTATATTAAAGTTATTAAATGAAAAATAAACGAGTCTAGCCCGAGCTGAGCTCGAGCTTGAAAAACTACTTACGAATAGAGCTCAAGCTTTAGAAATGGAGCTCAAAACGAGCTGAGCTTGAGCTTAGGCTAAACTCAGACTTGACTCTCTCGTTTACAACCCTAGGTGGATTAACCTTTAGTTTATTTGATGGTTCGAAGCTTAAAAATTTAAAGTTTTTTAACCCAACCCGCTCCACCGGCCCATTCCACCACCTCTAATAATTATACTTACTCGTGTACTGAGCTTCTAATCATTAACCGAACTCGTAACCCCTAACACGTAGCGTCTTGGGTCATTCAAATTTATCAGACCATTAAACTAGTTAGGTTGAACGAACAAAAGATGGTCCCAACCACACCTGACCCGGCAAGTTCAAGAAGATCACGTTTAAACAGGCCGGTTGTGTGCTAAATGGTACGTTACTACGTTAGCATCATCGATAAAATTATTTTATTATAAATTACAAGAAACCCGCACGCTCGTAAAGAAGATAAAACAGTCACACATGGATAGATACGAAAAGTCGAAAACATATATCATTTTATTCCTAGTACTATAATTCCATACTTGTCTTGTAAACACATGATCATGTGTAACTCAACACTTGGGGATAGCAACCCTGCAAATCTTGGCAACTTTTTTGGCATTAGGGGAAGTAACATAGTTTTTGAGACTCGGGTTCTTGATGTAGTTGCAAAGACATGGCTTCTGTTCTGTTAGCTTTCTGCAGCATGCTTTTGATGGCGGTGAAGAGGACGAGATGGCGGATGCACATGGTGCTAGCTGGACCGGGGAACACGTTACTGCTATAGAGACATGCGACTCGACTAACACCAGAAGGACTAGTGTTGCTGCATATACTGCAATGTGTTTCATGCTTCTTTCACTCAAACCAAGTTTTGTTCCTTTTAGAGAGAAACAAAGATAAAATTGGCTTGGATTTGTTTCATTACTTGACTCGATTTATAATGAAGTAATGTACACTTTATTGGACACCATCCATGGGTATCCAAAAAGGTAAAAATATCAATTTTTTATAAATCAGCATTTGGTAAAAAGAGGTCGGGTAAAAACTAACAGTTGACTTTTCTTTTTCTTGAATAAAAGTTTATTTTTTTCGAGAAAGGAAAACGCTTATAATGTTGGTTTTTCTTTTCTCGATTAAATTTTATTTTTTTCGAGAAAGGAAAACGCTTATTCAACGCGTCATCAACTCTTGCCACTTCTAGTGAACGGGGATGCTCTAATCGCTCGCCGTTTGTTAAATCTACCATTTTTTATAAAACACACCCAAAAAATAAGTTGAAAATTAAAAAATAAAAACAAAAGAAAATGAGGTTGCTCATGTTTGTACCTACTTTTTCCTTGTACCTTAGTTGTGGACCTCTAAGAGTGCGTCACGTGGCCGGTACGTATTATTGTAGTATTTTCTTATACAAAAACTCATAAAACAAAAACAAAAAATTTCCATCGCTTTTTTTTAAAATCAAACTATAAAAAATGCATTATACAAGAAAAAAAAGACTATAACAATCCGTTTTCAAAAAAAATTATATGGGAACGTTAAAGAAATAAATAATAACACCCGCACACTCCATTTTTTTAATCATGTTAACGAACTAAAGTTATTAAAAAGAAACAAAATTATTAGAAAATTAAAAGGGTTAAAAACGTTTATTATAAAAAGTATAAGGTGTGAAAATGAAAAAAAAAAAATATCGAAGCACAAGGTGGCAATAAATGAATGGGAGTTTTTTCCCCCGCGCTACACGGCTGGAGTTTGGTAGTTATCGGTTTGGCTCGTCCATAGGGATATAACCTACGTCGAAATACAGACTCGCTATAACGTACGATACAAAGAAAAATACTCAGACCCCTGACAAAAAAAACAAAGCCGTGCATCCCGTTTTGAAAAAAAAGCTAACGAACGAAAGTCATTACAGATAAGCGAAATTATTATAAAAATAAAACGGGTTAAAAGCGTGAATTTAAAATAAAAAACTCCTAAACTTTACTAAAAAATAGACCCGTTGAACACAGATAAACGAAACTATAATAAAAATAAAACAGGTAAAAGCGTGAATCAAAAATAAATAAAAAACTCTTAAACTTTACTAAAAAATAAACCCATTGAACTTAACTTTACTAAAAATAAACCTATTGAACTTTTATTACAGTTTTATAAAAAACTAAAGTTGAGACAAAATTAAAGAAAAACTAAAGTTTACTTTATTTATGTTTGTCGCAAATGTATGAAAAAAAAACTTTTGAGAAAAAAGAAAAAAACAAAACTTTACTATTTAATCTATTTTGTAGCAAATTTATAAAAAAATAATAATTTTTTGAGGAAAAAGAAAAAAAAAAGCAAAACTCCACTGTTCCTTCGCACGTTAATTAATATGTTAATAATATATAAAATCTAAATTCAAGGAAGAAATACTTCATGAAAATGAAAAGTTAAAGAATTAATTAATTAAAAATAAAGGGCGGCATGATTTGGTGAGGACACGATGCAATCCACTTGAAGCTTACTTTGTATGTAAGTTGGGTAGGTGAGTTGAGTTTGTTTTCTATACTTGTTGCTCATAATCATTAAATCACTATCGAATAATCAAACTAACAATTTTAAAATAAAAGGTTACTTATGTTTTAATTTAAACATTTTTTTATAATGTTTTAAACGATTAATTTTAAGTGTGGATTTTTTTATCTTTTATTATTAGTTATTATTATTAAATTGTTCATATTACCTATTATTAAAACAAAATGGGATGTACAGTGAATGCATTTGGTTGGTTCTCAAGGTCGGTGACTCCAAGTGTGAGGCTTTGGTTGGCGGCCAATCTCTTTTTTATTTTAACCGAAACACCTTTATGGTATAACATCTATTGTGTATAAGTAGACACTATTTGACCCGGGTTCAATCCCCTGGGTGGATTTTTTTTTCTTTTTCTTACATTCGTTTTAACTTTGTGTTTTACTAGCCCGTGCGGCGTTACATAACTCTATCTGAGTGGTTAATTATCGTTTTCACCCCTTCTAATGTATATAATTTACGCTTTTAACCCACTTAATTTTCTATTAATATCGTTTTCCTATAATATCTTTCGTTCGTTAAGTTAAAAAAAAAAACAGAACGAGGCTTATATATTTTAAACGGAGTCGTATTGAAATTGTAAAACAAAATATTGTACGTTGTAGCGAAAGACGTTAACGTTGAGTAGCCGTGACAAACCATATTGCTTTTGGTGATTTTTTATCATCATAACACCTATCTGTACTTGCTTTTTATGGTTCTTGAAGATTGGAACCAACAATGGAAAATCTCCGGCCGCGTAATGTGCGGAAAAAAACCACGCACCCGTCGCGAATCGCATGTATTATTTCGTTTTCATCTTTTATAATTTATACAATATACATTTTTGTTCGTTACCTTTTAAAAAAATTGGAATGCGCTGTTGTTTTTGGATTTTTTTTTCGTCAACATTCTGTAATAATTTTTTCAAACGTGTTTTTATTAAAAATCGAGTGTATTTTATTTGTCTTGTAAGCTATATCGAGCGACCTAACCGTGTTGGTGCCGTGACAAACCAACCCGTTTATAATCGAATAACATCGTTAGCGGTGTTGTGTTTCATCGTATCATGCATTGGTGTTCACTTTTTATGGTTTTTTTACGAGTTGAACTGACCGCTGATGTCACACCCCTCAAATTTATTTACTTAATAAATAAATACAGGTTGCAACGATTGGTTCATTACACGATAGCGGAAGCTGTAATAGTGATTTCTAAGACTTGATTACATATACGATTACTAAAACTAAATAAATACAATGATCTAAGTCCCTATAGTTCAATGGTCGACTTGAGACTTGATAATCTACGCCCGTCCGGCTACTAGGAATTGTTCCAACATAGCTAGCCTATTCCAACCGCTCCATGGCTAAAGGTTACCTGAGAAACATACTTGAAAGTGTCAACACAAAGGTTGGTGAGTTCACAGAGTTTGTTAATTTAGTACAGTTAGTTTTCCCCGAAAAACTAGACATGACTTAACCGTCATAAAATAAGTAGTTTTCCTTTGAAAACATGCCCATGACTTTACCGTCATAAAATAAGTAGTTTTCCTTTGAAAACATGCCCATGACTTAACCGTCATAAAATAAGTAGTTTTTCTTTGAAAACATGCCCATGACTTTACCGTCATAAAATAAGTAGTTTTCCTTTGAAAACATGCCCATGACTTAACCGTCATAAAATAAGTAGTTTTCCTTTGAAAACATATACATGACTTAACCGTCATTAAATAAGTCGTTTTCCTTTGAAAACATGTCCATGAATTTACCATCATAAAATAAGTAGTTTTTCTTTGAAAACATATACATGACTTAACCGTCATCAAATAAGTCGTTTTCCCAATCAAATAGTTCTTGTAAATCCAATTGTTCGTAAATTGTTCCAAGTATATATATGATAAACAGAACAAGTAATGTTGACCCATTTGTAAACTAGCTAGGAATACAAAGAATATGTTCATACACGAGGCGTAACCAAACCATGACAATTGTTCTTTCACCCCTAATATTCGTTATCAGATGCTATGCGGCCATAAATCCTCCAGATTGTGGTTAGCGCGACTAACCATGACCGGGGGACGTCACTCCCCATAGTACTATTCATAGGACCCTAGGCTATAGTTAATGGTTACTAAATTGTTCCAGGGGACTTTACGAGCTCTATAATTGTTCTTACTCATGCAAACATAAAGGTCGGGTCTTGTTCTCTCGATACCATATGAAAATGTTTGTAAATGTGTTTCATGTTTTCTCAAATGTATCAAACATTTATTTTTCATGCTTTCAGATATTGTAAGTAATTGTGTCACAAGAGTTAAAACAAAATGTTCGTGTTGTTAAACATGTAAGAAAATATGTTTTATATTTTCAAATATGTTATGTAAGTATGTTTCTCCCTCGATGTTTATAAAACATTAAAAAGCTAAAAGAGGGGCCGTGAAACTCGCCTTGTGTCCGATGAAATCCTAGCAAATAACAGTGCGCTAAGAGTTCCTGTCTATCCGTACCCTAATCACACAAGGTACTAATGTGTTAAGACTACCCGTCTTATACGTAAGTTGTTCATCCGACTAAACGAATCCCGTTAAGTACGACTTTGTTTAGTAAAAATAGTGTTTTTATTTACGACTCATTGGTGATTATTATTTTTAACCGAATCTCTTCATATGTTCCATGTACATATATCAAATGTTCATATTAGGATACTAATCTTTAATTCCTAGAACATTTCCATAATTTAACCAAAACCGTACACCAACATATATATATCACAAATTTTATCCATAAACATATATTTTTAGAAACACCTTTCACGTTCGTATGTTGATGATAATCGTTCGTATGTCTTCTTGAATCATAGGACACTACCTCGGGTCTTGCCAGGTAAGTCACACATGATCATATAACTTCACGAACATGTATCCTTCAACATAACACATGAATGGAATGAAGGGTTTATGAAGAACACCATCATCCAAGTGTTATTTTATGTGATTATATATATATATGTAGTTTATATTTGATGTGTCCTTGTCTTGTCCATGGTCCTTCTAGTTTGGTATTTTATGTATGAACATGTACATGTTTAAATATATGTATTCAAACATGACTTATGAATAAATAAAGCCAAAACTCATCAAGACTTTTATGTTTTATTTTGTTCTTGAAAACTCAGATTTTTAGGCGTACTCCGAGTAGATTTTAGATGGTTTTAGAAGACCAAATGACTTGGGGTTTTCTTCTAAAATCAAGTTTATTGAAACCAGAGGATATGTGAAAAAGAATTACTGGATTTGGAGTTGGGTAGGTACCTCAAAACAGAAAAATGAGAAGGGGTGTCCAGATTCGACCTGCACTGAGCGGTCTTCTTGCGCCGGCTGTTTGGAGGCCGAATACTCCATGGATTCGAGTGATTCCACTTGGGTTCTCCTCTTTTAACATAGAGCTTCATTCTAGAAAAATAATGGACTTATTTGGCCAAGTAACGAAGGAGATATGGCCTTCCGAAGTTGACCGAAAATCTGGTATGAAGCTGAGTTACGGGAATTGTTTGCATTTTCGGTTTTGGAGAGGGGAATTGGGTGAAATCCGAAATGAATCAGCAAAGGAAGGGAGGAGGGAGTTAAGTGTTGATCACATCTTCATCATTACCACTAATGGTTGATGGGAATTGCATGTAATCATAGAAAGGGAAGAGGGTGTGCATGTGTGTGTATGTGAGCCGTATATATGTATATAGAGTGATGGGAGTTGGAGTGTTGGACCTTCCACCATTATTGCAAGGCATGGATGGACTTGATGGACTAGACCTTGGCTTAACATATTGGTTGAATGAGTATGGGATGTTATGACACAAGAGATGGAGCAAGATAGGTTTGGTGGTGATGATGGGTGGGGTTTTGGGTGTTGTCGCATCGCTAGTTGCATCCTAAGTCCTAGTTATGTCGGTTCTAGTTAGTGTAAACCCGACAGGTGCTCCCGTGATATAATACCCAGTGTAGGAACTTTATATATATTTTGTGCAGTTTTCCCACTAGTCTAGACAATTAACTAGTGGTAGTCCGTCATAGATAATGATTTTGCTGTTTTTATGCATGTCTAAATATAAAGTTAAATCATGGATTGCGTGAATTAATTATCTTCATATCAATTCATGTGGATTATTATTATCACCAATATATATGTTTTTATATCAAAACGTGTTTATAGACTTTATTTGTACATTGTTCAATAATCACCAATGACCGTACATTGAACGTTATAAATGTTTATGACTTAGTAATTCTTAAAATTACTAAAATTGTAACTCGTGTTTCTATGCTAGACTCATGACAACCCTTAGTCAAAGATAATATTTCAGGAAATATAAAATATGAACGTGCCATTATGAATATGGATATTGATCAGAAATACTGGGTGTCACATTCTCCCCATGTTAAAGAGAATTTCGTCCCGAAATTCAGTTGATGTCATCTTGACTTGGAGTGTTCGTGAACAAGGACGGATACTTGACTTTCATTTTATCTTCCCGCTCCCACGTATACTCGGGGCCGCGCTTTGAATTCCAACGTACCTTAACCAATTTAACCCGGCTACGCCTTGTTTTCTGAACCTTCCAATATGTGACTTCAATGGGTTCCTCAACGAAGTGCAGCTTGTTATCTATGTGAATCTCATCAGGCGGTATAATTAATGACTCATCTGATAAGCACTTCTTGAGATTTGACACATGAAATGTATCATGTACATTGTTTAGTTCTTGTGGCAACTTGAGCTTGTATGCTACAGGGCTAACCCTAGCCAATATTTCAAATGGTCCTACGTACCCAGGGTTAAGCTTGCCACGGTTTCCAAATCTAGCAACTCCTTTCCAAGGTGAGACCTTCAACATGACGTGGCCTCCAACTTGGAATTCTAATGGTCTTCGTATGTTATCTGCGTAACTCTTTTGTCTGTCACGAGCGGCCTTCAGACGATCCTTGATCTTGAAGATCTTGTCAGTAGTCTCCTGAATAACCTCAGGACCGGTTAAATGCTTGTCGCCAACTTCCGCCCAACATAGCGGTGAACGACATTTTCGACCGTACAAAGCCTCAAACGGAGCGGCTTTGATGCTGGTGTGGTAACTGTTATTGTATGAAAACTCAGCCAACGGCGGTGAGTATCCCTATTTCCTCTTAAATCGATTACACACGCACGGAGCACGTCTTTTAATGTTTGGATGGTCTTTTTACCTCGACCATTCATCTGGGGATGATATGCAGTGCTCATGTCAAGGCGTGTGCCCAAGGCTTCTTGTGCAGACTGCCAGATTCTTGACATGAATCAACTGTCCCTATTAGAGAAAATGGAAACTGGCATACCATGCCTAGCCTCAATTTCCTTAATATTTAGCCTTGCACGCTTCCTACTTTTATTTGTCTCCTTGATTGGTAGGGAGAGAGCGGATTTCGTCAAACGACTGATGATTACCCATATAGTATCATAGTCGCTAGATGTTCTGGGTAGATTTGTAATGAAATCTATGGAATTCTCCTCCCATTTCCATTGAGGAATCTGCGGTTTTTGTGTTCACTCAGGTTATTCCTAACATTCTGCTTATGACTTAGTATCACCAATATATATGTTTTTATATCAAAACGTGTTTCTAGACTTTATTTGTACATTGTTCAATAATCACCAATGACCGTACATTGAACGTTATAAATGTTTATAACTTAGTAATTCTTAAAATTACTAAAATTGTAACTCGTGTTTCTATGCTAGACTCATGACAACCCTTAGTCAAAGATAATATTTCAGGAAATATAAAATATGAACGTGTCATTATGAATATGGATATTGATCAGAAATACTGGGTGTCACAGCTGACGACCAGACTCCCGCCACACACTATGCGGAGAAAAAACGACCGTACTCCGCCGCGAAACTACTAGTTTGTATCTATTTAAAAATCCTCAAACACATTTATACATTCATAACTAGCTTAGAACCCGTGTACTACACAGGGTGAAAAAATATTGATACATAAAACTCTTAAATCTTTATATATGTATCTTATAAGTGGAAAAATGTATTACATATACTAACAATAGAAAAAAAAATAAAAAAATGTGTAAAAATTAATATATAATTGAGTTTAAAAAATACATTAAATACTATTCAATTTAATTTGACTTTCATTACTATTTGATTGAAAGTATAAGCTAAGTAATTACATTTCAAAATTTCTTATAATATGAGATAATTTAAAATAAATATGGTTTATTAGTATAATTAATAATTTGTTTAAAAATATATTATTATTTAAAATATGGAAGTGTATTTATTATGAGAGAGACGAAAAAATTTTTATAAGGATGAATATGGAGGCGACACGTGTCACTAAGAAACCTTTATTAATTATATAGTATAGATGTACCGTTAAATATTCACTACATCTTAATGTAATTTTTTTGTATTTCATACATAATTAGAAGCAAATTACTACTCTCTTAACAGGGAGTGTGTCGGTGACCAATCGTGAGTCACCGACAAAAACCCTTATTCTTTCATTATTATTTGATTTAGTAATTCAATACAAACTTTCTGTCTTTGGTTAAGTGGTTAAGGTTGGTTAGGGGCTTCTTCTAACCTCACATTTTTTATTCCTGCAAGCAACTTTTTTATTTCTTTTTTTTTTTCATTTTAGATTTGTTACTTTTATTGTTTTCATTACATTTTTTAATTATTAAGCCGTAATGTGTGAGACATAATACATTTTCTTATCTATAGTTCAATCTTCAAAACTAACACGTCTCAAATTTGTACATTTCTTTTATATACTTAGGCACGTTAGTGTCACCGCCAGAACGCGTGTACCTAGGTTCACAAGCGTGCCCTTACTGTAACACACCACTTTTAAAATACGAAAACGCGCGGAAGACTTTTATCCCAAGATTTTTTTTTTTTTTTTTTTTTTATCCTCGCGTACCGCGAGGCGTTTTGGCCACCTCCCTCGCGTACCGCGAGGGAGTCCCAAAATTCTTACCCGGAATTCAAACCTCTCGCGTACCGCGAGAGGATACCACTATGATCTTCGCGTACCGCGAGAGAGCCAAAGGAAGGCAATCCGGATAACTTGTCCCTCGCGTATCGCGAAAGAACCATACCAGGTTCTTCGCGTACCGCGAGGCACCAGATTTCCAGTGAGTTTCCCTTCAGCTGCAGATTTCAAACTTTGCCATTTTTCCAACTTTTTGCATCCAAAACACAAACTAAAAATACCCGACACCTGGGTTTTGACCAAAAGTTTACCTACACCACAAAATCACCAAAACATAAATTCTTGACCCAAACGCACACCCCTTTCGAGGATTTCAATACATAGCCCAAAAACCAATCATTTGCACATACGAGAACCCGCCAGAGCCTTGGACTTGACTTGGACTACATCGGAGCTTTTCCTACATAACCACAAAACATAACACCATTAGTAATGAAGATAAAACATAACAAACAAGTAAATTCTACTTGTTTCCACCCATTCCCCCATTTGACCCGTTTCCACCAAATTTTAACATTTGGCTACATAACACTTGTATTTCACCTACAAGTTTCATTCTTTTCATTTATCATTCATATTAACACATTTCCTTTTCCATTATGGCACATTGGCCACAATCTCATTTCCATCATAACACTAGATCATAATTCACCCATTTGACCCATTTGACCCGTTTGCACCCATTTGGTCAATTAAGGTTTTCATACACATACTTTTCACATACAAGTTTCTTTCATCATTTCATTACCACATTTCCATTTCCATTATGGCACGTAGGCCATAACTTCATATCCATTTAGGATACGAGATTATACTCCATAACCATTCTATCCATTATGGTACTTGGACCATAACTCCATATTCATTCTATCCATTATGGTTCATAGACCATAACTCCGTATCCATTCTATCCATTATGGTTCATAGACCATAACTCCATATCCATTCTATCCATTATGGTTCATAGACCATAACTCCATATCCATTCTATCCATTATGGTTCATAGACCATAACTCCATATCGACATATCCATTATAGTATAAATACTATAACTACATTCCTTCAATTTTGCATACAATTTCATGCTCATTCATACCACATAACAAATTATGCAACTTTACACATTATGCATACAATCTTGCATAAAACTCATTTATCCCCGTTTCATTTATGATCAACACATGATCCATTTCCATTATAGCTTAACACTATAATTACATTCATTCATTGTACATACTAAATCATTCACAATTTATCATATCACAAGTATGTACACAATCACATAACACATAATTCACAAAATTCACCATTTATCATCAATACTAAGTAAGTGCATAGGCACTTACCTTTCGGGTTAGAAGATCTCGCACCGTTCTCAAGCTTGCAATTTGATTACCTAAACACATTCGCCTAGTTTAGTAATCTAACATATACCAACATTTCATTACAATTGAGTTCACAACCCAATTTCCCAATTCCAACCCAAATTGACCCGTTTGGGTTATCCTCATAGCCAAACACCCTCTTTCACCACAAACTCACCTACTTGAGTTTCATTAACTTAATCTTAACACTAATTCTTCTTTCAAAAATTATTATTAAGTTAATTTGGTGTTTGCTCAAGTGTCTAACATTTTAAAAACACTTAATCTTCATTAATTCGCCATTTATCATCATGATCCAAACACCCCCAATTTCCACCATATGAACCCTAACTTTTCAAAATCATAATCAAAGGGTTCTAGGATGTTAATCACTACTCTTTACCTTTAGTTTAGCTAGATTATCAATAATCTAACACCATTTCATCACATGCATACAAAATTTCGGTTTTCTTTCAAAACCCATCAAGAACACATCTAAAGTGAGATCAAAAGGATGATTAACACTTACTTGATGTTAGGAAAGTGTTGTGTGAGCCAAAACCTCCTCATTCCGAGCTTCAAATGCAAGATTCAAGCTCCAAACCCGTTTCCTCTTTTTCTCCTTTGCTCTTGAACGACCTAAACACCAAATGAGACTCAATTTTGACTTTCACCAAGTCAAATAGCAGATTTTGGCCACTTTACACCTTTAGTCCCTCAACTTTCAATTTCACCCATATCTTTCCAAAACTAGTTAAAAACTAGTATAACCCCGTTACTAACTTGAAACCCGCTTGTTTCAACTTATTTCTAAAATATTATTTTCCCATAATATTTATTTAGAAATATTTATTCATTTATAACGAGACCCGGATTTTGGTTCGTTACAAATCACCTCCCCTTATTTGGGTTTCGTCCCCGAAACCCGACTTCACATAAAAAGGTTCGGATAATATTTGGGCATTTCCTCCTCGGTTTCCCAAGTCATTTCCGCTCCCTTCTTACGTTTCCACCTTGCCAAAACTTGGCTAATCTCTTTAATGCGTACACGCATCACCTTTCTATCCAAGATTGCCACCGTTTCCCCAACATAAATCAACTTATCATCCAATTCAATATCCTCCAATGGGACAAAAGTAGATTCATCCGTCAAACATTTTCGCAAATGAGACACATGAAACGTGCTATAAAGTCTGCTTAGTCCCTCCGGTAGCTCCAAACATAAGCTACCGCACCCACCCTTACTATCATCTTAAACGGTCCGACGAAACGTGGGCTTAACTTCCCCGTTTCCTAAACCGTATCACCCATTTCCAAGAAGAGACTTTCAAAAGCACAACGTCCCCCACTTGGAACTCAATCGCCCGCCTCCTATTACCCGCATAGGACTTTTGGCGATCTTGAGCCGTTTTTAAGCGTGCTCTAATTTGGTCAATACTATCATTAGTTTCCTTGACCGCCTCGACATTACCAAGTTCCCGTTGACCAATTTCACCCCAACACACGAGTGTTCGACACTTTCTCCCATACAACGCCTCGAAAGGCGGCATACCAAAACTAGAACGGTAGCTATTGTTATAAGAAAATTCCTGCCAACGGTAAGTGATCGTCCCAACTTTCCCCAAAAAATCCAGAGCACACGCTCGCATCATAATCCTCGAGCGTTTGAATCGTTCGCTCGCTTTGCCCATCCATTAGTGGATGATAGGCGGTGCTAAGGTTCAACCTCGTTCCCATGTCCTCATGGAATTTCTTCCAAAAACGAGAAGTGAATCTCGTATCCCGGTCCGATATAATCGACACCGGCACCCCATGGCGTGACACAATCTCTTGTACATATAACTCTGTCAATCTATTCGATGAGTACGTTTCCTTTATAGGAAGGAATTATGCACTATTCGTCAACCGATCCACTACTACCCATATCGCATCATAACCCTTTCGGGTCTTTGGTAGTTTAGTGATCAAATCCATAGCTATATTCTCCCATTTCCAAAGCGGTATTTCAAGCGGTTGAAGCTTTCCATACGGCTTTTGGTGTTCCGCCATTACTCTTAAGCATGTGAGACACCCTTCAACATACTTAACAACTTCACGCCTCGTACCCGGCCACCAAAAATGATACCTTAAATCATAAAATATCTTTGTGGCCCCCGGATGGATAGAATATTTGGATTTATGCGCCTCATCTAAAATAGTTGTCAAAACACTTGACAACCTAGGAATCCAAATCCTATCAAAGCATGTCTTTAACCCCGAATTATTTTCCCAAAGCTTGTCAACATAAGAACCACCCGTTCCATCTTCAAATCCCCACCAAGTGTTAACTCCGTCTTTAATGGTTCCTTCGACGACGAAAACGCATTTTGTCTACTTTTTGCACCAATTAGATCGCCCACTATCTAAGATGGTCTCTGTTTCAATTAGGCGAAACGTTTATCATTTATCTTATCTTCACCATAATGAAATAACAACAGTTCCAACCTCCTAACGATTTCGTGTTTGGTCACGCATAATGTATTATGGAGCCCACTCGTTTCATCTGAGAAGTTCCCAAACATTAATCTATCCACCAATAAAGTCCCCATGTTGGACAACCCAACGATACGTGAACCTATCCTCCTATGATCTCAAACCCGAAACACCACATTTCAAAGGAAAACTTTTATGACGTCAAGTTTCCACTTGAATTTCAACACTCCTAACCATGGGATACTTGGATTTTTGAACCACCTTATACGAGTAGTCAACACGTTTGACAACTAAGGAAATCCAAGTTCTAATCCCACGTCATTCACCTCTTAAATGAAAATTTCAAAGCTATCTCACCAATCCACCCATTGAGACTCAAGGTCTCAAGTTCATACCTCTTGGGATTCGAGGATCCCAACACCCAAACATAATACCCCTTGAAGCTCGAGTCTTCAGCTCATCAATTCTTAATCGATAAAGCATGCAACCTCCTCAAGTAAGGATACGATAACTTCCTTACTTGAATCCTCTTTTACAACACTGGGAGGAAGATTCCTATCTGCGACCCAAACATCCTAAGAATTTCCATTGACTTAAACGTAAGTCATCCTTTGAGATTTAAGGATCTAAATCACCGAATCCACCTTTTGAAGTTCGAAGACTTCGCTTTCAAACACCGTTTGTGAAGTCCAAAAGACTTCCAACATCATTTATGAAGTTCTAAGACTTCATCCACTATTTATGTACACATTCCACCTATGTACATTTTATCATTTACCCCTTGACCATAAAGTCCACAAACCGTGAGACCTTTAGTCAGTTTTTATCCTATCACCGACTGTCAGTGCCAAAACGCACTCTTCCATTTTCCTTTTCCACCGAAAAGTTTATGTACTATAGAACAATCACATGGGTGCAATGACCCTTATCAAATCCCCTTTTCTCAACTGGAATACTAAGTATCCCTTTATATCCCCGGTTGATGTCAATGGCACAAGCCATGTATACACACCAATTCGTATGCCTCGTGTTTCACTGTCTCTAATGAGAACAGATTAACACGTCACCCCTTTATCATACTTGACTATGATATGGTTACTAAGTAACCCATCACCTCTTCTACAATCATCGGATCAAAATCTACCAAATTTCCGCCACGACCTGAAGTCAACTCATCGCGAGTGATGCACCTTCTTTCAATCACCATGGATTGCTTCAAAGCCAATACCATTATAGTGATCAACTGCTAATTAATCAAAGATTAATTCTCTCACCTTTCAACTCTTTTGGTTTGCACACCACGAATCCCCTTGTGAAAACAAGGTTTTCCTTCCACTTCGGTTCGCCAAACGATATACTTTCCGCTCTCAAGGCTTCATTCTGTTCCTCTCAAGGATTGCCTCAAATATCCCTATCTTCCTCGAAGGAAGATCAATACCACATGATAGAAAGCTCTAGCCATCCTCCGCTAGGTTGATGCATTCTATTTCTCCCAACACATTCCATGTTCCTCACCACCCACGAGGTGATACACGTCTAGACTCTAACGTACTCGAGTCCTTAAGATGACTTGCGTCCACCATTTCTTCTACTTACACATGTGCCCCTTAGTCTTCCCGAGAAATTTTAACCAAGTTGTAGATGTTCTACCTGCTTATAGGTCTTTAATCTACCCACTTGTTAAGGCACTATATCTTATCTTTGTGCATATGTATTATCCCCATATAATCATCCATAAACATACATACACATATAATCACCTTCACCTAATCCTTGCAAATGTTCATTGTCATATGGTTATCATAAAGACCCTTGCACATCCCGTCTTATTAAACATATTGGCCAGACATGTTTAATAGTACGCCATGCCCAATTGTAATTACCATCTCCATATAACAAGTCACAAAACAAGTTTCGGCACACATAACACCTTAACAACATTCATCATACATATATACATACACCATATATATATATTATCATTTTATCAAATCATTACTAACCTTTCATTTCCGCAAGCTCCGAGTCTTAGTCAAGTCCTTCATGGATTCTCGTATCATTTTCCCCCATATCAAGAGCATCCGGTTTGAGTTTGGTGCCACCACACCAAATCCCTCAAACCATTGCTCTGATACCAAGTTGTAACACACCACTTTTAAAATACGAAAACGCGCGGAAGACTTTTATCCCAAGATTTTTTTTTTTTTTTTTTTTTATCCTCGCGTACCGCGAGGCGTTTTGGCCACCTCCCTCGCGTACCGCGAGGGAGTCCCAAAATTCTTACCCGGAATTCAAACCTCTCGCGTACCGCGAGAGGATACCACTATGATCTTCGCGTACCGCGAGAGAGCCAAAGGAAGGCAATCCGGATAACTTGTCCCTCGCGTATCGCGAAAGAACCATACCAGGTTCTTCGCGTACCGCGAGGCACCAGATTTCCAGTGAGTTTTCCTTCAGCTGCAGATTTCAAACTTTGCCATTTTTCCAACTTTTTGCATCCAAAACACAAACTAAAAATACCCGACACCTGGGTTTTGACCAAAAGTTTACCTACACCACAAAATCACCAAAACATAAATTCTTGACCCAAACGCACACCCCTTTCGAGGATTTCAATACATAGCCCAAAAACCAATCATTTGCACATACGAGAACCCGCCAGAGCCTTGGACTTGACTTGGACTACATCGGAGCTTTTCCTACATAACCACAAAACATAACACCATTAGTAATGAAGATAAAACATAACAAACAAGTAAATTCTACTTGTTTCCACCCATTCCCCCATTTGACCCGTTTCCACCAAATTTTAACATTTGGCTACATAACACTTGTATTTCACCTACAAGTTTCATTCTTTTCATTTATCATTCATATTAACACATTTCCTTTTCCATTATGGCACATTGGCCACAATCTCATTTCCATCATAACACTAGATCATAATTCACCCATTTGACCCATTTGACCCGTTTGCACCCATTTGGTCAATTAAGGTTTTCATACACATACTTTTCACATACAAGTTTCTTTCATCATTTCATTACCACATTTCCATTTCCATTATGGCACGTAGGCCATAACTTCATATCCATTTAGGATACGAGATTATACTCCATAACCATTCTATCCATTATGGTACTTGGACCATAACTCCATATTCATTCTATCCATTATGGTTCATAGACCATAACTCCGTATCCATTCTATCCATTATGGTTCATAGACCATAACTCCATATCCATTCTATCCATTATGGTTCATAGACCATAACTCCATATCCATTCTATCCATTATGGTTCATAGACCATAACTCCATATCGACATATCCATTATAGTATAAATACTATAACTACATTCCTTCAATTTTGCATACAATTTCATGCTCATTCATACCACATAACAAATTATGCAACTTTACACATTATGCATACAATCTTGCATAAAACTCATTTATCCCCGTTTCATTTATGATCAACACATGATCCATTTCCATTATAGCTTAACACTATAATTACATTCATTCATTGTACATACTAAATCATTCACAATTTATCATATCACAAGTATGTACACAATCACATAACACATAATTCACAAAATTCACCATTTATCATCAATACTAAGTAAGTGCATAGGCACTTACCTTTCGGGTTAGAAGATCCCGCACCGTTCTCAAGCTTGCAATTTGATTACCTAAACACATTCGCCTAGTTTAGTAATCTAACATATACCAACATTTCATTACAATTGAGTTCACAACCCAATTTCCCAATTCCAACCCAAATTGACCCGTTTGGGTTATCCTCATAGCCAAACACCCTCTTTCACCACAAACTCACCTACTTGAGTTTCATTAACTTAATCTTAACACTAATTCTTCTTTCAAAAATTATTATTAAGTTAATTTGGTGTTTGCTCAAGTGTCTAACATTTTAAAAACACTTAATCTTCATTAATTCGCCATTTATCATCATGATCCAAACACCCCCAATTTCCACCATATGAACCCTAACTTTTCAAAATCATAATCAAAGGGTTCTAGGATGTTAATCACTACTCTTTACCTTTAGTTTAGCTAGATTATCAATAATCTAACACCATTTCATCACATGCATACAAAATTTCGGTTTTCTTTCAAAACCCATCAAGAACACATCTAAAGTGAGATCAAAAGGATGATTAACACTTACTTGATGTTAGGAAAGTGTTGTGTGAGCCAAAACCTCCTCATTCCGAGCTTCAAATGCAAGATTCAAGCTCCAAACCCGTTTCCTCTTTTTCTCCTTTGCTCTTGAACGACCTAAACACCAAATGAGACTCAATTTTGACTTTCACCAAGTCAAATAGCAGATTTTGGCCACTTTACACCTTTAGTCCCTCAACTTTCAATTTCACCCATATCTTTCCAAAACTAGTTAAAAACTAGTATAACCCCGTTACTAACTTGAAACCCGCTTGTTTCAACTTATTTCTAAAATATTATTTTCCCATAATATTTATTTAGAAATATTTATTCATTTATAACGAGACCCGGATTTTGGTTCGTTACACTTACCTATGTTAGTGTCGTCGTACGGCTTCACCGCAACGCGCGTGTCTTGACGTTTAAACTTTGGTTTTTGTCACGACTTTACGCCTCCGATGCAACGTGCGAGTATAAAGCGGTTGCTTTTTTATATAAGGTCTTGAATATTATCGATGCTCTAACTGCAACGCGTGTGCTTGCGCATTGCTTTTTGATTTTTTTTATACAAAGTTTCGAAGTCGTTGACTGATTTCGCGGTTTAACGAGCGACAACATGTAAAGGTTTTTTTTAGGGAAAATTACCAAAATGGACATTTGACCAGTCAAACTTACAAAAATGGACAAACTTTTTCAGCCTACTTCGATATGGTCATTTAGGCATGAAGCCGACTGAAGTAGGCTAGTTCAGCCGGCATCAAATTCCGTGCCAAACCAGCTTTTTTTAGATGTTCAGCTAACCAGAAACTGACACGCGGAGGTGCTGATTCCCAAGACGGCTAAAGCCCACTTCCAAGCAGGCTAAGCCGGCGTGTTTTTTTAGCCTGTTATATGACTTTCTTTAGCTCACTTGATTTTAGCTTGCTATATGACTATCCTTAGCTGGCTATTTGCCTTTGTTTAGCCCACTTGAATACATAAAAAATAGTATGACTTTGCTATATGATTTTCCTTAGCCCACTTAATTTTAGCCTTTGTTTGTATAGTTCAAATGTGCATTTTGGCAATTTTCCTAAATAAAAATGAGGGATGTGTAGGCAACAAATTGACTAATTGAACTTGGCTTGTGAGACTCACTTGCTTCATGACATAAATGATAGTGACGTCACATTCGGTTTGCAAATATAAAGAGGGAGTTGTAGGTTTCCACATTAAAATAGTATGACTTTGTTATATGACTTTTCTTAGCCCACTTAATTTTAGCTAAAAAATAGTGAAACATTAATTGTGTAAGCTAAAATCAAGTGGGTTAAGGAAAGTTATATAGCAAAGTCATACTATTTTTTATGTATTCAAGTGGGCTAAACAAAGAAAAATAGCCGGCTAAGGAAAGTCATATAGCAGGCTAAATTCAAGTGGGCTAAGGAAAGTCATATAGCATGCTAAAAAAAACACGCCGGGTTAGCCTGCTTGGAAGTGGCCTTTAGCCGTCTCGGGAATCAGCACCTCCACGTGGCAGTTTCTGCTTGGTTGAACATCTAAAAAAAAGCTGGTTTGGCACGGAATTTGAAGCCGGCTGAACTAGCCTACTTCATCTGGCTTCATGCCTAAATGACCATATCGAAGTAGGCTGAAAACGTTTGTCCATTTTTGTAAGTTTGACTGGTCAAATATCCATTTTGGTAATTTTCCCTTTTAATTACTTGATTTTACTTTCTTTCATGAATTTGGCAAATGTTAACATGACATGAACGCGCAATAACTAAGTCATGTTTACGTCGCAATATGCGAGACGAGTCGCAACGCGTGAGGGATCGACATACTTGATTTTATTAATGTTGGTTCAACGCCGCCGCCGCCGCAACGCGCGGGTCTTGACACTAGTTCTACTACATTTAGAAACACACACAACCAAAACCTAAACCAAAATCAACAACATCAAAACCATAGTAACTTCATCAATACCTTAAATCTAAATATATGACATCAAACATGTAAATCCTAAACCCTGAATCTAAGTCTAAAAAATTTACAAGCAAATTTTAAAACTATAAAAATAGATGAAATATATATTTGATTATGTGGTCCAGCAACATGAGGCAAAGACAACCCGATGATTGTGGTCTCATCAAAGATCACATATTCTTTCTATACGTGGCATTCACATTGTTGTTAAATAGATTAGATATGTGGGTTATGTGTTCGGTGCAGCCCGAGTCAAAAACCCACTCGTTACCTTCATTGATTCTGCATGCCATGTTGGCGGTTGGAGGAGTAACCTCCACCACATTGCACGATTTATTTCCCGCAAATATGTTAGGAAATTTTTGGTATTGCTCATTGCTTAAACCGGTTATTGGGCTTTGCTCGCCTTCAACACACGCGGCTTTAGTATTTCCTTTTTCTGACTTCCCTTTCCCGGGCCACCATTACCGGTACCTAATGCATTCGAAGCACCCGTCACGGTGGTGCCCGTCCTTACCACAAAAAATCATAGTGTTCAACCTTTTCGTTTGTGGGTCATTTACCTCCCTTCGGGTTGAACTCTTTTTGGCCTCTAGCCATCGCGCCTCATAAAGCTTGGAAGGTTGCAGTCTCAGCACTTGCTTTCTTACCGATAGACACAACTCTTTGTTGCTCATCCTAAGCCACATGATGGTATGCCTTACGCAAATGTAGGTATCGGCTTCATTGCTTCAATTTGTATGCCCTTGGGACACTTTCCTTTGCAAATAGTTCACGAAGATCGTTCCAGATTTCTCGATGGAACTTTCGTTGTTCTTTTTTGCTTAATCGTCGTCCGCCATTGGAAGAAGAAAAACGACGAACCATCCTTAGTTTTATAACAAATGTCAATTTCAATGTTTCTATTTGATGATGTAAGAAATATCACAACTAAAGTTGCAAAACTGTTTTTAAGGTTTCCTAGATATTGGCAGAACTTTCAAAAGATATTTTTTTTTCAATTCACACCACATGCTCCTATTATTTTTGGCCGTACGTCTCAAAATACTAACACACTTGTACCATCACAACACTACCATCAACGATATATGGTTGTTGCTACTTCTCAAAGAGATATCCACCACACATACCCAACATTGGTGGTATCCCCATCTCACCACCAGACTATTTCAAACATTCAATGTAGGACAAGGAATCACCAACACACAAACCCAAAAAAGAGCTAAACATATTATTTTAGCCAAAAACACAGGGACTAAAATCATAATTTACTATATTTTTATTATATTAATAACATCATCAATATGTCACCTCTTCTTCGTAAAATTAAAAAGACAAATTATCAAATAATAAAAGCTAGTTTTTCATTTGTTTAACTAAAGTCACACACAATTTTTTTATCTATTTAAAGTCACTAAGCTTTTATTAGGTGTTCAAATCTTGTGAAGTTTATTCTATAAATTTTATTTTTTTTAAATTAAATGACATAAATGAATATAAATTTTGATTACTATATATTTAATGATTATTTTTCCAATTTGAGTTCAATTGAACAATTATTAAACTTGGTAATTATTTAGTGACTTTTTTCCTTTCACTATTACATCCTATTTCAATTTAAATTTAAAATAAAGTTAATCAATTAATAGTATCTAAGATTCTTATATGTTTCATTTATGTAATTTAAGTATAATTTTTTTTATTATTTATAAAAAATAATTAGAATACGTAATGAAATTTGAGTGAGTTTAAAAAAAATTGTAAACGACCTTAGTGAAATATTAATAAAACACATAAAAAGAAACGTTTTCCTTCTAGTGTATGTATATTGTTTTCATTCTTTACTAAATATTTTAGGGTAACTTTGTAGAATAGTAACCAAGTTTCAAAAGTGTTCCAATTAGGTCACTCAATACACATTTTACACGGTATACACCGTCGGGTATACTATGATGAGTGACCTAATTGGAACACTTTTAAAACTTAGTTACTATTCTGTGGTGTTTTCCCAATATTGTAAAGAAAGTTGAGTTCAAAAGTATTAACATTGATTTTTTTGGATAAAAGTGTGAAGCAATCTTAATGACACCATGTACAAACTATTTATAGAAATTTAAAAAAAATGGAGGGAATCATATATAAATTCCATGGCAAAAAGAAAACGAACCACATTCTATGTTAGGGTTTTGTTTAATTTTGTGGCGACCTAATCAAATTTCACATGATAAATCTTGTTTTCTGGTGAAGAAAAAAAATTAGGTTTTCCCATTAGGGATTTTTTGTTTATCTTTCTATGATTCTATCAACTATTAACATGATTTATTATAATGAAAATGAATATGGGATAGTTTTAATGTTAATATAATGAAATGAATATGAGATAGTTTTAATGTTATTAAAAATCGTAATAGTTGATCAGATTTTCTTAATGAGGTATTTAATATCATGGTTTTTATTCATAGTTTAACCCTCCTACCTATAGTCTCTCATATTTTTACGGGTATGTAGTTACACCATGTGTTATACCTCCATCACAAGGTGCGGTGAGGATGATTTGGACAGCGGTTGGTCACAATACCGCACTGTACATAAAAATTGCGGTGGATACTTGTCGTGCTCTTGACTTCACTTCCTACACAACTTTTATTTTTTTTATTCAATAATTAATTTAAGACCTAATCTGATTTTTCGCTAGCAGTGAGGGTGATTTAACTCTTTTTTTGATCTAAATAATAAACCGTTCTATTAAAGTTTTTCCTCTACATTCCAATGTAAATTTTATTGAAAACCGAGTTGTTTTCAGAAAAAAAATATTTTTTTTATATTTACAAGTCGTTTTCAAATTTTATTGATCACCCCAAACCATGTGTCGTTGATGAAGTGTATTTTTAGACCCATAAATATGTAAAAAAAAATATTTTGAAAATGACTAGTTTTCAATTAAATTTACATCAGAATGTAACAAAAAAAATTGAACAAGACGATGCATTTAATTTGAAAAAAGAAGTTAAATATTAGTAGTTTTTGAGTTAAATTAAACTATATGTTAAATGAATTATTAAATAAGATTAAAGATAGAGTAGAGTGAAAGACAGATATAATATAGGTTGAAAGATGGTAATATGATATTAAGGTGACCAAAGATGATGAAAAGTTAAACAAACCTATAAAACATATTTAAAAACACGTTTTCACTAAAAAGTACATGTTTCGTGTCTCTGGCATGTGCATGTGTCCGGAGAATTTGCATTCATAGGTTAATGTTTCGACGAATTTAAAATATTTATTTACTAGAATTTAAAAAGTCAAAGTTTATTTCGTTCATTTTCCTTTTTTTCTAACACTTTCAAACCAGCCAACTATACAATCTAAGTTCTAAGCATTTAATTAAATATATTTTAACCAACTTTCCTATTTTAGGATATAAAATCAAGTGCATAGTACAATTTTAAATTACAAGTTTATGATTTTAATCTTTAACCTCAATTTTAATCCTAAATTTCAAATTCAAGTCTTAACTCTTAAGCCCGTTAGCCCACACCAAATCCCAATCCCAACCCAATTCACAAATTCAAATCTTAAGACCACCATAATTGGCTAATGTGGAATTCCTAAACAGGGTTCAACGAGTCGTGCATAGTAATATTTCGGCCTCTAAGACCCAAAACTTTGTTTTTAGTAGGATCGGTTGTGTTATTAAAAAGGGGGTTGCAGCGCAACTTGTTGCCCGTTTACCTGCCACTGTATTGTAATCGTCCTATTTTAATTCCATTGATATGTTAAAAAAAATAATAATAAAAAAAAAATCAAACATTGATTCAGTTACTGAAATGACACGGTTCTAAAAAAAAGCTTTGAACAAGTGTGACAATTTGCTTAAAGAAGAACAATCGATACGAGCCGTCATTGATAAACAAAGTGATAACCAAAGGTATGAATACCGATTTAGTGATCTCTCTAGATGATGTTATGGCTAGATTATAAAGATCAAAGAGCAGTGCTGCACGAAGATCAAAGAGCAGAGACCGTGTCTATGCCAGTACATGAAGAACCCGAACCTGAGGCCTTATGTTTCGTCTCCTAATGCAAAGAAGGTTGCAAAGACTTGTGGGGTTCCGATTCCCTCGTGCTAGAACAACCATCCAGTCCTGTGTACTACTCCTCATCAACTAGTGTGTTGTCTTCTTTGTTATTGTTTTATGTTTGAATAAAGTGTTTATAGACTGTGATTTCAAACTCGTCAACCTATTTGCCTTGCAACTTCTTTCACAAGTCTTCATTTCATCTAGAGATATATGTTTTGATCGGTTTTTCGTTTATACGTTTCGGTTCATGGTTTATGCTTTGAAAAACTAGGTTAACAAACAGTTTGATTCACGGTTTAGAACTTTTATTTATTTTCATAATTGAAGTATTTAGTTACACATATGTATAAGAGATAATTGTCAAAATATACATTTTGACTTGAAAAGTTGAGAAAATATATATTGACTTTTTCAACTTATAATTATAACCATCCACTATTAACCAATGGAAAATTGATACGTAACTTAAAAATGACCTGGCGGCTCCATTTTAGCCGGCTACTTAAAAATGATGTGGCGAGATCTTATTTGTTGTAGGGACGGTTAGGCGGCTAAGATTGACGGGTCTTTCATTTACCCGACTATAGAGCAGAGGGGCGTTTCATTTACCCGGCTATAGAGTAGAGGGGCGTTTGATTTAGCCGGCTATGTAGGAGAGGGGCGGCTAAGATGTAACAGGTAAGTTTAACATTTTTAAATGCAATTAGCCGGCTATTTTTAAGCCTCCAAGTCATTTTTAAGTTGCGTGTCAATTTTTTTATTGGTTGTTAGTGTATAAAATTATAAGTTGAAAAGTCAATGTATATTTTATCAACTTTTTAAGTCAAAATATATATTTTAGCAATTTTCTCTATGTATAATACACTCAAACATTCTTTTTTATATTTTTTAATAGCATTTCTTAGTTTTTCTAGGATAAAACACGATTTAAAGCTTCAACCTTTTAATTATGAGGTATACTATTTCTATAATCGTATGTATTGTTTTATTCTAAAAAGTTATAACTTTTTAAAAGTATTTAATATATTGATTATTTCTAATGCTTTAATAATATATGTACATTAAATGTCTTTAACATGAATACATGATATATAGTTAACTCAATTTAATTTGTAATAAAATATCATCTAAATTTACGTACCAATTCGTTTGACCCACTTTTTATCGTAGTTTACTAAATATTGTTCTTTATTTGGTTAAATTTTTTTTGAACGACAATTTGGTTTACTGACGGACCACTGGCTCACCCGATTATCTTCACCATCCTCAGGGGGAAATCCACCATAGGTGAGAAAACCCTCTGACCCAACCTGGACCCTCCTTTTTTTTTGTCACATGTCGGACTTGAACCCAAGACCTCTCCATTTTAGTGAAGTCTTGGGTATACATTTTTGTCACTTGGCTAAGCTAGTAGTTGTAAAAATCATATCAAATTTCTATTTCTGATCGTGAACAGGTGCCCCCGACCCCTATTCAACCGTTGTAAGCTTGTCCGACAACAACAAGATTCTTAGATAGACTCCAATCATCAGAAGATGACACACGATGAGATGATTGGGTAGTTAAAAAAGTTTTTGGATATCGTAGTTGATCTATGTCACCGGCGAAGAAGATGAGGGGGTTTGGGTTTTGTTAATTTTTCTTTTTGTTATTTTTTTCGATACAAAAGACATATTAGACATTTAATAAAAACTTAACGAAATTGTTAACATATGTTAGAGTCATGAACTAAAAGCTTGACGGATGAATAAAGAATACAGACTATGTGTATTTTTGTAAGTTAAGGAGGATAGATGAATTTTGAGGATTCTTTAATTTACTCCAAATTATATATGTAATTTAGAGTATTGTATACGGGTGTAATTTATGATAGGAAATAAAAAAGGATTATTGGATTTTAATAATCTCATATTTTACCAATTGGTCAATAATAATCACAACTGAGAATATTCTTACCACCGGTCCATACTTTCAAACTATTTTTTTACATTGGATCCCCCGTTAAAAAATTTAACGTCGTTAGAGTTTATATGACGTGGACATCTGCAAACCGCCGGAAAGTCGAGTCAAGCTGGCAGTGGTCTCGTGGTGGCTTTTGAAATTGGCTCTGGTTGTGTTTAACTGGTCTCGCGGGTCCGGAAAGTCCAAACAGAGACAACGGTGGTGTTTAACGAGACCAGTTAAACACCACCAAAGCCAATTTCAAAAGTCAACACGAGACCACTGCTAGCTTGGCTCAACTTTTCGACAGTTTGCAGATGTCCACGTCATATAAACTCTAACGGCGTTAAGTTTTTTTAACGGGGAGTCCAATGTAAAAAAATAGTTTGAAAGTATGGACCGATGGTAAGAATATTTTCAGTTAAGATTATTATTGGTCAATTGGTAAAAGGTGAGATTATTAAAATTCAATAATCCAATAAAAAATGTGTGATTGCTCGAGTTAGAGGTTTCTAATCATTTAGACTCGACCTAAAATCAGAATAAGTATAACATAGGGCTAAATATTCAATAATGTCAACAAACTAATGAGTTGAAGGGATATTTTTATCATTACACACGAACTTGTATTTTACGGTTTTTTATTTAAAATTAATTTTATATTGAATATGTCCATATATACAGTGGCTGATCTAGAATAAAAGTTCAGAGGTAACGAAATTTATTTTTTTTACCGTACTTTCATGTAAATTAAACAAACTTTTTTTAGACCGTACTTTCATTTAAATAAATTTTTTTTCGGTAACATCAGTGGCGGAGCTTAAAAAAAAACGTAGAGGGGGCGAGATTTTTTTCCCTATCGGGGGGGCCGGAACTAGAAAATTTTCGGCCAAATACATATTTATGTTACCGTAACATGGGACTGGCGAGGCGGGACTACAAAAGTGGAGGACTGGGGTTTGGCGGAGGCGACGCCGGGGGGTGGTCTCAACTCAGGTTGAGCGGCTGGTCGAGTGGTCGGTGTCTGACTCTCACAGTTACCGTTCTCTGTCTTTCTTCTTGGTCGGCCGCTTGGGTAAGTTGGGTTTGAGAATTGACACTTTGAGGTATTGGGTTTTAATAAAACATTTGGTCTGGCTAAAGCACAAATGTTTTATTAAAACCCAATACCTCAAAATCTTTAATAAAATGTGGGGACTTTTTATAAAGTATTAGGTTTTTTATAAAATTTTGAACTTTTTATGAAGTGTTGAGCTTTTAAAAAAATTTGAGGGGTAACGTAAGGGGTAACCGAATACATAAAACCGTAAAAAAATGCACTGTGTGTAAAAGTTGAGGGATAGCGGGGGCTACCCCTACCCTTAAGGTAGGTCTGCCCCTGCATATATATGTACATAATAGACGAGTTCATATACAAAGTGATTTTTTCGTACAAAGTATACGGAAGATCCAAGATGAAAAACGTGTATGTTAGCTAAGAGTACATGCGTCCGCATAATTACATACGCTTTTAGACATAGAATTGTAATAGTTAGATCACATCATTATAATGGCACAAGTCGTTCATGCATTATACCCAAACATGTATATAACCAATCCAATAAATTGTATTTTTAAATTTGTTCTATTTGATTTTGATTCAATAAATTGTATTTTTAAATCTGATTTTGATTTGTTCTCTATAAATAGCTATAACCAGGTGAGTAGGAAAACCCCCTTGTAGTAATTGTGAAGATGAAGACGATTTTACGCTTCTAGTGTTAAAAAAGCCCTTTGCAATTGCACGGAGCTAAATTTGTTTATAAAAAAAGTTGAAGTCTTAAATTGAACCTTTTTCTCATTTGAATCATCATATATACACGGGTGTGTTTAATACAAGATCATTTTTTAATAGAAAACTACGGGAACTGCATAAACACGTATACGCAGTCCATTACGATTAAAGTGAGATAAAAAGGAGATCTTTGTGTCCACCTACATGTGTGTGTTTGTGGAGTTTTTTTCAAAAGAGTGTGATTGAAAAAAGTATTTACCAAATAAGTGTAGTTGGAAACTTATTTATCAAAATGAGTGTTTTCTTTTTTTCCTTATTTTTAACTAATCTAATAACTATCTCTTTTATAAAATCGTTCGCTTTCTTAAATGTTTTTTAACACCGTTAGCTTTTCTTAACGAGTTCATGAGTCGACCTTTTTAAAATGACTGTTTTTGAAAAAAAGAATTAAAAAAATAATGAACGTTTAAGAAAAAACATTTCATGTGTTCATTTTCAAAAAAAAATATTTGAACTAAAACTTCATTTCAAGGCATTTTAAATTTTTTTTTCAGTGTTTAAATATTTTCATTCCATCAAAGCAATTTTAAATATTTTTTGTTCAGTGTTTAATTTTTTTAACAGAAAAAAACACGTGTCATTCCTTTTGTGATGTTTAAATACTTTTTTTTTTCAAAACGTTCATTATTTTTTTAATTGCTTTTTCAAAAACCGTCATTTTAAAATAGGAGCGATTTTAAAAAGACGTTTAGAAAAAACGAATGCTTTAAAAAAAGACGTTTAGACAAAACGAACGGTTTTAAAAAAGACGTTTAGACAAAACGAACGGTTTAAAAACGGCGTTTAGAAAAAAAGAACGATTTTAAAAAAAGACGTTTAGACAAATTGAACGGTTTAAAAAAAACGTTAGACAAAACGAACGGTTTTAAAAAAAAGTTTAGAAAAAAAAAACGAACGGTTTTGAAAATGACGTTTAAAAAAATCCGAATGATTTTGAAAAGAATGTTTAAAAAACCGAACGGTGTTAAAAAAACGTTGAGCAAAAGGAACGACTTTATAAAAGATGTTTTAAAAAAAGATAGTTATTTAGTTAAAAATAAAGAAAATAAAGAAAAACACTTATTTTGATAAATAAGTTTTCAAATACACATATTTAATAAATAGTTTTTTCACCTACACCTTTTAAAAAAAAAACTCTTAGTTTGTGTGTACATGTAATAAAAGAAACTTTAATTGCTAAAATAATCATATTTGTGACAATCACAAATGAGAAATCCGTGAGCAATGATAACCAAGGTCAACTATAGCAGCACACATGAAGGGTGAAATGATAAAAAGATGGTGAAAACCGGTCCCATTTGGTAGGAAATTTATTCCACTTATCTTATGACAAAGTCGTGTGATATCATAGGTGCACAAAATAACCGGTTTGAAGTTTCTAACCGGTTTAACCCGGTAAACCGGTTTAAGAAAAACCAGTTCAAGGCAAACTGGTTCGGGTTAAGCAAAAACCACCGGTTTGTAACCGGTTTAAGATAATCAGTGGAACATCGAGTTGAGGACCGGTTTGTCCAAACCGGTTTAAACCGGTTTATACGCTAGAAAAAAAGGGACCGTTGTATAACGGTAATATAGCCGTTTGGAGGCTATTTGGCCTTTTTTTGCCCCCATTTGCACCCATAAATCAATATAAATAGGTGAGGGGGTGTTTATGGTTGATCACACCTCTCTCTACACTCTCTAATCTCTTTAACCGCTTGTTAAACGCTCTCTAAACTCGCTCTAAACTCTCAATATAATTTTATCTTGTAATGCTTTTTAATTTTCGAACTTTCCGAATATCAAAAACGTTGAACTTTATGTTTTATATTTGTTATATAATTTTTTTTTGAATTTCTATTAAATATATTGAATTAATTTGAATTTTTAATTAAAAACCGGTTTAACCCACAAACCGGTTTAGACCCTACCCTAACCGGTTTGATAGGGCTGGGTTTTCCTTGCTTGTAAACCGGGTTAACCCGAACCGGTTTATGGCCAAACCGGTTTTGACCAAACGTTGACCAAACCAGTTCGGGTCGGTTTAAACCGGTTCGGTTTAAAAAAACCGATTTATGCACCTCTAATCATATGCAGTAACATCATTATATGATATTGTAAGCATGCTCAACCTTTTTTATTCAAAAGTGGTCATTCTACAATCATTTGCTTATCTCTCTTTTAGTAAGAGTGTTTGAGATTGAGTGTTTAAACAATATCAAAGTTACAAACACATATTTATTTTATTATAAAAGAAAAACCGAATTTTAATAATTCAAACTTCATCCGATTGATCGATAAAAACTCATACTGACCAATGACGCTACTGACTTTCATTTCGATTGTCAAGGGCAATCTCACTCACATAATCATTATAGATTTGTACTTAATTTCACTCGATTTTGCTCAGAATGGTGAATATGAGCGAAATAAAGAAACATATATTTCATGTAAGTGAAATCGAGTGTAAATTTATCATTATGATTGTTATTATCAAATTATTGATATGAATTATTATTATTCAATTGATCATAATTTATATTATTAAAATTCAAGTTGTCAAATAAAAAAGTATTTATTTATTCACCAAAACACTTAAAATGATTTATATTACTTAGAGAATGTATAAATTATAAAACACTTTACAACAACGCATTCCCAATTATAACTTGCTTTAACCGAAAAACCAAAGTCAATACATGATGTAAAGTTATAGGGCATTATGCTTTTTAGATGATAATAATTTGTATTCAATGATAAAAAAGATTATGTTATATACTTTTGAAGGAAGTTTACTAATTATCATTAAAAAATATTTTCGGCTATTACTAAAAAGTAGGGGTGTTCAAAGTCGGATATCCGAAAATTCGGATATCCGAAAATTCGGATATCCGAATTTCGGATATCCGAAATTTTCGGATAGTGGATTTCACTATCCGAATCCGAATCCGAAATTTCGGATATCCGAATTTCGGATATCCGAAATTTCGGATACGGATTCGGATAGTGAAACGGATATCCGAAAATATAAAAAAAAGAAAAAAATTTATAAAAATAATATTTTTAAATTACAAAAACAATTAAAAACCTTAAAAAACATTAGAAAATATACATATAAAAATATATAAATATAATATATCGGGTTTTGATTCAAATTTTCTTATTTTTAAATAATAAAAAAATTAAAAAAATATATTAATATAATATTTCGGATATCCGAACTATCCGAATTTCGGATATCCGAAATTTCGGATATCCGAATTTTCGGATAATTCAGATTCGGATTTTCGGATAATTCGGTTTCGGATTCGGATTTTTTTGAACACCCCTACTAAAAAGAAGTAAATAATGGTTTCTATGCCATTTGACCAGTTGAATTTATCAAAATGATTATAACTTTTTAGCCGTCTAAAACATGGTCATGAAAACTAATAGCCGGATCCAAATTCCGTGCCCGATTGGAATATGTCATACTTTAGACCAATTAGACGTTGACACGTGGCATCACGGAAATTGTAGCCGGCTATAGCCGTCTATTTAGACGGCTTAGCCGGCGCTTTTTTCCAGCTATTTGACTTTCCTTGGCCAGCTATTTGAATGTTCATAGTCGGCTATTTGTCTTAAAATAAACACAACAATCATATAATAAGTAGTCAAATACAATATAAGTTTAATGTCTTAAAATAAACACAACAATCATATAAAAGGTAGTGCTCAAATACAATATTGTTGTGTAAGACATTAGTTTAATATTGTATTTGAGCACTACTTTTTATATGATTGTTGTGTTTATTTTAAGACATTAAACTTATATTGTATTTGACTACTTATTATATAATTGTTATGTTTATTTTAAGACAGTTCGGGTTAGATCGCTCTCTCTAAAAGAGCCTCGGTGATACCCGTCGTTTTGCGCGGGCCAACCCACTAGTGAAATTTTAATTATTTTAGAGGGATATATATAATCTTTAGAACTTGAATTGGATATACATGATATTTTGATAAGTTTTGTATATATATGATATTAGGTTATATACCCATGTATTACATGATGTTCAATAGAAAAATTTAAGTACAATAATGTATAAAAAAATTTAAAAGAATGTATAAAACAAAAAATACAATTATTTATTTACTTAATTAAGTAATAATTAGAATTTAAATTTTATATTATCTTTTTTTAAATAAAAACATTAACATAATTAAATTTCAAAATTCAAACTTACTTAAAATAGAAGATTTTTATGAGAAAAAATATGATGATGACACGTGACATTTTTGAAATCGTTTATTAGAATAAGGATGTGACAAGTTTCATGCAATCAAAGATTGAAATTACCTTCATAACCTTCAAATACAGGATCTTCCTATAACCAATCTTTTCTGTTTCTATTTTATGTTTCCGGGCAACAACAAGAAGTTCAAACGACACCCCAAGTTATCTAATTAAGTCGATCAAAGTATTATGTCAAGTTGAATTGACAAGGAATATTAGAGTATTGGGCTAAACTAAACATGGGTATTGGCTTAGTGGGCTAAATGGAAATTACTCAAATTACAAATTAGAAAAGGGTATTGGGCTAAGTATTACAATCTGCGCTAAAAAGTTCAAAAAAAATTATTTATCGATCTGAATTGAGAATCTTGGAACCAAAAACTAAATATGTAATTCGATTCAGTTTTATATAAATGACATCAACAAGCTAAGTTTCACTATTTTTACAACTTTCATGAGCATCAACCGAAACACCATATTTAGTTATGGCAACTCGAATGACGTGACATAGACCATATCGTCTATGTGAACCGGAAGATCAAAAGGTATAGGGCCGCTCATTTCTGCAATCATATGACATGAATGAACTAAGAGGTTTCAATTTCGATCCATTTACATATAAATGGGATAATATTGGTTTTTTTTCGTTAGTCACGTATCATGTGGGTTACTTTATTAAATTTAACATATAAAGGAGACGGTTTAAACGTCACGAAATTCATCTTAAGTGCATCAAATACATAGAATCTCACAAATCCCTTTATTAAAAGTACAGATAAAACCATCACCAGTGCAAGTAGCTAAATGTAGAGATGAGCAATTAGTACCGATACCGTACCGATGGATTCGGTACCGGTATCGGTACCCACTTTTTCATAAATTCGGTACCGGTATTTTCGGTACCGGTAAAGTACGGGTACCGAAAAAGATGAACATTTTGTAACGAATATCGGTACCGTACCTATACCATACCGAACCGGTACCGTACCGATAAATTCGGTATGATACCAGTACCCACTTTTTCCATAAATTCGGTACCGGTATTTTCGGTTGTACGGTACCGATCTCATCCCTAGCTAAATGCACCATAAACGCGTCCACTCAGCTACTAAATCAAATTTCAACAAATCCTTCAAAATGCTCATTTTCTCTCCAACTCTACGAGCATCCTTACCAATATTTATATTTCCACATCATCATCACTTTTTACATTTATTTTTAATATGCAAATTCTTTTTTTAAATATAATAAAATTAACAAATATAATTAAAATAATTAAAATAACTAAGTAGAAATAATCAAATTTTGGAAACTAAAAAATTTAAAAATAACATAACTAAAAAACATTAATAAAATAAAACATAAATACAACTAGTCTATGTTGGACCACATATGTTCTATTAAATTGTTTCTAAGTGCTTAATGAGCTTCTTGACTACGTAAATTTATGAACCTCTCTAGTTGTTGCTTAAACTCTAACTGGTTTTTAACTCCCACGCTTCGCGACGGAAGCCTGGTGGTTATTAGTTTGACTTGTTTACGTGGATAAAACTTATATCGAATTGCAGACTCATTATAATGTATTATACCAAAAAAACACTCAAATTTAAATATAACTCCGTTTACAATAAAATTTAAAGCAGAACGTTGTCAACTTTTTTTTAAGAAAACAACGCATTCCGTTATTTAAAAAAACCTAACGTACGAAAGTTATTATAAACGGTGTCGGGCCCATCGTTAAAAAATATTAAACAAAAACGTATGTGCAGCGGTAAAAATAATGTTAATAGAAAGGAAATATAAAGCTAAATAGTAAAAAAGGGGAAAAACAAATTAAAAAAATAACCGTTCCGGGTCGTCGAAAACCATAAGGTGAATACCGATACGGGTTCCGATAATACTAATATTGACAATGATGTTGTTCGCCCATAATAGGTTCAGCTCGTCATGGTACCACATCGGGTCAACAGTAACGGCACTCGCTATAGGCAACGAAAAAAAATCGATTTTGAATACAAGTCTGTTTAAAAAAAATTATATCAGAACACTAACAAAAAAAACTACAAACACTTGCGTACTCCGTATTTTGAAAATAGTTAACGAATGAAAGTTATTAAAAGAAAACGAAATTAATAGAAAATTAAACGGGCTAAAAGCGTATATTATATACACTTTAAAAACAAAAATGTAAAAAAAATAAATTAATAATTAATTATGAGAAAAGTATGAAAAAGAAAAAACTAATGTGGCCAAATTCAAAATGAAAGAAACTTGACTATCCCCTCAACTTTGTTTTTAATCTTACTTTATAATTATAATGAAAACACGTGGGCCCTTATCAACACTTTAGGATCAGAAGGTTGATGTCACTTTGCAAATTACAAAACCTAGTGGTCAATGTAGAAACACCTAAAATTGGAGTGTTCTTAAGACATTGTCCATTAAAGTTTCTTTATAATGGGGCTCCATGTTCATAATCTGGTTAGGGCTGTGTATGGGTCGGTTCGGTTCGGTTATGGGCATTTCCAAAACCGAAACCTCGGTTATGTCCATTTCCAAAACCGAAACCGAACCGAAACTTCGGTTATGGTTGGTTCGGTTAACCGTCGGTTATGGATCGGTTATCGGTTAATTTGGTTAATTAACCGCTATAGCAAAAAAAAATTAAGTGATCCTAAAGAGGCTAATTTTGTTGTAATAAGCGATGTGGGACTGATTTTTTGTTTCTTTCACTCACTTTCCTTTTTATTATTGATTTCATTTGGCGTCATTTGACTATTTACTCTACATATGTTTCTTTGAATTATTGACTTATGATCCAGATCCTTATGAACTTGTTATTTCTTCACTCGTTAGTTGCATTCATATCAATATTTCAGCTTAGTTGGAACCTCATGGTTCGTTAGATACATCTTGCCATTGCATGTTGATTCATATACAATTTATGACGTGTTTTCGGTTCACACACAAAGTGTATCAACTCCAAGAAAGTTTCTACACTAAAACATGTGGGAAGCTAATCGGAATTATAGCAAAAACATGAGTGGTAATTTAAATTTATTGCAAATGGATTACATTCGGTTCGGTTCGGTTAATCGGTTATGCCACACACCATAACCAAAACCGACCCATAAATTTCGGTTAATCACTTATGGCTTAACCGAGCCATCGGTTAATTGATCGGTTCGGTTAAATCGGTTCGGTTATGTCGGTTAATTCGGTTATGGTTCGGTTAATTCGGTTATTTGCTCACCCCTAAATCTGGTGGTTTTTCCCCGTGCTCATCACCCGACCAATCATATATGGCATAACCCGCATCCTCTGTATTATGCAGTATAATGCATGTATATATAATATCACTTATAATGTTTTACATTCCAACCTCTTGCTAGACCTTGTACAATCCTCATCAAGCTTGAAGGACACTGAAGGCTCTCTCGACATCCTAAGCACTTACAAACTCTTATCTTCTTCTTTTTTTAAATACTTCATTTTTCGGTTTGTGGATACGCAAAGCTTTTCACTGGTGTAACTCCGGATATATACCATCTGCAAGATAGTACCATTTCTTGTATTGCGTCTCATTCACCGTAAATTTACATTATGGTGCATTGCCATCTAAGACTTGATTGAATAGTGGCGGATTTTTTTAACAGCGGCAAGATTATAGTGGCGATTGATTGAGAACTTTGTGTCGTTGTTTGAGCCTACAACTCCAAAATATGCATGCCAAATCCATATGTCATGTGATGCAATTGCCTCTAGCATAATGGTCGGATATCCATGGATGGTCACCATGCATATATTGACCTTTCCCATGCATATGCATATAGTCAAAGCTTCCTAACATTACGGAAAACCCGTGCAAAGATTCATGTGCCTCTAGTAACTGTTGGATTTTACTTTGGTTTAGTAAAAAAACCAAGTCATTTTACGTAGTGATGTGAAATTTTATGAAAATGTCTTTCTTTTTAAGGAAATTACTCTTTTAACGAAGCCTAAAAATTTGAGTGAGTTTAAATAATCCAAATTCTTTTGATATTATTGAGGTTGTAGCCAAATTTTCTAAAAGTGATAAAAATTCCAATGATGAAGAGAGGGTGTGTAAGAGGTCTAATGGTGATGATCAACATCAAGTAGTACCGATAGTGAGTTTAAGGTTCAACAACCTAGGAACATGGATAGAGTGTCAAGGAAGTTGATACGAACCTAGGTTGACCTAGGGTTAATTGGGTCAGGTTAGCAGACAGAATAGGCCCCAGCTTTTATGACTCTAACCCAGCTATTAAATAATGGCGCCAAAATTCCCAATAAGTCTTAAATGTGGCGCTAGAATTCCCAGGGTAGTGGGGGATTTCTTTTATCAGTTTTTATGTAGTTTCTTAACTGCTTTCTAGGGCTAGAAATAGGGATCTCTGCTTTCATTTTATTTAGTCTAGTATTTTGAATTTGGTTTACCTCTGTAATCTGGAAAGCTACGCTTCTCGAATTGGGTATTCTATCCTTATTTTTCTGTTAATTGAATCATTCGATTTTGGGATTCTATCATTTGGTTCCATTGCCGGGAAGAATTGAAGATGGTCCAAACTAGGAACACCACTGAGGGTAGCAGATCAAACCCACCAGATCCTATCGCCTCTTAAATGGCTGTTATAGCAGCGAAATTGGAATCCGTAGCTTCACTGCAGCAGGATGTGGCTGCTCTCAAGTCTCAAGCCGCAGCAAGAGGTAAATTGCATGGTTCAGGCAGATTTGAAGAGGGAGAGTCCTCCTGGGACAACAACTGGCACCGGCCTCGTACAAAAATTTTGTTCCCAGCCTTCAATGATGGCGACCTACGTGGCTAGATATTGAAGGCAGAGAAATATTTCAGGTATTACCAAACCCCTGATGACGAGAAGGTTGACGTTGCTTCAATGCATCTAGAAGGTGATGCGTTGGATTTGTGCTCATGGCTATCAACGGACCAACCCATCACGTTTTGGGAAGAATTGACCCATGCTTTGCGAAAGCACTTTGGGCCAGCAGAGTTTCAGAACCCCGACGAGTACTTGTGCAACATCAAACAGACTGGTACAATTCAAGAATACCGACAGGATTTTGCTAAGAGGTTGGCTCGGGTCTCTCACTGGCCTGATCACTGCCTCTTGGGGGTATTCCTAAATGGGCTAAAAAAAGAGTTGAAAGCTGTAACGAACCAAAATTCGGGTTCGTTTTTAAATAAATAAATATTTCTATTTAATATTATGGTGAAAATAATATTTTAGAAATAAGTTGAAACAAGGGGGATTCATGTTAGTGATGGGTTTATATTAGTTTTTAACTAATTTTGGAATGAAATGGATGAAATGAAAGATGAGGGGCTAAACTTGTAAATATGGCAAATCTGTCATATTTGATTTGATGAAGTCAAAATTGAGCCATTTGGTGTGTTAGGTCGTTCATTTTGCAAGATAAAAAGGGAGAAAGGGGGTTGAAGTCAAAATCGTGCAATTGAAGCTTGGATTGTGAAGGTGTTGGTTTGCACATCATCCTTCTAGCATCAAGTAAGTGTTAATCATCCTTTTGATTTCACCATTTATGAGTTAGTAAGTGGGTTTTGTAGAAATCCAGAAATTATGAATGCTTGGGGTAAATTAGTGTTAGATTGTTGATAATCTAGCTAAACTAAAGGTAAAGAATGGTGATTAACATCCTAGAACCCTTTGATTTTGATTATGATAAGTTAGGGTTCATATGGAGTAAATTGGGGGTTTTTGGATTATGATGATAGGATGATGAACTAATGATGATTAAGTGTTTATATGATGTTAGACACTTGAATGAACACTAAATTAATCTAATGTTAAAGATTAAATGAAAAGTTAGTGTTAAGGAATGGTAATAAAACTCAAGTAGGTGAGTTTGGATGGAAAGAGGGTGTTTGGATATGAGTATAACCCAAACGGGTCAGTTTGGGTTGGAAATGGGAAATTTGGGTTGTGAACCCAATTAAAATGTGATTTTGATGTATGATAGATTACTAAACTAGGTGTATATGTTTAGGTAATCAAATTGCGAATCGTGAAGGTGGAACGGGATCTTCTAACCCGAAAGGTAAGTGCTTTTGCACTTACTTAGTATTGATGATAAATGGTGTTTATATGCAATGTGGTATGCATAATGTGAATGAATTTGTATGAACTAGTATGTGTAAATGAATGAAAGTAGTTATAGTTGTAATACTATAATGGATATGTGTATATGAGGTTATGGTCTAAGTACCATAATGGAAATGTTGATATGAGGTTATGGTTAAATACCAAAATGGAAATGAGGTTATGGTCTAAGTACCATAATGGAAATGGGTTATGAAGTTATGATCTAAGTATCATAATGGAAATAAGGTTATGGCCTATGTGCCATAATGGAAATGGAAAATGTGTATTTATGAATGATAAATGAAAAGAATGAAACTTGTAGGTGTTATGAAAGTGATATGTAGTCTAATGACTAATTGGGTGGAAACGGGTCAAATGGGTGAATGGGTGAAAACAAGTAGCTTTTATGTGATTGCATATAATGTTGTGTATTGAATGTATATGAATGAGTATGAATTTAGTATGTGCGAATGAATGCATGTAGTTATAGTTGTAATACTATAATGGAAATGTGGATATGAGGTTATGGTTTAAATACCATAATGGAAATGGGTGATGAAGTTATGATCTAGAATCATAATGGAAATGGGTGATGAAGTTATGGTCTAAGTGCCATAATGGAAATGGAAATGATGTCAATGTGATGGTCAATAGGAAAGAATGAAACTTGTAAGGTGATATACAAGTGATATGTAGCCTAATGACAAACTGGGTGGAAACGGGTCAAATGGGTGAAAGGGTGAAAACAAGAAGATTTTACTTGTTAATATGTTTTATCTTCATTACTAATGGTGAAATGTTTATGTGGTTATGTAGGAAAAGCTCTGATGTAATCAAAGTAAAGTCCAAGGCGTTGGCGGGTTCTCGTATGCGAAATGATGACTTTTGGGGTGTAAATAAGAGTCCTTAAATGGATGTTATGATTCATGAAACAATGTAGTTTGATGTTAAAAATGTGGTATGAATGTTTTTGGTCAAAAACCAAAGTGTTGAAAATTTTTGGGTGTCATGGTGAATTGAAAAATGTTGGAATTTGGCTAAGTGTTGAAACTGGGAGAAAAAGTAAACTTTCTGTTTACTGGGCAAGTTTGCGCCACGCGAAGATCGGAGGAAGGTTCTTCGCGCCACGCGAAGAACCTATTTTCTCGTGCTGGCATTTTGGGACTCCCTCGCGGCACGCGAAGAGAGGATCCCTGAAGTTCGCGACACGCGAACATGTAAAAAAAATAAAAAATTTCTTGAGATAAATGCTTCTGCGTGTGTAAATGTTTATTATAACCGGTGTTTAAATTAAGGGTGTTACAAAAGCCGATGTTCATATTCACAAGCCTCGCACCGTGTATAATGCCATGAGTTTGGCATTAGAATTTGAATCAAAGATGGACAACATGTTAGAGCAGTCCTTAAAAAAGAATGTGATTACCCAGTTGCCTTTATCTACCACCACTCCAGCCTTAACCCAACAGCAAACTCAACCCATTCGTCTTTCCGATGTGGAGAAACAAGCCTGATTTGTTAAATGAGAGTGCTTTAAGTGTGGTGAGAAATTTGGCCCTGTGCATAGGTGCAAAATTGGCTCGTTCAAACTGTTGGAGGCAGGATCTGATGACACGAAGGCTATCATGGTAGCGGAAGGAGAAGCAAACCAACAGGAAAACATGGCTAAGATTAGCCTACAAGCCATTATGGGGTCATCGCCTACCCCAGCCATGATTGTTCAAGGTTCCATCAACTTTTCTAAGGTCTCGGTCTTGATTGATAGTGGGTCCACTCACAATTTTGTGGCTGACTCCCTTGTTGCTAAAGCTGAGATACCGACAAGAGCTATCAACCCTTTTGGGGTGCGGATTGGAAATGGGGATATAATCCGTTGCAATCAAATTTGCAAGGATGTCACTTTAAACATGGCAGACCTACAAGTGACCCAATACTTCTATCCTTTTTCCCTGGGGGGAGATGATGTGGTCCTGGGAATTCAATGGTTAGCTACTCTCAAAACGGTTCAGGCTAACTGGAATAAAATGTTTCTGGCATTCACTATCGCGGGTCATGAGTACAAGCTGCAAGGAATTACAGCGGACAATCAAAACTCAGTAACATTTCGTCATCTTACTATTGAACCTTTTTGAGGATCGAGCTACAGGTTGCACATCTCAGCTTCCCAAGACCCGACTTGAGGACAAGTCGTTTGTCCGGGTGGGAAGTAATGATACGAACCCAGGTTGACCTAGGGTTAATTGGGTCAGGTTAGCAGACATAATGTGCCCCAGCTTTTCTGACTCTGACCCAGCTATTAAATAATGGCGCCAAAATTCCCAAAAAGTCTCAAATGTGGCGCCATAATTCCCAGGGTAGTGGGGGGGGGTTTCTTTTATTTCATCAGTTTTTATGTAGTTTCTTAACTGCTTTCTAGGGCTAGAAATAGGGATCTCTGCTTTCATTTTATTTAGTCTAGTTTTTTGAATTTGGTTTACTTTTGTAATCTGGAGAGCTACCCTTCTCGAATTGGGTATTCTATCCTTTTTTTCTGTTAATTGAATCATCCGATTTTGGGATTCTATCAGAAGTCCTCTAGAACAATTATTTTTCCTAAAAAGTTGGATGACTTTGTTATTCATGGTAAGGTGTGTCAAGTATGGTCTTGAAAAGGTGTGAATGATTCAAACCTTTCGTGTGATAATTCTTGTTTTGTGTCCAAATTAAACAAATTGTTGAACCAAAAACATTTACCGTAACTTGGTCAAACCACGATTGGAGATCGAACGGGTGAAATGTTAGCCTACTCACATCGCCAGAGTTGATAGACCTGGCAGGAGGTAAATAAACAAACAGTCAGCTTCGGTTGCGAGCGCTTAAGTTAAACATGAACATAGGTTAGCTACCTATAGATACACATTGAAGGATCAATAATCTGGTAAACGTTTATTTATATACTGAAACCTGTGAACTCACCAACCTCGTGTTGACATCTTTTCTTACATGATTTCTCAGGTCGCTAAGATAAGGCACAGGTGCACATATAGGACATGCATGGGATTCTCCTATTGATTGATGTTTTATTAAATTGCTTGGACATTATAGAGAATACATTCTGATTATATGTATTCATAAAAGATTTTGGCCATATTGGAACAGAACTGTTAATGAGTTATGATTATATTAAGAATTCATGGATCCAATATTAAGTAACTAAGTTTTGCGTTTTGGTTTTTTATAACTGTAGTTGATTCTCTAGTGGATCATACAAGTTGTTAAACTAATATGTTATCTTTAATTGTTATCTTTTATGAATTGTAAACTAATATTAGTTTATGTGTTGCAATGTTGTCATTATAATACTTAATAATTCATATAATCAGAATACATATAAACTAATATTAGTTTACAATTCATAAAAGATAACAATTAAAGATAACATATTAGTTTAACAACTTGTATGATCCACTAGAGAATCAACTACAGTTATAAAAAACCAAAACGCAAAACTTAGTTACTTAATATTGGATCCATGAATTCTTAATATAATCATAACTCATTAACAGTTCTTTGTCTTGATATAATATGAACTAATTGAACGTAAACAAACATCAATGAACACAAACTTTATTAATGTGAAAAAAGTTGAAATAAACAAAATCTAAACAACAATTAACGAAAAACTGAAGTGTACGACTGTAATCGGAAAAACTCAAATATATGCAATCTCAATACATCTAATCTAGGGTTTGATAACATAAAGTGATGTATTTGATTTTAATTGGAATAAACACAAACTAATCAATAATGATGAACCGAAAAGTGATGATGATGCCTTTAATCGGAAAAACCCTCGATTTGTTAAAACGAAATCGATCTAATCAAGGGTTTCATAATAAAAAAAATATATAATCAGAATATAAACCATACCTTTTGCGATGTAAACCCTTAACCGATTGTTTTAATGGTATTGCAAATATAAACGATGCTAAGAACACATAGGCTGCATAATAAGATGATTTGGAATAAAGTTTCAAAACAAAAAAATGTGTAAAATAAGACTGATCAGATAAAACGGGTTAAAACCCAACTGAAGATCCGCGTGAAAAAAAAGTGGTATGATTGTTTAGGCGGGAAAAAAGGTTCCTTATGCTCTCAATGAATGACAAGTGTCTGTAAACATTTTCATTTATTAGATAACTAAAGATTTGATTAGAATTGAAAATGACTCGTCCTGCTAAATGAATTCTTTTTAGTATACTTGTATATTCAATAATTTTTTTTACCGTCTCTCTCTTGTTAAATGCATCTTTATTTTTTAATAATAATATATTTTTAAAGAAATATTAATTATACTAATAAAACATATTTATTTTAAAATATCTTTTATTATAAAAAACTTTAAAATTTAATTATTTAACTTTTATTTTCAATCAAATTAGCTTTTAAAAACTTGTGAAAAAGCAAAACTAAATAAATAAACATCAAATCATTGTAAGGTTATGATCATTAATTTTCTAACTAAATGGATGCTTAAATCTAATATAATACTCCTAAAAAGAAAAAAATAAACAAAGTTAATTGTCCTATATGTCGAACCAAATGGATGCTTAAATCTAATATAATACTCCTAAAAAGAAAAAAAAATAAACAAAGTTAATTGTCCTAAATGTCGAACCAAATGGATGCCTAAACCCCAAAAGTCTGTTTCATAATAATTATTATTATTATTATTATTATTAATACTATAATTTCCCATGGGGAATAGTGAGCTTTCCTTTTTTTCATTTTGACACAAAAGTTTTTTTTTCCACTAAAGTTCAAAATAATGTTTATTTTCTTGTTCTTTTTTACTCCAAACTTTATTTTTTTATATAACTACTAGGTTAAAATCCCTTCTATTACACGGGTAGAATAAATAAAATGTTATATACTTAGTAATAAAAAATTTATATTTTTAAAAACCCGTGTAATACGCGGATTGAATAAACCGGTGTATACATCGGTTGAATAAAAATATAATGTAATTTGTTAACACACACTCGTCAAAATATGTGATTTGTCTTGACAGTTATAAGCTCTGTTAAGTTATTTAAAACATTTTTTTCAACTAAGTATTAATTTTTTTATTTAATTTATAAATGATTCATTTAATTGATTATATAATAACTATTTATAATTTATAATTAAATAATAAGTATCTATAATTAGATTTATATTAAAAATCTAAAAATATCTTCTTTTAATATCATTATTTAATAAGAGAAAGAGATGAGAAAATGATAAAATTGAACCAGAAAATGACCCTTGTCCATGAGTTTTTGATTTATTAATACAATTATTATTATTTAAAATCATTATTTAATAGGAGAGAGAAGCAAAAAAATTAATATTTAATAGGAGAGAGATGCGAGAAAATAAGGATGAGAAATAACCAGAGAGTAGCACGTGCCCCCCATGATTTTCTTTTAGTATATAGTATAGATATGGATTAATGGGCATGTGAAGAAACAATGGATTTTTAAAAAAAAATTACCCCAAAAGTTTTGTTTTTTATAGATATGGCACAAAAGGTTTATGCTTTTATTTATCTTTTTGTAAAGTTTTTTTTTAGATTTTTCACAAAACTTCAATAGAGTAAACTTTAGTTTTTTTCCTCAAGTTTGATCTTTTGTAAAATTGTAACAAAAGTTCAATTAGTTAACTTTCGTTAACTTTTTTTAAACGGTATGTACGGCTTTTGTAAGCGATCCGAGTTTTTTTTGTATCGTACGCTATAGTGAGTCTGTGTTTCGACGTAAGTTTTATCACTGTGGACGAGCCAAACCGATAACTACCAAACTCCCGCAGCGTAATGTGGGGGAAATTTTTTTTTTTTATTTGCCACAAAACTTCAATAGAGTAAAGTTTAGTTTTTTTCCTCAAGTTTGATTTTTATAAAATTGTAACGAAAGTTCAGTGGGTTAATTTTATAGGTAAAGTTTAGTTAAATTTTTTTTAAACGGTATGTATGGCTTTGTTTAATTTTTTTTGTGAGTGATCCGAGGGTTTTTTTGTATCGTACGCTATAGTGAGTCTGTGTTTCGACGTAAGTTTTATCACCGTGGACGAGCCGAACCGATAACTACCAAACTCCCGCCGCGTAGCGCGAGGGGAAGAACTAGTTCACCACTAAGGGACTAAGTGAATTTAAAAAAAATGAAAACCATTAACGACTTCACGACCAAGGTGATTCTCAAATGTTAGCGAACTTCTTTGGTTATCATGTATAAGACAACAATAGTAAATCAAAGACTTGTTTTGATGTGTTACATAAGGCTTTCTACTTCAGTGTCTATTCACTATGATTTGGATAAGCAGAACACAAAGATAATGTAACAAGGAGGAAGGATTTGTAGAATAACTAGGTATCGCGGCGGGGACGTATTTTATAGTAAATGAAAATGTTCAAACGTATGAAATGAAACAAAAAAAAATAAAAGATAAAATAGAAAATACCGGATTAAAAAATATAAAGACCCCGCGCTTCGAGGTGGGAGCGTGGGCGTTTCTTCCCCCATAACGCGTCAGGAGTTTGGTCGTTATCAGTTATGCTCGTCAAAAACCATAAAAGCAAATACTGATACCGGTTACAATAAACCAAAACAGCGAAAACGATGTTGTTCGCTCATAAGCGGTTCACGATAACACAACGGTAGGTAACGTCTCTTTCTATATGATAAATAAAATTCTCGATTTTAAATATTACTCCGTTTAAAAAAACTAATGTTCTAAAAAAATACTAAAAATAGTGGCACATTCCTTGTAACGAAAGTTATTATAGGAAAAACAAAATTTTTAGAAAATTAAACGGGTTGAAAGCGTATACTCTACGTACTTTAAAGGTTAAAAAAAACTTAAGAGAAAGAGAGTGGAAATTAATGTAAATAAGTACTGGTGGAATGCTTTTACACTTGGAAATAATAGGACAACTTTTTATTTATTTAAGATATCCTTGCCGCCTAAAAAGGAAATAAACAAAAAGTAGCCAATGGAAAAAGAGAACCGCACAAAACAACAAATCATATTTTATTACTGTAGACGTCTCTCTAAAATCCATTTCAAATTGTATGTTCTTTAATGTAGCAAATCTTACCTATATCAAAGATAAAAGATTTTGGTGCAAACCAGTTTTGGTTGAAACCGGTTCTTGAGTGGGTTGACTGATATATAACCCGTTTGAAAGGTTCTTAAGTGGGTTCTAACCGGTTTTAGCCTATAGGGTTACAAACTAGTTTCAGCCGATATGAGAGGTTTAAATTGTAGCCAGGTGACATATATGAAAACATATTAGTTTAGATTTTATTTTATTTAAAAAGGGCAAAAACGTTGGTCTATTTTTAAAGGCAAAATGCCTCAAAAAGTAAACTTTGCACTTATTATTATTGTATAAATTAGAATTCAAAGCTTACAACTTTATATTATCTAAAACAAATGTTTGAACCAAAAGTTGCTTCAACTCTACATAATATAATTACACAAGGTTTTCAACTCCAGTTTTTTTTCATCTACTTTCATGTTTAAAACAATAAAACATTTAAAAATATCCGTCTGGCAAAGAAACTCACTCAAATACGCGAACCGCGGTTACTTCTCACCACACAAACATCTAGCTGCTTGTAACGCGAAATAGGTGAGAATGATATCCGCCCCAGCACGCCTCAGACACATGAGTGATTCCAGCATTACTTTCTCTTCATCGATCATTTTCAAGACGCCCCCTGCTTTTATCATCGAGTACTCTCCTGAAACCTACAATCCCGAAAACATATGAGACAAAATATGACAATAATAGGCACGAGAAAGCCTGTTGCTGAAAGGGTAGGCTAAACACTTAATGACTCGACCACTCATACAAATTACAGAAGTTTGTTTTCTGGCGCGTTTAATAGGGTTAAATGCATAAAAAGAAAACCAGCAATTCTATATTTTCACCCGTAAAATGTCAACTTTGAATTTGCTACATTTTATGAGGGTCAAAGTCTAGAGGTGGCAATTGTGTCGGGTTGGCGGTTGGCATACTGAAATTGATGAACCCCAAAAAGCCCATATATTGATTTGTGTAAAAGATATCAACCCTAACCAAGACACACTTAAACCCATGCACCCGAACATGACCCGTTTATTAAACGGTTGTTAATGGGTTGTAATCAAGAAGTAAACGGATTAAATAGGTAGTAAACAGGTTCTAATAAAGTTGTAAACGGATTGGTGGGTTGAACTTATAAATTATATAATATTTTACTTTTTTACAACTTGAATGATCGATGTGTTATTTTAGTACATCCCTAACACAACCCAATACCCAAATCATTTTCGTGTTCCCGAAATCATCACCCCTAGGTCTATGTGGCAAATGAAGTGGCAGTAACTTTGAAAATGTTATTTTTATACGGTTTGGTGCTGATGAGGTGAGGGTTAACAGAGTATGAGTTACCTTAGATCAACCTTTTTTTCCTTTACTTTTGGGGAGTTTCACGGCAAGAAAAAAATAATAATAATAAATAGATGACCTGAACAAAGATAGAAATTGGACCAAAGTTGTTTACCTTTTAACCCAAAATTACCTATCCGAAAGGCTTTCTTATTCATCATTCTTAAAGGGTATTTTAGACGATCGGCAGAAATAAAACTTTTTTATATTAAAAAAAGCATGTTGAAGCAGTGATAATACACAAGTCCTAAACCTTGCCTATAAAACTAAAACTAAAGATTAGGCTGGGTGTAATGGGGAATGAGAGGGGGAGTGCGTGACTGAACGACTGCCACGTCACTGTGAGAAGTGTGAAACACCACTCCAGTCCTTTGTGAGGAGGGGCATGGCCCAGCCACCGTGAGCGTGGTAACGTATGTGGGGCTAGGATCACACTCACTAACCATTACACCCCCTTAGTGAGTGTAGTGTGACCACCACCACTGCCTATGTGGCACCACTTTTTTGCTCACACTCACTAATCACTAGTACTACACATAGCCTTACCTGATATGCAGCAATTGGCAGTGGGGAGTTATCACGAAGCAACCTAATGATATCCAAGTAAGGCAACCCTGGTTTGACCTGCAGCCAAATTACGGTTAAAATATTCATTCATCAGTAAAACAATCAAAATATAGAAAAAAGATAAACAAAATACCGACCAGAAGGATGTCGGCCCCTTCAGACTCATCTGCACGTAACTCGATCATGGCTTCTCTATAGTTTGCAGGGTTCATTTGGTAACTTTTGCACAGAAGCCACAACAAATACACATCAAGTTTTCACATTATAAAACTAATAAACAAAGAAACACAACATTATGCATACGTTTTCTTGTCTCCAAAACGTGGATTCGAGTCTAAAGCTTCTCGAAATGGACCGTAAAATGAGCTAGCATACCTATACACAACAAAAACAAACATGTTTTGAGAAAACCACTCAAAGGCTATACATAGAGGTAAATATGGCAAAATGGGCGGAGAGAAAAGTGTTTGGATCAAAATTTTATACCTCTTTATAAATATTTATTATCTAATATAAGTACAAATATTATTTTATTTCAATAATAATCTGGGTTTTTTTTAAATCAAAAAATTTTAGGAGATTATACTCGATAGGTTTGACCCGCTCTGGCCTATTTTCTTTAGAAAACTTTTATTTGACCCGTTAGAGATCAAACATATAACCAAATTGACCCATTCATTAGTATATCTGTCGAAATTGCCACCTTTATATAGAGATATATTTGTGAGGTAGATTAGAAATTTACTTTGCAGTATAGGACATAATAGACACATGCTGGAAACCTTCAGCATCAAGGGCTGACCGAATTGCCCCTACACGACCATCCATCATGTCACTGGGGCTTACAACATCTGCTCCAGCACGAGCCTATGAAAGAAATCATTACCAAACCCAAACTTAGAAACACTTAGTAGGTTATATCACAAATGAAAATATGCATATACCTGTGAAACAGCCTGTTTACATAACTGATGCACGGTCTGATCATTCATTATAACTCCTATATGATGCAACACACACGAGTTCAGTGATCGACAATTGTCATGCCTTCACCTTTTGGGATTTAAAGCTTCTTAATAAATACTCAAAACACATGCATGACATGAATGGAAGCTTAAAACATGAGTTTTGTTTAAGAAGACAGGGAAGCAAGGGCACGTTAACTTTTTCTCATAGCACAACATAGATAGTTGAAAAAGGTTCAAATTTTGTATAGCAAGTGTAGTTACCATCTTCTCTGACAATACCATCATGCCCATCCGAAGAATATGGATCTAGAGCAACATCAGTGTAAATAATCTGTCCACATAAACATCAAACCATTAACATTTAACCAAAATTACTCAGCAAAAAAGCACAAGCCCTTTAATAAGATAAACGTTACCACTTGTAACAAAATAAAATAAAAAAGAATCAATGTACATTCTTACAAGATCGGGGTACTTGTCTTTGAGCAACCGAATTGTTCGAGGTACTAGTCCATTATCATTGTATGCTTCATCTCCTGTGGGAGTCTAAAGAACCAAAAACCCAATTATTTTACATTTTTTTTGTGAGGAATGCATTGAATTGAAATATAAACAGCAACCTTTAATGCATCAGGGACTTTAGGGAAAAGCACAATACTGTTGACCTCAACATCACGAGCCTTGGAGACCTGCACCAAATGTAGAATACAGCATCTTTCAATTTATATATGTTCTGATTACTTTATATTAGCATAGGTTAAGATGCAAACAATACTATCTATACATAAAGTGATGGACCAAATTTGATCGTTGGTCAACTAGTGAGTTGCAAAGAACTGGAGTAATTTTTGAGAAGTCTTAACATTTTAATGCATGAAAGACGATTGGTTATTTTAAAGTTAAACAGGGATGAACTCATTATGTGGGTATTTTCCATTTTATCATGCAGCTCATATAAAAAATTTTCTTACTCAAATATGTGATAAAAGGAGAAGAAAATATTTCATCCTATCTTTCAATATGTAAAACAATAGCAAACTCATTTCAGCACCGATATAATTCCTAATCTAGGTTTGTCTAAAACCAATAATTCAATCATTAAATCAAAGCATATGGTAGTGACCAACAACTATTACAATACAAACATGAGATTCAAATTTATTAAACTTCAATCAAGATTCAAATATAGTAAACAAATAACATACTTATATTTAGAAATAAAACATAGATGTCTAAAAGAAATATCACCAATCCTACAGAACTATACACACATACATGATAAATATAATGAACCTCCATGATATATAGGCCAGTTTTAATTTTTCAACAAGAGAGCAAAACAAAGAAGATAATAGAAAACAAACCTCTTCAAGAAGCCCATGTCTCCATCCAAGCCTGTAGCAACCAGGCATGGCGCCAATAGGTGTGTCCTCTTCACCTGCAAATCCAAAGAAGAATGACAAATCCACGAAACAAAAAACTGAAAATGAAATGAAGAAAATAAGAAACTATTAGCATAGATTTAGACCTTCATGAATAAAAAGAGGGTAGACAAAATTTGCAGGGGACAAGCTTGTTTCCTGGAATGCGGATCTCAAGACTGGTGACCGACGGTTACGACGTGGCCGACGCATAACATCCTTTGTATATTGAGCAGGCATAAAATGTAAAGATCAGGAAATAACACACTTTATAACTATTGCAAAACCTTGTATAAATACTTCAATTTTAGAGGTGAAGCAGGCCCATAGCAAATAATCAAATATATCCAAAAATGCATTGTTGACGAATGAATGTGCGACAAATCGTTAAGAAAAAAATAAGTCTTGAGAGTTCAACTTCGATCGAAGTACATTATTGAGAAGAGGATAGCCAACTCATCTAGAAATATATTCAGAAAACAAGGTTAAGCTGGCCCATAGCAAATAATCAAATATATCCAAAAATGCATGGTTGACGAATGAATGTGCGACAAATCATGAGGAAAAAAATAAGTCTCGAGAGTTCACTTTCGATCGAAGTACATTATTGAGACGAGGATAGCCAACTCATCTAGAAATATATTCAGAAAACAAGGTTAAGCTGGCTTTTTGCTAGTTTTCTCTTTTTATAACCGTGAGAACCCATCAATGGAAACTCACGAGGCCCCACCAATACCCTACTAACCAACAAGATGAGGTAAAATGTAGCCTTCAAGGGGTTAAAGGTATAAACCAGTGGGAGCCGGAATCAAACCAAAGATCTCAGCTAGAGAGAATCAGGTTTTCATAAGACCTTTCTTTCTTTATAACCGTGGGAACCCATCACTGGAAAAATCACAAGCCCCACTAATACCTTGCTAACCAATGTGGGTTAGCAACCAGGTAAAACGTAACACTGGACAGATGGCCTTCAGAGGGTTAAAGGCATAAACCAGTGGAAGCTGGATTTGAACCAGACACCTTTGTTAGAATGAATCAGGTTTTCATCAGTCCTTGCACACTACCACACATGTAAACCATGCCAATATTGCGGGTAACTAAATTCATTTCTATACATAAATGACAACAGTTTTACTCACATAATTAAGTTAGCATAATATGAACTGCATAAATTAAAAAATTTGATAGTTGGCCACAAAGTATGCAGTTTCAAACATATAAAGCAGAAAACAGTAAGCTGCTTAGTTCATTGTAACATAAAAAGTGCTAGACACGATTAACGAAATACATATTTTACAACAAAACAAATTCCACAACATATGTCTGACTGACATCTAGTAGTGATTTGAGCTCTCATGTAGGTCAGTTATGGTCTGCCACCTGAACTGAGGATGGGCTTTTGACAATCACAACTTGTGATTCACAAGAAATCAGAATTACAGAAAAACTTAATGCAAGGAGAATAAGACCTGTACACTTTTGCATGATAAAATCTACCAATTTGTGTAACATAACAAATTGTTCTTTACAAGAGTTCATAAATTGGCAAAAATGTCTTAAGCATGGCACCATTGTTGTAGTTGGATCTTGCAATAATTTTAAAAGCTTATCCACTGGCCAGGTAATGAGGATAATTCAGAAGTCTATGATAATGAAATTAAGGTGAAAACACTTACAAATGAAGTAATCACAGGAGTTCCAGCAGGAGATGCAGGAATGGGGGGCACCGGAGGCGCTTCAGGGATGTTTCCAGCAACAACAGCAGCTTCACATTCTGCATCACTCATACCCAACTTTTTGATGGGCCCATCACTTGTGGAAGCCTTTACTACAAACAAGTGCCTACGTGGCAAACCAGAGATTGATGGGCGAATCGGAAGGACATTCGGATTGAATTTTCCATGGCTCGGGCGATCTATACTCTTAATTGTTCCAACATTCAATGGCATATTCACAATGGTGGAAGCCATAACTATGAATTCTGCAACAACAAAAGAATTATAAAAATCTATTAGAGAAAATTTAGGAGATAAACTTGCATCAAATGCTTAGTACTTATTTGCAGTTCACACATTGAACTTTAACCTCTATGTTCCCTTAAAGAAAATGTTCCCTTAAAGAAAAGAATACAAATGTGCGAGAAACCTTTATGTTGGAAAGCAAAGCTAACTCTGCTACGCACATAACATCAACCAATAAGTTGAGGGGTAGCCAATGGGAGGATGTTAAGAAGGTAACACAAAATAAGAGTCTAAATTGTTTATCATCGAAAAGTTCTGCACCATACTTAAAAAGTTAAAATAATTGAAAACCTGGTTATTAAATTCTTTAATCTTCTTTTTGGCCTTATAGATTTTCAGAAAAAAAAAAATTGGAAACTCTTTATTAATAATCATAGCATGCAAAATATTCCACCCACCAAGGAATATGGGCATCATGGCAAAGGATGTATGTATGTTGTATTGTTGTTATTTCTAGTTTGCTTGATTGGCTTTCAAATGAGATCAGATCATTAAAAGATCCAAACCAACTCAGATATTCATGATCTACGTTCAGGCCCTCGGTTGCTTTGAATTCCTCAATTTTAGTGAAATTAATTTACTTTTTATCATTAATAGATTACAACAAATATTCAATCCAGGAACAAATCATATAATCGTGTATTTCTTACCTAATTTTCATTCAATGTATTTAAAATGCCTATTCAACCAGGAAAATCGATGCCTAATGTCAAAGCTCAATGCATAACTACAGGTATGAAAATTACGTATGTGTGGTCAAAGATCCATGATGAATAGTTTGTGTGGCCTAGATATTGATCATGGGCTGTTAATGTAAATTTGATTAATCAAGTGTTGTTTGGATCTGAGCTTTTGAAGTGCTAATCTAATTATTGTAACTTGAATTCGGCAATTCGCAATACTTAGTTTCTACTGTCCGGTAACCTACTTCTGCAGCCAATTATTATATTAATCAGTGGTCAAATAGCAAGTTCTGAATGATTATTTTGATGCTAACCGTAACATGGTGGTTGATTATCAAATGGTAGAATAAATATACTTATACACCCTTACTTTATATATCTATTCCTTATACAATCAAAGCATCCAACGACATCATTTTAACAGCAAGTCCAAATCAAGTCAAAGATCCAAACACTCTCTCCTTAAGTACATGGTGAATCATTTGACTTCTCTAGCTCATTTCATTCACATTGACATTTCTCATTTCAACTTTGGGGATCACATCAACTACAAATTTAGAAAGCAAGTTAAAAATTCATTTGTGAATGTGCAATCAGTAACCCTAAATCTAAAAGGAATACACTCACAATCGTTTAAATTTTCAATTCGAGACCACAATTACACAAAAAAAACAAAATTTAATACATATATGTCGAATTCAATTTAAAACCTAGACAGTTGGCCATTTGGTGCAATGGTATACCCAAGACTTCCCATAGTGGAGATCTTGGGTTCGAATCCTGGCCACAACAAAAAAGGGGTTTATGGTTAGGTCAGGGGTTTACCTTCCTCCTGTGGTGGTCCTGGATGTTCTAGGTGTTGCCCAATTATCCTAGAATATCTAGGCCGTTCAAAAAAAAATTAAAACCTAGTAACACATCAAGCCCTAACACAAATTTCGGAAACGAGCGATTATAGTCCATGACGACGAGACTAGCAGGATTGAAATGTGATACCTGAACTGCCGAAGGAGTAGAGAAGCAGCAGCAGCAGCGCCAGCAAAGACCTTCGCCGATCGAGACGACAGTGAGTGTTGGGAGGGAGCGATTGTTAGATTTGGTAAGGATGAATGATGAGCTTTTCTATCTTTTGTTTTAGATCAGATTTTGTTTCTATCTTTTGTTTTTTTACCACAATCTCAAGGGCCATTCAACTTTTCTTGTGTACAAATTTAGACTTCAAAGTTTATTTTATAATTTAAAAAAAAAATAGTTGAAACCGAGTGAACCGTTTAGATCGAGTTAAATCGGTGACTTCATACGGGAGATGAGAATTATGGTTCGGTTTGCAGTTAAAAAAACTTGGTATTATGATTCGGTTTAGTGTTTTCGGTTTGAAATATGTCGAGCCTAACATTACGATTTTTAGTGTTTTTGGTGTTTGTGTGCTTGCATGCATTCATGAGGAGCGGTACCGTGGCATTACGATTTTTAAGTACCGCCCACAAGCCACGCATGTGTAGTACTTGATCACATGTTGTTTATGGATGATAGCTAACGACGGTGGACTGCTTTCGTGCTTATTCACTTAGTCGGTTGTAGTGGGCTTTCCCCTAACGGTCTACTTGATACTCATGCTTTAACCACGTAAGGATCTGATAAACTAACTAGTAAGTGTACATCCCATCATATTGTCTTTCATGGTATCCTACCACCTTATAATTAGTTAATGTTATTCTTTAAACGCGCACACTAAATATTAGTATTTAGTAACCTATTAAACTAACGAATCTTTTTGAATCAATGTTAATTTTACGTTGCAAATGTTTGGCTCGGGGGCTTCTACTTTCTTGCTAGAAGTCTCTCAGTTTTAATAAAATCGCCGTCATCGTTTAAAAAAATAGTGTTAATATTATACTACCCTTTTAAATGTACCATCTTGAAAATGTATTATTAGAGTATAAAGGACAAGTATGTATAATATCTGTTCATATTTTACTCAACTTTCTTGAGAATACCATGGAAGATATATAAAACTATACATGAGAAGCTAAAGCAACACTCAATAATAGGACCAATATATATAACAAAAACATGGAAAGCTAACCAACTAGAGGGAAAACCAAACATCTCTAATATGCCCCCTCAATCTAGACGTGTTTAACGACGTGAAGCTTGAACTAAGTGTTGAACTATGTGAAACATAACCCTTTGGGCATAAATCTTGGGTCTAGTACGAGTGACTTAAACAATGAACTGTATAAAGAATCTCAGATCTGGTAAGAGTCAAATAGGTTAATTTTCAATAATCGTTTGATATTTGCGAGTTCAAAATCCGATTCACTCAAATTTAACTTATATGTGACAACAATTTGGTTTCTAACATGTTTTGAACCAAGCAATCCAAACTCATTTTCAAGAACTTCAAAATATTCAAATTTACCAAAATCTTTTATCATAAACTTTGCACTTAGTGTGTAAACAAGAAAAATAAATACAAAATTCTTATTGGTTTTAACTAATAATTAACGAATAATCACTCTTAGTTTAGCGTAAAATACATAATGCTTGTATTTATCGATCACATAAACCGCATTTTCAGTGGGTGGGCCTGTGTGTAGTGGGCTACCTTTTGAGGCCCAATATTCATGTACCTAGAATTTAGAAATAGAATTCTGCTATCTTAAGGAATTTTGAAACTAATTATTATAAAGTGAATTTTTATGCCAATATGAATTACAACTAGAGATAAATATAGTAAACCAATTTTGTTCTTCTAATCAAATTATGATTAAATGAATTTATTAATCTGGTAATATAAAATAATAATAAATTTTATATTATTAACCAACTAGTTATAGAAGTAGAATAGGAATAATTATAAAGGGAACTTAAATCAAATCTTCTAATTGTGGCAAATATAATTAAAATAAACCCTAACTAATATATATGGCTAACATGCCCTCAAGCTTGACATCGGTTTTGATTCAATGTCTAGCTTGAAACAAATGACGGAAAATAAAAGTACAAATTTAATTTAAAAACAATGACATTGATTCTTGTAGACGTCATTGTGAGATATTTTATCTCTGCTTTGATCTTCTGTTTTTATCCTTCGTCTTCATTCTTCATCTTTTTTTAATATTTATTACGGTTTTAAAAAAAATAACGATCGATGATTGATTTGAATTTGTTCCGGGTTTTAAATTCAGGATTGGTGTTTAATTTGAATTTGTTATGATTTACAATACATCGGTACTGGCTTTGAATTTGTTCCAATTTTAGAAATTCAGAATTAGTGAGAAAAATGAAATGAAAGTGACAAAAGATGTTACCGGTTTGCGAATCGGACAAAACCTGATTTTTAAAACAAACCACATGGATGGAAATTCCATTTAACTCTAAATTAAAATGTCATTTTACTGTAAATAGCATGAATTACATGTAGTATACGCAACTATAATTATTATTTTTTCTGTAAGTAATAGTTTTCATCATATGGGATTTATATTATTAGTATATATTATTTAAACTAAATAACTGTTGATCGTGTTGTTTACATTCAAATCACATGTAAAAGTTACTTGGTGTGTAATTGTTGTGTTTAACCCTATAGACCGTATGTCTCTACACATATTGTTAATTAGTTGTGTGTTAGCCCATATTTATCAAAAAAATGTCTCACCTGTGCAACATACAACATATAACTTGAAACCAAATAAAACTTTAAAAAATATGCGGACGCCGGTCCAATATAAAACCCTTTTATACAAAATGACATGAACGCGGTCATTTCAAAAAGTATATACTAGGACATTAATTACATGTTCTCAAAAACTTAATTTGAACCTTCATGACAATCGTTTAAACAAAACAACGCCAATGAGTAAGTTTATAACGTTCTTGTATATTGATAGGTTGAACATCCTCAAAACACATGATAAAAGATGAATATCTTCATCAGAATCCCAAAACCGAGGCGACTCGAGGCCCGTGACTAATACTGGAGCTTTACCTACACCACAACACCCCAAACACACTAGTAATGATATATACAACCTCCATTATACCCCCATGGTTCAAACCCAAGCAAATGGAAAATGTTGAAGAAACAAAATGTTATGATATGCCATGTGCAGAGTAAACATGATCATGTCCACCTCACAACACAATAGGTTACCATGTATAAACACCTACACATGTCTTAACCAACCAAAACAAATCCCACATGTAACACACAACATTCAAAGTGATTTAAGTCATCTATAATGCATGTATAAAACTCTCTGTACGTACATGTCCTATCCAAACCAAAGATAAATCCCAAATGTAACACACAACATTTAGGGGGTGTTTGGGATTGAGTTGAAAATGACTTATTGAAAAAAGTCAATAAGTCAAAAAAGTGTTTGGCATTGATAAAAGTCATTTTTATTTTGGTTTTTTAACAAGTCTTAAAAAGTTATTTTTTAAAAGTCACACATCCTAACTTTTTAAAACTTTTTATGACTTTTTGAAGATATACCTATCAATCTACCCACCTTTACTCTACAATAAATATAATAGTATACGTAAATAAGCAATCTCAACACACCCTCAGCGTATAACATGGTTTTAAATATAAAAGAATGTCATTTTTGGTAATTTTACAAAAATAAGATAAGCCAAACTTTTAAAAAAAAATTTATTGACTTATTGGCTTTTTTCACCACAAAAATTAATCCAAACACTTTTTTAGAAACTCTTTTTAGAAAAGTCATGAGTCAATAAACAGTTTTGACAAAAAACATTTTTAGAGTTACATAAGAAATCCCAAACACCCTCTTAAAGGGATTTTTGATCATATTTACAAGATGAGAACAAGTCTCAAAGCACCCATGAGAACATAGTCTCCACATAATCACCTATAAGGTCAAGCCTCAAGATATACCCATGAAGATCATACCCTAAAAACACCCATGAGAGGTATGTCTCCACACAAGCTCCCATGAGGTCAACCTTAAGATACACCCGTGAATATCATGCCCTCAAAACACCCATGAAAGGCATAGATTCACATAACCACCCATGAGGTCAAGCATCAAGATACACCCATGAAGATCACACCCTCAAAACATCTATGAGAGACATGTCTACTGTCTACACATAATCACCCAAATCAGTTGAACAAACAAGTGATGATAGATGTTAATAATATACAAAATAATATATAAGATTGCTATACATACACAAATAAACAATAAAAACTCAAGTGAAAAATATAAATTATTTACAAAATAAATAGATAACAAAAGATACAATCAAAAAAATATGAAAGTGTTCTTGGAAAACGATAAATGACATAAACTTACGAAAACATTAATTATAATAAATATTTATATAAATTAATAAACTTTAAGTTAAATAAAATAAAAAACAATATAAGTAATATAATAACTAATCTATACTACTTAATAAAAGAGAAAATATGGTTACCAACATTATTCTAAGCCTCCTTATACCACTTTTCCCATCTAAACCATTCTTCTAACAAATTTTTTTCTTTTATTAAATACCTAATTAATTGATTAAACTAATCACACAAATGAATTTAAATTAAACTAGTTAATTGTTACGACCTGTTAAAAATTTCATCATATGCACGAAAAAATTAAAATTTAAAACCTACATATTCAATTATTTGAGAAAAATAATAACTAATAAAAAAAAACAAAACTAAAACTGAAGTCCAAAGGTAAAAAAATTTAATTCATGATGGATTAATACTTAGAAGGTAGTAGATTAATAGGTGGCAGTTTGTACCAATTAAACTATTGAATTTGAAAGTATGTGTCCATGTGACAGAGTATGGTCTTATCTCTGTGTACTAACAAGAGGAGAAAATGAAAAATAATATTAAATAAATATCACAAGTCTTTCTCTTTTCTTTTATTTTATTCTTCTTTTCTCCACATTTAACATATTTCACGCAGCTCCGCGCAACACCAACCCCCGTCACCGTCTGACCTCCGCCACCGTCCGCCGCCGCCCGTCGCCGCTGCATCCGTCACCGTCGATGAAGGGGTTCACCCTCTATTTTTCCAGGGGGTTCACCGCACTTTTTTTATATGGCATTCTATTATAATTTCGAAACGCGGGGGTTCCCGTGAACCCCCTACTCACTACCTAAGTCCGCCATTGAGTGGACCACATTACTTATAGCATATGTGGTGATGAATGTTTACAAATATGTCTAGTATTCATAAATTTACAAACATTGCGCATAAATTAAAAAGAATTACATAACTTTGAAATGAAAGTGAAGGGAAATGGAAGTTCGGTGGAAATGGCGCATATATTAAAAGTATTACATAACAACTTTGAAATGAAAGTGAAGGGAAATGAAAGTTTGGTGGAAATTTATAAAGTATAAAAGAAGTTTAATAAATTAAAAGTTTGTTTTATAAAGGTTTGAAAATATATTAATATTTATATATATTTAATACACTTTATGTAAATTCAATTCAAAATTTTAAAATAAAATAAAAGAAAAAAAAAACAAGAGAAAAAAAAAAGAAACCGAAAAAAAAACCCAACCAACATTTTACCCATCCATGAACCAACCTTTTACTCATCCATGACCCGTAGCCATTCTTTGCCACATACAACACCATCAAACAATCTATCAGATGAGCACGCGTAAAGCAACGGCCATTGGTAATCCATCCTTCGGTAACAAAAGTCGTCCGTTACTACACACACACTCAATTGTGTAGGTCTCTCCGGGTGGGGGTGTCGGATCGATATCGTGTGAGTATGTAGGACAACAAGTACGCAGGATCACAAGTACACAGGAGTAACAAGTACACAGGTTTTCACAAGTACGTAGAGATCAGAAAGTTAGGTATTTGACAAATGTATCCACTTGTCTGATAAAAAAGGTGATCTGAACAAGTTGATAGGTATGAACAATGTGGTTTAGACAATTGATCAAGTTTGTGACTCTAAAAGGTTGTTGGCGAATAGATTATCCAAACAACAACACAAGGATGGTTGTGGGATTCTTCTAAGATGAACAAGTGTATGGAACAAGACTCAAAGAACCACCAAGGCAGATGTAATAAAAACAACATTTTGACAGAAAGTGTTCCTAACATGCTCACAACACTCAAAAACAAGAGTAAAAGCTTCGATACCACTTGTAGGTCCCTCCGGGTGGGTGTGCCGGATCGATATCGTGTGAGTATGTAGCCTAGTCACCAGGTGCGGAATCCCCGTGACTAGGTGGAATAATGTACAAATGGAAGCATGACAAACAACATAAGCTTGTACTAATAAATACATGTTATATTGATAACAAGGTGTTTCAAACAAGTATAGACACAAACTGAATGACTTCTAGAATGGAAAACAACTAAGTTGTGCGTACTTGTGCTTGTGGTTACATCTGATGTGAAAATGAAACAAAACCAAGCTATTTATAGAACAGGTCCATGCGTATTTAGCAAGTACACATGACCATCCTTCATGCGTACTTGCTAAGTAATCATGACCATTCTGTACTTGACAAATACGTAGGAATCAACTCCATGCGTATTTGCTTAGTACAACAAAACATACAAGTTCAAACAAATTACAACTCGATAAGCAAAAGACAAATACAAGTACTATTACATACAAATAAGACTGAGATATAAATAACTAAAGCTTGAACTTGATCCAGGGTGTCTGTCACCAGAACATGCATCAACAAATTGCATGTGGTTTATGTAACTAAGAGCATTTATATTATGGTCTTTATCTTCATCTTTATCTATACTATTTATAAATTTCTTCTGTCTTGCACATTCATCAAGATCTCTATCTCCATATCTATTTTTTTAATTTTTAGAGTTTAGTAAATAGAAATTCTCTAAATATAGAAATCTACTTTCATCAACCTCTATATTTTTGTTGAGTCTATAGAAAAAGAAAAGGTATTAAAATAAGTGTTAGTAAAGAAGATAGATGATTAGATGCCAAGGTTAAACAAATTTAAAAATAAATAAAAATTAATATTTAATTAAATTATAAAATAAAAATACTTTAAATAACAAATGTCACATGTATGTATTATTAATAACAACTTAAGGAAAAGTAATAAATACAATAATCTATACTATATAATAAATAAAGGTTTTTCATGCACGTGTCACTTCAACATTCTTTCTCATCATTTTTTTTTCGCATCCGTCTCTTATTAAATACATTTCTATTTTTAATAATGATACATTTTTAAAGAAATACTAATCTATATACTATATTAATGAATAAATCTCCTCATGGATTTTGATTAGTGTATATTTTAATATATTATATTGTATTTCACAGGTTAGTTCAACCCGTGTAAAACACATATTTTTAAAATATAATATTTTTATTACTTAATATTTAATATTATATTTATTCAAACTATCATCCTAATAAATTAGAAGACTTGTGAACCATAGACTTTGCAACCTCAGGAGGTCAAGGACATATCCTTTAATAGGTTCTGTTTTATGTTAATAAATACCAATAACTCTTTTAATAGGTTACTTTTTAATTTTTAATAAAATATAATAGTGAAATTTATAAAAAGTTAGGTGTGGGCCCCTAGAAAAAGGTACAAGTTGTGTGAGTAATTGACTTGTGTATGGGTGAATGTAAGATTCCAGCTCAAACTAAAACTACTAAACCAGACAAGGATAGAAGATATCTATTATTATTTTCCCTTAATAACAAACAAAATTATAAACTTTTTACTTTAATAATAAAAGCAAATAATATTAAATTCATTTAAATTCTTTTTTCAGGTTACTGCTGGGCCTGTGACTGTGGTTTATTGACTTTAGACCACTATAAGAAGACAAAAGTGGACCCCACATAAGTATAATGTTTTGTATGCAATAGTGGTTACAATTATTTATGGCAGAGGCTTTAAATTTGTTCTTTCACTTTTTGCTAAATATTCTTTAAATATGAAATTGTTATTAGAAAAATATTATCTAAGGTAAAGTATATTGGAGTATTAAAATTTAGACAAAATGCTTTTTCTGTAAATGGTTTAGAGCCTTGGTCACATCGGCACGTCAACTAATGTGTCATGTCATATAGGTAAAATATTTTAATATGTTTTATAATATTTACGTGTTATTTACATTATCATATAATATTTGAAACTTATTTTATATGTGTTATATGTATTCAGATATGTGTTATTGGTGTGGTGGTGCAATGATAGAGACAAAAGCTTTTAGAACACCTAAAGGCCAAATGATCATAAGTTTAAGTCCCGCTAAAGAAAGAAATTTACCGTTCAAAAAAAAATGTATTATAATATATTGTATGATATTTGAAACTTATTTTATACGTGTTATATACATTCTGATATGTTATACAATATTTGAAACTTATTTTATATGTGTTATATACCATATACGTATATGATACTAGGAATGTTTATTAAATCAGTTTTTCGATTTTCAGGTTATTCAAATTTAGAACTTTTAAAAGTTACATTGAATCGTATTAGAACTATAATTTAAAAAATTGGTTCGAATTCAGGTTTATAAGTTTATTCGGATAAACCGAATTGAAAATAAAAAATAAGTATAAATATAAAGAAATATATATATATATATATACATGAAATAAATAAAATATATATTTATATAATTCAAATTTGACTATCCGTGATGGTTTGGATTCAAAAATCAAAAAATTGAATTTGATTCCAAAACCGATACTTGATTTTGAGTGGTTTTTTTTTTAACCGCAATTTGGATTACTAATGGGTCACTGGCTCACCCGATCATCTCCACCCGCTCAGGAGGAAACCTATCATAGGTGTGAAAACTCACTGGCCCAACTTGGACCCCCCTTTAATTTTGTCACAAGTGGGACTTGAACCCAAGACCTCTCCATTTCAGATTCGAAAACCGAATTAGAATTTGTAATTAAAATTAAGTCCAAATATGTTTTTTTTGTTATAAACAAATTTCACTGGGATGTTGGTAAAGTTTTATAAGTTAAGACTTCATAGAGTAATTTGGTGTAATGGTAGGTTTAATATTTTCCATAATTGAGGTATTGAGTTTGAGTCTCATTTATAGCAGTTATTTGGGTTGAGCCAAATAATTTTCCTAATTGTAGGTTTCCTACTGAGTCAGGGGTTTGATCCGGAATAGTGGGATAGTTGGTCCCGATTTAGATAACATAAATCTACCAAAAGGATCTTATTTATGAGTTTAGCGTTGGTGGTCCAATGGTAGAGGGAAACCCTCTTGAAATACTAAGGTTTGAGTAGGACATAGGTTCAAATCTCACTCCCATAAGATTAAAGAAATTTGTCTTTAAAAAAAAACTTATGAGTTTAGCAAAGGTACTTCACCCGATTGTATCAACATAAGTTTCTTCTTTTTCTTTTTTCGGAAAATTAAATGCCACATTATGCGGAAATAAATATATTAATTGGGCAAATGCTATAAAAAACCAACATATTTTTGGTTTTCCTCATAAAAGTTCCTCAATAATTTTTTGTATATAAAAAACCAACATACTATCTTTTTTTTCTCACAAAAGTCCCTAAACAAATTTTTGTACATAAAAAACCAACATACTTTCTTGTTTTTCTCACAAAAGTCCATCGACAACTATTTATCTTAGCAAATGAATGCGCAAAAGTAAAGCAAACAAAACCGACAGATTCAAGAGCAAATGAATCATTTGCCTTGCTTTTGTCGATTCATTTGCTAGGATAAATAGTTGTCGAGTGACTTTTGTGAGAAAAACAAGAAAGTATGTTGGTTTTTTATGTGCAAAAATTTGTTAAGTGATTTTTGTGAGAAAAAAGAGAGAATATGTTGGTTTTTAAAATACAAAAAATTGTTGAGGGACTTTTGTAAGAAAAACCAGAAAGTATATTGATTTTTTATGGCATTTACCCTATTAATATAGAATATATTTGCATCATTATTATTTATTTTCATTAGTGTTTATATATTTTTAGTATTTGTATGTTTGTTTTTAAAAAATATTATCAAAGGAAAAACAACAAAACTTTGTAATTAACAATCGAGGGTCAAAATAGTGGTACGCGTACGACTCTTCCATTTTTGTTTGTTTGTAACTTTCTCCATGAAAATTTTTGTGTTTGGAATCAAAATTTAATGCTATGATATCTTATTTTATTTTAAGTAGAATTTTTATGTAAGAAAATGTATTTAGAGTTTTAGAATTTATCGTTGGTCATTTGATGGAATGGTAGTTTCAAGATTTTTTATAATGCAGGTATTGAGTTCGAGTCTCACATTGAGCAATCATTTGGGCTGAGTCGGAGGGTTTCCTCAGTTGTGGGTTTCCTCATGAGTTGGAAGTTCGAGTCGGATTGGTGAGATAGTTATGACCGATTTAGATAATATATATCTCCCAATATGATCATGGTGTCTGCTTTCCAGAAAAAAATGTATTTAGAATTTAATCTTCTAAAAAGTGTCATTGTTAACCTTAAATCACTCTAAAGATTGACCAATTAAAACACGTCATGTCACGTCATTTTTATATTAAATAACCCTAAACACAATAGGTTGAATCCTAAACTACCCTTGCATTTATTTAAATAAAATTTCAACTATATATTTAATAAATATAAACATTAAATTATATATTAAAAAATCAATAAAATTAAAACAAATAAATACGTTAAATGATAATTTTCAAACCATACGGGGTAACAACGCAAATCATGGTAAAAAAGTGATAAAGAATAAATAAATGGCAATCGTAACAAGACCGGAATTTTCAGTGACGGTCTCCAGTCATAAACATTCCCTACACAACATATACAAATTTGAACGACTCTCCCAATGGTCCAAATCCACTTCACATTCACGGCTTCATAAACCTGTCAAACCAACCTGCATCACAACCCGACTGGGTTGCGAGTTTGCGACAATGTTACCGTGAACCCCGTGCAACCCGATGGTGAATCCGAGCTCGACCCCTTCCAACCTAATACGTTTGAACGTATCATTTTTATAAGAAGCTTATCTATCGAAACTAATTAGAACAACAAATCAATCCTTCACATTTGTATGCATCATTGTAATGAGTTATCCACGCCTTATATACAAGTACATTAAAACTTATTATATTAGAATATCAAACTATGAAATTTGAGGATCATTATAATATGTTAGACATCTTTATACAGGTAAATAAAAATATTAAAGGGACACGTCTCACTTTCTGGTGCATCATCAATATGTTTTTCTCACCCATCTCTCTCTTATTAAATATTAAATAATAATATTAAAAAAATATATGTTTTCAAATATTTAATATAAGTCTAACTATGAATACTTATTATTTAATTATAAATAGTCATTATATCATTAAACAGATGAATATAATATGAATTAACTATTATTTAAGATATGTTGATGCGAACGAAAACATATTCAAATGGCAAACACAATAACACACGAAAATAACCAAATGCTTCGAATAAAAAACTTTAGAACCCAAAGTTTTGATCGAAAGTTTAAAAAAAAATAATTCAAAATATTCTACACAAAACCAAACCCTATATCCCATCTTATAGATGAGAATATATCATATAATATAGGAAAAGAAATCACATCGAAAAAATATTTAAATTTCAAATAAAAATAAAAAGATAAGAAAAATCTTCTAGTCCTTAATTTGCCACCACCACTGAGCTCAGATGTTTCCTCCTTGGGCCAGCTCCTCCATCGAATTTGTTGGATTGTTACAACCTCTAGACCTACCGCCATGAATTTGTTGTAAGCCTGATAGCTGTAGAAAAACCAAACGAACACCAGATGCTCCTGCATCATCCTCTCCCCCTAACAAGCCTTCTCCATAGGAAAGCGTAGTCGCCCAACTTAAGACCATAACGACTGAACTCAAAAGTCACCACCTCAAATGCACCTCGAGGCAGTAACATAATGCTCACCAACATGTTTATTATATACACAATGAGTAATTACCTGACAAATACCAATGAATATTAGTCCAAGTACGGAACACGATTTTTACAACATAGGTTTAGGACTGATGTAGCAACCATAGCTGAGGCACGACCGTGCACAGACATACATGCATGTGCCGGTTTACTAGTCGGCCTAGTTACCGAGAACTATGAACCTATTACCGAGGATTTTAGATTGTTGTCAAAAATTTGGAAGTCGGCACATACGTGCATCGTAGGTGATAGAAACAAGAAGGTGAAAGTTTGAGCTTCACACTTCGTGCGATTGGTACCAAATCGAGTTTAGAAGCTATTATGCGACCAAACACACTCTACAACTTGATTCCATACTCCTAACTTTCTAAGGTGATAATAGGTGATAATTTGTGTTAAGAAGTTGTTAAGGAGTTTATACTTCATCACCGTAACCATTTTAGCATATTGGTAAGCTTCTAACCTCTTGAACATAAGTTTAATTGAGTTAAAATGATTAAAATGGAGGTTTTTAACATAAAATGGGTTTTAATTCCATGTTATCCGACACGCAAGTAATTTGCACGGTGTAAAGTGTTATTGAGACTTAAAATAAGTTTAAATACTTTTGTTTACTGAATTAGAATGAAGATTTTTCAATAAAACCAAACGGCATGTCATTTTGGACCAAAACATAAAACTATTTGACTTTAAGGCATGGGCGTGCATTCTAATACACAGGTGTGCATATCAAGAAATTGTTATCGGCCTATAATTCTCGATAACTTGGCCCGTTGATGCGAAGGGACACGTCTCACTTTCTGGTGCATCATCAATATGTTTTTCTCACCCATCTCTCTCTTATTAAATATTAAATAATAATATTAAAAAAATATATGTTTTCAAATATTTAATATAAATCTAACTATGAATACTTATTATTTAATTATAAATAGTCATTATATCATTAAACAGATGAATATAATATGAATTAACTATTATTTAAGATATGTTGATGCGAACGAAAACATATTCAAATGGCAAACACAATAACACACGAAAATAACCAAATGCTTCGAATAAAAAACTTTAGAACCCAAAGTTTTGATCGAAAGTTTAAAAAAAAATAATTCAAAATATTCTACACAAAACCAAACCCTATATCCCATCTTATAGATGAGAATATATCATATAATATAGGAAAAGAAATCACATCGAAAAAATATTTAAATTTCAAATAAAAATAAAAAGATAAGAAAAATCTTCTAGTCCTTAATTTGCCACCACCACTGAGCTCAGATGTTTCCTCCTTGGGCCAGCTCCTCCATCGAATTTGTTGGATTGTTACAACCTCTAGACCTACCGCCATGAATTTGTTGTAAGCCTGATAGCTGTAGAAAAACCAAACGAACACCAGATGCTCCTGCATCATCCTCTCCCCCTAACAAGCCTTCTCCATAGGAAAGCGTAGTCGCCCAACTTAAGACCATAACGACTGAACTCAAAAGTCACCACCTCAAATGCACCTCGAGGCAGTAACATAATGCTCACCAACATGTTTATTATATACACAATGAGTAATTACCTGACAAATACCAATGAATATTAGTCCAAGTACGGAACACGATTTTTACAACATAGGTTTAGGACTGATGTAGCAACCATAGCTGAGGCACGACCGTGCACAGACATACATGCATGTGCCGGTTTACTAGTCGGCCTAGTTACCGAGAACTATGAACCTATTACCGAGGATTTTAGATTGTTGTCAAAAATTTGGAAGTCGGCACATACGTGCATCGTAGGTGATAGAAACAAGAAGGTGAAAGTTTGAGCTTCACACTTCGTGCGATTGGTACCAAATCGAGTTTAGAAGCTATTATGCGACCAAACACACTCTACAACTTGATTCCATACTCCTAACTTTCTAAGGTGATAATAGGTGATAATTTGTGTTAAGAAGTTGTTAAGGAGTTTATACTTCATCACCGTAACCATTTTAGCATATTGGTAAGCTTCTAACCTCTTGAACATAAGTTTAATTGAGTTAAAATGATTAAAATGGAGGTTTTTAACATAAAATGGGTTTTAATTCCATGTTATCCGACACGCAAGTAATTTGCACGGTGTAAAGTGTTATTGAGACTTAAAATAAGTTTAAATACTTTTGTTTACTGAATTAGAATGAAGATTTTTCAATAAAACCAAACGGCATGTCATTTTGGACCAAAACATAAAACTATTTGACTTTAAGGCATGGGCGTGCATTCTAATACACAGGTGTGCATATCAAGAAATTGTTATCGGCCTATAATTCTCGATAACTTGGCCCGTTGATGCGAAGGGACACGTCTCACTTTCTGGTGCATCATCAATATGTTTTTCTCACCCATCTCTCTCTTATTAAATATTAAATAATAATATTAAAAAAATATATGTTTTCAAATATTTAATATAAATCTAACTATGAATACTTATTATTTAATTATAAATAGTCATTATATCATTAAACAGATGAATATAATATGAATTAACTATTATTTAAGATATGTTGATGCGAACGAAAACATATTCAAATGGCAAACACAATAACACACGAAAATAACCAAATGCTTCGAATAAAAAACTTTAGAACCCAAAGTTTTGATCGAAAGTTTAAAAAAAAATAATTCAAAATATTCTACACAAAACCAAACCCTATATCCCATCTTATAGATGAGAATATATCATATAATATAGGAAAAGAAATCACATCGAAAAAATATTTAAATTTCAAATAAAAATAAAAAGATAAGAAAAATCTTCTAGTCCTTAATTTGCCACCACCACTGAGCTCAGATGTTTCCTCCTTGGGCCAGCTCCTCCATCGAATTTGTTGGATTGTTACAACCTCTAGACCTACCGCCATGAATTTGTTGTAAGCCTGATAGCTGTAGAAAAACCAAACGAACACCAGATGCTCCTGCATCATCCTCTCCCCCTAACAAGCCTTCTCCATAGGAAAGCGTAGTCGCCCAACTTAAGACCATAACGACTGAACTCAAAAGTCACCACCTCAAATGCACCTCGAGGCAGTAACATAATGCTCACCAACATGTTTATTATATACACAATGAGTAATTACCTGACAAATACCAATGAATATTAGTCCAAGTACGGAACACGATTTTTACAACATAGGTTTAGGACTGATGTAGCAACCATAGCTGAGGCACGACCGTGCACAGACATACATGCATGTGCCGGTTTACTAGTCGGCCTAGTTACCGAGAACTATGAACCTATTACCGAGGATTTTAGATTGTTGTCAAAAATTTGGAAGTCGGCACATACGTGCATCGTAGGTGATAGAAACAAGAAGGTGAAAGTTTGAGCTTCACACTTCGTGCGATTGGTACCAAATCGAGTTTAGAAGCTATTATGCGACCAAACACACTCTACAACTTGATTCCATACTCCTAACTTTCTAAGGTGATAATAGGTGATAATTTGTGTTAAGAAGTTGTTAAGGAGTTTATACTTCATCACCGTAACCATTTTAGCATATTGGTAAGCTTCTAACCTCTTGAACATAAGTTTAATTGAGTTAAAATGATTAAAATGGAGGTTTTTAACATAAAATGGGTTTTAATTCCATGTTATCCGACACGCAAGTAATTTGCACGGTGTAAAGTGTTATTGAGACTTAAAATAAGTTTAAATACTTTTGTTTACTGAATTAGAATGAAGATTTTTCAATAAAACCAAACGGCATGTCATTTTGGACCAAAACATAAAACTATTTGACTTTAAGGCATGGGCGTGCATTCTAATACACAGGTGTGCATATCAAGAAATTGTTATCGGCCTATAATTCTCGATAACTTGGCCCGTTGATGCGAAGGGACACGTCTCACTTTCTGGTGCATCATCAATATGTTTTTCTCACCCATCTCTCTCTTATTAAATATTAAATAATAATATTAAAAAAATATATGTTTTCAAATATTTAATATAAATCTAACTATGAATACTTATTATTTAATTATAAATAGTCATTATATCATTAAACAGATGAATATAATATGAATTAACTATTATTTAAGATATGTTGATGCGAACGAAAACATATTCAAATGGCAAACACAATAACACACGAAAATAACCAAATGCTTCGAATAAAAAACTTTAGAACCCAAAGTTTTGATCGAAAGTTTAAAAAAAAATAATTCAAAATATTCTACACAAAACCAAACCCTATATCCCATCTTATAGATGAGAATATATCATATAATATAGGAAAAGAAATCACATCGAAAAAATATTTAAATTTCAAATAAAAATAAAAAGATAAGAAAAATCTTCTAGTCCTTAATTTGCCACCACCACTGAGCTCAGATGTTTCCTCCTTGGGCCAGCTCCTCCATCGAATTTGTTGGATTGTTACAACCTCTAGACCTACCGCCATGAATTTGTTGTAAGCCTGATAGCTGTAGAAAAACCAAACGAACACCAGATGCTCCTGCATCATCCTCTCCCCCTAACAAGCCTTCTCCATAGGAAAGCGTAGTCGCCCAACTTAAGACCATAACGACTGAACTCAAAAGTCACCACCTCAAATGCACCTCGAGGCAGTAACATAATGCTCACCAACATGTTTATTATATACACAATGAGTAATTACCTGACAAATACCAATGAATATTAGTCCAAGTACGGAACACGATTTTTACAACATAGGTTTAGGACTGATGTAGCAACCATAGCTGAGGCACGACCGTGCACAGACATACATGCATGTGCCGGTTTACTAGTCGGCCTAGTTACCGAGAACTATGAACCTATTACCGAGGATTTTAGATTGTTGTCAAAAATTTGGAAGTCGGCACATACGTGCATCGTAGGTGATAGAAACAAGAAGGTGAAAGTTTGAGCTTCACACTTCGTGCGATTGGTACCAAATCGAGTTTAGAAGCTATTATGCGACCAAACACACTCTACAACTTGATTCCATACTCCTAACTTTCTAAGGTGATAATAGGTGATAATTTGTGTTAAGAAGTTGTTAAGGAGTTTATACTTCATCACCGTAACCATTTTAGCATATTGGTAAGCTTCTAACCTCTTGAACATAAGTTTAATTGAGTTAAAATGATTAAAATGGAGGTTTTTAACATAAAATGGGTTTTAATTCCATGTTATCCGACACGCAAGTAATTTGCACGGTGTAAAGTGTTATTGAGACTTAAAATAAGTTTAAATACTTTTGTTTACTGAATTAGAATGAAGATTTTTCAATAAAACCAAACGGCATGTCATTTTGGACCAAAACATAAAACTATTTGACTTTAAGGCATGGGCGTGCATTCTAATACACAGGTGTGCATATCAAGAAATTGTTATCGGCCTATAATTCTCGATAACTTGGCCCGTTGATGCGAAGGGACACGTCTCACTTTCTGGTGCATCATCAATATGTTTTTCTCACCCATCTCTCTCTTATTAAATATTAAATAATAATATTAAAAAAATATATGTTTTCAAATATTTAATATAAATCTAACTATGAATACTTATTATTTAATTATAAATAGTCATTATATCATTAAACAGATGAATATAATATGAATTAACTATTATTTAAAATATGTTGATGCGAACGAAAACATATTCAAATGGCAAACACAATAACACACGAAAATAACCAAATGCTTCGAATAAAAAACTTTAGAACCCAAAGTTTTGATCGAAAGTTTAAAAAAAAATAATTCAAAATATTCTACACAAAACCAAACCCTATATCCCATCTTATAGATGAGAATATATCATATAATATAGGAAAAGAAATCACATCGAAAAAATATTTAAATTTCAAATAAAAATAAAAAGATAAGAAAAATCTTCTAGTCCTTAATTTGCCACCACCACTGAGCTCAGATGTTTCCTCCTTGGGCCAGCTCCTCCATCGAATTTGTTGGATTGTTACAACCTCTAGACCTACCGCCATGAATTTGTTGTAAGCCTGATAGCTGTAGAAAAACCAAACGAACACCAGATGCTCCTGCATCATCCTCTCCCCCTAACAAGCCTTCTCCATAGGAAAGCGTAGTCGCCCAACTTAAGACCATAACGACTGAACTCAAAAGTCACCACCTCAAATGCACCTCGAGGCAGTAACATAATGCTCACCAACATGTTTATTATATACACAATGAGTAATTACCTGACAAATACCAATGAATATTAGTCCAAGTACGGAACACGATTTTTACAACATAGGTTTAGGACTGATGTAGCAACCATAGCTGAGGCACGACCGTGCACAGACATACATGCATGTGCCGGTTTACTAGTCGGCCTAGTTACCGAGAACTATGAACCTATTACCGAGGATTTTAGATTGTTGTCAAAAATTTGGAAGTCGGCACATACGTGCATCGTAGGTGATAGAAACAAGAAGGTGAAAGTTTGAGCTTCACACTTCGTGCGATTGGTACCAAATCGAGTTTAGAAGCTATTATGCGACCAAACACACTCTACAACTTGATTCCATACTCCTAACTTTCTAAGGTGATAATAGGTGATAATTTGTGTTAAGAAGTTGTTAAGGAGTTTATACTTCATCACCGTAACCATTTTAGCATATTGGTAAGCTTCTAACCTCTTGAACATAAGTTTAATTGAGTTAAAATGATTAAAATGGAGGTTTTTAACATAAAATGGGTTTTAATTCCATGTTATCCGACACGCAAGTAATTTGCACGGTGTAAAGTGTTATTGAGACTTAAAATAAGTTTAAATACTTTTGTTTACTGAATTAGAATGAAGATTTTTCAATAAAACCAAACGGCATGTCATTTTGGACCAAAACATAAAACTATTTGACTTTAAGGCATGGGCGTGCATTCTAATACACAGGTGTGCATATCAAGAAATTGTTATCGGCCTATAATTCTCGATAACTTGGCCCGTTGATGCGAAGAACGTGATTTGCACGATCGCACCGATCTAAGTCAGTCGACGTAGTGAATAGTTTCTGATAATTGAAGCAGAAAAAACCAATATTGCACGGGTTAGCACGAGTGTGCCTCGACAAGCATGATCGTGCGTGACTCCTGGACATTTGACTTAATTGAGTTTTGGACCACTTTGAAGTATTAGCTTAATCAGTAGGTTAGGGAAACCTGGTCGACAAGATTAGCCATGAAACTTGAAGTTAACACTAGAAATTGGAAAACCTTGATTAAACTTGGATTCAAACGTGAACTTTGGAAGTTTTGCTACTTAAGACTATCACTTGCTAAACCAGCGAATCTCGTTACAAACTTCCCTTTTTAGTATAATGTTTTTTTTGAGGTGGTTTGCACGCTAAAACGTGTTTGAACTACAAGTTTTACTGGTGTGTATTATACACTATAAATCATGAGGATTTGTACTTGGATATGCAAATCATTAAGCTCCTTTTGTTGACTCGGAACATATATGCGTAGTGTCGGTGCCGTATTGTATGATGTTATTCCTCTTGGCTTAACCTTTTGTGTATATATGTTAGCTTGGAATTTAATATGAGGTGTTACCTATTACATGAAAGATTTGATTTGCTAAACTTTATTACACTAAACTTGCTTTACTAAGTTATACCGTTACAAGCTCACCAGCTTTATGTTGGAGTTTTCTTTTTGAGCATGCATTACAGGAAATCGCTAGCAGAGCGTAGTTGGAGACCACTAGAGGTTAGTAGTTGTAACATGAAGGCTAGATAAAAGCTTAGGTCATTTTGGTTTAAAAAAGTTGGTTTCTAGAATTCTGGGATTTGTACTATCTAGTCTCGCACTATTTATAATCTTTTTTACACTTTAGACTGAATGAAATAGCACTTTAATTTTACGCAACATATGTTTTATATCAATTGATTACATTAGGCTCCGTCGAGGTGAGGTTGTGACAACTGAGATTATAAATACTCGTTCCATTGTCATCTCTAACTCTCTCAATTCATCCGAGCACTTCCATGAGCACCGACCCGTCACCGCCTAAACGAGCTCCAATGTAACATCCTCATAATATACAAATCTCCTCCATGAGACGTCTACAACCATCTAAACCTTAAAGCTTATACATATTCATATAATTAGTAAAACATGTCAATTTGGACTGTCGAATAATACCTCAAAAGTCAAAACGATATTACATAGAAACAACTATCTATACTACTATATGTAATCAGGTTCTGCGTTGGTGGTCAGGGGGGTTTTCCTAAAGGGTTTTCCCTCTGTGGAGGTCATGGGTTCGAATCTTGTAAGGTGCACTTCATAAAAAAACTAGGAACACCCTCTGCAGATTTCGAATTCCTTGGGGGTTGTTTAGCCTCCCCTGGTGGCACGGGCCAGTTGAGCCCACGCACAAAAAAAAATCTATACTACTATATAAAACATATTGGAAGTACATGTTTGTAATTTATTAAAAACTTTAAGACACCTAACACAAATTGTTGTTCATAAAGTATACTTTACCAATGCATAAATTATGTTCAATTACCATTTAACTCCACAATTAAGCCCAACACTTAATAATTATCATTATTTAATACACATGAGATTATTTAATTAACTACATTAAACATTATTTTATTTATAATACTTAAAATTAAGATTTAAATTTACATTTACTATTTACATTTTTATAACTAAATACCATTTAAATTAAGTATTAATTTTTATAAAATTTCTTATTTTACAAGTTATAAGAGAAAACAAAATATTCCCAAAATTAACTATAAAGATTTAGATAATTTAAAGACTAAAATTGTAATTTTTTATAACTACCGGTTTAAAAATCTTCACACCAAACCCGCCAGCTTGGTCGAAACGACCGACCGACCAAATAACAGTTAAGGTTTTACGGCTTAAATCAAGCCACAAATTGAAGTTGAAACTGTGGATCTTCAATTATTTCGGAAATGAAATGAAGCTAAAATATTGGATGTTATCTACTTATAATTATTTAAACGTTTAATTATATAATTACTAAATATTTACATAGTTATAATAATGATAATAATAATAATACCCAAATATAATCAGTATTTAAGACAATTCGGTTTAGATTGTGTTCTCTGAAAAATCTCGATGATACCCGGCGTTTTAAGCGGAATATCGCAGAACTATCTATATCTATACTACTATAATAGGGATTGGAAGGATATGAATGTAATTTATTAAAAAAATTAAGACACCTTGTACATTTTTTGTTGCATGGTGTACATATTAGCAATGTCATATAAGTGTACAATTACCTTTTAACCCCTTTTCATAACTTTACAATTAAACACTCAATAATTTTTATTTAACCACGTTAAAGCTCAACTCAACCATTTCATTAAAGCCCTATTAGAACTTTACTTGAAAAATGAGTTGTATTTTTCTTTTAGAATTTTTAAAATATAATATTTAACAAATATTCGATTGTACCATTATAACGTACCTATTTTTATCTACGTTTCGACATAAATCTTATTCAAAACCGAGCTTTCGTAATAATGTACAAATCGTTGAAGCACGAACTTACAAACCATTAAAGCTTAGGGATTTCCCGTTTTCACTTGCTATTTTAATAAGTGTTTTGATGTTTCTTTTTGTCGTGGTAAATAACAGTGTATAGGTTCTAGAAATCGAACCTTATAAATTTTAAAACTTAACTGATATCGATTGAACAAAATCGGTACTGTCATAGGTATTATTAGAACCGATATCATTATTTGTTGTTTCGATTGATGTTAAACACAGTTCTATATCATTTTAGATATGTAACTAATTTATTTTTCACGTTATCTCTTTCGTCTGTTATACCGTATGCCGATTCCAAGCGGTTAATGTAACTAACCGAACCGACATCAATTGAATTCCCGTCACGTAGCACAGGGACCCACTAGTTTACTAAAAGAGGAGTAAGTCCATTGCACTTACTACACCAAACACTTCTTTATCATTTTCCTAATTTCTTATACATAAATAAGAAATTTACCATTATAAAAACCATTTTATCAAACAATTATATAAAACTCTAAAAATAACAATTTAAAATATTAAAAATGGGATGCTTCTTGATGCAACAACCATTCTCACTCCTTTCTTGAAATTGAAAACTCACCTCCTCCTCCTATATTCTCCACCCCTCTATTTCTGCAATCTTCAATCTTTCTTTCCAAATTCCAATCTTTCTCTCTCTCCGAACCACCTTCTTCCACCACCAATGCCTCAACATCAACAACTCCGATACAGAAAACCCTCAGATCCAATCCACCCCACACGCTCTAAACCCACTATTTCATCTCTACTCTCCACATTCTCCCCCACCGCCGACGACCCCCCACCCCCAGACACCACCACCAAGAAAAAATACTTCGCGTCGGCGAGATTCAGGGGCTTGGGCTGTGCAGCTCCGGCGCAAGTGTCGGTGCCGGCGATGATAAGGACGTCGGCGAATTGGGAGGGGAAGAAAGTGAGGAAAAAGAAAATGAAAAAGAACAAGACTTGTATTTCAAGTGATGAAGTTGTGTTGGTAAATTCTTCTCCGGTGCCGGCGCCGGCGCAGTTTCCGGCGGCCTGCTTGGTTGTGCCGGATGTTTGGTGTGGTCCGGGAATTGGGTTGTCTACAGATGCTGCTTCTGTTGATTGTGTGGTGTCTAGAAGGCCTGTTTCTGGTAGAGGGAACGTTGATACTGAAAAGATGAATATAAGGGAGGTATGTATGTATGTTTGTTAATCTTTTTTGTTTAATTTTATTGAATTTGAAGATATTTTGTTGTGGGTTTAGTGTAAAATGTTTGGAATTTACATAAAGTTTACAACTTGACAAGTGGGTGTTTGGATGTAGGTTAGGTTTGAGTGTTTGTTAAAAAAGTGATTATTATTTTGATCATCTAATTGTTGTAATTATTGGATTTGGAGAAGTGGGTATGGGGCTATTTTAGGAAGAAGTTATGATTTTGATTTTGCAATTGTGTAGATGGGTGTTGAAATATTTGAGCAGGTGATTATTTTGGTTTTCTAATTCCAATTTTGACCATTAATGTTTCAATTATGACTTATGGAATTGTACATCCAAACACCCCTTACAGGAATAAAAAGTGCTCCTTTTTTCTTGTTATTCTTTACAAGAATAAAATTGGTTAATTTTTCTGGATAGTGTAGTATACTATAACAGATGTGGTCAATGATCTATCTTATTTTCCATTATTGTAACTTGGTTTTTCTAATTAATAATATATATATTTTTTAATTTTATTTTACTTTATTTGGAATTAAGGATATTGTTTGAATTCTTGATGGCAGAGAGGTTCATATGGTGGAAGGAGAATGGTGCATCCTGAAGACCTTCCATTTTTCGATACCGATTCTGGAATCCCACACCATCGATTGGACGTGTTTGGATCTCGACATCATCGCCATCTTAGACATCGTTCTCCCGAAGGCCTTGCCGAGGTTTGCACACAATTTACTTTGTTGTTGAAACACTGTTATTACTAGTAGTTAAAAGTTTATAACAATCTACTACCATCAAAACATTTAGGAACCAAATGAACCACTTTTTTGGCCATGGATCATATTTCAATGATATTTAATTTATTCATTGAAGTTTCTCATTTCGCGCAGATTGTTATGCTCCAAGGTAATTTACTTATGGGTGGTAGATTAGATCATGATCAATACAGAGACTGGAGGCTTGATGTCGATAGTATGTCTTATGAGGTTTGTTTATTATCACATCAACTTCCAAATTTGTAAGTTTTTTTAAAACTTTATGTACCTATTTTGAAATAGGAACTGCTGGAGCTTGGTGACAAAATCGGGTATGTTAGTACTGGTTTAAGAGAAGATGAGATAGGTCGTTACGTCAGGAAAACCAAGCCACCAATGAACAAGTCATCATCTCGCTTCCCGACTGAGATCCAATGGAAATGCACCATTTGCCAGGTTTTATTTTTAAAAACATGTAACATATGTGTGCGCACAGTGATTCGTTACTATGATTTGTAGCATTTGACTGTTAGTAGAGGTCAGGTCGGGTCGGGTTGCCTTAAAACACTTTTTTTGTCCGTTTATAATAATTTTTCTAATTAAGTATATAATTACAAAAAACTGTTATTACAATAATAAACCAATTTTTTAAGCAAAAAGATTTAAAAAGGTAAAATACACTTGGGTAACTTTCAGCCCTTTTCTCTAGAGATGAAACTTGGGGCGCAAACAAGCCGAGCCGCTCCTGAGCTTCTCAAGATCGGCTCGCTAAAAGCTCGAATCGTGCCAAGCTTATATTGGGGCTCATTTACTAAACGAGCTTGAGCCTGAGTTTCACATATCCAGCTCAACTACTCGCGAGCTTAAACGGCCATTTTATTTTGTATAATTTTTAATTATTATACTAGTTATATATTTACGTAATGTGATAAAAATAAATAAATTAATATATGTTATGTTATATATACAAATGATACTTATATATATATATATATAAGAATTAAATATTTAATATAAATAATAATAAGCCGAGCTCGAGCTTTGAAAGTAAATAAAGCTTTAAACGAGCCGAGCTCTCTTAAGTTTAACGGGCTCGGCTCGTTTACACCCCTCATGAAACGTAACACGACCTATTATCCGTGGCTGCAATTTGACGTCGTGAATATTTGATAACTGGACAGGAGGAATATGAAGGGGAGGACGAGATTGGTAAGCTGGAGTGTGGGCATTTCTATCACATGTATTGTATAAAGCAATGGCTGGGGCAGAAGAAAACATGTCCCATCTGCAAAGCAGCGGTTGAGTCTCTACAGTAGGCTGGCGGTATCCCCCGTAGCTGAATCTATCTGTGCATAAAACGTAAAAAAAAACGAAAAGGATTGTTCTTCGGTTTTACATTTCTCTTCCATTGTGCTTGATTAACATGATTTTACTGGCCATTTGTTGGATTTAATGACGGTTACTAAAGGTGATTTGCTGCTACCGTTGTGTAGGGTTTGCATTTTTGTTGTTTAAATTGGTTTCTCAGCTCGTCTGCTCGTGTATTCGTTGATATGTCGTTGATGGCCTTTAAAAGGTGATGTTTTGAACGAAAAGCTCGTTTCAACACCATTCGAATTTGCCGGGATGTGTAGAATGTGTTAGTTGCAGTGTTTTCAGAATTAGACCGGCCTAGCTGATTGGTTGATACCAAAAGCCATGAAACAGAGATAACTACTTCCATCTGGTGCTAAGTTGATTCCATGTTATCAACTCGCACCATGGTTGACTTGTTGTCGCAGTACAACCAATACATGCTCTTGTATATTGTTACGGGCTTGACAAATTGGACGGGTCAATCAGGTTGGATACCGGGTATGATTTTCTAATAGGAGGAAGAAACTAAAGGTTTTATAAGCAATCAATAAATTAATCAGGGATAAATTATTGTAGAGCGTGATTATATTAACAACTAACAACTAAAAACAATAACCGTACCTCAATAAAAAAATATGTTGAAGCTCATATTTCAATTTCAATTTTAGTACTTAAATTACAAGTGGGATGTGAAGTGGTTTTAAAAAGGATTAGGATGTAATGTTTCTTGGATCAAACGAGTGATCATTGACTTGCAATAGCCAGTAGTAAAATCAAGAAAATACCCCTTTGAAAATAAGTATTTTTTTCTTATGTATTTCATTTTCGTTTTCTTTTATGTTTTTATATTTTTACTCCTTTAATAAATACTTATTAAACTTACTAGATACTTAATAACAAATAAAATTGTCTATTATTAATTTATTGATAATGGAATCGAACATGCATCGATCGTTGAAACACCACATATGTTTTTCTTAACAATGAATCAAGATCAAGAAAAGTCAAATTCAACAATGTATAAGAGCATGAGGTATACCCATGTGATTATAGTGTGATGCAAATAATAAAGTGCACGTCACGTGGCGCCACGTCACTATCTGCAAAATCACATCACCCATCACTAGACAAAGGGTATACCCATGTGATTGTGGTGGTGTGATAATTAAATGTTTATTTTTTATTTAAATAAAACAAAACATAATAAATAGTATTCATTAATAATTAAAAAAAATACATTAATAATAAAAAATTTACATTATTAAAATAAAAATTACATTACTAATGATTTGGTTTTTCAAAAACATACTCAATCAAGTCCGCCTTTAGTGCGTTATGAATTTCTCGATTGCGTATTTCTTGACGGTTTACTCGCTTTTGATCTTCATCAATTTCTTCGTACATAACCTCCTCCTCATTTAGGTTGTATTGACAAATTGTCGCTCCTTTATCCTCTAAAATCATATTATACAAAATCACACAAGCATACATAATGTTCCGGATTTTGATTTGAGACCAAGATCAAGCCCGCCGTTCTATTATTTGCCACTTATTCTTCAATAGACCGAAATCTCGTTCAATATATTTTCTTGCCGTCTCATGAGCCTTTTTATAATTATTACGTTTAATACCTTCCGGACACGTAAGAGACTTGACAATTGTTGCATATTCCGGATATATTCCATCGGCTAGATAATACCCACGCTTGTAATGCGATCCTCTAAGTTCAAACGATGAGTCTGGTGCGGTTCCGTTGATCGTATCGTCGAATACAGGCGATTGATTAAGAACATTAATGTCATTGTTCGCAACGGCAACGCCAAAGAATGCATGCCAAAACCATAGATCATTTGAAGCCACAACTTCAAGCTTAATACTTGGTCGAGGATGATCGCCGCGCGCAAACTGAACTCACCACGCATTGGGGCAATTTTTCCAATCCTAATGCGTGCAATCGATGCTACCAAGCATCCCGACAAATCCGTGTTTAGCTTCATGAAAAGCATATAACTGTTGAATGTCGCTAGCCGACGGTTTACGTAAATATCTTTTACCGTACAATAAAATTATAGCTTTAGAAAACTTGTAAATACATGACCTGATTGTTCGTTCTGACATCTTCAAGTAATCGTTAGACGAATCGCTATAGGTACCATGCGTCATTTGACGAATTGCGGCCGTACACTTTTGAATGGAGGTGAAGCCAACCCGACCTCTCGCGTCAACACGTTGACGGAACCAAGGCATGTCTCTCTCGAGATCAGTATTAATTCTTAAAAATAATCTCCGACTCATTCGAAACCGTGTATTAAATTGCTCCTCCCCGTATAAACAACCTTCGTCAAAGTAATCTTTGATTAAAAGTGTGTTAGCAGCCGCCCGGTCACGGTTGAGACGTGCGCTTCGTTTTAATGGTCTTGAGGACGATTCCGCCTCTTACCACCACCTAACCGCCGCTGATGCCATAACTCCAAACGTCATTACCCGGGCTTCCTCGCTTGATGATGACATTTTATAAGTTTTTTTGTAGTATAGAGAAGATGAGATAAATTGTTTATGATTTTGTGAAGATGTGTTTATATAGATGGAGAGAATGAAATTTTAAAAAACAATTTTTTTAATTAAATAAAAATATATCCGTTCAACCGGATATATTTCTTTGAAAATGGAGATGCTTGGCGTGATAAATCTCACGAGGAATAATCACTACGTGATTTAGAAATTGAGGGGGCGGTGTTCCACCAAGATCACGGCGTGATCTTGGTCTCCACGTAGGATCACGCCAACAAATGCATAGGTATACCGGATGGCCTAATACAAAACTTGTGTATTTTGATGATTATACAAGAAAGATTCACTAACAAGTTAATTTATATAAAATACACATTTTTTTATTTTTTACAACCCAAATTTTAATAAATGAATTTTGTGATTTATAAATTTTGGGAAAAAAAATTCTGAAGGAAAACTAATGCCATTTGGTTCTTGGATAGAAAACTATCTTGCACTTTGAGTAAGGATCACCCTTCACCTTTGGTTGGTCAAATGTCATTCTTAATGGTTGATTTCCCTCTCTACTTAGGGATGCCAAAAAAAAATCCTAGCATCATGGAAATACCTGAAACTTAAAATATATGGGATAGGTATTTAAGTATATGACCAGGTATGAGATAGTTTTAAAAACTTCGTGTGTATGGCTAGGTATGTCATTAGGTGATACCCGACCTGATTACCTGAAACCATATACTTGTTTACCTGAATCATATACTTAAAAACTTTTAATTTTTAATTTTATTTTTCTTTAATCCTTGTCTAGTTTTGCTTCATTCTAATAACTTTACTATGTAATGTTTTTTTTCTTTTGAGATATGTATTTGATAATATTATTTATCTTGTCTATGTAATTTAACACAATTTAATCTATACTCTATGATAAATAAAGGTTTTGGTTAGACAAATTTTTCCGCCTCTTTCTCATATTAAATGCACAAATTTTCCTTAATTGTTTTTTAATCCTTTCAAAAAAAATTGTTTTTTAATAATTTTTTGTTTCTTGTCTCTCTCTCCTATTAAATAATAATGGTTTCTATAAAAAAAATATAGGTTTGTTCATAAAACATTTTTAGAAATTGAGCATTTTTGCATTCTTTTTATAAAACATTTTTTAAAAGTAACTATATGACATTTCTAGAATCTGTTTTAAAAACATAATATGTCATAAATATGTAAATATTTATTATTGAGTATATAAAATTGAATTTATTCATTGCATTTATTTAACCCGTGTAATACACGGGGTTTATAATCTAGTTTGTTATATATAAATGTATATAGAAATTAGAATGGTAAGAAAAAGAACTATACTTGAAAAGAGATGAAAAAAAAACGGTTTGAGATCCAAACTGATTGTTAAACTGTAACCGGTTTAGCATGAACCGAACCGGTCAAAACCTCCACAAAACTGGTTTCAAACCGGTCAAACTCTCCCTCTCAAACCGGTTTCAAACCGAACCAGTTTGAACCCGAACCGGTTTTGACTTTTTTGACCAAACCGGTTTGGTTTGAAAAACCGATTTGTGCACCTCCACTTAAAAAGGGTATTTTTAACAAATTAGTGGGTATACCTGATATCCGAGGGTTTGCACGATACCCGACAGGTATTGTGCCGGGCATGAGACAAGATTTCATAACTGAATATGAGATTGAAACTAAGTAACTAACAATATCCCATACTCAACCCATTGTCATCTCTAATCCGGTTATAAACTTTAACACTATTTTTAACTTATTGCAACATACACAAGTTTACCACCGACCCAGTACGGTCTGAATTCTCTCATTTGTTGAAGGGTGATATTATTTGGACAACCCCAAAAAGTAGCTGGACAACCCCTATACGGCCTGTATAGCCCTATACGGCCCGTATAGGGTTTCATCAACATTAAATTGCCAATGATTGGCTGGTAATTAATAAAGGCTATACGGCCCGTATAGGGTTTCATCAGCATTAAATTATTGGTTGTTAATTAATGAAGGCTATACCGCCGTATAGCCTTATACGGCCCGTATAAGACACCAAGATGTCCAAATAAAATCAAGGGTTATCCAAATAGTCTTCCCCCTGTTTAAACAACTTTTATTCTTATTCTAACAGTTTAAGTGTCTCTTTTACTTAAAAGAAATTAAAATACTAAATACTATCTTGATTATTTTCCACACCCCTTCAAATCAAATCTCAAGATCAAAAAAGTTCATAAGCTCAAAGTTAATTTAGGAAAAACATCCATTCAAAAATACTTATAACAAGGTGATCACTTCCTAGAAAATGAGAAGCTAAAAATGATCCCTCAAGCCATCAAGGGATGATAAAAATAAGCGGGTTCTCCGGTTATATAAAAAAAAGATAATAAAAATTCCCATCAAGAATTCATAAAAACTTATTACACAAATAAATGACCATGCAGTTTCCATATATATCACAAAAGTTGTACAATGTATACAGTGACAGATCCACGGGTTATAATCATGGCATAAATTACTATAACAAATACATAATTCATATGCCAAAAAAATATACTTTTGTATTTTTCATTTTTACACTACAGAAAGTTAAACCTGCTCTACGTCCACCTCTCGGTGTATAGATACGCTAGAAGATGATACAACAATATACATCTCAATGTGCATCATCTGTCGGTCGATTCTGGGCATCATTTTCATGGTGGTCATAGGGTAGGGGATATCATTCATTTCCCATGTGTTTACTGAGGTTGCTCCTGTATTTAGCTAAAGACTCTAGAGCTATGCAAATTATCTTTGTATATGATATGGAATATAAAATGAAATTAGGTCGAGTCGTGAGCTATCAGAAACTCGAGAACACATGGATATAACTGTTCTGGTGCCTGCAATTTTACAGTAGTGAAAACATCACGGGTCAGATTCAATTTGGAACTATTGTTCCGAAAAAGAAAAATCTGCTATGGGTCATTGTTAATTAATATGAAGAGAAACAGGTATAGGTTCATTAAAAAAGGGAAAATTTTAATTTGATTATATTTTTATAACGGGCTAAATTTTAAAAATATTAACTAAAAAGAACATGTATCGACCATGCTTAAAATTTTGAAGTCACCATGGTATATACGAGTGTTTACAGCCTCTTAAATTGCTTTACTAAATAAAAATAGATTATTGTTATGGGTGGCAAAATGGGCATGTCGAATAACATTACTGGTCAAAACGAGTAATTTCTTGGCACAAACGAGCATTAGTGTCAGACATGATTATGAAAATACATGTGGCAAGATGGGTGGGTTGAATAACGGGTCAAGGTTAGTTAGTAACACATGGCAACACTTTTTTGCAGAAATTCTAATAAATATTTAAATATATAAAAAATAAACATAAAAAAACACTGACACAACAATAATCTAATTTTTTATATGAAGTCTTTGAGAGGTTATATGCTTTAAAAATATATTCTACGATTTCGACCCATTTGAGGCCTTTAACCCATGCAACCAACGCACTTCCAATATAATGTTTTATTTGACCAGTGAAACATAAAACATAACCCGAATAGGCCCACTAAGTAAAAGAGTCCGAATTGGCACCTGTAAGGGTATGTGGTATACCCTCACGGGAGGGAACCCATGAGGTATATCATGCCGTGAGCATATATGGAACACCGCCCCCCTATGGCGTCAGAGGGGGGTGAGGGAGTCTGCGTGAGTGGCTTCACAGGAAGAAGGGGAAAACTTGTGGGTGTTGGGTAAGTCCCCCATTGTGGATGTGGGTGTTGGATGGGTCCCCATGATCAAATATGTGGTATTTCACTCATTTGGGTATTTCCATTGCCAAGTGAGACCCAAGTGAGAACTTATCACGCTGATGTGGCTCCCACGTGGCAGAAAAGGTACTCTCACTTGGCTCTCCCAAGTGAGAGTATATCACATACTCTAAGAAGTGTTACGAAAAGGAAAAAATAATGAATGACATACCAAACGACCTCCGACAAGATCATAGTGAGCATAGTGTGGTCCAGCTGGCTCGCCAAAGACTTTGTACATGGCTAGATGCTTAGGAACTAATTTGATTGTTTCTGTTTTCATTAGTCCAATTGAGTCAAGTTAGTTGCCATGATTATAAATATTGTGAACAAAAAAAAAGGAAAAAAAAAGAAAGCAAAGTTTATTAGGAATAAAATGTAATGTACCGTATACAGCTTCGGGTGGACAAATGAGGTCAAGGTCACCAGCAATGGCTAAGACCGGAACATCAATTTTGTGGATATGATCTTTGTAGAAGAAAGTTCCACTTCTGTCACGTAATCCACCTTCTTGAAAGGCTGTTGTTAGCTGCAAAAGTAGCTTGGCAGGCACAGTACCTGCTCGTTGCACAAAAGACAAACAATTAATGCAAACACAATGTAGGTTGCAAGAAATGTCCACTGGTTTACTTACTAATAGGTCTATCAGTGCATGTTGTGTTTTATCTTAAACGAGTCAAATAAAAAAGATTTAGCTTAATGGATCAAATGACCCCAAAGTCTATTACTAGTGCATACAACCCTCAAAGATTTAGATTTTATTATGTAATCTTTTTTTTGTAATAACTAACATGTTTATAGAATAAAAATGAAAAAAAAAACGATCAAATAAGTTTGACTAATGGGAGAAGACTTCTCAAAAACATACCAACATCAGTCCAGTGTGTCAACCTCTCAGCAAACTCCATTACAATTATATCGCAAACTCCATTAACATTCCATATTATCATGACGATAAATAAACTGATGATAGTGACTGGGTTGAAAAAATACCTTTACTTAAGGGTATTCAAATATTCAATAGAAAGATAAATCACTTCCCTTAAACTATGTTAGCAATAATCATAGGATAGGTGGGTTTAAAGATATATTGATTTTAAACTTGGTTGTTTATAAGATCAAAATTCTTTCTAGAATTTTAGGATAACTTGAATAAGAGTGTCAAAGATAAAGGCTTTTTCATATGTATTATGATTTTAGGGGTTTATGAGCAAGCCCACTTGCTCATTTGCAACGCATTCATTTTGAGTATCATTCTTTACATGTTTTAAAATGGCAGTTCTAGTCAAGTACACTAGGAGAATATGCAGTTCTAGCAACAAACCACTGTAGCATTATCTTTTAATAGCAAATCTAACCAATTAATGAAGCAGGTAGAAGAACCCTGTTTTACAGGCGAGAAAAGATGATTCATATCCTTGAAAGATTAAAGGGAAGATAAGTATTTCCACATGAAAACAATCAAAGATACTTAAGGAACTTACAGAAGTTGTTCATGACAAACTTCTCCATGAGTTCAGGATGCATCATATCCTGTGCAGTAATGAGACGATTTAACCAGGACATAACATATGGAGGACGAGAAGCAAGAGGATAAGCTGCTGCAAGCAATGCACCTAATGGAACAGCCGGAACACTCAACGCCTGAGCTGGATCTGCCTGTGCCTCACAAACAACGTAACTCATCATACTTTAAACCACAAAATGTAAACTGTCAACTCCAATAACATCTTTTGCAGCAGAAAAACTCCCCTTCAAACTACTAAAATTTCCATCTATGATAATCATCAACCTTTATGGCTGGTAACCAGTATCTAATCATACCATTAGTGCCATGGAAAAAGTTAAAACATTTTTTTTTCTAAAAGTATTGAGGGTTTGTATCTAAAACTTTTAAGGTTGAAGGGTTTTTATCAACTTTTTTGAAAGTTTGGGGGTTAATCTTAATCAAAAAATTTGTAACATGGGTTTTTCTTGGATTACCCAAAAAAGAAATTATACCAAAGTTGGCTACCTTTTTAAGCAATTAACCCTATGTAAAAGTACTGTATGAAATCAAGCCAAATATGTTTGTATTTACCAGGGGCGTGAGTAATTTTAGTGATGATTTTGAAGTAGTGTAATCAAGTGAAGCCCCCAAAGTAACAATTGCAGCCAACCTGGAGTCTCTTTGCTCATAAGCTTGTAAAAGAACCATATTTCAGTACACATGCGTTATTCAAGAAACTGGTATTTCAGCAACTTCATAATCCCCAATGCAGACCAATTACAACTATGGGAAGTTTCATGATCCTCAATAGAAAACATTGCATATAGTAATTGATGCAAATAAAAAACATATCATAAATCATAAAAGAACTTTTTGCCGAACTTCTGTGATTGTCTTCAGAACTAACAAACTTATGATGAACAAATGGCCTGTTTAGTTGGTAATATGATCGTAGGTCAGAGATGCAAATAACCAATATGACAAGTATAATACATTATCCTCCTAAAAACATGTGCAAGTAAACTTTTGTTTCCTACACACATCAAGTATCTGTACACTACAGTACTTCCTACAAGAAAATGGGTTTATTCTCAAAATTTTGTGTGTTAAACAAGGCTAACCATCTACTGAAAGGCACATTCAGCTCCCTACTGTTCAACCATCGCTTATGTTGAGTGCTAATTACTGTTGCTACATTTCCATTATAACCTTGGTTTCAAAAACGTGTGAGGCACTCCGAAGCGTTTACGTGCCGAAAGCCTAGGCGCAAGGCGTGAACTTCATGTACGTGAGACGTTGCTCTATGTACAACCAAATAAGCGTTATGCACAACCAAAAGCTGCATCTGTCTCATCTCTTTTACAGATCAGCCTTTATATCAAGTAAACCATTCATAATCTCTTCATCCCTTCAACTGTTTTTACGTGTCACCCTCCTACAAACCCCAATTTTGACCCAGATGTGCATGAGGCGCGGCCTCAAGGCCCTGAGGAGATTTCCTAATCGTTTTGTGCGCCTAGTGCCTGAGGCACGCTTTTTAAAATCAAGATTGTAACCATTAAATGACATTTAGTTTATCCCCCCATCTCATAAATTATTTATTTGGAGTATTTCTTCAGTAATATACATCATGTGTAACCTTAAAATCAAGAAAAGATGGTCAGATAGTACACATGAAACATTTAATTCTACCTCTGTAATACACTCCATCTAACAAAGTCGTTAATTTTGAAAAATGGAGGCAAGAGAATGTTCTATACAACCAGCACATAAAAGCTAAGGAGATGTGACAAAATCGGTGGGTCATACGAGTTGGGTAACGTCTCAAAACAGGTAATTTTAATACAGGTAAAAGAAGATGGGTTGGCTTTGGACGACACAAACACTTTATTTTTCGTTTTGAGTTTTATAAAAAAATAGTGTGTTAAATGTGATTACAAGATTATAATTTTGCAATAACAATGTTAACTTTATTCTATGAGGCGATTTATAAGGTTCTAAGCAATTGAATACATTTTAGATTTGTTCAACCTATTTGAACCGTTAGAGATAGCATAAATCAACCCATTGTAACTAGATGGTTAGAGATTGACACCTCTAATTAAAAGAGAAAATTATGCATATCATACCATTTCGAGCAAGCATGGAGTAAAGTAAGATACCACCCATGGAATGGCCAATTGCAAGCAACTTGTCATCTTTTGGATTGCATTGTCTTTGTATGTATTCCATCTGTTTTAAAGACACCGCTTGAGTAAGGACATCAAGTGTGCAATAGATGAAATATAATTGATTTAAAACTAAAACATGTTAATATAATTGATCTGTGACATCACCGCAGCAGGCACGTCCTCTTCCAGGTAGTGGTCAAAGTCCCAGTTATATTTCCCAAGGAGGTCAATTTGAGTTTGCATGTTTTCAATTGTGGATGAAAAGCGATCTAGCAAATCAGTGAATGGTGGAGACACTGATCTTTGACCTTCTTCAATTACATCTACAAGCCTTTGACTTAAATCTCTTATTTGTGTAGCAAGAGTTGAATTTTGTAAGGCTTCTGGAGAACCTGAAAGTTATACAGAAACATGTGTAAGTTTCAAAGGTGGAAAGATGGGTGGCTTCGGGATTGGGTCGGAACAGGTCATTTGCTAGTATGGGTCAAAAGTGTTCGGGTTGACCTATACTTCTCTTTTTCATTTTTAAGTGTTTTTTTATGAATAACTTATTAGTCGATATGTTTGTATAGTATGGGCCTGGCCCTAGACTCTAATAGCCGGCCCTAATAATGCTTTGTATAGATCTATATATAGGACCCTATTGTATTAGAATCAAACACACAATCAATATACAATCCTTTACCAAGTTTATCTTGGTATCAGATCAGAGCCTAGGGTTTTGTACCCCTTCTCCGCCGTCAGCCTTCTTCCTCTTTTTTCTTTTTTTTTCTCCCGATCAGTTCCCATGGCTGATCAACAGCTTACTCCCTTCACAACTGCTGAGAAAACATCACACAATTCCCACAAGTTTGGCTTTACTCTATCACCCACAAACTATGGCCATTGGAAACTCATGATACAACCTTTTCTTATCACACAGTCTTTTTGCCTATGTTGATGGAAGCATCCCTTGTCCACCACCAACTATTGCGACTCCCGCCGCTTCTGGTAAGGACAAGGAAGGAGCAGCAGCGGTTATTCAACTAAATCCGAATTATACAGCTTGGTTGTGTAATGATGCACATGTTCGAATGTTAATCATCTCAACCATCTCAGAAACCTCCTTCCAACATGTTCAAGGTGTCACGTCACGTGAACTTTGGCTAGGTCTTGAACGATCATATGCCCCACACACCTCCTCTAGAGCATTTACTTTGAAGACACAACTATTGAAGATCCAGATGAAAGGAGATGAGACGTCGGCTGCCTAACTAGCTAGGGCACAGGAGTATGCCAATGCTCTGGCAAATATTGGCCAGCCTATGCCAGATAAGGACATTGTTATGCTTGTTGTTGCAGGTCTCCGCGAAGAATACAATGGGGTTAAACAGAGCTTGTTTGCCAGAGAATTCACAACAGTCTTCAATGAACTTCCTGGTTTACTTGCAGACCATGAATTTTTTATTCAAAAACCAACGGTTGACTCAGGCCCTGTCCAGGCATTCACGGCTGCCACAGCAGCAAATTCCCCTTTGGCCTCGTCTAACACAGTTCAGGCTATTCAACAACTTGTTGCCCGTTTAGGTTTTCAACTTCAACCAGCCCCGGGTTCCTCACAAAACTCCACACCTCAAGCCTTTTATTCTAACAGGGCCAGACAACCAAATTACTCCCGAGGCCGTGGTGGTCGAAATAACAACTACAATCGCAACCAGGGGAATCGAAATTCAGGTCAGTTTAGTTGGGCATCTAATCAAAATACTGTGTATGGAACTTGTAACAGGTGCGGGATAGGACATGTCCCATCTCAATGCCCAAACAGAGACCCATCCACCATCCGGTCAAGACAGCTGTCTGCTAATTATGCGGACCATCGCTCACAAGCTTCTACCACCTGGCTTCCAGATACAGGTTCCAATGGCCATGCAACATTAGATTTGTCTGGTTTTGACTCCGCAGAGCCTTACTTTGGTGATGATAATCTACATGTTGGTAACGGTACGGCCCTCCCTATTTTACACATTGGTTCAAAAAAAAATTCCTCCCCTAACAAAACCTTTTACTTGAACAATATCTTTCATGTACCTGATCTCAAAAGAAACCTTCTTTATGTACAAAAATTCTGTCAAGATAATCATGTTTACTTTGAATTTCATGCAACCTTTTTTTCTGTGAAGGACAAGTCTACACACATTACCCTCCTCACGGGTCCAAGTGACGGTGGACTCTGCTCTATCAAACTTCCACTAAACCAGCCAATTCCAAGCCACAACCCGTGCTTCAACTACCACCTGGCATCAACGATTGGGACATCCACATTCCCAATTGTTCAAGACAATGCTTTCTAAATATCATTTACCTGTTTCTGCTAGAACTTTTGATTTTCATTGTAATCCATGTTTAGTTGGAAAATCTTCAAAACTTCATTTATTATCTTTTGATTATAAAAGTACCCATGTTTTGGATTTAGTGTTTTGTGATGTATGGGGACCAGCTCCCGTGACTTCTTTTGATGGCCACACTTATTTTCTATTATGTGTTGACCATTTCTCAAAATTTATGTGGTTGTTTCCATTGAAATGTAAATCTGATGTCTTCGCAATTTTTAAACAATTTGTGACTATGGCTGAACGACAGTTTTCTACCAAACTTAAAACCGTACAGTCTGATTGGGGAGGCGAATTCCGAAATCTTTCTTCCTTCTTTGCCTCAATTGGCATTATTCATCGTCTCTCCTGTCCCCATACCAGCGAACAGAACGGTATTGTTGAGCGACGTCATCGGCACGTTGTTGAAACCGGTCTAACACTAATGTCACAGGCCTCCATCCCTCAACGCTTTTGGCATTATGTTTTTGAAACTGTTGTTTACCTAATAAATCGCATGTCGTCTCGCACCAACTCCACAATATCTCCTTTTGAGCATTTGTTCAAACACCCGCCTCATTTCTCCTTTCTTCGAGTCTTTGGTTGCCAGTGCTTTCCATATCTCCGTCCTTATAACCCACATAAAATGGATTTCCGCTCTACACCATGTGTTTTCCTTGGGTACAACACTTCTCATCATGGTTATCGTTGTTTTGACCCGTCTCCGAAAGTATTTACATTGCCCGTCATGTTCGGTTCCATGAAAACAAATTTCCTTTTCCACTTAAACCTACCGAAAAGTCATCCTCTACACCATACCACTCCCACAGCACCAGCACACACCGTCTCACCCGAACCAACCCACACCATCCCACTTCATTCAGCCCACTAATACCTATTCTCGTCGTGCAACAGCCCCACTGACTGGTTCAGTCTCTGCTTTTGACCGTTACTCTACACCATCTGACCAATCACCGCAACCATCCCACCAGCCCAGCACCACATCTCATACCACAACTCCACCCGTCCCTACTCCTCCCCCTCCACCTCGCCAATGACCAGCCACCCTAAGACCTAATCCCAAACAGACCAAACCCTTTAATCCCACCTCGTATCATACCTCCACCACTCCACCTGACATAGAACCTACCTCCTTTGCCGTTGCCAACAAAGAGGCTCACTAGCGTAAGGCTATGGCGGATGAATATTCCGCACTTATTCATAATGGTACATGGTCCTTGGTTCCCCGTGTTCCAAACACTAATGTGGTTGATTGCAAATGGGTATATAAAGTGAAACGAGATCAACATGGGGCAATTCAGCGCTACAAGGCGCGTTTGGTTGCAAAAGGTTTTCATCAGCAAGCTGGCATAGACTACACTGAAACCTTTAGCCCAGTGATGAAATCCACCACCATCAGGGTTGTCCTCTCCCTGGCAGTTACAAATCTGTGGTCCCTCAGACAACTTGATGTTCAAAATGCATTCCTACATGGGGATCTAAAAGAAACGGTCTATCTGAAACAACCACAGGGATTTATTGACCCTGGTAAGCCGAATCATGTGTGCCTTTTACATAAATCCTTGTATGGTCTCAAACAGGCATCCCGAGCGTGGTTCGAACGTCTCTCTTCTGCCTTGACTGCTCTCGGCTTCAGGGGGTCTAAAACTGATCGGTCTTTATTTGTTTATTCACATAATGGGACACTCATGTATATGCTAGTGTATGTCGATGACATTATTTTGACAGGAAATAACACCCAGGCTATTCATTTCATTGTGCATCGTCTCAGTCAATCTTTTGCTATACAAGATATGGGGCCTCTATCTTATTTTTTGGGCATTGAAGTGGTTCGATCAGGTTCTGATGTCATCCTTTCTCAAAAGAAATATATTATTAAGTTGGTGGTCCGCGCAAATTTGTCAAAGTCCACACCGGTACCATCACCTTGCACCACCGGTGCCTCTCTTCATCTTGGTGACAATTCTTTGTTTGATGACCCGGTTTAGTACAGACAAATGGTTGGGGCATTACAGTATGTTACACTCTCTCGGCCTGACATCACCTTTGCGGTTAACAAAGTCTGTCAGTTCATGCATTCCCCTACTGAAAATCATTGGTCAGTTGTTAAACGTATCTTACGCTATTTACACGGGACAGCCCATCATGGTCTTTTGATCTCCAGTAAATCTTCTCCTGTCCTACATGCCAATACAGATGCTCACAACATAACAGCATTTTCTGATGCCGATTGGGCTGGGTGTCCAGATGACCGTCGATCCACGGGGGGATATGCTATCTATCTTGGGGCAAATCTAATCTCATGGTCAGCCAGAAAACAAAAGTTGTATCTCGGTCATCTACCGAATCTGAATACAAGCTTTGGCTGATACGGTTGCTGAATTAACTTGGCTTGAAACTTTGTTGAGAGAATTGCGTGTCCCTATGCGGATTGCTCCAATCCTATGGTGTGACAATCTAGGAGCCACATACTTATCCACTAATCCAGTTTTCCATGCCAGAACAAAGCATGTGGAAGTAGACTTTCATTTTGTTCGAGAGAAGGTTGCCCAAAGGAAGTTATCTGTTCAGTTTATTTCCACACATGATCAAATTGCTGACGTGGTCACAAAGCCGCTGCCATCAGAACGCTTTCTCTTTTTGAAGTCCAAGCTAAGAGTCGGTCCCCGACCTTAGCCTGAGGGGGAGCATTAGTCGATATGTTTGTATAGTATGGGCCCGGCCCTAGACTCTAATAGCCGGCCCTAATAATGCTTTGTATAGATCTATATATAGGACCCTATTGTATTAGAATTAAACACACAATCAATATACAATCCTTTACCACGTTTATCTTAACTAATGCTTTTATGATTACAAAAACAATACTGTAACAAAAATAATCCAAACTTTTAACAAATCGATTTAGGAATTTGTATGAATAAAAAAAGACATCAAGTGACTCTCCAAAAGTTTGACCCGTTCTACCCATTTGACCCATTCCCTAGCTAAAGTGTTTGATTTGAACTGTTTGAGATAAAAGCACAACCCAAATCGACCCATTCATGAGTAATTAGGTCGATATTGCCACTCGACCAGTAACACTTCCATTTAAACATAATAAGAAATTCCTTATTGACCTTCTTTAATTAGGTTTGATAATCTCTCAGAAAAACGCTTAAAAGTTTCTGTAAATGTCATCAATAACTGTGATTGATCAGATTCAACCATCTCTTTCTTTTCTTGTGCAGAAGAATCAGAATTGACGCTTAGTGGATTTTTGGAAGTTGCATCCATCCGTTCAGAAGGAAGGCTGATTGGCTGTTTGACTTCCTTGGAGGCCACCTCTGAACTTAATCCAGCTCCTCGAAATTCAAGGATCCATGTGTCAAATCCTTGGCTTGACATGTGGCGTGCAAATGAAGACTGCAAGATTACGACTGTCAACAGAAATGCAAACTAAATACATTTGAAAAAGAAAAGAAAAATAAAATAAGTGTCCAATAAGCTACATGTTGGGGGGGCCCTTAATAATTTACACCAATCCGCCATAGGCAGGGTTCGAACCTTTGACCTCAAGGGGAGCTTTACCACTTAACACCAAATGGCTTTGCCATTGGACCCAACCCCCACCCCCATAATAAATAGAAACTAAAAGCTTGTTAAAGATACAATGATATCCTTCCTTTTATATATATGTTAAAGCTATTAAATGATAAACCCTAAGATTATGCTATGACAACGACAAACATCTGTACAACATCTCTGACAATACACATTGATTAAGAGTTGATATTTGCACAACAATCCTTTGTTAATGGTTGTTGTGCTATATCATGTTTAATGCTTGTAGTGTACCTGTTGTGTACAAATCACCTCCCTAATTAATTTACCATAATCAACATTATACCCTTTAGGTGGTGTGGAGTAGATGTCTTTTTGATGACATTCCACTATAAGAGACGAGAAGGATCACAGTGGTAGATAGATCTCATAAAAAAAATTTATAATTGTGAGAACCTGTTACCAGAAAACACACAGGACCCGCCAATACCCTGCTAACCAATGGGATCGGGTAAAACGTAACAGCGCCGGGTAGGTGGCCTTCGAGAGGGCTAAATACAAAAAACCAAAATTGGTAGACACATCTCAGATAGGAGTACCAAATTACAAGGTTATGAAATCACCCGGAGATAAACAAGGAAATTGTATTGTATTATTGTGTATGTTTAACCCCTAATACATCAGGTATATATAACCTCTATAATTACACTTTGTATCCCTCTAATACTAAACAATATTATTATCCGTCTAATATTCCCCCGCAAGCTAAGGCCGGGTGACGACCTGTAGCTTGGATCTTAAATCAACAAATATTTGTGACGATAAGGGCTTGGTAAAAATATCAGCAATCTGGTCATGAGTAGATATAAATTGCACAACGAGTTTTCCTTCAGCATCCTTTTCTATGACAAAGTGGAAGTCCACCTCAACATGTTTCATGCGAGCATGAAAGACTGGATTTTTAGATTATGTGGTACCCAAGTTAACACACCACAGGACTGGAACTGATGTCAAAGGAAACTGTAGTTCATGTAGAAGAGCTTCAAGCCAAGTGAGCTCTGCAACCGTATCAGCTAAGGCTTTGTATTCTGCTTCCGTTGATGACCTAGAGACAGTACGTTGTTTTTTAGCTGACCATGAAATAAGATTAGAACCAAGATAGATAGCAAATCCCCCGGTGGATCGACGGTCATCGGGACAACCAGCCCAGTCTGCATCCGAATAGGCATTCAGAGATGAATTATGAATATCAGTGTAGGCATGAAGGGTAGTACCCGAAGCTTGTTGAATTAAGAGACCAGAATCTGGTGTACCCTGAAGATACCGTAAAATTCTCTTAACAGCAGACCAATGGTTTTCAGTTGGGGAGTGCATGAACTGGCAAACTTTATTAACTGCATAGGTGATGTCTGGCCAAGATATGGTAACATACTGTAGTGCTCCGACAATCTGGCGATAACGAACAGGATTCTCAAACAAGGGACTGTCACCAAGAGCCAAAGTAACAGTAGTGGTAATCGGCGATGCAACCGATTTCGCCTGCGACAAGCCAGCCTTAAGTAGTAATTCGAGAATGTATTTCTTTTGAGAGAGAATCATATCAGACCCTCTGTGAACAACCTCAACGCCCAGAAAATAGGAGAGAAAACCCAAGTCCTGAATAGCAAATGTCCGCCCCAAACTTTCAATAATCCGATCAATCACACCAGGGTTGTTGCCGGTGAGAATGATATCATCAACATAAACCAACATGTAAAGGAGAGTTCCTTGGGAGGAATAAATGAATAAAGAGGGATCGGTTTTAGATCCTTTGAACCCAAGAGAATGGAGAGCTCTGGTTAGTCGGTTGAACAAGGCACGTGGTGCTTGCTTGAGTCCATATAAGGATTTGTGAAGCAAGCAAACATGATCCGGTTTCTGAGGATCAACAAAGCCTTGTGGCTGTTTTAAGTAAATTGTCTCTTTCAACTCTCCATGCAAAAATGCATTTTGGACATCTAACTGTCGAAGTGTCCACCGTTGTGTTACGGCAAGTGCAAGAACCGTACGGATAGTAGTAGATTTCACTACCGGACTAAATGTTTCATGGTAGTCCACCCCCTGTTGTTGGTTAAACCCCTTCGCCACAAGACGAGCTTTGTGACGAGTAATAGCACATGTTTGATCCCGTTTAATTTTGTATACCCATTTGCAATCTACTACATTTGCCTTTGGAACAGGCCGAACAAGGGACCATGTACCATTCCGAAGCAGGGCTGCATATTCTTCAGCCATAGCACCCCGCCACTGAGGTGATTTGTTAGCAATAGCAAAGGTTGTGGGTTCAGAATCAGAATGACAAGTGGAGGCAGCGTAAGCTGAGGGATTAAAGAGAACCCGCTGTTTTGGGTACTGGCGAAGGTTGGCTGGCCGGTTACGGGGAGGAGGAGAGGGGCTGGTTGCAACTGTTGCTGGCGGTGTTGGATCCGCTGGTGTGGGCGGTGGGGCGGTAGGTGCGGCAGGTGCCGACGGTGGTGGGATAGGTGGGGCAGCAGTGGGTGTGGTGGTAGTGGTGGAGGATGTCATGTTTCTGGAACGACGAGTATAGGTACGGAGAGAGGAAGGGTGGTCTTGGAGAGGATTAGAGGAGGGGTGGGATGAGGAGTCTGTGGGACTCGGATCCGAAGGCATGGAAGGGCATGGATAACTAGAAACATATGGATCGGGTGTGGGTGGTGAAGGTTGGGTGGAGAGTGTGTAAGAATGGAAAGTAATGCTCGTTGAAACGAACATGACGGGCAATAAAGATGCGATCAGTTGTCGTATCGAGACGACGATAGCCATGGTGAACAGGACTGTACCCGAGGAAAAAGCATGGGAGAGAGCGAAAATCCATTTTGTGTCGGTTGTACGGGCGAATATGTGGGTAGCATTGACTATCAAAGACACGTAAGAAAGAGAAATCCGGTTTATGAGAAAATATGTGCTCAAACGGTGAGATATTAGATGAGGTGCGAGTTGGCACTCGATTGATGAGGTAAACAGCCGTATCAAATGCAAAGTGCCAAAAACGAGACGGAACACCGGATTGGGCAAGTAAAGTGAGGCCCGTTTCCACCACATGTCTATGGCGGCGCTCTACAAAGCCGTTTTGCTCGCTAGTGTGTGAACACGAGCGGCGATGGATAATGCCTAGTGGAGAGAAAAAATTGGAGAGGTTCCTGAATTCGCCACCCCAATCTGTTTGGACAGATTTAAGTTGTGTTTTAAACTGTCGTTCAACCATTGCAACAAATTGTTTAAAAATAAGAAACACATCCGATTTTTGTTTTAAAGGAAAAATCCACATGTAACGGGTAAAGTGATCAACACACAATAAAAAATAATGATGACCATCATAAGAAGTAACAGGAGCGGGTCCCCAAACATCACAAAAAATTAAATCCAAAACAGAGTTACTCTTAAAATTAGAAGATGGCAAAGAAAGTTTCGATGATTTTCCAATATGACAAGCATTACAAAGAGAATTCGAACTATTATTCAAAAAAGGAAGAAAATATTTAGAAAGCATACACTTCAAAAGTTGTGGACGAGGATGGCCAAGCCGTTGATGCCATGTGTGGACAGGAGCACGAACGGCTGTAAAAGCAACTTTGGACACCGGGTGAATGGAAGGAAGACGAATGGAGTAGAGGCCATGTTCACTTGGACCTGTGAGGAGGGTAGTGCGTGTAAACTTGTCCTTTACAGCAAAAAAAGAAGCATGAAATTCAAAGTAAACATGGTTATCAAGACAATTTTTGAACGGAAAGCAAGTTTCGTTTAATTTGAGGGACATGTATGGAAGGAGGTGTGGTGAGGTTTGGTAGTTTGCTTGGGGTTGGGCCGTAGGTGGGCAGGGCGAGTGCGAGGTGGAGGTGGAGGTGGTGGTGGGGCAGTAGGGGATGGGGGTGCTGTGAAAGACTGCTGATCAGAAGTGGAAGCTGGAGCAGCCGTTTGCTTTGGACGGCGAGAGTAGGTGCGTAAGGGTGGTGAGGGGGGAGGTGCTGTTGGGGAAGTAACAGGAGTAGTAGGCTCGGGTGGGGATGGTGATGTGGGTATAGTGACTGTCGGGGAAGAAGTAGGAAGAGGGGTGGGATAGGAGGAGATATATGGATCAGGAGAGGGAGATGGTGTAGTGGTGAAAGATGGAAGCTTAAAGGGAAAGGATAGTTCGTTAAACCGAACATGACGGGCGATGTAGAGGCGATCAGATGAGAGATCTAAGCACCGGTAACCATAATGGGAAGTGCTATAGCCCAAGAAGACACACGAGGTGGAACGAAAGTCCATTTTGTGTTTGTTGTAGGCACGAAGATGAGGAAAACACTCACACCCAAAGACCCGAAGGAAGGAGAGGTCGGGTTGGTGATGATGGACCTGTTCAAAGGGAGACATGCCGATCTGTAGGCGGGATGGCATCCGATTTATGAGATAGACTGCTGTATCAAAGGCGAAGTGCCAAAACCGGGGTGGAACAGTGGAGTGGGCTAATAGAGTGAGACCGGTTTCGACAACGTGTCGATGGCGGCGTTCAACAGTGCCGTTTTGTTCACTCGTATGTGGGCATGATAGCCGATGAATGATGCCAAGAGTGGCAAAGAAGGGAGACAGGTTTCTAAATTCTCCTCCCCAATCAGTTTGGACAGATTTTAACTTTGTGTGAAATTGTCGTTCAACCATAACTAAGAAGCGTTTAAAGGTGTCATAGACATCAGATTTACGTTTCAAGGGAAAAAACCACATAAACTTGGTAAAGTGGTCAACACAAAGTAGGAAGTAATTATGTCCTTCAAAAGAGGTAATAGGAGCCGGGCCCCATACATCACAAAAGACCAAATCTAGAACTTTAGAACTTTTAAATTTAGATGATAATAAGTGAAGTTTTGAGGACTTCCCAATAGCACAAGAGTTACAAAAGGAACTTGATTGTTTATTAGTGATTGGTAGACAATATTTTGATAACATAGATTGCAAAAGCTGGAAATGTGGATGGCCAAGCCGTTGATGCCAGGTAGTTGAGGAAGCACGAACAGTAGAAAAAGATATCTTCGGAACCGATGTAGCCCGAGGAAGACAAAACGAGTAGAGCCCATCTTTACTTGGACCCGTGAGGAGGGTAAGGCGAGAAAGCTTGTCCTTCACAGCAAAGAAATCAGCATGAAATTCAAAAAACACATTATTATCGTGGCAGAATTTTTGAACAGAAAGAAGGTTTTGTTTAATTTCAGGGACATGTAGAATATTCGTAAGGCTAAAAGTTTTATTAGGTGAATAGAATTTGGATGAGCCAATATGGAGAATGGGTAAACCTGTACCATTGCCGACATGAAGGTTGTCCTCACCGAAGTAAGGCTCAGAACCGTCGAAGCATGAAAGATCTGGTGCCACATGATTGGTTGAACCTGTGTCGGGCAGCCAAGAAGTTGCTGTTTGGGACCTGTAATCAGCAAAATTAGCAGAGGGTTGTCTTACCCGAATGGTGGCAGGGTCACGATTGGGGCACTGTGAAGGAATGTGACCAATCCCGCACCTGTTGCATGATCCGTACACAGTATTCTGATTCGAGGCCCAGTGAAATTGGGTGCGATTCCCGCCTCCTTGATTGCGGGAAAGGTTGGGAAAGTTGGTTCGTCCACGGCCACGGTGACGCTGGCCACGCCCACGTCCACGGCTGGTAAAAAGGGCCTGTGGCGTGTGCAGGGATGAAGTTCCAATAGGCTGAAGTTGAAGTCCAAATTGAGCAACAAGTTGTTGCAAGGATTGCTGAATATGGGGTAGTCCCGAAACAGTTGAAGAAGAAGACCCAGCTGAGTTTGGGTTGGTGGCAGCAGCAGCGAAGGCTTGAACAGAAAACACATCAGGGGCAGGCTTCTTGATCATAAAATCATGATCAGCTAAAAGAGCATGGAGATCAGTGAAGGCAGCAGGGGTTTCTCGGGCAAGAATATTGGTTTTCAGGTTATTGTATTCATCTCTAAGGCCAGATACAACAAGCATAACGAGATCTTTATCCTTGATCGGTTCTCCAATATTAGCAAGGGCATCAGAATATTCCTGGGCACGGGTTAGATAAGCAGATGAGGTTTCATCTCCGGTCATTTGGATTCTTAACAACTGAGTTTTAAGGGTGTATTCTCGTGAGGAGGTATTTGGTGCATAGGCACGCTCAAGAGAGAGCCAGAGTTCACGAGAGGTATTACCTTGAACATGTTTGAAAGATGCTTCGGAGATGGTGGACAGCAGAATCATCCGAACATGGGCATCGTTGGAAAGCCAGGTTTGGTGGTTTGGGTTTGGCAGAGGTGGCGGGACTGAGCCTTCTTTCCCAGAGGCAGCCGCTGGGGTGAGAGTAGCAGGTGGGCAGGGGATCGTCCCATCAATATACCCGTATAAATTGTTGGTCACAAGAAAAGGCTGAATCATTTGCTTCCAATAGCCATAGTTGGTGGGGGAGAGGGAAAACCCAAATTTGTGAGAGTTGTGGGTGGTTTTGTCAACTGCAGAGAAGAGAGCAAGGAGGGCCATTGTGCGGCTGGGTCACCGGCGATGTCTCCGGGAGAAGTAAAAAAGAGGCCGATCAGAACCCAGAAAGGTGATCGGGCTCTGATACCAGAATGATCAGATGAAAAGGTGTTGTGTATTCATTCAAGGGAAAACCGTACAATATAAAGAGAAATAATTACATATAAGACCCCTCAACTATTGAGTAATAACATTGACTAATATACAGCAAAAAAAGAAGCATGAAATTCAAAGTAAACATGGTTATCAAGACAATTTTTGAACGGAAAGCAAGTTTCGTTTAATTTGAGGGACATGTAGTATATTTGACATGGAAAAGGCTTTGTTAGAAGAATAGAATTGAGTAGAACCAATGTGTAAAATGGGTAAACCCTTACCATTGCCAACGTAAAGGGAATCCTCACCAAAGTAGGGTTCGACGGTGCCAAGGCTGTTGAGATCCGGAGCTACGTGACTGTTCGAACCGGTGCATGTGGTTGTCTGGGAGCGAAAGTCAGCATGATTGGCCGAAGGCTGCGTCCTAGACCTGATGGCGGCGGGGTCACGGTTTGAGCAATCGGATGGAAGATGACCAATTCCACATCGATTACAAGTGCCAAAGACAGTATTTTGGTTTGATGCCCAATTGAACTGAGATATGTTGCCTCCGGAGAATCGGTTGTTCGATCCGCGGCCACGTCCACGGTTATTAGTAGAGCCACGATTTTTTTGATTGCGGCTTCGATTATTTAGATTGTAGGAGATATAGAAAGCTTGTGACTGTGGAGTTGAGGGTTGTAGCTGAAAGCCCAGTTGTGAAGCAAGTTGAGTCAAGGCCTGCAGTGTATCAGGTTGCATAGCCATTGTTTAGCCGGTAAAAGGAAGCTGATCGGAATAGGGAAAATTCGCCGGAATTGGGTGGCGGCAAGTAGGGTTTATGTGGCTGCTGAAGAAATTTTTTTTTTTTGTGTCGGCTGTAGCAGCAGCACTGTAGCGGTGGCGGTACTGTAGCAGCGGCGGCAGGAAATTTTTAGGGTTGGATCAATGCTCTGATACCAAGATAAACAAGGAAATTGTATTGCATTATTGTGTATGTTTAACCCCTGATACATCAGGTATATATAACCTCTATAATTACACTTTGTATCCCTCTAATACTAAACAATATTATTATCTGTCTAATATCCGGGTATATCATTATGTATTTTATTCTTAATTTCTTTTTATTTTAATTATTCCAAACAAGCTTAGCCCTGTATTTCACATGTTATCCACACAAAAAATACCCTCCTCTTTCTTCTAAAATCCAAATCATCATGTGGCAACCGACAACCACCAGCCTGAAATAATCTACGTTAGCTCTGGGCAGTAAATTTTATGACAGCCCTATTTTTAATTTACAAAAACATGCAGGAAAAAGCATCAATGTGAAAATATAACCCAATAGGGTGAACCTAGATATCAAGTCTTTGTGTGAGTTCATTGAAGTATAGTTCAGTGCCTAATAATATCATAGGACCTGAGTAAACTTTTTTAACATGAAATTCGAGAGGTTGATCGACTCTCCAATGACTCACTTTCGAGAGGTAACTTGCTCTCCAATGATGGAAAACTTAATTGCAATATTTATAATCAATAAAATTCAGCATAACAAAACAATTCTCCTAACCTATATTCATATAAGAGTTAAACTAAGACTCCATCTTAATCAACATACTAACAATAATCCTTATCTAAAATTAAACCAATTAACACTTGCCTATAAAATTAAATAAAAAGTAAGGGTATGACACTATGACAATTATTAATTAAAGCTATGGTTCGTAATGTACAATGAAGAATAATCATAAAAATAATTTTGTACCCACCCCAGGAGCAAGATCATATCCAATTGCATTTGTTCCAACTCCACTCAAAAGCAGTAACGGATGATTCCTTGAAGGTGCCTACAAGCATGCATAAACAAAGAACATGTATAATCATATAAACCACAATATCTGAAATTGACCTCTAAATTAATTGCATGCGTTTTTTTTTTCACATCATTATCAGTTTTGCATCTTTCTTGGTAGATGCAAATATGCAACATCACTTAGTCTTACATACCATTGACATAAAAAGATCAGTATGCACTCACCCCAACGATCTCTTTTCTTGCATGATTACATTTGATTTAATAAAGAACCATATAAAATATTATCCCCACTAGATAAACTTGGTAATTGTATTATGTGATTGTATATCATAATGAGGTGATTACATATGATGTAAATAGAAAACATAATTACCCTTTACGTCCTTCTAATACTAATGAATAACATAACTGTCTAATACCACTTCAGTTTAAAACTTGCAATCTTTTTTTTCCCGGAATTCCGGTATTTTATTCAATTACCATCAATATCCTTGAGCATGGGCATATTTGGAATATAGTCAAATAAAAAGTTGCACTTACTGTAGAATGTCAAGAACACAATGAAGCCAACTTTTCTATACAAAGACATACCAATAACCAAATCCCATGTTACTGCTTTTGAAATTATCCCAACATATCTCCAATAAAGCACACATGAGATAGTAAATTATTTAAAATTAAAATAGTGCAGACTGAATGCGTAAAGATTTTTAGGGGAGCGTAAAGATTTGGTCTTTGCTAGGGTTGCTTTCTTACCTTGTATTTCCCTTAGATCACCTTTAGTCGTAAGGTTGGTGTTAGTTGCTTATCCCTAGGTTACGCTTAGTCTTAGGTGTACTTTTTAGTTCAAGTGTGCCTCTAATGCTAGCCGTCTCATTACTTTTTATTATTGTTACTAAGACCTCATGCTCTTCTATCGTGTGTTATTTTTAAATGTTTGTTTGTTTTACTTGTTTCTCCCCTCCATTGTTTCCTACTTTTCTCAAAACTTGGGGGTGTTTTTCTTGAGCCAGGGCTCTCTCTTGGGAGTAGTCTCTTTATCTCTTGGGATATGGGTAAGGTTTGTCCTCATCCCACCCTCCCCAGACCCTACTTTAATGTGGGATTTTACTGGGTATGTATGTTTGTTACATCAAAGATAGATGTATATTTATGTATTTATTTATTTATTAAATAATTAAAGATTATTACACTGGTTATGTATTTCACTGTAATCATCATAGTCTTTCACAGTTTAGAAGGTATGCGTAACATCAAACTCTATAATGTATAGAGCCCCTATGTAACCATATTATACACAATCAATATACAACTACCTTGATGTGTATCAAATACCTTGCATACATGAGGCTAGCGCATTCGCATCATGCCTCAGCTTTCTAGATCTTAAGCGCCTCACGCCTTTTAAGACCAAGTATGTGTGTGCGCAACATGTGTATGTGTGCATATGTATATATATACATATAAAGAGAGAGGGAGATATTTAGAAGCATCAGAAAACAATCTTACTGTGAGATTGGTGAGAACACCATCACGTCAAATTTACACCTTCAAAACATTTTTAAAACTTTTGACCATTAGAAGTGTCGCAACCCTTCTCTGTGAGCAAACAAAATGTGAAGTTTTGTAAATCACACAAAGAGTTTACAAACCCTTAAACACCTTTTAACCATGAAACCTTATGGATCGTAGAAAGAGGTGTTTTGAAGATGTAAATCGTGTTGTGAAGGTGTTCTTACCATAAGAGGTGTTCTCAACATAAGTCATAAGAGGGTGTTGTCTCTAAAACCCAACCCTATATATACATACATCCATACATACACACACACGTGCACTGACACACACACACATACATATATACATATGTATGTACGCACACACATACATATATGTGTGTGTATGTATATGTAACTTCCGAGATCCACAATAGTGTAAGCCTAGATTCTTTGTTTGAACTTGTTGAATAGCAATATGTCTTAAGATATGCATCCTAGATCGCATACATCTTCTTTTGTCTCAACATTTACTAGTTTAAATAGAAAAGCACATTCTAAATTAGATTTTTTGTTCGGTTCTCGAGTATGTGAACTTTTGAAGTATATAGAGAGGGTAAACGATCGACCACTAAGGAAAAGTTTTGGCGTATGAAATGTAACGCCTAGATTTTATTTTTCTTCACGTGTCAAATTTCAAGACTTCTCATTTATCCAACCTTGAATATTTTAATCTCTCCACAAACTATTATTGGATTATCATATTTAACTTGATCATCAAGTGAACCATTTGTCTTTACCTAATACCTATAAGGATCCCATTCTCCCTACTACATCTCCATTATGATTGTATTACAACAACAACAACAACCATCTTGAATTATGCAAGGCATACCAATCATATGTGGCATTAGTGTTGCATGTGACATACATGATACATCTGGTGATCGTTCTTTTGTAGTTGTGAATCCAGGGTATAATTTAAACCGCCTTGCGTAAGGTGTCTAAACTATTCTAATATCAATCATGCACACACACAATTAATCACCGGAAACAAACAAATGAACATGGTACTACACAGTTCAACATTTTTTCTTCATCCAGGAAATTTGTTGGGACCTAATTACATTTTATGAATTCTATAGAGACATTAATCGAAGGAAGACTTTCCCTTCATAAGAATAAATCCAAAAGGAAAATGAATAAGCCAGAAAAAACTCCTTTCTCCATTGTCAAAACTATTTCTTATATAATAAGAAACTGAAAATCGAATGACCAAAAGTGCAAGTTCATAGAATGTAATAGTTATGTAGGTCTGTTTGAAATAAAAATTCCATATAATAGATTGATGTAGACGGATTGGTTGTAAGGATTTAACAGTTATTCGGAATTTGGGGCTTCACACTGAAATATCAAATGCTATTCATTTGTTCTTGAGGACACATAGTGTTGGATACAGATTTGAACATATAATCTTACATTACATGAATACACATTCATACAAACTCATGCTGCAATCAAATCAACATTAAGGAGGAAATGTCAATACAGACCTGCGGGGGAGGCTTGTAGCGCCAGAGAGCGAGGCGCCAGTCGGAATTATGAATTGAAACGTAATGAAGTTCGTCAGCTGTACAGATCGGAGGCTTTTCGGCGACTCGCTCGACGGCCGTCGCATGAATCGGTCTCAGGCGTGATGGCGTACGGATGGAAACAGATCTGGAGGAGGATGATTCGTAGCGATTGGGGTTGAAATAGCAGTAGGTAGCAGCGATTTGAATCGCTGATCGAAGATCCGACTGGAGCATGAACATTTTTTTTGAAATCGGTATGAAATCTGAGCTTCAATGTGGTTCAGACCAACCTTTCATGGCCATTGTCAAGATATATCTAGAAGATGTTATTAATTTCTTATTCCACCAGACAGGTGGAGATGCTTTAGACAAACGTTTAAAATACTCTTCATTTTTTCTTTAATTTAATACTAACTTTTTAAAATCTATATTTTAAGCAAGGAACTTTCTTTTTAGAGTTAATTAAATTAGACGGTGGTATATGTGATTTACACAAATTATAAGTATAGTTATCAAGCTTGAAAAACTATAACGCCCTTCTAATAAAAATATTAAAACAAGATTAAACAATAAAAAGAAATTGAATATTAAAGTGGGCCCACCTGTCATAATTTAAAAAATAAAAAACTAAAGCACCCTCTTCCTCCTCGTTGAGAAGTTCTCTGACGAGTTTGCTCGTCTTCTCCTGCCAAACCTTCTCCGACAAAGTAAAACGAAGGTTGAATCCAAGATCAGTTAATCATGGCAAGTTCGAGGAGGGGTGATGAACAATCTGCATTTTCAGATCCGGCGAGTGATGGCGATAAACAATTGGCGGTTGTCTTCCTCGTCAAATCTATTTTCGAAGACCTAGTTTAATACACAGAAACACAACCATCTTTCTTAAACAAGTAAAATATCGTATGTAGTTATTGTCAAATATAATAAGAGAATGAGAGTTGTTTATGTTGTTATATACAATGTTTTCACGACAAAACCGGACCGGATACCATAGTTGTCGGCGGTCCAGTCATGCTCCTTCTAGCTGTTTTAGTTTTATCTGGCCGGTCAAGGCAGTTAGCGGTTGAACCGGCGGGCCGCTAGCCGCAGCTAGACCAGAGGAAGAAGAGCTTGTGGACGTTTGAGGATTGAGAGAGCGGGTAGAAAAGATCTTCTTAGTGGACATTGTCGGGGGAAAGGCACCATGAAAACAAGCTAAGGAGCTATATGATTACGAAGGAGTTGGAGACGAGGAGGCGGGCAACGCCATAAGCGTACATATAGTTATCAATACCGGTGATGAGAACAAACAGAGCTCTGTGGGAAGTGGAGAAGCGTTCAGAAAAGTGAACCAAAATTGAAAATTGAAATAGAAAAGTTAAAGAAACCGTCAAAGTGAATTTATAGTCTTTACTTTATAGTAATTTAACATGACCGTTGTTTTCAGTTTTTATTTAATTATATCATTATTTACTCTTTAGTATACGTTCAGTTATTTACATATAATTTTACGTTTTTGTTATTTTAGACTGTTTATATTTATGGTAGTTATTTTGTTTTACTTTTAAAACATTTAACTTAATTATGACGTCATCCGGTTCAATCGGTCGGACCAACAGATCGGTAAGACATTAGGTTCGACGACCGGTTCAGTTCTGAAAACACTAATTATATAGTCGTGATATATTTATCCAGTTCTCATAGTTTTATATTAAAAACTATGTTGAACATATTACTAAAGTTATATTATATTAACACAAGTTAAATGTAATAAGATATTAATTAAAAATAGATTACATTACACTTTACATCCTTAAGATATTTAAAAAACTTTAGTTTACGTCATTAAAATAAGAAATTAGATTGTCTTTCAAATTTAGAAAAGTTTGCACATTTCATCATTTAACGTCCATCAACTTCAGACGTTTCACGTGCTTCTCACGTGAGGGCAAAATCATCTTTTTGTCGATAATAAAAAAACAAATTATACTTTTGGTCCTTTATGTTTATAACAAATTTCATATTTCGTCATTAAACTAAGGTAATACAAAAAATTATCATTTATGTTTAAACTTGTTTGTAGATTTCCTCCTTTACACTAACGCCCGTCTATTTTTGACGTTAAATGAAGCCACGTGCCCCTTATCAAAGACGAAGAATTGCCGGCCAACATGCCTTCCCGTCATCTCCTGTCAAATAAAAAAGGAGTTTCGATTTGCTCCAACGATTGCAAACAGATAAATATGAGGTTTAGATTAGCTCTGGCGATTTGACTTTTAGGTTTTATGAAGAGTAAAAGTCTTCTGTTTGCTTTCTCTTTGACCATAAACCGCCTGTTACCCGGAGGAGTAAATCTGTCATGACGATTTACTTAAAGGTTCAATCGAACCCCATTTCCATTTATAATTTGCAATAAATATAAAAGTAGAAACCCGTTATGTTTAGTGGGTATCATATACTTGCCTTGTATTTAATAAGAAACTATAACCATTGATTCCCCTCAACTCACATGGAACAAGTACCAAACCTTAAGATAGCAACAACTTGGTCTCAATCTCCTCAACAACTTATTCTCTGGCTTGAGACAATCTTGCATTGCTCAATCTTGATACTGTAGTGTGTATCGTATCTGAAGAAAAAAAAAGTAAACATTATTTCAACTTATTGTCTATAAATCGGTTGCTTTGGGTTATATTTCATCCCTAACGGGTCAAATGGGTTAAGATAAAAGATTCAGTTAAAAAGAAAATGGGTCAAATGATGAAAAAGGTTAAAAGTCATAAAAATGTATAAAATTGCATAAGGCCCTCCTTAATTGCACTATTAAGAAAGTTAGATTATTTCGGTACTAAAATAGTTTTTAGTAAGACTTGGTTATTTAACACAAATGTTTGTGGGTCAGCTTGGGCCCTACCCTAACCATATTAACAGTAATAGAGATTACCATTTTTCACCCACCCACTCATTTTGTCACTTCTAACACGTCCCTAACCAAAAAGATTATAAAGATATATCCAAACAATATTTAGGGGACCTCCTTAGTCCTTAATCGCACTATTAAGAAAGAAAGAATATTTTGGTACTAACGTAGTTTTTTGTAATAAAATTTAGCTATTTAGCACATAAATGTTTGTGGGTCAGGCTGGGCCCACAACCACTTTAACTTTTTGACATGTTGTCCAACCCACTCATTTTGCCACCTCTAACTCATGCCCTAACCAAAATGATATTGAAAATATATCCAGACTATATTTAGGAGACGCAATGAACTCTTGGCATTGACCAGCAAATAGTGGTTCCTAATTGGAAATTTGTTCTTGACATTCATACTCAGGAAGTTGGCAAGCATAAGATACAAACATTAGGTCAATTTCCTGCATCAGAGATTATGTAATCCTCTATCCAGAGCATTGTAGACGGCCTCTAGTGATACCCCTTCAACAATTAGAACCTTGTCCCTTGATTTTGGGCCAGCACCTAATGAAATCTGCCTCTTTTTGACCCCTATAACCTATATACAAGAACAACAGCAAAACTAAATATAATGAAATGGACGAGAAAAGAGAGTATAATGAAACTAAACATAAAGAATCTTGTGCGTTAGAGTAATCTTCGATTTTCAAGTGTGATAGATCAGAAGGCGGTTTTCAAGAAGTGGCTTAGAAACTACAAACTTGTACGGTTTCCAAAGAAACCATCTTTTAGTAATACTATGGAATTTTTTAATGTATCAAGTTCATTATTTAAAACATTAAAAAACTGTTCAATCTCACTTTAAACATTTAGGTGCAGTCATATTATTAATAGTTTTAGTCTCGGCTATTTTGTTACATATTTCTGTCTTGGTCCATTTTATCATCAAAGTAACTACACGTTGTAAATATCCAGTTTGTAGAATCCCATGCAAGGAACAAACTACAAGAGTTCGTTATCATTCCTGTGTGCTTAAACAATCTTGTGCTCCCTTATTAGGGCTTGTTTAGTACAACCGAGTATAAAACATTGTTGCAAATAAAATATATTTGTGCTTTTATGTAACGAAAAAAATAATAATAACAAAACCTGTGACATTATTCCTTTCAGATTTTTAATGACCAAAGAAAGTCATCTGGAATTCACAATTAAACTAAAAATGTAAACCTTAGCTTAGAAATTTGTAGCTTCACTGAAACAACACTAGCTGCAGTGATATTCAAGGCTCTTGAATTTAAGAACCTCAATAAAAAGGTTCATCGCTTTGCTTATTCTTTCAAAACAATCACATACTCAAAAAGGTATAGTGGTGCTGCAATAATCTAATAGGGTTGTAGAAAATGCTCACCGAGCTCATGTAATCAAGGAGTGCAGCATTAGCTTCTCCATCCTTAGCTGGTGCATCAAGTTGTACTCCTACAGCCTCATCGTCGAAATCTAATTTTGCAAGAGACTTAGATGACTTCAAAGAAATATAGTACTCAACAGGGAAACAATAGTTTGTTAGAAAGAGAAAAAAGACCTGTGATGGTGGCAACTTTAGAACCAGGCTTGGCATGTATGGTGACAGCGACGGATGATGGAGGAATGAAACGCATGCATGCAGGGAATTTGGTACTAGAAGGTGCTGCAGGCGGTACTTCTGTTGACTTGGCTTTAGCTTTCCCTTTTTTTGTGGGGGCCATCTTGATGATGTACTACAGTAACAAATTGTTCACCTGTTGTCATTTTGATGAGATACAACAACAAATTGTTTATTTTTTAACTTTCATGATCAATGTCTTAAATACGGATAATGCCCAAAAAAGAAGCCCACTTTATTATTATCTTCGTCTCCAAAAAGAGTCATTTGAAAGCTTCACATGAACATAAATGTGACCCCCAATTTCCTTTAACATTACATGAAAATTCGCTTGCTTAACTAGCTCTTAGTTCAAAGGTAAATCAAAAATAAGTTTTAACTTGTAAACAAGTTCCTTAGAGATTGCATCATAATAGTCAAAGGCCTAAGCGCAAGGCGCACACGTATTCTAGGCCATTTTTAGACTGTTTTACACTAATTTAGACTGCTTTTTGGCTTGTTTAAAATTTATTACAGATTTTGGCCTGTTTTTTTCCAAATTCTTTGCACCTTGCTGCATGCAAGGCGGTTTTGCATAGTGTACTTTTTGAATTTTTGGGGACTGAGAGGGTAAAGACTCTGGCCAATTGAAAATTTCAGTTTGAAGTGGTCTGGTAAAGGAAGGTAAACAAAGTATGCATTACAGCCATTCAACTACCAAAGGCATAGAGGTTGGTAAGTAAACAAGGCTATGTACAAGCAATCCTCCTAAACAAGATAAGCAGACCTTCTTTTATCAAACTAGACAACTAGTCACACATGTAACAAGAAGCAAATAGCAATTTGAACTATTGTACTTGGTCTTTTGGTTGTCAAACAACAATATACTTTTTCTACAATGCAAAAAAAAAGGGACATCGCATTTAGCAAATTGGCGCATAATAAGAACAAAAAGCATAATAGCCTTTAGGTCATTAATGGATTTGCAAAATGAACCACCACCCATTGTTATGACAAAAGAGATAGTAGTTGACTAAATAACCTTAAAATAAGAAATAGCAACAAAAAAAAATTCCCCCACAAGATAATCATGCCGTCAAATGATGTCATCTTTGAGATAGATATTAACGACATCAATGGATTTCATCTGTGACAAACAATGAAACTATCGATAACATATGTCATAGTGTCGGCTTTTAAAAGGGTAGAAAACTGTACGAAAAAGAATGCTAGACAGCCTAACAGAGCAGAAAACACCTAGATAAATTCAAGTCTAATTTATCTAGATTGCAACTAATGTGCAGTACGGAATGCATAAAGTGTGAGCAAAAGTATTAACGCAATCTTGTGTTGTATCTATTTGCAATATTTTATAACAAACCTGACAGATTGAAAACCAGCAAAAACCAAGACAACAGGCAAATACAACACTGGTTAGTGTCCTTTGAAGATGAATGTCTTGTGGAATCAACAAACCCTAGCAGCCGTTCAAAGTTTTATTCCTGCAATGCAATATCATGCATTAGCTCAACATTACAAATCAACTACTGGCATAAACATATGTTTGTATGTAAGCACTTAATATCAAGTACAAAATCAACCCAAAAATTTCAAAAAATTAATTTACCAGAACACATGAAACTAATAATGTTAAAAACCCTATAAATTCGATTCCACGCTTCCTATAACAGGCTAATTGCTAAGTATGCCAATATAACCTAAAAATGCTCAGCATTAGTGATCGCCTCTATCAAGCCGGTTCTGAAAAAAATTAACTTTAGTGGAATCAATTGAGCGTCTACAAGATCGTAAGTAAACACACCAGCTCGCAGATTACAAAAATGAAGATGAAACATAGAAGGAAAGTAAAACAGTAAATCGTGGATTCAAATACTCACCGCCACAGTCGATCCGTTTCAATCGAATAAGAAAAGTTAGAAATCCTAATTTGCGACCGCTGTCTTCGTCACTTTCAACTTTCAAGTCGAACCAGGTAGTGAAGAGGGTAAGTTCTTCCGGGTAGATAGAGATTTTAAAAATGGGGAAAAAAAGATAGGGTATTAGGTTGTGTCCCAGTAGTTTTGGGTATTATGGTTGAATTTTGGTAAATAAGAGATGACACACCCTTATTGGATATATTTGTTAGGGTAGTTTTTTTTATGAGAGTTGTGCCCCATTCACTCTTAGTGACCGTGTGAGTTTCGTTTATAAAAGGAAAACAAAATAACCAATACTTATCAAAAGCTCGTCTGATGGTATCAAGGTGTGAAGTGAAAATATTAGTTTCCAAATGGTTAACAGTTACAGTCTCATAGTGATTTCATTTTCTCTTCAATGTAGGTCGGTGCTCTCACCGTTCATAATGTCACATCACACTTTACAAGCGTTTGAATCACTTATGTACAAGATTTAAGCAAGAATTATTAAACTTATAATATGGCTCTTTCAGTTTTAATTAGACTTGCCATTTACACCCTATAATTTTCCTTCGTTTTTCTTTCTTTTTTTTGCGCAGCCAGATTTTGACATACAACATATTCATAATTTTGTTGTTTTTTTATTGTTTTTCTCTTATAAGTTTTAAAATATGATGTTTTTATAAAATTATGTGTAATACTTATAAAACTCGTACAAAATATATAAACATTATAAAGTATGATGTATACATGGGTGTGTGTGTATAAACCAAGGAGAAGCTTAGTCTTTGATTTTTCGGACCTTTTGCGGTTCTGAAAAAAAATTCTTGAAGTTTCATATCGTTTGCCATTACTGCCTTAGCAATCAATGTACATGACAATCTGACTAGAAAATCATTAAAAACTTGATTGAAGAACATTGAAGAGAACTTAGATAAAAGATGAGTTGTCTCTTATAGTGTGTAAGTATAATAGCAGCAACGGTCTTCTACCTTTAAAGACAAGGGCATCAAAATACACAATAGTGGACTCTTGAACTGAAAACCCAGACCAATAATCAATTAAGCGATATCGCCTCTACACGAAATACGATTGGGTACCGTAGGCACTTTGACGACGAAAAACCCCCCGAAAGAATCAACCAGTTGAGAGGTTTGGTGTTGCTCACTTAATTATGTGGTTAATAAAATCTGTAAATCAGTGATTCGTGTTTCTTGCCCGTTTATTACGAGCAAGATATCAATTTCTATTCCATAAGGATCGATGTGGCATGAAATCATACTTGTCTTTCCTCACCCCTTCTAACAAAATCATTTTACATATAGTAGATGGGTTATAGTTAAATTGAACTCTAAACTTATAATCTAACCATCATAATCAATAATATTATTTATGTTTATAATTATAATTTAATCGGCTATATCTTACTACTCTAATAAATGAAAATCTCTTCAGGACACGTGTCACTCTCTGGTTACTCATCATCTTTATTTTACCGCCTCTCTCTCCTATTAAATATTATATTTTCTATTTTTTTCTCCTATTAAATAATAATCTTTATATTAATAAATCTAATTACGAATACTTATTATTTATTTATAAATAGTTATTATATCATCAATCAAATTAACTTAATATGAACTAACATTTATCAATTAAATTAAAAAATTAATATTCTGTTGAAAAAAATGTTTTAAAAACTAACTTAACAAACCTTATAACTCTCACGACAAATTACATTGTTTAAAAACATATTTTGACAAATGTGTTTGTTAACAAATTGCATTATCTTTTATTCAACCGATGTAATATATTGGTTTATTCAACCCGTGTATTACACGAGTTTTTTAAAATATAAATTTTTTATTACTAAATATATAACATTTTATTTATTTAACCCGTGTAATATACGGGATTTTAACTAGAATAATATAATAGTAACAAAAACCTACATATTTTTAATCTTCTTTTTTATTTAATTAAGTTCAATTTAACTATAGTATAGTTTTTAATATTTTAAATTATAAAATTATTTTTTACGTCATCCGAATTTTAAAATATGACCCATCCGGTTTTAAAAACATGATACTTTTATTTAATCTTTTATCTATAAATATTAAACACGTTTTTTATAACCAAGTATCATATTTATTTACTTAATTTTAAAAGGTAAGGTTGGTGGGTAATGAGATTGTGTTACACGACCTTGCCTTTACTTTAAATAAATAAACTATAGTCATCAAAACATAAATTATCCTTTGTCAGAGTGGTAGTCAACCTTCAAATACCAGTAGACTCGGGTTCGAAACTACATCGTTAGATTTTTTTTACTATGTGTTTTTTTACATTTTCAAATAATGCCTCCAACTTTCTAAATTTTTAAATATATTCTGCAAGTTTCTAAATTTTCAGGTTTACTTCGGGACAAACTTTTTAACTCTACCCCACAAATTTATAAACTCTCAATTTACCTATATAATATATATAAATTACGCTTTTAACTTTTAAGTTGTTTCCTTATTTGGTTTTTCTACAATAACTCTGCTAAACCCATTTTCAATCTCCAGAACCAAGTCACAACAACTTTTATAAATTTTTTTTCAATTACTCACGTTAATGTCGCCGTCACAATACGCGTATCGAATTTCAGAAACTCGCTGTGTTACGTAGCCTTAGGCTGTGTTTGGGATTACTTATTTGAAACTCCTTATGACTTATTCAAAAAGGTAATAAGTCATAAGTCATAAGTCACAATTTGTAACTTCTCAAAAACTTTGGGATTTTCTTTGAAAACTACTTATTGACTTATGCTATAAGTTAATAAGTTATAAGTAATAAGTAAGGATGGACTTACTTCTTAAAAAATGGTATAAGTAGGCTAAATAAGTAGCTTTCCCAAACACCTTATTAACTTATATAAGTTAATAAGTAGAGTAAATAAGTAATCCCAAACACCCACTTAATTTCTAGTTTTTTCCAATCACCGAACTTGTTTATTTTGAGTTTGACAGCCGTAGCGAGTAGTGAACTTTCATGTCGTCGGTGGTTGCCGTCTGTCTCTCTATTGATCAATAAAACCTTCTCCCGGCGAGAAGACACCAAATCCACATCCCATCGGAGAAGAATGGCGTCTCCGGCGATTCAGCGTACATCCGTTCAACGCCTCCCTACCTTCAAAGACAGAACCACCGCCGGAACCTCATCCTCATCCGCTCCTCCATCCTCCTCCTTATCACTCTTAGACTCCTTCGCATCCGATCCAATTTTCTCCAAATTCCTCTCCTCCGATTTCGATTCAACACGATTCTCCTCTGAGGCACTCTCTTCCGGCACCGCCGCCGCTCGCGCCGAGAAGATCCAAGACGGCATCCGCCTCCTCGAGAAACAGCTCCGTTCCGAGGTCCTGTCACGACACGATGACCTTCTCTCGCAGCTCTCGTCCGTCAAGGACGCTGATTCGTCACTCTCCTCCATCCGTTCCGCCGTTTCTACTCTTCAATCCTCCGTCCGCCGCATCCGCTCCGAGATCGCCGAACCTAACCGTCAGATCCGATCTAAAACTCTTCAATTATCTAACCTTCATTTCGCCGTAGATCTTCTCCAGTCTACCGTTCGTGTGCTCCGTCTCTCAAAGAAGCTTCGAGATGTGATGTCGGAGCCTGATGCTCAAAAACTGGATCTCTCTAAAGCCGCTCAATTGCACAGTGAGATTTTGCGTCTATGCAATGAAAATGGCCTATCTGGAATTGTACCTATTGATGAGGAGTTGAAATTAGTTTTCGAAGCAGGACAGAGGTTGCGATCTGAAGGAATGAAGGCACTGGAAAGAGGACTTGAAGGATTTAATCAGGCGGAGGTTGGTGCTGGCTTACAGGTGTTTTATAATTTAGGGGAGTTGAGATCAACTGTAGATGGTTTGATAAATAAGTATAAGACTCAGGGTGTGAAGAGTGTGAGTGTTGCTTTGGATATGAAGACGATATCTTCGGGTGGTGGTTTTGGTGGTCCAGGAGGGATACAGAGAAGTGGAACACCGCAGATCGGGGGCGGGGCTAAGGCCAAGGAGGCGCTGTGGCAAAGGATGGCAACTTGTATGGATCAGTTGCATTCTGTTGTGGTTGCCATTTGGCATTTGCAGAGGGTGTTGTCGAAGAAACGGGATCCTTTCACTCATGTCTTGCTGCTTGATGAGGTGATGCAGGTGAGTTGATACTGTTATCACTTTTGCTATCTGTTGATATTTAATGAAGTAATACGTTGAATTGATATCATTTGATTGAATACCCCTAACTGTTTCTTAGATGAGTAGATCTTATATCCCAGCATCAAGTTAGAAGACTGTGTGTTGTTTAACAATCATGTTTTAGATGTATGTGACAAGAAAGCTTAAATCATCAAAATAAATTTTGGTGAATCTCCTTCAAATAAAGGGGTGTTTGATGTGTGCTTCTAGAAGTGATTATGTGACACTGAGTAAAAAGAATAAAGTAATTTGTAGTAATAAAAAGGCCTGCATGTGGTAGTGTTTGCCTGTTTGGATGTGATTTTTACTTTAGATGGTGATGTTTGGAAACTTGTGGGTATTTAAGGAAGTACTTGATAAAATGATGGTACAAATAAGGGTATGAACATCATTTTACCTTTTTAATGATCCTTATTCCTTTATGTTACACATAGTCTCTTAGTGGTAATGCAAAGCGGAGACAGAGTATTCTGTCCTAAATAATCTGATGATCATAAGTAGAAGTAGGTTAAGCAAACACTAATCACTTTCAATAGTACATCTAAACATCCCAAATTTATTCTATACCATCATGGAATGTGAATTTTGGTTATGTTCAATATTTTGTTTTGGATAATGGGCAAGACTCAGAAAATATTATAAAGAATAAAAGAACGGGTACAACAAACAAGGAGATATACATCCTGAGACTACAAATACGGCTATCCCAAAACAAGCTTTAGGAAGCCAACAACTACACTAGGATTCTAACAAGAAACCTACCCAAAATTAGGATCATGGACCCTTTGTTAATTTTTAAATCTAGTCTCTATTGCGGATCATGTTTAACCTTTAACCTGGAATGCAATATGTTCTATGTAAATCTGATTTTAAAGCTAAAGAAGTAAGTACAAAATGGTTCATTTCTAGCATATGTGCTGAAATGCTATTGATCTAAGCAATTTGCTAGACATGGAATTCTATTTTTAACATTAAACATGTCGTTTGATTTCATGCTTTTTCGGTACTTCCACTCCGAGTATTGCTTTTAAGAACAGTGTTTACACTTAACACCGTTTTCACGAGATTAGAAAATGGAGAGAATTATCAAACAAAGAAACTTAAATTTCTTCATGGTTTCGATTTATTTTATGAGAGAAAAGGAAGGAACTGGAGGAAAGTTTTGTCCAATTTTCTCTTTAAATCCCACTTGGGAATGTTTTTAAAAAAAGGAATCTTGAAGGCTTTGTAAGCATTTTTTTTTAATGATAAAACGGCCCTTGTATAAAGAATTTTTTGTTCAAATCTATTACACAATAATAACTGTACTTTTCTTAGCTTCATTTTTTTTTGTTCCTCTCTCAAGAACATGAAAAGTTGAAATGTAACACTTCTTTTCTTTTCTTTGATTCTTTCCAACTCTAAAACAAAAAAAAGTTCTTTTCCTTTCTCATTTATACTTGCGCTTTTTTCTCTCTATAAAGTCAAGAATAGTTTTAATGCATCTGCTTAATCCCTGCCTAACCTATTAAGCTCTAGGTGTTTGGTTGACTGCCAAGGGGCCTATTAGAACTCTGACTGAACTGATTTTGGTCCCTTCATATAGGGATCGTGATGGATTATATACCATTTGCTTTCTAGTGTACACCTTTACCATGGTATGCAATTGATCATCAATGCATCTACTTTAACATTATGTGCTTATTTTTTCTAGGATGGTGACCCTATCTTAACTGCTCGTGTTTGGGAGGCAATTGTAAAATCATTTGCAAACCAAATGAAATCTACTTTCACCGCATCAAGCTTTGTTAAAGAAATTTTCACCATTGGTTATCCAAAACTCTTGTCTATGATTGAAAATCTTGTTGAAAGAATTTCACGTGACACAGATGTTAAAGGGGTTTTACCTGCCATAACAGTTGAAGGCAGAGATCAATTGGTTGGTGCCATTGAAGTGTTTCAGACAGCTTTCTTGGCCCTATGTTTGAGTCGGCTATCCGATCTTGTTAATAGTGTGTTTCCTATGTCCAATCGTGGTAGTGTTCCCTCTAAAGAACACATCTCCAGAATTATATCACGCATCCAAGAAGAGATTGAAGCTGTTCAGTTAGATGCGCGTTTGACCCTTCTTGTTCTGCGTGAGATCACCAAAGTCCTGCTTTTGCTTGCTCAACGAGCTGAGTACCAGGTACATTCATTTTTTTAGTACGGAAATTAGTTTGTGCCCGTCTCTTGCATGCATTTTGCTGTCCATTTTTCACACAAAATATTTCCAAGTTACATAATAGTCTAGGATATAATAATTCAGAATATACTGCTCACATGATTATTTTTCAGTTGCTAGGTTATAAAACACGTCTTTCATGCATTGCGTTCAATATATTACTATAAGAATGGAGTCTCCATTTCAGTTTGTAGGTTATAGAACATGCTTTTTCATTATGTTATGCTAAATAACTACTTTTCACTCCCTAAATTAGCACAAAAGACCTTGATCTGAAGATCCCAATGAAAAAACCTTTTGATTTTTCTTAGTCATGTCATCTTGAAGACGTGTAGATGATAGCAATCTTTTTCAAACTCTTACTATAATCATCACTATAGACAGATGCAAATAAAATTGAAATTTCAGTACATGCATTTGTTGTGCCTCATGTCAGTATGCCTGACAGATTAAGTGTGTGAAACCTTTTTTTATAGTGGCTCTTAAAACGATCCATTTCTTGCTTTTGGGAATGCCTTCTCTTCCATTTTAGTCTACTTAAAAAACTTGATTTGCTTGATGAGGAAGGTATTACATTTTACAATTTAAATCTTAACCAAGGATTGACATATGCCTTTTTCAAGGATGATACCCTCTAAATATATGAAGACAGTTTTTCTAAACTTCTTATTCTGATAATACATTTTATTTTATTGTCATATTATTTTGAAATAACGTTCTCACACACCCTAAAAGGAGCCCGTTTTGACATTTTAGTGTCAAATGTGTTTCTTTAAACCTCATACTTAACAATAATCGTTTTTGATGTGAGCTATTTTCCATTAAAATCAAATTAAATCATAAAAGCGAGTATTAGGATTTAGGATAAACAAATATTTAGAGAAAAAAAACCAAATACATCTATTGAATTCTCAGTTCTGAATCTGGAATCAAGTTTATGAGCATATCGCAATGTTTAACTGAGTAGAAAATTAAGACAGTTTAATTAGTTAGGAGTTCCATACCAAATTAATAAATATTAGGAGGACGGGCAAAATGGGCGGGTTGGGTCAGAATGCCTAATTTATAGTATGGATTGGGCTGACCCGCAAATACATCTTTCCTTTTAGAAGTTTATTTTCAGTTATTTTTTTACTATTATTAGTAATTTTATTATTACGGTTGTAGTTTAATTTATAAACAGTAATAATTTAGGAAGTTTTATGCATTGCGCTTTTGGTTGCGGCTAACCCGTTTCCATTTGTGCTAAGATTTTGAAAATTTACCTGTTAAAAGGCAAAGTGTAACCCAACTTGACCGTTTACCTATAAATGAGTCCAAATTCTATTTTCGGATGGCTGTAACATTTAACTAATCATAATTGAACCTTTGATTGTAGATATCTACGGGACCTGAGGCACGCCAAATATCCGGCCCTGCTACTCCAGCCCAACTCAAAAACTTCACCCTCTGCCAGCACCTACAAGACATCCACGGAAGCATAACCACTATGACAAAAGGTTTACCACCAATCGCCTCCGACATCTTATCCCAGTCACTCAACACTATTTACGAAGTCGCGTGTGATTCCGTCACGTCCTTATTCCAATCCATGCTCGACCGTCTTGAGTCATGCATCCTCGAGATCCACAACCAGAACTTCGGGTCGACCGACAACAACTCATCATCTTACATGGAAGAATTACAAAAACACATTTCTCATTTCCGTACCGAGTTTTTATCAAAACTATTGCCGTCATCCGCCAAAGTCATCTCAATCAGGACCGAAACCATCTGCACCCGACTAGTCAGAACCATGGCTTCTCGGGTCCTAATATTCTTCATCAGACACGCGTCTTTAGTACGACCCTTATCCGAATCGGGCAAGCTCAGAATGGCCCGGGACATGGCTGAGCTGGAACTAGCGGTGGGTCAGAACCTGTTCCCGGTTGAACAACTAGGTGCACCGTATCGAGCCCTTCGAGCATTTAGACCCGTCATTTTCCTTGAAACATCACAGCTTAGTGGTTCACCGCTTCTTCAAGACTTGCCACCGAGTGTCATACTTCACCATCTTTATTCTCGGGCTCCTGATGAGTTGCAGTCCCCAATGCAGAGGAATAAACTTAGCCCGTTACAGTACTCGTTATGGCTCGATTCACAGGGTGAGGACCAGATCTGGAAAGGTATCAAAGCAACTCTTGATGATTATGCTCTTCAGGTGAGGGCAAGAGGTGATAAGGAATTTAGTCTTGTTTATCCTCTCATGTTAAGTCTTGGATCTTCTATAACTGAAAACAACGTTGTTTCTAGGAAATCCAACATAGTAAATTGAGATATTGGATTTATAGTGTTTTTTTTTTCTAAAACTTATTTGGACATTTGAGGTTGTTGTACGAGGTTTTCCTTTTCCAATTTTATTTTTATTTTTTATAAAAAAAATGCAGAAATCAGGTTTCTTTGTATAAAGTCGGTATAAATGGAACCACAAGGTTGAGAGTTTTACTCGTGAAATGGTTTGATTAAACAATGAAGTCATGGACAATAGTGAAGAAGCAAAATGTAGGAGTTACATGTACTTTAAGTATGATGAAGTTCTAGTATGCAAAGAGCCAAAGATGGTGGTTTAAGTTTGAGAAGAATTTCACTTAAAAGTATGAAAATACCAAGGTTTCGAAAGGTGAAAAGGCCGGTAAGAGCATTTACATCAGCATCCTCATCCCTAAAATTTAGCTAAAAATTATCATTTCTTAAATTTATAATTCACTTTCTAAAAAACTTCTACATCAGACTCTCATATCTATTACTTATTTTAATTAAATAATACTTATTTATATATTGTTATTTTTTCTCTTTCTTTCACTCACACACACTTACAAAAATATAAAATAATAAATAAAGGGTAAATGATGACCCCATATATAAAGGTTGGTTATAGTTTGCTCTAAAAATTTAGAGAAGGAAGATGTGGATGGGGGAGAAGATGTGAGCATAAAATTACATGATTTTTTTATGTTTCTTTTATAATTTAAAGATGAGAGTAGAGATAGGGGAGTTGAAGTACAACTCTTCTATTTTGCTCTTTGACATTCAATATCTCACTTAATTTGATGTTTGGATATCAATGGAATTGGAGAGATTATATTAGATGAAAGTGTTTTGAGTAAAAAAGATAATGAAAGTGGTTGTGAATGCTTTTATTTATAGGCACAACACAAGAAACAAGAGAACAACATCCTGACCCATCTAAGGTCAATTCCATCGACCTTAGGTTGCATGGAATGAGTTTTTCTTGTGTTGTGAACGTTGTGTATCGTCAAATCCACCATTTCAAATCCATTTTTACACATTTTCTCCCGATTTTGAAGCTTAAGAAAGATGTCTTGAATTATGTTTTAAAAAGCAAGATCTTATATCAAAATGGTAAGATTTACTTTTCTATTTTATAATCCTTTCAAAATTGGTCTTGGGTTTTATACTTTAAAGAGTGTTTGTGTGTTCTATGTTAAAACACATTTGAAGACATATTTGTTTAATAAGACCCTCCTACTTCATATTCAAAATTCAAATCTTAATTGATTTAATTAATTATCTTGTAAAATGTTTATAAGATTTGAGTTTTATAAAAAAAACTTAGCCAGTATTTTATAAAATATCTCTAGAAAACATCATTTCTTAATAAAAATTTCATTTTTGCTAATCAAGTCATATTATTTAAAACCATTTTAGGATATCTATATATTCCCAACAAATTCATGTTGTCTGTTTGTCTTTTTGAGCTTTAATCCTCACGCATGGATATCGGTTTTCACTTTCTTTTTTAATATCACCATTGTTGTTGCATACTGAATCTGATATTTGTAATTGATAATTCATTAAGTGTATAATGGCATGTATATTATATATAACCATCTGTAATCAATAACTTAATAACACAAGTTATGAATTTTAGTCGTTATCAAAACAAGAGATTATTAAAATTCATAATTATTAAATAGGTTTACAATACAACGTGTATGAATAGTCACAATTCCATTCATAACTTGACACATAAGTTTTTTTTTATGTTTCCATTTCCATTTTCAACTCTTATACTATTTATAATATACATTTTTAGCCGATTTATTTTCAATAAATTTCATTTTTCATTAATAACTTTGGTTCGTTAACTTTTTTCCAGAATACAGAGGGCGCGTCTATTTTTTGTTTTTTTATAAACATTTTGATATAATTTTTTTTAAATTGAGTTGTATTCAAAATCCAATTTTTTTTTGCTTTTAGACCGCTTCATTTTCTATTAATTTCATTTTTCTTTAATAATTTTCGTTCGTTAACTTTTTCCAAAATACGGAGGGCGTGTTTGTTTTTAGTTTTTTTTTCGTCAACGTTCCGATATAATATTTTTTAAATCGGAGTTGTATTAAAAAATGAGTTTTTTTGTATCGTTGCCTACATCGATTGCCTTTACTGTTGTGGCACCGTGACGAGCCGAACCTGTTATGAACGAACAACATCATTGTTGGTTTTGGTATTATCGGAACCTGTATCGGTATTGACTTTTATGGTTTTCGACGACCCCAACTGATAATTTTTTATTTTGTTTTTTTTTCTTCCTTTTTTATTATTTAATTTTATGTTTCCGTTTATTAACATTATTTTTGTCGTTGCGCTTACATTTTCATTTAAATTTATTAACTATGGGCCCGACACCCGTCGCGAAGCACGGTTGTAACCATCTAGTTAATATTAAACCGTTGTTATCCAACATTCTATATACTCTCAATTTGGATTGTCGATTTCCACTCATATATATTTTTTTCTTTCTCATATCACCCTTTAATTATCATATTTTTAAATAATTCCCCTCATCTTTTTAAAAATTCAAATATATTACTAACTCTCAATTACTTTGCCACCAAGTTATCTCCTCCAACTTTATTTAAATGATAAAACCTACCCCTCTATTTTGTAAAGTTTAACTTTAACCCCCTCAAGTTTTCAAGTTTCGAGTTTATCCCCTTAGTATATATAATCTAATTTTCCTCAATAACTTTCGTGTTTATTTGTTTATTTTTTTGACGCCCGATGTAAATTTTGTTAAAAACAGAGTCATACTTAAAATAAATTATTTTTTAGGCACCGTAGGTTATATCGACTGATAACCGTGAAGAATGAGACCGATACCGATTGAAAAACATCGGTACCGTTATGTAACTGTCTTTTATCTATGTTTCGACCTTCAAACCAAGTCATCGTAATTTCACATGTGTTCTTTTTGTGCTTAGCCACGTTAATGTGACTACCTCAACCGTTTAAAATCTACCTCTTGCCGCGAAGCGTGGAGCAAAATTTATTTAAAGACGTTTCTTTTTGTGCTTAACCACGTTAATGTCAGCGTTTCAACCGTTTAAGGTCCGGTTCCCGCCGCGAAGCGCGGGGCACAATTTCTACTTTATTTATTATTTACTAGGTTAGAATCTCGTTTATTACACGGGTTGAATAAATATAATTTTATATATATAATAATAAAAATTTTATATTTTTAAAACCCGTTTAATACACAGGTTGAATAAACCCGTGTATTACACGGGTTGAATAAAATATAATATAACCTATTAACACATACACTTGTTAAAATGGAACATAGTGAATATGTAAATATATGATTAAAATGTTTTTATTTGAATTCTAGCTGGCTATAAAGTTGTTTTCGTTTGTAGAATTCATAAAAATATGATCGAACAAATTAATTGATGATAAACAAAATTTTAAATTAAAAAATGTGTAGATAAAATTGAAACAAATAATTACAAACTATCTTAATAGCAAGTGTCGGTGGCGTAAGCCACCGAACACCTCTAGCCCCTCCATTATGCTCAATTGATATCACTTACCTCTGATTTTATAAAATGTTACTTTAACCCTTCAAGTTTTTAAAGTTTTGAGTTTACCCCTGTAATATATATAATAAATTTACTTTGTTAATTGAACTTTTTTTTATTGACATTCCGGTATAAATTTCATTAGAAATGGAGTCGTATTCACTGTAGGGTATATTTTAGGTGTCATGGGTTATACTGACTGACGGTAATGTGCTGGTACCGTGAATAACGAGATCGAAACCGATTAAAAAACTTCGGTTCCATTATATAAATATTTTTCATCTATGTTTTTAACTCCACAACCGATTTGCCGTAACTTTATATGTTTCGTCTATGTACTTAACCACTTTTCTTTTTGTGTTTAGTCACGTTAATGCCACAGCCTCAGACGTTTAAGGTTTGTATCCCAACGTCGGGCGCTGGGTCTCCAGCTACCGAGCACATAGATGATTTTCTAGTTAATTTCCAAACGCTACCATGATCATATGTTTCTATAAATTTACTTGTATCAATATTCCCTACTTACTCATTTAGCAAAGTCGGTGGCAAATGCCATAGTTTTTTTTTAATTACCAATTAAACCCTCAAGTTTCTAATAATTTTATTTAATCCCTTATACTATTATATAAGGCATGTTTTAACACCATTACTTTTTTTAATAAATTTTATTTTCTAATAACTTTCGTTCGTTAAAATTTTTTTAAACTAAATTTTATTTTCTCTGATAATTTTCGCTCATTTACTTTTTTTTAAATCGTTAAATATAAATTTTATGTACTGTTGGTTATATCGACCGTCGTTAACATGTTGGTACCTAGAAGAATGACACCAACACCGACTATAGAACGTCAGTACCATTGTATAATTGTCTTTGTTGCTAAATTTTTTAACGAGTTTTTTGTTTCAACATTATGTCCTGTTTACGTCGCAACGGTAATTTTATACGTTTTTTGTGTGCTTAATCACGTTAATGTGACCGTCTGGTTAATAATAACCATCCGACTTTCTTCATTTTCATATACTACCTTTCAACTTTCTAAATTTTCAACAAATCTCTCAAATTTCTAAAGTTTCAAGTTTACCTTAGACAAAATTTCTAAACTCTCAAGTTTACCTTTCAAATTTCGTTTCTTTTTTCTTTTACCTTTTTATATATTCGTTTGTAAAAGATAGTTTTTTCTATTTTATTTTGTTTTTTCTTTAACGAAATTTTTGTTTCAATGTTAATTTCTATTAGCGCCGCAACTTATCAATTTTTTTATCTCCAAAATCGAGCCGTGACAACTTCATACGTTTCTTTTATGTACTTAGTCACGTTATTGTCGTCGCCTTAACACGTGTAACGAGGTTTGCAACCACGTCGCATCACGTGAGATTTAATTATATACTTAAATACATTAATGTCACCGTACGACCCCGTCGTAACTCGCGGGTCATATTTTCTAGTGTGTTCTTATTGGTCGGAACATCTCTTATATATAACTAGTTTATAGAAAATTTAAACATGGATAGAAGAGCACGTATGCCCCTCCAAACCACATCCCTTCCCTCTTAAATCACTCCTCATCATCTCATCTCCCTCAAATCAACTTCCATTTTCCTCCCCCACAGGTACTCCTCTCTCTCTCTCTCTCTGAGTGCTAATTTCTAGTTTTTTTGGTCCAATTTAATGTAGATTTTGTCATATGATCTTGTTCTGTTATTACTAAGTACGTAAACAGTTTATTTCCTGTTGATTGCTTCTTACGCATATAGCCCCCCACCCCCCACCCAAATTAAGCCCTAAAAACTGTTCGTAATGTTACCTGTGCATATGATTATATACTTTAATCACTTGAAAATAGCAATGATTTTCGTGTTGGATGTTTGATGATGATGATGATGAGATCTGTTGTTGTTCGGAAGATTATATACTTTCTTAATTTTGTTAGTAATGGATGATATCTTAGACATGATTGGAGGTTATTGTAGATGTTTTGGTTTGTGGTCTGTAGTAAGCTAAATGCACAGTTAAATATTGCTATTTTCATCAGGTAAAAGCAAGCATTAGAGGCCTAGAGCACCAAATATAGTAGGAAAGGGGCAGAAGATTAGAAGTTGTTGATAAAGTTTATTTTATTATGTAGTGTACAGAATTGTTTTTCGAGTTCACTACAATCATGGTAGTCAAAGGCTCATGGTGCACAACACACTCAAGACGCAAAGTTGAGCCTTGGGCCTAGGCGCTTATAAAGCAAGGAATTTTTAAGCAAGGTGCACGATATAAACATGCCAATTTTAGGGGTTTTAGACATGTTTAAGGCTGATTTAGACATGTTCCAGTCCATTTTTAGATGTTTATGGAATCCTCGCTTGAGTGCCTTTATGGACGCAAGGCGAGTGCCTTTTTTTTGTTTTTGACTACTATGACTACATTTAACTTGGAAAGTTATCAGAAGAACATTCGAAATACATTACAATCTAAAATATGGTGGACTAGCATACCCTAGAAAAAAGTGTGGTAAAAATAAAAAAATAAAAAAATTTATTGTTGTAGTGCATCTGCTAAAAAATCTGTAATATCATTGCATAAACTGATTTTAATATCTTGATCATCCTCAACAGGTGTATGTTGGTGAATTATATATATATCGATATTCCTATCATTTTTTTATTTTGGAAAGTTTGGATTGAATCAGAGGTCATGGTGGAGTAGAAACTTTTATTTGGTGGTTTCTTGGTAAATCTAGAGTTTGTTTGCAAACTGTGGATGGTGGTAGGAGATGTATCTTTTCTTGTGGTGAACAAAATATCTAGCTAAAAACAGGTCGGATAACTTTGAAAGTCACTTATAACATATTCAAGTGTTTACAAACCCCTCCCCCCAAAAAAAAAGAAAAAAAAATCTGTCATCTATGTTTTTGGGTGCTCATTTATTACTTTTATCTTTGAAATTTCGGGTCAAAACACATACATTAGATTGATGCCAATTTTTGGAGATGTGAAGTTATTTGTTATACACTTTCAAATACAGAATATGTTATGTTTGTGGTCTTAATTTTACTAATATATTTTTCATTATAAGATATTCTTCCTAGAGCTCTCTAAAATGGCTGCATCCTCTGCATGCATTGTTGGAAATTGTCTATCAACTAAAAGATACATGTGCAAGAAACTTCATGGAAAGCAATTTAAGCTTTCTCCTAGTCTTCCATCTCTTCATAAGGTTCCAATAACTGTTGTAAGATCATCTCTTGACAACGATAAGCATCAAGGAAGAAGGGGATTCTTGAAATTATTGGCAGCTCCTGCTTTGTTAAGTAGCAAGAAAGCTTTTGCTGAAGAACAAGATGTTTCTAACTCAAGAATGTCTTATTCTAGATTCTTGGAGTATTTAGACAAAGATAGAGTTAACATGAAGTCCAGGATCTTTTCAATCAGTCATAACTAGAAACAAGACAGAAAAGGATGGAAACTTGCGATAAAAATAAAGAAAAGAAAAAACCACGACTCCAATTATGTAATCTCCATATTTTATTCAATACTAAAACTGATTACATCGACACTTTAAATAGGAAAACCCAAACCTATTCTAAACATACTCAAAGACCTCCTAGATAAACCAAACTAATTAATAAATAAATAAATATAACTCTAACTAACTTAAGATAAACATAATAATTAAATAATAATAAAAGACTCCAAACTTTCGAAACCCATCAGGACCTTCCAACCTAAATCTCGCAGCCATTATTGACTTCTAATCAAATCCAAACACCAAACTTTCAAATATTCCAAAAACCACCCCTTGACTTTGTGAACAATACGATTAAGTCCAACAATCACCCTCTTAATCGTTGTGTTCACAATCTCCTTCACAGTAAGGTTAACCGATCACCAATTTGAGCAAGATTAGCTACTTCCTCCTTTTCTTTCTCCTTGTCTTTCCACTTGGTGCACTCATATGCAAAGTGACCAAACTCACCACATTCAAAACATCTATAGTGACTTTTGTTTCCTCTTCCACGTCCTCTCCCAAAACCTCGACCACGACTTTGATTTCCATCACCTCGCCCCTTACCATAATGCCAACTGTCTTGATCTTCCACTTTCTGACTACTTGCACTTGCCATAAGCAACTTACTTTGATCATTCTCTTCCGGTTCTTCAAACGCTTTAAGGCGTTCTTCAAATGCCTTCACCCTACCCACTGCATCTTCAAAGAGAATCTTGTCAATATCACAATACTGCTCCATCGAGGCTATAAGGGGTAGAAACTTCTTTGGAACTGAACTAAGTAACTTTCTCACGATCACCCTGTCTTTTAGAACAGATCCAAGAGATCTGAACTTGGCTCTCACCCCATTCAGTTTTCCGGCAAAGGCATCCACCGTTTCATTCTCTTTCATCTTCATAGCTTCTAGTTCACTCCTCAGCGTTTGCAACCGTGCTTTCTGAACCATCTCTGCTCCTAGATGTAGGACCTTGATCGAATCCCACACCTCTTTCGCGCTTTGGTATTGAGCTACCTGCATCAAAATATCTTCAGGCAATGTCTGAAAGATCATTGCCTTTGTAGTAGCCACTTTCTTCTCATCCACTTCTGTACCTACTGCTGCATTCACCACCTCCCAAAGGCCATAGGCCCTCAAGATCTGCTCCATGAGAATCGACCACGTGGTGTAGTTCGATTCAGTCAACTTCGGGCATTGAAGTGACACATTCCCTTGCTCACGTAATGGACCCACCGCTCGGTCTCCCATTCTTTTTCTCTCTTTTCTTTCTTTTCTTTCTTTCCGCTTCTTTCTTTCTTCTTTCTTTCTGATTCTTTCTTTCTTCTTTCTTTCTCTCTTTCTGCTTTCTTTCTTACTTTCTGCTTTCTTTCTTTCTCTTTCTGCTTTCTTTCTTTCTCTTTCTTCTTTCTCTTTCTGCTTTCTTTCTTCTTTCTTCTTTCTCTACTTTCTTTCTGAAAATTCAATCTTCCTTTCAGTTCATCAAGAATTCTGTTCTTGATTACTACTCACCCAGAAACTCGAAAAAACAGAAAAACAGACTTGCTGCTGCTGTTCTCGGCTCAAAGAAAGCCAAAAACCCGTGATCTTGCTTCCCCTTGCTCTGACTGCTCTCGGCCAGGTCAAACGAACCAGCAAAAACCAAGAAAACTTGATTGTTTGCTGCTACAAACCTTCGATTCTTCCTGCTTTGTTCTTCAGCCAAAACACAGATCCAGAAAGCAAAGATTGCCTTCTGTTACTGGTGCTACACCCTTCGATTGTTGCTGCTCCTACAAACCCTACTTGCTGCTTCTTGCTTTGACAGCCTCCTTCCTTCAATCTCAGCACCAAGAGCTTATAGCTCTGATACCAACTGAAGTCCAGGATCTTTTCAATCAGTCATAACTAGAAACAAGACAGAAAAGGATGGAAACTTGCGATAAAAATAAAGAAAAGAAAAAACCACGACTCCAATTATGTAATCTCCATATTTTATTCAATACTAAAACTGATTACATCGACACTTTAAATAGGAAAACCCAAACCTATTCTAAACATACTCAAAGACCTCCTAGATAAACCAAACTAATTAATAAATAAATAAATATAACTCTAACTAACTTAAGATAAACATAATAATTAAATAATAATAAAAGACTCCAAACTTTCGAAACCCATCAGGACCTTCCAACCTAAATCTCGCAGCCATTATTGACTTCTAATCAAATCCAAACACCAAACTTTCAAATATTCCAAAAACCACCCCTTGACTTTGTGAACAATACGATTAAGTCCAACATAACAAAGTTGATTTATTTGAAAATGGAACGATAGCAATTGTTGAGACTGTTTCTCCTGAGTTGGGAAACCGAGTTCAGAGAGTTCAGGTCCAACTCCCGGGTCTCAGCCAAGAACTTCTTCAAAAGTTAAGGGAGAAAAATATCGACTTTGCAGCACATAATGCTCAAGAGGACTCAGGTTCTTTTTTGTTCAATTTAATTGGGAATCTTGCGTTCCCTTTGATCTTGATCGGGGGTTTGTTTCTTTTGTCGAGTCGTTCCGGGGGTGGAATGGGAGGGCCTGGTGGGCCCGGGAATCCTCTTGCTTTTGGTCAATCGAAAGCAAAGTTTCAGATGGAACCAAACACCGGTGTGACGTTTGATGATGTGGCGGGTGTAGACGAAGCAAAGCAGGATTTCATGGAGGTTGTGGAGTTTTTAAAGAAACCCGAGAGGTTTACTGCTGTTGGTGCTCGGATTCCCAAGGGTGTTCTTCTTGTGGGTCCCCCAGGAACAGGTAAAACACTGCTGGCTAAGGCTATTGCTGGTGAAGCCGGTGTCCCGTTTTTCTCAATTTCGGGTTCGGAATTTGTTGAGATGTTTGTTGGTGTTGGTGCATCAAGAGTTCGGGATCTTTTCAAAAAGGCGAAAGAGAATGCACCATGTATTGTGTTTGTTGATGAAATTGATGCGGTTGGGAGACAAAGAGGGACGGGTATTGGAGGTGGGAATGATGAAAGAGAACAGACCCTTAACCAGCTTTTGACTGAAATGGACGGGTTTGAAGGAAACACGGGTATCATTGTGGTTGCAGCTACCAACCGTGCAGATATTCTAGACTCCGCCTTATTAAGACCAGGAAGATTTGATAGACAGGTACTTCATATCATTATTAGAGGTGTAAAAATGAGGGTTTGGCGGGCTGGGTAATGGGTCGAAATGGGTTCAAGTCAAAACGGTAGGGCAGTTTGATCAGACCACTTTTTATGTAAAAATTTGAAATCTTATAATTAGTTAATGTGCCAAATATATTTACAACAGTTTTATTATTCATTAAGATTATTATATTTTGAATAAAATGATTAGGAGGTTTTATGCATTAACGTTACACTTTGAACAACTTCAACCAACTTCAACCGTTCCCATTTAAACAATCTTTTCTTACTACGTTTACTAGTTCGACCCAGTAGAGATAAGACATAAGTGAAATCAACCCGTCCATAAGTAAATGGGTTGAAATTGCCACCTCTACAGTCATTGTAAATTGCAAATGCTATTATTAGCAACATACTTTAACTTTATTTCTATATTGGTCTATTGACTTCATAAATTGTTAATAAGGGGGTGTTTGGATGTTTGTATTGAAGGTGATTATCTTGTTATTGTGACCTCATAGAGCAATAATAAGTTTCTTGTATTTGGGTAACCCAAATCTTCTTATGATTCTCTTCATTATTTAGGAGCCAAATGAATAGTTATATACCAGCCACAATGAAACTGATCATAAAAGGGCACTTTATTAGAACTAATTAAACCAGTATTTTTATCATTTAATTTCTTAAATAATCAGAACTCACCAAACACTCAGCATCGTCAAACATGATTATTACTTCAAAATACTAGAAGCATATCCAAACGAGATTTCCTACTGCACATTTTGCCACATGCAGCAGTTACTAAACTTAAAAAATGTGGTATCAGGTATCCGTCGACGTTCCAGATGTCCGAGGAAGAACAGAAATCTTAAAGGTTCATGCTGGCAACAAGAAGTTTGACAATGATGTTTCTCTTGAAGTGATTGCCATGAGAACACCTGGATTTAGTGGTGCTGACCTGGCAAATCTTTTAAATGAAGCAGCTATATTGGCTGGTCGACGTGCAAAATCTGCAATTTCATCCAAAGAAATTGACGACTCCATTGACAGAATCGTTGCTGGAATGGAAGGAACAGTTATGACAGATGGCAAAAGTAAAAGTCTTGTAGCTTATCATGAAGTTGGCCACGCCATTTGTGGGTATGTTTAAATTGTTAGTTCATTTTAAAGGTTGTTGATTTACATGTTAAAATGTTCTTGAATGATTTTTGTCGGGTTTTAACTCATCATAGTTTCTTCCCGATGATTAGAGTTGGCAAGATGGGCGGGTTGTCTAACGGGTTAATAGGGGTAGGAGACAAGACATGCCAGTTCATGTTGGGTTTACGGTTGACCCGCATACACCTTTTTGTCCTTTTATTTTAGTAGATGGTTGATGTGTTGACTATGATTACAAAACAACGTTATGGCAATGATAATTATTAAAATCTTTGATTTAATATGTATGTACTAAAAATAGACTTTGGGTGCTTGACCCATTTTACCGGCTTCTCTTTTGCTAAGTTTTTTGATTTAACTTGTTTGAGAAACACGAATCAAATCGACCCATTCATAAGTAAACGGGTTAGATCATGATTTGACCTTTACAAAATACAATTTTCTCCTTGACATTTGTTTACTATGAAGTTGGTTAATTTCAACTGTGGCGTATTTGGTTGTGATGCAGAACACTAACACCAGGGCATGACGCGGTCCAAAAGGTGACCCTAGTCCCACGTGGTCAAGCCAGAGGATTGACCTGGTTCATTCCATCAGATGACCCTACATTGATCTCCAAACAGCAACTATTTGCACGAATTGTTGGCGGTCTAGGTGGACGAGCTGCTGAAGAAGTAATCTTCGGTGAGCCCGAGGTGACCACAGGTGCAGCTGGCGATCTCCAGCAGATCACGGGTCTGGCCAAACAGGTAACAATCTTACCATTTTCTATGAATTTGCTTAATTATAAAGGATCATTTTTCCCTTTATTGTAATGGGGGGTTATTATTAGGCCTGCTAAACGGGTCGTGTTTGCCGGTTGGTACCTGAAACGAACCCGAAAATCATGTTACTTCAACACAAACACGACCCATTTCACCCGAAAACAACAATTATTTAATATTTTTTGCATAGTAATACTTCAAAATTACAAATTTACATGTATATATTTTTTATTTTTTAAGCAATCAGGTTTGGCATAAAACCACCTAAACGGTTTAATATATTACATTAAACACATTTTAAAAAAATAAATATATAAAACTAAATGGGTTAAACCCGCAAACCCTTTAGGTTGACACGACCATGACCCATTTAACTAAACGTGTTCGCGGGTTTAACCCAAAACTGACCTTGACCCGTTTAGACTAAACCCAAACCTGTGAATTTCATGTCGTGTCAGAAATTCACACCCCTAGGGGTTAATTGATTCTTTGCAGATGGTGGTTACATTTGGCATGTCAGAACTCGGGCCATGGTCACTTATGGATGGATCCGCCCAAAGTCAAGATGTTATAATGAGAATGATGGCTAGAAACTCCATGTCTGAGAAGCTTGCTGAAGACATTGATGGTGCCATAAAGAATCTTTCAGACAGCGCATATGAAATTGCATTAAGTCATATCAGAAACAACCGTGAAGCGATGGACAAGATTGTTGAGGTTCTTATCGAGAAAGAAACAATGAGCGGGGATGAGTTTCGGGCAATCCTGTCTGAATTTGTTGAAATTCCTGTTGAAAATCGGGTTCTTCCTGCGGCTCCAAGTCCTGTAAGTGTATGATTCGTCATTCGTTATATAATTCTTCATCACAGTTATTTGGTTGGTTTCTTTTTGTAAATTGTAGATAATTCAACTACAAGTGCTTCTTTGTTTCATGAAGCTAGATCTTTTTTGTGATGTCTTGGTCTGGTCGCGCAGGTTGGATAACATGTCAAAGCGGGTAATTAATGGTTATGATGGGGTGGGGTGGGGTGGGGAGGGGTTGATATTGAAACAATTTGATTGATGGTTAAATTTGAGAAAAAATAATGGTGATTTATACTTTGAATTGACCCAATTAGTAACATGATTGTTAGTTTCATGGAATGCATGCTAGATACTCTTAATTGTTTTCTTGAATATGTAAACGAGGGATGGGTGAGGTGAGTACTCATTTCTTGTTTAAATTTAAACCACACTAATAAGTTACTTTTAACAATTATATTATTTTAGCTATAAATGTTTACTCCTAAATACCACATAACCTATACTTACAGGATTTGAATCCATACCATTTTATAGAGAGTAGTCGCCAATGTCACTAGAGGCGTACAAACCGTTTTTTTTTTTTGCCCAAACCGTTTTGGATTACAAAACGAGTCAATTTGGTCAACTTTGGTCGACGCTGGGTTGAGCTCCAAACTGGTTCGGGCCCAAGTTGGTTTGAGGAATGGAAGAAGTCGAACCTATCTGATGCGGTTTGGGTCGGGTTGGAACCGGGTTGAATCGGTATTTTTCAAATAACTTTTTTTTTCAATTAAATTAGGCAAATTGGTTTTTAATAATCCAAACTATTACTTATTGGCAAATAATAATCTGAACTAACAGTTTGGCTGGTAATAATCACAATTTTCAATTTTGTTGTCAATGACAGTCCTAGTAGCATAATCATCATATATTTCCATCTAAATAACACTGAATTCCCACTGGATTTCGATTATATGTTTCTCCATTTCCTTTAAGATCGTCATTTTGAGCGAAAATAAGTGTAAATCGAGTATAAATCTATGATGATTATGCTACTGGAACTGTCATTAACAACAAAAGTGAAAGTTGAGATTATCACCAGCCAAACTGTTAGTTCGGATTATTATTTGCCAATGAGTCATAGTTTAGATTATTAAAAACCAATTTGCCATTAAATTAATAAAATACAAATAAAACAAAATAAACTGAGTTTTATTAAATATTTTAAAAATTACAAAAACATGAGTTGAAATACGTTACAAAAAAATACATAGTCGTCGACACTCATAATCAAACTTCGATACGTTATTTTTAGTCCTCGCCGGAACCCGAGCTAGCTCGTAGGCTCTCGTCTATATAGGGATGGCAATGAAACCCGAACCCAATAGGAAACCCCAAACCCGAAACATTCGGGAGAGGTATAGGGCCGTGTAATCGAGTATGGGATTGCTTTTGAATTTTTTTGTGGGTATGGGATATGGTGATATACCCGACTAGATTGCTTGATAACATATACTCGTTTACCCGATTATATACCTGACATTTTCTTTTTTATTTATTTTAAGTATGTATACCGTGTTTTATTTTAAGTGTATATGTCGTATTTATTTTAAATATATACACACGACATGATTATCTTTTTTTATTTATTTTAATTGCTATTTTTATATATACCCAATAGATACCCGACGGGCAATTACTCGATAGAAACCAGACTGGTTTTGGGCCAGGTATACGACAAACTTTAACCATCGGGTATAGGGTTGAGATTACCTAAACTTGTCCGAAACCTGACCAATTGCCATTCCTACGTCTACAGTGGCTTCCTCATGGTAAGTGCGGTCGTCAATCCTCCTACATCGTTATCGTATATCTCACCTTCTACTAGGTTTTCGCCTTCAAGTGATGATATATATTGTATTCGTTTTGTCGTGTCCACTTGATCTTTGAAGCAAATACACATTTCCATCGATTGTGGAGTCAGCCTTGTTCCTCGTAGAGAAATAACCCTGACGCTAGCTAAAAAAAACAAATTTTGAAGCTACCGTAGAAGCTTGAATGGCTAGCAGATCACGGGCCAAAGCGGATAGAACCGAAAATTGGTCTTCCTTTCTTTTCCTTTACTTTCCACCAAGCCATTTTGAATGGCTATTTTCGGAAGCTATTTTGAATTTTTGAGAGCCTTTTTTGAACGTTTTTGAGATTTAAGAGATTAGAAAATGGTTTGATTCAACCAATACCTATTTATACTAACGGGACGGCGGGGGGGGGGGGGGGGGGAGGGGGGGGTACACTGAAAAAAGATCAAATAATGGTCAAAAATAGCCTCCAGCTCTCTAACGGTCATATTTTTTAAACGTTAGAAACCAGTTTCACACTTACGAACCGACTCAGGTCGGGTTCTACATCGGTTTTACATTTCAAACCGACTCAAGTCGGGTTACAAACCGGTCTCCAAAAAAAAATACAACCCTACCTAAACCGGCGCTTTGGTGCGGCATCCGGACCGGGTTGATTAAAACCGGTTTCAAACTTATCAACTCGGGTCGTATTTTTTTTGTACGCCTCTAAATTTTACTAGGCCATGGGCTTTTAAAGATTATATATTTGATTAATATAAATCTTTAGATAAAACACTATGTGCGGAAACCAACACAAAATAACAAATATTATAAGCTTTTAAATTCTAGAATAAACTAAGAATTTGTATCTAAAGCACCTAGGCAAATCATGTAGTGTTTACGATAAATGTTGAACTGTAAGACCTATTGTGATAAGAAACTTGCCAAGAAACAAGGTAAACACTCGATGGATCTGATCACAATGATCGACACTTTTTATAGCTTGAAAAGAACGTAAATTACAATCGTAATACTATCCATATTTATAATAACAAAAACTCGACTCACAAGATAATTCAAACGCTAACCATTCTAATCCTAATCTAAACCTGGTTAATTTATAATAATAAACATAATATTAATATTCTACTACTTCAGTCCCTCGACGTTTAATCTCCTCCATACCTCGTCTTTAGAGATTCCGTACCACCCTAATTCCGTTCCCGGACTAACCTCCATTTAGGTCAACATTGGACGTTTCTTCGCAATAAATAATGGTAAGAACAAATCTTTCTAAATCTCATGTACGAACCGATGTTCCAACTATAAGTTAGCGGAACTTGAGTCAGAAGGATTTAACCACGCATTATAATGATGAATTTAACAGGGTTAATAACACGTTTCACGTGTCCCACATAAAGAAGTGACTGGTAGATGATGTTAAATATGTCACTTAACGATATCATTGTTGAAACAAGCTTATACACCTATGAATCTTTTTCACAGTAAATGAGTTTTAGCCCTAAATCCGTATTTGGCATCAATAAGACAGTTGTAAGGTAAATTGGGTTATTTGATTTTGACAAATATCTAATCCTTATTCACAATTTAAAAAATAAAAAGATATTATAATAAACTGGCAGGTAAACGGGCAATAAGTTGCGCGTCAACCCCTTTTGGATAGCAAAACTAATCATACTAAAAACAAATCTTTGGGTCTTAGGGGTCGAAAAGTTACTAAGCATGACCATCTAAACCATGTTTAATAATCCTCATTTTAAAAAGAAAAGACCATACCCAATGTATGACTTAACTCCTGCATTTATATAGGGTCTAGGGAGTAGAGGTGCACAAATCAGTTTTTCAAACTGGTTCGGTTTGAAACCGATTTGAGAGGGTGAGTTTGACCGGTTTGAAACAGTTTTGAGGGAGTTTTGACCGGTTTGGGTTAAACCGGTTTCAAACCGCCTACAACTTTGAAATAGGCCCAAGACAGATGAAATGAAAAGCAGAATTTCAAAACACGCAAGTACACAGTTGGATCTTAGGACAGGAGAAACACGAATCAAAGGTACAACCACAACCACTGAACCACCTACAAAACTAATCACCTTCCTCAAACAAATGAATTTACAGGTTATGTCCAAACAGGCAGAAATAAGGGAGAGAAAACAAAAGCAGATCAAACAAGATGAAAAGGCCATATCAGATTCCTCTTCCCAACCATTTTACTACGCCTCCACACACCACCCGACTTATTTTCATGTTGCAAAACCATAAGCCCGCCACCCCGTAAAGATAGCCCTCAAAGCCTGGGGCAAACGAGACCAATATTTTCATCTTTATGAATACCAGAAGATTGAACAGTTGACTCAAAAGTCAAACCTAAGACCATCCGGTCAAAAAGTCAATATCCTACAAAGAGAAATTTATGAGATAAATGGGACCTATTCATTTTCATCTTCAGATGTGACCGGGGAGTCTGTTGCTTCAGCAAGATTTTCAAGCATTAGAATAACTTCGGTCGTGTCATCCAGGTAATATTTGGCTTTGCTGGGCTTCTGTCCAACTGTGCAGGCAAAGACGTTAGTATTGACCGAAAGCATGTTTCTTGAGATTGCATTGCCGATAATTTCAAACATATCCTCATCAGATCTGTCATCACCGATGCAAAGAACAAAATCGGCCTGCTTCCCTTTTTCAGTCATTGATGTGAAGATCTTCTCTGCTACAAGACCTTTGCTGGCTTCCTGTAAGCATACAAAAAGGAAGACTTCATCAAGGTTTTCTTTTTTGTGTAAGCATGAGAACCCATTACCGAATTCTATTCCACAAAAAAGATGTAGGACAATTTTGTGAGAGTCTAATTTGTGTAAATAAAGTAAATATGAATTCATTGTAAAAGATAATGAATTCAGGCTGGGTAATGGGTCAAACATGGAAACTTTATCGTGTGGATTGAAACGGGTTGGGTTAACCCACATGCACTTTTTATGTTGATATATTCAATTTTTTTCATTAAGGCCACCCAACTATTGAAACTAGGCCATCCAAATATGAATTTGATTTTGTTTATGTTAAATCGAGGGAAAAAAGCAGGTTGGATAACCAGATAATGTTAAAACTTTTGAAAACACAAGAATACCCTTGGGCCTTGGTTACCCTTTCTATTCTATAAGTAAGAAATCATCGAACAGGAAACTTTTGAGCAGATCGGTCATTTTTTTCAGTATTTTTTTTTTAAATTTACCTATTTCACCCATTATTACTAATTTAAATTTACCCATTTTCACATAAATGCTTGAAGGTGGCCCCTCCAGATAGGACTTTACTAAGTACAAGGCTTTATATCTGACTAGATCACATAATCAGGTTTATCTATTTCTAGTAGAGGTGGCCAAATAGGCCGGTTAGATAATGAGTCAAATAGAATATTAGGCAAGTGAAACAGGTCAGATAAGGTTGGTTTGACCCGCCAGGAATTTATACCCATATTAAATACATCAAATATGATTACAAACACTATATTATGAAAATAATATTTTTTTAATAAAATAGTATAGGAGGTAAAACTTGAAATACACTTGGACCAATTTTGGCACATTTGTCTCAATCAATTCCTTTTCAACTATTTTTTTTAATAAAGTTTACCTATTTGATCCGTTATAATATAACCTAAAGCGATCCATTTTAGATAACATGTGTCAAACTCATAGCCTCAAATTTATAGAAATGTATCAAATGAAATGATTAGTAAAGGAAACAGATAATTTTGCAAAATAGCATCAAAGTTCCACACTTTTACAAACAATAGCAACCTACTTTCAAAATTAAACAGAAATTGCAGCAAACTTTCATTTTTTTCACCATCATAGCAACCATGAGGTAAACTATGTTGCTATTATTGGTAAAAATGGAAGTGTGTTGCTATGATTTGTAATGCTATTATTGGTAAAAAGATGAAAGCATGTTGCAAGCAATTTATGGTAATTCTCGATGTATATTGCAATTATATGTAAAAGTGTAAACATACGTTGTTATTTTCACCGTTATAGTAAGAAGAAAAGACCAAGGAATGGAAAAAATATGGCATTGCAGTTGGATAGAGGTAGCAGTTTCAACCCATTTACTTATGAATGGGTTGATTGGTTTACATTTTATCTCATATGGTTAAAAGTTAAAATAAAAACTTAAAAAGAATACTGATCAAATGGGTCAAAAGTCGTCTTGAGTGCATTTTTAATACATAAACTCCTCTATACCAAATTATTAAAAGAATCAATTTTTTTAATGAAATGGTATATTTTTTATCATATTTTTGACACATATAACAGTTAATAAAAAAGTTAAAAGTTTTGGGACGAAAATCTATCAGACCAACCGAACCTGACTTGTATAAAAATCACCCGTAACACGGCACCCACATTTTGCCAGTTCTATGATTGAAGATATGAAAGGCAATACCTGAGGCTTGACTTCAACAATATATTGACCGCTCTTGACAGCAACAGGTTCGTTTGCCAAGACACTCTCAAGATGATCTAACATCTCCTTTGCCTGAGCAAATCCAAAGCCCGGGTCTGCATCACGATACTGCCAAACCAATGCACTTTCCTTGGTTTCAATAGAAGAACCATCAGTCGACTCTGTGTACAGTTTCATTACGGGCTCAGCCATTTGCATCCATCCAAAATCATTACTATGACCACACGTTTCCCATTCCACATCTCCAGGCCACCTGTCAAGACACAATACATTTATACATCATTTCTTCAAACACCCTACTCAAATGTTTGTATATTTTATCTTTATTTTTCCTCTTGGAGGTTTCTAAAAAATAATTGATTGTTCTTGGTTTCTGAACAAAGATTTGATCTTTTAAGCTAAATTGTTTTGTTAGATGTTATGTTGGGGATAATAACAAAGAATCAGGGATCAAAAGATTGCATTTTGCTTTGATTATATGTAAGTTGAAGTGTTGAAGGAAACAATGTACATTTGAGTAAAATTCTGCTACATAGCTAATTTGTTTACAAGGATATTTTGATAGCTAGAAAATATTAGTAATTTGAACCGAGAGGAAGCTGATTAAGAATCTTATATATTTGGATCAACATGAGTTCACGGTAATATATGATTTTGATTACTTGTGATGATATTATGTTATGTTCCATTTGGTTGTGAATATAGTTATCTACTTTTATAGAAAATGATGTGTTTATTTAATTATATTCCCCAGGTCAGTCTTTCATGGTGTTATCAAAGGAGCTAGAATCCTAGAACTGTAGAAGCACCACCTAATAGAAGCAAGGCACCATTAAACGATTCATAGTGTTAACATATTCCAAAAATATACATATTATATATAACTTTAATCTATCTATAATATAGAGGTTCTTTTCACATTATTCATAAATGGGGCTATAACTGGAGATAGCAGAATACAAGCGTATAATTCCCATGCCATGAGGGGATTTGATTTTTATCTCAATCATTTTATTAAAAAACTATTATTATTGAAGTAATGTAACTTTTATACTCATATTTGACACGATCATCATTTTAAAGAAAAAACAATTAATTTTGGACAAACTAGGAAGCAAACCTCATGAAGTAACCATGTTCGGCTGCAATTCCAAGCTTCTTGCAAGGAGAAAATGCCTTGCTTAAGCTTTCTCTACCTCTTCCACTAACAATAAATACTTTATTATTTTCATCTCCCGAAAGGGTATTGAGGATTGAGATAACTTCTCTACTTGGTGTCTTGATAATTGAATTCTGAGGCATCATCGTCCCATCATAATCCAACAATATCGCCCTGTTTTTAGCCTTGATATAAGCCGAAACAATATTATCAATTGAAAGCTTCCTGAAATTAGGATCTAAAGATACGACCCTAAAGCCAAATCCCAAACCAATCCCCCAACATCTTTTCCTGAAATGATCTGCACAAGTTCTCTCCATATCTTGCAAGAAACTTTTAGACCAATAACCCACATCATGTGTACTAACATAACGGTAATGCTTCTCATGCCTCAATTGTTTTTCGGGTTCACTCATGGATATAGCCTCGTTCATGGCCTCGGCTGTTGCTTCAACACTCCATGGGTTCACACGAATTGCACCACTCAAAGAAGGTGAACACCCGATGAACTCTGATACAACCAACATGCTCTTTTTAGGCCCGTTTGAATCTGAACCAGAAATTCCCTCCCGGCACACGATATATTCATAAGGGGTTAAATTAAGCCCGTCTCGAACAGCTGTCACAACAACACACTCAGCTATACTGTAATAAGCAACACGTTCATTGATCCCAAGAGGGTTGTCTATGTAAACTATAGGCTGATACCCGGGCTTACCATATTGATCATTGATACGTTTGCAGCTTTCTTGTATCTCAGCCTGTATTTCGTCCAAATATATCCCGCCTTTACCCCTAGCGGGATTTGAAAGTTGCACAAGAACCGCCCTGCCCTGCCACGATGGATGTGTTTTCAACAACTGTTCCATTGCTAAAAGCTTTAAATTAATGGCTTTAAAGATATCCATGTCATCAACTCCAAGAAACACAGTTTTCCCTTCAAACTGCTGTTTGAGTTCCTCGACTCTCCACTCTTTGTCAGCAAGTTTCATCACTGACTCAATTTGACCCATATGGATTCCAACAGGCATTATCTTGATTCCAACTGTTCTTCCATAATAATCTAACCCAATGTATCCCCTCTTTGATTGATACTCCAAACCAAACATTCGGCTGCAACAAGAAAGAAAATGGCGTGCGTAGTCAAATGTGTGGAAACCGATAAGGTCAGAATTGAGTAAAGCTTTAAGGATTTCTTCTCTAACGGGAAGTGTCCTGTAGATCTCAGAAGAGGGAAACGGGCTATGAAGAAAAAAGCCCATTCTCAAACGATTAAAGCGCCTTCTTAAAAAGGTAGGCAAGACCATCAAATGATAGTCATGAATCCAAACAAAGTCATCTTCAGGATTAATCACTTCAATAACTTTTTGAGAAAATAACTTATTCGCTGCAACATAAGCCTCCCACATGGACCGATCAAATCTCCCTCCATGATCAACAGAGTACGGTAACATATAATGAAAAAGAGGCCACAACTGCTTCTTACAAAAACCATCATAAAACTTTTCAATCAGATTAGGTGGAAGGAAAGTCGGGACACATCCAAATCTATCCAACAAAACTTGAGCAACATCATCTTGTTCAATAGGATCAACATCAACACTCAGAGATCCAACATACAAAACATCCATTTCTTCAGGAAACCCATCTTTGATTCGCAACAGCAATGAATCATCATCCCAACTGAAACTCCAACCCTTATTATCAAGCCTTCTTTTGGACTTCAAAGGCAACTGATTCGCCACAATGATCATTCTATCCATGGAAAGTGTAGAAAGATTATCAGATGCAACACTGCTAGCTTGATCATCATCAAGCTCTGTAATACTTCCGGGAACAGTCATAACACGCGGCATCTTCCGTTTCTCCCGTTCTCGGCCCATTACAGGGAAATTCCCTGAAGCCAACTCTAAAAGATTTGTATACGACCTCGATTGCATCTTCAATTCCTTGTCTCAAAACTCAAAACCCCCAAAAGTTGCCAATCACAATAACCTCTAAAAACCCCCTTTCAAAACACCTAATTTCAGTAAAAACCTACAATACAAATTCACATCATTTTGATTTAATTAACAAAGGAAACAATTCACTGTACATCGCAATCCGATCGTATAACTTATTAAACCTAGTAAAACGAAAAATTAAACCCTAGAAATAGTAATTACACAAAACACCCAATTTCAGTAAAAACCTACAATACAAATCCACATCATTTTGATTTAATTAACAACGGAAACAATTCAATGTACATCGCAATCCGATCGTGTAACTTATTAAACCTAGTAAAACGAAAAACTAAACCCTAGAAATCATAATTACACAAAACATCCAATTTCAGTAAAAACCTACAATACAAATCCACATCATTTTGATTTAATTAACAAAGGAAACAATTCAATGTACATCGCAATCCGATCGCATAACTTATTAAACCAAGTAAAATGAAAAACTAAACCCTAGAATCTTAATTACAGAAAACACCCAATTTCAGTAAACACCTACAATACAAATCCACATCATTCAGAATTATTTAACAATGGAAACAACTAACTATACATCGCAATCGGATCGTACAACTTATTAAACCAAGTAAAACAAAAATTAAACCCTAGAATCTTAATTACAGAAAACACCCAATTTCAGTAAAAACCTATAATACAAATCCACATCATTTAGATTTAATTAACGGAAACAATTAACTGTACATCACAATCGGATCGTACATCTTATTAAACCTAGTAAAACGAAAAACTAAACCCTAGAAATCGTAATTAAACAAAACAAGCTGAATCGATAAGATCACAGATCGTAAAAACGATAAATTCAAATCAAACGAACTGACCTGTAGTGGTTTGGGATCGTCCGGGCACTTTGAAGCTCGATCGTCAGTCGCGAATTACGGATTTCAACATTTGGGGTGTGTGTGTGTTAGGGTTTGTTGATCATTAATGTGTAGTTTTATTATGTGAATGAATGATGTTGAAAAATGTAAAAGCAAAGTTACACATGGATATAAGGACACCGTACACCATTAAATCCATTTTAAAATTAAATAATTCATTCATAAATAAATAAATGCTTTTGTCTCTTTAAATTTATGGAAAATAATTTTGATTTATATGAAAGGGGTGGGAATGTGGGATAGTGGAGAGGATAGAAGTTTTGGCTTTTTGGCTAACATAAATAAAATGGCTCTTAAATACCACCAAATGTTATTCATTGAAAGTCATATTTGAAACAAGAATGTCATCTTTGATGTGCTTTCATGTCTCCTTGTTTAAAAATAGCTTTAATGGCATGGGAAAAGTATGTTTGTGCAATATTGGGTGTGGTTTTATTGAGGATATATAAAGCATATACTTATAGCATTATGGAGATGGGATTAAAGCCGGATGATAGTGGCAGAGCCGGTCCTAAGAATTCGAATGTCTTACACGAGCTGAAAAAAAAAAAGACCCGTAACGAAACTGATAATTTTTTTAGAAAAGCATCGAAAATTACTTCTTTAAAAAGGCCCAATAATTTTTTTTAAAGCCTCGAAATTTATATATATATATATATAAATTTTATTTTGTTTAAATTTTTTTTGGGCCCCTCAAAATATTAGGCCCACTACGAGTGTGTTGCCCGCAGGCCCAATGGTCCAGCCCTGGATAGTGGAAACAGAATTTTTAATTTGGGTTCATCTTAAGTTGTTGTTTTTAACGATTACAACTAAGAGGGTTAAACTTATATTTTTTTAGGAATGAAGAAAAAATTTATAAAAAAAATATGATGAATGTTGGTGACTAGAGGTTTAGCATACCCACACTTGATTCCACCCATGAAACCACGTTTTAATCTGTAAAAAATCAGTTCTAGTCGATCGGTACACTATCAATATCCATCACAATTATGAAGAAAAAACGTCTTGTCTTTTATAGTCTAGTTCAATGAGAAATTTGGTACATCTTGCCGTAAGCCTTAAACAAGATAGTGTGCTTAATATCCTATTGAAAACTTTTGTATATCTTGCTAAAAGAACAAGGTTGATAGCATGCTTAGTGTTCTTGTTATGAAAAACTAAAGAAATATGAGGAATGATATGCTTCAACATCTAGGTGCCTCAAAAAGTTTGTTAAATAACTACCCTAGTTTTTGCTTGCTCTCAAAAGATATGCTAATTTAAGTTAAACATTAATAAGTATTTTTTTTTCTTATCTCTTTTATGTATCTATGGTCCAAAAAATAATTTTTATGTCTCCTTATAGTTAGATTTACTTGAAAAGGGTATAAACACTTAGAAAGCCATACTTTTTAGAAAACTCAAACAAATTATTTACTCAAAATATGTTTTTTAATAATTATTTACTCAAAATATGTTTTTAATAAAATCCCGTGGAAATTTTTCAAGAAATGTGGATTACCCCTTACCACATTTTCTTGTGGATGGGATCCATAGTTTTCCATGGAGACCCACTCTTGTGACTAAATTCATACTTTTTGGCATGTGGATAATTTTGCATTACCAACATGCTTTTAAAAGATGCAATGGTCTTGAAATATTTTTCTTATACATGAAATGTGCTAACAATATAATTTCAAGTATCTTTATATATGTTTTCAACATATTTTTAGGTATTTGTTATAAATGCACCATGTGCGAACTAAAAACTATCATTGTGATATGCATTTTCTTTTTCTTAAGTTATTTCGAATTTTTGGTGCTAGCATTAAATTCTCTCAACCTGCTCTACTTGAACACATCTATATTATATAATAAAGAAAAACCATGAAGGACACGTGTCACCCTCTGGTTACTCATCATCTTTATTTTTCTGCCTCTCTCTCCTACTAAATTTTAATTTTTTCGTTTCTCTCTCCTATTAAATAATAATATTAAATAATAATATCAAATAATAATCTTTATATTAATAAATAAAATTATATGATCACATGTCACTTTCTGGTTCATTTGTACAGTTTTTTCTCGCATCTTTCTCTCATATTGAATAATGATATTAAAAGAATTTATTTTTAGATATTTAATATAAATCTAATTACGGATACGTATTATTCAATTATAAATAGTTCAACCGATGTAATATATCGGTTTATTCAACCCGTGTATTACACGGGTTTTTAAAAATATAAAATTATTATTACTAAATATATAACATTTTATTTATTCAACCCGTGTAATATACGAAATTTTAACCTAGTGTAAGTATATAAGCCTTTCAATAATAATGTCTAGACATTCCTACTCACTTAGGTCGATTTCATCAGACGTCTAATATCTACCAAAAAGTGAACACCATACATTATGCATTATGATGTTTTCATGTGTCATGTGGGTATATAAGTTTTTGTTAGTTTTCCACACAAGATTTGATTTTAAAGTTTATAAAATTATTAATACTTTAACAAAACTATGCATAATAGGAAAGTGCACATATGCATTATGATGTTTTCATGTGTCATGTGGGTATATAAGTTTTTGTTAGTTTTCCACACAAGATTTGATTTTAAAGTTTATAAAATTATTAATACTTTAACAAAACTATGCATAATAGGAAAGTGCACATATCATGTAGTAGTATAGTCTTGATAAGAATCAAATATCGAATCAATGGATATGGTAGCTCTCAATACTTAATCGTTGTCATTGTTTAGTCAAGTAATAAAAAGGGTGTGGTTTGTAAAAATAGAACGCATAGGTAAAAACAAGCATGCAACTAAATGAGGTAAGAGTTCGAGGAATAATCAATCCAAAAGAGATATCATTTGGGCTTGAATCCACTTAGTAATAAATCAATTCTTTAAGAGATAGATGAATGGTGTGGTCAAAAGATGTAAAAGTAGGAACGGCTGCCAGTTGGGTTATCACTTCCTATGACTCTTCGAAAAGTTAGAATAATAAAACACACTAACCACCTAAAATAATGTAAATGAAGTCCAAACCAACTAAGTAGAATTGACTCCCAGTTAGGGTTACCAAATCATATGACTTTTTGGAAAGCTAAAATGATAAGACACGATAGCCACCTCGAGCCATGCAATGAAGACCAAATATGCTAATGTAGAAGTGGCTCCCAGTTAGGGTCACTAATGCATATGACTTGTTGGAAGCTAGAATGATAAGACACGCTAGCCACCTCGAGTCATGCAATGAAGACCAAGTAAACTGATTTATGCTTTTGTAGTAAAATGGAAGGACTCCGAGTTAGGGTTATTACGGCCCTCAACCTATTAGAAAGCTAGAATGATAAGTCTGTCGGGTTTTCCAGTTCGGTTTTAGTTTTTCAAGAACGTTTTATCAAAGCCCAAATGCAGTGGAAGTCTTAATAAAAATCAAGTCGCAAAAACCGTTCCAGTGATCCAGTTGCAAGATAAAAGAAAAACTTGATTAATCAAACCATAGGATCACATACACGAACAATGGTACGTTTCATTAAACACCCTATGGTTAGATTTTGTTTCTATTTGGTTTGCATCTGGACTCTTAGTATGCTAGTTAGAGTTTTGGTCTGAGTCGGTTCGTATACACACTCCCGCCATATGTTTATGTTAAATTTTTTAAACATGTATACGCTTTAACATGATAGAGACAAAAGCAATGATAAGTTACCGACTCCTTCCAATTTTCAAATTTATTCGTTGCAAGAATAATTCCTTTATGACTATCGGAAACAACACACAACTTTCTACTACTCTGGTTTGTAATAAACAACCTAAACTGCTCAACAACAAAAGCTTTCCAGTGTCTCTTCATATACAATTGTATATCCTACCGATAATATGTAATAGTTTGCTAATTTTTAAATGTTTTTAACATCTTACCATGGTTGATTCCCTTTAAATGAGTGGTGTTGACATAAATAACCAAGTAGCAAAGTCGAAAAGCTTCAATAATCCAACATAGTGACCAAAAAATATATATTTAAATGTAGCATATGGAATGATCCATTTTGATTATATAACTACTACACTACAATATTAGGGTTTGAGGCCTCTAGTGCTGCAATATAATCGAGTAACTCATCAAAGTTACCCTCCCAACTACCGTAAAGGCTATCTATAACTTTTCTCCTAGCTTGTCCTACCTTGAAACACCATCATTCAATTTATTATATGATACTTCATGGGATAAGTAATGTTATGAATCGAGAGGGTGATTTATGTTGCAATATCTTTAAATTTAGAGTAAATTACAAATTATGTCCTTTAAGTATTGTTAAAATTGCAGGTATTGTCATTTGTCTTCAATAATTACACCGGATGTCCTTTTTTTGAAACTTTTGCACAGATTCAGTCCTTTTCCCTAACAGGGTTATCTTTCTCTGTTAAATTCAATCATGTGTAAAGGTAATTTAGTAATTTTACCTACTACCCACCACTACTTTTCATTAACAAATTAAATAAAGCAAATATATTTATGTCTGCTCTGTCTCTACATCCGTTCTATCTCTATCTTTCTACCCTCTCTCATTTTTAGACCTCCAAACCCTAATGTCCCATCACCACCCATGGCCCAGATCCGAAAATGGTGGTGGTTGTGGTTGTGGTTGTGGCTGTGGCCGTTTTCAGATCTGAATATGGTGGTTGATGTTTTCAGATCGGAAGATGGTGATGGAAGTGGTCAAGGCCGTTTCTCAGACGATGGTGGTGGGGGTGATGGTGATGATCGTTTTTTTAGATCGGGAGATGGTGGTGAGTCCGGTTTCAGGTGATGGTGATTTGGTGTTCCGGCCGTATCATCGTTGGCGATGTTGCACCAAGTTTAATTGGTTCAGTTCTCTCAAATTAGGGTGGATTGAAAGCTGCAAATCTGATTGATTTAAGCCACAAGTTTAATTAGTTCGGTTCTCTAAAATTGGTTTGGGCTGTATGCTAGAAACTTCATTTAAGGTACCAATATTTTGATTGTTTTTATATTCATACTTTCTATAGAGAAATCGAGACCATTTATTTGCATATCAAGAGGGCTTTTCCAATTAGTTGGTTGGTGTTTTCAGGCGATGTCATAGGCCAATGAAGGGGTTTGAAGGAGAACGTTTGTGTTCATGTGGCGATGCTCTTGGTCCCAGATTATAGGGAATGATGAGAGATAGAGGAGAGAGGGTGCGAGAGTAGAGAGAGAAAGGGGGTAATGAGGGTCTGGACAAGAAGATGCTAAAAAGACACAAATGCCCCTCATGTGAGGGCACATGATCAGATTTAACCATTTTTTTGGATGAAAATTAGTGGAAAGGACTTAATCTATGCAAAAGTTTCAAAAAAAAGGACGTCCAGTGTAATTATTGAAGCTAAAAGAAAATATCTACAATTTTGACTATACTTAAAGGACATAATTTGCGATGACTATTCCATAGAAATTGTGTGAAGAATCCGTTTTGAAAATTTCCACATGTGATGATTTCTTTACTTGAATGCATGGACAAATGATTCACATTGAGGTGTGTTAGGAAGATAAGTAAAATGTTCTTTTCTAGTGTATGCATCTTTTTTTCCATATTACATGAGTGATTGTTATTACTATAAGTTCACTGACATAAGATTCTACCTTCTAATGACATGTCCTACTTCAGTTTTGAACTTAAAAGAACATACCTAAACAAAGTTCATTTAATGTTTCATACCACTGATCGGAGTCGAAGTACCGGTCAAAGATAAGATTAAGAAGTCCTAATTACCTTAGCTAGTAGGGAAAGAAGGGTGTCGAACCACGAGAAAGTTATGGTCGGTGTTATGGTTAGTTGACTAACGGTTATGAAGCTTGCTAGATTCTTGATTTTAAAATAGTTGTGGACACATAGTCCAAGTTATGAATTCAAGCAAAGATTAAGATTATTGATTATTTTTGTAACAAATGATGAAACTTGCAATAACGGTTTGAGATAATAATTAACAAATATGACCAACCCGAGCTTCAACTTATGCAACAAAACACTTATTCAGATTAAAATTGCACAAGGCATTACATAGACATAATGTATGAATTTGTAAGAAGGGTAATCACAAAACAAGTAATCTGACCGTGTTGACCTCACGATCCTAAACAACCGAAAAGGAACACGTGCTAGGATGAATTTTAGTAAAAACCGATTCGTATAATATGAGACTCGGCAAATTAGTGCTAAAAGACGGATATGTAACAACCTAACAATGGACAATCACCAATAAGTTCAACAAAAACGAATACTCTCTTCAAACACAAATCCAAATACAAATCTATATATCAAACAATATTCATTGAAATCAGATAGAGATTCGTACCACAATCATAAATCCAAGATAAACATAATGTCAACATAAACCCTAGACCCGGGTCAATCAAAGAAAAGTTTAGCCACACATGATAATAATGTTCTTACACAAAATAATGTTCATGGATCGATCAATCTTCGAATCGGTTATTAAAATCTTCAACAATGGTGTTATGGAACCTTCAAAAGCCTCCTTGGTCGCCCAAAATCGTCCCCTGGGAATAATCAATCAAATGACCCTCAAACCCTAAATTAATTATGGTCAAATCCCAAAAAACTCGCACACAAAACGGCTCCAGCGTACCCTACGCTGGTTGGGCGTACTGTACTCCGGAGGCCTGATTCAGATTTTCTAGCGTAATTGCAGCGTATAACAGTGACCAATGTGCGTAGGCTACGTCTGGGGCGTACTGTACTGATGGCAGCGTAGGGTACGGCCAGACACTTTTTCTAGCCAACTTTTGTTTTACGATCCCGGCTGGTAACGCGTGTAAATCCTGACTTTTATGAAGCATTCCTACAACTACCTGAAAAACACTAACATACCCATCATAGCTGCGAAGACACCATAATCAATGTAATTGGGATGTTTTATCATTAACAAGCATGGAAATTTACCAACCCATCACATCCCCCAACTTCATCCTTTTTCGTCCCGAAAAAGAATTGTGTATGGAATCACAATTGACACACTAATCAAACCATACCAACATCACCAAGCCATTCATTCAAGTAATGATCATTAGAATCCTTGTCAAGTTAAATTCAATCCACTAACCATAAAGTTAAATCCCACCACATTACGACACAACCCACACAAACACTTAATAAACCAACCGAAGAGTGCTAGGCAATAACTTTCATAAACATTATCAATCCTTAAGAGATTTATGACAATCAAGAGATTTACAACTTGGTTAACACTCATAAGAGTTATAATTTGCAAAACACATGGATATGCCCAATTAGCTTAACTTGCTTTCGAGATTTCTAACCACATATGACTCACACCCCTCACAATCGGCTCACCACTCGGTTTGTATCTGGACTAGTATAAAATGTACTAGTATATCTTTAAATGCTCAAAACTAATTATGAAATTCATTAGCATAGGCTTGCACATCAATCACACATCCACCTTATAACACAACTGCAATGTATCAATTAAGAGGGCTTTAAAGGGTTGTGACGGGGCTAGGCTCAAAGTATGGAATGAGAGTTTTTAAAGTGGCTAAGGTTGTGACAGTCTAAATGGATTGGGCCAAGAGTAACGCCTAAAAAGAATAAAATAAGATAAAAACAAGAACTCGTTCATTGTGCCTTTCGCAAACTTCTAATTATACAATAATTTTTTTTTCTTTTCTCATTTTTTTTCTTTTCTCATTTTTTTTCTTTTCTTTTTTCTCTTTTTTTTACAATTTTTTTTTCAGCAGTAACTTTTATTTTCAACATTTTAGCACCAACATAAACTGGATTTCACCACCGGGTTGAAATTTCAAAAGGCTTATGGGTTTTGTAGCTAAAAACAAACGAACTGGTGAAGGCACAAGATGGCAACTAGGGGTAATTGTGGGCAATGGCTTAATATAAAGGGTTTTAACAAAAAGGTTGTCCTAATGCCTCTATCATTTCAATACATGCAATCGGTTCCAGGTCTTGGTGTGTATCAAAATATGCAAGTTCTACAATGAATAACAAAACCAGTCACACTCAGACAAACAAGTATGCTACAAAGATGGAGTGCATAAGTGGCTCAAAATCTCTCATAAAAACTGGGAAAGGGTTACCGATGTGAATCATATGGATTATAGGCCTTCGAGCTATCTGATAAACTTAAGCATACCATGCAATCATTTTAGAAATAACTAACCAAGCAACTCTATCAGGCAACTCTAAGGATCAACATATAAATGCATTTAACAACCGACCACTGTCAATTAGTCCACATGGGTACTTTGGTAAGCATGCTTTCATCAGTGAAGATCAATGCTAGGTTATGAACTAAACCTTCCAACACATCACACTTAATATATTCAATCATGGTGACGTTCTTACTAGCATGCAAATCCTATCATTTTCCATACACACTCTAACTCAAGGACAATCAAATTATCTCCTACTCATGCTATACCACAACATTCAACCAAAAACACAATCACAAATAAACTCACTCCACCAACACAAAATCAACAAAACTCTCAAATAACCATAACAAGGGAATTGAGTCACCTGGTTTAGCTCTCCTATGGATCAACACGGTTCGCTCCATGGCTTTTTTAAATCCTTAATTGCACCTAAAATCTTTAAAAATTCGTGTAGAAGCGTACTTCTCAAGTCATCTTAGTCATGGTTTCTTTTCTTTTTTTCTTTTTTATTTTAACTCAAACATGGTGCTGACAAATATGACCCTTTCCTCCAACTTCGAACATTGCATTACCCCCTTACCAAAAGATTAACTTTTTTTTATCAAAGCAAACTAAGCATCACAACTATACAAACTGTACACAAGAAACAACCTGCGAGTAGTGGCATCCTTACCTGTAGCCGTAGCTATTGTCAGGATTGGGTGGAGGATACGGGTCGGATGGTCCAAAGATTGACTCCATAAATGTATTATGGAGCAACCCCATATTGTCTGAATCGGATGGACTCGAGCTTCCCTCTGGTGGCAGTGTTGATGGTTGTATGGGTAACCATCTAGATGAATAACTTTGCGGGTAAGGCTGGTTAGGCCTTTCAGATGACCCGCTTTCCTAATGAACTGCCCGCCAATCAACCCGAGTCTTTCAAAACATTGTGGAACACCACAAACTTTAAACTGTCCCACGTCCACCTTTTTCTCTAACACCAAAATGTTTGACAAAGATTTCACATCACTCATTTTTTTCTAAATAACAAGATGATTGCATGTCTACCGGCAGTGAGGATAACAACACCCCCTTTGACCATTTGAGTGGGGGATTATCAATGTCCATCTCCTCTTCTTGTTCCCTTTCATGAAGATAAGCGGAGTTCTTGCTTCCCGACCCACTATCATCATTATTAGAACCACGGGCCCGTTTCTAGGCTGTACCCGAGAATTCCACGGGAGCTTTTCCTTTTCCGATTGGTTGCTTAGTTTTCACCATCGTGCCTACAACACCCCACAACTCTTGAAGTAAGATGAAAAATGCAAAAGGTATTAAACAAATCAAACCAACCCCTGACAGTATCGAACAACTTCCAACAATGTAGCAATCCCCAACCCTAGTTTAGAAAAATTCAACTTAAACTTAGTTCATTCAAACAAGTGTTCATTTCTTCAAACCATTGATAACTTAGGTAATTACATATACACATACCCCACAATTCCATGACCAACTTCATATTTTACCATCAATTAACAGTTGATACTCAATTTACGTTTCAAAACAACTTGCTTCTTAAGATTCAAGTCATCCCCAAATAAAACACCAAAATCAACTGCATTGTTAACCTACCCCAATTTTGACAATAAATATTTCTACATCAACATCTCTTCCCAAATCAAAATGAAATTCATATGACACGAAAACAGATACTAACTATCTTTCAAGAACATAGTACATAGGGGTGAAACACGTACCTTTGATGAGTGACTTGAAGAAAAAGAAGACGAAAACTTGAAACTTGAAAAATCCCCCAAAAGTCCCAAAACTAAAGCCTACTAATACTCCCAACCCGTCCACAACTTCGGAAAAATATCTAGGGTTTTGTTCCTTGGGAAAATCCACTCACGAATTGCGTAAGACTTGTAAAAATCGGCTAAGAACCAGAGATGGAGATGGAGGAAGATTAGGGTTTTTTTTTCTGAGCGAGAGAGTGGGGAAGAAGATGGAGAAAGAGGGTGAAATAAAAGGTTGGGGTTATGTTTTAAAGACTCAAAATTGTAATTCTCCCGCCGAGTCATAGGGTACGCTAGTTCAGGCGTACTGTATTCTAATTTTTTTTAACAATTGCGTAATGCTAGCGTAATACAGTGCTTGATCTGCGTAGGATACGCACTAAGCGTAGGGTATGCTGCCACGGGCGTACAGTACTCTCAAAATCTCACCCTTTTTTTATTTTTAGATTAAGATATATACACACACTCTAAAATATATATATATATATATATATATTCAAAAACTGATATGGTTTGGTACTCGGGTCCGTCTTTCCCCAACTTTGAACCGGACATTGTCCCAATGTCTAAAGTCAAGTTGTGACAGTCCCAAACACATTCACCAATTTTATTTCATGCACTAATTACCAAAATCTGACGGGTTGTCTCCCGTGTAGCGTTAAGTTTTAAGTCTTTAGCCCGACTTTACCTGTTCCTCAGACGGCCTCATATGTGGGTGAATCCACTACAAAATTCACCTCATCCGTTCCTTCTTTGTTGATGTCCTTTGCTTCCAAATACGGATTAAATCTTTGACCATTCACCACTTGCCTAAGATAGTCATCAAAATCTTCAATCTCAAATTCGCCGTAATTTCCAACCCGTTTGACTAAGTATGGCCCCGTCCACTTGCTTTTCAACTTCCCGGGAAAGAATTTGAGCCGAGAATTGTAAAGCCAAACTTTTTGACCCACTTCAAATGTTTTCTTCCTTAACTTAGCATCGTGCACTTCCTTCATTTTGGCTTTGTAAGCGACGGATGTCTCATAAGCTTCATTCCTTAGCTCTTCAATCTCATTCAAACTCAACTTTCTTTCTTTCCCTACGACATCATAATCCATGTTAACTTTTTAAACTGCCCAATATGATCGATGGACCAGTGCGAACGGTAGATGGCAACCCTTTTCCATAAACCAAATGATAAGGGGTGGTTCCAATATGGGTTTTGTACGCGGTTCTGTAAGCATATAAAGCTTCATCTAACCTCAAGGACCAATCCTTTCGGTCGGGCCTCACAGTTTTTTGCAAAATGTTTTTAATTTCCGTGTTGGATACCTCCACTTGACCACTTGTTTGTGGATGGTATGGGGTATGATCGACCCCATATCTCTTAAGCAATTTATCAAACTTAAAATTTTTAAAATGGGATCCCACATCACTTATGATCACACGAGGGATTCCAAACCTAGTGAAAATGTTGGTTTGGACAAAATTGCAAACAACCGAATGATCGTTAGTTTTAGTAGCTATAGCTTCAATCCATTTTGATACATAATCAACAACCACCAAAACATAACTCTTCCCATATGAAGTTGGGAACGGGCCCATGAAGTCAATTCCCCATACGTCAAAGATATCGACAATAAGGATTGGTTGCATGGGCATTTCGTCCTTCCTAGAAATGCTTCCAAGTTGTTGGCATCGGAGGCAGTTCTTGGCAAACTCATGGGCATCACCAAAAATAGTGGGCCAATATAAACCATAAGACAATATCTTTCTCCCTGTTTTCTGCCTACTAAAGTGGCCTCCACACGCGTACGAATGTACATGAGCCAACACGTCCTTTATCTCCTCATCGGGTACACATCTTCTTATCAATTGATCTGCTCCCACTTTGAATAGGTCTGGTTCATCCAAATGTATTGCTTTGCTTGACTAATGAACTGGACCTTCTTCTTTTTGGGCCAAAAGTTAGGTAGTGTACCTGCAGCCAAATAATTCACTAAGTTAGCATACCATGGCAAATTTGAAACAGCTAAAATATGTTCGTCTAGAAACATCTCATTAATTTCGTTGGTGGACACATCTTCCTCCACCAAAATTCTGGATAAGTGGTCAGCTACCACATTATCACACCCTTTCTTATCCCGAATCTCCAAATCAAATTCTTGGAGAAGCAAAATCCATCTAATCAACCGGGGGTTTGCATCCTTTTTCTCCATGAGCTACCTAACAGCATTGTGGTCAGAATACATAATAACTTTACTACCCTAAATGATGGACCTAAATTTATCCAAAGCATACACTACTACAAGTAACTCTTTTTCAGTTGTTGTATAATTAAATTGTGTATCAGAAAGAGTTTTACTAACATAGTATATGGCCACCGGTTTCTTTTCAACCTTTTGACCTAACACGGCCCAACCGCATAGCCACTTGCCTCACACATGATTTCAAAGGGTAAAGACCAGTTTGGTGATTGCAAGATTGGGGCCTCAACTAATTTATGTTTTAACACATTGAAAGCTTCTTTAAATTTCTCATGAAAAACAAACGGTGCATCTTTTAAAAAAGGTTACATAAAGGTTTGGTGATATCACTAAAACCCTTGATAAACCGCCTATAAAAACCTGCATGCCCTAAAAATGACCGAATTCCCTTAACATTCGTGTGATGAGGTAGGGTTGAAATAACTTGGATTTGGCATGATCAACCTCAATCCCACGACTCGAAACAACATGACCCAACACAATACCCTCTTGGACCATGAAATGACTTTTCTCCCAACTCAATACCAAATTGGGTTCGACACATCTTTTTAAAACTTTTTCTAATTGAGTTAAGCATGTTTCAAAAGATGAACCAAAAATTGAGAAATAATCCATGAAAATTTCCATAGACTCCCCCACCATATCTGAAAAGATACTCATCATACACCTTTGGAAGGTGGCGGGGGCATTACATAATCCAAATGGCATTCGCCTAAATGCGAAAATGCCACAGGGACACGTAAACGCGGTCTTTTAGTGATCTTTGGGATGAATGGCAATTTGATTATACCCCGAATACCCATCTAGAAAACAATAAAACTTCTGACCTGCTAATTTCTTCACAATTTGGTCAATGAACGGTAATGGGAAATGATCTTTAGAGGTAGCAGCATTAAGTTTACGATAATCAATACAAATACGCCACCCGGTTACCGGCCGAGTGGCTACCTCTTCACTTGTGTCGTTTCTCACAATATGTATCCCTGCTTTATTTGGGACCATTTGGGTTGGACTCACCCACATGCTATCAGAAATCGGGTAGATGATACTCGCGTCCAACCACTTTAAAATCTCCTTCTTAACAACTTCTCTCATGTTGGGATTCATCCTCCTTTGTGCATCACGTGATGGTGTGATATCTTGGTTCGTGACGATCTTGTGCATCACAATGGAGGGACTAATACCCTTCAAATCCGCAACGGTCCACCCCAATTTCAGCCCTATGGGTGACCAACATCTTCATCAACTCTCTATTTTTCATTATTTCTTTTACTTTTTATTTCTTTCTTCTTATTTTTTTTTCTTCCTATTTTTTCATTCATATTCCTTTCTTTATTTTTTTTTCTCTTCCATTCTTCATGCTTGAACCTTGATGTGATGGATTCAAGGTAGAGTAACTCGGCAACTTCCCTTTGTCTTTCTTGATTTAGGCCACCTCTTCTGCTAATTGACCCACTTGCCTTTCCATCGCCGCAAACGATTTATCCCTCATTTCATTCTTCTTGTCTGACTCTTTCATCATGTTCATGATAGCATATAGTTTTGAGTTAACCGGGTCATCAACTCCCGAGTTTCCACCTTGTTGCTCTTGGTTATTGTAATTTCTTTATTGGTAGTTTCCTCTGTTGTTATTGTACCCTTAATTTCCACCTTGATTGTAGGAGTTTCTTTGATAGCCACCTCCACCTTGTTGACGATTTTGATATGAGGAGTTGTTTTGACTTGCTCCTTGAAAGTTAGGATTCATTTGGTTGGAGGTGTTCCCATACTTGAAACTGGGGTGATTCCTCAAGCTCGGGTGATAAGTGTTAGAATTCATGTCATTATAATTTCTATCACCCGATACTTGGTTGACTTCTTCATAACCATTGCCACCTGATTGGCACGCGATACTCTTGTGCCCCAATTCACCACATGCTCCACAAACATCATACTTCAACGATGACACGTCCACACTTCCACTTTTCTTTAATTTAGCCAATTCTCGTTCCAACGATGCGAGTCGGTCATCATTTGCATCCCTTGTTGTGCCCTTTGGTGGCACCGATCTTGATCTTCTATCATCCGATGCTTGAGCCTTTGAGCTTTTACTCATTCTTTCCAGAAAATCCCAATCATCATCTTCATTGTTTGACAAGAATGTGACATTACTTGTGGAATGCAAGTACTTTCTCTCTTCCGGAGTTAACCCATCTGAAAATAACTTGATGATTTCCCATGTATCAATTCTGTGATGCGGGCACATGCGTAGCAACTCCTTAAAACGCAACAAAGCTTCATGAAACAATTCACATGGTTGTTGCTTAAAGTACCAGATGTCCCTACGAGCATCACTCGTTTTGGCCACTGAGTAGTATTCATCCAAGAATGCTTGTTGCATTTCTGCCCATGTGCGAATACTATTGGCCGATAAGGTTAGGAACCATTTCTTCACCTTTTCTTTCAATGAAAACTGAAACAACCTCAACTTCACTTCATCCACTGAGAAGTTATGCTCTCCAATAGTGTTACAAATAGCTGCAAAATCGGCTAGATGTATGTAAGGTTCTTCAGTAGCACTCCCCATAAAGTACGAAAGGGCATTAAGATATTGAGGTCTAATGTCAAAAGCTCTCCCTCTCATTGGTGGTACAATGGGAGAAGGGTTTTCAGAAATAGCCGGTTGAAAGTGGCTATTCACCCCATTGGCATGTGCTCTTTGAGTGGGACGTGGGGGCCTTTGTGGTTGACGATTGTTGCCCCCACCACCTTGATTGGGAACCTGATTGTAATTGTTGTTATTGTTGTTGCGGTTCCCCCTTTGATTATTGACAGGTTGAGTATTGTTAGCATACCCATCATCTTCATATCCATCATAATACCCATCGCCCTTGTTACCATTACCCTCATTCCATTCATCATCATTATGTTGGAACACATCATCATTGTCATAGAAACCTTCATTCTCATCATCATACTATTCATTCTCCGTATGACGAGAGTGGACACTAAAGTGATCAAAATCATCTTGGTTTTGATTTTGGTTTTCTTCCATTTCAGTTTGCATTGGCGAAGAGAGGGTTTTCGTTGACATTTATTGGGTTTTGGTTCGCATTGCGATTAGAATTGGAATTACGGTTTTGGTTTCAAGGTTGGTTCATGGGTGAAGTGTTGGCGCGGCTTCGATTGCCACCGCCCGAACAGTTGCCTTGGCCTTCCATGTTCACCGTTTCAATGGAATGTTGTTCAGTAATTGGTGAATTGGAGGGTATTGCTTCTTCCGCTCTATGTCGTGCTCGATTTTGCCTTGCTAATCTTTCAATTTCCGGATTGAATTCCAAGGGTGAAGTTCTTCTAGAAAAACGCGTACGCATGCACTATCTGTTTCCTGCACATAAAAAAAACACACCAAGCGTAATCGGGAATAGAAAGAGAATATCAAACCAAACAATTAAACAGATAAATCACACTTAAACAAAAGCAAATTAATCAAATAACTAAACACCAAGCGCACGAACTCCCCGGCAGCGGCGCCAAAATTTGATCGGTGTCGAAGTACCGGTCAAAGATAAGATTAAGAAGTCCTAATTGCCTTAGCTAGTAGGGCAAGAAGGGTGTCGAACCACGGGAAAGTTATGGTCGGTGTTATGATGAGTTAACTAACGGTTATGAAGCTTGCTAGATTCTTGATTTTAAAATAGTTGTGGACACATAGTCCAAGTTATGAATTCAAGCAAAGATTAAGATTATTGATTATTTTTGTAACAAATGATGAAACTTGCAATAACAGTTTGAGATAATAATTAACAAAGATGACCACCCGGGCTTCAAGTTATGCAACAAAACACTTATTCAGATTCAAATTGCACAAGGCATTACATAGACATAATGTGTGAATTTGTAAGAAGGGTAATCACAAAACAAGTAATCCAACCGTGTTGACCTCACGATCCTAAACAACCGAAAAGGAACACGTGCTAGGATGAGTTTGAGTAAAAACCGATTCGTATAATATGAGACTCAGCAAATTATTGCTAAAAGACGGCTATGTAACAACCTAACAATGGACAATCACCAATAAGTTCAACAAAAACGAATACTCTCTTCAAACACAAATCCACATACAAATCTAGATATCAAACAATATTCATTGAAATCAAATAGAGATTCGTACCACAATCATAAATCCAAGATAAACATAATGTCAACATAAACCCTAGACCCGGGTCAATCAAAGAAAAGTTTAGCCATACATGATAATAATGTTCTTACACAAAATAATGTTCATGGATCGATCAATCTTCGAATCGGTGATTAAAATCTTCAACAATGGTGTTATGGAACCTTCAAAAGCCTCCTTGGTCGCCCAAAATCGTCCCCTGGGAATAATCAATCGAATGACCTCAAACCCTAAATTAATTATGGTCAAATCCCAAAAAACTCGCACACAAAACGGCTCCAACGTACCTTACGTTGGTTAGGCGTACTGTACTCTGGAGGCCTGATTCAGATTTTCCAGCGTAATTGCAGCGTATAACAGTGACCAATGTGCGTAGGCTACGTCTAGGGCGTACTGTACTCTGATGGCAGCGTAGGGTACGCCCAGACACTTTTTCTAGCCAACTTTTGCTTTACGATCGTGGCTGGTAACGCATGTAAATCCCGGCTTTTATGAAGCATTCCCACAACTACTTGAAAAACACTAACATACCCATCATAGCTACGAAGACACCATAATCAATGTAATTGGGATGTTTTATCATTAACAACCATGGAAATTTACCAACCCATCAACCACACACTAATTCGAGTATCTTCTTCAAAATATTTTGGCACATTACTAGTTATCATAATAGTTCATCACTCCTTGAGTTAGTCATTTAACAATTCCCATATTATGTTGTATTGTAACTTATAGTCGCCATCATCAGATTCTTCCATAGACCGCTGAAAGCCTCTCTTGTATCTTGAGTACCTTCCGAGCTACAGTATTAGAGTTATCAAAACCATTATTATCAGACTCATGCTTATCGTTATTAGGTTTCTGAAATGCCTTCTAGGTTGATATACATCGATGGACCACCATATATCACTAATGCTTTGATAACAAGGATTTGTTTGTTGTGATGCCACTGATAAAGAAAAGTTACGAAGGAGATTCATACAATCGACTTGTTGGACTACATTATCATCTATAATTTAACATGAACATTATGCAATAACTTTAATCTTGGCTTTTCATTTTTGTAATAAAATGGTTGAGATCAAAGTGTAGGAAAAAAGATAGAAGTGAGAGTATTTTGGAGATAGCCACTTTTATTGACTTTTTTCAAATTTCTCATATTTTTTTTAAACGTCTATAACTTTTTCATACGACATTATTTTTTTTAAAAAGTTGCACCAAAAAATCAAGACCTTTTTTTATCTTTAATTTGAGTACCATATTGCTATATAAAAAATAACAACTAAAAAAATATACAAAAAGTGGGTTTTTTTCTATGTTAGTATAACATTTTTGTACTGGATTTTTTTTACTAGTTTTTTTGTCTTGAAATTTTTGTACTCGATTTTTTATGCTAAATTTTTGTATTGAATTTTTTGTGCTGGATATTTTGTACTAGATTTTTGGTACTTTATTTTTTGTACTAGGTTTTTTGTGTAGTAATTTGAGAAAAATAAGTGGGTGAAAGTTTGAGTTGTAGGACCTGAATGCCCTTTAATCCTATTTATGAGGAGTGTCACATGTCATCTCCATAATCCTTCTTAGACTAGTTAAGCAAAATTCATTTCTTAAGGGATCCTCCCTCACATAACAACTAACTCAACTTAAACAATTATTATCCTTTTAACTCCAACATAATTATAAACCAAATCAACGAATTATTCCTATCATGCCTTATGTTGAACAACATTTGGGATTTCTCTAGTTGATTCATCAAACGGTAAGGTTAAACAATGTAAGCATAAATATCTTAATCAGGGTTTCTAGAACTCTAAACTCAGTTACATTTAAAATCTAGCAGAACACAAAAAGATTTGCCGAGAAAGATACTTGAGCTAACACTTATGTGAACCCGGGGTTCGTAACCTCGGTTTTGGCCCTATAATTTCATAATATTCTAATACATCCAAATGTCTGTACCCAGATTTTCTCAATTTCTATTTTATTTCCTTCTTACACAGTCTAGTATAAGTATCAGACATATCAACCCGTGACCCGTGTTCATTGACCCCGGCTACAATATGTCCTTAAGACATAAATAAAAAGTTACATTGGTTTTCAAAATCTTATTGAAAAACACTATATTTAGAAAAAATAAATTCTTTTGGTTATATCCTAAGTAAAGATATACAACCTATGTAGACAATTTTGGGAAGGCAATGAGTCGGTGGAGGTTAAACTTGTAATTTCACACACCACCTTGATCTTCCCCAGCATCTGGCCACACGACACCAGTCGCTGCGATTTCCGGAACAAACTTTCAAAAAAGGGGCCAAGAAAAAAGCGATATGTCTGCATATAGAGCTGAAGATGAGTATGATTACTTGTTCAAATTGGTTCTAATCGGTGATTCAGGTGTGGGTAAATCCAATCTCCTTTCAAGATTCACTAGAAACGAGTTCAATTTAGAAACAAAATCCACGATTGGTGTGGAGTTTGCTACCAGGAGTCTTAATGTTGATGGGAAGGTTATCAAGGCTCAGATTTGGGACACTGCTGGTCAAGAAAGGTCAAACCCTTTTCTTTTTACCTAAAATAATTTATACCCATCTTATCAATTTGTTATTTGCTAGATGAATAATGTTGTTGATCTGATTTTGAATTTTTAGGGTTTGGGGGGTTGTTCTTGATATTTTGTTTTGATTTGATGTTATGTTGTTTAGCTTTAAGTTTCAAGGGTTTGATTTGTTTTCTGATTTTATGTTAGAACCTTCAGACACTTTTTTGTTAGTTGTATAGATTGAAGTGAGTTAATTAGGTAAGTGCACTTGTTAACCATTTGACTCGGTCCCCAAATCATGATCTGTGTTTTTAAGTGGTTTTTGTGGATGTATGTATGTATGGGGGAAATTAAAAGTGTGTGTGATTAGTGATCACATAAAAAAAGCTGATTTTGTTGCACAATGAATGGTGCTTTTTGGGTTAGGGACACACGAGAATAGGAACCGTTGGGTGGGTCGGAAATTACGTTATGGGTATGTGGTGTATGTGCTTGGCAACTTGATATCTGTCTTGTGTGAATTATCTGCAGTATATAGTGGTGGAAAGAGAATTTTTTATTAGGGTATGCACTACGATAACAAGTGTTCTAAAGGGGTCCATATGGTAGTTTGAGGGGTATGCATGAGCATACCCAACCGACCTAAATTGATCCTTTCTTTTTTACTTTAAAGTTTGATTCTTGGTTTTAAAAAGCAGGCCTAGCGTACTCAAACGCAAGCCTCGGTGATGACTGTACCGGAGGTGTGCTAGGCACAGACATGAGCAAAGTTTAAAAGAACGGAATCGCGCCTCGAGGGGTTTTCCCTTCGCCTCACGAGACGTAAGCCTCGAGGCGAACCGAGGCGGAATTAAAAAATAAATATAAAAATTATATATCTTACAAAAAATAAAATACTAAACATCAAACAATGTTTGTATCTTGTTTGTTGACTACATCAACCCCTTCCAAACCTTTCCTAGGTGTGATGTGTGGGAGAAGAATGAGAAATTAGGTCAAATTTAGGAGAAGAATGAGAAAATAGGTCAAATTAAGGAGAACCAGACGCTAATTATGGACTTTTGACCCATTTGAGTTGTGTATTTCGTTAATAGAACGATATACACAGCTCAAATGGGTCAAAAGTCCAGTCAAAAGTCAATTTTTTCCATTTCTACTGCTTCACCGCCTCAGCCCGCCTCGACCGCCTTAGCCCTTGTGAGGCATACGTACAAAAATACCTTGCGAGGCGTCGCCTCAGACTCGTTTTTCTACCGCCTCGCCTCGAGGCGTACGCCTCGACCGTTTTTTTAAACCATGGACATGAGGTGGACCTCTTTTACATGGGAAGATTTTGTGCATCAGGATGTTGTATGTATAGGTTGTACATATAGGTTATTTATAATTTTATTAAATCACATAGAGAACTTATTTATATAATTATATCTAAAAGTTGAATACTTGATGCTAGAAACTTATGAGAAATATAAAAAAATTATATGAGTACCTTGCGCCTTGCGTACGTGATGCGATGCGCTATGTGCTTTGCACCTCACGCTTTGGCTCCATATCCTATTGCCTCGGTACGCCTCACATTTTTTAAAACCAAGGTTTGATTTGGAGCTAAATTTTTTTGATACAAATAGTTAGCTACATCTATATCAACTACTTTGAGTTACAACAAAGCATTTCATTTTTCATTTGGAACTTACTAGCATGACATTAAAAATCGTAATGCGGATCTTTCTTAGCATCAAAGGGAGCATTATCGTTGTATTGTGTTGAAATGGGGACCAGAGGAAAAGTTTTTAAAAAAGGGGGAGATGGGCAAAAACATCTTTTAAAAGAAGAACCACTTCTATACATAAAGAATTGACTTTAAAATAATTGCATGCATAACCATTATTTGTTTAAGTTAGTCACATCAAAACATGCATAACCAAGTGTGAAGTGGTCTGTGTAGAGTTGTCCTACTTATACTGTTGACTCGTGTGCTTAAGGTCAGGGATAGTTAGGTAATTTCACATTTATCCTAACAATAAGTTTAAATGCATATAATGAGTCTGTAGCTTCACTACATGAAAATTCATGTAATACTATCAGTTGAATATTAAGTATAAAATGGTTGAAATTAAGATCAAATAACAATTTCATACATATGACATAATATAAGACAAAATCAAAAGAAAATTTTCTAATGAACTACTAACTGACCTGCTAATTCAAATTATAATTACAGTGTTGTAAATAAAAAAAGACTTGGAAGCTAAAAGGTTAAAAAAGAAATTTAAATAAAAAGTAAAATTGATACTGTCATCTCAAAAAATAGGATTAAATGCTTATCAAGATCAACAATCTGTCAATGTAATTGAGGAAAAATAATATATGGATCAACCTATTTTATGGAATGGCTCAAAAGTACTTTCTCAAGATTTTGAGAAATCCATTTAGTAGTGCTTTTGATCATCTTGTGTTGTGTTTCTTTATTCAAAAAATCTTCTTGCTCCATGTATGCCCCCGGCTCACAAATATCACCAAACAATACACACACACACACACACATCTGTGAGAGCATGTTTGCGTGTGCGTATGTCGTATAGTTGCATGTTGGTCATTGTTGCTTTCACCTTGTAGGTCCCGAAACAGACCTGTAGAACACAGATCTGAGTTGAAATCCACAAACAGTTCGGATCGAGAGGCGGAATCTCTGGATCCGGTATCACTCTCGAATCACAAATGGTAGAGACGGGTGCGGGATTCACATACACGAACAGAAACATATAAAAGTGAAGAAGAACAGATAATTGAAAGCATAAAACGTATGATTCTTTGATTGAAATGAAAAATAAACGCTCATCATACACTAACAATTAGTCTCACCCTAGGGTGAGCTTCCCCTAGGGTGATGATTCCCTCTACAGACACACTCACTCCTAATGGGTATTCTTCTATATATAGGAGGCCTCATGTGCCTTGTTTTCCAAGCTACTGCCAAAGAGGCTTGAAAAACAGGCATCGAAACTAGGTAGTTTCGATTGAACAAATGTTCAACCGAAACTACTAGTTTCGATACTGTAGTTTCTATTGACAGCACCAGTCTCATTTCTATACCCAACACACCTTACATTTTCCCCATCCAAGTTTAAAGGTGGAAAGCGTAGTGACAAAGGAAAGTGAATAATTAAGAGTAACTAAATTATTATTGTGATAGTTATATTGATGTACCATTTAAGGGCTCTAATACTAGATATTAAGTTTAATGAGATTATTTTATGTGATGTGTGAGGCAGCAATAAAGGTTAGTATTTTCAGAAATGAGGGGCGTCACACTACAAGTTTAATTTTTTTTGGTGTAACGGAACTGAATAAGCAGATGGGTACCAGATGACGTATGGAATGTGACCATCAACTACAAATAGCGGTGGAAAAATAATGGGTCAATGGGCAGGTAGGGAAATCAGTCGGGTTTGGTTGGTCGATCACTTGATCCACCATCACTTCTCGTCTTTTTTATTTTAATATAGAATTTAGGTATTTAACATGGTTAAGAAACCCATCTTAGATTGACCCTTTTTCTGGGTAAATGGGTCGAAATTGCTGTCTCCAAGACCCAAGTATGAAAGACACCAGTGCAAAAAATGTTGGTCCGAGAAGAATCTGATTCTCTGATTCAAACCCTTGAACTGAAAGGCAACAATACAACCAGCCATCTCTAGCAACCACACCATTCTACGATGGGGTATAGGCACAAATACGTTCATGGACAATGAGAATGGGGTATAGGCACAAATACATTCGTGGACAATGCTACTGAAAGGCATATACTTTATGGGAAATCATAAGTAAAAGGTTTTTAGTATTATCACTCCTGAGGGTTTCAGGAGAAGTTTGAACATAAGCACAATACTCACATATCCTTGAACAAGTTTTACTTCTAGACTTGAGTAAATAGACCCTAGTAGCACGAGGATAATGGTAGACTTTCAACGTTCGAGAGGTGGTGCAATGGTATGCACCTGATTCCCCTCTAGAAGAGGTCTCGGGTTCGAATCTTGCTTCCACTTGCTCCCTACCATAACCTCTTGAAGACCACCTGACCATCACAAGCTGCAATTTACATGTGATCGCGTTGGTTAGCAGGGTATTGGCGGGGTCCTGTGAATTTACTGGTAAGTCAACAAAAAAAATAACGGTAGACTTTCTGATCCATCATAAGATTATCAACAATACTTGTATGGAATAAGATGCATATACAATCGACTAGGTGTGTTTGTGACACGGCCCATTCTGAACCATACTAAAAGTTACTCATTTTGACCCGCCCATTTGCCATCTTAAATATAGAACCATCACATAACCTTCAATATTCTTTTTCAGTTATTAGAGTTTCATAATACCGTACTTAACACATACTTTCTTTACAGGTATCGTGCGATCACAAGCGCATACTACCGAGGGGCTGTTGGTGCTCTACTAGTATACGATGTAACCCGTCATGCTACTTTTGAGAGCATCCAGAGGTGGTTGAAGGAGTTGAGAGACCACACTGACCCGAACATCGTTGTCATGCTAATCGGCAACAAATCCGACCTCCGTCACCTACTTGCCGTCTCAACCGAAGACGGGAAAACATTAGCCGAAGCCGAGTCCCTCTATTTCATGGAGACTTCTGCATTGGAAGCCACTAATGTTGAAAATGCTTTCAGTGAAGTGATTACACAGATTTACCGAATTGTGAGCAAGAAAGCGGTTGAAGCTGGAGACGAGGGTGGTTCTGCCTCGGTTCCTGCAAAAGGTGCAACGATCGATGTCAAGGATGAATCCTCGGGTCCTAAACGGTTCGGATGTTGCTCGAATTAGATGGTGGTTTGTGTTAGTTTGTATGTTTTGGGTCTTGTTCATGAGAATGCATTAAGGAGTGTTTTCATGGAATTGTTTGAGAATCTTGAGCAGGTCAAAGGGTGTGTTATAGTTATGATTTATGAACGGGTCTTATTAAACTTGGGTTTTTATATTTATTTTTATTTTTTATTTGCTAACCAATTTTAACTCACGTGACACCACATTAGGCAAATTTCACACGGTTTGTCTAAAGTATAGTTTTTTTGGTCCATAAGGAATGTCTGACCTTATACATTAATGTGTAGCTATGTATACCTGAGCTTAAAATTTATAAAATTTTAATTAGACACGATTACAAATACTAAATACGAATAGACAAGTGTGACCAAATCGTAAAGGTAATGGTAAATTAAAATACGAATAGAAAAGTGTGTCCCAATCGTAAAGGCAATGGTAAATTAAAGGTTTTCGAATAAAAAAATCATCTTAATAAACCTTTAATACCAATTATATTATAAAAAGACTTGGGGTTCAAACCATAAACTAAATAAAGCAATGAACTTATTCATAAGAATCATCAACGATAGACAATAACTCCCTCCCGCCCCGTCCGAATAGAGGTGCACAAATCGGTTTTTTTTTAAGAACCGGTTCCGGTTCTTACAGGTTCCGGTTCTTTGTTGAAAAACAGGAACCTAGGTACCAGTTCTTTATTGAAAAACAGGAACCTAGGTACCGGTTTTTTTGTTCACCTCTACGCCCGAATACAACTTACAACTTTCATCGTATTGTGATTTCAAAAGAGCAACTCTTCTCAAAATCTCATATGCAAATTACTTATATTGTATGTAAATTCTCTTAGTTATACAAACCTTAGTTTCAATTATCAAACAATTGGAAAGACTAGCTTGTATAGCCGCCTATAGTAATCCCCAAAAACATAATAATCATTGAACCGAATGCATCATAAGATTAACTAATACTGAATGATCATCGTGTGCAAATTACTTAGGGGTGGGTTGGTTGGTTGTCTTTTAATGATTCCATTAAGAGGTTACCTCTGAATCGTTCAGAGGTAAGGGGTGTTTGTTTCGCTAACAGTCCACCTCTTAATGGTTCAGTTGAAAAGTCATGCTGAACCATTCAGACCTCTTAATGGTTTAGCACTTAATGATTCAGCACTTACCAAACAGCCTCTTATACACGTTAAATTAACTATTCTAATAACCGAATAAAGGACGACATGGTCAACCTAGCTACCCTGCATAATCAATCATATGTAACCGATTATGAACTATCCTTAATAAGTTTTATCGTGATAGGAAAACGACCGATCGAAGATATGAATCTTAAGTTAAGCTTTCTACTATATCTTCTTTACAAACTCACATGGAAAAAAATATTGCTTTTGGTACGCCGGAATTCAATGGAATTAGAATTTGAATTCCATTCCTTTGGGTGTTTGGTTCGTAAAATTCATTGGAATTGGAATCCGAATTCCATTTTTAACGTATTTGGTACAGAAAGGAAGAATTAATTCCTTCAAATGAAGGATTTCAAATTTCTTCCAATTTGTGAAGGAATTCAACTCAAGCAAATGGAATCTCCGACTACCGACCCTTGTCACCGTCGCCAACATCGTCACCGACCCTTGCGACAATTGCCGCCAACCGCCACCTCCGACACCGACCGTGGTGACCACTTCCGCCAACCCCATCGTCGCCACCGACCACCACCTTCGCCCCCAACCATCTCCACCTCCGCCACCCCGACCATCCCCACCGCCGCTCTTCGCCCTCGGCACCTCCGCCATCCGCCGCATCCGACTCCAACCACCGCTGACGACCGCAAACGAAAATTCGACTATTTTTCGAGTTTTTTTATTAATATTATTTATTTTTTATGAAACGAGACAAACGAAATAAACATTTTGGTTTTTTTAGTTTTTAGTTATTTTTTGTTTTATTATTTTTTTATATTTTTCTTTATCTTTTTTTAAGGGTTTTTTTTCCTTATAAAAATACAATTTTAAATCCAATTCCGTTTTGTCAATCAAATGGATTAGGAATTCAATTCCTTGAAATTCCAATTCCTTAAAATTCCAAATTCTTTGAACAAAATACAATTCAAAATCCAATTCCTTAATTCCAATTCAAATTCAAATTCCAATTCAGATTCCATTTCCAGTTCCAACAAATTCCGCGAACCAAACGTCCCTAAAAGTTTATAGACATAATCACAAGCCATGTTTAGAAACTAAACTTTATCAAATTAATATCATATTTTCATTAAGGTTCATCTCACTAATGCAATATGAAACGAATGCTCTTGTAACATCTGACATCTCATACCAACAATATTGTCAGATCTCTCATACCAGCAATATTATTCGAGTTTCAAGTTCTAAGTTTGTAAATTTACTTATGACTTTTACGTTTTGTTCCCCAGTTTACTAAACGAAAGAAAAGAAATAATTGTTTTCTCTTCTTTTCTTTTTCCTTCTCTTCAAATTTTTTCAAATTAGGATAATGAAGATAAGACTTGTTTTCTTTTTATTTCCCTCAATTTTCCTTTTTAAACAAAAACTCTGTAACACTCTTTTTTCTATTTCGTTTCATTTCCACTCTTAAAAATAACTCAGGAACAAGGATTTCCTTACTCTTTTCTCCTTAAACGAGACTCGGGAACACCACATTAAAATAATAAAATTTATAACTTTTATACAAATCTAGAAGTAAATATATCTTCCTGAAATTAACTCAAAAGAAAAATATAAAAAAAACATGTTTATCCACTCTTCCTATTAGCCCTGAGATCGAGTGTGGTGGTGCGAGGTTCAACGTAGTCGAACAGAGGGGAAACAAAGTGTGGATGGAGACGGAGTCATAAACCCTCAAATCTCTCCTCCTTATCAATGGCGGAAACCACGCTGATGGCGGCTTTCTCTCTCGCACCTCCGTTCTCCAATTCTAGGGCATATTCACCCCTTTCATCGCTCCGCCCCTCTTATTCTATCCGCCGTCTTATCCTTCGTTCCAACAATACTTTCAGCCATGTCAATTACTCTGTTCGTTCAATAACACACCACCGTATGTCCACCTGTTCTTCCTCAAACACCGATGACATTTACAGTTCCACAATTGAAGAAGACGACGACGATGATGACGTCATTGGCGTTGTGTTGGATAAGGTTGATGACTCATCTCCTCCGGATTTGCCTGATCGATGGGATGTGTTAGGTCTTGGTCAGGCCATGGTACGATTCATCACTTTATTTGCTTAATTTATCCTGCAATTTGTTGCTTTTTTATTCATTATGTTATATGGATCGACCTCATAATATGTTGAGAACTTGAAGAGATTTAACCTTGTACTGTTTATTAGGCAAATTGACCCAAATTAGGGGAAATGGGTTGGTTTGGGTGAATAATTTTTATATTTTGAGTTGAATTGGGAAAAAATGGGTAACACATTTTGGGTCAAAATGGGTTGACTAAAAACTATGTAAATTTAGAATGGACGCAAACCGGTAAAAACGGGTCAATGATATGTTTGGCGAAAAAATAACTTAAGATTACCACCGCCACCACCACCCATCGCCTCTTGCACCACCATGGCGCCACTGTTATCGAAAACCATCGCCGCAACGCCAACACCAGCCGCGGAAAAAAATATAGCAAATTTTGATACTTTTCTTTTTTAAGACAACTCATTTGAACCCGTTCCACTTTTTTGTTACAACCCATTCTGATCTGAAGCAAATTGATACTTAAAAAAAAACCCGCCCGTTTTGCCATGCTTAACTGTAATGCATATAGATTTCAATATGTTTTAAGATTTATTATTAAAAAATTGGGCAACTTTACATAATAGTAACAAAGTTTCTCATTTGTTTCATTTTAGTCACTCAATTTTTTTTGTCTCACTCAAGTTTCACATGTTATTTCAATCTTGCGCAATTACCAGGTTGCTGTTTTTTTTTGTTTTAATTATATGGATAAGGGGAAAATGACATCCAAATAAATTAAACCAACATTTTTATAATATCCATAATTGAAATCCAAAAACAAAAAGGTAACTTGTTAACCTTGTAATTACGCAAGATTGGAACATATGACTTTTTTTTGTCTCACTCAAGTTTCACATGTTATTTCAATCTCGCGCAATTACCAGGTTACAAGTTTTTTTTGTTTTAATTATATAGATATGGTGAAAATGAAATCCAAAAAGATTAAACCAACATTTTTATCATATCCGTTAAATGAAACCCAAAAAAAAAAGCTAACATGTTAACCTGGTAATTGCGCACGATATGAACATATGAAACTTGAGTGAATTTAGTGAGATAAAAAAAGTTTGAGTGACTAAAATGGAACAAATGGGAAACTTGGTTACTACTCTGTGAAGTGACGAGTAAACTACTTTTTCTCTTTCAATTTTACTCTTTTCATTGAAGCTCTATGTACGTGTGCTTATGTTGTCATGGTTCTCAACATGATACTTGTTCTGCAAAGAATGGGCCCCCATGAACCAAATGTATATTCAAAGACTGGTAAAATATTTGATCTTTTTTATCTAATAGGTGGATTTTTCGGGCATAGTGAATGATGATTTTCTGATGAGGTTGGGTTTAGAAAAGGGTACAAGAAAGGTTGTAAATCACGAGGAGAGAGGTAGAGTTCTGCAAGCAATGGATGGATGCAGCTACAAGGCAGCTGCTGGTGGGTCTTTATCAAATACCCTGGTGGCATTGGCTAGGCTTGGCGGTCACCCGATGGGTGGTCCTGCCTTGAATGTAGCTATGGCTGGTAGCATCGGCGGTGATCCATTGGGTGGCTTCTACAGGTAGACCCTCGTCTTTCAGTTCTATTTTGCAACTTCTATTTTTGGTGTGCCTAGTACGTATATTTATGGGCTTCCTCCCAATATATTATACCTCCTACCTATCGATGTGATTTTACTTGATATATATGGGCGTATAAACACATGTAATACGGGCATATAATACATGTAGTAATACTGTTTTTTAATCATGATTAAAAGCACACCATAAATATTAATTTCTAACAACTGAAGGTTTTGTTATATAGAACTAAACTCAGACGGGCCAATGTGAGTTTTCTTTCTGCACCGGTCAAGGAAGGGACAACAGGGACAGTTATAGTTTTAACAACCTCAGATGCTCAGCGCACGATGCTTGCGTATCAGGTAGTTTCATATCCACACCAACCTACATGACTGTATATGTTATGTCCTTCATTTTTAGCATGCTTCCACTTTCCGGTGTATTTCTGTTTGTAATGGGCTATGATAAATTTATTATTATATAAATATATTTAAATTAGTACATTAAATAAAAGCTTCGTTTAGGCTCACGAGCCTACTCAAGCCCGACATGTTACCATCTTGAGCTTGTTTTAGCCCGGCTCTTTTACACCCCTAGCTAGCCCACACAACTAAAAGTTTCCTAGAGTTGTATTTCGTGGTAAGATATTGCAAATTTGGTTGGTCGTGCGGGTTGGGTGATCCGTCAACACAGGAACCTTTTTGGTTCAGGTTGGGTTGGGTTAACTCGAAGCACATCTTTCTGTAATCAGTGTCATACTGTCATATATAATTATAGAACTTATATCTTTTTTGAAAAATAGTTAGGAAGTTTTATGCATAAAAAATACACACTTTCTACATGTTTGGCCCGATCGACCCATTTGGCCATATCCTTTTAAGCTAACTTTTTAACTATAGCCGTTTCATATTCTCCTTTGTATTTCAAATATTTACTTCATGAATATTTCATATCTAATATATCGTTAATACTTGTATGAGGCAGGGCACATCTTCATACATTAAGTATGACTCGAGTATGGAGAGCATAATTTCTAAGACAAATATTCTTGTTATTGAAGGATATTTGTTTGAATTTCCAGACACGATCAAGACAATTAAGAAAATTTGTCAAGTTGCTCGTGATAGTGGTGCTTTGGTTGCGGTTACAGCCTCGGATGTGACGTGCATAGAGAGACATTATGATGATTTTTGGTAGGTTTATTATTAGTTATTTTACTCTATGATGTAGAGGTGGCAAAACGGTGCATGTTAAAACGGGTCAGGATGGGCATCTAACACCTTTTATCTTTTTATAAATAATATATTACATAAGATTATAAAACTATATTGTCATAATAATAATAATCTTATTTTCTTTAAGTAAAGTGATTTAGGAAGCTTTAAGCATTTGAAAACACTTCGGGTGGTGACTTTTTATCCTTTTGAAAGGTTTTCATTTTAGTCAAGTTTTTTAATTTATTTCATACACCTTGAAGTGATATTTGGTAGGGGTGCCAATCGTGTTGGTTTGACGGGTTGAATCGTGGAACCTGAGCATGCCCATATATTTATTCGTGTCAAAGACATTAACCATAACCCGGTCACACTTGATATTGTGTAGCTCAAACACAACCTGTTTATCTAAACGAGTCAAACGTGCTGACAAGTAGGCGGGTTGTGATCAAGTTGTAAACTTGTTTAATGGGTCGTAAATGAGTGGGTGGGTCCACCTACACGACCCGTTTAATTAAAAGGGTTAAACAGGTCAACCCAAACACGACCCATTATTAAACGGGTTGGATATGACAGACCCAAAACGTTATTATGGGTTTTACTAATGTGATCATGTGTCTTTGTCAAGGGAAATCATGGAGAATTATGCCGACATTGTGTTTGCAAATAGCGATGAGGCAAGAGCTTTTTGTCATTTCTCTGCAGAGGAAAGCCCGATATCTTCCACGCGATATTTAAGTCATTTTGTTCCTCTAGTTTCCGTAACAGACGGGCCACGAGGATCATACATTGGTGTAAAAGGCGAGGCTTTGTATATCCCTCCTTCACCATGCACGCCAGTCGACACTTGTGGGGCCGGGGATGCATACGCTTCAGGAATATTATACGGGTTATTAAGGGGTGCATCGGATTTGAAGGGTATGGGCTCGTTGGCTGCCCGGGTTGCAGCCACAGTGGTCGGGCAACAAGGAACACGGCTCAGGGTTCAGGATGCTGCTAGGTTGGTTGAGTCATTTGCATTTAACGTCGAGAGCCCATCACTTCAAGCAGATGTCGGATCAGACCCGATTTCTAGTTTTTAGCATCAACATGTTTGTATGTAGCCATTCATCCTCTCTTTTCTTATTTAATTAAGATTTTACATTGGATTAGCTTTTCAAAGAAATCATCTATCGCTTTAGATATCATGTAAATAATTATATCATTAATTTAAACAAGTGATTCAGAACTCATGAAATTATCTTTTTTGGCCTTAAAACAGAATCTTATAACTACTAAAATCAAGTGTTATAAGGTGAATATTGTCACATGCCAAAATAAAAATCACAAATCAAAAGAATGAACATTATCTCATCCACTATCAAATACCTAACAAAAAAAACATGAATATAGTAATCTTCAGACAGAGAATTTACACCCTCAAAGCTTGTGATTTACACAGAGGGCAAACGTTTCGATGAAGCAACCATTCCTTGATGCACTCGTAGTGATACCGATGTTTGCATTGAAGCAACCCGACCATGACAAACAACACAAATTTCATCATCATTATCTTCTTCTTCCTCCGGGTAATTCATCAATTGCAGATTCTTGGTTATCTCTTTCTCTGTCAATCCTGTGTTCATCACTGTTTCTTCAAGAATATTAAAAAGGTCGTTTTCATAATCATGCATGTCAAGCGCATCTTCAATGGCATCTAGAGTAATACCATCTTCTTCATAAGTGGATGGATCCATGGATGGCATGACATAAGTTTCTTGTTCAAAACCATGGTTATGTTGTGGAACATAATGTGTAACATTGACGATGAATGCTACGTCTCCTTCTACGTACCATGTATACGGGTACTCGAGAGGATAGTAGTGTGACAATGTCATGGCGGGAGTTGGTGCAGCATGGTGGTGGTACGGGTGTAGGTATGGATCCATCATGGCAGAAGAAGGTGGTATACCAAAGTGGAAGTAAGAGTGGTATGGTGGAGAAACTGTGTATGGATTCATATCAATGGCAGAAGTTTCAGAAGATGAAGAAGAAGGTGGTGGATTGTAAGGATGAGGTGGGGTTTAAATAGGAATGGAAGATTAAGTAAATCTTGAAGAAAATCTGTGACCGTTTGGGATATAATGATTTTATGATCCGAATGATATTTAATTTTGATATTGTGAATGTTTATAATTAAAATAAAAATTATTAGTAAAGCATAATATAATAATAATAATAATAATAATAATAATAAAAAAGATGAATTGTAAATTTGGAATAAAGTTGTTTTAATTTAATGAATGGATTGTTTTTGAGATTGAAATCTTATCAATAAATGTTTCTTAACGAAATTAGTTCTCTTTCCATAAATGCAACTAACGGTACTTTTTTAATATATTTATTATGGGCATGTTAAATAAAAGTTAATTATCGAATATAAATGTGGGTCGATATCATGAGAAAATTTGATAAACGAAAAAAATTGGTAGTTATTTTATGTCAACTAACAACTATATAAAAATAGTGATATACGTTAATTAATGGCTTTTATCATTAGCTTTTTTTAAGTGTGGTTGATAATATTATTAACTAGAGACCAACTGATGACTGATCCTAGATGGATAACCCATTGGGGACAAAGCAGACAATATCCCGGGGTGAAAACAAAAACCGTGAGTTCCTGGATGCACAACTAATCAGGGACAAAGCGGACAATATCTGTGTTTGAGAGTGGTTATCACATAAATATTAATTATCATTTGAACCACACTCTATATGTATACTAGGTTAAAGCTTATGTTTTACATGGGTTGAATAAATGCAACTTATTATAAAATAGTATTTTCTATGAAAATTTGTATGTTTGATTTTATTAGTCATCTGTGAAACAAAAATAATTAAAAATTTCTTATGATTTAATAAATTTTAATAAAATATTACAATATATGTTAGATATTTAATTATTTAACATCATCATTATTTAATAGGAGAGAAATGCAAAAAACAAAAAGCTAGCTTTAATCAGAAGTCGACACGTACCAAGTATAGTAATTCATTTATTATAATATAGGTTGGAAACCCTGTATATTATACATAGTGAATAAATGCAGTGTTATATATATTTAGTAATAAGGATCTAATATTACATATTACATAATTTTTTAATACAAGTTTTAGAAACGTTATATAGTTATTTTTCAAAAATGTTTTATAAAAAAGAATGAAAGAAATGTTAAAATTCTAAAAATGTTTTATGAACAAATCTATTTTTTTAATTAAAAAATGTTTTATAAAAATAGTTATAAAAATCAGTATTAGTAATACGAGAGAGAGACGGGAAACAAAAATTATAATTTTTTTATAGAAAATTCTATCATTAAATATGAGAGAGAGACGGAGAAAAAATATTGAGGATGAATATGAGAATGAGATGTGACACCCAAAAACCTTTATTTATTAGTATGTATAGATTAGAGTTATATTTACAAACATATCAAAAATCGAAATAATGATTTTCGCTATCTCACCTGGCTTAATTAGTCGAGATAATGGCTCATGGATTAAAGAATGTCGTAAGTAGTTTGATCTCAATTCAAAATATCAGAAAACCATGCATTTATTTGAATCTAATTTGAAGTCCTTTATTATAGACTAGCTTTAACCCCATGTATTACACGGGGTGAAACGTTAAGTTTATATTGATAAATATTTTAACAACTCTTTTTATACAAATTTGATATTGTATTTGTAACTTTTTATTTTGTTATATGTTAAGATTATATGGATGATAGTAATTAAAACATAAAAAATACATGAAAATTCATTTAATAAGTTGTGTATTTTTTACAATACATTAAATTACATGTCAAATGAAACCTTATAGTGATTACTTACCGATTTGAAAATACTTCGTTGTATGTAACATTTGACGTGATATTGGTAATTTTTCATGTTTACCAAAGATTAATAGCTTGAGTTCATTTTTACTTTTAACTTTTGATAATGCAATATACAGCTGATCATGAATAAACACTGGATCTTTCAATACAAACCAACATTTGAAAGTGATTGTCGTAAACTTTTATTCATGGTTATTGCAAAAATACAACAATTGTATAATTTTTCTTTAAAGTTTTAATGAAATCCTTTTGTCTGAATATGTTAACCTAATTATAGAGATAAAATTGTGATGATCAATGTTGCTTCAAAATATAATCTTCGCTTCTATAACGCGATTACCTTGTGATTTGGCCTAAATACTTGTTACATTAACTAAACCATTTTTTTCATCAATATTTATTAATAGCATAACTGGAACACCGACATTTAAAACTTATTTATATATGGTTTGACAAACCCGATAATGTAAGTTTATTTAGAAAATCAGTAGATTATAAACTTTTATCAAAATCATCATCAATATTCTCTGATTGAAAAAAAAAACTTGTTTTTTATAATAAAATTTTAAAAAATTATTTTTTTAATAATAAAACTTTAAAAACTTGTTTTTTTAAATGTATTTTTTTTAATTCTTATTTTTTTAAACTATTAACTTTTGATGATAATTTAAAAAAAATATGAGACAGTGGTAATAATGATGAAAATATTCATTTATGTAATTTAAAAAAAAACTAAATATGAAAGTATTAAATGGATGATATAAATATTGTTTTGGGAGAAAAATATAGAATATGATGATGCCAAGTAATAAAACCACTTAAATTTTTATTATAAGAGAGATCGTGAGTGTATTTCTATCTTATGTATTGTGGAATAACTTACAACCTTACGATCACGAGATGCATCATGCATGTTTAAAGATCTCACCATCCATTTATATGACTTACTGTTTTCTTTAGTTAGCAATCTGAACTAAATGCTAACACATTTTTTTTTTTGATATGTAACTTTTATTTTTTACGTGGCAGTTACATCTCTAAATCGGAGACCCGTACCCCACAACCTGACCACTACGTTGTCTGAACTGGGCCCGCGTGTTCAGTACGAGGGGCATAGGCTATCACCGGGAAACCATGGAGCCTGCTGCCACTTGACAACAGTTGTGCCGCTACACGAGCTAAACCCCGCTAGCGTAACGCACTCCGGACTAAAACCCGGGGTGGCTCGGACTCGAACCTGCGTGGGCAGGTTGAGTCTTCATTGCCCGTAACCACTAGGCCAAAGCCCAGTAGTTAAATGCTAACGCATTTATTGCTGCTAATTGAAAATGGATTTTTTTTAAAGATATATTTATCTATTTTTAACCTTAATTACATATAAATCCAACCCAAAACTTAAATTATATATATCCACCTTTTTTATAAAATTAGTCTTTTGACCTTACAATAAATACAATTATTTTTATTTTATTGATCTCAACCCTAACCTTCCGATTCATGCTTCCGATCGATCTAACATCCAGCGTCGGTTCTGATCAATTTCATCATCCAGTTGGGTATATTTGTAATTATGAAGGAGATACACGTAAACAAAATTTTGAGGTGGGTATATATATAAAGTTTTTAGAAAATATATGTAATTGCCTTTTTTATCGATGCTAATTGATGTCTGATTCAATTAACTTTTTTTTGTAGATGTTAACTTAAGTCTATTCAAAACTAGGTTAAAACTCATGTATTAAATGAGTTGAATAAATATAACATTTTATATAAATCAGTTTTTATAAAGATTTGAATGTTTGATGTTATCAGTCATCGATAAAATAACAAATAATGAAAAATTAAGAATTATAAAATTGTATTTTAAAATAAGATATAATTAAATTTTTCTTATTATTTAGTAACTTTTAATAAAGATATCAAATATTTAAGTAGTTAACATTATCATTATTTAATAGGAGAGAGACACATGAAACAAAAACTATAATTTTTTTTAAAAAAATTTGTATAATTAATATGAGAGAGAAGCGAGAAAAATATGTTGAGAATGAATATATAAACGACAAGTGTCAACCAAAACTTTTATTTATTATACAGTATAGAGTATAGATATTTCAATTAACTAATACGCAACATCTTTAAAATGATGCAAAAGACCTCATACTTTTGGTAAATTAATATAGATAAATAAAACCTACATAAATACTTGATAAATCTAATGTACATGTTGTATCATAAAATAATAAAACGAAAACAATGTAAAACCTTTTTTAATATATAACTACAAAGGCAAAAAAACAACTACAATCCAACATTAACACTTATAATCACTATAAACACAACATCATCACACATATTAAGTGACATTTTTTTCAAATGATGTCTCCTTCAATAAACTTATTATATTTATTTATTCTTTGACATTATTAATAGCAAAACTAAAAAGTAAAAACAAATCTGAGTTGCTACACTAACACATTTTAGTGTAACATAACTCTATTTAAGTATAAAAAAATGTCTTCCGAAACCGGTGACGAAACCAAAATCTCTGACTTGGAGGGTGGATGTAGAAATATTTTTACATGTTGTAAACACACATGATTTCCTCAAAAGATACTCACGTTTCCTTATAAAAAGTACATTACAGTATAAAAACTAAAGTTTCAATTAAAAAGAAGTCATGTTTTCCTCCAACAAAGTTCACGTTTTATTCCCATCCGACAACAATCCAGAGAGTCATATTCACATTTTCATAAAAAAACATCTTTTTCTTTTATATAAAAGGCTAGGTTAGAAACCAATATATTACATGTATTGAATTAAGAAAAGAAAAATAATTGGTAATGAAGATTTACGAATAATAAAAATGATATAGTTAGTAATTAAGATTTATGAGTTATATAACGATATCAAAATGTCCTCTCCTTATGTATCAAGCCCATGAAGAATTCTAGGATTTTTAGGCTTAAGTCTTTTTATTTAAACATATCCCTTTGTATATATATATAAAAGGATCATGTTTTTGACCATCACTTGTACTAAACAATATTTGAAATATAAAAATGTACATCCTTCAAAAGTCTTTTTAAAAATCAAATAACGGTTAATGATTTTAAATACATAAATAAAAAAGTCTACAAAATATTACATCACATAATTTTAGTTTTGAGTCTTTTATTAATAAAAATATCCATTTAGTGACTTTTGAATCGTTAACCTTAATTCACTTGTTTTATTTTTAGTTAAACCATTATATTATATATATATATATATATAGCTATATTTTATGAAAGTTTGTAAATTTTACGGATATAAATATATAAGCTTTGCAAATTAGAAGAGATGATGAATGAGAATAAAAGAACAAAATTAGAAATTGAGATCATAGGAACACGACACGAGTCCTCCTAAATCTTTATTTATTATAATAAGGATTCTAATGATTCAACAGATGGCTAGTGGAACCTGTTGACCCTCTCTTTAATTAGTCAGCATCATCTGAAAACAAGAGAATATGCAAACTTTTATAAAACTGAATCCTGATATTACGTTACGCATGATCAAAATCATCTCAAATTACCGATATACCCTTGTTTGAACTAGTTAGGAATGTGTACACATAAAAACTAGACTTTCTAATTTAAAACCTTGTTATCATATCCTATATCCTAAATCCTATATCTTATATCATAATCCTATATTATATAATCTAATTACAACTAAATTAAATCACAAAGTAATAAATAACGAAACATAAAATAAATATTGAATCCATCACCCGCCCCCTCTCTGTCTCTTCTCTCTCTGATATTTCCTCATCGTTTGAATCTCTACGCTTTCTCTCTCATCATTGTCACGAGACCTTCATCACGCGCACACAAATCCGATTCAGTTCCGGAATTGGTGGATTCAAATCTCAATTTGTGCCGAAATGAAGCTGTATCGTCGTTTCACATAGCGATTCAATTTGTCATCAGCCGTGAACTGCTCGGATCCAACTGCTGGTTACTTCACTTGTGTCGGCATCTGACTCCAATTCAGGATTTCGAAGGTTTTATGTGAGTTTTGCGGATTTCTATTGTTAAGTTCAACGTTGAGATTTGTTGCCGCTAGGTTTCTGTTAATTGAATGCAAGTTGATTGATCAGATTGTGATTTTGTTATATGATGACGATAGTTGTTGGTGAGACTTCTGTTTAGTAATTTTGGAATTGAAAGATCTAACTGTGTTGTGTTTTGCATTATTGATTGTTGATGATTTTAACGTGTTTAAGTTTGGGGAAAATGCTCATTGCTTTGTGAAGGATTTTCTATATTAATGGTTAAAATGCCTAATTATGGAATGTGAATAGTGTAATTGTATGGTGCAATGTGGTGATTTTGTTTGTGTAGAACAGAGTCTGTAGTCATAAATCCCTTGAAAGTATCATGGATTGAAATTATTTCTGTTTAGAGTAGGTAGCTCCATCTAGGACTAGGGCTGATGTTAATTTTGGTATAGTTAGTGTGTTGGGGTTGATCTCTTTCAGTCAAAATATATGCTTGCTGATTGGACTCTTGTGATATTATTTACAGATGGAAGGTTAATCCCTACTTGTATCATATTGCAGGTCACATGACCACTAGAATACTGGGCCAAAGTGAAAAAATGTAGTAGTAAATGAGCTGTTATTTGAATATGGAGCTAAAAAGGTCTTTTATAGAATAAAAGTTGAGTTGGTAATGTGATCATCTTTAGATAGATATGGCAGAGACGCATGATGAATCAGGGAGTTCAGAGCAAGGTCCTCCTAATAATACATGGTGGTCTTCAGAGTTCATTGATAAATTTGAATCTGTTTCATTGGACATGAAGAAAGAAACTCCAACTCATAGAAGATCTATGAGCAGCAGTACATACGACAGGTTTCTATCTCAATCTCAATCAGCATCACAAATCCTATGGAGCACTGGAGTGCTTTCTAAACCTATTCCAAATGGTTTCTACTCAGTCATTCATGTAAGCACTTGGACATCGCTAGTTTTGTAAAGTACCACTATCACAATTTTTGCTTGATCTTGGCATACTGGATTTAATGCCTTTGTGCTTCACAAAAATGTTCTAGTAAGTGGAGGTTATCCCTTCATAAACATCTTATGTATGTTAACTTAAAGTTGAAGCATGCATTCTCATTGTGAAGGAGCTAAATTAACGTTAAATATAAGACACATAGAAAAGGGAATTACCAACTGTGGGGTGTATTTCACTTCTATTTTAGGCTTTCTTTTCAACAAACATTTTTCATTGATATTAGTGAAATGTATATCATTTGCCAGACAACCAGTTGCAGATAACATTGTGACTAGAGAGTGAATAAGAATCATATGTGATCGAGATAACATTGTGACTACATTTGTAAAGCTTACCCTGGCTAAACCTGTGAACCCATAATCAATCTCTTCTATATGAATCTTTGATAAGCTTTTCTCCACAGCTCAAGTTTTGAGGATTTGTTACCAAAATATCAAGTTGAACGCTCGAAATCACTGAAACATATCTTTCCTGTTTTGACACATTTGGTAATGATGTGAATCATCTACATAACATTTTTAATTTTCATTAAAGAATCCGTCATTTATTACGCTCTTTATCTCAAGATAATGTGGAGTTTCCAAAAGTGAACCACCGTCTCCTTCCTTTGGCAGTTTCGTAGTGTTCCCATTGCATCATGAATAAAAGAAGAAGCCCACATAGCGGTAGCAGCAACGGTTTTTCTTTCTAGGCTTACTAGCTCAACATACGCAACTGATACCAATGCTAGGTTAGAATCTGATGCTAAACTCTTAAAGCCTTCGTTAGACTCAGCAGAAGTGAATGTGTAAGTGAAGAGACCAGAAGAAATGAAGTCCGCCTCTTAGCCTAGTCTATATCCACAGCTGACACAAAACGTCTTCTTTTTTCTGGTTAGAATTTTTGTTTCTGAGTCTTGATTACCCATTAAGTGCATCCAAGACCACCTCATTGTTGATCATCCTGCCTCTTGTTCTTGCTTCCTGCATTATTTCCAGGCCTTTAAGTCAGTGAAAACTATTATCATCAATTTTGTCTGGAAATGTTGTAAAGCCGATTCCAAAACAGTTTCCATGTTTGATGGGTTGTGGTATTCATTCTTTACAGACTAGTCTTGGATGAACACCTTTTTTTATCCTTTTAGTTTCTGCACAACGTGTCGTTGGCTTTCTCTTTGAACCAGTCAACAAAAACAATGCAATTGAAAAAGATCTTTTGGGTGATGACTGTTGGAAAACAAGATGATCATTTTGACCTTCAGAATATGTAGTGTATGGGATTCACACCTAGTTATAATGGTTACTTGTCCATGATGTTCTTTTATTCAACAAGAATGAATTTATTAATGCATTACGTACAAACTTTTTGAGAGTCATTTTTGTTTTGGATTTTCTAATCACAGAAGTGGTAAATGGGAGGTCGAGCATTTAGATTGTCATGTAGTGGGTGTTTAAATAAAATCTTAAAGAGATCTTAAATGAAGGAAGGATCACGCTTTAGTGTTCTCACATTAATGTGACGTGATGTTAAATTTGAGATGGTTGGGAGATTAATCATATGGCAACAAGCAGACAACATACTAATTAATGCATATTTAAAGTTCTTTGTTCTGTAAGACTTCTGTTATAAAGTATCAATTGCAAGCTCCATTCCTGCTGATATAGAAAGTACCTCCATGCAGACATCATGTATGGACATCCAGAATTACATTTAAGTTTCGTCAAAATGATAGGAAACTTTTTTTTCTAGAAGAATCTGCATTGAATCTACTGATTTATATTCTGTACAGGATAAGAGGCTCAAAGATCTTTTTGATGTTATTCCCACACTGGAGGAGCTCCATGATTTGGAACTTCAGGGTGTGAAAGCCGATATCATTCTTGTTGATTCTCAAAAAGATAAGAAGCTTTCCATGTTAAAGCAACTCATTTCTACACTAGTGAAAGGTCTGAACTCAAATCCTGCAGCTATTATTAAAAAGATCGCTGGATTGGTGAGTTCTAAACATCGCTTTATTTTGCAGTTTTTATTGATTGATTGGCTCTTCTGTTTATTGGTATAATTTCTTTGTATGAAAATTGTTATTAATGTATGAGAGTTATTAACCTGTGCAAGTTGACTGAGACGTGATGCAATATAACAAAAACTACCAAGGATGACCTAGTATCTTTGTTTCTTGAGTGATGTGATAAATAAATGGGGCACTTGAGGTTTGCTTACTTTTATTGACAGTTGACATGCCAGTGATATAACCTGTCATGTGTACACGTTTTTAGACAAGATTAGTTGGATGTTAAATACCAATTGCAGACTGTTGCACTACTAATCTGTGTTGCTACTGTAAATTTTAGGTGACATGTCCAATGGAGTTTTTTTTTTCTTTCTGATTCTCTACAACGGTGTACAAAACACACTCATCTTCACATATTGTATAAATCTAGGTATTTAGAATCAAGTTTGAACTGTATCAAGGTGTATAAGAAGCACTATCCAGAAGAGGGCATGAATTCGTAAAAAAAAGTTCATATCAAAATTGAATTTGGGAACTACTATGGTGTCATAAATCTGTGGCTTTCTATTTTTTATATATTTGAAAGCTCAGTTTGTTGTTTATAAAGGTGCATGAAAATCTTTTACAGGTCTCGGATTTTTACAAGCGGCCACAATTTGATAGCCCAATTAAAGCTACACTTGAGGATGCTTCTCAATTGCCTGGCAGTCGAGGTGTCCAGTTGCTGGGGCATATTAAAAATGGTTCATGCCGTCCTCGAGCAATACTGTTTAAAGTTCTTGCTGATACTGTAGGTTTTGAAAGTAGACTGGTAGCGGTAAGCTTAAGTTCGTTAAAATTCCATATATAGTCCCCTGATGATCTGGTGTTTAAGGGGTGTTTGGATGTGCTTTTTGAAAGTGATTATGTGATCTTAGATAGTTATAATCAGTTAATCCACTTTTAACGGGTATAGGAGATAGTGTTTGAATATGCTTTTGCCTTTTGAAGTGTAATACTCAGCTGTTTGGGTTTCTAGAAAATTCTGATTAGCTTCAAACAATCGTTCTGTGAAGACAGGAAATACATCTTGTATTAAGAGTAAAAAGTCTCTCTAATTAAGAAGGGTTAATAATTTATCTTATCCATTGATTAATAACTCATAATTAATAACATAATTAGAAGCAATATCTGTTTATCCGAACATTAAAAACTGATTATTGTGGGAAGAAGTGGCAAAATTCAGATGATCGGCTCCAAAACGCAAATCCAAACATCTCCTTAATTGATACGTTGTGGAATATGATGACGAATAAAATGCAGCATTCTGAAAATATGCAGCTCAGTTTTCCAGACATAAAGTTCGATGTTTGATTTTCAGGGGTTACCTGATGATGGAGTTGGTGAGTGTATAGATTCATATAAGCATATGTCTGTAGTAGTTGTTTTGAACTCTGTAGAACTACTCGTTGATCTTATGCGATTTCCGGGTCAACTCATACCACAATCAACAAAGGCGATTTTTATGACCCATATTTCTGGAGCGGGAGAAAGTGATTCTGCAGAAAATGATTCGTGTGATTCACCACTAGAACCAAATAGCCCTTTATATGGTTTTTCAGAGAGGGTGGATACTGACAGGTTAGATTTTTTACTATTTCCCTGACTTCCCATATAATATTATAATATTTCTATTCTGCTGCTGTTGAAATTAGCAAGTTTTTTTTTGTTTCTGCAGTTCTGAGAAAGATGACAATTACCATCACCAGCGGAGACTGGAATCATCTTTAAATGTCCCTGGACCTTCGTTGAGGAGTAAAATGATGCGTTCTGCATCATCCATTGATGGAAAATGGAGGTATTCTTTTTAACAACTTTTCTTTCACTTGGATTGCAGTTTTTGTTTTATGAAATGTCAAACGGAATTTATAAATACTTAGAAAACTGATACACACTGAGAAAATATTAGCTTGCAGTTTACAGTTCATATATTTTTCCTATGCATCAGTTTATCCCGCAGCGAACCAGATATCGCTGCTTCATTCTGGCGAAGGAGCCGAAGGAAGGTTATAAATGAACCAAGGACTGCAAGTTCAAGGTTTTTCTCTGTTCTCATGCTTTATGCTATTTTTTCAATGTGATCTTAGACAACCTTTTGTTGAAAGCTAGCATTTGCTACCAAATGTACTATAAACTTATCATATTTTGGATATACATTTGGGTTTCCATTTGTCTTCATCCTTTATTTGGTCTCTGCTCTGGGTTTCAGTAAGTACCAATGAGCTCTTATTGATCTATATTCTTTTTTAGTAAAGGTGTTCTAGTATTGATTTTACAAAAAAGACAAGGTCTTACATAATTCCTATGGGTAAGAGGTGTAGAACATATCTGTACCTTACAGAGTTTAGGCCTTTTGTCAACAACATAACGCATTAAGTATAGTTCTTTGATATTCATGCCTCAGTTGTAAATGCATTAAGTCATAACTCAATGAAATTCAAGTTTTATTTATATTAATTGTTTTCAAGCAGTATGCTTTGTATTTCAAATTGATCGGCAAAATTGATACATCGAGACATGGTACTTATTGCATTGTCCACAAGTTGAGATGTCAATAGTTGGTTAGCAAACTCAAAGTGGGAAGCTAATTAGGCTGAAGTAGCTAGAAAGTTGGAGTTCTTAACCTTAATTGCTATTATAAGAAATTTCTTAAAATTCTTACAGTTTACATATCATATTATTTACCTTTCTGAAAGAAAAAAAAGATAAGATAGCATAATGATCTTGATATTTTAATCTGTTTTGAGTATTGCAGTCCAGAGCATCCTTCCTTTCGAGCACGTGGGCGGTCCATGCTTAGTGGTGATAGGAGATCATTTAGAGACTATCCTGATGATATTGGTCCATCAAGGTTTTTAGCTCTTACAACTTCTATATCTGCCTTCTACATTGTTGTAGTTAAACCTTGTAATATGATTGTATTAGAATGTGATTGTGTGTTTAGGGTTTACATAAAGAGGTGTTTATATAGAACACCATATTACAAGTCTAGTCCCTATACTATATCACTTAGTCTAATATTCCCCCGCAAACTAAGCTCGGGAGAGATTTAGGTTGAAAATATAAAAACATAAAACTAAAAAGATAGTAGGTCTTCTCCTTCTCCACCATGCTTTCGCCCGTCCCACGCATTTTTTTTACAGCAATGGTAAATGGGCTTGTGAGGCCCAGCCTCAAAGGCCCAATCGAAACTACATTAGGAAAACCCTAATCTTCTTCCGGCCGTCACCACTTCGCCGGAGTTCTTCAACAACCAGGGGTTTGTTCCCCTTTTCTTCTCCCCGATTGCAGATCTGTATTTTTTTTTTGCAAACCTCGAATAAACGGAACTGAAAGCATTGTGACTTTCGCGAGGTGCACGTCGCCGGAAAAACGGTAACCGTTGTATGGTGGCGGCGACGGCGTCTAGAGCCAAGAAAGCAAGTTGTATTTGCTAACCCTAGACGTGGGGAGGTGCTGCAGTGACGTACCTGTGGTGGCAGTGGCAGCATGGAGGCGGCGGGCTTGTGGCGTTCTGGAGCCACTGGTTGTGTAGTGGTGGTTGTTGGTTGTGTGGCGGCAAAAGGGTTTTGGATGGTGAAGGTGTGGTGGCGGCGGCTAGGGTTCCGCCATAGGTGGAGGCGGCAGTGGTGGTTGACGGCGGCAGTAGGAGTGGATAGAGAAGACTAAGCGCGGTTGTTTGGTGGTGGTGGGCAGGGCGGTGGTGGCGGCCGACCGCCCCTCCGGCGATATCTCCGGTGACTAGCTCTGATACCAAGTTAAACCTTGTAATATGATTGTATTAGAATGTGATTGTGTGTTTAGGGTTTACATAAAGAGGTGTTTATATAGAACACCATATTACAAGTCTAGTCCCTATACTATATCACTTAGTCTAATAAAGCCTACATGACATGGGCATTTTACTTATGCTTTTAGACTTTTTTTCTTATGTTTTTTAAAAATCAATGGTGCATGATGTTATGTCTTTTCTTGCCTAGTATTACCTTCAATGCATGGTGAGACATACATCTCAACACACAAAGTCTTTTAAGACTACTGTCCTCGAGTGTTGTTAACAGTATATGTAGACATTTCCTAAGTGTTACCGTAGATGCATGCTCCAAGGGACTTACCACTAAAACAAACGAAAGGTTGTTTAAGACTTGATTGTCCCTCTAGTGTTTGTATAGATATTTTTAGACATGTTACTAAAAGGGAATGACCAAAATCTCTTGGAATTATGATCTCACTTTATGTTGCTGAAATATATTACTAGAAGTCCCTTCCGCGGTAGAAAACATACAAGATCAGAACTTGAAATTGACTATATAATAGAACTTTGAGCCGTAGTTTGTCATCAAAATATCAAATGCATCTATTCTATTATGTTCTTTTAAGAAAATGACTACTTGATACTTGATAGATATTAGAGGCTAATTTGCACTGTCAAGTAGTATGCAAATCAAGTGATGGAATTTGGTCCAGATTGAGGCCACCAATGTCAATCCAGTTAAAAACTTTTATGCACAAGACATTGTCAATTTAGGTGAAGTCAGGTATAAGTAAAGAACTAATAGAATATGGTGGGGTGAAAAGTTACCGAGTTGGGTGACAATAGTTGTTATGGCACTTGTTTAGGTAAGAACTTGCAGCTTATAATTGTAGAAAGACTTGAAATATTAAAATAAATAAGCAGATGAGTAGATGACATTGAGGCAGTACCTTGTTATGTTGTAGGTGCTTTTAAGATAAGGTTTTTCACAATGCCACTTAAGCAATATGATAAGAGCTACATATATTCATGATTGTTCTGTTCTTGGTAATTTTATATTCATCCAATGTAAAGGTGAGCATGCAATACTTTTGTGATGCTTTTGAAAGTTGAAGCAAGAATATCCTACATAAACGACTAATCTCTCTACATAAAAAAGAAAAATTAGTCCTGACGTATTAAATTTTGTATGCCACAGGTCGGAAGGCACATCAACATCGGAACATCGTAGAAATCGAAGAAGCATTAGTATTACTCCAGAAATCGGCGATGACATCGTTAGGTTTGTATTTGCAACTTTTTAACCATGTATCTTATGCTGTTACATATCACAGTTTCTAGTCCTTATGTTCTTATGTTTTTCTTTTGTGTTTTTTTTTATGTAACTCTTTATGTTCTGTTTATATGTTTACGTATTAAGTTTCTTACCAAGTATACTAGAACAAAAGAGTTTCACATAGGATAAAGTTTGCTAATTATCTATAAACTTGCATTTTTTTTACAAAAAACCAATTTGTACTTATATTTATCACAAAGGAAGTATTGTCCGGATGTGTTAAGAGACTCGGGATTGATCGAAGCAAAAGCATATGATGCTCCTATGATATTAAATGCAAAGTTGAAAGTGGATGGAGTCCTTCTCGAGGACCTTGAGAGATATAGAAGGATTGTTGAAAATTTAAACTACCTTACCATCACTCGTCCTAATATCGCCTTTTCAGTAAGTGTAGTAAGTCAATTCATGCAATCTTCAAGGACCTCACACTAGGATACAATTAATCATATCCTTAAATATCCAAAGGGTACACTGGGTTGTGGAATCCTACACTAAAATCATGGCCATCACGTTGTAGAAGGGTTTACAGATGCTGACTGCAATGGAGATCCTACAAGAATGCGTTTTATTACCGAGTGTTGCGTCTTTGTCGGGGAAATCTTGTTTATTGGAGAAGTAAGAAGCAAAATGTAGTGTCATGCTCTAGTGCCGAACTTGAATACAGGGTCATGGCTCACTTGTGAACTTATGATGCGAAAACGAGGCAACTATTCACATTGCAAACAATCTTGTATTTCATAAAAGAACTAAACATATTGAAGTCGATTGTCATTTCACTCGGGAAAAGCTTGAAGATGGGACAATCACAACTCCTCATGTCAAAACTGGGAACCAACTAGCTGATGTTTTCACTAAAGCAGCGTTTGGGAGTCGCATTAGTAATATTTGTAACAAGCTAGGCATGATAGCTCCAACACAATACATATTTGTTTATGTTGGTTGTCTTATAGGCCTTAGTGTTTACCTTCGTGGTGGTTCCTCTATATATAGATAATGGATGTATGTTGTAAATATACAAGTATTTAGGTATGTCTCTGACTACAGAGGTAGTCTAGTTTCTTGGAAAAGAAAGAAATAGCACACCGTTTCTTGATTATGCATAGAGCGGTAGATGTATCATGTGAAATGACATGGGTGAGAAGGAGAGTGCTTATAGACAACCTGAGGGTATATGGTGATAGACAAGAATTACGTGTTTAATGAATACAACCTCCATTGACCTAGCTAGTGCCCATCAATACCCTGTATCAACGTGTAGACATTCTCACGAAGCCCTTACTTCAAGCACGGATAGACTTTATCTATAATAAGTTTGGAATGATAACATCTTTGCTCTAACTTTAGGAGTTTTAGAGATGGTGTATGTGTCATATAGGTTTTTTTTTGATATATTACTGTTAGTATATCTAGTTTTATAATGTGTATAAATAGATGAGTAACCTCAAAACTAATGAACAAGTGAAATATCAGGTTTTATCGCTAATATTCAACATTCAAGATGTATAGATAATATCGGTATTTAGATATAGATTTCTCCATGAAATTGCATCTCATAACACGCGGATGGGATTTAGCAGGAGTAGGCTTAATATTCTGCAGATAACACAACAGACATTTGTAGGTAGAACAATAAAAAGAGGCGCTGTAGGAAAAAAAGGAAGTGGTAAGGTATGTTACTTTGTAAAGTGTTTCAGGGCATTCCGCTTATTGCCCTGCCACAATTACATTGTCCTAAAGTACATGAGGTATTATGATGAATCAGCAGAGTATATATTCTACTAGTCTATCTTATGCTGTAAACAAATAAATAAATACGTTCAATAGTGGCCCATGTGCATTGACAATACAACAGAAACCCTAAATTAGGTAATAACACAGATAACACTATCCCAACAGCATGATGCAAGATATAAATATAATTCCTACAATGTCTGTGATTTCTTTTGTGATTTGTGACTGTTTTCTTTGCATAACAATTGAAGAAACAGAAAAGAAGTTTAAAAGCTTGCTATAAGAAGTAATATTTTTCTTGAGGTGACATACATGATAATTCTTCTTTCTATAACATGCAGGGCTGTGCGGGCAATGAATGAAACATTAAAGCAGAATCGACTGCAGAGAGAACAGGTGGATAGTAGGTTGCAGAATGCCGACCTTAAGAAAGATGTACATGTTTCTGTTCCCTTTTTGTTTAAACTGTATTGATACAAGTTCTGTGTCTCTTTAGTAAGTACATTAGTTTGTATAGTTTGGATGTATAAGTAGTGGGAGTTGAACTTATGGGAGGTAATTGTATGTGCAATTGATCCTAGGTATTATGTGTAGTAGCTTAGGAAGTTGCAAGTGTAAAGGAAGGTTGATATAGACGAGAAGACTAGTGGGTCATCTCAATATAATTCCCATTTTAGAAGATGCAAATATACATTTACATTGATATATGGCTCTGTTTGTGTATATAATACACATGTATATACATAATACATGCCCGTATATATATGTTTATACACACTCATACATGCATATGGATAAATCTATATGAGCATGCACACGCATAGATAAATACATACTTACCTCTGAACATACATATGGATATATGTATACACAATATATGTATACACACAAGTCTTTAGTCTTTACAACACATGTAGACATGCACAAAAGCAAACACACACACATGTTCCTATACACAAATGTATCTCCATAGATGCACATGCTTACACACACATACATACCTATGCATGTGGATTAATAGATCAATTCATATAGACACACATGTGGATGTCTTTGTACATACATACATTCATTCCTACACCCACACCCACACCCACACCCACACCCACACATGCGTACATACATATAATGTATTTGTTGTAGTAGTATACCACATATGTACATGTCTATATACACATTATATATACACACATACATGTACTTATATATAAACATATGTATATAGATGTGTGTATACGTATATGTAAAATGTGTGTATGTTTGTGTACATATATTTATATGTAGGTGTATTAGTACATGCCTATACTTGTATGCATGTGCTGCTAGCATGTACATACATTAGTACGTCTATATGCTGTATGTGTAATCAGAGTCATATAATTGCATAGATATATTATGCAACATGTGGTTACATACATTTATGTAAATGTACATGCATATGTACTTGTGTGTTTGTGTATATAGTATATACATGTGTGTGAAGCATACTGATGGGGGGATCATTACAGTTTGAAGCTAAACACGTATACTTCTCTGTTATTTTTAAGCCGTACTGGTTTTCCTAGCAATCATAATCTGTCTTGGTCTCCTGAGCCTTTTCACTTTGGATACACTTCTCTGTTAGGTTTGATTAGATGTATGCATATCTTGTTGATTTACCCAACTCCATTTAAAAGGTAATTATCTTTCAAATCTATCTTATTGTTAACTAATATACCGCAATGTGATGGTTTAGGAGTCGGAGCATGAGCATGATGGAACACCTTTATATTCTCTGAAAAGGGAACACATGAGTTCTCAAAAGGCAATGTCATTACCTACATCTCCTCATGAATTCAGGAATCCAAAAGCTTCTGGTGGTATTTCAGAGGTCATGGTTCGTGATGAAGCAGTCTCAACATGGAGCAAAATTCTGGATTCACCCATGTTCCAAAATAAGCCTCTTCTCCCTTATCAAGAATGGGATATTGATTTCTCTGAACTTACTGTTGGCACTCGAGTCGGAATTGGTATACATATTTTCATTATTTTGTATTTCCTCTTCCCAGAAGCCTGAATAAAAGTTTGTAAATTGCATAGTTGTTAAAAGCCCTAGCCTCGGGCGCCTAGGCGCAGTTTTGAGGCGAGGCGCAGGGTTTGGGCTTTTTGTCTGAGGCGCATATCAAGGAAGTGAGGCGCAATTTTGATTTTTTTTATTTATTTATTTTTTGCTTTATTATTATTTCCTAGATTATGGTTGAGCTTATAAAAGCTTCCACAATACCAATTGAAGCTCATTTCCTAGGTATTTGATGATTTTGGTGTATGACTTTGAACATTTTGGTACTAATTAGATGATATTAAATGTTATATAATAGCTTTTCTTTATTTTATTTGAAAAATAATATTATTTTTCAATACATAATATATTTTAAATATTCTTTTTAAGTGCGCTTTTTTTTCTCGGGCCCTCGCCTTTTTTGCGCCTTGCGCCTAGGCCCCATGCGAGGCTTGTGCGCCTTGCGCCTTTGATACCTATGGTAAATAATTTTAGTTAGCTTAGTGGAGTTTATTAGAAGAAAATTTTTTTTCTAGGGGCATACCAGTCAGAATGTTTCAGTATTTGAATAAGCTTGTTTCTTGCTTCTTATCAATGTCACCTAACATCCAGAGGAACCTATCCACCCTCAAGATTTAACTTTTTAAATCATCAAGTATTTACTTGAGGCCTTTTGCAGCTTCCGTTTAGCTTTGTTAATATAATTGCTCTGTGCTCATTATTTTCAGGATTTTTCGGGGAAGTTTTTCGTGGCATTTGGAATGGAACAGAGGTAGCAATAAAGGTTTTTCTTGAACAAGATCTCACAGCTGAGAACATGGAAGATTTCTGCAATGAAATATCTATTCTCAGGTATCTATTAGTGAAAGTCATTTTATTTTTATATTTAGTTATTTATACTCTTCTGATCCGAATTGCATTTTCTTCTTTTTGGTTTTTGACAGTCGCCTTCGGCATCCAAATGGTATGCCTTTTTTCTTTTTATGCATTATTTTATGTTTTGAGTAGAGGGTGGCTGTATAAAAAATCTCAATTTACTCCAAATAATGTTACATTCTGACTCTTTAACTACAAAAAAGCTTCAATGAAGTTACAACTGTTTGTAATTGAAGGGGTGCTTGGATTTGCATTTTGAAACTGATTCTGATTATTGCTTCTTGAAGTCACAATAATCAACTTTTATTATTTGGATATATATATTTTGTTTCTAATTGTCTAGGGGTCGATTAATCAGTTTCATACCAGCTGCAGTAAAAGTGATTATCTTATGGTAAAACAAAATAACCATTTTACCCATTTATTTAAACCCTAAGGCCTAAACAAAAGACTTATACTCTCATTTCATAAGGTCTCTCATTTCTTTTTCTCAAAAAAATGTCTTTTGGTCATTTTATGTGTTGAATTCTTAAATAACCAGAAATTGTCAAGCACTCAAACATTTGATTATCTGATTATTACAACTTCAAACAATAGAAGCACATCCATATACTATCTTTTTTATAGCTGTTTATCTGATTTTAATTACTTAATTTCATAATCACTTCCAATTCACACATCCAAATACCCCTCAAGATGCAAAATAACATGCTGCTGCTAATCCAATTGATAATATTTTGATTTCAGTTATATTGTTTCTTGGTGCCTGCACAAGGCCTCCACGCTTGTCGATGGTTACTGAGTATATGGAGATGGGTTCATTGTATTATTTGATCCATTTAAGTGGACAGAAGAAGAAACTCAGCTGGCGAAGAAGACTTAAAATGCTTCGTGATATATGCAGGTAGGTCAATTTTGCACTAACTCAATGAAAGAATGTTTCTTCAGTGGCAATTTGGAATTTTGACTTTCTGATTGACTTTCAAGAGTAGCAGACCATCTCCATATGATTTTAGATTGCTGCCCAAATGATGTTTGATATGGAATTAGTTACTCTACAGGTTTATTTAAATGGGTTTTATTAGAAATTTAATTTTAGTTCCAACTTCCAGCATTAATTTCAATCTTTTTATGGCCTTTGACAACATTCAAGCTGTTTGGCCCTGTACCGTCAGTAGTATTGTGCGTTTTGTGAGTATTTTAAACTTAGTTGTACATTAAGATATGGGGATGACCCTTACTGGCTACTACTCAAGAAACATTGTAGTGATTAGTTGAAACACTAAAATAATTCTATCTATAGGTGACAACTTCAACCCATTTTTTATGGGTGAGCCAATTTTTGTTGTGTTTTATAGCAAATAGGTCATAAAAGGTTAGCTAAAAGGAGAACATGTCAAATGGGTTGAAAGTTGCCGAAAGTCTATTTATAATGCATACATGCTCCTAAATCGTTTATTCAAAGTTGTAGGTTATTATTGCAATAATATTGCTTTTGTAATCACATTGATGCATGATTTATTTATAAAAAATGGACAAAAAGTCCATGCATGTCAACCCGACTTACTAACTCATTTTGACCTGTACCAAAAATTACTTATGTGAACCCACCTATCTTGCCACCTCTAGCAGTTAGAGGATAATGTTTTCATATAACTTTACATGAATGCCAACACACGACCTGATTTCATCTTATTGTTTTTTCTTTTTGCATTTGATCAAATGATAAGAGGGTTGATGTGCATTCACCGAATGAAGATAGCTCATCGTGATATAAAAAGTGCAAATTGCCTGGTGAATAAGCATTGGACTGTAAAGATATGTGATTTTGGACTGTCAAGAATGATGACAGAATCACCTATGAAAGATACCTCATCAGCAGGTACCCCTGAATGGATGGCTCCTGAACTTATCCGAAATGAACCTTTCACTGAAAAGTGTGATATTTTTAGCCTTGGAGTCATCATGTGGGAGCTATGCACTCTCAGTCGACCATGGGAAGGTTTACCACCTGAGAGGGTAAGTTATATGATTGCTCAACCTTTTTAGAAATTTATATATAAGAAAGTTGATATTAAAGGTGGCGAAATGGGCAAGTCGGGCGATAATGGGTCAAAACATGTAGTTTTGGGTAGGGGTCTAAAGTCTAAACGAGTTGGATTGGGTTGGGTTGGTCTGAAACACTTTTATCCCATTTCTTTTATAAATAATCAGTTGTCAAATATGATAACCGAGGCCGAACTAAAAGTGTTTATGGTATTGAATTCTGAATGAATTTTATTGATACCAAGCATCCCTATATATAGGGGAATTACATATAACAACCCTAGCTCTATTTTAGGAAGAGATCTGTACAATCATGTAAAATACAAATAATGTATACTAAATAATGAATGTATTGTATTCTTTCAGTTATCGTCTAATTTTTTAATTGAATGATTTGTGTGGTTTTACGTATACAATCTGGACAACTTTTGACCCGTTCCGAGTCGTTTCTTTTCTAGTTTTTTATTTAGCTTGTTATTGATAAATCATAATCCAATAAATGGGTTCAAATTGCCAGCTCTAGAAGTTATTGACCTCAGTTGTTCCCCTTTAACAATTTCCATTGGTGAATTATAGGTTTTAAGTAAAAAGAATGTTTTATCTGATAGTTTTAGTTGCAATACTTGTGGGCAACCTTCTGAACCAAGATAAATCAAGTTCTCATTGTTGAAAGAAAATATGAATTTAACCCGGGTCTTATATGTTCTCAATGGAGGTTAATGTTCAGTTGTGTGTTGTTTAGGTTGTATATTCTGTCGCCAATGAAGGTTCACGGTTGGACATTCCTGAAGGTCCCCTCGGCAGGCTAATCGCTGGTACATTTTCTTCGGTTTTTGGCTTTAGAATGTTTAGACTTGAATTTCATGATCTAAAATTCAATTTCTTTGTTGAATTTGCAACTATTGAATCTATATGGGACTATTAGGTCAAACTGTCAAATTCAATCTTATGGATCAAAATAATTGCACTCAGGGGTGTAAACGAGCCGAGCCGAGCGCAAGCTCGCTGAAGCTTGAAGTCGGCTCATTTAACTTAAGAGAGCTCGAGCTCGGCTCGTTTAGAGCTTTATTTCTAAAGCTTGAGCTCGATCTTGTTTATTATGTATTAATTATTTTATTTTTATATTTTTATAATTATTTATATATATATATATATATATATATTTATGAGTTCAGTTTTTATATCTAACTTTATGTACAATGTTTAATTATTTTATCATAATTTTTTATATAATAATTATTGTTATATATATAATATATTAAATACAAATTAGATAAATAAGAGGCTTGTTTAGGCTCGCGAGTCTGCTTGAGTTTGATATGTGTATCTCGGGCTCGAAATCGTTTATTAAATGAGCCCTAACATAAGCTCAAGCTTGAGCTCGTTTATTCTCGGCTCGAGTCGAGTTTTTAGCTAGCCGATCCTGAGTAGCTCACGAACAGCTCAGCTCGTTCACACCCCTAAATGCAGTCCATAATATCATAGGCCAGGTGGATTGGGCGACGGTAGAGGTAGCAAATTGGGGTGGGTTTACCATGAAAAACTATATGTTAAACCAATAATATAAATGTGAAAAGAATAATTTATGCATTAGTTATGTCGACCCATTTGACCTCTTTTTTATTGGCTAAAGTTTTGATTTCACCAGTTTGCTACCCCAAAATCAACCCGTCTAGCCTCTAGGGTAATGGGTTGGAACATGTTTGGGACGGATCAATTTTAGGCAGGGTTCAAACCAGTTGGGTTTGGGTCGATTTGCTTTCACATAGATGTGTTGAAACCGATGTCCTAAAAACGCATCTTATATATTGTTGACATTGTTGCAGATTGCTGGGCAGAACCACACGAGCGACCAAGCTGTGAGGTCATTCTCACTCGTCTACTGGACTGTGAATACACCCTTTGTTGATCAAATCAATATGGAAGGGAGGGAGACTTTGATCATTTTTAAAAACAAAACAACAAAAAAACATTGTAGAGGTTTTACAAAACTTTTTATCGGCTCGTTGAGTACTTGATTTCTGTATAAACTCAATTATTTGGATCAATATCAGTTAGACGGAACTCTTTTCAAGACTTCTTTAACATATTCTGTCATCCTGTGACAATTGTTGCACCACACTATCTTTTACGCCGGCAAAATGGCTGGGTTGGGTAACATGTGGACTAGGTTCCGGTCAAAACGGGTTGTTCAAGAAAAGTATAAGTTTTTATTGGGGTTTAACAAAAATGGACCCGGGTTGAAACGGGTCTGCTTAGGAAAAGTATCAAAATGCAGAGAACTACCATGGCAAGAATGTCACCGAGCCAATGATTGTCGAAATAGATCGTTGAACAAAGCCGCAAGATGGGTCAAAACATGTCCAGATTTAGACATCATATTTTTAGTGTCGAAATAAGTTGGATTAGGGTAGCCCATAAACATATTTTATCCGTTGTATGTTTTTTATTTTTATATATAATGAATGCTATGAATATGAGAACATAAATAAAAGTCGTTTATAAAAGAATAGACCTTCAGGAGTCAGGGTGAGCAATGGGCCTAAAACCGACCGGATTGGGTCATATAAGTTTCAAAACCATTAAACCAGTATACAACTGCTTCCGGTCCATTTCTAAATTCTAGCAGTCCTTCGATGATGCATGTTTTGATCAGCCCATTTTAGGGCTCAGGCCCAACAAGGAACCTGGTCAACTTTTCTGCTATATAAGGAGGTTTATTAGAGATGAAAAAAGGAAAAAAAAATCGGGTTTGGACAAAACCGAACCGAACCACTTTTGAGACGGGTTTAAGTGAAACCAGTTTGAGAACAATTCAAATTGCTGGTTTGGGACCTGTTTGGCCATTTCAGACAGTGAGCTGGTTTGGTGAAACTGGTTTTCAACCTGGTTTGTACCGTTGGGACGAACTTAGCAATCAGAATATATCAGTTTTTTGGACTTTTTTTTTACTATAAATATGTATTGGATGTTTTGGTTCAATCACAACCCTAATAAACGCTCTCTGTTATCTCAAAATTCAAACATGCTCTAAAAAATGGCTTCTTCAAGTCGGCAATAATCTATTGGTATTGGTTCTTTCTTTAGCGAAGAACCGTTATGAGGATTATACCTACAACGAGTAACCAACATATTTGGGTACATTACGATTTATGTGAAATATTAGACGGTTTACAACGAGGTCAAGCAACGATTTCAAGGTGTTGAAAGCTGCTCTTGCTCGAGGTCAAGATGTGTAGTATGTTTTAAAAAAAGGAAATGCAAAGTGTTGAAAGGTGCTCTTGCTCAAGGGCAAGGGCAAGGTCAAGCAACAATTTCAAATAAGAGAGTAATTTAGATTTTCGATGTAAATGCGATTCTGGAAAGAACGACAACGACATTTTTTCCGTATTTGATGTGTTGTACACATCATAAACTTTGTTGTGCTAGACGGACTCGACGTTCTCGATGTTCACGGTTTAAAAGAAGCTTTTCAAAACATGTTACGTGACGTTTTTAGCACTAATAAAAAAGTTTTTGTAACACCTCGAATTTTTCCTATAGAAATTAGGGGATAAAGATGCCGAGAATTAAAGTCTGGAGGCTGGATTATATATTCTCCAAAGATGGAGGACTAAAACTGAAAATTTGGAAAAGAGGGGGGATAGCGAACCGTTATCCCTGGCCATAACGGTCCGCCATGTAGGGAGGAAGCAATGAACCGGGTGGTGACACGTGTCCCGTGACTCATCAGGACTCGTGGTCCGATAGCGGACCGACATCCATGACCGTAGCGGTCCAACACATAGGCTTGAAGGCAAAATTGCGGCTGGAGTCGGTAGCGGACCGACATCCCCCCGGATAACGGTCCGCTACGGGTGCCATATTGCCCTATAAATAGAAATCGATGGTCAGAACCTTAGACATCATATTCACACACAAAAACACACTCACCAGCACACACTTAGACTAGGGATCCATGCCAGAGTGCCAGTATGCGTTCGGAATTCCAGTTTCTAGTCTTACACCTTTAAATTACGGAAGATAGTGCTGAGGTAAGATTCCGACAACTTGGTTACTAACCATTAAGCTTTGATTATATATTATTAAGCCTATTTTAGATTTTAATTAGCAGTTAAGCATACGTCAAGGTGTTGTCCGAGGTGTTTAAAATACTATTGATACGATAAGCTGAAATACTGTCCAGGTGAGTTGCTCTGAATTAAATGTGTATAGTTACACAGTTGTTATTTGAGATATTCCTTATGTGATGCCCTATTCCAAGTATATATAATGCATATTAAGTAGTTATTATTTTCTGAGAGTGGATGGGACCTACGGGTGGATGATTATCTTGTGGATGATTATCTTATATTACTGGTGAATGGTATGCCAGTAGGGTATGATAGTTGTCCATGTTATACTGGTGAAAGGTAGGCTAGTGACGGGAACGGTTGACCATTTATATATATGACAAAAGCTTATTAGTTTTGTGTAAACTAATGGGTGGGACATGGGATTGCTGGTGATTGAATAACAACCATGTGGTAAGATTTATGAACTCACCAACTTATGTTGACATAGTTGCTTTTATTATTTTTAAGATTATTGCAGGTGTATCATTTAGTTGGCATTCCAGGTAGATAATGTATGTGGATAGTTATGAGGATGGTCAGAGGAATGTGATGGATGAAGGCATGCTTGGAAGAGCTGTAAGCCTGTGGATGTTTTGAGTTCCTTGATAGGGACTGATGTTTTGTAATAGAAGTTTGTTTTATGATGTAAAACAATTTAGTTATAAATGAAAGTGGTTTTATGATTTAGCTTCCGCTGTGTGTTCTGTACTATACGTCATGTCTAGCCAGTGCCTGGGAGAGCCTCAGTTTAAGGGATTTATATACTAATAGAAAGTTAGTATCTAGACTTAAACTAGGGTTCTGTAAGTTAGCTGGAATGCCATAGGTTAAGATGTTGACTTTCATTATGAATATAACAGGTAATACCGTGAAAGCAGATAATTAATTACATTCTTGGCCAAATGCTATTAATTTCTGATTTTCAGGATTATTACTAGTTATATGAATTCTGATGTCATACATCTGTGTGTAGGTATAAATGGCTGGAAGAGGTAGAGGACACGAAGGTGGTAGGGGTAGGACTCCTAATACTAGGTCTCGTACCCGTAACACGACAAATGTTGACCCGGACATAGAAGCAAATACGAATGACGAGAACGAGCAACACACAGAGGAGGTCATTATGACAGAATCCCAGTTTCAAGGAGCGGTGGCATCTGAGGTCACCAAAGAGGTTTTTGTTTCTAGGAATCCTTGACGATGCCCTACAGAGAAGGATGGGCTCCACTAACTAATGAAATAGGAATGAAGGAGCCACTGGTGCAAACCCATGAACTGAGAATGTTACTCATCCTGTAGGAAATAATAATGATGCTACCCGAATCCCTGAAACTATGGTGGTTACAAACCAAAGCACGGGAGGGAATAACCAAGGATGCACGTATAAGAATTTTAGTGATTGTCACCCCAAACCTTTCAACGGTAAGAGGAATGCCATTGCAGCCATGCAGTGGATAACTTCTATGAAGACCGTGATTAAAATGAGTGAGTGCAGACCTGATAAAGCCGTCAAATTTGCTGCTCATTCCTTCGAGGAAGATGCACTTGACTGGTGGGAGTCAGTCAAGTAGACTAAAGGAGAAGAATATACTGACAGGATGAAGTGGGAAGACTTGAAGATATTACTAGTCAATAGATACTGTCCCTAGAATGCGGTAGATAAAATTGAATTAGAATTCCATCGGTTTGAAGCAGGAAACCTTAGTCACCAAGAATATACCAGCAAATTCAATAAGATGGCCAAGCTTGTACCACATCTTATAACTCCTGAAACTAGGAGGATTAAGTGCTACGTGCAAGGGCTGCCACCGAAAGTTCGAACCTTGACCTCGAGCAAGAGCAGTACAACTTAGTGCGGTCATGTATGATGAGATAGAAGCTTAGGAAGTAGCCAACAAGAGAGGTTTTTAGAAGAGAACTTATGAACATGCAAATAAACTCCCAAGAAAAGAGGGAGACATTGTAGGAAAAGGTATACAAGAAATGGTATGCCATAGATGTCAACAGAAAGGACACATGTCAAGATATTGCCCAACTATCAAACGCCATAACTGTAATGAAATGGGGCATTTCAAATTTCCAAAGACGCCTCAAACCAAAGTCGGTGGTGGAGCAAAAGGACGTGTGTACATCTTAGTAAGAAGACAATAAGGAGAAGACTAGGTAGGTTCTTTATAAAGATAATATTAAAAGTCAAAAGATGTACAAAAATAAAGAAATTCTTTGATGTCACAGTAACTAGAAGGCGACTTTCTGGCTAGTATGTAGTTATCTGATGAACGGAATGTTATGTCTAGGAAAGAGCGGTGTATAAATCACTCCTAGACCCGTCACTCTTACCTGGGAACATATCTGTTTGAGGTACTACTCTGGTTAGATATATGTCCTGTGTTACAGGTATAATAATTAGAGAAACAACTACCCTAATTATAAAGAAAATTAGTAATTGGAATAATTCTGAATTTCGAGGACGAAATTTCCTAAAGGAGGGGAGATTTGTAACACCTCGATTTTTTCCTTTAGAAATTAGGGGCTAAAGATGCCAAGAATTAAAGTCTGGAGGCTGAATTATATATTCTCCAAAGATGGAGGACTAAAACTGAAAACTTGGAAAAGAGGGGGGATAGCGGTCCGCTATCCCTGGCCATAATTGTCCGCCATGTAGGGAGGAAGCAATGAACCGGGTAGTGACACGTGTCCTGTGACTCATCAGGACTCGTGGTCCGATAGCGGACCGACATCCATGACCGTAGCGGTCCGACACGTAGGATCGAAGTCAAAATTGCGGCTGGAGTCGGTAGCGGATCGACATCCCCTGGATAACGGTCTGCTACGGGTGCCATATTGCCCTATAAATAGAAATCGTTGGTCAGAACCTTAGACACCATATTCACACACAAAAAACACTCACCAGCACACACTTAGACTAGGGATCCGTGCCAGAGTTCCAGTATGCATTCGAAAGTCCAGTTTCTAGTCTTACGCCTTTAAATTACGGAAGATAGTGCTGAGGTAAGGTTCCGACAACTTGGTTACTAACCATTAAGCTTTGATTATATAATATTAAGCCTATTTTAGATTTTAATTAGCAGTTAAGCATACGTCGAGGTGTTGTCCGAGGTGTTTAAAATACTATTGATACGATAAGCTGAAATACTGTCCAGGTGAGTTCATTTGAATTAAATGTGTATAGTTACACAGTTGTTATTTGAGATATTCTTGATGTGATGCCCTATTCCAAGTATAATGCATATTAAGTACTTATTATGTTCCGAGAGTGGATAGGACCTATGTGTGCATGATTATCTTATCTTACTGGTGAAAGGTAGGCCAGTAGGGTATGATAGTTGTCTATTTTATACTGGTGAAAGGTAGGCCAGTGGTAAGAACGGTTGACCAATTATATATATATATATATATATATATATATATATATATATACAAATGCTTATTAGTTTTGTGTAAACAAATGGGTGGGACATGGGATTGAATAACTACCATGTGGTAAAGATTCATCAACTCACCAACTTATGTTGACATAGTTGCTTTTATTATTTTTATGATTATTGTAGGTGTATCCTTTAGTTGGCATTCCAGGTAGATAATGTATGTGGAAAGTTATGAGGATGGTCAGAGTAATGTGATGGATGAAGGCATGCTTGGAAGAGCTGTAAGCCCTGTGTATGTTTTGAGTTTCTTAACAGGGACCGATGTTTGTTAGTATGGTTTAGTTTGTAATAGAAGTTTGTTTTATGATGTAAAACAATTTAGTTATAAATGAAACAAGTTTAATGATTTAGCTTCCGTTGTGTGTTCTGTACCATACGTCACGTCTAACCGCTGCCTGGGACCGGGGTGTGACAGTTTTGTCGCGAAACGGGTTCCCTAGGAAAAGGTCCGAATTGGAAAGTACCTATTAAATGCAATTCGACTTGTAAATTGTTTGAAAGCGCGATACGACAAAAAACCCATCTTTACAAGTGTTTAATAAAAGACTTGCATTGAGTGGGTGGGTTATAGGCTTTCAGAGAGAGGGTTGGTAAACTATTGAACAAATAACAGAGTTTTTAAAACTGCAACTGCTTTTTTATCGGTGTTTATTATCCCACGAGTTCTTTAATGCTTAAACAACTATTTTCAGTGTGTGGCAAATATCCGAGTATGAAAATGCAAATGATACATTTGAGAAAATGATAGCATCGATGAAAGCGAATTTTGTAAAATATTTTAAAGAGATACCTCCCATTGTTACTTATGCCGCAGTATTGATTCCAACCCTAAATGTTACCGGGGTTGAAACTTTAATTAACACATGATTTGGGTTTGGACAAAGTTGGCTTCATGTTTACAAACAATATAAAACAACAATTTAGCCAATGTTTTAAAAATATGTTTGATGTTTATCTATCAGGACATGGTTCCACATCAAACATACACGATTCAATGGGTTCGACATCGAGTAGGCTCAAGTACGAATGTAATGCATGATTTATATAATTACTTTGAGAAAGAAAATAGTGAACAGGCTCGGGGTAGCACCTCAAGTAGTGAACTCAGAAGGTATATTGGAACACATTTTTTTTATCCCCATTGACTTTCGATAAATTTGATAATTTGGCTTTATGGAAAGATTCCATTCTGATTTGGAGGTGGGACTTTGTTTCATCCATTATCGTCTCCGCTTCAGATTCTTGCTCAAACACATCAAAGGATGGAGTCGGATGGGCTTCACTTCCATCCTCATGCTCCAATTCAATACTAAGATCTGTGCTGCAAGATGAACTTTCTCGTAGAAAGTTGGCGTAAAGCTTATTAATCACAAAGCCTTGTGCCTCTACTCTATGGAGTAGTTCCTCAGATTCACTAACATAAACTTCTTGCTGCTCAACCACATCAAGATCACAACCAGTGGTCGGCTATAAAAACATATCAATTCCTCGTTGCAGCAACTCATATAATGACGGGCGGGGCTCGGTTTGGGATGGTGGCATGATGGGATCCTCAAACGGTTGTGAGTAGGAGTATGGTTCTTCATACCAATCTGTGTGATACCCGTGGAAATGATAATAATCCGGTGTGTAGTGGGGTTTTCCACAGACCTCGCACCAAACCTCCTCATGGTAACCTCCATGATCAAACTGGTATCATCCACTGTAACTCCCATAGTCGTGATCCATGAAAATCACTGCAAAGAACGCTCAAGCAAAAACGATCACGAGTACCAGATAGAGATAAAATAAAAATAAGGAATAAAATAAACACAAAATAAACAAAGATAGCAAATATATACAAAATGATTAAAGCAATGACTCAGATCGTGAATTACCGTGTCCCCGGCAATTGCGCCAAAAACTTGATGTGTGTAAAGTGTAGATATAATTTAACAAAGATTTTTCACACTTAGGTATTAAAATAAGAAACGATTATCACCTTAGGACTAACTACACACACAATGGGCAAGTGAACCTATCGCATAAGTAGTATAGTTTTAGACAAGAACCGAGTATCAATCCGTGGACAAGATAGCTCCTGATAATAAACCTTTGTCACTGTCTAGCCGATCAAGTAGAAGATTTGATATTTTTGTGTTTTTAAACTAAATAAACATAAAAGATAAGGCGGGGCAGATAAACAAACAAAAGAGGATATTCACTTAGACTTCGAATCCACTTAGTCAAACAATGACAACATATACAGATTCATGATGAGATCATTTTATACATGTGCAATACGGAAATAGAATAGACTCCCGTCAGGGTTATCTAATCATATGACTCTTCGGAAAGTTAAAGCGATATTAACACAGTAACCACCTAAAATCATTCTATGCAAACCCAATGATAGTATTATGTTGAATATAAAGATGAACTAATATCCCGCTAAAGACTCTTAGTCCCATAATTTTTGGAAAGCTAATACGATAAACACATATTAACCACCTCAAATCACATAATGAAAACATAATCAAGAAGTTCTTCAACTTGTGAATATCAAATCACGAATATATGAACTACAAATTCACGCTAACAAATTATAATAATACACAGACAATGACATGATGAATTCACAACGAATGTAACGACCTTTCCAAGCATATACACAAGGATGCACATTTGAACAACAATCATATATATTCTAATCCCCATCCACCATTCCTAGTCAAATGCCATGAATACATACACATACATACATATATTCATGAATAAATACTTTAACATATACGGTTTTCCAACATGATATGGTCAAGATACCCACGAGATAGAACATATACTCAAATCAAACAAACACACATAATCATTGAAGAAGATTCAAGAACATGTTAAAGTCATCAACATAAGCTCATAAAAAATCAAATACACATCATCAAAGTTAGCTAAGTTTCATCTAATCTAAGTGAATCAAGATGTTTAGCCCATAAGCCTTACAAACTCCACAAGCAAACTCAAGAACATGGATGAAAACATAGTAGATATAGTAATCAAACTAAGAAAATGAGAAGAAGTGGGTTTTGTGTGGTTAAATCTTCCTTGAGTGTTAGATCTTCAATCTTGCAAGATCTGCCAAAATATCGCCTAAAATGGGTTGAGAGAACTAGGGTTTGGTGTAAAAGGTAGAATCCCCTTCAAATGAGGGAGAATTGGGGATAAAAAGCAAATCTGCGTCTGCACATGGCCATGTCCGAAAGTGACATGCCCATGTGGACCATCTGATCAGCACATCTTGCAGTGTTCTCAGCAACGTTGGCTCGCATGGCCATGTAAGAATTTGACATGGCCATGTCCGAAATTTTCCTTTTTCGAGAATTTTTTCAAGTTTTGAGTTTTTCACCAAAAATCACCACGTTCCCACCGGGAGCTGCAATATTCAAATTAAACACAAGTGTCCGAACCAAAGGATTTACAACCAAAAACAATCAAAATGAGGGGAAATATGCATTATTTGCATGTGTATTTATTAACATATCAAACATCCCCACACTTAAACTTTGTTTATCTTCAAGCAAACCCTCATGCAAATTTTTTTAAAGAATCCCATTGGAAAAATAAAATGTTGGAAGCAATCCATAAACTAACAAGAGATCCAAACTCATAAATGATTATCAGGCAATGCAACAGTCAAAAAAAGAAACCAAACGAGTTAAAAGTGTTTTTATGTTTTCTATTCAAAACTTGGCGATATCTATTCAACGTAACAAGTCTATTGGATCTTTCTTTTATGCATGAGCTTAAACCTCTCACAAAAGTTCACTCTACACTCGGTTATTTATATGTGCAAATGTATAAATAAATCACTCAATGCCAAACAATGAAGCAACATAATCATAGGCTTGCAAAGGAATCAAATCTCCACCAATTAACATGAGAAAATCCGAAGATAGATGATATAGAAGTCTTTAGTTTCGTGGAAAATCCGAAGATAAACAAACATTAATTGCATAAAAATGTAACCAACTTTTTAAATTATAACAAATTGACTCTTGCTCGACGAAAAAAAAAATGCCACGTGGACTTAAATATCACAAATGACATGCTTTTGGCCTTGAAAATAAAAAATGGCACGACGGAGCAACGAATCAGAAGACAAGTCATCCCTAAATTGAAAATGTCGCTTTTTGGTTAAAAGGAGAAAATGACGCAACCATCTTGTTTTACCAATGAGATTTTGACACCTAAGCCTAAGTATGAATGTTTTTCTTCAGATGGGACCATTTGATCATCCGCCGTATCATGTGTCCATAAAAAGTTGGTCAACAAGACTATTTATGTAAAACACTTAAAAGTTATTTTTAACGGTGTAGCATTTTCGAATTCTTATGATGAACCAACAACCTTGAACCTTTGAAAGGTTTGAGTGTGATTTTATAGCAGAAAAGTTGGTTACCTTTTTAAGCAGTGAACTAATAAAATAACCTCAAAGTTGTATTAAGACTTGAATACCTGCTCAACAGTTGTGAAAGTCATGTCCTCTGGAACATCAGAGACCCCATTGGCCAACAACTGACGAGAACGTTCACGCGTATGATACAGTTTATCCCTCACATCCCCAAGAATGATACGATACGGCTCGTTTGGAGGAACCTGCTTCCAAAATTCTGGGCCATTTGGACCAAATGTGAATGTTACAACAATATAGTTTCTATTTTAGGGAATGTATCTTCAAAATCAACAATTAAAGTATATAATAGAAGTTTATAACCAACAATAGGACCCTGTTACCCGTATGGTCCCATATCTAATAAAAAAACTTATAAAATATGCTCTTATACGTTGACTTCGAAAGCATATTCTCTAAATAGAAAATGACAAAAAAATACGCGCCTTTACCTACAATTTTCCTATAAATATACAAGTACAAAACAATAAACAGGTGATATACCGATATAATGCTTCACGTCTCCCTTTGAGGTTCTATGCAATTCGTCAGCACGGGTACGGAGTTCATCGTTACACCGCCACACAGAGAGCTGTCAGAAGTGACACGGGTTATGATTTGTTTGAAATGGGCCAAAAATATAGCTAAAGGATACGGGTTGAAAGTCTTGTTTGACCTCAACCTGTTTGAGGGGGTTTTCAACAAACCCAGCAGGCCCTAAATTGTTGTGAACCTGTTTTGACTTGTTATCCACCTATAGTTAAAGATAAGAACCCGCGAACTAAATAAACGAGTTCATTACCTCAAACATGAGATCCTCTATTTGAGAGAAGTAAAGATTTGCAGCCATCATCCGAGCTAGTAAACATACATCCCTTGTAACTTCAAGAGTTACCCGAGGATTTCCTGAAACATGATAAGTAATAGACTAGTTATATAATTATCATATATGTAACATTATTCTCAATATATAGAGTAATAGAGCCCTATGTAACCGTATGGGACACACAATCTATATACAAAATTATTCTTGGTTTAAGTATAAGAGTTTCGATTACGCTTTTCGTCAGCTAAATTATATTTTAGTGAATGATAGTTACCATCGCGATCGCCACCCATCCTAGAAGAGAATTGAATAAGAGGGGCGTTATACGGAACCCGTTCACAAATCCCAATATTCTTCAAAGCAGTATCAACACGACGCAGAAACTTTGGAACGCCTTTCCAAATAGTTTCATGGAAATAACTCATTCCAGCTCTCATCTCGTCTTGTGGAGTGGGAGCGGTTCTCCTGATTTCATCAGTGTGAAATGAAGCTTGTATCTACAACACCCGAAACAAAATTACACATGATTTGAAGTCATGGCTACAATCTTTAATCCATAGTTTAGGGGTGTGAATTTCTAGGACATGAACCTAACACAAAATTCGCGGGTTCATGTTTAGTCTGAACGGGTTTGGATCAATTTCGGGTTGAACCCGCGGACACGATTAGCTAACTGGGCCTGGTTCGTTCAAGCATTTTTTGACGAAATTTAAATGTTAAAAGAGAAATATGCATTGCGTTTTATTGTTTAAAGGTAATTGTTTTATCCATACAAGAATTTTTGGTTTTAAATTTGTAACTTTAAAGTATCAATATGAAAAAAAAATCATAATAAATATTTTTTTTGGATTTAACAGATCGTGTTCGTGTCAACCCGTCCGCGTGTCGTAACCCATTTAGCACCCCTAAATATCTTATATAACAAAATTTGTGCAGTACCAAACCCGAACATCATGTTGTTACATGTACCTCTCTCTGTAGAGCCTCGTCGAGCTCTTGTCTATCACTTGGAGTAATGTCTTTGGCATACAATTGCGCTAAACAATTTCGAATTCTATTAATGATTCAAGCAGTATATCATGGTATTAGTATATATCAAACTAGAGAAAGAAGGGAACATTCCTATGATGGTTAACTAACTTTAGAAACCACTTAAGAGACCACCCGACTTGGCAATCGTGTCATTTACATCAAAATCAAGAAAAAACGATGGAAATACCCTTGAAACTATATTTCACATGAAGTTCATTTTGTACACTTTTGGTTGGATTCATGTCAATGATATTAAATGCAAACTTTGGCGGCATTATTTGCAATAAGTGTCATTCACCTCAAATCCAGTCAAAAGTAACAAAAAGTACCTATGGTTTATATTAAAGTACTTGAACTTTACTTTTTTTATATAATTAACTAAAAAAAAAATACAAATCAAGGGTATCCTTGTCATTTTATTCGAGTTTCACTATTGCAGTGTTGGGTGGTCTTTCTGCTATAGTGCCATCTACATTAGATGTCAGACTTCTGACATCAACATTTTTTACATTTCCGCTATATGCATTAGAATAAAGTACAAACCTCCCATGTTTCTGAAGCAAAGACCGACGGATGGATTGAGTAGGATGTGCGGTGAGGACAATATCTACAGTTTGATTCTTCAAAGAGTCAAAAATTTCTTGAGGGGATTTCTTCAGTTAACCCACGAGCCTCCTGAACGTCTCTTCGATGTTTGATTCAGTTGGTGCAGACGCCTCATCTGCTAAATCGCCTCTCTTTAACTTGGTTCTTTGCCTACATGCTATTTGAACTTCTTCAGCTAAGTTTGCTAAATTAAGCATTTGGGAAAAAGACTTGGCCATAACAATTGAATCCCCAACATCCAAACTTGTAAGCACTCTCCCAAGTTCATCTAGTTTTGTAGGGTCCATGCTACTTTCGTATTCGGTTGAAAGTTCATAACAGTCTTGTACCTAAACCCAACAAAGATCAGATAGGTTGTAATTAGAACGGTTATTTTTTACAGTCACGTATTAGACTAGCTATGTTATGTATATAACTATTATTATCATTATAGTCTTCAACGTATCTATATATGTATCAAAACATACAAAAAATTTAGGTGTGTTGGATAACTGGTCAAAGCATATCACATTTGAAAATCCTTTCTTTAAAATATTTAGTACCTTTTCTTATAACAATATAGTCTTGTCAAATGTATTTGCAAAAAAAATATCAGATTTTTTGTATAAAAGGATCTAGAGAGATTTGAACCGTTAAAATACACTATAAACAACTTTTGACTCGTTAAGCCCATTATTTTAATTATTTTAATCAAAGTTTAGGCCCAGGTTTAGAGCTCTGGTTTCAATTTCTTTAAAGTTTTGAAATTCCACAATTTTTGTTTATGGAAATCATATAAAATGGCAAATCAAGTTACCCATCCTTCACCTAGCATATTTTCTGTGCAATTTTAATAATTTAGATATATTTTTAATATTGTATTATTAGTTTTTTTAACAGCAAAAGTCCGGACACCCAGGATCACCCTGACAAACGGATCAGCCTTTCAACCGAAAAACAGAAGCGTGGTGACTCGGCCCCACACCACCCAGGAGGAAACCCACAATCGGGAAAACCCCGTGGCTCAACCTGAAACATTTTTCCCAAAGCGAGACTTGAACCCATGACCCCTCATTTAAAAAGTCAAGAGGCTACCACTCAACCAGAAGCCTCGGTTGTATTATTAGTTAGATACTTAGACCCAACAAAAGTTATGAACTTATAAAATCTTTTATACAAATTAACTTAGGGATGACAAAAAAAAACCGAATTGACGGGAAAACCCGAAACATTCGGGATGAGTAATGGAAAGGTATTCGCCTGTAGGACCGGGTATGAGATTAGTTTTATAAATATTTGCGGGTTTGGGACGGATATGGGATTAGTTGATACCTACCCGGTTGCCCATTCCGTTTAACCGAATATATTAATATATTATGTACTAGGTTAGAAACTCTTGGTAAATAAAGGAAATATTAAATAATTAGTAATGAAAGTTTAAAAATTATAAAATGATATTATGAGATAAGATATAATTTATTCGCCTGTAGAACCGGGTATGAGATTAGTTTTATAAATATTTGCGGGTTTGGGACGGATATGGGATTAGTTGATACCTACCCGGTTGCCCATTCCGTTTAACCGAATATATTAATATATTATGTACTAGGTTAGAAACTCTTGGTAAATAAAGGAAATATTAAATAATTAGTAATGAAAGTTTAAAAATTATAAAATGATATTATGAGATAAGATATAATTGAGGTTACTTTAAATAATTATTAGTTATAACTGCGATTGAGAAAAATAAGCGAAATATTTTTTTTGGCTCACAGAATTATGCCACGTGGCAAAACCAGTTACTTATTTATCATGTATAGTACTTTAAAATCGATCGAAATTTGAAAATAGTTATTAAAACTATTTAATATTTCAAGCCGTTTGTTAAAGGTGAATTTAAGTCTCAACGAGTAATTCTTAACCATATAATATCATAAACAAGTATAAGCATTTTCAATGGGTATTAATAGACACCCAAGTATAATTAGACCTCTCATACCGACCCATTTCCACAAATGGGTCAGCGTTTTAAGTACTACTCGAACACGGCTCATTTAACTAAATGTATGTCATGATAAATATGACCCTACCTGTTAATTAAACGGGTTAAACATGACGGATAAAAGATGAATACCGTTTGACGTATATCCTGTCCATGCAAGTCGTGAAGAATATCGAGAAATCGGTCCAATAACAAAGCGTCATACTCCACCAGTTTATCATCATGGGATACTTTAGCAGGAGCCAATAGCCTCAATTGCGCATCAATCGAACCCATCGTCTCCAACTTTCGACTTCCCATCTGATCCTTTTAGAGCTCGTGGTTTCAACCGCAATCACGGGCTGAATCGGTGAAAGGCAGTAAGTGGTTACAAATGAAATCATCAATCTCGTGATACAAAGATAAAGATTAGGTGAGTACGTGTTAGTGTTCTTCCGTTTTCACTGGAATTCTCGCGTTCATTCTAAATATATATATATATATATAGGGGCATGTTCTTTTGAGAACCAACTATATGTTGAGAACCGAAAGAACCGCACAAAACGTGTACATATCGCTTTAGTGAAAAAAGTAAAATTCAACAACAATGTTTTATTTATCTCTTCCCACTTTTAGTTTGAGTTTATCTCCTCTCTCCTGAATTTTTTTAAGAAAAGTATAAAAATATGCATATATGCATTCATTTGTGCATATAGTGTGAGTGCATATATGCATTTAAAAAAACGACTATAAATTCGAGGTATTTTAAAACCAAACCTTAAACATATTGAAATGTACATAAATTATAGTCAATTTATATTATAAATAGAGGAAGAGTTAATGCGGTTCTCACGGTTCTTAACATATTGTTGGTTCTCAAAAGAACATACCCCTATATATATATATATATATATATATATATATATATATATATATATATATATATATATATATATACTAGGTTAGAAGCCCGTGTATTACACGTGTTGAATAAATGTAATATTCAATACGTAGTAATAAAAAGTTTATGTTTTTAAAACCCGTGTAATACACGGGTTATGGGTTGAATAAAATATTAGTAATCTTTTAATATATACACTCGTTAAAATGAAACATTGTGAATATGTAAATATATGATTAAAAGCTTTTTTATTTGAATCCTAGCTGATTATAAAATTGTTTTAAGTTTGTAGAACTCATAAAAATATTGTTAAACAAATTAATTGATAATAAACACATTTTTAAATTAAAAAATGTGTAGATAAAATTTGAAACAAATAATTAATTTAGTTGCCTAAAATAATGGAGTTGATTATTAATAGGAGAGAGAAGCAGGAAAATGATAATGAGGAGGCCTAAAATTGTGACAAGTGTCCTACTATTTACTTGTTTATTATATAGTATAGATACGTCCTTTTATAATTCTAATAATTTTAATTTTCAAATTCATTATATATTCTTTTTTTAAATGTTATGCGATATATTCTATATTTTATTTAGAGTTAAGTACACGGATGGTCCCTGTGGTATGTGTAAATTTTTTATTTAGTCCCTAAGTTTGAGAAAGTATATTGACAGTTCTAAATTATGTTTAAACGTAACATCGTTGGTTCTTGTGTTAGATCTAATACTCGATTTAATTCTAGTAAAACAAGCAATCCAATGAGCTTAGACGGATGTGAAACTTGGGTTTAGAAAGGTTAAGATTGGATTACTATTTAAGATATAACATAAGGGCGGGCATTGGAACAACTGGTAATGTTGATACTTTATTACATTGAGGTCACAGTTCGAGCCGTTGAGACAAGCACTGGGTGTAGGGTAAAGTTTTGTACATAGAGAACAATGTACATAGAGAACAATGTTTTGTACATTGAGGTTATAGCTTAGACGTCTAGCTCTGATACCGAGTTGAACCAGAGAATTGTATATTGTATTGATAAATGTTGTGTGATTTAGGGTTACAATATGTCTCTATATATAGAGAACAATGTTACATTATAGTATTCTCTAATCTAATACAATTACATAACTGGTCTAATAAATATAAATGAGCCAACGAGCAAATTTACCTTGGCTGGAGTTCACCTTCTTTACAAAGCAAGGTCAACCGACTCGTTTACAAATGAGCTGATTTTAAACAAGTTCTTTTTTCGAAAGAAAATTTACAACAATACCCGTCTCAAATCCCAATGTTTTAGATTTTGTATTTTCTCGCTGGCGTCATCTTGGGTTCACCTTCTTTACAAAGCGAGGCCATCCGGCTTGTTTACAAATGAGTTGATTTTGAACAAGTTTTTTTTTTCGAAGGAAATTTTAGAACAATTCTACCCGTCTCAATTCTCAAATGTTTTAGATTTTGTAATTTCTCGTTGGCTTTATCTTTAATTCCAGAAAATGTTGTTCTCCAAAGATTGTTAAACCTTGGGTACATATTATACATAATATGATTATGTAACGTTTATTAATAGTCAACCAGTCTAGCAAGATGCTGAACCTAGCTAGCAGGTTGCTGAAAATATTTTTTTTATTTTAAGTTTTTACCCGTTTAATTATGTATTAATTTCGTTTTTCCATAATAACTTTCGTTCGTTAACTTATTTTAAAAAATGGAATGCGTCGATGTTTTTTTTTTCAACATTTTGATATCTAGGATCTAACGAACTTAAGTATTATCACTTTTTGAGTCATTTATACAATATTCTTAATTCTTAGAAAGTTATAACAAAAATAGTAAACTATAAGAAAAACATTTAGTCAAACCCACTTATAAGATGCGTTCTTAGTAACATATTCTAATTGTTTAATATGATATTTGCTTATTAACAACTTTGCTTAAAGTCATGATTAACAACTTTACTCAAGTAATCTCGACTTAGAAGATTCAAGTTTGGTTTGACGAGCTTAAAAAACCCAACAATATTCATTACTCTGCTCAATCAAACGATTATATCCACTCGAGCTCGATAAAATTTGACTTGAACGAGATCAAATCAAAATGAAAATTGGATAACTTAACCGGGCCAAAGCAACACTTATGACCCGAGCGAGGGATTTTAGAGTTGATATCTTGAACACGAATCTAAACTACACAATAGAAAGGTAAACATGTTACACCATTTTTATGTAAAGCAGAACCATACACAATCCTGCCACGTGACCCCGGATATCGCGATAAGCGCGCATTTGTCCCTAAAAGATTGATATAACTAAGACATGCTCCAACCCATGAGTCGGATACTGTCTCTTCAGAACATAAAACACTAAGCTAAGATTTACCTACCTTCAACTCACCTAAACCACATGAACCATATTATATGTGCATCCAGAACTAAACATATCTGATCTTCCAAAAGCCTCAGCTGATGCTAGCCGAGTCATCACTTCTGCACAAACCTGCAGATGAATGAGAAACATAACATCTTTAGAATTCAATGTTACAGAATCTGACAGATCAACTAACCAAAATGAAGATTTTACCAAGTAGATTGAATAAATTGACATGATTACAATTTACACACTGTTAAGAACATAAGATTTGACATTGGAGACCGCTATGAGTGTGCGAGCGTGCGTGTGAGTGTAGAAAAAGAAAAACATAATAAAGAAATTACAGATATAATTTATAAAAGTAATGATGTTAAATAAGAAAAGCCAAGTAACCGGATTCATCAAAACTGAATAATCCATAAAAAAAAAATCAGAAGTATAAGCTGTGTTGTAAAAAGCACGCCTAGACGCGAGGCGCATCAAAGAGATGAGGAGACCGCATCATTTTAGGCAAGGCGATGAGCGTACATGAAGCGCGCAGAGGCGGGCGCCTTTTAGGGCTTTACAGTGAGGCATTTTTGAGCATCAGGCTGCCTCAGCCTCATGTACCGGGCTCCTCTCTAGTCTCTTCCGGGTTTTTTTATAGCCCATGCGTTTTTAATGGAATAAATGGGCCATTATATTTCAAGACCAGATTATTTTAAAAGCCCATTTCCTTAACAACCTAGGAATCTAAGCAACGCTTCAATGGGATTCGAGTTCCAACAGGTTCATGTGTGGGATTCGAGTTCAATGGGCCATTATATTTCAAGACCAGATTATTTTAAAAGCCCATTTCCTTAACAACCTAGGAATCTAAGCAACGCTTCAATGGGATTCGAGTTCCAACAGGTTCATGTGTGGTTTTGATCATGTTATCAACTACACACATACACATATATAATTTGTTCTGTGAAGCAACATAAATTTTCCAGTTGTGTACAACGTGTGAGCCTTCTCCACTTACCGTAGTTCCGAGGACTCTATCGCCTTGCAGTGCCTCGTGTTTTTCAAAACACAAAGTATGAAAAAGGTGGACTGTAAAATTAAGTACACAACTCACATTTATAGTTCACAGGGGTCACAAGATAAGTGTACAGGGTAATTGGATGATATAAGAATAACTTCAGGACAGGTTACCAAACCCGTTCAATTTGGCAATTATTTGGAATCTCAAAATTTTCCGTCCTCTATGAAAAAAGTTATGGCTACTCTACTGACTACATAGATGGTGGGATATTGCAGGACTGACTAACAACTATCATGATTGGCACCATCTCTAAAGACACATCTGTCATCAAGCACGGCAGCGAGAACAGAAAATAACAAAAATAATGAACAAGAAAATGATGATCCTGTTTTGAAACTTGTCGTCACACAAAGTTTGAGGATGCTTCATTGTAGTTTGAGCCACAAGTCAACAAACCAAAGTTTGATTACCAGTAAATAAGAACATTACAGACACAAATGATACTAAAAAGATAAAGAAAGGTTTATATCCAAAGAGGATCTAACTAATCATTTGCCAAGCAACCACCAATATGGTGACGGGACTATGTTCTATGAACTTATAAACCATAACCGTAAAATTTATAAAACAAACCTGTAGAAACAAGATAAGCAACGACTCCATTGTAACTATAAAGAACCAAAGCTTGTCCATGTCCATAAATCCTCTGTGGTGAAAAGCGCACAAGACACACACCTAGAGCTAGACAAGGCAACTAGGTAGACGCAAGGTGAGGACCTCATTCTAGGTGCAACACATGGGTTAGGCACAAAATTGTTAAATTCTGTTACCTTTTAGGGTCATGAAACGTGAATGTGACCATTCTGCTCACATGTATGTTGCTTTGCACATAGAGTTAAGTGTTATGTATTAGATCAAAGGGTAGCCATGCAATTAAGATTACATTTGTTTATATTTCTAGGTTTCTATGTTTATTACACACTTCTTAATTTTTCTTATCAATGTGTTCATGTGCGCCTTTTTTGGGCATTCTTTGCGTCTGGCAAGCCCTTTTGCCCCTAAGCCAAAGGCAAACCCCTCTTGTGTGATAGACAAAGGGGCATGCTAAAGATACCCTCTCCCCCTTATCACATCAGTCGCTTCACTTGTTATACAGCGTTTAACACATGGGTATCCTATTAAACATCCATTTAAACCAGGGCGATTCCATCTAAACAGCCAATTAGCCCTAAAAATAATCAAATCACCTTCTGCGCCTAGGCGACATTGACTAGTACGCATAAACCCTAATTTGTCCACCATGTATCCTATTTTCTCACACACAAATTCTTGATAATCGATACAAACATTTTGAATTTATGATAAACCAAGTAAATGCAAGAGAACAGTTATTAGAATATCAATTTCAGATCAACTAACTGTAACATAGGATTGAATCATAAGAGTAACAATGGTGGATATGAGTCAAACTTACCAGCTCCTGAATTGCTCTTTACACGCTTCAATTTCCGCAGCTGCACCTGAGACTCCATTAACAGCTTCATCCTTTCAATCTCCAAATCCTTTGTGAACTGCATTCTCTGCTTCTCTAATTCAACCATCTGCCTCTGTTTGCCTTCTTCAACTCTCTTATACACCTCTGCAAACCGCCCTATCGCTTCCGCCAGTTGATGAAACGGATCACACCTCGTCTCACGGTCCTTCTCCACCGGCGCCTTCCCGTTCCGGCTCCGGCTTCGGCTTCGTTTCCTGTTCCCACCGCTAGACAACGACGTATCGGAATCATCCTCAGCACCGTCAATCGCAGCCGCGGCCGCCGCCATCACGGAGAAATTACGCCGGAAAAACGAGCTGTCAGTCGACGGTTGATACGCCGGAGGCGGAGGCCGCTTCGAGCGACGGCCGACGGGGACGGATGACGGTGGAGGTGGAAGCGCACGACGCGACGGTGGCGCCGGTGGCGGCGGGATCCGTTTCCGTTGAGGCGGTGGTGTCGGTGTTTTTGTCGAGGGTTTGAAGGAGGATCCGATGAGTGAATCAAGCGGTGCGAAGAACGGCCATGGAGAGACGTAATGATCAGAACCTAACTCCAACACTAAAGCCTTCTCGACCTTGTACTTCTTCTTCAAAGTGTCGATGCGGTTCTTACACTGTACGTCAGTCCGGCGAGCTTTTTTGACGTGGCCGTGACGGCCGTTGACGGCGTCAGCAACTTCCAGCCAGTGTTTCTGACGGAGGCTACCGCTGTTAAGTTTGAGGATCCTGTCTCCCCAGGCCTCGATTAGCGTGAACGTCGCATCCTCCGACCAGCAGTCCTCTCTCACCGGAACCGATGTGTTTTTAGGAGGAGGAGGCGGTGGCTTTAGTTGTAGCGGCGGTGTTGCGTCATTGTCGTCTAACGAAGCAGTTGCGGCAGTTTCCGATTGGTGACTAGTCGTGGAGTTCCCGTCGGAGGAAGGGCGAGTTGGTGGAGTAGGCGGCGAGACGGCGGAGGCGACGGCGGAGACTGATTTAAGAGGAGAATGAGGGGGTGAGTTATAGTCGGATTGACTGGACATATTGGGGCCGGCGACGATTACGTGTGAGGGTTTCCGATGAGGCAACCGAGTCCGATATACCGTCTCTTTTATAAATGCTTTCACCTGGCCGTTGTCAAGCCTTTCCGGGGGTTTTAATGCATTTTCACTTCTTACCCCTTGAATATAGCTTGTTTTAGAATTAATTACACGTATGGCCTGTGGTTTACCTGATTTCACTTTTAGCTCATAGAAATGAAATATTATAATTTTGGATCAATAGTTTGCACGATTGTTACAGAGATGGCGCATAAGTTGGATGTCTATTAACTTTGACCGTTAAGTGAACGTAAAATGAGAAAAATACCCTTACATTAAAAAAATATAAAAAACCCACCCAAACACCATTTTCTTCTTCCCCACCACAACACCACAAGATCCTTTCCCTACCACCACTACATCCCTTCTCCACCACCACCACCACCACCATAGCGAGGCCCACCTAACCTCACTGATTGTTGCGGATCTGGTGGCGCAGCGAGGCCCACCTAACCTCAAGTGTTGTTCGTCGGAGAAGCTCTAGCGCCACCGCCGTCCTCTCTCCCTTTCCCTCTCGTCTCATCTCCTCATCGTCTGAAGTCGGAGCCTTAGCGCCGCTGCCGTTTGTTGCCGTCTGAAGCAATTAGAAACATCAATTTTGAATATTTTTTTATGGATTTGTTGAAAGAGAAAAGAAGGTAAAAAGATGTGTGGGTGATTTTGAGCAGGAGATCGAAGGGAAGGATGGTGGTAGCTGTGCCGGAGTAGCGGTGGCAGTGGTGGTAGCTATGTCGGAGTGGTGGTGGTGGTAGTTGTGCCGGAGTGGCGGTGGTGGTAGCTTTGCCGGAGTAGCAGTGGTGGTAGTTGTGTTTAGGGTAGGGTGAGACGGCGGTGGAAGGAGAAGATGACCGGAATCATCACCGGGTTGTGCTTGGCTGGAGAAGATGACCGGAGAAGATGACGTTGGGCTGTTTAGGGGTTTTCAAGGGGGTGTCAAGTGGGTCTTATTTAATCATTTTATATATTTTTTTAATCTAAGGGTATTTTGGGTATTTTTTAAAAGTTTAACAAAAAACTTAACTAACATCCAACTCAGGGGCCAAACGTGTTATTTTTGTGCAAACTATTGGTTCAAACTCGTAATTTTTCATTCATAGGGGCCAAAAATGAAATCAAGGTAAACCACATGGCCCATATGTGTAATTAATTCTTTGTTTTATGATGTTAGGTCACTTTATAATAACTTATATATTTTGTTTAATTATCTATTTGGACGAGTAAACTATTGATCTTATTAAAACTAATTTTTTCTCGTCGCGATTCGTAGTGAAAGTTTGGTCGTTTTTCTCTCGCGTAATATAGATCGTCAAAAGTCGTAGAAACGCATATCGATACTCGTTCCGATAATACCAAAACCAGCAATGATGTTAGTCTAAATCATTAAAGCCAATACCAATACCGGCTCCGATAATACCAATACTGGAAATGATGTTATTCGCTCATAAACGTAAGTAAAACGTAAGTGCAACGATAAAAATAATATTAATCAAAGAGAAACATAAAACTAAATAATAAAAAAGGAAATACACAAAATAAAAAATTAATGGTTCGGGTCGTCGAAAACCATAAAAACGAATACCGATACGATTTCCGATAATATCAATACCGAAAACGATGTTTTTCGCTCATAACAGGTTTGGCTCGTCACGGTACGACAACGGTAACGGCTCTCGCTAAAGGTAACGATAAAAAAAACCTTAGATTTTTAATACAATTCTGTTTAAAAAAAAATTATATCAGAACGTTGAAAAAAAACTAAAAACAGTCGCGACCTCCTTATTTTGAAAAAAAGTTAACGAACGAAAGTTATTAAAAGAAAACGAAATTAATAGAAAATGAAACGGACTAAAAGCGTATATTATCTATTATAAGGGTTGGAAATAAAATGTTGAAAAAGTAAAAAAAACTAAAAAAGTTTGATGACCAAATTGATAAGAACCAAAACTTTGCTATTCCCTTGTGTTTCTTTTTAATCTATATATATAATATGTGTTAGTATAATAGTAAAAGTTTTTGTCAGAGCACAGAAAACCGAATCGGTTGTCGAATTGGTCCTCATAACAGTAGTCGTTGCGATAGTAGTCAGCGAAGAAATAATGCAAGACGTCTCTTTTTCCAATCTCTCTCTTCTCCTCCACTCGACATCATGTGTTCCTACATGCATATTACAATACATGTATTTATGTATATATTGGTGATTATACTTTAGTATGTGTATCGGTGATTATACTAATTATGTTATATATGATATTTTAATGTATGCATTAGTGAGTATCTACACATATAGTGTATTCATTTTGTGATTGCACTACATGTCAGGATCGATCAAGTGATTTCTCTACTACAAACTTAGTGAATTGCACGAGTTAAGCACAACGGAAATTAGAACAATCAACTAAGTCATTTTTTTTTATCAATAAAGCATGTAAATAACACAAAGTATACTCTTAATCTCAGTTGTATTACTTGCAGTCAGTACTTGTACACTCGACTCGTGTCTTCTTCAGAAGAATTATATTGTTCAAATACAAAGAGATTAGAAACGGTTATGACCCACTAACTCTATAGCGGTTACAACCAGTTGATATAAAACTAACTTCTCTAACTCCTAGATACGGTTACATTACATATAACAATATAATGGCTGGGATAATCAATACATATGATCACACTTCGTGTAGTTGTTCGACAACAACTCTGCATTCTCGATAGGAACTCATTGATAAAAAAACAATTAGGTCTTCTCGGGAGAAACAAGTTAGTCTCCATTAATTTGTTCTTCCGCGCTAACTTTGGTATCGGCGGTTATTCTGATCTTCGGTAGCAGCTTTACTATTAGTAGTAAAGTTTTCTTCAACACTAGCGATGATCAGTAGCAACTTTGGTGTTCGACACCAATTGTAACCTTCGGTACAAACTTGAGTCTTCAGTACAAACTACAAAAATAACAAGTTTTTCCTTCGACATCAACTCCAAAAGATACAAAGCAGTTAGGTTCTTGGTCATTAGTCCTTTATAGTCTAACACTACATGTATTATTGTTTCCAATTTAGTGTATGCATTGACCCATAGATTGCATGTGTACGGATAAAATGTTCCCTTCAGGTGTCGATTTGTTCTTGGTCGATTTTGATCATAGTTTTTGTATGAACAAGTTTAGATGTGTGACGAAGAAAATTCGATCCATGAAGTGCAGATCCAATTGTTCTCGTTCGACTTTGGTGTCAATCTTGTTCATATATGTAATGGAATCAAAATCAAAATCGACATTTCTTGTTCGAGATTGATTTTGATGTATATATCTCATTGGATTTTGATTCCATCTTGTTTGATTTTGTTTTTGATTGTACTTCGATCTCGGTCGAATTTTATTTTGTTTACTATCAAACACATGTGATAATTTGTAAGGATGCAAGTGATTTTAATAGGTGTTAAAAAAGAAGTGCTCATACCCTTAGATTGGAATATGATCTTTTTTTAATGACAAACTAACTTACTTTTAAATACTCTAACACCTACACTTTGTAGGATCAAAATCTGATCTCACATAGGAAAAGTTAACCCAGCTGTTACAATTAACCCCTCAAGTCCTATTTTGGTTTCATTAAACCACAAAGTTAGGTTTGTTGATTCTGACACTATAATTCGACTTTTATTGATTTTTTAATCACTTAACATAATTACAATATCTGATTTAAGTCAACATAACTAAATTAATAATTCATCCCTAGTATTAAATAAGAAAAATCTCGAATATAATAATAGAAATTTAAGATGATAAAATCTCGTCACCGAGTATGAAGATAGGAAGGTCATGTATCATGTTATTTTTGGAGAAGTATATGTTTCCTATATCATATAAACTATAACACATGGTATCATAGTACAATGTATTTTCAAATCTCAAAGAAAATTATGTTATATTGCACTTGAACTCCTATGAACTACTTTTAGTTAAAAAGACAATGTTGTTGTCATGCATATCCTCTTCTTCGTCACACGAGTTAAGTTATTTCATTAGCATGATTTCATTGCGATAATGAGATGTCTAGCCGGGAATCTAAAGTAGAGGGACTCATGTTGTCGGTGTCAAACACGATATCATCGATGAGGCTAAATCGATCAAACTATTAAACTTGAAAGGGTTTTATAAATATCGCTTTAATGGTTACACTAAAAAAATGCGATCAAGACAAATATTTTCTTAAGGTGAAACGTTCAAAGGTTGTTGTTCTGAAGATCTAAATAGCGATTTAATGATCACTGTAAAAATGTTTAGAAAATAACCCATTTTAATATACTAGTATTTTTAAAAAATAGTCTTTTAGGGCACTTTAAGCCTATAGTCAATACAATGTAATGCCACGGAACATAGTGTCACGGAGTTACTTCTTTGACTCGCGTGCGGCTCTTAGTGACCAACTAAGATCAGCCTTTGTCCCAACGATGCAGTGATTCGGAATGGATAAGATGCAAACAAGCAAAATCGTAATTGAACAACACTTTATGATTACAAGGGAAAAGTATAAAGAGCATACAAGGTGAATGCTTTACATGTTTTTGGAGGTGGCTTGCAAATGAGCCAGATCTCCTATTTATACTAATCTAGATCCTTCTTTCTAGATCATTCTAATTATACAAATATCAAGGATATTTACAAGAAAGTTTCTAGGTTAATCCATAGTTTAATTGTTGATTTGGAAGGGTCTAGAAACCTGATTATTTAAGGCCCTGTTCCAGAATTTTCCTAAGTCTTGAAGCCCCATGTACAGTCTAGAAATCTCTAGAACGTAGAAACCTTAGAATTTTTCGGAAACCCGTAATAATGTCCTGACTTTAAGGTTGAATTTGAGTTGTTTTGAACGAGTCGTGACAATAGGTCAACTTAAAGGATTTTATGATCATTGTAGGTTATGTTAAAACTAACTCAAGGATAATGAGAGTATAGTGAATAGTTGTAGGTCTACGATGTATATTGTGTAGTCATACATAACCCTTAATTAATAACTACATGAAAGACAAGTCTATTGGAATAACAAATATGAAAAATGAATTTTAAGTGAAAAATATGGATTTTTGACTAACTTTAGACACAAATAATTATATGTAATTGTTAATATAATTATTATTTATTGGGTGCATTTAACTATGTGAGAGCTTCATAACGAACCAAACATTGTCCAAAAGGGAGATAAGTTGTATGAGATATCGATGATCAAAGTTGTGTGTTTGAAATTGTAAAACTGTAAAAATGGGAATAAAAAGCCCGAGAAGTTGTCCCACATAAAAGTGTGCTACATTGGAGTGGTTTACAAGTGGGAGCATTACAGGGATATTGTTTCCTTAGAAGGAGACATAAGTGAGGATCTAAGAGTGCGAAGCACCTAACTCGCACACGTGCGCATATGGCGTGGGAGATGTGCGCAATGTGGCAATTTGATAACGTACTTTACACTTCCCACATGCTAGATGCTTGAATTCGCCTTTATATTTTTGAAGGTGCATAAAGTTTCGTCCAAAGGCTTTTGTTCAGAAGCAAGTGGTCCGAATTCAGAAGTCACTTTAGTTCTATCCAACAACCAGATGACCGATTTAGAGGTCTCTGAAATGTTTAGAGGGTCGGTCTGCAGGTTGGACTAGATCTTCTCACAGGAAGCGCACAAATTAGCGATATCAAATGAGTTAAGCATACGAATTTTAATGATTTGTGGAAAATTTTCTATGTAAGAAATTAGTGGAGTCACTTTGAATAGAATTGCGGGACACGAAAATCCTAGAGCTCTCATAGAACCAGACGAGTGTTCCGGGACCATAATAGACACGCCAATTAGGGGCCGACAAGATTAGGGAGAGTATTGTGTGAAGTGTTATGACGTATACATAAACGATAGTTGGTTTAAAGATACTGCGTATACTAACCGCTAGGAGACCATGTATATTTCCTTAAGGAGACCAAGTACACTTCATAAAGAAGGGTTCAAAGGTAACACCTACTTATCCCATTTCATGAAGAAGGGTTCAAAGGTAACACCTACTTATCCCACAATGCTCAATCAACAGAGTTTTTTAATAAGTGAAAAAATATGATTTTTTCAGTAAATTTGGATACAAATAACCATATATGATTGTTATTAATATAATTATTATTTACAAGATTTGCATTCTACTATGTGTGAGCTTCCTAACGAACCAAACCTTATCCAAAAGGGACTTAAGATGGATGAGAATCGATGCTTGAAATTGTGTGTTTGAAATTCCAAACATGCGAAAATGGGAAAAAAAAACGCGTGATGTTGTCCCACATAGGATGAGAGTGAAACTTTGAAGTGGTATATAAGTGGGGGTCTTCTAGTGATATTGTTTCCTTAGTTGGAAACACAAGTGAGGACGCTAAGAGTGCAAATAAACTACCTCGTATCCGCGCGCGTGTCTAGGGCAATCAACGCAATATGGTATTTTGATAGCGCACTTCGCATACGCCAGAGGCTTGAGAGCCACCTTTGTATGCTTGAGGTTGTTAAAAGTTCCGTCAATAGGCTCCTTAGTTAAAAGACACACAAGAATTCATTGCGATTCTCTCAAACACATAACAAACAATTTCTAGCATACTTCATTTTCATTCTTCGATTTAAGATACAATTTCGGGTGATCGATTCTTCCCCGACAATACAAACTGCTTCAACCGTTGTGCATTGGGAAACGTGTGAGTTATTTTGGGAGACTTGCAATATGTTTTAAAGGACCCGTGTTGAAAACGAATAATCAACCACCACTATCTTGTTGTTGCATTTTTCTTTAAATCTCATGTAACCAAAGTATTGTAATTTGCTGCTTGTATCTGTTTTCTGTATTGTAATTAAGTTTTATTAAAAATGTTTTATTTTAATTTACGAACGGTTTCCTACAAAAAAAACCAATTTTAATATTCATCAAAATGTTCTATTCACTTTGAAATTTTAACAAGAAGGTTAACTATAAGAGAAGGCAGAGTGAGTTCGGGAAGGCCATTGGATGGAGGGGTGCCACTGGATGGAGGGGTGCCACTAGGAACACCGATCTGTACGTGCTGGTACCGAAAAAGAAAACCTAAAAAATGGATTGATGATGCCGAGCCTTTCCGTGGTTCCAGCGGCTAGTTGTTCTCCAATGACTCTTTCAACAACTCAATTTAAAAAAACATAATTTAAAATTTTTAACCCTATAAATACCAACTAAAATCCTTATTTTTATTCACACAATTCTCAACCTTTATATCTCAAAGATATGAAGTTTTTGTTAACGCCTCATGATCATCTGACCGGACCAATGTTGAATTCGGTGTTATCACACAAGCGTGAAATAGCCAAACGTTGGAGATGTGAGTTCTAATTGATGGGTCGTTGCATTTTTTTCTTTTCTTTTCTTTTTTTTTTTCATTTGTTCTTGTATTTTTCTTGTGTTTTTTTTATTTTTTCTTGTATTTTTATTTATTCTTATACTAGCTTTAACCCCGTGTGTTACACGGGGTGAAACATTAAAATTATATTGATAAATATCTTAACAACTCTTTTTATACAAATTTGATATTGTATTTGTAACTTTTCATTTTCTTACATATTAAGATTATATGGATGAGAGTAATTACAACATCAAAAAATACATTTCATAAGTTGTGTACTTTTTAAAATACATTAAATTAGATGTCAAATGAAACCTCACAATGATTATTTACAAATTTGAAAATACTTCATTGTATGCAACATTTGACGTGGTATTGGTAATTTTTTCATGTTTACCAAATATTAATAGCTTGAGTCCATATCTACTTTTAACTCTTGATAATGCAACATACAGCTGATCATGAATAAACCTTAGATCCTTCAATACAAACCAACATTTGAAAGTGATTGCCCTAAACTTTTATTAATGGTCATTGCAAAACATACAACAATTGTATATTTCTCTTCTTTGAAGTTTTGATTAAATTCTTTTGTTTGAATATGTTAACTCAGTTATAGGGATAAAATTGTGATGACCAAAGTTGCTTCTAAATATAATCTTCGCTTATTTAACGCGATTACCTAGTGATTTGACCTGAAGTCTTGTTGCATTATATAAACCATTTTAAAACTAATTTATGGTTTGACAAATCTGATAGTGTAAGTCCATTTAGAAAATCAGGAGATTATAAACTTTCTTCAAAATCATCATCAAGATTCTCTGATTAACGGATACTATTTGTACTTGTATGCGAAAAAATCTCGCTAAACTTTTAATACTAAATCTTTCATTAAAAAAAATAATAAAAAGATACAAATAAAATTTAAATTTTAACAATATATGGTCTTTTAAATTTAAATTTTAAAACTCTAAATTTTAAAAATTCACTCCTTAATATTTTGTTACAATTAAATTTAAAAATTCCAAAACTAAATATGAAAAAAATAAAACTAATAAATTATAATTGAAACTTGTAAACATATTTTTGAAAAAAAAATCTCGTCTTTTAAAAAAAATAAAGTTTAAATTATAATACACTTTTAAAAATAAATATTTACAAGTTTCTTAATTATATTAAAAACTAAGTATTAAAATTTATAAATGAAAATAAAAAAAATATTTATAAATATCAAATTTATATAAAAAACTACTAATTAAATATTAGTAAATTTTATTCTAACACATATTTATTTAAAATAGAAACGTAGTATTTTCAAATTTTATATGTAAAATTAAAAAAATCTTGTTTTTTGATAATAAAATTCTAAAAAAAAATGTTTTTTATAACAAAACTTTAAAAAATCGCTTTTTTAAACTCTCCTTTTTTTTAATTCTTTATTTTTTTAAATATTCACTTTTGATAATAATTTTAAAAAAATGTTAGTGGTAATAATGATTAATTGATTTGTTAAATGTTTATTTATGTAATTTAAAAAAAAAAAGCTAAATATGAAAGTATTAAATGGAGGATATAAATGTGATTTTGGGGAGAAAAATTTGTGAGATGAAATATGGTGATGATAAGTGACAAAACCATTTAGTTTTTTTATTAGAAGAGAGATATTTTTTTTTTAATTTAGTGAAATGTTGTTTTCTATTAGTTTTTATTATTTTTTTATTAGTATTATATTTTAATAGGCTTTATTTAATTTAATTAAAAATGGTTCAGGGATGCTGAAAGATGGACTCCCTCCTTTACGGATGGATTAAGAAAGAATGAAAAAAATATGATATGACGCTCACTTGGAAGAGAGAGTGTGAGTGATTAGAAGTGGGGAAGACCCCCACTCGGCCTAATGGTGCATTTGGCACATGAGGGTACCTACGAATTCAGTATTCTACCGTTAGAGAAATCAAATGATGTATAAAACGTAAATAGATCATTCTAAATTCATATTGGGAATAACCTTCCTTGAACACCTTTGTTCAACAATGATCCATATATATAGTTGCACACTAAAACCTTTCTAATATAAAGAGTCAAATTAATTTACTCAAATTCATCTATAGGCTTCCCTTAGGTCATGTACTTGCATTGGAGTGGATTTTTCTTTACCTTTATAAATTACATATTTAAACGTTGGTTATCGAAACCATCCAAATAAGTTTCATTTAAAATCATTGTTGATCAATTTGGCCAACCAATTTAGCAATTTAACAAATTAGGGTTTGTTCTAGAAATAATAACACATTTTCATTAAAATTTCACAATCAACTAATTTAGCAATATAGGATTTTTCATCCAAGACACTTTTAATGAACAATTTTGAAAAATAGTTGCTTTAAAATCTTGTTTCTAGCAAGTTTTAATTATTACAAATAACATTTCTACGTTGAATGCCACAGATTAGCTCAAAAGCCAAATTTCATGGTTGAGCTCAAACCCTCATTACATCTTTATAGAAAGTAGGGGATGAGAGCCACTTTTAATGGTTAGTCGATTCTCACTCTTTAGTTTCACTAGCAAACCAATTCACTTTTGTTGATTGTTTAGTCCTTTAAGGCATATTAAATATATATATAATTAACTCACCCCAATAGAAAAATAAACGAAAATTATGTTCCTCTACATACTAATCTAAATAAAATGCTACACATAAACTATTAGATGTTACATGTTGGGCTATATCTTGCCAGTGGGCTCCAAAAGTATGTAAGTCACATTCCCTATTTTATAATATGGACACCACCATGCAAGTTTTCAAAAGGAAATTTCCTTCTAGTGACTTATATATTATTATTGGGAAAATTATAAAAAATATATATTTGATCATCCATTTTCTTAAAATAGACTTTTGATTTTTAGCCTACATACTCATAGACGTTCTCTTTAAACTGACGGCTAAGACGGCTAATTTAGCCGGCCTAAAATTCAGTGCACACAGAGATCTGTTCAAATGAAATATCGACACGTGCCAAATTTCACAGCTAAAAATAGCAGGCTCGTCTAGGCTATTTAGCTGGCCGTTATAAGGCCCTTAGCCGAGGGTTTCTACACTTACCCGACCGTTATAAGGCCCTTAGCCGGCGGCTAAGCCGAGAAAGACGACTACTTAGCCCTGAGCCTGGGAGCCGGCTTAGCCGGTGGGTCAGCCACGTGTCAACATTTTATTGGACCAGATATCTGTCAGTGCACTTAATTTTTGGCCGTCTAAAGCTCGTTTAGAGAGAACGTTTATGAATTTGTAGGCTAAAAGTTAAAGTCTATTTTAAGAAAAATTGGTGATCAAATGTCTATTTTGATAAACTTTTCCAATATATTATTTGTTCATTTCCGGGTTTAGCTGAAATTATGCACCCCACTATCGTTGAGTACTAGATGTGGTGATTTAGATCAAAAGTCAAATGGGTCCTCGTCCTACAAAAGGAACAAATAATCACTATGACAACTGTTTATAGATGTGAAAACCGTTATTAACATTTTGGGTCATGATTTAAGCTAAAAATAATCTAAATTAAATCACGAACACGCCTAATACAAAACTATAGAATAGAGTTCTGTCATTTCATGATTTAGGTTACGAATTGAATGGAAAATGTTCGAAATATATTGATTTACACTTTCAAAGATGCAAAATGTTCATAATAAAGGCAGTTCTTGGACGGAATTATTGTACCAGTTTTAACTTTTAAAACAATATATATTAAACTTCTTTAAATAAATAAATCATATATATTTTAGTGGAAGTGATTCAGAGTACATAACACATCAGATCTGGATTCCGGACAGTGATACGATTACACGCGTATAAACAATATAATACAATCCAACCATAGTCAACTATAGTGTTCAAAGATTATACCTTTGACGTTAACCAAATCAGAATACCTCAGATCAACGAACGTCACGAAAACCCGCAAACAAGCTAACATGTCACATGGACTCGCGAGGGAGGATTAGGTTTTAGGGTTAATTATAATGTTATACTTATAACCATTATAATTACACACCGGTCCCCTGAGATATTAACAACTAATACCTTACTAATAATTAACTATTAATTATTAAACCCTTGTATTTTACTAATTATAAATAATCAGTAAAAATCCATTCTTTAAATGTTTAACATATTAAACATTTATTTCACGTAAATAATTATTTTACTAAATAATTAATTAACTAAACCACCGATAAATATTTCTCTAAATATTAATCCATCGTTTAATAAATCCGTATTTCGTGAATTATAATATTTAACAATTAAATATTATATATTTGTTCGTCGCCTAAAGTGTAACTTTTTAGATCGTACCTTGTTAGTAACATTGATTTAATTGACGATCGGACATCATATATCCAACCGTTCAAAGTTAGGAAAAATCGACTAAACCGACTAAAAATTCAAATTCTAGTTACTTACAATTTATAAGGAAAATTTAGATTACATAGTTTATTAAAATTTTGACAAAGAACAAACTAAGTTTGTTTATTGGCTTATTTTAAAAAGACAATTATAAATAAAAATTATATGTTTTATAAAAATGGAAGCAAATAACTAGTTTCATAATTATGATTAGTGGGCAACAAGTGTTGGATTAAATAATTGGAGAAGCTTGATGAGGGCTCCAAGTGAGAGGGTTGATATAAACTGTAAAGCATAAGAATAATAGAGAACACATGGACCACATGTGCATGGGAATGCTTTCAACTCAAAGTAACACAAGCGTAACTCAATCTGCAAACATTTCCACATGGCCAAGTCATCTCATCCCATTCTCAACTTCAATTGTAGTCTCTCTCTCTCTCTCTCTCAACATTTATTGCTATTTTTGTGTGTTTGATATATGCAAGTCAAATTTACTAGTATTCAAAATGAACAATTGAAAACATATTGTGACTGTGACTAGAATAGGAAATTAAGAACGAATAAATAAGCTTATCTATTAACAAGTGAAAAAATCCCTCAACCTTGTTATAACGAAACAAAGTGGAGAATTGAAGAACAAATCTCACTATCTATACAAAGAGGAAAGGGATGGGATGCAATGTGATGAGCGACAACGTCTCATAGTATTAAGTCTAGCACGTCTGCTTTCAAGAATATTAAAGAACGTTAAAGGGTAGCTTCATACAATGCCTTTGTTAAGATATCAATTGCATTTTCTTTAGTGTTCACTTTCTCCTCTAATATGGTATGTGATTCAATCACTTACAAGATGAAAATAAGCTTCACACTAATGTGTTTCAACTTTTCATGGTAGACCTTAAGTATTGACATATACAAGGCACTTTGTTTGTCACACAATATACCCCTACACTTTGAGCACATACCCATTAATAGGTTTGTCTTTGTCATGAACTTTTCTAAATAGACACCTTGAGCTCAACCAGAATGTTCTGTCGATCCAAAGCATCCTAATAAGGTATGCAAGCTCAAGAGATCCATTTATGTATTGAAGCAAACATCTAGAAGTTGTAATCTTTGATTCGATTAAGAAATCATTGAGTTTGGTTTTATAAAGAATGAAGATGATCCATGTGTTTACAATAAGAATAGTGAGAGCGTAATTGTTTTCTTAATCTTGTATGTGGATGACATACTACTCATTGAAGATAACATTTTAATTTTGCATGATGTTAAATCCTGGCTTTGAAAGTGTTTTGAAATGAAAGATCTTGGCAAAGCTGATTATATTCTACGAATAAAGATATATAGACATAGATCAAAGCGGTTAATAGGCTTAAGTGAAAGTGCATTCATAAATAACGTTGTTAAACATTTTTCAAAACAAGATTCTGAGGGTGGATTCATACCCACTACACATGGTACCATCCTTAATAAGTCTCAATGTCCCTAAATAAATGAAGAAAAGAAGTGGATGGAAATGATACCATATGCTACGACAATTAGATTCATTACGTATGTCATGCTATGTACTAGACATGATGTATCTTATGCTTTGAGCATGAAGAGTAGATACTAGTGGAATCCTGTAGAAAGTCATTGGATAGAAGTTAAGAATACCCTAAAGTATTTAAGAAGGATTAAGGATATCTTATTGACATGTGAAGGGGTGGAAAAAGAGCTCATTATAAGGTGTTACACTGATATTGGCTTCCAAACATATCAAGATAATTCTCGGTCACAAACGGAATATATTTTCACATTCAATGAAGGACCAATTACCTGGAAGCGTTCCAAGCAAAGTGTTGTTACACAACCCACCACAGAGTCTTCATACATCCAAAGACAGTTCCACTACGTACAAGAGGTATTGGAATGAAATGACGTCTCCATCGACCAAATTCAAATAGATCTTAATCTAGCAGATTATTTTATGTGGATGACATTCTACTTACATGCAATGATGACAAGAAGATGTATGTTTTAAAGACTTTCTTACATTCCACATTTCAAATCAAAGATCTTGGCACTCTTAACTATTTCTTAGGGATTGAGGTTCTCAAATCTGATTCTAGCGTCATTATGACTCAACACAAGTTTGCCAAGGATCTCTTGATCGAGTTTCATACGGGGGGGCTTACTTCTGTTTCGTCACCTTTGCATTTGCAAACTCAAACTTAGTGAAGGTCAAGTTCTTAATGAGCTTTTAGATTATCGATGGCTTGTTGGTAAATTGACTTACGTTACTCATACTACGCATGATCTTGTTTTTGTTGTTCAGTCCTTAGCTAATTCATGAGTGATCCACGGGTTCCTCACAGGGATGATGTCTGCATTCTCTTTGTTAAGTCAAGGGTACTTGTTCACTAGGTTTGTTCTTCATTGTCAACTCTGAAATGTCTTAAGCAGCTTATTGTGACTTTGATTGGCTTCTTGTCCTAACGCTCGCTGCTATATTAGTGGTTATTTCATATCTTTTGGGGGCATTCCAATTTCTTGGAAGTCCGAGAAACAACCCACCATTTTACTAATTAGCTAGGCCAAAGATGAGTATCGTGTATTTGTCAGGTCACACGTGAACTTGATTGGTTGACTCGTTTGTTTGTTGAGTTTCGAGTTCATGGTGTCACTGTTGTTCCTCTCAAGTGTGACAATCAAGTTGCCATTCGAATTGCTATAAATTCAGTTTCTCATGAACGCACTAAACAAATCGAGATGGATTATCATTTTGTACATAAGAAACTTCAAGATGGTTTGATTTGTAGATCTCTTCACCAAGAGTCTCGTTAGTCATCCGCATTCAGATTTGATTTCCAAGTTGGGGTTATATACACCTTCAACTTCAGAAGGGGGGGGGGGTGTCGGACAAAAGTCTCAGAAACTTTCAGCCGAAAGTCATATTTGTTTTTTTTTTGTTTCTTACTGCATATAAGCAATTTTATAACCATTATTTAAGTTATCAATCAAAACAGAATATTCTCCTAACTATTTTCTCTCTCAATCAACATAGAACGGGTGATAAACTTATGAGATTAATTAGAGCATAACGTTACATCAAATAACACACCAATATGGTCAAGTAGTTATATAGATATAAGATATATCACATTGCAAAAAATATATTTATTGCATCTCAAAAGGTTAATTTATCCAAAACTAAATGATATAATCTTACTAGCTACCACTCTTATATCTATGGCATAAAATTAAATAAAAGTACACAATACATTTAATCTAGAACACAATATAAAAACAATAAACAAAAAAACATATACTCATATGCACATTGGAAGCCTTTAGTGTCTAGATATATAGTTACATCTAGAGATTGCTTGTTCCTCCATCATTTCTCTCTATCTTAATTTCCACTTTCAGGCAGAGAAAACAATGGCAAACCTGCCTCCAAAAGTGCCACAAAACTGGCCGGAACACTTCACCAACAACCACCAAAAACCACCATCTTCCGATCACTTGCCACCACCCTCAACCACCACCCAAATGGACCCTTCATGGGTGGACGATTTCCTTGACTTCTCATCAACCAAACGCGGCACCCACCGCCGATCTGTCAGTGATTCCGCAGCCTTTCTCGATACCCCGATGATCGCTGACGACGGCTGCCGGAAACCATCCGCACCAGGGTCAAAAACCGATGTAGCCGCGGAGTTTGATCGTTTCGATGAGGAACAGTTCATGTCCATGTTTATCGACGATGAAGGCGCTGCGGGCCCCACGGTGTCGTGCTCGAATCCTTCGTCACCGTCTGATCATAATAGTTTGAATGAGCAGCAGCAGATTGAGGAGGAAGAGAGTCAATGGAAACAGGAAGCACAGTTTAATCCCCATGCAACGATTATGGAGAATTCTAATGACAAGATTTTTGATCCCAAGAGGATAAAAAGGTAATTTTAACTTTTGATTTATAATTTAATTTGTTTTTTTATGAATTAAAAATGAATTTAATATGTGTTTAAAGAATCCTGGCGAATCGGCAATCTGCTCAACGATCACGAGTGAGGAAATTGCAGTATATATCAGAGCTTGAACGTAGTGTCAATTCGTTACAAGTATGTATTATTATTTTACAATTTTCTATTATTAAATTTAGTGGGTATTTAATTTCGGTTCGGCTGGTTTAATAAAAAATTGAGTCGAACTCCTAACTACGGTCAGAAAAAAAAGGATATCTATCGGTCTGGTTGGGTTGACCGGAATGGCTAAACCGACCAAAATGGCTCGGTTTAGGTGTTTGAACTAGCTTTGTAATTTTTTTTGAAATTGTGAGTTTATATTAAATATTTTAGATTTTATACATGTTATTTATGAATATTTATATAAACTCATAATTGCATTTTCCAGAAATGAAAAAATAAGTAAAATAATAGAGATAAAAGGTTGGTTCGGTTTAAATGCACTGGTTTCAAGTTCCACGCCGTTAACCAATAAACTGGTAAACTTGGTTTTCTAGACAGTAAATCGTGAATCGTTCTGTATAAATTCTTGAACGAACCTGTGAGTTACTTTGGTTTTTAGACCGGTTTATGAACTCCTTTAATTAAGTTAGTTGAATATATCAATATATTATTAAAAAAATTTAATGAAATTATTTTTATTTTCTATTATAATGAAATGAAGGCAGAAGTATCAGTGTTATCACCAAGGGTTGCATATCTGGATCATCAAAGATTGGTTCTAAATGTGGATAATAGTGTTCTTAAGCAAAGAATTGCTGCTCTCTCCCAAGACAAAATTTTCAAAGTTGGTATGTGCTATATTGTTATTTTTATTTTTAAAAATATTAAATCCACTAAATAATTGTTACAAAAGATAAGATCTAGAAAGAACTATAAAACAATGTTGAGTTTAGATTAAGAAAAAGAAAAGCTGAATTATTTTATAAATAAAATAAGAACCATATATTTTAAATTAATAATATATGTTTTTGTTCTACTTTTATATATTTTGAAGTATAATATAAAAAAACTTTAGTGTATATTGTCATGCATTTGCATGTTACTCCATGATACATTCTGATTCCATATCCAATATTTAATACACACATACAGGCTGCTATATCAACTAGCTAGTGTGTATATTATATATATTGATTGTAAAAGTTGATTTTGGAATTATCTTTAAAAAATAAAAATGAAAGTGATTAATTATATTTGTAAATGAATGCAGCACATCAAGAGGCTTTGAAAGGAGAAATAGAGAGGCTTAAGCAGGTGTATTACCAACAAAACATGCAGAAGAAGATGGAAAATGGATCAAATGCAGCTCATCACCATGAGTCTCCCATTACTGATCATGCTAATGCTCAAGAGCAACTTATGATCAACTAATAAATCTTGCATTTTGATCTTCCTCAACAACAGTCTTATCAATTGGTAAGAACATGTTAACTTGTTAGTTGTTTTGTTCTTGAGTCGTATACGCCATTATGCAAGATCCAAAAGATTTTATCATGAACGTAAACGTCATTTTTGCACTTAGAGGAGGTGGTGGACCCAGAAAACTTTTTCATGAGGGTCTGAATTTTTTGAGGTCGGTTGAATAGCAATATGCGTATATAACACTAACAAAATCTTATAGGGGCGATTGAGATTTTAATGTGCATATAACACTAAAAAAATTCATGAAGGGCGGCGGCCCCTGTAACCTGCTAATAGGTCCGCCTCAGCTTTGAGGAAACGATTTTGCGGTCGCTTTCTTCTTTTAGTGACATGGGTTTGTAAAAAAGTCTAACCTAACAATTGTATATGCTTACAATTTCATGGTTGACAGGATGTATTTCATGAAGATATTATTGAAACAAGTCCAATGATGTGATCATCATACCCTCACTTGATGAAGAATCTTTTTTTATTATTATTTAATCAAAATGTAATTAATTTGTCACCATGATTTGTTGAATTCCCTTCGTTTCAATTGTCTATTACATTATAATTTATAATATTAAGCATAACTTATGATAGTTATTAGATACTTTTATTTATTGTAATTTATGTTTTGGTTATTTAAGATCTTGTTATATTGGTATTTAAAGAGTAAATTAGAAAATGAGCCCCGCGCTCCGTGGCGGAAGGCTCTTGCACCACGCGATGGGAAGCGGACCTTAAACAGCTGAGACGTTAACTTTAACGTGGCTAAACATAAAAGAAACGTGGTTAAGTGCATAGAATAAACGTATAAAGTTACGATGAATCGGTTGTCAGCCCCGCGCTCCGTGGCGGGAGGCCCCTGCGCCACGCGGTGGGAGGCGGACCTTAAACGGCTGAGACGGTGGCATTAACGTGGCTAAACACAAAAAGTCTCGTGGTTAAGTACATAGACGTATAAAGTTACGGCGAATCAGTTGTGAAGATCAAAACACAGATAAAAAATAGTTATATAACGGAACCGATGTTTTTCAGTCGTTGCCGATCTCGTTCTACACATCGGTACCAGCACGTTATCGTCAGTTGATATAACCCACGACACATAAAAAATACCTTATATTAAATACGACTCTGTTTTTAACGAAATTTATACCGAAACATAAAGAAAAAAAAATTAACGAACGAAAATTATTATATATACTACATGGGGTAAACTTGAAACTTTAGAAACTTGAGAGGGTTAAAGTGACATTTTACAATGTTAGTAGTGGGTTATTACACTTCAACAAATTGAAGAGGTTAGAATTAATTTTTAACAAAGTGTATCAACAAATTAAAAGGGTTAGAATTGATGTTTAACAATGTGAACTAACACTTAAGTTTATTTATAATGTTTTAATTTTTTTTTGTAAAAGCTAACGGGAAAATAAAATCTAATACGAAATAAATGTGGGCGATTTTCTTGTTATCGGTGTATATTAATTTACGGACTTCTAAATAACCTTAAAGAAATCCAAGTTAAGTTATAATACTAGATGTGAAGTATATGTTCTTTATTTATTGTTATTTAATCTGAATATATTGTCTTAACAAACAAAGAATTTTAAAACTGTTTAAGAAATTGAAAATAATATTTACTAACAAACAAAGAATTTTAAAACTTTTTAAGAAAATGAAAATAATTCATTACTTTCTAAGTTCTTACGGTGATACAGATAACATTTATGTTAGTGATTTTAGTATCATCAAGTTATTTAGTGTATTTGGGTTTATTTGGTGACTAAATGATAAGTCATATTAAAAAATCAAACATCTTACTAAGTGTAGAGTGCACACTTGTGTGACGATCTTATGACTTCTTGGGTCGACTTTGTTGTGTTAAGGGAACGAATCCCACTAAACAACGGGGTCTGGGCCGATAGCGCCCTTGGTTAGCAGGGTCCTAGTGGCGACAACCCTAGTTGGGGTTAAATTGTGTTCCATTCATGAAAAACTGAGTTTGAAAAGTGAAAATTGTTGAAGAATGGTCATCTGGACCAGTTTACTCCTTAGGGGTAGAGATTGCCCATCCTGAGTAAATTTGCTCTCTTGATTAAGTTTGCTCTCATGAGTAAGTGAGTTTACCTCTTGGGAGTAGTTTGGCTTTCTGAAGTAGATTGTCTCTCCTGAGTAGATTACCTCTACGGAATAGATCAAGGTCGCGAATGGGGACGCCAAGCTGGTCGAAGGGTTGATTCAAGGCATTAAGGCCAAGATCGAAGACTAAAAGGCACACTGGACTTGTCGGTAGTACCTATGGACGATTACAAGTTCGTACTCGAGATGGACTTCTCCAATGTAAACGCCTTTCCAGTGTCGTTTTTGGAATCTCTATGCTTAATGGACGAAGAACAAGCTTGCATGGTTAAGATGAAGATCGACACCAAGCAACAAGGTAAGAGGATGTCGCCATGAGACACGTGTTTGATTCCAACACTCACATGCGTACTAGGTTGGGTTGCCAAGCACGTAACTTTAAGTGTGTCATGATCATAGAGGCCAAGTCGTGTTCATCAAAAAAAGGATACATGACGAGAACGTCATGAATTTTGGGAGAATGTCACGACTAACCTAGGACGCTCAAAAATCTACCTAAAATCCAGCTTAGTATTGTTTCGTTTTGAGTTTTCTAGATCGTTCTTCAAGCTTCAAGACATGGGAAAATTCTAAAACATTATGGGGACTTCAAGCATGATTACTCCATGGAAAATATCCATCGAATCATCAAGATTTACTACATGGAAGGGACTAGATATTATCAAGGAATAGGCTAGTATAAACAGGTAGGATGGCCCATTTGCATTCTCATCTCCAAAATCATCGTTCACCTTGTAATAGGGATGTGTCCAGTTCGGTTAGTCATGGTTATGGGCATTTCCATAACTAGAACCGAAACTTCGGTTACGACCATTTCCAAAATTGAAACCGAAACTTCGGTTATGGTCAGTTCGGTTACACGTCGGTTACGGATCGATTATCGGTTAATTAACCATTTAGTCTGCTTTAAATCACAAGTCTTTGCATCTTCAAGTTTTGAAGATGTTTTCTTCCATGAAAGTCTCTGCTGTATCACTTGTCACAACTTCGCGGAATACCTTTTTAACTAAATCCTTGAACGTAGGACCGTGTTAGTGGAAAATGAAGATCGGGAGTGTGGAAATGGAGCTATAAATATTGGAAAATCACAAACATAAGATGGTTTGTTCGGTTTCGGTTAATTCGGTTATGGAGAGGGTTTAACCAAAACCATAACCGAATGGTTCGCTTATCACATTGGCTTAATCATAGACGGTCGATTTCGTCGGTTATCTGTTTGGGGTTTGGTTATGCTTCGAGTTTTGCTCATCCCTATCTTGTAATCAAAGCATTGTAACGATCTTGTATTTTCCCTTGCAATCAATAAAGTGTTAGTTAATTATGAATCTTCCAATTCTGCATCTCTCGCTTTAATTGCTACTATAGTTGAGACAAAAAGCTTAACTTAGATCGAAATCGAAGTGCCACACACGAGTCAAGAGTTTACTCAGTGACACTATGCCCTCGTTATCCTCTTAACCCACCCATGTTGTATTCAAGGAATACATTGTCGGCCCTAATCTTTCAGAATAGTAGGTTATTACCCAAGTCCTTTTAGCATTGTACACGTGTTGTCATCCTATATCTTCTAACACATGCATGCATATGAGTTACCTGCCTACCAAAACTTCATATAGGAACCAAGGGTTAGGTTATAGTAAAACGGATTTTAAAAATAAGAAGGGTAAGAAGGATTCTGGGCTTGACATGTGTCCTTTTTTTGTTTTTAAAGGGAGGGTATAATGGTCATTGTGTATTACACAATGAACTTGTATTACACAATGAAGTTGTATTACACATTGAACTTGTATTACATAATGACCTGACTAATTACACAATGAACTTGCATTACACAATGACCTGGCTAATTACATAATGAACTTGTATTACACAATGACCTAACTAATTACACAATTACCAAATATTACACAATGACCAGACGTGGTATTACACAATGAACTTGTATTACACAATGAACTTGTATTACACAATGACCTGACTAATTACACAATGAAACCAGACGTGGTATTACACAATGAACTTGTATTACACAATGATCTGACTAATTACACAATGAGCTGGAAAACGTAAAACACAATGATAAATAAATATAACACAATGAACTTGTATTACACAATGAACTTGTATTACACAATGAAATTGTATTACTCATTGACCTGACTAATTAAACAATGAACTTGTATTACACAATGACCTGGCTAATTACACAATGAACTTGTATTACACAATGACCTGACTAATTACACAATGACCAAATATTACACAATGACCAGACGTGGTATTACACAATGAACTTGTATTACACAATGACCTGACTAATTACACAATGACCAGATATTACACAATGAACTTGTATTACATGATGAACTTGTATTACACAATGACCTGACTAATTACACAATGAGCTGAAAAACGTAAAACACAATGATAAATACATATAACATAATGAACTTGTATTACATAATGAACTTGCATTACACAATACACAATGAAATTGTATTACACATTGACCTGACTAATTACACAATGAGCTAGAAAACGTAAAAAAAATTCGTTTTTGTTTATAACGACACTATACTCATTTTAAAGATAAAAAACGCTCATTTTTATGGTGTAATTTTTTTGAAAAAATAATGTCGTATGTAAAAGTTATGAACGTTTTAAAATAAGAGGGGAACTTGATAAAAAATCAACAAAAGTGACCAAAACTAAAATACCATTCAAACAACTTTTTCTCCTACAATTTAATCTCAACCATTAAATATTTTCTACAATTTGATCTAATGACCCTAAATTTTTCTCACAATTCTTAGAATTAGAATACTTTTACCTGAATCTAATCCTAGGAACCAAATATAGTACATATGACCAAAAGAACGAAATCGATAGATAAAAAGAACTCAAAATCGATAAAGAAACCAAAACCCAAAACTAATCAGTTTTAGGGGATTTCTTGGATGTGGTGAAACTTGAACAATTAAATTTGGAGGGCTGAAAATACTATACATAAAAAAAATTAATTTTTAGTAGATTTGTGGAACAAATTTGGCTTTTTGTCTGGATTAGAAGGGGTCCAAACACCATAACTAATATGAAATAAACCTACTGGATCGAAATCAATATTTTTGAGCAAAAAAGTGAGGAAAAACCATTTTTTTTTATTTGTGGAACAAATTTGGCCTTTTGATCTGATTAGGAGGGGCTCAAACAATATAACTGATATGAAATAAACCTAATGAACCGAAATCAATATTTTTTAAAAAAAAATAGAGGGTGTTTAGGGGCCCTCTAACCCCTATTAAATTCCTTCCCTGTTTCTTGGTCTAGGCCCGTTTTAATATAATCAAAATATTTTTTTATAAATAGTATCGGTGTAGCCTCATCTCCTTACCTAAAACTATATCCAACTACTTGATAATCAAATAATTTACTTTGGGGGTGTGGGTAGCTTAAAATTATGTGTATTACATCTGTTTAAAAAATCTATATTATTTAATAAATAAAGGTTTTGATTGGTCACTTGTCACTCTCTTGTACATCCTTAACTTTTTTTTTCGTCTTTTTCTCCTATTAATTTTTTTTGAAAGGCGAACATTGAATATTGTAACGTCGCACCCCCGTCACATGGGAGAGTCACTCCGATCAATATGTTTTCATTATAGGCCCACTTAGCGTCAGAATTGGAGAGCTTTCAAGGAAAAAACCCCACCTATTACGGCCCCTTCCGGGCTTAAGGGAGAGCCGAGGCTCGAACCCTGGATCGGCGTGGCTAAAACCCTGTTGCATCAACCTAAGAGCTAGGCCTCATTTGCGATGCCGCGGAAATTAATGGTGCTGGTAGGGATCGAACCTGGGTCCCTTGGGACTTCAGCCCTTACCTCAACCACTATACCACAACCTCTTTGGCCCCTCTCCTATTAATTATACAAGTTTTCTTTAATTGTTTTTTATAATTTTTTGTTTTATGTCTCTCTCTCCTATTAAATAATAATAATTTTTTATAATTTTTTTATAAACATGTTTTTTATTTAAAAAATAGTTTGTTCATAAAACATGTTTATAAGTTGAACATTTATTTCATTTCTTTTTAAAAAATAGTTTGTTCATCACACCCTCCCCAGACCCTACTAATAGCGTTAACTATGTGTGGGATTATACTGGGTACGTTTGGTTTGGGTTTGGTTTGGTTTAAAAAAATAACTATATAACAGTTCTACAACTTGTATTAAATAAATATGTAATATGTCATAAATATATAATATGTAAATATTTATGAGGTGATGTATCCAAGACTTCATTAAAATGGGGAGGTCTTGGTTTCAAGTCCACTAGTGAAAAAAAGGGATTCCAGGTTGGGGCATGAGGTTTTCTCACTTATAGTGGGTTTACTCCTAAGAGAGGTGGAGATGATCGGGTAGGCTAGTGGCCCGTCAATGATCCAAATTGTCTATAAAAATAATATATATGTAAATCTTTATTACTAAGTATATAACTTTACCTTTATCAACCCGTGTAATACATGAGATTCTAACCTAGTGCAATTGTATATATTTAGTAATAAAGATTTACATATTTGTGACATATTACATAGTTTTTAATACAAATTTTAGAAACGTTATATAGTTATTTTTAAAAAGATATATAAAAAGAATGAAAGAAATGTTCAATTTATAAAAAAATATTCTATAAAAATAAATGTATAAATCATTATTATTTAACAGGAGAGAGAGACATGAAATAAAAAATTATAAAAATAATTAAAAAAATTTGCATAATTAATATGAAAGAGATAAAAAAGGCTGAGGATGCAAAAAAAATAACAAATGTTTCAACAAATTCTTTATTTATTAGAGAGCATAGATATACTTTTGTTATATTTGTATGTGATGTTTTAGATTTTGATGGGTTAAGTAATTTGGAAACAAAGTTTTGGGACGAATTTTGCAATCGATTCATGGCTAGAATAATCAAAACTTAAACTAAACCATGTAAGATATAAATTGTTTGTAAATCAACTAAAAAAAGTATATAAATCTTCTAAATTTAGTTGTCATCTTAACATTTTTATAAATCTTAAAAAAACACATAAGAAATCCTTGAACCATTCTTTAAATACGGATGGTAATTCTCGTTTTATTCGTATTGACACTTTGACTCGATAAGTCGATAGTTATTATCATTGGCCATCCCATGTGGGAGAACTTACAACCCAAATGGAACCCCATATCAATCATTCCATGTGAACATGATTTTATCACCATCCAATTATTTTTGCATCAAATTCTTTATCAAATAAAGATGTGTCCCCAACACATGCAACACACATGTCATAAAAAGGTTTGATTTTTAACCATACTCAAAAGTAAACAAATTGACTATCATAGCCCTTCAATTTAACCTTTTTAAAATAATATTATTATTTCAATAATATAATTTTTTAGAAAAAATGCACAAAAATCAGGTGGCATCATTTTAGAGGCATTTTTAGTTTGGGTTCACGAGATTCTCGATCGCCTTTTTAACGGGATGAAGGGTCTGAGTGGCGAGCCTTCTGAATATTATCCACACTCTCTTGTGGGTCTCTTTCTTTTCACTCGACCTAGCTAAAAAACAATTGTATTGTTTGCAAGAGAAAATGTGTTTATTAAAACTCTCATGTCGATCTAAATGAATTGTCATTTCAATGAAGGTAAATCTTTTACGGTTATCCTTAAACTTTCATGCTTGGTGAAGAAAGAAACGAACAAAAGTATGGTCATTGAAGGATGGATCTTGATTGCCTTTATCTACCTGAACATTTTTATGGGTTTTTCCTTCTAAAATGATGTGTGTAAGGATAAAAACAAAGTAACAAACTACAGTGTAACCTCTATAATTTAATACTCGATAAATTAATAACCTCGATAAAATTAATAATTTGTCCGGTCCCAACTTGGGACCAGTATAAAATTGGACCCCAATCGATAAAATAATAAGATAATAATTTTTTTGAAATCCCAATGTAAATATATTGGTCTCAGCGAAACTATAAATTAATAATTACTAAAATATTCCAAAATTCTAGGATTTTCTAGTAAAAAATGAATCTATAGTCACTTGTTTTTTTGTGAACTTCAAATCTATATTAAGTTCATCTTTAAATCTCCCCATTGCACTTAAGAGTTGAGGCACTGTATTCTCGTATTGCAACAAAAAGTTGTGAAGAGTTGTTGCCGCTTGTAATGCTTCTTTCCGAGTGATCGGTTCCAAGGGTACTGAATCATCATCAACTTCATCATCAACCGGATTTTGAACGGCATCCGCCATAATTTCTTCAATGCTTTGAACCTTGTAACATTCATTATTTTCACCTGGATAATCCAACAACTCATTCACATCCATTTTGTGTCGATAATGCATTCCCGTAATCAAGTTCTCAAGCTCACGAATGTCTTCTCCAAAATTTACATCGTTTAAATCATTTGAGCCGGTTGGATTAGCCGAACGAATTTTACAGTGTCGATGCATTAATTTGAGAGTTGCTCACAAATATAGGCCTACTTTTTAAATTAATAATTTATTAATTTATCGATATAATAATATCTCGCTAAATTAATAAAATATTTCGGTCCCAACATTATTAATTTATAGAGGTTCTATTGGATGTAGAATCAATTATAGTGTACGGATATATTAAGTGATATCAAACTAAAAGTTTAAGGATATATAGACAGATACATATATATATATTTTTTTTACTGATTTTTACTATTTTGTACTAATATTACTCAATTTTAAGATTAAATTTGCAATCGTAAGTCACGTGAAATGTTTTGGCTAAATTTATAATTTTTAAAACCTGAGAACCAAACATACAATTTAATCAAACCACAAAGACCATTTATGCAATTAACTCTAAAAATATAAACGAATTTAATCGTATCATAAATGAGTTAGGTGGGTTAAACCCGTCTGAACACAATTTTAATCATATCATAAATATTTCGACCTATTTATAACCCGAAACTCAAATGTAAACATAGTTTCTAAAAATAAACAATTTTCACTAGTGAGTGGTGACTCTTCATTAACCCTAAATTTACCTTTATAGTAACTTTTCCTATTCACACTAGCATCAAACTTAGTTTGAAATCAAAACCAAAACTAAAATTTTACCAGCTCCGGTTCTTGAACCTTTAACGCCGAACAACACCGGTCACCGGCCGTCGCCATGGTCGTTACCGGTAGTCCCTCCCGTTCTCAACATAACAAAGAAGATCCGAAATCCACTGAACCACAAGAAGCCGAACCACCACCACCTCATTCTAAAACCCTAGATACCCCAAACCCTCCCCAATCGCTTACGATACTTGATAGCTACGAACAACCACCACCACCACCGGCACCGGAACCGCCACTCACGTCACCGACGAACCGCCAGCGCAGCTCTAACAAGCGCAAAAAAGGCGGGAATCGTAACAGCATGAAACAAGTATGGAAAATGAGGAAAATCCAAAACCTAACTGAGGTATTAAATCCGATTCCTTTTGTACGGAAATCATTAGATCTCAACAAGCATGAGGATGTTTTAAAGCGGTTAGGGTTATACAGTTTTAGCAAAATCGAGTTAAGTCGTAGCATTAGGACCGATCTTCTTGTTCAGTTGATTGTTAATTATGATTCGAAGAAGCGATGTAGTTATGTGAATGAAAAGAGAATTTCTATAACTAGGGCTCAATTAGCTAGGGCTTTGGAGCTGCCTGTTATGAAACAAGATAAAGGGAGTCGTAGGGTGGAGGAGGTCGATTTGGACTCCGATGTGTTTTCGGATGAGGCGATTGGGTTTATTGAGGATTTTGTGTTCAATTGGATGCTTTTGCATGAAGATTCATGGGTTATGCCAGTAGAGTTAGTGAATTGGACTAGGTGTATTAGAGATGGTCATCCTGAGAAATTGGACTCTGCTAGTTTGATTTGGTATAAGGTTGAGAAAGAGTTGGCTCAGGGAGATAGGCTTGTTGACTGCTACTATGCATCGCATTTGCAGCACTTGATAAGGTCACAACATGATCAGCTTCTCAAGGAAGATGATGATGGTGGTGGTGGTGTTGGTGTTGGTGTTGATGAGGGCGAAGAAAATGTGAAGGTTGATGAAGAACATGAAGAGAAAGAATCTATGGTTCAAGAAGACGATGTTGGGTTGACTCTAGGACTGGATGTTGAGAAATTAGTGGATCAAGAGGTTAGAAAAGATGATGTTGAGTTGATTTTAGGACCGGATGTTGCGAAAATAGTGGATCAAGAGGTTAGAAAAGATGATGTTGAGTTGACCTTAGGACCGGATGTTGAGAAAATAGTGGATCAAGAGGTTAGAAAAGATGATGTTGAGTCGACTTTAGGACTGTATGTTGAGAAAATAGTGGATCAAGAGGTTAGAAAAGATGATGTTGAGTCGACTTTAGGACCAGATTTTGAGAATATATTGGATCAAGAGGTTAGAAAAGAAGATGTTGAGTTGACTTTAGGATCAGATTTTGAGAAAATAGTGGATCAAGAGGTTAGAAAAGATGATGTTGAGTTGACTTTAGGACCGGATGTTGAGAAAATTGTGGATCAAGAGGTTAGAAAAGATGATGAAACAATGGTGGATGCTAAAGAATGCAAGGGGGAAGTGAATTGGAAGAACGGTTTGGGTGGACATATCTTGCAGCGTTGTCAAAGTACTGATTTGAATGATTATGAAGAAATGAAGGTTGAAGTTGAACAAGTGGAGGATGAAGATGATGAACCAGAAGAAGAAGAAGTAGGTGCTGGTGAAAGGTTTGTTGCAGGTTTTGACATGGAGGCGAATGATGATGAGATGGATAGAGATGGATTGACTGATAATTTTCCTTACGGGTCACATGGGGTTTCTTCCATGGATATGTTTAGACCGAGAGATGATCCGTTTGTGTCTCATGGTGGTCCATCTTTCTTTGACAATGGTGGGAAAAGAGTGATGGAGAGTGAAGAACACATGCACCATCTTGAGGGGAACAGTAAAAGGTTGAAAACTGATGACATATGGGATCAGAAACAAGATGATTTTGGTTTTTGCATGGTGCAAATGCAAGAATGGATGGAAAAAGCTAAGACGATTCATGATTCAAAACAAGAAAGTTGTGTAAATTCCAAAAATTTACAGGATTTAGCAATGGATGACCTGCAAGAATGCCATGCGCTTATGGAAATGATCATAAAATCAAAGGATGATGAGTTGGTGAAAAAGCATAATGAGGTGTATCGGCTTGAGCGTGAGCTTTATCTGATGGAGGATCTTTTAGCAGGGTATAGAAAGGCTTTGAATGATACGCGGTATAAATTTTCTGAGTATAGAAAATGTGTTGCCTTTCAAGAAGAACCGCTTTATAAGGATGCGGGCCCCGGTGGTCTGGTTCTCAGTACACGAGAACTAGAGAAACGACGGTTAAAACAAGAAGATATGATGAAGTTTCAGACTTTGTTTAAGAGTTTTGAAGAAGAATGTGTTTATCAATTGAAAATCCAAGGTGAAAGAGCTTTAAAGATGGCCGAGAGATTGGTGTTTGTTGGGAATGAAGTGAAATGGCTCAAAGAAATAGCTACACAACGTAAAGAGACTCTGAAGCCGCAGGAATTATCACCCAAACCTGAAGAGAATCAGAAATTACTTGAGGAACATGAATCATATCTGGAGCCCGAGGAGAATCAGAAGTCATTGGATAAACTGGAGTTATCACCCGAGCCTGAGGAGAATCAGAAATCACTGGATAAAATGGAATTATCACCTAAGCCTAAAGAGAATCAGAAGTATTACCCGAGCCCAGATAATGATGCAAGCATGGAAAGTGTTCCTCCTGATGATGATGAATCAAAGGTATGAACAAACCCTTTTATAAAAGTTGAATGGTATGATTCTAGTGGTGGCTAGACACGCTGATTTGAGGGTTGGGGGCAAGTAAAAACGGTTTTGGGTTTTTGGCTTATTTTTTAGCATGTGCTGAAATGGTTTGGGCCGCCTTTGGTTGACATGATAACACTTTTTTTTTAATAATTAATGTGTTTATTTTTAACTATGAAGACAATAATATTACAGTATTAATCTAAACCTTTAGATACAAGTGATATAGGAGGTTGTATGTATTAAAAGTAAACTTTTGATGAATTTCAACCTGTTCCGTTTTGACTAATTTGATTTCAGGTGAAATGTATGAATTAAAATAACCCTTCAGAAAATGATTAAAATTGCATAAAAACCTGTATTGCATTTTTTATGAGAAACCATAATAGAAAGTGTTTCATCTTCTAGTTTGAGTAATGTTACGATTATCCAAAACATATATTTTATATTTTTTGGAATTGCCTCTTGCCATTATTATTAGTGTTAAACAATCTATATTGGATTATTTTTATGAGTTGTATTTTCTAAATTATGACTGTTGTGTAGGCTGTATACGAGGCGCTAGGGATGTTCACAATTCGGTTTAAAACCGTCCAACCCGGTGACCGGTTGTTTTCACAAGCGGTTTCTTAAAAAGTTTTTGGTTGGTCGGTCGGTTTTTAAAATGTGCACCTCGCGTATGTTTTAGTTAAATACATATTAATGTGGTCTGTGTATGAGATATAGTTTATAAACAAGTGTGCCTCGCGTATGTGATGTGTGCGTCTTCGTCCATCCCAGAGCGCCTGACCCTTTTAAAACACAACATATGAGAGAAGAATGCTTAAACATGCATGATTTGATCATGCCACCATGCCTATAATACACAACGTAGCATGCAAAAAATTTGTATACATTTGTACTTTATTGTTCATTAGGATTTTGGGAAGCTGGTTTACTTTCTTCTTACAGATTTAAGAAGCAGAATTTAATCATTTGACAGTTGATGCTTCATCTGTTGCAGGAAAAGGTAGGCGGCGAAGAACAGTGATGGAAGATGGTAGTTTCTGTTGTATATCCCACTTTTGTTTCGTGCCCTTATAAGGTGGCGAAGAATATTAATGATTTTGTGCAGGTTATCTCTAAATTGTGCATGGAAGATGGTAGTTTCTATTGGTATGCTTTTGTTTAGCACCCTTATAGCGGAGATGGATTAAACAGTAATTTATGCTAGTAGGGTTTATATTAATCTTTTCCTTTTGCATGCTTTTGGTGTAGCCATTGTTTATTAGAACTAACATGTCATGGTTGAATCTAGGGATGTCGATCATGTTGGGTTGACGGTATGAATTGACGAACCCTAACACGACCCATATATTTATTTGTGTCAAAGATACTAACCTTAACCCCCTGACACATTAAATGGTGTAGCCTGAACACGATTCAAGCGAGTTGACGGGTTATAAACAGGTTGTAAGCTGGTTGAAATTAGGTTAAACCTGACCTTAAAGTTCTTTTTTACACTTTTTGTACAGGTTGTAAGCTGGTTGTAATTAACATCATTGGTCCTACTTTTTAGTTATGTTTTCTTTAATTAAATATTTCGTACAAATGTAGACAACTTGTAAGTTAATCCCATACGTTGTGGAGGGTATTAGACGTACTTAAATACTCAAGGAGAAAAGACGTTTAGATTGGAAAAGTTATCAATTAAGCCCACATAATAGAAACCTACGAAATTAAAGTAAAAACAAAATAATAATAATAATAATAGGAAAAGGTAAATTTGAGAGGTAAATTTAAAAGTTTAGATATTTGAGAAGTAAAAACAAAATTTAAGAATTAAGAGGTAAATTTGAAACTTTAGAAACTTAAAAGATATATTTGAAAATTTAGAAAGTTAAGGGGTATTATTTGAAAATAAAAAAAGTTAAGAGAGGTTAGGAAACTTTGATCGGTAGCTTTAGATTAGGCACGGACATTAGTAAATAAGGTATAGTAAATGATTGTTAGTACTATATAGAAAATATTTTTATATCAAATTTAAGATTGTTGTATACGGAAGAATTTCATCTATCCTCTCCTTTTAATAGTTTTTGTTTTTAGACTATTTTACCCTAAAGATATCATTTTTTTAACTAATTTTACAACTTTAAAATTATGATGCTCTCTAAAATTTCGAAATTGACGTTGCGACGTGTCTATTTTTATTTATGTTTCCACGTGAATTTTTGTAAAATTATTTTTAAACCAAGTGGTTATTTTACACGTTTTTTTAAACCGTCTGGCGCCAATCTCAAAATACATCATTGTACGTTTTTTATCTACGTTTAAACCATACCCGTAATGCGCCGCCGTCGTGCTTATTTTTATACACGTTTCGATGTAAAAAAATTTCAAATATCTTCACTTTCGTATGTAACGAGGTAACTTTTTCGTTACTATCGAATATGCCGCTGCAACGTTTTCTTTAACGTCACGTAGAATGTACCGTAGCGATTTGCTTATTTTTATCTATGTTTCGAACCCACCCGCGACGGAGCACGGATGATAACCCACTAGTTACTTACAAATCACAAAATGCCAACATTATATGCATGCTTTACAAGTATCTTATACATGGCCACTTCACATTTTTAATTTTTTTGATTATCTTATTATTATAATTAATTTTAAAGTTATTTTGTTTTTTCGTATAATTTTTAAAATATGATATTTTATAAAATTTCAAATATACGGTTGCGGCGTGCTTAATTTTATCTACGTTTCGGTGTAAATTTCGTTCGAAACGGAATGTCATCAAATCGCAAACGTTATACGTACGAGTTTTCAAAGCTGCTTCAAGGTTTCAATTTTTTTTATAGTTTTTTATTTTTGTTTTCCACTTACAACTTTTAAAATATGTTGTTTTCTAAAATTTCAAGTTTGACGTTGCGACGTGCCTACTTTTATCTACGTTTCGGCGTGAATTTTCGTAACCGATCAGTTTAAACCTACCCGCCGGCATGCTTATTTTTATATACGTAAATTTTTTTCAAATAACTTCACTTTCGTATACAACAAGGTAACTTTTTTTTACTATCAAATATACTGATGCAACGTGTTTTTTTAACGTCACGTGGAATGTACCATCATGATTTGCTTCTTTTTATCTACATTTCGAACCCGTCGCGGAGCGCGATGGTAACCAAGTAGTTGATATCTATATCTCATATTAGGGGGTGTTTGGAAATTACTTATTAAACCTACTTATTAACTTTTATAAGTTAAAAAGATGTTTCACTAATGTGACTTTTGCTTCTACTTTTAACTTTTTAAATGATGGAAAAATAGTTTTTGAAAAATAAAAAGGAAATAACTTTTCAAAACTTCTTATAACTTTTTATAAAAATAAATAAAAAAGTTAAAATAATTAATATACTATAATTGGGCATTCGATTGAACAACCCCTTTTGACCTTTTTGTTTTCTTACCCCAAAACTTTTTTTCCTTATACATGACACCTAAGTTTAATTTTTTTTTTCTTTGACTAAAAAGTTTTTTTTTTATTTATCACAAAACTTCAATAGAATAAACTATAGTTTCTTTTCTTAAAATTTGATTTTTTATAAAATTGTAACAAAAATTCAATGGGTTAATTTTTTTAATAAAGTTTTGTTAACTTTCTTTTTAAAATGGTATGTACGGCTTTGTTTAGTTTTTTTGTTAGCGATCTGAGTCTTTTTTGTACTGTACGCTATAGCGAGACTGTGTTTCGACGTAAGTTTATCACCGTGGACGAGCCGAACCGATAACCACCAAACTACCGCCACGTAACGCGGGAGAAAAAACTAGTTAAATTCTATTTGTACATCAACCCAGAGTGCCATCGGTTTGTTGATTGCGAACCAGGTCCTACGATTTCTATCCATCTGACTTCACCAAACGTAAACCCGAAAACAACAAATTAAACTAAACCCGCCACTGTCTTAAACACCAACAATACCATGTATTCCGAATCAATCCAAAATACATATCAAATCAACAAATTTAATTCCATACATTATCATCTAAAATGAAACCTCAACGATTTGCAACGCCCCTCATCGATTGAAACAAGATTACCAGGCGACTGCAAACGAGGAACTGCCGGTGAAGTTGCCGGAGACTGATTCAGATTCAAAGAGTCGACAATGAGATTAGTAATGTCCATAAGCGGCTTCCTGTTCTTATTCTTCTTTTTCAACGTCATCTTCGGACTGAGCTTGTTAATGGTGAAGAATGGAGGGATGTTCTCTTTATCATGATGGTGTTCAAATAAACATATCATTCCCTCCATCTTCTTCCCGATTGCTAAAAATTGATGGATATTGAATTGGAGAATGGGAGATATAAATATGGATTTGAGATTTTGATTTGGGGGTTTTCGCCATTGAAGGAAGGAGGGAAATAATAGAGAGAGATTTGAAGGTCATAAAACTTTCATCCGAAAATCGGATTCGGCGCCAATGATTTTCATATTACAAAAAGTTTTTAAATCAATAATATGGATATTGGCATAAAACCCGAACCCGGTAAATATGGATATTTGGATAGCCAATGAGATAATTTTAATAGTTGGATGAATTTAATGAAAAACATTAATCCTACATCATCCCTTTTTAGTTTCTCCATAAACTTTTATACGACAATAATTAGGAAAAATAAGTTAACTTGGGTATCAGGTATACTGGCGTGAAAGAGCGTGAAGGGGAGTGAAGGGTGTGACACATCGTCTCATTGGTGGCGTGAGAGGGGTGTTTAAAAAATCTGAATTTTCAGATTCGAATAGCAATATTAAAAAAAATCGGATATCCTCCAAATATCATGATTATATACGCTTTTTAAATTGTTTTATAATTTAAAAATAAGAAAATTTGAATCAAAAACCGAAATATCATATTTATATATGTATATGTATGTTTTTAAGCCGTTTAATTGTTTTTATAATTTAAAAATATTATATCCTTTTATTTTTTTTAATTGTTCGGATAGTGAAATCAACTATCCGAAAATTTCGGATGCCCGAATTTGAACACCCCTAGAGGGGGGCGTGAGGTTTTGGCGTGAGCATACTCTTGGAGCATCTAACCCATTTTCAGTCGTTGATTATTAATATATAAACCAATTTTTAACCGTTGAAATCTCATGCTCACACCACTCACACTCACGCGGGTATATTCCTCTCATGTGAGAGTCGTGTGAGAAATTTTGGTGGGTTATGTGGCGTCCATGTGACGGGCATTTTTTCTCACACCACTCACACTCACGTGGGTATAGAAAAAATAATAAAATGTAAATGGGATCATAACTTAGTGATAGTATTTGAAGTGATAACAACGGGCTAGAAAGCAGTGTAGTATAAATGTACAAGATTATAGAATGTCTTCCCTCCTGATGGGAGTATTCACAATAAGTGAATATTTGAATTGTTACTCGGTGTTATACTGGTCATTTTTCTGGTATCAAGGAGTGTTGTATGGTGTTCTTTTCTCGAGTGGTCGTGGGTTCTAGTCCCGTCGGGGGTTCTAGTCTCGTCGTGAATAAGTGGTGTAGATTTATGAGTAGATATAGAGTATGTGAGTTTGTCGTTAAAAAATGTACTAACAAGATGCTCATCAGGGTTGGCAATTTATGACAAGACATGCCTCGAAACGAAGTCAAACATGTTAGTGTGTAAGGTAAACAGGTCCGGGTCATAAATGGATCGACACATTAATAACATGATTAAAAAATGTCTCTAAACAAGTTCAACCCGTTTATAACATGTTTATCTTATCATGGTAAATAGGTTAATCAAAACAACGTCGTTTTAAATATGAATTGTAACTTTTATTTTACTGTGCCAAACATGTTTAGTAATTCGTGTCAATAATCGTGTTGCACGTGTGGTGTCATTCATGTTATTGAATTATTCATATTTAATCGTGTTAAACGAGTCGTGGCGTATCATTTGTGTTATTGAACCGATTACCTTTAACCATGTTAAATGTGTTGTCTCGTGTAACCTACTTATTGAACATGTCATTGTTAGTGTTTAAAAAAATGACACGTTTAGTTAAATGTGTCATATTTGGGTTCACTACTCGTGTTAAACATAATATGTCGAGTTGTGTTCAACTGCTTTAACGCAATACTACACGTTTTGTAAGGTTTATGAGTTTATGACCCACCACATTCCATGCTTTGTTATGTGGTAATCAGTCCATATGATATGTGGACTAAGTCTATGATACCTTAGGCTATGTTATGTGTAGTGTTTCAAGCGGTGAGAGTAAAAATTGTTGTCACGTATGAGTCACACATGTAATAGCTTTGGTCATACTTACACTCACACTCATACTCACTTGGGTGTAAAGTGGTTAGACTATCTGCAGTACTATCGTGAGAGCCGGGCGTGGTGCCACATCACCCCACCGCGGGCGTGGAACACCGCGCCAAGGGTGGGTGAGCGTGGGCGTGAGGAGACGCAGGTGGTGGTGTTCACGGCATGGTAGGGGAGAAGACAAGGTCAAAAGAGCCGTTGGGCTCGGTCAAGCTATTTAATAAAAAAATTAATTAATCTTATATATATATATATAATATAATACAAACCAATTATCAATTATCAATTCTTTAAAAACCTACACTCTATATACTCTCTATATTTTTCAAGTTCCAATGGATTTATCTTCATCATCAGATTCATCATCCGACTCATCGGATGGTGAAGAGCTTTTCATGAGTGCGGTTCAAGCGTCAGTGATGTTTATAAATCATCTAGTCGAAGAATCCTCAAGAGTTTCAAGACGAGTCCAAGTTAACCGGGATCGCGCGACTGCACACGGTCTTCTAGTGAGAGATTATTTTACGGAAAATCAAAATTATAACGATAAATCTTTTAAGCGTAGGTTTAGAATGAGTCATTCGTTATTCCTTCGAATAGTTAGGGATTTAGAACGCGAGTTCGAATATTTTCAACAAAAATATGACTCCCGAATGAGGCTTGGGTTCACTGCTTTACAAAAGTGTACTTCGGCAATTCGACAACTCGCGTACAGGAAGGCAGCTGACTCGATGGATGAATATTTGAAGATGGCGGAGAAAACATTGCGTGATAGTCTATTCCATTTTTGTGAAGGTATTTCTAAACTTATATAAACTAATTTAGTATGGTAAAATATAAATTAGTTTTTGTAACATGTAGGAATATTAGCTTGTATGGAAAAAAAATATTTAAGGAAACCAACGAAAGGTGATATACATAAATTGTACGACGCACATGAGTTTGTCCATGGCCTTCCGGGGATGCTTGGTAGCATCGACTGCATGCATTGGGAGTGGGAAAACTGTCCTACTGCATAGCGAGGTCAACACCAACGTGGAGACCATCCTAGGCCCACAATAATGCTCGAGGCCGTTGCATCGAACGATCTTTGGATTTGGCATGCATTCTTTGGTGTTGCGGGATCAAACAATGATATAAATGTTCTAGATCAGTCACCTGTTTTCGACGACATCGAGAACGGCGTTGCACCAGGGTCTTCTTTTATTGCTAATGACAATGAATACAGTTTTGGTTATTATCTGGGCGACGATAGTTATCCAGAATATGCTACTATTGTCAAAGCATTTACCTGTACACAAGAAAGGGATGAAAAAAGATGGCACTTTAAAAGAACTCAAGAGTCGGCAAGAAAAGATATCGAACGTGCATTCGTTGTCTTAAAAAAGAAATGGCATATAATTAGTCATCCCGCACGTATGTGGACGAAAGAGAAAATTCGAAATGCAATGTATGCTTGTTTGATATTATATAACATGATTATAGAAGATAAAGGGCGAGCTATCTGCACCGATTATGAAGAGGACGAGCCGACTAATACAGAAATAACAAACGAACAGAGACAAGCAAACCGTCGGATAATGCGTTGTTCGGAAACTCATACAAACCTTAGAACTGATCTGATGGAGCATCTATGGAGTAATCGTAATTATCATTAGGTTTTTTATTTATTTGTTGTTTGTAATCCTATTTATTAATTTAAATTATGTTTTTTATTTATTTGTTGTTTGTAATCCAATTTATTAAATTAAATTATATTTTTTATGTATTTGTGATTAAAAACTAATAATTATGTAATTATTACAAAACTATTCACCCTCACCTCACCATTACACACTTGGGTGATGGTGAGGGTGAAATCTGACATAGTCTACGTGGCGCCTACGTGGCGTGAGATGTGATCTCACCTTCACACTAGTACTACGGATTAGTGAGTGTGAGCAGTTTTGTAATAATTACCTAATTATTGGCATTAATATTTTATATTTTAACATATAATTATATTTATACATTTATTTAATAAAAAGAACATAAAAATACTAATATTATTTTAATTTTTTTTAATACAAGTGTAAAAAAAGGAAAAAAAATACTTCAACGATCACGATACCTCAAAATATGTTAAACCAAATCCGCTTTAAGGTTATTATGAGTTTCTGTATTGCGAATTATCCGACAGATTGTCCAAATATGTGTCGGACTTCTCACCATATGCCATTTTAATTTTTAAGATGTTGAATGTCTGTTCGATATCATTTCTCGCCGGTCTTGAGCTTTTTTGAAATATCATCGTTTATCATCGTCTTCTTGTGGACATGTAAACTATTTGACAAGCATAGCATATCCAGGATAAATACCGCCAACAAGATAATACCCGTGTTGTAATTCGTTCCATTGACATAAATGAAGACTCAGGTGCAACTTCGTCTATCACGTCGTTGAAAATAGGAGATTGATCTAAAGATCGATTCCTTTCCGTACGCTACATTCGTGTTCAGTTTGGAAACAAAAGTGGTGAGGTTGCAGCATCACATGAAACCATGGTTGGCCAGGCTGGTTTAGTGATTTCAAGAGGTCAACATGTGAAATGCTCAAAAAGACCTACAGGACCGTTCTGATTGCTTAACCAACTCAACAAGATAAAAACCAAAGAAAACTGAATACAGAAAATGAATTAATTCTTACTTTGATTCTTGATCTTGCCATGGGTCTGTCTAAACCTGTAACCAAAGGTAAAGATTCACATGATCGAACAAAAAGGCATTTCCAACTCATCGTCGCTTGAAGTGAATTCCAATTCTCCAAATACGTTTCCCTGCAGAAAACGAATACAGGAAAACTAAAATTATGAAATCTATTTTAGCAACATTTGGAGGAACGAAACACCATCTACTTGCCTCTTGTTTTTTGGTCATTATGAAGGCGTTGATGTCTTCCTCCGCGTGAAACACCCCAACACTTGTCTCCACTAGTTTTAGTTCAGGAGCAATTGAACGCCCCTCGTTGAATATCCTTATTTCCGGGCATGCTTTTATTACCAAGGTATTCAGCGATGGCAATGTAAAACTCGTCTTCCCAAAGCAAAATCCCCTTAGACTTGGAAGAAATTCAAGATTCAAGGACTTTAGACGAGGTAACATAATCTCACTCACTGATCTCCCATCACATTCTTCTTCTTTCTTCACAATTACCTCAACATGCTCGCATCGTCGTATATGTAGCTCTTGGAGTTGCATGAGAGTACCGACCATGGAAGTTGTAAAAACATGTTCTAAACTTTCGCATTTATATATAAACAGTCTTGTTAGGTTTGGAAACTCCAATATTCGCCACTGATTGCTCTTCCATATATACTTGAGTGCCTCTAGATGTTTTAACTCCACTTCTCTTAGCTTTGGGAATTTCACAACAGTTTGTGACCCGTCGTTTGTCACTTCAAATACCTCCTCTACATTCTTACACCGTTCTACTTGAACATGTTCAAGATGTTGCAGGCTTAGCAACTCTTTGGATGGAACAATATTTTTAAGTTCGTCATTACATCCGCAATACAATCTGACCAAGTTATGAAAGGACCAAGGACTCCCTTGTACAATAGCACGGCACAAGTTTGAACTGTCTGAACTTGGGGGTGGAGTCCGCAGAGACGAAAGAAATAGATAAGACAAAACACATATGTTAGAGAAAACTATTAGAATGTAATCTAGACTTATATTAGTTTAATTATGTATTATTTAGATATAGGTCACAGGGCAGAAAACCAAAAGTCAAACTTGACAAAAGTCAAACGGCCGTTATTGGCGGTTATTGACAGTTTTCTGGTACCCCAAACGAATGGGTGTAACTACCTTGTTTTCATAGGATATAAATATACCCAAAAATGTATAGAAACGTTGATCAATTTTATAATTCAAAACGGCCTGCTTTGACTTTTCATCGCAGACCAGATTCTGTACAATTGATCCCATGTTCTTATTATGACTTTACATATAATGGATGATTGGTTCTTGATTAAGTGTTCTTGATATCCCACAAAAACAAAACGATCGAAATAAAATGCTATGATTTTAAAGTCACAAATAAATGCATGAAATGTCATGTTGTAAATTTGATGAGAATGGAAGCTTAATGTGTTAAAAAAAATTAGTTTACTTGGGAGATTTCCTTTTTATATGATGCAAAAAGAAACTTAAAAAAAATACCTGATGAAAGTTAAGACCACAGGCAAGATTATGTATGCCTAGCCATGTTTGTATGCATTCCAGCTTCGGAGCTTTCGACTCACCAGATGTGAACACCATCATTTGAGGGCAATCACTGATCTCAACATCATCTAATGATGGAAACTCGAAGTCGATATTCACCCCTAAGAAGAAACCTACAAGGTTTGGTAGATCATCTAGTTTAATTGATTTTAAACGCGGTAAGACCACTTTAGATGATTCGTCTCCATTTTCTTCACTCACAATCACTTTCATTGCCTTGCATTTTTCTATGCTCAACTCTTCGAGTTTCTTGAGGCTTTTAAGTGTGGAGAATGTGAATATATATTCCAATAGGTGACATGTAGAGATATATAATGTCTTTAGGTTGGTTAGTTCATGATGCATAGTAATATTTCCTTGGTCAAGGTTACTACTACAACCATAATTGTTGATCTCTTTAATTTCAAATACCTCCACCATGGATGCGCAATTATGTATGCTCAAGTTTTGAAGTTTGTGCATTTGTGCTGCTGCATAAGATGGAATAACACTTGACAAAGCATGACAACCCGCTATATATATTTGTGTCGAGTATTGGCACAAGGACCAAGAAACAACACCCACTTGAGAAAGCTGCAATAAATGAAAAATCAAATGTTTTTTTTAACGGCAAATCTACCCTACTCATAAATTACACCAACTAAGTCACCTCATGCCTGAGTTTGATCGCAGGACCTATCATCTAAGAGGCAAGAGCCTCTACGAAGTGGGCTAGTCCCACATTGGCATTAATCTCAAACACAAAAAAGCATATATCAATATATCACCACAATAGTATAGTTGCTTCGTTATGTGGTTCCCAAATATCAATGCCAAGATGTTTAAGCATCAAAAGAACACTTGATTTTGAACATTAGAATTTGAAAGTTGTTCTTTAATCTTGGATTTAATCAGTTTTGAATATTACTGAAAACAATATTACATGGTTAACAAACTATAAAGCGTTTTTAACATTTGATACTTGGGAACCACGTAACGAAGCAACTATACTGCTGTGGTGATATACTGATGTATGTTTTTTTGCGTTTGAGATTAATTTCAAGCATAGTGAATTAAGGAAAGTTTGATTAGAGTATAAGATATATCATAAAGTAGCTAGCATGCATCTGAACTAACATTAAGTAATTAAATGAAAAAAATACTAATAATATCTCTCTAAATTAGCTTAAGGTTTGGGTTGAAACCATATATAAACTATTTAAACTCAATTCCTTCTATTAGCTGTTCAAAATGAGCATGGATGTCAAAATACAGGGGAAACCCTTACATCAATGGATTTGAAAAAACTTGCAGGTTTTCTGCTGGCATGGGTTTCAATGTTAAAACTTTTTTATATAAACTTAAGGGAGCTTAGAGAAGAAAGGAAAAAAGTTGAATATTAAAATATAAGTAGAAAACATACCTTAAATTGATCATGAATGACATTAGTTTTCCCCTTGGCAACACCGCCACCAATATGCTTGAGATTGCGTAGGCCATTAAGGTCTAAACGATCAAGATGTGGGAACAAAGTGGTGGTAGATATAATTAATACTTCGTCTTCATCATATCTGTTTGAAACAATTTCTTCTATACCATCACAAAAAATTATATAGATTGTCTTTAGGTTAGAAAGAAGTTTTGACATGAGAGGTGAAAACAAGTACTTAATGCTTTTGCAATAGAGCAAATAAATGTATGTGAGGTTTTGGAATGAGGATTGTGGTTGGTGTTTGTGAAGAATGAAGAATTTATTCCAATTGTTGCATTTCCAAACATGACTTAATGTGTTCATGTGCTCTACCCATAATCTTTCAAGACAAGGAAGTAACGGTAATGGTTGTTGTTGAGTAGTGACTAATTGTCTATTAATAATTGGAGATTGCATCTCAAACATCACCTTCAACCTATCAAATCCCCCAAAATTAATCTTACGAATGTGATGAAAAGAGTGTGCGAGGTGATAGGATGGGAATGCAACTATAGACATATTTCCATCATCTTTTGATATCTCTTGCAACTTTGATGTACCAGTAATCTGCATATCCACAACAACATATGACGGAATTAGCACGAAATATTTCTTTCCTTTTTTAATAGTTGTACCAAGATTTGAATGAGAGATAAAGTGCACCCAAAATAAATATTTGACCACAAATGTCCACATGAAACCTATTATATAAATAAAAAAGTTCCAACATTGAAACCCATGCACCATACATACATACATACCTGTGCCTCTTCACCGTGGCCAAACGAAATACTGATGTCCACAATTGCTCGAATATCAAAATTGGCGGTTGTAGGTGTGAATACATTTCTAAACTTCTTGCACATTTGGATATTTATGGTTTCAACGGCTTGGAAGCCACCAATAACATGACCAGAGTTATTTTCTTCATAGATCCTCCACACCTCTCTTAGCTCCTCTAGTTTAACCACTTCAATACTTCTCAAACTACTGTTGTTGCTTCCTAGTTGCTCAATTTTATCCAAGTCTATGTTAAACAACACTCCAATAGAACAACAACTTTTAACTATAAGCTTTTCCAAATGACTTAGTAATCGCACTGGATTCCTAGGAAAAAGATTCACAAGACAATCACAACCATCCACTTCAATCTCTCGCAACATGGAAACATTATCTTCCTCACCGCTAGTAATATTACAAGCCCAAATCTGCTTCAACTTCTTCAAATTATGAGTTGTTAGTTTCGACAACTTTGGGATCACAACCTGCACCATGATAAAGTTTAAGCCTATTGGATCCATTAAGAGCTTCATATATATATATATATATATATATATATATATATATATATATATATATATATATATATATACATATACATATATCCGAACACTACATGTTATAATTATATCAAAAATATTTTGTTATGTAAGTAAATAACAAATTGGTTTCTAATGCTTGAAATTTAATGTTAGTGTATATAGGTTATGTAATTTAAGATGAACATAAACGTGTTTACCTCTTTGTTAAATAATGGTTGTGTTGCATAAATATCATCCTCCGGAATGATGCTTGTAAAATTAGGAAGGTCATAAAGCTTCAACTCTACCAGTTGTGGTAGTGTCATTACATTGACACTGTCACACAAACTTACTAGTGATTTCAAAACAGGACATGAGGAAACGGTAAGGATCTCAAGTTTCTTTAAACCATTAGCCATGTGAATTGAGAAGAGATGTGTCAAGTCTTCACATTTGAAAATATGAAGGACCTTTAAATTGCTAAATGTGGAATGTTGAGAAGGATGCATTAATATATCTTCAACATAAGTCATATCTTTCACACTTAATTGAAGTTCCTCGGTTTTAGAAAACAACTCACTAATTTTACTTTCTACAAGATCGCTCCTCTTAGTCACAAGCTTCAATGTGTTCCTGAAGGAATATTTGTCATCGCTTATGTTAGTCCCAAGCTTCAATGTATTCTTGAAGAAAGATTTGTCCTTGGTGTCGATTGCTTCCATTTTCAATGAACAACCCATAGATATCCTAAACCTTCGAAGTGTTTTGAAGGACACATTTTTTGGTTGAAGAAAGTTATTAAAGAATTCGACCTCTAATGCATAAAGTTTCCCTGAAAGCGTCGCCAACTCGTCACAATTAGCATTCGTGAATCTAATAGTTTTCCCATCACAAACTCTCATATAAAGCTCTTCAAGTTTGTCCAAGTTTTGAAAGACACCATCATCAATAGAAAGGTCAACACATCCGGTCAAATCAAGTAACTTCAGCCTTTTTAACTTTCTTATTGTAGACGGTAAGTTCTGGATGCCACAGTGAGCAACGCTGAGTACTTCCAAGTTAACAAGATCTCCAAGAAAAGAGATATCATTATCCACCAATGAGCATGAATGAAGGCATAATGTTTGAACATCAGTGAAGCATTGGAGTGATGCTGGAAGCAACGGATTCTGCATTTTGTCATATGCTATAACTTCAAGCTTTCCGATTGGCTTATAAAAATATTCCGGAAACTTGAGTAGCTTATCCCCATTCATTAGCTTCAAAATTTCAAGGTTTGGGTAATAAAAATCTTGGGGAAACTCAGACATACCTTCGCATGTTAATAAAATTCTTTCACAAGACTCTTGTGTATCTTGTGTAGGCCATTCAGACTTGTCCTCATGGTTAACAATGGAAGCTTGCTTGAATTTTGAAACATTACTCAAAACAAAAGCGCGTGCAAGATCATGCATTCTAACACATCCTATGATATGACTTTTGGTCAACAAATTTGCACGTATGAGGTTACTAACAGATGTATTGGTTTGTTGTCTTGCTTCCACTAAACTATCCGCTTTATTAAAAAACTGCAACCCCCATCCATACCTCACTAACTCCTCGAGAGATATATCACAGTCATCTGGAAATAAGCCACAAAGAACAAAAATTGCTTTATCGTCATCTTTTCTAAGATAGTTGTAGCTTATCTCAAAAATTTTATACACGACGCCTTCAAAGCCTTCAATGTCTTCAAAGTTATGGCGTCGTAAACTCTTTTCTGCAACTTCCCATGCATCCTTTTCTTCACCTCTAAGAGCCTCTGCGATGGTTTTTATGGCGATAGGCAACCCACCACACCTTTTCAAAATATCTTCACCTATCATGGAAAGCTCACCATCTATATATGAAATTCTTACAGTTTCCCAGAAGAGAGAGTTTGCTTCTGCTTCTTCTAAACAATCCAATCGAAAAATTGAACTAGTTTCAATATCCATCTTAATGCAAACCTTTTCATTCCGTGATGTCACCACCAACTTGAATCCTTTTGTAAAAGGACTTGTAAGTCCGATGTCTTTAAGGTCGATCGCCTCCCAAACATCGTCTAGTATAACCAAAATATTCTTTGTGCCATCTTCTGACATTTCCTTGAAAATTTTCCCAAGACGATCAACCCTTGCCTCTCTAGTTTTTTCAGTTAGAGATACACCCATACAAACAGCAATATCTTCTTGAATAGCAATTGGGTCATATTTCTTTCCAATGTCCACCTTCAAAATCCATTGAAACATTCCCCTCTTCTCCACAACCTTCTTTATTTCATTCACTAGTGTGGTCTTACCAACACCGCCCATTCCCCATAGAGCCATCATTTGGGTCTTACTATCGGGTTCAAGTGATTTTAATACATCTTTGAATATCGATCTTCTAGAGCTGAAGATGTCTTGGGTAACATCATAATCAGGAACAGTTTCAGAGGCGGATGGCTCCATAGAATTAATTACCATACCAAGAGGTCTTTGTTTATCAGTCCACTTGATTTTTTCTTGTTTTTCAAGAAGATCATCTATCTTCTTGAGAATATTGAATGATCTTTTTCCTGCTTTGTATCTCATCTTGACATTCAAGCATCCATTGCCACTGGTTGGAATGTTTCCCGCTTCCTCATTGATTGTTTCAACTTGTTCAAACCAACTTGATACACGATCGGGTATAAGTCGATCATTGATTAAAGCTTCCTTCTTCTTCTCTTCCATATCATGTTTTGTCTGATTCAATTCTAACAACCTGTCACTCATGTTTTTAACTTTTTTTGTGGAGGAGAAGAAGAAACCCAAATGTTTCTTAACAGGTACCATCAAAGATTCAACAATGGGAGTAATAATTGGAGTTATAAAGTCCATTTTCAAAATCTGTACACAAACAATAAAGTAATTATTAAAAAAAAATGAAATGTGATGACTTATTGATTAACTTGGTATGATTTAGTTTTTGCTTTTTGGCATAATTCGTGTTTGGGTTGCCTAGCTTAACCGTTTGTCAATCCGTATAAAATTATAACAAAAAAATATTTTATAAGATGAGCTTGTTTAACCCATTTATTACAACCTTTTTACAATTGTCAACCCTTTTATGACCCTTAGATGAATGAGTTACACGGTCGTTTTACGATTACACGATTTGAAGTGCATGTGTTTGGATTACGTGTTATGTATTAACACGACTTATTACAAAAAATCTTCTCCGATACGTCGGGTCTATGCCAACGACATAGTGTCAACAGGATAGGACATCTATCTCGACGATGTGTTGTCGGCATAGGTCCCACCTAAAACCCTAATTTTTGCCTACCTATCTCGACGACGTGTCGTCGGCATAGGTTAGGCGGGAAGGGAAAATACTTTTGGCGCTTTTGCTGGAAAGTTTATCTCGACGACATGTCGTCGAGATAGATCTGGTTTTTTTACTTTTGATTTTCATTTAGTCCTAATAAGGGCACTTAATATTTGGACGGGCCTATCCCGACAACATGTCGTCGAGATAGGTCTGTTTTTTTCTTTTTGTTTGGTTTTCATTTAGTCCGGATAAGGGGATTAAAATTTTGACGGGCCTATCCTGACGACATGTCGTCGAGATAGGTCCAAACGATGTCATCTCATCTCTTGGTAGATCGGGCATACAACCCTCACACACCCTCATTCACACACACACACTACTCTCTCTCGCCCAGTAATTAGCCATCGTAGGCCACCGTGATCAGCCACCCTCGCCTGTCACCATAAGCTACATCGGTCCACCTCCACCGTGAGTCACGTCGTTCTATCATCGGGACTAGTGATTTTTGGATATTTGAAGGCTTACACCACCTCGGTCCACCTCCGGGGTTTGTCCCGGCGAGATCTCGTCTCCATAGCTTTTTGAAGAACAAATTTAGAGGTAAAATTTTAATGTAAGTTTAATTTAGTAAATTTTGTGTTTTTTCATTGTTATTTTTTTTTTTTTTTTAAGAAATTTGGGAAAAATGTATGTATGTATATATGTATGTTTATATATATATATATATATATGTTTGTATCTATATAAATGTATATATAGGTTTGTTTTAATTTAAATGTATTATGTATGTATGTATTAAAAATAAGGATATATTAGTCATTTTTTAAAATTAACTCTAAAACTTAATGTCCATCCACTCTAGGGATCAACCATGTTACATTTTAGTAAACTTGTGGACCATCGGTGCAGTTTTTCAAAGTTGGGGGCCATACTTGCAGTTTGTGCAAACCACAGGAACCATACGTGTAACTAACTCACCTTATCACTATCTCATGTAATAAAGAGGTTGCTCCTACAGAGCCCCCGACACAGAAAAAACCTAGTCTTTCTTTGAGAAAAAACAGCAAGAGTATTGGTTATCATAGTGGCTAGTGCTAAATACCCATCTAATACTAAAGACACGTGTAAGGCTAAAGGCAAATCTATAAAATATGTAGCAGTCACCTACAACTATAGTTATGAATTTTAGTAGTGTGTTATTACATAAACCAACCAATTATAGTTATGAATATTAAGTTTATAGATTTTGTTACTGTAGATAATAGCCATATATCTATTGCAATTGTATGTTATTTGTATAGTATAGGATTTATATTGTAAATACCCTCACAAGTAGGGGTGTAAACGAGCCGATAAACCAATAGAGATTTGGCACGTCATTTTTACCCTGAACCGGCCTAAACTACCCTCACAAGTAGGGGTGTAAACGAGCCGAGCCGAGCCAAAGCCTGACACTAATCGAGCTCGGCTCGTTGGATTATCCTGAAGCTCGAGCTTGAGCTCGGCTCGGTTCGAGCCTATAAATTTTGGATTGAGGTCGGCTCGTGGAGTGAAAATAAAGCTTGAGATCGGCTCGAAAAGGCTCGGTTTCATTCATGACGATTAAACGAGCAAAAGCTCGGCTCGAGTCGTTTATAGAAAGCCTTAAACGAGTCAAAGCTTGGCTCGAGCTCGAATTGGGAGGTTAAATTGAATAATATATTAAATATATAATAAAATAATATAGAATTTTACTAGGCTCGTTAAGACTCGCGAGCCTAAACGATATTAGAAGGCAAAGCTCGAGCTCGGGCTCGATAACTAAACAAGCCATTTTTTAGGCTCGAGATTGGGCTCGGGCTCGTTAAGGCTCGGCTTGTTCGAGTTTTTTACCGATCCGATCTCGAGTATCTCTCGAGCCGGCTTGATTCATTTACACCGATACTCACAAGGGGTGAAACCTGTGAACCCCTAAACTACCCAATTTCAAATTGAAAAGCTTAAAACACACTGGTTGTAGAACCCCCAAACCACTCAACTCGAGTATGTTGCGGCAGGGTAGCCGTGAACCCGACTCAACCAGAGGCGACCCCCTCCACCCTAAGTACCTGTAAATAAGTTGAATGAGCTACCCGTATCGGACCCTTACCTTTCTGCTTCAACCTTAATTTAAAAACCAAAACAGCAGCCCCATCTTGGTTTTTGAAAACAAGGGTCTTGAAAAGATATTAATTTATATCTTCAATAAGTTTTGAAAATTAATAAATTTAGAAAAAAATATACTCTAGAACTACGTATTTCACGACTTTATAAAATGATTTTACAGACGGAAATTTTGGCATGTTTCGTGCATATTTGTAAGCATAGTTTTGATTTTAAGATCTAAATACAAGCAGAAAAGCTTGAGTTTACCTTTCACAGAGAAATCAACAAGGGAGGAAGAAGATGGATTCCTTTTGATTTTAAGACTAGGTGGGCAAAGTGTGGGCAATCGAGATTCATATACAGTATAAATATAATAATATAAAAGAATCACCTTTAATAATTCAGAATATAATATAAACTGTTTTTTTCCCGCACTTCGCGGCGTAAGTATGGTCTTTTTTTCCGTTACACGAAAGTAGTTTGGTTGTTATCGGTTTGGCTCATCGAAAACCACAAAAGATGCGCGTTGCAGTGGAGCCGTACGATGACATTAAGTGTGCGTTTGCGAACTTCGTTACACATGTTATGGCGGTAACATTCACGTGGTTAAAGACATAAAAGAAACGTATAAAGCTGAGACGGATCGGTTTTGGAGATAATTTGGTCGTTATCGGTTCGGCTCGTCGAACACCATAAAAGTCGCGCGTTGCGTCGGAGCGTTACGATGACATTAATGTGGCTAAGGCCGCTTTTGCGACCTTTGTTATACACATTATGGCGGTAACATTCACGTGGTTAAACACATAAAAAGAATTTATGAAGTTAAGACAGGTCGGTTTTGGAGATTGAAATATAGATAGAAAAAAAAATTATGTCTCGCACGTTACGGCCTGATAGTTTTAAAAGAAATAATCTACATTAAAAAAATTAAGAAAACTAAAAGAAAAAAATCATTACAAAATGTTAAAAACTTGCGTTCTGGTTCCAAATATTTGTAAAAGATAAAATGCCTTTAACTAACTCACCAACCGTTGACCATTTGGTGCAATGGTAGCCTAAGACTTTTCATAGTGGAGGTCTTGGGTTTGAATCCTAGCAACAGCAAAAAAGGGGACCGTGACCAGGTCAGGGGGTTTACCCGGTTGGAGGGTTCTTTATGTAATGGGCTGCTCTAGATGTTCTAGGTGTTGCCACAGAAAAACCTAATTATCCTATAATATCTAGCGTTCCGTAAAAACTAACTCACCAAATAAAAGATTTGATCCAAATTTAAAACAGTCTTGGGGAAATCAATGGTTTTGGGGATTTACCGATTGGTTATTGAGAATCAAAATAAAAAAAGGTAAATTGTCATTTAATAAAAAACTATTAAAACTATATTATATTTTTAATTTAGTTTGGATAAACACTTGATGGCGGCGTAAACATACTTTGTGAATTTGTAAAGCGTGCATAAAGAGTGCCTACGCGCATTGCGACGTGTTAAACCGTGAAAGAAATTAACATTTAAAAAGTTTACAAAATAGTTATCGTTAAACGAAATAAATAAACGTACTCAAAACTTTATATAAAAAAGCAAATCCTTTACAAGAATCCACGCGTCGAAGCGAAATAGCTCGTAATATTCCAAAAACGCTTTATACAAAAGAAAAGAAATTGCGGCGAAGACATTAAAAAAAGTTAACACGAAAAGTTAGTAAAAAAAGGAAAACCCGTTTAAAGAAAGTAAAGACTTAAAAAAAAATTCATAACAACGTTGTACGCAAATGCGTACATAACTTATACACTATCAAGCGTAACTCTGTTATAATTGTGTGTATGCCACGTCTAGTAACTCAGTTGGCAAATGAAGAAAGAAAAAATATTTAATGTGTAAACAATAACCTTATTAAAGTTTAGGAGCTATAGTATAAATTTGTTAAAGAAAAATAAAAAAAGCTTTTTTAAAGTTGAGAGACTTAAAAGTAAAAATGCTATAATTGAAGGGTTTAAATGTAAATATATAAAAAAGAAAATAGTTGACATATTGGTAACATCAGTACATGCTTTCCATTGTTGTACTCTATGCAATGGCTCTTCTCATTATGAGAATTGTAGGTATTTCAATTACTAAGAGTATGCCTTATACTTTTACTTGGTTTTTCTAAGTAAGAGTAACTTTTTTGTCACGTGAGCATCGAATCACCTTGGTTGCTTCTCATTTAGTTTTTACATGGCAAGGGAAATACCCAAGTGAGCATTAAATACAACAATTATTTTAATATTAAACATAAACGAAACATAAATTCAAATTTTATTAAAAACATAAATAAAAAACATTAAAAAAGTTACATTATTAAAAAAAAATAAGCAAATAAACTAGTACTCAATCTCATATTTTGCTTTGATCTCGTTTTGTTTTTTTCTCGAAGAAGGCTCATATGGCCCCGTGGAAGCGATCAAGGTCGAGGGCGAGAATATCCATCTCATCTTTTTCTTTTTTCTAATCATACCTCTCTTTTTGAGTCAAATTAAATTGTGTGTCGGAACGGATTTAGAAGACGTTTTGTTGATTGGGGTAATGTTGAAACTATCACATCGGTCGTTACGATTCATAGTTTTTTTTATAAAAATAAGAGAGTAGAGATTGTTTTTATATTGGTGTGTATAAAAATTTAGGTTAATGGGTTATTTATAGGGTAAAATAAAATAAAATAATAGATTTTTTAAAAACTTTCAACGGTCAACAAACTTAAATAAAAAATGACCGTTCTCCTCTCATCCGCGTGAGAGACTTCACGGCATCTCCGCTGGAAAGTCGAGCCAAGCTAGCAGTGGTCTCGTGTTGGCTTTTGAAATTGGCTTTGGTGGTGTTTAACTAGTCTCGTTAAACACCACCGTTGTCTTTGTTTGGACTTTCCAGACCCACGAGACCAGTTAAACACCACCAGAGCCAATTTCAAAAGCCACCACGAGACCACTGCTAGATTGGCTCGACTTTCCGACGGTTTGCAGATGTCCACGTCATATAAACTCTAACGGCGTTAAGTTTTTTTAACGGGGGATCCAATGTAAAAAAATAGTTTGAAAGTAGGGACCGGTGGTAAGAATATTCTCAGTTAGGATTATTATTAGTCAATTGGTAAACTGTGAGATTATTAAAGTACAATATGTTATCCACCCTTTTAATTTGTTTCTGAGTTATACACATTAAATAAAAAATAAATGATTTATAAAAATAATAAAATAAGTATTCATAAGTGAGATAGAGATGGAGAATGACTAGTATACGGTTAAACCAAACTTAGAGAAAAATGATATTTAGTTAAATTATAAAAATGAAAATGTTATTGTGAATACTCTAAACATACCTTATCTCTAAATTACAGGGAAATAAAATGAGTTTTTTTTTCCTCTTTTGTGGATGGCTGTTGAGGGTTTGATTATGATAATCTAACCTGGATAAATGGTAATGTTGGTCGTTTTGTGATTAGAAGTGTGTTAGAATCTCAATTGGTGTAATTTTAGATATCTAAACTAATGACAAGATGAAATGCTTAAGTGATCAACTGTAGGGGTGAAACGAGCCAAGCCGACTCGCGAGCTACTCGAGATCGGCTCGCTAAAAGCTCGAATCGAACCGAGCTTAAACAAGCTCGAACCTAAAAATAAACTTGTTTATTAAACGAGCCCAAGCCCGAGCTTCACTTATCGAGCTCGACCTATTATTTATATACATTTTTAATTAATATGTTATATATTATTTATTAAATAGTAATTACTATATAAAAAATATGAAAAATTAACTAAATAATATATATTATGTTACATATAAAAATTCGATTAAAAAAATATATAAAAATAGTTATAAATATATAAAAAAATTAATTAATAAAAAATAAACGAGTCGAGCCCGAGTTTTAAAAACTACTCATGAGCCGAGCCCGATATTTATAAATAAAGCTCGAATCGAATCGAGCCGAGCTCGAGCTCTAGCCCTCAGTAAGTTAAACGAGTCAAGCTCGGGCTCGGCTCGTTTACACCCCTAATCAAATGTATTAAAGGAGCTAGCTTTGAAGATCAAGTGGGATCCTTCTTAGCAAAAGGTAAGTGTTTTACACTTACTTAATAATGATAGGTGGTAGTAAATACAAATACTTATACACATTTGATTTTGTTGTTTATTATATATGCAATGTGTGTATGATGATTTGGTAGATTTACATATAGGGAATGTATGCAAAGGGTGATTAAAGGTGCTCGAGGTCCATGAACCTCACAATGCAGTATGGTGATTAAAGTCATTGAATTACTCATGTGTTTAAGTAGTATAATTGTATAACCATGATGTATGCAAGGGAGAGAGTGACTTGGTTGTAATTAAAGTTTTTGAACTTCACAAGTTTAAATGGTGAATATGGGATCTTTAAATCCCACATGTTGGTCATAACGTAAGGGTTATAAAAGTTGAATAGTGTCGAGTGTGTACAGTTGTGTGTACGTTAAAAGTCGGTGTTTGAAGTCTAAGAACGTCATTATGTGGTTAATTGAGGTCGTGAGCTTCACTAATTTCGTTGTCGCTTGAAGTCTTTGAACTTCACTAATGTCGTCGTTGTTTGAAGTCTAAGAACCTCACACGGTATTTATTTGAGGTCGTGAACTTCACAAGTAGTTTGTAGTATTTGAAGTCTAGGAACCTCACACTGGAGTTATTGAGTCATAAACTTTACAAGTCGTATTGTGGTTTTTGAAGTCTAGGAACCTTACACAAGTGTTTATTGAGGTCATGAACTTCACACAATCATTTGTGGTGTTTGAGGTTTTTAGAACCTCACAAAGGAGAAGGGTCGGATTAGTGGGTGATTAACTAACTAGTGTGTACATACATAGATGGTAATGTATTTAAGATGTTATATATGTTTATTGAAGTTTTTAGGTGTAAATTATTATTCGGTTTGGGGTTAGACATGTATAGGCGTTAGTACATGTTACCGGAAAAAGCCAAAACTTCTAATAAGTATAGCTCGGTGTAGGAAAGGAGTTGTGAAAGCTATAATATATGAAACTTGGGTGCATCTAGGAGAGGAATCTAAAAGCAAAGGCTATGAGCGGGTGCAGGGGCGGCACCATACGCCCACCCCCGGCGTTCCATACACTTCGTGTCGGATTGGAGTCTCGGGTGTTTTGATGGTGGTTAATGTTGGGGTTAGAACTCCTTTAGAGAGCTCATTAAACTTGTTTTAAACTATTTTTTGGAGGTTAAAAACTATTTTTTGGAGGTTAAAAACTTGTTGTTACTTTTGAGATGTCGATTGGTTATTCTTAACTAAATCCTATCGTTTGTCGCTTCATTGTATTTAACATGTATCGTTTAATCAAGAGAGTTTTATGAGACCTATTTCCCGTGCATTAATTAAAATCTAAAATTTGGTTGAAAATTTTGGGTGTTACAACTTGGTATCTGAATAATGGTTTGAGGGATTCGGGTGTGCAAGACACCGAACTCAAACTTATTTGCTTTTGATAAGGTGGGTGTAAAGAGAATCCAACGAGGGCATGACCAAGACACGGAGCTAAGGTGAAGGTTAGTAATGATATTTTTTGGTAGTTTAATTGGTGTCCAAGGTGATTATGAGTGTCGAAACTTGTCTTGAAAGTTATCACATAGAGACAATAAATATATTTAGACATAGTATATTATTAATCATGTCTGGTCAGGATGATTAGTAATATAACATGTCTATGTTTCTTCATGATGATAATGTAATAATAACCATCACTAAGGAGTAGGTGAAGGTGATTACATATATATATAGATGTACATATACTTATATACATATAAGGGTATAACCTAATATAGATGCTTATAGTTATGCTTACACATATGACAAGTTAATTTTTTTAACACAGTTGGGGAAACGATTGATGAAGTCGGATTAGGGGTGTTCATTATTTGGTTTCAAACAGGTTAAACCGAAACTGTTTAAAACCAAACCGAATTACATATTTGGTTTTTGGTTTGGTTCAAACGGAAAACTGAATTACATATTTGGTTTTCGGTTTGGTTCAAACCAAAAACCGAATATGTAATTTGGTTTGGTTTAGGTTTCATGATTTTATATTCGGTTTGAACCGAAAAACCCGAATTGGGTTATACCACTACTTTAATCCATATTTTATAGTTAACCAAATTCATTTATATCAATAACTAATGCATATATATGTATTCTAAATTATTATTTGATGAAGATATGTTTTTGTTTAGATTTTCTAAAATGTTATGTTGTTTAAACCAAATAAGTTATGGCTATCCAAAAGAATTTTTTTTTTTTGGCTAATTCGGTTTGTTAGGTTCAAACTGAAAACCAAACCGAATTACAATGTGGTTTAAGGTTCGGATTAGATATCCTCAAATATGTTCGGTTCGGATTTGGTTTCAACCAAAAAAATTACCAACCCGACCCGATTAACACCCTTAAGTCGGATGTTAGTAGGTGGAATTGTATATGGGAGCTGTCTTAAGGACTCATGTACGTAAAAGTATACGTGTGTATCAGCTCAGGATGGTGAGAATCCTAGAGTTAGTTGGGAGAGTAGACAACAACATTCTAGTAGAGGATGACTAAAACTTTTATCTTGTTGTGTCAATCTTTCTTAAAGGAAGATAGGGTTCTCTGAGAGTCTGAGGCAAGCCTTTGGAAGAAACGTATGAAGCCTAAGGAGCGGGAGGAACAACTTTGACGAATTAACGAGGAAGAAAACCTTGTTTTGACAAGGGGTCCATGACTTGCGAACCAAAGGAGTTAATTGGTGATAGCGTATTCGTTGGTTAGTCAACGATGCATCGCTAGAATTAATTTTTTTCCAAATTGCTAATAAGATTAAAGTACAACGGCTTTTAACAGTGCATGTTCCACAAATTTGGCGCCACGTAGCAATTGCATTCACATGTAATGTTTTTTTTTACATTTTCATTTTAACCCTTATACTATATATGATATACGCTTTTAGCACGTTTCATTTTCTATTAATTTCGTTTTCCTTCAATAACTTTCATTCGTTAACATTTTCCAAAATACGGAGGGCACATCTGTTTTTAGTTTTTTTGTCAACATTCTGATATATATATTTTTTTAAACGGAGTTGTATTCAAAATCAAGTTTTTTTTGTATCGTTGTCTATAGCGATTGTCGTTACCGTTGTGGTACGTTGACGAGCCAAACCTATTATGAGCGAATAACATCATTGTCGGTTTTGGTATTATCGGAACCCATATCAGTATTCGCTTTTATGGTTTTCGACGACCCGAACCAGTAATTTTTTATTTTTTATTTTTTTCTTTTTTATTATTTAGTTTTATGTTTATCTGTTATTAACATTATTTTTACCGTTGCGCCAACCTTTTTTATTTAAATTTTATTAATAATAGACCAGACACCCGCGGCGAAGCGCGAGTATAACCATCTAGTTTAGTGTAAAGCAATGTTTTTAACTAAATTTTTGGACAATCAAAAAACCATGAAATCTTCATTTTAAGGCAATCACACATGCCAAAGATAAAATTCAAACAAAACTTGTCGACGTATAGTAAACTGAGCCATACTATTAACACAAAGATTTAACAAAATCATACAAATAACCCAAACAAAAAGTATAGGCGTATAGTGTTACACGTAATGAACGTTGTAGTATCATCGGCTTATTGTCTTTCAAGATCTTCAACTCCATCTTGTGTAGACGAATTATTGCGTCTTGAAGACCGGTCCATACTTAGCATCCTTCGAAAAGAACCCAATCTCGAGTTCGTTCCACCAACTTTGGAAGATGATTGTACCATCTCCTCTGACGTCCCTTCCTTAGTGACCGTAACAGAAATTGTCTGTTCTATAGGTGGAGCAGAAGGTGGGCTCCCACCATTCCCCAGCCTAGTACTAGGCTCACGAGGCAATGGCAGAATGGTGGGACCTAGCTCCACCTCATGACGACAAATAGGGCAACTAGACTGCGAGCCTAACCATTTATCAATGCACTCAACATGAAAATGGTGCTTGTTGTTTGGCAAAACCCTAATCATCTGACTATCCTCAAACGAGCTTAAACAAACCGCGCATTCAGAGTTGACCCCCGAATGGTCTAGTTCATGATCATTGTTTTTATACATGAGTGTAGGGAGAGACGCGATGACATCGGGTTCAAGACCATTTCTTGGCGCTTCGTCAGAGTGGATGCGGGCTATGACCCCTAAACCAACCGCCACCCCCCTGCGGCGCGCTTGGCGACGAAGCATGTACCTTGCATATATGTGTAGCAAAGTTACAACCACCACGACTGTAGATAAGACTATAATTGCCAAGAACAATATCCTGCTATTGACCTCTGTCCTATTGGAAAGCATAGAATTTGCATCTTCATCATCGTGTCGATCACCGGAACCGGACATGGTTCGGGGTCAGGTGCACCGGTGGGAAAAATAGGGTTTAAAATGGATATGAAATGATGAAGAAGTCGTATATAAATGGTGTCGTGTAGATTGGTTTATAGTGTGTAAACTTGACTAATTATGTATGGTGACTTGCCAATTGCGTGGCTAGATGGTTCATGTTTTTTTCAAAGAAAATTATAGGGAACCTTGTTTCAAATGAGTTGACTTTGAATGTTGACTTTTCTCTCTCCAATTGTTTTGTTACTTTTATTATAATTTATTTGATTTTGTATATATTTGGTGGGTGAGTAATATAAAAATGTATACTATATAATAATGAAAGGTTTTTGTATGTCACATGTCGTTATCATATTCAATCTCATCATTGTTTTCCCGTCCCTCTCTTATTAAATGCATCCATATCTTTTAATAAATTAATAATATACTAATAAAATACATTTATTTTTAAATTATCCTTTACTATAAAAAAAACTTTGAAATCTAATTATGTAATTTTTATTTTCAATCAAATAGTAAATGAAATTCAAATTAAATTAAATAGTAATTGACGTATTTCCGAAACCCAATTATATATTATTTTTTACATATTTTGAATTTTGTTTTATATCATTAATATACAGTAATACATTTTTACAACTGTAAAATACATAAATAAAATTTAAGAAATTTATGTATTTATATTTTTCACCCATGTGTATTACACGGGGTCTAAGCTAGTGATTACTATATATGTGTTTATGATGTTTGTCTAATTTAATTGGTTGACTCCCTTATGTTTCAAAATCATTGCTTTAATAGCGTTCGTTAAAATAGATAAATGTCAGGTTCTCAAATACTATTTTACTCTTTTCAAAAGAATTACCTAATTATAAAATAGATTAAAATGTACTCCGGTTGAAGAGTGTCAACCGGATTAAAATTGTGACAAATTATTTTTTTTTAATTTTTAATAATTTTATACTATATATAATATAAGCTTTTAATCCATTTTATTTTCAAATAATTTTTTTTTCTTTTAATAACTTTCGTTCGTTAATTTTTTTTAAACGGAGGGCACGTTTTTAGTTTTTTTTTTGTAAGATGTAATTTTTTTTTGAAAACGGAGTTTTTTTTTCAAAATCGAGTTTTTTTTGTATAGTAGCATATATCGAGTGCCGTTATAGTTGTGGTATCGTGACGAGCCGAATCTATTATGAGCGAAAAATATCATTGCCGGTATTTGTATTATCGGAACCAGTCTCGGTATTCATTTTTATGGTTTTTGATGACTCGAAAATGTAATATTTTAATTTTGTCTTTTTATTATATTTTTTAGTAGTTTTATGTTTCTTTTTATTAACATTGTTTTTACCTTTCCATATTTAAATTTTATTAACGATCAGTTGACATTCACCATGAAATGCGAGAATAACCAGCTAGTTAAGGAGTAAAGAATAAGAATCCAGAATCGTTGAGATCGATTTCATCAGCATAGACGACTACGATATAATATTTTTATGTAGAAACGAAAAAAAATATTTTAAATAACATAGTATCACTTCGGTTTATTAGAATCTAATAGTTGATTACAAAAATGAAAGCAATAAATCCTACCCTATTATTTAAAGCTAGTTTTAAATTATTTAATCTAAAAAAAATAAAATAAATTTCAAACTCAATTTTCCTCTCTATTTGTCACTCTTTTCCTTCCTTTGATAACTCATTTTTATTTAACTATTATTAAGTAACGTCATATCTTACTAACTTTATATAAAACTCGAAAATTAGTCCATGCTTTATGGAGGGTTACATTTCGTGTTATAGCCAAAATTAGAAATATTATTTATGTTATAGCCAAAATTAGAAATATTATTTAAGTAATATGTTGTGATTGTATATTTGAAACTTTAAAAAACATCATATTTTATAACTTATAGGAGAAACACAAGATTTTTAAAAATAATAATTACGAAAAATTTTATAAAAGAATTAAACACAATCTGGATGACGTCAGTAGTCGAACCGCTGGGGGAGGTAAGGAACCCACGTCTAGCGGGTGAAGGAGAAAGCGCTAACCATCTGGCCAACCCACACTCTTTGGTTTGAATCTGTGTCCCTATGTATATATATATATATATATAGATAGTAGAAAGTAAAAAAAGACACAAAATGAGTGGAACATATATATGTTACTGTTAATAAACGTAAAATAGTAAAATACTATATATTTGTAATTTATAGATTTTGTTTACTCTATACGAGTTTGCGCTAATTAAGAAGAGGGACAAGTGCACTTAACCATCTCAATCAAAATACCATCTTGGTTTAACTACTGGGCTTTGGTCTAGTGGTTATGGCGATGAAGACTCAACCTGCCCACGCAGGTTCGAGTCCGAGCCAAACCGGGTTTTAGTCCGGAGTGCGTTACGCTAGCGGGGTTTGGCCTGTGTAGCGGCGCAACAGTTGTCAAGTGGCAGCAGGCTCCATGGTTTCCCGGTGATAGCCTAAGCCTCTCGTTCTGAACCCGCGGGCCCGGTTCAGACAACGTAGTGGTCCGGTTGAGGGGTAACGGATCTCCGATTCGGAGATGCAACTGCCACTTAAAAATGAAAGTCGCCTATCAAAAAAAAAAATACCATCTTGGTTTCAGTTCTGCATAAAATTGTCTATATCAAGGAAAAAAAATCAAAAATTAAAAAAAGGTTAACCAATATTAAATTCCCATGTGTCAGATTAGTCCAATAGCAAGGAAGAACTATTTCTAAGGGGGTGTTTGGGATTACTTATTAACCTACTTATTAACTTATTAACTTTTTTTAAAAGTTAATAAGTTAAAAGTTTGTTTGGATAAATCAAAATAAGATGAAAATAAAGAACAAATAAGTTGTTTTTGAAAAGTAAGTCCCACTTACTTTTCAAAACTACTTATTAACTTTTTAAAAAAGTTAATAAGTAGTTTTGAGAAGTAATCCCAAACACCCCCTAAGTGTTGTAATTTAAATTAAGTACCGGTACTAGTATGTAATTGTATTACACACAATTATGATTTTTTATTGTAAGTTTTTAATTTTAAAATATTAACATGTTAATAAAATAAAATAATTTTTTTCTAATTTTACGGCATTAATATGTTACGAAATAAATAAAAATATGGGTTAAGGTGTCATACTCATATCAACCTATGAATAATCGTGTCTTCGGGTGGGAAACTCTTATACATTACATGAGCTTTAACACGAAATTTGAGGGTTTGGATTTAGTTTAAACAAGTTCGGGTGAATATCAGACCGAACTCGCGAACACATTTGGCTAAATGGGGTGTGTTTAGTTTGACGTGGTTAACCTAATTAGGAAAATGTGTTTATGTCATAATTCATACCAATTAGGTATTTTATGTTAAAATTTATAAAATAAAATACAGATTAGTATGATGTTTTCTAGCTTAAACATAATTGTTTTCTATACATTTGAACTTTTGGTTGTAAATTTGTAATTTTAGAATACTTATATGTAAAAAAAAGTAAGAATAATAACAGTCGTGTTCTCTTAACCCGTAGATACTTATGTGTCGTGTTCCGGCTCATGTGTCTAACACGATTTTCTGGTTTGTGTCGTTGATAATAGAATTTAGCACCATCCTTAGCAAAACCTATAGAATATAACTAAATAATATTTATAAAAGAATTATAATATCTCCAGGTAATTATTTAAGAAAATATTATAATTATTTCTTTATTTCTTCTAGAGATATAAATATTTTTTCTCGTATATAATTGAAGAAAAAACCAACTGTTCACAAATATTTATGGAAATACGCGTATGCAACAAATAAAATGTCGTTATTTTGGACTTTGTAAGGGAGTGAAGTTACTATCACGTTTTATTGCAACGTTGAATAAAGTTAAGCAATTTGTAGAAACAAACACGTATTCTTGAACTAGTTCAAACTTCAAACCCTTTTTTTCTTATTAAACATCAAAAGTTATATTCTTCATAAGAATAAATTTTTGTTTTATAGTATATTTTTAATAATAAAATATATAAAGTTACTTAAGTTTAAGAAAATTGGTGGAACTAGATTAAAAAACCAACAAAAGAAATGAATTCTTTCTTTTACACGTCTTAGCCTTAGTAAATTATAATTAATGACGCGAAGAAAAAATACGTATATAACCAAGTTTTGAAAACCGGTCTAAAATACAAGTCACAAGATGATCATGTAGTCACTAGTTTGTATATATTAATTATATAATTATGTATTATTAATTAACTATATATAGTATGTAGTCACTAGTTTGTATATATTAATTATATAATTATGTATTATTAATTAACTATATATATAACATGTAGTCACTAGTTTGTATATATTAATTATATAATTATGTATTATTAATTAATTATATATAGACAGACGTTCTAATTTATCTAAAAATGATGTCTTTTACACCAAACCTTTAGTCATGTTTGAATGTATTTTAAAGTATGATTAAAAAATATTTTATGAAACGCTAGTGACTGGTTTAGATGACCTGAACTAGACCCACGGACTCGATATTAATTTTCAAATCAGACTTTATTTTATTTTGACTTATAAACATAAACAAAAGTCGTGCATTTAACTTCAAGGAAAATATGGCTAGGGATGTACGATATACATGTAAATAAGTGTCCTTTTTTTTTGAACAGATACATATTAATAACTACTCGAGTACTCGTTATATTATTTCACACGTAATATTAATTGAGAATGGATCATTTGAAAACTCCTAAATATTTTAAGAACTCGTAAGAAGTCGTCAAAAAACCAATCAAAACCATTTTTTTTTTGTTTTTACTATCTTTAGGGTTATAATACAACATAAAAAATAAATTTATATATGTAAATTTACATGTATAAATATATTTAAAAAAATCTACACATTACACATGTGTAAGTGTTTACCATTTACAATGTGTATAATTTTTTTAAAAATAATTTAGAAAGAATAGATGAATTAATTGAAGAGATAAATTATTTTTTATATTATATTTTAATAATAAAAGTAATAAAAAAAAGTTGTTTATTTGTGTGTGTTTCGTTTGTGAGAGTGAGAATGAGAGGGCGAGAGAAAGGACCACGTCCACAAGGAATAAGTAGAGGCAAGACTTTTTTTCTACATCATATCATATCTAACTTAATTCATACGTTATTGACTTATAGTGGGATGACTTGGGGGTGTTTGGGATTACTTTTAAAAAGTAACTTATGACTTTTTATAAAAGTTAAAACTTTTTACTTTTTAAAACAACTTTTCATCTCTTTTAAAAATAACTTTTTCTCTATTTATTCAAATGGACTTTTGACTTATTATCTTTTTAGAAAAGGTAATAAGTTAATAAGTAGTTTGAAAAGTAATCCCAAACACCCCCTCAATCACACCCGTATACAAGACTGGTGAATTCAGACGCTATAAATTACTACAACACTTAGAATAAATTTGAGTTAATTATGAGTTAATTACTTTTTAAATTTTAAAAATAAAAAAATATGTATAAATGTAATGGTTATCATTTCTTTCTTTTTAAATTAAAAAAATTATATATATTATTTTTCCCGAGTGTGGGTCGATTAGGAAGATTTGGTTTTGATTGAAAGGTGGCTTGTGGGGTGTGCAAAAAAAACCGAAAACCGAAATCTGAATCGTATCCATAACCGAAAAAAACCAAACCGAATTGTGAATTCGTTTTTCGGTTCGGTTATTAACCGTATCCGAATTGTGAATTCGGTTTTCGGTTCGGTTAATGAATATACCTTTTTTTTGAATTCGGTTTACTCGGTTTGTTTGGTTAGACATATTTCAAATTCGGTTTGGTTTATTCGATTTATTTGGTTTATTCGGATATACTTTCCTTTTGAAATCGGTTTATTCGGTTGAATTCGGTTCGGTTAGAAAATTTCCAGTTCGGTTCGGTTAGGTTAACGGATAGGGGTTAAAAAAAATCAAAACCGAACAAACCGAATCGAATAAATCGAACAAACCGTTAACCGAACCGATGAACACCCCTAGCTTGAGGTGAAATTTTAGGTTCTAAGATTTCCTAGGGACTTTATGGACCGACTTGATGTTTCGAATCTCAATGTGGCGAAGAGAGAGATTGTTGGGGCAGTTTTTTTGTCTTTTAGTGGGCTATTTGGAAGCTTCGGAATGATGCGATTTTTATGAAGGAACTGTCAAAGGACGAGGGTTTATTTGATTATGTTGTGTTTTTTCGTTTATTTGATATTCGAGTAGGAACAATAAGTATAACTGGAAGTGGATAGAGTGGTTACAAAACCCTCTATCATTCATGTAAGTTTTTATTCGTCCATCTAGTTTATTGCTAGTTGGTGTTTATAATATCGGCCATTTTAAAAAAAAGTTTTATTGTTTGTTTACATATATAACCTACATATGTGTAGGTAAACAATATAAAATATAAAAAAATTGGAGTCCAATTCTTGGTAAGTTCCGTTCTAAACTGAACTCTCAGAAGTCTAAAAACCTATCGTTTTGTGATACTTGCGCTGGTGAAATCGGTTCTTAGGAGTACTCCTTTGTACTGTTTTGTTCTCTTTAAATAGGGATGGCAAAATAACCCGAGCCCGACGGGTATACCCGAAACCCGACGAGTTCGGGGCGGGTATACCCGAAGCCCGACGGGTACGGGGCCATGTATGGGATTAATTTTTAAAAATTTCGCAGGTATGGGATTAGGTGATACCCGACCCGATTACCCGAAATCACATACCCGTTTACTCGAATCATATACCCGAAAATTTGTAATTTATAATTTTATTTTCTCTTAACCCATGGCTATTAATGTTTCATTTTAGTAAGTTTATTATGTGAAAAATTACTTTTTCTTTTAAAATATGTATTTATAAATATAAAAAGTAGAGTCATAGAAAAGTACAAGACACATACCCGACAGTTATTGGCCGATACCCGCGGGTATACCCGATACCCGATATCAACGGGTATACCCGTTACCCGCGGGTATACCCGATACCCGACGGGTAATTACCCGACACAAACCCGACGGGTAATGGGCCGGGTATGGGACACAATTTTACAACCGGGTATGGGTTTAGGATTACCGATACCCGATCCGAACCCGACCCATTGCCATCCCTATATTTAGATCTCCTAGGAAGATTATCGACGCCTTGGAATCTTTCAAAGGTGACTTGATATTTTCAAGGATTTTGAAGAGTTTGGTATTTCACATGCAAACGGGAGTGGGGAATAATATTTTATTTTGGAAAGACAAGTGGTAGGGGAGTTTTGTTTTCAAAGATAAATTCCCTCACTAATATTCGGTCGAGTAAGACAAAAGTTATCTTGTTTCGTAGAGAGTCCAAACGAGAAGGCGGAGACGTAAGGTGTAACACTTTTGGGAATGAAAAAAGGGGCTGAGTAGATGCATTGGATCAAGAGAGATAAAAGACCTGATTTTGGACCCTTTATCTTCTTGGATAAGGCGGGTATGAGGCGAAGGTCGGGAGAAGCTTCGAGAGCATTCTCTTATTATAATTATAAAAAAGCTTTAAAGGAGAAATTGTTAGGAATAATAGACTTTTGTCAAATAAGTTTTTTTTTTTTTATAGGTGAGGCACCACCACTTTCTCCCCTCACTTTGGTCAAATATCAAAACTCATCTTAAACTTTGTAAGATGTCAGTCTAACCAACTCAAGTTTCTAAAGTTTCAAATTTACCCGTATAGTATATATGATTTGATTTTTTCCTTAATAACTTTCGCGTTTGTTTTTTTTATTGATGTCCTGGTATATATATATATATATATATATATATATATATATTTAAAACGGATTCGTATTCAAGATAACTTATTTTTTAGGTATCGTGCGTTATATAGACTGATGGTGACGTGTTGGTACCATGAAGAATGAGACCGACATCGACGGAAAAACATTGGTATCGTTATCTAACTGTCTTTTATCTATGTTTCGATCTCCACAACCGAATCGCTGTAACTTCATACGTTTATTTATGTATTTAGCTACGATTCTTTTTGTGTTCAACCACATTAATGTCACCGCCTCAACCGTTTACGTTGTGTTCTCGAGTCCTTTTTAAAGAGAGAAGTGAAAGAAAGCGGAAGGAAACTAGAAAAAAATTGTATTCCTGAGTTTTTTAATGGAAGGAAGTGGAATGAAACTAAAAGAAATTGTTTTCCTAATTTTTTTAATAGAAGAAAGTGGAAAGAAAAGAAGAGAAGATTTTTAATAATCTCCCGAAGAAAGTGGAAATAAAGGAAAAGAAATACATATAATCCGTAATTTCATTTCCTTTCTTTCAAACTCTGGAACACAAAATTACATTAAGGTACTCCCGCCACGAAACGCGATGCAAAATTTATTCAAACACGATTTTTTGTGTTTAGTCATGTTAATGTTATCGGCTAAACCATTTAATTTTGCCACGGTTAAACACATAAAAAAAATATATTAACTAAAACACCAGACCCTAGAATAACAAGCCAAATTGATGAAACTACTTCACCCCCACAAATATTCCAATTTAGAAGAGATGTAACCATGCTCTCAACCGCACTGCGGTCATCATCTCTCACAACCCACTCTTTCAAACTCAAACCCATTTCATATTCCCACGACTCTTCTCACCCACTATGGTCTGGTCTTCAAACCTGGAGAGACAGCTCTCTCAACCACAATCGTTTCTGGGGACCATCTGGTCCCCAACCCGAACCCCCGATTGACCCAGATTCACAGGTGGGTTCGGTTAGTTCCCTAGCAGAAATGGCTGCAATGGTGTTGTCAACAAGTGACCCATTAACGAAATCGAGGCTTTCCCATCTTGCTTACTGTAGGTGGCGCAAAGAAAAGCTCCCTGTTGGGGTTTCTCAACCACCTCACAGACCTGCTCGTCCTCCAAAACCCCAATTGGTTCGTTTTGTTTTGTTTTGTTTGATGAATGGTGGGTGTTTTCAAATTGAACTTTTGAAGCGTATTTGGTATACATTGAAGTTGTTAGATTTGTGGGTTTTGAATTTCTTGATAAATATTTGGCAAATTGGTTTTTAATAATCCAAACTATAATTTATTGGATGATAATAATTCAAACTAACAGTTTGACTAGTTATAATCTCAACTTTCACTTTTGTTGTCAATGGCGGTCCCAGTAGCATAATAATCGTATATTTACACTCGACTCCCGCTCGATTTCGCTTGTATGTTTCTCTATTTCATTTAAAATCGTCATTTTGAGTGAAGATAAGTGTAAATCAAGTGTAAATCTATGATGATTATGCTACTGGGACTACCATTAACAACAAAAGTGAAAGCTAGGATTATCACCAGCCAAACTGTTAGTTTGGATTATCGGTCAATAAATTATAATTTGAATTATTAAAAACCAATTTGCCTGAATGTTTTTATAAATGTTAAAACTTTTTCAAAATTAATCTTAGATTACTATTTATTGTTTATGCTAAATGGAACAATTATGAAAACTTGTTTTTTTAGTGAATTTTTTCCTTCATAGTTACCTCCTATTTTAGGCTAAGATTGAAGAAAATGATCACTAAATAGTAACAAGTTTCATATATCTTCCATTTAATCACTTAATTGTAAAAACTTTTAACATTTATAAAAAGAGTTTCGCAGTATTGGAATAATATTTGAAACATGAGTGGTTTTTGTTGTAAGAAAAAAGTGAGTGACTTTAGTGGAACACTGAAGAAACTTGGTTTCTGTTAGGTGGAATATTCTCGTTTCATGGTTATTTATTCTGATTTACCAGACTGCACCTTAGGATAATCTTGGGTGACAAGTTTACATGTTCCAAGAGAAGCATAACATGGCTTGTTTGTGATAATGAGTGTGCTACATGGAAATCATATCATATGTACACATTAACTTAAATATTGTTCCTACTTATAAATCAAAAAGATAAAAAAAATAAAAATTGTGAGGGAAGTAAAGTTGAGACTTCATATAATAACTTGTATAGTTAAATAATTGTATATATTTGATTCGGTAGAGGTAGACTTTCGAATCGCGGTTGGTGTAGTTTCATCAACTTTAGGACTCCTTGAATTGAAGAGCTTTGTACATAACATTTAGGAATAACTAAAGATTTTTCAAGTTTTGTAGTGATAATTAATTTGAATAGAAGTGTACCAGTAGATATATAATTAGAGTTATGTATACTGTTATTTGAGATGCTTATGGCACCTATGCATGATATTTAGTTAGTCTTGTTATTTGTAAGTGTAGGTATCTCCAAAAGAAATCCCAGCTCCAAAGAACTCTGGCTTGCCACTTAACGCGTATATGCTGCACAATCTTGCTCATGTGGAGCTAAATGCAATTGATTTGGCATGGGATACTGTTGTTCGGTTTTCACCGTATAGTGAGCTTCTTGGAGATATGTTTTTCGCTGATTTTGCCCGTGTGGCTGATGACGAGAGTCGGCATTTTGCTTGGTGTTCTCAGAGACTGGCTGAGCTCGGATTCAGGTGAACTATTTCAAGTTTTTAATACGTGTATATCATATTTGATAGTCTGGCTTTAATTTTTATGTTATGCAAATAACCCTTTTTGTTCATACTAGTTATGGAGACATGCCTGCCCATAATCTGCTATGGCGCGAGTGCGAGAAATCTTCGGATGATGTTGTTGCTCGTTTGGCTGTGATCCCACTAGTTCAGGTGATTTATTGCATTTGTGAATTGTGATGTAAGAATTGCTACCTTGATATGATCTCAATTGTTATTTTTTAAGTCCTTTTAGTTTCTATTCTTGGTTTTATAATATTAAGTTGTTAATATATATTTAGGAGGTGTAATTGATTATTTGGACTTTTATGTTTGATAAGTAGATTAGAAGCAAAAGAAATTGATGTAAATGACATGATTATAAGAGCCCAAGTATTAGGGGCCTGAATTTCTGACAAGACACGAACCTATCATGAAATTTGTGGGTTTGGGTTTGGTATAAACGGGCTTGGGTTGGTTTTAGGTCGAACTCGCACACACTTTTAGCTAAATGGGTCGTGGCCGTGTCAACCTGACAGGTTTGCGGGTTGACCTGTATAACCTATTTACTTATAATATTTTTTTTTCTAAAACTGTGTTTTATGTTATAAATTCATCTGGTTTTAGTATATTATGACAAAGTATAAAAGTTAGTACATAAATTGACATAAGATCTTATAATTAAAATGTATTTGTTATATATATATTTAGTTGTAAAATTGTTAATTTGAAGTATTAGTATGCAAAAAAAATGGGATTAAACATGTTGTGTTCGCGTACTTATGTCTGACACAAATTTTGGATTCATGTCGTGTTCGGGTTCTGTTGGATTCCGCCAACCTGTGAATACGACTCGTTTAGCACCCTAACAAGTATGCGATTTAGTAATATTTTCATCATGGTACATCATTGAAAGAATTGAGAAAACACAATGACTTTTTATCTATTTTTGTCACACTTGCATCGTATGATGATTATGTTATTAGGAGGCTAGAGGACTCGATGCCGGGCCGAGACTCGTGCAAAAGCTTATCGGGTTTGGAGATAAAAAAACATCAAATGTTGTTGCTAAGATTGCTGAAGAAGAGGCTGCACATGTAGCAGTTGGTGTGTACTGGTTTGTTTCGGTCTGCCAGCAAATGGGCCGGCCCCCTTGTCCTACATTTAGAGGTAGGTTGTCTTCATCTTACTTTAATGTACTTCTCTACAACATTTGTCAAATTAGGGTGTGTAAGAGGCTGATATGTAAAAACAACCAAATGGGTGAAGAAATTATGAAAAGTTTACTTGAGTCTTGATAAAAAGGTTGATATGTAAAACAGATGAGAGAGATGCAGCTTCTGGTTGTAAGTAAAACTTATTTGGTTCGGCTTTTGGGACCAAACCACCTCAGAAGCGCCTTTTTAAACTAATAATATGATATTATTACTCTAATTTCATGTTTGTATTTCAACAGATTTACTGAAAGAGTACAACGTGGAGGTGAAAGGACCGTTCTAGTACACTGCTCGTGAAGAAGCCGGACTTCCACGAGACTGGTAATTCTGTAAATTCTTTCCTTTTCTTTCTGTTTTTGTTAACTAAAATATTGACGGAAAAGATACAAAACATGTTATCTAGGTATGACCCGTTAAAAGAAAGCAAAGAAGACAAGGAGCGGCTTTCTAAGGTACGTATTGCATGTTATATGCTTCACACTTGATATGGTCAATCAATTACCTTTGAAAGTACCCTTTTGTCCTTGAATATTCAAATGTCTAAAGTTTCCTTTCATCCCTTTGAACTAGGGGTGAGCATGGGTCGGTTGATTATGGGCTAAAACCGAACCTATAAACAGTGTTCGCTAAAATCGAACCTATAAAGATGTTTGGTTAATAGGTTAACCGTTGCCTTTGGACCGGGATGGATTCAAGCTAATTTCAATTAATAAATCCAATTATATCATGGGTCAAATAAAGTGTTAGCAATATCAAGAAATAATGAGCCACAACTAATATCTTATTTATAAAAAGTTACAACAAAGCTTTTTTGACATACATAATATTATTTAAAAGGTTGGTTTTTATGCCGGTTCAGTTAATTGAGTTATTCATAGACACATAACAATAACTAAATCACTCATAAAACTCAGTTATCAAAAAAATCATAATTGAACTATCGGTTTCTCAACAGGTTCGGTTATTTGGTTTTTCTGCTCACCCTTGTTTTGAACCAAAGTAGGACCAACGGTTTTTTTGGGGACATGTAAGTAATTTAAGCTCAATAATCTGCAAAAAAGACTTTGGAACACCTCAAAATGGAAATTGTTTTCGATTTTGATGTTACAGAGGAAGTATATATTAGTGAGTATTAATGTTAAACCACATAATTTGTGAAAAATGGCAGGTTCATGATAGGTTGGCTCACATAATATCCATGGAGAAAGAGAACTCGAATTTGAACCGAGAAGAGTGATTGTTTCATGCCAAAGCGAGTGCACGTGTACATTCAAACCTTGTATCGATTCTACTGAAATTATGCATGTTGGAACCGGGTACCTGAAGTAATATAACTGGGCTTTTGATATAAAACAAAACACTATGTAAATTTATATAACCCGGTTATAAATAAGCAACAAGATGTTATTGTTAGATAAATGGGATCGAGCAACACACAGAAAAACTAAATTTGTGAGTAAAACTCTAGCCACGAGCCCTGTACATTTATACTGGAATAACTTGCGGACTAAGCTACTTATCTAAAGATAAACTCTTAACAATTAGGAAAGAAAGACTCAAAATCTTAACCAAAAACAAGATAATCACAAACTTTCACATGTGAACCAAAACAACCTTCAACTTCCTGGTTTACCAATTCAGCCTTTTATCAAGATTACCTCCATCATTCTACCCCTTAATCTTGATTTTGTCCCTCCTAGATCTTGAATTCCCTACATGACTTGTAACTCTTAGACCGTTACCTCACATTCTTCCTTTTGATTCATTCCCTGGTCACATAAGCAACTGTCTTTAACTGACCCAATCATTGATCTTAGCAACCCTATCTCTTTAAAAACCATCATGATATACTCAGACGTGCTTTTGTTTTGGTTGTTTCTGTGCACGTTAGGTTACCAGTAACCAAAGCTATTCGGGAAGGCTATGAAGAGTGTTAGAGAACACAATGAGACTTCACACTAATCATCAAGAGATTAAGATTTTGTATTTATTTAAAATATTGTAAGGTTTTATTAAGTAATGGATATATGTTTGTGATTTGATTTCTGTAAAAGTAACACCTCAGCCATAGTCGGGTGCTACAGAAGGAGCCCGTTCTAAGGGCCTCTAATGTGACTTTGCAGTATTAAACTAGGGGCTACCATAGGATGACCCCTATCAGCGGAATTTATTATACACATGCGCCATGCCTTGTTATTCATCGGGCGCATAAGGAGTCATATCTACTGATCATGCAGATGAACATGACCTTGTTTAAAGGTCGCACATTCTTCTAAATGAAAAGATGATCACTTGACGTTTCTTCCACGTCAAGCAATGACGTTATATTTGCCAGTTTTTCTTAAACACCGGTGAACAAAGAAATTACTTACCAAGCATACAAATACAGGATTACTTAGAAGACTGTTGAAGAAAGGTCTTGTATTTGCAACTGTATCCTATGGCTCATAAATAAGCCATGGTTGGATCTCTTTTAACCAAGCATCCAACTCCCGTGGAAAGCTTCATAAGCCCACAGAATAGTAAAGACAAACGGGTTAGTTATCATCACTTGAGTTTAAAAAAACAAGCAGGCGGCTTCTCGCCCTTGGAAGTCTTTAAACACAAAAGGCATATAGACGACCACAATCGGTGCTGGTCTAGGGGACTTGATGAGGGACTCGTAGGTTGTGCGAAAGGCCCCACATAAACTCTCATTATGGATTTGGAAGAACAAGATGGTTTGAACTTTGGCAACATTGTGAAATGATGAAAATAAAATGTTTCATGATAAAAATGAAAAACTTAAGTGTCGGAAACCAGAGGTACCTTAATGATGGCTCACCTGGAACAAAAAACACGGATCAAGGACGACTCACCAACGACAATAGACTTTTTGAGTCTAGCACAATGTAGTTTACGCTAAATCATGCTAGAGTTGGGGACTAAATATGGTATCCTGTATTGCACATGACGATGATAGACTGATGAGTCTAGCACAACGTAGCTTGCGTTAAATCATGTTCTCGAAAGTTGATGAGCCCACACCCACGCCCACGCCCTTTAAACATTAGGTATCAGCTCAATATAAGCAAACCCATTGCTTGACAGCCCATTAGAGTTGAGGCCCATTAAGGAGACATTCACCAACCCATTCACCAACCCACTGTCATGCACACAAGTATATACAAATCTACTACTATCAAAACTACAAGTCCATACATCATATACCGTCACCTAGTGGTGCACAAAAAAACCGTTTTTTTTTTTCTACCCGTTTCAAGCCGGCAACCCGGTTAGGGACAAACCGGTTTGACCCAAACCGGTTCGGGTTACGCTTAAACCGCCGGTTACAAACCGGTTTAAAGCATTTAGGAGGCCACCGGGTTGTGTGAACCGGTTCGATAAACCGGTTTTTAAACCGGTTTGGTCGCTGATTGAAACTAGCCGTTATTCAACGGATTTATAGCCGTTGGGAGGCTTTTTAGCCGTTTTTTTGGCCTTTTTCACCATTAATTCACTATAAATAGGTAGGGGTGTTAAGGGTTGATCACACCTCTCTCTAAACTCTCTAATATCTAAAACCGCTATTTAAGCGCTCAAAAACGCTCTCTAAACTCTAAAAAAAAGCATGACAAGTTTTGGTGTTGGTGGTTCCTCTAACGAAGTTACCGTTGTGGAAATTCTACCAACAACGAGAAATCCGACAATTTGGTGCAATTACGATCTATGTTTGTTGTCAAACGGGAAGGAACGTGCTCGTTGTAAGATGTGTGGTGCGTTTTTGGGGAAAGATTCAAACACTAGTTTGAGATCTCATATGAAAAAATCATGTCCGTCCTTGAAGATAAATCCAAGTGAAGGTCAAGCCACGATGACACCCAAAGGAGGAATTTGGAACTTTGATCCAAATATTGTTCGAGATCGAATGACGAAGTTAGTGATCCAAGACGGATTGCCGTTCAACCACTTTGAAAATCCGCGCTTGACAAGAATGATTCAAGAGACACTCCAACCACGTTATTATCAAGTAAGTCGCACAACCCTTAGACGAGATTGTATAAAAATGTGAAAAAAAGCAAAAAAAGAATTAATTTTGGGATTTGAAAATTTGGAAACCGGTGTAAACTTAACCACCGATGTTTGGTCGGCTCCACATGGTATACCCGATTCGTACCTTTGCGTTACCGCGCATTGGGTTGATCCCAATACGTGGCAAATGATGAAGCGTACAATCGCGTTTGACTTGTTTGAATATCCACACACCGGCGAAAACTTATTTTATATATTAGATGGTGTTATAACCGAATTTAAATTACAAAATAAACTTTTTTCAATGTCTTTTGATAATGCATCTAATAATACAAATGCGGTTCAAAAACTAAAAATTAAATATAAACCGAGTTGCAACGGCGTTTTTTTTCATAGTCGATATGTCGCACACATCATTAACTTGGCGGTGCAAGCCGGGCTTGCAATTGAAGAGGTTGCAAACTTAACATATGCTTTTCGACTAATGCTTAAAGATATTTTTAGTAACAAAAAAAAGATACCATGATTATATTAGATTTTGTCGTGAAACGAATAATCTTTGCTTAGGTCTGAATTGGGACGTCGAGACAAGATGAAACTCGACTTATAATATGTTTTATAGCGCTTTACGACAAAGGGAAACTTTAGAAATATTTCATGAAACGCTTGCTTCAAAACCTCGTCGTAAAATTCTAAAGTTTCCGTCTACGAGTTGGGACATTTTAAAAGACGTAACCGAATTGTTTGATTTTTCAAAACCGTCATGACTTTTTTATCCGGTGTTTATTATCCCACAAGTCCATTAACTCTAAAACAAATATATTTAATGGCTAACAAGTTGTATGAACTTGAAAATAAAAGCACTCTTTTTACAAAAATGAAAGAACCGATGAAAGAAAAATTAGTAAAATATTTTAAAGAAATGCCTCCCGTTATAACTTGTGCCGCCGCGTTAAACCCTACCATAAATGTTTTCGGGGTTGAAATGTTGATTGATAAAATTACTTACGATTTGAATTTGGATAGTGAAGACATCCATTTTGCACAAGGCACAAAAACATATTTTAACAAATGTTTACAAGATTTATTTGATGTTTATTTACATAAATATGGTACAACTCCGACTCCACATGATACAATGGGTACATTATCAAGTGGTAGCTCGAGAGATGTTAATTTGAATTTATATAACGAAATGTTAAATGAATTTAGTAAACGGGCTCGAGGTACCACCCCGAGTAGCGAACTCGGAAGGTATATTGACACAAACTTTTTAGCGTTTATGCCTCCTATCCTTTTTGAGGAGTTTGATATTTTGGCTTGGTGGAAAAAAAAACGAAACTTCGTTTCCGATTATTTCCGCCATGGCCCGTGATGTACTAACCGTCCAAACTTCCACGGTAGCTTCAGAATTTGCGTTTTCTTTTAGTGACAGAGTCTTATCGATACGAAGGACTAGACTTACCCCCCTGACGATGAAAATGTGCATTTGTTTGAAGGACCATTTAGATGCGATTGATAGGATACAAGACCAAACTTCCCTCGAAGACGAAATTTAAGCTGAAGAAATCATACACAACGAGGTTGATCTTGGAATATCCGAACCAGTCACCGATGAAGAACTAGCCGAAGATTCAAGGCTACGAAGCTCCAGTTTCGAAGACAACACATAAGAATAATCAATCAATATTCCAAAAAATAAAAATATATATTATCATTTGTAATGTTTTTCAATTTTATAATTTTATCTTATAATTTTTCAAATATTAATAAACGTTACACTTTATGTTTTATATTTGTTTTATATTTTATTTTGATTTTTTATTAAAAATATCGAATTTATTTGATTTTTTTAATAAAAATCGGTTTAAAACCGGTTTACAACCCTAACCGGTTTGACCAGTTAGACATTTTCCACCTTCGAAACCGGTTTAACTCGAACCGGTTTAGATCCAAACCGGTTTTAACTTTTCGTTGACCAAACCGGTTCTGGTCGGGTTCGAACCGGTTCATGTTAAAAAACCGATTTATGCACCTCTACCTTCACCCCTACTGATAACGAACGAACAAACAAACAAACATGACGTGAACGAGAACGCAAAATCTCACTTCAAGAAAAAAACAAGAACCTGTTTTAACTGACATATATTTTAACCCAAAAAAAAACATGCAAACATGTCCATTACAACCAAGAACATCATCAAACACACATATTAACCTTAAAACTTCTTTCTACTTTCACCAACTAGCTTCTGTTCTCCCTCATACCCACCTTGCCCCACCACCATATCCTTCGTATTCCGCCCTATTTCCACCAACGTCTCCCCGATCACCCGCATTACACCTCCACCAGCCGCCCCACCACCACCACCAGCCGCCCCTTGAGGCTCAAAATCACCTTCCTCCACAAAACCGCCACCCGCTTGATGCTCAAATCCGACTTCATGTTCCTTGCCAGCCCATTCACCTTCATCCTGTACAATTACAACTGTAAATATCATGAGAACTTAATCTTCGGAGAAAGTAGAATTTGACATTAAAATACCCAATTTTTTCTTAAAATGGTATATTTTTAAAAAACAAAGTTGTAAACGGTAGAGGTGGACCGAAAAATGCGATAAATGGTAAAACCGCTGCTCAGAATCACGGTTTCAGTGTATTTGCAAACACCCGATTATTAGGTTTCAGAGATTTGCCAGAGAGAATCACGGTTTCAGTGTTACCATTTTAACTGAAAACCGTGATTTGTAACGACGGTTTCAGTTACTTTTACTTTATTACAAAACCAGTAACTTTATTCCAGACACATCTCTCGATGATACCATTTTGAACTGAAACCGTTATTCCAGAGTATGATTTTACCATTTACAACAATTTTCAGTCAACATACGTCCCCTATCGTTTACCACTTTGTTTTAAAAAATATACCATTTTAAAAAAAAAAAAAATCTTAAAATACCTTGGAATTCTTGGCTTCCAATTCCCTTTGTTTTTCAGCCTTTTTCCTAGCAGCATAATCTTTAGCACTCTCCTCCGTCGCCACCACCACATCCTTGGTCTTCTTCCCTACACCCACAACATCTTTTGTAGCCACAATCGTATCTCCAGCTAACCCCGCAACGGCGGACGACACATTCGCCACCGTCTCAGTCGCACCCACAGCCTTATCACTAGCAAACTCAGCCGCACTCCATCCCGCCACCACAGCTTTGTCTTTCACCACCTCCGCCACCTTCCCCACATACCCAACCGTCGTCTTACCCGTTTCCACCGCAACCTCCTTCGCCGCAACCGCCTTCTCTCCCACATAACTCGCCCCCTTTTTGCTCACATCCACCACCGTCTCCGTCAACCCACTTGTTTTTCCCGCCACTACGTCCTTCGCCTCTTGATCCTTCTCAACGGTGTAATCTTTCACTTTTGTAGCCTTTTCAGCAGCAACCGTCTGTTTCGACTTCCGGTACTGCTCCTGGGCGGCTGTAACGGCTTCCATGGAGTTCTGCTGTGCAATTCTTCTGTACTTGGTGATGTCTTCAAGAGAAGGCCCTTGGTATTGGCCTTGATCGTGTATACCTCCAGCTGCAACATGGTGGGTTGCCGGATGGTCGCCGGAATCTTTGACGGTGAGTGATTCAAAGTGAGTGGTTATTTTTGGGACTTTGTCTTTCTCTACATGAATCTCTCGCTCGTCGGTTTTATTCTCTCTCCTTAGCTGCATTGAGTCCATGATTTGATGATGAAATATTTGATAAGATTGTTATGGATTGGTAGAGAATGTGAAGTTGGATTTTATTATTGTAAAGAACGGATATGTCGGTTTTAGTAAGCCACGTGGATGGGAGGGGAGAGGGGAAGGGTGAGTCAGCAGATGGACAATGGTACACGTATACGTAAGTAGAGATTGGTGTTCTATCTTCTAAACTGGTGCTTCCAGAAGTCCATTTTGTATAATCTCAAAGAAAGATATCCGTAGTTAACAGGAAAAGAAAATAAATTAAATTAGAAGGTTTTTATCACTGATGTCGTGAGAAAACGTATAATATAAAATAAAAACTTTAATGCGGCGTTGAAACAATATACTTCAAACATCAATAGTTACGTCGAAATAGTATATTCAGAATTTTATAAAATATTATATATTAAAAGTGTAAAAAAGAAATATATTTAAAAATAATGTTGTATATAATCCTGCTCGGCTCTTAAATAAAATTTAGAGTAAATTTCGTTTTTGCTTCCTGTACTTTGATTATTTTAACCATTTTGCTCTAATGGTTTGAAAATGGCCAAAACACTTCTTGAAACCATTTTGCCCTCTAGCACTAATTTCGTTAAATATTTCAGTTAAAATTTACAGCATTTTGGTAATTTCACGATGTAAGATTGTATATATATATCCAAAAATGCCCTTATTTAACTAAAGTATTTAACAAAGTTAATGTCAGGAAGCAAAATGGTAATCTCAATAAGTGTTTCGGTCATTTTCAAACTATTGGAGTAAAAGAGTTAAAATGGTCAAATCAAACTACATGGAGCATAACTGAATAATCATGTAGAAATAGTAATTTCGAAACTATATAAAACATTATATTTTAAAAGGTATAAAAGAAAAATAAAAAAATATATAAAAATGATTATAAACATAAAAAAAACAAAAAAAATGAAAGCTTTGTGTGGCAGCCAACCAAATACATACGACGTTTTTAGTGGGTTTCGAATAATCGTCATTTGCTTCAATAACGTCCAAGCTGCAAACCAATATATATTGATGAAAAGAGGTTAAAGTTATGTTCGTAAAATTTGGTAAATGTGTGTATTATAAATAAATATAATATAATATAATAGTTCATAAAATATGGTAAATGTGTGTGTAATATATACGCACGTCGGGGAAAAATCTCTTGAAATGTGAGGCCCCTTTTCCCGGGCGACTTCACTTGTTGGATTTACTCATAAACATAGTCATCAAAACTGAATAAACTATAACTTTTAAAACATAGTGGAAGCGTACATCGCTTTTTTACATAAACAACGGAAGTCTTTAACATATAATGAAACAATTGTCTGAAAAACACATAATCACATAATAGGATGCCAGTCTTGTATCGGGCAGCCATCACGCCTTGGCACGTTATTTCCTTTTGCTACCTGAAGTGCATACTAAAAGTCAGCTAACGCTGATGAGTTCTAGTTTAATGCAATTAGGTATAAACATTAATTCTTTTTAAGTATAAATATATATATTTACACATTAACACTTGAACTGCTTTCATTTATCATTCATTGTAAATACATATAAAGAGTTAAACTTCAGTTTTTGTCCCTGAGGTTTGAACCAAACTTCAGGTTTCGTCCTCCTGTAACAAATATCATCTCTGACGTTTTATGTTTTAACAGTTTCCGTCCCTGATACTTAAATCCGTTAAAATTTCTGTTAGTTTTCATATGAAATTACTAATATACCCCCTTCTTCTTCTTTCAAACATCAGACCCCCTTCTGTCCTTGTATTTAGGTTAAATGGTATAAACTTGATCTTGCATCCCCTAATCAAAATTGGAGTCACTCGTCTTCATCTCCCTGGCCGATTCACAACCACCTCACTGGCCGGATCATATAAACGGCTAGAGAAAGATGCTCTCGTCTTCATCCCTACACTGATTGCTTTCCAGTTTATGTTCTTTGATCTTTATCATCCACGGTTGAAGTTTACTGTGTGTATTTGAAGGAAGGGGAAAAGGCTAGGGTTTGTGGAACTTTTCGTCTAATTCAGGTATCTGTTTATGAAATTTTGTGCTTTTCAATCCAGTTACGTTGTAGATTCGATTAATTCCGTCGTTTCCATGTTGTAATTTTGTAAAACTGTCGACTTCGATCTTTCATCTTTCTTCAAGTTACAGTATTTTCTTCGTTGATCGAAGCGATAATTTCGTCTTTATCGATTTTATATGTTTGCGATGCGAAATATGTTCATCTCCTGTAGTCCTCATTGTTGCCTTGTATGCCATGGAAAACATATGCAATTTGAATGACTGATATGAGTTTTGGTCAATTGCTTAGAGGTTTATAGGGATATGGTGTCAATGAGTTTGTGCCACACTTACGACAAACATAGTTGTAGTTTAGCGAGGATCAAAACGAAGAACTTATCCTTGAAAGTCAACTTTACTAGTTTAGTTTTTGTGTTGGAACGTGAGAGGAAACTTAACGAATTTCTTAACTAAAAAATCAAGGTGTTCCTAATGAACACATTCATGTAATTGAAATTTGTATAAAACTTATTTTTAGTTTGCAAGAATGCACTATACAAACTAAAAAGGACTATGATATGTATTTTAAGTCAAAGCTAATCTAAGACCAGATCCCAGCGTTTTGCATCATAAACACATGGAATTGGTGGGTTAATGATGAAGAAGAAGATGGAGCTAAGGGCATATTAGTAATTTTATATGAAATTTAACAGAAAATTTAACGGAGTTAAGGACCAGGGACGGAAACTGTTAAAACATAAAACGTCAGGGATGATATGTGATACATGGGGACGAAACCTGAAATTTGGTTCAAACCTCAGAGAAGAAAACTGAAGTTTACTCTACATATAAATATATATTCACATCATTGGTTTCATTTAACATTCATTGGTTATACACATAAGGGTGATCAACCCGTCTTTTATTACGTATGTCACAAAGACATACGCCATTAAGCTACCGTCGTAGCCCTCTTACTCGTCCGGTCCTAGAAACCGTCCACCATTAAACCGTCCGACTAACCTTCGGCCGTCTGTCATATCGTCCTACCGTCGTAGTTCATAATTCGCCCGTCTACCCGAAGGCATCCGTTTCCCACGCGAGCTATTATTTATGCAACCGTTCTTCCTTTATAAGGCAATTGCTTCGACCGTCCCTTTATTGTCTTTCGTACGTCCTAGCTGATGAAGGAACGTACTTGTACCGGTTGCAAAATAGTCACGTGGTCGTCCGTCTACCGAAGTAGCCGTTATCATCGAAGCGTCCATAACGTTTACATACATTCATAACATGCGATGTATAAAATATAAGGTAAGAATTCATTCATTTACGTTATGTCATTTTTTCATTCATTCTTTGTAAACATAAGTTCGTCTACCGAAGTAGCCGTTATCATCGAAGCATCCATAACGTTTACATACATTCATAACATGCTATATACAAAATATAAAGCAAGTTTTCATTCATTTACGTTATATCATTATTTCATTCATTCTTTGTAAACATACGTTTCATTCTTTGTTCATCATTCATTGTAATATACATACATATATATATATATATATATATATATATATATATATATATATATATATATATATATATATAACACGTATGATCACATTGACATTCATAACACTTATTCATTTAGTCTATACACTTCAACCCCAAAATATTTAAAATGATTTGCACATAACATATAGGGGGCACATAGAACTCACCTGATGAGTATTTTCTGAAATACACTTAGCTGGTTACTGAGCGTCACTAATGTCACTCGCAATCTGTATAATAAGGTCATCCACATAAGGTAGTGTTCCTTATTGACACTAAACATTTCCATGTTTGAACCTAGTAGTTTCGATAAGTAGTTTATATCGAAACCATGGTAGTTTCGAGTCATGGTTCATATCGAAACTAGAGTAGTTTCGGGTCATGGTTCATGTCGAAACTAGAGTAGTTTCGGGTCATGGTTCATGTCGAAACTAGAGTAGTTTCGGGTCATGGTTCATATCGAAACTATTTGTTTAATAGAAACTATTTGTTTAATAGAAACTACTTTGTTCAATAGAAACTACTTTGTTCAATAGATACTACTTTGTTTAATAGAAACCATTTGTTCAATAGATACTACTTTGTTCAATAGAAACTACTGTTTCAACCAAAACTACTTTGTTCAATAGAAACTATTTGTTCAACCGAAACTACTTTGTTCAACCGAAACTATTTGTTCAATAGAAACTATTTGTTAAATAGAAACTACTTTGTTTAATAGAAACTACTTTGTTCAATAGAAATTACTTTTCTTCAATAGAAACTATTTGTTCAATAGAAACTAGTATCTCAGGAACAAATTCAGATCTGATCTTTAAATACGTAAAGCTTCCAACTTTAATCGTTCAAAAGACTTGATATCATTATATATATATCCATAACTCATATACCACTCTTTGCTAAAAACTAAAGTTGTTACCTTTGTAAGATTTGCTGACAAACATACGAGTAGCTTAAAACAATAGCAAACGAACTCCGATTGAGATGATTCAAGCGTCCACGGAACCGTCTCGACGATATCTACCAGATCCCCACTTAGCCTCTGCCGGAAACCACCTCCGCCGTTGCCGGAATCCTTCCAAAATCACTATTATGTTCGGGACAGAAAAGCTCACCCTCCAGGCTTCCAAATCCAAAACCCAACGGTGGAAGTCTTCTTTTATATCCTATGAAGCTCTAGTAAAATTTTGAGAATGATCTTACGGTTAAATCTCCAGGGATCATCCAATTTTTGAAGCTGTGTACCCTAAAAACGAGATTTCTTCCCTTCTTCTCTTTTCTCTTTTCTCTTGGTCGAAATCTGGAGGAGAAATGAGGTGGGATACACCTATTTAAGCCTACTAATATAACCCTAGCTTCCCCTCCAAGTTTGTCGTTAATTTTGTTTTACGTTTTCTACCCCATGCTTTACTTTAAATTACAACTTCATGCTTTTACATTTGTTTCTGAAAACGGGATGTTACATGAAATCCGCAAGAACTTGCGTAAAATACAATCAAAGCTATTGGTCTTTTGTTTTTATTAATTTATTTTTAAAGGGGATGGATCTAGAGAAAACCACAAAGTTAGGCGAAAACCGAGAAAACCACTAAAACAATGTGTAATACTATGGGTTGCGTATACGTAACCGCAATGTTTTTGTTTTCTGTTTACGTATACGTAACACTATGGGTTACGTATACGTAAGCCAATATTTAAATGATTTTTTTTGGTAAAAAAATGTAATATTACATTGATACTCTTATAAAAAAAATAAAAAAAATATATTATTATATTATTGGTTAAAATTGGTTTTTTTAGAACCCTCCCCTATTATTAAAATACGACATAAAAACGATTCATCTCTCCAATTAATTCATCTCTCGTATATAAATTATTCTTCAAAAAATTGTACACATGTGTAAGTGATAATTTACACATGTGTATGTGGTAAATTTTCGCCAACTAGCTTGTGTTTTCACTAAAGCAATATCAAGAAGGCGGAATAACTATATTCGTAACAATCGGTCTATGAATTATGATCAATATTTATGTCCAAGCATAATGGGAGTTTTAGACTATATAATGTATAGCCCAATATATTGTATCTTGGGCCTCCTATGTTTTATTCTACAACCAGCTAATATTTTTTTTTCCTTTTTCGATTATTATGAATAATCAATGTTCTTTTGATAGAATTACAAAGTTATGTTCTTACGTCAAGAACATACAATTTTCGAATAAAGCATGATATTTATCCTAAGAAAAAAGTACAATCAAATGTCAAGATTTTACAAATGAATCATCGGATTGTTCGATCTCTTATTCGAAAAACAATTAAAAACCAATACGTATAAAAATGGAAACTAATGAAGCCACTGAGACTATGACCAATTAATCACACCCTAACACCAAGAATCTAAGAAACAAACATAGTATGTTTGTATTATTTGTTCATATACAAACCAATTCTATCCTACAATCAATCTTTTCTCCAACTTAGCCGGAGAGGGCTGCATTTAGAAGTATGTTCCAAGTATCGGGCAAACCAGGAAGGCACCAATGGCTACAGTCTAGACCAATGTGGTTGCCACTATAGAATGTCGGGTGAGCATCCTTCCGGTATTGAGAAAGTGTCGTGATGTCAAGTAAGTAGACTGGCTTCTTGACTCGAGCTAACACTTTGTTGAGAACCACCAACGCCATCGGTGTACCCGCAGGATACCTTAAACCGAAAAACGGTTGAGTTTCGCCCTTGCATGTTTTTGATGGCTCGTTCCAGTCCCTTCCCCTGCGTGATTCACAACAATTAATACATGGTCTAATCATTGAACTAGCTCCTTTAACGGTACAATGGTCGGACTGGTTTTAAAAACCGGATGACGACATAAATATTTTAAAATTTTAATACACACACACACACACATATATATATATATAATTAATTTAAAAGAAAATATGAAACTATTTTATATTTTTGTATGAATTTACAAATTACAAATTTAACAAAATATAAGGCTTGAAATAAATGAAATACGGAATCTAAAGCAGTAATTTAACTAACAAATGAGGTTTGTAAAGGAATATATTTGAAATTTGATCTGACCGTCTGGTCCGGTTTGTCAGTTCGATCGGACTAGTTACCTAGTTGGTTTCGGTCGTGAAAATGTTGGTTCTAACTTCTAAGCACCTTAAGAAACTAAATTCTATATTAAAATAATAATAAAAGATAAAATTTATAGAGCATACTCATAATGAACAGGAGAAATGCCTTGGAAGAAGACTTTGGTTTTAGAAGGGTCAACAAACCGATTGACCCATCTCGACCATGTTGTCATCCCTTTGTAATAGGCCACGAGTCTGTTCATGTCTTTGTATAGTTTTCCTCCGTCGCCTATGTAATCCCACCTGCATTTGAATACTTTACGATCTAAAATACGTGTCTTATAATATAATTTACGCATCATGATACCATATGATTATACAATTAGTGATCTTACGGTTGGTCACGCCCAACATGAGTCCACCAATGCCACGAGTTAAAGATTAACACGTCCATTCCCATCCACGCATTCCCTTGACTGATCGAGTCTAGTTTTAGTACCCGACCCTCTTTTTGGTTCACAATGTCGACTATAGTTGTTGTACGGTATATTGATAACTTAAGTCCGTAATCCTGTAGATAAATAACAAATGTGTTTTTTATTATTTTTATATTCCTTCTATATACATATACAATATATGAACAAAAATGTTTTTTTTTACTTTAAGCTATTCAATATTTGTAATATTTGTATAACTCTTTTTATATGGCGTGTAAATATAAGAATTATTATGTAATAAATTTATATTTATTTAAAAATACATATAAAAAGATGGTAAAGAAATACATGAAGATGATTGGAAAATTAGGCACAAATCAAGGAGTGAATGATGAACAAGCCTTATGATGGGATTTTAGTTTAAAGTAAATAGTACCACATGCTTAGATGGCTATACCTTTTTTTAGGAAAACAAATATTGCTCGTATTTAAAAAAATAAATTAGGATATTTTTGTTTACCCACTAATACACGATAGATAAATAAATAAGTTAATTACACAGATAGTTCGTTGTTTACATATTTAAGTTTTATGTTTTCAATTGGGTTATTGGATTTTAATAATCCCACATTTTACCAATTGGCCAATAATAATCCCAACTGAGAATATTCTTACCACTAGTCCCTACTTTCAAACTATCTTGTTACATTGGACTCCCCGTTAAAAAAACTTAACGCCGTTAGATTTTATATAGCGTGGACATCTGCAAACCACAGGAAAGTCGAGCCAAGCTAGCAGTGGTCTCGTGGTGGGTTTTGAATTGGCTCTGGTGGTGTTTAACTGGTCTCGTTAAACACTACCGTTATCTCTGTTTGGACTTGCCTGACCAACGAGACTAGTTAAACACCACCAAAGCCAATTTCAAAACCCACCACGAGACCACTGCTAGCTTGGCTCGACTTTCCGGCAGTTTGCAGATGTCCACGCCATATAAAATCTAACGGCGTTAAGTTTTTTTAACGGGAAGTCCAATGTAACAAAATAGTTTGAAAGTAGGGACTAGTGGTAAGAATATTCTCAGTTGGGATTATTATTGGCCAATTGGTAAAAGGTGGGATTATTAAAATCCAATAACCCTTTTCAATTTTGTAACGAATTTAACTATTTAGAATTATTTAGGTACTAAGTGTTTAAATGAACAGTTTTAGGTTTTGTGTTTTTAATTTTGTAACGAGTTTGAGTATTTAGAATAACTTCGGTTAACTTTTATGTTAATTTGGGTTAAAATGGACAAAATACCCTTCTACTTTAAACTTTTAGTACCAAAAACTGTTATTTTCGACAAAGGATATTTTAGTTATTTTACCCAAATTTAACAAAAAAAACCAATGGAAGTTATTCTTAATAACCAAGCTTGTTACAAAATTGAAAACATAAAACTTAAAATGTTACTTTAAACCCTTATTACTCAACCTTATTACTTTTCGTGTACCGTAAGGACTATCTGTGTAATTAACTCTACATAAATATACATTAAAATTTCTTAATTTTGGATTTAAGTTAAAAAAAAGTTATACGTAAATAATTTGGCAGCCGCCGATCAGTGCGTACAATAACTGAAGCACAAATTACAAGTAATATAGAGTAAGATCACGAAATCAGACACAGACGTCCGCTTTTGCAATTAACGTAGACAAAGGGACATTAAACAATCAAAGGCGTGCATCAATTTCATTGCCAAATATTTCATTATTTAAAATAAATTAAAAATATATATTCTTTCTTAAAATCATTTCATTATTCAAAATAAATTAAAAATACATATTCTTTCTTATATTTAATAAACTAATACTTATTATTTTTTAATCCTATCTTACCTAAGCATTTGTTTAAAGGAAGAGAAAAGCCAAACTAAACGTTAATTTAGACTCGAGCTCATAACAATAGGTGCCGAGCCGACTCAAACAATATTCTTCATCCCTAATTAGAAATCTTAAATAACTCGAGTCAGTTTTTCGTTCGGCGAGCATACTCGTTTATTTTGTATTTTAATAATAATTTTATATGTTTTTATACAAATTTTAAATAACAAGTTAATACCAGTATTAAATTATATAGTTTTCAAAAGATGCAACAAATATGAAATTCAATGATTGAAAAATTATCTGAGCAAACTACCGTTGACTCAAGCTCGACTCAAATATTCATACGGCACAGATACCTCAAACCAGATTACAATCGAGTTTTTCCCGAACTAGTTGCAAGCCACGAGTTAGTTGAACAAATTCACCAAAGAGACCAATTACCATATATAAAAGTATAATATTCGATATCGAATTAAACCAAATTATTTTCTTTTTTTCTTAAATTTATATAACAATAACAATTAGAGATTTAATCTTGTAAAGTAAAAGAATAACGTAACAACAACAAAGAAAAACGTGGAGGTGGATGGAAAGATCATAATAACAATTGACCACAAGAAATAAAATAATTAATTTTAAAAAAATAATCAATAACCAATAAATAAATAAAAAATAATAATAAATAAATAAATAAAAACTAACCTGAAAAGTAAGATCAGTCAGACTTCCACCAGTCTTGACAAGTGTATACTTAGCATTTGGCACCCATGAATGAATCATGCAACTCAGTGATATCCACATATTGTAACTCAGTGAGTCACCCACAAACATGATCTTCTTCCCCCTCCATTTCTGCACGAACTCGACGCCATTAAAGCTTGGAACGTTACAACCAAACGGCTGCCACCTGTACTTGAGATAGGCGCGGTCGGGTCGCCCGTATTTGACGCAATCGAATTCGGGATCGATGAAAGGGCATGAAGCTGGGTTGTAGAGAGGGTAAGATTGATCAGAGACCCATTTGCCTTTGAAGAGGTTGCAAGAATTGGCTTTAGAAGAATTGAGGAAAGAAGTGGCATTTATTTGATAAAAAAACAAAAAAAGTGACAAGGTTAATAATGTGGTGAACATGGATCCCATTCTTGGGTTTTGATCCAATTTGGTGGTGGTGTACTAGTGTGTTTAGGTGTATATATATATACATATAGTGAGAGAAGATGTGAAGAGAGAGAGAGAGTGGAGAGAGACCAGATCAAGTTTGTTATTTGTATAATAATTTGATTATCATTAATATATTAATATTAATATTAATATTAATATTAATGATAATATATTAATATATTAATATATTAATATACTTATATATACAACTATAAATAATCTCTTTTATTATGAAGTTATGATATCTTGTAGAGTCAAAATGCTCAAAACATAGTCATGATATTTGAGCCCTCATATTCTTTTTATAGTCTATTATTATGAGAAAGGTTAAATTACATAAAAAGTGTAGTGAAGACTGATGTTGTTGGCTATTTACTGCAATGTTAGCCTCAAAACTTTTCATAGTGAAAGTCTTAGTTTCGAGTCTCAACTGTAGCAATTATTTGAGTTGAGTTAGGGGTTTTCCCAGTTGTAGATTCCCTCCTTGGTTGGGGGTTCGATTCGGATTGGTAGGATAGTTGAGCCCGATTTAGATGACATCTATCTCCCAAGATAATCCAGATGTCTACTTAAAAAAACAATAGTTAAGATTGATTTAGAAGTTAACTAATGGTTAGAAGAGTAAAATAGAGATCTTGCATTGGTGTTTCCTTTTTCATTAAATATTAGTTTCACCATCGTTTTTAAACTCAAATTACTTTTTATACAATATTATTTTTAAAAACAAATTACACAACTAAATCAATAATTTTGTTATCTTTAATTTGAGTATATCTTTTTATTTAATAAATTTTTTTAATAAGACGTAATCCACTACGTAAAATTGTGCTGGTTATTAATCAGTACATTTATATAATATAACAACACAGTTGTAAATGTTAAATTAACACAACTTACTGTCATATAAGGTGTTGTTTTTTTTGCGCGAATACATAACGCAAATATCGATTGGTCATGGAATCAGTATCGTACACGTGTCGTACTCTCTTTACTTTCTATGTTTTTTAGGCAAAAACCAATAGTGAAATCTTCCTCCTCTTATTTAGACAAGGATATGAGATTTGTTTAAACTGTTACATATTTTTAGTAAAAATCTAAATGAGTTAAGGTAAATTCGGTTATGGTTGGGCTGTTTTGACTTCCAAAGTTTTTTGCTTGTTTTTATGAGTTTTTAGATAGACCATACTAGAAAACCGGGAATTAGGATCAGAATAAGCCATCAAAAAACGGTTGTTAAATTTTACGACTGTTTTATAACTGTGTGAAAATAGTGACCACAATTGAAACGGTCGCATGTTTGCGACCGTTTAGATTCGGCCGAAAACAAGTTCGTAAATCTGTGAAAAAAATAAATTCAAAAATAAAATTTATATCGTCGCACCGGTTACAAATTTATAAAATAAATATATAAAAGTTTTAAGTAAAATTATCACTCAATCGCAAAACGGTCGCAAAATTTCTGCCTCGAAACGGTTGCAATTGTAAAGTAACCCCATGTCACAAAATAGGATTACCCACATAAGTTTTTGCGGCGAAATTGCCGTCACACGTATCTGGTTTTCTATTAGTGGGATTAATGTTGTATGATTGTAACTTGTAAGTTTTTTATGTATATATAATACAACCTATTGAAAAACAGATTATAATATGTATTTACAATCAATTTTATATTCTTCCGTGTTCATTTTTTTTTTCAAATGTTATAATAACGATAACTAGTCTAAGAGTAAAGATAATATAATATGTACCCAACTAATACATGCAATGTGAAAACAATAAAATACATAAAAATTATATTGTACCCAACAAATACAAAGTTAATCCGACAAAGACACAATAACATTTAACTATATAAAGTTGACGCGTCGTTATGTAAAAAAAAATTATATTTATGATATGTAAGTAACCTTTTATAAAATATTAAATTGTATTTTAATTTTATGAATTGACGTGTATGGATAAATAAGAAACTTCATCCAAATTGTCAGAAAAAGGGCACATGGCATGTAACGTAAGGTGGAATTAGGATATGAAAGCACAAAAATGTATGTTTAAAATTGGACAAATGTCATAAAAAATTAACATAGTTTCTGTTTTTTTTCATAAATGTCTTTTAATAAAATTTTACACATAAAAAAAATACTAAATTTTCTTTTTTTTCCTTACAAAAGTCCCTTAACAATTTTTTGCACATAAAAACCAAAATATTTTCTTGTTTTTCTCACAAAAGTCCATCGAAAACTATTTATCTTAGCAAATGAATCCGCAAAAATAAAGCAAACGAAATCAATCGACAGAAACAAGATCAAATGAATCATTTGTCTTGCTTCTGTCGATTCATTTGTTAGGATAAATAGTTGTCGATGGACTTTTGTGAGAAAAACAAGAAAGTATGTTGGTTTTTTATGTGTAAATATTTGTTAAGTGACTTTTGTGAGAAAAAAATAGAGAATATGTTGGTTTTTTATATGTAAAATTTTGTTGAGGGACTTTAATAAGAAAAACAAAAAAATATATTAATTTTTTATGACATTTGCCCTTTAAAATTGAATGTTAAATAGAAAGCTTTTAATAAACACAATTCACTTGAAATTAAATTAAAAAATATATACTTTTTATTTAATATATATATATATGTAAAATATAATTTTATATTTTTATTGTGAAGATTGATAAAATGATGCTTCCTTAATTTATAAAAATGGGATATTAAGATAACAAAGGTCACATCAAATCTATTGTACTAAAAAGTCCATGGAATAGTGGGATTATTATATGTAGACAATTGGTGATTTTGGAAAGTAAGGCCCTCCAAAAACTTGTTGACCTAAAATATCGAGGCCCCAACCTTCATTTTCATGTTTACAAACCACAACTTTTACAATTTTTAAATGTATTTAAATAATTATTTTAAGAAATAATTTGTTCAATTTTCTCTCGTCTACTCAAGATCATAAATATATTTAGATAATTTATTTTAAATGTATTTAGATAGAGGTAACCTATTTTTTTTTCATTGTTTCATACGAACTCTTGAAAGTAATTCTAGGAGTCGTTTTAGTTATCACTATTCTTATCTTAGTTTTTTTAGAATAGCTAATTCACGTAATCTCTAAACCTACTTTTAAATATACACCAATATTAATCATTGGATGGAAGGGTTGAAAAGAAGACTATTAACTAAATACGTGCGACGATATTTAGTGTAAGACGAGATTTAATATGTGGCTCTTATAATCATTTATCTTATTATTAAATGATCAAATATAATTATTCAATAACCTATGACTAGTAATTAGTCAATGAGCCTAACTACTCTTAATGGGCTACTAATGGGTTTTCCCTTGGGTGTACATATAAATAGAGAGTTAATTAGAGGGAATAGACTAATCGACTATTCTATTCTATCACCACTAAATCGTCACTCTCTCTGCTAAACTGTGAGCTCTCAAGAACTCACCTAATACCATCCTAATCGTACACCCTAAACGGGAATCCGATCCAGATCAGAGATCATGACGTCTTCCCTATCATCGGTGAACTTAGCAGATATGTTATTATTATTGTTTTCCATTACATAGTAACAAGAACTGATCAACATGTGGTATCAGAGCAGATGTAGATAGATCAGTTCTTGTTTCTTTCCCTAATCTGGAATTAGAATCGGAGAACAAAAGTTCTGCTAAAATCCATAAGAAAATCGTTTTTACTGACTTCACAGTTTTCTGTTTTATTAAAAATATCACGTTTTTTTATCTCATAAAATTCGAGATCCATTAATATTTCAAAATCTGTTAAATATTAATGTTCAAGATTTCGATTCCAGTCCTTAATCTGATATTATTGAATAACAGTTCATAAACTATTCTTCGTGTTCATCCTTAATTTTGATGAAATCCCCTTATTTTGGGATACATTAGGATTTCGAGTATGTTTTTCTCTAAAAATCTTTTAACTTTATCTCTAAGTTTGAATTAAAAAATTAATTATTATTTTAAATAAAGAAACTTGGATATACTTAATAACTTAAAAAGATTTTCGAAATTTGAAAATACAATCAAAATCCCTTAAATTTCGCACTGCCTTATTAGGATCACTTTCACAGTTTAGACTTCACGGTTATAGTTCACGGGTAAGATTCACGGGTTGTGTTTACGAGTATTGTAAGTTCACGGGTTTTTTGCTTCACGGTTTATCATTCACGGGTAAAGATCATGGTTGAGTTTACGGTTCAAGTTCACGATTTTCTACAATTCACGGTTTTATAAAAATGGAACCGTGAACCTTATTGAAGCCGTGAACCTCTGCTGAACCGTGAACCCTTCCTGAACCGTGATCCTTTCCTGAACCGTGAACATTAACTGAAATCGTGAACCTTAGCTGAACCGTGAACCCTTACATGAACCGTGAACCTTACCATGAGTTGTGAATCCTTAACGATTCGCGCTAACAGGGGGTTTGCTATAAATAAATGCTTTAGTTTTTTTTTGATAAATCTTAAAATTAAATGTTTTTCAAAACTTTAAAACTTACTTGAATAACACCTAATGCTTCACTTCTACCCAAAGGTGATGTAATGCATGTGTATACTTATTCAAGCTTAAATGAGCATTACAACTTAGTGCTTGTCATGATATTAACTTAGAAAAACATGATAAACTTAAAAACACCTAAAGTTTCACTTCTGCCCAAAGGTGATGCGTCACGCTTGTAAAGTTTTTAAGTCTAATTAAGCACTACTTCGCATAATATAACTAAGTGTTTATGCTTCTGCCCAAAGGTGATGCGTCGCATTTAGTTTTCGCGAAGCTAATTATGTGCGTACTAAACAAATGTTTCACTTCTGCCCAAAGGTGATGTGTCACATTCTTACTGCACATACTCATAATTAAAATTGTTCGTAATACTAAACAACTGTTTCACTTCTGCCCAAAGGTTATGTGTGACATTGTTTAAGTAGAACCTAATAAATCTATTATTTTGGTGATTATAATAGATATTTATCACAGCTTCAAAACATAATGATCCTTATTTCCATCTGCCTTAGTTTAAGCTACCCCATAGACACTCTTAGTTCTTCTTAGAAATTAGTATCTTAATTTTTCTCGTATAAAATCCACTGCAGCCCCTAACTTGGGAATCGATACTTTGAATAGCACGAACTTCTCTGCTTGGAAAGATTCCCTGATGTTGTCTCTCGGCTTGATGGAATTCGATCACGCACTCGACAAACCTGCACCCGCTGAACTTACTGACAAAAGCATTGCTCAAGACATTATCAAGCATGAGAAGTGGTCAAGGTGTAACCGCATGGCTCTTGTCCTAATGAAGAACTCTATCAGTCCGATCATCAGAGGAGCTATACCTGATTCTAAATATGCCAAGACTTATCTAGCTTCTGTGGAGGATCAATTCAAGGGAGCTTCTAAGGCGCATGCTAGCACTTTAATTCTGAAGCTGGTGACTGCAAAGTATGACGGGATCAGCGGTATTCGTGAGCACATCATGATGATAAATGACATGTCTCATAAGCTCAAGGGATTAGACATGGAAATCAGTGACGGCTTTCTAGTGCACTTTATCATGACCTCTCTTCTAAGTCTTTTGAAGATTTCAAGATCAACTACAACACACAGAAAGACAAGTGGACGATGAGTGAGTTGATTGCAATGTGCGTCCAAGAAGAAGAGTGTCTGAAGCTAGACAGACCGGATGTTGCTTATCTCATGGCCGCTGATTCAAAGAAGAGGAAGGGCAATTTCCGTAAGAAGGAATCTTATAAGGTCCAGAAACAAGATGCAAGTGGTGCTTCCAGCTCTAAGAACTTCAAAGGGAAGTCTCACTGCCAGTTATGTCGTAAGGCTGAACATAGGCAGAAAGACTGCCCGGACTTTAAGGAGTGCCTGAGCAAGAGAGGTAATCATCTTTATATGATACTTGAGTCCTATAATTTAAATGTTCCAACTAATACATGGTGGTTTGATTCTGGTTCTATGGTTCATGTCACCAACTCTTTACAGGGATTCCTTACAATCCAGAAGCTGGAAAAAAACCGAAGAACACTTAAGATGGGGAATGGAGAAGAACTAGTTGTCAAGGCTGTGGGAACCTTAGAATTAATTATGAAAACTGGTTTATGTATTAAACTTTATGATACCTTATATATTCCTGAGATTACTCGGAATCTAGTATCAGGACCAAAGTTAGACATTGACGGTTTTGTTTGTTCTCATGGTCATGGCAAACTTTCTATTACGTTAAATTCTCAAGTGTTTGGACGTGGTTATTTGGATGATGGTCTCTATAGATTAGAACTAGATGATAATTTTTCCAAGTTTTTGTTATCATATAATATTAATGAAAATTTAACAAAGACTAAACGAAAGCGAGTTTTAGAAGCTTCATCCATGTTGTGGCATCAACGCTTAGGCCACATTTCACGAGAATGCTTATCTCGACTCGTGAAGGATGAAGTGTTACCATCTCTCGATTTCAATGATTTTGGAACATGTGTCAAATGCCCTAAAGGTAAAATGACATCAGCAAATAAGAAAGGTGCCACTAGAAGCTTTAATTTATTAGAACTCATTAACACTGATATTAGTGGCCCATACCCCGTTGCTGGTATAATAGGACATACTTCATTTATCACTTTTATTGATGATTATTCTCGTTATATGTATTTGTATCTTATTAAAGAAAAATCCGAATCACTTGCGACTTTTAAAGATTATAAAACTGAAGTTGAAAAACAACTTGATCTTCAAATAAAAGTTGTGAGATCAGATAGAGGATGTGAATATTATGGTATACATACTGATGTGGGTCAGGCTCTTGGTCCATTTTATGAGTTTTGTAAGGTCCAGGGGATCGTGAACCAGTACACCATGCCCAGTACTCCTCAGCAGAACAGTGTTGCTGAGAGAAGAAACAGGACCCTAATGAACATGGTACGTAATATGTTAGCCAGCTCAGGTTTACCCTTATTCCTCTGGACCGAGGCCTTAAAAGCAACTGTTCATATACTCAATAGAGTTCCTTCAAAGTCTGTCCCTAAAACTCCTTATGAACTCTGGACAGGAAGGAAACCGAGTCTTAGATATATGAAAGTATGGAGCTGTCTTGCCGAAGCTAAACTCTATAATCCTTTCTTAAAGAAACTTGACATGAAAACTGTCACTTGTTACTTCATCGGTTATCTCGATCACTCAAAGGGTTATAGATTCTACTGTCCTTCTCACGTCACTCGTATTGTAGAAACCAAGCATGCCAAATTCCTTGAGGATTTTAAGGTTAACGGGAGCAGTGAAAATCCTTATCCAGATTTAGAAGAAGTACAAGACGCAGGGGGGGGGGATACGTCGCTTACCTTAACTCCGATTACTCCTCTTGTACACCACGCTTCACCGCACGTCACTGCACCACTTCCTCCTCCCTCAGATCTTAATGCTACTCCTTTTGTACTAGAGAATGAAGGCACATCAAATGACCAACATGAAGACAATACCGAACCCGATAATCAACTTAGGAGTTCATCTAGGTCCAAAAGGCCTACTAACTTTGATGATTTTGTTACTTACCTGACTGAAGCTGAAATGGATGCCGGAAAGTTTACAGATCCTACTTCTTATCATGAAGCCATTAGTAGTGATCAATTTTCTGAATGGAATAAAGCTATGATTGACGAGCTTGACTCCATGAAGAAAAATGATGTTTGGGATTTAGTTGAATTGCCCAACGGTGCTAAACCCGTAGGATGTAAATGGGTATACAAAACTAAACTAGATCCGAATGGAAACATTGAACGCTATAAAACGCGATTGGTTGCGAAGGGTTTCACTCAGAAAGAAGGAATCGACTATCAAGAGACTTTTTCTCCTGTTTCTCGAAAGGATTCATTAAGGATCATGATGGCCCTAGTAGCTCATTTTGACTTAGAGCTACATCAGATGGACGTCAAAACCGCTTTCCTCAACGGCGACTTGAAGGAAGACGTGTTCATGAAACAGCCTGAAGGTTTTCAACCTGAAGGTCAAGAACATCTACTTTGTAAGTTGAAGAAATCCATATACGGGTTGAAGCAGGCATCACGTCAATGGTACCTAAAGTTTGATAAAGTCATGAAGAAACAAGGTTTCCTGAAGAATCAAGTGGATCAATGCACCTACCTCAAGATGAGTGGGAGCAACTTTACTATACTTGTCCTTTACGTAGATGACATTCTATTGGCAAGTAATAGTTTAGATATATTGCATGAGTCGAAGCGTTTACTCTCGCATAAATTCGACATGAAGGATCTCGGAGAGGCTTCTTATGTTATAGGCATCGAAATACACCAAGATAGATCTAAGGGCATTTTGGGATTATCTCAGAAAGCCTACATCGAACGGGTCCTCACACGTTACAATATGCAACATGCTCTCCTTCTGTAGCTCTAATAGTTAAGGGAGATGTTTTCGGTTCTTTCCAATGTCCAAAAACAGAGGTTGAAAAGGAGCAAATGAGAATGATACCTTATGCATCAGTAGTTGGGAGCGTCATGTATGCTCAAGTCTGTACTCGTCCGAATATCGCTTATATTGCTGGAATGCTTGGCCGTTATCAGACTAATCCTGGCCTTGATCACTGGAAAGCAGCTAAGAAAGTATTACGATATCTGCAAGGGTCGAAAGACTATAAACTGACTTATATAAGAAGTGATAATTTAGAAGTGGTTGGTTATTCTGATTCTGACTTTGCTAAGTGCAAAGATGACAAGAAATCCACTTCAGGGTACATCTTTATGTTAGCCGGCGGACCTATCTCTTGGAAGAGTCATAAGCAATAGTTGACCACAACATCCACTATGATGGCAGAATACATGGCTGTGTATAACGCGACCTATCATGGAATGTTGCTGAAGAATCTGATCACTGGACTCAAAATAGTTAATTCCATTTCTAGACCATTGAAGCTTTATTGTGATAACTCAGCTGTCGTTAGTTTCTCGAACAGTAACAGTTCGACTGGAGCTGGATTATATCTTGATACAAAGTACTTGTTCGTACGTGAGCGAGTTGAGGAAAATAATCTTTGTATTGAGTATATAAGTACTAAAGTTATGCTTGCGGATCCGATGACTAAAGGTCTCCTACCTAAAGTTTTCGAAGAACATGTTTCGAAGATGGGCTTTTCTAAAGACCTTGTTTAGTAGCATAATGTACTTACTTACGTTTATTAATGAAATTTCCTCAGTTATTTGAATTTATTTGTCTCTAAATATGTTATGAATGCCTAACGACATATAGACACTGATAATACAAATCTTCGTTAAAGGGCTTACTTATAAATTTGATCCTAAATTTACTTAAGTTTTAAATTGGGATTGTAGTATGATTAATGGGAGTCTTGAGTTGGATATCGATTCAATGACTGTATTTCTCTGCTACAGTTTTGGTTTAAAACTAAAATGAGTATTAAATGTGCAGACTTACTAATGCTCATAATAAATGATTACTCAGCCAAGTGGGAGAATGTAAGACGAGATTTAATATGTGGCTCTTATAATCATTTATCTTATTATTAAATGATCAAATATAATTATTCAATAACCGATGGCTAGTAATTAGTCGATGGGCCTAATTACTCTTAATGGGCCACTAATTGGTTTCCCATAAGGTGTATATATAAATGGAGAGTTAATTAAAGGGAATAGACTAATCGACTATTCTATTCTATCACCACTAAATCGTCCCTCTCTCTCTGCTAAACTGTGAGCTCTTAAGAACTCACCTAATACCATCATAATCGTACACCCTAAACGAGAACCCGATCCAGATCAGAGATCATGACGTCTTCCCTATCATCGGTGAACTTAGCAGGTATGTTATTATTATTGTTTTCCATTACATAGTAACAAGAACTGATCAACATTTAGATCATGCAAGGATTGAAGAGAAGACTTAGGGGGTGTTTGTGATTACTTATTTTAAGTTCTTTATTGAAATTTGCAAAAAGTTATAAGGAGTTTTCCTTACTTCTCAAAAACTCCTTTCTCCCATTTAAAAAGTTAAAAGAAGTAGCAAAAATCACCTTCCCCAAACATTTTAACTTATAAAAGTTAATAATTAGTTTAAATAAGTAATCCCAAACACCCCCTTAGTCTAATTTCATATATTCTTCCGAACAGGAAACATGTACAAACAATTTTTGCTTATAAGGTGGTTCGACTAGAAATTATGTTAGTACAAAGATTTGGTTTACCAACCTCTTTTGGAAGGATATTAATATAAATTCATGTCAAAATAAAAATATTTTGTAGTGGAATCAATTTTTTTTTAATTAAATCTTTACTTAAACCACCTACTTATCATACTTGCAAACAAAAAAAGAAGACCCCAATAAAAAAAAGTTGGCCCAAAGTATTAAGCAATTATGCACAAATTGTATTTCAAGCATGCTTGTACTTTCAACATACTAAATCTCGAACTTTTTCTTCAGTTATGACGATTTGAGAGTGTACATCAATGATTAATGAATTTCTAGGTTGAATATGTAGGACTTGTATGATAAAATAATAACTTTAAGGGTGTGTTTGTTTCGTTGGAATTTAGTAGAACTGGAATCCGAATTCTATTTATTAGTGCGTTTGATTTGTAGAATTTGTTAGAATTGGAATCTAATTTCTTTTTTCAATGTGTTTTGTTGAGACAAGAGTTAGAATTAGAATCAATTTCTTTAATAAAATCCCTACCCCATATGAATTTTATATAAAAGATTCACCTCCAAGGTAAAAACCTTCTTTTTCTCCCTGCATTACACATCTCACACTCATACTCTATACACATTAATGGATGAATCAAATACAGACTTGAGGGTCGGAGGGTGGTACAGAGGCTCCGGTCTCTGGCCCCTTCTAACGAGTTCATGGTTTTTGCAGGCCTGGATAAAGGCCGATAAGATGAAGTGTGGCTGATTCACCTCCAATTGCTACTGTGACACGCTTAATCTCTATCTCGGCAGATCCATTTAGCAACATTGTAGAGTATACCTCTAGATTGGGCTTGGCCCAACGATCTTGGGCCTAACATGAAGGCCCATAAAAACCCTAGCCTATATAAACCCTACATAAAGGATACTTCACCTCCAAGGTAAAGAACTTATTTTTCTCTCTGCCTTACACATCTCACACTAATACTCTATACACATTAATGGATGAATCTAATACTAATTTGAGCGTCTCAGGGTGGTCCAGAGACCAGCCCTTCTAACGACCGGCAAGGCTCGTTAGAAAATTTAGATGGGGTTAGAAGATACAAAAGGCTTGTCGTATTATTAGTATGGTGCAAATGATTGTATATTTGTGGAAATTGAAGTCATATACGATGAAATCACGTCTACATATATGTTCACCTTTTGCTATTTTAGTAAAACATTAGTGAGAAACCGGTGGTTGTAATAGACTAAAGTTATAAGGTTAATTATTAACCTTTAAGCTTAAGTTGTAATAATTTAGATACTTATATCTATATTGAAATCTTTAAACAATGATGGCACTGACCAACCGAAGAATTTGTCATTCTAAAGGGTTTAGTGGTTAGTTAGTTGCTTAACTACAATTTCCAAAAACTAAAAAGGAAAAACTTAAAAAGATTATAAAAAACCAAAAGAGTAGTGAAAGTTTGCATTTAGGGAGTGATGCGAAAATGTAAATTTATAAATCAAAAAATTTTAATCAAAAAATTTGTTATTGGTGGACGGTGGACCTAGTAATGGGAATGGGGGCAACCGCCCTTCATTTAAAAAATTAGTGTTATATACACGTTAAAATCACGATCCTCCCCCGTAAAATTTTTCACTAACCCCTGGATCACCTATAATGAAAAAAATTTAGCGTTATAAGTCGCTTGTCAACCAATCCTAAAAATTTCCGACCCCCATAAAAAAATTAATAGGTCCGAATATAGGGTTTGGTAATTATAACTGATATGAAGTAAAACATGATATAAACATAATACGAAAATTATTAGTTATGGATTCATAGGGTTAGATAATTTTTTATACAAAGTAAAACATGACATATATACATAATGCGAAAATAACTAGTTATGATTTCTCGTGTATAATCCGTTTTGATAAATAAGAAGTGTTCATGCTCACAAGTTTATGACGTATAATTAAACGGGTCATATTGGATTACTTGTATAATCCTGCTCAAATATTATTATGTAAGTAATATTCGGGTTGATCTGTTTAAATAGGTTAATTAAAAATATCAACTCTTCACCCATTTAAAACTAGAATAAAAAATAAAAAAAGTACATATATATTTATAAAGTCGAGTCGTTTACAACCCATTTATTACAACTCGTCAACCCATTTCAAACTTTTAAATATGTGAGTTACACAAGTCGTGTTCAGATTACATATTTTGCATGTATCCCAATCAAATTATTGATGATCCCTTTGAATTTTTATTCAACGTAATATGGGTTAAAACTTAATACATATTTATTACTATACGGGTTGATATTTAATTTTGTATCCGTATATCTCGTTTTATTTTGTTATACAAATATTTACGGATCAAGTTACAGGTTTTTTGGGATGCTGGTTTAGGTTATAAATACTTCACTAGTACACAAAACTAAGACATTTATTATACGACATTTAAAATATTTTATTTTATAAATATGGCATATTTCAAACATGTACCAAACTTTTTAGTTCCCTAATTTTTTTTAATGACAATTTGGATCACAGACGGACCACTAGTTCACCTGATCATCTCCACCCTCACATGAGGAAACTCACCATTGGTAAGAAAACCCCTGATCCAACTTGAAACCCTTTTTTAGTGCCCCTAATGTCACGTCAGTCACCTAGACGTGTATACCCATGGTGACTTTAGTAACGTCACTATATAGATTTATCAAGTTGGCTATGAATATGTCCAATTTCAAGAAATGACATCCTTTAAGTCCATTGTATGCGAATCAGGGACCATTCAATGATAAAATTAATGGATATATATGAATTCTTGAGAAAACTATAATTTAAAAGAATAATAATAATAATCTCTTAATCTATGGTTGAGATTAATTAGTGTTTTTTTATAAATTAAATAAATTTTAGATTATTTATGATGTTTAGGGTAAAAAAGGTAGATTCAAACACTACTAAAAAAATAAAAATTTGCGACAACAGGTTTGTAAGAAATTTGTCGGAATTGGTCATTAGCGACAAGTTTCCGATAAAAGTGTTTGTTGGAAAAAACCCCGTATGAAACGTATTTTTCGACAAAGTCTCAACTAATTTTCCGACGAATTAGCGACAAAAGCCTTTCGTTGGTGATTTTCGACAATATTCCGACGATTATATTAGATAAATAAGTTAACTTACTTAATAAATTTGTCGGAAAATTGTAGGAAATCTTGTGGTTATTTTTTTGTTTTTGTTTTGTCGGAAAGTTGTCGCAAACTTGTAGGAAATTTCGTTTGTTGGTAACTTGTCGGAAACTTTTTGTAGAAAATATACATGTTTTCTAGTAGTGAGAAACTGGTTTTTTAAAATCCCCAAATTTAGAAACAATCTTACATATATGTAAAATTAAAATACTAAGTTACATAAGTAAAATAACGTTCTCTTCGTGTAAGTACGGAGTTACGTATATTTAACAACAAAATTACATGTGTGTAAACTAAACGTGTTCTTCGCATAACAACATATTTATATATGTGTAACAACTGTGTTTTACGCTGCAAAAGTATGAACATATCTATGTTTACAAATATGTAAACCATGTGTTGAGGAAAGAATCAAGCTTTAAACAATAAATATCGAATACTTTCAGTTGTACTTTTGAAACAACCTCACCATTCACCAACATGGTCATTTCTTCTTCGTTCTTTCTATATCCTTCACTTTCATCATCATCTTATTTATTCTTCTCGTTTTAACTACTTTCAAGCAAACGAGTGGAGTCGTTCATGAGCTAACTCGAGATTGCATTGCTAAAAGCTCTAATCGAACTGAGCTTAAGGAAGCTTGAACACGACTCTAGTTTATATTGTAGTTTATTAAAAAAACAAATCAAAACATGAGCTTCACATATCGAGTTTGATTAGGTTCGGAGCCTTAAGAACCTATTATTTAGTTATTTTTTATTTTATATATTAAATATATATTTACATAATAATTATTATGTATAAAACTGTGATGAATTAATTAAATAATATATATTATGTTATATATAAAAATTAATTATAAATAAAGATAAAATAATTATAAATGTATAAATAAAATATTTAAATAACTAATAAATAACAAACGATACGAACTGGAATAGAGTTTTAAACAAGTCAATCTCAGACTCTCTTAAGTTATACGTGCTGAGTTTGTGCTTAGACAAACTCAGGCCAACTCGACCCAATTCATTTACACTAATCTAAATTACGTATTAATTTGTCTATCTTGCTTTGATGCCATCTCATATTCATCACACCCTCGACGTCATAACATCATATGTTCTTTCCTAATTTTTTCAACGAATATACATCCATTTTTTTTGAAAATGTAAATTTCTTAATTCCTGTTAAAAATGTGACTTCAACTCATAATCTATTTAAATCTTGATGTTTCTAAAGGATTATCATATCAGGGAATCTATCTATACATACTAATAAATAAAGGTTTTGGGGTGTCACATGTCATTCCTATATTCATCCTTATGATTTTTTTCCGTCTCTCTCTCCTATTAATGATACAAGTTTTATAAAAAAATTATAATTTTTGTTTCCCGCCTCTCTCTCCTGTTAAATAATAATGATTTCTATAACTATTTTTATAAAACATTTTTAATTAAAAAAATAGTTTTGTTCATAAAACATTTTATAATTTGAACATTTCTTTCATTCTTTTTATAAAACATTTTTAAAAAATAACTATATAATGTTTCTAAAAATAGGTGAAAAAATATTATTACATATACTAATAATAGAAAACAAAATCCAAAAATATATAAAAGTTGATGTATAATTGGGTTTTGAAAATAAATTATTATTATTATTATTGGAAAGATGGAGGTGTATTTAATAAAAGAGAGAGGCGGAAAATAATTATAATAATGAATGTGAAGCCGACACGTGGCATTGAGAAACATTTATTTATTATATAGTATAGATTTTACTAAAAATTACTAAATCATAAGAAAATTTCAATTATATCTTATTTTAAAATACAATTTTATAATTTTTAAATCTTCATTATTTGTTATTTTACAGATGACTAATAACATTTAACATACAAATCTTCATAGAAAATACTGTTTTATAACAAGTTATATTTATTTAACCCATGTAAAACATGGGTTTTAACCTAGTTGGTAATGTATATGAAGAGATACAATGAGAAAGCTCTTTTTAAATTAGAAAACTTAGAAAAAATTTTAAAAAAATTAATATGAATTAATTACATATTTTTAATATATTTTATCTATATTATTTGTAATAGTAAAATGGGAAGAGCTTTTATTTGAATATAGAATTGTTATATTGAAAAAATGTAATCATATTGGAACTTTATAATATGTTCGATTGGCTTAATCATAAACCATAATTTTGATAATAATAAAAGTAATTAACACGTTTCTTATTTGCCAATAAATATCGTTCATATGCATCTTTGTTCTTTTATTTGTCGGTACTCGCTACTATAGGTCTTCAATCATCTTGTCATCAGTGGTTTTTGTTTTTAATACCTTGGTTCTCTGCTAACGTTATGAATATTTGTTTTATACTTTATGTTATCTAGATACTACTTTTTATTTGTTCATAACAGGTTTTTGAAACTGGGGGTGTCTCTCGAGATAGAGGAAAGACTTGCCCCCATACGCTACAAATAACATTTACTATGTATGTGATTTTACTGTGTATGTATGTTTATTTATTTATTGTTCATACAACTCATACATGTTCTTAAACACTCAAGTTATTAAAACGGGTGATGACATAAGATCAAGTAATCAAATACATCAAGACATCTTACTTGTTGTAAAAGCTGACACACGATATGGATCAATCAAGAACGGAATAAGATATTGTAATGACAATGATCTAAAACATTTTCTAAGTTAGTCCCAAGGTTTATAAAAATATTTTTTTTTATAAAACAAACGTCATTTTCTTAAAATATATTATAAAACTTAACAAGGCTTTTATTAAATAAAAATCTTTTTAAATAAGTGTTAAAGTATTAATTTGAATTTAAATTTTGAATTCAAGTATGTAAATATTCTATGTGTGGGAAAAATGCCATCATGGTTCCATATAGAAGGCACACTTCTATTTGAAATGGATTAATGACAAAACCAAAGTGGTAAATCTTCGATTTTCGTGTAAACTCTTACAATTCAAGTATAGGTCAAATGGAACTTTTGATAAGGTTAAAATTAGAGATACATAAGTGGAAAAGACTTTGAAGTGTGAAATTGAATGACTTTCAACTTCTATAAAAAGTTGGCAATATCTAACACCTAGTTCGACAATCGATGGGGCGGTTGACCGCTACAGGGGCATATTGTTGGCAATAGTTTTGTAAATCTCTATCTATAAATACCAAGCTTGTCCAACCTTCACACTTACCCTTTTATTTTAAAAACCTTCAAATACTTATCAAATTCATCTTTTTTTCTCATTCTTTCCATATTATTATATCATTTGGAGAAGATCAAAGATCAAGAGCAAACAATTAAAAGGAAGAGTTTCGTGCTTTATCATATTATCTTTATATATATTGTATTTGGTGATCAATACCATTCTTAGTGAGATGATTGTATTTGGTGATCACTGCCATTCTTAGTGAGATGAGAGTTAGGTGATCACTACCTTATTTAGTGAGACGTAGAAGATGATCGCAACATTCAATTAGTGAAATGAAGAAAGTGATCACTTCCTTGGAATAGTGAGACGTTTTTATATAAGTTGATCACTACCTTCACTTAGTGACATGCTTGGTGTCCCTGTGATCTCTACCTTTTTAGAGAGACGACTAGTGGGGCAACTTTCGATTAAAGAGTCAGAGAGAAGACACATAGTTCATTAGTTAAAATCCACTTGAACCTCTTTGCGGGGTGTACTCCAAGGGGGCAATACCCCTGGTGGGGTCTCGTTGTCCGATAAGTGTGGACAAATTTTATTATACCTTATTGAAAAGTCATTGGAAGTTAATGGAAAGTTGCATGAAAATGATAATCATTAGGAACTGATTATCAATAGTAAGTTTGCATGGTTGATGGAAAGTTACATGAAAATGATGATCATTATAAACTGATTATTAATAGTAAGTTGCTACTTATCATTAGTCATAGATATCAACAACATCTTGGTCCGTTAGCGTCAAATGGGATGAGCAACAACTGCAAACAATAGTAACTAATTATCCGTAATAATTACTTGTCATCAGCTGTTGGTGATTGTTGTACTGTTGAAGAAGTTTCTGCTGACAAAGTTACTGTTAATATAAATGCATAGTTGTCAATAGTTATAACCGTCAACTGACATGTTCTTTAATAAAGATAAAGAATTATTTCATTTTAACTTAAAACTTGTGAGTATTCCTTATATTAGAGGTCTTTGTTTTAATTTCATACACGCTTTATTCTTGTATACTAGATTAAAGTACAAGTGAGTTCAATAGTGCTTATTCCATTCAAATCGTTCCACGTTTTTTTCTTTTAAATTTTTACTTTTAACCCTCATATTATATATAATATATGTTTTTAACACGTTTACTTTTTTAATAATTTTGTTTTTCTTGAATAATTTTCGTTCGTTAATTTTTTTTAAAGTAAATTTTGCTTTTGGCCCTATGGTTTGGCCTGTTTAACCCGTTTGGTCTAAAAAAATGAATCTTTTAACATTTCAACCCATGAGATTGTATTTTTGTAACCATTTCAGTCTATGACATTAACTCTGTTAATTTTTTCTGTTAAGTTTTGATCATTTTAGTCATTTTATTTCTAAGGGGGTGTTTGAGATTATTTATTGAAACTATTTATTAACTTATTACTTTTATAAGTTAAAAAGGTGTTTGAGTAACATGACTTTTGTTACTCCTTTTAACTTTAAAAATGGGGAAAAAAACAGTTTTTGAGAAGTTAGGGAGAACTCACTTCTCAAAACTCATTATAACTTTTTATAAAAGTTAATAATGAGCTTAAAATAAGCAATCCCAAACATGCCCTAAGTGAACTAGTTATTTATATAAAAAAATGAAATTTCATTCATATTTTTAGAATTAAGCTTTTTAAGTAGGAACTAGAAATGGTGCTGGAGGGGGGCGCAAGAACGCCCTTAGCTGGCAGAATCTTCTTCTTCCTTCTTGCTTGGAGCCTACGTTTTTGATTTTCTTTGACTCTTCTAGAAGGCACCATAGGCCAAAAAAGATCATGGATCATACGTGGATAGTACCCATGGGTACTGGGGCTATCCATGGGTCTTGGATAGGTGTAAGAGTGCTCCATAAGTGCCTTTGAGTTTCATTGACTTTGATAATTTCTTGGTAATTCTTTGGAGATGTTCGGCTTTCTAAGGCCTAAAAATCTCCCAATTGACTTAGGAAATGGTACGTAGCCTTGTGGATCTTTCTAAGGCTCCGCAAGGTCTACGATTCTTTGGTTTTTCCTTGGGTTTTGACTGTTTTTGCTCCATTTCTTCCGAAAGCTTCCGAAAACCTACAATTATCACAAAGGAATGATTTAGACAATAATTCCAATGTATAATGTCCATAAAGCACCAATAATGAGAATAATTATGCATGTAAAACATGTATAAATGATGACATATCATAACACCCCACACTTAAACTTTGCTTGTCCTCAAGCAAACTCATGCATGATCATACCCATAACTAAAAACTTTAAAAAGGTGATGGAGCTCCAAGTAGTTGGAAACTCCGGGATAGCTCTTGAGTTGCTTATTCTATTTTTGTATTTTTGTATTTTTCTATGATGAAATCCATGACAAGCCTACTAGAACTTTAATTATGCATAAACTTTTCATTCCTCATAATGTTCACTCAACTCTAGGGTTATATATGTATGGATAATGTAAGTTAAGTGGAACACTCAAGTTCGAATCGAATTATGCAATGGTCATAAGCTTGTAAGCAAATCAAGTCTCCACCAATTAACTAAGTAGTATACATGAATCAAGAGGGCTTTTAAAGGGTTGTAATGTGGCTAGAATAAAAATAAATGTGAAAATGAAAATCTTTTTAGATTTTTAGGGGTTTTAAAGGGTTTGAAGGGCTGCAGCTATCGCGAATCACACAGCTACGACCTCATGGCTTAAAATGGAAAATACTAGTAGGTCCCTCTACAATACTCAGATCATTAGGGAATATCTAGTCTGAGGGCTCGTTTATGATCAGATTACGCAGACTAAGATCTCTCAAACAAGCCGCAGAACGATAGCAATTGTTCTTGCTTGGGTACTCTTTAATCTTACTAAATATTATGAACTCTACTATTTAAATGACAACTTGAATAGTAACTCTCTCAGTGGGGAAGTGCCACGTGGCCTTTAAAAACTTTTTATTTTCACTCCTCATACTATATATAATATATGTTTTTAACCCGGATAATTTTCTAATACCTCATACTATATATAATATAAGCTTTTAAGCCGTATAATTTTCTAATAATTTCGTTTGGGGGAGTGTCATGTGCCCTTCAAAAACTTTTTCTTTCCAATCCTCATACTTTATATAATATACGCTTTTAACCCATGTAATTTTCTAATAATTTCGTTTCTCTGTAATAATTTCGTTCTTTAACTTAAAAAAAGGGAAAGCGCGCCTTTCTTTAATTTTTTTTTTGTCAACGTTACGGTATAAACTTTATTGAAAATGGAGTTTATTCAAATTCAATTTTTTTTCGTATGATATAGCGAGTGTACGTAGGTTTTAGTCCCGCAAACGAGACGAAACGATGATGACCATGTCCACGCCGCGTTGTGAGGGGGAATGGTTTTAGCCCCTCATACTATACATAATATACATTTTTAACCCGCTTAGTTTTATATTAATTTCGTTTTTCTTCGCTAAATTTCGTTCGTTAATTTTTTTTTTAAAACGGAATGCGTGGTTTTATTTATTTTTTTTATCAATGTTAAGGTATGTGACTTTTATTAAAAACGGAGTTATATTTAAATTCGGGTTTTTTTTTGCAATCGTGCACTATAACGAGTTTGTGTATCGACATAAGTTTTCTCCACCCAAACGAGCCGACCGCGATAGCGATCAGACTCCTGCAGCGAAGCGCGGCAAAAAAAAACTCGTTTTATTAAAAAATGAACTTCATATAAAATCATCTTTTTAAGTAACATATGAAATTTGATGCTACGTAAATATCTTCGATGATCAACTATATGAAGTGACATATGGATATTTATTTGTATTATTTTCAAGTTTGTGAAAAGAAATAATCTTAACAATAATATATAGTTATTTTATAGTCAAGGTTCAAATTATTTTATTATAAGATAAAGAAAAGTAGAAAACGTTGGCTTTCATATTATATTGTTAGATATATAAAAACTTAATGACTAGTGGGCATATAATCTTTTTTGCTTAGGCAAATATGACCCATAGGTGTGAAACCACCTATACATAACACCGATGTAAATGTGTTATATACTTATTATTGTTTGTCTTTTGTGTTATTTACACGTCTGACAGTGAGTCATATCAATTTCTTAAACGTTTTCAAATGATATACACATAAAAGTATCATTTTTAGAACGGTTAACTCCTACAACCACTAATTTATTTTTAAATCTACACCTTTTTGTTCATCATAAGACTTGAAAGTTGAACCTTTAATATTTCATACTTACTGCTAGATCATACACCCTTTGCTGATGTATAAATATTTATCAACATAAATCTAACCAAACAAACTAAACCAAAACTCGATGCACGTGCCATTAATTCCTTATCTTCTCTAATGTAACCATAGTCTTAACCCTATGAAATTATGACCATTTAACATTGTGATGCCTAGAATAAAGGTGGTGCCCTTGGCTATTGAAATGGAAAGTAAAAATAATTGACATGGAGTTTGGTCAAGAATCGCACCCTTAACTAATCTAGTTGCCATTGGGCTATGGTCTACTTCACATAATGCCAACTAAAAACATGTGGTAGGTATTGGTTAAGTTTTGAAAAGAAAAAAAAATATCTAACAAACTAAAGTAACGGAATAAGAACCGTTCAAATGGGATCATAATAAGTTTTCTTTTTCGTTCACTTTAGTTACTTCATCAACGGAAATTTAGATGGTTAAATTATTAGAAAACAACGATTTTAGATACCTCTGGTAATAGAAAATTTGACGGACTGAAAGGTTAATAGACCCCTAGAAACCCTTCCCTTTGGTCTAGTTCTGCCCATGGATTAAGATCATGGTTGTAATTAAAGTTAAGTGTCAATTTTGGTGATCAGTTGAAGCCTTTGAATGGGTTTAACGAACATGTGGGGGAGATTGTTTCTAAACTTTATTCGATGACAAACAAGCAAATTCACCTTCTTAAATGGCCGGCCCCTTGTTCTTCTTTAGTTATTGTACTCTCTCTACCTTCTATTTTAATTTAATATGAAATAATATGTAAATACTTTAATATTATTAATAGGACTTCATCTTGTTTTTTCTTTTGTATCCTTATTTTAATAAATGATTTTAAAAAATGGCACGTGTTATAATCATGTTTTTTTCTCACCAAATTTTTTTAATTTTCCCTATTTTAAGTAAGTTCAAATTTTGAAATTTAATTATGTTAATGTTTTTATTTTTCAAAAAGATAATATAAATTTTGAATTCCAATTATTACTTAATTAAGGAAACAAATAATTTTATTTATTTATTTTATACATTATTTTAAATTTGTTTTACGTATTATTATACTTTTATTTTCCAATTAAATAACCTCATCTAATACATGAGTATATAACATAATAACATTATATATAATTATAAAATGCTAAGTTGGTGCATCTCGCAACAATTACTGTTTATTTCTTATAGGGTTTTAAGTTGTTGGTACAAGCTCTTGATGTATAGGTTACAACTTTGTTTAATAGAAATACAATTAGCTACTGAGCTTGGTGGCCTGGTGACAGAGGCAAAACCTCTTGAACCACCTAGGTTTGGAGGTCTTGGTTCAAGTCCCACAAGAAGTAAAGAAATTTGCCGTTGTAAAAAAATTAGCTTCTGAATCTAAACCAAAGTGGGCGTTATCACACTAGTCCGCACCTCCCCTCCTCACCCGTGAGAGGCATGTTCGAATCCCCCCAACATTGTATGTTGACGACAACTTAAATTTAAAATAAAAAAAGTTAATTTTGTTGTTTTTTTATATTTTTTTTTGTGAGGACGTTGATTTATTTCACATTTAACTTTACTTTTTTTATTTGAAATATTGAAAACATTAATTTTTTTCATGGTTTAACACGCCGTGTTTTAATACTAGTTATATATATAATTAGTAAATAATCATTAATCGATAGAAGTTGTCATAATTAAAAGATGCAAATAATGAAAGAAACTATATATTCAAAGAAGGTGTGAGCTGCTTTTCTTCTTCATTTAATTTTAGAAGTTTTTGAGTTGACTTCAAAGGTCCCTTTTTTGTTTTTTTTTGTAATTTAAGCCGCCACGAATTTTCATTTCAATAACAATAATTATTTATGGATTATTCTTGATCCATTTGCAATAAATAAAAGGTTTATCTTAACCTAATTAAGGAATAAAAAATAAATATATTTTTTTGGGTCTAGTTTAATACCATCGTGCGATTTAATATCGTTCAACTATTTGCATGGATGTAGCATGGCTCGGGTCCAACAAAAGGGAATATTATTTGGAAGTTTAATACGAATCTTAACCTACTAATTATTGGTTCGACAAAAGTATTTTGGTTTTATTAAATTTAGACATAATTAATAGTGTTTTTTAATATATATATATAATCTATACTACTGTATAAAAATATTGAAAAGACAACAATTTAATTTAATTTTAATTTTAATTTTAAGACATTTAATAACATCTATACTACATTTTGTATAAGTGTTGATGCATCAACAACTAACCATTTACAATTTTGTCCCTCTTGTTTACAAATCTATGTCGATCCCACATCAGATAAGAAAAGAAAAATGGATGAAAGAAATGACTATAAAAAGACCATTTGGCTTTCCCAAAAAATTCATTCATTCCATTGTTTCTTTGTCTCATATCGATGAAGAAAACAAAAGTGGAGGGACCACATACTCTATAAAGTGGAGGCCCTAACCAAAAAAATAACTGAAATATGCGGTTATCTATCTTTAAAAACCGACTAGCTTTGGTTAGAAGCAGTTCGGTTATTCCGTTTTGAAAATTGGGTTAGTTAAATTGCTGGTTAATAGCTGAAAACTTAAGCAAAGAACGACTTGGGTTAGAGTTTTAAAAGTTTATTTCAATTGAATTTGGTTAAGAAGAACACCAAAAAGTTGAATACATTTTATCAAAACGTTCATTTTATAATATACCAATCCTTTGGTGTTTTGTTTATTTGCTAAAATTCAATTTGCTAAATTTTTATGTTAGGATTTATTTATTAGTGTCTGATTAATTAGCTGAAAGTTGAATCCTGCAATAAAAAAAACACTTGATGAACTTTAAACTTTGACTAAAAAATAATTAATAATTCAAATAACTCACCATAAGCAACGTGCAGTTGATCACAACTAAAAAGCTTATCGATGTTGTTGATCACAAATTATCCAAAATACACATTTTTTATTAAAACACCGCTGAATTTTTATTTATTTTCACTTGTATAAGACATAATATATATAAATTTCTATTGATTTTAGCTCTTTTATATTTTATTCATAATGTTTTATAATTTATTCATCAACAACTTGTCATTTAATTTTATCAATTTACAAATCTATGTCCATCTTAAATCGGATGAAAAAAATATGGATAAAAGAAATAACTATAAAATGACCACTTTTCTAAATAATTCATACATTCCATTATTTTTTAATCTCATATTAAAGAAGAAACAATACTATCATTTCTCACATATTATATAATATGTTGAAATATATTGAATTTTATATCTAAAAATTATAAAATTAATCGACATACTTATAAACATGAAAACTTAAAAGTTTTTCAGTTTTCTAAAATAAAGTAAGAAGTCTACTTGTAAATAAAGATCATCTCACATTAATGGACTCTACCCATAACAACAAAATTAACATGAGAGAAAGGAATCAAACTTTATTAAATACTTTTTATTGGTGATACGTCAATAACTATTCAGGTATATCTTTTTGAGACAATCCTTTCGAGATGTTAGAGCGGAGGGAATGGAACCTTCTCTTTTACCCAATTAAAATGTGACACGTCATTTTTACCTTCTTGAACCCTTTCAAACCCTAGGGTGGTGTGGAACCAATAAACCCTTGATTTTTTTTTAATTATTTTATTAAAGCAAATAAAAAACCACATTTCATTAAATAAAAATAAAAATGATATATATTAAAAACCTAAATTTTAAAAACAATAAAAAGAAAAAAAAACGTGAAACATCAAAATAAAAAACTAAAATAACCTAAAAATTACACGGCCAATTGTATTTTGCCGCAATTTCTCGTTTACGTTGGAGTACGATCGAAAGAAAATGTTCGGGGATATCATCATGTTTTTTTAGAAAGTATTCAAAGTCGTGGTCCTGTTCTTATTTTGAAAGCATTTCTTGTTATTTCTCCAAGAGTTGCAACGCGAGTTCATCCCGTCTTTGTTTTGTTTCCTCCCTTTTCTTGTACATCGGTGTCAACATGCCCGGGGGACTAAAAGGTTGATTTTGATAATATTGAAACGGTGGAGAAGTAGGTGCGGGTGGAAACGGTTGATTTTGGTATTGAAACGGTTGGTTTTGGTATTGAAACGGTTGGTTTTGGTATTGCGGTTGCGGATGAGATGCCCGAGGTTGACTTGAACGAGGGTTTTGCGGTGGAGAGGCACGCAATTTAGGACGGTATTTTTTGGAGGAAGATGAATCCATTTTTTTAGAGTATGAATGGGATTGAGAGAAAATATAAAAAAATATTTGTGTAAAATGTATATTTATAGGTGATTTTTTTTTATTTAATACCCACCCCCCCCCAACGTCCCCTCCCAACGTTCATATTCTTCATTCAACGGCTACATTTGTACGCCGCTTCAAACGGGTATTTAAACCCGTCCCACTTAACCCGTGCCCAACCCGCGACTCATGCGGCGGTGTTACCCGTCCTACCCTCCCAACCCGTGCGATGCCCGTCCCTCCACTCTGTCCTCCCATTCACATTAATTTGGCTTTAACCATGGCCTCTGAAAAGATAGTAAGACACATTATCGGTATCTACAGTTCTTGTATTTACAGTTTTTATCTTTGATTGGGTCACGTGACAATCAGTGATTAGGTCACGTGGCAGCCAAAATTTTTACATACTTTTTGATTTTTCACAAAATACCAATGAACCACCTAATTTTCTACCAACGTTTCAATATGAATTTCATTTGAAACCAAGCCACCAACTCATATGTGCACAATCAAGTTGTCGTAACATGAGGGGTCTTCAACACTAGTTATCATTTAAAGTAAACGAGGGGCGATACACGCGCTACGCGGCGGGATACTAAAAGAAAACGTTAAAACAAACGGAAAAGGTTGCCGAATGAAAAAGTAAAAAACAATGTTAAAAAAATTTCAAACCAAGGACCGAACCCAGGTTGAATAATCAAATAGGGTTTTTGATAGTGCACTCATGACCAAGCCAACCAAAGCCCTTTTGTGTTTTCTTTTGAAACATTATATTTTTAATCTAAAGAATGGAATCCATTTTAATAAATAAAAAATAATTCTTGCAATCAGAAACTACACTTCACTTTGCCGGTGGCATAAACCAATAAGATGCTTGTTTTTAAAATAATGCCTAAAAATCCCTCAAAGCACTGTAGAACCCATTCTATTTTAGTATAGGTTAATAATATATACAAAGTTGTGACTACTTTTGAAACACAGTCTTTTATAAATATTATAATTTAATATAAAAGAATATTGCAAGTGTGATATTAAATATATAAACATGGATCACAGAAATGAAAGTAAAAGTAGAGTATGTAATATTTAATGTTTGCAACCGTGAACATTGAAAAATATCCACCTTTATTTTTTAAAGTAGCAGCCTTGAGATTTTAATAAAAAGGAAAATGGCTTTTTCTTTGTACCTTTTGTCGACGGCTCCTTTTCTTAAATGGAAACCTTGTTTCTTTTATGGCTACTTCGAAAACTTATATTTATAAGAAAAAAATAGGTGAAAAAATATTTAATAAAATCGAAATTGAATTTAACCGACAAAATCATCGAAAAAACGAGAAAAACTAATATCTAACACCTCTGTTTTGTTTTGTTTTTGAAAAATAAAAATTATGGTTCGGTTTTGTTTAAACTCGCTCCATCTCCTAACTGAATTGAGGTTTTGTTTAAACTCACTCCATCCCCGAACTGAATCGAAGCTGGCCGCTGCACCAAACCTTGGAACCGACCCAAAAATTAATGAGTGGCCAAATTGTGTAAAAAAACCCAAAAAGAAGACGCCAGCAGGGTTGCCGAATATACTCTTTAGCAACATAGTTCAAAAACTTAGAACATCATTATATTGTAACATACAACACATATGTTGTATGTAACTATCACTATTATGGATATCAGTTTTCTGGCCGAGTAGCCTTCATCCTTTACTCTTGGTCATCTCCTTCAGTTCTTCTAACCGGTTCATAACTCAACTTGTTATATACACAAAATTAGTGTATTAGTTTACGTTGATGAGTTCTATCTTTGAATTTGTCGAATGGTAATTCGGTACGTTTTAGAAGCATCTTTATTGTATTCACATAACTTTAACTTCGTTACATAATCGTCTTTCCTCGGTGCTTGTATTTCTACAAGACTCCTCTTTGTGCTTGTGACTTATGCATGTGTTCAATGAACCATTGCTCACAAGAATTTATGCTTGTACTCGTAAAAGACTTGTCTATATGAGTTTGAACGAGAAACTCCAAGCTCCTATAGCATTACTTTATCATACTTGCATGGTTACTACCACACAACTTTATATTATGTAGTGTACATCGACTTCATTATAACATATACTTTCTACCATACATATAACTATTTGGCAAGCCACAAAGGCACCTACATTGTTAAATAATATATTTCAATGCCCGTCAGTAAGTTTTCGGTAACAACGTTGGTATTCCGTGGGAAATGGAATTACCACGGAAATATTTCCTACTGAGTATCACCGACAACCACTGTCACTGACGGATTTCCAACCAAATTAGCCTTCGCCCGTCGGTGATACTCATTTGTTTTATATTGTAGGAACGTTTGTCTAGACAATTCTAAAAGGGCAAAAGTCATAAAAACCCACCTGAAAAGCCGGTGTCTCCCTTAATTGATCCAGGACCATGCCAATATCGTACAGTACCGGTACCCAATTTTTCATAAATTCAGTACCGGTACCGAACGATCCTTTCCATAACTCATGTCCTCTTTCCTTGTGAATTTGTACCATCCAACAATGATTAGGATTACGCCCTAAGTTGTATGAGACAAATTAGAAAGTAAACCATGTCCAAATTAGAGAAATTAAAAATTGTTGAAGCAACCACTTTTTTTTACTTGTTAATTAATTATTAAATAGAATTAGTCATCAATAAACAGAAGTGATGGGACTACCTACATACTCTTTTGTATTTTCATTCAAATAAAATATTATATGCTTGGTATAAGAAAAAAATATATATTAAGAAAATATAAATCAATTTAAGATTGAATAATATTTCACGTAATATGTCAAAATAAAACCGGCCACTTAATGTGGGTACCATTTAAGTTTGATATCCTTATTGAATGTAGTTGATGCTCAACTCCATTTTGTCTTTTGGGTGAGTTGGTGGTGCTACATGTCATATGTTTGGTGAACGGCAAAACTTGTTTGACCATCTTGCTAGCTAATGTCGCATTAAATTAAAAAAATCGTTTTTTTTAAATCTATTTGGATTAGGTGTAACCGATACGAACATGCACAACCGGTCTACGCTTTCAAGATCGGTGTTACGGGACACTGGTAATTCTATTTTGATGTATTGTATATGTTCTGAGATTCTAATAACATGGTATATGTTCGGACGATGTATCAATAACAGAGTAAGATTCAAAAGAAACATAATGGAGGTCTGACATCCGTTTAATCAGGATATTGTTTAGTTGATTACCATTTGTATATTTTCTTTATACTAAAATTAAAATTCTTGTTAGCTTCAAGTAATGAGCCGATCCGACTCGATACGATATAAAATATTCCTCGTGTTGATAGACATCCGGTTATCTTAATACCGAAAATAGTGACACAATACAAAAATCCGACACTGCGAACATGTCTTCTAAGTTAACGGTGTGGGTTAAATATATCAGCAATAATTCGTACCAGTAATCACATAATGCAATTTAATGAATGGTAGTTAGAAAATTGGGAATTTGACTTTCTTTCTAATATGATTTTAAGAAAAACTCCTAAAATGTTATTTTTACTCGTAAAATTCCTTAAAATGTCTTTTAGACTTTTCAGTGTCTGAAAATATCCCCTCCAACACACGTGTCTTCGCCAGGATAATATGGTCGGTCGCCCCTTCTTTAAACCAACAATTTCATGCCACGTGTCAAACATGGGCGTCGACGTCCATTTCTTTATGCATCTGTCGGTGTTTGTGTCATTCGTGTAATGGGTGACGCTGTCTGTCTTACATCATTCTCACAGCCAGCGGCTCATATTTATTTTTTTATAAAAAAGGATGTCGAAGAAAAAGGAAATGACTCGCCCTTACTTAAACACATGTGCCCGCTTGTTAAACATGGTCAGTCGATCAGTTTTTTCTTGTTATATACAATTGCAGTCGGCTAGACAATCTTTCAATATAAATCAAATATAGTCGCTCTGCCCATATTATAACAACCATTTTCATATTAAACCCATCCAAAAAAAGAGTCAAAAAAACATTGTCTAAAACTACCAACGATGTAAATATGACGGCCGACTGTGACAATGATATAAGACAGGCAGACGACACAAATAACACAAACACCGCGGATGTAGAAAGAAATGGGTGTCGACACCCATGTTTGACATGTGACGTGAAATTATTGTTTTAAAGAAGTAGCGGCCGACCATATTACGCGGGCGTAGACTCCTGTGTTAGAGATGACATTTTCTGACACTGAAAAGTCAAAAGAACACTTTTAGGAAATTTTATGAGTAAAAGGAACATTTTGAGAATTTTTTCATTATTTTATATGTTGATAATTGATTTTAGGTATTTTATTAAATAAATAAATAAAATACATGAACAGGAAGCCATAATTTCAAAAGCATATATCATTTTGTAGGTATTTATCTCAACTTTATATAAATGAATTTAAAAAGTCTATATTCGTCTAAAGTCCTATAACATTTTTTTTTCTTTCCTACAAACATAAAACATTTAATGTAACAAATACACAAGTTATGAAGAAAAATATGTTAAGTCGCCACGATAGATTTCTACGTGTCATGAGATGTCATAATCATGTTGATTCATGACAAGGATGGTGGTTTTAACATACAATCCTCGTTGTTTCCCTCCCTCCCCACAAAAGAAATTTGCTAAGTAGATACATAATCCCATCCCATGTGTGATATGACAACCAAAGATCAGACAAGGTCATAGCGTTTTGTAATTTCTTGATTATGTTTCTTATCATATTTCTTATGTGATATAGAGCCTAAGTACAAAGATAAATAGAGAATAACTAGAAATGCGGCCCCGTACTTCGTGACGGGAACGAATCTTAAACGGTTAAGACGGTGCCATTAACGTGGTTATGCAACAAAAGAATCGTGTTTAAATAAATTTTGCCCCTCGCTCTGCGACGGGAGACGGACTTTAAACGGTTGAGGCGGGTGACATTAACATGGTATATTGATAAGGGATTACTTTCAACATTTAATAAAGTTTGAGGGGCTGAAGTTCATTAAAAAAATTTGCCCACACTTCAAAATGAGTATATTGATAATTATATAGAATTTTTTTTATTAGAAAACTGAATGAGTAGTCTATTACAGAAGGTGTCAAGTCATAAATTTAACAGTTTTGACAAATTTTTGAAATTAGAAATCAATAATTTATAACTGAAATTGAAACAAAATATATACACGCAAATTATATCAATAAAAAATTCATGTGTTTTGGGCTAAAAAAAGAAAGCATCGTATTTTGAGGAAATTGAGGAAAATCACTTATTGATGAAATCAGAGTCTTTATTGATGGAATTCGGGTCAGACAGCTGAGACAAAATGCCATTGTTCGCCGAGACCTTTCCATCCACCGGTGATGGGTCGTGTAACTCCAATTGTAGAACAAATTATGCCTATTTCAAGTTTTGGTTTTTTCTGTCATGTTTTCTCATGTCTGGCTGGTCAAGGTAGAAGTCTGGTACCTCCTGGATCAACTCCTTATCACTATCCGTCACCATACAACATATTATGTCGCATAATGGAACTTGAATATATTGCATATTTTACAGAAAGAAAGAGACATTGGAGGGAGAAGGCTCGAAGTAAGCATTTTACTATGTATTTTTACTTGCATATTTGACAAGATATAAACTCTTACTAAAATGATTACTTCTAGTCCTCTCCCTATAACACATCTCTTTATCATGAAAACAAGCACTCTAGGCTACTAATATTGTATTTTATTGTTAACATATGTCGTTGAATTTTAATTATCTGAACAACCTCTAACATCCTTAACTCAGTACAAGGCAAGAATATACGAAGACCAACACGTGTTTAACATAAAATGTTGGGAAGCTACAAACTATTATAAATGTGCGGAGGTTGGATTTGAGTGTCGTCATCATGGCGACAAAGTGCAATTAAAGAACAAAGTTTGGTCACTAGTACCCACCAACTATGCTTTTCCATACGGTGCAATTGTTAGAGTATTAACAAGACTAAGACGAACACAACCATTTACAGTATGGTAGAAGTATTTTTCCAGTACCTAGTCGTATTCAAATTATGATCATCATAATACAAAGAGGATCAGATTTCAAGTTATTACGAGGGTAAGAAGACTTAACCCTTTAAAAAGGAACACTAAAGTTGATTTAGACCTCACCCTTTTCTACCATGTATCATGAACGTTGCATTTATGGTGTCACACCAAACATCTTCTCACCTTCTAAGTTAAGAATGTTGGATAACGCCACTATATTGTCATTAAATGTATGCATCAATATGGATTCAATAGTTGCAGTCTCATTATTGATCTTACAAACTAGCCATTCGTATAATGTAGTTGAAAAGTTCTTGGAGAGTGGCAGTCAAATTCAAAGCATCGACTACGAGTACTAAACTAGGCTAAGACACCACCATTTTCTGTTAGGATTCATGACTAGTCGTGCTCTCACCATTTGATAAGCTAAAAATGATATACAACACCACTCAGATGAGTAGTTTGTCCATATGCTATGAAACAACCACAAACATTGATTAACATTGTGATTCTAATGACCTCAGATATATTTGCTCATTATCATCGATAAAAAACATCGATGCATAAGGATCTCTCTCTTATGTGTTCAAATGAGTAGCGAAATTAGTGATACTCGTTGTCTAAACTTCATACCTTAAATATCAAAGTCAAGTATGCCAATTCCAACTCACACACGTGAAGAAAAAGAATAAAACACTGGTCATTATCGTGTATGTATTGAATGTTGTCTGGCTAAAAGTACTTTATTGATTATACGCAATTGAAAGTCGGATATGCAAGTGGTACTTCACATACAGCATGGTTCTTAGCCTAAATTTTTTAGAACAAAGTCTCATACTCGAGTAAAAGTATATATACGAGGGTGGATTTGTTTAATATATCATGGACATAGGCGTAATTATTTTCTTATGTTGCTATATAGGTCTTACACACCCGAGAAAGTGACTATTTTCGTGATGTTCTGAAAATTATATACTCAACGCCCTTATATCGTATTCTCTATTCCCCTCAAGCGACACTCGACACCCTACCACCTTGATCGCCATGGATTTAAGAGTATCCATGGTTTTTTTTTCCGACCACGCCCTTTTTGCCATCGAAACCCAATGATACCCTCACTCATATCATCTCCACTTGCAGTAACGTCTTGAAACCAACCAGGACCACTATCGTGGCATTTCGAGCCAAACTAACAGTTTCAGTTGGTTGTTATTTAGAACCCAGAACTTCTAGAGTCCGTTAATTAGCCAACTTCTTATGCCACCGATGTATTTCTACAGCCCTAAAATTTGTAAAAGACACATTATACATTGTTGTTTTATATTAAATGTAACACAAGGCGTCTTAAAGTTTCTAGTTACTATAATTTTGCATCAAATAAGATGACATTAATTATAGAAGTTGAGAAAATTTGGTAACATTTATAGAAATTAATAAGGGCTATCCCAGTTAGTTTTATGTCATGCACCACAATAGAAGGACAATGGTTTGAACCCGACCACCATGGTCAGGGCCATCCCTGAGATTTTGGATGTGCTATGCAACTTTAAAAAATGGGCTCCAAAAAATCTAAATTGCAAAGTTGTATAAGTACAATGTACATAAGAATTAACAATTAGCCAATTAAAAAAATACATTATACGTAACAATAAACAGTCGATGCTCCGACTTTACAATTAAACAATTAAAAAAAATCTCAAAAAATATGATTTGCTAACATTTTTGACTTGCGTTACGACTGCTCTCGAGGTCTCGAGTGGGCAATTAGCTTCAATCAATATAAGTTACAAACACTTTGTTAATGAACCCGACAACTTGTGATTGATTGATTAATTAACCATTGATAATTGAACATGCGATATGTTTTTGTCGCAATCTACAACCTATAATTGTTTTCTTGTGATAACTTTCGTGTGTTAATTTAAAAAATATAGAATACATGGTTTTCTTAGTTTTTTCTGTTAACGTTTCGATATAAATTTTATTGAAAACGGAGTTTTATTCAAATTCAAGTATTTGGTCATTTCTTAGATTTTTAAGAGTTTTGGTCATTTCTTAGATTTTTTAGCGAAAACCTGATCCTCCCCCGTTATATCTATATAGTTTTAATTTTAAAATATGTATGAACTCTTCCAGTTTTTTAAATGGTGCAACTAGTCTAACGAGTAGACCAGTCCAGTTATAAATAAAAAGAGGAAGTAGAGAAATATAAAGCACGATTTCTAGAAGATTGTAAGAAAAAGTATGGTATCGATTATGAAGACGAATTTGCTTTTGTGACTCGTTTAGAAAATAAAATAATTGACAATTATTTTCAAAGTGATGGTACCACAAAATGTCAAAGTGATTATGCACTTTATGTTTAAAATTCAAATGACATATAAGATCTTATTTTCACTTCTCGGTGAATTCAAGAATTTGATGGACTGAGAGTTCAAGATTACTAAGGTTGGGATTATGTCTTATTACTTTGAGGGTAAGCAAACAAAAGAAAAGGGAATGTATAAGCCAAGAAGGGTATGCAAACGAAATATTAAAAAGATTTAGATAGAGAAATTAAATATTGTGGCAAAGTTTCCGAATCTGGAAGTTCTAGCTTTGGAAAAAAACATTGTCGATCATAGACCAATTCTTTTGAAACACCTTTCGGAAAACTTTGGTGCGGTGCCGTTTAAATTCTTTAACTATTGGTTAAATCTAGAGGGTTTCGAGAAGCTTGTTATGGAGACCTGGAATGACGATGTTTTCAAGATTCACACTAATGCTCTTGTTTGTTTCAAACTGAAACTTAAAAACCTCAAAGAAGTTATAAAAAAATGGAATTCCGCGAGACGTCTTAAAGAGCACGGTTTGGAGGATGAGCTCTCTACTCGCCTAAGAGTTCTTGACTCTGAGTTCGACAGAGGGGTGATCGATAGTATTGGGTTAGAAGAAAGAAAATCGATTGTCTTCCAAATTGCTGAGATTGAGAAAAATACAAACACGGAACTGTTCCAAAAAGCGAAAGTAAAATGGTCTGTAGAGGGTGATGAAAATAAAAAGTTTTTCCATGGGATCGTAAATAAAAAGAGAATACATCTGGGCATTAGAGGCATTAAAGGCAAAGGCACTTGGCTCTCCGATCCCATTCCAATCAAAAGAGCATTTTTTGACTATTTTGAGGACCGATTTCGTAAATTCAACGGGGTTCCTATGGATGATCTAAGCCATAAATTCAATAAACTCTCGAGGGAACATAGCCAATCTTTAGAAGCGATTCCTACTATAGAAGAAATCAAAGCGGCAGTATGGGATTGTGAGAATGATAAATCCCCGGGCCCAGACGGTTTTACGTTCGCTTTCGTTAAGAGACATTAGGAGATACTAAAAGGTGATATTTTTGATCTTGTGTTGGAGTTTTGTAAGAAGTGTAAAATCCCTAAAGGATGCAATGCTTCTTTTATTACTTTGATTCCGAAAGTGAAAAATCCTCTTATTGTGTCGGATTTTAGGCCTATAAGCCTAATTAATCTTCAATACAAAATTATTGCAAAAGTGTTGGCTAATTGGTTGGCTTTGGTTGTGGGTTCGGTTGTTAGTCATCATCAATCGGTGTTTGTTAATGGTCGTCAGATTCTTGACGGACCTCTCATTCTTAATGAAGTGGTGGATTGGTGCAAAAAAAGTAAACAGAAGATGATGCTTTTTAAAATAGATTTTGCTAAAGCATATGATTTTTTATCTTGAGAATACTTATTTTCTATGATGCAATTTATGGGCTTTGGTAAGATATGGATATCATGGATTGAGGCTTGCCTTGAGTCGGCCTACGCTTAGATATTGGTTAATGGGTGCCCTACGGAGGAATTCAAATTGGAAAGAGGATTAAGACAAGGATATCCTCTTTCTCCATTTCTCTTTATTCTTGCTATGGAAGGATTACATGTCATGATCGATGATCTAATTAACCTCGGTTATTTCAAAGGTACGAAAATTAGTAAAAACAAAATTCTTCTTTCGCATTTATTCTTCGCGGATGATGTGATTATTTTTTGGGAATGGTCGAAGGAAAATTTGTCTAATATTTACCGGCGTTTAATTGCTTTTTTCTAGCATCGGGTCTCAAAATTAATATCCAAAAATAGAGTATCCTTGGAGTTGGGGTGAAAGTCGATGAGGTAAACTCTTTGGCGGCTATGGTTACTTGTAAATCAGAATCATTTCTAGTTAAATATTTGGGGATCCTCATTGGTGAAAACGTTGTTTTGTCAAAAAGTTGGAATGTGATTGAGGAAAAATTCAAAAATAAACTTTGTCGGTGGAAAGCAAACCTTCTCTCGTTTGGAGGTAGGGGTACTCTCATTACGTCGGTCCTTGGTGCAGTTGGTAATTTTTATTTTTTTTTATTTCTTATGTCGGTAATTGTTCGAAAGAAATTAGAAAGTTTACGTTCTAATTTCTTTTGGGGTGGATCGGACGGCGATAAAAAGATGGCATGGATTAGTTGGGAGCAAACCTTGGTGGACAAATCTTGTGGTGGATTGGGTTTTGGGAGTTTACACTCTCTTAATTTGACTCTTCTTTTCAAATGGAGGTGGAGATATTATAATTGTCCCAATTCGTTATGAGTTTCAATTATTGATTTTATTCATAAAGGGAATCACGATGTCTTTGACCGCGATAAAGTGGGGAAAGGAAATGGTACTTGGAACCGAATTGTGAAGTGTGTAAATAACCTTAATAATAAAGCGTTGATTCCTCTCTCGACAATTAAAAGAAAAGTGGGTAATCGGGATGCTACAAGGTTTTGGCTGGATACTTGGTTAGGAGATTCTCCTATTGCCTCCTACTTCCCTCGGCTTGCAGCTCTTGAAGCTGAAAAGGAATGTTTGATTGCTAATCGCGTTTCAGGTGGAAATTAGGTTTGGAATTGGAGGAGATGTTTGAGAGGTGGCAGGGAGGAGGTACAATTCAGTTCTCTATGCTCTTTATTGGAAGATATTCATTTATCAGATAAAGCGGATGAATGGTGGGGGGACTTTGATCTTCAAGATGACTTTCAGGTGAAAGAGGTTAGGAAATTCATTGACAAAGCTATGTTACCGGTTAATTCTTTGAAAACTAGATGGTGTAAAGGGGTGCCCAAAAAAGTTAATATTTTCGAATAGATGTAACTCCGCTTTTATATATGTAACTCTTTTTTTTCAAATTTGGTTAGGTTTTTTCTAACCATTTTCGGTTGATTATATAATGATGTTCAAAAAATATATATATAAACCCCTCAAACCACAAAAAGGTGAAAATAATTGTAATTTATAATTCTTAATCACTTGATGATAAGTGATGAATCGGCGACTAATGAGATCCCCAATTCGTCGGTGTGAATCATTGCTATTTACGAAGAATATCCATCGCTTATTGGTAGCTATATTCAAGATAAGATTTTTTGCCAAATTTTTCGGACGTTGTATGAGATTTGAAATTTGCGATGGATTGTCTGCCAGTGATCCATCACAAATAGTGAAGATAAGATTCTTGAGAGCGTTTCGACGGGATTTTCAGTCGTTTTTTTTTTAAATTAAATGCGATAGAAATATTCACCATAGTTACCCCCGCGTGCCACTCTAGTTTTCACATTCTTCTTGATCGATCTCTATGTGATGTAGGTTTTGTTGATATCATCAAATATTTGGTTGAATCGATGATTTCGGAAGTAAAATGTGACACACCTCGGGATAGGGGTTGGGACGTAATAAATGAATCTAACATAGAATAGTGGAAAACAGAAAATACTTTTCAACTATTTAAAGTTACATCACTTAATGAGCACATCATGAATATGTGTTTAAGTAGAACTAACAAAATAACACAATGTCTACACCATAAACGAGCCTAATGATCTCAAAAACAATGTCCTCAAAAGTCATGCTTCATCTTCTCAATGTCCTATCCATGATGCCCAAGTCCTCTAGCACATCCATAGTTACCTTAAAAGCATGCTCAAAAAGAAAAACGTTAACTAAAATGTTGGTGAGCTCGTAAGTTTATAACACAAAATAATGTTGATGATTGTGCTTATTAAACAAGTCCACAAACAACCCTTCACACAGTTGCCGAACTCCACATCAGGTTGGATCCCTGAATGTATCTAAAAAGCCCATTGTCTCATATCCCTTATTTTTATGGGTCAAATTCACCTATGCACTGCCAAAAACATATGTATGAAACAAAAAATGCAGATAATATGCCGCAAACGACTACATGAGTCTTAGTGAGGTTTTCCTCACAAGGGACACTATGTGTTGGGTCTTCCCCAAATAGTACTACCCATATGATATGTCGGCTCACCCGAGTTAATGGTTGTGTAAAAATAAATGGGCCTGTGTGCAACACAATGCCATGTTTGGATTAATAATTTAGTAAAAACAGTTATGATCATGCTTCCACCAAAAAAAAAAAGGTTTAGCAAAAGGGTTCAAACGAGATTCACATATGTCACACAAATGTATCTTCACAATTGATCCTTTAGACAGAAATGAGGACACGTGATCCTACTCCAATCCTATGTTCCAAACAAGTGTGTCAACACATAATTATATGCACATAATGGACAAGGGGTGAGTTAACTAGAAAACTTATTTTTATGAGAAAATAAAAAAACTCCTACTACATATGTGTAGTACACCAAAAACCCCAACCCACCCTCAAAAACCTAACCCCCCACCCCACCCCCACCCAAAAACCTAAACCCCCCACCCCCACCCAAAAACCTAACCCCACCCCCACCCAAAAACCTAACCCCACCACCCCACCCCCACCCAAAAACCTAACCCCCCCCACCCAAAAACCTAACACCCCCCACCCCACCCCCACCCAAAAACCTAACCCCCCACCCCACCCACCCCCTCACCCTCATCCACCCCCCAAAAACCTAAACCCACCACCCCACCCATCCCCTCCAAAAACCTAAACTAAACCCAAAAATTAAACCAAAAAGCCTAACCCACCCTCAAAAACCTAATCCCCCACCCGAAAACCTAACCCCTACCCACCCCACCTACCCCTCACCCACCCCCCAAAAACCTAAACCCTCCACCCCGCCCCACCCCTCCAAAAACCTAACATAAAAGCTAAACTAAACCCAAAAAACCAAGTCTAAAAGCTAAACCCACTACTTTTCGAGTTTTTTTTTGAACGAGGACGACGTGGGAAACAAGGGCTTTGAAGCAGTTTTTTAATTTTTGATTTATTTTTTTAGTTATGATTTTTTTTACCTTAAATAAGTAGTTTTTTAGTTTTCTAATGAACATTGAGTTTTCTTATGATTCTTCCCCTAATGGACAATGCCCTAGTTCTATATGCTCTTATGTAAATAAACTCGTATAACCATCAGAACACTGTCTCATTAATACGCTTGAACTTCAAAGTAATGAACTTAGAATATGTAGTTTATACTTAAAAATACAGTAGTACTTGTATGAAAATATGTGATGGTGACAATATACATAGATTTTTGTATATACATGTATATATATATCAAAAAATCATGTCTTGTACCCAATTATGGATCTTTTAATAAAAATAAATGAATCACACACACATGAAAATATAATCCAAAATATTAGTAATTGTACACACCTTGCAAAAGTAAGGATTTAAACACATGTTATTTTTATAGGAGACGAGCATTATATTACTAAATCATTAAGGCGCTGTTTGGTAGCCTTTTAATGATTTCATTAAGAGGCTACCTCTGAATCGTTCAGAGTTAAGGGGTGTTTGTTTCGTTAAAATCCCACCTCTTAATGGTTCATTTTACCTCTTAATGGTTCAGCTGGAAAACCATGTTAAACCATTCAGACCTCTTAACGGTTCAGCACTTAATGATTCAACACTTGTCAAACAGCCCCTAAGTCATGGTGAGTGTTTAAAACAATTTGGTAGTATAAATCAAGCAATGATTTTATACTTTGTTGGAATGTTGCGATGTATTACTTGCTCTCTTCAGTTGGTTTATTTTTTAACTTCCTTGTTAATTTTTTTTCTATTAAAAAAATAAAAGGAATAGAATACACATTATTTTTAATATTAAATACGAATAAAGATGGTTTTCTACTTGAAGCCCCACAACCAAAGAACCTAGAAGAACAATTTGATTAAGGCACGTAAATAGTTTAAACAAGGATAATATCACATATACTCTTATAAAGTTATAAAAATCTATACTATATAATAAATAAAGGTTTTTTTCATGTCACGTGTCGCCTTCACATTTATTATCATCATTTTTTTCCCGCCTCTCTCTTTTATTAAATGTACGTCCTATTTTTAACAACAATATATACATATACATAAAATATTAATTATACTAATAAAACACATTTATTTTAAATTATCCCTTATGAAACTTTGAAAATCTAATTATTTAACTTTTATTTTCAATTGAATAATAAATAAAAAACAAATTACATTAAACAGTTTAATTTATTTTCGAAACTCAACTATATTTTAGTTTTTGCATATTTTGACTTTTGTTTTCTATCCTTAGTATATGATACATTTTACACGTGTAAAATATACACATAAAGATTTAAAAATTTTATTTATTGATATTTTTCACCCGTGTGTATACACGGGATCTAAACTAGTATCATATATACCCGACTAATATTAAAAATATCATATATACCCAATTTTAATGAATTTTTATTTTATACCTATTGTACCCTTATTCGTTATATAATTTTTTTAACCTATATTTCTATTTCAATCGTCATTACCACCCGCTTGTTTTACCCTGTTCGACCTCTTCCGTATTCGACGGCACCATTACGATCGCAAGCCTTACGATCATCCTCATCGTTGCAAATCTTTCTGTAATATTGAATAAATCGGTTATTGAATCGCAGTTGTGAAGATATATTCTCTGTGTTCGACCCCTCTGAAGATAATTGTGAGTGGTATTAAGAATCTGTAGTAATCGCATCATAATCAGTAGTAATCACATCAGATTATAGTGATTGAGAATCATGATGTAATGATATTTTCAGAATCCGCGATGGGTTAATCAGGTGACGTAATCAGGTCAATTTCATCTTTGTTTCAATCTTGAAGTCAAATGAGAAGGTAATACAGCGAACTTTGTTTCAATGTTGAAGCAAAACAGAAGGTAATACAGTGAACAAGTTTTGTAATGTATGTGGCAATGTTTGTAATTTATGTGCCAAATCAACTCCATAAAGGTAAAATGGTCATTTATTAAAATGTTTTTAATAAAATGGGCATATATGATATTTCATACGTTTGTAAAGGTATATATGATCTTTTTAGTTTTTATTAGGTATATATGATATTTTTTGACTTTACAAAGGTATATATATATATATATATATATATATATATGATATTATCCCTTCAAATAATACCATACAACTAGACATCATGATTGAATATTATCCTATTTATTTCCTATTTTGAAATGATTATAACGTAAATATGACTTACCTTCTAATCAAATTAAATATCATGCATTTACTTTCCAGTTAAATCAATTATCATAATCAGACACATACCTATATAGGAATGGATGAAATAAAAATAATCCAGCCATATAAAAATCAATAAACCTTCTATGTCAATAGAAAAAATCACATGTCTCGTCTTTTACTTTCACAAAAGGGTTATTAAAGGATAATTATAAAATAGGCATTTAGCCGAAGAAATGTCGGCTAAGTCTTTGTTGTTTGCCGGCTAAAGCCTTAGTTAGTGGCGGCTTAGCCGGCGCCTATTTAGCCGGGTGTCTATTTTGGTGATTATCCCATCAAATTATCCCCCCTCCACCTCATTATTTTGAAACGGTAATTTTTTATTTTGAAATTACATCATCAAATGAACATTTTTTTCTCATTAAAGCATATTCTTGTTATATTGAAACAAATTTAAGCGTCAGTTATATATATATGTATATATATAATATGAACAATTACATATTATGTATACTAGGTTAATTAAAACTCGTGTATTACACAAACTGAATCATTAAAAAAATACAAATGATAACACACTTATATACTTCTCATTGCTGGTATATTAATATTTCACATTTCAAGAGTGACTCAAGAAATATGTCACATTTTGTAGCTAAATTTAGTTATTCACAAGTGTTTGGATTCGTGTTTTCAAAGTGATTATTATGAGTTTAGAAACATAATTTAGAATCAAACATAGTTGTTAACTAGTGGATCAGTTTTCTTACAAAACTATAAATTACTATATTCTTTTCAAATTCATTTGGGTGCATAGAAAAAGAATGAAAACCAATACTAAATGGAAATTAATTGATAAAATTAGAGGAGTAATTTAAGGAATAAAATGGATTAATTGTAAGGAGGAGAGAGAAACATAATTTAGAATTAAACAAATTTGTTAACTAATGGATATGGATAATAATTAATTTTGTTACAAAACTATAAAGTTTTTATACTCTTTTTAAATTTATTTGGATGCATAGAAAAAGAAAGAAAACAAATATTTAATGAAAATTAATTGATGAAATTAGAGAAGTAATTTTAAGAATCAAATAGATTCATTGTAAAGATGAGAGAGAGGATGTAAAACTCAAAATTGGGCGCGGCGAGCGTAGAAAAATAACATGTGACACAATAGTTAGTGCTATGTTAGAATAAATATATATGTGTGTGCGCACACGCATGTAGGCCTATTTTAAAAATGAATGTTATACTATGGTACATGCGTGAAGTTAATGGGAACAATAATTCCATCATTTTCACTACACTTTTTCTTGTTGCAAAAGTTGGGCTCATCTTTGTATTGGATTAGGCATACTCTTATAATAAGATAATAGCACTTGCTTAATCAAAGCTCATTACAATACTTAATCGAATCTAAAAAGTTGAACACGTCATTATAATCAACAGTGTATGAAAAATCATTATAAAAATGAACTAAAACTATAAAGTTATAAGCATCATTGTAATAGGTTAGACGCATAATTATAAAGAGATTAAACACACCTTGCAAGAGGCTCAAGGTAAAATGTGATGGTGTAGTTGTTTAAATAGCCAAAAAGGAGAGAAAGCAAATCTGTCTAAAGCTATTACGGCATGTGCCATGGTGTAAGGACAAAAAATATAATAGGCTGACGCATCAAAGAATCACCGAGTTATTCATAAGTTTGGAAGACGAATATTGGAAGAAGCAAGAAAGTATACAGCAGCATACTTTATCTAGCAGCATACTTCATCTGGTAGCATACTTCATGCGGCAGCATACTTGAGGTATGCGGTCGCATACTTGAAGTATGCGGCCACATACTTGAAGTATGCGGTCCAGGCCCAGGCCCACCGAATACTTTTGGTTATAAATAGCTTGTCTTGTAACAGTATTCAGGTTAGACAAGTTGGACGACTAAGACAGTCAGAGAGTGGACGAGTTAGATAGTATAGACGAGTTGTTAAGCGATCTTGTATTGTATTTTCAATGGTTTTATGAATATACGAATCGTTTAACAGTTAATTGTGTCTCGTCCTCTTTGATCCTACTTACAGGTCACGTGTCAAGTGTGTTTCCGTCAGGTTCAACACGTTGTTGAATCCGTTGATTGAAGATCCTCAGGAATTCAGACCTTACAATTGGTATCAGAGCCTTAGCGCTCATACGTGAAGCTTACAATTGATTTCTTTGACTCGTGAGGTATCAAAGTTATTGTTTTTGTTTGAATAAACTGACTTGTTTGTTTTGGAAGAGTTTCTGGACAGATTCACAGGTTTTGGATCTCGTTTCTGTCATTTTCGTTGAAGATTTGGGTAGTTTACTTGATCTTTTCTGTTATTAATCAGAGTTTTCTGTTAAAACATCATCTTGAAGTTCGCGGTTTCTGGAATATTGAAGTTTACGGTTTCTAGAACTTTGAAAGTTTGCGGTTACCAAAGTTTGCGGTCACCCAAGTTCGCGGTATTCGAAGTTTGCGGTACTTCTGTAATATCCAGGGTTTTCCGATGTATCAATTCCGGTTATCAGTTTCAATCCTTTGTAATCAGTCTATTTTCGATTTTAATGAACGCATCAATTTCAAATCCTTGCACGTATTACTAACCTTGAACCCTCCTTGAGTCTAAATTATTAAATTATAAAATCAAAATAGTTATACGTATATTTAATACATATATATATATGTACCCAGGTGAAGGTTTCATTAAGAAGTGGTTTTTCGCTAAGAAACGCTAAAAAGTGGGTCAAACGTACTCCGATTGAGCTCATTCCAGCGGCGTTGGAACCGTCTTATCGAATCTGGACCAAAAAACTTAAACCCCCCTCCACCCGGACCCCCAAAAACCTAAACACCCCCCCTCCAACCCCACCCCGAAAAGCCTAAAACAACCACCTCCACCCCCCAAAAACCTAAACCCCCCCCCCCCAACCCAAAACCTAAAGCCACCTCACCCACCCCCAAAAACCTAAACCCCCCACCCCCACCCCCACCCCCACCCCAAAAAAAAACCTAAGCCATAAAATCTAAACCTTAAGGCTAAAACCCTAAAATTCAAACGTAAGATCTAAACCTTAAAAGCTAAACCCTAAAAGCTAAGATGTTAGAGTTTGACGAGACGGTTCCAACGCCTCTTTAATGAGCTCAATCGGAGTTCGTGTGATATCGTTTCAAAATGTTTTTGTCATTTCTTAGACTTATTAGCGAAAAACTACTTCTTATTTGAACCTCCCCTATGTACCTAAATATATATGTAAATAAACAAAAATATATATAATAAACCTTTGTAGGTTCACATTTAATAAAACAAATAACAGTCTTGTTAACCTTAAATACATAAAGCTTATAAACTTGTAAACTTAGAAATTTTATTATAAAACTTATAAAAACTTGTTGGACCTTTATAAAATAGAACATATTTATTTAGTTTATAAAGTACAGGGTTTAAACTGTCATTCTTAAAACTTATCTTAAACAAGTAATACAAGTTTGAGCATGAAATGATAAGACTTGTAAACGTCAGGGGATGTTATGCAATTAGCCCAAACACCTGGTTTTCATCCCTCTTTATGCAAAAAAACGTGTTTCCGGCTAGATTCATTGAACCTCGGGCATCCCTTCGTGCATGCGACCATAACCCGAGGTGAATCAATTCTCAATTTCGACCGTAACAACGCGTGGGCTCGATTTGAACCATTTTCGTCGCAACCACCATCTCTCTAACCGTTCGGGCATTTAATGACAAAATTCATTATAAATAACACCCGTACTACCTCAACGAAACCTCACTCGAACTCTCTAAACCTTCAATTCAATTTATTTGGACCTGCAATTGCCGTTATAATCCTTTGACAGCCGACGTTGAACCCGAGCTCGGTCTCCTTCGTTCCGACATCGTTTCAGGTAATCCAAATGGCCAAAAGCCTTGTTTATGCCCAAGGGTCGAAAGCCTCTGTCAAATTACAATGACAGAGGTGATTTCGGTTCGTATTCAAGGGTTGAAATTCTAGGGTTCATACGGGAATTGGGGGAAGTTCAGGATTGTGTTTAAAAGATTTCTTTTTCAAAATATACACCAGCGAGTCCCGTAGCCGGGTGGTTTGTGCGTGTGTGTTGGCTCAGGCGGCCCGGGTTCAAATCCGGCCGGCCTGAGTTTTGGATTTTCATTTTTTTATGCTTTTAAAACAGTTTTAAAAACTTTCTTTTATTTTTATAAAATCGCTTATATTTATATAAACCCAAAACCGGATTTTTATTCATACTTTTATTTCCAGAATGTATTCTTAATTAATTAAAACTTCTTTAACTTATAATATTAAATACCTAGAAACTATAAAAAAAAAATCTAAACTTTTATAAAACTCATAAAATAAGTTGAAACTATTTTGTAAATCAGAAAACTAAATTTACTATTTATTTTCTATAGTAAACAAAATCTTTTGATTAAACTTTAATACTTGTTTAATTAAACATAAAGTTTATATAATAAAATTAAAAAAATTTATAAAACTTATATTCTTATTTTAGAAATCAGAAACTTATAAACTTGTACGTTTTATAAAATTTATAGAATTAAAACTTAGTTATTTATTTTATAAACAGAAAATAAATATACATTATTTATTTAAACTTACAAATAATTTCTAAATATTATTTAGAATAATTACAAGTCATTTAAATAAAATGAATGCTTACATACTTTAAATAAACTTAATTGATACATCCTTTTTAAAATGTGTTAAAGCATTTATTTACAAACTCTTTTAGATAATTATTATGTAACTTCAATAATTATTTAAATAAATTGTTGTTTTTCATTAATAGCCATTCATTTGGGTAATTATTATTAATCCATAATTATTATTATTCTTTTTTATAGCTATTATTTATTTTAAATAATTATTCAACCCTACTAGATAAGTATTTATTATCCTTAATACTTGTTTATTCTTCACTTAATTAATATTTTTTTTTGAGAACTATTTAAGTTTATTAAATATCATGGGTAGACTATAAATAGTAAATTAAAATTTATTTAAACTTCAAGCTTAATAAACCTTACAATACTTATCTAAAGACTTGTTATAACATACACTAGATAACACACTCATTTCCGTCTTCCAATTTGAAACCCTAGTCAATCCTAAATGTTGAACCCTTGTCCTAGATTTTAGAATAAAGCCTTAAAACTTTAGACTTGTTGTTAGGCTTGTTGTGAGGATATATTTCCTCGAAACTCCACTACACTTAATATTTGTTGGACACTCTTGCATCATTTCAAGTGAGTATACTTAGCCTCTTTTTGTTTTGTTTTGATTTATAAACTTGGGGTGGAACATGTTCAAACTTTTAGACGTATACAATTCAAACTCAGCTATGCTTATATGCTCTCTATGTGTTATATGCTTTTGAGACTTGCATGCTTAAATTAAACTTAAGACTATCATGTTCATTAACTTTGGCCGAGCCTACTGTGACAATGATAGACCTATTGTATTTGACCAATCCACCTAGATTGATTGACCCTTCGAGGGGAGCCCATGGTGATTGTTGCTGGATTTAAACTTAAACTTTTAAGGGTAACCCTCGGGTTATGCCTAAACTTGGTTGGAGGTTTGAAATGCATAATGTTTAACTTGCTTGTTCTCACATTTATACTTAGATGCAATAACATAGTGAATTGTAAAACTTTTAAAGACTTTGTTAAACGGTGTCAAAACCTTTGTATCTCACAAACTATTTGTAGTTGACAGCTTACTTAACATGTTTCAGGTGCTCAAGTTTGAGGCTCATCTTGTGAACACGTAGGATGCTTGGACCTAGAATGACTATCACTTTAAACTTATGTTTTCATTTATGTTGTTGAACAATATGTTACTTTCCTTACGTTTGAACCTTTAAATTTATTAATGGAATACTTCAACCATATAAGTCAGCCTTGTGCTTTTGAACAACCGCGTCCGCCCCGACGTATAATCCGCCGTCGGTTGGGGTGTGACAACTTCGAAGTTTGCGGTATTCGAAGTTTGCGGTATTTCAAAGTTTGCGGTCTTTCAAAGTTTGCGGTCTTTCAAAGTTTACGGTCTTTCAAAGTTTCCGGTGCGGATACTTTTTGTTACTTATTTTTTTCATGTGAACTTGCAACATGGGAGAACGTAGAAAGGAAATGCTGAAGCAAGAGTTTAATATGTTCAATCATGTTAGTGGTGAAAATTTGGAGGTTCAGATTAACAGATTCACGTACTTGATGACGGAGATGAAGAATGCAGAAATAGAGTTGACAAAGGAAGAAATCAACAAAAGGCTACTCAACTCTTTACCAATAACCTGGAACTTCAGTTGCACCGCTATCAAGAGAACCAAGAATATGTATCAAACATCCTTGAGTGAGTTGATTTCTATTTTGTACTCTTATGATATGGATGATAAACAATGTCACCTTAATCATATAAGTTCAATGGATGTTTCTGAAATTGCTGGAGCAAGTACATCTACTTCATGTGAAACCAAGGCACCTGTGAGCCAGCAAGACAGGAGTGAGAAAGTTCAAGATTTGGAAGTGAAACAACACCATGCCTTCGTGGTTAAGGTCACCGACACTGAGGTAATCAAAAATCTTTGCTCTGCTATTTGTGTTGAGAAAGTCAATCGTTAAAAACATGATAACGATATTTTAAATCAAGAAATAACAAAGCTTAGATATTCCAATTCAGAACACAAACGATTAGAAAAGATTTTCAAAGATACAATTGAAGCAAGCAAAAATGATTTTTCAAAACTTGAAATGGATTTTAGCAATAAGGAATGTCTTTATCGTAATGCACTAAAACGGATACACGACCTTAGCTTGAAATTAAATGATGTTGTGACTCGATTGGCAAACACCAAACTAACAATCGAGAAAATTGAACACTCTCGATCAGTGGTGTATGACTTGATAGATTCCCAAGTCAGAAAGAAAGGGAATACAGGGATTGGTTATCATGTTGTTGAACATCTGTTCAATGGAAACTTTACCTTAAGGCCAGTGATCAACATGAAGATGTTGAAATGGAATATGGTGTGGGCCATAAGCCGAATCAACCTTTATCATCGAAGCAGTCAATGTCTGTGACCGCTAGTCCTGTATTAGAATGTGAGAACGTTACTAACCAATCTAATTCTTGTGCAGCAACAGGATTAGTATAGGGCATAGTGGAGGAATGTGGGAGTGATGATGAGGAGGATGGTCGCGTTTTTGAGTCTAAGTCTGCGTCATTTAAAAACAAATCGTCTTGTTTTCAAAATGGTACTTTTTCAAAGGGGGATAAGTTGAAAGGGAGTTTGAAATCCACATTTGTTAAAAGTGGTATTTTATAAAGGGAAGAAAAAAATTTTGCCAACGGTAAAAATCATCAGTTTGTCAAAAATAAAAATCGTCCCTTAATAGAGAAAGTAGCAAACCATCTACAAGTAAGTCAAATTCTAAATAATTGCCTCAACAGTTTACCAAAAATGAATTTTATTTAAAATTTGATAATCATCATCATGTTTTAAAAATTCTGATAGGAATTGTTTTAGACCGAATCACAAAAGTTGTGATAGATATGATGACCAAGTGTTTGATAGAAGGTTTTCTAGGAACTTTGAAAATGCAGGTTACTTCACAGGTTCTCCCCAACAGTCATTATTAAGGTTTGACAAATCGGGATATGCTCCGTATGCTAGGAAGCGGACATGCTACACTTGTGGCAAAACTGGTCACATTGCAAGAAATTGCATACATCGTCCTTATGAGCCCTATTATTTGTAAAATCAGAGGGCCACACTAAGGGAAAAGTATTATTCTAAGCCAATGAAGGTTGAAAAACTTAAGGCAATGAAGAATAAACATCTGAAAGTTAAGCCTTCTGATGGTAATTGGAATGCTGCTAAGAACAAACAAAAGGTTTTTCGTGAAAACAATCAATGTAAAAAACCTAAACAGGAAGAGAAACCTAAAATTGGTACTCCTCAAGAAACTACAAAGTTTGTTAAACCTACACCAATTTGGAAAACTAAATCAAAAGCAGTTGAATCACCAGTGTTAGAGAACAATAACGACATGTTCTTACACGAAGTATCTTACATTGATGCTTCGGGCGTACCCAGGACGATAATGGCTTGGGTACCTATGTCTAACTAACTTGCTTGAATCATGCAGGAACAACCAAGGAGGACTGTCAACAATCTATGGTACGTTGATAATGGTTGTTCCAGACACATAATGCGGGACATCTCTCTACTGCTTGATATCAAACAATTTAATGGATTGCATGAGATAAAGGAGGTAAGATCAGCATGAAAGGTACGATCACTAATGGTACTCTTTGCTTTGAGGATGACAATTATGTTTAAAATGTTTTTTACAAAATCCTTTGATCTGACCAGATTCAATTTTCTGGTTCAGTGTTTGAAAATGTTTTGCTTTGATTAGCGAGTCACAAGTTCGGTCACCAAAAATACTTTTTGTTTATTTTTTAATAATTGAACACTTAAACATAAAGGTTGATGAACTGTGGATGAACATACTATCTCTGGATTGCACAAACCGAGACCCTTCGCAAAGGGGTTCCGAGATGACTTGATACAAGTCTGTATATATATGTATATAGTTAAAAGACATGCAATGACATGCAATAGGTGAAAAGACACTCAATGAAAGTGCAAAACATAAATTTGAGCAAAAAGACACGCAATGTTAATGTCGTGCAATAGGAAAATTAAAAAAAAATATGTCTAAAGACGTACATATTAGTATACGTGTAAATATTTTCTCTTTGGGAACGTGGTTCTGGGAATGAATCTCTTATCAAGGAATGTAAGTCTGTAGTGCAATGATCCTGAGCATTTACTGTTTGTGAACATGTAAGTCCGTCGTGCTATGTTTGTAAACAAATTTGTCAGATATTTCCTGAACAGTACATTGACCCGTGCTAGTTATGCTCATTTAGCTATTTTTAAGGGCTCAAAAGATCATGAGGAAGGGAATGTTTATCCGATAAGTTGTGGGGTCCATTTAGTTCATCAAAAACTCATCTAATTCACATTAAATTAAATGCAGGTTTCTGAGATATGAGGGTGGGACCCACTAATTCATGAATAATTATTACCCAAAAAACATGATAAATTCATTCACTGCTTGCTTGTCAATTAAAGTATAAAGACTTGAGTTTAGAAGGATACCATATATTGACAATCACCAATACATATCTAAGAAAATGAATGGCTACTAAGTATATGCTTTGGTCTGCACTAGAATGATATGATCTCATAATAAAGTTTCTCAAAAAAAATGTGTTTCAGTAAGTGTCATATATTGTCAAAAAGAACAAAAAGATTTTGTGTTGTTAACTTAGTTTGAGTCATTTTATTGTTTTTGTCTTACTTTTGTGTTTCATTAAAAATTGACCGTTCTTGTTTGATTCAATAATCGTGAAAGGGAGGTTTTTATTAAAAACAAAATTAGAAAATTTCAAGGTTTTATGAGTTTGAGCATACTTGCATTTTGTGCATACTTGTATTTGAGTGAACTTTCAGGAGCAACAAGATAACATTCCTTATCCAAGGGATGATGAAGAACAGATCACCACTGTCGCACCAAGTGTCATCACTGCCGAATACACAATATCTTCCAAGAAGAAAATGAAGAAAAAGATGTTGACTATTCAGAAACCAAAAGTGAGAGAGAGAAAGTACCACTCAACAAACATTATAAAATGATATTGCAAATGAGAAAGGTTATTGGGAATCCTCCTCCTAACAACTATTCTCAACATAATGATGATTTTAATGATGCTGATTTATGATCTTTTGGCGGATCAAACTCCAAAGAAAAGAATGAAAGCAAACAAAACAACAGCCTCAACAACTACAAAGTCGTTCGTGAAGGTTTTGGGAATAGTTCTGGAAAAGAAGTTATTGCAAGAGGCAGTGATCATTCAGTCGATTTTGAAATTTGAAGACTGATTTGAATGCATCAGCCTAGGGGGAGATTATAAGGACCAAAAATATAACAGGCTGACACATCAAAGAATCACCGAGTTGTTCATAAGTTTGGAAGACGAATATTGGAAGAAGTAAGAAAGTATGCAGCAGCATACTTCATCTAGCAGCATACTTCATCTGGTAGCATACTTCATCCGGCAGCATACTTCATCCGGCAGCATACTTCATCCGGCAACATACTTGAAGTATGCGGTCCCGGCAGCATACTTGAAGTATGCGTTAAAGTATGCGGTCTTGGCGGCATACTTGAAGTATGCGACCACATACTTGAAGTATGCGCCCAGGCCCACCGAATACTTTTGGTTATAAATAGCTTATCTTATAACAGTATTCAGGTTAGACAAGTTGGACGATTGAGACAGTCAGAGAGTGGACGAGTTAGACAATATAGACAAGTTGTTGAGCGATCTTGTATTGTATTTTTAGTGGTTTTATGAATATACGAATCATTTAACAGTTAATTGTGTCTCTTCCTCTTTGATCCTACTTACAAGTCACGTGTCAAGTCTGTTTCCGCCAGGTTCAACACGTTGTTGAATCCGTTGATTAAAGATCCTCGGGAATTCGGACCTTACACATGGTTAGACTGTGCACCTTCTGCACTTCCCATGGTGATGCATGGTCTAACCAAGCTATCAACCATATTCCTTTTATCTCATATTTTCTCTTAAAACTAGATTTGTTGCAATGGTTAAATGGTTAAAGAGCTTAATTTTGACATATCTTTTTAGCATAAAAATTAAGTGAATAGAGGTATTTGATATGTGTTTGTCTTGGTTGAAGAAGTGTTGAACAATATCTTAGGGGGGCGTTTGGTTTGATGGAATTGAATGGAATTGGAATTGAGATTTCATTCCTTATTGTGTTTCCTTTACATAGTTTGTTGGAATTGGAATCTCAATTTCATTTTTAACGTGTCTGGTGGTGAAAGAAATTGAAATTGGAAAAAATTTCTACAAATAAAGGATTTCAAATTCCTTCCAACTTATGAAGGAATTCAACCAAAGTAAATGAAATCTCCGACTACCGATCACCGACCCCCCCACCCCCGCCAGCGACCAACACTCCCCCTGACCGCCGCCGCCCCCGAACCCTATTCCCACGTCTGACTGCCGCCACAACCCCGCCACCACCGACCACCCCCGCCGCCACCCCCGACCCCGGCACCTCTGTCGACCGACGCAACCTTTGCCAATCCCTGACCACCGCCGCCGCCACCGACCACCGCCACCACCGGTCACCCCCGTTACCGACCACCGCCGCCACCGATCACCCCCGCCCCGACCACATCACCCGCCAATTGCCACTGCCGCCGCCACCGACCACCGTCGCCACTGAACACCGCCGCCACCGGTCACCCCTACCCCGACCCGACCGTCATCACCCGCCACCGCCACCGCCGCCACCCCCGCCATCATCACCCGCTAAACGGTTGCGGGGGTCACGGTAGTGGGGGTGGTCGAAGGCTGGTCGAAGACATTGGGTAGTAAATTGAAAATGTTCACTCTAGCAAACTGTGCAAATTACGTGAATTTGAAATTCTATGCAAACTTAAAATAGCCACTGTAGTAAACTTTATGTAGTAAATTGTATGGGAATTACGTTAATTTGAAGTTTTAATATGTCTAAACAATTTAACACGATGGATTAATACACACGATGAAACTGATTTGGCGGGGTGGTTGGCGGCAACGACCGCGTTGGTTGGGGGGGTTGATGGTGGCGGCGGGGCAAGTGGTGGGGTGGTCGATGGTGGCGGCGGCGGTAGGTGGTGGCGGGTAGTCGGTGGCAGGGATGGCGACATTCGGTAGGTGGTGGTCATGACGATATATTCCAATTCTGTTATGATTGTTTTGTTATTCAAATGGATTAGGAATTCAAATCCCTTTAATAGATTTCATTTCCTTTAAATTCCAAATCCTTTAGACAAATTACAAATCCAAATCCAAATCCAATTCCTTAGAATTTCAATTCAAATTCCAACGAATTCCACGAACCAAACGCATCCTTAGTGTAACAATCATCTTTCCTTACACACATGGTTGGTCTTTTGTCTCTTCACTTTTGGATGCCCTATACTCCATTTGTGTAGACCATTCTCTATCGACTTGCTTTCCATTTGAATGCACTCTTCTTAAAGAAGATTCATCCATATTTTGTTTGACTCATGTTTTGTATAAACTGTTTTATAAAGCTTTTGGGATATTATAAAACGTTAGTGTATTTAAATAATGATACCCTTGAAATAAAGTTATATCCATTTTAACTCGAGGTATGGTTTTATAAAACCCTTTCTGAATAATGTTTTTTTTGTAAAACCCATTTTTATAGAATCTCTTGACGTTTATATAAACCCTATTTTATAAAACTATTGGGGTTTTATAAATCAAATAATAAAACCCTTACTTAATAATGTTTTTTTATAAAACCCTTCTTTATAATATCTCTTGAGGTTTAGTTTGTTTTGAATTATCACACTCTTGAGTTTCATATTTCATTATTGGCGACAAGTATGTAGTTGATTTGTCACAATTTGATGTCTTTGTCGTTGAACAAAATGTCCAGAGGCAGGATAGTCGATCCACGGTCAGGCCGCCCATTGACCGTAGATCTTCTGTCTTCTCAAATCACTTGGTTGTAGGCCAGAGAATTGGCACTCAATCCACGGTCACACCATGCCATCAAACGTGGGTCATCCGTTTTTTTGTGGATGTTCTATCTCTTTTGTTGATTCGAAGAATGGGAGCAAAAACATATGATCATGTAACTATCTTTAGGTAGCATTTAACTCACATGATCTAACTTTTATTATCATCAGCATATACAATTAATATTTGGGCATGCATGCACCAACATAGTCACTTTGCAATGCTAAATCGCAAACAAATTACATGGAACATAGGTGAGCAATTATCGCTTGTCTATAACATGTTCACATTAATCGGTTTTAGTCTTCAGCCGATACCCAAAAGGTAGAGTTCGAGAAAACTCTAAACCTAAATATAACCCATGGTCCGATCTTTGGTTCCTTTTATTCGCTTTATCTGGTTCAGTCAGGTCAAGTTTGACCCATTTCAATTATACTCGAATGCTCAGCCCTAGTTTCGTTAAACTCGGTGAGACTATTTTGTCTTTCTAAATTCACTCAACATTAATTATGTGTTTCAAATTTGAGAAATTTTTAATAAATATTAAATATTTTTAAATCTTAATAAATATTTTTGTCAACTTGACTTAAATTGAATAATCATGAAACTTGGTTACTATTTAATACGGTTTTTTTTCCACTATTACCTTCTACTTTAAATTAAATTTGATAGAAAAAGATAATCACTTCACTACATAGTAATAAAGACTCATATATGTTCTATTTCATTCACTTAATTTTAAATATAAAAAAATTCACAAAATTGGTTTCTCTGGTAAAAGCTGGATGATTTAGATTAAGTAATTAAGTTTACACTACAACAAATTGACCATGTCCCGACGCCACCTGTACCGACGACATTTGTCGTCGGCATAGGTCACCCTATACCGACGACATGTCGTCGGTATAGGTCAAAACCAAAATTTTGGCAGGGAGACCCTATAGCGACGACATGTCGTCGGTATAGGGTTGAGGCAGGTTGGAGGGAAAACTGGCGCCCAATGAATTTTTGGGGAAAACCTATAGCGACGACATGTCGTCGCTATAGGTTAATTTTGATTTTCTTTTTGTTTTTTTTTATTTAATAAATTTTCGTCGGTCAAAATTTTTTTTTTTAAAATTAAAAAAATTTCTGGAAAACCCTATAGCGACGACATGTCGTCGCTATAGGTTAATATTGATTTTTTTTTTTTTATTTAATAAATTTCCGTCGGTCAAAATTTTTTTTTTTTAAAATTAAAAAAATTCTGGCTTTTATTTATGTATGTATGTATGTAATTGTGATGTGTAGGTATATAAGAGGGTATTTATTCATATGCTTATGTATGTTTGTATGTATATGTAACTTTATTTAATTTTGTTACAAGTTCGAAACTCGTTGCGGTTGACGAGAGGAAGAACGTCGTACACATAATCAACAAATGCTTGAAATGCAACGACAAATGGATGAAATGCGTCGAATGTGGGATCGCCGAACTAGCAGCGATGATAATTAGCTTGGAGTTGTTGAGCCTTTGCCTTTTTTGTTGGTATTTGTCTTGAACAATTTGCATATTTGTGTGTCGAACAAGTTTATGTTTTGAATGTTTGATTTGTCGAAAAAATTTGTGTGTCGAACAAGTTTGTGTGTCGAACAATTTGAATGTTTGGTTTATGTTTCGGATATTAGTTTTTATCCGATTTGAATGTTTGAATGGTTTATATTTATGATTTGCAGGTTTTTGTTTTTAGAAATTTAATATTTCTGGATAAAATATTAAAAATTAAAAAATAAAAAATAAAAACAGAAAAGACCTATACCGACGACATGTCGTCGCTATAGGCCTTTTTCAAAAATTATTAAAAAAAACAAAAAAAGCCTATACCGACGACATGTCGTCGGTATAGTGTCAACCTATACCGACGACATGTCGTCGGTACAGGGTAGGACTCTATACCGACGACATGTCGTCGGTATAAGGTTTCTTTTTTAATTTTTTAATTAAACCCTATAGCGACGACAAGTCGTCGGTATAGGCTGACCTATCCCGACGACGCTTATCCCGACGACAATCTTGGCTATTGGGACGAAGCAATACCGACGACATCTATACCGACGACATGTCGTCGGTATAGCCTATACCGACGACAAGTCGTCGCTATAGGGTCAAAAAAAATCGTCGGGATAGGGTGATATTGTTGTAGTGTTAGTAGAAGATAAGAAAGTTGTTTACCGTCAGAGGTGAATATTTCCTACCTTTCTACATATATGTTGGTTCCACTCCATGATTGCATAAACAAATTGAAACTAGCATTGATCTATAATAATGTTTTTTTGTTAAAAGAAAATTTATTTCCGATTATTTTTATTTTTAATAAATTACTAACATATATGCAACGTATTATTTTTTGTGCACTCAATTATCTTTTATACGTAATTTCAGTCATGAGAATTACTTATAATTTTATGAATTTTTTCATTTTTGTTTTTAAACCTGTGCTACACGAGTTTCCACCCTAATTAAGGTGATATATATCTAAAACCTAGACTTATTTAATTTATTTTTCGTACAAATCAATATTATTACACAGAAAAATCTTTAGTTCCTAATTTTTCCGTCTTGCAAAATTATAATATAGAACATTCGGTAATAAAGGATTTTATAGACCTATAAACAACACTTTTATAAGTTTTTACAATAAAAAACTGTTAAAAATTTACGAAGAAAAAAAGTAATTTATATCTATATCTATATCTATACTATATAATAAATAAAAATCTCTTATGCCACATGCAGGGCGGGCCCTGAGCATGTGCGGGGTGGGCGATCGCGCAGGGCCCGGTTTTTTCAGGGGGCCCAAAATTATAAACGATATATATTATATATAAAAATATATTTCATATAAACTGAGTTTAAAAAATAATTTACAATTAACAATTAACTTGTAGGTCAAATAAACTGAGTTTAAAAACCCACTAACAATTACTTCATCATTGGTTCATGTCCAAATTAACAATTTTACCTAATAAAAAAGCATACGACAAAATTCAGTCAGATGAATTCAATAAAGGGAGTTTTTGAATTGATTTTTTTTTTGAAGAAAAAACAAATCTAGTGTTGTTACAATTTTCATCATATTAATGAATTTTTTTTTCATATATTAAACTTTATATTTTCAATTTTTAGGGGCTCATTTTCTTTAGCCGCACGAGACCCTCGAAATTCTAGGGACGACCCCTGGCCACATGTCGCCTCCATATCGCTTCTCACTATTTTTCCCGTCCCTCTATCTTATTAAATACACATTTTTTTTAATAATGATTTATTTTTAAAGAAAGTATTAATTATACTAATAAAACACATTTATTTTAAATTATATCTTATTTTAAGAAACTTTAGAATTTAATTATGTAATTTTTTTAATCAAATAGTTAATGTAAGTCAAATTATATTAAATAGAAATTAATGTATTTTTGAAAAAGAATTATATATTAATTTTTACATAGTTTTAAACTTTTTAAAAAAAATCATTTGTATATATAATACATTTTTTCACTTATAAAATGTATATAAAAAATTAAAAATTTTATTCAACATGTGTAATACACAGGTTTTTAAATATATATACATTTTTGTATTATTAAATATATAACATTATATTTTATCAACCCGTGTAATACATGAAATTCCAACTTAATTTTATATAATTCAAAATGATTTCGATTCATCTTTCAAATTAAAATCAACCCATGACAAAGACCACGTCGTGATATTAATAATGATAATAATAAAATAACGTGTCATTGTGTTGACGTAGATTATTTCTTTTAATACTTATTTTAGAATAAAATATCGAAATTAGAATATACTCTCCTTTTGCCTATTTGTTTAACAGTAACAAACTTACAAATTACTGCCTTTTAAAAAAAAAAATACCGTATCAGATGTTTTTAAGTCACACCCACTAAATTAGTTTCGAAGTTTGCAGCTCGAGACGTGCTTGAAAAAGGCTTAAATAAAAATTTGTTTGAAATCGGCTCGTATGTTAAAAATATTATTTTTTACTTTACATGGATCAATACGTTACAAAATACAAAATTTAAAAATAAACGAATCGATTTGAGCTTTTTACAAGTCGAGCTGAAACTCAACATTTCAGCTCGTTAAGCTAAACCAGCCAAGCCGAGCTGACTCGTTTAACTTCAAGCCTGAGCCGAACTTGGCTCCCACTTGTTTAGTGCCCTACACTAAATGCATCAGTAAATTTTCGTAAAAACATTAGATTGTAATATGACAGGTTTTGATATTCTCACTATCGTACCAAATTATAAAGTTTTTTCATAAGTCATGCCCGTTAAGTATCGTTTACTCATTATTGTTTTGGTTCACATGCGGGGCAAACCAGGTTAATAGTATAGGGTCATCCCATAAATTTTTATTTTCTTTTGTTATATATACGGTAGAATCCTGAGCAGCCTACATAAAATTTTAAGTTCGACCCCTTAAAATTTCAATTGACACCAACCCCAAGAAAAAATTATTTGAGATTTTAATATTTATAAAAATAAACCTATTATCAACTATTTAGCAAATATAAAACTTAATTATTACAATATTTATTTAAAGTAATAATTTAACTGAAGTAACTTAATTAGTTAATTGGATTAAAAACTTAGCCGATAAGTCCAATACCATTTAAATAACACATTACCTATTTAAATTTTTAAACAATCAAGTCCAATACCATTTAATTAACTCATTACCTATTCAATTTGTTTCAACAATCAAGCTCCATATAATTTAGTGTTCGATTCCAATTAACGGCAATCGACGATTCAGTGTTCGATTCCAATTTCAATAGCAGCAATCGGCTTGTGAGTGACTGACAATTTTTAGTCGGAGAGTCATCTTAATGTTTTCTTCTCTATCTAGTAGTACTGAAAGGTCTAACTCATGTTTTGCTATAAAAAAAACTCAACTTTTACATATGATGAGTGGATAAATTCTAGTGACAGGAGAGTCGATGAACCCTGTTAACCCTCCCCTAGTTCCGTCTATGATATAATATCAATATATTTGGTTTAGAAACGAATAAACATGTATTGGATTGGTTTTAGCTAACGAGTGAGTATCACCTGCTTCATGCTTTATCGCCAAAATTTCTGTTCCTCTCAAGGTACCTTTCATGCCTCACTTACATCAAATTAATTCTCATTTTTTATTTTCATGAAACAACGTGGATTTTGATTTTAATTCTTTCATTTACTAATCTAACATGTTTTTAAGCAGAATTAACTCAAATTCTAATTTTAAAATATAGAAAGCCTAAATTACGACTTATAATATATAATGAGAAAATGATTAAAAGTATAAAGTTACAAAAGTTTTCATATTTAATTTAAATCAAATTATAGGTTCGCCATATTCATGTTCATAATTAAAAGTTAAAACCCATTAATAAAATTAAATAAGAAGTTATAGCACATTTGACTTTTCCAATTTTGTCATGGTAAAAGTCAAATTATTCAGTGATTGCAATGGTACACTAGTTGCTTCCAACCCCCAGAAATAAAAGAAAAAAATCACGTGTTGATTCTGAACGGGAGACTTAAAATCTGGATTTATTTAAAACTTTAATATAAAGTTAATAAAAAATAAACTAAATAAAAGAGAATATGCAACAAAAACAAAAAAACCTTTATAATTATATATTTTACTCGCAATACGTAACAAAAAAAGGGTAATTTGAGATGCATATTTAAGGACATCTATTTTAATTTCAATAAAATTTATATTTAAACGTGTATAATACTTAAACAAAATTGTAAGATTAGATTTTTAAAACATACAAAATAATTAGTATTATTTTAGAAAAATTAAATTAAATGTTAGGGGTTATTGACTTAGTGGGCACTTGCGCCGAGGATGGGAAGAGCAGGATCGTTTCGCGATCTGATGTGCTTAAATTATTTAGAATTAAATATTTTATAAAGACGATGAACTTAGGCACGTCAACAGTAGGACAATCACTATACAAAATCACTACGATGTATAACGATCTCACTACCCACTATTATTTTAAAACCATTTTTTTTAGTGAAAACTTCACAGAATAGTAATCAAGTTTCTCATCTGTTTCATTTAAGTCACTCAAACTTTTTTTGTCTCATTTTAGTCGCTCAAGTTTCTTGTCTGTTCCATTTTACTTTTTTTGTCTCATTTTAGTCACTCAAGTTTCACATGGTGTTCTAATATTGCACAATTACGGTTAACATGTTACTTTTTTTTTGGATTTTGTTTTATAAATATGGTGAAAATGTTGGTTTTACTCTTTTTGGATTTCATTTTCACCATATTCATAAAATAAAATACAAAAAAAGTAACTCGTAACATAGTAATTTCACAAGATTGAAACATGTGAAACTTGAGTGATTAAAATGAGACAAAAAAAGTTAGTGACTAAAATGAAACAGATAAGAAAACTTAAGTGACTAAAATAAGACAAAAAAAATTTGAGTGACTAAAATGAAACAGATGAAAAACTTAGTTACCCTTTTTTTTAATGTGTATTGCATTGATTGGTGGTTTGTGCCCACGCCACGTGATTTACCTCAACTCGCCCTTCACACCCCTAAATCTATAAAAACTCGTTTTAACCTGTATCAAATCAAATACTCATTTTAACAGAATATTTTTGCAAAAGGCCATTTTAACCTGCACTTATTATGACCCGTTGTGTAATCAACATACACAGAATCTCACAGATTATGCAGATTATAAAGTTAAACTTACTAACATCTTTAAAGCAAATATAGATTTACCAACTTGGAAAGAGGAGTCATTGCATACGACACGTTATAACTATTGAAATCCAAGAATCTATTGCCATCAAAACCCGCTTTGACCCGAATCAAATTACTACTTTTTTCCACACAGGTCATTTAACCCAAACCTGTTATGGCCAGACAGGCTGTTTTTTAGGACAACTAGAAACTTTGTCACAAGGGAAAAATAAACCATCAGAATATGCTTAACAAAAAGCAAACACAGATTTTACCGACTCGAGCTGATGCATGCGCATGTTCAAACTACTTCGAGACCTGAAAGTTCCCTTAAAATCCATAACGAGAATCATCAAACGACGAACAATTTCATGTACAATATAGTTATTATGGCATCAAATAAGAGCTTAAATATATAAGCTCCAAACATAGATTAGACTCTCCACAATCAACAATATTAACAGCTCCCTTGCCACGTATCAGGGGATCATCGGGCTTTTTCAAACACAATAACGTTAGCTTGTGATGAAAGGCAGGCCGAAAGCAGACACATATAGGAGTTCATTTACAAAGACGTTGATACTTTGAAGTTCGAAAGTGGCGTCTAGAGAAGCTCCCATTCTGACTCTAGTGAGTCTTGAGTTGCTAACTTGTGTGCTTTTGTGTTTTTTGAAAGAGCGCTTGCAAGCGGAATTGCATCGTCACATTTTATGTTTGTTTCTGCATTGGCAATGTTATATTGTGCAGCGAGTTGCTTGTACTCCTGTCTCCTCACAGACTTCTTTTTCAGAAAGAACCTGTTTTGAATCTTTTTCTGCAGTACACGTGCGTAATCAAATAAAATGTAAGCTATAATAAATCCCAGAAAAGAAGGAATTAAACGTAGGCCGATTTTGAGGATAACTCTGGGTCTAACACTAATTACGGTTTAGCAAACGACAACCGGTCAAGTTGGGTAGGTCATCCGGACCGGCCAGTTTTAGCGGTTTGGACCGATTTTTTCCCAAAATCGGTAGTTTCTATTGAAAACTTTAAAACAATAAAATGGTTCATGGAAAAATGTACGAAACTGAAATTTCCAAAAATGAAAAGAATAAATAAATAAAAAAAGGTTAAACGGCAGTTCAAACCGTCAGCTGGATCGTTAAACCGCCAAACCCAAACCATATGAACCTCAAACCGGTTAGAGCTTCGTTACAGGGTGGGTTCAGTTGGGTTGACCTGAAACACCTTTTGTCAAAATTATTCATCTTTTTATAAACAATGTGTCGAATACAATAACAAAAATTATTTTGTTCATTAACAATGTGATTAATTGAAATGATATTGAAGTTTTCTTTATAAGATATTATTTGTATTTTACTCATTTGACCCGTTAAAAGATCAAACATAACCCATTCCCTTGTGAACGGGTCGAAATTGTTACATCTAGCTTCTACACATGCTCAGGAAAAAGGTGGGATAAAATACCTTGTATGACCGTCTTGTTTCTTCTTTATGTTTTTCGGAACGATAATCATTTCCATCCACTAAAACACATGTTTCCTCAAATCCTGATTCAGCTTCATGTCGAATAGGTTCCATGGTTTGCATGCTAGCTTCATTTTTAGTTTCCCCTCCTAAATCTGGATCGCGATCTGCTGAACTTTCTATATAATTTAAATGAAAATAACAAACAAATTTGTAAATGAGCCAAAAGATCAAGTTAAATAGCTTTGTCGATAGGGGAATCATCCAACTATGTTAAATATCAATTTGGGTAGACAGGTCACCCTTTTTGTCCAGCAATTTTAAATTATTTATAGAAAAATTACATTGAACATCAAAACATGATTAATTGATTCAAAATTATATTTATTTCAATAACCAGAATTTTTTAATAAAATGATTTAGGAGGTTTTATGCATTAAACGTACACTTTGGACAACTTTCGACTCATTCAATATGTTTATCCCGTTTTCTTCTAACCTTTTTTTTTGTTTTAACAGTTTAACTTGTTAGAGATGAACATAACCTGAATCAACCCACATAAGTAAATGGGTCAAAATTGTCACTTAACAAGAACATTGAAGCTGTTAAATTGCGTAGGCCCAAGGGCAAGAAAGAAGGTGCACGCAGAGCCGGGTGCCGGCCCTAAGCCTGATTCGGTTGGGCCCATATTTAGGTTTACTTGAGGATTAAGTTTCCTAACCCTAGATTAGTCTCTCTATATACATATGCCTATGTACTAGTAATTTGTATCACCTTATAATAAAGAATATCTTAGTTGCCACCATAGTTGTCAATAGCGAATAGCGGTAAATAGCGACAAGCCACCTATACGCTACGTAGCGAATAGCGGTAAATAGCGGGCGCTATTTCACGTTTAGCGATACACTGCTAGAAATTTTTAGAAATATTTTATATTCAACTATTGTAGGATTTGTAGCAATTATAATCAATAATCATCTAAATCTTCATATATTAGGGTTATTAGCAACCCTATTTATATTAATCAAGTAAAAAATTAAAAAATAATTAAAAAAATTAAAAAAAAAAAGAAAAAACGCTATTAGGTCGCTATCTGGTCGAGAAATGGAAATAGCGGGGCCTTAACGAAACGCTATGTAGCGCGCTATAGCGCTACGAGCGCTATTGACAACTGTGGTTGCCACCCATGGACGTAGGTCAACTTAGACCGAACCACGTTACATCCTTGTGTTAATTTTATTGCTTTCTTGTGTAATATGTTTAATCCTAACAGAAGCAATGATGTGAACATTAAAGCAGGATAATTAACGTCTTTCAAAATATTTAATTCTATATATACGTGTTCACCTTAAAGGGCAAAGGTAGATATAAATAGAAACTCTAAAAGAGATTATTATACTTCATAAAATGAGAGCACCGCTTAAAGAATCAGTCACAAATACTTCCACATATTCTAGGGGACTGTTTGATTCACAGGAATTCATCAATATTCAATGGATTTGGAATTTAAATTCCATTACTTTGCATGGTTGGTTGGCTAAGAGAAGGATTTAGAATTAAATCCGACAAACCTTCAATTGATGGAATTCAGAATCTCTTAGCATTTCAAAGGAAACCTCAGGAATGTTTATAATTTATGTAATAACCCTAACCGCTTTTCGTTCCATCTCCATATCATATCTCTAAACATTTTTTAAAGGTATTTCAGTTTGAATCTTTGTATTATAATTTGTTAATTTTAAGGAATAGTTTTGTCTTTTTAGGGACTTTACATTACAATTCCATTAACAAATGTATCAACCAAACACATTATGGATTTTCAAACAAATCCTTTAGATTCTAATCCTAACTCCAAAACATCCCGCAAACCAAACGACAAACGCACCCTAAGGCCTAGGTTGGTAACATAATATGTGGCAGACACCTTTAAGGATATGCAGGCAAAGAAAGTCAGAGTAGATAATATAGAAGTGACACAGAATTTCCTAGTTGTTCCAAAAGTGTCACTTGAACATCAAATAAAAGTTAACGCGTTGAAACTTTAAACAAAACGAATTGGTGTAACTTAATTACCTGTATGAGGCCCAAGTACATCATCACCAACAGATGGATCAGATCGGGTATTAGCACTAGCATTTGAAACCATCTGAGCAAGAGACAAATGCCTGCTGCTATTTTCACACGAATCTGCAATCAGAAAAGCAAAACAAACAACATGAAGATTGGAGATTGAAATTACTCTTCCAGATGCCTCCATGGCACAATCTGATATTTGACCGGGTCGCTTAGATAGGAAAACTAGATGCATATTGCAACAGTTATGTTAACACAATTTCTTCTAGGGTTTATAGTTTATTTTATATACGTAATCATGTTATTTCCTAAACTATAATATTCACATAAAGCAATTATGGTGTTTCCTTAGTTATGATATTCTATATAAGTACGAGTACAGGAACAAGTAGTCATGCTCGATTATAACATTCCTTAAAAGCACGTTGCTTTTGTACTTTGTGTGTATGCCCTTATTTGGATACAAATACTGTTTGGTCTTATCAAGTTATCATCCTCAAATATCCCACATTAATTCCAATGTGTAACTTTTCGGTAAAGTTACAAGAAAAGGTAACTCTACTCGCTGCCCGATGTCATCATTTTACAATTTTGTAGTACTGTGTTATCCCACAATATCTACTTTAATTGAAAACCAAGTGTCTACCTGTATGAGATACATCTCCATCAATGGACTGAGAACTTGATGTATTAGAAGTAGCCTGCGAACCCACCTGAGAAACCAACCCACTACTTTCACATGTACCTGCAGTCCGCAGCAGATTAAATGAAGATATTGAAACATTTTACATGTGACAAAGATGAATTTATAAAAAATTACCGGTACTTTCTGCCCTTAAGATATTGCTAGAGGAGATAAATCTTGATCTTTTCACTACCTTTGCACTTGATTTAGCAAATACTGTTGTGACAGGGGTTTTATTTGACTCACAATTTTCTTCATCTTTATCACTTATTTCCCAGTTAAATGACCAGTCTTCCCAAACGTCATTGTTAGAGTTTGATTTGTTTTCAGAAATACCCTTGAGACCATCAGGGTTGATATTGATAACATCTTCCTTGATGTTTAATACTGGTTTCTTGTGTATTCCAAATTCAAGATACGGGTTAAGTAACAAATCAGCACTAGCAACTCTAGAGAGATCCTTTGATGATGGAGGAAGCAAATCCTGCATGACATCAGAACAAAACCGTTTCATACCTGCACCCACAGTCTGCACTTGATTTTCAACATATTTAGCTGTTTCCTGAAAGAAGTTATCACACAAGTTAAGTTACTTGGGAGCAAAAATGAAAGTAAGAGCTTAGAATTTTACTTAAAATGAAAGTAAAATTTGATTTTCAACATATTTAGCTGTTTGAAGGTGTGTTTTGAGTCGTTATGCCAATAAGTATAATCAAAATCAAAATAATCAGTTGTAATAAAACGTGTTATAGGCAAATCTAATTACTTAAGGAATTCATAGATAACATGACCACATTAAATGGGAGCAAAATTTTCCAAAATTAGATTGAAAATCGGTAAAAAGATGCATATAATTTTACCCTTGAATTATTAGTTTGTCGCAGTTGGTATGAAAGTGATTAACCTAAACAGATGATTTGACAACCAAACATTCAGATAACAAAAGGCGGAACCCGTTTATCCGAACACTAAAAGCTGAATATTGTGACGTCATATAATCACTTGCCAAGCTTTTTGAAATGACAGAGAAGTAGATTAACTGGGCTACACAAATATACACGTCATCGACGGGTTCAAGGAAGAATCAAGAATGATAACTGGTGATTTGGTTATACCTGAGACATAGCTTCTTCAACCTCCAAACACATTGCTTCAAACTTTTGGTATATATGACCAACCCATGCAATACCTTTAAGATCCATGGAATCCATATATCAACTTTATTTGAACAAAAAAGAAGCTTTTATGTAGCTATGCTTCATAAACCTCCCTGTGAAAAAGATGATTGTTTCTATTAGATATGTAAGATGAACAAGCTACCCTAGAAAACATGTAAAAAAACATTAACGATATAGTCAAACAAAAGACTATTAGCTACAGATTAGCAACAAGCAAAACAGCCATGTGGATGTCCTAACTACCATGCGGGGACAAAAATTTCAAACTTGTTCGTCGAATTTTCCTTTGTATATTTTTGGCAACATTTGTTTCCTTCCTCTCTCTAAACAATAATAAAATTAGTAGACCTCAATTCTTGACTCTATAATATTGAGCAGCACAACGCAGGGAATGTGCCTCGCCTGGATAGGCGCAGTTTCAGGCAACCAGGCGCGTTTTCCGGCCAGTGTCCGGCCAAGTTCTGAGCAAATTGCAACCAAAAATAGTCTGAACCTGTTTGAACATGTTAAAACCCCTAAACTAGCCATAAAACATGTCTAAAACCCCAAAAAATAATATTTTTATACTATGCACCTGGCTTAAAAAACCCTCGCTTTTTTTGTGCCTTGTGACTGGGCTCCGGTCAAGGCCTATGCGCCTTGACAACTATGACTAGACGCATTTTCAGCAAAATTAGTTTTAGAATTTTCTTACTTTTCCCTCGTCGTTGAACATGTAACTAATAATTTGAAGGCATTCTACTGCGTGTTCATTAAATTTATAAAGTCGTGTTCATTAAATTTATAAAGTTTTGAAAAACTTATTTAAGATCTAAAGTAGTTAAATCATCCCCACAATCCAGAGTCACAAAAAAAGTTAGTTTCATTCTATACAATTTTCTCTTCCTATGTCCAGTTGTCCGCGTTAACACGCTTGTAACAAACCTAACCCGAACACGGTTTAAACATGTAACTTCCACTTTGTTGTCTACTTACTAGTTCCTTCTATTCCCCCTTCTGTAACATAACATAAAAACACAACAAAAAAATCAAAATTATCTTCACTTGGATTCATCAAATACGATTTCATAACATGAATACCTATATCACAAAATTATTTAGGTCAAATCATGATCATCAACACTGCGTAACAATAACAGATGTCTATCATACACAACACCAGAGACGTATCGGAACCAACGACAATCGAATTAAGAAAGCGCAAAATTGAACATACATGTCGACGATCAATAGATGAAATACGGTAACAATATGAGCGCAGAAGCACTTACGTACGGGCGATGACGAACAGAAACCCTAGGCGAGCGATGCGATGGTCTTGTGAAGAAAACCCTAGGGGCGGTGATGAAGAGAGAAGTTGGAAGGGAGGGTTTAGGGGAAGAGTTTGAGTGAGGGAATCAGAAACGTAGATACGGAGATAACCATGGTTTAGTTTCCGTTTCTTAAACACCTTCCCTGCTTGTGCACGTATTGGAATCATACACCCAAGTTACAAACAAAACAAAACAAAACTTTTTATTATTATTTTTTATAACTCTAAATATGTTTTAAAAGTTTATAATTTAACATAAAATAAAATATAAGGATCGGTATTTAGGTTTTAGGGTTTAAGGTATTTATTATACCTTCCAGCGATGGTATATTTTTAGTGAATGTAAAATAGATCTCTTTGATTCATCATTACTTTTCATTTGATGCAGGTTTGAATTCGAGAAAATATATAGAGAGAGATATATCATATTATTGTTAGCAACTAATCGGCCAATTGATTAATCGACCAATTGATCAGTTGCATTAATATAGCAGTGAGACGATAAAGGAAGAAAATAAGCTTTGAATGTTGTCCGGTTCATTTTAAACTGACCGGGTCATTTTAGCCAAGTTTGTTAACTTGTAAACGATCTGATGGCATGAGTGGTGTTTGGTTTAACCAATCAGAGTTGCTTATCAGATATGATTTTCACAACACTGATAAAATCAAGAATGTTGGATGACGTTTTATGAGACATCAAGTCTTTAATGATTTTGAATCTTCATGAGGTGTTATTTGATTTTCTAGTTGGGAGTCTACTTTATTTTGGAAAGATTGTTGGGTGGGAAGCACTCCGTTACGTATCGGTTTCTAAGGTTATATAATCTTGAAATTGATAAAGAATGTCTTGTTAAAAAGCAAATGAATATTGATGATTGGTTGTGGAATTGGCGATGATTGGTGCGAGGTAGGGCGACAACTTAATGATTTAGTTCTTACTCTTGGTCAGATTTGGCTAATTGAAATTCCGGATAGGTGGATAAAGGAAATGGATGTTGAAGGAGATTCCTCAGTTAAGGCAGATTGAAAATATATTGACAATTTCCTTTTCCCGGATTATGATGAGCCAACGAGATAAAACCAGTGCATTCCTAGGAAGGTTAATATTCTTTTGTGGCGGATTTTGTTGGATCGTTTTCCTATGAGACTTAATTTGGTCAATCGTGGGTTAGATATCCCTTCGGTTCTATGCTTGTTTTATTTGTTGTAGTCGGAATCATTAGGTCATTAGTTTGGGGAGTGTGATATTGTAATGAGTACTTGGAATGCGATTGCTAGATGGCTTGACTTCAAGTTTTCAAATTCAAAAATTTCATGCGACATTGTGTCTTTGTTGGAATCTGCATCGTTGTCTAAAGTGAAGGGGTTGGTTGAGGCAATAATCATGACGGCTTGGTGGGTGATTTGGCGTTTCAGAAATGATATTGTCTTCGAGAAGAATAGGCGGACATGACATAAAATTTTCGATTCTATTATTAATTATTATCATTCATGGTTTGCTAATAGGTACCATACAGTTAAGATAAATTGGGTTATTTGCTAGTCGGTTTATATAAAAAAATTAGTTGCTAAAAAGAAGCTTGTAATAACTTTAGAAAAGAGATTTATTAATTAACAATAACCTACCACTGAGGTTGGTAGCCTAGTGACAAAGACAAAGTCTTTTATAACACCTAGGTTTGGAGGTCTTTGGTTCAAGTCCCACAAAAGTAAAGAAATTCACTGTTCTAAAAAAATAAATTAACAATGATCCATTTTCCCTAATAAATTTGGCTATGTCATCTTACGGAGATGTCTTGTCCCTTTAAATTCTATCTTGTTGCTGCCCTTAATGCAACTGACATCGATGTCAAGGTTGTCGCTTTCAGAGTGACGACAGACAACTTGTTTTCCACACGATATATTCCTTAACGCACTGTTATTTCAAACATAGTGTGAGCTTCTAGAAAAAAAAACTTTTCTACTGTGTGAGGATCTTGTATTAAGAGGAATGTTCTTGAACTGTGAACGTTATATTTCTTTTGATGATTAATGAAATCTGTGATGACGTATGATTTTCAATTATTCTGTTCTTTAATTTAGTTTGATTTGAATTGTGTAATTTGTTCAAATTCTGCTACCATTTGCTTTCAACTTTAATTCAATCTAGCTCAAAGCACCCTAATCCTAACAACATCGGACTAGTTTTTTTGAACGGCGAACATTGAATGTTGTGACATCGCACCCCCCTCACATGGGAGAGCCTCGTCCAACTCCGGCAAATATGTTGTCTTAACCGGGCCCACTTTGCGTCAGAGTTGAAAAGCATCCAAGGAAAAATCCCACCCAAAAACGGCCCCTTCCGGGCTTGAGGGAGAGCCAAGGCTCGAACCCTGGATCGGCGTGGGTAAAATCCTGGTGCTTCAGCCTAAGAACTAGGCCTCATTTGCATGCCTCAGAAATTAATGGTGGTGGCAGGGATTGAACCCGGGTCCCTTGGGACTTCAAAAAAAATTAAAAGTTTATATTTCTTACATATAAATATTTATGTTTATATACATAAAAAACAATCAAACTAATGTTTTCATATGTTTAAAAGTTTCCTAGGTAAAAAAAACCTAATAAACGAACTTTTTTCATATTTTTTTTGTTTGAATTTCATGAAAAACAAATAAACATTACCTTTATATAATTTTCTTATATTTTAAAATTTTTTAAGATTGAAAAAGCGAATGATTCTTTTTGTTCCGCGTGTTCTCGCAATATTTAGTGTTCTGAATTGAACCCTCCCCCACAACTGATAGCATTAATGTGTTCTAGATAGTTTTAATATGGTAATATGTTTGTTCATTGTTTATATAGATGTAGTGGACAACCATACGAGTTTGATACATAGTGCATTTCTATTCAATGTTTTCACGATCGGACTGGACTGGCCGGTTGGATCGTGAACCATAGATACCGCTGGTCTAGTCATGCCCTTTCTAGCCTTTGATTTTAACCGGCAAGTTTTAGCTGGTTCTGGGTGATCGGATTCACTAGTCAAACCATGTTGTTGTTCGTCTTTTGCGAAGTAGGTAACACGTTATCCTTTACTCCCTGTTTACAGTAAATTTTTATTTAGTGCAATGAGCTTAGTGATACTGCCACAATTTTTGCATACGTTTTTATTATTCTTAATTTTATATAAATAAAATAAAATGTATTATTTAACAATCTTATCATAATAATATTTATAATAGTACTTGTTATGTAATTATATGTAAAATTATATTAAATAAACATTAGTATATTTATATAAATAATACTCATTTAGGCTCCAAGCTTAGATATTTTGTAAATAAGTTATTTTCCCAAGTTCGAGCTCAAGCTCGTTTAAGCTTGGCTCTGTTGAAGCTTTTCCAAACCATACAATTGCATACAGGTTAAACAGTGTCTACAAGCATGACTTTAAAAGTCAAACACTTGTACAACACGAACAATAATGTTAAATAGTTGTATTCTCATCAATTTTATCCTCAATTTCAAGCAATAACATAAGATAAGACGCGTACCAGACCATTATTAAAATTGTCAACTGGACCGAGTGCACGGACTTCACTTTCTTTCCTCTATCAGCTGGCAGATTCAACAGTAACAGGTCACGAATTTGACCAAAGCAACAACGGGTCACGGGTGTGACCAACCAGCATGCGATTCAAAGATCCAGCAGTCGACATGCATCTCAATCAACCACTTCAACAATATGGTTCATCAAACTTCTGCTTAAAATTTAACCAGAGTTTTAACATTATCATCAACGTTAATTCTTAAATCCCGTCTTTATGTTCAAACCAACTGTAACCAGGGTCTTTTACCGCCTGTTTTTCAATCATTAACTCCCTAATATCCCTTACATCATCCCATCTTCCCATAGAAGAATACATATTAGCTAAAAGCACATAAGGTGCAGAATTGCATGGATTCAATCGAAAAAGTTCATCCGCTGCTCTTCTTGCTAAACTTGCATTTAAATGCACTCTACAAGAACTAAGAAGCACCTCCCATATAATTGGATCATTCGAATATGGCATTTTATCTAGAATAGCCTCTATTTCATTAAACCGACCCGCACGCCCCAAAGAATCAATTACACAAGTGTAATGGTCTGAAATTGGTTCCACACCATGTTCTTGTAACATCGAGTTAAATATCATGATCCCATGATCAATCAATCCCGAATGACTACAAGCAGTCAAAACAGTAATAAAAGTTATAGCATCAGGGGTTTCACCTGATTTATTAATCATTTCTTCAAAAAGAGCAACACCTTCACTTCCATGTCCATTTTGTGCATACCCATGAATCATTTCATTCCATGTAATAGTGTTCTTCACCGGCATCTTGTCAAAAAACAATCTTGCTTCGTCTACATATCCACATTTAGAGTACATATCGATTAGGGCACTTCCAACAATAAGATCATTTATGATTTCATCCTTTAAAGCCCGGGCATGTATTTGTCTCCCTTGAGATATAGATGATAATTTAGCGCAAGAACTTAGTACGGTAGCATAAGAGAATTGAGTAGGAAATATATTCTTTTCCAGCATGTTTTTGAATAACATCAAGGCTTCTTTATCAAGATTATTGAGTGATAATCCTGCTATCATTGAATTCCAACAAACTATATCATCTTGATCTTTTATTCTATCAAATATGCATTTTGCAACATCTATCTTGTTACATTTGGAATACATCCCAATAAGTCCACTAGCAACATAAATATCATCATCAAAAAGATTCTTTACCGATGCTGCATGAACTTGTCTCCCGCCCCTTAAAAGCCCCAAAGAAGCACACGAGCTAAACATAACAGCAAAAGTAGTCCTATCACCTTTGACATTACAAAACTGCATATTTATAAAAAGCCGAACAGCCTCCTTATGTTTTCCAATCTGGGAATATCCCGAAAGCAAAGCATTCCAAGAACTTAAGCTTGGAGAAGCCATTTTCTTGAAAATCTCATACGCGGTTTCAGTATCTCCTGACTTAAGACACGCGGTAAGCATATTAATATAGGTCACTTCATCCGGTTCAAAACCAAACCTACGCATCTTTTCCAAAAACTCTATCGCCTTTTTAATTTCGTATTTTTGGCCATACCCACCAATCATCACATTCCAAGAAACAACACTAACTTCTTGCAAACCATCAAATATCATTTCGGCACTATTCATATCCCCACATTTTGCATACATATCCAGCAATGAATTACTCAAGTGTAGATCCTTTTCAAGCCCGAGTCTAATCGTAAGACCATGAAGTTGTTGACCATTAATCCCACTTCTAGCACATACACCAAGAACACTAGACAACGATATAGCATCAACTCGAACCCCAATTCTATGCATTGACCGAAACATATCAAAAGCCCCTTCAACATGATCCGTATCCCCTAACGCCGTCATCATTGCCGTAAAAGAAACCTCATTAACCTCTGGCAAATTCTCAAAAGCCTTGATTGCATTTTCAATATGCCCACACTTTGCATACATACCTAACAAAGCATTACCAACATATATATTCTTGTCAAGGCCAATCTTATTAGCAACAGCATGACACACACAACCATACTGCAAATCCAACAACGCCCCACACGCGCTGAAAACACTCGCTAATGTGAAATTAGTGGGCAAGAAACCCGCTCGGTTCATGTCATGAAACAGATTCAATGCTTTCTGCTCCAACCCACCGCGAACTAAAGCGCTGATCAAAGTGTTCCACGACACCACGTTTCTCTCAGGCATTTCTACAAACAGTTTATGTGCTTCACTTATATCACCAGTCTTGCAATGAGCACTTAACATTGCGTGCCATGAAAAGAGGTTTTTGTGAGGCATTTTATCAAACACTTGGCGTGCAGTTACTAAGCCACCGCATTTGTTGTATAACTCGATTAAACGGTTTGATAGAAAGGTGTCGTTGAAGTGACCGGTACGGAGGATGTGAGCATGAAGGAGCTTTCCAAGTTTATGTGATTTTTTGTCGATGCAAACTTGCAAGAAATTTGCCAATTGGGTGGTGGTTTTGATCTCCATCGACAGGTGATTTGAATTCCCAAATGCGTTAAATAAATGTTTGTTTCATATTTGTAAAGTCATGAATAAAATTAAAAAATAAAAATATTAAATTGACTAAACTGCCCCTATATGGTATGTCGCTTACTATTTCACATATCGATCAAGCTATGTTGTCGTTAACTCATAATACTCTTACCCTTAAAAACGTTCTTGTAATATCAGGTCTTACTAAAAGTCTTTTGTCCATTACTCAATTTGTACTAGATTATTATGTAGCTATTAAGTTCTAATATAGTGGCTTGTCTATTTAGACTCTAGCAGGTATTACTTTTCATAACATATTACCGAGACCACATCGACTTTATTCACTTTCCGTTGTTATGTCGGCATCTCATGAGTTGTGGCATTCTCGACTCGGTCATCCTTGTGAATCTGTTTTTGCAGCATCTTTCGTTTCTTCGCATTAATTGTAGACCCTTGCATAGTCATTGTCATACGTGTAGTACTTTTAAGTTCACACGATTACCTTGGGGTTCTTGCATATGGTTTTAAAATTATTTTGCAACGGAAGCTTTATATCATGTCACATAAAACATTTTGAATCAAACCATCAACGGATCCATATGTGCGTACCAAGAAATTAAACACAACCATAGAGTGTTTAAAACCACAACTTTTGAAACGAAGTGGTAGACCCGTTGATATAGATGAATGAAAGAACCAAAGTGTTTCCTCTCCAAAGATATCCACACCAAACAATGATCTTTGATCTATTAAGACGCTAGTCTTCAAACCCAATGTCAAGATGAGATTATATGAAATACAAAACACCTTCTTCAACATCCATTTTGCAAGTAAATAAAGCAAGATATCACACTCTATAAAACCACTTTTAAGAACAAAGAATAACTCACAATAAACATTGCAAGTTGCTACTCATTCTTAAGCACTCCATGTGTGTGTTTTGTGAGAATTTTGGCACAAAAGTTACTTCAAGAACCAAGAAATAACTTCTGATGGTATGTGGAGGAGAAGGATGGACCAAAAGGCTTACAAAGAATGTCTTATGTTTCAAAGTTTTTACACTTGAACCCTTTGAAAAATCTCGACATTTTCTGCTTGTTTTTAATGTCCAAAACAGTTGTCCAACTCCACAATACTACTACCGAGAATCACACAAAAAGAAGAAAAAATATGAGAGCAAAAGTAATCATAAGCATATGAATGAGACATGCCACCAAAAATACAAGATCAATAAATTATGCATTATAATTAGTTATTCATATACATAAACATGTGTATATATATGATCATGTTTTTCAATGAATAGTACCCACTGTTTTATTAAACAATAATACTAAATATTATCTTGACGATGTAAATTCGTTTAAGTTTCATAATGTGTGACCTTTTAGGATAACGTCAACATATGTTTTGCTTTGGGCATATGGATCCAAGAGTCTATCTTCTGCACAAGATTCAACATGTATTAATGTAGACAGTGGTGGACGTCTACCAACATCGCATTTCCTACAGTGACATAAGACTTTAATGTCATCCACTATGACCATACGATCTAAGACTCGACTTAAAAGGCAATGGTATATGGTAAGTCACTGATTATCCTTCTTTAATAGATATCTCATTGAACATTAAGTTACATTACGATGCACTTGAGTCTTCAATTCGTAATCAATATAAACTTCATATCAATATTAAGTTCAATCTTTCTACCCATGAACATTAAGTAATATATCAATTGCAACACACAATCAATATTAAACACTTTATCAATATTAAACACTTCATATATCTAAAAGTAAAAAAAAAGTTATTTATGAGTAAGCTCACTTTGACTAGTGTCTTATATATCCCGCCGATACCTCTATAAGACCATTTGCGGTCGGTGGAGGCATACCGACGCCCTCCCTCTCTCCGCCCATGGTTGTACGTGGTCGTAGATTTCTCTCATGTCTTCCCGCCACATCCTTCGCAATCCATCAACCCTCTCCCTCTCTCTTCCACTCTGTTTCCGTGAGTTCACAACTAACTATACACAAAAGTTGTTTAATACAACTAGTGGTGGATGCACCAAGTTATATATGTATAACATTGTATATTTTTGAATAATAATATGGTAAATCTTAAAGGGTTAGGCTATACATACCCTCTTCCTACTTGTCGTACCCCCTCCCCTATAAAAATAACTTGTAAACTTGTTATTTTACTCCCTTTGAAAAATCATTATTTCTAAAATTGTTATTTTAAGTTTAAAATCACTTTCTATAACATAAAGCGTATATTCTCCTACTTCTCTCCTACTTTCTATTTTTTTTACAAAACGTCATTAAAAAAATAACATATGATGTTTTTAAAAACATCTTTAAAACTAATGATCTGATATTTATCCTTGCTAAAAAAGATAAACTTAAACAACTAATTAAACAACAATGATTAATTAACAAAAAAGACGAAAGAAAACAAAAAAGTTTGAATTGTATTTATTTGAAAACATAAGAAAAAGATGTAACAAGTAAAAATCAGTCAAACGCAATCTTAAAAGAAAGTAGAGTGAAGAATATTAAGGTTAGCTATAGACTTTATCATACGTTAAATGAGATACTTTCTATGTGATAATCATTGTGCATTTCTTAATCGTGAAGTCTACCTTATTATTTAATTTATTAGGATTTTGGCTAATCTTAAGTTAATAGATGTCGTAACAGATACCTACCTAATAATTTTTTTTATCCATCATGAATAAAGTAATAGTTTCTATAAATATTCTTTTAGGGTTTAGGTTTCAGTTTTGATGGTCATAACCAAACTTTTTATCTTATCCTCTTTTTCAAAACATTAGTATATCATAATATTTTAAAAATAAAAAAAGACCATATAAATAATAAAAGTGAAAACGCGGGTTCCAAGTTCAAAACCCGACCAAACTGTTAAACTGTCAAAATCGAACCATGAACCAAACCGTTTGGATCTGATTAACAACAAACATGAGATGATGTCGGAGCTTTTATGGTATGGTCGGATCGAGTTGGCCGGATCAGACAGCATTTTGTGTTTTGTCCTTTAATTCCCGGCAACAAATAGTAAATTCTGTATACTAAACGGTAAATCTAGAATCAGAACCGAACCAGAGACACCAGACAGCTAACAGAAACGGGATTTTTGAAGAAATTTTTACTTAGGACCAAACTGGAGCGGTTAGGTCAGTCCGAGTTTTAGATTCCATTGTTAAAAATGGTTTGGGTCTGGTTCGGTTCAATCCGGTTTCATCTCAATGAACCATGACTCAAGCCATGAAAAAACAACCAGTTGCATGAGGCACATCCATTACAAGACCATTAAGTTGATGAAGTTGCAGACTGCTAAATACATGTAACTAAGTTATCCTTAATACTACCATATGTATATATAAACAAGGAATATGCCTGTGCAGAATATCTACAAAGCCCGACCCGACACCTTACTACTTACTACCATAACGGTGCAGAATTCTCCAAAGAAACAAGCGAGTTCAAATGCGGAAACGCCATTTTGAAACTAAGATTCCCGTCAACCGACACCTTCTCCATTTCCTCTTCTTCCACATCATATTCATAAACCGCTTCTTTCAACAGCTTGAAGATCATATATCTACCGTTTCTTGTCATGAACACGGGAACCAGACCTGTTATGTCATAATCCACATTGACCGTGTACCTTTTGACCCATTGACCAGCACATTCATCCGTCTTCAATGTCCATACCTGAATTCGGTAAACTGTCATTTGAGCAACAAAGTTCAACAAACCTCGGTTTTCCATAAGTCTATCGTTTAAACCGGTGCTATTAACCGGGAGAGTCTTTCTGACGAAAGTTTCATCGTGTATGTCCATTGAAACAAAGTGGTTAACATCATGGTCTCCCGGGAGCCAATACAAGACCCCTGAGGCTGCAACCGGTTTGTGGTTGAAGTCTCTAAAGAGTCCAAATGAAGGCACGGTGCAACCCTTCCATAACATTGTCTTTAAGCTCAATATCTCACTGTCTATATGACCCGAGTCATCACGAAGCAGGTGCACGACTTTATATTCTCGTGTGTGATGGCTAAACACAAACCCATATGACTCGTCACGTGGTGGAACCATGGTTCCTGGTTTGACTGAAAGAAGCTTTCGGGTTGTTGGGTTCAATACTAATAAAGTTCCCGATTTGTTTGTTGCCAAAAGTAGACCGTCACATGCTGCTAGAATATCACCAAACCCGCACATGTTTAAATCACAAATCTTGCTAGTTTTATCTTTAAACTCCATTAAATAGATATGACGGTTTCGTTTAGTAGAAGATGATGGCTCAAATAGTGTAAACGGGCCATTGTTGGCGTCGATAGAGAAAGCATTGGGTCGGGATTCAGATAAATGTTTCACAAATGTAAGAACCGGTTCACACCGACCCATGTGAGCATCAACAAAATTAGGACTGTTGATCAACCGATGCCATGCTTTGCATACGAGACTTAACCTCAAGAGGTCTTTTGCGGGTAGCAAAAGAAGAATTTTAAAAATCAAGTCATAAGGAAGAACCGAGATCTCCATTGCACATGTCTTCTTCAGTATGCAACTCATCTGCTCCTTTGTTACCAGAAACCGAATTCAACAATTATGTCAAAATTCTACTCACATACCTGAAAAATGAAATGGAGCAAGGGTGAAGCTACATTCAACATGAATTGCCAATTATTAGAAGCAGAATCTTTGTTTTAATTAAGTCTAGAATATTAGTTATTTTGGCCGAACTTTATATATTTCAGTTACATTTTCTATTTCATGTAAGGTCATACTTAATGTGTCGATTACTTTGACTTTGACCTTATATGAAATAGAAAATGTAACTGATATATTAAATTACATCAAAATCTAGACATAATTAAACCAAAGAATAAAAACCCCCAATCTCAATAAAAATCTTTGTTGATGCTTTTTTGGGAGTTATTCACCCATTTCATCATTCTTTTTCCCCATTCTGACCGATCCACATACGAGTCAACCATTCGTGTTATTGGTCGTAAGACTTTTAGCCAAAGGGTGTGGCCCTGAAGAGTTAATAGCAAACCAGAGACCATGAACACACGCACACACATGCGCGCTAAACTCCTCAACTTCATTATTCCACAATTGTAGGTTCAGATTTCAATCATATAATCAACACCCAGTCAAACTTTAGACCATTTGGCCAACAGTGTTAATACTGCTTGGTTTTAAAATGCATGAGGCGCTCCTAGGTGTTCAGGCCTCAAAAGCCAAGGCGTGAGGTGAGAGCCTCACGTACGTGAAGCGTTGTTCCATGTACAACCAAATAAGCCTTATGTACAATCAAAGGCCGCATCTGTTTCATTTTTTTTACATCTCGACCTTTTTTATCATGTAAAACATTCATAATTTCTTTATCCCTTTAGTTGTTTCTACGTATCACCCTCCTACAAACCCCAATGTTGAACAATTTTGACCCGATGTCATGAGGCGCCGCCTCAAGGCCCTGAGGCGTTTACCTGATCGCCTCGAGTGCGTCACGCCTCAGGCGCTCCTGGGGCGCTATATTTAAAACCAAACTTCATAGCATACATGAGACCACAAACACAAACACATACACACATAATTCTTCCACTTCAAGATTCCACAATTGTAAATTCAAGGAGTGTTTCCTATTGCTTAATAAAATCACTGATTATCTACTATACCAAAATTCTATAATCAGATAAACAGTTTTAGTAAGCAATCCCAAACATCCCTCAATCATACAAATGAAATGGATCAAGCAAGTTTTAGGCCTTTTGACCACTTAGGAGAACATACCTAGGACCATAAACACACACTAAACTCACCCGATTTAAGATCCACACACACACACACACACACACTAGATTCGATTCAAATCCATTCTCCCGAACACGTAGAGTTCTCCAAACACCTAGGGCTGTAAACAAACCAAACCGAACGGAACGAGACGTTCATGTTCATCCGTTAAGCTTTTTACCGGACAAATGAATGGTTCACAAACACATGACTGAATGAAATTTTGTGTTAGTGCTCATTTGCTAAGGAAATGAAACTTGTTCGTGTTCGTTTGTTTACATTATAAACGAACATAAATGAACATAAACAAACACAAACGAATACAAACAAACATAAACGATAAAAAATTAATTTTAATGGTAAAGTTTTAAAAACTTGTAACAAACGACAAAATTAATGAACATTAACGAACAAATTACCAAACGTTCACAAACACTATTAAACGAGCAGTGCTTTTGTTCGTGTTAGTTCATTTAATTAATCTTTTTTTATGTTCGTTCGTTCATGTTCGTTCATTAATCATCATTAATCAAACAAACGTAAACGAACTTTAGGTGATCGTTCAGTTAGTTTACAGCACTACAAACACCCAATTTCGAATACTCTTTCCACAACAACTTCCGACTCATCAGATAGCAGAAAAGTAGACTGATCAGTGATCACTACGAAGATACAAATGGAGCATCAAGATACGCAATCACAAGCAGACGACGATGAAACAGATACAAATCACCGATTATTCAATCAGACTCGTCAATAGCAGAAAAGTAGACTGATCAGTGATGAATAAAATTGAGCATCTATAAATGCAATCACAAGCAGATGATGACGATCAGGATGAAACAGATACAAATCGACGATTATACAATCAGATCATGACATTAAATCAATGAATTCGAAGAAGTTAAAGTACCTTTTGTGGCATCTGAGGGTTTGAGGGGTAATCATGTTGCCGTTGATCGACGGAATATTCGAAGACGGCGAGCTAGTGATGTGATGTTACAATCAATCGGTTAAGAATTGGGAGATTTGATCACATAGCTTTCTACTTTCTAGGGTTAGGTTTGTTCATATTCCTGATTTGGGGACACTGGAAAATTGTACTATCCCCCACTCGTGATTATAATTGGAATTTATGTCAACTTTTGATAAAAGGAGATTAATTTGGTAGCATCTTATGTTCAAAGAATTTTAATGATTAAGAGGTAACGAGTCATGTAAATTGTGACTACTTACCAGACTTAAGGTTACCTCTTAATCATTCAGGTTTAAAGTTACCTCTTAATTACTAAGAGGCTTTGAACCATTAAAAAATAAACAGACATTTTTAAAATAAAATAAATTAAACTCTCTTTTCTTCCCTTTCATCATCTTTATGAACTTGGAAATATGTAATCAGTACAAAGTATCAATTTATGTTAGCATTTGTTATTCACAAAATCAAAAGTAACCCCAATTCAATCTACCAAAAATATAAGATTTAAGCTTAATGTATCTAGTGTAAATTTGGAAATGACCATTGAATCCGTCGATTTTGTTCAATGGGATAGTTGGTGTGATCAAGGAACATATGTTAGGTTGACGGGGATGGAGGTCGGTTATGGTATGTGGCCTTGTAACGACCGTACCGAGGTGATAAGTGTGACGGGTTTTAAATATTTTTGGACGTTTCTCATGTTCTTCGTCATGTTTATCATCTACGGTCATGTGGCTTGCGGCTTCGTCGTATTCATCATTGTTGAAGCAGTGGGTAGTCGTTGGATCACGTCAGAGGAGGGTGGTCGGTGTGGAGGGAAAAGGGTTTGGGGTGTTTATTTTTTTTTAAAGTATAAGGGTATATGTGTCATTCTTTAAAAACTTAAAAGATTTTTTTTTAATGTTAGTTAGTAAAAGTGTTACAACTAAGTAAACATATTTAATTTTTCAAAATAAATAACGAAATATGCAAGGAGACTTTAGCAAATAGATCATTCGTGTAATTATTTATTTATCACTAGGTTATAGACCCGTGTATTACACGGGGTTGTATAATAGAAATTATATAGTTCTATAATGTGTAAAAAAACTACATAACTGAAGTATTTTTATTACGTACAACAAAAAACAATAAAAATGAAAGTACAATTACAATTCACAAATATCTAAATATTTCTTTATATACGACATTTGTTGTCTTGTTCATATTTTTACAATATTTATCAATATCAATAACTTAAGGCCATATCTACTTTATACCATGGACAATGCCACATACAGTTAACCATGTGTAAAAATTGTTGTTTTAAAAACAAATCAACCCTACATAGCGACTGTCCTTAACTTTTATTTATCGTCATGACAATACATACATCAACCCTTTAATGCAAATTCAATCAACAACAATGCAACTAATAAAGCATAAATTTAATACATATTTAAATCACATACTATATCAATACTATATCAGTGGCGGAACCCAAGAATTTTTTTTAATGAGGTCACTAATATTCGGTATTCGGATGTGTCACTCAACAATAGGATTTTTCAGTCCAAGTCAGGTCACATGAAATAAAGTGTGTTGAGTTATGTTCGAATGATTTTGAAGGTGATTTCACCAATTATTTTTGGTTTTGAATCAAAAGATATGCATGAATGATATTCTTACTATGTGGACATATAGAAATCTATAACATCAACTTTACAAAATAGCTTCTTTTAAAATAAAACCAATTAAATCATACAACATACAATGTTTCCAAAACAAAATTTGAAAATGAAAACCAATTAGATCGATCAACTGAGTACTAAACAACCTTCGGGACATAAACTTAAGGAACCAAATAACCCTGACTTGCACAAGAAAGAAATAGACTTGCAACAGAAAGAAATCAACAGCTTCAACGGACGGTTGCAGCAAACCGTAGCCCATAAACGGTCATTTCCACCCACAGGAACTAATGCTTTCTTCACCATTGATTAAAGTTGGGTTTAAGCTCATAAAAAATGATGAAGTCTTCCTATATGAATCGTGCTTTCTTTCCCATTTTTCTGTCAAACTTCAACTGCAAATTGAAAAATGAAAAAAATGATGCTATCTTCATCTTCTAATCAGACGTAATGCAACCTTAAAAACAGAGGTTTAAAGGGGCCCAAGGCAACAACTACAACTTATAAATTTATATAAAGGTGCTCTGTCAGTTATGAATCAAAATGGCAAAGGAAGAAAAAGGAATCAACATGCCAAAGGAAAAAAAAAAGGGACTTAAAGGATTCTGGTATCCTGCAACTTGGTGATTAGAATTTAACAATAGGACAACTTTTCAATTAATAATTTTTTTATGGGGTAAATTATCAAAACCCATTGGGGTCACTTAGAAATAAAACATAACCCAAAATCTACTCATAAACACAAAATGCAAGAAAGGCCAATGAGCTCACCAATTTTGACAAGAAGACCTCTGACCATGGTTAAAATGCCAACAAATACCAAGTATCATTGGGAAATATCATATGTGTGAACGGGAAAAAAGCCTCTTTTGACTTGGTTTTCTTGGTTTTTATAAAGTTATTAACTTGGTTTTTAAGATGGTTAACTAACTTGAAATTGATTAAAGGACGGATGTAATTTAACTTGGTTTGATAGGTTTGATCATTGTGAAACTTTGATAGGAGCCAAAGCTGTTATGAACATGAAGTTATTAACTTGGTTTTTAAGATGGCTAACTAACCTGAAATTGATAAAAGGACGGATACAATTTTGAACAAACATATAGTATTTGAAAGGTTCTCAAATGGCCTCATGATATGGAGAGAATTCAAATGGTTCCTGCAAAATCAATTTACAACAATCATAGAAAAAAAAGATTTAGTTGAATCAGAATACAAAACTACAAGCATCACATTTCAGTATGCATCATTTAGTCAAACCTTCACATCCAATAAATATAAATAAACCATAGAGAGTTTAGTTGCAAAAGATCTGAAATATTTGGTGGATACAAATTGTTGTGTATTGAAAGTAAATCTACAAATTGTTGTGTATTGAAAGTAAATCTTCACAATTGAAGTTATAATTTTGAATCACAATTATGGCCTTCATAAACTATCTAGAAATTATAAATAACTACCTATTACTAAATAGAATTACCAATAATGTGCTTACAAAATTTAAATTCTACTTGTATCACATACCTTATCCGAATTCATAGATTTTTCCTTATCGACATCTGAGGTGCTTTGAGATGGTGTCTCCAATTCTACTTGAAAGATACCAAATTAAAAAATAAATAAAAATCAAATGCATTATCAAGAACCAAAAACGAAAAAAATCCACATATAAAATCAAGTAAAATAATTAAAAATCATGATAATCACAAACCATGTTGTCTTCTTCTATATAAAAAAAATCATATGCAACCAGACTCACAAGAAACAACTTCTGATACAAACAACTCAATAGATAAAATGGTTTTAACCAACATCAGACTTGCAGTATGGATGGATTAATCTCGAATTTGGGTTTGAAGTCTCACAAAGAGTTGTAACAACCGACAAAGAAACAAAGGCATGTATGAGTGCAATTAGTAATTGAATTCAACATATGTAGCGATTAGGGCTTGTGGCACCACAAAAACAATTCTTTACAAGAAATCGAATGCTGACCTTTTAGAATTAGGATTTGCGAGATCCGATTAGAAATCCCAGCAGCTATTGTGGAGACGATTGTGGATTATCAATAGCTTACACCTGCAAGAGCTATCATCCGAGAATAAGGGATGAGAGATCTGTTTAGGGTTCTGAAGCATCCGAATAAACAATCATCCAAGGAAATATATTTTATATCTATCCATGAAGTGATCTAAATATGAGTTAATAGATTATTTAAGTAATTTATTTCATAAACATGTGTGTTGACATTTAATTGTTAACCTTTAAATAGTTTTAGCAATTGCTTATTACCATTATTATTTTAAACAGCTCGGGATTTTATAAATTAGAGGGCTTAATATTCACTCGACCCAAGAAATATGAACCTTACTATTCCTACTACTAAACCACAAATAGGAATGGAAAACAATAGACTAAAAAATTGTAGCTTGCGTTTTCTTTTTAGTTTGAAAAATAAGATTGTTCCCGAATCATCATAAACTCCACCAAGTCACCGTAATAATAGAATCAGACACTACTTTTATGGAAGACTTCAAAGATCGAGAATCGATTCAGAGGATTAATTCTCTTAGTTTCTTGGAAATCTGAAGCAACAAGTCAAGCCATCAATGGTAGCCTTGACTTCCCATAGTGGAGGTTTTGTGTTCGAATCCTAGCAACAGCAAAAAAGGGGTCTGTGGTCAGGTCAGAGGGTTTACCTAGTTAGGGGTTCCTCCTATGGTGGGCTGCCCTAGATGTTCTAGGTGTTGCCCCGGGGAAACCCAATTATCCTAGAATATTATCTAGTGTTGCCGTTAAAAAAAATGTACCAATCAAAATCCATATGCTTTTCGAGAATGAGCACTCCCCAATCAAATGATCAATTGTCTCCACCGTGCTATTACACAACGGGCAAAGCAAAGAAGGAACATCCAAGTTAGCGCAAGTTGGAATACTATTCTACAAAACTCTCCAAGAAAAATGTTAACTTTTCTTGGAATAAACTTATTCCAACGAGTAGGATAATCGATCCAAGGGATCAAAGATTAGTCAATTTATAAACGAACCGATTTCACCGAGCCCAAACCACTTCCGGTCAATAATGAGACAATGTTTTTCCTTTTCAAGTGAACATTATCTCACAATTCAAGATTTTAGAGAATCATTCCCAAACTAAACATCCTCCAAAAAAATTTATTCCCTTTACCCACCCGTTTCCTCAAAGAAGAATAAGCTATAACACCTTTTTCATTAAGTTTGAAAAACGACCTCACAATATTAGACCAAGTCCCGTGACTTTTAATCCTACTTGAACCTTCGAACACCCCAACATTACTAGGAGTGTCAATTGTGTCGGGTTGGCGGGTTGGCTGGTTGCAGGTTGGCGAGTTAACAGGTTGAATTATGCAGCCCGAACCTGACCCATATTCTTATTTGTGTCAAAGATTTCAACTCTAACCTGGATACACTTAAATTCGGGTCAACCCGAACCTGGCCCATTTATCTAAATCAAAGTCATAAAGTACTAAATCCAAAATCTAATTCTTTAAGGTAAACAAAAAATTAGTTGATTAATTATCTCTAGAAAGAGAAAAAAAGAAAAGTTTTGGTATAATTCAATTCATTTATGGTAAACACTAAATACAAAAGTAAATGAACAATCATTTATATAATGTGAAAAATAAAAAATATATATTTTGTAACCTAAACAGGTTAACAGGTCAACCCGAACCCGACTCGTTTATTAAATGAGTCAACCCGGCCCGTTTTTTAAAACGGGTTGAAATGGTTAACCCAAAACCTGATTATTTTCATGACGTGTTCGGGTCGTGTCAGGAATTGACACCCCTAAACATTACTCCCATGAATTGAATTGACAATTTTAACCCACAAGAAATTTTGATTAGAAATGAACCTCCAATCCTCCATCTCCTTTTTTTGAATCAAAGCAAAGATTATGTGATTCCAAGCTGCTAATTCCCAACCCTCCTTGATCTTTAGGCCCCATAACCTAATCCCAACTTACCCAATGAACCCCACGGACTAGACTCATCAATACCCCAAAAGAACTTGGATAACATACTTTCTAAGGTTTTTTTTTAACTTTAGAAGGCATACGAAATAGAGATATAAAATAAATACCCAACACACCGAGCATCGAAGAGATAATCAACAATCTACCACCAATAGAAACCAACTTCGTTTTCCACTTTGAAAGCTTGTTTTTAAACCTCTCAGCAATATGATCCCATCCTTGAATGCGATTCATATTAGTCCCAATAGGAATTCCCAAGTAAGAAAAATGAGATAAGTTAATTTTATTTTACCAACTTTCTTGCTAGTAAAAAAACTTGCAGCTTCAAGGTCCTCCAAAGCAATATTAAACCTTACATGGCAAGAATAAAAAGGAAAGGCGAAAGGGGATCCACCGTCTAAGACCTCTCTCCAACTGAAACTCGGAAGTAGAGCTATCATTAACTAAGACCGAAGAACGAGTGGACACCAGACAAGCCCTAGTCCATCGAATCCGCTTACTCCCAAATCACATAAACTCCATTGTCCTCTTCAAATAAACCTAACTAAGTGAGTCATAGGCCTTCTCAAAATCGAATTTAAATGATAATAATTGCTTCTTCCTCTTTTTGTACCGGTCTATCGTCTCATTATAATTAAAAGACCATCCAAAATTTGCTATATTTGATAAAAGCAGAACAACTGATCCAACCACTTTCATCAACATATTTGCTAATAGTTTAGCAATAATTTTATATTGCATAACAATCAAACTAATCGGTCTAAAATCCGTCACCAGCATAGGACTTGCAATTTTAGAAATTAAAGTAATAAATGATGAATTACATCCCTTAGAAATACTCATCTCATGCTTAACAAAAGCAAAAATATCAACTTGTAATGTACCCCCGGTACTTCTTTACAAATGCAAAAGAAAATCCATCAATGCCTAGGGATTTGTCACTCCCACACGCCCAAATAGCTTCACTTTCAATAGAGAAGGCTCTGCTTCTAAAGTCAATATTAGATGTTAAACAGAACACTTTGAAAAACCACTTTGATCCCCCTAAATTTAGCGAACCTCTCCGTAGAAAAGTCATAAAAACACCTTTTATGCAAGACGGATCGAAAACTCAATTCCCTTCCACTTTCACCCCCTAATCGCGAGTACCATGATAGTGTTCATGTTCTCGTTAGCTTCAATGGACCACTTAATTTTAAATTTGTGTGTCATGTCTTTTATTTTAGAAATTTCAAAATCAGCAAGCTTCTTTGCCACTTTCATACTATCTGTGAGCTGCTCATTAGTGGCAGAACCAATATTAATGATGTTGTCCGGATCAAACAATATTATTTTTATTATTACTACTACTATTGTTATTAAAGAAATCATGAAAGTAACCATTTTGAAGGTGTTATATTTATATGATTATATTAGAACTACATCACATATATAGTCATGGGATACGTGAATCATGATCTTGTTTTTACTCGTGTATTATTTTCTTAGGCCCTGTTTGGTAGCCTTTTAATGGTCATTAAGAGGCTATCTCTTAATGGTTCTAAGCCTCTTAATGGTTAAGAGCTAACCTTAAGTCTGAATGGTTAAAAGGTAACATCTTAATAGTAAGTCTTCACAAGTTACATGACCCCTTAACTTTTAACCATTAAGAGGTACAAAATTTATGAGTTAAGCATGTATAAAGACGTGAATTAATCTAAGGGAGGTCATTATATACATTGTACTCCTTTTCCATTAACAAACTTTTGCCTCATGAAATTTTCTTAGTAAGATTGTTAATGAGACAGTATAATTTGTTCAGTAATATCAATTTATTTTCTAGGTCTTGAAGTACTGCTTTAATATATTTTCTAGGTCTTGAAGTACTGATTTAATATCATCATGAAACATATTGTTATTAGTGTATAATGAGTGGTTATACAGACAATTATACCCCTATTATAATCATTAGTTTGAAAACATATTTTTTATTATACAAAATCTACAAAATTCTGAAACTTCATAAATTCACACGTGGAATTTGAAAAGAAAAAAAAGTCAATAGGGCACCGTGGCAGTGAGAGTCCGGTGCCTGGGATCCGTAAGAATTGTTTGTACATTAACGAAGCCAGCATCCTTGACAGTTTTTTCCAGATCCAGCAAGTAGTATTCATCCAGAAATGGTTCAGTGCTCTTCATTAATGTAAACAGAACAGGTGACAATTCCTGCAAACATAACAAATGCATTATCAGTAGCATTTCAACCATTTGACCCATTTAGATAAAAGGGTTTACACAGCTCATATTCGGGTCACATGGTTTGATCGATGTATGTATAGGTTAGGGTTGATGTCTTTGGCACGAGTTGAGGGTTCATCAATTACATGGGTCGTTCAGGTTACATGGTTTTAAGCGTTTCTAGGTTAGAGTTGATGCCTTTGACACGAATAAATACGCGGTTCATGTTCAGGGTTCATCAATTTCAGCCCACTAGCCCACCATCCCGTTAACCTATCAATCTTTCTCATTTTTAAACATCATCAATGATCAGTTGAACCAATTGTTATTACATCAAAAGTATATATCCAAGAACAAGCGTATGAAGGGGCTGTACCTGAAGTTTCTTAGACTTTGGCTGCAAAGGACACATTAAAACATTAGATTTTGATTGCGCGATGTTACATTAAAGATAAATAGGAGAGGGTAGTTACTGAGTTATCAGTTATGACAAATGTTCCACCCGGTCGAAGCAGCCGAAATGATTCCTTTGCTAAATTTATTGTAGCTCTTGCTGGGCATTCATGAAGCTGCAAAGTGTCATGGATCAGATGTATATTGCATTGAAGTCATGGACAATAAGAAAGTTAACTACTTTAGGCCCATTTACATATGAATGAGTCAATATAGTTTATGCTTTATCCGAAATGGGCTAGAATAGTTAAATGGGTTAAGAGTTTAGTGTATACAATCTCCACAATCGCTTTGTTAATACATTAAGATTATTATTGTGGTAATATTCTTAATTATTTTTTTTAAATGTGGCAAAAAGGTATTTGAGGGTCAATAAAACCCCACATGACCTGTTTCAACCCACACTACCCGTTTCAACCCAAATGCGTTTTGGCTTGGTACCCAAATAAACCTGACCCATTTCAACCCTTACCCGTTTTGAACTCTTACCCAACCCCTCATTTTGCCACCCTTAGGGTTTGATGAATATCTGCGGAATATTTCACCTCTTAGTAACCAAGTTTCTTCAATGTTTCACTAAAGTTATTCCTACTTTTTTCTAACTACAAAAACCACCCAAAGTTTCATTATTGTGAAACTTTTTTATAATTTTCAAATTAAGTAACCTAAATGGGACATGAATCTTGGTTACTATTTAGTGATTACTTTTTCAATTTAACATGAAGTAGGAGGTAATTGTGAAGAATAAAAATTCACTAAATAATAACCAAGTTCTATAATTTATCCATTTAAGTCAACTTGAAAAAAATAATCACTAAATAGTAACCAAGTTTCATATATGTTCCATCAACATCACTTAATTTTAAAAAAAATTCACAATAATGAAACAATAAATGAAACTTGAGTTGTTTTTGTAGTTACTATTTTATGATTTCATGAAACTTGGTTACTATTTTATGATTTCATTCCTGTATATTATTAACTGAAAACTAAATGAGCCATACCACATAGGAGATTGAAACAATGTCAAATGATTGTGAATCCAAGCCTGTAGATTCACCATTTGCATGTATCCACTGGAATGAGTTTGATCTCTGAGGACTTCTCTTTTCCTTATATTTAGCAACAGCTAGGAAGTATGGTGATAGATCCAGACCCTGTGGCACAACATGAACAAAAAAATCAACCATCATAAGTTTTACAAAATCAGATCAGAAGCCAAATGTCAGAAATGACCTCCATCAAGCAAACCTTGTGAATTATAACCAATGACATTAATAAGTAACAATGACAAATGGGCAACTAGGTAATTTAACTTTAAAATAACCCAAAAAAGCAAATTTTAAAATTGTAAAGAGATGTCCTGAAATTAAATAAGGAGGCATCATAAGGTGGTGTTTGGATTTGTGTTTTGGAATTGTTTATAATGTTTGGATTAACAGATTGTGCTTATGATTATCTGAATTTTTACGGGTCAAATAATCATTTTTGGATATAAGGTTTCATACTAGTTGCAATAAAATTGATTGTCTCAAGGGTAAACCAAAGTTACTTATATATTGCTTCTTTTGATCAAATTTATCTCTAATTGTTCACAAAAATGTCCTATTTGGTCATTTTGTCTACTAGTTTATTAGATAATCAGAATTTGTCAAACACCAAGCATCCAATTATCTCATTATTACAACTTCAAATAGTAGAAGCACATAGAAACACTACATTTTACCATATTTTTTTCTTACACCTGATTATATTATTCTGTGTTAAGAGTATAGGACCTGTATTGTATAATAATAAGTGTATAGGGACCTGTTATGTATAATGATAAGTGTATAGGGACCTATTCATGTAAATAGTTATTTCATTTTAGTCTCTGTCTCTCCCTATATATAGAGAGGCTTGTTTGTATTCTAAATCACTTCAGTTAATATATTACCAGTTTACATGGTATCAGAGCTACGGCTCTAGATCCAATATTCCGTTTCCGTCCCGATCCTAGTCACTAGTCATAGCCTCTGTCTCAGTCCAGTTACATCCAGTTCCAGATCTGCCTCGGTCACCACCAAATCTGCTCAAGTTCACAGGCTTACATCCGGTTCCAGTTCACACGTCCAGTTCGAGAATCACTTTTCGAGACGTTATTGTGTCTCACCGCCACCACCATCAGCACCGCAGACCTCCGATTAGGAGACCCTGAAAACCCAACCCCGTAACTCCGGCCCCACGCGCCGCTGCGTACTTGTCAGATCCCGGCCATTTTCCAGCAAGTGAGATCTCACCCCTCCTGTGCCACTGTACTCTCCTTGAAATTCCGAACAAAACCCAACCATTTTCGCCACCATCTGCCGCCGTCCGCCGCCAGAATCTGACCAAAATATTTCCTGTTCTGTTTTCTGTCCCCGGAACACCTGAGGTACTCTTATCTGTCCCCAGAACACCTAAGCCCGTTCCATAATCAAATAATTTTGTCAGCCCGATCCTTTTGTAACCTCGTTCTGTTTGTGAGTTCTTGTTCCGGTTTGATACTATTATCACGTGAACGTTAACATTCACGTCCTGTTTCTGCTTAGTCTCATCAGAATTAGTCGCCTGATCTGTTATTCCCCCAGTTAGATTTTCTGTGTATATTTTGAAAATTTACATTACCGCATGTTTCCTTGTTTCCGTCAACCACCCGAGACTTGTTTGCCGTTACTATCTGTTTAGACATGTTGCCGCCACGTACCTGTTGTTTGTTTTCTGTCTTGCTCCTGTGACTTGTCTTACAAGAAACCTGTTCCTATTATTCCTGCTCGTGTTCCGATCCATAGTTATACCATAACCACTGTTTCTGTCCTGTTGCGTGTTCCGATCCATAGTTATACCATAACCTGTTCCTGAACTATCTTTTGTTGGAAATGGGAGAAAGAAAGAATGTTGTTCACACCTTTACAGTCACCAAGGAGGAGTATGATTTGCTCCAACGGTTGCTTGCCTCTTTATCGCCTAGTCCTCAAACTAACTCTGCACACCCAGGTACATTTTCTAGCCTTGACTCATCGTGAGTGATTGACTCTGGAGCCACCCATCACATGTCCGGGAATCGAGCCATTTTCACTAGCCTATATGATACTTCTCACCGACGTGTTCAACTTGCTGATGGTTCATCATGCCCCGTTCAAGGCATCGGGTCCATTGGTAACTCAAACACCCTAAACCTGTCTTCTGTCCTATTCGTTCCTAAGTTTCCTACCAGTCTGTGCTCCGTTAGTCAAACTACTAAACAAAATAACTGTAAAGTAACGTTTTATCCTACCCATTGTGTGTTTAAGGAACTAGGAACGAAACGGGTGATTGGCACCGGTTTTGAATCAGGAGGTCTCTAACGTATGTCCCCGTTGTCACGCCCTAAAGCAAATATATGTGATTCCAATATCAGGGATGCTCACTGTCGGTTAGGCCATCCCTCTGCAACAGTTCTAAGACAGATGAGACCGGACTTTTCTGTTCCAGATAATTTTCATTGTGAGTCGTGTCAGCTTGGTAAACATACTCGACGTCCCTATCCTCCAAAAGTGTCGAGTAAAGTCCGTCATTTGTTTGAACTTGTGCATTCTGATGTTTGGGGCCCTTCCCCTGTCAAAACCCCTCTAGGTTTTGAGTACTTTCTTACTTTCATCGATGATTTTTCTTGTACTACTTGGGTTTATTTGTTAAAATCTCGTAGTGAAGTCAATTCGATCTTTCGTGGATTCCATTCGTATATCCAAAATCAGTTTAATACATCAATCAAAACTCTTCGTACTGATAATGCAAAAGAATATTTATCCACTGAATTCTCTACATATCTTAAAACCCATGGTATCATTCACGAGACATCATGCGCATATACATCTCGACAGAATGGTGTTGCTAAACGCAAGAATCGCCATTTGTTGGATGTTACTCGCACACTCATGATTCATTCTCATGTTCCTCATCGATTTTGGGGTGATGTTGTTCTTACTGCAGCCCACTTAATTAATCACATGCCCTCATATGTCCTTAATGGTATAACCCCGTTTTCTGTCCTGTATCCTATAGGAACTCCTTTTCCCCTTGCACCCCGAATTTTTGGGTGTGTGGCATATGTTCATGATCATCGTCCAGGGACCACTAAGCTTGACCCGCGGGCAATTCATTGTGTCTTTCTTGGTTACTCCCATGTCCAGAAGGGGTATCGATGATACAGCCCCTCTCTTCATCGATACTTTACCAGTGCTGATGTAACTTTTCATGAGTCATGTCCTTATTTTCCTGAGTCTTCTGTCTCATTGCCTGACCTGTTTCCTGATCCTGATCCTGTTATACCCGAATCCATCACTGTTCCTACCATTCCTATATCCCCTGTTCCATTTACACCTGCACCTCCGGTCTCAGTCGTCACCGATCCGATTCCTGCTACATCTGACCTACCGACAGAACTCCCGCCGTTGCTTTTCACATATGCCCGGAGACATAAGGACAAGTCAACAGAAGCACCTGTTTCACAACCAGACCAACCTGGTACGTCCTCAGTTCCACCACCTGAGCCTGATTTACCTGATTCATAACCAGACCAACCTGGTACGTCCTCAGTTCCACCACCTGAGCCTGATATACCTGATTCTACTCCTGTTACACCTGCTTATGACCCTCCGGGTGCACCCTTTCCTGACATCCCCATTGCCTTTCACAAAGAACCTCGACACGCCACTTGTTATCCAATTCAGGATTATGTTGCTTATTCCCACCTCTCACCTGAATCCCATGCCTATACTACTGCTATTGACTCCTACCCAATTCCTAAAAATGTAATGACAGCCCTTGCTCACCCAGAGTGGAAACAGGCTATGGAAGAGATCGGGGCCCTCAGGGCTAATCATACATGGGATCTTGAACCGCTACCTCATGGAAAGCGTATTGTTGGGTGTCGATGGGTGTTCACAGTTAAACTACACCCGGATGGTTCCTTGCATCGCCTGAAGGCCCGACTAGTTGCTAAAGGTTACTCTCAGGCATATGGAATTGATTATGATGAGACCTTTTCTCCTGTTGCCAAAATGCCATCTGTACGCATATGTATTTCCCTTGCTGCCATTCATCATTGGCCGCTCCATCAGCTAGATGTCAAGAACGCTTTCCTTAATGGTGTTCTTGAGGAGGAGGTATATATGGAGCAGCCACCTGGATTCATTGTCAAGGAGGAGGCCTCGAAAGTATGCAAATTACGTCGTTCTTTATATGGCCTTAAGCAGTCCCCTAGAGCGTGGTTCGGTCGGTTCTCTAGTGTTATGGGAGAATTTGGAATGGTGCGCAGTGCATATGATCACTGACATCGGCAAGGCCGCAGGATTATTTTAGTGGTCTATGTTAATGACATCATTATTACAGGAGATGATGAGGTTGGGATTACCGAGCTTAAACAGTTTATTCAGTCTCAGTTTCAGATTAGCGACTTAGGTCGACTTCGGTATTTTCTTGTCATAGAGGTATCTCGCTCTCCACAAGGAATACTTCTCTCTCAACGGAAGTATGTCCTTGATATGTTGACCGAGTGTGGCTTACTGGGTTGTAAACCTGTTGATTCTCCGATGCTTCCTACGGGGAAGCTCCTTCCAGAGGACGGAAGCCCAATGAAGGATCCTGAACGATATAGACGGTTAGTTGGAAAGCTTAACTATCTAACAGTTACACGTCCAGATATCTCCTTTGCTGTTAGTATTCTGAGTCAGTTCATGGCCACTCCATACACCGGACACTGGAATGATGCTCAACGTGTGTTACGGTATCTCAAGACCACACCGGGTCTAGGGATCTTGTATTCTGATCAGGGTCATTGTCGTGTGGGTGCCTTTACAGAAAAAGGAGACGGGCGCATATCAAGGTTCTCACATGCTGATTGGGCAGGTTGTCCTATTTCACGAAGATCTACGACGGGGTATTGTGTGTTTGTTGGAGGAAATTTGGTGTCTTGGAAAAGCAAGAAGCAACACACAGTATCTAGATCAAGTGCCGAATCATAATATAGAGCAATGGCAGAGTTTACATCAGAAATGATATGGACTCGTCGTCTTCTCAGAGAACTCGGGGTTGTTTCTGATAACTTGATGTGGTTATATTGTGACAGTCAATCGACTATACACATAGCCAAGAATCAAGTATTTCATGAGAGGACGAAATATATAGAAGTCGATTGTCACCTTATCAGGGATCGTGTGATGGGCACTAGCACTGATCCTCCATCCATTCAGCCGGTTCATGTCAAGACAGAATTTCAACTTGCTGACATCTTCACGAAACCACTCCGAAAGGCACAGATGGATTTTATATGTAGCAAGTTGGGCATGATTAATATATATGCTCCAACTTGAGGAGGAGTGTTAAGAGTATAGGACATGTATTGTATAATAATAGTGTATAGGGACCTGTTATGTATAATGATAAGTGTAAAGGGACCTACTCATGTAAATAGTTATTTCATTTTAGTCCCCGTCTCTCCCTATATATAGAGAGGCTTATTTGTATTCTAAATCACTTCAGTTAATAAATTACCAGTTTACATTCTGATTACTCAATATCACATAATTTCAAACAAATTCACATCCAAACACCCAAACATTCACATCCAAACACCCCCTTAACTCCAATGGTTTGTCCTTGATTCAAATCCTTCATGTTATAACTCCATAAGGGCCATGTCCCCTGGTAGAAAGGCCTAAAGTTTGACTAGTCCATACGAAAGGAGGCTTTATATCACATAATCACATACAAAATGCACATCCAAACACCTGCTTACCTCAAGTGGTTCGGCCTTGATTCAAATCCTTAGTGTTATTAACTCCACAAGCGTCGTGTCCCCTGGTAGAAAGGCCTAAAGGTTGACGTGTCCATACGAAAGGAGGTCTTTATAACACATAATCATGAGGATTTATATCACATAATCACATCCAAACACCCCCTTAACGGCCTTGATTCAAATCCTTTGTGTTATTAACTCCATAAAGGTCATGTCCCCTGGTAGAAAGGCCTAAAGTTTGACAAGTCCATACGAAAGGAGGCCTTATATCGCATAATCACATACAAAACACACATCCAAACACCCCCCTTAACTCTAGTGGTTTGGACTTGGTTCAAATCCTTTGTGTTATTAACACCATAGAGGCCATGCCCCCTTGTAGAAAAGCTAATGTTTGACTAGTCCATACAATATGAGGCTTCATATCACACAATCACACACAAAGCACACATCCAAACGCCCCTTAACTCCAACGGTTTGGTGTTGATTCAAATCCTTTGTGTTATTAACTCCATAGGGGTTATGCCCCTTGGTAGAAAGGCCTAAAGTTTGACTAGTCCATACAAAAGGAGGGTTTATATCACAATCATATACAAAACGCACATCCAAACACTCCTTTAAGCCTCAGCTCCAATCGTTTGGCCTTGATTCAAGTTCTTTATGTGTTATTATCTCCTTAGGTGCCATGTCCTATCCCCTGGTGTCTAAAGTTTGACCAGTTCATGCAAAAGGAGGCTTTATGTGGACCCCATTAGGTCAAAGGTTCTAGATACTATGATTATTCCTAGGTAGTCACATTCTCAAGGCGCAAAGGGTGAGCCTTGGGCCTAGACGCAAGGCGCTTAAAAGCGCACGCCTGAGACAAGCCGGTGCGCATGTATTCCACGCCATTTTTAGTTGTTTTAGACATGTGTTTAGGCTGGCTTAGGCTGTCTTATTGGCTTGTTTAGATTGTTTAGAGTTTAGACTAGTTTAGGCCGGTTCGGACAGGTTTTTTGCAGATTCAAGCCTGTTTTTTCAAATTTTTTGCGCCTCTGCGTTTTGCTGCAGGCAAGGCAGTCTTGCTGGCTGGGCGCCTAGGTGCGCGCACCTTTGACTATGTAGGGTTATTCAAAACCAAAAAAGAAGGAAATTGTTCAAGTTCTACAGACTTACAGTGAGTTTAGTAGAAGGAAATCTATCAGCAAGAAATCTTGTGCTAACACCTACAGAGCATCCAATATCAAGAATGTCTCTGACTTTCAGGTTTCCTGAATATTGTTGATGATGTTGCTCAATAGCATTGAGCCAGTTTCCACGAACTATCTCATTTGCTTCCTCAAGTGAAGAAGCATCAGGTATAGCCCGTCTCACCATTGACATAGTTGCAGCCTCAGCTTCTGCAGCAGCCTAAAATAGACACAGTGGGTTATCAATGTTGAAATGGGTCCGATCTGGTTGGGTTGGCCCTGAACTCTTTTTTCCATATTTTTAACTTTTTATAAACAATTAGTGTCTGAAATACGATTACAAAAAGTACTTTTTTTCATTAATAATCAAATATTTGAATAAATGATTTAGGAGGTTTCATGCATTGTAAAAAGAAAACACAAGTGGGGGACTTTCGACCCGTTCCCTTTTAAACTTTTTATTTATTTATTTTACATGTTAGAGATAAAAATAACTTAAACCAACCAACTCATAACCAAATGGATCAAATTTGCCACCTCTACACAAAACCAATAATGAATACATAATAACATGTACATGCAAAGGGAAACCCAAGAGACAGAAATCATGTGTAATAACTATAAAAATAAGATATGCAACTGCCCTCTACATAAATGCTAAAGAGAAGATGCAACAATCTTATTTACATCTCTAAAAGGAATCATAGGTTCTAGAAGTTAAAAGTTAAACAAAAGAATCTTTACCAGCCAAGAAAGGTTGCCTTCATCATATGCATGGAATGGATTGAGATAATCTGTTTCAAAAGAGCAATCATCAGATATATCATAACCTGAAGCCAATCTTCCCTAAAGTAGTAAGCGTGGGCCATTCAAAAAGCAATATGTCATAAAACCTATATTTAGCACAATAAGTCATTTATGAAATGGGCTTGTCATTTGGGCTACATAGTTATACAATTTTAAATTTCTGGTACATAAAGAACACATTTTCCTAGCACAGAAGGAAATTATTACAAAAATAACTTCTCTTTCCTATCTATGTAGTCAAAGGTGCAAAAGGCGCTCACCTAGGTTCCCAGGTGAGGCGAGGAAAGATATAGCCATACCACCTTGAGTCTATCAACGCGTTCAGGCAAGGATTCCGGCCAAATCTGATCTGAAACCTGTCTAAACTAGCCTAAACCAGCTAAAACATGTCTAAAACCCTAAAAATGGCATGTTTATATTGTGCGCCTTGCTTAAAAAGCCCCTCGTTTTTTAAGCGACTTGCGCCTTCAACTACCTAGTTTCCTATGTACCAACCCTTTCTTTTCCACACAAGGTGTTTTTCAAGAACTAAGGTGTGATATGCGTATGAAAGTTAGGCATTGCCAATTTGACTGCGCTAAAAAACCAGGAAAATAACTTAAGTATGTTATATATTTTAGCTGCGAATCATGATAGTTAGAAAATAAACCTGCATCCCCTACCCACAAAAATAGGTAGTTGAGTCAGTTCTATATTTAATTTTGCTTATTAGGACCGTGTCCCATTGAGTTCGTCCATGGTTTTCAATATTTATCATCTTTGTGGATGGTAGTCCTAGAGCCACTTGGGTCTTGTTAGGCTTGTAAACATATAATAGATTGTGAGAGATCTTACGGATTCAATTTTATTCTCTTATCACATGTATACAAGTAGATGTACCCACTCGTTATACAAGTTTTACATTCTGATTACATGTCTGCATACTTCTAGAGTTGAAATATTCATCATCTTTCTTGACTTCTATGCATACATCAAAACCAAAGTGATGCACCTATGAAAAACTTGCATAGTGGCAACACAAAAGAATATTTTACCACAGCTTCAAATAGTTTGTGTGAAAATGGAATATTGGATGAATACTTATGTGCTTATGCACCCCAGCTTCAAATAGTTTATGTTCTATTCCAGTATTGTTCCAGTGCCATTCAAATATTTCTTTTGTGTCCCCTAAATGTAATAAAATCCTACATTCTTTGATAATCCAATTCCAGATTCAATTTTCAATTCTATTCTTCGTCATCAACGATTTTATATTAATAACATCAGGACCTGCATAACATCACTCCTGATTTTAAACACTCCTAATACAAAAAAATGGGCCATCCTAAGAAGTTATGGGATAACTATCAAACCCTAAGGGAAATTTTTGTTTCCAAAATCCCTCCTCTATTAATATACAAGTTACCAGGTTTATTTTGGAGGATATTACAGAATAAAACCTAATGAGTATTTTGTAATGTGATTTGGAAAGGGAGGGAGGAGGGGATCTACAATCAAGAGGATTGTCATATGTGTTTGATGTTGATTCAAAGATCCCCCAGGCTCTTCTGTAATTGCAATCTTGGTTTAAAACGCCGTGCCTTGAGGCGCGAGGCGCTCAGGAAAACACATCAGGGTCAAAAAGGCGCCTCATGTAGTTTTGGGTCAAAATTGGTCAAAATTAGGGTCCTTACGAGGTTTATATGTAAAAGCAACCAAAGGGATGAAGATATTATGAAAATAAGAGAGACACAACTTCTAGTTGTTAAGAAAGCTTATTTGGTTGTACATAACAGGCGCGCCCCTCACATACGTGATACGCGCCTTGGCTTTTGGGACCAAAACGCCTCGCACTTTTTAAACCAAGATTGCAATATACAACAAGCTCATACGAACATTAATTCTCTAAAAAAAATACTAAAATCCCATGATGATTTCACAATGTATCATGAAGCGAACTAAATACAAGAACATAACAGTACTCTAAAGTAGTGTTTTCAGGACCGGTCGCAGAACCAGTCTGATTATGTCTATTTGAATCGTTTTCGTTTGAACCGGCCGGACCAGATTCCCAATTTTTTTTTAAATATTTCAGAATCTCATTTCTTTAATTAATTTAGTATTCCAAATTACATATTTTTTTTATTTAATTTCATGTCATTAAAATTACAAATTAACATCAAAACACAAAATATTTTATACTTTGTAACATACATAGTTTTAATATTCAACTTATTTATGACGTCTAACCTTATCCTCTAGGGCAGCCGGTTCGTTGTCCGGTCTGGTTATGAAAACATTGCAATCTAAGACTAAAGAATGAGAAAGAAATTTACAGTCAGGGTATACATTGGACGTATTCTGGATGCTCTCCATTTCCTTATAAACATCTGATTCCAAAATCTCCTTAGTCATTTCTCTCCATGGCACATTAGTCTTCTCAGCCGTACTGTTCATTCAAAACATTCAAATTATGTGAAACACGAAGATACCAAACCAATATGGAAGAATGAATTTAGCATAAACCTGATGAGAACTTGTCTGGCGCCAAGTTTAAGCACAGAATAAAAAGGTTTAAATGAAATTAGGGCACCAACGAGGCGAGAAAGTGGAGTTTGACCCGTCCAATTAGGTCTTTCAAGTTCCCCTTCTTCGTACGACGCCAATCGTCCGTCTCCGCTTGACGCCGTCATCCGTACGGTCACGGCGGACTTTCTCCTCGTTTGTTGAGTTACCGATGTCCTGTTAGAGTGATAATGGTTACCGTATTGCGATGGCGGGAGCGTGCAGAGCGCCATTGATAGCAGCTCGGTTGTTGTGGTTTAACGGTTACGGTTGCTGGAGCAAGTGAAGGTGTATTTTTGTGTGTTAACCGGCGCCACTCGTCTAATATTTCTAAATCTTGGGTAATCTGGTTATCCATTCATAAAGTGACACGTCAGCTATAAAGTGCCACGCTGTCAGTGTTCAACGTGTTTGGTGTTTTGTGGGTGATGAAAACAAAATCTATATTTACATTTTAAGCGTATTAATTAAATTTTAGTATACTTTTTTAACTAACAAAAATTATAGCATGTCTTTTATGTTTAAAAAATTTATATGTTTTATCATTTGATTAATAATGTTAATTTTTTTCATAGTGTAAATGTCTTATTGTGAGTAACATCTTATTCGGGTATTTATTTCTACCAATTTACGTTAGTATTCAACTCTATCACCCATTCAATCCAACTCAATCACAAACTTTTCTTAGGTGGTCAGTTCTGGATTATTAGACTAATCGTCATGAAACTATCTTCAGATGATGACCCATAATGCTTCATAACATGTGCGTCTTTACACAATTGAAACCTCATTCAAGCTTTCGTCTCAAATCTCTATCATCCATACTACATGGAATAAGATCATCTATAGAATGTAAGTGATTTATTATTCCCTAATGACGATCCTAATTGACTCCTCGCATATAAGCTGACGTAAAGGATGACAATCCATAACACGATATAAGTTGTATATGTAAATAATTAATAACATTGGTCAAATGTGATTAACCATTTACCTTACTATTGTGTTCTAGTTATCCTCCATTATGTGCTTAATGCATATCTACATTCCTCCTCTTATTAGGCCTTCTGCTACTTAGCGTATTTAGCATTCTGTGTAATTTCCCATCTTAGTATAAGTCTAGACACTACTCTCTAGTATCTAATTCTCTTAAACTACAGGTCTGATACAAACTTGTCATACACTAACACCAGGGCTAGACTAACAGTTGAATTTACATAACGCATAGCTGTTTTATACACGATACAATGGAAGTCTTAAGGTCTAAAATACTATAAACTTAATTACAACTGTGTACTTCATAAATTTCTTCATGCTAATTCACGCCTTACCAAATAGCCATTTGATGCCTTCTAGCCCAACATTATGCCATTGTATTGGAGGAATTAACCTTACCTAAAGTTAGTAAAAGCTAATGAGCTCTAAGTTTAAACACAAATTCCCTTTTAATACATGCTCAAAAACACATATCATCTCAAGTCGGTGTGTTATGCCATTGTATTGGAGGAATTAACCTTACCTAAAGTTAGTAAAAGCTAATGAGCTCTAAGTTTAAACACAAATTCCCTTTTAATACATGCTCAAAAACACATATCATCTCAAGTCGGTGTGTCATGACCACCCGACTCATAAAAACAAAATTAGTGCATATTCAATCGTCAGCAAATCAAATCTCATATCACATGGTATAAAAATCAAAACAAACACTCAAACATACACCCCTTTTTTTCATGGCCTGAGTGAGAATGTATGCTAATGTATATACGCCACACTTGCCATCCACGACTCTCAAGTTGCCCAAGTGATGGTCGCCACCGCGTTATATCCCGGTATCATCTATAAGTATTTACACCCGAGTACCCGACTTAATGATTTTCGTTCTTTATCTTTCTAAATTAGAATAAACTAGCAATTAAAACCCGCGCTACGTGGCGGACACATATTCTATACTAAATCGAAACGTTAAAACTAGGGAACGAAAAAAACCGGATTAAAAAAATAACAAAAAAGTAAAGAAGGGAGAAGGGCTAAGCTTTAAAAGGAGGGCATGAACCAAGTCCGCTAGCCAAGGTTGTTGATTTTTTATTTCGAAAAGTAATGAAAAACACTAAAAACATTATGAGAAGGAAAAAATAGAAAAAAAAAAAAGAAGACCAACCAATCGATAGACGCCACGTGACCATATTGTCCAAGAGGGCCAATCAAGAACATTTACCGTTCACGCTAAATTTGAATTGTAGAGTTATTAATAATGTGGAAGTGGAGCACACATTTATATATATGTGGTGCCATCTCAATCGCGTGACGGTGTCTCACTCAACCGATATAGGAGACACCGTCTCAACCGATATAGGTAAAAGTAATGACGTCGCATCTATTAAAAATAACTCGCTTATTGTTCATCATCAACTTATTTTTTTTTAATTAACTCATAACGTATAGTTGATTATTGCATCAAGTGATCATTTTCTATTCATGTAAACTATCAAAACAAGATCCACACTGCCATAATCATTACACATCACCTGCAAAGCATTCTTTAAGGTGTGTTTTTCACATTTTCTTTGCTGTTCTAGACAAAACATGATCAAGGAAACCCAAGAATCATTTGCTCTTGACTAGTCATGTTTTATCCCCAACAAGTATCATGTGCTTCATCATTTCAATACAAATTATTCACATATATATACACACATACTTGTATATACACAATTCATGCATACAAAATAAGCTAACCACTACATCAATGGCGTTTCCTGTGTTTTCATCGGATGTTGGTCACCAGAAAGCTCAATATACAATCAAAGCCAAGAGTGTTTCTTATGGGGTATCTCCAACTTATACTAAAATTGATTGGATTCACCAAAAAAAGGTGAAACAGATTTTAAAGAATGTTAATTGTGAAGTTATACCCGGGGAGATCACAGCGATTGCCGGCCCAAGTGGTGCCGGCAAAACAACACTGCTTGAGATTCTCTCCGGGGTAACTCCGCCGTGCAGGCTCTCCGGTCAGGTTCTCGTCAATGACCAGCCAATGAACCCAACTGTTTTCCGGAGAGTGTCCGGATATGTCACCCAAGAAGATCTACTCTTTCCGCTTCTTACGGTTGAAGAAACGCTCCTTTACAGCGCGCGTTTAAGGCTTCACGGAGGGCTTCACAAGGCGAAAAATAGAGTGAGTGAATTGCTGGTGGAGCTAGGGTTACGCCATGTCACCGGAGAGAAAGTCGGAGGAATTTCCGGTGGTGAGAAACGACGCGTGTCAATTGGGGTCGAACTTGTTCATAATCCTTCGGTTTTACTATTGGATGAACCGACATCCGGGTTGGACTCAGCCGCGGCTCTACAAGTGATGTTTATCCTCCAATCGAGGGCTAAACATCACCAGCAAAATACTATTGTTTTAACTATTCACCAACCGGGGTTCAGGATTCTTGAACTAATAGACAAACTTGTGCTATTAGTAGACGGAACCCCGGTCCATCACGGCTCACTGGGCCACCTCCGGAACCGGCTCAAATTTGCGGGTCACTCGATCCCTCACCAAACCAATGTGCTCGAGTTTTCGATTGATGTGATCGAAACCCTAATTGCTGAAGTCAATGAAGTCAAAGATTTTGGTAAAACATTTGAACATGCAAACCAAGATTATCATTTGATGCTTGAAAATTATGCAAACTCACCATTCAATGAGGTGATGATACTAAGTCAAAGACTTTGCTACAACATTTTCCGTACCAAACAACTTTTCATAGGGAAAATGGTTCAAGCAATGGTAGTTGGAGTTCTGTTAGGGACCATATTCAACAACATTAACCAATTTCAAATGCAAACTCAATTAGGGTTTTTTGCATTCAATTTAACTTTCTTGCTCAATTCATCAACCGAGGCTCTACCAATTTTCTTGCAAGAGCGCCTCATTGTAATGAAAGAGACATCCATAGGTGCATACAGGGTTTCATCCTATATTTTTGCGAACACACTCGTGTTCATACCATTTTATTTGATTGTGGCGGTTCTGTACGCCGTCCCAACCTATTGGCTAGTTGGGTTACGAGAAGATCTAGACGGGTTTGTCTACTTTTCGCTAGTGGTTTGGTTGGTTTTACTAATGGCGAATTCTTTCGTGGCTTGTTTTGGTACAATTGTCCCGAACTTCACGATGGGGATGTCATTGGTTTTGACGATAATGGGGTCGTTCTTTCTGTTCTCGGGGTACTTTATATCGAACAACGACATACCCAAGTATTGGATGTTCATGCACTATTTGAGCCTTTTTAGGTACCCGTTCGAGTGCTTTTTGTTAAACGAGTTTGGGGGATCGGAGGGGCGATGGAGGTGTGTTGAAAGATTTGAAGATGGATGCTTGGTTAACGGTGAAGAGTTCTTGAAGAACCAGAACCTAAAGGAGATACAAAAGTGGCATAATTTGGGGATCATGTTAGTTTTCATCTTTGGGTATAGGTTTCTTTCGTTACTAGTGTTATGTTACAAATCATACATGAGTAGAAATTGATGAAAGTGTGTCTTTTAGAGTTGGGAATTGATCATAGTTTAGATTTCAAGATATGTGTAACTCGATTCCATGCTCCAAACTCTCGATTCTGTTCCCCTAACTTTCACTAGGAATTGCTCTTTTTTTCCGGTGTGATTCCATGCTCCAAACCTTCAATTTCCATACAGGGGTGGCTCGATTATACATAAAAATAAGTTGTTGTTTAGACCCCTATATTTAAGGGTCTCCTAATTTTTAGGATTTAACTTCGTTTTCAGGTTTGAAAAAGGAGAATAAAAAATCAGTATACCTGAAATAGATGTGATTGTGTAAATTAAAAAAATTATATAAAAAAAATTGCATCATCATATATCCACGTGAGAGGATTCTAAGAAAGAAGTTGTATTTTTTTATGAAAAGATTCCGATTTTATATATCGTTTTAGGCCCAAAAAAATATTAAGTCGACTCTGTTTCGATGCTCCAAAACCTCGAACTAATGCGATTGAACTAGAATCTGATGAAGGGGGCAGGTAAACCAACCGAAACAAAAGTCAACGGAGGTGACTACACAAGTCGACGGAGGAGGGGAGGTATGGCCGACGATTAGGTTCAGAGAGAGAGAGTGTGTGTTAGATTGAGACGTCTGGGTTTAATTGTTTTTTTTTATATAAAGTTTATTCTTTTTTATTAAGAAGGATTTTTTATTCTTTTCAAAAAAGTTAGACGTATTAGTTTAATTGCAATGGGAATGAAAGATCATGAGGAGAGACTGAAATAATAATTTTTAAAATTTTAAACTAAAATAATTATTTTTGACAAACTATAGGGATTAAAATCATAATTTACTCAAAAATGTATATATATAGGGGAATTTTCCACTAAAAAGTGGTTTTTCGCTAAAATACGCTAAGAAGTGGGTCAAACGAACTCCGATTGAGCTCATTCCAGCGGCGTTGGAACCGTCTCATCGAACTCTAATCCGGACCCAAAAACCTAAACCCCCTCCACCCGCACCCCCAAAAACCTAAACCCCCCTCCAACCCCACCCCAAAAAGCCTAAAACCACCACTCCACCCCCAAAAACCTAAACTCCCCACCCCCACCCACCCCTACCTCCCAAAAAACCTAAACCATAAAATCTAAACCCTAAAAGCTAAACCCTAAGGCTAAACCATAAGGTTAAAACCCTAAAATTCAAATGTAAAATCTAAACCTTAAAAGCTAAACCCTAAAGACTAAGATGATAGAGTTCGACGAGACGGTTCCAACGCCGCTGAAATGAGCTCAATCGGAGTTCGTTTGATATCGTTTCTAAGCGTTTTGGTCATTTCTTAGAGTTCTTAGCAAACATACTTCTTATTTGATTCTCCCCCTATATATATATATATATATATATATATATATATATATGGGAAGTTTCCACCAAGAAGTGGTTTTTCGCTAAGAAACGCTAAGAAGTGGGTGAAACGAACTCCGATTGAGCTCATTGCAGCGGCGTTGGAACTGTCTCATCGAACTCTAATCCGGACCCAAAAACCTAAACCCCCCTCCACCAGCACCCCCAAAAACCTAAACCCCCCTCCAACCCCACCCCAAAAAGCCTAAAACCACCACTCCCACCCCCCAAAAGCCTAAACCCCCCCCACCCCCCCCAAAAAAAAACCTAAATCCACCCCCACCCCCACCCCCACCCACCCCCTAAAAAAACCTAAACCATAAAATCTAAACCCTAAGGCTAAACCATAAGGCTAATACCCTAAAATTCAAACGTAAAATCTAAACCTTAAAATCTAAGATGATAGAGTTCGACGATACGGTTCTAACGCCGCTGAAATGAGCTCAATCGGAGTTCGTTTGATATTGTTTCTAAGCGTTTTGGTCATTTTTTAGAGTTATTAGCAAAAATATACTTCTTATTTGATCCTTCTCCTATATATATATATATTTGCCCGTAGATGGAATGACACTTTCAGTTTAGAATGTGATCAGTCATTTTTATTGAAACTTTTTGAATTTTAAACTCTTGAAGTAAAAACGGTAAAACCTAAACTTTTAAACTGCATGTTGTCTCTTTTTTAACCTAAACTTTTGAAGTTGTTGCGAACTTGCGACTATTCTATTCTTGTTCTAAGGAGTAAACGACTACTCATTGATTGTGTTTAAACACAATTTCTTTAAAGTAAAAAGGAAAGTGTTGTACTCGTGTTAATGGTAGAGGTTTAAACTTAATTTCTTTCAACAAAGACTTGTGGAAAAGCCATTGCTTAGACGATAATTGTTGTCGCAAATAATTTTCTAGCAAAGGTTTTTATATAAATGGTCTAGCTTAGAACTTGTGTACTACACAGGATGAAAAAATATCAATATATAAAATTTTTAAATCTTAATATATGTATCTTATAGGTGAAAAAATGTATTACATATACTAACAATAGAAAATAAAACAAAAAAATATGTAAAAATTAATATATAATTGAGTTTAAAAAATACATAAAATACTATTCAATGTAATTTGACTTTCATTTACTATTTGATTGAAAACATAAGCTAGCTAATTACATTTTAAAGTTTCTTATAATATGAGATAATTTAGCATAAATGTGTTTTATTAGTATAATTAATAATTTGTTTAAAAATATATTATTATTGAAATATGAAAGTGCATTTACTATGAGAGAGAAGAGGGAAAAAATTTATAAGAATGAATATGGATGCGACACGTTTTATTTAGAAACCTTTATTTATTATATAGTATAAATTATCTAGGTGATAGTGTATTATTATCCATTGGTTATATTATATCTCACAAAGAAAAGGTCGCTCTCTCTCCTCTCCGTTATATCTCACCTTATTTTTTGTCACAAGTGAAATTTGAACCCAATACCTTTTTTTTAATGAAGTTTTGGGTACCTTAACCAACACCTTTCCTACCTACTTGTACTTGTTATAAATTTCATGTTTTCTAAAGTTTTAAATATATATATATATTTTAAAAGCCGGGAATGATACAGATAAGATTAGCATGAAGTTGCGCAAAGATGACACGCACAAATTTAGTTAGTATCTTTTATTTTATGCATTTTTACATGTTAAAGATAAAACTTTAACCAAATCAACCCATTTCATAAGTATGTTACAAATTATTGTCCAATAACTACCTATAAGGCCATAATTTTGTTGGATATTTCAGATTATTGTTCTGGAGAAAGGACAAGTAGTGGAACAGGCACGGGGGAAGCTTAGTGAGGGTCTGGGGTGTCCCCGGCCCCCCTTGATTTTTCGCTCACAAGTGTTAATTTATACGTATTCAACCGAAAATTTTATAGGTATTAAGTTACAGCCCTCCCTGATAGGGAAAAAAAATCCCGCCCCCTGCGTTTTTATTCAAGCTTCGCCACTGGGAACAGGGTTCCCATGAAGTTTTATTGTCAAATGGTGGTAGATATGAACAACTCTGGTCACAGCAAAACAACACAGTTGTCTCCGATCTTAGCTTGAATGAAACTAGCCAATTACTTTTTATGGTTTTTTCTTAGTACTTTTAGGTCATGTTTCAAATTTAATACAGTTACATGGGTTTTGCAGGTAAATAGCTTCCATTTGCACTCCCCTACTTAAGTTGCAACAAAAGATTTGTTGTGCTATTACTTAAATTGAAGACGTACTTTAGGTTATAATACAGTTCACTAACGTGATTATGTATGTTCTAACACACATAAATATAATATCACATGCTTAAATCAATAATGTTTTTAAGGAAGAAACTTTACTTCATTTTCCCTAAACAGTTTATATATAAATATGATTTATAAAGTTAACCCTCACTGGATCTTTAACATTTGTAAAATGTGTAGACCCTGGAATTGAAAACGTGGATGTTAATTTTTTTTTATTTGATTGTATAAAGTTTTCATAACGTTAATTTTGATGGTTTAGTGCGCCGCAACGCGCACGGATATAACACTAGTTGTTATTTATTTAGATTTTGTTAGTATTTTAAATCTTTGTATGAATCATATTGAATGTTAATGCAATTATCAAATGAAATAAAGAATTTGAAATGGAATTATGACTTTGAATGTGGAAAATTGAAGAAAATATTTTGCTTTATTTTTTCCATTGATCATGAACAAGGATGATTGTTTTGTTTCAGGAAAACGTGGACTTTTTAGTATCAGATATATTGGATTAAATAGTTTATGACAAGTAACTAACAATCTTTTGTTAATCATTGCTTAGTAATATAATTCAATATTTAGTCATGCATATAAATCAATGTTTTGAAACCCGGACCGGACCGGCCGGTCGGACCGGGAACCGGTGGTCTGACCGGTCCGGTTACATGTGTTGAACCGTTTCTGTAGCGAACCGGTGGTCGGACCGGTTGAACCGGCGGTCGGACCGGAAACCGGGTGGTCGGACCGGTTGAACCGCTTGACTATATTTTTTTTTTTAATCTTTTTTAAGTCTCTTGGCTTCTTATTTCGTAGGTAATTGTTAGTTTAAAATTATTGGAATTGACTTGTTGGTGGTTTTTGAAAGGATTAAAAGCTATTTAGACTGATATATTTTTATAATATTTATGACGTCGTCCGGTTCTTAAATCCGGTCCGACCGGTCGGACCGGTCCGACCAGTGGACCGGTAAGGAGACCGGTTCGACGTCCGGTCCGGTTCTGAAAACATTGATATAAATTGTTTCTAGTATTCATTTGGTTATCTAAATAACAGAACTCTTTAATCCCTTAACCATGTGACTAGTTTAGAAAAAAAAGGAAAATTTCCTGAAATAAACATATGAAAAGTCCATGGTCTCAAAATTAACATTGAATTTTCAACTCTCTTTAAATAAACATGACAAATTCGACGGATACTTGGACACCTTAGAGACTCAACATGTGGCGTTTTTAATCTAAAAATAATACTTTCAAAATTAAAAAAATTCCGACGTTTCGTAGTTCCGCAGTTGGAGTCCCGACATTTTGCCGCCCGACAAGCGGCGCATGACATCAAATTTTAGGGCGGTTGAAGTTGCCATCGACTCGCGAACGTCTGATTAATGTAATGGCACTGGCCGTGTCGTCCGAAACGAAGCACATCAATCAAGATCTGTAAAGAAAGGTGCGGCTTCGAGGTCTACGACGGTGGCGCATGGGACATCTTTTCTGCGGTTTAGATAGGATACGAGAGATAAACCTAATGGAAGTGATGGGTTTGTGAAATCTTGTGTGGAACAGATTTAGACTGATAAGAGTCAAAATAACTTTACTTTTTAAAATAGTTAACACACTTACGTTTCACCGGTACATTTCTTTTTTCTTCTGAACTTTTCTATCTTTAGTTTATATTTTTCCCGGAATTTCGTCAACAGTTTCACCGAAATACTTAAAAACACCGACAGTTTGCTCAAAAAAATACACGTGTCATTTTCATGAGTTATCTATGTGTCCCGACGAATTTGCACTCTTTAGTAAAAGTGTCGACGAATTTGACATGTTCATTTTATAAAAGTTGAATGTTGAAACGTCAAAGCCTATAACAAATAAAACCCTCTAGCTATCTAATTTCATAAAATTCCATTAATTCTAATAGTAGTAATAAGCTTGTATGTTAAATGCCAAGCAATCACATATCAAACCATAATTATTAACAACTTTCTTAAATTACACATACTAAATTTATAAAAAATTTAAAACACAACGCAACTAAAGAGCTTACTATCATCATCTCATAACATAACCCCTGTTGGACGGCTATGATGAGGTGTGTTGTGTACTAATCCAGCTGATGCCAGTTATGGAGTGGATCATAATTTACACAAAACAATACAATACAATAAATAGACACAACACAAGACAACCCATCTCTTCTCTTCCTCTCGCTCTCCCACCAGCTCACTCCCATTCATTCTTTGCTTCCTACTTTTATATATATCACGAGATCCCCATCGTCTTCCCCTTTCCCCCCTCTAAATTCATGTTCATCCCTTGTCCCACACGCACAAATCCCACCTTTTTGCTTCACCAAATCACTCCAATTTTACCCAATGGAACACGCCCGCAAGCTGTTCGACGTAATGCCTCTTCCAACTTCACTTGATCAGAACAAGCCTGATTTCAAAGAACTCGATCTGGGTCTGGGCCCAATCACTTCAAGATCTAACAGATCCCATTCCGGCGAGCTGAATGCTGCTACCACCACGCCGGAAAAGCTCCGATCTGTCAATTGGAAGCCTGGTCACCGGAGATCGTATTCTACTGGAGCTCCGTTGATATATTCGACTAGCTCAGGAAGCACCACTACCACCACCGGCAGCGGCAGTGGCAGCGGCGGCGGCGTCGGAGGCGGCGGCAATGTAAGTTCGGTGAATTCTCCAAGCCCAAATTTATACCCTACCGGAAACATTTGTCCGTCAGGTAAAATATTTAAATCTAATATGGTAGCTCGTGGGCCCACGACCCGACCCGAGAAATTGGGGTTGGGTATGGGTACCGGGAATTACGGACATGGGAGTATAATCAAAGGTGGGGGTGGGGGGAAATCAGTGGAGTCAAATGGGGAAATTGGGGTGATTGTTAAGAAAGCAATGGTTAGTTATGATGTAGAAGAGGTTAAAAATGCTGGCAATGAGTTGTATAAAAGGGGGAATATCGCGGAGGCGTTATCGATTTACGATCGGGGGATTGCTATATCGCCGGAGAATGCAGCTTGCCGGAGTAATAGAGCGGCGGCATTGACTATGTTAGGGAGGTTGGGGGAGGCTGTTAGGGAGTGTGAGGAGGCTGTGAGGTTGAACCCTGGTTTTCAAAGAGCTCATCAAAGATTAGCTTCTCTTTATCTTAGGTAACTTGATAAATCTTTTTGGTTTCATGTATGAATTTGATTGTTTGTAGATGGTTTTGTATTTGCTTTGATTTCAGTTAATCGCGTATTGGATGTATGACCATTGGCCGATAATAACCCCAGTGGCGTAATCATCGTAGATTTACGCTTGATTTCCGCCAAATCTATGATGATTATGCTACTGGGATTGCTCTCGACAGCGAAAGTTAAAGTTAGGATTGTCACTAGTCAAATTGCCTGTATGGATTATTATCGACCAGTTGGTCAATTAGATCATGATTTGCAAATAGCCAAATGCTATACATTATACATTAGATCATGTTGGAATTATTTATCCCTAAATGGTTAGAAGTTCATAATCTATTTTACAGGTTAGGACAGGTGGACCGGGCCTATCACCACCTATCTCATGGTCAACATAACGATTTGACCGAGATGCAACAGTTGCAGACTTTGGAGAAACATATTAATCGATGCGCGGATGCTAGGAAGATTGGTGATTGGAAAGGAGTACTTAGGGAATGTGAAGCAGCCATGTTAACCGGGGCCGTGTCATCTCCTCAAGTACTCATCTGGATCTTATTTTAATAATTATTTTGTAAAGTTTAATGGTTGAAATTAAGATCTAGTCGACTTGATGGTGTGAATATATAGATAATCGCTTGCAAGGCAGAAGCCTTTTTGAAGCTCCATCAACTTGAAGATGCGGATTCTATTCTCGTTGAGTTACCAAAAATAGAACCTTTTCCCACTACATGTTCTAAAGTCAAGTTTTTTGGAATGTATTGTGAAGCATATGTGTTTTTCATCCGAGCTCATGTTGACATGGCATTTGGAAGGTTAGCCATTATTAGAGTAATTTGTTTATTTAAATAATCATTATCTTTTTCTTTGGTAACCATGAGAACCTGTTAGGTGAAACTCACAGGCCCCACCAATACCCTTGTAACTAGTGGGAGCAGGTGAAGCATAGCTTACGCTTGGCATGTGGCCTTCAAGGGGGTAAGGCAGGAAACAAGCGAAAGCTGGATTCGGACCTGAGACCTCTGCTAAAGGGGAATCAAACGCTTACCACTGCACCCCTTGAAGGTTAAATAACCATTGTATATGATTAAAAAATGGTTAATAGTAGCAAAAAGTAACAAGTTTTTATGTCCATTTCTATTTGAGGCCTCCTATTTATAAAAATTACAAAGAATTGTTTACTAAAGTAATCAAATTGAAAAACAGTCATAGGATTTCATGGTTTGTTTGCTTCAAAATTTTGGTTTTATAATGGTGATGACAGGTTTGAAACAGCAACTGCATTTGCAGAAAAAGCTAGCTTGATTGATTATGGAAACATGGAAGTTGGAACGTTACTAAAACATGCTAAATTTATAAACCGAGCACGTGCTCAAGGCAAAGATCTTTTTAACTCGGGGAGATTTTCGGAGGCGTGTGCTGCTTATGGTGAAGGGCTTAAATACAACTTGTCAAACTCGGTTCTTTATTGTAATAGGGCGGTTTGTTGGTCAAAGCTCGGGTTGTGGGAGAAATCCATTGAGGATTGTAATCTAGCCCTTAACATCCAACCAAATTACACAAAGGCCCTTATGAGGAGGGCTGTCTCAAATGCAAAGGTGATTAGGGTCATTTAGTACTTGGTTTATCTATCATTTTGACTAGATTAGAGGTGGCAAAATGAGTGCGTCGGGCAAGTTGAGTAAAAGACCAAAATGTGTTTCAGACAAAACAAACGGTTTTTTATTTACTTTATTTGTGGTTTTGGAATTTTATATAAATAATTAATACATTAGATATGATTACAAAAACTAAATTGTCACAATAATAATCTGAAATTTTTAACTGAAAAAGTACACTTTGGGCAATTTTACTTTTTATTTATTTAAATGCTTTTGCTCAACCCTCTTGAGTCTTGACATGTTTTAGATAAAACAAAACCCATATTAAGTTATTAACCCACTCATAATTATATAAGTTGAAATTGTCATTTCTGTCTTTTTTTGGATTATTACTATATAATGTGTTTTTATTGATTTAATTTTGGAAAATATTGTTTTATTGGATTTGTAGCTTGAGCGATGGGGTGAAGCCGTGAGAGACTATGAAATGTTGAGTAAAGAACTTCCGGGAGACAATGAGGTGGCCAAATCACTATCTCGAGCTCAAGAAGCATTAAGATTGGCCCGAGGGGAACCTTTGGGCGTTAGTCGTGTTAGAGCTTCCACATATTCATCAGGTAACTTTTTGAATCTTTTTTTGGTCCATTATTTTGATTTTAATTTATAAATAGTGTGCATAGTAGAATTGCAAAAATAATCTAATATGTATTGGGAAATAGGTTTTAGGAGGTTTTTATGCATTTGAAGACAAATTGGATGACTTTTAACCTGTTTGAGCCGTTGAATTAGTTGGGCCAAATGTATCATATACCACTCTCTAAACAACAAAATAGTTGGAAAATAGAAATCCTATACTTTTAGGTTCTACTTATTTTGGTACCTATCATTTTTATTTCTTTTAATATGATATATCTTGAGAATAATTGAAAACACGATTATGGCCTTACGGAAGAGAAATCAAAGTCGAATGACATATGAAAATTGAAATATTTTTGTGGGTTTTGGAGGGGTATGATATTAGGTGATACATGCCTCATTACACGAACCCGTGTACCCGCATCGAATATATTATTATATTATATATTCCTATAAAATGTAATAAATAGCACATTCAAGTTGTCAGAAAGTTGAAATTATTAGAATTATGGAATTTGTAGAAGTGTAGTCGAGTGTATGCTATTTTAAGTCGGTTTTTGAGGTGAGTTTAAGATGGGGGGTTTTGGGTAATGGGCATCCCAACGGGTAATTTTTAACCATATAAGATCATAACCCAATAAAATTATATGCCTTGTGAAAACATTTGCAATTTTTATGGGACAAAAGTATGCTTAGTGAACTTCACATGATAAGTCTTGTTTCATATTCAACTCTAGATGCTTTAACAATAAGATGAAACATTTAGACCACAAAAAATGTTTTGTTGGTTTAGGTGCCTGAAGATTATGACTTATGAGGTCAAACAGACCAATTTTCAGCTTCAAAATTTACATAAATTCTGTAATTTTTTATGACATTTTTGGTCCCTGCATAAAAAGATAAACACAGTTACTGCTTACTGGAAAATTCTTCCAGCTAAATTCATAAAAATTCTAAATTGAAGTTTACTTTACAAATCAATACATTTGACCTCAAAAAGTCAAAGTGCATTAAAACTTCATTTTTTTTCTGCATGAAGCAGAGCTCCCCCCTAGCAGTATCAAGAGTCGGAACCATTGAGCCTCGATCCACATGACGATTCTCGTGGATCCCACATCCGCCTGCATGGCAATTTTCGATGACTATAAATGTTCTCAAGCACAAGTGCAGCAGTACAGTTTGATGAACATATTGTCTTGTTAAAAGTTTCAAGTACCACTGCTACTACACCTTCCCTTGATATCAGAAAGGAGATTTTACTTGAAATAAATTCATATATAACAATTTTTTATTATTTATTTTAGTACAAATATTGTGGAAACATTGAATATTGTGATTACTCTTTTTTAATTTTTTATTTATTTTCCATTGACCTCAAGCTATTTATTTGTTTCCCACCTTTTAATGAAGAAAAGATTGAATTCTGTGAGATCCTTTTTTATTTACCATTTCTTTTTATGTTTTTATTTATCTATATTATCTTTCAGTTTTCTTAATATCTATTTTAAAGAACACTTAAGTCGACCTAGAAACATTTGTATATCATAATTGATAATAATTGATATGCGACTTAAGATGAAAATCACTAAATAATTGAAAACTAAAAGAATCACTTTTTAAAATATTAAAAAAAAAGTTGTTTCTTTTATCTAAAATTATTGTATTTAAAAGTTCAAATTTTTGATAAACAATAATGAGAGGGCATAGCATGGGTGACGTAGAGAAATGGAATTATGGGCAAAGCATGCTATGAGAACATGATTCCAACACACATCAGCTGTCCCATGATTTTGGAGCATGCCCACCCCAGGTAGTCAGGTACAACTCAATAATATATATACACACATATATACTAGTGGGTTATGTGCGGGTGTTACCGTGACTCGGTTTTAAATAAAATACATATCAAAACGTAAAAAACAAGAATGTCGCAACGGTATAATAAGAATTTTATAATACATTAGATACCCAAATTTATAAAAGAAAACACAATTTTGACACGATTCAGTTTTACTTTTAAATTTTATGTGGTTTAACGTTAAAATGTAGACGAAGTTAATCATTTGGATGAAAATGGCTAAATTTTAAAAAGTCAGGGACAAAAAAACTAAAAAAAAAGTTTTTGGATAAAAGTGACTAAAATGGCCAAACCACATGAAAAAAAATGACACTTTACTCTATATAATATGATTTTTTTGTTAAAAGAATTAATATTTTTTATTATTAAATAAAGATATAAATGAAGTGATGGACAACTATCAAGTAGCCTCAAAAGAGGTTGTGGTGTAGTGGTTGAGATAAGGCCCGAAATCCTAACGGACCCTGGTTCGATCCCTGCCACCGCCATTAATTTTCGTGGCATCGCAAATGAGGCTTAGCTCTTAGGCTGATGCACCTGAGTTTTATCCACGCCGATCCAGGGTTCTCCCTCAAGCCCAGAAGGGGCCGTATTGTGTGGGTTTTTTTTTCTTGAAAGCTCTCCAACTCTGACGCCAAGTGGGCCCGGTTAAGACAACATATTGACCGAAGTTAGACGAGACTCTTCCATATCACAGGGGGTGCGACGTTACAACATTCAATATTCGCCTTTCAAAAAAAAACTATCAAAAAAAATAAATATGTTCCTGACTCATATTTATTAATAATAAAATTAGTTTAAATAAAGAAAATAGACTATATAATATTTATTTGAATTACATAAATCTATACCTAATCTATACTATATAATAAAGAAAAACCATGGGGGACACGTGTTACTCTCTGGTTATTCCTCATCTTTATTTTCCCGGCTCTCTCTCCTATTAAATATTAATTTTTCTGTTTCTCTCTCTTATTAAATAATAATATCAAATAATAATAAATTAAATTTATGGACACGTATAACTTTCTGGTTTATTTATATCATTTTTTTCCTGCATCTATCTCTCATATTGAATAATGATATAAAAAGAATTTATTTTTAGATTTTTAATATAAATTTTATTTCTAATACTTATTATTTAATTATAAATAGTTCAACCGATGTAGTATACCGTTTTATTCAACCCGTATATTACACGGGGTTTTAAAAATATAAATTTTTATTACTAAGTATATAACATTTTATTTATTCAACCAGTGTAATACACGAGATTTTAACCTAGTAAATAATAAATAAGGATCTAAATGCATCACTACTGGTAATTCTATAAATCTTCATTGTTATTTAATTTTTCTTTATAATTTTTAAATCTTCATTACCAACTATTTGATATTTCATTACTAAACTATTTAATACTTCTTTTATTAATTTCTAAGTCTTCATTATTATTATTTAACTTTTTATTTCTAATTTCTAAATTTTCATTACTAACTATTTAATATTTTTTTATTTAGTCCATGCAAAACACAAGTTTCTAACCCACTAGTTAATAAAAACACATATATAAAAAAAATAATTCAAAGAATTGAAATTAATCCATTTAAATTCTTTCATGTAAAAGAATTCTAACATTCTTTCTAAATTATGAATAAACTAGTAATTTTGCCATGCGCAATAAAATGGGAAACATGCATATTTAGTTTAATTAATATAAGGTGTCACCGTATAACCAAAAGATAAAACTATAACATTCCTAAAAAAATATATGTAAATGTTTTACATCGATGATAGCTATGTACAAATGTTATTCTATTAACCAGTTAAAGGTAATATGGGCTTTCATTACTGGGGTGTGGTTATCATCCGAATATGAAAGAGTGAAAATAATAATAATAATATATTAATAATAGAAATACGTATCACATACATGAGGTATCATCGATTCGTCTTCTTCGCTTTCTCAAAACCGGCCTCCAATAGCACACCGGTCGGAAAATCACCCCTACCGCGATCGATTCTTCCTTAGCCCTCCTGATTATGCCTCCCCTTTATGATCCATCTCTATATGTTTCCTTGCTCTGTCTCTCTCTGGAGGTGTCTCTTTTGCAAGGAAAACGATTCAATGAAGGAAGAAGCCCGCAAAAAGCAGTTGTACTATGATGACTTGTACGTTACTCTTCACCAATATGGCTTTTGTATTACTTAATAAATATGTCTTTTTAAAATTAAAAAAAAATCAAATTCTTCAACAAAGGGCAACGCATCTAACCACCAAGGTTGATTCAGTTTTGTTACTTACTAGTAGGATTTCCCGTGTTACGTGGCAGAAATTTGATAATTATCGGTTCGGTTTGTTTGCGGGAATTTTTTTGAGAATTTCAGTATAGACGCCATACATTTGGAAAGGAAATTGAGAAAATAAAACTTAATCTGAAAATGAAAACAAAATGATCCATGTGGACTGGGTTACTAGGCCTGACTCACGAAATCTCGAGATTTTGATTCCCCTCACCTAGGTTTGACATTTTTATATACCAATCTTATAAATATGTTTTAAACAAGTAGAACACCTCGTGTTTCGCGGCGGGTCGTAACTCGTGGTAATGTTGACATACCAGGAGTTTTAAAATTTGTAACGTAAAAATAAGAGAAATATAAAGTGTTCTCGTATAGTAAAAAAACAAAGTAAATAAACCTGTAAACAAATTGGAAACAAAAAAACCTAGGAAAAAGTAAATAAAAAAAAGAAACAAAAAAATTGTCTCGCTACGCGTCGAGGCACGTATTGCAAACTAAAACAAAATGTACGAAAAAAACTAGAAAAAAAAATAAAACGAAAAAAGTTGCATTAAAAAATAACAAAACGTAAAAAAATAACCACCCCAAGTTTTGAACCCAGGTCGATGAGTTGTGTGAAGGTTATGGAGGCACACACATTAACCAACTGGGCTACACTACATACCCTTAACACCATTGGTCATCTGGTGTAATGGTAGCCCCAAGACTTCCCATAGTGGAGGTCTTGGGTTCGAATCCTGACCACAGCAAAAAAAGAGTCTGTGGCCAGATCAGGGGGTTTACCTAGTTGGGGGGTTCCTCCTGTGGTGGGCTGCCCTGGATGTTCTAGGTGTTGCTCCGGAGAAACACAATTATCCTAAAATATCTAGGTGTTGCCTGTCACACCCCAACCGACGGCGGATTATACGTCGGGGCGGACGCGGTTGTTCAATAGCACAAGGTTGACTATTAAAGTTTCAATATTTCATTTATAATAGATTCAAAGGTTTAATACAAAGGAAATAACAAGTATACAACATTTATTTAATAAGTAGTTTAGGTCCAAAACATCCTATGTGATCACAAACGAGTTTCATGATGTAGAACCTGAAACATGTGAAAGAATCTGTCAACTACAAAATAGTTGGTGAGATACAAAGGTTTTGACACCGTATAACAAGTATTTGAGAAGAATTACAATTCACTATGATATATGCATTCTATAATGTAAGTATGAGAAACAAGTATCTTAAACATTGTGCACGTCAAACCTCCAAACCAAGTGTAGGCATAACCCGCAGGTTACCCTTATAGTATCAAGTTTAATAGTTTAAGTAACAAACACCAAGGGCTCCCCCCGAAGGGTCAATCAATCAAGGTGGATTGGTTAAATGCAATAGATCTATCATTGTTACTATCGGCTTGATCAAAGTTAATGAACATGCTAGAATTAAGTTTAATCTAAGCATACAAGTCTCAAGTTTAACATTAGAATAAGCATCTAGTCATAGTTTGTACAAGAATTGTATAAGTTTGAAGTTTGAACATGTTTCACCCCAAAAGAATGTAAAATGAAAAAGGGGCTAAGTATACTCACATGGATTGATGAAGAGTGTCCAACAAGGATTAAGTGTAGCAAGACTTTGAGGGAGAGTATCCTCACACTAAGCCTAAGAATACAAGTCTAAAGTTTCAAGTATGATCCTATAAGTCTATGGTAACGATTTGGGATTCCGAGGTTCGACTAGGGTTCCAAGTGGGAGATGGAAATGATTGTGTTTACGAAGTTTAATTCAAAGTTTCAAAATAAAAGTCTTAAATGAATGTCATAAGACTTGAATATTAAAGTTTCATAAGTTTGTGAATTAGAATAATTATTAAAAATAATTATTTAGAAGTTTTATAGTTTTTATTACACTAGTTAGGTAATATTAATTTAAGAGAAATGTTCTAAGTATTTCATAAGTAGGGTTATAATAAGCCTAACTATCTATCAAAGATTTGCAACAATTATCTAAAGAATAAATATTTATCAAAGTTTAATAATTAAACATTTAAGGATAAATAGATATCTATAAACAATATAATCATTTAAGTTTTTTTTCAAGTAATGAAACATTTATTTTACAAAGTTTATACAAGTTTATAAATGTTTTTAAGTTAAAGTTTCTAGTTAACTTTTAAAACATACAAGTTTGTAAAAGCTAGAAAAATAATTAAGCACATTTGTTTCTCATTAATTTAAATGAATTCACGAGCTTCAAGTTAAGTAAGTATTGATTTCGTAAAAATGTATAAGTCTAATAGGTAAGTTTTATAGATTTTCTTTTGAATTTATGAAGTTTTTTTTATAAGTTTTATGTTTAAATAAAAGTTTATAAATTAATGTAAAGTTTAAAGTAAAATTCATTTATAAATAAATTAACGTTTCTGAGTTTATAAAGTACTTCTCATTCAAGGCCTAATTTTTATAAAGCTAAAAGTATTCTTTTATAGTTTTTAAGTATTTAAATCGATTTTAAAAGATTTAATTAATATGAATTTGAGTTAAGTTTAATTAACTAAAAAGATTCTGGAAATGAAAGTATGAAATAAAAATCATTTCTAAGTTTATAAAGTTTTAACAGAATTTATAAAAATAAATATAAAAGTTAACAGCTTGATTAAAAGGCATAAAAATTAAAGGATGCAAAACTGGGTCGCCCGGATTCGAACCCGGGTCGCCCGGTTCCCACACAAGCGCCTTAACCAACCCGGCTACGGGCGTCGCTAGTAACATAAGCAAACCAGAAATTTTTAAACAACAGTTCCGGTTATCCCCAAACCCATATGAACCCTAGAAACTTAATCCACTAAATACACTACGATTAGTCCTCTGTTAATGGAATTAAACAGAGGGCTTTTGATCATTAGGCAATTTCGAGTTGATTGAGCATAAGTTTTACCTGAATTGATGCGAAATAGAGGGAGAACGGGTTCAGGCTTAGCGTCGGCTGTCGCGAGGATCAAATGAACAATGCCGGTGATGAACGACCAAATTGAGGATGTGTGTAGTTAGGGGGTGATGTCGCTAGTTGTTTGCAACTGGTATTTATAGGCGATTTCATCATTTAATGACGAATTAGGTGGGAAGTTCACGGTTAGGTTCGAACGGCTCGAATTTGAATTCACGCGTGGTTGGGACTGTGTTCACGCATTGAAATCCATCGGGTTTTGGTCGCACGCTGGCTGTGGAGTTCGAGAATCATTCAATTCGGTCGAACACGCGTTTTTGAATAATTCGGGTCCAAAACCGGGGTAAGCGAGGATCGAACCCGTGATTGAAATCTGATTCGGGAGTTTGGCCTTATTGCAAAACAGGCCCCTGAAGCTTGTGTTTCTTGTCATTTCATGTTAAAATATGAATTCAAGTTTGAAATGAGTTTCGGAAATGGGCAGTTTCGGTCCCTAGTCTTTTTATAAAATAAATATGTTATTTTTTTTATAAAAAGAACTACACTAGTTTTATAAGTTTCATTATATAAAATAATTTTTTTATGATTCTAAAGTTCAAGTATTTTTGAAATAAGATTATAATATATAATTATAAACTCATGAGCTTTTAGGAATTTTAATAATATAAAAAAAATATAATAAACATACATAATTATATATATATATATATATATATATATATATGTATATGAAAGTTTTCCTTAAATCCATTTTAAATAATAAAAAAAATACTATTTAAAGAAATAAGGATTAAAGTTTAAAGTAATTACGGTACGCGTTTAGAGAAAGGTACATCGGAAAAATCCAGGATATTACATTGCCGTTAAAAAAAACATACCCTTAACACTCATTTTGCAACGTCGGTGTCAACTAAGAAATATTTTTTTCTTTTTTTTCTTTTCTATCTAATATGCACCACTTCAATTTTCACATTTTCAAATAATACCCCTCATCTTTATAAAAATTCAAATATACCTCTAAAAAAATTAATTTGTTGTTTTGTTTAATATTTTTTTTCTTTACATCCCGCTATAAATTTTGTTTTACTCACTAGAAATCATGACACATGCGTTGCGGCGGGGTCGTACAACTTTGTAAAATGTAAGAATTAGGTGTTTTCCTCACCGCCACGCCACATGTCACTTATCTTTTGGGCCATATTTTTTTTCTTTACATCCCGCTATAAATTTTGTTTTACTCACTAGAAATCATGACACATGCGTTGCGGCGGGGTCGTACAACTTTGTAAAATGTAAGAATTAGGTGTTTTCCTCACCGCCACGCCACATGTCACTTATCTTTTGGGCCATAATTTTTCTAGGTTTTTTTACATTTCTTTTGATTGGACTAACCGACTAGTCATAACTTCATGCATTTCTTTTACGTACTTAATCACGTTTATTTTTTCTGCTTAGCCACGTTATTGTCATTGCTTCAACCGTTTAGGGTCCGCTTCCCCCCGCAGAGCATGGGGTGCTAATGTCATCGTATTTAACGACGTTAATGTCGCAGTTGCAACACGTGTAGCGAGATTCACAAACGCGCGGACTTAATTATGTAGTTAACCACGTTAATTTCATGGTACGACCCCGCCGCAACGCGCGGGTCATGATTTCTAGTTAGTATAAATATCCCAACCCAAAAAACTTAAATGCAAAGTAAATTTTGGTTAAGATTAAAAAAAACAAAAACGACAGCTAACATAACATGACAACAATTGTACCTAAAGTACCAATAAGGATGAAGTACTGTTCACATCCTACTAAAATGTATGTATAATATATAATTTTGAAAGGTAAATAAATAAGTTGAATAGTTAGATTACTATTCATGTTTTATATTTTGTTATATATATAACTAGGTTAGAATTCCGTGGTTTAATAAATGTAGCGTTATATATATTGTAATAAAAAAATTATGTTGTTAAAAACACGTATATTACACGGGTTGAATAAACTTGGTGTATTACATGTGTTGAATAAAATATATTGTAATCTGTTAACAGATACACTCGTTAAAATACGTCTTTAAAAATGTATTTTGATATGACAACTATAAATTCTGTTAAGTTAACTTTTAAAACATTTTCTTTTCAGCTGGGTATTAATTTTTTTCTATGTAATTGATAAATGTTAATTCATATTAAATTTGTCTGGTTAATGATATAATAACTATCCATAATTAAAGAGTAAACTATGCTTTTAGTTCTTGTGGTTTGCTCTAATTATCCGTTTTAATCAGTTAGTTTTTTTCACTTTTTTAAAATACATTCTTCTAATTTCATTATTTAATAAAAGATAGAGATAGTAAAAACATGTTGAACCGGATTTCCTTCATAAATTCTCCGATCTAAATGGTAGAGAAGAATAACAACACATAAAAAATAAAGACATGCTTTTAAAGAGAAATATTTTATTAAACTTGAACCAAACTAGTTTAGATCAGCCTAGTTTTTGTCATTCATTATTTCAACTTTTCGACGTCGATACAACTTCGACTCGGGTCTAGTCTCGTTCGGGTCCAATCCGAAGCGATCAACACCCCTTTAAGTAATCAAATACTATTTTCTAACTCTTTCAAAACCCCCCAGTAATTCTTGTAACACATGATATGTTAATAAAAGCAATAGACATGATGCAACATGAAAACTAATATTTCAATCAACTTGATTATTTCAACCATTACATATATGTAATATCAACTCATATTACACTCATTAGAGTTAAATTATTGAACTAAACCTTGATCCAAAGCCATTTTTCACCTTGGACAAGCCTTAGCTAAATCTAATTATGGAACTCAATAGCTCTTCCAATTCGAATTTATATACTTCAAAGCCAATGTGAACTTATCAAAGTGTAATGGTCACACCAAAACGTTTGACTTTTTATAACCAATGCAAGTTTTTTAAAAGTTAAGCAGAGCTGCACCTATGGTAGCTATATGCTGCTGAATCTAAGCAAGCTTCCGCAATTGACTTGTCATCATCAAGAATTTTGGCATTAGTCGAAGGATTTTGCTGCGAATCATGTAAGAATTTATTTATAAGCAGTTTAAAATATAAAAACCAATATTACAGATGATTAATAATTGGGATTGGCTAAATGTACCACAATCCCCCACCATTTGATATGTATACGGGGCGTATAACATATGTATAAGGACTGCATATGGGAGTATACAGTGCAAGTGAGTAATTTGAAAAGATGGAATGACTGATGTGAAAGGGCAAGGGGGTGATTTGAAAAGATAAAATGACTGATATGACAAGGGAGTACATTTAGTAAAAACAGAGGGTGTGAGGTAACTTTAGCACAACCCTTCATAATTTGTATGCAAGATCACCTATTGTGTAATGAGACTAGTAAGTAAAAATGTTTGTATTTTAGTGAAATGACTAAAATACCCTTCAGTAATATTAAAAACAAACGGACTAAAATCAAATCAATACCATCAATAGGTTACCTTGGTTTGAAATCCCCTGATATAACCAACAAGTGCTACTTCAATTTGCTGATCACGGATTTGCTCATTGCTTCCACTGATAAAACATGCCTGCTGAAAACAAAGGTATGCGTTACCACATTTCCTAAGACCATAAAAGTCAACAGCGATTTACATCAAATATAACATTTGACCATATTTTGGTCTTACTAAGTCCTACATTTGAACATAAATTCAAATGAAGCAGTTTTATGAGTAAGAAGATCATAGATAAATAGGTTGAAACACACATTGCTTATTTGGTCCACTAGAGGTGGCAAAATGGGAAGTTGGGCAGGAAGGGCAAAATGGGAAGTCGGGCTGGCCTGCAAAAGCTTCTATTTTGAATTTTAAAAATAAGCAAACCTATTAAAAGTAATTACTAAAATATGATCAAGTTTTTTAAAACAAAGCAATTTAGGAGATTGTAAGCACTTTTAAACCGTTTGACATGTTTTCTTTTTAAGCTATTTTTTTAATTTTACCAGTTTGACCCATTATTAAGAAAATGTTTAGATTCTCACAATGTTTCTCGTGAAAAAGCCGCAGCTGTAGTCCCATCTGATGCTAACCACGATCTTAAATCTCTCATGCGAGTCAAAGTCAACCCAACCAAAATAGACACCCCAGGCTTGACCCGGAATATCAGAAGCATTGTTATCTGCATAATCCATAAAACATGAATAAACATCACTCAGATATGTCTAAGAGAGTCGCATTAAGGAACAAATGGATAGTGTGGTTTTATTTGATATATAATGTGTTTCTACGTAGAGGTGGCACTTGAACCATTTGCTTATAAATGGTAAAATAAGAAGAAAAAAAATACATAAAAAATGAATGCGTAGAACGGGTCAAAAGTCGCCCCAAGTGGAATTTTGAATGCCTAGTTGCTTAGAACCGTAAATATTGCTTTATAGAAAAAGAATATTATTTGTAATCGTATTTAACACAATAATTATTTATAAAAATTTGGAAAGGAAGTGTTTCGGGTTGGCCAAGCTTGAGTTGAGCCATTTTAACACGTGGCAAAAATACCCATTACTGATTACCCTTTTTTAACAATAAATGTGAATACAAGTTGGGGTGTAAACGAGTCGAGCTACTCGAGATCTGCTCTCTAAAAGCTCGAATCAAGTCGAGCTTAAACGAGCTCGAGCCTGAACTCAAGCTTATATTGAGGCTTATTTAATAAACGAGCCCAGGCTTCACATATCGAGCTCAACTAGGCCCACGAGCCTAAGCGAACCTTTTATCTATATAGCTTTTATTTAATATATTAAATAACTAGCTTAGAACCTGTGTACCACACACAGGATGAAAAAATATCAAAGCATACAATTCTTAAATCATTATATATATATCTTATAGGTGGAAAAATGCATTACATATATTAACATAGAAAACAAAATTAAAAATATGTAAAAATTAATATATAATTGGGTTTCGAAAATACATTAATTACTATTCAATGTAATTTAACTTTCATTTACTATTTGATTGAAAACATAAGCTACGTAATTAGATTTCAAAGTTTTTTATAATCAGAGATAGTTTAAAATAAATGTGTTTTATTAGTAATTTTATTAAAAATATATTATTATTGAAAAGATAGAGGTGTATTTAATAGGAGAAAGGCGGGGGGAAAATGATGAGAAAGAATATGAGGGCGACACGTGACATGAGAAACTTTTATTTATTAGATAGTATAGATATAGATTATTTACATAACAATTCTTACTATTTATAAAATTATGATAAAAATAATTAAAAAATATATACTATACTTCATATAAAAGTAATTATAAATATATATATATATATATATAATATATATATATATATATATATATTATATAAGTAAAATAACTAATATAATTAATAAATAATAAGCGAGCCGAGCCCAAGCCCAAGCCAAGCTCGAGCTTGAAAAAATACTCGTGAGCCGAGCTCGAGCACTTCTAAGTTAAACGAATGGAGCTTGAGCTTAGTCCCTAATTGAAATGGGGAATGTAGCAAATCAGAGTAAATTGTAAACCTGAAATTTCTTCAAAAAATCCATTTTTGTATGATCCCTTAAAATGAATTGGATCAATTGGCAATGCATTCATTACCCCTGCAACCACAAAGAGTTTTGTGAACTATTTGAGTGAAGAAAATGAATGGTTTTTTGGTAAATAAACATACAGTCATCAAATGGTGGGAGTCCCCATATTTGTGGCTGAAAATCTAGGAATGAATGAATCACAAAATCAGCAATTGAAAATTGATCTGATTCAGTTTGAATCGATGGTACCGCCACCACTTGCATATGTGCAGCCTTTCCAGCTCTAATCCCTACCCTGTTGACATAATTACCTCATTACCCTTGCAGAAGCTTAAATTGAAGAACTCCAAAAGCTGCAAATTTTGACTCAATATATAGTTTAAAAGAAGTTTTTGACCTTATGGATTTCAGCTACTATTTTGTAAAGAACAAAATTCACCCAATAGTAACCAAGTTTCCCATCTGTTCCAGTAAAGTTACTCAAAGTTTTTTTATCCCTCCAAAGTCACTCAACTTTCATTAGGTGTTTCAGGCTTGTGAATTTTTTTATGAATATTTTAAAATTAAGTGACCTGAATAGAACATACATGAATCTTGGTTACTGCTAAAAAAAGAGGAGGAACTTTAGGGAGTAGCCTCTCTATCCCAAAGTAATGCTTGCCACCGTCTCACCCTCCCCACACCCTATTCTCTGAGTGGGATATTTACTGGGCATGTTTGTTTTGTTAGTTTATGAACCTTGGTTACTATTTAGTTATGTTGTCAAAAGCCCTCAGACAGCACAGCCTTGTCGTTTCACTTCAAAAGCCCCATTTTCAGGTGCTCAAGTGCATTTTCAATCCAAGTTCCAGCCAAGTTTAGGCTAAATTTTAGCTAAAAATGTCTGAAACAATTACACTAGCCCTAAACAAGCCTGGAATCAACCTAAAAAGCCTAAACTAGCCTAAAACGTATCTAAGACCCCTAAAAATGGTACTTCTATACTATGCGTGATAGCACCCAGTTGGCCGATTCAAATTAGGTAGTCGTTGGAGATATCCCAGGTTCAAGTGGGTCAGCCCAGTGGGTCAACCTGCTCCATATTGACCCCCCTTAAAACCCACGTAATCAATCCTATCAACATGCAGGCAGGATACCCCATGACTACCCATGTCCTTTACTTTTTCCATGTTCTTTTTAAAATTATTTTTATTTTATTTTAAAGTAGTTCTAGAAAACAGTTGTTTCCAATTTCCTAGTTTGTAGTTAGTGGGGACCCATGTTCTAATTTTCCTTATGTAATACGTAAGTTTCAGAAATGAAGCAGTGAGTTTTTGTTGAATATTATTGCAAGTTTTGTTAAACTTGAATCTTCCATTGCTAGTTCAAACTTGGCTTGTTTGAATGGTGTTCTTTGGATTCTAAATTTGAGTTGAGTGGTGAATCTGTATCTTAATTCAATTTTAGATTGCCCAACGATTAGTTCGAGGGGTGAAATCTGTATCTCGACCTACAGTTGCCTATCCGTTTCTACCCGTTCGTGCTCTTGAATTCAAAATTTTATCCGTTACCTACTCTGATTTCATATCAATGCGCTTTGCAAAAAAAGCCCTCGCTTTTTAAGCGTCTTGCACTTAGGCTCCGGGCGAGGCCTATGCGCCTTGACAACATAGCTAATTAGTGATCATTTTTTTTCAAATTTAACTTAAAGTAAGAAGGTATAGTGAAGAAAAAATATCACTAAATAATAACCACCAATGACCAAGTGATCTACTGGTAGGTGCTTGCCCGCAACAAAAGTGGTGTGTGAAGTGCAAGGTTAGGTGCTATTTAGGTGTAAAAAATTGTTGTTAAAAAAACTAAATATTAACCAAGTTTCATACATATTCAATTAAGTAAAATTAGAAAAAATTATCAATAAATTGTAAAAAAAATCAAATATGTTCTATTTACGTCATAAAATTTTAAATTCTTTACACTTATAAAAAAGTTTAACAAGATTGGAACACCAGATGGAAGTTGAGTGACTTAAAGGGACAAAAAATTTTGAGTGACTTTAGTTGAACAGATCAAAAAACTTGGTTATTATCGGGTAAATTTTTCCTTTTTTGATACATCTAGAACATTTTTTGTGAGAAATAAGAATAACATGAAGATCACAAATATTTTCCACCATGTGAAAAAGATCAGGATTCACTTACAAAGAATCTTCTATCACTAGGCAGCAAGATGCATCCACACCCATTCTGCTAGCAGCCTCCAGAAATCTGATTTGAAGACATTTCTCACATGAAATTTTTATTAAATAGAAATAAATGGGTCGATTTGGATTGTATTTTATCTCCAACGGGTTAAACAGGTTAAGCTAAGAGCTTACAGATCTGGAGAGGGTTTCCCTGATTTGACCTCATCACTTCCAAGAATTACTGAAAAGCACTCTTTCCAGCCTATTGGAACAAAAGCCAACTGAATTTAGTACAAAATATCAATCAGGTAAATACAGATTAACAGCACTAATTATGCAAGAAATTAACTCTTTAGTCTTTACTTTCCCACATTAAACTTGGTTATCAAAAGAACAAGAAATCAACTACGCTTGGTTTAAAAAAGCGTGAGGCGTTTTTGTCCCAGAAGCCGAGGCGTGAGACGCGCGTCTATAAACAACCAAATAAGCTTTATTTACAACCAGAAACTGCATATCTCACATCTATTTTACATATAAACCTATTTATCAAGTTTTCATAATTTCCACATCCGTTAGGTTGTTTTACGTATAAACCTCCCACGGACCCTAATTTTGAGCAACTTTGACCCAGAACTATATGAGGTGCGCCTTCATCGCCCTAATGCGTTTTCCTCAGCCCCTGTGCGCCTTTTAAACCACGCAACTAAGGGAAAGTATACCAAAAAAAAATTGGGTGAAAACATGTTGAATGAATGAATATAACGCCTCTTTTGTGCAAGGTGTAACTGATAGGTTATTGGGAAATAAGTTCCATAAGTAACTGAAACTGCTATATTTAACTATGAAAATTTTTATACGAGTAATACTCAATAAAAGAAAAGGATAGGCGAGACCTTTTTGGGAAGAAACTTTGACTAGTACATTCTTCTTTACAGAATTTGAAGCAAGTGCAAATGGAATTCCATTTTTCTGGAGATGCTTCATGAGGCGATTAACACCAGGAAGTGGTTTGGCTTGCAGCCACCTACAAGAACACAGATTGCAACAAGATTTTAACGCGAACGCAGTAAATTCATTTCATTAAAACATGTGAATTTCAAGTAAATCGCACTTGTAACTCAAAAAGGAAGTTGATGATAATAAGCTGATTAATAAGTAGGTAGTCAAAAGCTGAAGGCGTATTCAAGGCGCAAAAGGTGAGCCTGTCACCTGGGCGCTTAAAAAGCGCACATCCGAGACAAGCAAGAGACGCATGTATTCCAGGTCATTTTTAGCTATTTTAGAGTCTGTTTTTAGAAGCCATGTTTAGTTGTTTCAGACCATTTTAGCTATTTCATACAGGTTTCGAACCGGTTCAGGGCGTGCCTATGCGCCTTGTTGTAGGCAAGGCGGTTTGGCTGAGCCTCCGCCTAGCCTTGGCACCAAGGCGCACGCCTTTGGCGCCTTTAACTACATAGATTAATGATATACAAAACTGTTCTTAAGTATCACGTTTGCATTATAGAATGTACATAGAAAGAGACCTCACTTTTCATGATACATGGGCATGATACTTTGAGAGTATTGTTAAGGTGTGATTGGAAGATCATAGTCCTTAACAATTGCAATTGCTGATTCATGGTGTATCATTCCCATTCTCTTGTTCTCCTTATCCATATCCACCACTTTCCCATATCCAACCAGAAATTCCTTCAATAGATCCTTTGTTACTTGTTCTTGATACCCAAAAAAGCAAAATCCCAACAAATTATCAAATACCCAGATAAGCAAGCAAACTACGAGGGGCGGCTCAACTGTACAAAAAAATTAAGTTGAAACTTGGGCCCCCTATTTAAAGGGGCCCTAATCTTTAGAGTTTAATTTCATTTAATTTTCAGGTTTTGATAAGGAGAGTAAAGAATCAGCATACTTGAAATAGTTTTCTTTTCACTAAAACTCACTAGCGGACTTTTCCAAAGAACTACCCCAGCTTTCCCACTCCCTTTGATTATCATATACAAAAAAGTCTCTTCCACTTTCCTACCAAATCTCTTTTTATTCTGGCACATAAATGCAACTCTAATATGTGTGATTATGTGCCTTTTAGAAATCGTATACAAAAAATGTAAGTCGTCATATTCTCAAGTTTTGTAAGCAAAAAATAATATATATATATATATACACACATATAATAGAGAGGGATAAGGAGAAGACCACAGTTATGCGAAAATCAATTCTAACAATCAGATAATTTATAAATTATTTATTTTTTAAAATTTATTTCTAAGGATATCTACCAAAAAAATCATTTTACGTATTGTGTTACATACACGTAACACTATGTCAACTAGAAAACAATGTTAATATGTGGTACATATACGTAACCTAATACGTAAAATGATTTTTTTGGTAAAATGTGTAAATATTAGATTGATACACTTAGAAATAAAATTATTATTATGTGATTGGTTAGAATCGGTTTTCTTGATTTTCGCATAGCTACATGTTCTTGTAAACCTGCCCTGTGTGTGTATATATTATGCTTCACTAAACCCCCAAATATATTTAAGATATTGAAGATGTGTAGTTGTACTTTATGCTTGAATAATGGTACCCCAAAATGAAGTCATGAATGTGATTTTAGAAAATGTTTATTAAAAAAATCAGGGAACCTCAATCAAATAAAGTGAAGGTCAAGCATCCATAGTGGAGGAACTAGAATACCTGTGTTGAGAAGGGTGCCGTCCAGATCAAAAATCACGGCGGAGATGCGACGGCCGTCCATCGCGATGGTGGTGGTGGTGGTGTGGGGAGGAATTGTAAATGTGGTTGAATGGAGACGAAGAAGGCATTAATGCTTCATGGTTACAATTACAAACTGCTTTTGAGATTGTGATGGGTGATTCGCATGGTGCACATGGATAGGATTCAACATAGCTTAACATATACAAACAAAGATCTGCCGGTTAAATCTTAAAAAATAATTAATCAAATATTTATGAAATTAAATTAGATTCGTTTTTTTAAGGTATATACTATTTTTTTTAGAGTAAACTTCGTTTTTACGGATTGACCATTTTAATCATTTTACTATAATAGTTTGAAAATGGTCAAAACACCCATTGAGGTTACCATTTTACTCCCTAACACTAATTCCGTTAAATATTTCAATTAAAATTTAGGACATTTTAGTGTATATATATATATAATCTTACATCGTGAAATCACCAAAATGCCCTTAATTTTAACTGAAATATTTAACGGAGTTAGTGTCAAGGAACAAAATGGTAACCTCAAAGAGTGTTATGGCTATTTTCAAACTATTTGAGCAAAATGATTAAAATGGTCAAACCATATGGAGCAAAAACGAAGTTTACTCTATTTTTTATAAGAGTTTTTTATTCGAGTAAACTGCGATTTTAGTCCCTGGGGTTTGGTCAAAAAATCGGTTATAGTCCCTTAGATTTAATTTCATTTTTTTAGTCAATGTGATTTCATTTTAGTTTGAATTAATGTCTTCTTCCTCTGGATTCTCTAACAAAGTGGCCCAACTTCTTACATCTGTAGCACTTTGCTTTACTCTTGTCGAGACCAATCTATAAGCTTTGACTATTGTTGAGATCATTGCTACCTCTGATGACCACGGTGTACATTCTCCATTGAGAAGGCAATGAACTCATGAACTTCCTATTCATTCATTTGCAGACAAAATTTGACTAATGAGACAATTAAATCTCTCAAATTGTTGAGACATAGTCTCTCTGGTTATATGAGCAAAAGTTTCACACTATTGCATTAAGAACCTTGTCATGTTCTCTAAGACTGATATGAGAGGGCTTGCCATAGTCCCTTTGCACTCTTGTAATGAAGTAAACCTTGGTTAATTTCATCTGGCAATGCCATTTCAAGAACACCTAGAGCCTTCTCATCAACGTCTATTCTCTTCAAGTCATCCTTTAAATACTTGGACGGATCTTTGCGAACAACCTCAGCACCATATGGACGTAAGGTCTATTTTTGTAGACCTCAGATCGTAGTGGAGACATAAAAAAAATTCATTATTTGCTTCAAGCATATGAAACTCTTTTCTAACAAGACATGAGGTTTGTTAGTTGATCCATTATCAACATTCTCCATTGCAAGTCAATTGTGAGACATCGACATCTAATGAGTGTGGAACAAGATTAAACTAATGATCGTCAAATCACCAATTTACAGAACTTCGCTCTAATACAGCTTGTCAGGATCAATCAAATGGTTTTTGAGTTGCAGACTTAGTAAATTGTATGTAGAGTATGCAACGGAGTTTGATAGCAACAATAACTTATACACCTAACATAATACTTATTATATAATCAAGAGTAAACTGTAATTTGCACCTCTGTGGTATATGTTCGCTGACACTTTGTAACCCTCTTTTAAAAGAAGTGCAATTTGCCCCCTGTGGTATGGTTTCTCTCTCTATTTGTATCAATGTCGTTAACTTTTCTAATGAAAAGACAATTTTCGATCTAAACCATCTCCGACCAACCAAACCCTAACTACTAAACCAACCAAAAAACCCTGCCGAAGACGCCATTTCGACGCCGGGTAACGGACCAAAAACATGACCGACGGCAAGAGAAGTTTTGGATCTAAAAGCATTCATATCTTCAAGTTTTCTTTCTCTCTCCGGAGAATGGGAGTGAAGGTGGCGACCGGATGTTTGAATTGGTCACAACCTTCAATTTCACACTCCACGTCATCATCTTCAAACGTAGCTTCTGCAATTTCTTCACTTCGTCAAAACGACGTAGTGTAACCGACGTCTCATTGGTTTGCCGCTACGTCCACCGGTCATCCGTGTTCGGGAAGACGCTCAACAGATCTCGCTCGTGCGAAACCCTAACATTATCGATATCGCAAAAATCGATAAAACGAATCGTAAGTGCAACCTTCGATTCAGAATACACCGACGAGGAATCGGACCAATTCGTAAGGGAGATTCACGAATTAGAAATCAGATTCCAACTATCCGATGATGACAATACCGATTCGCCGGTATCGGAACTGGAGCAACGGAATTCCGACCAATTCGGCAGCGAAATTACGAATTGGTTTGGGGATATGATTCCGGTGAGTATAGAACGGAGGGCTCGTTACGAATCATACAACGGAAGAAACAATTGGAAGAAGGATTCAGAGAAGCAGGGGAATTCGCTTACTGTTCGATGAAGAAAGCTTTCTCTTCAATGGTGTGAGAAGCTTTATTCTTCGAAAATCATTACCTTTTATGAAATGTGTATCGATATGGACATCAAGAAGCGCGGAGTCCATGTTTGGCTGTCGATTGAGAGGCCGACGGCGTCGAGAATGTCGTTGGTGAACGGAAAAGGGGAAGCGGGCGGCGGCAGAAACGTTATGGGAGGGTTGAGAATGTCGTTGGTGACGGAAAAGGGGAAGTGGGCGGCGGCAGAAACGTTATGTGAGGGAGAGGGGGTGCAAACTGATAAATGTATAAAACCAGAGTGGCTCACCTCATTATAGGTTTCTGGTTTTGGGTGTAATGATCATAATGCTCTTAACGGAGTTAATGGGTTTAACGAAAAAGTTAACGGCAGGGATGCAAAGAGAGAGAAACCATATCACGGGGGCAAATTACATTTCTTTTAAAAGAGGGTTGTAAAGTGTCAGCAATCATATACCACAAGGGGTGTAAATTACAGTTTAATCTATAATCAATAAAAGTTAATATAATTTTTGTGTAAATAATATTCTAGTCAAGCTTGAACTTGTTCAAATCAAGTTCGTCTCGATTACATGAAATCTGCAGAGCTGATTAAATCAGCTTCGAGTTACAAATCAGTGTACAAAACAACACTTAACCAGTCAATCGTGGACACCCTTTTGCTTCAATGCCAACGTTTAAACGAATTCAACCAAATTCTTTCTCAAATGATCGTCACTGGCTTCATCAAAGACACATATGCAGCAAGCAGGATCCTCACCTTCTCTACCGCCCAATCTTCCTTCATCAACCTCCATTACTCCCGTCAAATATTCAACCACATCGAAACCCCAAATGGGTTTATTTACAACACCATGATGCGATCATACTTGCAGATAAATCATCCAAAAGAAACCCTTCTTCTTTACAAATTGATGTTAAAGAACATGAAAACTGTTTATCCCGATAGCTACACGTATCCTCTGTTAATTCAAGCGTCAATCGGTTCGGTTTTGGAGGGAAAAGAGGTTCATGATCATGTGGTGAAGATGGGTTTTGATTCGGATGTTTATGTACGCAACACTTTGATTAATATGTATGCTGTTTGTGGTTCAATGATGGATGCACGCAAGGTGTTCGATGAAAGTCCTGTGAGAGATTTAATTTCTTGGAATTCAGTTTTGGCAGGGTATGTTCAAATGGGTAGTGTGGAAGAAGCTAAGATGGTGTATGATCAAATGCCTGAAAAGAATGTAATCGCGTCAAATTCCATGATCGCATTGTTTGGTCGATGTGGACGTATGGATGAAGCGTATCGGTTGTTTGTTGTTATGAAAGAAAAAGACCTTGTTTCCTGGACTGCAATGATTAGTTGTTATGAGCAAGGAGGTATGTATGAAGATGCTTTGGTTATGTTTATTGAAATGAATCGAAGGGGGATCGGTGTTGATGAAGTTGTTGTGATCAGTGTTCTCTCTGTGTGTGCGCGCGCATTGGTTCTTGAAACCGGAGCATCCATCCATGGATTGGTTTTTAAAACAGGAACGTCGTCGTATGTTAACATCCATAATGCTTTGATTCACATGTACTCGACTTGTGTGGATATTGCGGATGCTGAGAAACTCTTTAATTTGAGTTCCCACACGGATATTATTTCTTGGAACTCGATGATCTCGGGCTATTCAAAATGCGGTTTACTGAAGAAAGCGCGTGAGGTGTTTGATAAAATGCATGTGAAGGATGTTGTCTCGTGGAGTGCGCTAATATCGGGTCATTCACAAGCAGGTATGTTTGATGAAACTATAGTGTTGTTCCAGGAGATGATGCTTCGTGGTCAAATTAAGCCCGATGAAACCATTTTGGTCAGTGTGATATCGGCTTGCACTCGTTTGGCTGCTCTGGAGCAAGGTACGTGGGTGCATGCGTATATTAAAAAGAACGGTTTGGATGTTAATTCTGTTCTTGGTACTACACTTATAGACATGTATATGAAGCTCGGGTGTGTGGAAAGCGCGGAAGAGGTTTTTTATAAAATGGATGAAAAAGGAGTATCGTCTTGGAATGCTTTGATTCTCGGGCTTGCGATGAATGGCAAGGTGGAGAAATCGCTTGAAATGTTCTCAGAAATGAAAAGATCGGGTGTAGTTCCTAACAAGATAACGTTTGTGGCGGTCCTTGGTGGTTGCCGCCACATGGGGTTGGTGGATGAGGGGCGCCACCACTTTGATTCTATGATCAATACACACAAAATTGAGCCAAATATCAAACACTATGGATGCATGGTTGATCTTCTTGGGCGTGCTGGTTTGCTCAAAGAGGCTGAAGAGCTAATTGCCAGTATGCCCATGGCGCCAGATGTGGCGACATGGGGTGCGCTGCTTGGCGCGTGTAAGAAACACGGTGCTAGTGAAATGGGAGAGAGGGTCGGGTTGAAGCTCATTGAGCTTCAGCCCGACCATGATGGTTTCCATGTTCTTTTATCGAATATATACGCGTCAAAAAGAAGTTGGGAAAACGTGGCGGAAATACGCGGGACAATGACTGAAAACCGTGTGGTTAAAACGCCCGGTTGCAGCGTAATTGAAGCCAATGGCATAGTTCATGAATTTGTAGCCGGGGATACCGGACACCCTCGGATTCATGAGATTGAGGAAATGTTGGATGTAATAACCGAACGAGTGAAGATGATCGGTTACTCCCCGGATACGAATGAGGTTTGTTTCGATATTGATGACGAAGAGAAGGAAACGACGCTTTTTAGGCATAGTGAAAAGCTTGCAATTGCTTTCGGGCTAATGGTTACCGATCCTGCAACTCCGATTAGGATAATGAAGAACTTAAGGATATGTAACGATTGTCACGCGCTCGCAAAGCTCGTGTCTAAAGCGTTTGACCGGGAAATAGTGGTGAGAGATCGACACGTATTTCACCACTTTAGGCAGGGTTCTTGTTCGTGTAAGGAATATTGGTAGTGACCGTTAGGCAATTTATTTACTTATGAATGGGTCGATTTTTTTTAGATCAACATAAATTTAAAGTTAGCTGTGTTTGTTGGTCTCTTGAGCTGATAACAGGATTTGAAGTACTATGTTAGCTGCTTATATATTGTCAATGAAGCAATCAAGCAAGCAAATATAACAGTTTTTTTAACCATGAGAACCTGTTATGGAAAGTTTTACTGGAAAATTATAAAACTAAATTTGAAAAAATAGGATTTAACATACAAAAATCATTCTGTATATGAAACTATTGACTACAAAGGCTGAGAAAGGCATGCTATCGACTTACATTTTCAATTCTAGCCCTCAATCTTTGACTAACGAACACGGCAACCCTTGACTTCAGCTTCTGCATACATTTAGTCCTACTTCCAAAAACAGCATTTGCAACCTGAAACTTAACCAAACCAAATTAGACACAGTTCTCATAATAATTTGCTTCTGAAATGAATATAAATTTTGGTCCTACCCTATGTCCCAACTCAAGTCATTTGCTCTACCATGTGTCGACCCAACACTCTAAGAACCCTATACACTGACTCGATGTGCAAACCACCCCCGTCTCCAGCAACAAAACTATAGACCCGATCATGAACCTCCAACCAACTCCTACCCGCAACTTTCTTCTCTCCCAAGTTATTAACCAGATTCCTCATCTTGGCCCGATCATCCCATTTGCCTTCAGCAGCATACATGTTCGCCAGCGTGACATAAATTCCCGACCTTTTAGGCTTCAAATCCAACACCTGCCGGGCAGTCATAACGGGCTGCCCATGTGCTCTACACGCTCCAAGAAACGCTGCCCAAACAGACTCATCAGGCTTAAATGGCATACTGCGTATCATATCATACGCTTCCTTAAACCTCCCACCACGTGCAAGCATATCAATAACACGAGCATAAATTTCTTGACTCGCACTCGTTTTGTACATGCTGGTCATCAGTTTAAAGTAACGTAACCCCTGGTCAATGAGTCCAGCATGACTACAAGCAGTCAGAACTGCCATGAACACGATCATATCCGGTTTTATACCTGAATTCACCATCTGGTTCAATAACTCAACCGCCTCGGGCCCATACCCGTGGCTCCCGAGTGCAATCATCATTGAAGTCCAAGAAACCCGATCCCGACAACACATTTCACTAAAGATTCTTCTACAATCTTCAATGCTTCCGGACTTTGCATACATGTCGATTAACGAATTTGCTAATGGCAAATTCTGGTCAACGCCTTTCTTGAAGATCCTGCCATGAATCTGTTGACCACAGGTCAAAGCCGATAAATTTGCACATGCTGCTATAACACTTGAAAATGTGAAGCAGTTAGGAGCTGGTCCCTGTGATTCCATTTGCAAAAACAAGTGTAAAGACTTCATTGGGTCGGGCTTCGCGTATCCTGCTATTAGTGTGTTCCATGTAATGTCATCTTTTTCGTTCATTTCGTTAAAACACGCGTGTGCTTCGTGAAAACAGTTACACTTGGAATACATGTCTAATATCGAATTCATTACTGGAATGTTAAGGTCAAACCCGAGTTTGACAACCAACACGTGTATTTGCTTGCCATAAGTATGAGATCCGACTCCTGTGCATGCCCTTATTGCAATTGAGAAACTATATGGGTTTTGTTCAGCTTCCTCCTGTATAAAAAAGATGAAACAAATCTTAATAGTTAGTTCTTGTAGAAAAATACGGAAACTGAATAGGTTTTGGGCTGTCATATCTAACCCGTTTAATAAATGATGTGTGTTGGGGTTGACTGTTGAATTAAGTGGAAAGAGTTCGGGTTGACATGTTTAGCCCGTCTGATTAAACATGTCGACCCATCAACCCATTTAAAATTAGCATGTCAATCCGTCAACTTATTTACGACCCATTTATTACTACCCGTTTAGCGCGCTTACAACTTGATTGTAGTCCGTTTTCAACCTGCCATCTCATTTGGATTGTTTAGATAAATGGGTAAACTGGTTGTGTTCAAGTTTCACGATTTAAGTGTGTCTGGGTTAGGGTTGAGGTCCTTGATACAATTAAATATAGGGTTGTGTTCGGGTTCAATGGTTCAACCTAACGATTGAGGTGACAATTTAGACCAAGATACTTAAGAACGGTTTGATTCTCGTTATGTTCATCTCTAATTGGTTAAACAGGTGAAATAAAATAAATAATAGGCTAATAGCTTAAAAGGAACATGTCAAAAAGGTCAAACGGGTCGAAAATTATCCAAACTGTATTTTTAAGACATAAGACCTCATAAATCATTTTATTACATTATTCTTATCAATAATATAATCTAACTTTCTAACTATTTATAAGAAAAACTTAAAGCCCAGGACAAAAAAGTGTCTCGGGTCAACCCAACCCATTCAAAAAAGTTAACCATTTTGACCCATTCCTCATTACATACCACGAGCATTTGTCGAAACACTTGAAGGGCCGCAAGCCCGTCATCCCTATGAGTGAATCCCGTTATAAGTGTAGTCCAAGACACCTGATTTTTCACTGGAATCCGTTCAAACACCAAACACGCATGCTCCATACTCAAACAACACGCAGCATACATATCTAACAGTGCATTATCAACATATATGCTAGTACCAACAAACCCATATTTCAAAGCCAGCCCGTGAGCTGAAGCACCACAACGAAGGGACTTCATGCCTTTACAAGCCTTCAAAACACTCGACAAAGTGAACCCGTTCGGGTGATCCAAACATCCCCTCATCATATCTTTGAACATCATCCATGCAAAGTTGTAACGTTCACAGGCTGTGTAACCAGAAATCATGGCTGTCCATGCAACCACGTCTCGTTCAGGCATTTCATCAAACAGTTGGCGTGCTTGTTTGATTAACCCATTATCAAAGTAAGCTTTGATGAGATTAGTGGATAGTTTGGCGGGAGATTTTTGTTGAAATGGTGGTGGGTTTGAATGCAATTTGTAACTTTGGGACCAATTTAGAGTATTACGAGTTAGCACAGGGATTTGATTGTGCAGTTTTTGACGAATCATGGTTGTAGTTTTCCCATGTTCATTGTGGGCAATTTTGTGTGAGTTGCAGGTTTCTTGTAGCAGGTAATCATGGAGGGATGACAATTGTTCTGATACATAGGGTGCCTAAAAGAACACAAAGGTTGGTTTGGTTTATACATACGGTGGGACTTGGTAGTATTGAAATTAAAATTAAATTTTATGTGTTGTAAATAGAGATGTTAGCGTTAACGGTCTGGTTTGATCAGTTTTGACAAAAAAAATTGGGTTGACTACGGTTTCAAAAAATACAAACCAAACTAGTTAGGTTAGAGTTGAACCGACCGGTTTTCGTACTATGATGTTTACCAGTTTTGTACATTTTTTTTCAAAAGCATAATTTTATATTATTTTCTTAAACATGATAAGGATATTTATGAATATAATACATATACATACTTCTAAAATGAAAAGGAAATAGTAATAGTATATGTTAAACGACTGGTATGGTTTACATGGCTGGTTTCAAGTTTCAAGCCGTCAAAACTGAACTGTATGTATTTCAAATTGACCGACTTGCTTTAGTTTAGATGGTTCAGTCGGTTTTAACGGTTTATGAACATCATTGTAATTTCTAAAAGGTAATTCTCAAAACCGTATTATAGAAATAGCCCATTGACCAACCGTGTAATTTACCCCAAAAGAAATTTGAGTTTTGATTCGTTATAAGAACATTCGGGATGGATTTTATCCCTAGCCGTAGGCTTTAAAGAGTTACTTAAACAAGACGAAGAATACATACACAGGCTGTAGTTTATCTTTAACAGTATAACTATTACTCCTGTTATTGTATCATGACGCGCGGAATCAAGGTTGTGTTCATCACAGGCCTCAACATATTTTATTTTGTTTATAATGTGTTATTCATCTAGATTAGTTTCAAATGTATTCATTTCTTTTTTTCACTTTGCATTTCAAGCATATTTATGAATCAAGAGATTTGCAGAAGTTAACTTGTAGTCTAGATTCAAATGCCAACAAATTTGCGTTGCAACCAAATTTCAAACCCTATTGATCTTACATTTTTAACCCTTGTCCTCCTCAAGGGGTGGCGTAGCGGTAAACGAGTTGAGCCAGAGAGCTCGAACTTAAACTCAGCTAGTTTAAAGCTATATTTGTAAAACTTGAGCTTGACTCATGAGTATTCTTTTAAGCTTGAGCTCGCTCGCGTTTGGCTCATTTGTTATCTCATTATTTATTTATTATATATGTACCATTTATTTTTTAATAAAATAAAACAATATAGATTATTTAGTTATTTTCACTATAATTTTATATAACAATTATTATTATGTAATCTGTATAATAAATTAAATAAAAACTATATAAACAATAGGCTCATTTAGGTCGTTTAGGCTCGCAAACCTAGTTAAGCTCAAACTCGTTTATTTAATGAGCTCCAATATAAGCTCGAGCTCTCAAGCCAAACTCGAGTAGCTCACGAGCGACTTGGTTCATTTACGCCCCTAGTGGTAAGCGTTTGAGTCACTTTTTGCCAACTTTCATCGGTTTTCTGCATTTAACCTCATTGGTTAACAAAGTATTGGTGAAGTCCTGTAAGTTCTCTGATACCAGGTTCTCACGGTTATTAAAAAAACACTTTTATCTTATAGAGTAACCAAGAGTAAATCAAAAAAACTAAAACAAATCTTCAGCACCTAATATAAGTTTCATATAGTACAATTTGAATCATGACAAAAACCATAAAGAAACTTTTGAATGTAGATTGCTTGCTATCAACTATACCAATACATCAAGATCAAAACAACCATTTTGAAGACAAACAATGAAAAGTTATGATTTATACTCACTTGATCAAAACCCGACTTCTATTTTCACGAAGAACAGCATCCGGCTTTCTTCACCGCCGACACATCATCCTTCCCACCCACATTAATCGTCTGTCCTTTTGGCAACACCGCCTGATCATCACCCCCATCGAGTGCTTTTCTACTAACAATATGATAGATTTGAGTAAGAACTTGTGTGAACGCGTTTTCAACGTTTAGTGATTCAAGTGCAGAGGTTTCCATGAAATAAGTGTGCTCTTTTTCAGCAAATGATGTCGCGTCTTCGGTTTGGACTGCACGCAAATGGCGTAGATCGGCTTTGTTACCAACAAGCATAATAACAATGTTGGAATCTGTATGATCCCTTAGCTCCTTTAACCACCTCTGTACATTCTCAAAGGTGATGTGGCGTGTGACGTCATAGACCAGCAATGCCCCAACTGCGCCGCGGTAGTACGCGCTTGTAATTGCTCGGTACCTTTCAAATAAAATGGTAAAAGTTAGGAGTGTTAAATGAGCCGTGTTCACTGGTTTAACCTGCCACGAATCTGAAAATCGTGTAAGACACCGCACGTGAACCTAACATGACACAAGTTTTCGTGGGTTGACACGAACACGACCTGTTTAACTTAAAGATTTTATTTTATTTTATACTTTTGCATGTTAACACTTTAAAAGTATATATTTACAGCCCAAAAATACAAATGTATATAAAATTATTGTGTTTAAACTATAAATCTTTTACTTTTTAAACTTTTACAATACTCAACTAGTTTAAGTTTTGACATAAAACATGTTTTATTTTTGAGAAAAATATGAACCCACCGGTTTGACTTGAACATGTTCCGTTTAGCTAAACGTGTTTGCGGACTTGACCCGTAACCGACCCTAACCTGTTTACACTAAACCCAAACCCGCGAATTTCATGTTGTTTAACAAATTCACACCCCTAGTAAAACTGTACTACTATATAAGGGTTTAAAAGTATGCTTGGTTCCGGGTCAATTCAGGTTGAATTTTACTGATTCCCAATCGAGTAAAATAGAAAACATGGCTATAAAGAAGACGGGTTAAATTGGTCAAACATGTCAGGAAGAAGCCTAAAGTTACGTAAATGCTTACGACCTCCTAAATTATTCATCAAAAAATAAAATTTAGTTTTTTAGTTTATAAAAAATCTTCTGTAATAACATTTAACACATCGATTTCAAGAGGTATCGAGGGAATGGCAAACCAAACCAGCCGGGTCGGATGGGCCGGCCTAACAGTTTGGTTTGGCGGCTTAACAGTTTAAACCAACTTGTTTTTTTTTCAAAATTCTTCGGGCTTGTTTGGTTAGTAGGTAGGAATTTATGGGAATTTAACGGAATTGGAATTTAAATTCCATTACTTTACATGTTTGGTAGGCTAAAAGAAGGAATAGGAATTGGAATTAGAATTAGCTTCAACCAAATCCTTCAATTGATTGAATTCAGAATCTCAAAACATTTCAAAGGAAACCTTAGAAATGTTTATAATTTTAGTAATAACCCTAACTCTTTATCCTTTTTTCAAAAACATTTGTTTTTTTTAACTTAACTTTGGATCTTTGTTTTATATTTTTATATTTTGTTAATTTGAAGGGGTAATTTTGTCATTTTAGATATTTTCACATTCAAATTCCATCGACAAATATATCAATTAAACACACTATGGATTTTCAAAAAAATCCTTTAAATTCTGATTCCAATTCCAAAACATTCAGCGAACAAAACACCCCTTTAGTTTGAATAAAAATGTTTAAAATGATACCAGACAGCCGGCTTGGTTTACATGACCAGTTCCAAGTTCCAAACAGGACCAAACCACTAAACCAACAAACCGTCAAAACCGAACCGTTTGGATCTCAAACAAGCCGACTTGCTCGTTTTGGGCGGTTCAAAAGGATTATTAACATCCATATTGCTAAGCATGGATATTAAAGAAATCTGAAATCAAACAACTTATCTACCAGAACCCCAATTTAAACCCTAAATTCTACAAAAACCCTAGATTCGAACAATTACTTGCGAAATCGATGAAAACAGGGGGCTAAAGAGATCTGATGTGTACCTTTCCTGGCCGGCGGTGTCCCAAATCTGAGCCTTGACGACTTTATCATCGACACGAATGCTACGGGTAGCGAATTCAACGCCGATGGTGGATTTGGACTCGAGACTGAACTCGTTTCGAGTGAATCTAGACAGGAGATTTGTTTTTCCGACTCCAGAATCTCCGATTAGAACTAGCTTGAAGAGGTAATCGTAATCATCGTCTGCTCTGTACGCGCCCATTGTTCTTCATGCAATGATCTATCTTCACAATCAAACAGTAAGAATTGTTGCTTTCTGAAGATTGATTTTGCAGATCTATGGCGAGAAACAACGAAAATTGGGTTGTGAGTTCGAGAGGCTTTTGGTTTTTCTTTTTTTTTTTATTACTTATAGAAAATTAAATAGTATTTTTTTAAGAAAAAATCATAGAATAGTAACCAAGTTTGAGAAGTGTTTCAATTAAGTTACTCTAACTTTTTTTTATTCGAGATCACGGCAAACTCACACACATAATAATTAATAAATCTTCTCGCTTAATGGACTTTTCCACGTCAGAGTGTCCGGAAACTGCCCTGTGGGTCTTTCCGTTTCTCTCTATTTCATATTTCCTCTCTTTCTCTCTGCTCCCCCTTCCCTACGTAAGAATTGTTGTCATTGTAAAAAAAAATCGATAACATTGTTTAACGTTTAGTTGGAAAATGGAAAACTTTATTAAGAAAATAATGGTAATCTATTAAGTTTAATTGAGGGCATGTTTGGAATTAGTTATTTAGCTTTCTTATTAACTTTTACAAAAAGTAATAAGTAGTTTTGAAAAGTAAGTTCTTTTTAATTTTCAAAAACTTCTTTTCCGCCTCTTTAAAAATCTAAAAATAATAACAAAAGTAGCATTATCCAAACACCATTTTAACTTATATAAGTTAATAAGTAGTTTCAATAAGTAACAACATATTCTACGAAAATTCATACTCATGACATTAGACATGATATTGATATGGAAAATGAGCTAATTAACACATATTAAATAATATTGTTAGAGAATATAAGGAAGCAACAATGTTTTTAGTCATACTTAGATTATACTTCCCATACAAGTCAAAAAGGAGAAATTTTGATTAAATCATTGTCATAAATACGTTAAAAATCTTGATTATTTGGTATGATTTAATCTTGATTATCTGTCAAGATAAGCATCCCAAAATCCACAAAAAGTCTCACGGTCGATGCCTAGATCGACTGTGACGAGTATGTCTCAGTTCATTGCGATTGATATTTCGGTCATATCATGCATCAACTGTCCAATGGTCATTCAAAAGTTACAACAAACCAATAAACATAACTAGCACCCCACAAGTCTGCATCATCATAGCTTTACCGTTCACAATCCCTCAAAAGGGTGTGAAACCCTGTATATCTACACCATTTCTATTGATTATGGAAATAATAACCAATAAGCTTTCCACTTATATGTTGGTGACTTCAGTGTCATCAATATCATTTTAGCTTAGTTAGATTTACTTAAGACAAAATGAGGAGTTATAATATACATTGATACAAGTTGGGAGGTGCGGAGCGCACACTGGATCAGAGACTATGCTAACTTCGGTACTTAGAAACCTCTAAGGTTGTTAGCGGCAAAACCCCTCTCAACCTGAGGGGTCCAAGGGGCAAAGCCCGTGGCGGGGGTCGAGCTAGCAAACCGGACATCGGTAGCAAACGAACTGACAAAACAGTGGAAACTTGCTATTGATCATCAGTAGCAACTTTGTACATCGGGAACAAAAGTGAAGGTTAGTTAACTATGTACATCAGTAGCAAAATAGAAGCTCGGTAGCAAAACTGGTACTTTAGTAGTAACTTAGTTACTTTTTTTTATACCGATGAGCTTTCGACTAATGCAGTTATAAGCGTCAACCGTCACCCCTTTCCATGAAAAGTTGCAACGATTCGTGGTGACTTTTCATCCCTGTATAAAGAATTCATTTGGTTTGGTTTCAATGTCGAATTCACAACAAAATCTGATACAGTTTTACAGCACAAATTCATATTCGTTCTTGGCAAATTTATCTATCTTATCCGATTAATAGTTTCATGAGTACCAAAAAAATATTTCATTCAATCAGATAAGGAAATACAATTTATCACGAAACTCAAAACCTACACATTATATCCATTGTGTGGGACAAAAATATACCTCCTAAAACTCTTCTTTTTGAACAAGACTTGATTCAAAATAAGCATTCTCTTGTTATTATGAAAATATTCCCAATTATAATGGCAAACCATTTAGTTTGCATAATAAACACTTTTGCCTAAAATAAACTTACAAGTTACAACTAACTACTTTTTATAAATTTGTGAATTATTACTCTGTGAATGTGATCACCAATCTATATCATATGAATGAATGAATAAAAGCAAGTGCTACATACTAACTGGGACATTATATTCATATGAATGCTGCATTATGTATTTGTAATACATGCATAAATATTTGTACCTAGAGTAAATTGATCAAACCCACATAAATTTTGGAAATCCAAACTTTGCCCTATACATACACTTGCCCATAGTATCATATCCAAGAATTTGATCAAATCAACTGTGTTGGCTTAGCCTGCTGCTGCTAGTGTGAGAACTCGGGACCCCGACACCACCACACAGGTTGGTCATGGAGCAAAAGTTGATGTTAGCACTGAGCAAATATTACGGAAAATGGACTCATTTGGCGAGTGTTTAATCAGTTTGAGCCTCGTTACTCACGACACTAATCGCCTCTTCAATCGCTTGAGTGAAGGTGGCGATCTTGTATGTGAAAAATCCCACTAGCATTGGAATCAACTCTAGATGCATTAATCCATATTCAGGAACTATGATCCTGCAAAACAAAATGAATTTAGAGGTGGCAATATTTACTGTTTACCCATAAACATGCCTTTGAATGCATAAACTAGCTATATTAAGAAAAGGGTAAATACTATAAAAACCAACATACTTTCTTATTTTTCATAAAAGAGTCCCTGAACCTAATTTTGGTATATTAAAGTCCCTAAACATGTCAAAAATAGACGAAAAAGTCCCTCAACCCAATTTTGGTATATTAAAGTTCTTAAACTTGTCTCGAAGGCATACTTTTGACAAAATAGTTAAAATGGTGACTTTTTACCCCTTAAATTAGTCTAAATTTGATGAAATGACATTAAACTATTTTGCACAAAAGAACGTATACCATATTATTTTGACAAATTTAAGAGGTAAGAAGTCATTATTTTAAATACACTTTCACAAGTATGCGCAGTGACGCAGTCTAGACATGTTTAGGGACTTTAATATCAACTGGTAAGGACTTCTTCGTGTGTTTTTGACATGTTTAGAGACTTTAATATACCAAAACTAGGTTGATGGACTTTTTCAGTAAAATAAAAAAATATGATGGTTTCTTATGATATTTAAACCTCAAGGAAAAGATAATAGCATTATTATTATTATCATAAATAAACCGACCCAGCCTGACCTGTTTTAACCATCATACCCAACCTGTCCATTTTGCAACTTTCAAATGAAAAAAGTTTTTATTTTAAAATAGAAAGAAAGGCTTACCCGTTCCACCGGTTATAGATCATGACTAAGGCAACAGGGACCAATAATCGTGGCTGCCCAATTGCTCCCCTGCAAGTAACTCCTCTCATAAGTGTAACTAAATATATGAAAATTAACACTTTCACTCCAAATATTTGACTGTTAATCAAATGTTTGAAACATCCTTCAACAATGACAAAAGATAAGTTATGTGGGCCAGAAGCAATAATGTCAAAAGGTTGCAACAATAATTGACAAATATGTAATTTAAGCTTGAAATTTTGTAAATATATCAAATCGATTTCAATAATAATGTAAAAAATCAATGTTATCGCGACTAGGCCAGACCAAGAACCGGGCCGGTCCAGTTAAGCCTCTTTGAACCGGCTGGTTACCGGTTGGACCGGTAGAATCGATGAACCGGACCGGGTGGTCAAACTGGATTTCAATTTTTTTCCTTTCAAAATATCATTTGCTAATTCATTTACTACTTCAGCTCCATATTTTATTATTTAAGTCTTATATTTTATTAAAACTGCAAATCCACGCCAAAACATAAAATAATTTCATATTTAGTTTTATAATAGTTATATTATATATACATATATATATATATAGTTTCAAAATTTTAAATTATTTATGATGTCGTCCGGTTTTTGACACAGGTCCGACCACCTGTAAGGCGAACGGTTAGGTTATGAAAACATTGGCAAAAATACGAGAAAAAAGAAGAAACAACGAGCTTACTTGATAACTCCTCGAGCTCCATCTGCCATTCCATCAATGCTATTTCCAAGCATTCGCATATATACTAAAGAACCAACTAATCCAGCACCATAACTGAATAGTATGATAACCATCAAAATTAAACATCAACTTTTCATTCTTCGGGTTTGATAAATGTACAACTATAGAACCTACTAAAGAAGCAGTTGGGGATTTTTTGAAAGATATTTGAATAAGACACTCTAAATTCAAGTGTTAGAGCGATAAAACATTCAAAATTAAGAATGAAAAAATAGAAATTTATCACAGAAAAAGTGTCATATGAGGGTAGAAGTAAGGCATATTACCAGCAGTAACAGTAGAAAAATCTTGAAAAATAAAAATTAAAGGATGATCCGGTATGGCGGTATGTTTGGATCAAGAAACACAAATTTTCTTATATTTGGAACTTGCAATCTTGGTTTAAAAAGGTGTGCAAGAAGGAAAATGCATAAGGGTGATGAAGGCGTGCCTCGTGTAGTTCTGAGTCGAAATTAGGGTCCGTAGACGGTTTATATGTAAAAAGAACCTAAGGGATGCAGAAATTATGAAAAGCTTACTTGATAAAAGGTTTAAACATATGAGAGATATGTAGTTTCTAGTTGCAAATAAAGCTTATTTATACTTTATGTTTAATGAGAAGATTCATTCAATCTCAAATACTTTCATGGTATCAGAGCCATACCCTAATTTTTTCTTGGTTTAAAAAGGTGTGCAAGAAGGAAAATGCATAAGGGTGATGAAGGCGTGCCTCGTGTAGTTTTGAGTCGAAATTAGGGTCCCTAGAAGGTTTATATGTAAAAAGAACCTAAGGGATGTAGAAATTATGAAAAGCGTACTTGATAAAAGGTTTAAACATATGAGAGATATGTAGTTTCTAGTTGCAAATAAAGCTTTTATACATAGTCGCGCGCCCCATGTATGTGATGCGTGTGCCTCTGAGTGCGTTGCGCATTTCTAAACCAAACTTGCAATTGCAAAGTTACCTTGCTGCAATTTCTGGAGTGTAGGAAACATAAGCCGACACTAGCCCGACACCACCTATAGCCAATGTCAGGATCTGCATCTTGTTCTTTAACTGCAAGTTTGATACAAATGAGTTTATAAAATCATAGGTTAATTTAAAGAACTTGAAGGTTTAAAACAATATAACCTTTTTATATTGTTCCCTCGATTCAGCAGCCAGCAATTTCGGGTCCCCTTTAGATCGTCTCGCTTCCCTGAACATCACGTCCTATATACAAGAGGATTACAGTCACAAATTTGAGTGCACGTTTATATAAATAAAATTAACTAGAAGTCACGATCTCAACCGATTTAAGTGTTAATAGGGGTCAATTTGAGTTAAATTTTACCAATATATAGGTCAAGTGTGTAAAAACTTGAAATTCAGCTAAAATGAAACGGATCAAAATGTTTAGAAGTTGCCCAAAGTATACTCAAGCCTTTACAACTTTCTAAAATTATATCAATTAGATCAAAATAACTAGAGGTCACAATTTCAACCAATTTATTTTAAAAAGGGTCAATTTGAGTTAAATTTTACTGATATATGGTGGATCAAGTGTGTACAAACTTAAAATTAAGCTTCAAATGAAATGGGTCAAAATATTTAGAAGTTGCCCAAAGTATACTTAAGCCTTTACAACTTTCTAAAAGTATTTTATTCATAGAAACTGGATCATCATGTTAATAACGTGTTTCATAATCATATTCAATATATTAACTATTTATGAAATTCAAAAAAACGTTGGATAGTCAATCCAACACTTTAAGACACCATAAAAGTTTACATGTTTCATCTATATAGATAACAAAAAAAAAACGGGTCAAACGGGTTGATCGTTGCCCAACTGCCCAGGGTCTATTTTTAATGTATACAACCTCCTAAATCATTTTTATTCAAAAGACATAGATTATCACCGTAATAATATTGTTTTGTAATCACAATTAACACATTAACTTTTTATTAAAAAAATGTTTTCATACACTGCCTCCAGTAGCGGCTTTAGTTGCTCTATCCCATTTGTCTTGTTCACGGCGTGTGGGTGCAGGTCTCCATTTCCTTGACGCGGTGTTCGTAACCTAGCATCGTTTCAATCCACACAAAGTATTAAAAAAAGAAAAGAAAAAAAACCGCATGTGTGTATTAACTTACTTGAGAAGCCTTAATTTTCTTCTGTGTGATTGGATTTGAAGTTGTTAACTTCTTGCTCAAGTCAACTTCCATACTATAAATCAAGAATATAATTATGTCAAATGGATCAACAGAAACACGTCCCGTCTTATTGAAACAAAAAAAAATATTATGCGAGGGAGATTTCATGCCTGTCTAGGCTCATGGCTCGGTTTAAGCTCAGAAATCCAGATGGCTCTTCCTATTTACAAATAAAACGCAATGCAACAACACCATCAGACCGAATCTATAGTTCCGTTCAAGAGCAAAATAGGTGGCAAGTGTCAATTTCATCTTATTTACTTATGAACGGGTCGATTCGGATTATGTTTTCTCCCTAATGGTTTAAACAGGTAAACGGGAAAAATATTAGCTTGAAAGGGAACGGGTCAAACTAATAAAAAGGGTCAAAAGTGGCCCAAAAAGTTTTGTAATGCATAAAACCTCCAAAACCATTTTATTCAAAAGATTAGATTACTATTAATTTGAAATATACAATATTGTATTTACAAACTTTTTAAAGATTATGTACAAAAAGTTTTTGGGTCAACCCAATCTGACTCGTACGAGAAAATCAACAGTTTTGACCCGAACCCATTGTGACCCATTACCCAACCCGCCTAAAAGCATTAATTTGTAACTCTTTTTAAGTTTTATCGCATAACAGTCTGCAAATACTTTTACATTTATGTCTATTTTGATCTTGAGAAGTATGATCTTTTGAAATAGAAGTGGTTCATCAACAAGCATACTCACAAGATCACTTCCTAATGTGTGATAAAACCCCATATATGCATTTTGTTCTTTTACACAATATATCATCCAATGCTTCTTATAGAATCAACACCTAACTACAAATTTAGTAACAAAAGCATCTCAAACAGGGACTGCAATGAGACGGGTATGGATAATCCCAGTCCCATGCGTGAATGTAAAATTGTGTCCCCAATATTTGTTGGTCGGTATACCCATTAATTTGTTAAACAACTAAAACAAACTCAAGTATGATAAATGTCATACATATCATCATCACTATAAAATGTTTAAAGTATGTAAATCATGTAAATTTAATGGTGATATAAATCCTAAAAGATAAAGATCAAAATATGAATGATAGCGTCAAATACATATTTCACGTAGTAAAGCTAATAGAATGAAGTAGACATGGGTGAAGGGAATATTAGAATTTTACCGATATATGGTTCGGGTAAACGGATATATGGTTTCGCATAATCAGGTGTGGTAACACCTCCTAATACCATACATGTACCCGAACCCGTGAACTTTTTTTATCAATCCCATACCCAAGGACCAGTCCAGGTTATTGTGGAATTTTCTTTGGCATCCCTAATCTCAACTAACAATCTGATACAATTATAATAATAATAACAAGGAAAAATTGGATTTTAATAACCCAAACTATTATTCATTGGCAGTCAATAATTTGACCGGTGACCTGACTTTCACTTTTGTTGTGTCAAGAGCAATCCCATACCCAAGGACCCGTCCCGGTTATTTCGGATTTTTCTTTGGCATCCCTAATCTCAACTAACAATTTGATACAATAATAATAAATAATAATAAGGAAAATTTGAATTTTAATAATCCAAACTATTATTCACCGGCCGTTAATAATTTGACTAGTGACGGGCCTACCTTTCACTTTTATCGTAAAGGGCAGTCTCTTCATATAACCAAATATTTACACTTATTCTCACTTGAAGCGTCTCCATTTGGTTAAAAATCATCATTTAAGCGAAAACAAGTATAAATCCGGTGTAAATATATGAAAATAATGCTCCTCGCGTAGGCCCTTGGCAACAAAAGTAAAACTGTAACCGGTCAAATTGCCTATTGATTAATAGTTTGGATCATTAAAATCTAATTCCTCAAATAATAACATATAAAACGAGTCTGGAAAATTGAAACCTGAACAGGAGACAAACGAGGGTCAGATAAGGAATCATCAGAACCCCCAATCAATCGTTTCATGTGAGGCATGAAATCTCTATTCCAAATCAACTCATCTGAGGTGATGGGGTCTTCCTTTTCACCGCCCCAATACTTTCGGAGCTTGGTGGTGGTCGGTGGTCCGCCGTAATCTCCGGGAGCGACGCCGGTGGACCATTTTTGGGGCTTTTTGTTGGGCAAGATGATCTTGGTGGGCAGGGTGGAGTCCTGATTGACCGGCGATGCTGTGCAGGTTACTGAAAGGTAGTGGCAAGTGATGGCTGCCATTGTTGATTGATTGAATTGGTCGTCTGGACGTTGAAATATAGACTGAAGATGAAGACCCCAAAATATCTTCTTGGTTCAGGAATTTTGTGTGGAAGAACAGAATCCACACGGTGATTTGTTATCGCTCAAAATATATTTCCCATAATTTAATTATTAAAACTTTAAAATCTATGTTAAATATATATAGACTAGTGTTTGCTAAAGAGGTTCCGGTGTAATGGTTAAGGTAAGACCGAAGTCTCATGGGACCCAGGTTTGATCTCTGCCATCACCATTAATTTTCACGGCATCGCAAATGATGTTTAGCTCTTAGGCTGATGCATCAGGGTTTTACCCACGTCGATCCAGTGTCGAGCCTCGGCTCTCCCTTAAGCCCGGAAGGGGCTGTATTGGGTGGGGTTTTTCCTTGAAATCTCTCCAACCCTGACGCCAAGTTTGCCCGGTTAAGTCAACATATTGACCGGAGTTGGACGAGGCTCTCCCATGTGATGGGGGATGCGACGTCATAACATTAAAAAAAATATGACCAAAATTAATTATAAATATAAATATAAAAATAAAAGAAAAATAAATTAATAGAACGTTAATAAAAAAGAAAAGAAAACATTACAATTGAATTTACTATTTTCTCTTTTACAACGTAAGGGTTAATTTGGTAATTAAACTTTGTTTATAAACATGAAGTGGAGATGAAGCTTGTCACTTACCGATCAGGTGACACTAGCCCATATAAAAACAGTTCTACATTAGTGCTCGATGCAGTTACAATTTAGTGTTCACCTCATTTGAAATTGTATAGGATATATAATTAGGTTCTAGTGGTTTGGATAAAGTAATACTACTAGGTACTAAGTCTAAAAAGTTATAGAGCAAATTACAAATTACGTCATCGTTTAAGTATTATCTAAATTTCATTATACGTTCTTTAACTAAGGAAATTACTAAAAACGTCCTTTGTGTTTGAAAAAATTTGCATGTTACGTCATATGCTCTAACGACCGTTAAGTCTAGTCAAGTGTCTTGCATGTAAGAGCAAATTGGTATTTTTTTTAACTGAGTGGTATAATAGTTAATTTTGACATAGCACAAGAACGTGTGTAATTTACTCTAATAACAAACAACATGAATACATACATGGAAATCAAGTTAATCTTTCTAAAAGAAACTAAACCAAACGAATGACCCTAGTTTTCTGAAAGTGGAAACCCAATTCCATGTCTAGTTGTTGGAAACACACCAAACAAGAGGCTACACAACACTCCAACACCTATTGGCAATATCGACAACAAATCCACCATATTCTCTGATGGTTTTGGATAGAAACAGTTAACAACATTCTTGTCAAAAACCGCAATCGTCCCAAACACCGCCAACGATAACAACCCATGAAACACATCAACAAACCTCACCTTATACGCCCTCGCCTCCTCACCCGAAAACAAAACCCTAGTCGATCCATCAATCACCCACAAACCCGAAAAGGTTGCTATCCCATACCGAACCTTCCCATTCTTGTCACGAAAACTATCCGTAAAACACAACACAAAACACGAGATCCCACAAAGAGACAGCAGGATCGACGTCAAAACCTGGCTAACTTGGGTTCGACACGTCCCTGCATGGGTGAAAACCGGGACTAGGGTTTGAAAAGTGAGGACTGAGCCTGTTGGAAGAAGGTTGGCTAGATGGGCTGTGTGCTTGAATGCTTTTCGGACTGCTTTTCGTGTAACCGTCTTCTTCGGCTTTGGTTTTCCTTCCAACAAGGGTTGTTGTTCTTCGTTTTCGACGAGTGTGTTCATGATCTTTGTACACAAATGAATCAAAGATGTTTGTAGCAATGCATGATGAACATTCAAACGAAAAAGGAGATCGAGCGTTATTTGTTTGTTGACTGTTTCTATTATAAGAAGGTTGTGAAATAAGTTTTGCATTTAAGTGAAGTATTTTTATTTTCATATATATACTACACAAGAAAACATAAATGTTATTTACAAAATTTCAAAATTGAAATTTGGATTTCTAGTTTCAAAGTATTTGTTTTAAGAATATTTTTTCTAATAATGCTAGCTTATATGATTTATATTTTCAATGTAGAACTTACATTTAGTTTATATTAAAACAAAATATTTACATTTTCAATGTAGAGCTTAGGCACTGTGAAACCGGGTGTGATCCTATATGGATGGGGCGTAGGGCATGGAACACTGTCCCTCTTGGGCGTGAATGTGGGTGCGGGGCGTCAGGCGTGAGGGGTTTCATGAATGAAGGGAATTAACCAATAAAGGAACAATGTGAGCCGCAACACAGTGCGTGTCCCGGTGGAAAGGTTGTCTCGGACAAGCCGCGTCACAAGCAAGAACCAGAATTAGCAACATGAAGGGGGTTAGAGAATCAAACCCCAAAACAATAAAGGAATAGAACCTAAGTCTCGGCACAAGGCAAGCCAGAACCCAAGTCCAAACATGGTGAAAGCTCGAACCCCAACCGTGGCTAAGGGTCTGTCGCGGCTCAAGGGCTGTCACGGATGAGAGGGCATTCTGGTCCAAGGACTTATGCAATCATTTATTCATGTTTGTTCTTCCGTCGTCAAGCACAATCACCTATTCGTGTTAAACACTTAGGAAATATTTGAGGAGTTATGAAGGAATTAATTCCATGTAGATACTAGGAAATAATGATAAATAACTAGAGACAAAACAAGAGTAAAGCCAAAGGTTCTCACTCATGTACCTGACTGACATCTGGGTCGAGTATATGAGTCAACTATAAAGACAAAGGATAAAAGGGAAACCTGAACCCGCAAGAGGAAGAAGTCAAATAGGTAGTCAGCATACAAAAAGGCAGGTCAACTAAAGAGACAAAAGGTACCAAGTACGGAACCTCTGCATAAGGGACACATGTCAACTATGGTGACAAGAGTACATTACGTAAATCCTAAACCCTCTCAACACCAAAAGGGGAATAACGGTCTAGCAAAGACAGGAAGAGAAATTTGACTACAGGTAACCTTAAATAGGCCCTTGGTCCGGACATCCCAACCAAGAGGACCTATAAATAGTCTCATCAGTTCCCAAGATGAGACTCGCTTTTTTACTCTCATATTCTTAATAATCGAACTTACTTCTCCATACTATTCTCTCCTTCCTCTCCTTTTACATTTCATCAACATAAATACTTATTCTCACGTCGGAGGGTGGTCACGAGGAGAAATCCTTCTGCTCGTGGCGACGCTCACGGTGTTACTGGTTTTGCAGATCATCTCCTCGTGATCAGGAGATCCGATCCGTTCTTCCAAGCCCAAGTCCAGAAGTTTCAGCTTAACTTGTCCATCCAGCATTCCTCCGAAGCTTGAGCCTCTAGGTGATAAGTTTTGTAGCAACAATGAGCAAAGGGGTGCATGAGTGTGAGTTATGTATATATATGTGTGTGTGTGTGTATTTTTGTGTGGATAGTGAAACCACTATACACTTTAGTGATTTGGTTTAGTGGTTGCCCCATGTTGATGTGACGATTACTTGAATGTGAAACCACTACGGATGACTTAGTGTTGTAACTTCCAATCGTGAGCCAATGATCATAAAGCTTTCTTGGCGACCATAACTTTCCGATTATGATCCTGACATGAAAATAATCGGGTTTTAAATTTATCAATCTACATATTTAACAAGTACCTGATTTTAGGTCATGTTTGCCTGTACTAAAACTAAATGCATCTATTTGTTAAACTAGTTAGCTTCCCGCGCGTTTCGCGGCGAGTTCCACCTGCGTAATGAGACTTGTTATTACGGTTGAGTGATTTTCCCACCCTGGTATGAAATTTAAGAGTAAATGATAAAAAGAAAATACCAAAAATCACTGTGGATTTTTCTCACACCAATTAAAAGTAGCAATATTGCCACTTGAAATGATACATTTGTATCGTATGTATTTGAACTTTTGCCTTTACGAATCAATCAACGTTATAAACTAAAATACCAAGTATACTTCTGAATTTGCATCATACTCGTTTGTGTACTTGCCAGTTTCAGGTTCTTTGACTTCTGTTTGGTCAACGTAAGCAAGAATGTTGGTATCAACCAAAACAATAGGGTCTGATTCATCCAATTTGTTATGTTCATCACCACCTTTATCTGAAAGAGGGTCTGTCTGAAAAACATCAATTTAGTCAAATGTTAACATGGTGACATGCTTGCAGTCTTGACATTGCAACCCTAGCACAATCTTCTTTGTGGTTTTCGTCTAAATTATATAAAAATTGTTTGCTTTATATAAAAAGAAAGATATGAACATTGTATAAAAATTGTTTGCTTTATGTAAAAAGAACACAGAAGGATTTTTATAAAAAAAAACTATATTTACACTCTTATGGAACACATGCTTGTTTTGATTATTTGACCACCATAACCAGACTGTTTGGAGTCATGTATTGCAACAACTTGTCAGATTCCTCATTATCTTATCACCAATAAAACTACATTCTCATTTTTTTTTCTTTTGCAACTTGTTAGATACCTCATTATCTAATCTGTTCATGTAATCAGATTCTGGTCTCAAATTTGCAGGTATTTAGGAGAGACTTTGACCAAAGTCAAATGTCACACAACTTTAAAGCTAAATAAAAGAATTCAATAAATTTAAAGGACTTAACCTGTGGGATCATGAGAAGTTTTCATTACTTTTCCTTCATCTCCATTGTTCATCCTCATTGACAGCAATTTATGAATAAAAGACTGGAAAAGCATCATCATAATACATTAAAAGCAAAGGAATAACATAATCAAATATAATTTAAGAATAAAATGTGCATACCTTTTTAATTTCTTTAATTTTCCACTTTATTTTCGGTATGATCCAGATTCCAGAATCAAGATGACTCAACTGAAACGATCAAAGAAAATTAGGGAAAGTACCAAGAAAACAACCTTCAAAGTAATAAATAAAACAATCAAACAAACATCAAATTCATATTTAAAAATTAAAAAATAAAGGAAAACCCTCGCAGAAACCATGTTTCTTGATTTCTGGAAACAAAAAGTTTGCTCACAATAAGGAGACATTGAAAACACCACATGGGTTTTCTAAAAAGTATGGCTGCAATTTTATATGGGGTTGAATATGAAGAAACATATAGATTGTTGGGAGAAAGGGACCTGAAAAACTCTCTCTCTCTCTCTCTCCTACTTTTGGAACATCGTTCCAGGGGCGGATCCAGGAATTTTTTTCAGGGGGTTCACTGTTTTTAGATGATCCAATTTCATAGGGCCGGACATAAAATTTTTCGGTTCGGTTCGATTGGTCGGGTCGGGTCGGGTCGGGCAGGGGCGGCTCAACCATTTTTGGAGGCCTAAAGCAAAGAAAAAAACATGAAAATTATGCTTCAAATGTTCACAAAATCAACTAATTTGTATTTAAGAGTCATCTACTCATTTGTTTCTATCAATTTTTTACCTCTAATCATATGAATGCTCAAAAACACACATTTAGTTCAAGAAAGAGTTCTTAGTTTTATAGCTTCACAACCGGATCAAGCGAGCAGCAGTGGGCGCCGTCGTAAGGGGGTTCACCCTATAATATTTTAGGGGGTTCACCCTAGTTTTTTTACCTACCGTTACACTAAAATTTCAAAACTCGGGGGGTTCCTGTGCACCCCCCCTCGCTTCACTACATCCGCCCCTGCATCGTTCCATAGCCGGAGCTCTCCTTTGTCTGTCTGTATTTTGTGGCGATAGAAAGAAAGAGGGAAGGAAGGGGCATAAGATAGCGACACGTATTAGGTTAGTGGAGGTCCAATAATAATTTAGCACATACCCATGGTATTGCTCAACTAGTTGTTAAATGTTTAGTTGTTTAGCACATACCCATGGTACTGTTTAACCAGTTGTTGAATGTTTAGTTGTTAATACATTTAAAGTAAGAATTAATATAAATTTAATCCATCAACTCTTTGAAGACCCCTTTACAACTTTACTATAAACCCAAACACGCTTAGATTATGTTTTAACCCGTTTATCACTTATTTATAAGTTGATTAAAACTTATTTCCAACCCCACAACCAGTTTTGATTTGTTAACCAAATTAACATGTTTTGAACAAACGTGCTACAAGTGATTTGTTCGTGTTACATGTTTTTAAGTGTGTTCAAAGCTATGATTAATTAAGGGCGAGTATTGGTTGTTTCAATTTGGTTATAAGCTAAAACTAAACCTATTGCAGGAGATGGTTGGCTAATAATCGAAGCTATTGTAGAAGATGGGTGGATTTAATTTTAATAACCATTTGGTTTCAGTTATATTTGGTTCGATTAATTCTTTTTTGAAGAAGATGAGTGGATTTAATTTTAATAACCATTTGGTTTCAGTTATATTTGGTTCGATTAATTATTTTTTGAAGAAGATGGGTGGATTTAATTTTAATAACCATTTGGTTTCAGTTGTATTTGGTTCGATTAATTCTTTTTTGAAGAAGATAGGTGGATTTAATTTTAATAACCATTTGGTTTAAGTTGTATTTGGTTCGATTAATTCTTTTTTGAAGAAGATAGGTGGATTTAATTTTAATAACCATTTGGTATTAGTTATATTTGGTTTGATTAATTCTTTTTTGAAGAAGATGGTTGGGTTAACTCAGTTAACCATCGGTTGATCGCTTTTAAGCTATTATCAATTATGAGTGTTCATGATACGCTCCATGCTTGACTCGACCCGTGAAGACCAGTCAACCAGTCAAAGGAGTCCAAGTTTATTTAGTCGCATGTGTACCCATGATTAGTTATGTAGTTTCCATTAGTTGGTAGTTTTTTGTAAGGCCCCAAACCCGGAAACCCGACACGTTGGTATACACGTAAGCACGGTAGTAAATGTAATATCCAGTATCTTTCCGACCTATCCTTACCCTAACACGGGCACGTACTTCAAATTCGAACCTTAAAACTTATTTAAAACTCAATTTCCTTCAATGATAAACGTCAATTTATTTAATATATTTTAAACATAAATAAATGAGACTCATGTATAAAAATATATAGATATGTATATATGATATATATATATATACATATATATATATGTATACTAGGGCACATATCTTATAAATTTTATAAACTTATTTGACTTACAAAATAAAACAAAAAAATATATATATTTCTTTTTCATAAAGTCAAGGGACCAAAGCTGTACATTCTGAAACTCATTTCAAACCTAAATCCTCGTTTTAGCCTAAAATGATAAAAACGTCAAACTACAGGGACTAAATGTGCACTTTGACCAACCTCCCTGAAACCGAAACAATCCTAGGTTTGAGTCCCGCAACGCCCGTTTTTCGTCCCTTTTCACCCAAAATCGCGATACAGTCCAGATTCACCGAACCTCGGGCTCACACTCGCGCATGCGACCCCTCCCCAAGGCGCATTAATGTTCAATTCGACCCGCGCATGGTGTCGGGATTTATTCTAATCGGCTCAACCACCATCCTCCAACCCGTTCGACCATTTAATGCCCGAATTGGCTATAAATATCGACTTCTACACCTCAACAACATCACCCTCAAACTTCTCATACCCTCAATTCGCTCGATTCACACCTGCATTTCCGGGTTTGAACTCGCGACAGCCGACGACCAACTCAAGCTCAATCTCTTTCAATTCGACATCTTTTCAGGTAATTCGAAATACCAGTAGTTTCGTTTTCATTCTAGCATCGATTGCCCTCTGTCAATTGTTAAAGACAGAGGGATCTACCTATCGTATTAGACGAATTTCATTCTAGGGTTCATAAGGCAATCTGGGTCGATTTGGGAATATACTTATCTATTTAATTTTTCATATAAAACATTAACGAACCCGTAGTCGGGATGGTTAATGGTGTGTGTGTGTATGCTCGACCCGGTCAGTGACCCTGGTTCGAACCGATTTTTGCCCAGTTTATTTCTTTTTGCCTTTTAAACAATTTTTAACCCTTGCAAATATTTTTATAAAAACTGTTGGACATTTATAAATCGGGAATCGATTTTTATTTGTACTTTTATTACTATGAGACATTCTTATTAAATAAAACTTAGTTAAAGAGTTATAAAGATTAAATCTTTAATATTAGTTTTAAATAAAAAAAGAGGTTTATAAAACTTAAATATTATTTAGAAAACGAGAAAATTTATAACTCATACCTTTTTTAACATTTATATCTATTTAAACTTTAATCTTAGATATTCATTTACTCATTATTTATTTAAAAATCAAAAACTTATAAACTTATAAATCTTGTAAAATTTTATGAACAAATTTATTTGTTTATATAAATTTAAAACAAGAGGCATAAATATACTTTATCTTATTTTTATAATAAACCTTGTGAAATAAGAAAGAAACCTTATATTGTAAACTTATAAACTATAAAAAGGGTTATAAAATAAGAAACTCTATCTTTTATAAACTTATAAATTACACATCATTTATTTAAATTTACACTACATTTTAAACGTTATTTATTTCCAAGTTAAAATGTGAAATAAATACTAAACATCCAAATACTTTAATAGATGATTAAACAAAATAATTATTCTTATAAGATAATTATTCATCCTTAATAATTATGTATACTTTAAATAATCACTATTAAACTTTAACCATTATCTACTCTTTAAATAATTATTTATCCTTAATAATTGTTCTCTTATTAATCTTTGTTTATTTCTTGAATAAATCCTTAATAACTATTTACTCTTTAAATGATTATTATAAATCATTAATAATTACCTAGTCTTACACTTAATTTATTTATGGATACTTGAAAAACTTCATTACCTATTTTGTGTAATGGTGAGGCTTTTTAATAATTGTTCTAAACAAATAAAACTTATTACACTTGATGTTATTCATTCAAACCTTTATTTGAAACTTGATTTAAACTTTATAAAACACAATCAATCCCGACATACATTTGGAACCCTAGTCAAAATCCTGAAAATCTTAGAATTCTTGCCCTAGACTTTTAAGGTCATACTTGAAACTTTAGGCTTATATTCTTAGGCTTATCGTGAGGATATTCTCTCTCTCCAAGTCTTGCAAACACTTACTCTTGTCGGATACCCTTCATCATCCAAGTGAGTATACTTAGCCCCTTTTTCCTTTCTACACTTTTGGGGTGAAACATGTTCAAAAACATTAAACTTATACAATTCTTGTACAACTATGACTAGATGCTTATTCTTATGTTAAACTTGAGACTTGTATGCTTAGATTAAACTTAAAACTAGCATATTCATTAACTTTGATCAAGCCTATGGTAACAATGATAGATCTATTGCATTTGACCAATCCACCTTGATTGATTGACCCTTCTGGGGGAGCCCTTGGTGATTGTTACTGAATTAAACTTTTAAACTTGAGACTTATAAGGGTAACCTGCGGGTTATGCCTAAACTTGGTTGGAGGGTTGATATGCACAATGTTTAAGATACTTGTTCTCATACTTACATTATAGAATACATATATCATAGTGAATTGTAATTCTTTCCAAATACTTGCTAAACTGTGTCAAAACCTTTGTATCTCACCAACTATTTTGTAGTTGACAGATTCTTTCACATGTTTCAGGTTCTACATCATGAGACTTATTTGTGATCACATAGGATGCTTTGGACCTAGACGACTTATCAATTAAACATTGTATTCTTGTTATGTTTCTTTGTATTGAATCTTAAATTATTTATTAATGAAATATCGAAACTTTAATAGTCAACCTTGTGCTATTGAACAACCGCGTCCGCCCCGACGTATAATCTGCCGTCGGTTGGGGTGTGACAGATTGGTATCAGAGCCTTGGTTATAGGGAATTAGGTTATTAGACACATGACCTAGACTATAACTTAGGAGACCCAAACATGAGTTATCTCATGTCCTTTACTAGGAAATTCTCTCTTCATTCTATTCTTAAATCTTATACGTGAACGCTTGGAGATTCTACGATTCTACTTACCTACGTACTACAAGAGGCTACTACATCGAGGACACGTTCTTAGGCTTTAAGCCTAATCCACCACTAAAATCTCGTCAAGAATATTTAAGTTCTAGATAATGTGCGAGAACTTGTGCGGACCAGAAGGGTGGATACCTGTATTCTGGGAAATTTTGTCAAGGAAAGCATTTCGTATAAATCCAAATCAACCGTTGGACCCGTATGCTTTCCTGAGAATTCTTGGGATGAGTATCCACTTATAGGAATGCATGACTTCTCTAAACATTAGTGAGCTTAGATCTCTCTTGATATGTCAAAGTACTTACTTAGTGATATGCACTAAATGAGTACCATCTCAAATACTTTACGCTTAATAAATTCATGATTCAAAAACTTCCCTCTATAACCTTTATCATATGATTCTTAAGTCCCGCCTTGTCACATGTCAGCATGCTTACTCGTCATGACCTAAAGGAGTTACCTTCAAGAAAAATTCTTACGATATAAAAAAGAAAGACTATATACATAAACTTATATTTATATAGATACTACCCAATAAACTTCATGATCATTGTAATACAACCCTTTAAAACTATGTAATACCTTACAAATCCTTTTACAAACTTCATTATTTTATAAACTTGGCACATAAGGGGAAACCCTTTTGTCTCATTTCATTTCTCGTCACTCAAGCAAACTTCATTTTATGACTAACTCAAAACTTTGTTACACTTTTATATATCTCAAAACCTTCATACGTCCTTAAGACTTACACATCACCGTTCTCTTGTAAACAAAACTTAACGTCTTTTAAACCTAAAGTACATTAACAAAGGGATTAGTAACTTGATCGTTTTCCCGCAAGAGAAGAAGCCTACTATAGAATAAACAAGCTCCACGTTTAAGACTCTAAACCCATAATGAACCTCGACATAGTACCATGAACCTAAACATCGGTGACAGCAACTGAGAGAAGTTGTAGGCCCATGAGGAAGTTCTGGCTAGGGAAATAGGGTACTTAAGTGAGTCCTTGTGACCACCCCTTCTTCCGGGAATCCTCCTCGTTAGCCCATCAACCTCCAATCAAAACTATTTTTGAAAGTATTAATGGGATAACTCAGTATTATGAATAAAAACCTTTTGAACATATTAAATCAACTTACTTACACACTTTAATTTTCCGTTTAAATTGTATTATGTAAGGGCTAGAAGTCCCAATTTTGAAACATTTAACGAAAGTTATTTTGAAATTTATCTTGTTATCACTTACTAGCTTGACTTTCCTTCTAGCCCTACAAACTTAACACTTCTACCCAAACACTTTCGTCAAGAGTAGCTCACGTTAGTACTTGAGATAATTAACAACGTTGCATTAAACTATAAAAATCCTAAGTGACACACGCATACTTGAAGAATAAACTTTGAACAAACCTTCTAATTCGTAAGCACTCTTTTAAAACAACACGATTTACGAACCACTGCCGTAATCAACTATGATCCGTACCCCTTATATAGACTTAACACTTCTAAACTTGACCTATTTTTCGTTTGGCAATCATACAGACCTTTTATAAAGTCCTACTTATACTACTTATTGTTGCCTAACTCGTCGTTTTTTAACCTCTTGATTTCATTCTATACAAAAGAAAAAAACTATGCCTATTGTTATGAAACAAGATAAATCATTTGTAAACACACTATCGTAAACCTTATCGAAACTTTTCCCGTTACCCTATGCTAGGAAACTTTCCTCATTCAACCCATGTCACATAAAAGATTTGCTATGAATCACAACGAAAACTAAAAGCTTAAATGCACGTTATTAAAAACAATAAACTTCGTATACACAACTATGAGGTCAGAAACTTTTGAGTCATGCAAAAACTTATACAAATACTCAAACCCGTATTCTTAAAACTAAACATGATCAATAAAGGATCATGTAAATCTTAATATTGAAACTTGAAATCAACTAACTTATCCTACTTTCAAACTCATACTTGGATCCTTAGTCTTGAAAACTTATTGTGTTCGTCTTAACTAAACCTTATAAGACGTGATAAACATTCATTCAAGATACACGAGCAAACTTTATTCTTTATACTAGGAACTAATATGAAGGGGGACACTGCTCTCTTTAGCAGAGTACCTCCCTAGTCTTCTCTTCAAACCCAAAATAATCGGGATCCACCTAATCTTCTGGACAACTCAAATCTTCTGTGAAGAGAGCGTATAACGGTTAATCCTGTTCCAATCGCTGTCCCACACCTCTCTTAAATACTAGAGTATTTAGATAACCGCTTTATACTCAAAACGTAATCGTATATTTCTATACACTGAAGCTAAACTAAAAGACTTTAAACTATTATATGTTTGACGTATTCTTGTTCAAACACAATGCTATGTTTGACGTATTTTTGTTCAAACACAATTTAAATTATTCTATGTTTGACGTATTCTTGTTCAAACACAATTTAAACTATTTTATGTTTGACGTATTCTTGTTCAAACACAATTTAAACTATTCTATGTTTGACGTATTCTTGTTCAAACACAATATAAACTATTATATGTTTGACGTATTCTTGTTCAAAAACAATTCTATGTTTGACGTATTCTTGTTCAAACACAATTTAAAATTATTATATGTTTGACGTATTCTTGTTCAAACACAATTTAAACTATGCTATGTTTGACGTATTCTTGTTCAAACACAATTTAAACTATTCTATGTTTGACGTATTCTTGTTCAAACACAATTCTATGTTTGACGCATTCTTGTTCAAACACAATTCTATGTTTGACGTATTCTTGTTCAAACACAATATAAACTATTCTATGTTTGACGTATTCTTGTTCAAACGCAATTCTATGTTTGACGTATTCTTGTTCAAACACTATGAACGTGTAAAGACTTTAAACTACTCTATGTTTGACGTATTCTTGTTCAAACATGATGAACATATAAGACTTTTAAACTACTCAAGGTTTGACGTATTCTTGATCAAACACGAGGAAAGTGTAAAGACTTTAAACTACTCGATGTTTGATGTATTCTTATTCAAACACAAGGAAACTTTGAAACTCTAAATCTTGTCACATTCTTTTCTCTTTAATTATTGAATGACGTTTCTCTCTAAGGGACTCGTAAATCAATGATCACTCTTATGTGGAAACTTTAGTCGTGTGTTAAACAAGTTCTTACACTCTTTCTTGATCCACACACAAACGGAAGGACCTATGCGGACTATGCGACGATTTAAATGCTTGCGGGTGCACACGTAAGTATGAAAATCAACGTATGGCAAGGCATAGTAAACTCTGTCGTGTGCTATGATCTAAGACTTATCGTAAAAGGTAGCCACGGAACTTAGGTACCGTAGCAATCCTTAGAAGTAATAGTCTACAAACTCAAATCGTTAAACTATCATCGAATCCATCTTAAGTGATGCGTCTCACTTGAAATCATGAATGGAAATGCAGCAGATATTCTCTCGAATGCATTTCTGAAAACGAATCTTCCTATATCTCAATAAAACTATATGTTTCTTAGGGAAACTCTTGACAACCATATGCTCCGGAAACTTAGAAACTCAAGCATGACCTTTTTCTCTATCGTTACACTCCGGTTAGAAATCTAAACGTGATCCCGAGCTTGCTTGGGAACGTAAGGCACTTTTCTCATTATCCTTGTGCGTATCATAGACTTAAAGCGGAAACCTTCTACTTTAATTTCAGGATGAAATTTCCTAAAGTAGGGGAGACTGTAATATCCAGTATCTTTCCGACCTATCCTTACCCTAACACGGGCACGTGCTTCAAATTCGAACCTTAAAACTTATTTAAAACTCAATTTCCTTCAATGATAAACATCAATTTATTTAATATATTTTAAACATAAATAAATGAGACTCAGGTATAAAAATATATAGATATGTATATATGATATATGTATATATGATATATATATATATATATATATATGTATACTAGGGCACATATCTTATAAATTTTATAAACTTATTTGACTTACAAAATAAAACAAAAAAAATATATATATATTTCTTTTTCATAAAGTCAAGGGACCAAAGCTGTACATTCTGAAACTCATTTCAAACCTAAATCCTCGTTTTAGCCTAAAATGATAAAAACGTCAAACTACAGGGACTAAATGTGCACTTTGACCAACCTCCCTGAAACCGAAACAATCCTAGGTTTGAGTCCCGCAACGCCCGTTTTTCGTCCCTTTTCACCCAAAATCGCGATACAGTCCAGATTCACCGAACCTCGGGCTCACACTCGCGCATGCGACCCCTCCCCAAGGCGCATTAATGTTCAATTCGACCCGCGCATGGTGTCGGGATTTATTCTAATCGGCTCAACCACCATCCTCCAACCCGTTCGACCATTTAATGCCCGAATTGGCTATAAATATCGACTCCTACACCTCAACAACATCACCCTCAAACTTCTCATACCCTCAATTCGCTCGATTCACACCTGCATTTCCGGGTTTGAACTCGCGACAGCCGACGACCAACTCGAGCTTAATCTCTTTCAATTCGACATCTTTTCAGGTAATTCGAAATACCAGTAGTTTCGTTTTCATTCTAGCATCGATTGCCCTCTGTCAATTGTTAAAGACAGAGGGATCTACCTATCGTATTTGACGAATTTCATTCTAGGGTTCATAAGGCAATCTGGGTCGATTTGAGAATATACTTATCTATTTAATTTTTCTTGAATAAATCCTTGATAACTATTTACTCTTATTAATCTTTGTTTATTTCTTGAATAAATCATTAATAACTATTTACTCTTTAAATGATTATTATAAATCATTAATAATTACCTAGTCTTACACTTAATTTATTTATGGATACTTGAAAAACTTCATTACCTATTTTGTGTAATGGTGAGGCTTTTTAATAATTGTTCTAAACAAATAAAACTTATTACACTTGATGTTATTCATTCAAACCTTTATTTGAAACTTGATTTAAACTTTATAAAACACAATCAATCCCGACATACATTTGGAACCCTAGTCAAAATCCTGAAAATCTTAGAATTCTTGCCCTAGACTTTTAAGGTCATACTTGAAACTTTAGACTTATATTCTTAGGCTTATCGTGAGGATATTCTCTCTCTCCAAGTCTTGCAAACACTTACTCTTGTCGGATACCCTTCATCATCCAAGTGAGTATACTTAGCCCATTTTTCCTTTCTATACTTTTGGGGTGAAACATGTTCAAAAACATTAAACTTATACAATTCTTTTACAAATATGACTAGATGCTTATTCTTATGTTAAACTTGAGACTTGTATGCTTAGATTAAACTTAAAACTAGCATATTCATTAACTTTGATCAAGCCTATGGTAACAATGATAGATCTATTGCATTTGACCAATCCACCTTGATTGATTGACCCTTCGGGGGGAGCCCTTGGTGATTGTTACTGAATTAAACTTTTAAACTTGAGACTTATAAGGGTAACCTGCGGGTTATGCCTAAACTTGGTTGGAGGGTTGATATGCACAATGTTTAAGATACTTGTTCACATACGTACATTATAGAATACGCATATCATAGTGAATTGTAATTCTTTCCAGATACTTGCTAAACTGTGTCAAAACCTTTGTATCTTACCAACTATTTTGTAGTTGACAGATTCTTTCACATGTTTCAGGTTCTACATCATGAGATTTATTTGTGATCACATAGGATGCTTTGGACCTAGACGACTTATCAATTAAACGTTGTATTCTTGTTATGTTTCTTTGTATTGAATCTTAAATTATTTATTAATGAAATATCGAAACTTTAATAGTCAACCTTGTGCTATTGAACAACCGCGTCCGCCCTGACGTATAATCCTCCTTCGGTTGGGGTGTGACAGTAAATGACTTCAAATAAACTCAATTAAATGCAGCGGAAAATCAATAGTCAAACAAATGGTCAACAACCCGACCCGACATAATCCAAACCAAGTACTAATATTCAAATGTCTTAACAACGAATAGCAAATAAATGTCATCATAAACACGCACGGTAACTAAACGCCATCCAGAAGCCGTCAGCTCACACTTTCTCTTTACTTGAAATAAATGTTAAAAGTCAGCTACGCTGAGTGAGTTCTATAGTAATTCGTTCGGGGATATTAAGTCCCGAACCATTATAAAAAAAAGATTTACGTCACAAAGGTTTTATCGATTAATTAATTATATATTTTATCGACATACACGAAATCACGTCGACCGGTCCAAAGACTCGTACGCTCATGACTCGTTGACTGATCATTGTCAGTCACCACAACACACCGACTTACTATCACGCTTAAGCAACCCATTCCATCTGACTATCGTCAGACTCAACTCCCGTCGACTAGAGTCATGGCGGTCACCGGACACGCGTCGGCTAACCCCGGCTCCTCTCATGGCTTCCGATAGCTCCCAACCGGCTCCCGCCGCTTTCGGCCACCACCCGCAGCTCCCACGGCCTTCGGCCACCTCTGCTACGGGCTCACCGTGCTGCCGCCGTGCCGTCTTCGTCCCCACCGGCCTGTCACAGTCCTTGTCGAGCCCCCCCCCCCCCCCGCAGCCTCGTCGTCACCATTTGAGCCACCCGTGTGCAGCCCCCGGTCCTCCTCGCTACTGCCCTGCACGTCTGTGCGCCACCACAGCCACATCTCGCGCTTCTCCAACTCGCTACCACTGTCCCGACCCTCGCCGGCTTATACTCAAACCCGTGACACACGTCGGCCACCACCATGGGTTCGGCCGAGCACCCGACGCCTCACAAAACGTTCAAAAACAGGAACCATAATCGTAACGAGTCTAGACTAGAGTTTTACCTTCGATCCAAGTGACTCGTGCTAACCGAATCACTAAAGAACTCGTCCCTTCCCTTTACTCGTCTTCTCCGAAACCCTAAATCCATAAAAATGATTATTACGATTAACCGAAGCTTAAAACACATACACGATGATTAGAGGCTCGCGATTATACCTTGATCTTGACCAAATCGCAATGAACGGCCTCCCTCTCTTTCTCCTTCTTCTCTTGGCAGCCGCAACAAGAAATGGGGGATTCCTCCCTTGCCGTAACCTTATAGGGGTGTTTGTGTGTCCCACGGCCCTTCACCCGGGCTTGGCCCGTCTCACTTTATTTTATAAAAATGACCCTGCAAGTCTTGCTAGTTATGCAATAACCCCTGCCTATTTATTTATTTAACGCTATCGTACTGTCCCCGCCAAGTTTCTTGTACCCGAGAACCTTTATTTACAAAAATGTACACTCCCGTTTTCTAAATGAAAAACCGGGATTTTACATTTTTCCCATGACTACATTGCACGTGTATTTTTTTTTTTCCTATTTTCTAGTTCAAGCATTTTGTATTCAAGTAACTTGGTTTAAGAAGTATGCAAGAAATGAATTAATCAAACACTTATTTTCTCACTATTTTCTATCTATACTTCTCCCTATTTTATGAAATTCTAAGATGATACATAACAATTTATCGGTTCAATTCAAGTTATTCGGTGGTAACCATAATCAAACCAAACTGAATTCAGTGATGTTTAAACCCAACCAATAACCGAATAAGAATTCGGTCCGATTTTGAACGGAGTAAACCGAATTTAACAAATTGTTTTTTTAATCCAAAAGTATTTAATTATCTTAACTTGTTTAAGTATTATTATTATAATCAAAGATGAGTTAGCATAAAAAAATTGGATTTAGGATTTAGAAACATCCGGTTGAGAAAAACACTTATAAGTTAGTTGATTATAATAGTAGTGTATATATCATATTTGACATTTTCATAAATAAATTATTATGGATATAATTACTTCCTGGAAATGATCAAAAAATATTAATGGTTTGTAAATTCCTACTCTTAATAACCAAAGTCGGTGGTATTTATCACCGACAATTCATCCCCACAACTTGCTGAAATAACAATTCAAACCCTCAAACTTTGCAAGTTTATGTTACGGCAAAATTGACCACTCAACTTTGTAAAATATCACTTTGACCTCTCAAGTTTTTAAAATTTTAAGTTTACACCTGTAAAATGTCAACTTGGTATATCATGGTTCATGTCGACTGACAGTGACATGTTGGTACAGTGAAAAATAAGATCAACACCGACTGAAAAACATCGATACCGTTATAACTTCATACGTGTCTTTTATGTACTTTATCTATGTTTCGATCTCTACAACCGAGTTATCGTAACTTCATCCGTGTCTTTTATGTACTTAACGACGTTTCTTTTGGTACTTAGCCACTTTAATACCATCGCCTCAACCGTTTAAGTACCGCTTCCCGCCGCAAAGCGCTAACATAATTTTCTAGTCCTAGTTATTTCACTTTTAGTTATTTGGTTAATCGGATTGTCCTTTAGATTATGAACGAAATAAAGGAACTTAAAAACGAAATCAAGTATAAAACCATAATGATGATGTTACTGGACTGTCCTTTACAATAAAAGTGAAAGTTAGAACTGTCACCAGTCAAACTACATGTATAGATTATTATCAGCTAATCGACACACAGTTTGCCCTCAAGGGTACATCCTGTAGGTTTGCCCGACAACCAAAATATTGGAAGTTTAAATCTTAGGGTCTGTTCGGTATGGGTAATGGAATTGATGAGTGAATGGAATGGACGAGAGAATGGAATGAACGAGGTAATGAAATGGACAAAGGAATGAAATGAACCATTCCATTCCAATGTCTTGTTTGGTTACCATAAAGGAATGAGATAAATCATTACTTTATTTTGTTTGAAAGGCTAGAAAATACGAAGTAATAAAATTGGTGGTAAGTGGTGGTGGTGGTGGGTGACGATGGGTGATGGTGGCGGTGGCGATGGTAGGAGGTGGTGGGTGGTGGGTGGTGGTGGCTGTGGTGGGAGGTGGTGGTGAAGGTGGAGGTGGGTGGTGATGACGGTGGCGGTGGGTGGTGGCGGCGGCGATGGGAGGTGGGGGTTGGTGGTGGCGGTGGTGTGGTTGTGGGTGGCGATGGTGGTGGCGGTGGTGTGGTTGTAGGTGGCGGTGGTGGTGGTGGCAAGAGACGGTGGTGGGTGGTGGAGGCGGCGGTGGTGGGTGGTGGAGGCGTTGGTGGGTGGTGGTGGGTGGTGGTGATAAGGGTGAAAGAGATGATGAAATGAAAAAAAACAAGAGAGGTGGATGGAATGAATTTGAGAGATTTAGAGGGAATGACATTCCTTGTGGAATGGGTGATTCCATTCCATCGTCTAAGCAAACACCATTTTTTTCATTCCCTCGTAATCGTCCATTCCATTCCACCTCTCATTCCTGCATACCAAACGCTACCTTAAAGCATACGTTATGATGTATTTATCCTATAAAATATACGTGCTATTGTTAAAAAAAATCGAACATAGTTTGTATTACTAAAATCAAATTTGTTTTTTTTTAATAAATATAAAATAAGAGAATAAGTACGGTTTGGGACAAATCTTGGAGGCCACTTTACCGTGAGGGAAATCACCCCCAAAACCCTCGACCGCCGTTAATCCCCTCCATTAAACCCTCTCTTCCTTCTCATCCTCCGCAACGCCGCCGGCCTCTAAATCCTTGATAAAGGTACAATAAGTTCCAATTTTCTACATATCTTTTGATTTTGCAAACCTAAAACTCTTTCAGCGCTTAATTTTTTCGTAATCTGTACTGTTCTCAAACTTTGCGTGATCAATTGTTTCCGTTTCACCAATTTTTGGTTACTGTGTCGTTGCAAGTTGTTTGATTCGTGATTTTATGAGTTCCGGATCGGTTTGAAGACGCATTAAACATTATTCTGAACATTGATGCAAATTCGAGCAAGTTCTTAGTGTGTTTCGAGATCTGTAATTCGTCCTTTTAAGTTTAGTGTTGTTAGAGAGCTTGTTGTCTCGTGGCTTGTGTTTTCGTGCTTATGAACCGTGTTAAACGGGTCGGGTTTGGTCTTGTCGTGTCGTGTACAGGTTATATTTAATCGTGTTAAATGGTCGTGTTCTTGTAACCCGATTATTACACATGTTCGTGTTTGGGCAATTGAAACGTTTAGTTAAACGAGTCATGTTCGTGTTTGGTACCCGCGTTAATCTTGTCATGTTGTGTCTGACTGTTTAACACGACTAGACACGTTTTGTCGGCCTTACTTATGATCTTATGTTCTACGATCTGTTTGGTTATTTTTGTTGGTTAAACCCATTGCATTTCAAACTGAGAACTCACTACTAGAAAAAAATAGTTTCCTATGCACATATTCGTCGAAAATGCGTAGGAAACAGATTTTAGGAAACAATTTCCTGAAAAATAGTTTCCTTTGCAAATGCATCGGAAAAAATCCTAGGGTTTCCATTTTCTTGTCAGTGTTTTATCGCAAATGGGTTGATACAATTTTTGGCATCGCAAAGTTTCTTAGGAAACACGTCTTTGCTAGTAGTGACTATTCATGTGGTTTGGACTCATACCATTTATTGAAGTTATCATTACCTTTTTTGGGCTTGTTCTTTGGTTTTGAAGTTGAAACCTTGTTTTTTGACCTGAAAAGCTGAACTATATACAGTGAATTTATGTGACTATGTGGTTTATATAATATAAAATGTGTTATTACATTGTCTATGCTATCTTTTAGGGTTCGCTTTATAGAAAAGTAGCCAAGTTTCCCATCTGTTCCATTAGTCACTAACTTTTTTTTGTCTCATTTTAGTCACTCAAACTTTTTTTTCTCATTTTAGCAACTCAAGTTTCACATGTTGTTCCATTCTTGCGCGATTATTACATATTACTTTTTTTGGATTTCATTATATGGTTATGGTGAAATTGAAATCCATAAAAAAGTAACATGTTAACCTTGTAATTGCGCAAGATTGGAACAACAGGTGAGAAACTTGGTTAGTATTCTGTGAAGTTTTCTCCATCTTTTAAACAGATTTTTGTTTTCCAAAATTTGTTACTTTGCTATACTGACTATCATAATATTTGTACCTTGAACTGATGAGATAATGTATTTAGGTATCTAATAGCAGGGAAGATGAATCTTAACAATATGAAGGTACCCAGGATGCCTGATGGCCGTGGAGCTTCTGCATTGATAAAGTTTGGAGCTGTTCTTGGTCTTGGATTGTATGCTGCTGGTAACAGTTTGTACAATGTTGAGGGAGGGCATCGTGCAATTGTCTTTAACCGTATAGTTGGTGTCAAGGACAAGGTTTATTTCATTTATTGTTCTTATCGTGCTTCTTTATACATTCATCATCTTTAAAAGGTTGCCTTTGGTTCTCGTCTGCGTATTGTTTAGCTACTAATTATCGCTTATTATTGGTGCCGCTTTTTCTATGTTATTATATTTGCTAAATTTAAACTTTAAATAGTATTATTGTACTAAATGCTTACATGTTCAATAAATAGGTTTATCCAGAAGGTACACACATCATGATCCCTTGGTTTGAAAGGCCAGTGATCTATGATGTTCGTGCACGACCCCATCTTGTAGAAAGCACTTCTGGTAGCCGTGATCTACAAATGGTATTTCTCTGTAACTCCTAATACTATGAACTTCATAAATATATATTATTGTGTTCAAGAATCAAACACATACGCATGTGGAAGTGTGCTCGCTTTCTGAATTTTGGTTGAATTGTGTGAATAAGGTGAAAATAGGCCTTCGAGTGCTTACTCGCCCTATTGCTGATGAACTACCAGCCGTTTATCGAACTCTTGGTGAGAACTACAACGAGAGAGTCCTGCCTTCAATTATTCATGAAACATTGAAAGCTGTGGTTGCACAATATAATGCTAGCCAGCTTATTACTCAGAGAGAGGTATGCCACATACCCTGTGTCACAACTTGCCTCTTGGCATTTAACTGTTATATCTTGACCAAGTAATTTAGTTTTGTGTATTCATGACACATTTTTTTTATAGTAAAGATATTTTTAATCTCAACTCTTTTAGGCTTTTACTTGGGCTGATCCATTCAAAATGTAAAGATTTTATTTTTATTTTTGGTTTATTTTTTTTTTAAATTCTAATATTAAATCTTGATGATGCTTGCTTTTCTTCATCACTCTGAAATACACCCCACCGCGATTGCCATGCATAACCCGTCTCCTCCTTCCAATCCCATCTTATTCTGCCTGCATGTTTTCATAGGATATTTTATTATAAATTATCATGGGCACTTTTTCTGACTACGATGGAGATAACTTTTTACAACTAACGACATCTATATGAAAACATTTTTGTGTAGGCTGTTAGTAGGGAGATACGGAAAGTACTGACAGAGAGAGCCGCCAATTTCAACATTGCCTTGGATGATGTTTCCATCACAACTCTTACTTTTGGGAGGGAATTTACTGCTGCAATTGAAGCCAAGCAAGTTGCTGCACAGGAAGCTGAGAGGGCCAAGTTTGTTGTCGAAAAGGCTGAGCAAGACAAGCGCAGTGCTATCATCAGAGCACAGGTAACATTTTTTATGTTTGACTATTACAACTCCAAAAACAAGCAAGTGGCAAAATAAACGGGTTGGGTTACGGGTCAAAACGAATAATATTTTGCTATGGGTCGACCCGGAAACATTTTTACCCTCCAATTTTTTATGTTAGTGTGTGAAATATGATTACAAACTTTAGTGGCAAAATAAACGGGTTGGGTCGCGGGACGAAACGGGTACTTTTTTGCAATAGGACGACCCAGATACATTTTTTCCCTCCAATAATTTTTTTATACAAATAATAAGTTTGTGAAATATGATTACAAACTGTAGTAAAACCTTCGGAATAAATGTTTTAGGAGAGCTAGTGGCAAAATAAACGAGTTGGGTTACTGGCAGTGTTGTAAAAATCGGGCCTAGGTGCTAGGCGGCCATTTAACTTGTAATTTTGAGCTAGGCGGACCATTAATCGGAATCGGTCCTAGGCGGTCCTAGGCGACCATATTCCAGCGAAAATTCCGGCAAAAACCTGAAATTTTCGGCCAAATTCTGGCGATAACCTTGGATTTTCCAGCCAAACCCTTCAAATTCCAGCCAAATAAGTGTATAAATATTTAAAAATGAACATTTTTGTAAAAATTACATATAATTATGTGTGTATATATATAAAAAATTGAAAATTACGTATAAAAATTCCAATCTGATTAATCCCGCAGAGGCCCCGATTAATCCCGCCTAGGCCTAGGCCCCACCCCACCGCCCGCCTAGCGCCTAGCGATTTTTCCAACCATGGTTACTGATCGAAACGGGCACCTTTTTGCAATGGGCTGACCTGGAAACATTTTTTCCTTCCAATATTTTTTAATTTAATATAAATATGAAGTTTGTGAAATATGATTTCAAACTATAGTACAGTCTTCTGAATAAATGTTTTAAGAGAGGAAGTGGCAAAATAAACAGGTTGGGTTACGGATCGAAACAGCCAAACAGGCCCTTTGTTGCATTGGTCGACCTTTTTTTAATAAATAATAAGTTTGTCAAATATGATTACGAACTATATTAAAATCTTCTGAATAATTGTTTAAGGAGAGGAAGTGGCAAAATAAATGGGTTGGGGTATGGGTCAAAACGGCCAGTTATTGCTATGGGTCGACCCAGAGACATATTTTTCTTCAAAAGTTTTGTTTTATTTTGTAAATAAGAAGTCTGTGAAATATGATTACAAACTTTAGTAAAATATTTTGAGTAAATGTTTTAGGATAGGTAGGAAGTGGCAAAATAAACGGGGTGGGGTACGGTTCGAAACGGATAGTTTTTGCTATGGGTCGACCCAGAAACATATTTTTCCTCCAATTTATTTTTATTTTATAAACAAGTGTGTGAATATGATTACAAACTTTAGTAAAATAATTTGAATAAATGTTTTAGGAGAGGAAGTGGCAAAATAAACGGGTTGGGTTACAGGTCGAGACCCCTACATTGTTTCTATGGCTCGACCCAGTAACGTTTTCCTCCAAAAATTTAAATTCTATAAATAATCAGCGTAAGAAATACGATTACAGACTCTTAAAATCTTCTGAATAATGGTTTTTAAAGAAGCACCTTAGGCGACGCCCGACCCGTTTGCCCCATTTTTCATTTACGCTCTTTTTTAATTTTGTTTTTATTCTACCGTTAAAGATAAAACATAACCCGTTGATAATAATAATAACAGGGAGAGGCAAAAAGTGCCCAACTGATAGGTCAAGCAATTGCCAACAATCCAGCATTTATAACTCTTAGGAAAATCGAAGCCGCTCGAGAAATCGCAGCAACAATGGCCAATTCGTCTAACAAAGTACTCTTGAATGCTGATAATCTCTTGCTCAACCTTCAGGAAATGAGCCTGGAAAAGCAGTAGAACTACACCAATTGAATGACGCTTCTTTTTGTCGTTTTCTAGAACCCGAGAGAGTGAATAAGAACTCGGTTCAGTTTTCAATGGTTTCGTTTTGTTTGGTTTAACAGGTTTAAAACTGAATACTGAACACCCCTAATGATTTGTGATACATGATGGTAATCGGACGGTTTATTAAATGTCGAATGCGTTTAAAATAATCTACGCTGGATATTGTTCCTAGTTCAAAAGGGATAAAATACTGCTTGTTTTCGTTGAAGCCTATTTCATCTCTACATAGCAACTATGCAAGATGAGTGTTGGATGAAAAATGTGGCTTTAAAGCAAAAAATATGTTCAAATTTATATATGTACAAAGAGTTTTAAGTGATTGAAAATATTATTTAAGTAATGTATTTTCAATTCATTTTTTTTTATGTTTTAGCCAATATATTATCATTATTATTATTTTCTTTAATTAACTCATTATACTCCCTTTGTATTTTTGTAATAAAATCAACCATTGTATTTTTTATTTTTTCAATAAACTCATTATCTATAGAACTATATAATACATATTAGAAGGATAATATTGTAATTTATCAAAAAATTTAAGACATCTAATATACATGGTTATGCATAAGATATACCTTAACAATGTATAAAACATGTTTAGTTACTATTAACCCATCTTTACAATTAATCACTCAATAAATATTATTTAACCTCATTAAATCCAACTCAACCATCTCATTAAAACTCAATTGTATTTTTAAATGAACTTTATTTTTCTTTTATAATTTTTAAAATATAATATTTAACAAATCTTCGATTGTACCGTTATGACGTGCCTCTTTTTATATAAGTTTCGACATAAATCTTATTCAAAACCAAGCTTTCGTAATAATGTACAAGTCGTTGAAGCACAAACTTACAAGCCATTGAAGCTTAGGGATTTCCCATTTCCACGTGCTGTTTTAATCAGTGTTTCGATATTTCTTTTTTTTCGTGGTAAATAGCAGTGTATAGGTTTCAGAAACCGAACCTTATAAATTTTAAACTTGACCGATATTGATTGAACAACATCGGTACTGTCGTAGGTATTATCAGAACCGGTATCATTATTTGTTGTTTCGATTGATGTTAAACACATTTCTATATTATTTTGGGTATGTAACTAATTTATTTTTTACGTTCTCTTTTTCGTTTGTTATACCGTGTGCCGGTTCCAAACGGTTACCATAACAAACCGAACCGACATCAATCGAATTCCCGTTCGTAGCGCGGGGACCCCACTAGTCTCTTTAATTTGATTGTTTTGTGAATTAGAGTATTATTATTATTATTATTATTTATTTGGCTATTTTAAGTTCTGCATCTTTATATTTGAAATAATAACTATCGTTTGGTTATTTTTATTTCTGCATATTATATAACCTATTTTAAAACCAAACGCGATGTACAGTACCATCGTTTGATTGGTTTTCCTTGACGACGAATCCACTTGTTATATATACAAATAAAAACTATGGTTTTGTTATTTTTATCTCTATATATTATACATATAATTAAAAATGGATGGTGATGACCTGATCCAGTTAGGCAGTTAGGGTCTATTACGTAGAAGGTTTTAGTCGGCTATTTTCTTTTTCATTTTTCATGTTTTGTTTTCTCATATATAAGTTAGAGCGGCAGGACGAACGAGAAGGGGCGCTAGCCTAGCTGGTTTGCGCCCCGCGTCCTTACCTGAGTAACGTGGGCTTGTGTTCGAGACAAGAGCCCCCCCAGTCTCTTAACGGGTTTGCTTTGTTTTTTTCTCTCTTTAGAAAACAACACTTAACTAGGGTTAGATCTAATGCTTATCAACTTTGGAAATAGAATGCATTAAACCCAACTGCAGGTTGGAATGATTTATTTTTAGTTTTAATTTTTTTTAACAACAAAGACACGACCACCTAGGATCACCCTGACAAACAGATCATCTTCTCGCCCGAAGAACAGCACATGGTGGCATGGGCCACCAATCCAGGAGGAAACCCACATGGGAAAACCTTCTGCCTTGCCCAAGAGCAAGACTCGAACCGACGACCTCCCTTATGGAAAGTCACCAGGGTACCGCTAGGGCAATGCCCTTTAGTGTTCCAATGCTTTATTAATTTTGAATTTTTAAACATAATCATAATAAAAAAATGTTAATTCTAAAATTAGCTTATCGATATGTTTTCAAGTGATTATCTAAAAAAATGTTAATTCTAAAACATTCAACAACGTGATTTTTTATGATTTTCGAATACGACATGTTTTTTTTTTATCTATGTTTCGATGTTCAGAACTGAGCCGTCGTAATGTGCGGATAAACGCCCGCTAGTTACAGGTGTGTTCATTCAGGGTTGTATTAGAGTTTCAATTTCTTTCTAATTATAATCAAATACAAAAACTCAAACTGCGTCATCAGTAAAGGCTTTAATAGTTTATTTGTGAGTTATGAACACTACTAGAAAACTGGGCATTTGTGACCGTATTTTCGGTCACAAAACGGTCGCAATTGCTCTAATGCGACCGTTTTACGACCGAAAATGCGGTGGGAAAAACGCACGTCGCAATTGCCTTGTTGCCACCGAATTGCGACCGCTACTATATTTTGCGACCGAATTTGCCACAGTAAAGCCGTCGCAAATTTCGCGGCCGTCTTCTTTTGCCTCTGATATGCGACCGCTTCAGCCTTCTTTTGCGACCGATTAGTGACCGCTTCAGTTGCCACCGATTTACCACCACTTTATTTTGCCACCGATTTACCACCGCTTCAGCCTTCTTTTGTGACCGATTAGCGACCGTTTCAGTTGCTACCAATTTACCACCGCTTCAGTTTGCCACCGATTTCTTTTGCGGTTGCAATTCAGTCGCAAATCCGATACATAATTAAAAAATACCCTTTTAAAATTCTTTACAAATCCAATTAAATTCCCAATAATATTCATATACAAATCAAATCAAATGCACCAAAAATCTTATAAAATAAATATATATTTAAAATACTATACAAATTCATAATTTTCTAAACAAATTATACAATATTCAAACAAAGAGATCTCTAAAAAAAATTACATAAATTATGAGATGCATCTCTAATGCCCAAAACCATTTGGGGGAGCAGCATCTTCATTCAAATCTGGTACGGTGGTAATATTCAAGTCGAAGTGTCCTTGTTCTCACCCATGGTAATTGAAGGACCTTTCCAAGGTCTCTAACTTTAGATCCAGAGTGAAGTGCAACGTCTTTGGAACTAGAGGTTCCTTCATTGTGAGGAATCCTGACATCAGCAGGGTTCTCGGAGGTGAACTGAAAACTTTAGATCTAGATTAATCACTGAACTGCAAAATCGGTAAGGTATTAGGAATAAATAAATAAATCTAAACCATAACTGTGTTTTATATGAGGCAGCAAATTCTAGTATGTGATAAAGATAAACACAACATAAACTGCCTTTTAACCATAGATAAGTAACATATATCATAACACAGAAAACCTCGCTGCCATTAGGAGCAAATACATAGCAGATTCGTGGTAGGCATATTTCACTTGTTTAATAATTATTTACTTTCTTAGCATTCAGTTCGGATTCAGCTTATTCTAGTGTTTACAAAATATAAGCATTCACAATTAGCTATTCTTAATAAACACCTGAAATCATGAAAACAGTTTGTAGCAGAAATACAAACATTAGTTAACAGATTGTAAGTGCAGTAAATTGGATTTTTGTTCTTAATATACTTTAATTATGGCAAATATGGGATTTAGTTAAGAAGATATTTGTTGTTTTTTGGTTTAAAAAAATATGTTTTAAATGAAGTTTAAGTAGTATTCTATAGATTAGTAATGTTTTCTGAAACAGAAAATAGAAAGAAGACTACCTGAACAGAAAATAGAAAGAAGATCACCTGTCCTTATGCATTTGAAGACTAGTTAGTGCTAGAACTTTTCCCGTTGTGCCTTCTCTTTTGATGTAAGACCCCAACCCAAGCATCCTACAGTTGGTTCTCATAACTGGTCATTTTCATTAAAAACGCATTTATTTCAATTCAAACTACAGCGGAAGTCTTTCAAAACTCATTTATTACCATTTAACGTTATTAGCTTACCTCACGAATGTCTGCACACCAATCCGAGTAACACCGCCTCCAAGCCAAGATACGTCAACGCTACGTTTACCTGCAAAACAATCTAACGTACACACAAAGTCAGCTACGCTGAGTGAGTTCTAATAGTTTAATTTAGATAAAAACCATCAAGTCATATTCCTTAGTTTAACCCACTCCGAACCCTCCGGTCCTTACAAAATAGTTTTACGATTTATTAACGAATAGTTAACCCCCTGTCACCCCACGACATCCCATAACCGTTCATCACCCGGGACTCGGCCCGTGCCAATAATAATAATTAATAATATTAATATTAATAATAATAATAATGGTACCCACATTACCATCTAGTTGACATAAACTCATCTTACTATACAAACCACTCATATCAAAGAACACGTACTAACTCGACCCTTGGATAACACAATATAGTCTAGACATTAACACATCCGGCCTTAACCAACTGACACGACACTTACACACGTCACGTCACAAATCCTGACTCAACGGTCAGTCTAACTCTGCATACCGCAATAATAACATCTACACGTCACACTAACATTACCGCATTAATATCACCATAATGCATAATTAAATAACTCAACGTTTACATGCAATCCTACACATATATAAATACCCATGTAAACACATACCTCGTCACTACACCCTCGTCAGGGTTACCCTCGCCAGGGCGATCGACGCACCCTGAGCTCATCATTAACCTGCTAAATAAATGTCACCATTGGTGACTTCCTGAAGGACCTTATCCTTCACAAATCCTGTTTGCCATGTCATACGGACAACGATGCAAACACGTCACACAAATATAAACACATAATATCACACATCATATACACGACACGTTATCTACACCTGTACCTCACACATGACACTAGATCAATATATTTATATATATATATATATATATATATATATATATCCCACATGAAATCATAAGCATTTAGCTTAATGCCCGACTCTCCCTGATCTACCCTTATCACATCATATATTAATAGCTCATACCCTTAGCTCACATATTTCTACGAACACACCATAAACCCTACGACTCCTAAATAAGCATTTTATACTCGAAGCATATTGGGTTAGAACCCGAAACCCTTAACACGATTAATTATATTAACACCACGTGAATGTATGTACGATAGCCCCAAAACAGTAAAACGTTTAAAAGAGGGGGATTAGAAACTCACTGGTTACGTCGGGTCCAAGTCCTTGCTCTGAAAAACCGTCCACTCACGCTTAAATCTCAAACCTGACAAATGTATAATCCTATGATCAGAATATGTCTTAAACACACGTCGGATGGCATAAATAATAAACCCCGGAACTTAGGCTCGTCTGCTCGGCCCTTAACCCGTACAAAACACTAGGTTCACATGATCACTCGAACCGATCATCCTTGACTCGTTCGGGACTCGTATACTCGCACCGGGTTACACGCATGCGCGCACGTGACCATGCAAACTATAGTCACTTGAGCATACGCGTTACACGCATGCGCGCACGTGACCATGCAAACTATAGTCACTTGAGCATACGCGTACATGGGCCGGTTTTCCCCTTCGCACGAAACCTACGCAACAAGGAACCTTAAAAACTTGTCACCACCGCCGTCCTCGTCTCCTTCCTTGTACCCCGCTATCATGATCACCACCATGCACCACCGCCGAGTGCCACCGCCTCCCTCATCAGGTAAATCCTTCGCCGACTCACCACCAAACTTCCTCCACATCAGGCCACCGCAGCGCCACTGCGGCTGCCATCCATAGCCGCCCTACGCCATCTCCCTATCGGGTCCATTGTCTAGAAACGTAGACGAGCCTAGTCCTAAATGCGACCACCGGGGCTGTCCAAACCATAGTTGTCAATAGCGAATAGCGGTAAATAGCGACAAGCCACCTATACGCTACGTAGCGAATAGCGGGCGCTATTTCACGTTTAGCGATACACTAGTAGAAATTTTTAGAAATATTTTATATTAAACTATTGTAGGATTTGTAGCAATTATAATCAATAATCATCTAAATCTTCATATATTAGGGTTATTAGCAACCCTATTTATATTAATCAAGTAAAAAACTGGTTAAAAACATAAAAAAAAAACAAAAAAAAAACAAAAGTCGCTATATGGTCGCTATGTAGTCTAGAAATGGAAATAGCGACACCTTATCGATTCGCTATGTAGCGCGCTATAGCGCGCGCTACAAGCGCCATTGACAACTATGGTCCAAACACGTTAATGAGTTATAAGAAAGTCTAAAACAGCCCCTGGAACAATCCCCACATTCTTCCATCTTTCCTTCTCGTGGCTTAGGTCGGAACCCACAAAAACTCTAAATCCCTGATCCATTTAAGTAAGATACAGGTGTGCAAAGGATAAAGGGTAATACCGTTGAGTTTAGACATGGATAAAGGCGTGAACCAAACTGGATTGGGATCTTAGCCGGTTCCTCCTCCTCTCGGACAGAATTTCACAACCGAATGGAGCACGGAATCAACCTAAGAAATCACAAAGACGAAACAACCGCTGATCGCGCCGTTGGTCTCCGGCGTTCGAACACCACCCGGAACCACCACTGTCGGCGTTGCCTCCCTCTCTGGCTTCCTCCTGCTCGCTGCTGCCGCCATGCGCAAGCCTAGGCCGAATGGCCTAGGGTTTGCCTAATGATGGTATTTAAGCCTTTGCGGATTTACACTTTAGTCCTCGGGTTTTCCACTTGCGCGTTTTGATCACGATTCGCCCCTTTTAACTGCCTATACGTCTCTTTTCGCTAGTTAAACGTACTTCGAACCATCGCCCGTACTAATTTGCTTAATTAATAGGGATTCGGGTCACCCGTTCGCTCGAACCATAAAAATTTATATTTCCGGGATGTTACATTTGATTAGATCGGCCTTGTCTCGCCATAGAGTGACTTCAATGATGTTGGACCTGTTTTCATGTCACTCTGTTTATATGTATGCTGTTTGTTTAATATGTGTTGTATATTATTACCTTACCACCAAACGCTTTAAGCTCTAGCTAAGAACAACAAACTGCAAAATAAAAAATGTATGCAGTCAACAATAAGACTATAAAGAAACTTGATATCACCAAAACAGAATCCGTAAATGCAGTTTGTAATGTAATAATTGAAATGTTAAGTCAAGTATGAAGGCCTGAAGAACAATCAGATGTTAAGAAACACCTGGCAATATCAATAGTTCTTTTTAACAGATTTAGTGAGCATCAATAAATTAATAATAATGTTAACCTAAAATGTATACTACAAAAAGAAACAAACAAAGAAGCCAATCAAGATATAGTTAATTTAAATCTTAAACACAATAAGAGCACTTTTTTAAACAAATTAGGTCCAAATGTTAAGCAATACCTAGCACAAAGAACATCAACAAATTATCTCTAATGTTAGCCTATATTGTAGAAACCGACAAACATAAAATCAAACAAATTTTCCTTTGATCAGAGTTGATATGGACCGGTTATTATCAAGGAAGTCCAGTGATGAAGTCAGTAGTAAGGTTGAATTACTACTGAAGATTGATTTAAGTGAAGAATAAAAACCAAATACCACGAAAGCAGATCATACACATACTGTTTGCTGATGCTTACACTAAAAAAAAAACCTAAAGAAACAAACAGAGAAAAAAATAGTTGTAACTGCAGGGCTCACTGTAGCATATACAATTAACAATTCTTACGAACGCTTACTTATTTAGAGTTAACGCACCTGCAAAGAAAGGTAAAACCAATAAAAGAATAACAACATGAATTAGAAGGTCACAACAGTAGAAAAAATCAAAAAGAAAGAAAAGAGAAAGAAGAAGAAATAGAGGATGAAGATGCCTGCAATCGAGATACAGGTAGAGTGTACATGCAATGGAAAAGAAATAAGAAAAGAGGGAAAGAATAGGAAAAAGCCACGTACTACGTAGAAGAGGGCAAAAAAAAAAATAATACCGTAGTTAAACCTTGTAATATGATTGTATTAGAATGTAATTGTGTGTTTAAGGTTTACATAAAGAGGTGTTTATATAGAACACCATATTACAAGTCTAGTCCCTATACTATATCACTTAGTCTAATATTCCCCGCAAACTAAGCTCGGGAGAGATTTAGGTTGAAAATATAAAAACATAAACCTAAAAAGATAGTTGGTCTTCTCCTACTCCACCATGCTTTCGCCCGTCACACACATTTTTTTTTACAGCAATGGTAAATGGTCTTGTGAGGCCCAGCCTCAAAGGCCCAATCGAAACTACATTAGGAAAACCCTAATCTTCTTCCGGCCATCACCAGTTCGTCGTTCGCCGGAGTTCTTCAACAACTATGGGTTTGTTCCCCCCTTTTTTTTACTCCCTTATGGTAGATCTCTATTTTTTTTATGCAACCCTCGAATAAACGGAACTGAAAGCATTGTGGCTTTCGCGAGGCGTACGTCGCCGGAAAAACGACCACTGTTGTATAGTGGCGGCGACGGGGAGGAGTTAGGGTTTAGGGCGGCGACGGTGGTGTTTGTGGTGGCGGCTAGGGTTCCGCCATAGGTGGAGGCGGCAGTGGTGGTTGACGGCGGCAGTAGGAGTGGATAGAGAAGACTAAGCGCGGTTGTTTGGTGGTGGGGGATCTGGTTATTGAACGATAAAAAAAAAGCTTGTAAAGAAAAGAGAGGTCGCCCCGCCGAAGATGTTTTCAGGTGGTTGTAACCTAGCTCTGATACTAAGTTAAACCTTGTAATATGATTGTATTAGAATGTAATTGTGTGTTTAGGGTTTACATAAAGAGGTGTTTATATAGAACACCATATTACAAGTCTAGTCCCTATACTATATCACTTAGTCTAATAACCGTCTCCATGAATCGAACCCAAGACCTATACAAAGCAGATAGATGGCCTTACCAGGAAAGCCACATCACCAATTTGTCCAAGAATGAAATAGAAAACATATAACCTGAAACAAAGAGGATTAAAATCATAAAAAATCCCACCGACTCTTGTTTTTAAGTTTAGTGATAATGTATGGTCTGGTTTAAGAATTTATGCGGTTATCAGTTAAATGCAATCAGGGAAAATCAAGTAACAAGTTTAACATTCAAGCAAAACACGCCTACATATATGATCATAAAAGAGTGTAAATCATCTCATGTTCCTAATAGATGTAAGATGTACCTGCAAGGAACCAAATGTTCATTACCAATAGATCTTAAAACTGTCATAACAATCGATGTTGTTGAGAGAAAAAAAGTCATTGTCGGCTTTCATAATTGAGAAAAAAGAAATTACTCAAAAGCAAATGAAGTATCACAAATTACCAAATGTATCAGTCTAAATTCATTAACTATGGAATTATATACAAATTAGGCATGAATCCAATCTGAAAATCAGTGCATACCTCAAACATACAAGTGAAACATGGGCTCAAAATCCTCGACATCAGTTTTGTGTTTGACAACTGTACGATGAAGAGTAAAAGCAATAGTAGTAGTCCAGAGGAAAGATGCCACACAGAAGAAATAAGTGCTATAGCCCTGAGCATAACAGAAGAATCCTTTAGATGGATCACTGCATATACAAAAGACTATTTTAGTGGATATGGCCATGGGTTAACAGAAGAAACATTATATGGATCACCACATATACAAAAAATCCATGTTAATATATACAGAACTCTAGCAGAAGGAGCAAACTTATTTCACTGCACTTTAGCATCCATACCCAACAATGCTGAAAAAGCTGCAAAGCATACCCTGCACCAAAGAAAGAAAAGAAAGAAAAACACAAGTTATAGCCCATCTGTCGATCTTTCAGCAATGAATTGGGATTGACATAATCATATAAGCATAAAAATGTTACTTTTCCACACAAGAACACTTCCAGGGAAGAAAGGTAAAAAAAAGTCAACTTCCATTCAACATGTAAGAAAATGGAACACTTGCTATGCCTCATGATTCTATACTAGAAGTATGGATTGTTGGGTATCACACAAACACAAACACGCAAACACGAACACGAGATTTATAGTGGTTCAGTCTAAACTGACCTACATCCAATTTGCAACTAGGGTAAGGAATTACAAGTACACATGATGTATATATAAAGATTAATAATCTAGGGTTAGTAACTTAATGTCCAAGTTAGGCCCAACCCGTGTAGAGCCCATTAGGGCTGGCTGCCCCAAAAGAGACTCCACACTTAACCTGGATTTCCCTTAGCCTATTGTTTTCTCCTCATTGCTCGCTTAATTAAAAATAAAACTGGCAGTAGAAAAGAAGACAAAAAACAGTATAGGAGCAGGCTTGCATTTGCCCAAAACGAGAACCTGTAAGCGGTCAACTCTGCCCCACAATGCAATAAATGATTCTCAGCATAAGAAATCAATCCAATGCATAGGCTACTTGTCATTTTGGAAAGGTTAAATGGCAAAACTTCTTAGAACCCTAAATTCATATTCTGTTGATCCAGGCAGAAGTTTACCATGAACAATATCACCAAAATGCAATCTACTAGATCAAAACAATAATCTAGTAAAACACCAATAATCATATAGGACCCAAGTCACTAGACTACAACCACTTCCTATCTGTCAAAATTCAACCATCAAATAACCTTCAACTAACCAGAAACCGACAAATGTTGAAATCCTTACAGAAATCAAAACATAACTACGCAAATCAACGTACTAATCTGGAGTTTACTATAGCACTAACTACTCTGATCACCGAAAGAGTTAGTTTCCCCCAATTTTACAAACTGAAACCGAAAGTAAACTACGAAATTCAAAGCGATCTGAAAACCAGAGAGAAATAGGCTTACTGATAGGGCGAGGAAGAAGACGAGCTTGAAGGAGAACTTGCGGAGCTCTTTGAAGCATAGCTAGCAGAGCACTATTTTGACACCCAGCATTTCAGGTCAATATCCACATTTCATAAACGCACGTTCATAATTATTATTTCCTGATATTTTATTTTGACTAAGTAAAGTCAAGAAGTCTAGCAAAGAAGTTTGTTCCAAGTCTAGTAAACCGTAAAGAGTTACTAGAAAAAGTAAGCAGGATAACCCGACTTAATGCGAACGTAAATGGTTAAATAAAATAACCAGAAAAATATATATATATATATATTACACAAAATTTACGTTGAGCCAAGATTCTAATATTTTCTTCAACGAGCCATAAAATGGTTAAAAATTATAATACCGTGAAGAATCGAAACTGAATTAAATTACCCCTTAAAACTCTAATTGATACTAATACCATAATAAATTAATATTTAAAAAAAAAATTGGTTATCATTAACCCCTAAACCTATTTCTTGACTTTCTTGGCCGAGAGTCAGGAGCCATTCTCCCACTTGCCTATTTCACTCAAATTCAGAGGAAAAACCATACCTCTTCAGTCGAAACCTCACCTTCACTTCCAATCTTTCTCATTTTTCTTACGGCAATTTCACAATTCTCTTTCAAATCGAAGTCCAGTTTTAAAGCGAAAATCACCATAATTCGGTGTCATAAGGAGAATTTCAAGTGTTCTTGAAGAAAGCTTAGCAAAAGATTCAAGACTACTTCTCTGTTTTTCTCTAAAGATCGCCATTCTCGGTTTGAGGTAAAAACTCGATACCATCCATATTATTTGCTTTAAAACCGTAACTAAACATACAAATCGTTCAAACGCAAGTAAGATAACAAGAAAACTGTGTCAAACTCAAGATTTGAACATAAAAATATACAGAGTGAATTCTGTAAATCAAAGTGCAGATATCGAAACTATAGTTTCGATACCTGTTAGTCAATCGAAACTGGGAGTTTCGATACCAGTTATTCAATCGAAACTAGGAGTTTCGATACCGGTTGTTCTATCGAAACTAGGAGTTTCGATATCTATTTACTCAATCGAAACTAGGAAGTTTCGATACCTGTGTACAATCGAAACTAGGTAGTTTCGATACTATTCTTGCCAATCGAAACTAGGTAGTTTCGATACCTATTTCACTCAGTCGAAACTAGGAAGTTTCGACATCTGTTCTGTTCAATCGAAACTAAGAAAGTTTAGATACCTGTTCATCAGCCCCATAAGGCAGTAACTCAGAACTATTTTCATAACAAAACAAGGTTGGAAAAACTAAAAAGATAATTAAAACAAAAGTAATCAGATCGGCTAAGTCAAGTGAACAAATTGCGTTTAAGACGAGTAGTCTTAACGTGTATGTTATCCTTGTGTAAATAGGATACGGATAGGCGAATCTGCCGTCATTCAAATTTTTGCTAGCATTCATACTGTCGAGGTGAGTTTCACTAATCCCCTTTTTCTAAGTTTTTGAAATGATTTGGGGTGGAAACATACTTGTAAAAGACTTTTGTGTATAAATGAATGGAACTAATGATCTGACCGTATGTATGTATTGAGGGAACAATAAAGCGCTTAAAGTCCTCGTAATAAATTAGTAACCATTAGCTATGGATTTAGCCCGGGATTATATGAATAGTACTATTGGGGGTGACGCCTCCGGTCATGGTTAGTCGCGCTAACCAGGGGTCAAAATGGCCGAATGACCGCATATTGTCTTACTCGCAGAAAGGCGAGGGGAGGCACAGAAAGTTGGGGTTTGGTTACGGTCTCGTACATTACATACTATTTTGTATTCCTTGCAAGCTTACAAATGGGGTCAATAGATCGGATTAGTAATCATATTCATTGGTAATACATACAAAAGAGTTCTGATCAGGGTAAAATGATCAGGTTTATCAAAAGAGTTCTGATCAGGGTAAAGTGATCAGGTTTATCAAAAGAGTTCTGATCAGGTTAAAATGATCAGGTTTATCAAAAGAGTTCTGATCAGGTTAAAGTGATCAGGTTTTACACAAAAGGGTTCTGATCAGGTTAAAATGATCAGGTTTTACACAAAAGGGTTCTGATCAGGTTAAAATGATCAGGTTTTACACAAAAGAGTTCTGATCAAGGTAAAGTGATCAGGTTTTACACAAAAGAGTTCTGATCAGGGTAAAGTGATCAGGTTTATCAAAAGAGTTCTGATCAGGTTAAAATGATCAGGTTTTACACAAAAGAGTTCTGATCAGGGTAAAGTGATCAGGTTTATCAAAAGAGTTCTGATCAGGTTAAAATGATCAGGTTTTACACAAAAGTGTTCTGATCAGGGTAAAGTGATTAGGTTTAAAGTAAAGAATTCTGATCAGGTTAAAGTGATCAGGTTTAAACGAAAGAGTACTGATCAGGTTAAAATGATCAGGTTTAACAAAGAGTTTTGATCGACAAAAAGATCAGATTTAAACATTGGGTTTATGATAACTCTTTATAATAACTTGTGAACTCACCAACCTCGTGTTGACAGTTTTAAGTATGTTTTCAGGAAATTGAACGTGGTCATCAGGTTAGCAATGTAGGTTACATGCATGCACGTGGATACGGCTTTTGGGAGGATTTCTCTTGTATAACTCATGGTCTTGAGTCATATTTGCGAAATCTTAAACATTTGTAAACTCAAATTGATATTTTGTAATGTAAATATTTTAAATTCAGTTATGTATCCAATTACATGTATGTGTTTGCGGTAATCATATGCTTTGGAAACCAGTGAAAGTCGCGCCTCGCGTTTCCGCCCTGGCGGGGTGTGACAACTATGAATCCAGAACCTAACAGCGATAGAGTGGATGCTCCACTGTTTACCGCAGTTAGAACATGGCGTGTCATCTTGGAGAGCTTGTTCGGAGCACCACCGGTGACTTTGGCGACGCGGAGAAGAGCTAGCTCACCCTTCAGATCCTTCAACTGAGCGAACAAATCCGCCTTCGATTTGTTCCTAAGCTCGTGAACCTTGATTCGGGCTATGCTTTCAGATAAATTATGAGGAACAAATCAACCGGTGTAATTGAAAACCATTGAGAGTAATAAAGAACAACGGAACACCAGAATTGAACGCCTTACCCATTGATTGAAGGTGGAGTGACCTGCGATGAAGGTTGGCTTGAAAGTTTGAAACCTAGCTGCGAGAAATGAAAGAACGGTAAAATTAATATTGCATGTAAAATTATAAAAATAAAAAGTCTCCCTCAAGTTTTGCCACCGGTGCATAGGTGGTAAGTGCTGATTCTACAATACGGTGGCAAATCGGTAGCTAAATTAGCGACCATTATTAACGATGGTAAATTTTTTTTGTAAATGCTTAGTTTTCTAGTGGTGGAACATCCACATAGACTAACTATATAAAAACTAACCTCTGTTTCCAAAATATATTTGAGTAAATATTAAATATGTAATTAATTCCCATAAAATCTCAAAAGTAAAAAAAAAAATGCATTAAATTTAATGTTGTTGGTTTTTTACGGTAAACTTCACACCCACTAATTCACTCATAAATTACACAACTTTACCTACAAAGGAACTTGAACCCTCGCCACTTGTTACGGAATTCGACCAACACCTCGGATATCATTAGGCTAGAAGCCTTTGGTTGAAAATAAAAAAATAAAATAAAATAAAATTGTTTAGTTCGAGTGCAATGTTTTGAAACCGGGACCGGACCGGGAACCGGAGGCTTGGCTAGTCCGGTTAGTTGTGTTGAAACGATCCTGCAGTGACCCGGTCGGTTGGCTATTTTTTTAATCTCTTTTAAGTCTTTTAGATTCGTATTTCGTAGCTAATTGTTAATTTAAGAGTATTAGAATTGACTTGTTGGTGGTTTTTGAATGATTAATAGTTGTTTGGATTGATTTATTTTTATAATATTTATGACGTCGTCCGGTTCTTAAATCCGGTCCGACCAGTGGACCGGTAAGAAGACCGGTTCGACGTCCGGTCCGGTTCTAAAAACATTGTTCTGAGTATCACATTGTCGGTCCACCTGTGACCAATTATGAATCCTAATTTATTAGGCAATAATTAATTGGTATAGTTTGAAACAAGGGAACCCTTCCATCCTCACTCTTATTTCGTGAGTGTGACATTCTCCTAAGAAAACAGCACCACCAGTCAGCTTCTTACAACTTCAAATTCTTTTCATATCCTTAATCCTCTTAACTATGTAGTGTCATTGTCGTACGAGATATTGATTTGTCAGTCAATGTGACTCTTAAAACATACCTAACGATGGAATCGGAACATCATGACATGTTTTCTTTGTTGTTTGGCGTTTGGCTTATGTTATGAAGCTCATATATGTCCTTTCACAATATTAGAACCATGGAATAATTAGTACAATAAAGATTTACTATTGCACAACATGCAAGAAAGAAAATTACGGTCGTTTTTTTTTTCACTTTTTAGTGAAGCAAAAGTCCGCTTATTGATGATCTATGAGTATCAACCATATAAGGATTTCTCTCTGTGACCAACCTCTAAGAGTCCAACATGTATGAGAATAAGTATTGGTTCGTGAGGAGTTGCTTTGTTGGTGAGAATAAATATTTATACTTAGTTTCGAGTGTGACATGGCATTCTCGGCCGTTATTATGTAATAAGCACGAGCTTTTTGCGTTGGTCATGCGTAATACCGTTTAAGTGGTTAACTTGGAACATTTAAGCGAACAATAGTGGGTAATAAATGCGCGAAGCTAATATTCGAAGTTAAAACTAGTCCATGCTCTCCATGGTTTCCGCTCTATTGAACTAGTGTTATGCCAAAATCGTAGCTCTGGTGACGATTATAATGATACAAAGGTTCGGAGCCATAGTTTCGTTTGTATCTGACAAACATAGTGAACACCAAGAGGCTGCCCCTACCAAGGGCAATGACCACGTACCCTTGTGAAACATTATCAAGATTTTGCCCCATTGTTAATACAAATTAGTTTTTAAAGGAAAATTAACCCATATGTCATCCACGTGACTTACGGTTGCAAACTTAACCCTAAAAATGAGTTAAAATCAGTAACAATATGTAAAAATCAGTTTTTTTACTGATTTTAACTCATTTTAGGGTTAAGATTACAATCGTAAATCACGTGTGGATAACATGTTGGTTAATTTTCCGTTAAAACTATGTGGTATTAACGCGAGGGGTTAAAGTGCAACTAGGTAATAAACGTTTGGGTTAAGTTTGCAACTATTAAAATCTAAGGACCAAATATACAATTTCATCAAACCATTGGGGTCATTTGTGCGATTAACTCTGATAATAATAAAGAATAATAATAATAATAACTAGAATTATATCCCGCGCATTGCGGCGGGTGGCGTGTTGTGACGATTCGGTTACGATTGAACCGAAACGTAGGTAGAAATGAGCACGTCACGACGACGACGACATTGAACCATATTAAATTCACGTCAAAACATTTATAAAAATAAGTATGTTAGTTAAAGAAAAAAAGACAAAAGAAAAGCTAAACTAAAAAGAATATATACTAAACTAACTTGTACCAATTGCAACTAAAATTGTAAAATTACTGCAGTAAAATTCTCCTTACAATGAAAATTTACTTTTTAATTTTTATTTAACATCAATAAATAATAATATTACTATTAAAGTAAATAATGAAAATATTAATACAAGTTAATAGTAATAACAAAAATACTAACAAAAATAAAAAAATTAAAAAAAAAATCACTCTTTGTCGGAGATGAGTAGCAACTTTAAAAACTTTCAGTTATATTGGAAAAGGGTCTGAAAGAATCAATTTATGTAAATTCAGATTCAGGTTCTTTTTTCATAAAGTGAGTACATTCAATGAAATTAATTATTAACTATTGTTAAAATATATATATTTCAAATACCTTTAATAGAGATAGATAGAAGTGAAAAGAACATATAAATTATTACTAGAAAGAAGTCATACACTTTTAGGTAGGTTTTTTGGCTATTGCTATGAAAGAATCAATTTTTGTTCCTAGACAAAATCACCACAGACAAGAATAACGTAATTAATTCTTTCTTTGTTTTTAAACTAAAATATTTTATTTAGAACAGTAGAACACTATAAGCTTTTTCTTACTTCTGTATACATTCATCTGTAACATATTTCATCTATGTCGTTTACACTTTACATCCCTGGTATTTAACCCCGTTAAGTTTTCTATTAGTTTTTGTGCAAATTACTAATATATCCTTCACCACTTCTTCAATCATCAGACCCAAGAAGCAAATTTTGACTCAATTTTTTTACATTCCATATTTTTACACTCGTCAAACAACTGTCTGCCGGTGGTGGTGCTGATCGGAGAACGACGACGATGACCACGACGAACCAGGTGACGGGGGGATTCACGTGGTGAAAACAGTTTCCGTCGTCGAAACACCATCCTTGTTCTGTTTCCACTGCCATCAGGTTTCACCTCAGCCTCCGCCACTGTTGCTATGACAGAACCCTAGATGGGGCGTCGCCGGAAAACTCATCCCGTCACCATCTCTGCCGTTTAACATCGTCACCGTCGCTATCTAGGCTACCCGACGCCGCCTGCTACCTTGTCTCCACCTCTCTCTCTGCTTCCTAGAATCCCTAACCACCACCGCCGCCAATTCTATTGGAGCCACGTACCAAGACCCGTCTTCGGTCAGAGCGGAGGTGGTGCCGGAGAGCCGGTGGTCAGAGGGGGGTCGCGCTAGAGAAAAGTGTCATTCATGTTACTGAGCCCCATATACATTTTATTGAGTCTGATAAAAAAGAAGAAGGGGTGAGGGGTGTATTAGTAAATTTACACAAAAACTAAAAGAAAACTTAACGAAGTTAAGGAGAAGGGACGGAAACTATTAAAACATAAAACGTTAGGGATGAAATGTGTTATAGAGAGACGAAACCTAAAGTTTTGTACAAACCTCAGGGACGAAAAATGTAGTTTACTCTTTTTTTTTGTCTGAGCTTGATCGTGGTTTGCATTTTGTTGCCACATGAATCAAACTAACTAATTTCATTCTATCTTGAGGGGTTTTTTTAGTCTTTTTAACTAAGAAACAAGCTGTTAATGAACGGTACAACCTCCCATTTCATATATCAAAAAAATTTATTAAAAAATAATGATATAATATAATATAGAATAAATAAATATTAAAGAACTTATTTAATCATGGGGTTCACGTTACATTAAAAGAGAAAAATCATGTTGTAATTAGCAATATTAAAGGGTAGTATTATGTGAATATGACTATTATATTTAATTCTCATTGTAACCTTAATTTTATATACAATTATCAATACATTCACAATTTACACACACTTAAGGGTTTAATTTGGTATAAGAGCCAAGTGGTTGTGGCTCTACCATCACAGTCGCATCCCAATCGGAGCATTCAAAGCTACCGGTGGTTGATATCTGTTGCTCATTGCAGCCTTCCATCTTTTCGTTGTTGTCGCACCACAAGCTTACCACAGTCGTCAACAACAGTCGCAACACACACCGCTACAAGCATCCCCGTTCGTCCGGCCACCATCGTTATCTGGTTAGTCGTTGCCGCTACTACCCTAATCTGTGTTTGTTTTTACCTGAAAGTTGTCACACCCCGACCGATGGCGGAATCATCGAGGCGGACAATGTGATGATTGTTCAAAAGCACATGATACTAAAGGTTGCATAATTCATTACTTTAATTTAAAGACAACAAGTTCCAAATACAATACATTTCAAATAACCTAGTCTAGTTCAAAACATTAATTTATTTAACTAGGTCCATAGTTCCTAAATGGAGAGATCTTCGGCAAGCAGTCACATATCCAAACCTGAAACATTATTTAAATCAAGTGTCAACTAAAAAGTTGGTGAGTACATAGGTTTAGTATTTCCTGTAAATAGTGGTTGTAAATCGTTTTGCAACTCATTGTTTATATTGTTAAACATAGTATATGATGTAACATTTATTTAATCACAATTCAAACCGAGTTTGACGCGCTTGAACAGAGCACAACAGCTAAGTCCGGTATGCTTGAATATAGTTACCCACTATATCCGGTATGATTGAATATAACACGCGGTTATATCCGAGTATGCAGTAATAAACACCCTAACCGGGTGGGCTGGTCAGGCACAATAGATCTATCAATATTACAGTTGGTTGTCTTGTGTATAAATGTATGTACATCCAAAGAATAAGCATATAGTCTCATGTATAACACGTATAAACAATGTGAGTAGCATGTATAATGTTTCACCCCAAAACTTATAAAAATGTAAAATAGGGGCTATGTAACTCACCTTGCAAGCGGGTATTTGTCCACGCGTGTAGGTGATAAGTATGCGGAAGCCTAAGCACGTTGATACCCTATGTAGACAAATGGGTATTATTGTATGCGTATAGGTGTGTATTTGTATTTAATGTATATAGGCTCTAATATAATTTTCTTTAATATTTATTTGTATAAAGTATAGAAATAGAATGATAATGGGTTTTTTTTATAAAACTTTAACTTATAAGGATATATATATATGTATTGTTTTAAACAAGTATTATATTCAATGTATTTATATAATAATAACAAAATAAAAGAAAAGTCTTTATTTATTTAAACAAGTTCATAAAAAAATATAATGCTAGGTTCATATAAAAATAATGAGACATTTTATATATTTAATGTATTTTAATAAGTTTATAAAAAATGTTACAAGATTTATAAAAATAAAGGACATTTTATATATTAAATGTATTTTAATAATTTTATAAAAAATGTTACAAGATTTATAAAAATAAAGGACATTTTATATATTAAATGTATTTTAATAATTTTATAAAAAATGTTACAAGATTTATAAAAATAAAGGACATTTTATATATATTAAATGTATTTTAATAATTTTATAAAAAAAAAATGTTACAAGATTTATAAAAATAAAGGACATTTTATATATTAAATGTATTTTAATAATTTTTTTTTTATAAAAATATTATATATAAAAGGATGGGATGGTTTATAAAAAAAATATATAGTTTAATCGATTCGAACACGTAAACCAACTCGTTTTTGTATTTATTGTATCAAAATGGTATTAAAATAAGTTAATATAATTAAATAAAATAAAAAAAATGAAAACAGAATAAAAATGGGGTTGGGCCGGAGGCCAGCAGGCTCGAACCCGCGACCTCTAACTCGCACACACACACGCATAACCAGCCGGGCTACTGCCCATCGCTGGTTATGTGTGTACCGGTTAATTTAAGTATTCAAGGCAAAATCAAGTCGCTGGACCTCAGTGACCGGCGACCGTGTCCGAGGACATTGGGTTTGCCCGGTAATCATCGAGCGATTGTCTAGATTTCGACTGGAATAGGTTACCTGATGATAACAGAAGGTATAGGAATCGAATCGAGGCTCGAACCCAGTCGCGAAGGGCTTGGTCGGCAGAGACTTTTGTATCGAAAATGTCCAAAACGGGAATCAGACTTCGGGGTGAAATCAGGCCTTGATATCCTGGTCCAAGCTTCACTCAGAGTCGACGAATGCAATGGTGCCTTCAATTTGGGGTGAGAGTGGGTGGAGGAGGGTGGGCGAGCTCGTGCAGGTCTGTATATGGCCATTTATAGCCGAGCCCAATCCCGATAATAAGACAAGCAATTGAGCATGCCTGAACATTCTTCTGGACGAGACGAAGCTAACCAGACCATCGAAAGGCGTGGAGGTGGCCTGTCGGGCCTGAATTCGGGCGTGGGTTCTCGGCCACCAACAGGATCAGACGATCCGTGTGTTGGGGAGACCAATTGGTCGAGGGGTCTAGTTCGCGTGGGGGAGACGAAGTCGGGGATGCTTTTGTCGGGCGTTGAGGTGCAGGGGACAGGCTTGTCGAGCGGGTCGCCGGAAATTAACTTGGACCGCCGGACAAAGGAAAGGGGTGACCGGAAATGCGATTTGGGGATTGACAGTTTTGGTCCCTGGAGTTTGGTTTAATTCGAAACAACCCTTAAAATAATTACGGATGGATCCTTATGGTTTCATTTGTCCAGAAATAGTCCCTCAAACGATTTTAGTTTTAAAACCTTCTAGTTTAGTTAATTACAAAACGAACCCTAAACTTTTTATTAAATAAATTAATTTAATTTCTTTTAAATCAATTTACTTTAACATTATATTTTAAATGTTTTTATAAACTTACTTATTATTATTATTATAAATAATTTTTATAAGGTTATTCATCTTATTCAAATGGGTTATTTTATTAAATATGTAACTTCTTTTTTTTTTTTTTTTTTACTTAGATTTTTATATAAAATTTTATATTAGTTTTAAAATTTATAAATTTCTAATTAGTTTAAATCCATAAAATAAGATACCTATTTGTATAAAACCAAATAAAACTTAAGCATATAGAATTTTATAAAACTTATGTTTTTATTTAAAATCAATCATTTTGAATGGTTAATAAAATTGAAAACCATTGATTTATTTATATAAATTATCTAATTTGATAACATGATTTATATAGTTTATAACCTTCAAATATATATATATATATTTTTTTTAAATTAAAAATATCTAAATTGAAATTTGCCAATACACCGATTTGTATAAATTTGATTAAATATACGTGTATATGTTTTGAAATAAAATGTTAATATTTACACGATAAATTTCGCAACGAAAATCTTTGAAATGTCACAAAAGTTACATAACTTTCGTTTGAAAGTTTTACCCGAAAGTCACACTTTTTCCTGGTTTAGTTTCGCTCGAAAGTCTCACATGAAAGTCACAACTATCGCTTGGTTTAGTTTCGCCCGAAAGTCCCACACGAAAGTTACAACTTTCGCCTGGTTTAGTGTCACATGAAAGTTCCCATAATGGCCACTATCACTGCATTTAACTCAACTGAGAAAGATTCCCACAATTCAAACAAGCTTGCTTTAACTCTCTCTCCAACAAACTAAGGCTACTGGAGAACAATGCTTGAGCCATTTCTGACCATCAACAACCTCTTTGGCTATATTAACGGTTCAATACTCTACCTAGACAAAACTTTAGCAACAGGTTCTGATGCAGCTGCCGCCCTCACAGTTAATCCCAACTATCTCACATTGATCTCTAATGATGCACATATAAGTATGATTATCATTTCCACTATATCTGAGGTCTCTTTCTCTCATGTTCAGGACATCAATGCTCATGACTTATAGGACTTTCTTGCACGTGCCTACGCTCCACACTGCATCGAGAGAATATACGCTTAAGACACAACTTCTTAAGCTTCAAATGAAAGGGGACGAGACACCCATTGCCTATCTTAGTCGTGCACATGAATGTGCTTCTGTACTTGCCAATATAGGTGAGCCGGTCAAAGACAAAGGTGTTGCTCCGTTTGTTACCTTAGGGCTTTGAGACGAATGAAATGGTCTCAAACCTACCATTCTTGCCCGATCATCTCCTCTACCATTTAGTGAACTCTATGGTCTTCTCAATGACCATGACTACATGGTCACCAAACCTCCACAACCTACTCCTGCATCTAATTTAACTGCCACTATAGGTATCTCCTCTGGCTCAGCTTAGACTTTCCAACCTCAACCATGACAACAACTCATGGCTCTTTAGCAAATAACAACTCAACATAGCTTCCAACTTTTACCCAATGTTGTCTCAAGCTTTCTACAACCATCGTCCACCTCACAATCGTGGTAACAACTACCGAGGACGTCGTGGTCCCTCTCGTGGCAACAACAAAGGATGCGGCCGCAACCAATTTTATGCTTTCCTGTTTCTACAAACTTAACATCTGTCTTATGAACTGCTTGCCATTTAGGCAAATCCATAAATTGTCATTACCTAATTGCACTTTTCATAGTTCAAAATTTCTTGATTTAACTTATTGTGATATTTAGGGCCCTACACCTATGTTATCTTTTGATGGACATGGCTACTTCATGATTAGTGTTGATCATTATACTCGTTATATATGGGCTTTTCCCATAAATCAGAAATGCGACGTTTATTATACTTTAAAAACTTTTGTACAATGGTTGAACATCAATTTAATACAAAAGTTAAAAATGATCAAACAAATTGGGGTGGTGAATTTCGTCATTTGACATCCTTCTTTACTTCCCTTGGAACTATTCACAAACTATCCGCCCTCACACAAGCGAACAAAAATGGTGTTGTTGAACGTCGTTACCGCCATATTGTTAAAACATGTCTCACACTTCCTGTCCAGTCTCCCGTCCCTCAATGCTTCAGGCATATTACCTTTCACACTGTTGCTTATCTGATCAATTGTATGCCTTCTCACACTTCCTTTCATATTTGACCTTTTGAACACTTGTTCATCCGCTCCTCTTATTTTTCTTTTCTAAGAGTCTTTAGTTGTCAATGCTTCCCCCATATTCGACCATATATCTGTCACAAGATGGACTTCCGCTCCACACCTTGTGTTTTTATGGGGTACAGTCCCTCTCCTCACGACTATCGATGCTTTGACCCGTCCACACATCGGATCTATATAACCAGACACGCCCGATTCAATGAGTACAACTTCCCCAAGCCACACCTAACCAAATATCTTCTCCTACCCCTCCATCCAACACATACACTTCCTCTTCTGATTGGACAATACCATCTACTGCTAATCCTGAAGCATCCTTTCCTACAATGTTCCAACAAAACTAACCACCATCCCTTCATAACTCCAATCCGTCATCCCCTTCCTCGAACTCCTCACAATATCCTCCTCCACACCCTCATACACGTCCTTCAAATATTCGTCAAAATCCCAAACCGCATGCTCCTTATAGTCCTTCAGCTAATCATGTGTAAACTTCCTCTAAACCTATTCATGCACACACTTGCTTTACCATTGCAAACCAACATACGGAGCAACGTCAAGCCATGACCGAATAATTTTTAGCTTTTGTTAAAAATGGAAGTCGGCCTTTAGTACCCACACTCCTAGTGCTAATGTTATTTACTACAAGTGGATGCATAAGTTAAAGAAGGCCTAAAATGGATCGAGTATAAAGACTTGATCAAACTTTACGTACACTTCTTGGGTAACACCATCCCAGGGATTTATTTCAAACCCCTTACCAGTATTATATAAGTAAGTATTTAATTCTTCTATATTTTGTAAAACATAATAGTTTGATTTGTTTAAAAAAATATAGGTTCAAATGGAATACCTACTTCTCCAACATTACTCAACCGCTGAAATTTTATCTTAACACTTGAGTGTATTGGATCGATCTATATTCATGTGAGAGATTATTAGAAATTTTGGACAAAATAATAATAATTTGATTATAATAAAATATTATTTAGTTTACGTATGTGAGAGGATCACAACGAACTAAACCGCGTCCAAAACATAGCTAAGACGAATTAGATTTCAATGCTCTAAGTGGATTTTGAAACTTGAGATGTGAGAAACTTGTCCCACATTGGTGGAATGATGAAATTTGACGGAGTTTATAAGGGGGAGCCTTTATAGAATCTTGTTCCCTTATAAGGAATGACACCCAGTGCAAAGCACCCGACGTGCCCGCGCTTGCGTTTGAGGATCGACACGGGCACGGGACGAAGACGATGGGTGTTTTGATGGCATACTTTGCACTTCGCACGCTCGCATTGTCGCGAAAGTATTTTTGACCAAGCTACTGGTTGTTCGGGTTCAATATCCAGGCACCGGCAAGTGACATGGCGCGACATCGGGCTCAGTGCCCAGCGTCCCAGCTAGCCTCCACGTGGCAGCCCGGGTGCAGTCCACGTATCCGAATCTGGCACGTCCTGGCGGATAGATTCTGGCGCATCCGGATCTGGCGTATCCGGATCTGGCGTATCTAGATCTGGCGTGTTCTGGCGGATAGATTCTGGCTTGTCTGGGTGCATGCATTCTGGTGGGTCCGCGTTCCACTGCTGCAACAACCGAGCGTTCTGGCGTGTCATCCCGTGAGCGAGGCTACACGGATCACCATATATGCTGCAAACGATCAGTTTGTCCGTTCGTTTCCCCTCGGTTTCGAGACTTTTCAAGTTCCATCATTAATCCTTGTGTATTAACTCGAACATTTCAGGTCACTATTATCGTGTATAAATTCAAGGCTATGGTGCACAATTTAAACACATGAAAAATAGAAGAGATTCATATGTTTCAGAAAAATGCAAAAAGAATTTCCATATGTGCTAGACTTGCTCAGTCTTGTTTCAGGTATCGTTTCAGGTGCTTGGTAACTCTGGCAATACTACTGCTCCGGTTTTTATACCGTGGGAGACAGACGGGTTCACCTGGGTGATCCGAAATTTGTTTTAAGGGAACTTTGTGTAACAGAAATCCTCAGCCACCACACCTCTTATTCCTTACTGTCTATTTCTTTTTGTGTAATTTATTTTTTGTTATTTATGAATATGTATTGTAATTCGAATATTGAGAAATAAAAATATTTTATTTATTTTTGTTGAACGTAAGTTCATTTCAGAACACTTAAATATTGCGAGAACAAGGGGAATAAAAACTAAATCTTTATTTTTTTGATCCATGGTAAAAAAAGTTAAAAGTTTATATTTCTTACATACAAATATGTATGTTTAAATACATAAAAACAATCAAATTAATTTTTTTCATATGTTTTAATATATTTAAAAGTTTCCTACACAAGTGTAGGTTATGTGTAGGTAAAAAACCTACACATGAATTACACATGTGTAGGTATGTATATAAACGAATTTTTTTCATATTTTTTATTTAAATTTCATGAAAAACAAATAAACATTACATTGATATAATTTTCTTATATTTTAAAACTTTTTAAGATTAAAAAAGTGAATGATTTCGTTTTGTTCTGCGTGTTCTCGCAATAGTGTTCTGAATTGAATCTTCCCCTATATATATATATAATTAGGTTTTCTTGACCATAATATGTATATATTTAAAATTAATCGTGTGATGTATCTAACAATATCTAAACTCATTGAAAGTTAATACAAAAATTTTAAACTTTTATATATTTTAATAACACGTTAAATTGAGCAAATATAGTTTATAGTGAAAATAATTTGATATACTATATGAAATAAGTAATGTACCTTCTCGAGGTTTTTCTGAATTTCATCATAAATATTTTAACCAAATCACTTATTTGTATAATTATTAATTATAACAATTAAATTACTTTAAGATCTTTTATTAACCCCTAGTCTACTTGGTGAACGAGACAATCCCCAAACACGATGGAAATCATTCGTGTATTAAACTGACCAATCGTTATTTTGACTTGCAACCTAAAGACTTACGTTTATTCTTTATCCTATGAACAATCACCGTCATCATCGTACGACATTGATTTGTGAGTCAAAAGAGGCACCTAACGTTGGAATTTTGATATCATGATAAACTTATGTTTGAATGTCTTCTTTCCTGTTGTTGGGCCTTTTGCCTTTTAAAGGTCGAATCTGTCCTTCCATAAATAGTTGAGAGTCAACAACTGCAGACCATGAATGCAACATATTATATTCTTAAGCCTTTATTCAGTTCACTTACTATTGTATTTGACATGTTGAGACGATAGTGTAACTTCAAAAAAAAACAGTGGCCTGAGATTTTTTTTCATGGGGGTCGGAATTTTTATGGTCGTTTATCACTAAATAATAAATTTTTTGCAGTCCGGTTCAAGTCGAGTCGGGTCACATAATACACACATTGTCACTAATTACAATTAACAAATAACATATATGCCATAGCATTATAGCAAAATAATATGATAAACAAAATTTAGAGAAAAATTAAAATAAAATTTTTTACCTGAAATCGTGAATAGGAAAGGGCGCAAGGCTGTTAACAGTGAACCGAGACGTTGATGGAAATAAATCATGATTGCCGCTAAGATTTTTTATTTGGTTAAATTGTTAAAAATTTTAAATGAGTAATGAGTTAATTAAATGTGAGCCTAATTGTTTAAACGAGTTAGTTAAATGTGGGCATAATTGTTTAATTGGCATAAGTTTTTAGTCTAATTTAGTGAAATATCCTATTAAGCTATTAGATAAGTTTACAATGAGAAACCTAACACATATATACATATATATGAGCTCTACTAGCCGTCATGCATGACACAACTTCCCTAGAATCAATAAAATCCATTGATTCTAGGGTTTAGATTCAACAAAACCCGTTGATCTAATAATTACATTGCAAGTCTTGAAACCAAAATACTATTGGTTGCAAAATACTATTGGTTGCAAAATACAAGACAAATGCTGAAACTACAAGACAAATGTTGAAACTAAAGGCCGTAGATTTTCTAATAAGCTTATGGTGATCTTTCGATGAAACAATGTCCTTATGTGATATTGGTGTGCGTAATAACAATGCACCAATCATAATACACACGCAGATAGTACTGTCAGCAGGGAAAATGTTCATCAACAACGGTTGATCTAGTAGACTTGGTCTATTCACAGCAACATTGTACTAAGTAGCAAACTTGTCACCTTTATCTTCTCACTAACATGGGTGTGGCCCCTCTTACAAGTCTCTGTTAATCACTATGATTTACATCTCTATAGTATGATTGTTGACGCATGATATTACAATAAGTTCAACAAACAACACTATTTAATTTCTCTTAATCTCTTACTCTCTTGATCTTGAAGCTAAAATCAGATTGATCAAAATCTAATTGTTGACGTATGATGTTACAATAAGTTCAACAAACAACACAGATTCCGCAAGGCTGGTCGTGTATCGACCACGAACCTTCTGGTCCACTTTTCACTATAAAAAACTAAATCCTTGAGAATGGTGAAAATCTAATTTATGTGTTTTGATAGGATCTTAAGCATTGTGAGAATCAACGAAAACCTTGACCAAAAGAGATGGGGACATATGAACAAAGTGTAAAGCATCTTTACTTAACCATTAATTTTGGCTTTGTCTCCATTCCCCTTTGGTTGGGTGTTGCCCCAATTTTGTAATCCATAATAGTTTGACCATTTTCATTTGGAAAACTATCCTCATAGGGAAGATCTCATCCAATATTTGACAGATAAGCTTTATTTCAAAACCATTTTTATAAAACATGTAGCATTGTTTACAAAATCTTAAGTGGTTTTAGAAATTGTCCTTATTTATAAGGTATATTTTTGAGTGATTATATTTTATACCAAATCCATTTAGTCCTTGATGATCTTGTAGTTCTAGGTGACTTGTCTAGATTTCCTATTGAACATAAAGTTTGAAAAATTATCGAGAATGAGTATTGTTGATGCACGGTTTGACCGTAACATCATCCATGGGCTTTGATCACTTTTTTGTTTGACCACTCACTTGTTGCATTATGGCTTGATCAATGCAAATGAGAATTATGCGTTTTACATATATATAGATGTCTTGGAGTTATAACACTTAACCTACATGTTTGAATTTTTAACATCATCAAAATAAATCATCTATAATGTTCATGTATGCACCAACATAAATGTTATTCATTATAAAACATTCTTTGATATTGTATCCATTCTTCGCCTTTGTGATAATATTGATCTCTTATTTCACACAAATATTTTATTATTTGTTGAGATCATTAGTGGTGAACCCAACTGATATGTCATAATTTATACATATTTTACATACATAATAATCCCATATTATGGTACTAATTGAATAATAATTTTGTAATTTATGCTTAAAACACTTATATTTTGTAATTGCAGGTTATTCGGTGTTAAAAATATAAATCAAGCTAAATCCTATCAAAAACATCAATAATTCAAGCTTCTAGAAGATTTATTCCCGGAGCATTGACCCCCAAGAAGTCAAAATTGGTCAACAATAGTCAACAAGCAGCTAAAAGACAAAACTGGGGAAAAACAAGGGGATGCACGGTCATGCATCCCCTTGCAAGGCCGTGCATTGGTCTCTCTTGCTCCCCACGGCCTAGTACCGTGTACTCTGTACCCTGTTTGATTCCCTAACCTTTGCACGAACGTGCAACCCATTGAACGGCCGTGCATTACACATTTTGAGGCCTATACATAGGAGGCTTGAGTTCTTCATTCCACACACCAATCCAGACCTAAAGAACACTCAAGAATAGAACATTCTCATAGTTAAAGTAGAGAGTAGATAGTAGAGGGGCTCTTCGTCCTTGTTCCACAATAGGGGAGCCTATGAAACTCATCATTACACTAGTCGTTATGGCCATTCGTGGCTAAAACTTCTTTGTATTGTTAGGGTGAAGAAGATGTTCGGTGCATGTTAATGTTTAACCTATTAATGAAGTGGTATGTTTATGTCTTTAACTAATTCGTTCTCAAAAACCATCTTTTGATAGGCTTTTATTATTGTCTAAATCCGTCTTTATATTTGTGAGTGTCTTGATTTTAAAGAGCAAGATCGTAAAACCCTTTTTAATCAAACTTCCTTTGAAACTCGTACGTCTTTATACGAGTAGAGACTGATAAGCCAAGACTTGGTCTATACTTCTAAGATCATACGTCTTTATACGAGATTATTATGCGACCAAGAATTGGTGAACTCATGTTTGAAACGGTACGTCTTTATACTTGGTCTCATTGTTACACCGCCTCCCGGTGAGCAAAATATAATCACCTATTTAACTTTAATATAAAGAATTTTAAGTCCAATGTCTTAAACCAACACGGAGATGACCATTCGATGAGTTGAGGGTAAATGTTGTCCCTAACGGGAGGCACTACCACTTTTTAAAGAATATAATTTGCAAATCAAATGCAGCGAGGACGAGGCTCTAGCGGTGACCTGGGTCACAAGTTTGTTGTAGTCATACCACTGAATTAGTTAACTTAACATTATCACGTACCAAGCTGATTCGAATTCCGAAGCAATACATTTCCTAATCTTATCATTTTCGCTTTATTTACTTTTCTGCTATTTACTATTCTGCTAGTTACATTTCTCCTACACATTTCACACACATTTTTACTTTTATGTTATTTACTTTACCGTCATTTACTTTTCCGCTTCACAAGCACACAAAACCCACTCACTAATTAATCCGGCTAAACGATAACAAAAGTTGAGTATTGGAACTCGACCGTGTCCATTAGTTCGATACTTGGTTCTTACCTAACTATATTACGCTGTGATAGGTACACTTGCCTATTGTATGTGTTTTAAGTTAACGTAATTATCATTTTAATTTATAAATTTAAAACCTGATTTTGTGAAATCAATCTAAAATTATATTTACTTATATTTTTATATTAAAACAAACACCTCACCAACCCTAGGACCAACAGTTATAAACTTGATTTTATGCAAATAATTCCTTGATTAAATTGAGTAGCAATATTAACAGACTTATTATTTGAAGTGTTTGTATGCATTCATAAGCATGATTTTCATTAACCTGTACTCACTATTATTATGTGGTCATCATTATCATTTATTTAATATTGATCATTGACTTAAATACCTCTTTTGGTTAAATGGTAATTATTCGATGAACGTAATTACCCTTACTATCTTAAATATGGTTTCTCCTTGGGTGTATATATAGAGAGCTTAATAGAGAGAATAGATTAATGATAAATCAGCAATTCACCAACTAAGGATTCGTTCTCTCTCTCTCAAGTTCGTGAGTCTCATCTCACGCTAAAGTCATCCTTACGATACATCCTAAATGGGAACCCGATTATCATCAAGATCATGATGTCTTCCTTCTCCAACCTTACTGGATTACCATGTACATGTTTATGTTTAATATCGTTTTCCATTATCATATTAAAAAACTGATCGACATAATCTCTATAACAAATCCGTGTATGAAAATAATTAGTCTATAAAAACCAAAAAGACCTTTATCTATCTTTAGGATGTTTCACTTTTCTTGACAAAACAACCCTTTTTGATACTTTGTCTCCTCAACTTCCATACCTTCAACTCCTACCATAACAATTTTAATATCTACTAAATAAATGCATGTAATGAGTTTAAGATTTTACTTTGTACGGTTGTTGTATAATGCAAGATCGACGATTACAATAAAGTTGCAATTAAACAGACAACAAGTTGTGTCGCAACTAGGGGTGTAAACAGACCGAACCGAACCAGACATGATCATGTTCGTGTTCGTTCGTTAAGGATTTACCGGACAAACGGACGGTTCGTGAACATGTAACCGAACGAATTTTCATGTTCGTGTTCGTTCAATAAGGAAATGCATTCGTTCGTGTTCGTTCGTTAAGCTTCTTAACAAACACAAACGAACGCAAACGAACATAAACGAACACAAACGAACACAAACGAACAACTATTAATGTGAAAATAAAAAAATAGCAATTAACCATAAACATTCAGCTATCCAATAATTAAATCAAGTTTACCAAACATTTAACCAACCAAAAGATAAGTACTTGAAAGTTAGATATAATCATCCCAAAATACTAGCATAATAATCATAATTCATAACCATAATAATCGCAAAACAAAAGTTTGAAAGTTCTAAATTCCCAAAATTCTTCATACGATCGCTATTTCACCATCCAAAATCTTCAATTCAAGGAAGCTCAACATATACCATGTCGTCATTTTCCTATAATAATAAAATAAAATAAGCATTAAACATTAACCATAATAATAAAACAAATATTAAGTTGAAAAATAAAGAAAATAACCTTGTTTTTCTTCTTTTGCAACCCATAATAATGACGATACCAGTCAGCCCCACAAATAAGCATATCCACCATCTTAGTTCCTAAAGAAGAACGATGCGGATCAATAACCCTTCCACCGGCACTAAAAGCTGATTCTGAAGCAACTGTGGTGATTGGAATAGCGAGGATATCAGCGGCCATTTTGGATAAAATTTTGTACTTCAGTTTGTTATTATTCCACCACGCTAACGCATCAAAATACACACCTGGTTCAGGAATGATGACTCCTTCTTCCAAATAAGTGACTAATTCCGACTTTACACTTTCAACACAATCAACGCTTCTAATATGTTGATCATATTTAGCACTACCGGTCTTGATGCCCTTACCAAATCTAGAAGTGATAAAGGTAGAACCACTACTTTTCCCACTTGGACCACTCCCAATATTTGCATTTCTAGACGAACCAACACTAGGCTCTTTATAAGCCTCCACATACTCTTTAAACAATTCTTCCAAATTATGTTGAACCAACTTAATCTCTTCATCAGCCTTCTCCTTAGAATAAATGGCTTTAAAAGAAAAGTTAACTAATACCATCTTGTATCTAGGATCCATGACAACGCCAATTGAAATCAACATATTACATGAACCCCAATACTTGTCAAATTTCTTTTTCATCTCATTAGCCATACCTTTCATGCAGTCATCCTCATCCAAAGTTACTTCATCCAACGCTTCTTTTATACCGTATAACTCACTAAGAAATAAGTTGGATGTTGGATACTCAGAGCCTACAAGATAAAAGAAAAAAGCAAGTTAAATGATCTATTTTTTCAGCTCAAGACAGGAACTGTTTGGACTCAAGACACTAATTTGGCGAAACTCAATTCCTGTGTAATTTTCAGCAACTCACAAACCTTCTTATACTTTTAGTACTTTAATTAAATGAATAATATATACAGAGGCCACCAAAGTATTAATTTGTTTCTTCACTAAAGCCACCTAACTATTAAAACAATTTTAGAGGCCACCCAAGCATCAAAGCATAACTAGATAATTGAATTTAATAGCTTGGAAATAAATAGAAATACCTGAAATTATTTTTGTAGCCTCGTTGAAAAGTGCCAAGAATGAGCAAACATCTTCAACTTTTTTCCAATCGTCTTCACTAGGCAAAGTGTTGTATGTAGTTTCCCGATCGGCATAATTCACAAAAACTTCTTTAAACTCCAAGGCTGTGGATAACATAGCATACGTGGCATTCCACCGAGTACTAACGTCTAAGATTAGATGCTTCTTTGGCATTAGCAATTGCTTAGAAAGCTCACCAAAGGTATGCAATCGACCCGGAGAGGCACTCACGTGTTTCACACTTTCACGAACATTGTGAATTATGTCTTTAATTTCTAATAAACCATCCTGCACGCACAAATTCAGAATATGTGCACAGCAACGCACATGAAACAGTTGTCCATTAATAGCAAGCTTCTTTTGGATATTTAAGTTTTCCATTAACTTCTTAGCAACCACATCATTAGTTCTAGCGTTATCAACAGTTAAAGTAGCAACCTTTGTCTCTATGTTCCACTCTTTTAGACACTTGAAGAGGCAATCATATATACGAATTCCAGAATATGGTGGAGGTACCTCAACAAAATTCAGTATGCATTTATGCAGCTTAAAATCCGAGTCTACAAAGTGGCATGTCACTACCATGTAATGAATATTCTGAACTGATGTCCACATATCAGTTGTAATGCTAACACGGTTAACTGTATTTAATAGTTTTTGAATTCTTTTCCTTCCAATCCCATAACTAGAAATACAATCTTGCTTAACTGTTGCGCGTGAGATCTTATTAAATGCTGGATTAGCTTCCTTCATCACTACATTAAAGAGCTCATACTCAACAAAATTGAATGGCAACTCATGAACCATGGTCATATGAGAAATAACCTCTCTCATCCTAGCATTATCAAACTTCCAATTCTGAATAGTTGATGAAGAGTCTGATTTTCCAGGCAAAATATTCAACTTTAATTGACCTTTGTTCACGACTTTTAATTTTGGGCAATCAACAAGGTGCCTACGCATTGGTGTGGTTGTTCCATCTTTAAATTTCTTTACTCTCTCCCCACAATGGTTACACTGATGCATTATAGTTCCATCATCCAAAGTTACCTCACAAAAATGTTTCCAAGTGACTGAAGTTTTCTTTCTTTTCCTTTTACTGAATGGTTCTTGTTCTTCATTATTGGCTGCATCTGCTTGTTCAGCACCAGCACTTGCAGCATGTACATCTTCATTGTGTTCTCCATCAACAATAATAATTTCTGGATTAGCTTCCATCGTCGGAGTGTCAGCGCTTGATTGAAATTCTGCTGATTCGAATGGTGAGTATAGGTCTATATATTGGTCTTCATCACAGGGGAGTGGACCACTACAAGAGACATTAGACATCTGCATAGTAAATAACATAATCATAAAAATGATTAAATGGCTGATCACATTTTTTAATCATAGTGATAAGTTCAAATGTTGATAACAAATAGGGCTGATAACATACAATTTTGACCTAAAAACATGACTGATAACAAAAATGGACACATGTTTATTGAGAACTAAATAAACAAGAAATAAATAAGAAACAACAAGAAATTAAGAAGAAATAACAGGCTCTACTCATGAAGGCTTACATGAATTTTCGTATGGAGGAAGCCCTACTGGTGCGGCGGTGCCTAGTTATCTTCGTATGGAGGAGGAAGAGAGGAAAAGTGTAAGAAACGACGCTTGTTTAGAGAATAGGGTTTGCTCATTTGATTATTAGGGGTAATTAAAACTAAAGAATAATATAATGTAAAATATTTATATAAAATAAAATAGAAATATAAAAAAAATTATGTTATGAAATAAAATAAACAAACGAACATGAACGAACATAAATAAACGAACGTAAACGAACACAAACGAACGTAAATAAACGAACGTTCACGAACACATTACCGAACGTTCACGAACACAATCGAACGAACGAGACCTCTGTTCATGTTCGTTCATTTAACTAAACGAACGAAATTTCTTGTTCATGTTCGTTCATTTACTAAACGAACGAACATAAACGAACTTCCCGCCGAACGGTTCACGAACTGTTCGCTGAACGTTCGGTTCGTTTACAGCCCTAGTCGCAACCCATTTTGGATAGCAAAAACGATTCTACTAAAAACAAAACTTTGGGTCTTAGGGGTCAGAAAATTACCATGCATGACCCGCTGAACTCTGTTAAGTAATTCCATAACATCCGGGGCTAGGAAACCAAATTAACATCCTCCCTCAATCTTGATTTTGAAAGAGATCCATTATCCTCAAATAAACATAGAATGCATTATTTAATTAAACCTATTAAAAATATGCAATTTAACAGCTTGCTGACTTTACAGTTTCAGGGTTCATGCATAACTTTTTCCTTTCTCCAAATGAAATATGATTTCATTCTATTTTTTTCCTTTTGTCAAACACATGATTTGTTTCACTTTGACTGAATGACTCGGTTCAAATTTCGTCTACGTGAGAAACCAGAACTCTTTAGAAGATTGTTCACTCGGATTTGTCTCAGTTGAGACATTAACATCTTTAGCGGTGGCGGCTCGACTTTATAAAGAAAATAAGTCGTCGCTTAGGGCTCACTTTTTAGAAGCCCCCAAATTTTCAAGTTCTAATTTTATTTGATTTTCAGGTTGGACAAAGAACACAAAGAATCAATTTATTTGGAAGAGTTTTATTTTCACTAAAACACACTATAACTCTAATGTGTGATTTTATGTCCAACATGTTTTATTTTAAAAATCATAGACAAAAATGTGTGTCATCATATTCATTCATATTACTATAAGAGCACCGGTTTTAGAATCTGCTTTAAATCTTAAAAAAAATTATGCCGACCCTATCCACCAATGTGATCTCCATTTCTTGAAAATATCACTAACATACGATGACATATTTACATAAATCAATCATCAATTAGCCTGAACAATCATCAATAGGTATTTCAGTCCCCTTCATTAACATATGCCCGGTCTGTTCAATATTTCTAACATTACTAATCCGTGATAGGAACTTCCTCTCCATTGATTTTTTGCAGCATTAAGACTTTGTGACTAAAATGAAATTATATATTCTTGTTATACGATAACAACACATTCAAAATATAATCATTAACGAGATTGTTTTAATCCAAATACAATCAATATCTAGAGTTTTTCGTTTATTATTATTGATTCCAAGCTCAGATAAATGAGGAGTGATTTGTAACAATAAAGGTTGAAAAATGGCCCAGTTTTTAACTTTAATTCAGGTCCCTAAAATGATTGAGCCGCTCATGATTTGTAGATGTTATCACTCTTAACGCCAAAGAACACTCTCAACCCGTAGGCAACAAACAATTATTTTAGAAACCTAGAGAGTGAATAAATATATTATATTCAAGTTTTTCTTGAAATTATTTCTTAAACTCTTTGGAAATAGTACAAGATCTGCCAAAATGATTAAAGATAGACAGAAAGAGACAACACATTATGTATATTTGTTTAGATTTAGATGAATGAGATAGCACGTCAATTATGTACACCGGTTAAGGTGAATGCTAACGAATTCACCTTGTTCCCTCTCCTTAGATCTTCAACAAGAATTGGTATTCAATATCTTCTCTCTAAATGGGTAGATTTAGTTCAAAAGTTTCTCTTTAATGTGGTAGAGCATTATCTTTCTCTTTAACTAATGTAGATAACCCTTTTACAAATTCACACTACTCGTTTAATAAATATAACATGAGTGTTTAAATATTAATGTTAAAATAAGTAACACAAGCACTTCCTTTTTTCTTTTCCATTCTCACACACCTTTTTATTTTAATTATGGACAATCAAGATTGATAAAAATCCCTTTCGGTAGCTAGGATGGCAAACGAACCCTAACCTGATGTGTAAACCTGAAACATTCGGACGGGTAATCGGACAATATATGGCTTAGTTTTAATAATTTCTAAGAGTATGGTATTAGATATTATCCTGGCCAATTATCCAAAACATACATAACCGTTTACGCGAACAATACTCATAAACATTTTATTTTTTCGTAGTTTCATTTGTTACCCTAGAGAGATATATTAATCCATCTAAGCTTTAGTTTTTATACTTCTAGTTGTATAATAAAATTATAAAATATATAAAAAATAGTGAGAAATGTATTTCGGAATCCAAACATAAATTTTAAACATGAATTTTTTTTATCAATGTAATGGGTGTACTTTTTCAAAACTCAACCAATGTTTTTTCGTGTTTTCTAAGCACTATTCCAATCCACTCGATCTAGCTAGTCTTAAAGTGACCAATCATTATTTTGACTTATTACAACCTCAAAAACTTATGTCTTCTCCTTATTTCTGTTAACAAAGATTGTCATTGTCGTACGAGATATTGATTTGTGAGTCATGAAAGGCACCTAACCCTTGTAATTAATTTGAGTATCATGTTAAACTTATGTTCGCATCTGTCCTTTCACAAACTAGAATGATGGAATAATAAATACTACAAATTACATTAGTTTGGATCCCATGCACATATGATTATTACAACATTAAATTCATATGTCAACTCCCTCATCTTGCTTTTATTCGGTTGACATACCAGTGTAATTGACTTGGGACAATATTGTAAATTCTAAAGAACCCTAAACATACCGATTTTGTTTTTCTTAAAATGGTATATTTTTGAAAAACAAAGTGGTAAATGGTATTATATGTTGACTGGAAAATATAGTAAATGGTAAAACCGGACCTCCCAATCACGGTTTCAGTATATTTGCAAATACCCAATCATTAGGTGTCAAGGAATTGCAAGAAGAACGTGATTCCCAATCACGATTTCAGTGTTACAATTTTAACTGAAACCGTGATTTGTAATAACGGTTTCAGTTACTTTATTGTGAAACCAGTAACTTTATTGCATACACGTCGCTCAATAATACCATTTTGAACTGAAACCGTGATTCCGAAGTACGGTTTTACCATTTATCACATTTTCCAGTCAACCCTACCATTTACCACTTTGTTTTTAAAAAATATACCATTTTAAGAAAAAAAATCTAAACATACCACCAACTTATAACTATTACTATCTAAGGATGAGGCAGGATATTAGTGCTATAATCATTATTAAAAATGTTGTAAGAGTTCATAGGATCATTGTATGAGTCTTGAGAAAGAGGGCCCGAAAACACATCGAGCCGATTGTTTGCAATCTCCAAGTTCTCGACCGGACAAAGTTGATCCCAGAATAACTGAAGATCGTCAATGGTTCCGGGTGAACCTGCATCATGATACTCGGTTGCATACGGAACGTAGTGTTCCTTTGTTGTAGTAGTGTAGCTAGATGAAGGGCTGTCATCTTCAAAAGGAAACCAGGATCCAGAAACATAATTTGTATGATTAGTAGTAGACTGTCGTATTTCCTCAACATTATGGGTTATAGATGTTGGTGATGAATCCATGTCACTTTGCTCAGTCTTTTCAGGCGCGCACTTATGCTTAATCGCGCGTTTCTTGAGATGGGTATGCCAGTAATTTTTTACGTCATTATCTGTCCTTCCAGGAAGTTTCGATGCAATCGCAGACCACCTATAAACATATTAGAAACATACTAGAAAATCAAAGGAGATATATTTTTGGACTTTATTTTACACCAATAGATGTTTAAATTGATCAAGAAATATAATATTATAATATTATAATTTACTTAATTATATGCATACCTATTGCCAAGAAGTGAATGAGAATGGAGTATGATTTCTTCTTCTTCCTTTGAGAAGTTTCCTCTTTTTACGTTTGGCTTCAGATAATTCATCCATCTGAGTCTACAACTCTTCCCGTTTCTCGACAAACCTATATGCAAATGAAATACTATCACAAACTGATCATAGAATATCAACAACTAAAGTATTATTTACCGGCAAATCTTGGCATCTGAGACCAGTTCCAGATGCCGTATTTTTCGATATAAGATATCAACTTTTGATCTTCTTCGGCACTCCATGAACCCTTCTTTAAATCTGTCTTCATATCACTGCTCATTGTCTCCGCAAAACACTTTAGCAAGCACCTTATTGATTAACTTAAATCACTTCTGATAGCTGATGGATGGACTGCTATATATAATATATAGCTTGTGTATTATTATAGTTCAACAATATTTTAGTTGTAAATCACGTTGGTCAAAGGATACGTCATTAACTTTTAGAAAATACCACAACCAAGAAGTTTCCAAACAAGTACAAAGGACAGTCAAAACTTGAAAACGGTTATATCTAGTACGTTTTAGTAAAAGGAGAATTTAAATTGACCTATTTCTACACTATTATAAATAAAGATTCTTTTAAGGGATGTTATCGGTTCAGGTTTTGGTTTCCTTGGTTCGGTTTCTGAATATTACATCAAACTGAATTCTAATTCGGTTTCGTTTTGGTTTGGATTTTGGGTTGCTCGGTTCGGTTTCCATGGTTATGTAATGGGCTAAATGTTTCATGGGAGGTACAAATTGGAAAAATCCTTAGCCCGATAAGTCGGCTTCCTCGGTTTTATCTTAATTGAGTTTTCTTGAACTGAAAACTAAATTACCTAATTCGGGCTGAACAAATAAGCAATTCCATAGCTATAAACATGTAATTCGGGTTCCTTGGTTTTAACAGAATTCAGTACCCAGAACTGAAACCCGATTACCTAATGGGAAATTATGTTCAGTTTTAAATGGCTTAGATGGGTTGGTTGATAATTTTAGTTTAGTCGATTTAAAATTAAATATTAAAACCTGTACGCGAAACTATTTGTAGTTTCGCTTTGTTTATAGTTTCATTTTTCTTGTTAGTTTCTAGCATATAAGCTTTTTTGTAATCATTATTTTAGTTATTAATAAAAAATCATCCCCCTCACCAATTATCTCTCTCTTTTCATTTTTCATTATCATCACCACAACATGGTATCATAGCATATTTGCTCGTCTATGTAATTTCTTTCTATTCTTCCGCATTCATTGACGTTCTTTTCATCACCTTATCTTGTTTCTCACGTCTTTTGGTTCTTATTGCTCTTTTTCTCCTTGATTTCATCTAGAAATCGATCTCTATTATATTTTTTGGGGGTTTCACTCATTCTTTTCGTAGGTTTTCGCCGTTTTCATGATTTCTGGACTTCAAACTTTGTGTTTGGGGTTTTGTGTTCGTTTTGGAGAAACTGTTAGTTTCAGTTCAGGCGAAACTGTTCTTTGTTTCACTTCAGGCGACATTATTCTTAGTTTCGCTTCCTTGTTAGTTTCGCCTCTGTAAGCGAAACTATTTGTTTTGTGTTTTTCAATCAGTTTCGCTTCCTATTATTTTCGCTTGTCTATCAGTTTCGCTTCTATAAGCGAAACTAGTTATGTTTCTTTATACGTATTCGTGTTCATGCCGAATACCTCTGATAATTCCGATCCTCTTGTCACCTCTATAATGGATTCCTCTGATTCACTGTTCTTACACTCATCTGGGTCTTTTACTTGTTTTCGAAACATTTAATGGTTCTCCCTTCGAATCTTGGAAATGTGCTATGTCCATTGATCTATCTGCCAAGAAAAAAATTAGGTTTGTTGATGGCACTGTTTTCAGGCTTCTTACCTCTCCTAATCTTGACCTATGGAAGTGGTCCAATGATATGGTTATTTCTTTGATACTAAACACTCTATCTTGAGATACTAGTGAGAGTGTTCTATATGTTGAGACTGCTCGTCAAATTTGGGACGAGTTAACTGACCGGTATGAACAAAGTAACGAGACAAAATATTATCAGTTGCAGAAGACTCTTTCAGGGTAATGATGATATTGCCACTTACTTTAGCAAAATAAAGTCTATTTGGGATGAGATTAATTCCCTAAGCCTATTCCTCCTTGCACCCGTGGCAATTCTACACTTATGGCTAAACGTGAAGCAGATCAACGTTTAATGCAGATTCTTATGGGTCTTAACTCCTTCTATGAGATGATCCATGGAAATATTATTATGATGAAGCCTCTTCCCTCCGTAAACCAAGCCTATGCTTTTCTCATTTAAGATGATAAATAAGGGAGCTTCATTCATCTGCTCAGATTATTCCTCAGAATGCTTCCGTAAATGCAGTGTGCAGGTGCTAAAGGTTTCTGGTCCTCATAAGGGTATTGTTTGCAGTCACTGTAAAAAAAGACGGGGCATGATGTTAGTAAATAATATCGTCTCATTGGGATTCCCAAGGATTTCAAATTTACTAAACCCAAGATTGTTGCAAATGCTACTTCTGATTCTGCTGTTGTCTCTAGTTCGCCTTCTAGTATATCTACTGAACAATACAATACTTTGATGCAACTTCTTCAACAGAGTTATGGAGTTCAGGGTGGTGTTCCTATTGTTTAACCACTCAGCTTTGCTAATTTTGTAGGTATTATTGCTTGCAATTAGACTACCGTCGACACTACTTGGATCATTGATGTTGGTGCAAGTAATCATATGTGTTTTGACTTCAGTTTGCTTTCTAATGTTCAATTTCTTAAATCGTCTGTTTATGTTCTTCTTCCAAATGGGCATGTCTCAACTGTTACGCAAGTCGAAACAGTTATTCTCACCAAATTTTCTCTCTCACACATCTTATTTGTGCCTCAGTTTAAACATAACCTTTTATCAGTTCCTAAGCTTTATAGGGATACAAAGGATTTTTTTTCAGTTTTATGAAACCTTTTGTTTCTTGTCGGCCCCTTCAATTAATAGTCTGTTGGTTCTAGGAGATCTCCTCAACAGAGTTCATCTTTTGCATCATAATAAAATTTTCTCTGTTATAGTTGATTCCTTTCTCACGGTAACTCTGTTGTTTCTTTGAAACTTTGGCATCATCGTCTTGGGCATTTGCCATTGTACAAACTTAAACAATTGAATGTTTTTAATAGTGCACATGATTGCTTTATTGATGATTTTATGTTTGTCCTAAAGCTAGACAACACAAACTCCCTTTTTCTTACAGTAGTAGAAGTAGTTCTAAAATGTTTGATCTTATTCATATTGATACTTTTGGCCCGTACCGTTCTACTAATTATGACGGATATATAAATATTTTCTCATAGTTGTTAATATTTTTACTAGAACTGCTTGGATTCATCTTTTAGGATTACGTTTGTAATTCTGCTTCTGTTAATTCCTCTTGCTTTCATACTTTGCTGAGAGTGCTTGCCAAGATTCTTCATTTGTTAATATGATCTTTCTCCTCATTCTCAACAACTTCTTTTCAACCTTGATTCTGTTCGGGAACCTTCTTCTTATCAGGAGGCTGCTTGGTAAGAAGCCATATTTAAGGAATTTACTGCCTTAGAACATAATCAAACTTAGGAGTTCATGCATTTTCCTAGGGATAAGAAGGCTATTAAATGCAAGCGGGTGTATAAAGTCAAGTATAATGATGATGGCACAGTTGAACGCTGCAAAACACATTTGGTTGTTCCTGGTGATACTCAGAAAGCTGGGATCGATTTTAATGAAACTTTCTCCTCTGTTGTCAAAATGACTACTATTTATAGTCTTATTACTGTTACAACTAAACATTGGGGCCTATATCAATTAGATGTTAATAATGCATTTTTACATAGGGATCTTGATGAAGACATTTATATGCATCCTCCACCTGGCATGCCATTATCCTCTCCTGATTATGTTCATAAACTCAAGAAGTCTCTTTATGGTTTAAAGCAAGTTTCTCGGCAGTGGTGTGAAAAGCTTTCTGATGCACTTAAACCCAAAGGATATATACGTTCTCCCAATGATTATTCTTTATTATCAAAGACCATGGGAGATTCTGTTGTTCGTGTGACTGTTTATGTCGATGACATTCTTCTCACCGGTAATAATGAACATGCGATGTCTGCTTTAAACGAGTTTTTACATTCCATTTTTCAGATCAAAGATCTTGACAGCCTTAACTATTTCTAATGTAACATCCATGATTTTTTGATACTATTTTAATAATAAACTAAGAAGCTCGTTTATCCTCCAAGAAGAAGAAGCCTGTTGGGATAAATAAACCTCACCTTCGGGCCTCAAAGCCTAGTCCACACTAATTCTTATCATGACCATGAGCTCAACAATAGTGTTATTAGTACATGATGGCTGGAAGAGTGTGTAGACCCATGAGAGATTCTGGCTAAGGAAAGACAAGGTGCTTAAGTGTGTCCTTGTGACCCACCTCTCTTTCCTGAGAATTATCCTCGTGGATGCACTACTTATAGGTGAAGTGTTACTTCTAAAATACTATTGTTAAGACTAGTGTTATGAGTAGTCAAACTCTAAAGCTATGAGAACTCCTATATTTTACACTTAGTATTTCTTTATCGCTTACAGCCTTTTTTCTGATAGTCATGGACTCCTACTCTCCTTCCTCCCCGGTATACCATCCCGGAGCAGAGTCCGATCAGGAAGAGGACATCGAGTCACCAGTGTATTGGTTACCAACACCCCCGGCTGCTAGGCCAAGGTTTGACGTAAGGGTAGATTAGATTAAGAACACTGGCCCGAGACTTCGAGCATCTGAATCACCCCCATCAAGAAGCCCGTATCAGACACATCACCTACATAACCAGTTACCATCCCATCTGAGGGACCCCTACCTAGCACCCGACCCATATCACCCTAACCTTAGGGAAAGGCATACCATGGCACCCCTAGTGCTATGGGAGTCCCATTCGATGCCATTCACCAATATGTGAGGACCTCAGAGTTCGTGAGACAAGGGATGGAGCACGGGATAAGGCACGAGTTGCAAGGACAGGGAATAGATAGCCTAGCGAATCAAATATGGTACCAAAAGGAGAAAATTTCCAACCTCGAAAAAGACAAAGAAATGCTTGAGAATCGCACGAAAGCAGCTAGAGCTGAGGCCAGATCGGCTACCCGAGTAACCTAAGCGGTGCTCATCTTGGTGATTATCTGCTTCCTAGTGGAAAGCTACCAGAGACGTTAGCAAAAATTTCTATTTATTATCCTTAAATCTTCAGTTTGAGAACCATTTCTCTATGTTTTGAATAATGTTCAACATTTCAACATTGAATAAATTTTATATTACAACTCTAAGGTTACTATTAATTGATTTGACACAGTGAGTGTAAATTACACCCGTCATATTTTCATCCGAATTCTTCAAGTATCACCTTCCTCATTCACTACAATTTAATACGCTACCGGTAATCTCCTTCGTAAACAAATCATCCTATTATTTGATTTACACAACCTCGTTATTTTGTTCAAACAAAACGTTTATCAAACTTTTAGATAGTATCTGAGATATAAAATTTTCTATAAACATTTTCACCTTGTAAGGAAATTTAATACAACCTGTATTATAAAAGCATTATTTCAAATTGATAAATAATTATGACTTGTCCTCGTTAAATTAATTATTTCTAAACTTTGGCTAAATTAATATACAACTAATTGTTTAGACATTAATTTCTCTTAAAAATATTCCCCCTATAGTAATTGAAAATTTAATAAAAAAGTTTTCCTATAAATTGTCCATTTATTTAGATTATTCAACTCATTAGTTTCACTACCTCATTTATCTACAAACAAGAACAAATTACAATCACCTATATACAAACAAAAATCAGTTATTCGTAAACACATCACTCAGAATGTTTGCAGAGTCTCCTCGTTATCTTTCACCTTCAGTAATATATGAGTGTACTTGCCACTTCAAGAGACGACCCATTTCACGCAGACGTTAACCATCCCTACAAATGTCAACGAGATTTAGAAAGCTCCAACCCAGCCACTCACATTATACATGAACTCCAAAAAACACGATTGTCCGCAACACTTGATCACTTACAAAACTCGATAGTATTCGTCACACACGAAATTCAATAACTTACGTATGCACGTTCACAAAATACACAGCACGATCACGTAATACATGAAATTTTTTTGTTTGCAATATACGTTATACTGTATTGATCACATAATACATGAAACTTAGCGGTTTACAAAATACATAAATACTAAATTGTTCACCCCGTACATAAAAAAACTCATTTGTTTACTATATACATGGTACTAAACTATTCACAACATACATGAAACTTATTTGCTTACAATGTGCATAACACTAGATCATATTTATTTGCTTACAATGTGCATAACACTAGATCATACATGAAACCTATTTGCCTACAATGTGCACAACACTAAATCATACATGAAATCTATTTGCTTACAATGTGCATAACACTAGATCATACATGAAATCTATTTCCTATATATAAGTGCTCTATCATATTATCAGAAGTAGCGTTGTTTGTGTCGCGTGAAGTTTTATGTTATTTTGACATAGACTAACGTTTGTGAGATCTCTTACCCACTGGCAATGTTTGGGCATATTATACTACATCTTAAACACACCCTGATCATCAAGTTCCCATCAATTCCATTCCAAGTAATGCATTGCATCTTTAGAATCGAAAATATTATTCGACAGCTTTCTCCTTAACTTCATTTCAAAACTAAATTCATTATCATCATTCATACCTGACATTGGGAAACAGACCTAAATCTTGTAAACTCCTCCAGCCGACCATCAAAGCTCGTTGAGAATCCAAACCCATCTCCTGATTTAGTAACCTTCACTAGTTCAATTTCGGGACGAAATTCCCTCAACTAGGGGATACTGTAACTTCCATGATTTTCTGATACTATTTTAATCTATTTCATAAGATAATAACACATTATTTCAAACTTGTTTTGCTCAACAACATATGTAACACTAATCAATATTTAAACTCGTAGCAATTTGAAGTTTCATCCTTACGTAAACATATTTTTTTTGTTCTAGTTAGAATTAAATAACAAGTATATGTACATTTATATATGCATGTGCTTTGTTATAATAAGCAAATCAAAAACTAAATTTTATAAATCTCTAAGTTTGTACTCACACCTTTTCATATATATATATATATATATATACATGTATTTTCATATGTAATAACATATACATATTTAATAAACTAGGTATGCCTATTCACATAAATTTTACATATATATATATTGTTTATTTATATGTATATACATATATGGATATATTTATTTATAAGAGTATATATGTAAATGTATATGCATACTTAATCACAATTATAAGATTTGTAGTTTCATAAAGTGAAAACTATTCACTTATAAAGTATATAAATAAGCTTTACATTATAAAAACGAAGTGTTTTAATTATTTACAAGAGTTTAAAACAAATAAAAATAGGTCCTGAAACTCATGGAATCAAGTGTGAACCCAACTATTCTCTCTTGAACCCTCAATTTGAACCCTTTCACTTAAATTGAACCTACTCAAGATCCTAAATCTCTAACCCAGCCTCATTTGACTTTCCGAAGTCAAACAGAGTGAAATTTGGATAATTTAACGGCTAAAAATTGATCAAACCATATGTTACGGACTTGCCTTGAATGCCAAAATGAATTTCGATCGATTCCCAATTCAACAACCATATCAATTCGACACATTATAGCAGTCAAATTCAAATTTCAAATACTTCGACTTTTCAGAGTCAAAACCGATCAAATCATTTCCAAAATCACGAAATCGAACGTGTTAATGCCCGCTAATCACGCTCAATCAATCCTCTCATGTATTCAACCCTAATTCACGGCCCAATTCATCTGCATTTAAACGAAATGACGCGTAATCGCTGCTGATAGTTGTCATCCTCAAGTCCAAGTCGATTTGGACGATTAGAACGAAATTGAATAGTACAAACCTTTCCCACACACTCGCAACCACCATTAAAAACTCTCTGAGCACTCAATCTATCCAAATTACGCCTCCGGTGCTCAATCCAGATCGAAGATCATCGAACCCTAACTTCCTGCCATTCGTACTCGTCTCGTAACCAAATCAAGTAAGGCTTATCACATTTGTTTCGTCTTTTCATCCCAAGCAAAAGCCCTCTGTCAATTTCAATTGACAGAGGGAATCGAGTTCAATTTAAAGCGGACTTTGATCGATCTGCCTATGATCCGAATGGGGTTTTGTTTCATTAATATAAACGTATTTAAACTTCTGGTTTGCCTATATGACCAGCGAATCCACTCGGTCCAACTGGTTAAGTCATTGCATGTATGGTCCCAAACCCAGGAACCCAACACGTTGGCTTACACGTAAGCACAGTAGTAAATGACATCAAATTGTCTCAATAAATGCAGCGGAAAACAAATAGTCAACAGTGGTCAGCGACCCAAATCTTAATCATAATCCAAACAAGTAATAATATCTAAATCATTCAACATCATAACGGAAAAGTAAATGTCATCACAACGATCACGGTAACCAAATGCCATCAAGAAGCCGCCAGCTCACACTTTCTCTTTACCTAAAATAAATGCTAAAAACTCAGCTACGCTGAGTGAGTTCTATAGTAATTCGTTAGAGAATATTAAATCCCGAACCTTTATTAAAAACGATTTGCGTCACAAAGGTTTTTCTCATTTCTTTACCGATTAATCAATTAAATATTTTATCGACATACACAAAATCACATCGACCGGTCTAAAGACTCGTACGATCATGACTCGCTGACCGATCATCGTCAGTTATAACACTCACCGACCAACCCAGACTTACTATCACGCTTAAGCAACCCATTTCATCCGACTATGGTCAGACTCAATTCCCGTCGACTAGAGTCGACACAATATCAATTAACCTCTTAATATGAAGTCACCACATGAGATAACATGACACCAAATCCTACGCATACAATTATAACTATCATTTCACAACACAAATATTAACATCAAAACCCTTATCATTTCGTGCCTTCGCTATATTGCACGTTGCATGTATTCGAGCCCAACACTACAAAACGTTTAAAAGTGGACGATAGAAACTCACCTTTGATCTCTAGAACCCGCTAACACCTTGTACTCGCTTTTTGACTTCGCACCTATATTACACACAAATTTATGAGTCAATACGTGACCCGACATTAAACTTTCTCCTACACGAATACCACACGAGCGCATGCACGTGCATGGCACCATGCATGGCTTCCATGCATCACGAAAACCCTCGTTCTCAGCCTCGTCTCCGCTTCGGGTCCTAGGTCCTCACTTGCGTGTCCCCGCCCCCGGTTGGCCCTACACCGCCGCTGTCAACCTCCGTGGGCCGCCACCTTGGTCACCCGGTACCACCACAACCCGCCCTTGTCTTCGTCGAACCACCACAGCCCCGTCTCCGCCGCTTGGAGGACCCTTCACCCCCTCGTGTGTGCACTTCGCCATTGGTCAGACGAGCGAGTGGTTCCCCTGGCCTTCCTACTGCTGCCGTACACCTTCCCGCGCCACCACCACTGTGTCCGGCCACCACCGAGTGGTGCCGTGACCCTTGCTTCCTCCTCTCGGCGTCGCGACAACCCCCATGAGCACCCTTGGATTCGCGGCTAAACACCTCCCGATCACCACGCAACAAGAATCAAACTAAAATGGATATACGGAGGGAACAAGAGGTTATACCTTTCAAATCGGAGAACTCGTGCTCGTCGAACTCCCGATATGTCTCGTATCCCTTGAACTCGTCCCTTTTCTCGAAACCCTAAAGTCACAAGATGATCGTTATGATCATCAAACACCTAAACCAATTACACGAAGATTGAGGGTTTGCGATTTTACCTTGGAATGAACTCGTCGCGCGAAGATCGGCTCTCCCTTCTCCTCCTTGTGATCTCGGCAGCCGCAACATGAAAATGAGGGTCTCCTCATTTGCGTAACACCCTAATGGTGTTGGTGTTGGACCGGACTCGGCCCTCCCTTGCGCTAGCCGGCTGGCACCCGGGCTAGGCCCGCCTTAACGCTTGTTACAATTCCTTTCCTAAGGTCTTGCTATATACCCTTTACTCCCCGTCTAATTATTTATAAAACAATAACGCACTAACCTCGCGAACAGTTAATTACAATAATTACAAACCCGTTTTCTAAACGAAAAACCGGGATGTTACATTACACCATTGGACCGAGTGGCATGGGTTCGAAACCCACATAACCGGCTCTTTTTGCGCGAGTCTTAATCCCAGAACCCAGCCCTGTACAATTACGGGTTAAAACCAATCCCGGTCAAGCTTCTATCAGATATAGTCCCCTGGTCCACTCGTAACCCGGCTGCCTCACACAGAAACCACCCGGGTGGTCTGTTTTCTTTTTAAAAATCAGTTTTTAACCACCTAAACTTATTTTAAAAATTATTTTTATAAACTATATATTATTAAAAACTGAATACAATAAAAGTTTACAATTTTTAACCTAAAATACCTATTTTTACAAATTAGGTTGTTTAAAACTTCATTTTAATTATTTAAAATAATATTTTTCATAATTAAACAAAGAAACTAAATTCCTTAGTTTATAAACATTTTGACAAGATATTTTTATATAAAAATATATTTTTCAATCAATTGTTAAATAGTTATTTTGACACATTGTCATAAATAAAAAAATAGATTTATTCATTTTTAAAATCACATTACTTTTTAACAAAAACTATTATTTTTAAATAAATAAAAAGGAATTTTATTTATTTAATTATGAACCCTAAAATAATAGTTTCATATAACACTTTGAACTTACAAGTTTATACTAAACTTTTGACGACTTATATTTTTATACATAAAATGACACAACCTTTATACGAATTCACACCTAACAAGGCCCGATGAACATTAGACCTAGCCTTAGACCTTGTGCACATTCTTAATTCAAGATCATACTTTCCACACTAGGTTAACTTGTGAGTTGAGAATCCCGTGTGCTTCATACTTTCTCGTGCTATCCACACAGCGGATACAAGTGAGTTTTACATAGCCCCTTTTACACTATTTACATTTTGGGGTGGAACATGAATACATATATACAATGTTTTGCAAACTACACAATACAATTCCACCATACATTCATGTGTGCAATTTGAGCTTTATGTTTGAGTACTAGGTGTGTTAACTACATTTTGTGTGTAATTTACATGTGCAATCATTAACTATACAACCCGACGGTTAACAATGATATATCTATTGAGTCTGACAAGCCCACCCAGTTAGGGTGATTGTTACTGACAACACATTTTGGTTTTTGCATGCTAGTTACAAAGGTTTGATTGTAAAATTTGGTTACACAATAGTAATTCTCCATAATTGCCTTATTAACCATGATATGTATGGATTGTATACACGCAACACAATGATACTATTTAGAGTAAAAAACCTATGTATGCTCACCAACTTTTTAGTTGACATTGTTTCCATCATGTTTCAGGTACACATGTTAAGTACGTGTTCAAGTTGCTACACTTAGGGATGGAGACCTAGTTAATTAAACATTGAATCCTGTTGATGTATTTTTGTTTTTCTTTTGAATGTTGATTGTGCTTTGAACAAATGCATGGAAATTGAATTAATCTTAATAATGAAACTTTAGTTTGATCAAGAGCAATGAACAGTCTACATGTCCCGCCCTGATGTTTTCTCCGTCGGTTGGGGTGTGACATCTAGGCATTGAGGTTCTCAAGTATGCTTCTGGTTTTTGTATGACTCAACATAAATTTGCTAAGGATCTACTGAACGAGTTTTGCTTCTTCTGTTTCGTCTCCTTTTCCTTTGCATTTACATCTTAAGCTTAATGAGGGTTAGGTTTTTGATAATCCTTTTGCCTATCGTCGACTTGTTGGTAAACTCAATTATCTCACTCACACTTGACCTGATCTTGCTTTTGCGGTTCAGTTTATTAGTCAGTTCATAAGTGATCCGTGTGTTTCTCATTGGGATGCGGCATGACATACTCTTCGTTATGTCAAGGGTACTTGTTCTCAAGGGTTATTTTTTAATGGTAATTCCGATTTGTCTTTATCTGCTTATTGTGATTCTGATTGGGCGTCTTGCCCTAATACTCGACGATCTATGAGTGGCTATTTCATTTCTCTTGGGGGCAGTCATATTTCTCGGAAATCAAAGAAACATTCTATTATTTCTCTTAGCTCTGTTGAAGCTGAGTATCGGTCTCTTTGCCGGGTCATACAGGAACTTACTTGGATAACTCGTTTGTTTGTAGAATTCCAGCTTCCTAACTTCACTTTAGTTCCTTTGAAGTGTGATAATCAGGCGGCCTTTCACATCGCAAAGAATACTATTTTTCATGAACACACAAAACATATTGAGTTGGATTGTCATTTTGTCCGTGGAAAGCTTCAGGCCGTTTTGATTCTGTTTTCTCATACGTGTACTTCCGATCAACTTGTGGGTTTATTTACCAAGAGTCTTGCTCGTCAACCGTATTCGGCTATCATTCCCAAATTGGGGTTGTATACACCTTCAACTTGAGGTGGGTGTTGGAAAACTATTTGTTGTTTCACTTTGTTTATATTTTCGTTTTTCTTGTTAATTTCTTGTATATAAACTTTTTGTAATCATTATTTAAGTTATCAATTAAAAAATTATTTTTTTCTCAATTATTTGTCTCTTTTTTCATTTTTTATTCTCAATCATTACAACAAAACCTGATTTTATTTTTCTTATTGTACCTAAGTAATTGCATTTATCAGTTTTTATTTCTTTTTGATATTTAATATGCATGAAGGAATGTTCTTTCCTAAACAATTAGTAGATATTTTGATGACATTATTTGATTATTGTTAAAGTATATATTTTAAATATTTTTATCAATAATATGATCATAGCAGTCAAAAAAGGAAAAGAATCATAGGACAAATAATTCATGCACGTTTTTTACGTGGTTTAAGATCAACATTTCTTTCTAATGAGATAAATGAGATACCCGGGTGGCTCTACATTACAAGCAATTAAAGCAACTGTTTTAGGCCCCTAAATTTTAAGTGTCAAAAAATGAAGAAACAATTTAATATTTTAACGTAAAAATATATGTGATAATTTATCAACTTTTGTGTTTTTAGAGAGAAATGATAATCTGTCGACTTTTGTGTCAATATTATACGTTTTCACGCTCCATAAAATTTACATATTAGTAATTTTTATATATTTAAAAAAATTTCACAAAAATTCCCAATTTTAATTTCACTTTAAGCCCCAAAATATGTTGAGTCGCCCCTAGATACACCTGGTACAATTTTCATAAGTTATGTCCTTGTTAGTGCGAGAGAAGTAATTTATGGTATCGTCATAGACAAGATTTAAATATTTCTTTATTTAAATATAAAATGTTCTATTTCTATTTAAGGACTTGATATTTTGAGGTGTTGTCATCCATGAATTTGTATCAAGAATTTACTTGACAACTAATGTTTTTAAGTGTGAAATATTCGAATTTCTTTTGAGTGCTATTTGAATATACATAGATAAGCATTGATTTACTTTTATCTTTGTATGCATATAAATATGATGCTTGTAAAAAATATCACAATTAAATGATTGTGTATAGACTAAACACCAGGAAACCAGTCACAAATTAATTTATATATCCACATAAAGTTTGAATTGAATGTTGACAAAGAACACACAGAATTTGTATATCCACACTAGATCTATTTCCACCATTGCAATACTGACAAAACACAGGTAAACATCTAAGAGGAAAAATTCGGTTTTAGTCTATTTGGTTTGCTTAAAATAATGTTTTGTCAATTGTCACAATTAACTATTCGTCTCTAACATTATTCATTTTTTCTGTTAAGTTTTATGAACACACCAAACTGCTCTTATGTAATAAAAACAAAAATAAATTAAAATATCCCTCTCTCCCTCTCCCCCTCTCTCCCCCCCCCATTCTTCAACAAATTTTCACACAAACAGTGGAGAAGGATGAACGAGCGATCTTGAGTCCAAACCGTTACTTTCTCTCTGTACGGTTTCTCTCTCTAAAACTTGGTGTTGGGCCTTTTGGATGCAAATGAGGCTGGAATGATAATAGGGCTAGGGTTTAAGCCCTTCCCTCTTCCCCTTTTCCGACCCAACTCTTGAGCCCACCACCTTTATTCGTTTTATATTTTTGAAACCCGTTTTTAATAAGTCGTCGTTATTTTTGAGATGTTACATACAAATTAATTGATAAACAAAGGTAATGTTGCATACATGTGTCATGCCTAACAAAAATAATTGGAATCATAGATGTTAATTTCAAGATTATTGTCCATAGGGTTGGGCGGTTCTCGGTTTTTATCAAATAACATTGAATACCTGATCTGTAAAACCCAAGCCCTGACCGAAATGCTTGCACGTTGATTGGTCTTCGGGTTTTGATATGGATAATAATTGGATTTCGTTCTGTCCACAGGTATGGACCAAAGAAAACCAAACGCTTGATGACCAAGCTGATCGAACTTATAATTTACATTTTTAGAACCTAAAACTTTAAAACAAAATTAACATGTTACAGCAGAATTGCAACACAAAAGACCTTTTAACTTTAACAAGACCATGAGTCATAACCTCATTACATTTGACCCAACTCTATATAACAAAAGTGTGACCAAGATAATTGCCTTCATATTTACTAGTATGAGAAAGCAAACACACTTATTTGGTGAATCTAAGTGTGTATGTCAAGAAAAACCAAAGTGTTGGGTCAAATTATAACCCAAGTCCGTATGTTAAAAGAAAAACCAACTCAATTCATTTTCAAATGGGTCATGACGTGTTGTTTTAAAATACGGTAGTTTTGGGTCGGTTAGAACAGGTTTTGACAAATATAGGTGTGTGTCGAAATGACAAAGTATATGTATTCTTCAATGTATGTACATATTGAAATAAGAATACTACCAATATACGCCAATCGAACCCGAAGGAACATGGGCAAAAGAACAACACACCTTGTTTAGAGTTTGGAAAAATCATATCAACAAGTAAGAATCTGTTAAAACTTAAAATAAATCCACAAAATGCAACCCAATTAAAGAAAACATGGAAAATAAATAAATTGTGAGATAAATACGTTTGCAAGTGCAACATACCTTGTCAACACACATCCCAACAATTTAGAGTGCCTTAACCATGAATCCAAAGAAATAAATAAAAGGGAAGTGGAAACCTACACCGCCTGTGATTACCGCAAACATACGATATACGTTTGGTTTCGTGGTTGATTTATTTTTCTAACTTTCAGTCGGTAGGTCTCAAAAACTTCAAACCTTTGTGAGGTTTGTTTTATGGTTTAACAAAAAAAGGGTCATATAAAACCGGACTAGACCATAATATATTATTTTTAGATATTTTATATTATGTATAATTGATTATTTCCTTTTTTTGCATTTGGGCTTAACTGAAATGAATGGGTTAACCTGTGTGTGACTGCCTAAGTGACGTGTTTTGGTTAGTTGATATGGAATTGGGCTAACAACTAATTGAGGTGAACGTGGGCTCATGTCTTCCGCCCACCACTCTTAATTTAACTCAATTTCTCCATCGATCGAAAAATAAGGTAAATTAGAAATTAAATCTCGCGCGTTGTGGCGGGACCGTACGATGACATAAACGTGGTTAAGTACATAATTAAAACGCTCAAAAAACGTTATGGCAGGTTCTTCAAGTTTTGGTGTTTCCTCTTCCGAAGTTAGCGTTGTGAAAATCATACCAACAACGAGGAACCCCGCAATTTGGTCAAACTACGATCTATGTGAGATGTCTAACGGGTTGGAACGTGCTCGTTGCAAAAATTGTGGTGGGTTTTTTAAAAAGGAATCAAACTCAACTCTAAAAACTCATATGGAAAAATCTTGCCCGAGTTTGAAGAAAATTTCGGGTGAGGGTCAAGCATCTATGACAAGCGAGGGTGGAATTTGGAACTTCGATCCAAATATTGTTCGAGATAGAATGGCGAAATTAGTTATTCAAAGAGGTTTGCCGTTCAACCACTTCGACAACCCGCTCACAACGAGGATGATTCAAGAAGCCCTTCAACCACGTTATCATCAAGTAAGTCGTAGTACTCTTAGACGTGATTGTCTAAAAATGTGAAAAAAAGCAAAAAAAGAATTAATTTTAGGTTTTGAAAAATTGAAAACCGGTGTGAACTTAACCACCGACGTTTGGTCGGCTCCACATGGTATTCCCGACTCATATATTTGCGTTACCGCTCATTGGGTTGATCCCAATACGTGGCAAATGATTAAACGTACAATCGCGTTTGAGATGTTTGAATATCCGCACACGGGTCAAAATTTATTTCACATTTTAGATGGTGTGATAACCGATTTTAAATTACAAAATAAATTATTTTCAATATCTTTTGATAATGCCTCAAATAATACAAATGCGGTTCAAAAATTAATATTAAAATATAATCCGATTTGCAACGGCGCTTTTTTCCATAGTCGATGTATTGCACACATCAACTTAGCCGTGCAAGACGGGCTTGCGGTTGAACCCGTTATTGAATTAAGTAATGCATTTCGAGTCATGCTTAAAGAAGTTTTTAGTAGTAGTAAAAAAAGATACCATGAATATATTAGATTATGTAACGATACGGGTTTGATTTGCTTAGGTCCCAATTGGGACCTCCCAACAAGATGAAATTCAACTTATAAAATGTTTCATAGTGCTATACGTCAAAAAGATACTTTAAAAATTTTTCATGATATGCTTTCCTCAAAACCACGTCGTAAAATTCAAAATTTTCCGTCTACGAGTTGGGACATTCTTGAAAATATAACCGAATTGCTCGAAGTTTTCAAAACCGTCACTACTTTTTTATCCGGGGTTTATTACCCCACAAGTCCCTTGGCTCTTAAACAAATATTTCTAATGTGTAACAAATTAGCCGAACTTGAAAATAAAAATACTCTTTTTACGAGAATGATAAAACCGATGAAAGAAAAATTTGTTAAATATTTTAAAGAAATGCCTCCGGTTATAACTTGTGCCGCCGCATTAAACCCTACAATTAATGTTTACGGTGTTGAAACCTTGATTGATAAAATAACTTACGATTTGGATTTGAATGCTGAAGATATTCATTTTTCAACCGTAACAAAAACTTATTTTAACAAATGTTTGCAAGATTTGTTTGATATTTATTTACATAAATATGGTACAACACAAACCCCACATGATACGATGTCAAGTAGTAGCTCGAGGAATGTGAACTTAAATTTGTATAACGAAATGAGAAATGAATTTACTAAACGGGCTAGAGGATCCACCCCGAGTAGCGAACTCGGAAGGTATACGGGAACAAACTTTTTATCATTTATGAGTCCGGATGTTTTTGAGGACTTTGATATTTTGGCGTGGTGGAAAGGAAACGAATCTACTTTTCCGGTCCTTTCCGCCATGGCCCGTGATTTACTAACCGTCCAAGCTTCCACGGTAGCTTCGGAATCCGTTTTTTCTCTTAGTGGCAGGGTTTTATCTATTTGAAGAACTAGACTCACTCCCGCGGCAATGGAAATGTGCATTTGCTTGAAAGACCATTTGGATGCGGTAGATAGGAGACAAGATAGGAGTTCGCTTGAAGACGAAATTGAAGTTGAAGAATTCATACACGAATCTGAGGTCAACCAAGGATTGGCGAGCCCACTTACAAATGAAGAACTCGCCGAAGATGATAGACTACGAGGATCCACTAGTAACTCCGAGAATGACGGCGAAAATTAAACAAAAAAACTCCAAAAAAAATATTATTCTTTTTGTCGAATTGTAATGTTTAATTTTGTAATGTTTTGTGATTTCCGAACTCCTACAATATGAATAAACGTTGAACTTTATGTTTTTATTTGTTAAATATTTATTTTTTAATTTTTTTTTATAAAACCGGTTTAAACCGGTTCACCAACCCGAACCGGTCCAGAACCGAACTGAACCGGTTCAACAGGTTCGAGATTTTATATATGATAAACCGGTTTAACCCGAACCGGTTTTAGTCAAAACCGGTTTAACAATTGCGTTGACCAAACCGGTTCGGGCCGGTTTGGAACCGGTTCGGTTCAAAAACCCGGTTTGTGCACCTCTACTTCCGCCCACCACTCTTAATTTAACTCAATTTCTCCATCGATCGAAAAATAAGGTAAATTAGAAATTAAATCTCGCGGGTTGCGGCGGGACCGTACGATGACATGAACGTGGTTAAACGTAATTAAGCATGCACGACGCTGCGCGTTTGCGAACTTCGTTACACGTGCTGCGGTGGCGGCATTAACATCGTTAAGTACATAAAAGAAACGTATAGATTTACGACGGTTCGGTATATATAGAAAAGAATATTACGTGTTGCATGTTGCGACGTAAAGATGACCTAACACTGAAAAGGTAAAATCGCTGAAGAAAAAAAATTGTAATTAGAAGAAAAAATAAAAAAGACAAAGAAAAATACCAAAAAACTAAAAGGTGCCAACCTCAAACTCGAGAGGGAGAGATCAAAACCCTTAGTACCAACCACTCCCAACAGCGTCAACTTACATTTGTAAATATCATACATAAACACTACAAAAATCAAAGAAAGAAAAAAAAACGAAAAAATAAGTTATGATTATTAGATTATATTAGAAGGGAAATGAATACTTTGCCACAGTTGAAGGACTTATAATGTAAATAAGGTAAACGACACTTAAAAGGTTTTGAAGAAAGACATTTGGGGGAGATAAAAAAAATTGCAATTAGACACCGACATTGGTTTTTAAGGGAGAGTAAACCAGATTTTAAGCGTGCGTGTAGCGAACCTAGGGACGCGTGTTGTGACAGTTACATTGGCGTAGTTAAATACATAAAGAAACTTACGAAGTTGCAGCGGTTCAATATAAATAAAAGAGACTATAGTGCAAACATGACATAACATTGAAACGACAAAATCGCTTAAGAACAAAAATATTAGTGGGAAAAAAGTAAAAACGAAGTTATTGAAAAATAAATTAAAAAAAGAAGAAAATATAAATATGGAGTCTGTGGATTCAAACCTAGAAAGACCAACTCATAGTGTATACAACTTACCACTCTGACTATACCAACTTTTGGTTATTAGTATGAAAACAACATATTTAAAAATTCGTGTATCATTGAGTTGGTGACCTCTGGTAACATACTAAAGAATCATATCCTAAGAACTAAAGAAAAGTTGTCTTGAAATCGAATCTAAAACTTTTAAATAGAGCCTATGATGTGTAAAAGGAGTGGTTTTGGAACCATTTGGTACCGAGATGAGTAAGACAATGATCTGGGAACCGGATTGGCACATGTAAATCCATTCGTGTGTTGGAGGGTAGCTTGATGCTATGGGGCCTTCGGGTCCATGCAAGTCCATTTTGGGGCATTGGAGGGTGGTTTAATGCCATGGATGGAGCGTCGGGTGATTAACTCCATGTAACTCTTGTCAGGTGATGGAGAGTGGTTTGATACCATAAGCCTTCGGGTAAATATATCCCATGATTGGGTGCTGGGAATTAGTTTGTGGCTAAAAAGGGTGTACATGTACATTGTTACAAAGAATGATCGTAAAAAGCTATCCCGAGAGTGATCGTGACCAAGGGCGGCCCAATGGGCTTTAGCACTAAAGCAGTTGCTTTAGTCCCCCATTTTTATAGGGCCCCCATCTTATAAATTTTGTTTTATATATTACTAAATTAGTGACCCGTGTACTACATAGGTAGAAAATAAAAAAAATATATATAATTAAAATATGTAAAAAAATTACAAATGACTGATATTAAATGTTACATATAAATAAAAAAATAATAAAACAAACCACAAGTCTTTTTAGGATATCTTGTAAAAATATGTAACAGTTTCGACCCTTTTGGGTTACTTTTAGTCTCAAATGGATCGGATGAAAAAATTATCTTTCCCGAGTAAAAAATCGAAACAAATTTAGATTCATAAAACAAATAGAATGCTCTTGAACCCTGATTTCAATTTGTAGCTCACACCAATGATACAACCCTCTATCTTATGTCATAAAATGAGTGATTCTCTCAATTTTTTTTCCTTTAAGAGAGTGGAGTCATTTCCTTTATTTTGCTCTCTAAGTAGTGCATCTCTTTCTCTCATGAGAGCATAAACCTGAGTTACTAAGATGAGTTAACATATAGCATCGATATATTAGAAACATTAGTTATGTGGTTATGTTCCTTATAGACCATTTTTACACATGATGACAAATGAACGATTCTGTGACAAACAAAATAGTCACTATGGATTAAGCCGGCTTCCCTACAACAAAATGAAATAATGTATTTGATAAAAAAAAACGATTATTTGCTCCGTAAAAACACAACCCAAATCAACTCATCCTTATTATAATACTAATTTATATGTACTAAATGGTAACATAACTACAGGTTGCGATGCAGATGTTGGCAAATCCATCAGTTCAGATTCAACCCACAACCTGGCACGTTGAATTGCTAGACAATGAACCATGATCCAACCCATCTGAACCCAGATTTGCCACATTAACTGGCTTTGTCAGCTAATATACTCAATGTTAAATGTTAACAAAACTACTTACCAAAGCCAAAACTTCTCTTTAGTAACACATGAGTGGTTTTTGTCGTGTTTTCTGAACCTGTTGTGCCAACAGTGCAACCCGACACGATATTACATGCATGCTTAACAGAATGTATTTATACGCTTTCCCACCTATACCTATAAGCTAACCATTTCATTCAATAATTATTTGATTTGTAAATTTACTGTAAAGGGTAAATGAATGAAGACAACTAAATCATTTTTTTACTTATTTAAACTAACTAAGATACCAAAACTCACCTGATTTAAACTACTCTGTAAAGGGTTAATTAAGTCACAGGAGGTACACCGGAATGTATTATGTAATTTAATGATATTACGATTCTTAAACAATGCCTTCATAATATAAATAGATAAAAGATAAACAACTTAGAATAGCACAAGATGGAGGATTGGCAAGCTGTGATTGCTGATATTTCAGAATAGTCCAATCAAAGACGTAATCAAACTGAAAGCCTGAAGCAATTAAGGCATTAATAGTTGAATATCATATACCCAGTTCCTCCCAAACTAAACGCAACAGTTATTAGATAATATAGATATGAAATTGGGCTTCAATTGCTATTGGGCTGCAGTGTATTACTAAAGTATAAAGAAAAGGAAACAGGGAGAAAGAAGAGGAAATAAATGAAAATGGCGCCTCCTTTATTTTAATTTTAATCACGCAAAATGCAAGTCTTAATTGCCTCCTTGAGCAAATGAAACTTCTTCCTATAATTTGCTAATTGTTTATGCCCTAGGTTGAGCAATGGAACTCATAAAAGGGCCCCAATCTTTCAATTCGCTTTAGGCCTCTAAAAACGTTGAGCCGACCCTGATCGTGACGAGCTATCCGAGGAGGGATCATGACGATCTCGAGCACCCCAAGAGATGGCTGTGATGGGCTTTCAAAGGTGACCGTTATAGGCCTAACATGAAGACAAGACAACTAAGGTTATCGTACAGTATGTGGTTCTAATAGGTAAGCGTAACCCCACAGTGATAGTTAGGTTAACATATAGTTGGTAGCACTAATAGGTAATCTTGACTCCGCAAAAACTCAATAGTGCCATGAGGATTTGATGACCGTAATCCCACAAAATAATTTTGTGCCAACTTGTTTGAGAAATGTAAGACCCTGAACCCGGGAAACCTCACTTGTTGGATTTACTCATAAACACATAGCGAATTAAACCTTAAATAGAATAAAAGCAGCGGAAATATCATTTAAATTACAAGTTTGTTTAAACATAGCGGAAGCACTGTCTTAACATTAAATTTAAATAACATCAGTTGAATGGGATGTCAGTGTCATTTCTTGGGTAATCTCTCGACACAAGCTCCACATTGATCGATGTCGTTTGGTCGGTCAAAAAATAAAGAAATAAATAGTAAGTGGAAAGTCGAGTCGTCTCCACGAGATATCAGTGGAAAGATTAATTGGTTTAGTTTAGTAAATTCTTTTAACTAAAACTCAAATTAAATAAAGAATGCCACCTCCTCCAAACTTCAGGTTCTATGTTTCACATAAAATTCAGTTATTCAATTTAGACACCACATACACGTAGTGTTGGAAAATCAGTTAAAATAGTAATTGGAGACAGGTTGTTGTCAGCAAACCTATACAACCAGTTACTCAGTATAATCCAAACACCCAATTTACTAGTGTCAAGTTAACCCTCTTTAGTCACCCAACCCGCTTCTAGGTTTTGTCAATAACCGAACGCGATTGTAAAGAAAGAACTCAAAACACAAAAATAAATTGTTTCAATCAACCAATACATCAATCTGTTCTGTTAATGTCAGAAACTAAACAGATCAAAAAACATAAACAACTGAATAAAACACAAACCCTATACGAACTATACGTCGGAAGGAATCCACAATTGATTTAGCCTTGCATCTTCGTGAAAGAATCTCCAAAGCTTGATTTAATTGACATCATGAATTTAGAATAATGAATAGCTCTAAAAACCTCCAACTTCTTCCTTTTTGTTGCCTCTGCCGTCGAGTGTCTCTTTTGCTTGGGTGACCTGCTGCACATATTCCTGTTCACGTGGGCTTGTTTGCAAACCCACTAACAGCCCAAACATTGAGCCCATCAGGTAACTATTTCTTTTATGGCCCAAGCTCTTTAATTGTAGCCCGCTAATACTTTTTTAAGTTGCGGAATATATGAACCGGTCTCCTGCTTGAGTCAAAATCCCATTTTCATTATACACTTGCATTTAATGCATTCACATGCATACATATCACATTAATTTGTGTCTCTTTCTTTCTTAAACCCACGTGATTTTCTCATTTATGCACCCACATGCATGCATGACACATATTCCACAACTAGCATCATCCATTCCTTCCTTATCTTTATTCCAAATTATTTACACACTAATAAGTGTGTATTAAGCTTGGGTTTTCACGTATTCTCCTTTGTAACCTGAAATATAAAATCAACTCAATGTAAACTGTTTTACACATAATTATGATTAAAAACATTTAATTATATATACCTAGGACGTGTAAGTCAACCACTCATCACACATCCATTCTTAATATTATTCTACACTTAACCTGAAGGCATACTAAAAAGTCAGCTACACTGATGAATTCTAACTTTACATAAAACATTACACATCGAAAAACGTTTTGCTAAAATTTAACATTCATTAAATACTAATAAAATCGTACATAACATGCAATCACAATAAACATAAACCATTTGTGTCAAATATACGTCTTTTTGTAACCGTTAATTCCTTTACGCATTACTTGAGATTAATCGAGGCCCAGTGTTTGTCTAGGATGCCCGGTCTCGTCTGGAATCCTAACCTAGATAGATCAGGCCCCACCGTGATAGTAACATTACTCGTGTGCATCCACACGACATTTACAGGATAGCTAATCACATTATTCATACCAGTTGTACAATTTGCTAGCCAAAAAGGCTCCTGTATATAGGTATAACAAATCTTCGTGTCTAGAACGCCTGGTCTTTCCTGGATTCCTAAACTAGACACGGTTTCATTCATCGCATTTGTTCTCGAAAGAACCGTTGGCATATTTGACTTACATTAAAGTGTTCGTTCACTCATAAAACCTTTTAGTTAAAGCATTGTACGTTTTACTAAAACAACTTTCATTCAAAACCTTTCGTAATCATTTAAGGCAAAACATTTCGTAAGTTCTTTCATAAACATCCATTTCATAAATCACATTTCGTAAGCATGCGATAAGTCCAAAAAACGTAGTAAAATTTCATAAAAAGGGACATCCACCGGACTTTCTTAGTTAATCCTCCCTAAATGTATGGCTCAATACGGTGCTAAGCGATCTACATACTCGAGCGGTCACAAATGAAATGTGTGAACTTCAAGATATAACAAAAAATGATTCCCCCGAAATACCACTTGGTTGAAAACTCTTTCGTCCAAAATCTCTTTTCGACTAAAATTCATTTCGGGCGAAATCTTTTTCGCCCGAAATGTCTTTTGTTCGAAAACTATTTTGTCCGTAAACCTTTTCATCCGGGTAGCTTTTCGGTTGGAACACAATATTCCTCATTTTGACCGAAAACCTTTTTGGTCCCTTCAACCCCTTTTTGGACCATTTAAACTGTTCTTGGCCATAACCGTCGTTTTCGATTTAAAATCCCAACTTTTTACATCAAAACTATTCTATTCTTATCCATGAAGCTTAATCCACGATTTTTAGACTTACACACACGTAAAAATCGAAGCTTTTTGGATCAAACTCGTTTTTACCCATATTTACCCAAAAACAAAGATTTTAGACCAGATCTATACCTCAAATCAATATGTTTCTTCGACAAAGTTTCTTGCAATTAGTGGAGATGACAAATGGAATGATCTTGGAGCAAAACCGCCACTTTCTCTCTCTGGAAGTGGGGAAGAAGATGGTGGAATAATGAGGTGGGGGAGGAGAAGAGCTAGGGTTTTGGAGGCCCTCCTTCACCCTTGAGCCCACGCGACCCAACTCCGGCCCACGACCCGTTCCATCATGTCCCGCCACTCCTCTTAAGATAAAACCCGTACCCGAACACGAATAAGATTCCGGATGTTACAAGAAAACTTAACTATTTATACAAGTTTGTTTGTAAACTATAATCCTAGAACTCACGAATGTAGGCTGGCTCATTTTAGCAATGCATTTCATTGAAATGTTGGCTCCTTGCATGGACATAGAAGACATATGATTGCTATTCCTCTAAGACAAGCATTTTGGCATGTGACCCTATTCATCGAAGTCTCGAAGACTAGCATTTTGAACAGCAAATTCACACATCATTTTGTTCATTATGGGACTTGAACCCTCAACATCTTTGGAAAGAGACACGTTTTGTTAACACCTTGATAATATTGGGTTACAAGGCCTTCGGTGATTCTAGCTCTTTTTATCTTTTGTACGAGTTTATATCTCTATTTGAAACTCAATTATTTAAATCCAATAAAAACGCCTTTTTAATCGTATCTTTAAATTCTTCATTGCATTGATCACTAATGAAATATTTGTCAAACTCATATGGATTATTGAACTTCCCTTTTTATTTCCAAACATTTGAAAATTCTATTTTTTTTTTAAATCTGATTGTCTACTTTCAATTAAGTGTTTGGTCTCTGAAGTGATCACTCAGCTAACCTCCTTTCTTTGTACACAAGACACTTGGTGTTTAGAAGCTTCCTTAGAACCTTATCAGTTGAGTAACATATTTAGGTAATGATTTGCTTTAAGCAAATCATTGGGTAAGTTTCAATAGTATTACAAGACATGAACATATTAATGGATTATCATTCAAACTAAATGTTGGATGGTATTACAATCATTGTTGTAAAAGTTGTATGAACTTGTTGCGTCGTTGTACGAATACGGACAAAGAGCTTCAAACGACATGTCCTCGAGACTGGATCCAAAATCCAAGTTTTCCAAAGGACAGAGTTGTTTCCAGAAACCTTGAAGATCTTTGATGGTTCCTGGTGAACGAATATCATAATAATCATCGGTCCATTCAACTTCATGATCTTTACTACTGCTAGAAGACGAGCTATCGTCATCACAAGTCTGCAAAAAGAGTGATCCACAACGATTGTAGGCATTATCATCTTCTTTTTTCTCAGCTACAAAGTTGTGATTCGTGCGTTTCTTCATATGGGTATGCCAGTAATTCTTTATTTCATTATCGCTTCTTCCTTGAAGTTTCGACGCAATTGCTGACCATCTACGAGTAAATTTAACAAGAAAAACAATATAAGTTAATACCAATATATCCATAATTTCATGTGTCCATTTTATTGAAACAAAATACTAGAATATTGAAACATATATGCATACCTATTTCCCATAAGTGAATGATAATGGAGTATGATTTCTTCTTCTTCCTTTGAGAATTTCCCTCTCTTTACATTTGGTTTTAGATAGTTCATCCATCGCAATCTGCAACTCTTCCCGCTTCGCATCAAACCTAATAACGAAACGAATTACAATCCGTGAATCTTTGTCTTTTTGGTGTTTTTTCAATATAGAAAGAAACAAAATTACATATTTTTTTACCATCAAATTTGGGCATATGAGACCAATTCCAGATGCCATATCTGTTGATATATGATTTCAACATCTCATCTTCTTCTTGGCTCCATGAACCTTTTTTAAGACCCGACTTCATCATCTCACCGCTTGGGGATCTCATCGATTACTTGTTGGTACCGTTGTAATTTGTGTAGATCTTTTGAGCTTAAATCAGTAAACTTGATCAAGTGGTGGAGTGCAAGTGATTCTGAGGTGGCTATATATATTGATGAGGAAGCTCCCTCTACACTTGAACGAAGGTTCCCACATTCAGATTATGGTGAATGATGTATCTACCCTTTGCGTAAAAGGATTGTCCTACTTGTTAAAATTCCAAAAAGGAAACTACGTACCCACAAGAAACCAAAATTTCTATTTTACCATCTAGTCATTAGATAACTTTTAGATCTATTTTACTCATTATATTAGTTTGATCAAATATTTAAATTACTTATGACATTTTTTTAGACAAAACACAGTTTATAATTGAACCTCCGCTCTATTTATGACTGTAAATAAGATTTTGAAGTAATAAAAGAAAACTAAAAATATGGTCTGACCAACTGGTTAAAATGGAGACTGGTGCCTACCCTAATCGATTTGACTAGTACCGGTCTTGTATTGATTCGACCAATCGATTCGGTCTTATCGTAAAAACAATGCTTATTTCTTTATTGCTTATTTCTGTCCTATCTAAGATCAACCGGTATGGGTGTGAAATTAGGCGTGGAAGGTGTGAAACACCACCCTCTTCACATATGAAAGGGGCGTGAAAACTCACACACACAACACTGAATTAAATTTTATAAAAATAATTAATTCTCACACCACTCACACTCACACGGGTATAACCCTTGTCATGTGAAAATTGTTGGTGATGATGTGTCGTACGTCCACGTGACATGCATTTTTTTTTTTCACATGAATCTCACCCACGCCTGATATACCGGATGACCTTAAGGTATATATATATATACAAAGTGAGATATTCTCTAACTTTAAATAAAAGTCTTGTTGTTTTGTTTAGGGTTGTTTTTTTCTAATACAACAACTATTTAATATAAACTGTCAAAGCTTATTAATGTTATAAAAAATTATTTAGGTAGTTTGCTTGTTAAGAATCTTGATTGGTCAAAATAAACATTATCCTACTGAAGTGACTATCAACAAACACATTTTTTATTTGACAAAAATGATAGTTGCTTAAAGCCGTAAAGGTTACAAAACCTATAATATAAATATGCATAGCTAGAAAACAAATCTTTTAAAAAATATTAACTGAAAATGTAGCTACCTGTTTAATTCATAAAAATAAATATTATGTTGATTTGAGTTTATATGGAGTTGTTATTTCATACCATATATTCGTATTTTTATATTTATGATTTTAATTGTTTTCTTTAAATTTCACGATTTGAAAATCAATTCCGATTGTATGCTAAAATTACGTGAATATTGAATGTCGTTGATTCACATATTTATTTAATCAACCTTTGTTAGCTTTCATTTCTCAAGATTTAATAATACCTATCAAAATCATATTTTTCGTATAATTTATTGTTGTAATAGTTGTTTTCATGTACAAATATATAAACTTTTCACTTAAAACGTGATATCTTATATATTTGTATTCATGATTTGCATCAATATGAGAGAGAACCAATTATCCTACGAGATCATTGGAAGGTGACAAAGGGTTTGATCATGTTTGCCGGTAGTCATACTTTGGTTGTGTTTGGTGAAACGCAAGGCGACAGTGGTTAAGGCCATGTATTTAGGATGAAGAGAAAGATAAAAACAACACCAAATAGTAGCAACCATATTGATGGTTATAGGAGCATTAAAAGGAGATTCTCTATATTTATGTGAGTGAGTTTTCTATATTTTAGGGGTGGTTTAAAGTCGGTAGGAACCATCTGCCAAAAATATAAAAAAACTAACACTTTTATAATTCCAATTACAATACAAGAAAAGAAAATAGTAAATTACAATACTTTTACAATGGAAATAAAGAAAAGTACAAATATAGTAAACGAAAACAAATTTCGTGACGGATGCTTCGTGTTTAACATGGTTCCTTTAAAACAAATTCCGAGTCTCCCAAGAGAACTCGAAAGTTTCCAGGGTACAACGGCCGAAGCTGTTCGTATAGTACCTTGAAAAAATGAGTAGAAGAAAGAGTTTCTTGCAAGTTTGTTGTTATGTTCAGTTGGTTTCTTTGTGTTCAAATGCCAAGCCTAAGTTGGTATTTATAGGGGAAAAGAATCGTAACAATTGAAAGAAATTAAAAACGAATATAAAGAGAATATTAAAATAGTGAAAAAACTCATTTATTTATGTCTAAAGTTAGCAAAAAGTCATTTTTTGTAACTTAGTGAAAAAGCTCATTTTCACCCAAAACTCCAACAGTGTCTTGGTTTATCATCCCTTTGACCTAGTTCGGTTCAGCTATGGGCTCTAGCAAACCGAAATACGTTATGGTTTGATTCACATTATGCTATGATTGTATTTTATTTTATGCATTAATGCTTTTATAAAATCAATCAACCCGTTTAAACGGATTAAATATAAACAATACGAATTGTAACAACGAGATTTTTAAAACAAAGATTTTAAGTTATCTCGTGAAAGGTTTATTAAAATAAGAGTAAATTGCATAAATGGCCTCTTTGCTTTGTTCATTTTACACTTTTAGCCCCTAAGGTTTAAAAATTGTAATTTTAGCCTAATATTTTATAATTTTGATGCGAATTTAGTCCATGGTTTAAGTTCAGTTAGTTTATAACAAATTATACTTTTAAGCTGTCAACGTCAGCAACATTTAAGCTGAGAACTAAAAAAATTGCTCAGGGAAACCTACGGTTGGAACAAAACCTAGCCCACGCGAGCCAGAAAGTTTAACCCTACAAACTTATTGACGTCATATTAGTTTGATTTTTATGATTTTAAATGTGACATTATTTTATGATTTCTTTAGAAAAATTTATGAAATAAAACGATAAATATCAATTTCTAATTTAAAAGGAGTTGGTACTTTTTTGACCACGTGCAAGGAAAATGTACAAAACCTTTGTTGTGGGCACCCATAAGCATGACAGTCAAGTAGCCAACCAAATTGCGACTTGACGTCTTTAGATATTTTGGATTGCTAATAAAACGCAACACATATCTTATCCAACGTAAAAGAGCCATTGAAAAATCCAACCTTTTGTTCTGTAACTAGATGTTATACCCACGTTTCATGACGGGTATCGGGGCTATCGTTAAATAAAATTTAATGAAAATGTAGGCGCAATGGTAAAAATAATGTTAATAAAAGATAAACATAAAACAAAATAAAAATATTACTGGTTCAGGTTGTCAAAAATCATACAAGGGAATAACAATACGGGTTCCGATAATACTAATACCGACAATGATATTCACTAATAATAGGTTCGACTCGTCACGGTACCACAACGGTATTGACACTCGCTACAGGTAACGATACAAAATAAATTTTGATTTTGAATGCAACTCCGTTTTAAAAAAAATATCGGAACGTTGACAAAAAAAACTAAAACTAGACGCGCCCTTCATATTTTGGAAAAGGTTAACGAACGAAAGTTATTAAAGGAAAAAGAAATTAATTGAAAATAAAACGGGTTAAAAGCGTATATTATATATAGCATAATGGTTAAAAATAAAAAAATGTGAAAAAAAAACTATTACGTGTCAAAATGTGAACGGAATGGACACTATTCAAAACGGTTCTCCTTTAATCTATATTGTAATTGAATAACTTGGAATCCCGATGTATTATACGTGTTAAATAAATATAATGTTATATATACTTATTAAAAAGATTTATATATAACATATTTATGATATATTACATAGTTTTTAATACAAATTTTAGAAACTTTATATAACTATTTTTTAAAAATATTTTATAAAAGGAATAAAAAAATGTTCAATTTACAATCGATCTATTTTTTTATATGGTTTGTAAATTCATTTGGGTTTACTAGTTTGTAAGTGGTAACATTGGTAGTCTTACTCCTATTCATTTCCTTTATTGTTGTGAGACCGTCTAGGACCTTGTTGAGTTTTACACTTAGGAAGGATTAAGTGAGAAAGTCAGGTGAGTTGTAAATGTCCATTTTTATGAAGTTTTATTGTGTTTTCGGGACTGATCGCATGCTTACGAAATATTTACGAAACGTGATTTGTGAAATGAATGTTTACTAAAGGAATTACGAAATGTTTTGCCTCAAAGGTTTGCGAAAGGTTTTGAATGAAAGATGTTTTAATAAAACGTACAATGCTTTAACTAAATTGTTTTACGAATGAATGAACGCTTTTAAGTAAGTCAAATATGCCAACGGTTCTTTTGGAAACAAATGCGATGAATGAAATTGTGTCTAGGTTTTTTTTTTGTGTCTAGGTTAGGAATCCAGACGAGACTGGGCGTCCTAGACACGAAGATTTGATATACCTATACAGGAGCCTTTGTGGCTAGCAAACAGTTGTATAACTGGACGGGTGATGAGATTAGTTATCCTGTAAATGTTGTGTGGATGCACACGAGTTTTTATGTTACTATCACGACAGGCCATAATTCTGTCTAGGTTAGGATTCCGGACGAGACCTGGCATCCTGGACAGACACTGGGCCTTTATTAATCTCGAGCAATGCCTAAAGAAATTGACGGTTACAAAAAGACGCATATTTGACACAAATGGTTTATATTTATGTTATTGCATGTCATATACGATTTTATTAATATTAAATGAATATTATAATTGTAGAAAACATTTTTGATATGTAACGTCTTACGTAAAGTTAGAACTCACCAGTATAGCTGACTTTTTAGTATGTCTTTAGGTTAAGTGTAGACTGCTTTTGTGGATGGATGCGGAGCTTGTGCAGAGAATCGACCCAAGCGATGACACTGCATTCCGTTCAATTTATGTTATTTAAATTTAATGTTAAGACAATGCTTTCGCTATCTTTGAACAACTTGTAATTTGAATGATGTTTTCGCTACACTTATTCTATTTAAAATTTAATTCACTATGTGTTTATGAGTAAATCCAACAAATGAGGTTTCTCGGGTTTAGGACTTTAAAGCCACAAAAGCCCCTATTAAGGAATTCCCATTCATAACATAATTCACTTCTTACTTCAGAATATTATTTAAATCATTCGTACATTCATTAAATAACTTCATAACCCCTTTGGAAAATCGTTTTATAAACGTACCTTCATAAACATCATTTGTAAACATCATTTCGTAAACATTCATTTCACATAATATGCACACCAGCCTGAAAAACATTATAGATTATTTAAAAGTAGGCGTCTAGAAACTCACATATGATACACTGTAGGTATGTATTCTAAGTTGGGTTAGTAGTTGTTGCGGATCACTCAACCTACAATGATTCATTCTAAACGGTCTCAGTTTCATACCACAAGTATTCAGTCCCATCGTGCTGCGAGAACTTCAAGTACTCGCATGAAGTTCTCGCGAGAACTTAAAGTATTCGAGCTGAGAAATTCAAGTTTTGCCCCATGCGCACCTGTGAGAACTTTGCTCGAGAACTAATACCAAGAGCTTAAAGCCGTGAACTTCCAGTTCATACCCAAAAAGCCTAACTTTCCCCATGGACTAGATCTGGACTGATTTAATGTCTAGATCCAGAAATTTTATGTTCAAACAGTTTGTCTAATAACCAGTTATATAAATCTATAAGCTTTACCCTGATTCATACTAAAAAATGCAACATTTTAAGGATAAAACCTCATTTTCACCCTATAACCATTTTCAAGCTAAAAACAGGAGATTTAAGGTTGTTTTCTTACCTCAATTGATGTATTACCCTTATAATTCATTCCTCTAATGATTCTTAGCAGAAACCGGCCTCGAAATAGGATAGAACCTTAGTTTTCTCTCGTATTCTCTCAAAACCGAGAACTTAGCCGAGAACTTCTCTTCGATTTCCGAGAACTTCGCACGGGGCGGCTTGGGGCTTTTATAGGGTCCTTGAAATCTTTCACTTTTAGTCCCCCATCATCCCAAGAATTTCTATATCCTTTAAATAATTATTTTTGTCATTTTTAGGATGTTACATGTTTGCTCTTTTTCTCATTTGATCTATTTTTTCATTGCTACATTTAGTTCCTTTTTTTGGAGTCGGGAGGTCTCAGCGACAACAACCTCTCTATACTCTGGGATAAAGAAAATGTTCACCCCCATCACACCTTCCCTAGACCCTACAAATTCTGTTAGGATGTTTGTGATTGTAGTGTCATCAAAGACATTTTAGTTTATTTACATTTACCTAAGACCAAATGAGAAGTTAGAATATACATTGATACAAATCAGGAGGTGTATAATACACACTCCATCAAGACTATGCTAACTTCGGTACTTGGGAACCTCTAATGTTGTAGGCGTGAAGTCCTTAAACAATGGGGGATTCCAAGTGGGCATCTGTAACATCCTGAGTTTTAGGGCGCGAAAGAATTCACGAGAATTAAAAATTTTAAATAAGAAAAGGGAAGCGGGCTTGGGCCGGGGTGTACGGGCCGAAAGAGGCAAGGGTTTGGGCCCTTATAAGCTTCAAGACTAGCTCAAAACCCTCACTTCCAACACATTTTCGGATTCGAGAGAGAGAAAGTGAGAGAGAGAAAGTGAGAGAGAAAGTCCTGGTTTTCGGATTAGAGCTTCAAGGATCATTAGCAAGAGTCTCTTGAGTGTTTAGCAACGAAAAGGAAGTGATTACAGGTAACCGATTCTCCTAAATCTGAGTTTTTATTCGTTTTTGGGATTTTCGGGTTTTGGCTAAAAAGGTAACGATTTTGCGGATGGAACTTGAAAATGAGCTTAGGTATAGCATCTAGAATGAAAACCGAACGTTTTGATCTAAGAAAAATTGAGATACTGACTCGATCAGACTCGCATGCAAAAACTTCATATTTTTGGGAAGACGATCTGTGCAGGCCTATCGAAACTACTAGTTTCGATATGTGCAGGTCCATCGAAACTACCTAGTTTCGATATGTGCAGACCCATCGAAACTACATTGTTTCGATATGTGTAGACCCCATCGAAACTATCAAGTTTCGACATAAACAACCTATCGAAACTATCAAGTTTCGATATAAGCAAATCTATCGAAACTACTAGGTTTAAGCATAGGGATGTCAAGTGTCATTTAGGAGCACTACCTTACAAGTATGACTTTATTATAACAGATCGTGAGTGACATTAGTGACGCTCAGTAGCCAGCTAAGAGTATTTCAGAAACTGCTTATCAAATGAGTTCTAATCCCCTTTTTGCCTGCTTTAGGGGTGGTGTGCATACTTAGTGTAAAGCGTTTATTATATTTTATATATTATAAACTGGAGGGAAAAGCTATGTTTTAGTGAAAAGTTTAAAAGAGGCAAAAGCACATTTTAGTAAAGTATGATTATATTATTTGGCAAGCGTTTATTATATTTTTCCATATACATAAACAAAGGCATAATATAAGTGCTAGTATGTTTTCAGTAAAGTAAGATATATTATTTGGCAAGCGTTTACTATATTTATTATACATAAACAAAGTCATAATATATGTGATAGTATTTTCAAGTAAGCAAGATATATCATTTGGCAAGCGTTTACTATATTTTTATATACATAAACAAAGGCATGATATATGTGTTAAGATATATTTCAGTAAAAGCAAAGGTATTTATGGCAAACGTTTACTATATTTTTATATACATAAACAAAGGCATAATACACGTTAAGTTATGAACAAGATTTACAGAAAGTTTTATGAACAGTAAAGTGAACAGTTTTCCTTCGGGAATGTGTACCAGCTATAAAGGTCCTTGGGACAGATGTTACTTGTACAAGATGTCAGATATGGGTTCTACCCATTAGTAAGAACCTTTGGGTTCGTTAACGGTTGTACAACTGGGATGAGTGACGGCGGTCGCTCGGGAGGTCCACGCAACCTCCCCGTAGTGTTAAGCGGTATTGTCGGTTCATGGTCGTTGATCATGGGGGCATTGACCAGGGTATTGTCGGTTCATGGTCGTTGATCATGGGGGCATTGACCAGGTACTCGTCGGTTCATGGTCGTTGACCATGGGGGCGGTACAGTAGTGACAAGAGAATTGACGGATAAGCGGTATTGTCGGTTCATGGTCGTTGATCATGGGGGCATTGAACAGGTACTCGTCGGTTCATGGTCGTTGACCATGGGGGCGGTATAGTAGTGACAAGGGAATTGACGGTTTATTATATGTTTTAAACTGTTTGAAAAGTAAAGTATGTAAAGTTTAGCCTTATTGGCAGTATATATGTTTTAGTAAATCTTTTGTGTAATTGATTTAAAGTAAACGTTAGAACTCACTCAGCGTTGCTGATTTTTAGTATGCACATCAGTTAAGTGTAGGTGACAGTAGATGGAAGTGGATGCTTGGCTTGGCGAGAAGAGTTACCCGAAGATCAGCATCTGGCATCCTGTTTATGTTGATTAAGACAAGTTTTAGTTGTATTTGACAAGTTATGTTTAGACATGTTATGTTTCCGCTGCGTATGTTGAGATTTTAAATCGTTTCCGCTGTGATAATGTATGTCTTATGTTTAAGTGCTATGTGTTGATGAGTAAATCCAATAAGTGAGGCCTCCCGGGTTTGGGGCCTCACAGCATCGCCCCCTTGACGGGTGCCTACGCAATTCTCGGGTTGGGGTTGCCCCGATGTGGTCCAAAGTGCTACTCCACTGGCGAAAAGTTGTTTGAAATCGATGATAAAAAAGAACTGACCGAACAATAGTGTTTGCCTATATATGCTTGGTAGTAAATGATCATTAGTAGCAACTATATAGGCCGGTAGCAACTGAAGATCGGTAGTAACTTTGTACTAATGTAGAAACTATGTCCGTAGTAACCTTGTTATTGTTGATGGTCGGTCGTAACTAAGTTACTACGGATAGGCGCTTTCTACTGATGTTCGTACTGATGCAGGTACGAGCACTTATAGCCGTCAACTGACATCACCTTTCATGAAGAGTCGAAACAATTAATTGTGACTTTTCGTCCCCTATGTAAAGGATTCATTGGGTCTGATTTCAAGATCGAATCCATTACGAATTATGTACAAGTTTTTCATATTCTTTATTGATGATATCTTTGTGTCTTATCTGATTGAAATCTATCTTTGTGTCTTATCTGATTGAAATCTCATGTGTGCTAACGAAATATCTAAATATGAAAGTGTTAAACATGATTTCAAAAGATAACCAAGCAACACGAAATTAAAAGCCTACAAGGAGTGAGATTATACTGGTTTCTTATTTTTTTAACAACCTGGGTTCGAGTCTTTGTTATTGTGTTTTTTGAGCTGTTCAGAAAAAAAAGAGAATATTATACCGGCTTCTTTTGTTGTTGTAGTACTTGTGGATAGATGTAAAATATTATAATGACTTTTTTTTATTTAAATAACATTGATTTGCTATATAAATTGTTTTATTTTATGAATTATTATTCTTTACCGACAATGGAAGATGTAATCATACTCAAAGCGTATTTTATTTTAAGCCGCCACACAAGCCGCTGCCATGATTCGAATCATGGTTGAAACAATGGAAGAATTACTTTGAGTCTTTGACTATGAAAATCTAACCAACAAGTGACAATTTTTTATTTTTTTTAGAACGGCATGTCGGTTAGGATGTCGTTAACCCCTTTTAGCCCAGAGTTTAAGTTCTGTCACAGAGGGTGTTTATGAAATTATGAAGTTCACCTTATGAGTATTGAACCTAACTCATCATATGCCTTTCTGTTTTTTGATGTTATTATATTAAATTACTAGGTTATATATACTCATTTATTACATGGGTGTTTTAATAGAAAATAAAATAGAATAATATATAAAATAATGTATAAAACAAAATTAATTTTTTTTGTTTCCTTAATTAAGTAATAATTATTTTTTCTAACAATAAAAACATTAAGATAATTAAGTTTAATTAAAATAAGAAAAAATAGAATATTTTAATAAGAAAAAATATGGTAATAACACGTGACATTTTTTTTAATTATTTATTAAAATAAGGACAAAAATATCTTTTTAAACAACCAAATTTTCTATTAAAGTTTTAACTTTATTTTAATCATTTTGTAGAAACCATTTAATTTTATTTTGATGTCGTGATAATTAGACTTAAAACAATAACAACTTGAGATTGTTGGTTCTCGTAACGTTCCTCTACGGTTTAATTAAAACAAATTACGTTTGTGGTTTCATGGCTTGAGTTCGGTCACCTCCATGGGTTCGTGGGCTTCATAGGGACTTTAAATGACGTGTCTGGTGTGAGGCTTTTCAATATCCAGAATGGTGTGCCAATATGTTTGAGAGTTCACTGTTCAGTCCATAATCATTATTACTACTCTACATGTAAAATTGAAAAATCTTAACATAGTTAAATATTAAAAACCAGGTTATAATCCCGTTTAATACACAAGATTGTATATTAAAAATAATAAACTTATAAATTTATAAATACGTCATAATATTATAATTGTAATACACGGGAATAAACTTATCTAATTAGTTCCTAAAATATTATTCAAAGGCTACGACTCTATAAGAATTAGAATTGAGAAATCTAGCTCAACTAAAAAAGCACACACTATTTTCATAAAAAAAAATTGCTTATATATTCCCACTATGAATCGTTTCTTCATCGGTAGTAAGTTGCATTGGCAACAACTTTATATTAAACGCAAATCAGTAGTAAGTTGCTCAATGGTAGCAACTTCTGCTTCATTTTTCATCGGTTTTAATTTACTCTTCAGTAGCAACTTTTAACTTGATCTTTGAACATCTTTAGTTGTAACTTGAACCAAAAGCATGTTACTTGTTCTTTCAGCTACAACTTGCATCAGTGGCAAGGTGCTATATCGGTACTAGTTGTATAGGGCTTTATTTATCTAATGATTGGTTTTGATATGCATTTTATTACTTAGATATTTCTTAGAACAATATTATTCTATCTGATTTGACATGATGGATACCGTCTCTTACATTAATAATTACTATGTTCTATGTTAGCATGTTTTAATATGTAACCTAGACTTGATCTGTCTTCAAAATAACTTCATGGATCGACATCATAAGTATTTCAAAAATAGTAATATCTATGTATCTTTTGAACTAAGATACATATATATTGTAGCTTGATTACGTAAAACGTTGCTTGTCTCTAATACAATCCCCCCCGGGCGGTCCTTCAAGTGAATGAGTGGTGGATATTCACAAAGCTTTGAGGGAAATTCACTACGAGAGGTCTTGGAAGAGGATTTGTAAAAAAGTCCCGAAAGAATTGATCTCACAAACGAAGTGGTAATCACTATCAATATGTCTAGCCCTTTTGTGAGAAACAAGATTTTGATGGAGACTTATGGCGATGGGTTTGTCGCAAAGGAGAGTAGGCCGATGTGTATGTAAAGCATGTAGTTCACGAAGGAGATGAGTGATCCACACAATCTCAGCAACAGTGTTACCCATAGCCCAATATTCAGATTCACAGCTGGATCGGGACAAAGCTGGTTGTTTTTTAGCACTCTAAGAGACGAGATTTCGACTAAGAAAAATTGAGTAACCGTAAGTGGATCATCTAGTTTTAATGCATCAAGCCCAATCCACATCCAAAAACCCAATTAAGGAAGACTGTGCAGGACGTCGAATATTAAGACCATAAGAGATGTTGACCTTTACATACAATTAATGAGTTCAACTAACTGAAAATGGGCTAAAGTTGGAGCATGAAAAAACTGACTAGCTTGATTTACTGCAATGCAATGGAGAGATCCGGACAAGTATTGGTAAGATATTAAAGTACACCTACCAGTGAACAAAAAAAGTGTAGGAACATAGAAAACTAGTTAAGTGATTACAAAAATGTCATTTGTGGCAAAAGGTGTAACACTAGAGATAACATTTAATCAGTTATAATTAATCATGTGAAAAGAACATAGCCTAAGCAAGCTATGTAATTCATATAGTCTCGATTTGGAGTCCATAAATTAAGACGTTCGGCCTACAAATCTTAGACGAGCAATTAATATTTAATAATAATATTAAAATATATTATTTTGACTTCGCTCCATTTCTAACGAGACTAAGGTCAAAACGTAGAAAAAAATGAGCACGTTCAGAAGACCTATTCAAAATTTTATATAACGTCATATTTGGAACATTATAAGAGAAAAATAAAATACGTGCAAAATTGATTATAATAATAACATTAGTTCATGAAAATCAGAACAAAAGTATACGTAATGAGCATCTGATATGTCATGCTCGAACAAAACACGTTGAAATTGACTCTCACTTTGTTCGCAAAAAAGTAGCACAAGGAAAACTCAGGGTACGTAGAGTTTATATCGATAGATGATTTAGACATCTTCACAAAGCCGCTATTAACTCAAAGATTTTTGTTCTTACGCTCCAAGTTACAATTCGCTACACCCTTAGCTTGCGGGGGGATATAAGATAATATTGTAATTAGACATTATAGGAAGTAGCATTATATAAATATGATTATTATATATAACCCTTTGTAACCTTATTGTAATTATATAGTTATCAATACAATCATAATTTACACATATTTAAAAGGTTTATCTGGAAAGATGTTATATATAGGGATTATGGTGAAACTTAAAGTTATATCCAAAAATGATGTATGTTATCTCCATACCAATGGGCTCGATTTCTTACGAGCCTAAGACCTCAAATTCATATATTACTGCTTGAAACAACTTACGATTCATTATCTTTGATATGAAACGCGAATTCCACTTCCTTCACATGCATATACCAGAACTCGTACACCTAGATTTTCTGAAAATATGTCAACTTTAATGCGAGAAAATTTTCACATTCTCTGAAATATTTTAGATGGTATGATTTTGTTAAATTATTTTACCTTATCTTAACAATTGAAAGATGAGAAAAAGATTGAATTGAATTGCTTGAATTATTGAGTTACAATGAAAGGCTATATATGGTCAATTACAATACGTAAGAAATTGGAAACATAATTAACAGATATGTCTCCTCTGATGTAGCAACGGTCTAGAAAGACAGCTAATGTATGGTTGTGAAGAATCCTTTAAATATAGAAATGATGGAAACTGATCCTAATTATAAAATATATTTTTTTCTAACACTTCACCTCAAGTTAAGTAGTGGGATCTCCAATTCTCAACTTGTCAAGGCAATGACTGAAAATTCTCCCGTTGACTGCTTTTGTTAGTATGTCTGCTAGTTCGTCTTCTGATCTAACGAATGGGAGCTCAATAATCTCTGCTTCAAGTTTTTCTTTGAGAAAGTGTCTATCTACCTTCACATGCTTTGTGCGATCGTGTTGAACTGGATTTTCTAAAATTTGTATTGCTGCTTCGTTATCACACATGATGCTACTAGCTGAGTTTTGAGAAAAACCAATTTCAATCAAAAGTTTTCGAATCCACAGAACCTCTGCTAGACCTCTTGCAATCCCTCGAAAGTCAGCTTCGGCACTGGACAATGCAACTACTTTTTGTTTTTTACTCCGCCATGTAACTAAGTTTCCACCCACTAGAGTGAAGTATCCGGACGTTGATCTTCGATTCCCTTTGTCTCCTACTCAGTCTGCATCGGTATATGCCTCAATTCTAATATGTTTATTTGCTTGAAAGAGAACCCCATGACTTGTTGTGCCTTTGAGATATCTAATGATCCTCCATACTGCTTCCATGTGACTTACTTGAGGTTGGTGCATGAATTGACTCACCACTCCAACTGCATATGCAATATTAGGGCGGGTATGCGAAAGGTATATGAGTTTACCAACCAATCGTTGATATCAGTCTTTGTCTGCCAATTCAGCTTCTTCTTCCATGTAGAGCTTATGGTTAACCATCATTGGGGTGTCAGCGGGCTTGCAATCGATCATTCCTGTCTCGGCTAAGAGATCAAGTATATATTTCTTTTGACATATAAAGATTCCTTGTTTAGACCTTAGTACCTAAATTCCAAGAAAATACTTAAGTCTTCCCAAGTCCTTCATGTCGAATTTTGTGAACAGATTTGCCTTCAGCTTCTTCATTTCTTCCTCATCGTTTCCTGTAATGATCATGTCATCAACATAAATAATCAAACAAGTCACAAGCTTACCTCTTTGTTTAAGAAACAATGTGTGATCGGAGTTGCTTTGTTGAAATCCATATTTTCTCATTGCTAGAGTGAATCTACCAAACCACGCCCGAGGAGATTGCTTCAGCCCATAGATAGATTTTCTTAGATGACACACTTCCTTTGGCTTGAATTTTTCTGAGAATCTTGGTGGGACTTCCATATAAACCTCTTCTTTTAATTCTCATTGGAGGAAGGCATTTTTAACGTCAAATTGATGTAGAGGCCATCCTTCATTAGCAGCAATAGAGAAAAGGACTTAAATCGTGTCAATCTTGGCTACTGGAGAAAATGTTTCAGAGTAATCGATCCTGTATGTTTGAGAGTAACCTTTAGCCACTAATCGTGCTTTGTATCTCTCAATGGTTCCATCAGGTTTGTATTTAATTGTGAAGACCCAACGACATCCCACCGACTTCTTTCCTTGGCGGGAGAGTACTATTTTCCCATGTGTTATTTTTCATTAATGCTTCCATATCTGTTTCCATTGCATCCTTCCAATTTTTTGACGTCAGGGCTTGTTCAACAGAGTTTGGAATCTGTTCATCATATAGAGTAGAAGTAAAGGCTTTAGCTTCTTGGGATAGATTCCCTTTGTCAATGTTTGCCATAGGGTATCTCGAAGATCTAGTCTACTTTTCCGGAGAGTTTCGTTTTGGAGGGACCCCTCTATTGAATCTTGGTGGTAGAACATACTTCTCGGTGGTTTCCTCTTGTATTGGTTCATCCTAGCTTTCCTGTACTGGTTGTTATGTTGCTACTTCATGGTTTACAGATATATTAGTATTTTGTATTTGTATGTCCTCTGTATGAGGATTGCTTACCTTAGGAATTACCTCAGGTATCGGACTAGGAGGATCTTGACTAGTAACACCGATCGTGGGCCCATTAGATTGTTCGACAGCAAGTGACTCATCTTGGGTACTGTGATTGACTTTTTCTGAAGAAGGAACCCATTTTAACCAACTCAGTTGGTCATCATGTTCCTTCTCCCCCTGACTACTGTGTTGGGAGATGTAGAAGAATTCGGTTTCAAGGAAGTCACAGTTCATAGTAGTGTGCATATGACGTCTTTTTGGGCTATAACAACGGTTTCCTTTTTGGTTGACACCATAGCCTACAAACACGCATTTTTTAGCATATGGGCTAAGTTTTGTTCGATCAGTTTTGAGTATGTGAACAAATACGGAGCATCCAAATATCCGTGGTTTTAGCGTAAGGGAAGGTGGGAGTTTGGTAAATTCAGATAAAGTTTGAAGAGGAGTTTTGAGGTCGAGAGCTTTAGTTGGCAACCGATTTATGAGATACGTGGCAGTAGCAAGGGCTTCGGGTTAAAAAGAGCTAGGAACCCGTGATTCAATTAGAAGGGCACAAGTCATTTCTAAGAGAATGCGGTTTTTCCGTTCAACGACGCCATTTTGTTCGGGGGTGTGTGAGCAAGAAGTTTGATGAATCATCCCTTTGGTTTCACAAAATTGTTTCATTTGGTTATTAACAAATTCTCCACCGTTATCGGATCGAAGAATTTGGATGTTGGTTTTAAATTGGGTTTGTATCATTGTATAAAACATAGTAAATTTATTAAAAACTTCAGATTTGTGTTGTAAAAAATAAATCCATGTCATCCGTGTGCAATCATCAACAAATAGTACAAAATAATGAAATTTTTGTCCCCCAATGACTTATGCCGGTCCCTAAACATCCGAATGGATAAGAGAGAAAGGAAAATCAACTTTTGTGTTATTTGGTTTATAAGTATGTTTATGACTTTTTGCCAAAACACAAGTCTCAGAGTTTAATGGTTTAGTAGACAGAAATAATTTAGGAAATAAAAGATGTAAATAACCGGTGGATGGGTGACCCAATCTTCTATGCCATAACCAAGCTTCTCTATTTGTAGTCCCGTGAGCCACCATCACAGTACCATTTTGAGTCACTTCGTCCACATAGTACAATCCTTGGCGTTCAGTGCCATGCCCAATGATCGCTCCCGTCCTGATGTCCTGTAAGATACAAAAAGTGGGGTGCAATAAAACGAAGCAATTTAATTCTTTTGTCACATGACTAATAGATAATAGTTTATGTGACAAAGATGGAACATAAACACAATTCAAAAGTTTTAAAGTCGGAGAGATTTCAATGGTTCCTCCTCCCTTAACAGGAACAACCCCTCCATTGGCGGTTTTGATGTGCTTCACTTTTGGTTCAGATTTTAAAATCATGTCCGATAGCTCAAAGGTCATGGTGTCGGTAGCACCACAATCAAATATCCATGTTTTATCTAAATTTTCACAATTCATAGCCATATTAGCTTTTCCTAAAAAATCTTTGGTCCTAGATTTCACGTTCTTTAAGGTTTTTGTAAATCTGGTTGTTTTTTGATTATTTTTATAAAAAACAGAACTTTGGGTTTCCTCATTTTGTACTTTTAAATTTTGTCTAAATATTTGGCCAGTATCAGAATAAAAGGATTTTTTAGGGGTCTCTTCAAGCATTTCTAAAACACTAAGGGGAAAGAATTTAGGATTAAAAAGAGAAAAACCCGTTACCTCCTTCGTCGCTACCAAGAAGCCCTAAATCAGGTTCTCCTTCATTCTGATTCATAGGTATTGCTGATGCCATGCCACCGAATCCGCCATTCTTATCGCGCTCGTTACCGCCGCTACTGGTAGCTTCTGTTGCCGACGACGGTAGCAGCGCCGACGGGTTTACCCTTTTTATGTCCATCGTTCCACCATTCCGGAAATCCGACAAGTTTAAAACATTGATCCTTCGTATGCTTTGTCATACCGCAATGGCTACACTTTAGCTTCGATTTATCTACCCGGAATGATGATCCACTGTTCAGTTTGGTTTGATCGCTTTGAAAGAAACCCTAACCCGTCTGACTCGTGTGTTCCTGTGGTTGCTAACCCGGCCGCCACTCCCTGTTGTGATGGATTACCGGCTCCGAGTATTGATTGATGGGTCGTTTCTTTTCGAACAGCCGCGTAGGCATCTTCGGCCAAGGGTAAGGGCTCCCACCGGAGTATTTCTTGCCCGCTGCTGTAAGTGACCACGAGGGCATCCCATAGCGATTTAGCTGTGGGGAACTCGGTGAGGTTGCTGGCGAGGGCCGGTTCGATATTTTGTATGAGCCATGAGAATACGATTAAATCGTTTTGTTCCCATTGTTCATACTGGTCGGTAACTGGTTCGGGTGGGGCTGGATTTCCGGATAGGTGAGTCAAGAGCGTTTTTGATTTACCACCAATGGCAACTCGAATCATTCGAGCCCACAGCGGGTAATTTTGGCTATTTAACTTGAGGCTAATGTTGAGACTATCGGAAAGATTTGATTTTGGGTTTTGATGTTGAGAATTGAGGTTGTTTTTGAGAAGGTTTGTAATCTGGATTGATAGATCATTATTAGTATCATCTCCCATGTCTGGTTGCTTTTTGAGTATCGAGAGATATTTGATGAACAAGAGCACAAGAGCAAATAAGATGATCCAAGGATCCCTTATGGCTCTGATACCATCTTAACAATTGAAAGATGAGAAAAAGATTGAATTGAATTGCTTGAATTATTGAGTTACAATGAAAGGCTATATATAGTCAATTACAATACGTAAGAAATTGGAAACATAATTAACAGATATGTCTCCTTTGATGTAGCAACGGTCTAGAAAGACAGCTAATGTATGGTTGTGAAGAATCCTTTAAATATGAAAATGATGGAAACTGATCTTAATTATAAAATATTTTATTTTCTAACAATTTATATACTTAATGCATTAGTACCATTATATTTGAAGGAAATTATGGTGGTTAGGGAGCTGTTGTGTTAGGGATTTTATTTTGGCGGGAGATATTATCTAATACTTGAGGTTTTAGGTTACAACAAGATTAATATAACAATCCAAAAGGTCATTGTATAACCTTCCAACTTTAGTATACATGAAACAACCAACTCTTTATACCAATTAGTATTGTATGTCTTTGTTTACGAGGAGCTTACAACTTTGTTTTTTATTTTTAGTTAAAAGAACTCACACATGATGATACTACTATCAGTCAAGCATGTTTACTCGTGGGACTAAAACACATTCATTATATATGAAGCTAAATATTCCTTATGAACCGAACATCTATATTACATAAGAAAATCTAAATTTTTCTTTTTGTTCAATATGTAATATAAATGTAAAATCACATAGTGTTATTTAGTGGAAACCATGAAATGAATGTATATCATATCAAGTGCATTATAGATACCTATCTAGGAACAAAATCGGATATTGAAACATCATTTACAGAATATTGAGATGATCTTGATCTTGATTTTGATATTTTAGATTTTTCTAAACCACTACTTCCAGTTGAAGAAGTGTACTCTTGTATGAGTGGCATTTCGGGATTAATGTTACTATGCATGAAAAATGCTGGTTCTGCTGGTACGGGAAGCGTGATAGAGAAGCTATTAAGCAAAAGAACAATTGTAGCCATGGTCGGACGATCATTAATATTTTCTTGAACACATAATAATCCAATATGGATACTTCTAATGATATCACGCAATGAACCTGATCCCGTCTTCAATGTAGGATCTATTATATTTGCTGCCGTCCCATTCTTCCAGCTTTTCCATGCCTAAAAGATATTAACAATTTTATTCTCAGGATTCTTATACTGAAAATGTAATATTTCTGTTCAATACACTTCCTCAGAAACATTAAGATCCATTTGGTGTATATATGTTGTTTTAGATTTCATAGAATAGGTGGATACTTACAAAGCTAAGAAGATCTTCTATGCTCTCTTCGTTCTGAAAGCATTGGTTTTTTTGACCTGTTACCATCTCTAGTAATAACACTCCATAACTAAAGACATCTGACTTTACTGAGAATTGGCCATGCATGGCATATTCAGGCGCCATATAACCGCTAAGAGTGCATAGGAGATAACGTTAGCACAAACATGCACACATACTTACATGTCTTGATTTTTTAAAAATTTGTTTTTATTACAAGAAACTTATTACTCATGAAGAAAAATAATAATTCATAAATAGGCATTGCACAAGATTATTTGGCAACGAACCATGGTACAACTGAATATAAAACAAATACAAAGCTTTGAAAGCTTGTATATTTTCATCCCACATCTTACTTTTACACATTTTTGTGACAATTACCGGCTTCTAAAAAGGATTGCCATGTTTGTTAATTACTACACACATATGGTTTTAAGAAAAGCCACATTAGAATAATAATCTTGCAAACATACAATTGATGACATAAAAGGAGTGATTTAATATGTAGCACCAACTGGATCACGTTAAAAAAGATGCAAAAACAAACTGGATCACATTAAAAAAGATGCAAAAACAAGGTATAGTGGTCTGTAAGTTATAATTAAAACAACTCTAGTAAGGTGTAATGTTCCCGTCACGAGTTTAATATAAAGAAAGTGTACTTACTAGGTTCCAACAATTCGGCTCGTGTCTCCTTGTGTTTCCTCAGTTTTAAACAACCTCGCCATTCCAAAATCAGCAATTTTAGGAGTCATTTGTGCATCTAACAATACATTACTTGCCTTCATATCACGATGAATTATCCTTAGACGCGAATCTTCATGAAGGTATAGTAGTCCCTTTGCAATGCCTTTGATGATATTATATCGCTTCTCCCAATCAAGAATCGTACGTTTAATTGGATCTATAACACCAACATTTATGAGGAATAAGTAACAATATTCACTACACATAAACGTCATTTGCTACCCATGTTTAATTGGTCAAGCATCATTATGTTCTTTCCTTTACCAAGTGTTAGGACTTTTATGATGTTAATAGTGACATTATAAGGGATGATTTTTGTTAAGAACTTGACATCTCTAAACAAATATACGCATGCATTTGGTATACAAACCGATCAAATTTGACGCTAAGATACAGTAGCAACCCTATATATGTTTAGGGAATGGTTTAAATGATAACCAAATTTTTATGTGATAACCGTGATAATCAAAGTCAAACAATCACATAATTTATAAACTATTCTTTTAATTGTTAAAAAGGTACTTAAGTATCGTGAACATATATCTTGAACATAAATACTAAAGTGTTGAGAGTTATATATGCGTACCAAATAATGTTACATATACGTAACACTATGTTTGAGAGTGGTTTTCATGGTAATCACATAAATATTGGTTATTATTTGAACCTCACCCTATATGTCTATTGTAAGTTGCTATGCTATTTCTATTTTTGAGATGAAGTTGTGGTGTTCAAAACGATAGATGTTATGAACTTACCAAATATCAATTGATCAAGACTTGCATTCGGCATGAACTCATAAATAAGAAGTCGTTCTCTTCCTTCGATGCTGAAACCTAGCAGTCGTACCAAATTACGATGTTGAAGTTTTGCCACCAACAAAACCTCATTCTTGAATTCTAGATCACCTTGTCCAGAGTCCAATGCTAGCCTCTTTACTGCTATTTGGTTCCCGTCTCCAAGCTTACCCTAAATATCATATGATAGCATAAATCACTACTTAAGTAATATCAAGAGTCAAAATTTATACACCACGTATAACTTTTAAAAAGTATCTGTATACTTTTAATTACAAAAGCTGGTGACTTTTTGTGTTCTTCATGTTTATAAATGTAATCATTTTATTATGTTACAAGTGTGAAGAAGTTTTAATCTTTTTACGTATTCTTCAAAATCTTGTATAAAGAGTATGTGCAAACAATGTATTTGTTTTTAGATGATTTAAAAAAAATAGATAGGTACATACCTTGTAAACCGTCCCAAAACCACCTCGTCCGAGCTTATTTTCTTCGGAAAAATCATTTGTTGCCGCTTTCACAATATTAAAGTCGTACTGCAAAGATTCAGCCGTGCCAATATCCATAGTTTCGGCTAATAAAAACAAAGACGAGTTAGAAGTTGCCTTGATGACAACGCTATACTCTTGCAAACAATAAAACTATTAAAAATATTACTCTTCACAGTCCTCTTGTAACTATGAATTCTAAACAGCAAGACAGAACTTACTATGTACACTTTCAGGGGCTGGTGGAGAATTCGTTTGCCTTTTCTTTTTTCTCAGTCTCATGAAGATACAAAGTGAAGCGATTAATATAACAATGATGACTGTCACAATGACGGTTATTATTATCACAGTTCGTGTGGTGTTATTATTTTTTACTGCAAAAAGTAGAAAGTGTTAGCAATGAATATATTGAGTAGATAAGTAGAAGCTAGGTTAATTAAATTGAAACCAGTTCATAAGACTAAAATAATCCTGCCCAGTCAATTTATTCTTTTGTTTTAACTTTTGTCTAATTGTAAAGTGACCTCAAAATGGACTAATTGTCAAGTATTAATATTTTCCTTAAACATCTGATCTAGGTTAATCATAATCCGATCATCACTACAAAACAAATTAGTACATCAAAATTATAAAATTCCAAAAAACAAAATAAAAATAAATAATAATATTAGGCTTTGATAATTTTATTCTCTAGCTTCTGTTAAACCATAGGATTTAATAGAGATGCAAAAAAAAACCGGTTTGAAAACCCAAACCGGTTTCAAACCGATACCCGAACCGGTCGTGAACCGGTTTAGACCAAACCGGTTTCAAACTGGTTCAAACCGCCGGTTTAAAACCGGTTTGAAACCTATACATTTAAACCGGTTTGAAACCGGTTTAACCCGAACCGAACCGTTTAAAAACCGCTTAAAAACTGGTTTCAAACCGGTTTTAAACCGGTCAACGGCCCATCTCAAACCGGTGTAAATGTATAATTACCAATTAAATCCTTCGTTACACTTTACAGGACAAGACATTCTAAAACCAAGTTATGTTTTAATGTTAAGTTATGTTTACATCGCAACGTTAATTTTATACGTTTCTTTTAGTTCTTAATCACGTTAATATGACGTCTGGTTTAATAATAACCCTCCAGCTTTCTCCATTTTCATATACTATCCTTTAACTTTCTAAATTTTAAACATTTCTAAAGTTTCTAAACTTTCAAGTTTACCCCTGTACAAAATCTTCAACTCTATTTCTCAAATTTCTAAACTATCAAGTTTCTCCTCAAATTTCGTTTCTTTTTTCTTTAATTTTTTTATATTCGTTTGTAAAAGATAGTTTTTTTCTATTTTTTAATTTGTTTTTTCTTTAGTGAATTTGTCGTTTCAATGTTAACTTCTATTCGCGCCGCAATTTATTTATATTTCGATCTCCAGAACCGAGTCGTGATACGTTTATTTTATGTACTTAGTCGCGTTATTATCTTTGTGCTACACACGTAACGAGATTCGCAAACCCGTCGCATCACGTAGGCTTTAATTATGTACATAAACACGTTAATGTAATCGTACAACCCCGCCGCATCACGCGGATCACTATTTCTAGTTTGTAATTATTTAGTAATGTAAATTAATTTTAATTTACCAAATTTATAATTTCTTTTTATTTTTCATGTTTTAGCAAAAATTAATATTATTTTTTTCAAATTAATTATTATTACTTACGGATTATCAAGGGTGTAAAACTTAAAGGATCCCGTCAGTAATCCGCGGTATGTCATGTGTCGGCATTCCATCGCTACTACATCCGTTGAAAAAAAAACCACTTCAGATGACATTCCAAAAGTTGTCGGTAATAATCGGAAAGTAACATATACACGACTTATCAAAAATCAGTTATAAGATAAAAACATATTATTTATTATTTTATAGCATATTTTTACTTTTTATCCTAAGTTAATACACATTAATAGAAAACAATTAAAGCTTAATTGTTTTCGAAGAGAATTTCCGGCCAGAAATTAAAGCTTAATTCTTTTGCAACATCTTGATGGTTATTTTTGGTGTTGTCTCTGGATAGTTAGGTTTGGGATTTGAGGTAAATTCTACAAGGAAGTTGTTGGATCATTCAAGAAATCAAGAATCTGGGTTTCCTTTGGGTAAACAATAGGGCTAAACTGAATTCATTAGACTGGGAAAAGTGGTGCACATTTAATTTTTAATTTTGGTAAGTTTCGTGTTTGTTCTTTCTTTTTCCTACTCTTTGTATTCTCTGTTTTTTTTTTGTATTTGTACTATGCTAGCTTCTTGTGGAATGGAAATTTGCCTTTAAAAAAAAAAGATTGGGTTACCGGATTCATTCGTCCTAAGAATAAGTTTGTCCCTCGTAAAGTTAATATTCTTGGATGATGTGTGATTCTGGACCGGATTCCTACTAGAACTAACCTTGTGAAAAAAAGGTTAGATATTCATTCGGCACTTTGTTTGTTGTCCATGTCTATAAGACCGATCGATTTTGCGGTTTGGTTAGACAATTCCATTTTACCTAACAAAAAGGTGTTGGTGGAGGCTATTATATTGTTGACTGACAACTTGGTGGGTTATTTGGAATTGCACAAATAAAGAACTTTTCCAGAATAATAATCTTCAGAGAGATAGTAATTTATATCGCGTTGTCTATTAAGTACTTTATTTGTTTACTTTTTTTTTTAACGGCAACGCTAGATATTCTAGGATAAATGGGTTTTCCCGGGGCAACACCTAGAACATCTAGGGCAGCCCTACACAGAAGGAACACCCCAACTGGGTAACCCACTGACCTAGCAACAGACCCTTTTTTTGTTGTTGCCAGGATTCGAACCCAAAACATCCACTATAAGAAGTCTTAGGGCTACTATTTCACCAAATGGCCGACGGTACTTTATTTGTTTACTGCTAGAAACAATAAATATAGAACCACTATTAGTGGAGTGGTTACAAAACCTCATGTTGAATTCGTAATGTCTTTTCTTTCTCCTATCTAGCTTCTGGGTAGACACTGAATGTTAATATATCAGCCGTTCAAAAAATAAGTTTGGAATTCATGTGTTATTATTAACGTAAATCTTTTCAGACATAATGAGATACAAATTAGATGACATGGTGTACACGTTATGTACAAGACATTGGTGTGCACACATTAATTGTAACATTTTAGCATTTCTTTGCTAATTGGTACCAAAATTGAAAAAAGTCAAATGAAAAAATATATATTATTCTCAAGTTCGAGATTTAGGTATTTTTTGGTCTTTGGTAAAGATTACGAAGTTTAAAGTTCTTATCTTAACAGAAATATTTTACCTTAGTAAGTCAAAATGGTAGAAATTAAGAAACTTTTCAAATTATCTTACGAAGTTTAAAGTTCTTATCTTAACAGAAATATTTTACCTTAGTAAGTCAAAATGGTAGAAATTAAGAAACTTTTCAAATAAAAGATAATGATTGAAAATCAAAATATTAAAGAACTTATTTCATAATACAAGTAATAATTATAAAGGAAAAAAATTATAATTTTTATTGGAAATATTTGTATTCAAAATCAAAGTCCAATTACCCTGTAGGCTGTAGTTGTCACCTTTATTACACATGGTGGTGGGTGGTTAGTTAAGTAACGGATGAGTATTCTGAATTCATTGCAAAGATAGGTAGCCCACAGCCCACACCCATCACATCTTTTTTTTTTCTTCTTTTTGAACGTCGAACATTGAATGTTGTGACATTACACCCCGTCACATGGGAGAGCATCGTCTAACTCCAGCCAATATGTTATCTTAACTGAGCTCACTTGGCGTCAGAGTTGGAGAGCATCCAAGGAAAAATCACACCTAATACGGCCCCTTCCGGGCTTGAGGGAGAGCCGAGGCTCGAATCCTGGATCGGCGTGGGTAAAACCCAGGTGCATCAGTCTAAAAGTTAGGCCTCATTTGCATGCCTTAAAAACTAACAGAGAGAGCAGAGATTGAACCTGGGTCACAAGGAACACCAGGATTCTCCCTTACCCATCACATCTTTTTAAATAAGTTTCTTGATAACTAAAACAAATTAATATAAAATATAAAATGGTTTTTGGTTTTTGTCCGACTAGCTTCTTGCTACTAGTCGGTTCATCTTTAATTATTGGGACCCTTAATTATTAAATTGATGAAAAAAATATATAAAATGGATCATCTTTAGTGCTGTCACCACCAGTTTCATATTTCAACTTTTAAACTCAATAATTAATTATTAATTAATTAACCTTCGATTAGGACATAAGTGTGTACGCCAAGAACACGTTTTTAGTGCTAGTCAAAGTGTATATATATATATATATATCAGGTAAAAAAATCGGTGGATTAAATAAAAAGTATATTAAATAGTTAGTAATTAAAATTTAGAAATTATAAAACAATGTATTTATAATACCGTGACTGAAAAAAAACAAGAAAAATAATATTGAACTCAGAATTATGATACGAGCTACTTATTTATTAGGTATACTATAATAAAGAGAATAGAATTCATACCTGGTGGTGGTGGTGGTGGTGTGATTGGCGGAGATGGTTGTAAAACAGGTGGCGGTGATGGTGGTACGACCCGATCACTGTGGTTAAAGAACCGATACATCTCGTATCGAAAATTACACATAGGCAAAACAAGCCTTCCTCCAACTTTCCCATTAAACCATAGCGAAATTCGATTGATTGCATCCTCCAAGCAATCACTACATTGTAGCTCAGACAGGTCTGGCGTACACTGCACAAGCCCATAGATCGTTGACAAACCTAGATAACTCGTGTTCCCGCTGGCAAACTTCCGTAGGGAACCACCTGCAGCCGCATCACCTCTCAACTCCCTCATCAGTGGCCCCAAAGCACCATTGAACCGATCAATGTCCGTTGCATTTTCGGAGTTAGCCAGATAGACATAAAACCTAATGCTTGTGGTTCCCAATAATTGCTCGTTTGAGTATTTCAACAAACAGTAATCATAGTATCCTATTGCATGCTTTTGGTTTGGGCAGAGTTGTCGCAATTTAATAATGGAGTCATTAAGACAAGTCATACACACATCGAGGTTGACATCGCCTCGACAAAGGGCGGCTGAGTTGACTGTATCGCCTTGGCTGATGCTGAGATTGTAGAAACCAAAGCCGTTGTTGGTAGTGGGAAGGGTGGAGAGTGCGGTGTTGAGATTTCTTTCGTATGCGCTGTTTGCCGTATAGTTAACCGCGCTATCACAGTAGTAGGAAAAGAAATCAGGTTGTGCTAAGGTGGTGGTGTGGATTAAAGATATGGAAATAAAAGATAACAATAAGAGAAGTTTTTTTGCTAGGATGAACATAGTTTCGGGTGATGGAGGAGAGAGGAGGTGCAGGATATTTAAGGAGTTAGATGATAAATAGTTAAATACAAAGGCTTCTATGTTGACAAGGTCATAAGAAATATGAGAACAAATTGAAAAGAACAAATAAACCTCTAGCATATTTGTGGTGGAGAATTGAGATATAGGATATTCAAGGAATTTGAATGATACATGAACTCTTCTCTATTGACTAGGTCAAAAGGAAGGTATGGAAATAAATTGGGAAGAACAAATAAACTTTGGACAAATGTAGCGGTGTTAGATGGAACTACGTGTATGCGGTCTCGTGGTATTTGATACGAATCCAAAAATTTGATAAAAACCTAAACATAGTGTGCACCTAATAACCATATTAGACACATGATCGAATCTTATACGAGTTTTTACTAGTTAACATGAACATTATCTGTTAGATGTTAAATTTTTTTATATTCTACATATTTTATGTTAAATTATAAATGCCCACCCAAAAAACTATATAACATCAAATATTTAAAATTCTCACAAAATAGATTCTTTAATAATATCTTTTGAAGTGGTACCAAAAGTTATAAGACTAAATATAATGGTTAACTAAAAGGTGTAAAGGTTTCTGTCACTGGCCACGTAGACAGTGGGACTTTAACTAAACTAGTCCTTAACAAGGGTGTAGTGGTTTAACAAAAAAATAAATAAAAGAAATAAAGAAAAAAATGTAGTGATTGGTTGATAAATAGTGTGCCTCATCTCTCTTCTCTTTCACGCCCGTTAAGGGTGCCTTAAGCTCCAGAGATTCCCTCTCCACACGATCAATTTCATTTAAAGGACAACTTTTTTTATCACCATTTCTTTCAGAACCCCCCCCCCTTCTCTACCATTTCATATTTCGTACAATGGTCACCCTTGGCTTGCTTAACAGTTTGCCACTAGTGCAATGCTTCATTACTAAATGAGTTTGCAACAAACTTAATCGCCTGATCTTCGTAGCATTCACTGTGGTTGATAGTGCTCTCCATTCGGGTTATCCATTCAAAAGTAGCGATGGCGTCATCCTTTCCGTACAGCACAGGTGGATCGCAGCCCCAGAATGACTTATAGGAGCAGCCATGAGTAAATTTCTCCTGTTCCTTCCTATCACTGCTATATCCTGGTATCAGTATTGTTTTTCTTTTTTCTTTTTGTTCGTCTTTATAGTACATGCCCGACTTCTTGAGATATGGCCTATCTAACCTCGGGTTCCAGTTGTCGTGGCTCTTCATAACTCTCTAGAGAAGGAGTCCTAACCATTTCGTTCCTGTTGTTTTTAGAATCAAGCGTGAACACTTTCCTCCTCAATTTGCCTTCGGTTAACTAGTGTCCTGCCACGACGCCCAATTCGACCACCTATGCGTCCTACACCTCCTCTACCGTCCATAATTTAAGTCCTGAAATTTGAGGGAATTTACCAATGTTATTCCTTCAGGTAGTAGTTCAGAAAATTACGAGCAAGGTAAATTGTTAATGACAGTGACCGATTTGTCTACCTTGCCTTTCAGAAAATTACGAGCAAGGTAAATTGTTAATTTACTTTACCTTTTAGTTTCAGTTTAGATATTTAGGGATATCTGAATCCCTCAAACTATTGCTCAGATAACAACGTGTAAGGTCTCAAATCTCGGATGACCTCATGCGTTGGATTTATTCATTTACATTATAGTTCAAGAACTGATTTAATATAAACATAGGCAACAGAAACATCATTCAATACATTCATAGGTCTTGCAATATAAAAAAGCTCTTTTATAAAATGTCTTCCTATTTTTTAAATAATTTTTAATTTTTTTACATAATGTCTTGTTGAATGTTTTCTTTTTTAAACCATGTTTAAAAAATAAGGATTTTTCAAAAGAGAGAATGTGACGATTTTTCTATTTTTTCTAGAAGTGGGTATGACAAATAAGAGGGGATGTACGTTTAGCTTAACCATATATTAATTGTTCAATTTTTTTTTGTGAAATTGTATTTATAATAAGTAGTTGATTTTATAAATAGAAAATAGGTTAAATAACTTGTTCGTCCCACAATGGTGATTGACCCCAATCTTCGAATCGTGGTAGGAAACGTGTGTGGTTTATTTTTTTTTATTTTTTTACTTTTACCACAAGGAATATCGTGTCATCTACTTCATGCGGGATGTCCTTCAAGTCAAGGAGAAACTAGTCAATACTCAATGGAGGAAATTAAATCACACGCTTTGTTTAAGAAAAATAAATAAATAAATAGAAGACGTGTCACTAGGGGTGAGCAAGTTTCGGGTAAACCCAAAAAAGACCGAAACCCGGTCCGATCCTACATAAGACCCGAACCGAAAACCCAAACAGAAAATACATGTTGGGCTTGATATTTGGCTATGTTCGGGTTCGGGCCCGGTCTCGGGTTTTGAACCTTGTTACCCGATTCTAAAAGATCGACCCGAAACTTTAAAAAAAATAATTTGGATCTAGAGTTATAGGCTCACCCATAATTGTCATTTATGTATGCATATCAACTCCATGATTAGGATAATCAATTCAAGTTTTGAATTCAACAGGTTGTTTCAAATAAGGTATAGACTATCTGCAAGTTTCGGGTGAAAAAAAAAGTCTTGTATATACGGGAATAAAAAAAAAGTAGATTAGTATGAATCACAATGAAATCCTATCTCTAAATAATTAGGAATCACAATCAAATTCAAACTCTAAATAATTATATAACATAATAACCTAAATAAAAAAAAATACGCTTCTTCCTTACCTTCAGTAAGAATTATTCCAGCCTCCAAGTTTCACAAGGAAGAAGTCTTCAGCAACCTTTGGCTAATTTTGAAGAAAAAACACATCAACGAAGTTTGACTATGACTGCATTTGAATAGTATTCTATAGGGATCTAAGTCAAACGGGTCAAATACTTCAAATACATGTATATAACATCTAAAAACATAATATATAAACACGTTTTTTTATAAAATTAATAATCGAATTGGTTATGAAAAAAAGGAATATTTCTCATCCATCATTAGTGCCAAATTCTGTATCTCTAAAGGCTGCTATACAACTTGTTTGATTGGCATACTTTTGGGATTTAAATCTTTTTGGATTTAAAACTAATATACAGATTGTTTGATCAGCAAGCTATAACATATAAATAGTACAAAGACAATGGCATGCTTTTTTGTTTTTTTATGAGCAATTGTGATTAAAACATATAAAGTTCATGATGCATGGCATAATACGAAGACAAATGCATACCATATCTTGTCTGTTTTAGAATTGTTTGATCAGCAAATGCATAGCAATTGTTTGGTCATCATGATTTTTCTTTTTTTTTTCTTTTTTATGAGCAATTGTTTATTATAACTTGGTTTGTTTTTCTTGTTGATTAAGGTAAGATGGATCTTCTGAATGTCGAGCACTTATCAAGTGACGAATCTCACGGGGGAGATAAAAGGAAGGCAAAACAACCGGCACAAAAGAATACAAATCAGAAAAAAAAATTAAACAGACGGAACGTTCTGAAGTTTGGAAGGTGTTTGATACTAAGTATACTGACGAGGATGGGATTCTAAAGGAAAGATGCAAATACTGCAAGAAAGGGATGCGTTGCGACATTGGAAAAAACGGCACAAGCGCACTGAGACGTCATATTAAAATATGTCCAGAAAACCCTGACAAGATGAAGGGTCAATCCAACTTGTTTGTGAAAATGGATGACGATGTTGCGGGTGAGGGTAGTGTGAAAACTTGGAAATTAAGCCAGGAAAAAGGTAGGAAGGCAGTAGCCGAGATGATCATATTAGATGAGTTACCGTTTACTACAGTCGAACATGAAGGTTTTCGGGGGCTAATGGAAACAGTGTGTCCGAACTTTAAGATACCAAGCCGGTCTACGGTATCAAGAGATTGTGCAGAATTATTTTTAGATGAAAAGGCAAAGCTAAAGTGTTATTTTGTCCGGAGTAAAACTAGAGTGTGTCTAACAACCGACACGTGGACGTCGATACAAAAGATAAACTACATATGTGTGACGGCACACTTTATTGATGACAACTGGGTGTATTACAAGCGAATCATCAATTTCAAACCAATGTTTAGCCACAAAGGAGAAGATATAGCTCGGGTATTAATTCAATGTTTAAGAGAGTGGGACATTGAATATGTTTTGGCTGTGACTACAGATAACGCCACATCTAATGATGCTGCCATGGCTATTCTAAAATCTAAATTACCAAACCAATTGGTTGAAGGGAAATACTTACATGTCCGTTGCATGGCACATATAATAAACCTTACTGTTAAAGAAGGTCTGTAAGAAAAGGAAGGGGCAGTCGATCGTATAAGAAATGCGATCCGATATGTTAGACAAACTCCTAAAAGATTGGATGCATTTAGGCAATGTGCAAAGGATGTTAATGTTAAAACTAATGCAATGGTGGCCTTATGTCACACCCCAACCGACGGCGGAATACGTCGGGGTGGGACATGTAGACTGTTCATGAGCACAAGGTTGACTAAATTGAAATATATTAATCATTCAAATTCATTACATAAATTCAAAACAAACCAAAATCAAACCAAGTACATAAAATGAAATACATCAATCCTTTATTAAAATTAACTAGGTCCAAAACTTATGTGTAGCAAGTCTTGATCAAAATCACACATTAGCACCTGAAACATGAATAAAATAAGGTCAACTAAAAAGTTGGTGAGCATACACAGGTTTATACATAGCTAGTGTATAGATGTAAATAGTCAAATCCTTACATAACATGATAAAATAAGGCATTTATGGAGAGCAACTATTGTGTAACCAAAGTACAATCAAACCTTTGTAACTAGCATGCAAATTGTGTTGTCGGTAACAATCACCCCAATCTGGGTGGGTTTGTCAGACTCAGTAGATCTATCATTGTTAACCGTCGGATTGAATAGTTAATGATTGCACATAAATTGCACACAAACAGTTAACACACCTAGCACTCAAACATAAAGCTCAAATTTTGCATACATGAATGTAAAGAGGATTTGTGTTTGTATAGTTTGTGTAAATGTAAGCAATTGATAGAGTTCATGTTTCACCCTAAAAAGTGTAAAAGAGTAAAAGGGGCTATGTAATACTCACATTGATCAAGGGTGTAGCTAGCACGCTAGACTAGATAGCAAAATGATCCTTGAAATCTCACAATGTTAACCTAGTGTGTAAAGTATGTTGAATTAAAGGTGTGTACAAAAGTTGTGTTGTAGTATGTATAGAAGTGTAGGAAATTGTGGTTTGTACTTAAAAAGGGTGTTGTATAAAATGGAATATTGAACAAATGATTTTAAAAATAGTTTGGTTTTAGGTTTTGGGTTTGAATAACTAAATAAGTCACATAATTGTTATTCATTTATTTAGTTAGAAAAATAAAGTAGGTATTAGGTTTATTTAAGTATAACCTAAATAAACAATTTTTGTTTAAATATGAATTAAATAAATAATTGTTACCTTATTTATTTATTTATAAAGGTATGCAATTTATATTTAAATATAATTAAATTCTATGTATGTTTTGTAATTTATATAAATAATAAATTAATTTATTTATTTATTTTCCATTTAAATTGAATATGATAACTAATTGTATTTAATTAAAATGGGTATGTATTCTTAGGTATATTAAACTATAAATATTTTTAGGTATTTAAAATATAACGTAAATTTTATAAACTTTGTATAAAGTGTTTATAAAATTGTCACCAAATTTTATAAATAATTTACTCAAAATGAATGATATAATTTAAATTAATTGTTTAAGGATTAATTTATAAAAATAGAGATTTTATGTAAATATTATAAAACTTGTTTCATTCTGTTTTAATAATTGTAAAGTTTATAAAAATAATTTTTTTGAAATTTTTGGAGTGTTAGAAAATTGCCAAAAAATATAAACAGGCCACCCGGTTTGAACCCGGGTGGTTCCTGTGAGGGGACAACGAGTTACCACTGGACGAGGGAGTATTGTCACACCCCAACCGACGGCGAAAACGTCGAGGCGGGACATGTAGACTGTTCATAAGCTCATGGTTTACTAAATTTGTGATAATTATACAATAACTTTCATTTCATAGCTCAAGTAATCAAGTATAACTTTTACAAGAATAAAAATACATGAATAACTTTATTAAATTCAAAACTAGGTCCTCAATCCTAAGTGAAGCGACTTGAAATCTTAACTCAAACACTGTACCTGAAACATGATAAAATGAGAGGGTCAACTATAAATAGTTGGTGAGCATACATAGGTTTTGACACCACGAGTAAAGTTCAAATGTTTTGTTTACAATTCATATGATGCATGGTTTATAAAGCATTTATGAAGAATCTAAGTTAAGCTAGATGCACAAATGAAACTTTGTAATTGAAGGGCATAACAACACATGTTATCCTAATGTATGGCATAACAACACATGTTATCCTGATGTAAGTGTAGGGCATAACAACACATGTTATCCTAATGTAGGGCATAACAACACATGTTATCCTAATGTAGGGCCTAACAACACATATTAGCCTGAAGTAATGTATTTGTGTTTGCACGTGTATATCATGTATATGTAGCCTTAACAATTAGCATTCAAGCATAAAGCACAAATAAACACATATGATCATATTGTAGAATTGTGCTGTAACATCCTAAAATGACGAGAAATAAAGTTAGCGAGTTCAAGCGGGCCGAAGTCGGGCTGGGTCAGTCGCGAACCGGGCTTGGGGAGGTCTCCCCTATAAATAGCCCAAGGCCCCTCACTTCTCCTCTTTGCAATTCTAGAGAGAGAAAACCCGTAGAGAGAGAAAGTGTCAGAATCGCACAAGATTGCACCAGCTCGTGTCTTCTGCACTCGTGAAGAAAACCTCCAAATCAGAATCGTCATCCAGGTAACCATTCAAGCTAAAATTGAGATTTTTGCTTAAGTTGGGTTTTCGGGTGAAAATATGACGTTTTTACGGATGAAACTTGAGAATAAGCTTAGGTTTAGTATCTGGAATGAAAACCGGTTGTTTTGAGCAAAGAAAGTTGAAGTTTTGACATAATCGAACTCAAATGCGTGAATTTCGGGACTGTTTAGGAAGATGACTGCTGGTGCAGGCGAACGTTCGCCTGTCAAGTTCGCCTGGTGGAGGCGAACTTATCAAGTTCGCCTGGCAAGTTCGCTTGGCCAAGGGTAAGCGAACTTATTATGTTCGCCTAAGTTAAGTTCGCCTGGCCAAGGGTAAGCGAACTTATTATGTTCGCCTGGCAAGTTCGCTTAAGTTAAGTTCGCCTGGCCAAAGGTAAGCGAACTTATCAAGTTCGCCTATAAGTTCGCCTAGGCCAGAGGAAGCGAACTTAGCATTAAGTTCGCCTATATCAGCTGAGTAAAAGTGAGAATTGAGGTTAGGTCTGATATATGTGTTTTGTAACCAATTCAGATCGGAAGTGACGTTGTTGGGCCTTTGATTAGGACAACCGAGACTAGCTTATAAGGTGAGTTCTAGAAGCCCTCTTTTAAATGTTTTATATAATGTTTTCGGGCTGGTGTGTATGCATATGAAATGATGTTTTATGAAATGATGTTCATGAAACTATGTTTACGAAATGAAATAATTTGGAATGAACGGTTTATGGAAAGAAAGTTTTATGAATGGAATGTTTACGAACGAATGTTTATAAAGAAATGGTTTAAAGTAAAGGTAAAGGGTTTCAAAAATGAATGAAAGGTGTTATGAAAAGAAAAGAAAAAGGGCAAAGGTTTTAAAGAAGTCATTACAAATCTAATCTGTCGAATGAATGGAATTGACGAATGAAGTCTGGGAATTAGATTCCCAGCCTTGTGGTAGATTATGGATAGCGAGCCATAGTTACCATAAGAGCAACAGGGGCAGTGTCTTAGTGGCCTGCCACTGGTTTGATGTTGTACAACTGGTATGGAGTAACGACGGTTACTCAGGGGTTAACGTGACCCTACGTCAGGTTAAATTATGATCCGACAGTGTTATGGCTGAGAGCCATAGCCGTCGATGGAGGTTGTCGGTCTATGGACATGAGAGCCATAGGGGCAACTGAATGGGTATTGTCGGTCCTCGTGCAGTTAGCCTTGGGGGCAATACCAAAAAGGGAATTGACGGAATGTTGTGGCAACGACGGTGATACGTAACGGTTGTCCACGACATGCAGGGTTCCTTCGGGGACACAGAGACGCGTAAAGAAAGATACAGATTTTAGATAGTAATGTATGACTTAAATGAATGTTAAATGTTTTAAACAAATGATCCGTTCAATGTGTTTAAATGTTTGAAGGTTTATGAATGAAAGGCCCTGTTTTCTTATACGTGATGTTAAACCCTAATGAATGTTTTGAATGATGAACCATTTCTTAAATCGAACGAAAACTAGAACTCACCAGCGTAGCTGACTTTTTAGTGTGCACATTCAGGTTAAGGCATGTTATGAGGATGGACGGTGATGCTTGGCTAGCGAGAGGAGTTACCCGACTGACTATGAAGACTGGCATCCCGTTATGTTTAGTTATGATGTAATTATGTTTTAAACAATGTTTACGCTTCCGCATGTATGAACAATGATGACGTTATGTTTGAATGAAATTTTCCGCTGCGTTATTTGATATTCATGTTTAAGAACTGTTTGTGAATGAGTAAATCCAACAAGTGAGGCCTCCCGGGTTTGGGGCCTTACATGTACGTATGAGAGCAATTGTTTGAGAGATTCGGACACTCCCAGTGTCTGAACTTAAACTGTGAATGGGACCGAAAGCGGATGCCAGTACGGGTAACTCGAGCCACAACATCAGGTATGAAGGTAGTATATATTTAGGTATATAGTATGCCTTAGAAAGGGTTAGGTAAGGACTTGTGTTCTGATGGAATCACAAAGGTGGTCAAATAGAAATCGAAAGGTAGTATAATGGTTAATTGCAGATGGCCAGTGTATATTAACATCTTACAGTACTGATTGAATTTTATTTGTTAACTAGCGTGATGACATTGGATTTCTTGTCTTATAGAACGAAATGGCAAGGAGAGGAAACGGAAGGCGTGGTGGCCGTACCGGTGGTCGTACCGGCGGTCGAAATGGTGGGCGTGGCAGGATCCCTACGCGCCAAGAGAATAGTGAAGAAGGAAGTGTTCACACTGAACCGACGGTTAGTGTGCATGGAACTGAGCAGACACTGGTTGAAGAACAACCTTTCACTTTTGAACCAGAAGTGAGAGCAGCTATAGCTCGAGAGTTCACAGAATTAATGAAGACTTCTCTGCCAGGTCTGTTGGCAGAAGCATTGAAGCAGGTCAATGGGGTGGGTGGGTCTAGTGCGGCACTTGGTGCTCAAAACAATGAGACCGACAACGCACCGCCTTCTCGCGGATGCGACTACAAGTCATTTAAAGCATGTGACCCACCGGTCCTCACTGGAAAGAAAGACGCGGTGGCTACATTTGATTGGGTGATCCGTATGGAAGCTGCCATTCGTCTGAGCGAGTGCCGAACGGATCAAGTTGTAAAATTTGCTGCTAACTCCTTGAGGGAGGAAGCATCCCATTGGTGGGAAGGTGTACGTCAGGCAAAAGGGAGCGAGATTGTGGATGCGATGATGTGGGCTGACTTGAAAACTTTGGTGATCAAGAATTTCTGCCCAAGGAACGAGATTGAGAAGGTAGAGAGGGAATTTCTGGGTTTGAAGGCCGGGAACATGACGCACCGGCAATACACAACCCGATTCAATGAACTGGCACATCTGGTGCCACATCTTGTCACGAAGGAGGAAAGAAAGATTTCATGCTACATTCAAGGATTTCCGGACCAGGTCCGCACCTATGTTAAGGCAAACGCCCCTACTACCTATGATTCGGTAGTAGAATGAGCGGCGTGGTATTTGATGATCTGGCGCTGAATGTTGTTGCCATTGAAGAGCCTAAGAAGAAGTTGAGTTTTCTCGCTAAACGATCAGGTGGGAAGTTGTTTGGGGCTCGGGACAAGCAGGCCAGGGTAGGCGAGATGACAGTCTGTGGGAAATGTGGAGTAAGACATGCAGGTGAATGTAGACTGGGATCTAACTTGTGTTTCAAATGTGGTAAGACCGGGCACTACGCCCGTGAGTGCACACAACACTACAAGTGCTACAACTGTGGGGATGTCGGTCATCTGAGTAGGGACTGCCCGAAGCCCAGGATGGGGGAAACCGGGAAGGGAAAAGGCCCGGAAAAGAAGGGAGAGGGATCTCGTGCGAAGACGCGAGCGTACGCACTGACGCAGGATCAGGCTAGGAAGGATCCCGATGTGGCGTCAGGTACGTTCATCCTTGACAACACTTTTCTTTCTGTGTTATTTGATTCGGGTGCCAGTAAGAGTTTTATATCTGCGACTTTTTGTAAACGAGTGAAGTACACTGTCAGTAAGCTAGAAAGGGCCTTTAGCGTAGAAACCGCTGAGGATAGGACTGCAAGAGTAACCGATGTAGTTGACAACTCCACGATAAAGATAGAAGGTCATAGATTCCCTGTCATATTTTTTGTTATGGTTTTGGGAGGGTTTGATGTTGTGTTGGGTATGGATTGGTTAACTGCCAACGAAGCACAAATCATATGTAAACGAAAGATAATCCAACTCAAGGCTCCTGATGGTAGCAAAGTCGAGGTCTTTGGAGATCGTGACGCCCCGATGCCAAACGTCATCTCGATGATTAAGGAAACAAATTACTTGAGGCGCGGATGCGAGGCTTATCTGGTGTATGTAATTGACAAGTGTAAGGAAGTGAAGGAACTAGACGATGTACCCGTGGTACGCGAGTACCCGGAGGTGTTTCCAGAGGATTTGCCTGGGATACCACCCGATAGAGAAATTGAATTCCGAATTGACTTAGTACCAGATGCCTAGCCCGTGGCTAAGGCTCCATATCGACTAGCACCAGTGGAGATGAAAGAATTAATGGCACAACTAGACGAGTTACTTGAGAAAGGATTTATCCAACCGAGCATCTCGCCGTGGGGTGCTCCGGTGTTGTTTGTGAAGAAGAAAGACGGTTCGATGAGAATGTGTATCGATTATCGCGAGTTGAACAAACGAACGGTGAAGAACAAGTACCCTTTACCAAGGATCGATGACCAGTTTGACCAATTGCAAGGCGCAAGTTGGTTCTCGAAAATCGACCTTCGGTCCGGGTACCATCAGTTGAAGGTAAGGGAAGAAGACATACCGAAAACTCCATTTCGCACGCGTTATGGACATTTCGAGTTCCGCATAATGTCTTTCGGATTGACGAACGCCCCCGCAGCGTTCATGGATTTAATGAATAGAGTTTGTCGACCAATGCTGGATCGATCGGTAATCGTGTTCATCGATGATATCCTTATCTACTCCAAGAATGAGGGTGATCACGCGTGTCACTTGAAGGAGGTATTGGAAGCTCTGAAGAAGGAAAAGTTGTATGCTAAGTTCTCCAAATGCGCGTTCTGGCTTAGGGAAGTCCAATTCCTAGGTCACGTCATTAACCCGAACGTCATTATGGTTGACCCAGCAAAGATAGTGACGGTAAGGGAATGGGACATTCCTAAGACGCCAACTGAAATCCGCAGTTTCTTGGGATTGGCAGGCTACTATCGGAGATTCATCCAGGATTTCTCGAAAATAGCTTCCCCGCTGACAAAGTTGACTCGGAAAGAGGTAAAGTACGAATGGGGTTCGACCCAGGATGAAGCGTTTAAGAAATTGAAGGAAAAGCTAACCCAAGCTCCAGTCTTGGCCCTTCCCGAGGGCAGTGAAGACTTGGTGGTATACTCTGACGCTTCGGGTCAGGGATTAGGGTGCGTATTGATGCAACGCGGGAGAGTGATTGCATATGCGTCACGGCAGTTGAAGGTTCACAAAGCCAATTATCCGACTCATGATTTGGAACTTGCTGCTGTTGTATTTGCATTGAAAATATGGAGGCACTACCTTTACGGGGTGAAGTTTACTATTTACCCCGACCACAAAAGTTTGAAGTACTTCTTCGAACAAAAGGAACTTAATATGAGGCAGAGGCGATGGTTGGAACTGTTGAAAGACTATGACTGTGAAATAATGTACCATCCTGGAAAGGCAAACGTGGTGGCTGACGCTCTAAGCCGAAAGGATGTGCCTACTCCTATTAGAGTGAAAACTTGCCAGTTGGTGGTAACATCGGATGTGATGAGAGAAATCGAAAAGGCTCGAGATGAGGCACTTAAAGAAGAAAACATAAAGAAGGAAAGGATGGTTGGCCAACAGGACAAGTTGGAATATAACACCCTTGGTGTTAGGACACGTTTTGGACGGGTATGGATACCTATGGGTGGCGAGCTTAGAACCAAAATCTTGGATGAGGCTCATAAGTTTCGTTACTCTATCCATCCTGGTACCAACAAAATGTACCAAGACCTGAAAAAGGACTACTGGTGGCCTGGAATGAAATGTGATGTGACGAAGTATGTAAGCAAGTGCTTGACTTGCTCACAAGTAAAGGCTGAACACCAAAAACCGTATGGAAAGATTCAACCACTTGATATACCGGAATGGAAGTGGGAACACATTACCATGGACTTCATAACCAAGCTACCCCGCACAGCTAAAGGTCATGACACCATTTGGGTAATTGTGGACCGTTTAACGAAGAGTGCTCATTTCCTACCTATTCGCAAGACGTACTCGTCGGAAAGGTTAGCAGAAGTGTTTATTAACGAAGTAGTAGCACGGCATGGGATGCCTTTGACGATCGTATCTGACCGGGACACACGATTCACATCGAGGTTCTGGAAAAGATTTCATGAAGCGATGGGCACGAGGCTGAATATCAGCACGGCATACCACCCGCAAACGGATGGTCAGTCCGAAAGGACCATTCAGACATTGGAAGATATGCTCCGTGCTTGTATTATCGACTTCGGTGGCAGTTGGGACAGTCATCTTCCGTTGGCCGAATTCTCCTACAACAATAGTTATCACACGACGATAGGCATGCCGCCTTATGAAATGTTGTATGGGAGAAGATGCAGGACCCCGGTTTGTTGGGGTGAGATTGGACAGAAGGAATTAGGAAGTCTTGAAGTCGTAAAAGAAACTTCGGAAAGGTTTGATCAAATTAAAGCTCGAATGAAGGCCGCACAAGATCGTCAGAAATCCTATGCGGATAAACGACGAAGGCCTATTGAGTTTGATGTTGGGGACAGAGTAATGTTGAAAGTGTCACCCTGGAAGGGAATCATTCGATTCAGGAAGAGAGGAAAGTTAAGTACGAGGTTTGTCGGACCTTTTAGGATAATGGCACGGGTTGGTGAGGTCGCTTATCGGTTAGAGTTGCCTGATGAGTTAAGTGGGATTCATCCTACCTTCCATGTATCACACTTGCGAAAGTGTTTGGCGGATGAATCGGCACGTACCACTTACTGACATCGAGGTCGACAACAGCCTTAACTACATTGAAGAACCCGTGACTATCTTAGACCGAAAGGATAAACGTTTGTGTAACAAAGTGATCCAATTGGTTAAAGTCCAATGGAAGCACCGAAAGGGATCGAAGGCTACATGGGAAATGGAGGCGGAAATGACGGAGTCGTACCCTTATCTATTTGACCTGTGATAGGTTTCGGGGACGAAACCTATTGTAAGGGGGGTAGACTTGTAACATCCTAAAATGGCGAGAAATAAAGTTAGCGAGTTCAAGCGGGCCGAAGTCGGGCCGGGTCAGTCGCGAACCGGGCTTGGGGAGGTCTCCCCTATAAATAGCCCAAGGCCCCTCACTTCTCCTCTTTGCAATTCTAGAGAGAGAAAACCCGTAGAGAGAGAAAGTGTCGGAATCGCACAAGATTGCACCAGCTCGTGTCTCCTGCACTCGTGAAGAAAACCTCCAAATCAGAATCGTCATCCAGGTAACCATTCGAGCTAAAATTGAGATTTTTGCTTAAGTTAGGTTTCCGGGTGAAAATAGGACGTTTTTACGGATGAAACTTAAGAATAAGCTTAGGTTTAGTATCTGGAATGAAAACCGGTTGTTTTGAGCAAAGAAAGTTGAAGTTTTGACATAATCGAACTCAAATGCGTGAATTTCGGGACTGTTTGGGAAGATGACTGCTGGTGCAGGCGAACTTAGCAAGTTCGCCTGTCAAGTTCGCCTGGTGGAGGCGAACTTATCAAGTTCGCCTGATTATGTTCGCCTGGCAAGTTCGCCTGGCCAAGGGTAAGCGAACTTATTATGTTCGCCTAAGTTAAGTTCGCCTGGCCAAGGGTAAGCGAACTTATTATGTTCGCCTGGCAAGTTCGCTTAAGTTAAGTTCGCCTGGCCAAAGGTAAGCGAACTTATCAAGTTCGACTATAAGTTCGCCTAGGCCAGAGGAAGCGAACTTAGCATTAAGTTCGCCTATATCAGCTGAGTAAAAGTGAGAATTGAGGTTAGGTCTGATATATGTGTTTTATAACCAATTCAGATCGGAAGTGACGTTGTTGGGCCTTTGATTAGGACAACCGAGACTAGCTTATAAGGTGAGTTCTAGAAGCCCTCTTTTAAATGTTTTATATAATGTTTTCGGGCTGGTGTGTATGCATATGAAATGATGTTTTATGAAATGATGTTCATGAAACTATGTTTACGAAATGAAATAATTTGGAATGAACGGTTTATGGAAAGAAAGTTTTATGAATGGAATGTTTACGAACGAATGTTTATAAAGAAATGGTTTAAAGTAAAGGTAAAGGGTTTCGAAAATGAATGAAAGGTGTTATGAAAAGAAAAGAAAAAGGGCAAAGGTTTTAAAGAAGTCATTACAAATCTAATATGTCGAATGAATGGAATTGACGAATGAAGTCTGGGAATTAGATTCCCAGCCTTGTGGTAGATTATGGATAGCGAGCCATAGTTACCATAAGAGCAACAGGGGCAGTGTCTTAGTGGCCTGCCACTGGTTTGATGTTGTACAACTGGTATGGAGTAACGACGGTTACTCAGGGGTTAACGTGACCCTACGTCAGGTTAAATTATGATCCGACAGTGTTATGGCTGAGAGCCATAGCCGTCGATGGAGGTTGTCGGTCTATGGACATGAGAGCCATAGGGGCAACTGAATGGGTATTGTCGGTCCTCGTGCAGTTAGCCTTGGGGGCAATACCAAAAAGGGAATTGACGGAATGTTGTGGCAACGACGGTGATACGTAACGGTTGTCCACGACATGCAGGGTTCCTTCGGGGACACAGAGACGCGTAAAGAAAGATACAGATTTTAGATAGTAATGTATGACTTAAATGAATGTTAAATGTTTTAAACAAATGATCCGTTCAATGTGTTTAAATGTTTGAAGGTTTATGAATGAAAGGCCATGTTTTCTTATACGTGATGTTAAACCCTAATGAATGTTTTGAATGATGAACCATTTCTTAAATCGAACGAAAACTAGAACTCACCAGCGTAGCTGACTTTTTAGTGTGCACATTCAGGTTAAGGCATGTTATGAGGATGGACGGTGATGCTTGGCTAGCGAGAGGAGTTACCCGACTGACTATGAAGACTGGCATCCCGTTATGTTTAGTTATGATGTAATTATTTTTTAAACAATGTTTACGCTTCCGCATGTATGAACAATGATGACGTTATGTTTGAATGAAATTTTCCGCTGCGTTATTTGATATTCATGTTTAAGAACTGTTTGTGAATGAGTAAATCCAACAAGTGAGTCCTCCCGGCTTTGGGGCCTTACATGTACGTATGTAATTGTAAATAGTGTGTTATTGAGTAATCATGTTTCACCCTAAATATATAAATACGAAAAAGGGGCTATGTAAACTCACTTGGATTGAGGGTGTAGCTAGCACGCGAGACTAGATAGCAAAACGATCCTTGAAATCTCACAATGTTAACCTAATGTGTAACGTATGTTGAATTAATAATGTGTACAAAAGTTGTGTTGTAGTATGTATAGTAGTGTAGGAAATTGTGGTTGGTACTTAAAAAGGGTGTTGTATAAAATGGAATATTGAACAATGGTTTTAAAATAGTTTGGTTTCGGGTTTAGGGTTTGAATAACTAAATAAGTCACATAATTCCTATTTATTTAGTTAGTTAGAAAATAGTGTAGGTATTAGGTTTATTTAAGTTTAACTTAAACAAATTACTTAAACAAATTTTGTTTTAAGTATAAATAATTGTTACTTTATTTATTTATTTATTTATAAAGGTATATAACTAATATTGATTCATGAAAATAAATCTTAAATTTAATTAAATTCTTAGCATGTCTTGAAAATGTAATTTATATAAATAACAAATAAACTTATTTATTTATTCATCATTTAAAATAGTATGATAAGAATGCACATTTATATTTAAATTGTTTTAAATATTGATTGAAATTTTATAAATTCTTATAAATTTATTTTCCAGAAAGGTATACAAGCTTGCCACAATATTTATAAAAAAATTAGAAATTTAATCTCTTTGTTTAATTATTTTAAAATCTATAAAGAAAATGGATTTCGAAATAAAAGTGAGTTTATGTTAATAATTGTAAACTTTTGTCTTATTCTGTTTAAAATGGGGTAGGGTTTATAAAATGATTTTTATAAAATTTTTTGGAGCTTTTAAAAATCGATTTAAAAACATAAGCAGACCCTGGGGCTCGAACCCGGGTCTGCGCTAGGAGGTCCAGACGAACAAACCACTGGCCGAGGCCTGTGGTTCCGATGAGAGTCTGATTGAAATTGTTTTAACACGTTGTCGGGATCAGGCCGGATTTGGTTTTTAGAGTTGGCGGAAAAAGTCTCGGTATATGGGTTTCGAACCCACGCCACCTGGTTCGGCGGCGCAGTGACTTGCCGGCCGGACCAGGTGGTTTCGCTGGTTTATTACTAAACTTAAATAAATAAAACACGAAAGTAAGTTGATCCCAAAATCGAATCTGCCTTAACCCGCCAAGAACTCCAACCCTAATCGATTTCGATACCCTCTGCCATCACGAATTGGCAGAGGGCTTTCGTTAAGCAGGGGATTACGAACCTAATGACCTGTGCGGTACCTGAATTGGCGTAGGAATGAATGAGGATAACAGGGTCAAGCGCTCGGCTGATCTTGGTGTTCGACAGGCTCCTAGCGGTGATGCGCGACTCAATTTCAAAATGAGAGGGTCTGTGTGGGCGTATGTGAGGGTGGGAGGAAGCTTTAACTCATTCAATTATGTTTTTATTAGTCAATTCTATTTCAACTTGACCGAAATGGCTACGGACCACCGATTACGTGTTAATTCATAGATTCGGGAATGAATTGGGTCCTGATACTGGTCTAGGTACACATGTGATTGATTTGCGAGTGACTTGCGGGATTGGGACGCGTTAATTTCATGTATTGAATGGTAATTGATACGGGTTTGACTATCCTAAGTCAAATCCGTTCAAATTTTGAATTAGCCGCGTGAATGGTTGAATCGGCTTGATGATTGGGCCGGGGTGAAGTGGATAATCGATCTAGAACACAGAACAGGTCCAATACGGTTGGATTAGATCGATTAATCTCGTTGAATTGCAAGATCTTGGCTCGTTTGACTTTTGAAAGTCAAACAGGGTTGTACTTAGTCAAAATAGGAGGTTTGGAGGGTTGGATCTTGGTGAATGGGTTCAAAACCAATGCCAAAGGTTAAATTGGGGGTTCAAACTAGTTAAGTTGTGAATTTGTAAAAAAAAATGTAATATTATCAATTTTACTAAAATATATTTTATAACAATAAATTTTATAAAAGGAAGGTTTCACTTAATTTATTTTTATAAAAATTATCATTTGTATAAGTGGAAATTTTTTTATGATAGAGGAAAACTACATAGATATATTTATAGTTTTTATAAATAAATATATATTTAATACAAGGGAGGCAAAACACCTTTTAGTTCATAATATTTTATTTTTGATTAAATTTATCCTAGAGTATAAATATGAATATAATATGTTATATATATATTAGAGTTGAAAAAGTAAAACTTTGATTTGATACATGTTTAAAATAAAAGGATTTAAGGTGTCATTCTAGGATGGGCAAACTCGGATAGATTTGAGGTATCATTAGTTAAATTTTAAAATAGAATAATGCTAGAAAATCTTGGATGTTACAAGTATTCCTTGTCATTTTCGGTTTGCTTTTGACTATAATGTGTTCGAGGTAGGGGACCGGGTCGGCTACGGGGACACGCGCAAAAAGAGATGACCGTTTTAGCGGCTTGCGGGTTTCGAACCCACGCCACCTGGTTCGGCGGCGCAGTGACTTACCAGCCGAACCAGGTGGTTTCGCTGGTTAGATTAGGATTCCATTTCATTAACTCGTGAGATTAAAATAACCCATAATTCAAATACGAAATAACCCGCTATGAACCCTAGTTCCAATCGGTCTCGATACCCTCTGTCATCACGAATTGGCAGAGGGATTTCGATAACCATGTGATTACGAATCGAATGATGCTATTCTTACCAGAAATGATTAGGGCACGAATGCAGACGGCTTCGAGTTTGATACGGCTGTTCTTGATGATCGACAGGCGTCCAGAGATGAAATGCGGATTAACCAGAGGCTGGGAGAGTTTGTGTGCAGGTATACGCGAGTGAGAGAGAGGTTTAATTAGATTAATTTTGCGTATAATAACCGATTTGATTTCCATTTGATCGTAATGGTTGCGGACGACTGATTCCGCGTTAATCCATCGATTTGGGAATGAATTGGGTCCTGATAATGGTCCAGGTACACTCGAGATTGATTGGAGAGTGAATCGCGGGATTAGGACACGTTAATTTCTTGCATTGAATGGTAATTGATACGGGTTTGACTATCCTAAGTCAAATTCGTTCAAATTTTGAAATGTCCGCGTGAATGGTTGAATCAGCTTGATGATTGGGCCTGGTTTGGGTCGATTGTTGTTTGTGAAATCACTAGGAGTCCAAACCAACAAAAATTCGGTGGATAGCCGACTTAGATCTTTGCAATTTGGCCCTATTTGACTTTTAAAAGTCAAACAGATCAATTTTCTTTGAAATTGGGTTTAATTCCTTTGATTTCTTTGACTTTTAAGAGTCAAGCATTTGTAACTAAGGGTCCAAGATCAAAAGTGGTTCAATGCTTGAAGGTTCAATTGTTTAAGGTTCAAAATCATTGTGTACAAAGTTGTATAAATGTGGGTATAAAGTTGTATGATATATGCATACACATGCTTGTATATATACAGAGGGTTTTACTAATGTGTCCAAGTGTAAAACTTGTGGGTGGTAATGAAACCTTGGTCTTAAATTCTTGCATGAATGAATTAAAAACATTACACTCGAATTTGGATTTAAAACATGTTTTATTGAACTGAAAATAAAGACGAGAAAATCATAAATGTTACAGTATCCCCATGTTGAGTGAATTTCGTCCCGAAGTTCAACTAGTTGAGATGACTGAATCAGCAAAGAGGTGCGGGTACTTGAGCTTCATTTGGTCCTCACGTTCTCAAGTGAACTCAGGACCACATTTAGATTCCCAACGAACTTTGACAATAGGGATACGGCTTCGCTTGAGTTGCTTGATCTCACGATCCATGATCTCACGATCCATGATCTCTATAGGTCTCTCAACGAAGTGCATCGTTTCGTCAATGCGCACATCGTCAAGAGGTATATGGTGGTTCTCATCAGCAAGACATTTCTTTAGATTGGATACATGAAATGTAGGATGCACATTGCCAAGTGATGGAGGTAACTCGAGTTTGTAAGCCACTTTCCCAATCTTTTCAAGGATCTTGAATGGACCCACATAGCGAGGTGCTAACTTGCCTTTCTTTCCAAAAAGGATTACACCCTTCCATGGAGATATCTTTAGAAGAACAAGGTCACCGACATGGAATTCCAATGGTTTTCGTCGTTTGTCGGCATAGCTCTTTTGCCGACTCCTCGCTACTCGAATGTTGTCATGGATTTGAACGATCTTGTCGGATGTTTCTTGAATTAGCTCGGGACCGGTGATTTGTGCTTCACAAATCTCGTTCCAACAGATAGGAGAACGGCACTTACGACCATAGAGAGCTTCAAATGGAGCCATATTGATACTTGTGTGGTAGCTATTGTTGTAAGAGAACTCAATTAGGGATAGGTGTGAATCCCAATTGCCCCCAAAATTAATTACACAAGCTCTAAGCATGTCCTCAAAAGTTTGGATTGTTCGCTCGGTCTGTCCATCACTTTGGGGCTGGTAAGACGTGAGCAGATTTGGTGAGGCGGATAGGCATTAAGAATACGGTTACTGAATATTTATAGTACACGATTTGTAACAAATTCAACAATCCAATCTTAATTAAACCTCCTAAGAATGAAATAAAAAAGTATTAATTAAATAAAAAAGTATTAATTAAACCGCACCACGAAACAATGAAATAAAATCATAAAAAACCGTCTTCATCTTTTCCATATTCATCCGCACCCACTAGTTAATCAAGCTCATTCGGGTATGTGACTCGGCTCAAGGCTATCAACAATTTCTATAAAATAAAAGAATGAAAGTTATATATTTAATCAATATTAACAAATCTAAACTTGTGTAATCTCATATTACCTTTTCCAAGATCATGAAAGTTTATCAAGTTTTCAACACCGTCTATTTCTTTACTTGACTTACGAATCCAATCTTGTGTGCATATCAGTGCTTCAACAACCGGAGTGGACAAAGAACTTCTAAACGTTTCGACAACTCTTCTAGCCGTACTAAAAGCCGACTCGGAAGCCAAACTAGATACGGGAATAGCTAATATGTCTACAATAACAAACAATAAAAGGTGATATGAATAGTAGAAATAAATTAATAGTTATATAGAATATAATTAGTGTAATAACATACCTTTCGCCATATTCGCTAATACCGGGTATTTCAAAGCAGAAACTTTCCACCGTTGAAGGATATCAAATCCTGGGTAAAGAGCTTCCTCCTTATCATCAAGGTAAATTTGAAGTTCCGACTTAGTGGTGTAGGAGCTAAAACCACCATCCGATTTAAAGTCCTTAAAAAATCATCATCTACTTGTGAATACTGATCATCGTTTACTCCACTTTGTGAAACGTTAGCAGGAGGTTTCGTGGATTCATAATTTACTCGATATTGCTTAAAAAGTACCTCCAATTCTTTCACAATAGGTTTAACAAATTCAGTAACCTTATTCTTAATGGCATCTTCCGTCTCCTCTTCTTTTTTTTCAGCTGTAAATATTCTACTATAACCATATGCTATCACACGTACCTTCAAAACCAAGGCTCTGATACCAATCTGTCACACCCCAACCGACGGCGGAAAACGTCAGGACGGGACATGTGGACTGTTCATGAGCACAAGGTTGACTAAATTGAAATATATTAATCATTCAAATTCATTGCATAAATTCAAAACAAACCAAAATCAAACCAAGTACATAAAATGAAATACATCAATCCTTTATTAAAATTAACTAGGTCCAAAACTTATGTGTAGCAAGTCTTGATCAAAATCATACATTAGCACCTGAAACATGAATAAAATAAGGTCAACTAAAAAGTTGGTGAGCATACACAGGTTTATACATTGCTAGTGTATAGATGTAAATAGTTAAATCCTTACATAACATGATAAAATAAGGCATTTATGGAGAGCAACTATTGTGTAACCAAAGTACAATCAAACCTTTGTAACTAGCATGCAAATTGTGTTGTCGGTAACAATCACCCCAATCTGGGTGGGTTTGTCAGACTCAATATATCTATCATTGTTAACCGTCGGTTTGAATAGTTAATGATTGCACATAAATTGCACACAAACAGTTAACACACCTAGCACTCAAACATAAAGCTCAAATTTTGCATACATGAATGTAAAGAGGATTTGTGTTTGTGTGTAAATGTAAGCAATTGTGTGTATAGAGTTCATGTTTCACCCCAAAAAGTGTAAAAGAGTAAAAGGGGCTATGTAATACTCACATTGATCAAGGGTGTAGCTAGCACGCGAGACTAGATAGCAAAATGATCCTTGAAATCTCACAATGTTAACCTAGTGTGTAAAGTATGTTTAATTAAAAGTGTGTACAAAAGTTGTGTTGTAGTATGTATAGAAGTGTAGGAAATTGTGGTTTGTACTTAAAAAGGGTGTTGTATAAAATGAAATATTGAACAAATGGTTTTAAAAATAGTTTGGTTTAGGGTTTTGGGTTTGAATAACTAAATAAGTCACATAATTGTTATTCATTTATTTAGTTAGAAAAATAAAGTAGGTATTAGGTTTATTTAAGTATAACCTAAATAAACAATTTTTGTTTAAATATGAATTAAATAAATAATTTTTACCTTATTTATTTATTTATAAAGGTATGCAATTTATATTTAAATATAATTAAATTCTATGTATGTTTTGTAATTTATATAAATAATAAATTAATTTATTTAATTATTTGCCATTTAAATTGAATATGATAACTAATTGTATTTAATTAAAATGGGTATGTATTCTTAGGAATATAAAACTACAAATATTTTTAGGTATTTAAATACAACGTAAATTTTATAAACTTTGTATACAGTGTTTATAAAATTGTCACCAAATTTTATAAATAATTTACTCAAAATGAATGATATAATTTAAATTAATTGTTTAAGGATTAATTTATAAAATAAGAGATTTTATGTAAATATTGTAAAACTTGTTTCATTCTGTTCTAATAATTGTAAAGTTTATAAAAATAATTTTTTTGAAGTTTTTGGAGTGTTAGAAAACAGCCAAAAAATATAAACAGGCCACACGGTTCGAACCCGGGTGGTTCCTGTGAGGGGACAACGAGTTACAATTGGACCAGGGAGTATTCCTTGTCATTTCCGGTTTGCTTTTGACTATAACGTGTTCGAGGTAGGGGACCGGGTCGGCTACGAGGACACGCGCAAAAAGAGATGACCGTTTTAGCGGCTTGCGGGTTTCGAACCCACGCCACCTGGTTCGGCGGCGCAGTGACTTACCGGCCGGACCAGGTGGTTTCGCTGGTTAGATTAGGATTCCATTTGATTAACTCGTGAGATTAAAATAACCCAGAATTCAAATACGGAATAACCCGCTATGAACCCTAGTTCCAATCGGTCTCGATACCCTCTGTCATCACGAATTGGCATAGGGCTTTAGATAACCATGTGATTACGAATTGAATGATGCTATTCTTACTTGAAATGATTAGGGCACGAATGCAGACGGCTTCGAGTTTGATACGGCTGTTCTTGATGATCGACATGCGTCCATAGATGAAATGCGGATTAACCAGAGGCTGGGAGAGTTTGTGTGGAGGTATACGCGAGTGAGAGAGAGGTTTAATTCGATTAATTTTCCATATAATAACCGATTTGATTTCCATTTGACCGTAATGGTTGCGGACGACTGATTACGCGTTAATCCATCTATTTGGGAATGAATTGGGTCCTGAGAATGGTCCAGGTCCTGAGAATGGTCCAGGTGCACTCGAGATTGATTGGAGGGTGAATCGCGAGATTAGGACGCGTTAATTTCTTGCATTGAATGGTAATTGATACGGGTTTGACTATCCTAAGTCAAATTCGTTCAAATTTTGAATTGTCCGCGTGAATGGTTGAATCGGCTTGATTATTGGGCCTGGTTTGGGTCGATTGTTGTTTGTGAAATCACTAGGAGTCCAAACCAACAAAAATTCGGTGGATAGCCGACTTGGATCTTTGCAATTTGGCCCTGTTTGACTTTTAAAAGTCAAACAGATCAATTTTCTTTGAAATTGGGTTTAATTCCTTTGATTTCTTTGACTTTTAAGAGTCAAGCATTTGTAACTAAGGGTCCAAGATCAAAAGTGGTTCAATTCTTGAAGGTTCAATTGTTTAGGGTTCAAAATCATTGTGTACAAAGTTGTAAAAATGTGGGTTTAAAGTTGTATGATATATGCATACACATGCTTGTATATATACATAGGGTTTTACTAATGTGTCCAAGTGTAAAACTTGTGGGTGGTAATGAAACCTTGATCTTAAATGCTTGCATGAATGAATTAAAAACATTACACTCGAATTTGGATTTAAAACATGTTTTATTGAACTGAAAATAAAGACGAGAAAATCATAAATGTTACACCTTAGATTGCCCTACGAGATGGAACTCGACTTATGTGATGTTGGATACGGCTGAAAAGTTTGAGAAAGCTTTTGTGGAGTATGACATGAAAGATTCAAACTACTCAAGAGATTTAGTTGAGGTTCCAACAATTGCTGATTGGATTTACGTGAGACAACTAGCGGGTGTTTTAGAGTTGTTTAAACGCAAAACCTTCAAAGTTTATGCTTCGACAAAGGTATTCCTATTTCCTATTTCAATTTCTGATAAATAATCTTAATTAATAAGTTCAACGGACACATGTTACAAACAGGTGGTTGTTAATGATTTTTTTTAAAGATGCAATGAATATTGATAATCACCTCCGAACGATGAGGGCTTCAAATGACTATACGAGTAAAAGAATGGGTGGTTCAATGCAGGCAAAGTTTGAAAAATATTGGAGGAATTATGGCAAGTTTAATAATATGTTGTACTTTGCCTCAATATTAGACCCTCGTTTGAAGGTACGTGTGATAGCATATGGTTATAGTAGAATATTTACAGCTGAAAAAAAAGAAGAGGAGACGGAAGATGCCATTAAGAATAAGGTTACTGAATTTGTTAAACCTATAGTGAAAGAGTTGGAGATACTTTTTAAGCAATATCGAGTAAATTAAGAATCCACGAAACCTCCTGCTAACGTTTCACAAAGTGGAGTAAACGATGATCAGTATTCACAAGTAGATGATGATTTTTTTAAGGACATTAAATCGGATGGTGGTTTTAGCTCCTACACCACTAAGTCGGAACTTCAAATTTACCTTGATGATAAGGAGGAAGCTCTTTACCCAGGATTTGATATCCTTCAATTGTGGAAAGTTTCTGCTTCGAAATACCTAGTATTAGCGAATATGGCGAAAGGTATGTTATTACACTAATTATATTCTATATAACTATTAATGTATTTCTACTATTCATATCACCTTTTATTGTTTGTTATTGTAGACATATTAGTTATTCCCGTATCTAGTGTGGCTTCCGAGTCGACTTTTAGTACGGCTGGAAGAGTTGTGGAAACGTTTAGAAGTTCTTTGTCCACTCCGGTTGTTGAAGCACTGATATGCACACAAGATTGGATTCGTAAGTAAAGTAAAGAAATAGACGGTGTTGAAAACTTGATAGACTTTCATGATCTTGGAAAAGGTAATATGAGATTACACAAGTGTAGATTTGTTAATATTGATTAAATATATAACTTTCATTCTTTTATTTTGTAGAAATTGCTGATAGCCTTGAGCCGAGTCACATACCCGAATGAGCTCGATTAACTAGTGGGTGCGGATGAATATGGAAAAGATGAAGACGGTTTTTTATGATTTTATTTCATTGTTTCGTGGTGTGGTTTAATTAATACTTTTTTATTTCATTCTTAGGGGGTTGAATTCTTTTTACTTGTTGGATTATTGCAAAAAGTTTCTTTGATGATTAAGCAATTGATTATATTTGTCATTGTGATTTAACTGTGATTAAGGCCCTAATTGGTAATTCCACTTGCCTGTTTAGTGCCTTAGTTGAAGATGGGATTTTGACAAGGAAGGGTAGGCTAGTAGTAGGGGATGACAAGAATCTCTACTGGCACTCTAACTTCTTAAAAAACATACTATAGTTAGGGCACCAGATACATGGTGGTAAAACAATATTCTATATTGCAGTGCATACTATACTAGAGGTGGCAATCTCTACCCATTTCCTTGTAATTGGTTCAACTTGGGTTATGTTTTATATCTAATGGGGCAAATGGGTAGAGTTTAAAAAATCAGCTAAAAGGAAACACGTCAAAGGAAGTTCCTCACAATGTATTTTTATCGCACAAAATCTCCTAAATCATTTTCTTGAATATTAGTTAGATCACTAATTTGAGTATATTCTTTTGTAATCATATCTGGCACACTAATTATTATAAGTTATCTGAAATTTATGGCCAAATAAGTTTCATGTCAACCCAACCTGACCTGTACAAAAAACTGCCTGTGTTGGCCCAAACCAGCCCTCCTGACCCTTCACCACCTCTACTGCATATTGTCGTATGCCCAACAAAGCCCTAGAAACACATATGTAAAAGAAGATTTACAGTAGAGACTGTGATGTAATGAATCATCTTCCCTACTTTTAAACAAAATACAAATTCTCTACTAATTTCTTATCATAATCTTTACCAACTTAGACACTAACAAAATCCTATGAATCAAAAAACATTAGTAGCAGCAAAATCAATATCAAAATTAATTGACCAAGTAAATCACCAACTGAAACACTACAACAAACTAAATTAGCACCAAACAAATTGTTAAAAATCAACAACACTTGATCAAAAATAAATATAAATATCTAGAGAAGATGAGAAAACTCACCGGAGATTGCAAGAACCCTAGGTTTAGCCATCTGACCTTTGCCTATTTTCCCTGATTTACCCCAAATACCACGGCTTGGATATCTGAAATTACCTTTTTATGTATGAATTGATCGATGGAGGATAACCTTCACTGCTACAAAGAGGCAAAAAGGGAATCGGTGGCCTTCACTGCTGCAATGCAAAGTTCCTAAATCGGGTTGTGTAGAAAACCCTAACCCGAGGTACCCGAGACCGATTAAGACCGGAACCCGTATGTAGAACCAAAGACTGATTGTTACAAAATTATTCTAAGTACAAATGCTGCTGATAGGCTTATCAGCAGCATTCAGCACAAGTTGCTGCTGATAGGCTTATCAGCAGCATTCAGCACAAGTTGCTGCTGATAGGCTTATCAGCAGCGGTCATCCATGTTTGCTGCTGATAGGCTTACCAGCAGCATCCTTCACTCTTTGCAGCTGATAGCTCTATTCTCTGAAAACCAAACGCTGCAGCTGACTATCCAGGCCATGCGTCTCTGACACCTCTCTGCAAAAGCAACTGACAGACTCAAAGCAGAAGGAACCGCTATGGTCAACCAATGACGGACAACAATACACTTCTCCAAGCATGCAAACAATCATGAATAAAGAAAACGTTTCAGTAAAGTTAACTAGATTAGCCTTTACGTGTAATGTAAATTAATAAACAAGATCAACGGCTTGTGTTCGATCTGATCCTTAGAATCAAGGGTCTGTCTTGATTCTAAGTTACTATAAATACTGAGTTGTCACTTCATTGTAAGAGTGCTTGTAGTGCTTGTCATACTTATTCATTGAGTTTCTCACTTGTAATCTTTGCATTCACAAAAGCTTAATACAACAGTGTTTATCAGTATTCTTTGTGTTTACTTGATTATAAATTGTGTAGTTGATTTTGTTTCCGCCAACCTCAACTAAGAACAGAACCATCTTGTATTCTCACGATCCTACAAGTGGTATCAGGGCTTTGGCTCAGATTAAACAAACTAACATTTGTCTAATCATCTCTGGTTCTATTCTAAACTCTCTCTTTGATCAAGTCACCCAAAATCAAAACAAAAATGGCACAGAGCAATGGCTTTGAAGATATTGGCAGCATCAACCGACCACCAAGGTTGGTATCTGGAGAAGACTATGACATGTGGAAAAATCGCATGGAAAGCTTCTTCTATTACCAGGAATACGGAATGTGGAGATCCATCAAGGAGGGTCCATATATTCCCATGGTGGCCTCTGCTGATGGTGGAGGGCTACAAGTCCCGAAGGAAACCTCCAAGTACTTTGAAGAGGACATCAAGAAAATGGAGGTGGACTTCAAGGCACTAGGAGCCATCCAAATGTGCCTTCCAAATGAAGTTTTTCACAACTTCGGAAGTTAAAAAACTGCCAAGGAGCTCTGGGAGGCGCTGGAGAAGATGTTTGCTGGCTCTGAAGAAGTCAAAGAGAACAGAAGGGACATACTGAAGCAGCAGTATGAGAACTTCGTCTGGAGGGAAGGTGAGTCCTTAACTATTTTATATAACAGATTTACCTATCTTGTAGGTGAACTGCAGTGCTCCAAGGTAAAGCTGGAGAATGAAGACATTCTCAAGAAGTTCATAAGATCTCTTCCTAGTTGTTGGACATTATACACTGTGTCCATCAGAAGAACAGAGAATCTGAAGACTCTTCAGATGACTGAGCTCTTTGGCATGCTCAAAACCTATGAATTAGAAATGATTCAAGCTAAAGAAAGGAGCTCCAGTTATCAATCAGCTACCACTTCCTCCACTACCTCCTCAGCGCTTCACTCTGATCATTCCGGTCCTAGTGCAAGCAGCTACTATCCTCCCATTGTTACTCACCCTCAGACCCCAACCGCTTCACAATCTAACTCATCACCATTTCTTCTTGAGGCACCTCCTCAACAGCCAACCTCTACTGCTTTTGTCTCTGACAACTCAAGCAGCATGTACTTCATAAAAGAGGATCTGGAATGCTTTCATCCAGATGATCTTGAAGAAATGGATATTCAGCACTCATATGCCATGCTCTCCCTCAGAGCAAAAAGGTTCTATTCTAGAACCGGAAGATCATTTCCAAGCAACAACTCAAACAGCAGAGTTGGGCTTGATAAAAGCAAGATCCGTTGTTACAACTGTAACCAAATGGGTCACTTTGCTAGGGAGTGCAAGGCACCTAAATCCAATCAGGGTGCCGGCCATCAAAGACAAGCCTACCAAAGTCAGCCCAGACAACAGCAGTAGCAACAAACTCCCCCAGCACAAACTTCAGCCTGTGCAAATGTTGGAACTGCAGAATTCGACTGGAGTTTTCAATATGAAGATGTTCCTGTCTCCAACCAAGCACTTATGGCAGACACTGCAGAGATACCACCTCAGGTATTTGAACATCTATGCTCTCAAGCCTGCATTGATAAAGTTTTAGGTTAAAGAAAACATAACCAAAACCTTATAGATCAAAATGAAGAGTTTCTTCAAATGAAATCTGAGTTCAAAAAGGTTGAAATCACTTACAAAGAAAAAATTGAATGCCTTAAGAAAGAGATTTCATCTCTAAAACATGAACAAACCAATCTTGAAACTCAGATTGATGATCTATTAGTAAAACTTAAATCAACCAGAGCTGATCTGGCAGAACAGAAAGTTCATGTTGAAAAATATGAATTTTCTTCTAAAAAGCTACAGAGACTTCTAGATATTCAAGTCCATGAAAAGGTAAAGCTTGGAGGACTTGGATATGGCAAGGAACAGTACAATACTGTTCCTCATCCAGCTGACTATGTTGCCATCTATGAACCAAGCTTCGATGTTGCAAAACTCGACACTGCAAACAGAAATCTTGATCCTCCAATAGATGAACCCCTTGTTAAAGACTGCACTACCTCATCAGAATCTGAGTTAACATTCTCAGACCATGATGAAACCAGTACAGCCTCATCTGAAGCTGTTCTGAATAGAGTCCCAGTCCCTACTGTTCTCCGAGCTGTTCCAGCCCCTGTACCATTCAAACAGATCAGGATCAGCTATCCTCCAGGTGGAAGAAAGCTAAACATTGAAAAGGGACAGACATCAGGACCCACAAACTCCAAGCCTCAGTTCATGCCAAATCAGAAGAATCAGCAACAGGTTAGAAGAGTTACGACCAAGAAAACTCAGTTCAGAAACTCTTCTTCTCCACCAAGGAAGCAGCAGCCCAAAGTTCAGCAGTCCTGCATCATATGTGGGGAATCAAACCACTTTGCTGCAAAATGTCAGTTTAACCCCTTCAATCAGATCCTTCTTCAATCAGCGCATAAACAAAAGAAAGATCAGCATACTTCAGTTGATAGGCCATCTGCAGCCAGTAGAAGAGTTGAAACTGCAGAAAAACACAAGCAGCAGCAAAAGGCAAAGCCTTCAGCAGCCACCAAATCTGCTGCTGCTCAAACAAAGCAGTCAGCAGCAAAAACTAAATCTGCTGCTGCTCCAACTAAGCCTTCAGCAGCAAAAGCAAAATCTGCTGCTGAAAGGCCAAGGCCATCAGCAGCAACATCTGCAGCTGATAAGCTGAAGCCATCAGCAGCAAAACCTGCCGCTGCTGACAAGCCAAAACCTCAAGCAGGAAAATCAGCTGCTGATAGAGCAAATTCATCAGCTGCCAAAGCCAAATCCGCAGCCGATAAAGAGAAGAGAACTGGAAAACCACTACTTAAGCAATGGAAAGCCAAAATCTCTGCTCCTGTCAGCAAAATCATCATCGGTGCTGTTGAATGCACGCATGATGAATCAGAAAGTCCAAGAACTCTTTTTTTCAAAAAGGAGAGCTCTTGGACCACTCCCACTAACTAAATCTCTTTCATGTGCAGGGACAGCCAGGTAACAAGAATAACACCTGGGTGGTAGATAGCGGCTGTTCCAGGCACATGACAGGCAACAGGTCCATCCTCTCCAACTTCAGACATTTCAATGGAGGATATGTTGCCTTTGGGAGTGACTCAAAAGGTGGATCTATCACTGGACAAGGCACTGTGTCCAATGAGAGGATGAGCATTGAAAGAGTCAACTATGTTAAAGAACTTGACTTCAATCTCATGAGTGTTTCCCAAGTATGTGATCAAAAGCATTGGATGCTCTTCACTGACAAAGAATGCTTTGTGTTAGCTCCTGGCCTATCTAAACCCTCGCCAGAGAAGATTCTCCTAACTGCTCAAAGAAAGGACAACTTATATGTGCTTGACATGAATGAAGTCACTCCATCTGGTAGTGTTTCATGTTTTCTGTCAAAGGAATCAGTTGATGAATCCGCTCTCTGGCACAGGAGGTTAAGCCATGTTAACATCAAAACAATCAATAAATTAGTGAAAGACAATCTTGTCAGAGGGCTTCCTGACAAAGAATTCCAGCTAGACGATCACTGCATTGCCTGCTTGAAGGGAAAACAACACAAGAGTTCCCATAAGCCCAAGACATTGAACACAAATGACACTCCTCTCCAGCTACTGCATATGGATCTCTTTGGTCCTACAAATGTCATGTCAATGGGCAAAAAGTCCTACTGTCTGGTGATCACTGATGACTTCTCCAGATTCTCTTGGGTATTCTTCCTAAGAACAAAAGATGAAACTGCTGAGATTCTCAAATCCTATATTCTCAGGGTAGAGAATCAAAGCAATCTGAAGGTAAAGATCATAAGGTGTGATCAGGGAACAGAGTTCAAAAATCACACTTTGAACATTTTCTGTGAGAGCAAGGGCATTGAAAGGCAGTACAGTGCTCCAAGAACTCCTCAACAAAATGGGGTTGCTGAAAGAAGAAACAGGACTCTGATTGAATCAGCAAGATCTATGCTGGCTGACTCAAAGCTGCCCCTTACTTTCTGGGCAGAAGCAGTAAGCACAGCTTGTTATGTGCAGAATAGAGTTCTTATTGTTAAGCCTCTCCAGAAAACTCCCTATGAACTCTGGCTCAAAAGAGTTCCCTACATTGGCTTCTTGAAGCCCTTTGGATGTCCATGTACCATCCTCATCACACATGGAGTTCTTCCTAAATCCGGTGCAAAGTCTGATGAAGGTTACTTTGTGGGTTACTCCTCTCAATCGAAGGCCTACCGAGTGTTCAATTCTAGGACTCGGATTGTGGAAGAATCTGCTAATGTGGAATGCAGAGAACACGTTGTCTGTGAACAAGGCAAAGGTCCCAAATAGCTTTTTGATATAGACTCCTTCACCCAGATATTTGAGCCCCTCATATTCTCAAATATGGAGCCTCCTTCTTCAAACTCAACACCTTCTACCTCAACCTCTTCTTCTGACTACAGACTGGAGTTTCCCAGTCCCTACATCAGGATGAAAAGGCCATCCATTGATCCTCCATCAGTGGCAGAAGCTATTGAAGCCAGTGCAGGTGAAGCCGGTACATCCAACACCACAAGCAGCAATCTCTCTGACAATGAAATCCTAAATGAAGCCTCCTCAATTCATGCTGAAGAGGCCTCTGATGCTAATGCTGCTGACTATGTGGAACACAATGATCAGATCCTCCAAGCTCCTCTCCACACATCTGAAGACAATACTGATCTAAACCACAGTAATCTTGAAGAGGGAATACGGCTGGATGTGATACCTGCACAGAGAATAAACAAAGAGCATCCTCTGGAAAACATCATTGGCCAAGTCCACACAGGCATCCAGACAAGAAGTAAGTCTCATGAAGCCAACATTTGTTTGTTCTCTTGCTTTCTATCACAGGTGGAACCCAAAAGGATTGATGAAGCTCTCAAGCACAACAGCTGGATTGAAGCAATGCAGGAAGGATTGCTGCAATTCAAAAGACAAGATGTTTGGAAGCTTGTTGATCTTCCACCTGGTCAAACAGCCATTGGAACAAGATGGGTCTTCAGAAACAAGCAAGATGAGAGGGGCATCGTAGTCAAGAACAAAGCCAGACTGGTAGCTCAAGGTTACACTCAAGAAGAAGGCATTGACTATGATGAAGTTTTTGCTCCTGTTGCCCGTCTGGAAGCCATTAGAATTTTTCTGGCTTATGCAGCATCCAAAAACTTTATGGTCTATCAAATGGATGTGAAGAGTGCCTTTCTGTATGGCACGATTGATGAAGAGGTCTATGTCAAACAGCCTCCAGGCTTTGTAGATCCTGCACATCCAAATAAGGTCTTAAAACTGGACAAAGCTCTCTATGGCTTACACCAAGCCCCAAGAGCCTGGTATGAAACTTTATCTGGATATCTACTTAGCAACAACTTCAGAAGGGGGGCCATTGATCAGACGCTTTTCATCAAAGATGAAGGGGGCGAAATTTTGTTGGTCCAGATTTATGTTGATGACATTATCTTTGGATCTACAAGAAAGAAGCTCTGCAAAGACTTTGAAGTTCTGATGCATTCCAAATTTGAAATGAGTTCAATGGGTGAACTAAATTTCTTTTTAGGACTTCAAGTCAAACAGGTACCAACTGGAATCTTCATAAGTCAATCCAAGTATGTCAAAAGCATCTTGGAGAGGTTCAAAATGACTGACTGCTCTGCTGCAAGAACTCCTATGCAAGTGCACCATCAATTATCTCCGGATAAAGAAGGACAAGACACTGATCAACATCAGTACCGAGCAATGATAGGGTCTCTCATGTACCTCACTGCCTCAAGACCAGATATCATGTTTGCAGTTTGTCTCTGCGCAAGATTTCAAGCAGCTCCAAAAGTGTCTCATCTTCAAGCTGTCAAAAGGGTTCTTCGATACCTAAAGGGAGCTCCAAAACTTGGGCTATGGTATCCAAAGAATGAAAATGTCAATCTCTATGCCTACACTGACAGTGACTATGGGGGTTGTAACTTGGACAAAAAGTCCACATCTGGGGGATGTCAATTTCTTGGAGGAAGGCTCATCTCATGGCAATGCAAAAAGCAAACATGTGTTTCTACTTCAACAGTTGAAGCAGAATACATTGCAGCTTCAAGCTGCTGTGCACAGGTCATCTGGATCCAAAATCAAATGCTTGACTATGGAATGACCTTCATGCAGACTCCAATTCACATTGACAACATGAGTGCTATCTCTATCACAAACAATCCGGTGCAACACTCAAAGACAAAGCACATCGACATCAGGTACCATTTCATAAGAGATCAAGCTGAGAAAAGGAGAATTATTTTAACCAAAGTTCATACAAATGAGCAATATGCTGATCTGTTTACAAAACCTTTTGATGAAGCTAGATTCAGATATTTAGTTGAATCAATTGGTATGATGAACTTTGATTAAAATCCATCTCAAGTTTCTCCTTAAAATGTGTCTTTTTGTCCCTTGTTGTAAATAAAAGTTATGGGTCAGCAGCATTTTTGTCCTTCAGCTGCTGACAGGTAAAAGCATCAGCAGCAAAAGTTTTGCCACTGATAGCTTTAAGTTATCAGCAGGTACATGTTTCCTGCGGATAGCTTTAAGGCTTTCAGCAGCAATTCCTTTGCTGCAGATCTTTAAACCTTTCAGCAGCAAAATCTGCTGCTGACAGACTTATCTTTCCGCAGCAACCAAGTTTGCAGCGGATAGGCTTATCCATCAGCTGCAACCAATTTTGCTGCGGATACTCTTATCTTTCAGCAGCAACCAAGTTTGCTGCTGATGGGTAAACATGAGTCTAAATTAACTTTTATCCGATGTAAAATTTACCGTCAGTCCCTTCTGTCACACCCCAACCGACGGCGGAAACGTCGGGGCGTGAAGCGTGCAGACTGTTCATTGCTCATTGTTTGCTAATGTTTGAATAATTAATAATTGTTTTCATTGCAAACAAACAAGTTCAACAAAACATAGATTCCATCCACCAAACAATAATGAAAATTACATCGAAATATAACTGGTTCAATTAAAACTAGGTCAAAATCCTATGTGTAGCATATCTTGATCACTTCAAACATTGGTACCTGAAACATGGTTAAATGAGAGGGTCAACTACAAGAGTTGGTGAGAAAACATAGGTTTAATCGTGTGATAGCAAAATACGTGTTGTGTGCATACAGTTCAATACAATCATGACAATTAAGGCATTTATGGAGAGAAAACATCGTGTGACCTATACAATCAAACCTTTGTAACTTGCACTCAAAACTTGTGTTGTCAGTAACAGTCACCCTACCTGGGTGGGTTTGTCAGACTCAATAGATCTACCACTGTTCACTGTCGGCTGTTAGTTAATGATTGTACATGAAGAGCATAATAATTGGTCTACAAAATGTACTCAAGCACAAAGCGCAAAACTGTAAACATGTATAGGATGGAACTGTATATGTGTATAATTGAAAACATGTAAATAGAACGCATGTTCCACCCCAAAACGTTTTTAAATAGAGTAAAAGAGGGGCTATGTAACTCACGTGTTATGTAGCGTGTAGTTTGCACAAGCAAATGGAAAACAGCGATGTGTTGTAGATTGCTAGGTTCGACCTAATGAACAATGTATATGTGTTATTGATTTGCATTATTTAATGACGGAAGTGAATTTGTCATTCTTAAACGTGTAGGGTTTGTCTTAAAATCATTATTTAAACTGTTATTTATTTATCAAATTAAAAAAATAAAAGTAAGGATTCTGTTTAAGGGATGAGCACGACCGTGCTTGTATATGGCACGACCGCGCCCGGCACGTACGCGACCGCGCTTGGTCGGTAACGCGCCCGTGGTTGGTCAGAAGTCAAAACAAGAGTCTGGTCCTGAGACACGACCGCGTCCGTATCCGGCACGACCGCGCCTAGGGTTTTGACTAGGTCAGGACTTGGTTTGATCGGTAACACGACCGGGCCTCTTACGGGGCACGACTGTGCTTGGTCAGACACGACCGCGCTCATAGGCTGGCGCGACCGTGTCTGGTCAATTCCAGATGCAATTCGCCTGATTCTTGTAATAACACAGATTCTAAACTTAGGGTTTTCATTGATATGATGTTTGCGAATCGAATTACACCATTTAATTAGGTTTATATCCTGTTTAACGTGTCGATCGTTTAAAACCATTTTTTTTATCAAGACTCAGATTCAATTCTGTAGAATCATGTAATGTGGTTACGAATTGAGTTAGGGCTTTCGATTAACTTGGAGAGACGATCCTAATGAACTATTACTAACCTGTTTTGAATGGGCAACCAGTGCAGACGGCTACGGGGAGACTTCGCGGCTTTTTCTTGATCGACAGACGAGATAGAGATGATGGAATGATGGATTTAGGGTTTAGAGAAGTTTATATATGTCTCGGGTAGGTATGGGCTTAACTTAATTCGTTTGATTCTTGCCCCAATTACTTGATTTGTTTTAAAAAAAGAGTCGGTTTAGAATTTGCGAGTATTGGGACGATTGCATGTGTATTTGGTCGTGTTTTAGTCTCAATTAGCCGAATATCTTCTTCTGCAAGTTTCGCAAACTTCTAAACGTGTTTACAATCTATTTTTGGACAAGATTTGAGTCGGTTTGACTTTGCGGAGTCAAACTGTGAACGAGGCGCGACCGTGCTTCATGATAAGCACGACCGTGTTAATGTCACAAGCGCGACCGTGCCTAGGACTAGGCGCGACCGTGCTTGTGTTGGTTTTTGGAAGTTTCAAGACTAGTCCTTGTAGTTTTGTAATATTGATGTTGTTTTGAGTTTTGGTCAAGTTTGGTCCTCGAGGTTTGTAAGATTGTTTTCGTTAATATTGTATTATAATGAACGCGTGTATGCTTGTAAGTGTATATGAACAATAAATGTAAGGTTGAAATCTTTTATTGCACGGCATAAAATACATAGGAAAAACATGAAAATCAGAATGGTTACAGTATCCCCATGTTGAGGGAATTTCGTCCCGAAATTCAACTGGTTGAGGCTACTGCTTCAGCAAAAAGATTTGGGTACTTGAGCTTCATTTGGTCTTCTCGTTCCCAAGTAAACTCGGGTCCTCGTTTAGATTCCCAACGAATCTTGACAATAGGAATACGGCTGCGCTTGAGTTGTTTTATCTCGCGATCCATAATCTCGACTGGTTTTTCAACGAAGTGCATCGTCTCATCAATGCGCACATCGTCAAGAGGTATATGAAGGTTCTCATCAGCAAGACACTTCTTGAGGTTGGATACATGAAATGTAGGATGTACGCTGCCAAGTGATGGAGGTAACTCGAGCTTGTAAGCCACTTTCCCAATCCTTTCAAGGATCTTGAATGGACCCACATAGTGAGGTGCTAGCTTGACTTTCTTCCCAAAACGGATCACCCCCTTCCAAGGAGACACCTTTAGAAGTACAAGATCACCAACTTGGAATTCCAAGGGTTTGCGTCGTTTGTCGGCATAGCTCTTTTGCCGACTCCTCGCAACTCGAATGTTGTCACGGATTTGGATAATCTTGTCGGAGGTTTCTTGAATTAACTTGGGACCGGTGATTTGTGCTTCACCAATCTCGTTCCAACAGATGGGAGAACGACACTTACGACCATAGAGAGCTTCAAACGGAGCCATGTCGATGCTGGTGTGGTAACTATTGTTGTAGGAAAATTCGATAAGTGTCAAATGTGAATCCCAATTGCCACCAAAGTCGATGACACAGGCTCTCAGCATGTCTTCCAGGGTTTGGATTGTTCGCTCGGTCTGACCATCAGTTTGGGGATGGTAGGCCGTGCTCAAATCCAATCGTGTACCAAGTGCCTTTTGAAGAGATTGCCAAAACCGAGAAGTGAAACGAGCATCTCTATCGGAGATTATGTTTAAAGGAACGCCGTGACGACTCACGATCTCGTCAATGTAAATTCGGGCCAATTTCTCAACCTTATAGTCTTCACGGATAGGCAAGAAGTGTGCGGACTTAGTGAGACGGTCAATGATCACCCAGATGCTATCATAACCGCTGGAAGTGCGAGGGAGTTTAGTGATGAAATCCATAGCTAGATTCTCCCATTTCCACACGGGGATTTCCGGTTGTTCAAGTAACCCAGAAGGACGTTGATGCTCAGCTTTGACTTTAGAACATGTGAGACATTTTGCTATGAACAAGGCAATGTCTTTCTTCATACCAGGCCACCAATATTGGGAACGAAGATTTTGGTACATTTTATCCGCACCGGGATGAATAGAATATCGAGACTTGTGTGCCTCGGTCATGATGAAAGCTCGGAGATCGTCACGATCGGGAACCCAAATACAATCTAGAAAATAAAGCAAGCCATTGGTTTTAGTCTCTAGTTGGAATTCAGCACCACAAGACATTTCCATATACATATTGCCCTCGGTAACCGAGACATGTTGAGCTTCTAGAATACGAACTTGTATTTCGGAATGGATCTTGACACTTTGAAGCATGACATGTTCCTTGCGGCTTAGTGCATCGGCTACAACATTAGCCTTGCCGGGATGATAACGAATTTCGCAATCGTAATCGTTGAGGAGTTCAACCCAACGTCGTTGTCTCATGTTGAGTTCCTTTTGGTTGAAGATATGTTGGAGGCTTTTGTGGTCGGTGAACACCACACATTTCGTGCCATAGAGATAATGTCTCCAAATCTTCAACGCAAATATGACAGCACCCAACTCCAGATCATGCGTCGTATAATTCTTCTCATGGATTTTGAGTTGTCTTGATGCATAAGCGATCACCTTGCCTCGTTGCATGAGAACGCAACCAAGACCTTGGTTTGAAGCATCACAGTAAACAACTAGATCATCTTCACCTTCAGGAAGGGTGAGGATAGGAGCATTGCACAACTTTTGCTTGAGAATTTGAAAGGCTTCTTCTTGTTTCGGTCCCCACTCATAGGGTTTACCTTTTTGGGTTAAGGCAGTGAGGGGAACAACGATCTTGGAGAAATTAGAGATGAACCTTCGATAGTAACCTGCTAAGCCAAGAAACGAACGAACTTCGGTAGGGTTTTTAGGAGCTTTCCAATTCTTAACAGCTTCAATTTTGGCGGGGTCAACATGAATTCCTTTTTCATTGACGACGTGACCCAAAAATTGCACTTCCTTTAGCCAAAAATCACACTTGGAGAACTTGGCGTATAGCTGTTCGGTTTTCAAGAGATCCAAAATCAACCTAAGGTGTTGTTCATGATCTTCCTTAGTCTTTGAATAGATCAAGATGTCATCAATGAACACGATAACAAATTTATCAAGGTATGGTTTGCACATGCGATTCATGAGGTCCATGAAAACAGCAGGTGCATTGGTTAGCCCAAAAGGCATAACCATGAACTCGTAGTGACCATATCTCGTTCGGAAGGCAGTCTTGGGAATATCCTCCTCTTGCACACGGAGTTGATGATAACCAGATCGAAGATCAATCTTCGAGAAGTAGGTAGAACCTTGGAGTTGATCGAAGAGATCGTCAATCCTAGGTAAAGGGTAGCGGTTTTTGATTGTAAGCTTGTTGAGTTCTCGATAGTCAATACACATGCGAAATGAACCATCCTTCTTTTTAACAAACAAGACTGGTGCACCCCACGGTGAATGACTCGGCCGTATGAAACCTTTGTCGGCGAGTTCTTGAAGTTGACTTGCAAGTTCTTGCATCTCGGAAGGTGCAAGCCGGTATGGAGCTTTAGCCACCGGGTTTGCTCCAGGTACAAGATCGATGCGAAATTCCACTTGCCGAACAGGTGGAAGACCTGGTAAGTCATCAGGAAAAACTTCAGGAAAATCCCGAACGATGGGGATGTCTTGTACACTCCTCTTTTTATCTTCTTTTTGGATAACATGGGCTAGGAAAACCATGTACTTCTTTCGTATATACTTTTGGACGGTAATGCATGACATTAGTTTGAGTCCTTTGCAAGGTTTCTCACCAAGGACCTTCAACGTTTCGCCGGATGGGAGTGGTATACGGATGCATTTTTCAAAGCACATGACTTCGGCGTGGTGCTTCGACAACCAATCCATACCTACGATGACGTCAAAACTTCCTAATGGCATTGGTATGAGGTTGATTGGAAAGGTGTGTTTATTTAGTTCTAGGGAGCAATCATAAATGATGGTGTCAATTGCAACGGTGTTACCATCGGCTACCTCAACGGTAAAGGTTTTCTCTAGTTTAGACCGGGTTTTTGCAAGTAACGGTTCGAAGTCTAGTGACACAAAACTTTTATCGGCTCCAGTATCAAATAGTATAGAAGCATAATGATTATTCATAAGGAACGTACCGTTAACCACATCAGTGTTGGCCTGAGCCTCATTGGCGTTGATGTTGAAAGCACGCCCATGAGCTCCGCCTCGATTAACGTTGATCAGTCTTGGGCACTGGTTACGGAAGTGGTTCGGGTCACCACATTCGAAGCAAGCACGTCCATTTGCAATGGCGGGGATGGCTTGGTTAGTTGCTTGATGATTGGCTTGATTTGCTGGGTTGGTTTGGTTGGCAAGTGCCTTGGCTCGACAAATATTGGCTGTGTGGCCATGTTTCCCGCAGTGGTTGCAAAGGCGACAAGGTATGTTTGGAGGGTGATGGTAGTTGCAGGTGTTGCAAAGTGGGTAGCTGCCCCCATAGGGCTTCTTTGCTGGGTTTGGAGCTATGGGTGTAACTTGATTTACTGGAGCAGCCGGAGTGATTACAGCACAGTTCTTGACCTTTCTCTTCCTAGTATTGTGGTGGTTCAGTTTGGACTTCTTTGACATGAGCGGAAGGTGTTGTTGTTTCAGAAACTTTCTTTTCACCCTTTCTTGTAAGTGTACCCGCTTTAACATGATTGTCAGTAAGTGTAGCTGACAAACGGATAGCATCCTCCAGAGTAGCAGGATTTCCTACTACCACAGTATCTTGAATTTGTCTAGGTAGACCACCAATGTACTTTTCAATACACCTAGACAGAGGTGTAACCATGTGTGGCACAAGTAGACTCAGCTCGTGAAAACGGGTGGTGTATGCTAAGCTTTCACCACTATCTTGAGCAAGATCCCAAAATTCCGCTTCTAGCTTTTTCATCTCATTTCGAGGACAGAATTCCTCAGTCATGATCCTTTTCAACTCATCCCACGGCAGTGCCACTGCTACATCCACTCCCCTAGTCCTTTTCTCACCATTCCACCATGTAAGCGCCCTTTTTTGAAAGACACTAGTAGCATGACGAGTACGGAGGTTGTCGGGACAGTCGCTATTGAGAAAAGTGCTCTCAATGCTTTCAAACCATTGAAGGAGTCCCGTGGCTCCTTCGCTGCCATAGAATTTGAGGGGATTACAGGAGTTGAAGTGTTTGAAGGTGCATTGTGGCGGGTTGGCACCCCCACCACCTCCAGTAGCAGCACTTCCACTGGCATGGCCATTATTGTTGTTGTTGGCTTGGGTAATTTGGTTCACCAGCTGTGTGAGTAAAGCAGCCAGGTCAGTGTTATTGCTGTTGTTGCTGTTGACACGACGAGGAGGCATTCTACAGATTTAGACACAATAAGAGTTGTGAGATTTTCTTGGATTAAATAGAAGAATAAATAGATGCAAGTAGTTCATAGTTTGGATTGTACTCAAATAGTGACATAATCACTCGAGTACTATGACATATTAAGGTTAATTCAAACTCAGATAATTATCAAGGAGACGTGCTTTAGCCTATAAGTAAACACTCATCCCGGGAATTCCCAGGAAAGCATACGGGTCCCTCGGTTGGTTGGGATTTATACGAAATGCTTTCCTAGACAGAAAACCCAGAATACAGGTGTCACTCTTCCAGATTGCACGTGTCCTTTAACAATTAAACAAAGTCTAAAAACCTTAACGGGTGTAAAAGAAAATTTTATAAACATGGAAGCAGGCAAGAAGGATGTGTGGCTTAGGATATGGGTAGGGATATTGTTTATTTTATATTTATATTTACATATAAAAACATATAGCATGTAGCACATAGCATGTAAATCATGTAGCATGGCATAAGTGGGTATCCTAAAGTTATAGTCTAGGTCAAAGGTGTCTAATAACCTAATTCCCTATAACCAAGGCTCTGATACCAATCTGTCACACCCCAACCGACGGCGGAAACGTCGGGGCGTGAAGCGTGCAGACTGTTCATTGCTCATGGTTTGCTAATGTTTGAATAATTAATAATTGTTTTCATTGCAAACAAACAAGTTCAACAAAACATAGATTCCATCCACCAAACAATAATGAAAATTACATCGAAATATAACTGGTTCAATTAAAACTAGGTCAAAATCCTATGTGTAGCATATCTTGATCACTTCAAACATTGGTACCTGAAACATGGTTAAATGAGAGGGTCAACTACAAGAGTTGGTGAGAAAACATAGGTTTAATCGTGTGATAGCAAAATACGTGTTGTGTGCATACAGTTCAATACAATCATGACAATTAAGGCATTTATGGAGAGAAAACATCGTGTGACCTATACAATCAAACCTTTGTAACTTGCACTCAAAACTTGTGTTGTCAGTAACAGTCACCCTACCTGGGTGGGTTTGTCAGACTCAATAGATCTACCACTGTTCACTGTCGGCTGTTAGTTAATGATTGTACATGAAGAGCATAATAATTGGTCTACAAAATGTACTCAAGCACAAAGCGCAAAACTGTAAACATGTATAGGATGGAACTGTATATGTGTATAATTGAAAACATGTAAATAGAACGCATGTTCCACCCCAAAACGTTTTTAAATAGAGTAAAAGAGGGGCTATGTAACTCACGTGTTATGTAGCGTGTAGTTTGCACAAGCAAATGGAAAACAGCGATGTGTTGTAGATTGCTAGGTTCGACCTAATGAACAATGTATATGTGTTATTGATTTGCGTTATTTAATGACGGAAGTGAATTTGTCATTCTTAAACGTGTAGGGTTTGTCTTAAAATCATTATTTAAACTGTTATTTATTTATCAAATTAAAAAAATAAAAGTAAGGATTCTGTTTAAGGGATGAGCACGACCGTGCTTGTATATGGCACGACCGCGCCCGGCACGTACGCGACCGCGCTTGGTCGGTAACGCGCCCGTGGTTGGTCAGAAGTCAAAACAAGAGTCTGGTCCTGAGACACGACCGCGTCCGTATCCGGCACGACCGCGCCTAGGGTTTTGACTAGGTCAGGACTTGGTTTGATCGGTAACACGACCGGGCCTCTTACGGGGCACGACTGTGCTTGGTCAGACACGACCGCGCTCATAGGCTGGCGCGACCGTGTCTGGTCAATTCCAGATGCAATTCGCCTGATTCTTGTAATAACACAGATTCTAAACTTAGGGTTTTCATTGATATGATGTTTGCGAATCGAATTACACCATTTAATTAGGTTTATATCCTGTTTAACGTGTCGATCGTTTAAAACCATTTTTTTTTATCAAGACTCAGATTCAATTCTGTAGAATCATGTAATGTGGTTACGAATTGAGTTAGGGCTTTCGATTAACTTGGAGAGACGATCCTAATGAACTATTACTAACCTGTTTTGAATGGGCAACCAGTGCAGACGGCTACGGGGAGAATTCGCGGCTTTTTCTTGATCGACAGACGAGATAGAGATGATGGAATGATGGATTTAGGGCTTAGAGAAGTTTATATATGTCTCGGGTAGGTATGGGCTTAACTTAATTCGTTTGATTCTTGCCCCAATTACTTGATTTGTTTTAAAAAAAGAGTCGGTTTAGAATTTGCGAGTATTGGGACGATTGCATGTGTATTTGGTCGTGTTTTAGTCTCAATTAGCCGAATATCTTCTTCTGCAAGTTTCGCAAACTTCTAAACGTGTTTACAATCTATTTTTGGACAAGATTTGAGTCGGTTTGACTTTGCGGAGTCAAACTGTGAACGAGGCGCGACCGTGATTCATGATAAGCACGACCGTGTTAATGGCACAAGCGCGACCGTGCCTAGGACTAGGCGCGACCGTGCTTGTGTTGGTTTTTGGAAGTTTCAAGACTAGTCCTTGTAGTTTTGTAATATTGATGTTGTTTTGAGTTTTGGTCAAGTTTGGTCCTCGAGGTTTGTAAGATTGTTTTCGTTAATATTGTATTATAATGAACGCGTGTATGCTTGTAAGTGTATATGAACAATAAATGTAAGGTTGAAATCTTTTATTGCACGGCATAAAATACATAGGAAAAACATGAAAATCAGAATGGTTACACCTTCCATGACTGCCTTGGTGTATTACAGCTGTAACAACGAAAAGTGAAACAGGTTGTACTGTACAAGTAAGGTTGCTTTTTCTTCGTCTGCCGTTATATCACAATCACAAACGTTCCCTCAACCTCTTCACATTCTATTTCAAACCTATCTCCCATCACTTTCACTCCCGTCCCCACAGCATTCAAAACCCTCCATAACTACCCTTCAAACACCCTTCTTTCTTCCCTCCAAATCCATAACAATGGCAGTCGCCGACATAAACATCCCCAACGACAAGTTTGCTCCATACCACAACCTCACTGCATACCTAATAAAAGGCAAGAAGTCCGAGGGTTTCGACGGTATGATCGACTTCCTCTGTCGGTCCAAAATTTACCATGCCCTAACCGTCAACCCAACCATATATACTTCACACATGGAAGATTTTTGGAGCTCAGCCGTGTATTCTACTGAACAGGGCACTCCTCAAATCAGAGGCACAGTAGACGGTAAGGAAATGATCATCACTGAAGCAAAGCTCCGCCAACACCTCAAGCTTCAGGATGAAGGAGACGCCCTCTCTTACCCAAGAGACGTATACATGAGGACCTTTGTATCCATAGGGTACACTGGGAATCAAACAGAGTATACGATAGAGAAGGCACTCATGGGTCCCAAATGGAAGTATCTCTGCCACACTCTTCTCCAATGCATATCTCAAAAGAGGAGTGGCTGGAACCAACTAAGCTCCGGACTTGCGTCGGCAATTCACGGTATGATAACTGGAGCAGGTTTTAATTTTTCCCACCTCATTTTTGAAGGTTTGAGATACAACCTTCAAGAAGGGGTGAAATCTCAGTTCTTTATGTACCCAAGATTCTTGCAGGAAGTGTTCAACATTGAGCACCAAGATCTTTCAAAAACTGCAAGAATCTACTCAATTTTAGGACACAAGAACAACATTTTTCAAAGCATGAGAACAGTTTCATCAAAGTTCTCAGGGGCCGATGTTCCATTGTTGTCTACAATGTTGAACACGCAAAGTGCCCAGGGTGACAGTTCAGCAAACCCAGCTGATACTGATCCCACACCCTCCACCTCACTGCCACAAACTCAAACTAATGTTTCCCTTGATCGAACCCCTGTGCATTCTACTGAGGATGCACAGGCACATACATTACTCACCCCCAGTTTGATTGCTCAACCGGAACACAGGGCCCCGGTTGCAGCCAAGTATACAAGGAAGAGGGGCAAGAGAACTCCTTCTTCTCTTGCCTCCAAGGCCCAAACCCAAGCCAACATCCCTCACTCAGAATCACAACATTCTAGTGAGAATATCATAAGGGAAAGCCACATTGCTAGGGAGACTCCTTCGGAAGTCTCTCTATTAGGATTAGGATCACTTCCCGGATCCATAGAACAGCCCTTCGAGCCATTCCTCGCTTCTTTGAACTTAAGTGTAGAGGAACCTGACCAAAGTGATGTACCTTCTCCAACTACCACTATCAAGGGGGTACTGATTGGTCTTGCTTCCGAAACACCCAACCCAAGTTCCTCACCCTTGAAGGTCCACTCTGGGAGTATTGAAAGAGTGGATGTGGACGAGGCTGTCACTACTGCTGGTCCATCAACTGACCAGGAGGACAGTGACAACATCTTTAAGACCTCAACCACGGCAACTCACGGTGAGGGTGTTTCCTTGGAAACTCCCTTCACTGAGAGGAATCCCAGGCGCCAAGAAACCACGGGTGATGGGGATGCTGAGGCTAGGCCTACGGCCCCATCTGGGTCCAAGGATTCCACAACTGTGGATGAGGACAGACTGAAACTTCATAACATGGAATTGACGGCCAGGGTGGCTATGCTAGAGGCTGAAATATCCAAACTAAGACACCAAGTCGCTATGCATGAAGCCCATAAATGCCCAACTTTAGCCTCTCCCTCTCTTGTATCAGTAGGCACCCAAACTGATGCTTACCTGTCTGCTGATGCAACCAAAAAGGGGGAGATGGTTTCTATGGAAGATGATACAGACAGTCTTGACGACTGGATACAGGAGCAGGCTGCCTTCCAAAGCTCACTTTACAGGCCAGCTTTTGTACAGGTCTACGACTTGCCAGTATCAGAAGATGAAGAAGAAGAGATCTCTGAAGACTGGAAGTTGGTTGTCAAGGCTGTGGATGAAGTGTTGACTGATGTTGAAGGCAAAGATCAAACATCTACATTGGTCAGCATCATCCCTGAAGCAGCAGCCATCATAGGTCAATCCACTACCCCCCCAAATCTTCAAAGAAACTAGAGTTTGACTCTATTCTAGCTTGGGGGTATGATGGATCAGCTGAGAGGTTCTGGACTGGATGGGAGTTCAGCGGAGTAGAAGAGCTGAACTGGAACTCACTCAATGCCCTCCAAGTCCTACAACTATATCTATCTAACTGCATCAACTCTTCAGCGGATCTCTCAGCAGAACTTGCCATTGGCAGGTTCTATGACCTGATGGAGGATAATCTACCCAAGTTCAGAAGACTCCTACAAACAGCAAGACGGGTAGCTTATCCTGAATCTTCGTCGGCCGCAGAAAGAAGACTGTCTCCCAACAATCTTGCAATAACAAGGAGCAGTCTTCTCACTGAAGAAGGAGTTCTGGGCCTTCAAAGATTTCTGTATGCCTTCCTGGTCAAGGACTCGGACGTGCTAGGATGGGTAAGCACTAGGCTCCTTGACCACGCTTTCTTCCTAAGCAACGGTTCTGCTCTCATCATCAACACCGGGAACATCCTTCAGCTACCAACAAATTTCCTCCACAAGATCTATCTACTAAAAGCCAACATCTGCAATGTCAACTCCCTTGAAAGCCAGGCGATGATAGCAATTATAAAAGCTCACCTTGAGAAAGAAGGAAGGATTGATGAGGAAGAAGATGTGTCATCCTCTGACACTGACTCCAACTCAGATTCCCCTCCAGTTAACATCTGCGCTGCAGCTTATGAAGCAAGATCCTCTGTGAGAGAAAGGCTGCTAGAACTTACAGATCCTGAGTGCCAAACTGAAGACCTTCCCTTATCTACCTCTCAAAATGCCAATGAAGCCGAGGCAGAGATCCCAACAGCACAACAATCAGCTGTTTCTGTGATCAGTGAAGCCAGAGCAGAGGCATCCAATGTTAATAAAGGGAAGGGCATCATGACAAAAGAGGATGAAGAGTGGTTGCAAAAGGAAAAGAAAGAGAAAGAAGAGAGAAGAATGAAAAGAGAAGAAGAAGAGTTGGCTAAAGAGATGGCTCAAAAACAAAGGCATGAAGATAGAAAGGCAGCCATACTTCTCAGACAACAGACAATCCAGCTGTATGCCAAACAGCTGGATGAAATGAAGGTAAAAGTCCATGCAGGGTCTCAAGTTGAGGAAGATGAACAACTTGCTAGACAGCTGCAGAAACAGTTTGCAAAAGAAGAAGAAGAAGAAGCTAAAAAGAAAAGGAAGGAAGATGCTAAGTTTAGAATCACTGATTCTAAACTAGCAAAAGAATTAAGGGAGGAGTGGACTGAAGCTCTGATCTCTCAAGGTGAGGATGCAGACTACCTTGAAAAACTGTCAAACAAAGAGATCTATAGAGCCTTCATGGGTCAGCAGGGGGAATTGGCAAGGAAAAAGAAAGATGAAGAGAAAGAAAAAGCTCAACAGAAGTCAAAGAAAGCCATTGCCCTTAATCTAAGGACCCATGAAGAAAGGAAGAAGATGACTGAATTCCTTAAGGCAAGGGGAGAAAGTGGAAAAAGGTTAGGTCTCATGTCCTTCATGAACCTACAAGCCCTGTATACAACAGTGAAAAAGGAAGAGGAAGAAAGACTGGAAAAGAGACCAGTCAAGAAACAAAGAACCTCTGCACCAGAAACTACTTCCTCTCTCCAAACACCATCCACAAACATCCCCAAGCCTTCCACTCCTCCACCCAAAAAGTCCAAGTCATCCTACCCAGCTCCCACTCATCAACAGCCTCCCTTGAAGATACCCAAACCCACTCCTAAACCAGAAGACTCAAGAAATATAGTTAACTGGTTCTACAATTCACAAGATCAGAGAGAAGAAGATCCACTTACAGGTCTGTTGATGAGGTTCTGCAATTACCTGATTCCGATCTTCAAAGAATTTTAGAGCTGGGTGAAGCTCATAAGCCTACAAATGAGAGTGGGAAACATCTTATGCTAGCTATCAGACACTACTTCAATCCTAGCAAAGATGTGGTCATGAATATCAAACCACTCAAGTCTCACTCTCCATTTGTATCTTGGTCCTATAATGCTGATTTGGATGAATTCACTTTGATTGATGTAAAGAAGCAGCAGATGAGATGTTCAAGCAAAGCTATCTACAAAATGCCACACAAAGACATCAAGACTCTGTCTGAACTTCCATTGAATAATCCCAGCAAGGATCAAAGAGGCTATGAGGTGGAAAGAATAGTCAGCCATATGCAAAAGCTTCAGCAACAAAGGGACTAGAAGAATTTTGGTAGCATCAGTCTAGGGGGAGTTTGTAGAACCAAAGACTGATTGTTACAAAATTATTCTAAGTACAAATGCTGCTGATAGGCTTATCAGCAGCATTCAGCACAAGTTGCTGCTGATAGGCTTATCAGCAGCGGTCATCCATGTTTGCTGCTGATAGGCTTACCAGCAGCAACCTTCACTCTTTGCAGCTGATAGCTCTATTCTCTGAAAACCAAACGCTGCAGCTGACTATCCAGGCCAAGCGTCTCTGACACCTTTCTGCAAAAGCAACTGACAGACTCAAAGCAGAAGGAACCGCTATGGTCAACCAATGACGGACAACAATACACTTCTCCAAGCATGCAAACAATCATGAATAAAGAAAACGTTTCAGTAAAGTTAACTAGATTAGCCTTTACATGTAATGTAAATTAATAAACAAGATCAACGGCTTGTGTTCGATCTGATCCTTAGAATCAAGGGTCTGTCTTGATTCTAAGTTACTATAAATACTGAGTTGCCACTTCATTGTAAGAGTGCTTGTAGTGCTTGTCATACTTATTCATTGAGTTTCTCACTTTTAATCTTTGCATTCACAAAAGCTTAATACAACAGTGTTTATCAGTATTCTTTGTGTTTACTTGATTATAAATTGTGTAGTTGATTTTGTTTCCGCCAACCTCAACTAAGAACAGAACCATCTTGTATTCTCACGATCCTACACCGTATATATATCACTGGGCCGGTCCTCGGGTCGCATTTTCCAGACTTTCGGTGTTCGGGTCGGGCCGGGTTTTACCCAAATCAGGTCGGCTTTTGAGAAAAGCACACCCCTACGTGTCACGATCTCAGGTTGAAAGATTTAAAATTAGAATTAATTACACGGATGGTCCCTAAGGTTTGGCCAAATTACGGTTTTCGTCCGTGGGATTCAAAAATTACAAACTTGGTCCAAAATAATTTGATTTTGTTGCACTCATGGTCCCTGACATGGATGAATGTTAAATTCTTCTGTTAAATGTGTGTAAAAAGACCAAAATACTTTGAATATAAAAAGACAAAAAAAATTAAAACTTAAAAATAATGGAACCCACCCCATGTTCATCTTCCCCACGACACCCTTCCACCCTCCAGGACCATCCTCTCATGGACGAAGCTATTAACGGGTCAGGGAGGACCCCGACCCCTGCCGTTTTTTTCCGTTAGTAGTATTAATTTTTCCGTTTTCGTCCGAAATTTTTTTTACGTATAGAGTCGGCCCCCGCTTATTTTTTTTCCTAAAGAATTCTTGACCCCCGCTCTATTTTTCCCTAAATAATTCTTGCTCTGTTAAGGTTGATTCGATAAGTTAGGGGGTGTTGGGAATGAAAAAATTCGATAAAAAAATAGATTGTTCATTTTAAAAATAAAAGTGTAAGTTTAGGGGGGTGAAAAATTCAAAATTATTTTTAACCTAACTTAATTTTCCTTAAAAAAAACAATCGACCATTCTTCCTCCATATCAGTTTGCCACTGCCCTGCCCCAAATCGCTGCTCGCCTAGTCGCCTCCATTCGCCGCCGCTGCTTGCTGCTAGTCGCCGTCGCTCCGGCGCTACTCTCCACCACTAGTCGCCGCTGCTTGCTGCTCCGCTCACAGGTGTTGAATACTAGCCTAGCCCTAATTTTTTGATTTCTTGCATTTATGAATCAAACCCTAATTTCTTGATTTCTTGCATTCTTTAGTTGTATTCTTGTTAAGTATTAGTATTCTTGTTAATTTCTTGATTAGGAATGTTTATTAATTTCTTGCATTTTTAAGGATTATTGATTAATGATGAGCAACAGATTGATTGATGATGAATAATGAATTGATGAATCGATTATGATTATTGTTTTTTTTTGTTAGGCATATTATGGGAAAGTTAAAAACTTTAACTATTGGTTCTTTTTTCAAAAGAATTGATGATGAACAAAAGAAAAGAAACGTGAAAATTATTATTTGGTTGATAGAGTGGTTCGACTAATCTTGACACTTCCAGTTTCTACTGCAACAACAGAAAGAGGATTTTCAGCAATGAAAATATTCAAGAATCGGCTTCGCAATAAGATGGCAGACGAGTATCTCACGAATAGCTTGATGATTTTCATAGAAAAAGAAATTGCTAATAACTTTGATTCGGAATCCTTAATCGATGAATTCAAAAATATTAAAGGTCGTCGTGCTGAGTTGTAATTTTCTTCCAGGTACTTACTATTTTTCTCTCGCATTATAATATATTATTTTATATTTAAAGTTATTTATTATTGATTTGTTTGGCCCGACCCGAAATATAGCGATAATAAAAGAAATTTGGTCTCGTGACTTTCGGCCCCCGCTTCTTAGTTTTTCAAGCTCCGTCAATGCATCCTCTCCCTCTATTTCACCAACAAAATATCATCGACCTCGATTTACCAACCGTCGCCGTACCACTTACTCAAAACACCAACAACCACCACACTGATCCTCCTTCAAAAGCCACGTCTCCTCCGCCTTCGGTTCCGGCTCCAAATCCGGTGACCTCTTCGACTCCGACTACTTCCAGTGGCAGGAAGACGACGACCAGTGGCACGTAGTCGCCAAAATCTACTTCCGTTGCCGCCGGTAGACAAGAAGAAACGCCGTCGGAGCCGATGATCGTCGCACAGTCGGCGACGCGCTAGAAGACGAAACGGAAACCCTAATTTCATCTTCTAGAAGCTTCTCAACCAACTCCTCAACAGATTTCAACCCCCAGCTCGAAATCATACGCGAAAGCGCGCCAATTTCACATTCGAACCGTATCAAACTCCCAAAAAAGCGAACGACGTCGTTGAAACGGAACGGAGGTAGGTCGCCGGAATGGGGGTCTCCGGCGAAGGTGTCGGTGTTTAAGAAGCTAATACCGTGCAAAGTGGAGGGGAAGATGAAGGAGAGTTTTGCGTTGGTGAAGAGATCTTTGGATCCGTACAACGATTTCAAGAGGTCGATGATGGAGATGATAATGGAGAAGGAGATGTTTGAGGAAGGGGATTTGGAGCATTTGTTGCAGTGTTACTTGTCGTTGAATCCACGGTTTCACCATGGCGTGATTGTGGAAGCTTTTACATAGATTTGGGACACCATGTTTGGTGGTGATGATTGAACAAGTCAACAAATTCCATATTTAATGTTATTTATTTTTAAGTTTAATTTTTTTTGTCTTTTTATATTCAAGGGTACTTTAGTCTTTTCACACACACTTAACATAAAAATTTAACCTCCATCCATGTCAGAGACCATTAGTACAACAAAATCAAAATATTTTGGACTAAGTTTGTAATTTTTGAATCCCAGGGACAAAAACCGTAATTTGACCAAACCACATAGACCATCCGTGTAATTAATTCTTAAAACTATATAAACTAAGATCATTGGGATATTCGTGTGATTGTGATGTGGTGTGATAATAAAGTGCACGTCATGTGGCGTCACGTCACTATCCTCATTATCACACCACCCAATACTCGTGTCATTGTGGTGGTGTGATAATTAAATGTTATTTTTTTTTTCGTTTGAATAAAATAAAACATAATATTTAATTAAAAAAATACATTAATTAAACTAACTAAAAAAAATACAAAAACATATTTTTTTTACAGATTATTAGATCCTCCGAGACAACTATAAACTGTAACGCATACCCCAAAAATGTTCAAGACTTGACAAAAGGTAAACCCTAGGGACAATAAGTGTAATTATACTAAAGTTCGGGGTTTAAATTGAAAAATTGAAAATTTAAGACCTTAGTGGGCCGCTAAGGTAAACCCTAACGGTCCGCTACGGGTGTAGGAAATCAGGTAGAGGTCCGGTAAGGAAACCCCACCCCGAGTAATTGGGTGGCGGACCGCCACCATAGGTGGTAGCGGTCCGCTACTTGTTGGTTAAGCAATGAATCCGGGTAAGCCACGTGTATAGTGACTAATGGTCACATTTTGTGACACGCGTACTCATGGCGGACCGCCATGCCAGATGGTAACGGTCCGCCAGCCGCAACTCTTGAGAATCTGCCATGTATCAGGGTGGCGGATCGCTACGCCTAGCGGTAACAGTCCGCTAGCCGTAAAAACATAAACGGTCCAATCAGAAACAGACGTGTAGGGCTGACGTCATGCGTGAGCGGTAGCGGACCGCTACGCCTAAGCATAAAGGTCCGCTACGGACCTGATTTCACCCCTATAAATACGTGAACGACTTTGATCGTTTTCTCACATCACAACTCGTCCCTTACTTCTAAATCTTGTTCTAGAGCTCTCTTAGACGACTCCCGACGATCCTGGTTCGATTCCCGATCCTCGTAGTGCCACGTGTAAGAAGAAACGCTCGTAGAAAGGTCGGAACGCTAAAGAAATCAAGTTAAGAAGCTAGACGTTAAGCTTTTGACTCTAGAGGCTCATTCCCATCAAAAAGGTGAATACTGTGTCAAATATTTTATTTACGAAAACGGCCAAATAAAGGTTAACGAAGTAATGCTCAACGTTCTTCTACGAACCAAGCATTCAGGCCATATGTATGCGTAAAACTTGAAAGGGATACACGGGTCTCGGGTGAAATTCCCGGATTGCGGCTGGTATTTCCCTTTATATCAAAAGAGGAGACAGGAGTCCCCGTTGTTATAAAGACATACTACCGGTGTATACTGTGGTGCGATTGAACAGGACGGGCCTGATTAGTGTGTAGATTGAACATGAAGTTGTGATTATGAAATTAATACTTGTTTGTGCCAAATGATTTTAATGTCAAGATATTGTATTCACCGGCGTTCGCGCTGACGTTTTATTTTCAAAATGTTTTCCAGGTAATGAATAAAATATGATAAGAAAGGAATATGGGAAGACATGAGATCTGACCCAGGAAAAGAAAGGATGGAATGCACGTAGGATTCTCAGGCCTCGTGTAAAGGGAAATCCTAAAGAAATGAGATAGGACCAGGAAATTGATCAACCCTGTGTTGGACTATTTCCAGTGGCTTATGTTATATTTGATTTCAAACTCTGTTTTGTAATCAAATGAAAAGGTTATTGAAACCCTATGTTTATGAAAGTAAATATAAAACTTTTGTCTTCCAACTAAGTTTTGATATTTACAAATACAACCCTCGAGGTTGAGATAAATGATGAAACGATCATTTTGAAAATACTTCTGCTGTGTTTTACAAAAACTCTGAAATCAAATAACCAAATGATATCAATCGAGCTAGCACACGTCTAGATGGTACCTGAGGCGGGGTGTGACATAAACGCCTTAACCAAGTGTAGTGGTTCGTTTTTGCCCCACTTCTTTTTTGTATTAGGTCGGCTTGATGTCTCTTACGACACCTTTTTTTTTCCTTTTTTTGGGGGGACAATTTGAGTATCGGCCACGGTTTCATGTGGCATTTCTTGAGTTTCCGGTACAAACTCAAGTGGTGTACTCGGTTGGGACATTGAGGATTGGTAGTTAAACATTTGAAAGTTCGGGTTTGGTTGAAAGTTTAGTTTGGGTTGGGTTGGAAGTTCAGGTTCAGTTGAAAGTTTGGGTTGGGTTGAAAGTTAGGGTTGGGTTGAAAGTTTGGGTTGGGTGAAAAGTTTTGGTTCATTTGGTTGGCCATGAACGCGTTATCACGAGCCGCGTATTGAGCCGAAAAGTTTAGGTTCGGGTCGTTACTCATTTTTGGTTATAGGTTGGGAAGATTAGAAATAAGTGTAGAAGATTAGTGAGTAGAAGGGTAAAAAATTAGAAATAAGTGTAAATATTACGCAGTAAAATTGGGTATTTATAGTGAGTAACAATAATATTAATAATTATTATTTATTTAATTTATTCAAACGGTCGAAAATAATACCGTTCAATGGTATTATGTTGTTTGAAATGAAACTTTTCTCGCGTGAAAAAAATCACGAGAACTAAAGACGTCGTGTTTATTTTCTTCAAGGGGGCGGTGTGGGTTTAAAATCACGCCATGATTTTTGGCTCCACGTTGGACGACGCCGTGATAAAGATTAGTATACCGGATGGCTAATAGTAAGTACCGCGCGTTGTGGTGGAATAAAGTAACATATACATTGATTTAAAAAAGTAAAATATTGGACTAACAAAACTAGTCAAAACATATTAAATAGGTTAGAGACGACGCGAATATCATAAATATAAAATATGAATATGATTCGTTTAACTACTTTATATCTTATGTCTATAATACAGTTGTATCTTTTATGTACCAAGAAGAAAAAATGATGAAACCTATCTTCCTAATTTTACTTATTTAAAAAAAACTTAAATACGATTTTAGTCCATGTGTTTTGACTCAAATAACCATCTTAGTCTAAAAGTTTAAATTTGTCTTTTTTTAGTCTAATAATTTAAGTTTTGTTTCAGTTTAAGTCATGTCACTAACTCCATTCATCTTTTTTCTGTTAAGTTTATGTAAAAAGACCTAATACCCCTCTTAATAAAAAAAATATATAAATTGTTTATATCCTATATATAACAAAACCATAGTTTCACTCATCTCTCTTCATGCACACCCACACTCCAGCCCAATGGCGGAGCCATGAATTATTTCTAGTGGGTCGTTTTTTTTCTATGTTCAAGTTTCTAAGTTACTGACTATAATTTTTTTTGGGGCGGTTCAGGTGACCGGATCGGGTTGCCGGGTTGGTCACATAATAAGATACGATACGATAATAAAAATGCATCGTCATTAGTAACCAAACGGTAAAAATACAATGTCATTAGAAATTAAAAAAAAAATATTAGATCTTATAGTTGTTCCCTACAGGTTTTCATCTTTTGAAAAACGATCCATTACATCTTATACCGAAACGTTCTTAAAGAACTCTTTTTCAATGAAACAAATGCAAGAATCGTTCATATATTTATCACTCACCCGGTTACGCATGAGGCGGTGAACTCAAAAATTGAAAAAGATGCAGGCAAGCAGCAGCCAGAAATCGGAATTCTAATTGTCCCTGTTTTGCGTGATTTTATTTTTTAATTAGGTTTATGATGTGTTATCATTTATACATATTTTACATAAATAATAATCCCACATTATAGTACTAAATTGAATAATAACCTTGCAATTTATGCTTAAAACACAAATATTTTATAATTGTAGGTTATTTGGTATTAAAAATATAAATCAAGCTAAATCCTATAAAAAACACCAAAAATTCAAGCTTCTAAAAGGTTCATTCCTAAGAAGTCAAAATTGGTCAACAATAATCAACAAGAAACTACAAGACAAAGCTGGGAGAAAATGGTGGGTTGCACGACTGTGCATCCCAATGCACGGTCGTGCATTGCCCTTCTCTGCTCCCCACGGCCCGGTACCGTGTCCTCTGTACCCTTTTTGATTCCCTGGGCCTTTGCATGACCGTGCAACCCATTGCACGGCCGTGCATTGCACATTTTAAGTCCTATAAACAGGAGGTTTGAGTTCTTCATTCCACACGCCAATCCAGAGCAAAATTACACACAAGAAGAGAGCATTCTGGTAGTTAGAGTAGAGAGTAGAGAGTAAAGGGGCTTTTCCTCTTGATTCACAATAGGGGAGCCTACAAAACTCATCATTACGCTAGTTGTTATGGCCATTCGTGGCTAAAACTTTTTTGTATTGCTAGGGTGAAGATGATGTTTGATGCATGTTAATGTTTAACCTATTAATGAAGTGGTATGTTTATGTCTTTAACTAATTCGTCCTCAAAAACCATCTTTTGATGGGCTTTTATTATTGTCTAAATCCGTCTTTATATTTGTGAGTGTCTTGATTTTAAAAAATAAGATCATAAAACCCTTTTTAATCAAACTTCCTTTGAAACTCTTACGTCTTTATACTAGCAGAGATTGATAAGCCAAGACTTCGTCTATACTTCTAAGATCGTAATCTTTATACGAGATTATTATGCGACCAAGAATTGGTGAACTCATGTTGGGAACGGTACGTCTTTATACTTGGTTCCATTGTTACACCGCCTCCCGATGAGCAAAATATAATCACATATTTAACTTAATATAAAGCATTTTGAGTCTGATATCTTTATCCAACCCGGAGATGACCATTCGATGGGTTGAGGGTAAATGTTGTCCCTAACGGGAGGCACTACCATTTTTTAAAGAATATAATTTGCGAATCAAATGTCGTGAGGACGAGGCTCTAGCGGTGACCCGGGTCACAAGTTTGTAGTAGTCATACCACTAAAATAGTTAACTTAACAGTATCACGTACCAAGCTGATTCGAATCCCGAAGCAATACATTTCGTAATCTGATCATTTTCGCTTTATTTACTTTTTTGCTATTTACTATTCTGCTAGTTACATTTCTGTTACACACTTCACGCACATTTTTACTTTTATGTTATTACTTTACCGTCATTTACTTTTCTGCTTTACAAGCACACAAAACCCACCTACTAATTAATTCGGCTAAACGATAATAAAAGTTGAGTATTGGAACTCGATCGTGTCCATTGGTTCGATACTTGGTTCTTGCCTAACTATATTGCGCTGCGATAGGTAGACTTGTCTATTGTGTGTGTTTTAAGTTAACGTAATTATCATTTTAATTTATAAATTTAAAACCTGATCTTGTTAAATCAATCACCTTCAAAATATATTTATTTATATTTTTATACATAATTCACAAAACACATCAGTTTACGTAATTAATACTAAATAAATTATAAATAGGTTAGTTGGGTTTGGAGTTAATTAAGTTATGGGCTTAAAGTTAATTAGGTTTATGGACTTATGGGTTTAGAGTTAATTAATTTATGAGCTTAAAGTTAATTTACTTATGTGCTTAAAGTTAATTTACTTATAGACTTATTAAATAAATCTAACGTATAGGTTTAATTAATAGGATTAAAAAAAATCATATTTTTTTAAGGTTTGAGGTCAAATATTTTTTTTTTCAAAAACCAGTGGGGTCGACGTCGAAAAAAGACTGGGGTCGCTCGGCATTCGGGTAATATGCCTCTACTCAAAATTTGAAATTGGGTGGGGTCGGTTGTCGTAGCATACCTCCGCCCCTGCTCTAGCCTCCACCTCCGTCGCCACCCTCCAGCCTCCACCTCCGTCGCCACCTTCGGACTACAACCCCCACTGTATCGGTGGAAACCTAATCGAGAAACTAATGAAGTTAACGTTGATACTGACTACCTTTCTACCTCAATCGGAAACGACCTGAGACCAGGGGCGAAGGATAGTAAGGGCCCGGGGGCCCTCCCCCCCCCCCCCCCTCCCGATTTTTTTCTCAAAAGTGTTAATATTTACGTATTCGGATGACTTTTCGATCAATAGTGTTAATTTATACGTATTCAGCCAAAAAATTTATAGTTCCAGCCCCCCTGATAGGAAAAAAAATCCGCCCCCTGCATTTTTCTTCAAGCTCCGCCACTGCCTGAGACGTTGGTCGGAAAATCCCTGAGTCGATTGGATTGTTATATTACACAATAGGGAGGGACCCATTTGAGAAGACAAACAGCTAGAAGGACTCGATTTAGTTCCTGTTGAAGGAGACAAACCGTCGGAGGAGACGAATAGAAGGAGGGGATTACCAGCCATAGTAGGTGGGATAGGGTTTTCGCCACACACTCTCTCTCTTGGATTTTCTAGGAATTCCGGCATGGGTAGGGTCGGTGATCGTTTCTCCGGCTAAACCTAATTTGCTCGCCACCTCCGACTGCAACCTCTGGTTGTCACCTCATCTTCTTTTTTTGAGGTTTGTTTTCCCAGTGGTGGTGATGCGGCGAATGGGGATTTTTGTGGTGGTGGTCCGCTCACCACCTCATATGAGTTACTTCAAACCCTAATTTGGGGGGTTTTGTTCTAGAACAGAGATGATCAGATGGGTTTCTAACATAGGTAGAGAGAAAGAGAGGAGAGAGTGTAGACATAGCAGAAATAGGGAGAGGAGTTTGCATATGTAGGTTTTGATTTTGTTAAGGATTTGATTATACGGTGGTGGTGTAGGAGTGTGGGAGACCGGTAGTGTTCTTGTTGGATCATTGGTTTTGCTTGGGGGATAAAGTTTATTTTATTTTATTTATTTTTTTATGACATGGGTATTTTAATCATCTTATAAAAATTTAACAGAGAAAATGAATTACATTAAATGGTCAGGCTTAAACTGAAATAAAACTTAAACTAGTAGACTAAAAAAGTAAAATTTAAACTTTTGAACTAAAATGTTTATTTGAGTCAACCACATAGACTAAAATCGTATTTAACTCTTTTAAAAAAGTATAAAATTACATAGTGTATTTTTTATTAAACATGTTTAATCGTGTCTTAAACATGTCATGAATTATAAGCCATAGTAAAACATACTTCATTCCAAAGATTGTTTTAACATACAACATTCAAAATCACACACGGAGTATCAGTACGGTGTATAAATTTTTTTGCTACCTTCTTCACAGAAGGACCATGTTGATGTTGAATGTACAAGAGTTGGGGCGAACCTCATTTAGATCACACGTAAAGTTGTCTTGTAACTTCCATTCAAACATACAAAAGTACAATAATGTGAAATCAATATGGCTTATTTGCCGTCTTTTTTATAAGAGAGCTTTCATCCGTCGTTAAAAGTAACTAACGGTAACTATGACACATAAACTAATTAAATGTGGGAAATATGGCAAAATTAGCTAAGAGGCAAGCAAAAAACCTGCACATTCGAATCACATGTCATTTTCTTTAATTTTTTTTAAATGTTCATAACTTTTTTATACGTAATTAATTTTTTTTTAAATATAACATAAAATTGAGCATTTTTTATCTTTAAAATTAGTATGATTTTACTATAGTTTTTTTTTATTAAAAAAACCATCTTATTTTAAAAATATTTGAACTGTACGTTTTCAAAATGGTTTTTAAATCTAGACGCCAAGTAACACATGGAGTTCTATCTTTTTTCATGAGTAACATCACATTGTTTTTAATTTTAACATGAAGTCACACATAATGGAACTACTATCACCCAAGCATGTTTACTCGTGGCACCAAAATACGTTCATTGTATTTGAAACTAAACATTCTTTATGAACTGAACATCTATATTGCATACGAAAATGTAATTTTTTTTAGTACCTTGTGGTTTGCTTATCGTATCTGTTAAAATTAACATTTACTAATTCAATTTTATTTGGTTTTTATTTGTTTTGTGTATATACTGGGCTTGATGGTGGTCCGTGGGCTTGATGATGCTGCTGGGCTTTGGGCTTGCTTAAGGATGCTGATGGGCTTTGGATCCGGATGATATTGTGTTTAAATAGAAGGGTGTTTTCAGTTTTAGGGTTATGAGTGGAAGTCTTTTTCTCTTACCCGCTCATCTTCTATTTTCCCTCTTCATCATCAAGAAATTAGGGTTCATCTTGTTGATGATTATCCTGTTATTTTTGTGTTCTTGGTTATAATACTTACAGATCATAGTGTTTATGATCTGGTCTAGTTAGAAGGTGTTAATAATCGACTGTATTGGTGTTGATTAATTTCATATTTGTTTCAGGGTTTCTATCGAGATTTACAAGTTTATTTCTGATTTGAGTTTGGATTCATGTTTTCTGACATGGTATCAGAGCTCTCAGGGCTTTGATTCCTTCTTTCTCGGTGGTTCTGGTCTCGCTTCCGCTTGGCGATAGTTCATCTCCGATTTTTGGGTTCTCGTCTAAAGGTGCTTTTAGACCCTGTTCGAATTTTGGGGCTCTCGCTTCCGCTTCAACAATTGTTCATCAACGTTTGTTCAGACTCTGATCGGATATCTCTTACACGGACCGTTTTGGTGTTTTTTTTCTGTTCTTGACCTCGTAACCTTAAGTGAAGGTTACGGGTCTTGAACCTTGGAGGGAGTACCCTAACTTGGGCGCACTCTGGTGAGTCTGTTCCAACTTACTGCCTTTATTTGTTACATTTTAAGTGGTGCATGTTCTTGTTGTTTCTGGTATATTTTTAGATCCTCTATAATCTTTCTATACATAACTGCGTGCTTTCGGTGTGATCTTTGCATAACCTTCTAGACTAATCCTTGATCTGCCACTTAAAGTGGTGTGAATACCTGGCTCTTGTCTAGTTTGGTTTATTTTGTGCATGTGCTTGAGTGTAATCATCATCGTTGTGCTATCTTATGTGATATGGGTGAAGAATCTAGACCTATTGTTGAAACCCTTGTTAGTAGATTGGATGCCAGTCATCCTTTGTATCTGCATGCGAGTGATTCTAGTTGTCTTAATGTTGTCAACATCAAGTTAAAAGGAACTGATAACTACTCTGTTTGGGCTAACACTATAAAACTGGTCTTGCAAGCTAAAAATAAAATTGGTTTTATAGATGGTACTTGTAAGAAGTCAATTGATAATGAGGTGCTTGCTATGCAATGGGAAAGATGTAACTCTGTGGTATTGTCCTGGAGTTTAAATTCCATTAGTGATGAGTTATATGTTGGGCAAGTATACTCCAAATTAGCATCTGCAGTTTGGATTGATCTAAAAGAAACTTATGATAAAGTTGATGGTTCTGTTGTGTTTAGTTTATATCAGAAGATTAATTCTCTAACTCCAAATGGTACATCTGTGTCTGAGTATTATCATAAGCTAAGTACAATGTGGAAACAGTTTGATGCAATAGTGCAACTGCCTTCTTGCAGTTGTAACGCTGCTACGGAGTTCAATGATTTTAGCCATTTAATAAAACTGATGCAGTTCCTTATGGGACTTGATGATATATACCAACCTGTAAGAACAACTCTATTGACCCAAGATCCTCTTCCCACAATTAAAAATGCTTTTTCAATAGTTTCAAAGGAAGAGTCTTATAGGAGTTCAAATGTTCCTCAAAGGGACAAAATGTTGGTTTTATATCCAAATCTAACCAGTTTTTTGACAATAAAAAAAAATTCATAAAAGGACCGAACACTAACCTCAAATGCACTCATTGCAACAAACTGGGTCATGTTGTGGAGAAATGTTTTGAACTTATAGGATATCCTCCGGGATACAGAGTCAGAACAGGTCAAGTTAGTAATCAAAGTTCAAAATCTGTTGTGTCAAATAATTCTGGTTTAAACAACAATACTGGTTCTGGATCTAGTTCTTCTGCTACTTCTCCCTCTCTTACATCAGATCAAATAAAACAACTTCTGAGTCTACTGAGTGAAAAGAATGGTGCAGGATCATCTACCTCTAATCTTGGAGGTATGTCCTGTCCGGATTTTTCAAACTATTTTAATAAAAGGGTTTTTGGTTTCTCCAGTACGTTGGTTGGGAAATCTACTGGTTGGGTTGTAGATTCAGGGGCTAACCAACATATGGTAATGTCTGATGAGGGTATGATTAATCCAATAGATGTTTCTGATTATAACATTTCTGTCAAACACCCAAATGGAACTAATGCAAAGTTAACTAAAATTGGAAGTTTGAAACTAGGAAATCAAGTTATCTTGTCTGATGTCTTTGTTGTCCCTGATTACTTTGTTAATCTAATGTCTGTCTATAAACTGGCTAGGGATAATAAAATGAGTATTACTTTTGATGAAAATATGTGCTATGTTCAGGATTTGTCCACCAAGAGAATCTTGGTGACTGGTAACCAGATTGATGGTCTTTACTTGTATGATGGGGATGCCTCTACACCTTTAAAGGTGTGTTTCAACAGTCATGATGTCATAAAATTGTGGCATTCTAGGTTGGGTCATCCGTCTGAAAATGTTATAGCTATTTTAAAAAATAGGTTAAAAATAACAAGTGTAACGAATGGTATTACTTGTGATATATGTCATAGGGCGAAACAGCATAGGGAACCTTTTCCTTTAAGTGAACATAAATATGCTAATATAGGAGACTTAGTTCATTTGGATGTATGGGGACCTTATAAGGTACCTATCATGGAAGGGTACAAATATTTCCTAACTGTTGTGGATGATTTCTCAAGGTCAGTTTGGATTTACTTACTAAAAAATAAACATGAAGTCTTCTATAATATTGAAAGTTTTGTTAATTTGATTAAAACTTAGTTTGGAAAACAGATAAAAAAATTTAGAAGTGATAATGGAAAAGAGTTTGTTAATAATCAAATGTTAAATTTTACAAGGAATAATGGTATTATTCATCAAACTTCATGTGCTTATACTCCACAACAGAATGGTATAGTTGAGAGAAAACATAGACACTTATTGAATGTTGCTAGAACCCTGTTGTTTCAAAGTGGTGTTCCCTTGAGGTTTTGGTGTGATTGTGTTTTGACTGCTGCTTACTTGATTAACAGGACTCCTTCATCTGTGCTAAATGGAAAGTCACCCTATGAATATATGTTTAAATTTGAACCCTCTCTTAATCACCTTAGAGTCTTTGGCTGTCTTTGCTTTAGTACTGTTTTAAATCAATCTGATAAGTTTTCTTATTTAGCTGAAAAATGTGTTTTTTTAGGATATTTATTTCAAAAGAAGGGTTATAAGTTGTGGAGTCTTGACAAAAAACAGATTTTCTTTAGTAGAGATGTAAAGTTTTATGAAAGTGTGTTTCCTTTTAAAGAAAATAAAAGTTTAAGTGAATTTGTATCCACAACAGACTCTATTTTAAATACACGCAATTTCTTTGATAATTTTGAGCAAATTGAGTCTAGGGATTCTGATGGTGAAAATCCCGATGATGAGGGGAGGATTATGAGAGAAAATGAAAATTTTGTTCCTAGAACTCCCGGTGTTGACCAGCAGTCTAGTGATCAAACCCATTCTGATGTTGACTCTGCTGATATTCAACAGTCTAGTGATCGATCCAATATAGATAAGTCTGTACATCAACAGCTATATCAAAGGTTTAATGAAACTGTGACTGGTTTACAGCAGTCTCCCAGACTGAGGAATGAAACTAGCGGGGCAGGTAACACTAGGATTAATGATGAAACAGTCTCTCCTGAGGGTATTAATGATCCATCAGATCCTTTAGTTAGAAGGTCTAGAAGAAATGTCTCTTTTCCAAAAAAACTTGCATGATTTTATTATAGAAGGAAAGGTCAAGTATGGTATGGAAAGAGTTGTAAACTATTCAAAGTTGTCTAGTGAAAATAGATGTTTTTCAGCTAGCTTAAATAAATCTGTGGAACCTAGGTTTTTTTATGAAGCTAAACAAGATAAAAATTGGTTAAATGCTATGAATGATGAGATAGAAGCATTAAACAGAAATAATACTTGGGATCTTGTTGATTTACCTAAAGATAGAAAAACTATAAGGTGTAAATGGGTGTATAAGATAAAGTATAGGGCTAATGGTGAAATTGAAAGGTATAAAGCAAGACTTGTAGCTAAAGGTTATAATCAGAGAGAAGGGGTTGACTTTGATGAAACCTTTTCTCCTGTTGTAAAAATGACAACAGTTAGATGTGTAATAACACTTGCAGTAGAAAAAATCTGGCCTTTGTACCAACTTGATATTAACAATGCATTTCTATATGGAAATCTAAATGAAGATGTGTATATGTCTTTGCCAGAAGGTTTTTTCTCTAAGGATGAAACTAAGGTGTGCAAATTGAATAAATCTCTGTATGGATTGAAACAAGCTCCACGAATGTGGAATGAAAAGCTTGTTGGTGTGTTGTTAGAGTTTGGTTTTAAACAAAGTAAGTGTGATCATTCATTATTTGTTAAAAGTGTTGAATCTGCTGTCACTATTCTTCTTGTCTATGTTGATGACATAGTTGTTACAGGTAGTTGTTTATCTGAAATTAATAAAACCAAATTTTTTTTAAAAACAAAATTTTTAATAAAAGATTTAGGTGTTTTAAAATATTTTTTAGGAATCGAAATAATCAGGTCTGAAAAAGGAGTTTGCTTGTCTCAAAGGAAATATTGTATGGATCTTTTTTTCTGAATTTGGTCTTAGTGGTTGTAAACCGGTTAGTACACCAATTGAACAACATTATGTTGTTACAATTTTTTGTAAAAAAGATGAGTCTGTTCTGAGTAATATAACTGGATATCAGAAATTAGTTGGTAAACTAATATATTTGTCTCATACTCGACCAGATATTTCGTATACTGTTCATTTTTTAAGTCAATATATGCATTCTCCCTCTAACTCTCATTTACAATTAGCATTGAGGGTGCTACGGTATTTGAAAGGGGCACATGGTAAAGGGATTTTAATAAAAAAAAAGGAGAATGTCTTGATTTAACAGCCTACTCAGATTTTGATTGGGCCAAGTGTCTTGGAACAAGAAGGTCTGTAACTGGGTTTTGTATATTTCTGGGGAAAAGTTTGATTTCTTGGAAAAGTAAGAAACAAAGCACTGTATCTAGATCATCAGCTGACGCTGAATATAGATCTATGTGTGCTGCTGTAATATCCGGTAATTTTCCGACCTATCTTGTCCTAAAACCTTTGCACGTATTATTAATTCAAAACTTGAAATTTTATCAAAACTATTTTCTTGAATAATAAATACTGATTTAATGGATATATATTTAAGAAAAACAATAATACTTGAAGTATATATATAAATATATATATATATATATATATATATGAGACTTATTTAAGAGTATATACCTTATAAATAGATTATTAAAAACTTTATAAATTTATAATTATATAAATTTATAAACTTATTCTAAAACACTTAAACTTGTAAATCATAAATCTTAGAAATTATTTTATAAATGTATAAAATAATAAAAAGGAAATAAAACTTATGAAGTGTTTATAAAAATATAACATAATTATTTTTATAAAAAGTCCGGGGACTAAAACTGTCATTTATTGAAACTTATTTTAAACTAAAATCCATGTTTTAACTTAGAATGATAATAGTTTGGAACTTCAGGGACCGTTCGTGTAATTTCATCAAACACCCGAGACCCAAACTGGTCCCAGGTTTGAAACCCGCCACCCACGGCTTTTCCCCTGATTTAGTAAAAAAACGCGATTCCGTTCACATTCAACGAACCTCGGCCATCGCCTCACGCGTGCGACCGTAACCCAAGAACCATCAATGCTCAAACTCGGCCCGAGACCCGCGCATTTTCAAATTCGAACTCGGCCGCTCCACCCGTCATCTTCCCACCTAATCCAGCCTTAAATCGTGAAATCGGCTATAAATACCCACTCATACACCTAAACGACACCACACCAACACTCTCTAAACAATCAATTCCATCTTATTGCTCCTGCATCGCTCGATTCGTTCCAGTGACCGCCGACTGTGAACCCATGGCCAATCTCCCTCGATTCGAAACCAATCTAGGTAATTCTTGCGACTAACATGATCGTAATCTTGCATAGATCGAAAGCCCTCTGTTTAATTCCATTAACAGAGGGCTAATCGATGTGTATTTGGTGGATCCGAATTCTAGGGTTCATACGGATTTGGGGATGATTCGAGTTTGTGTTTAAGAATTTTCTTTTCCACGTTTTAAACTAATGAAGTAGTGGTCGGGATGGTCAGTGTGCTTGGGAGTGGGTGCGACCCGGACAAGAACCCGAGTTCGAGTCCGGGTAAACCGGTTTTGCCCATTTCATTTTTTTTACCCATTTCCAAGCAGTTTTTACACTTTTGATAATTTTTATAAAATCTGTGATATTTTTATAAACTTAAAAATGAATCTTATTTACACTTTTGTATTCCAGAACTATTTTATTTAATTAAAACTTGTTAAAACCTATAATGTTTAATTCTTTAAAAATAGTTTTAAACATTTAAAATAATACTTCTAAAAATTTATAAAACTTGGACATTCAATAGAAATCGTTTCTATAAAATTTGAAACTTAAGTCCTTATTTTTATATAATAAACTTATTTTATTTGAAACTTTAAATTAATAAATGTTAAACTTATACATTTTATATTTCATATAAACAAGAAATCCATTTGTTTATAAAAATATAAAACAAGAGAAATGATTATACTTTATTTGTCTTCCAAATAATTATAAACTTGTATTTTAAAACATAAAATTTAATACTTACAAACTTACAAAATTGAAAGAAACCTTAAGGAACTTATTTAAAACATTTTTAAAAACTTATGGTTCTATCTACACATCAAAAACATTTATAAACTTGTAACTAAAACATAGACTTTATAAGAAATTTTGTTTGATAAATTTGTATATACTTGTTATCCATTTAAACTTATAAACTTTAGTTAGTTACAAAGTAATTTGTAAATCAAATGTTCAATACTTAAAACCTTAATAGACTTAAATAATATACGTTGATTATTCTAAAATAAAGTAATTATTCATCCTTAAAAACTAATTACTAGTTCTAAACATTTTTACAACTCTTTAACCATTAGTTATCCTTTAATAATTTTATTTAACTTTAACAATTAGTATGCTTTAAGTAATTACTATTAAACTTAGTAATTATTCTAAACTAATAAACTTATTACATGTTATTTTAGAGTCTTATGTCATTCAAAATTCCTATTCGAAACTTCAATCTAAACTTTATAAACACAATCTTTCCCCGTCTCCCATTTGGAACCCTAGTCGAATCTTGAAATCCTAGATCTTTGTCTTAGACGTTTACTTAAATCTTTAGACTTGCATACTTAGGCTTATCGTGAGGATATTCTCCCTGAAAGTCTTGCAAATACTTATCCGTGTCGGATACTCTTCATCAATCCAAGTGAGTATACTTAGCCCCTTTTTCCTTTCTATGCTTTTGGGGTGAAACATGTTCAAAATTCTTAAACTTATACAATTAGTGTACAACTATGACTACGTGTTTATTCTTATGTTAAACTTGAGACTTGTATGCTTAGATTAAACTTAAAACTAGCATATTCATTAACTTTGATCAAGCCTATAGTAACAATGATAGATCTATTGCATTTGACCAATCCACATTGATTGATTGACCCCTTCGGGGGGGAGCCCTTGGTGATTGTTACTGAATTAAACTTTAAACTTGAGACTTATAAGGATAACATGCGGGTTATGCCTAAACTTGGTTGGAGGGTTGATATGCACAATGTCTAACATGCTTGTTCTATCATACTTACATTATAGAATGCACATATCATAGTGAATTGTAAGGCTTTTCAAACTTCTGTTAAACGGTGTCAAAACCTTTGTATCTCACCAACTATTTTGTAGTTGACATATTTTCTTTCACATGTTTTAGGTTTACATCATGAGACTTATTCGTGATCACATAGGATGATTTGGACCTAGACTACTTTTGAATTAAATGTTGTATTCGTATTATTTTTCCTTGTATTGAATCTTAAATTATTCATTAATGAAATATCGAAACTTTAATAGTCAACCTTGTGCTGTTGAACAACCGCGTCCGCCCCGACGTATAATCCGCCGTCGGTTGGGGTGTGACAGATTGGTATAAGAGCCTTGGTTATAGGGAATTAGGTTATTAGACACATGACCTAGTCTATAACTTAGGAGACCCAAACATGAGTTATCTCATGTCCTTTACTAGGAACTTTCTCCTCATTCTATTCTTAAATCTTATACGTGAACGCTTGGAGATTCTACGTTTCTACTTACCTACGTGCTACAAGAGGCTACTACATCGAGGACACGTTCTTAGGCTTCAAGCCTAATCCACCACTAAACTCTCGTCAAGAATATTTAAGTTCTAGATAATGTGTGAGAAGTTTGGCGGACCGGAAGGGTGGATACCTGTATTCTGGGAAATTCTGTCAAGGAAAGCATTTCGTATAAATCCAAATCAACCGTTGGACCCGTATGCTTTCCTGGGAATTCTTGGGATGAGTATCCACTTATAGGAATGCACGACTTCTCTAAACATTAGTGAGCTTAGATCTATCTTGATATGTCAAAGTACTTACTTAGTGATATGCACTAAATGAGTACTATCTCAAATACTATACACTTCATAAATTCATGATTCAAAAACTTTCCTCTATAACCTTTACTCTATGATTCTTATGTTCCGTCTTTTCAAGAATGGTCACATGACCGCATGCTTACTCGTCATGACCTGAAGGAGTTACCTTCAAGGAGAAATTCTTACGAGATTATACTTAAAAGCTACATACATAAACTTGTGTTTATAGATACTACCCAATAAACTCCGTGACCGTTGTAATATAACCCTTAAAACTATGTATTACTCTACAAATTCTTCTATAAAGCTTCATTATTTTATAAATATGACACCTAAGAGGTAACCCTTGTATTTTTACCTTACCTCCTTAGCACTTAACCAAGTTTCATTTGATAACTAACTCAAAAATTTTGTTACACTTTTATACACCTCAAAACTTTCATACGTCCTTAAACTTCATGACCCTTGTAATACCAGCACATTTAAAACCATGTATTATCCTACAAGTCCTTTTACAAACTTCATTATTTTATAAACTTGGCACATAAGGGGAAACCTTGTGTCCCATTTCATTTTTTTCGTCACTCAAGCAAACTTCCTTTTATGACTAACTCAAAACTTTTTTACACTTTTATATACCTCAAAACCTTCATACGTCCTTAAAACTTACACATCACCGTTTCTTGTAAGCAAAATGTAACGTCTTTTAAACCTAAAGTACATTAACAAAGGGATTAGTAACCTGATCGTTTTCCCGCAAAAGAAGAAGCCTACTATAGAATAAACAAGCTCCACGTCTAAGACTCTAAGCCCACAATGAACCTCGACATAGTACCATAAACCCAAACATCGGTGACAACAACTGAGAGAAGTTGTAGGCCCATGAGGATGTTCTGGCTAGGGAAATAGGGTACCTAAGTGAGTCCTTGTGACCACCCCTTCTTCCGGAAATCCTCCTCGTTAGCCCATCAACTTCCAATCAAAACTATTTTTGAAAGTAATACTGTGATAACTCAGTATTATGAATAAAAACCTTTTAAACATATTAAATCAACTTACTTACACACTTTAATTTTCCGTTTAAATTGTATTATGTAAGGGCTAGAAGTCCCAATTTTGAAACATTCAACGAAAGTTATTTTGAAATTTATCTTGTTATCACTTACCAGCTTGACTTTCCTTCTAGCACTACAAACTTAACACTTCTTACCCAAACACTTCCGTCAAGAGTAGCTCACGTTAGTACTAGAGATAATTAACAACGTGGCATTAAACTATAAAAACCCTAAGTGACACGTATACTTGAAGAATAAACCTTGAATAAACCTTCTGATTTGTAAGCACCCTTTTAAAACAACACGACTTACGAACCACTGCCGTAATCAACTATGATCCTTACCCCATATATAAACTTAACACTTCTAAACTTGACCAACTCTTCGTTTGGCAATCATACATACTTTTTATAAGTCCTACTTATACTACTTATCATTGCCTAACTCGTCGTTTTTGAACATCTTAATTACATTCTATATAAAAGAAAACTATGCCTGTTGTTATGAAACAAGATATCACACTATCGTAAACCCTATCGAAACTTTTCCCGTTACCCTATGCTAGGAGACTTTCCTCATCCAACTCTTGTCACGTAAAAGACTTACTATAAATCACAATGGGAATTAAAGACTTAAATGCACGTTGCTAAAACATCAAACTTCGTATACACAACTATAAAGTCAGAGACTTTTGAGCCATGTAAAAACTTATACAAATACTCAAACCCGTATTCTTAAAACTAAACATGATCAATAAAGGATCATTTAAAGCTTAATATTGAAACTTGTGATCAACTGACTTATCTTACTTTCAAATTCATACTTGGATCCTTAGTCTTGAAAACTTTTGTGTTCGTCCTAACTAAACCTTGTAAGACTCGATAAAACGTTCATTTTCATATACACGAGAAAACTTCACTCTTGATACTAGACACTAGCAGGAAGGAGGACATTACTCTCTTTAGCAGAGTACCTCCCCTGACTCCTATCTAAACCAAACATCGGGATCCACTAATCTTCTGGACAACTCGAATCTTCTGTGAGAAAGCGTATAACGGTTAATCCTGTTCCAAACGCTGTCCCATACCTCTCTTAAATACTAGAGTATTTAGATAACCGCTTTATACTCGAAACGTAATCGTATACTTCTATACACTGAAGCTAAACTAAGAAACTTTAAGTTATTCTATGTTTGACGTATTCTTGTTCAAACACAATTTAAACTATTCTATGTTTGACGTATTCATGTTCAAACACAATTTAAACTATTCTATGTTTGACGTATTCTTGTTCAAACACAATTTAAACTATTCTATGTTTGACGTATTCTTGTTCAAACACAATTTAAACTATTCTATGTTTGACGCATTCTTGATCAAACGCAATTTAAACTATTCTATGTTTGACGTATTCTTGTTCAAACACAATTTGAGCTACCCCATGTTTGACGTATTCTTGTTCAAACATGATGAACGTATGAGACTTTAAACTACTCCATGTTTGACGTATTCTTGTTCAAACATGATGAACGTATGAGACTTTAAACTACTCCATGTTTGACGTATGCTTGTTCAAACATGATGAACGTATAAGACTTTTAAACTACTCAAGGTTTGATGTATTCTTGATCAAACACGAGGAAAGTGTAAAGATTTTAAACTACCCCATGTTTGACGTATTCTTGTTCAAACATGATGAACGTATAAGACTTTAAACTACTCCATGTTTGACGTATGCTTGTTCAAACATGATGAACGTATGAGACTTTTAAACTACTCAAGGTTTGATGTATTCTTGATCAAACACGAGGAAAGTGTAAAGACTTTAAACTACTCGATAATTGAGGTATTCTTGTTCAAACACGAGGAAACTTTGAAACTCTAAATCTTGTCACATTCTTCCCTCTTTAATTATTGAATGACGTTTCTCTCTAAGGGACTCGTTAATCAATGATCACTCTTATGTGGAAACTCTAGTCGTGAGTTAAACAAATTCTGGTACTCTTTCTTGATCCACTCACAAACGGAAGGACCTATGCGGACTATGCGACGATTTGAATGCTTGCGGGTGCACACGTAAGTATGAAAATCAACGTACGGGAAGGCATAGTAAACTCTGTCGTGTGCTATGATCTAAGACTTATCGTAAAAGGTAGCCACGGAACTTAGGTACCGTAGCAATCCTTAGACGTATTAGACTACAAACTCAAATCGTTAAACTATCATCGAATCCATTCTGAGTGATGCAATTCACTTGGAATTCTGAATGGTAATTAAGCAGTTATTCTCTTAAATACATTTCTGAAAACAAATCTTCATATATTTCGATGAAACTATATGCCTCTTAAGAAACTTCCGACAATCATGGACGGTAAAACTTAGAAACTCGGGCGTAATCTTAATCCTATCATTACATTACATTACATTCCATTCAGAATTCTAAACGTAACCCAGGGTTTACTTGAGAACGTAGAGTATCTTTCTCATTATCCTTGTGCGTATCATAGACTTAAATCCTGAACTAAACCCTTCTACTCTAATTTCGGGACGAAATTCCCTAAAATAGGGGAGACTGTAATATCCGGTATTTTTCTGACCTATCTTGTCCTAAAACCTTTGCACGTATTATTAATTCAAAACTTGAAATTTTATCAAAACTATTTTCTTGAATAATAAATATTGATTTAATGGATATATATTTAAGAAAAACAATAATACTTGAGGTGTATATATATATATATATATATATATATATATATATATATATATATATATATATATATATATATATATATATATATATATATATGAGACTTATTTAAGAGTATATACCTTATAAATAGATTATTAAAAACTTTATAAATTTATAATTATATAAATTTATAAACATATTCTAAAACACTTAAACTTGTAAATCATAAATCTTAGAAATTATTTTATAAATGTATAAAATAAAAAAAAGGAAATAAAACTTATGTAGTGTTTATAAAAATATAAAACAATTATTTTTATAAAAAGTTCGGGACTAAAACTGTCATTTATTGAAACTTATTTTAAACTTAAATCCATGTTTTAACTTAGAATGATAATAGTTTGGAACTTCAGGGACCGTTCGTGTAATTTCATCAAACACCCGAGACCCAAACTGGTCCCAGGTTTGAAACCCGCCACCCACGGCTTTTCCCCTGATTTAGTAAAAAAACGTGATTCCGTCCACATTCAACGAACCTCGGCCATCGCCTCACGCGTGCGACCGTAACCCAAGAACCATCAATGCTCAAACTCGGCCCGAGACTCGCGCATTTTCAAATTCGAACTCGGCCGCTCCACCCGTCATCTTCCCACCTAATCCAGCCTTAAATCGTGAAATCGGCTATAAATACCCACTCATACACCTAAACGACACCACACCAACACTCTCTAAACAATCAATTCCATCTTATTGCTCCTGCATCGCTCGATTCGTTCTAGTGACCGCCGACTGTGAACCCATGGCCAATCTCCCTCGATTCGAAACCAATCTAGGTAATTCTTGCGACTAACATGATCGTAATCTTGCATAGATCGAAAGCCCTCTGTTTAATTCCATTAACAGAGGGCTAATCGATGTGTATTTGGTGGATCCGAATTCTAGGGTTCATACGGATTTGGGGATGATTCGAGTTTGTGTTTAAGAATTTTCTTTTCCACGTTTTAAACTAATGAAGTAGTGGTCGGGATGGTCAGTGTGCTTGGGAGTGGGTGCGACCCGGACAAGAACCCGAGTTCGAGTCCGGGTAAACCGGTTTTGCCCATTTCATTTTTTTTACCCATTTCCAAGCAGTTTTTACACTTTTGATAATTTTTATAAAATCTGTGATATTTTTATAAACTTAAAAATGAATCTTATTTACACTTTTGTATTCCAGAACTATTTTATTTAATTAAAACTTGTTAAAACCTATAATGTTTAATTCTTTAAAAATAGTTTTAAACATTTAAAATAATACTTCTAAAAATTTATAAAACTTGGACATTCAATAGAAATCGTTTCTATAAAATTTGAAACTTAAGTCCTTATTTTTATATAATAAACTTATTTTATTTGAAACTTTAAATTAATAAATGTTAAACTTATACATTTTATATTTCATATAAACAAGAAATCCATTTGTTTATAAAAATATAAAACAAGAGAAATGATTATACTTTATTTGTCTTCCAAATAATTATAAACTTGTATTTTAAAACATAAAATTTAATACTTACAAACTTACAAAATTGAAAGAAACCTTAAGGAACTTATTTAAAACATTTTTAAAAACTTATGGTTCTATCTACACATCAAAAACATTTATAAACTTGTAACTAAAACATAGACTTTATAAGAAATTTTGTTTGATAAATTTGTATATACTTGTTATCCATTTAAACTTATAAACTTTAGTTAGTTACAAAGTAATTTGTAAATCAAATGTTCAATACTTAAAACCTTAATAGACTTAAATAATATACGTTGATTATTCTAAAATAAAGTAATTATTCATCCTTAAAAACTAATTACTAGTTCTAAACATTTTTACAACTCTTTAACCATTAGTTATCCTTTAATAATTTTATTTAACTTTAACAATTAGTATGCTTTAAGTAATTACTATTAAACTTAGTAATTATTCTAAACTAATAAACTTATTACATGTTATTTTAGAGTCTTATGTCATTCAAAATTCCTATTCGAAACTTCAATCTAAACTTTATAAACACAATCTTTCCCCGTCTCCCATTTGGAACCCTAGTCGAATCTTGAAATCCTAGATCTTTGTCTTAGACGTTTACTTAAATCTTTAGACTTGCATACTTAGGCTTATCGTGAGGATATTCTCCCTGAAAGTCTTGCAAATACTTATCCGTGTCGGATACTCTTCATCAATCCAAGTGAGTATACTTAGCCCCTTTTTCCTTTCTATGCTTTTGGGGTGAAACATGTTCAAAATTCTTAAACTTATACAATTAGTGTACAACTATGACTACGTGTTTATTCTTATGTTAAACTTGAGACTTGTATGCTTAGATTAAACTTAAAACTAGCATATTCATTAACTTTGATCAAGCCTATAGTAACAATGATAGATCTATTGCATTTGACCAATCCACATTGATTGATTGACCCCTTCGGGGGGGAGCCCTTGGTGATTGTTACTGAATTAAACTTTAAACTTGAGACTTATAAGGATAACATGCGGGTTATGCCTAAACTTGGTTGGAGGGTTGATATGCACAATGTCTAACATGCTTGTTCTATCATACTTACATTATAGAATGCACATATCATAGTGAATTGTAAGGCTTTTCAAACTTCTGTTGATGGAACTGAATATTTCTGTCTCTTTGCCTGTAAAGTTGTACTGTGATAATAGTGCTGCATTATCAATTGCTGAAAATCCGGTGTTTCACGATCGCACAAAACATTTTGAGATCGACTTATACTTCCTTAGAGAAAAAATTTCATCCAGAGTAATAAAAATTGAACCTGTTAAGTCAGAAGAATAAGTTGCTGATATACTTACAAAGGGCTTATTAGCTTCTCAACATGAGGTATTATGCGAGTCTTTAGGTATGCACAATCCGTTTAGTTTATAAAATTGAGGGGGATGTTAAAATTAACATTTACTAATTCAATTTTATTTGGTTTTTATTTGTTTGTGTATATACTGGGCTTGATGGTGGTCCGTGAGCTTAAAGATGCTACTGGGCTTTGGGCTTGCTTAAGGATGCTGATGGGCTTTGGATTCAAATGATATTGTGTTTAAATAGAAAAGTGTTTTCAATTTTAGGGTTATGAGTGGAAGTCTTTTTCTCTTACCCCCTCATCTTCTATTTTCCTTCTTCATCATCAAGAAATTAGGGTTCATCTTGTTGATGATTATCCTGTTATTTTTGTGTTCTTGGTTGTAATACTTACAGATCATAGTGTTTATGATCTGATCTAGTTAGAAGGTGTTAATAATCTACTGTATTGGTGTTGATTAATTTCAGATTTGTTTTAGGGTTTCTATCGAGATTTACAAGTTTATTTCTGATTTGAGTTTGGATTCATGTTTTCTGACAGTATCAACCATCTCTATTCCTCTCTTTCTCTCAACAGTTATACAAATCTTGAAAATGGAGGTCAAGAAGGTGTAGAATACAGATCAGAGGCTGGTTTGAAGCTTTGCTAATCTGGTCTTGGGTTGTTATGCTAAACCAACAATACATTTACGAGATCCCAACCCAGCTCCGACGATTTCAGGTCTGCCGGTTAGGTAGGCTTCACACTGTGTAGGTCCGCCGGTGAGGTAGGGTTAACGTTGTTCAGGTCCGCGAAGAGGTAGGTTTGCCGGTGAGGTAGGGTTCACGCTGTTCAGGTCCACGTGAAGGATGAACCGACTGATGAGGGTAGGGTTTTGGCCCAACTCTCCCATTTTTAGAGGTCGGATAGGGTTGCCGTGAAGATGGGTGCCCGGAGAAATAGTGGGGTTTTAGGGTTTATAGAATTGGGTGCGTAGGAGACTAAGGAACACGAAATGGGTCTACAGGAAAGATCTCATCTGCTCAAATGGCTTGGATCTAGAATGACGGGTTTTGTTGCCGTCGGTGGTAGGGTGGCCGGCTATGGTTCAGCGGCCAGAACAATGGGGTAAAAGTGGGGTGGGGGTGAAAGGGGTGGGGAAGATGATAAAGGAGTGTAGGTTTATATATGTTTTTTAATTTGTTTTTTGTTTTTATTTATCAATATAAAGTTAACAAAATTATTTTAACGAAAAAAATCACAAGGACGCAAAAATTATAATTAAAATTATTGGACTCAAAATGATTTTTTAAACAAACCACATGTACTTAAAACGATATTTACTCTTTTTTTTGTTAAATATGTAATCTCAATTTAAAATCACATAGTGTTATTTAGTGAAAACCATGAAATGTATGTATATCATATCAGGTGCAATCTAGATATCTATCTAGGAACAAAATCGGATATTGAAACATCATTTACAGAATATTGAGATGATCTTGATCTAGATTTTGATATTTTAGATTTTTCTAAACCATTACTTCCGGTTGAAGAAGTGTCCTCTTGTAGGAGTGGCATTTCAGGATTAATGTTACTATGCATGAAAAATGCAGGTTCTGCTGGTACAGGAAGCGTGATAGTGAAGCTATTAAGCATAAGAACAATTCCAGCCATGGTTGGACGATCATGAATATTTTCTTGAACGCATAATAATCCAATATGGATACTTCTAATGATATCACGCAATGAACCCGATCCCGTCTTCAATGTAGGATCTATTATATTTGCTGCCGTCCCATTCTTCCAGCTTTTCCATGCCTAAAAGATATTAACAATTTTATTCTCAGGATTCTTATACTGAAAAGGTAATATTTATGTTGAATATACTTCCTTAGAAACATTAAGATCCACTTGGTGTATATATGTTGTTTTAGATTTCATAGAATAGGTGAATACTTACAAAGCTAAGAAGATCTTCTATGCTCTCTTCATTCTGAAAGCATTGGTTTTTTTGACCTGTTACCATCTCTAGTAATAACACTCCATAGCTAAAGACATCCGACTTTACTGAGAATTGGCCATGCATGGCATATTCAGGCGCCATATAACCGCTAAGAGTGCATAGGAAATAAAGTTAGCACAAACATGCACGTACACTTACACGTCTTGATTTTTTTTTAAATTGTCTTTAATACAAGAAACTTGTTAGCCATGAAGAAAAATAAGAATGCATAAATAGGAATTGTACTAGATTGTTTGGCAACCATGGCACTGAATATAAAACAAATACAAAGCTTTGAAAGCTTGTATATTGTCATCCCACATCTTTACTTTTACACATTTTTGTGACAATTACCGGCTTCTAAAAAGGATTGACATGTTTGTTAATTACTACACACATATGGTTTTAAGAAAAGCCACATTAGAATACTAATCTCGCAAACATACAATTGACGACATAAAAGGAGTGATTGAATATGTAGCACCAACCAGACCACATTAAAAATAGATGCAAAAACAAGGTATTGTGGTCTGTAAGTTATGATTAAAACAACTCTATTAAGGTGTAATGTTCCCGTCATGAGTTTCATATAAAGAAATTGTACTTACTAGGTTCCAACAATTCGGCTTGTGTCTCCTTGAGTTTCCTCAGTTTTAAACATCCTCGCCATTCCAAAATCAGCAATTTTAGGGGTCATTTGTGCATCTAACAAAACATTACTTGCCTTCATATCACGATGAATTATCCTTAAACGTGAATCTTCATGAAGGTATAATAGTCCCTTTGCAATGCCTTTGATGATATTATATCGCTTTTCCCAATCAAGAATTGTACGTCTAATTGGATCTAAAACACCAACATTTATGAGGAATAAGTAACAATATTCACTACAACATAATCGTCATTTGCTACCCATGTTTAATTGGTTAAGCATTTCTTTACTTTACTAAGTGTTAGGACTTTTATGATGTTAATAGTGACATTATAAGGGATGATTTTTGTTAAGAACTTAGACATCTCTAAACAAATCTATGCATGCATTTGGTATACAAACCGATCAAACTTGCTGCTAAGATATAGTAGCAAATAGGGGGGTAATCTTGACCCATCCTTTAAAAAATGAGTTTATTTGGGTAAAAATTAATTAAATATATGGGTCAATTTGGGTGACCTCAAATTAGTAAATGAGTTAATTTGGGTCACCTTAAATTAGTTAACGGGTTAATTTAGATCACCTTAAATATTCAACGGGTTAATTTGGGTCACCTTATATTATTCAACGAGTTAAAATGATCAAGTATTATAAAATTTTGTTAACTTAAAATAGTGCATATGGGTCTCCCCCAACTTTGTCATCTCATCCCCACCATCGACCACCACTCCAGCGTCCCACCTCCACCACCCCCCGCCACCACTCCAATGCCGCCCGCCACTGCCGGTTGCCCCGCTGTCACCGCCATCGCCAGGGCCGCCGCCAACCGCACCCGTTGCTCCCACGCTTCCCGCCACCCGCTTCCCGCCACTGCCGCCCTCCACCTCCTCCACCCGCCACCGCTGCCACCCCTGCCCTTCCGCCCAAGAGCGGAGGTTTGTGAAGGCCCGTCGCCCCCCCCCCCCCCCCTCCGATTTTTCGCTCAGTAGTGTTAATGTATACGTATTCGGTCGATTTTTTGCTCAGTAGTGTTAGTTTATACGTATTCGGGCGAAAATTTTATAGTTTCGGCCCCGATAGGAAATAAAATCTCAGCCCCCCGTGCGTTTTTCTTCAAGCTTCCGCCACTCTCCACCGCCATCACCACCTCCCGCCCGCCACCTCCCACCGTTTTGGCCGAACCCGCTTTGACCCAAACCAAATTGATAGTTTTTTTTAAACGACCCGTTTTGACCCGGACTCATTTTGCTCCAAACCCTTTTTGACCCGAGGTCATTCCTAACCCGTTATGACTTGTGACACGAACCCGCCCGACCCACCCAGTTTATCAGGCCTAGTAGCAACTCTATATATGTCTATTGTTAGTTGCTATGTTATTTCTATTGATGAGATGAAGTTGTGGTATTCAAAATGATAGATGTTATGAACTTACCAAATATCAATTGATCAAGACTTGCATTCGGCATGAACTCATAAATAAGAAGTCGTTCTCTTCCTTCGATGCTGAAACCTAGCAGTCGTACCAAATTACGATGTTGAAGTTTTGCCATCAACAAAACCTCATTCTTGAATTCTAGGTCACCTTGTCCAGAATCCAATGATAGCCTCTTTACAGCTATTTGGTTCCCGTCTTCAAGCTTACCCTAAATATCATATGATAGCATTAATTACTACCTAAGTAATATCAAGACGTACTTTAAATTTATACACCACATATCTCATTTCCACACTCTTATTTCCTCGCACACTTTTGAAAAACGTACAAAAGTTTCAGTTGTTCACCTTTACAAGCATGTAGAAATATAAAATATCATGTGAAATTAGTAAGAACTCATAAGAGCATTCATAATAGAATCCCCATCTCTTCTCCCATAACCAAATTATATGGAAAACATACAAAATAATGTAATTTTACCCCCACATCAGGTTCTCATCCCCATCTTCATCCGGCATATTTTTAAGGGAAACTAGTTTCGTCCCGCATATTTGAGGACACTAGCCATCCCCATATCCATTATAATATAATTTATGTGAGTGGTTGTGAGTAGAAGAAAAAAAAGAAAAATATAAAAAAATGAATAAAGAAGTATTATTTAATTGAAATAAGGATATATATGGGGAATCTGATGTGAAAGGTTTATGAAAATTGATGAATAAATTTAGAAAATAATGATTTTTAGTTAAATTATAAGTATAAAGATGGAGAAGATGTGTGAATGCTATAAAAGGCTTACACAAGTATCAAGTTGTCCACACTTTAATGTATATGAATTAGTTAGTTACACCTTATTTCCTAAATCTTAATGCAAGAGCTAAACATTATTATTATCACTACTAATATTTATAGGTGCGTTATTGAATAGGGTAGTTTACCCTTTTTTGTTTTTTGATACAAAATATTATTTTATTATAGATTTGTCACAACTTTTTTTCACACAAAATTTTGTATTTTTATAGATTTGTCACAACTTTACTTTTTGACTCAAAATTTTATTTTTTAAGATTTGCTACAAAACTTAAATAGAGTAAAGTTTTTTTTATAAAATTGCAACAAAAGTTCACGGGGTTTTTTTTGTCAGCGATCCGGGAATCTTTTTTTGTATCGTACGCTATAACGAGTCTGTGTTTAGACGTAAGTTTTATCCCCGTCGACGAGCTGAACTGATAACTATCAAACTCCCGCCGCGTAGCACGGGGGAAAAACTAGTAGCTTTTAAAAGTCTGTCTTTATACTTTTAAGTGCAAACAATTTTTATGCTCGTACATTTTTCCAACAATCATAAATACAAAAATTGGTATGAATTTTGTATTTTTCCTGGTATGACTATGGGAAATTCTAATAATTTTGTTGTGAAGAAGTTTTAATCTTTCTATGTATATTTCAAAATCGTGTATAAAAGACTATGTGCATATAATGTATTTGTTTTACTGATAATTATAAAAAAAATGATAGTACATACCTTGTAAACCGTTCCAAAACCACCTCGTCCGAGCTTATTTTCTTCAGAAAAGTCATTTGTTGCTGCTTTAACAATATTGAAGTCATAGTGCAAAGATTCCGCCGTGCCAATATCAATAGTTTCGGCTATTAGAAACAAAGAGGGGTTAGAATTTGCCTTAGTGACAATGTGTTAAGACAAAATGCAAGACAATGTAACTATGAATTCTAAACTGTAAGACATCGCTTACTCTGCACACTTTCAGGAGCAGGTGGAGAAGTCGTTTGCCTTTTCTTCTTTCTCAGTCTCATGAAGATACAAAGTGAAGCGATTAATATAACAATGGTGACTATCACAACAACAGTTATTATTATCACAATTCGTGTTGTGTTATTCTTTTTTCCTGCAAAAATATATGATGGTTAGTTTAAACAATTAACAAGATTATTGACTTAATTGTAGATGGCACAAAAAAAACTAACCAATGAAAGTAAGATGTGTAAGCTAATCCGACTATGGAGGCTAAATTTTAGATGGCACAAAAAAAAGAAAAAAAAACACATAAGTCCACAAAACCAGGCAATCAGAAAACGCCACAGAATATAACTCGGCTAAAATCTAGCCGACATCTTTCCCAACCGGCTAGATTTTAGTTTGGTAGGGAAATATACCGACTAGATTTTAGCCACATTGGTTATGTGGCATTTTCTATTTGGTTGTTTTTGTACACCGTGTGTTTTTTTTGTGTCGGATAAAATTTAGCCGCCTTAGCTGTGTGCCTGTGTAAGCTAAGATGACGTTTTCGTATTTTTTTTTTTTGATTTCTAGTTTTGTAAAAAGTAAGTCTATAATCATTAAAAAAAACTTATGGTGGTTTTTCCTTTGTATTTTTATACAAAATCAAAGTTCTAATTTCCCTGTAGTTGTCACCTTTATTACACATGGTGATGGTTGAATTACGGATGACATTCATTGCGAAGGTAGGTAGGCCAATGACCCCACCGACCACATCTTTTTGAATAAACTAAATTCTGGATATAATAAAAACAAGTTAATATAAAATAGATGTTGTTGAGTGCTTTCACCGCCACTTTCATATTTTATCTTTGAGTAAACTGTCATTTTCGTCCCTGTGGTTTGGTCAAAATTGCCACTTTCATTCAATAGTTTGTTTTTTTGTATCTGGGTCCTCGTGGTTTTAAAATATTACCATTTTCATCCTTGTGGTTTTAAAATATTGCCACTTTCATCCAGTCAGCTAACACCGTCCGTTTTTCTCAGTTAAATGAGGGGTATTTCAGTCCTTTTACTTATTTGTTTTATTTTTTCATCTTTTTTACTCTCACTTTTTAATCATCCCCAATTTAACCTCTAATTTAATCATCCACCTGCTGGCCTTCTTCCTCTTTTTCTGACCAGTTTCTGACGAGCACCACTGGAACACCTCCGTCGCTTGTTTCTATGATTAAAAAGTGAGAGTAAAAAAGATGAAGAAATAAAACAAATATGTAAAAGGACTGAAATACCCCTCATTTAATTGAGAAAAACGGACGGTGTTAGCTGACTGGATGAAAGTGGCAATATTTTAAAACCACGAGGATGAAAATGACAATATTTTAAAACCACGAGGACCCAGATACAAAAAAACAAACTATTGGATGAAAGTGGCAATTTTGACCAAACCACAGGGACGAAAATGACAGTTTACTCTTTATCTTTTAACTAAACTTAGATGAGGACGTAAGTGCGTATGCCAAAAACGCTTTTAGTCGTAGTAAAAGTTTATATATTATTGAGAGTAACTGTTTTTTTCATTCATATGTTTTAGTAACTTTTGTAAATTTTATTAAAAAAAGTTAATTTTTATTTAGTGTATATCATGGTATAAAAACTAGTTAATTTTACTCATTATTTAACGTTAAATAAGTGGTAGTTAGTTCTTTTTATATATTTTTTTATTTTATCAATATTTTAAATCTTTAATTATTTCCCACTTCCCTGTAAACCATGTTTTAGTTGGATTGTTGACTGGGCCGAATATGATTGAAATTCAAGAAGAGGGGTGGGAAATTAGGAAATCGGGATTCAGTTGCGATCGAATTTGAAGGGTTGTTGACTGGGGCAAATACGATCGTAATCAAGAAGATGATAGTCAAAAGGACGATCCTGATTCAAGAAGATGATTACGGTAATCAGGGTTAATACGGTTTAAGGGGATGGAGGGAATTAAATAACTAATGGTTTAAAGTGTTGATAAAACAAATAAGTTTATAATTAAAATGAGCTAAATACCTCTCATTTAACGTTAAAATGCGTATGAAGTTAACTGATTGGATAAAAATGACAAAGTTGTAAACCACAAGGATACACAGAAAAAAAAAAACTTTTAGGATGAAACTAACAAATATGACGAAACCACATGAACAAAAATAACAGTTTACTCTATTATTTATACCTGGTGGCGGTGGTGGGACTGGCGGAGATGGCTGTAAAACTGGTGGCGGTGACGGTGGAACGACCAGAGCATTCTGGTTGACAAACCGATACGTCTCGTATCTAAAATTACACATAGGTAAAAGAATTCTTCCTCCAACTTTCCCATTAAAATATAGTGCAATTCGATTGATTATATCTTCTAAGCAATCACTACACTGTAGCTCCGACAAGTCTGGAGTACACTGCACAAGCCCATAGATCGTTGAGAAACCTGGGCCTGTTGTGTTCCCGCTGGCAAACTTCTCTAGACCACCGCCTGCGGCCGCATCAACTCTCAGTGTCCTCAATAGTGGCCCCAAAGCACCATTGAACCCATCAATATCCGTTGAATTTTGGGTGTTAGCCAGATACACATAAATCTTTCTTCCTATGTTTCCCAATATAACCTCGTTCGAGTATTTCAGCAAACAGTTGTCGTAGTATCCTACTGCTTCCTTTTGGTTAGGGCAAAGTCGTCGCAACATAACAACGGAGTCGTTAAGACAACTCCGACACACATCCGGATTGACGTCCCCCCGACAAAGGGCGACCGAGTTGACTGTATCATTGCCTTGGCCAGTGGAAAGATTGTAGAAACCAAAGCCGTTGTTGGTGGTGGGCAGTGTGGAGAGGGCGGTGTTTAGATTTCTTTGGTACGTACTATTTGCCGTATAGTTAGCAGTGTTTTCGCAGATGTGGTAAAGTAGATCGGGTTGAGCTAAAGTGGTGGTATGGATTAAATGAATGAAAATAAACGATGACAAGCACAAGACCAGTTTTCCAGCAAGGGTGAACATATTTTGATGTGGTGAAGGAGTAATTGGAGATGCAAGAAGGTTTTACATTATAAATGGTATACAATATGGACCAAGTCAGAAGAAATAACTTCTAGCACATTTTATGTGGAGTAGAAATTAGGCGCTACAGGATTTTCAAGGAGTTGATAAATACAAAGCGTTCGCTATTGACACAGTCAAAAAGGAAGGTATCTGTATAAATTACAAAGAGCGCATAAACTTTCCACAAAACGTGTGGAAAAACGGATCGTCACCGCCAGGAAAAAAGATACGTGTTTGCCTCGAAAACATAAAATTGTGTGAAAACTCATAACTGGAAAAACCCCTGACTCAACCTAACATTTTTCACAAGCGAGACTCGAACCTCATGGGGCTGCCACTCAACTAGAATGTTCGATTAGTACTAATCAGTTATGTGGTAAATATGTAAAAAATTACACAATGGCAACAAAATGGATAATAACTATGATAATATTATTAAAAACCCTTTTTACATATCTTTTATCTAAATTGCCGCAAATGTGTCGTAATTTCCGACACTTTTACCAAAAAAAAAAGATAATAATTTTTTATTCGATGGATGGTATGGGTCTTTATTAGTTGGGTCTTTTGATTTAAGCTTTGGGTTGTCAATATGTTTGGACTCACGGGGAAAACTAAATCGATCGGAATACTTGAGGACCGGATTACAGTTTAGAGAGGGAATTGGATAGTTTTAAACATTTGCGACATCTTTTATGTAATTGTATTTATTTTGCATTTGATTTTTTAATTGTGTAGATTTAGTTTCCTAATGATTATCTTGATTTTATAAATTATCACCATGGAAATGTAGATCTGGCCTTATGGGCACTAAATACAAGATTTGAACTTATAAAGTTTAAATCTTGATGTCAAACAGGCTAGAACTGAGTTCATGTAGAAGTTAGGGTTTGAATGACAAGAACTTAAGTTCTCCCAGGAGCGTTTGGACGCAAACTTGAAGTTCTAGAAATTTATGTTTACCGAACACTTGAAGTTATCGATATGTAAGGTTTTGCGCAAACTTTGAACTTCATATGAACCTTCTGCGTGAACTTTAAGTTCTCGCGAATGCTTTGAGTTTGCGAATACTTCAAGTTCTTGTATAGACCTCAAGTTCTCGCGAACAGGAATGAATGTATACTAGACATATGAAACTGAGACCGTTTAGAACGTATACCTGCAGGTTGTGTGATTCATGGGGACTAAATACATACCAACCCTTAGGGTGCGTTTGGTACGCGGAATTCGTCAGAATTTGAATTGGAATTTTGAAGGAATTGAATTTGGAATTGTAATTGTACAGAGGATTTGGAATCTATTAAAGAAATTTGAATTCCTAATCCATTTGAGTGACAAAACAATCATAAAGTATTTTGAATCTATCACAATTACCACCACTTACCTAATGTAGTCGACCCCGCCAACCACCATTAACCATTGTCGTCGCCGCCCCGACCTCGCCCCAGACAGCCGCCGCCCCCACCTGACGGCACCCGCAAAACACCACCGATCCTCGTCGCCCCCGACCGCCACCCCAAACTCCGTCCCCGACCCCGACCACCGCCACTGCCCCCCAACCACAGACGCACACACACCCCGACCGTCGCGGCCCCCGCCATGACCGTAGCCAACCTCGCCCCAACCCCGACCTCTGCCCCGACCGCAGCCAACTCGTTTTGAATTTTGACCCACTACCCACCCTTCAAGACCAACCCATCTATTTCCCATTTTTCATATTACTAAGACTGTCCGCAACGCTAACAGCCATTCATCTCACAAAAAGTCCTAGTAAGTATGCCACATCAGTTTTTCTCCCATCCTTTCCACAAACTCATTTTACCCCCAACACTACCATACCCATCCATCCCACAAACAACCTCATTATTTCCACATCATCTTTTTTTATTTTCAATTATCTATTTAAATTACTATTAAATAACTTAAATTAATTAATAAATAATTAAATAAGTAAATTATTAAACAAAAATTAAAATTACATTAAATTACATAAAAACAACAACCTAAAACAATAAAATCAAACAACAATACAAAGTTAATAAACTAAAAATACAATAATACAATAATACATAATTTAAAAAAACAAAGAAACTAAACCTAAAAATTGAAACTACTAATTGTGTCGAGCCATGTTATATTTCTCTCTGATCTCGTTACACAAAGTTTCATGTTCTGCTCGTTGGTATTGATCCATATGGCTTGTGTCGATGACTATTTTTTAGTTACTTTCGGTCTTGCGTTCGTTGACGGATTTTGTCTAAGTTTCGTTCAAGACTATAGATCTTGTTTGTGTTACCTGATTATTGTTTAAGACCAAAACAATCCACAAGGTTTTATTCGCATTTCATATTCTCTTCCCAATTTTAACAGAAATCTCACCTGGATAAGAAAAATGCATGCCTTAAGTCATGCAACATTAAGGTATAATGAATACGAGTGGCAAAACAAGCGGGTCGCCCGGGAGAGTGTCACACCTCCATCGACGGCGGATTATACACGGAAGCGCGATGGAATTGAATCATCACATGATCAAAAGAAATTTCTATTAAATTAACCGAATACTTGAATTGAATTTCAAAAACAAACAAGACAAACAAAACAAATAAGTCTTTATTGAAAGGTTTAAAATTAACTAAGTCCGCTAAGGCCAATCCTTGAAATCCTAGCTTGAGCAAAACAACAACTTAGTTTTCATTACCTGAAAAAACATATTAAAATATGTCAACTAAAAAGTTGGTGAGAACATAGGTGTAAATAGATAGATAGTAAGAGATAACAAAGTGCAAGTCATAAATAAATTTCACATTACAAGTAAGCAAACTTTTATACATGAGTCACAACGAAGCCTTGTGATCGATAGCTCTCGCGTCCAACTCCTTGACGCAAGGATGTTAGACCATTAGTATGAATGTCAGTATGCAATTTCTGAACACCCAGCTCCTTCCAAGTTGAAAAGAATACGTCAACTTGAAGGACGCTTGGGATTGATTGACATGTATAAACCCGAGCACTAAATGGGTTGTTAGACCAATAGTTCTATTTACTTACTCCTTTGTCTTCCCCAAAGTTAATGGTTGTGTAGATTTTAGAAAATAAGAGAGATTTTGTAGTATAAAGCGACATAGAATTAGGGATGATATTGGTACCGTACCGATACCATACCGGTACCGATACCGAAAATACCGATACCGAATTTGAAGAAAAGTGGGTACCGAATACCATACCGAATGTATCAGTTCGGTATTGGTACCGGTATTTCGGTATTTTACCGCTTTAGTACCAATTTGTTTTATGTCGTATTGGAATTCAAAACTGAACGAAAAAGTACAAATAATGAAAAACCAGATATACAATTAACATAACATTTTTTTTCATATGGCATTACGTAAAAAATATAGCCTTAAGTTGATGTATACAAATGATCGAAACTTATATCATTTAACATTACTCAAACAAGATTCTTTGAAAGTAAAACATATTCATTCAAAAAAAAGTAAAGCAAAAACCATAAAATATGAACAATGAAGCAAAAGCTCCCCATATATATAGTCATTAGTCAATACAGTATTGTCATACTTCAATACCATCACTACATATGTACTTATAAAAAAAGCAGAATATTTTTAAAAATAACTGCAATTTGTTCACATTTATCAGATTTCTCTAGTTCTGCCATAAGCTCTAATTTTTACTATAACTTTCACACCTTCGTCCTAAGTCCTAACGGATAAGACTGCTAAAACCAACGCATGAGAGATGAGACTCTTAAATCCAATGTTTTGTAAATCATGTCATATTTACAGAAGCATATCCTTTAATTTAACAATCTTGAACTGTCATAAATCAATTCATGAATCATGCACATAGTTATATTCGGTATTAGTACCGAATTTTACCGAAAAATACCGGTACCGATACCATTATTTACCGATACCGAAATTCTAAAAATCTAATACCGATATCGATACCGCGTATGATTGTTCGGTATGGTATTGGCATGGTATCGGTATCCGGGAAAAAAATCTCATCCCTATATAGAATAGCAACATGCATAAACCAATTTAGTTTTACTAGTATTAAGTTTGTTATTGACTTTGTAAGAGAATAGTTTTGACTCTAGAATTTGATTTTATTTTGATATAGGAGCATGTTTTTCATCCAAAAATACAAAAGTAAAAGATGGGCTATGAACTCACCTTGCAAAGTTGATGGGTTGATCTTGCACGCAGTAACTTGGATTAAGAGATGCTTAAGGATATCCTTAAAACGGAAATGTATGAACTAGGAACTTCAAGAGGTGACTGGAGAATTTAATTGGTAGCCTTGGAGCTCTAATTTGAGCAAGAATGGGTGAGGAATGAATAGGATTGAAGGCTTTATTTAAAGTCAAGAATTGTGAGAGAATTGTGGATTCGACTTCACTAGGATTGCTACAAAGATAATCGTGGTTTAATATTATTTTATAATTTCAAAAACTTTACAAGGGTATTATAGAGGCTTCCAAGGTTTAATTAGTAGGGATAACAGGAACGGTAACTAACAAATAGGAATTTACTAAAGATAATTGTTTGAAGATAAAACAAGGAATGGATCCTATCTTTTATAAAAGTTGCGAGATATTGAGAGTTAAGGGGATTAGGATTAGAATTAGTTAGTTAGAAATCAGTATTTGTTAAGGATTAGTTTTAATTAAATACAATAGTTTATTAGTTTTAAGTATGTTTACTAATATAAATAAGAGTAAATTTCGCTTTTACCTTGCTTAACCCTTTCAATCCAAAAAGGGTTGAGGTTGTATTATTGTAACCATTTCAGCCTGTGATACTAACTCTGTTAAGTATATGGACATTTTAGTAATTTTATTTGTAAGGGACTAGTTTAACTATTTCATTCCAATAAAAACTTTTTTTAGTTTTTTAATAATTTTTTTTACTTATTTAAAAACGTTTTTTTTAAATCAATTTTTTTAGTTTTTTTTTATAAAAATGTATTTTTTTGAACGTTTTAAAAAAGTTTTTTTTAACTTTGCTAAAAATATTTTTTAATGTTTTTAAAAAAGGTTATTTAACTTTCCATAAAAAAGTATTTTTTAGTTTTTTTTTATAAAAAACGTTTTTTAGCTTTTTCATTAAATGTGTGGTTAAAAAGAACGTTTTAAAACTAAATTTCAAAAGGATTAAAAAACATTTTCCCTAAAAAAATGTAAGGGAAACCATTCTAAAATAAATTTAAAAATATACATTCTTAAAAAAGTGAAAAAACAAATAAAACTTAAAGAAACATTTAATGAAAATCTAAAAAAACATTTTTATAAAAAACTAAAAATTTGTTTTTAAAAACGTTTTATGAAAAAGTAAAAAAATATATTTAGAAAAGTGAAAAAACATTTTTTAAAAGTAAAAAAAAGACGTTTTAATGAAAAAAAAAATACTAAAAAACGATTTGATAAAAGTTTAATAAAATGTTCTTAAATAAGTAAAAATATATCAAAAAACTAAAACAAAGTTTTTATTGAACTGAAATCGTTAAACTAATCCCTTCGGAATAAAATTATTAAAATGTCACTATACTTAATGGAAAAAGTTAAGAGAGTTAGTATTAGGGACTGAAATGGTTACAAAAATACAATCTTAAGGGCTGATATGTTAAAAGATTTATTTTTGAACTAAAAGTGTTAACAGGGCAAACCATAGTAGTCAAAATCGAAATTTACTCTATAAATAATATAAATATATTATTAAGATTGAAAAAAATCCAAAAATGTAATTACTAATAGTATGTATAAAGATTAAATGAGAACGGCGGGGAATAGTTACTTTCTCTTTATTTATGATTTTGTCACAGAGGTTTTTGATTTTTAAATAGAGCACGTTATTATTCCTTCAATATAAATCAACTCTTCACAAGTAATTTTATTTTATTTTTGTTTTGTTTTTTAAATTTTCATTTTTTACCCGTATACTATATATAATATACGCTTTCATCCCGTTTCATTTTCTATTAATTTCGTTTTCCTTTAATAACTTTCGTTTGTTAACTTTTTTTAAAATACATAGTCCGCTACTTTTTTTTATTTTTTTTGTCAACGTTATGATATAATTTCATTTTGAAAACGGAGTTGTATTCAAAATCGAGTTTTTATCTTATTTTTGCATTTAGCGAGTGTCGTTACCGTTGTGGTACCGTGACGAGCCGAACTTATTATGAGCGAACAACATCATTGTCGGTATTGGTATTATCGGAACCCGTATCGGTCTTCGCTTTTATGGTTTTCGACGACTCGAACCAGTATTTTTTTTTCCTTTTTTATCATTTAGTTTTATGTTTCTTTTTTATTAACATTATTTTTACCGTTGCATCTACGTTTTCATTTAAATTTTATTAACGATGAGCCCGACACCCGCATCGGAGCGCGGGTAGATAACAATCTAGTTTAAAAAAAATAACAACTTTCGAATTTATATAAATAATACACATTTTTGTTTAAAGATTTAAATCTTTGAATTTTTTTATAAAAAGGTTCTATATAAACATATAGATTTACTTATATGTAAATCTAGTCTTTTATAGTTTGATGGAATTACAAGAATGTTGAAACTTTTCAAAGTTTGATTTTTGTTTGAAATTAAGGCATCCAAGTTACCAATAATGGAAAGATCTGAGTATAGCATCACAATAGAATCATAGATCTATTCTAGAACTAGGTTAAAACCTATGTTTTACATGAGTTAAAGAAATATAACTTTTTATAAAACATTATTGTCTATTAAGATTATGCTGATGTTATCGGTCACCAGTGAAATAAGAAATAATGAAATAAGCTATTTCTTTAAACAAAAAATGTTTTATAAAATTAATTATAGAAAATCATTATTACTTAATAGGAGATAGAGGCAGGAAACAAAAATTATAAAAAAACAAAATTTAAATTAAATTGTATAATTAATAGGAGATAGGGGCGAGAAAAAAATGTTAAAAATAAACGTAGGAATGACAAGTGTCTATCAAAACCTTTATTTATTATAGTATAGATTCAAACAAGTAAAATAACATATAATTTTAGGAACGTTACCAAGAGGGTGGGTGTTGAGGACATGTCATTTTAGTACCTGTTATAACAAGTGTGTTTGGTTCATAAGAATAAAACGAAAAGGAATTAGTGTTGAACATACGACCGATGAACACATTTACGAATCATTAACCTTCCAATTTGAACGGGCCATCAACAGTCTTGTTGTTCCTATAAAAGGCCTGTAAATGTGTATACGACAAGTTACCAAACCCATGCTAATATTAGCAAAGGATATATTTGGTTATATATTTTGTATAGTTTTATATTATAGAGGGTGTCTTATGTAATATATTCAGTTATAAACAGGGTTCATATATATGGAATTATTCATTCAATAAAATACCATAAACACTTTTATGGTATCAGAGCCTAAGCCTAATAGCCCTAACCCTACTCCCCCCTCATCGCTGTCTGCAGCCTCCTCCCACTCAGACTCGCCGCCGCTAAATACCTACCAACGCCGCCGACGGAAAGACATGGCCGGAGATGATACGTCTACCCAGCCTAACCAGAAACAGCTTCACCGGTTTATACAGACACGAATATTCAAAACAAGGTTCGTGTATTAGATGGTTCTAAGGTAACCTACTCGTCATGGGTGAAACTTTTTCGGCTTCATGCAAAGGGATACAAGGTGCTTGATCACATTGACGGGACTCCACCCGAGAAGACGAACGAGACTTACGAGTCTTGGCTGAGATTGATGCCATCGTATTGCAATGGACATATGGCACTCTCTCAGACGATCTTTTACCCCGAGTTTTGGGGACAGATTTCACCGCTCGAGCCGCCTGGATCAAGATACAGGAAATTTTTTTGAGTAAAAAGGGTTCCCGCGCTGCCGCCCTTGAACATGAGTTCACAAATCTCACTCTGACGGCATCCTCGTCAATGGAGAGTACTTTCAAAAACTGAAGGATTTGGCAGAACAATTGTCTGATGTCGATAAACCGGTCAACGAATCACGCTTGGTTCTACAGTTGGTCCGTGGCTTACCACCCGAGTATGATACAGTGGCATCTTTCATCAACCAAAGCATGCCAACATGGTACGTTGCTCGTAGCATGTTTCAATTGGAACAACACAGGCAATCGGCACGTACCAACCCGACCCAGTCCGTTCTTGCAGCTCCAAATGCCAGCGCCACTTCTGGAAGGCATAACCAAGGTCATCCGCAGCCGCCACATTATTCTCAGCCGTCTCTACCCTATTCTTAGCGGTCCTATGATCAGAATGCTCCACGCCAGTTTACTAGAGGACAGGGGCGAGGACGTGGTCGGTCTACTCAGCGGGGCGGAAGAAATCAGGGTGGCAGAGGGTATTATCAGCAGTCATACAGCCCTACGCCATGGGCATGGTGGAACACCCCCGTGCCCCCACCCGACTCAGCCGAACCAATGGACAAGTCATGCCCCGTGGATTCCCAAACAGCCGGCTACATCTCCTTCAGGTCAGCCTCATGGGGTGAACTTGGCTACTCAATATGGCCCGGCTCCATATCAGTATGATGGTCTGTCTCACACTGACATAGGGGCGGCATTCCAAGCTATGCAGTTACAACAACCAGACCTGGCTTGGTACATGGACACAGGTGCCTCGACTCATCTTACCGCTGACCCAGGTATGATTTGAACCCCCTTGTCCTCACCTAATATAAGTAATATTTTCGTTGGTAATGGCCAGTCTTTGCCTATTTTTTATATGGAAATTCTTTACATACAATTCCTCCCAAAACCTACCATTTAAACAACATTCATCTCGCCCCTAATGTCATTAAAAATTTACTTTACGTTCGTAAATTCTCTTGAGATAATAAAGTTTCTGTTTCGTTTGACCCGTTTGGTTTTTCTTTGAAGGACCTCCACGCTGGCAAGCACATGTCTCGCCACAATAGTACCGGGGATCTCTATCCATTCACCGCACCTGCTCAAAACAACTTTGCTTGTCTCTCTTCGTCCTTCACATGGCACTCCAGACTTGGATATCCAGGATCTCAAGTTTTAAATTTACTTTCAAATCGCAATTTTATTTCTTGTAATAAAGACAAAAATATTCATGTTTGTCATTCTTGTCAGTTATCAAATAGTAAATGTCTTCCTTTTTATAATTCTTTATCTTTTACGTTTGTACCGTTTGATATCATTCATTGTGATCTGTGGACTTCCACAGTTTTAAGCAAATCAGGTTATAAATATTACATGGTACTCATTGACAACTTCACACAATACGTGTGGGTTTATCCATTAAAATATAAATCCGACACCTTCCCCATGTTTGCTAAATTTCACAAACTCATTGCAACCCAATTTAACAAAAATATAAAATCATTCCAATGTGATTTGGGTGGGGAATTCGACAACCATTCATTCAAATCTTTTGCTCACTCCCACGGGCTTGTATTTCGTTTGTCGTGTCCTCAGACATCCTCTCAAAATGGGAAAGCGGAACGGATGATCCGTCGTCTCAACGACATCATCCCTGCTCTTCTTATACAAGCCCATCTACCGCCGTCCTTTTGGGTTGAGGCTCTCCATACCGCCACCTATCTTCACAACATACTACCTACCAGACACCTCAACTTTTATACACCCACCTATGCTTTATTCCTTCACCACCCCACCTATGACCACCTACCTGTGTTCGGGTGTGCATGCTACCCTAATCTTTTCGCCACCCAACCCCACAAACTTCACCCAAGATCCGTTAGGTGTATCTTTCTTGGTTACCCCACCGACTTCCGTGGTTACAGGTGCTATGACCCGGACACGGGCAAAGTTCACCTATCTAGACATGTGGTGTTTGATGAACACCCCTTCCCTTCTTCTCATCCCACACCACCCGAGGCATACAAATTCCTTGAACTTGATTACAATCATTCGCTTCTCATCCTCCACCCACCCTTATTCTAGCCTTCAACCCCTCCTTCGGCCAACACCAACCCACTACCGAACCCGGAACCAACTGCCCCACCCCATGCCTTCTAGCCCCCAACCGGCCGCACCACCCCATGACTACTAGATCCAAGCCGGTATTACCAAACCACAATATCGCCTTAACCTACACGTAACCACACAGTCCCCGGTATCTCCCGTTCCACCACATATGCTAAAACATTCTCAGATCCAAATTGGCAACAAGCCATGCTAAACGAATTTAAAGCTTTGCAGGTGAATAACACATGGGAACTTGTTCCACGACCAGAAAACCACCCGGTTATTAGATACATGTGGTTATTTCGGCATAAGTTTAATGTCGAAGGCGGCTTGGAACGATATAAAGCTAGCCTGGTTGTTAATGGGAAATCCCAAATAGTGGGCATTGACTGCCATGAAACCTTCAGTCCGGTTGTTAAACCGGCCACTATTCGGACAGTACTTTCTTTAGCGGTCTCACGCTCTTGGCCCATCCATCAACTGGATGTGAAGAATGCGTTTTTACATGGACATTTCGACGAGACAGTTTTCATGCATCAGCCCCAGGGCTTTGTTGATAACACCAAGCCCAATCATGTGTTGCCGGCTGAAACGTTCTCTTTATGGTCTCAAACAAGCCCCTAGGGCTTGGTATACCCGGTTCTCCAATTATATTTTGTCCAAAGGTTTCAAAAAACAGTGTTTGTGACACTTCATTGTTTGTGTATCGCCATGGGGAGCACACAACATATTTACTGTTATATGTGGATGACATCATCTTAACGGCATCTGACGCCACTTTGTTGCGTACGGTTGTTACTACATTGTCCAACGAATTTGCAATGACAGATTTGGGTCCTCTTCATCATTTTCTAAGGTCACGGTTAAGCGAAACAAGTCCGGACTATTTCTGTCTCAATCTCTATTTGCTAAAGAGATATTTCAGCGGGCATCAATGCAGGATTGCAAACCTTCTGTCACGCTCGTCGAGACTTCCTCCAAGTTAAGTGAATCGGACGACCCTATTCTTCCTAACGGAACACTGTATCGTAGCCTAGCCGGGGCACTTCAGTATCTTACTTTTACTAGACCGGACATTTCCTATGCAGTTCAGCAAGTCTGTTTATTCATGCATGCTCCACGCGAGCTACACTACCAGTTCTTGAAACAGATTATCCGATACATACAGGGTGATGAGCGTTTGAGTTACCCGTGCTATATATATAATTATATGTTTTTAACCTTAGTTATGCGAGAAATATTATACTCTGGTGTATTTATGAGTTCAAGTTATATTGGTAGAAAACAATCTAAAACGATTTAATTAGCTAAAAGAAAAAAAAAGAATGAGACATGAATGTTTGTCGGCTCAAGTTGCATATCATCTTTAAGTGTCATAATGATGGATTAGTGCATTGGATTTTATTAGACTAAAAATAAATTGTTTGTGAATTATGTAGTGGACTATTTTTGGAGCAATTTCAACAGAGGATGAAACGTGAGATTTGTGAGGGAAAAAAGAAAATAGTTGGTGACATGAATGAGCTGCAAGTCACTAAAAATGAGTTGATGGATCACGTTGACAAAAACAAATATTTATTGATGGGCTTAGCTAATTAAAACAGTTGGGCTAAAATAATTTTTTATGGACCTTTGTCATTGGACTAAATTGATCTACATGGGCCATGAAGTCCATGAAAAGAATAAAAGAAGCATGTCACGATTTTGGATGTATCATTCTCAGACGGCTGGAATTGGAGCAGACGGCAATTTGGGGGTGGAGTTATCACACGCAAAACGAAACCAGGAAGAAAACATAAGTCAAGGTTTTTATTGTTTGATTCTTTAGTATTATGATTGGCTAAATCTTTTGTGGCTTTCTCTGGACAGACGGTTCATATAGGTTCTTTGTTTTATTCGGTTTGTTCATGTTTGGATCTTGTTAGTTTTTGACACAAACTTGATGGATTGACGTATTAGTTATTTTAAACAATTTATGTTGATACTTTGAGTTTCACGTTTACAATCTTGTTCGGTTGATAACAAAACCTAGTAGCAGGATTGAGTGACTAAAGTGGGTAACTTGGTATTCATAAATTGGGTGATTGAATTATACTGGTTTGTGACGGAACTAGTTGTATAGGTTGCTGACAACAGCATGTCTTCAATTACTTGTTTAACTAATTTTTCAACACTATGTCTATGTGGTGTACAATTGAACGACTGAATTTTGCATAAACCTAGAACCTAAAGTTTAGAGAGAGTTACATCTTTATTTGATTTGTGTTTTAAATATAATTTACTAAACTAAGCAATTAAACTTTTCACTGATTCCCTGTGGATTCAACAACCATACTTCCATGTCTACAGTCTATGGTAGATAAGTAGTAGTTTTTATAAATGTTTTTGATTAACCTTGATACCGCGATCACAGGGCACTACCGAATATGGGTTACGCATCACTGCCTCTCCGTCCCGGTCACTAACCGCTTACTTTGACGCCGATTGGGGAGGGTGCCTAGATTCCCGCAGATCAGTGTCAGGTTACTGTGTTTATATGGGTGATAATCTTCTTTCCTGTTCGTCTAAACGCCAGGTCACGGTCTCCAGGTCCAGTGTAGAAGCATAATATCGAGGTGTTGCAAACGTCGTTGCCGAGGTCAGTTGGCTCCGTAACCTATTAATGGATCTTCGTACACCTTTAAGTCGGGCCACGGTTTTCTACTGTGACAACGTCTCTGCTGTTTACTTATCCGGCAACCCGGTTCAACACCAGCGTACCAAGCATGTTGAAATTGACATTCACTTTGTTCAAGAGAAAGTCCGGCTCTGCCACATTCGGGTCCTTCACGTTCCATCCGAATTTCAATATGCTGACATTTTCACGAAGGGCCTGCCTAGACACATGTTTCAAAGTTTCATCTGACCATCCATCCTACTACCGCTCACACTGAGGGTGCCTATTAGCAAAGGATGTATTTGGTTATGTATTTTGTATAGTTTTATATTATAGAGAGGTTGTCTTGTGTAAAAATAATAAGTTATAAATAGGGTTCATGTATATGGAATTATTCATTTAATAAAATACCATAAACACTTTTAGTTAACAGCATTCGCATCAGGTTCTTTATATTTATAATTTAACTAAAAACAATTATTTCATAAAAAAAAAATCATTTGTTAAAAACCTCTCACATTTCATTTCTTATCCTTATAATTTTAAAGAAATTATTAAGGAATTGATATATTTAAAATTCTAATGTACTTTTCCTTATAATTTTAACGATAAAGATAAAATTTAAAAAAATTGATGTAAGACTCTTTTAATTTTAATCTTATTTTTTTTCCTTGCAATTTAAGGATATCTATATCTATATTATATAATAAATAAAGGTTTTGCATGTCATGTATCGCCTTCATATTCATTCTCATCATTTTTTCCCCGTCTCTCTCTTCTATTAAATACATCCATATCTTTTAATAATAATAAATTTTTAAAGAAAATACTAATTATACTAATAAAATACATTTATTTTAAATTATCATTTATTATAAGAAACTTTGAAATCTAATTATGTAACTTTTATTTTAAATCAAATAGTAATGAAAGTCAAATTATATTAAATATTAGTAAAGTATTTTCGAAACTTAATTATATATTAACTTTTACATACTTTGAATTTTGCTTTCTAGACTTAGTATATTTAATGTATTTTTACACTTGTAAAATATATACATAAAGATTTAAGAATTTTATGTATTAACCCCGTGTGTATAAGCTAGTGGTATATATAACAATAACCGATGTGGATACTATAATGTGGCTAAATTTACGATGTATTGTCTCTGAAAAATTAAAACTTAAAAGCAATGTGGGAATAAAAAGAACAGAATGATGATATACCACATAGATTTGCATTGAAGAACATGGCATCAACAAAGTTAGCTTCAATATCCGCAGATTTGAAAATGTTGCATTGTTGCCATCCCAATTAAAGCGTGATGATTACACCAATGCGTAATAAGTTCTTGCATTGTAGGACATTCTTCTGCAACAATTAGTAACCAAAATCACAATTCTCATCAAATTAGGGTACACATTAGCTAAAACTTTCTAAGAGACCATAATCAACTTCTTCTACACGTAATACACTACTGGAAAAAAAAAGTTTGCTACGAAATATTTGCTACACAAAATTTGTGTCGCAAATTGCGACAAAATAGTGACAAAAATGAAAACCCTAGCCTTTGTCGCAAATGCGTAGCAAATTGCAACGAATTTCCGACAAAACCAATAATTATATTAATAATTGTATTAAATATACATTTTTATCTAAATTATCATAATTAATATTGTTTTTGTCGCAATTGTGTCACAATTTGCGACACATTTCCGACAAAACCAGAAATAATCTTAATAATAAAAATAAAAATACCCTTTTAATATATATATATATATATATATATATATATATATAACAATTAATATTGATTTTGTCGCGACATTTCCGACAAAAAATGTGGATGACTCCTGGGCTTTGGCCGTGCCTTGCTTGATAAGTGCTCATAAAATTTCTACAAACAAACAAAAAAAAATCAGCAAGTCAAATTCATATTACCTAAAGAATTATCTACCAAGAACAGAAAATATTATAAGAGAATTAATACAAATTTAAGTGGGTCAAGGAATCAGTTCCCAGTTATCTCATTTTGTCAATGGGCTGTAAAGGATTGTAAAGAAAATGGACAGGTCAAGGAAGTTGAGTGACGGGTCAAAACTGTAATTTCATGTAGGCGTTTGGTTTTTCGCCTTTTGAATTTTATAAATTATAAATAATATAATGTTTAAAATAGATGGGTCAAGCATATTTATATGAACCTGTTTTGACCCGTTACCCAACCGAGGTCAACAGGTCTACTATGCTTTGTTTACGGCTGGCAAAACAAGTCGTGTTCTGCTAAACGGGGCACCTTCCTAGAGATGTTATGCACCTTTCTACAATTTGAATGTTAAACGGATCAAAGTGGCGCAAACTGTATTTTCAACGCATAAAACATCGTAAATAAGTTTCTTAAGAAACATAGATTATTAATGAAACAAAGTATTGTTCTTAAGGCACATTAATTATTCATTAAAAAAACCTACAGAGTTGTTGATCTAAGTTATAACTTTAGAGTTATCTGTTTCCCATGTATCGAGAGCTAAGGCATATTCAGTAGCCTTAGACTTATCCGTAGGCTTTCCCTTATTACCTGTGACATAACCCCACATATTTTTCCCTCAAAGAAAGTTTTTCATTACGTAACTCCAGTAGGTGTAGTTTTTACCATCTATACGGGTATTAATAGACTGAAGAGAGTCATCTTTCCCAGCCATATTATAAAAAAAACGAATCACAGCAGAATAACCGCAAAGTTCAAATAACCGCAAACTTCGAAGAACCGCAAACTTCAAATACCGCAAACTTCGAATTACCGCAAACTTTGAATACCGTAAACTTGGTGAATACCGCAAACTTTGAACCGCAAACTTGGAACTGCAAACTTGGTGAAAACCGCAAACTTGATGAACAAACCACAAACTTTGAAAAACGTGACAGAAACGAGGTCCAAACCTATCAATCTGTCTAGAGGCTCTTCCAAATACACAAGTCGGTTCAAATAAAACAGAATCCGTAACTTTGATACCTCACGAGTCAACGAAAACCGTTGTAAGCTGAGCAGACACGACAACAAACGAAACAACTCTTCAACAACGAACAAACTAAACAACGAATCAACAACGTAGCGGAAGCGACAACAAAAATCTTCACTCAAGCATGAATCGAGTATGCTCTGATACCATGTTAACAAATGAACATGACAGAGAAAAGATGGAGTCTCTGATATTACACAAATGAAGATTAGTTACAAATGAAGAGAAAACAAGAATTAAACAGGCAGGCTAAGCCTTACAAGATAAATGGGCTAAAGCCCAAGCCCATAACAACTTATTATGCTAACAAGAAACAACATGAAGGATGTTTTCCGCATATGCCAAAAAACACAAGTGATGAATATAATTGATGATAAAAAGATTATATAAACAATTTATGAAACAAGAAACATAACATTTTTAATCTCAAAACATTATCGGGTGTGTAATCCAAAGATCAGAACCAGTTTCTGGACGACAAATGGATTACTAAAGCCTAAACGAATCGCCTCTCTCTTCTACTTTGTCCTTCTTAACATGCACACTAGCAACACGCGTTAAGGCATTACAGGGTGGAGAGTCCCCCTGTATCGGCCCTCCGGCGTGAGAATCAGTATTCCGGCCTAAGTTCCAATTTAGTGATTTCATCATGCCAATCCCAAAATGCCAGCTGTCGTAACTGCCCATTCATAGGCCTTGGGCTTTAAGAGGGTCATTCCCTCTTGAGGGTGCTTGGTTTAATAATCAATAATCTAGTCAGAGACAACAAGATCTTGCATAAAAGATAGATTAGATTCTTTTGTGATCTTTACAGTATTGTTAATGGTAGGGCTGTTCTCTCATGTGTGGCTCTTGTTAAATATGATTACTGGTGGTGGTGGGGGGGGAGGGGCTACCAGATTGTATTTCTTTTAAGTTCTTGTGGTTCTTTGGCCTCCCCACATGCGTATGGGACCACAATTTCCACACAAAAAAAATCAGTTTTTTTAACGAACTACTGAAGTAGAGGTGGTGAGTGGTGACAGACGGACAGGCCGGGCAAGACTGTGTTGGGTTGACTCGTGATCACTTTGTCGGTTTTTTAGTTTACTTTTTGTTAATTAATGTGGTAGTTTTTTTTATAAAAACAATACTATTACAATGATATTCTAAATCTTCGAATATGAACAACTTTAGAAAATAGAATTTAGCTGACTTTTAACCATTTTACCTGTTCTCTTTTATCTAACCATTTATAAATACCCGTTTGAGATAAATCACAACCAAAATCAACCCATTCTCTTTACAAAATTTTAAACCTAGTTCTAGAGCCAGGCTTTTTGTTTGGTTTGGTTTGCATTGTTTGACTTTTGAAAAGTCAATACCAAATAACCGTACACGTGAAAATTTATATGAATGCATGCCGTTTCGTGTTCCTAAAACGAATTTGGTTGTTGTTTTGCGGTATGCAGGTCATTTTTACCAGAGATATCATGGTTTGGGAAATCCCATGATGTGAATTGACTCATTTGCCCCTCGCGCGCTCTACCAACGTCACTGAGGGTCAAACAAATCACTACCCAAAGCTGGAATAGGTTTCCGGCATGCATTTGAATCAGCATTCACCATTCTTGTTAGATTAACAAACGTGTCATTTTCATTTTGTGTTTATACATTGGTCAAAGTCAACGGTCAATGTTCATGTTTTATTTTTATTTTTTTGGTTTGTATTTATTTATGACAAAATAGAGCCTGGTTTTCAAAGGGTGAAAATCCACGATCTTGTGATCTCAGAAAAAAAAGAAACTTGAATTATGTCATGTGTACTCATGTTTGTGTTTGTATGTATGACAAGACGGTTGTGTTAGTTATGTACTTAAAATTGTTGCATATTGAATGACTCTTTATATATTATATCTATAACATAAAAAATAGTAGTAATTTTTTACTGAAAAAGAAACAACTATAAATCAATTCCTCTTCGGTTTTAGGTTACTCGGTTTTGATTATTTTTCCGACAAATAAAACACAAACCAAATCGAATTCAAAATGGTTAAAATCAAACCAAATTTGAATTTGGTTTGGTTTTGGGATTTAAGTCGAATAACCGAGTTTTAACACATTGGTTTGGGTTTCAGGTTCCTCGGTTCGGTTTTCTTGGTTTTATAGTGGGCTAAATGTTTAATAGGTTATACTAATAGGAAAACTAAATATCTAATTCGGTTCGGTTTTAAATAATTTTGGTTTAGTTTGTATTTCAATTTAACTAGTTTTTAACCCCGCGCTTCGCGGCGGGAGTCTGGTCGTTATTGGTTTGACTCGTTTGTGGGGATAAAAATTACATCGAATCATAGACTCAACCAATCTCAGAGAGAGAGGATCAAGAGAAAAACCACAAAGTTAGGCGAAAACCAAGAAACCAGTCTCAACCAATCAGCAAATTTAGATTTTAATTATTTTTTATGTACATAAATAGGTATTTTAGTAAATATACATAAACTCATATTTAATATTTATTGTTTTTTCAAGGAAATCCCTACTTTTTCTCCAACATTTATGTTTTATATTTTGAAATTTTAATTTTCAATTGCAAAATTATATCATAAGCATATTTCATATCAACGATTCTTTAGGTTTGATTTTGAAATTTATATCAAAAGCTTATTTGATTAAAAAGATTATTTGTGGGTGGAATTTTGGAGATTTTGAAATCCCATGGGAGCCATTAGTCATACTACGTTGATGGTCAAGTTGGAGTTTACGAATTTGCTCCGTTCAATTAATCATTTTTTACTTTGTGGTCACACTTTTATTTATATTTTAGCATGGAGAAATTTGCATCTGTAGCATAAAGAGAATTAATATCAACATTTGGTGCAAATGTTCATTTTATGTGTTTACATATATCAGTTAAGTAATTTTTCTTAATCTTATTTTTTCCCGGTTGATGAATCGTTTGAAGTCTGTATTAGAGTCCTCAATTTCAATTCAATGGATTACATATACGTAAACCCATATGTTTACATATACGTAATCACATGTTTACATACATCATTTACATAATTCGATTGTGGGTTTCTTCTTTTTTGTTATTTGTTTATCATATACATATACGTAAACACGCTATATCAGTTACGTAATTTGTTTGTGAGCTTCTTTTTTTCATTAATGTTTATTGTTTACATATACGTAAACACACATGTAACCTGTTTACATATACGTAAGCAGTTATATAAATTTGTTTAGACATACGTTAACGCATATGTAAACATATCAAAAAATTCTAAAAAGTTTTTACCTGTTAGTTATTTGTGAAGTTACTTGGCAAAAATTTGAAGAACTTCCTAATTTGCTTATTTTCAAGATTATAAAATAATAAAGGTAATGATTTTGTCAAACAATTCCACTTTAGAGGATTGATAGTGTGAGTGTTGATTGCCTTTATAAAAATTGAGGGATTTAATGTTATTACCTCCCTATCACCAAAACGAGAACTATAACATTTTAACATTATTGTTAAATAAGTCAAAAAAAAATCTTTCATAAACTTGGTCCAATATACCCGAACTAAACAAAAAAGTATTAAAATACTTTTAGTTTAGTTTTTCTAGTCCCTTTGAATTTTTAATTCGAGCCACTCTCCAAATTTTTTATAAATTTGTTGTAATTAGTATAGACACTTATTTCTTAGATTCAATTTTCAAGTTACAAAACAAATGGATATTAAATTATAGGAGTGAGAGAGTGAGATTTTTAAGGGATTTCCTAAATTAAAAATGTTGATATATCTAAATTACCCTTGAACCATTAAAATTAATCAATAAACTCATGATTTTTACAGATTTGCCACTGATTAATCTCATCCATTGATCATTTTTAATCAATGGTTAAAAATGGTTTTCTTGGTTTTCGTCTAACTCTTGGTTTTCCCTGGAACCCTCACCTATATATATATATACATACACACAAAGAGAGAGAGAGAGAGTTACAATTGAATACATCCTCTAAATATGGAAAAGATAAATTAATTTATGATATTGATAATTTGATTGGGGACGAACGAGGAGTCTTTAATTTATTAGTTCATTTTTTAATTTAATTTTATAAGTTAATTTACGTTTAAAATGTAAGTAACGCTCAATAAAGCACCGCTCTATGAGAACGTATATATAAAAAAATATAACCTAATGAATGAACCGAGTACCGTACTAACTTCCAACTGTTTAAATGGTGGAATATTAAACAGAAAGGTGTTAAAGTTCCACGGAGTTATCAAAATACGTGCACTTCATTTATTAAACTTCAAGTTCTCAAGAGTTATGTGTGATCAACATACCAATTTTCTTTAAAACAAATTTCACCAATTTTAATACTCAATCAAGGTCTCCAAATCACCTTTAAAAGTATTCTAAACCATCATAAACCTAGTGGTCACCAAATTTCACTTAGTTTCATTTTTAACTTAAATTTGACTAAAATTCTAAGTTTCTTACCATGACAATTCCAAAACATACTTATCGTGCTCATGAGCACCTTGTAGAATTTTGTTATGGCATAATGACCATATCTCCCCTCATTTAATTTAAAACTTACACTTATATGTCATCTTTTGACTTTTCCAACATTTGACTTCCCTTTTTTCCCCGAATTTTAATAATTAGTAGACGTAAATTTGCACGGTGTCTCTGGGACGTTAGTATTTTATATTCATACTAGGTTAAATTTTCGTATATTACACGGGATTGATAAAATGTAATATTATATACTTAGTAATAAAAAAACTATATTTTAAAAAACTTGTGTGTTACACGGGTTGATAAAATGTAATATTATATACTTAGTAATAAAAAGTTTATATTTTAAAAAACATGTATATTACACGGTTTGATATATTAATTTTTATTTAATATAATTTGACTTAATCACTATTTAGTTAAGAACAAAAGTTAAATAATTAAATTTCTTAAAATAGATAATTTAAAATAAATGTGTATTATTAGTATAATTAATATTTTTCTTTAAATATAAATCAGTATTAAAAAAGGGAAGTGCATTTAATAAGAGAGAGAGACGAAAAAAAAATGGTGAGACGAGATGTGGACGCGACACGTGGCACAAATGATTTTCATTTATTATATAGTATAGATATAGATCTAGATATTTTATAGGTCATATCTTTTATTTATAATATACTAAATCATACTTGTTTATTCAATTATTCATAATTTACAAAAAAATTAGTGTATTCATAATTTAAAAAAATTATAATTGCACGTCTAAACCATGATTTTCTTGTATATTCCTTGTCTTATTATGCTTCATTTTCAACTCTGTTTAACTCAAAACATACTTAATGACTACACGTGTCAAACACCGCCTTGTACCACAATAAAAAAATTACCTCGACTTAGGGAAACCGAAGACGAGAAAGGCAGCGCGATGGTAGTTGAAGGCTAAAACGTTTTGTAACACGACGAAAAATATATTTTTATCTATTATGGTTTTTTCAAGACAAAATCTTCTATTTTGGTAAAATCCCTTTCCAAAAATATGAAAAAGAGACTATGAGAGTAATTTTGCTTTTAAAAATTCATATTTATAATATTTTTTTAGTAGCTTATTTTTTAAAGTTGGACTTTTATAATAAAAACTAGTTTTTCATCCAACCAAAACCTTTTTTCATCAATGGAATTATTTTAAAAAAATGTTAAAAATTTAATGATGATGTCTGAAATTATCATCAAGTTAGACAAATGTTAAAATTAACATCCCATTCACATATAATGCAACATTTGCTTGGAGAGCAAGAAACAAAAAACATGAATAATGTTTGGGAAGCAAGAAGAAGCATGAAAACAACATCTAGAATCATTAACTAAAAAAGAGAATCCACTGTTTAGGCTTTTCTTGAAAACTGCACTGATATTCAAGAACTGTTTGTAAACAAAAAAAACTAGGGTGCAGTGCAGTTTATAAATTCACTTTATACCCGTTTGCTTGATCAAGCTAGCGCAGATCTTGGAGGGTGTTTTTTTCCTATCGGTTCTATCGATGGCATATAGTATGTGCATTAGGTGCTCATAAAATCCGTAAGAACACTCGTCTATAGGTTTGTACTATCTACTGGATAGCAACCAAGAACACGAAGAAAACGAGAAAATTCCTGCAAAAAATGTATATTATATAAAAAAAAATTAGTACATTTGTATTATTATCATATAGCCCGAATGCTGTCATTTGTTCAATGTGAGAGACTGAATGGTATGCTACATCTTTTACAAGAAAATGACTACTTTTGACTTTTTAGAGTCAAACATGCTACTTCTAGGACACAAATTTGACTTACATTTTTGTAATTTCTGATCTCCAAATTGCTTTTATTTTAAAATTTTGTATATATTTATGTGCAATCATGTGAAAAAAATATCAGAAAAGGATATAGATCTTAACGATTTGAATGTTAAACAGTACCTCATTTGACTCTAAAGAAGTCAAACATTGACTATCTTATAGAAAGAATTAAGTTTAAAATGGTCGGGTTTTCATATCTAGCAATTCAAATCTAGTCCTTATTAATTCAAATTTGAGGATATATACTTAGCATTACGTATCCAACGATCTTTTGAATTTTACAGTTTTCACTTTGAAAATAACTCATTTGACTTTTAAGAGACATATGAAATGAACTATGAAGACCAACCTGTAGATGACGTAGAGCGTATTGGGCGCGAGGCTCCGCCATTGAAGCTTCAAAATCAATGTAGAAGAAATATTCAAAGTACCTGTTTCAATTAAGTCAAAAGTTAAAGAATTAACATGCACAATTTAAAGTCAACGGGAGAAAAAAACACAAGAGAAAGTCAACAGTCAACTGGGAAGACTGAACTCACTTAGCACTCCCCTTGTTGCGGTCATCAACGATTCTAACTGGGCGGTTTCTTTGTGGCCGGCTCTCAATCTTTAAGTCAATTTTGGAAATTAAAAAAAAAGTCAAATGCTGACTTTTTAATCGAAGAAATTTGTAAAAAAATGTTACCTTGGATAAACTGATGCCCCTGAGAGCAAAAACTGCTAAAGCTTTGAATAATACTCCCGGGCCTTCTTCTAATGTAAAGACGATGCTTGTCTTTAATATAAAAAAAAATAGAAAAACGATCATTAACACGTCTAAACAATGCAACTAGACACCTGCCAGTGTAAGCTGCGCTTTACCTGGTCCCACTGATTAGCAGGTATTGGTGGGGCCCGTCAGGTTTCCCTAACGGGCTCTCATATTAAGAAAAGTGGCACGATTCTTTACCTTATGTGGTTTGTCAGTTCCCGGGATTATAGGTTCCCTAGCTAGAATTAGAAAGCGCGTGACATTATCTGAATCATCCTACCAAAATAATAAATGTATCATCAGATGAAACAGGCTTATGAGATTACAAAGAAACAAATAAGATACCTGAATTTTGTTTGAGAGAATATGGAGCCCATATGTTTCTGCTGCTCGAGAACTGGCGATTGCTCCAGTGTCCCGTGCGCCTTTAGTGGCTACAATCTGTTGCAAATCTTAAAGTTAACTGAAAAATAGATTAAAAAAAAAGAATATATAATATATTGAACAGACTTTCAGAGTTACCTTAGCTGCACCAGCAGTATCTTCAGTATTAACTTTAACAACATTTAATTCATTCATCATCATCTTACATTGATCAAGAGCCTGTATTATCAACTTAATGATATCACTAACTTCACTTGAATTTACCATAATAATAAGAATTACGATATTACACTCGAATATCTCGGTTGGCATGCTTTTAGGCTGTTTTAGACTAGTTTAGACTTTTTTTTACTCCTGTTCAGACAGGGTTTTTTTACAGATTTTTTGTGCGCGCCTTTGACCACTATGTTCTAATCTTTGGATTTATTTATTTTTTTGTAACTTGTCATTTATTAAACAACCAGAATTTGTCAAATACTCAAAGATCTAATTGTAATATTTTCAAAAACCGATCTTTAATATAGATGATTATCTGATTCTAATTATTAAATATCAAATAAGCGATGAGCTACACAAACCTGAGGATGGCTTAAAACACACTTTAAATCCTCTTGTTGTACGCCGGGTAATCCCAAAAGGCAATGATCAATACTGAGTTGCACTTCACCTACAATATGCAGCCTATGGCGAAGAAATAAATCATAATTTCTGTGAGCACTTCCAGCTACAGAGTTCTCAATTTGGAGTATGGCTCGGTCCACTAACCACAACTCAACCGCCTGCAAATCCTAACCGTATTAAGCATTGAAAACTAAAATAAAAAATAAAATATACATATCATAGTAGTGCATACCCTGGTTTAAAAATGGAAGTTACATGCGGGAAAAAAATACAAAATGGAAAATATAGAGAATACCTTAAAGACAGATTCAAATTCTTCACATGGAACTGTCTCACATTTTGGAAAGGCTTTAAGAGCAGCAGCCTCACTATACGCTCCGGGTGCACCCTATATAAGAATCATAACAAACACGTTAATATTAGAGAAATTCATGAAAGTAGCCATTTTTTTATTTGTTATACCTTTATGGTCATGTCAGAATAATTTCACGCATATAGTCATGAGATGCGCAAATTTTTTGTCGTGTATCTACTCTTAACTCGCCTAAACCCTAAATATATTTTCTTATGATTCGCGAACAATAATACATATGTGAATAACAATACATATGTGAATCTATGTGAGATGTGGTGTCTTGTATCACATTAGTTTAAGTCGTTATTGTTGGGAGAAAGTCTGATGTGTAAGTAAAAGTAGATACAGACTCTCAGTTGCGTATCTTAAGGCTAAATTAGTGATTTGTTTCTGACACGACTATATAGGTATAACACCCTCAAGAAAATGATTATTTTCGTGATTTTCACTAAATATTATGTCTTAGTTTAATGTTTTTGATACAGTTACCTTGTAAGCGACCCGGACTTTTGAACCGTCACTATTAGGAGAGACGAGATCTGTTGAAGATAACGGTTCTGCAATAAGAAAAATATGTATGGTTAGATTGTAAGCAAATATGCTACTTAGGGTTTCTTAATATGTTATTTGTGACTAATATTTCTAAACAAATATTTTGAATAGTTGCCTAACTTCTGTTATAAAAAGAAGTTTGAGATGTGCTAATATGTATTCCCAGCATTCAAAATCAAAATTCTTTAACAATTATATAAACCCTAAAAGCAGAATCCAAGAACACCATCCAAAATTAACATGGACTTGTTCCAAATTTGAAACAGAAAAATTCTGTAATCTATATACAGTACTAGTTATGAAGGTCAAAACAGTCATGTCTTGATGCATAGAATTCTGAAGCCAACATTAGCCTGGATGCTAAAAGTTCAAATTATTGTTATTTTTTCTATTTTGCTCAAAAACAACTGCATTTTAACAATTATGAAAAATCCTAAATGCAGAGAACAGCATCCAAAATAAATATGGATTCGTTACAAATTTGACATAAAAAAAAATTCTAATATCTATATACAGAACTACTTATGAAGGTCAAAATAGTTATGTATTAATAAAATTAGAAAAAATAAATAAATAAAAATATCACATGCATAGAATTCTGAAGTCAGCATTAGCCTGGATGACAAAATAAATAAATAAATCTATTTTGCTCAAAAAGATCTGCATTTTCCTCTGACTCTAAACCTAGTACATTCCAAAAGCAAAATTGACAAAGATAGTAAAACAATTCAGCAACAATTTCTTGTCTTGGTTAATTATATTATCAAATATTCTTTAAAAAGAATTAATCCCAAATCAATCTTGAAATTCTAAGCACCCTTTTGAGATTGAAATAAAAAGGTGTAACTTTTCTGTGAAATGAATGGATTAACATGTACTCCTATATCTATCTGTTTGTGGGTCAAGTAAAGTTTCAAACTTTTGGAGGCAAAATTCAAGAAAATACTAAAATCCAAACAAAAACAAACCCTAAAATTCACTTCAATTGTAACTGAGTCAACTCACTTGGTAAAGAACTCAAATCTTTATGACATTTGGTGACCTGGGAACCATCAATTCTTCCATCTCCTAAATTTAAACCCAAATCAGAAGGTTTTTCATCTTCCAAATGGGGTCTACTTTGACCCAAATTTGCACTGAAACAACCCCATTTCCTCAATGTAGAAATTTTGTTCTTGTTTTGAAGAAGATGAGTGACACCCCATTTAGAATGAGCATAATTTGCAGAAAAACAGATTGGTACAACGTTGGAAGACATGTCTTTTGTTACCAATTTTCAAGATTATGAAGAATGTCTGTTTATATAGAGATGTAACTGTTTAAGTGAAACTGCCACCTTTTGTGTAGTATGAACATATTTCCAGTTTTTATTTCTTTTTTTGCATTCATTAGGTGGTTGACCGTATCTTCTAATATTAATTAGAAGATATCTGTAATGGTACGGTGTAATGGTACGGTGGATTTTCAGTGCCAGGTAGACAATGGCTTCCCTCATTCTTATCCTTACCCTCACCCTCATCCTCATCCACACCCAGATGTGTAATGGTGAGTGAAAGCCTATAGCACTTTCACCCTAAAAAACATCCATTTATTGGCCTTCCCACCCTCCAACGCCCATGACCACCACCACCTTACCCCCACCACGCCACCCTCACCAATACCCGGCATATGTTGGGTGAGGTGGCACCACGCCCCCACCATCACCCAGGTGCTACGGATAGCATAATAATAAGAACACACCAGTTATAGAATAATAATAATAATAATTTTTGTTTTTAAAAGTGATTATTATAAATTTAAAGCACAACTTTTTGATATTAAGATTAATTAGTAATTTATTTATTTTCCTTTATCTTTGGATTAATGATTTCCTTAAATGTAACGACATTACTTATTAAATTCAAGCACAACTTTTAAGATATCAATGTTTTAGCAATTTCTCGTTTATTAAATACTAGCTTTAACCCCGTGTGTTACACGGGGTAAACCGTTAAAACTATAATGATAAATATCATAACAACTCTTTTATACAAATTTGGTATTTTATTTGTAACTTTTTTATTTTGTTACATGTAAGTTAAAGTTATATGGATGAGAGTAATCAAAACATCAAAAAATACCTGAAAATACATTTCATAAGTTGTGTACCTTTTACAATACATTAAATTACATGTCGAATAAAATCTTTACAATGATTATTTATAAATTTGAAAATACTTCATTGTATTCAACATTTGACGTGATATTGGTATTTTTCCATAATTACCAAAAATTAATTGTTTGAGTCCATCTCTACTTTTAACTGTTGATATACAGTTGATAATGGATCTTTCAATACAAACCATCATTTGAAAGTGATTATCCTAAACTTTTATTAATGGTCATTTGCTTCTATAACAACTGTATATTTTCTTATTTGAAGTTTTAACGAAATTTTATATGTTAACCTTATTATACGGATAAAACTGTGATGACCAATGTTGCTTCCAAATATAATATTCGCTTCTATAACACGATTATCTAGTGATTTGACCTGAAGTCTTCTTGCATTACGTAAACCATTTTTTCTTCAATATTTCTTAATAGCATAACTGGAACACCATCACTTAAACTAACTTAAGTTTTGACAAACCTGATAATGTAAGTCCATTTAGAAAATTAGAAGATTATAAAGTTTCATCAAAATCATCATCAAGATACTCTGATTGACGGATACTATTTGTACTTTTATACGAAAAATCTCGCTAAACTTTTAATACTAAATCTCTCATTAAAAAATAATAATAATAATATACAAATAAAATTTAAAAACTCGCTTTTTAAAAATATCCTATGTTTTAGTTCTTGATTTTTTTTAAAATGTTCACTTTTGATGATAATTTTAAAAAAATGTTAGCTAGTGGTAATAATGATGAATTGATTTGTTAAATGTTAATTTATGTAATTTTTCAAAAAGAAAAATAAGAAGCTAAATATAGAAATATTAAATGAATGATATAAATGGTTTTTGGGGGAAAAACTTATGTGATGAAATATGGTGATGGCAAGTGACAAAACCATTTAGTCTTTTATTAGAAAAGGGATAAGCGATTATTATTATTCCATAATTTGTGGTGTTTTTTTAATTACTTTTTCATTATTAAGTTGAAGTTTAAATTAATGGTTATTTCATATTATTTATCAGGAAAGATAAGGACAATATAATGTTATCCAAATCTATGTATATGATATGATCTTTTTTTCAAGATATGCAAAAGTTTTTAAAATTCTTGTCTAAGAGATTGTAATATGTGCATTAACTAATATTTTTAACTTATAAATATTAAAGAAATGAATATCATGTAACAAATTTAAAATTTTGTCAAAAATATCATATCTAACGAAATAACACTCTCAAAGACAAAGACAACATACATTACTATTAGATTACCAATGTGATATAATCTAAAGACTAATAAGAAGAATACAGACAACTCAAAATCGTATCTAGATTCGTCAATATGACGAAGAAAAAAAACCTAAATCAGATGTACGAAAGTGAGAAAGATCTGGAGTGTGTGTGTGAGAGAGAAGTGTGTGAGAATTATAACTCACACTCTCTCTCCTCTCTTATATAGGCTCCACACTACAACCGGATATCCAATCAAATACACATGACTCTCTAAACGGTGATACCGCCAGGTTTGAAACTTCAATCTTTTAGCAGCTTGTGGGGCCTGGCGTGTATTTTGTGAGAGTAAACATGTCATTATGGGTTGCCATCCGGATCAACGAGCTACAAGATCTCTAAGCCCAGCTCAGCATCATCTAGCCCAATAACCTTTCCGGTTAGCCCAAATGCTCTAGTCCAGCCCAACAGCTCATTGCAACTACATACAAGATAAAACAAAAGAAATAAGCTTATAAATTGATTAGTATACTATATTTTCAACAAATTTGCAGATAAACATGCTGCTCATGAATGCTCATCTATGAAAACTTGAATGTCTACAACTATAAAAATGAGTATTGAAGAAAATTTAGTATATGTATCTAGTTATAAATGCATGATTGGTTCTTTGCTCTCGATATCGCATCTTGCTTGTGTTAAGAAGATATATGTGCCTTAAGGGTACTTCTAACCTTGGGTTTTGGTATCCTAAAGACTGGATTTTGATGTAACTGGCTACACATAATCTTATTATGTAAAATACAAGATAGATAGACTTACGTTTTAATTTAACTGGCTACACAAAATCAAATTATGTAAAATACAATATAGATAGAAAACACCTAGTATGGAGGTTTGGAAAGTTGTTAAGCTGCTCCTACAAAAAGCAAAATTCAGTTCCTACATCAAACAGAAAAATAACCATACCTAGTAAATCTCACCCATGACAAATTTATTGGCATGGAATTGGGGGGGGGGGGGGGGGGGGGTTGTAACATATGGTTTTAGAGGTTGTTAATTTAGACTCTTTTCACATGTGAACCATATGGTTAAGTGTGTGCTATGTATGTGTCTTTGTGTTTAACTAATCAAACTAATTAATTGAAGTGAGGTATAAATAATTCAAGATTTTGAATTTAGAAGTGATGGGGATAAGCTTTGATCCGTAAAAAAACTTTCCCTCTATCTCTCCCACTACTCCCATTAATCGACCCATCCCGCTCAGTCATTCGATTGGTTTTCTAGAGAGAGTCGAGAGAGCGAGAGAGGTGAGGGTTGTGATGGCAATCAATTGTGGTAGCGACTATAGTGTGGGGATAGTTGGTGGTCCAGGAGGTTTCCAAGAGTGGTGTGTGGTGGTTGTTAGTGGTGAGTGTCAGGTAGTATTGCAACCCGTGAAGAGAGAGAAAGAGAGAATTGGTGAGTTTATATGTGTGTGGTCGAAGGTTGTTAGGGTTTTTGTGCGGTGGTACATGACAACGAGTGGCAGTGGCGAGGTGTGTGTGTGTTTTTAGTGAGAGAAAAGGTGGCGGTGGAACCCGATTACAGTTTTGTATGATTGAAGGAAGGTGATCGGGTGGTGTGGTCGTATTTCGAGGCTGGCTAGACGAGAACTTATCGGTGGTGGTGAGCAGTGGTGGCTGGAGACGACGTTGGAAAGTGGCGGCTTTGGGTGTTTTGAGTCCAAAAGAGCGTTTGAAAAAGCTAGAGATCGTTTATACAATCTAGGTGAGTTATATATGTCCAATTTAAAGTGTTTTAAATGATTTCAACTGATTCGAATACAGTGTGTATATTAACTGTAACATCCCTAAATTTATAAAACCCGAATAAAAGAACTAGGGGTCGAGACTAATAACGCGAAGTAAAAAGGAATAGACGGGCTTGACCTAGGGCCGGCCCATGTGCCGCGATCAAAGGAAGAGAGCCCCTCAAGTCGGCTACATCATCACAACCTCCCCTCAACTCCACCATTTTGCACAACTTAGAGAGAGAAAAAGAGAACCGGGTCTAGAGAGAGAAAGTAAAGGAATCGGCTCAAAGGCTCGGGAATCGTTGCTCTCCATCTCAGGAACGTTTAGCAACAAAGAAGAAACGAAAACAGGTAACATTCATGCTCGAATCTGAGTTTTTAGTTAAGAAATGGGTTTTAGGGTTCTAATGGGTTTTGAATCAAAAGATGACATTTTTACGTATGGAATCGCATAAAAAGCATGTATCTAGCTTCATGGAAGCTAGATACAAGTTCTGAATGTAAAAAGGTCGAAGCTTGAATAAAAAACGATGAAGTTGATGAAAATCAGATGCGTCGCCCGAAAAGTCCGATGAATGGGCCGAAAACTATTTTTCGACCGAAAAGTGATTCCGGACATCTAATAATTTTGATCAGAACATTTCGGTCGAAAAGTGTCTGACCTAAAATTTCGATCAGAACATTTCCGTCGAAAAGTGTCTCACACCTAAGGTTTCGATCACAACATTTCGGTCGAAAAGTGTGTCGGACATCTAAGATTTCGATCAGAACATTTCGATCGAAGAAGGATTTTGGTCAAGGAGTTTTCAAGCAAAAGAATAAATAACTTTTCCAAGTGATTAGTTTCCAGTCGCAATAGATTTCGACCAGAATAGATTTCGGACATAGAGTTTTCGGTCAAATGATTTGATACTAATGTGTCTAGTTCACCTAACTCTAAGAATAGAAATGTTAAGTGTTGGTTAGATTCAATAGCTTATCTCGTATGACTTGATTATACAGATTGTGTGTGACTTTAACTGACGCTCCTAAACCAGCCAAGTGTATTCAGAAATCACCCGTCAGGTGAGTTCTATGTGCCCCCTTCTATGTTATGTGCAAATCATTTTAAATGTTTTGGGGCTGAAGTATATACACTAAATGAATAAATGCTATGAATGCCAATGTGATCATACGTGATATACAAATATATATATTTATATATATATGAAAATGAATTATGAACAAAGAATGAAACGTATGTTTACAAATAATGAATGAAAGAATGGCATAACGTAAATGAATGAAATCTTGCTTTATAATTATATATATTGCATGTTATGAATGTATGTATACGTTATGGACGGAAACGAAGCTAAACATGTGATAAACCCAAACGGTATTATGGTAGATCGTGCAAAGATCGTAACAGTAAAGGAATGGAAAGTTTCGAAGATGCCAACGGAAATACGAAGTTTTCTGGGATTGGTATGTTACTATCGGAGATTCATTCAGGATTTGTCAAGAATAGCCTCGCCATGACAAAGCTAACACGTAAGGAAGTGAAGTATGAATGGGGACCAAACCAAAGCAACGCGTTCGAAGAACTAAAGACACGATTAACTCAAGCTCTAGTCTTGACCCTACCTGAAGGGAATGAAGACTGGTTAGTCTACTCTGACGCTTCGGGTCAGAGATTGGGTTGTGTGCTTATGCAACGAGGAAAAGTAATTACTTATGCCTCGCGACAGTTAAAGATTCACGAAGTAAACTACCCAACTCACGACTTAGAGTTAGCGGCAGTCGTTTTCGCATTAAAGATTTGGAGGCATTATTTATATGGAGTTAAATGCACCATTTACTCCGATCACAAAAGTTTGAAGTACTTTTTCGAACAAAAGGAATTAAACATGAGACAAAGGAGTTGGTTAGAACTACTAAAGGATTATGACTGTGAGATTTTGTACCATCCAGACAAGGCAAACTTCGTGGCTGACGCCTTAAGTAGAAAGGAAGAGTCGACACCTATCCGGATCAAAGCGTGCCAACTAATTATAACACCAGATTTGATGAATGAAATAGAAAAGGCACAAGATGAAGCACCGCTAGAAAGGAATATAAAACGAGAAAGATCGGTAGGACAACAAGGGAATCTGGATACTAATGCATACGGTGTACGAACTCGGTTTTGCCGGATGTGGATACCCAAGATTGGTGAACATAGAGCCAAAATCCTCGATGAGACCCATAAGTCTCGCTATTCTATCCACCCGGAGCGAACAAAATGTATCAACACTTGAAGAAAGAGTAATGGTGGCCTGGCATGAAGAATGATGTGACTGAATATGTGAACAAGTGCCTCACATGTTCACTAGTTAAGGCCGAGCACTAGAAACCCTGCGGTAAAATGCAACCTTTACCAATACCAGAATGGAGGTGGGAGGAGATCACGATGGACTTCATTACCAAGCTACCGCGAACAACTAAAGGCAATGATACCATCTCGGTGATTGTCGACCGTTTGACGAAAAGTGCTCACTTGTTACCAATACGTGAGGCTTCTTCGTCTGAAAAGCTAGCAGAAATATTTATCAAGGAAATTGTGACCAGACATGGTATGCCGCTGTCGATCGTGTCCGACCGGGATACTAGATTCACATCAAGGTTTTGGAAGAAATTCAATGAAGCAATGGGCACTAGATTGAACATCAGCACCGCTTACCATCCTCAAACCGATGGTCAATCTGAAAAGACCATCCAGACCTTGGAAGACATGCTCCAGGCGTGTATCATTGACTTCGGGGGGAGCTGGGATAGTCACCTACCATTGGCAGAATTTTCATATAACAACAGCTATCATTCAACTATTGGCATGCCGCCATTTGAAATGCTGTATGGAAGGAGATGTAGGACCCCGGTTTGTTGGGGGGAAATTGGACAGAAAGATTTTGCAAGTCTCAGAGTGGTCAGGGCTACTTCCGAGAAATTCAACCAAATCAAAGCTCGAATGAAAGCCGCAAAAGACAGACAGAAATCGTACGCGGATAAGAGAAGAAGAGATTTAGAGTTTCGAGTAGGAGACATGGTACTGTTAAAAGTATCGCCATGGAAAGGGATCACCCAATTCAGAAAACGAGGCAAACTAAGTCCAAGGTTTGTCGGACCCTTCCAAATTTTAGCAAGAGTTGGCCAAGTTGCCTACAAACTCGACCTACCAGATGTGCTTAGCGGAATCCATCCTACATTCCACGTGTCACACTTACACAAACGCCTTGCTGATGACACGGCTCACATACCATATGACGAGATCGAGGTAGATAACAGCTTAAACTACGTAGAAAACCAATAGCTATCCTTGACCGAGTGGAAAAACAACTTCGTAATAAGTCAATTCCGTTAGTAAAAGTGCAATGGAAACACAGAAAGGGTTCAGAAGTAACTTGGGAAAAAGAGGACGAAATGAGGGGACTATACCCTCAGCTGTTTAACGCATAACAGGTTTTGAGGGCGAAACCTCTTTAAGGAGGGTAGACTTGTAACATCCCTAAATTTATAAAACCCGAATAAAAGAACTAGGGGTCGAGACTAATAACGCGACGTAAAAAGGAATAGACGGGCTTGACCTAGGGCCGGCCCATGGGTCGCGATCAAAGGAAGAAAGCCACTCAAGTCAGCTACATCATCACAACCTCCCCTCAACTCCACCATTTTGCACAACTTAGAGAGAGAAAGAGAGAACCGGGTCTAGAGAGAGAAAGTATAGGAATCAGCTCAAAGGCTCGGGAATCGTTGCTCTCCATCTCAGGAATGTTTAGCAACAAAGAAGAAACGAAAACAAGTAACATTCATGCTCGAATATGAGTTTTTAGTTAAGAAATAGGTTTTAGGGTTCTAATAGGTTTTGAATCAAAAGATGACATTTTTACGTATGGAATCGCATAAAAAGCATGTATTTAGCTTCATGGAAGCTAGATACAAGTTCTGAATGTAAAAAGGTCGAAGCTTGAATAAAAAACGATGAAGTTGATGAAAATCAGATGCGTCGCCCGAAAAGTCAGATGAATGGGCCGAAAACTATTTTTCGACCGAAAAGTGATTCAGGACATCTAATAATTTCGATTAGAACATTTCGGTAGAAAAGTGTCTGACCTAAAATTTTGATCAGAACATTTCCGTCGAAAAGTGTCTCACACCTAAGGTTTCGATCACAACATTTCGGTCGAAAAGTGTCTCGGACATCTAAGATTTCGATCAGAACATTTCGGTCGAAGAAGGATTTTGGTCAAGGAGTTTTCAAGCAAAAGAATATTAGAATAAATAACTTTTCCAAGTGATTAGTTTCTAGTCGCAATAGATTTCTACCAGAATAGATTTTGGACATAGAGTTTTCGGTTAAATGATTTGATACTAATGTGTCTAGTTCACCTAACTCTAAGAATAGAAATGTTAAGTGTTGGTTAGATTCAATAGCTTATCTCGTATGACTTAATTATACAGATTATGTGTGACTTTAACTGACGCTCCTAAACCAGCCAAGTGTATTCAGAAATCACGTGCCCTTTCTATGTTATGTGCAAATCATTTTAAATGTTTTGGGGCTGAAGTGTATACACTAAATGAAAAAAATACTATGAATGCCAATGTGATCATACGTGATATACAAATATATATATTTATATATATATGAAAATGAATTATGAACAAAGAATGAAACGTATGTTTACAAAGAATGAATGAAAGAATGGCATAACATAAATTAATGAAATCTTGCTTTTATAATTATATATATTGCATGTTATGAATGTATGTATACGTTATGGACGGAAACAAAGCTAACGGCTACTACGGTAGACGGACGACCATTTGACTATTATGCAGCCAGAAAGGAAAGTCTAGAAAGGTAGACTAAATAATGGCCACTACGGTGGAGTAAGTCCCTAAATCGATGCACGTCTGTATAATTAGTTCAAGTGGGAAACAGATGCCTTAGGGCAGACGGGCGAATATGACGGACTACGACGGTAGGACGGTTAAGACGGTTTCTAGGACCGGACGGTTTCTAGGACCGGACGAGTAAAAGGGCTACGACGGTAGCTTAAGGGCGTATTTCTTTGTGACATACGCAGTAAAAGACGGGTTGATCACCCTTATGTGTATGACCAATGAATGTCAAGGAAAGTAAAGGTGAATGCATATCTATATAATCACATATGAATGATGAAAGAAAAGTAAAAGTTATGAATAAGTAGTTATGTACTCGCGTATGAATGATAAATGAAGACAAAAGATGTGTAAAGGTGTATTTATATATATATATATATATATATATTTACTTATCAAGAAATAATGTTGATTGATTTAAATTAGAACTCACTAGCGTTAGCTGACTTTTAGTATACTTTTCAGGTAAACAGATGAAGGGTCGTGTGAAGGCGTGAGGGCTGCCAAGCATGAGACTGACATCACACTTTATTTTATGCTTAGGCAATGGTTAATGTTTTAAATGTTAAGACTTCCGCTGATATGTACTCAAATGTTGAATGTTTCCATTGTGTTTGAATGTTTTAAATTGAAAGTTCAGTATTGATGACTTTGTTTATGAGTAAATCCAACAAGTGAGATTACCCGGAATTGGGGCCTTACATTAACGGTTTAAAATGGTTAACTAAACATGGGAATACCGGGTTTAAACTTGGAAGCGTTTAGTGTGCAACCCACACACACACAGAGAGAGAGATGACTTGTGTGTTGTTGATTGGGATAACTTAGGTAGAATTGGTGTTGTAAGTGAGTTATGTGAACATGTTATATTAGTGAGTTGGTGTGAATGGAGTTATATAGAAAACTTTACATGAATTTGTTTTACGTAAAGAAGTGTGTATAAGGAAGTCCACATGAATAAACCAATACATTTGCACTAACATGTGTGCGCTTATATAGTCATATCTATGCAAGTTAGTTTCCATGAGTGTGGGTTGTGTGCGATGAATAGTGTGGTTAAACATTTGTTTTGACTAAAGTTTGAGTAAAAGTGTTTAAAATCTTATGACGAATGTTGAGCTCGTTGGTGTTGGGATGTTGTAGCTTGAAGAGTGGGAAACATGTTGACTAGTATGATAGTGTATGAGTGGGTGAAGTTCGTGAGGGTGGCAAACCAATGTGAAGTACCCGGCGGTTGCAAAATAGTACGATTCTCACGTTGATAGTGTATGTCGGTCCCAACTATATCCAATACCCGTGTGTAGTTAACATTTAGTTTTTATAAAGTGTGAATTATTAAAACAATTGTGCAAAGTGTGTGGTTTGTTATTATGGGCTGAGGTGTGAGTGTGATTATCTAAAACTAAATCATTTAATAAAATGTGTGTTTTGAAAGATTAAATGATGTTTTGATAATAAGTGTATTTTATAAAATATAGACTCATCAACGAAATCTGATATGTTTTAGTATATGTTTCAGGGTGAGTTAAGGTGAGATGCGTCATGGCATCTCTGGCTATCTGACAAGGGCACTTTACATCCTATAGTAGAAAAGTGTGTTTGTAAAGAGTTTAATTATAAGGTTAAACTATGAAATGTGAGTTTTGTAAACTATTTTATTGCGTGTTGTGAGTAAATCCAACGCATAAGTTGAATATGTTATTGTTGAAAGCCAATGTTATAACTTATTTGATGCAAAAAAAACCAACTCTTAAGATTATGAGAGATTCTTTGGTTGCCAACCTATTACTACTATCAACCATTAGCCTCTATAGACAGATATGGTATGGTTTCCTAGCCGAAGGAAATCGAAAATTGATAGACAATGATGTCGGGCATGTGAATTTGAGGTTCCGTATGGGCACAATCCTATCGCTTCTTCATTTTCTTTAACACAATTGTTTAGCATATTTGGAATCAAAATCAATATTATGTGTTGCATCAATTGAAGATTGAAAACATCATAATTATAACTAATTTTTCTACATATACCAACATTTGTTTTTAATCTAAACACATCTAGATCTTTTTAAGATCTAGATGTGTTTTTATCGGACATAAAAGTAAAAAATCTCACCAATTTCATAGCATTATAAACAAAATTTAAGACCATAATTAATGATCATACAAAAAAAAATTAATATTGTGCAAGAATCAAACACATCTTTTACCCCTAATCATAAAATGATAAAGTAAAGAAATGAAATCTAAGATAAATTCTTTCTCGTTAATATACAATTACGGGGTGTTTGGATACGCATTTAAACTGATAATCTAACATCATGAAAAGCATAGATAATCAAGAACCCATTTGAAATCAAACAAGAAACAGGAAATTCTAATATTTAGAGACTAAGTTGACTTTTCCGGTGAAGGTGAGGGGTACACTTGTCATTTTCCATTTTTCAATATATTGGATTTTTCAATATATAACTTATTGTGCGTATTATATATGGTTCTAAGGCCGGAAATGTTGTCGGGGTTCTGTTTTCTTAGTGTTGACAACATGTTACGTGTTTATGTTTTGCTCTAACATCTGCTTTACCATACCAAGCTACTTTTCAGACAGCCTCATTGCAAATACATGCCCTCCAGATGTTCAGCGGGTTTATGGTTATGTTTATCGTTTCTCACCTCTAATATCCCGCCACCCTGTTTTATTTCGTACTTTACTTTTAGTTCAAACGAGCAGTCTATTTTTTGGTGGCAGTCTACTAACTGTGGGTGCTCCCTTGTATTTGCCGTCACGATCACATCTAAGCCATACATTCATGACATCACCGTGGCCGCTTTTCCTAGATCGTTTGGTGACAATAAAACAAACATTCTCACATACTCTCATAGAAGGCCAATCCACCAACTCCTTACGAGACCCGAACACCTGAGCATAACAACAGTATGTTTCAGGTAATACTGGAAACCCGAGAATATATGAAACAACAACACCAACTCATCGCTATATAAAGCTAACAACAAATAACAAAAATATATGTTGAACATAATCGGTGTCATACTACCCCTTATCCCCACCTGATTCATCGCCGTCATCACCATCATTATTGTTAGGAGATTCACTGTCGTCATCACCGCCGTTATAGCTAGGAGGAGACTGGCCGTCGCCATCACCCCGTAATAGTTAGAAGCTTCACCACCGTAATAGTTAGAAGCATCACCAAATAGATATTTGTTGTCCCACGACGACATCTCAAACAATTTTTCTTAACAAATTATTGAAATGAAAATAAAAAATTCAAAGAAGAAAATAATTAACATATGATGGTTTATATAGTAATTTTGACGGAATCTTACGCCATGCCAAATAATTGGCATGTGTATCGAGGAATAATATGTCGTGTCAAATAAACAAAAAATCATCGATATCTCAACATCAATATTGGTCGTATGGTACGATACGACCCATATGTGACAACGTCAATGGGGTCGTATCCACCATTACAACCCGTATATCATTCGTAGCATACGACCTGTATGTGGACATGAATAATGGATGTCAGGTGCGGCAACTTTTACTTATTGTTTGATTAAAGGGAATACGGGTCGTATGATGCAATACGACACGATATATTCATACCGTAGGCGTGCATAAATTGTAAAAAGTTAACCTTGTATATTATAGATATGTATAACTTGGGTATTAAAATTTGAATGAGTAGAAAGTTGAGCTCATGATCGTTTCGTAATCCAAGCTAGACTTTTAGCTCGTGTCTCATAATCTTTAATCTAGACTGGAAGTTGAGCCTGATGCGAACAACCTTGTATAAACGTTACCAATTGATATTAAATATTAAATACTTAAAGTGTTACTATATATAGAAGACATAAAATTAAGAACGAAAATGCCAATGAGGCCTTGTTTCATTTGATGGTAACACCTCACTAACAAAGAGAGAGTTGGCATCTTTTCTTTGGACAGCCTAGCTACCCACATGCTCCCTACTTTTACTTCTCTTTTTAGTTTCATGCTACCTTTGTTTATTTATTTATTAATTGTTTTTTATTGAAAGCTCAGCAAAACACCAACCCTCTCACTGATTTCCACACAAACTTAGTTCTTAAGTTTCATTCAGTCCATCAGATCTGCAATCATTATCTCCCTCTCTATCAAGGTACTCTCTCAATCTCTAGTTGTGATTATCTATGTGTACTAAGTCAAGATTGATGTTCATGACATTGATTCTTATGATAAGTGATAGAATATGGGAGATTCTATTGGGACACGGAATATTGCTATTTGGACACGCCGCCGGACCTATACGCCTCGTATAGGTCAATACGGGGCGTATAGCCCATAACATTAAAAACAAGACCTGCAGGTGTCAGTTCTGGTCTGACGGCTGACCCTATACGACCCATATAGGTCTATACGCCGCGTATAGACCTATACGACCCATATAGGTCTATACGCCACCTCTTTTTTTCAAACTTGAGCAAATTTTGATCTGTATATGACGAGTATAGCCCTATACGCACCATATAGGCCTATACGCCGCGTATAGACCTATACGACCCATATAGGTCTATACGCCACCTCATTTTTTCAAACTTGAGCAAATTTTGATCTGTATATGGCGAGTATAGCCCTATACGTAGAAGCCTATACGCACCATATAGGCCTATACGTATAGACCTATACGACCCATATAGGTCTATACGCCACCTCTTTTTTTCAAACTTGAGCAAATTTTGATTTGTATATGGCGAGTATAACCCTATACGCAGAAGCCCATACGCACCATATAGGCCTATACGCCACCTATGAGATCTTGATACATGTTAATGTTTGACGTATTAATCTAGTTGTATGTTTATTTCTTTAATTGTTCGCTCTTAAAACCACCTCTTAGTGAGCTTTACTATACGATGCGATACGATACTAAGGTATACTATCCTATATTATACTATACTATACTATACTATACTATACTATACTATACTATACTATACTATACTATACTATACTATAGTATACTATACTATACTATACTACACTAAGCTAGACTACACTTAGCTAGACTATACTAAGCTATACTATACTATACTATACTATACTATACTATACTATACTATACTATACTATACTATACTATACTATACTATACTATACTATACTATACGATACTATACGATACTATACTATACTATACTATACTATACTATACTATACTATACTATACTATACTACACTAAGCTATACTATACTATACTATACTATACTATACTATACTATACTATACTATACTATACTATACTATACTATACTATACTATACTATACTATACTATACGATACGATACTAAGCTCTTAAAACCACCTCTTGGTTGGCTTTACTATACGATACGATACTAAGCTATACTAAGGTATACTATACTATACTACACTAAGCTATACCACACTAAGCTATACTATACTAAGTTATACTATCATATACTAAGCTATACTATACTAAGCTATACTAAGTATAGGATAGTATAGTATACCTTAGTATATGATAGTATAGTATAGTATAACTTAATATAAACTATAGTATAACTTAGTATAGTATAGCTTAGTGTAGTATCGTATAGTATAGCTTAGTATAGGATAGTATAGCTAAGTATAATATAGTATAGCTTAGTATAATATAGTATAGTATAATATCGTACCGTCTCGTATAGTAAAGCCCATCAAGAAGTGGTTTTAGGAGCGAATAATTAAAGAAATAACCATACAACTAGATTAATACATCAAACATTAACATGCATCAAAATCTCATAGGTGACGTATAAGGGTCGTATAGGCCTATATGGGGCGTATAGACTTATGCGTATAAGGCTATACTCACCCTATGCAAATCAAAATTTGCTCAAGTTTGAAAAAAATAGGTGGCGTATGGACCTATATGGGTCGTATAAGGGTCGTATAGGGCTATATGGGGCGTATAGACTTCTGCGTATAGGGCTATACTCACCATATACAAATCAAAATTTGTTCATGTTTGAAAAAAAGAGGTGGCGTATAGACCTATATGGGTCGTATAGGTCTATACGCGGCGTATAGGCCTATATGGGTCGTATAGGGTCAGCCGCCAGACCAGAACTGACACATGCAGGTCTGGTTTTTAAGGTTAGGGGCTATACGCCCCGTATTGGCATATACGAGGCGTATAGGTCCGGTCCATTTAGCAATTCCCGTGTGCCATTTAGCCTATACGAGGCCTATACGCCCCGTATTGGCCTATACGAGGGTGAATCTATTAAGACACGGAATATTGCTAATTGGACATGCCGCCACCCGCCCTATACGCACTCGTATAGGCCAATACGAGGCGTATAGGGTTCAGTCTCTGCCAACAGAATGCCACGTCGCATTCCCGGTCTGGCGGCTGGGTCCAATACGGGCCGTATTGATCTATACGCAGCGTATGGGCCACGGGTTTTAATTTTGCTTCAAAAGTTGGCAGAAGTCGATTTAAAAACCTCTATACGTGGCGTATTGCCCTATACGCCACGTATAGGGTATTTTATTAATTTAAGTTTGTTGTTTTTTTTAATTTAATTTATATAACTTTGTTAATATAAGTTTGTTATATTTTTTAATTTAAATTATATAACTTTGTTAACATTTATTATATTTTTGCATTTATATTTTATCATTACAAACAAACAAAAAATTAAACATTACAACCAAAGAAATAAGTAAAAGACTATATACATTACATCACAAAATTAAATATATACATCAAAATGTTTTTACATACATAACCGAAGAAACAAACTAAATACAAATAAAAACAACTAAGCCTGACCCGCCCCGCCGTCATCCTGACCGGCCCCGCCGTCATCCTGAACGGGGTCGTCTGGATAATGACGTGGCAGTGGTAGTGGTGGTAGCTCGATGCCGGCGGCTCGTGATAGATCCACGAGGCTACCAACCGCCCACATCATAAGGTCCTCCATGCGGTCGCTCTGACGAGCCTGTCGCCGTGACTCGGCAATAAGTCGCCGTGAGTCGGCAGCAAGGGTCTCAAGCAATGCCTGGGTGGCCCTGTCCAGCCTAACAGACCGACGCACGTGTCGGGGATGCTGTGGCGGATGGTCGTGGATGGGCTCCACGTGCGGCTGATGCGGCGCCGGCAACGGCACACCTAGTGGCGGGTCAGGCATCTGCGGGCCACCCTGTCCAGGCATCGGCGGCAACGGCACCGGGACCCAAACCTGGTCCTGGACGGCCCCTACAAACCGTAGGCCGAGCCCCGGGAAACGGTGCGTGATGCGCATGCCGCTAGCCGTGCGGCGGTCTAATCTGACAGGGGGAATGGGCGGTAACAACTCAGGCTCATGCGCATGCCATGGTGTAATACTACGCATGACCTGAGTGATAAAAGCGCCGCCCGCGCCTCTGCCGCATATAGGCATACGCGAAATAACTAGCGAGGCATGTGGATAGGGCGCACCCCGTGCCTGTAAGCAGGCAGTAGAGAAAGAAGAGGTCTCTATCGGTGCACCACTCACGGCTTTTCTGACGCGGTGCGATCGACGTCGAGATAAGCCGGTGCAAATATCTATAGAGGGGGTCTCTAATCCCCGAAACCCTCGCCTTGGTACCTAACCAAGGGCTATCGGAAATCAAACCCCAAAAAACAAGGAGTACCTCCTTGTCCACCTCCGTCACCGCCGCGGTGTAAACCGGCAAAATCGTCTCGGGCTCAAAGTACAAGCCCGTCGCGACGGCCCACTGACGGAGGGTCAGACGGTACTGGTGGCCAAAAATACGGAAGGAGACCTGATCCGGCTCCTCTGCCGGCGCCTCCTCGGGAACGGGCGCTAGCCCCTCCTCTGAGTAGATGAACGTCGAAAGAAACTCGACGACCACCTCTCGGTAGGTCTCGGTGAATGATAGATCAAAAAGCCGATCCCATGGCGTGTCCTCGCCTATGATGGCCCTGGCCCGCTCCGCCTCCTGGACCTCCTGGAGAAGCTCCCAGTCCACCGCCGTCCCCGGCCCCAAACGCACCTCCCGTAGCTTTTGGCACCGGCCATACCACTCCGAGTCTGCCGGAAAATCCAAATAGGGGTAGTGCGCAAGATCCTGTAACTCGTCCATCTGAACATCGTCGTCGTGATCCGCCATATCTGAAAATAATAATATATTTAAAATAATAATAAATTGTTTATTTAATATAAATAAATGATTTAAAATAATAATAAATTGTTTTTATTATTTAAATAAATTATTTAAAATAATAAATAAATTGTTTATTTAATATAAATAAATGATTTAAAATAATTTTTTTAAAAACCTATACGCCACGTATAGCTTTATACGTGGCGTATAGGGTGTTACCGGGTAAGCAAGCCATACGCAGGCCAACCAAGCCATACGCAGGCCAGTTACCGGGCAAAACGAGCCATACGCGGCCAACCAAGCCATACGCAGGCCAGTTAACGGGTAACTTAAACCATACGCAGCGTATAGCCCCATACGTTGCGTATTGTTTCATCTTCTTCCTCTGATGAACTATACGCCACGTATAATTCTATACGCTGCGTATAGTTCATCGAATTCAACTTATAAATCTCTATTTCTACGCAATTTTAATGACTAATAATCAAAATTAAACCTATATTATATATCACGAGTCTAGAATACGTACCTTTACGAGTAAAAGAGGAAATTTTTTGACCCGACAATCTCAATCTAGCTATGTCTCGCAGGGTCACATATGCTTTGTTGGGATCCTGTGAACGAGCTGTTTCTCGTGACATCCTGTTTCCTTTGTTGTTGCTTTTTCAAAGTTGGACGACCGCGAGTATCTTCTTGTACCATAGGCGCCTTCTTCTTACTATTGATCGGAAATACCACCCCTACGATTCTCGACAACAGACTTTTTTTGACCTGATCGGGTTGTGACATAATTTTGTTTCTCACTTGACCAAGTACTTTATCCACGTCTACATTTTCATCCTCGACAAACGACGGTTTTAGATCAAGCTTCGTCCAAAAGACGTCCACCGCATCTAGCGGGATTCTGCCACCTGTATTAAAACGAGATAGTCAGAAAAGTTTGAAATTAGATAAAACAAGATAAATATTAAAAGGTTGACCGGACCTGTAGCTTCGATATTTACCAGACGACAGGCACACGACAACCCACAACTACTGAAAAGTTGGCAACCACACATTGCATTTTGTTTCCGTATAGTTGATAACTTATACCACTCGTTTTCTAACAAATTTAAAGCTTTATGCGAAACCTTACCGTGTAGGTTATCAAACAATTCAATACTTACGTGCCTGTCCATTTTCCTTATTAGGCTTGTTCCAAACCCATGCTGTAATTGTACATACTGATCTGTTACAATTTCATCAACAAACCCAACAAGTCTATCCAGCGAGCTGTTAGCATTTCTAATATAGCTCTTTAAGAGCGAATGCTGGCTCTCGACTCGGTTCGTGGTATGTTGACCAAAATTGAGTTTTCTGTTGGACCAGGCCGATACAAACTTTTCTTTATATGGGTCCAACCAATTTTTTGTCACATAGTCAATAACTCCTACAAAAATAATTTAAAACCTAATAAATATTTAATATTGTAAATAAATTAAACCATAATAATTATTTAATATTCAAAACTTACTTCCTCGTTTGGCTGCATACAGTCGTTCGTAAAGCCGGTTGAAGTTGTACTGGTATACTTCTGGCGTAGGAGACTCACACAATACCGACCAAGAATACTTGAAATTTTCCCAATCTTCGTCTGTAAACGATGCCTTGCAATGTTTTGAGATATTCTCGTGTATGTGCCACCGGCATAGGTTCTTGGAACTTTCCGGGAATATTTTGTCACACGCGTTCATAAGAGCTTTGTCCCTGTCTGTTACTATCACGCGCGACTCCATACACTTTTGCAACATACCTTTGATTTGCAATAGCAACCAGACGAAGTTTTCCTCCCGTTCTTTAGATATAAATGCATGAGCGACGCAGAACGACTGGTGTGTGGAGGTCACACCGACCACTTGGACAAATGGAAGTCTATACATGTTTGTTTTGTACGTTGTGTCGATCATCAAAACATGCGGGAACGCACGCCACATCTCGTAGGATTTCGGATGAACAAAGAATATCTCCTCCACGACATTTGTGACGGGATCCTCCCGGGTATAGTAGACGTAATGTTTAGAAGAAAGCAGGTGCTCCAGAACCTGCATTGGAGTTTCACCGACTCTCGTTTCGTTTTTTATCTTTTGTATTGCATTATAAATGTCCTTTTTAATGCAACTACTATCGGGGTTTTGCTCCCTTATGGTTGCCAGAATGTTTCGTGGCATCATGTTTTGCGAATACAATTTCGCCACCAAAAGTTGTTCCGACTCAGACAGTCTCCTGGCAAACGAGTGCGCCTCAAGATGTTGACTAGGATCGTGGTTATGACTGTCATCCTTCACCGTTAATTTCCAATCACCAGTATTTACTTGGTACTCTCCTTCCAATTTAAAAGGACAACCTGTTTTCTTGCTACCGACACGTCGAACCGTGGCAGTAGATTTACGTTCGCCGTGACGGTCACACACAAGCCACACCTTGATAACCGGCTCCGACGGGTCGTCGCCTTTTCTCCTCGATCGTCGGGTGACAATGACGTAACCATTCTCACGTCCTCTGCGGACAGCCCAATCCACCAACTGATCACGAGTCTGAAAATTCTACAACAACGGTATGGTAAAAGTTAAGAAACAACAAACTAAATGTATGCATATATATAGGAATGTTATACCTGGTCAGTTTTATACGTCACGAAGCTGTCGGTTTGTTGTGTCGGGTAAGAGTCTTCACCGTACACGAAGTCGTCCGTGGGTTGTGTAAGGTAAGAGTGTTCACCGTATACGAACTCGGGATTGCTTAGTGGCTCGTTCAAATCGGGAAGCCTTACCCGTTGATTAGAATAAACGTCGGACGAGACCTCCTCCCGGTTCACATCTTGAAATCCAGAACTTTGCGGGTTGTTTTCTAGCGACTCGTTAGAATATACCTGAAAACCGTAGTTACCATCCCACCACCAAGACATTGCTATAACTTTTTGAAAACCGTAAATTGTTTGAAAATTTTTGAACGATACGTTCAAATGAGAATTGTGCATGGTAAAATACACAAAATTTGGCCCCTATACGCATCGTATAGCTCTATACGATGCGTATAGACTCCTGGTCAAACCGACAACATCGTATAGGTCAATACGGTGCGGTTTAGGGTACGAGGTGACTTCTGCAACTAGTCATCCATCACATATCTATACGCCACGTATAGACCTATACGTGGCGTATAGCGATGTGATGGATGACTAGTTGCAGAAGTCACCTCGTACCCTAAACCGCACCGTATTGACCTATACGATGCGTATAGGGGTTGGAATGTCTAGGAGTACGATGTTGTCGGGTTTGGGAAATTGTGAAGGCTATACGCATCGTATTGCCCTATACGATGCGTATAGAGCCCGGTCCAGATAGCAATTCCCGTGTCCCATTAGTAGTCCCCATTAATCATGTTGAATGTGGTTTCTCTCTTTTTGGTATTTTTCAATGTTTTTTATCAGAACGTATCGGTTAATCGGAAACCGGGTACATAACTGATTTCTTTGATTATATTTGAATATTTGAATGCGGATTGTTGGACCGGATTTTTAAATTTTTGAGATTTTTTTTTATTATTTTTCTTTTTTTACATTCTAACTTAGTAATTAAGTTTCAACTTTGAGCTTCGTATGTTGTGTATTTTATTCTATTTTTATTTTCCTAACTTTGCAGAGTCTTATTTAGTTTCATATTTTATTTTAAATTTGTCACTAGTACGGAAATGAGCAATTGCGATTGAAATTTGTGACCGACAAAACCGGTCGCAAAATTAGCAACCGTTTTAACGACTGAACCAAAATCGGTTACAAAATTAGCCACCGAAATAAAAACGGTCGCAAAATTAGCGACTGACTTGTTTTGGTCGTAAAACGGTCACAAATATAGTGGCTAATTTTATATATAATTTCTAAATTATTTGTGACATTATTCTTTTTTTTTTAAACTAACGCGACAAAACATTCTCCTAAGCTAAACTAATAACTTTTAGATTTTTCTACTTATTAGTTATAATATATGTATTTGATAAAGTTTTTAATTTCTTTGTTTTCATGTTCTAAATATTAATAGGACCACTAGCCATGACAAGTGAGGCACCAAGCTGGGCAGATCAATGGGGTGCTGGTGGGATTGGTGCTATCGATGAAGAAAAGGTCGAGGTAAAGAAAGAAAACGATAACAACAAGAAGGCTTCAACAACGTTTGGTAGAGTGAATACTGTCGCGAAAGTGGGAGCCAAGAAACTCAAGAACGGGGCGTCGAATGGGATGAAATGGCTAAAAAATAAATATCAAAAGAAGAATTGAAACTCAGATTCAAAATAATAAAATTCTTTTGGCTCTGATTTGTACCAAGACTGTATTATCAAGATTCAGATGTGCAAACTTAATGTATGAAGTTATATCTAGACGTTTTACGAGATTATATGTATCAATAACTTTTGTTCATTATAGAGTGGTGGTGTTTGTTTTTCTAAATTATATTTTTTGGGCTGTTACGGGTGTGGGCGAACATTCACATTATAAAAACTCTATTTTAATTAACCCACTTTTATTGTGTTAACCCAATTAACTTTGTCAAAATAAATCAAATCGTTATTTTTTTTAATAACCTTATTAAACTAATACAACGTCATATTCTTTTTTGTATTTTTCTAAATTCGCAAACGTAAGGGGAGTTTACACCGATGTAAAAATTTGCTGAAAACATAAAATATATATTTTTCAACAAAAAGTAGTTCACAAGTGTAACGAGTTGTGAACTACCTTGTATTCCATCCCGTTTCAAGTATTAGCAAGCACATAAGGAGAAACATCAAGTTTGGATCATCCAAAGTAATTCACAACTCGTTAATGGTCTAAAACCACAAGTTATGGTAAGTTTTACTTGCATTTGAATGCATGGTCTTGATGTTTGATCAAAATTCTTGAGTGTTCTTTTGAAGACTTCCAGCCGATTTCCATCTCAAAACTCTCTTGATTCAGCTGCTAATCCTCTGTCCAAGTGTGGTATACTTTCATCTCTTGTTGCACTTAATAAAACTAGTGTTATACCCGCGCGCGTTGCGGCGCAAAACCGTCAAAATTAACGTTATGAAAACTTTATATAATCAAATAAAAAAATTAACATCAACGTTCTTAATTCCAGGGTTTACACATGTTACTATAGGTTCAATGTTGGCGAACCACAAAGATCTTATGAGGGTTAACTTTATAAATCATATTTATATATTGAGTAAGTAAAGTTTCTTTCTTAAAACATTATTAGGCGAAATTATATTTCTGTGTATTACAACATACATAATTATCCACTAACCTAACTACATTGGGGTTAATGTTGAGCTTTTAAAATTTGACAAATTGACCAATTAATATGTCATTCATATTTATTTTTCAAAGTGTTCACATATGTAATATGAACGGAATTTTTCAAAATGACAATCCATCATTATTTATTAACTTTATGAAATGAGTTGTTTATTAAATAAATATAACTTTATGTACAAACTTTTATAAAAAAATTTGTTAGTGAGTAGGTGCTGATTATACAGAGTCCTAAAAACTAAGAGTACGAATGCTTTGCTATGTGTGTATTTGAAAAACGGTCAAAGTAGTCAGATCTCATATCATCAAATTTAAGTTTTTTTAGCGGTGTTTGGCGGATTTTAGAATTTTTCTAGATTATTGCGAAGATACTGTCAGTTACTATAGAGGAAACAAAAACAGAGGTGTTAATATGTAATCACGTAACATGCTAATTTAAAAAACTACATTATCCACTTGTATTATGTATGCTCTAACATGTGTATAATTATCATTATCATATTGTATTGTAACACTACATTAGCTAAACCCTAAAATGTAACACTAAACCTGTCAAAATTACGTAATTATAGTGGCTCTCTTTATAAAAAATAAAGTTGCGGATTGTATATTTTTATTCTAGGGGCGTTTGGCGGATTTTAGAATTTTTCGGGATTGTCGCGAAGATACCGCCAGGATTGTCGTAATCAAGTAACATGTTAATTTTTTTATTAAAAAAACTATAGCAATACCATACTCAAATTAAAGAGAAAAAATGCTCGTTTTTACGGTGTAACTTTTTATAAAAAATATCAATGTATGAAAAAGTTATGGTCGTTTAAAAATCGTGGAGGGTAGTTATTTAAAAAGTGTAATTATTGTTTAAATAACCAAAACTTGAATAAAGTTGAGAGGGCAAATGTGTAACTATTGTTAAAAAACATATTTACCTTCAAAAAGTTTTTAACTCATGCATTAAGTATTATACCTTGAGAAATTAAACTTGTATTACTTAAATTTTAAGATGACTTTTGTTGGTGCATTGTAATATAGCATAGATATAGATAGGAGGAGGTTAAAATAAGAAGTGTAGTTTGGTTAAGAAGCAATCTTAGCCATCCATTTGCTAATAAGGGATAAGATTTAAGTGGGAAAAAAATGTTGGAGGGGTATATTTGGAATATTCATTTTTGTTGACTTTTTTCAAGTCCCCCTTCATTTTTTAAACTTTCATAACTTTTTTATACGACATTATTTAAAAAAAAAATTACATCATAAAATCGAGCATTTCTTTCTCTTTAATTTGAGTATAATGTTGATATATAAAAACGATGATTTAAAAAAAATTAAAAATCTTTGTTGATTTTCGATAAAACAGCACTGATAATAGAATCTGTGTTTTTTGCTAGTAAATAACAGCAAACTAGCATAGGAAAATAGCATAAAAACAAGCACAACATATCAGTACAACATAAAAAAACAATACAATAACAAAAACAACATAGGTAATTTTACAAAATCATAAATATAAAATAAAAGTCATCATTTTAAAAGAAGAATGTAAGTAATTAAGGTTTGACCTTCAGCAACATAAAAAGAAGAATGTACTTTATCTTTGCGTTTTCCGGTAACTATTGTTGTAGGGAAAATAATGTACCATAAAATACAAGAAAGTGAACTAAAAAAAACTTCATGTGAATGCTATGAAACTTGGGCTAGAACCCAAAATCTAATTTACAAATATTTTTGTATATAATATAATCTTAAAAACTTAGATTTGTTGTGTTGGGTTTTGTTCATTTTTGTGATTACCTACCTGTGCTGGTTTTGCTTGTGGTGGGTTATGTTTATGTTGTTTTTAGGATTATAACATGTCACTTCCAATTGTGTTCTTTGTTTTGTGCTGGTTTGATATACAATCTTAAAAACTTAGTTTTGTTGTGTTGGGTTTTGTTTATTTTTGTGATTACCTACCTGTGCTGGTTTTGCTTGTGGTGGGTTATGTTTATGCTGTTTTTAGGATTATAACATGTCACTTCCAATTGTGTTCTTTGTTTTGTGCTGGTTTGATATACAATCTTAAAAACTTAGTTTTGTTGTGTTGGTATTGTTTGTGTCGGGTTAGCTAAGAAGAGCACGTCACACAAATAACCGTGTTGTTTTGATGTTGTTTTATAGTAAAACAGCACAATTAGTTTTTATGTTTGGTATTGTTTTATGATAAAACAGCACAATTAAAAATGTTGTTTTACAACATAACACAGTTAATTGTGCTGTTTTACTATAAACCAGCACATTTACGTAAAATAGCATAATTTCATTAAGTGTCGATCTTGTTTATACAAAAAAAAATATAGCAATATTATACTCAAATTAAAGGTTAAAAAACACTCAATTTTATGATGTATTTTAAAAAAAATAAGGTCGTATGAAAAAGTTATGTACGTTTAAAAAAAGTGAGAGAATTTGAAAAAGGTCAACAATTGTGGGTTTTCTAATAATGCCCCTCCACCCTCTTGTTTTTCCTATAATTAAATCTCTACCCTTGATCATCCATTTGAATAGATGAGATTACTTCTTAGCCAAATAGTACTTCTTAGGGGAACCATCCCCGATATAGATAAATGTTTTATAACCGTTTAAAACGTATATTAACCTAATTTATGGCTAAACCGAGATTTAAAGCTTACAAACCTTAAAATACTTAATTTCCAGAATATTATAACTTATAAAATTATATTATGAAAGATACAACGAATTATACGAGCATTAACTTAATTACAACGCCTAAATACGATTTAAACGCGTTTAAATGCGAGAATATCATAATTAAGTACTTATAACACCAAATATAAAGTAACCTTTGGTTTATGACCGATAATATGATATAAAAATAGTATATAAAAGTTAGATGTGAAAACCTCTTGAAAAACAATTAAAACCCAAAGTATTACACATAACATAACCTACGGATTAAAGAATCTAAAACCAAACATGATTCAGCCCGAACCCGCACCCGATGGTGGCCAGTTGGAGTTAGTTGCAAGGTGGCGGCTTTTTTTAAGGAGAAGATCAAATGTTATCTTTTTATTTAAGCACTTTTTATTTAAGCACTAGGTTATCTACATGTGTATTACGCGGATTAAATAAATTTAAATTATAGAAATCAAAAGTATATAAATAAAAATTGTGATTTGTTTTCAATCACTAGTATGAAATTGTTGCTAATGCACTAATATAATTGTTTTCAACTAAAATTGTTTTAGAAGGATGAAACTAAAACTGTTTTTGAGCACTGATATAAACTACTTGACTTATACTAAATATAGTAAAAACATTAATCATTCATTTTTATAAATAATTGACGAAACTAAAATACAAAATACGAAAGTCAAACAGAATAATAATGAGTGTAGTAATATTGTAAAATATGAAGAAAAAAATAGAATAACATACAGATTATGGCGAATGAACGTGAGTAGAATTGATTTATAACCGTGAAAGAAAATATAGAAGTCCTTGTTATCTCACATTAAAGAAAAGAAACATATAAAATTAGGACTTTTCATAAAATACTACCAAAAACATGGTGGTTTTTGTTCACGAAACACAAATACGGTATTACAAATCAAGAGGGAAATGGATATGATTTGTTTGTTGCTTAAAATGCCTGGGTTAAAATGATTTTTTTTTAAAATGACAATCTCTGTAATTGTTAAAGTCAAAGGAAATAAGGTGTAATTTCATATATAACTAAAGGACACTCTCTGTAATTTACTCTACTATTAAATTAATTTGAAACTTATAGTTAATGAAATGACTATAATTAGAATGAAATCATTATGAATTACTATAATTTACATTTAATATATATGGAAGTAATTTAAATTTGTGTTTGACTTGCAATTTAATTTAATTTTTTCATTAATTTATGAAGTTAATAAAAAATAATATTAGGTGAGAAAACCAAAAAACGGAGTCCCTCACCTGTTGACACGTGTCCACCATGATTTTTTTTATATAGTATAGATGTCTAGATGATATTAATTAAACTATTATTTAAGCATGTCTAGATGATATGATTAGGCAGTTTTTGAATTCTAATTATCGTAAAGAACACCTTTTAACTTTTCTTTGAACCATTTGGTTCCATCAAGTGACATGGTTAATCGAATGGTTGTTCATGGAAATCAATTCAACCATGATCATATATCCGTCAGACAAGGCAACGAGATCAGAAACCATGACCCATGGGGTCTTAAGATCAAAAGACCCGTTTGCGATATATCTTGAAACGAAACAAGAGATCAAACGGCTCTGACAACGATTTGATGACGGAGAGGAGGCAATGAATGAAGATTTGAAGACCGGTTTGGTAGTGGATAATTATTGGAGTCATGTCGCCAATAATGATGATTCTGGTTGCATGCTAGCTCTTACCAAGGTACTAGCTGGAATGCATCGAAAGGTGATCGAGGTATCGAGTTGACGGTGGCCCTGTGGTGGCTAGATTAGGGATGGAAATGGGTCGGGTTTGGGACGGGTTTAGGTAATCCCAACCCCATACCCGGTTATAAAATCTTGTCCCATACCCGACCCAAAACCCATCGGGTAATTACCCGTCAGGGATCGGGTATACCTGCGGGTTTTGGGTAAACCCATTAGTTTGTAAAAAATACACGTTGGGTATACTCAACCCAAAACCCGGCTGGTATCTATCGGATATATATAAAGTTGTAATTAAAATAAAAAGAAATACAATAAATTAATGTTTGGTATATAGATTTGAAATAAATACGGTATATATATACTTCAAATAAATGTGGTATACACTTAAATTAAATACCGTTGGTCATTTGGTGCAATGGTAGCCCCAAGACTTCCCATAGTGGAGGTCTTGGGTTCGAATCCTGGCAACAGCAAAAAATGGGTTTACCCAGTTTGGGGGTTCCTTCTGTGGTGGGCTGCCCTAGATGTTCTAAGTGTTGCCCCGGGGAAACTCAATTATCCTAGAATATCGAGGTGTTGCCGTTAAAAAAAACTTAAATTAAATAAAAAAGAAAGAAAGATTTGTCGGGTATATAATCGGGTAAATGGGTATATGTTATCGGGTAATCGGGGCGGGTAAATGGGGCGGGTAAACGGGTATATCACCATATCCCATACCCGTCCCAAACCCATGAAAAATTTCAAATGTAATCCCAAACCCGGTTGCATACTCGATTACTCGTCCCAAATACTTTGGATTTCGGGTGTTCCTATCAGGTTCAGGTTTCATTGCCATCCCTAGCCTAGATAATGGTGGGCAAATTGAAAGTTCCAATGAAATTTTAAAATCAAATGGTGGGGCTGAGGGGAGGAGTCCATCGACATTGTGTGTTAGCCTGAATAAAACTCTTCATGGACCACAAATAAAAGACCAACATATACAATTTGGAACTATCCCTCTTGCCGTCATCCACTGTTAATTCTAAATTGCCAACAAACGGTGTGTCTTGAAACCATAGTTACCAAATTCGCTCATCACGCCGCGATCCCTGTATTGGATCGTGATGTACCAAAACGAAATTCGAAGCGTACCAAATCGCTATGGTACGGTGAATTCGAATTACCTGGTTCGGCGATCTTCTAACCATGGTTCGGCAATCCAATAGCAAGAAATCGTTGTACCATTGTTGCCCAAATCGTGATTTTGAGAAAGGAATTCGCTGGTTCGAGTATTGAATGGTTCGCGATTCGGCAGGAAAAACACATAGCGGGAACAGAAGATGATGAAGATGAAGAAAGACGACTGAGGACTTTTTACACGTCCATTTTTTTCACTAGATGAAGAAAAACGCAGACAGAAGATGAAGATGAAGATAGTGTTTTAATGGTGTTTTATACTTTTTATTTTTTGGAAAGGGATTGCAATAACTTCTTGGTTGCAGGTTTATTGAAACTTTAAAACTTATCAGCTTTATTGATAGACTAAATCAAAATAATTAAAATTAAAGGTATATCAATAGACTAAATCAAAATAATTAAATGAATTTTATTACTTAAGTTTTTTTTAAAAATAGAAAAGACAATAATAATTTATAAGAAAAATCATTATTTTTTTATGTTTTTGTCTATTATATATATATTTTTTAATTATTATGTATCTTGGAATTTTGGTAATTTCTTTTTTGAATTGTATACACCGAACCGAACAACATGGTACACCGTACCGGTTTGTACCGAAATGAACCTACCTCCCTCCGTACCGAATACGTTAACTCTAGCGAATTGCGTACCCGAACCGCGTACCCGTACCGGAGCAAACCACGTATTAGGTAAGTATGCTTGAAACCTTCAACTAGTTGTGATAATGTTTTGTTTACGTGCTTAAAAATGTTGAATAATGCTTTATTTTAAAAATTGGATAATAGTCATGATGAGAAGGATATGGAAACTAGGTTATTATATGATCCTCCTCATATTCATCAAAATGGGCAAAGTGTTGTTAAGATTAATAGCCACTTTATGAAAAAATGCAACGAGCTCCATGTTTTACAACTATATGGATATCTAGTTAAATTAATGGTGAACAAGAAATGATCTAATGTTCCCTTCGATCCAGGTGGTACAGGTTCAGAGGCGGGCGAAATTATCCGTGAAGTTGAACTATTTAGGCGGGTCATGATCAGTGGCGGATACAGAAATTTTTTGTAGGAGGGGCAAAATACGGGTGAGTAAAAAAGGAACGGATGAAAAAAATGATAAGATAGATGTTTTCTCATCTCACCATCACTTTAGAAAGTTCGACGATACCATTCAAGTTAGTAAAATTCGTGTCTTTTAGAACACTATGATGATACAAGGGAAGTTGATGTGATAATGTAGGCTAGGCTATTGTATTGGGTTTACTAAAACTAAAGAAAAAGTGGGCTAGGATATTGGGCTTACTAAAAAACACATGTGTTGTGGGCCTTGAACGGTGGGCATTGGCCCACCCAAGCTAACATGTGGACCCGTCTCTGGTCATGATAGTAATGAGTTGGAATCAGGTTGATGTTCCTTTCGATCCAAGTGGTTGTAGTCCGGATTAGTATTGTCAAGCTTACAGAAAAACTTTAGGAAGTTTTTTTTAAGACGGAGAGTATGATATTGTAGTAGCAACGGATTTAATCAGACTTGAACCCTCACCCGATGGTGACCCGTTTGAGTTGATTGGAAGGTGGCGTTTTTTTAGAGAAGATCAAATGTTATATTTTATTTTTATATGAGTTTAAATTTTTTGAATTGTTTCCTTTTTATTTAGTTTCCTATGATATGGAACTATTATTTAAGCATGTCTGAATGATAGAATTAGGCAGTTTTTGAATTCTACTTATTGTTTATAACACATTTGAGGTTTTATTGAACCATTCCGTTCTTAAAGATTTTGATATAATCATATAGTTATCCTATTTGATTTCTTCCACTAATAGTTTCATGATACATTGGGTTTAAATGCAAATTTAAACATTTTTTGGTTTATGAACTCACTAATTTATGTTGACTCAATTTCTTTTAAATCTTTTTTAGCACACATCTTAGATGATCAACAGTGGGATTAGTTGGCATTCCAGGTTATGGTTTTTGATACAAGCAAGATGTATGCTTGATGATGGAAGACTTGTTGATTATAAAATTTCCTTGATAGGAACTAGAAACACGATGTAATAGTCTTTCACTTGAGATTGTAAAACATTTGAGTTATTAATAGAAAGACTTATGATTTTAATTTTCGTTGTGTGTTTCTGTATCATTCTTTATGACTAATTGGTGTCTGGGACTGGGGTGTGACAATGTATTCAACTTACATTTTATATATTGGTTCACTATTTTGATGTGCGGCGTCCTATGGGATTTAGGGATCAAGCTAAACGTTGATGCTATACAAGCAACTTTAATGTCAAAAGCTAATACACATTCTTTGAGGTATTTTAACCAAGAGAAGGGAATATTCGAGGTGGTTACTTAAAAAGGAAGAAATGTCCATGTAGTTAACTTGGAACAAAAAGCATGAGTGGAAGCTATTTAAGTATCTATGTTTTCATGTTTTGAATGCGTGTGTCAAACTATATTTGAAAAGTTAGCAATATGTTCATAAATGTTACCCAATTATGTATTATTGTGTTACTTGCGTATATGATTTTTCTCCATTTCCTCATGAAGCATATTTGCCACACCCATCATCTATTAGAAAATTGTTTCCGACTTCAGATCTAAAACGAGATAAAAAGGGTTGTTCTCGTTCAAAAAGGCTCAAAACGGAATGAACAATAAAGAAAGGAAAAATGCTATCCTTTGTGACATTTGTAGACAACGTGGTCACAATCGGGCAAAATGTCCCTCTAAGCCTAGAAAAGAGGATAATGATTCCCGAACGGGTCGAGTTTCTTTGACTTTTGTGGAATTCTTGTTTCGTATTCTATTTTTTAAGTTTATTTGACATGATATTTTTGGTTTCTCAAAACTCCCTTTTGGCCAAAACAAAATCTCTTGTATTTGACATGTTTCTTGTAAAGTGCATGCTTTGTATTTGGCATGATTCTTTTGTGTCTTTTAAACTGCATGTATTTTTTTCATGTTTCTTTTGGTTTGTATTTTCTTTATAGAAATGTTATGGGTTGATGTTCCAAAGGAGCTTTCCCATTAAAGTACCTAGCTAGGTCTACCTGTTGTTGCTAATTTAAATCTGGCAGCCGTACATTGACAAATTCAACAATAAATCGTCATTGTAGAAAGCGAACATTCTCTCATCATGTGGAAATTTAACTCTTATTCAATCGGTTCTTAGGAATCTTGTAATTTATGATTTATCTCTATTCAAAGCACCATGACACGTAATATAATCTCTTGAAGGTATTAGAAGGCGGTTCCTTTGGGGAGCATACGAAGGCAACAAAAAAATATCATGGGTGGCGTGGGATAAGATTATGGCTTCAGTCAAAATGGATCCCTCAAAAAGTTAACTTTTTTGGGCGGGGGCGGGGTTAGATAGAATCCCGACCAAGGTTGCATTGACGAAAAGAAATATATATTTGAACACTATTGATTGCGATAAATGTGCGGGCACATCTTGAAAATATGGATCATCTCCTTGTTCATTATCAAATAGCTGATGTGGTTTGGAAGACGATAAAAGATTGGTGTAAAATTGATGTATTGGATTGGAACTCGGTGATGGAAAGAATAAAATTCAAAGGAAGGACCCAACGAAACACTTGTAAAAATGAGTCAAAATATTACCCTAGTTACATTGTGGTATTTATGGAACTCATTCGTTTGGATTAAAAATATGAGGAGATTTACCACATTAACTAACTTGGGAAGAATGATGTATTTTTTATATAAGTTTGTAAACTTGTATCATGTGAGCATCCCATATTTAAGCATCTTACTTTGGTGAGTTATGAGTTAATAAAATATCACTTTTAGTTGTTAAAAAAATCTATTTAGGGATGCAAATATCTTGTGTAATAAATTTTAACATTTATATAAGCATCTCATATGTAAAAGATGTTCACTTTGCAAAACATGTCTTTGAAGACCGAAAGAAAAATATAAAATAATAATATCCAATAAGTTTTTCAAAAGAAAAACATCAAACAATTTTATTTTTTTATTTTTAAAACATCTGATGAATAAAATAATATTTTAAATATGTGAGTTGGATATCTTTATTAATATGTTTTTTAATTTTTTATTTGACAGTAAAAGACGACAATTTTTAAAAATAATCATTTTTCTTACAAATAACGCATAATTAATAACTATATTGAAATAATAAATATTAATGTCGATTTAAAAAAAAATTGAATTACAATATGGCATATTTTGAGAGAATGAAAAAAAAAAGTTTTTTTTAAAGGCATGAAAAAAAAAGTTAATTATATGATTAAGCTCTAAAAGCAATTCGTGTTATATAACTTGTTTTAATTTAATATAATAGATCATAGAGATAAAAAAAATTGAGTTCACTTCATTTCATTTTTAGGTGTCCTTCAATACTAACAAACACCACATATATAACGTGTTTAGATCGCGGGTTGGCTGACACCGTTAATTTTTTATTTTTTTTTGTTTATATATATGGTATATTTTCGATCGAGCTCCATAAAATTTTGACAGCGACTCTCAAGAAATATTTTTTAGAATTATAGATTTTATAAATAAAAACCAATTAAACCAAACATTTAACCCTATAACAATTTACCCATCTCTATTCTAATAAAAAACTAAATGGTTTTGTCACTTGGCATCACCACATTTAATCTTATAAATTGTTCCCTCCCAAAACCATATTTATATCATACATTTAATATTTCTATATTTAATCTTTTATGTAAAATTACATAAAATAACATTTAATAAATCAATTAATCATTATTACCACTAGCTAACATTTTTTAAAAACTATCATCAAAAGTGAATATTCAAGAATTAAAAAATAGGATTTACTAAAAAATAGGATTTATTAATTAAAGTTTTATCATTAAAAATAATATTTTAAAATTTTATTATAAAAAACAAGTTTTTTTTAAGTTTACATATAAAATTTGAAAATACTACGTTTGTATTTTAAATAAATACGTGTTAGAAAAAAGTTTACAAAAAGTAGTTTTTTAATTAAATTTGATATTTATAAATAATTTTTTTATTTTGATTTATAAATTTTAATACTTAGTTTTTAATAAAAATTAAGAAACTTGCAAATATTTATTTTTAAAAGTGTATTATATTTTGAACTTTATTTTTTTAAATAGACGAGGTTTCTTTTTTCATAATATATGTTTACAAGTTTCAAATCTAATTTATAAGTTTTAATTTTTTCGTATTTAATTTTGAAATTTTAAATTTAATTGTGTCAAAATATTAAGGAATGAAATTTTTTAAACTTTGAGTTTTAAAATTTAAATTTAAAAGACGATATATTGTTGAAATTTAATTTTTATTTCTATCTTTTTTATTATTTTTTTAATAAGATATTTAGTATTAAAAGTTTAGCGAGATTTTTCGCATACAAGTACAAATAGTATCCGTCAATCAGAGCATCTTGATGATTATTTGATGAAATTTTATAATCTCTTTATTTTCTAAATTGACTTACACTATCAAGTTTGTCAAACCATAAATTAGTTTTAAATGTTTGTGTTCCATTTATAATATTAAGAAATATTGATGAAAACATGATTTAGGTAATATAACAAGACTTCATGTTAAATCACTAGGTAATCGCGTTATAGAAACGAAAATTATATTTGAAAGTAACACTGATAATCATAATTTTATCCCTATAATTGGGTTAACATATTCAAACAAAAGAATTTTATCAAAAACTTCAAATAAAAAAATATACAATTGTTGTATATTTTGCAATGATCATGAATAAAAGTTTAGGTCAACTACTTTCAAATGTTGTTTTGTATTGAAAGATACAGTGTTTATGATCAATTGTATGTTGCATTATCAATAGTTAAAAATAGAGGTTGACTCAAGCTATTAATCTTTGGTAAACATTGAAAAGTTATCAATACCACGTCAAATATTGCATACAATGAAGTATTTTCAAATTTGTAAATAATTATTGTAAGGTTTCATTTGACATGTAGTTTAGTGTATTGTAAAAAGTACACAACTTATGAAATTTAATTTCATGTATTTTTTGATGTTTTGATTACTTTCATCCATATAATTTTAACATGTAACAAAATAAAAAGTTACAAATACAATATCAAATTTGTATAAAAAAAGTTATAATATTTATCAATATAATCTTAACGTTTCACCTCGTGTAACACACGGGGTTAAAGCTAGTAACCCATTAATTATAAAACTTTTAAGCAAAACCTTTAATAGTTTAACCCAATAACCTTTAAAAAAATAGGCTCAAATAAAGCATAATCTCATAAATAAACCCAATACACATTTAAATATTTTAAACTTAATTAACTATTGAAAAAAGAGTTAATAATTGTGTTTGTTATATTGAAAAAGTCTTAGAAAAGTTTCCTATAGATAATGTAATGGTTCGGTTTCAAAACATGAAAACTCGTAGAGAACAATTATAGGTATATTGTTTTCACAAAGGATTAAAAATTTACTATTTCCATTTCCAGTATAAGATGAAACAAGAAATGTTGTAACGCTCGCCGAGTCTGCAGGCGGACCTTAAACGGTAGAGACGGTTATATTAACGTGGCTAAGCCAAACAAGAAACGTGGTTAAATAAAGTTTGTTAAGCGTACCGCGGTAGGAGGCGGACTTTAAACGGTTGAGGCAGTGACATTAACGTGACTAAGCACACGCAAATAAACGTGGTTAAATACATAAAAGAAACGATTGAAGTTACATCGACTCGTTGTAGAGATCAAAACATCCCAAGACTTCTTTAAAATGGAGAGGTCTTGGTTTCAAATCCCACTTGTGACAAAAAAAGGGGGTCAAAGTTGGATCAGAGGGTTTTCTCACCTATGGTTGATTTCCTCCTGTGGAGGTGGAGATAATCGGGTGGGCCAGTGGCCCGTCAGTTAATCCAAATTATCATTAAAAAAAAACTAAAGTTATTAGAAAAACTCATGGAGTTGATGTAAATAATAATGTTTCATTTCCATGTTTTCCTTTCTTGTCAGCTATATTAATTGTTAGCATGCAACTGCTGTATGAATTTAATTCACGATTTGAGTCGACGACCATATATTGTTCATATATGCCAAAACTTACGCTTTTTCATTCGTAAAAAATAATCTGCATTTAATACTGATGACAGATTATTTCTTTAATTTTAAACAATACTTTTAAACCATATAATCATTTTACATTAATATAATTAGAAAAATTGAATTTTAATAATATATCTAAACTTTGACCCGTTAGTCGATAATAACGCATACTGTCAATTTGTCTGGTGATAGTGCTAAATTTCATTTTGGTTGACAATGTTAGTATTAGTAGCATAATCATCCTAAATTTATACTCGATTTTGCTCAAAATAATGATTTTGAAGGAAATGGAGAAACGTATAAGCGAATCGAGTGGGAATAAATTGTAAATCGAGTATAAAGTTATGATTATTATACTACTGGACTACTACTATTGACAACAAAAGTGAAAATTAAGACTATAATCTGTCAAATTACCAACATGGACTATTATTGACCAATATGTCATTATTTGGATTATTAAAATCCAACCTTATAAAAGTATGTGTAATACATTTGTCGCATGTGTGACAATGTATGCGTGGCTTGTGCGGCGTCATAGGCAACACCCCCATGTTGCCGCACATTTAGGTTTTTGTGGTGTTTCATCGCCGTTGTTTCTTCTATTCTCGTCAGGGCCGGTCTCGAAAATTCTTAAAACGTTTTGAGCAAGGGACATGTAAAAAAAATCCGGGCCTCAAATATATAAAGTCAATAATCATATATATAAAAAAAAATCTAAAATACGACGATAATTGTTTTAACAAACAAAAGAAAAGTATTGTCCCAAAATAATCCAAAGTTACTTATGCGAATCGTGAAGCTCTCCTAGCGTTTTTGGTAGCAAAGCTCTCGATCAAGTCTTTATAATCCATAGTCTCTAATATATCATTTTCAATAGATATTATCGCTATTCCGTTAAGTCTTTCTTGAGACATTGTTGATCTTAAGTATGACTTCAACAACTTCAATTTTGAAAAGTTCATCTCCGTCGAAGCCACCGTTACCGGAATAGTCAACAAAACTCAATAGGCAATCAATGCGTTAGGAAAAAAAGAAATTTATTGATTTAAACTTCTAAACTCTTGGGCCTAGATTAGATAATGAGTATTTTATAATTGGGTTAGTGCATTTAGTTTTTAGTTAAGGAGTTGAGCCTTTTAATTTTTAAAAAACACACATATATATATGTATGTATATATAAATAAAAAAAATTAAAATTTTGGGCCTCAGGGGTTATCAGGCCTGGAGCCGTCGCTCACTTTGCCCCCCCCCCTCGGGCCGGCCCTGATTCTCGCCTCACCAAAATCGAACGTTGGAGCCAAAGAGAGCCATTATCCAAATGCTATTTCAATAAAAAGAAATTAACTTAATTTTTACCCTAGAAATACCATTCAAATTTTCTAAATTTTTATACAACTTTTCTTCGATTCTTTTCTATAAAATCTCATCTCCCTCTCTTGAAAAATTGAATCCATACCAGTCAAACAATCCGTTTCAAACAAGGTAATCTCTATCTTTCCTACTTTGATCCGACCCAATTTAACTTCTACCGAATTCCCATCTCGTATATCCCCAAACCCCGCAACTAGGATTTGCGGGGTGGTCCCAACAAAATTTTTAGGGTTTCCAGCCCATTACCCAATCCAATCCGCAACCCATTACCCAACCCAATTCATAACTCAATCCCTGACCCGACTCACAACCCGATTTTCTACCTGACTCTGTGCCCGAAACCCAACTGAGTGCTTCACGTACCAAAAGGAAGAGCTCTAAAAAACCCATCACTACACGTAGTACGGGTCCCGTATCGGCTCAACCATTGTCTATTGAGGAGGAAATGGCTTTGGCTAGTGCTTGGATTGAAACGTGAAACACCCACTTTTCGTTCATTTTGAAATATCAGAGTTTAGGTCCTAGTTTGCAAAAACTTTTGCCACAACAATGACAAAGTTATTTTATTACAAAACACATTGTTATTTTACAACCATATGTTCGATATTTCCAAAAGACTACAGGGATTCATGTCTCCGCATAGCCATATTCTTAGAAGGTTCAACCATCCCGGGTGCTTTTTCCTGAAATATTTATGAATGTTTTTATATCAACTTTCGCTAAGTACACCACATCGTCTTTTCAAAAATCATTCTTGGTCCATAGAATCATGTTCACCCATCTAGGACACCTTGGATCCTTATCATTTCATACATCCTTGGACAACTTAGGTCGATACAGGATTTCAAGGCAACCATTGGGCCCTCATAATTGCATATGGACACCTTGGGTCTATCTAGGGCAGTCCTTGGGCCCTCACAGTTTCATATTATAAGGATCCTTGGACTACATAAGTCCATGGCCTCCTAATTAACCAATCACATTCCTTATTCACGTGTAAGCGTTATAACTACACATATTGCGTAAGCAATACTCGTACAAAGCATACCCTAATATCCCATAACCATATTAGGTCAATAACATGTTTCCTACTTACGAGTTAGTATGCTTACTATAACCTCAGGGATTTCCTACGTTCGATTCCTCGCTCAAACGCTTCACCCATTCCGACCCGCACTCACAACGTGTTGCACTCGACTTGCTTAATCGTATTTAGAAGTGAGGGGGGTGGTTTGGGTATTATTGTGGTTCAAATGAAGGCTCAAGCGCTCAGTTTGTACGCTGGACTCGCCACCCGTAGCGGACCGTTATGTGGCTGGTAGCGGACAACTACAGCCTCACTAGCCAGCCGCCAACCTTGCTGCCCACGTAGCGGCCCGCTACCGACCCAGCCTCCACGGGTCAGCTTTACCACGTGTCATCTCCTGAGTGTCACCTTCCTCCGCACCTAGAGGACCGCGAGGGTTACGGTACCGGTCCGCTCCCGGTCCATTTTCCATATTTTCACTTTTAGTCCTTGGACTTTGGTTTATTTACTTTTCTAGTCCTTCTGGCTTCATTTCTTTAAATTTTGGGGTGTTACAAATCGTGATGAATACCGGTCTAACAAATAACTTAACTGGAAATGGTCGGCTATGAGACAAAAGTTATCAACGTTTAATAGCATCTACAACACCTCTACAATCGATGCAAAAATGATCAAATTGATTTAGACATTTTGAAAGTGGCTACGAGTGTTTAGAGTGAACGTACCAATGGCCAAGCATTCAACCTAATAGACGGATGGGAAATTGTAAGGCATTCTCCTAAGTGGATTGTGGTTCTTGATATGAGCGATACATGTCGTTCATCTAACTGACGAAGACGTCCAAGTCTAGCACAGTCGCGGTTCCGATGTACAAATAGAGTCGATTGACCTCAACGGCGAGGATGATGAGGACAACCCTTTAGAATGACCTGACCCATCGAGAAAAATAAAGCAAAGCGGGCGACATCTTCATCTTAATCGGCCACCAGTTTTATATCGAATACGTGGGCACAATTTAACGAGATACAAATATAAAGGCTTCTGCCGGAGGGAAGCGACCGAAAGAGAAGATTTAAACACGTTGACGGTACCAATTGATCATCTAACCGGAAAGGCTCGGGTTACGGTTGAAAAATTGATCGAGCGAATTGCAAACAGATATGTTTGATGTTTTATTTATGTATATTTCTAAATCATTATGTAATGTCTATTTATTTTTAAATTAATGTCTTGATGTTTTTAAATTAGTATCTATTTAATTTTAATTATAAAATTAATATTATTTTTATAATTTATAATATTTTTTTATATTAAAATAAAAAAAGTCAAAAAGGTAAAGTGAAACACAGGTATTAGATCAAGTGTAGTGGGCGTGATTGGGGGTGGCGTGAACCACCTGTCCATGAAAGGACGTGAAACACTGCCCCCGAGGCGTTATTTGGAGGCGTGAAGGGGGGATTCGATCAAATCACGGGCGGTTGATGGTGAGATGTGTGTGTGTGTGTGTTTGTATATGTATATGTGTGTGTGCGTATATGTGGATAGTGAACCATTATACACCTTAGTGATTCGGGACGTGATTTCCCTTCTACTGACGTGAGGGGGCATTTTTCATATTTTAGTGAAACCATTACACAAAGCCTTACATATGTGAAAGAGTGAGTAAAAGATGTTAATGTGACACCAAGATGGAGCTTAATGCTATGCTTCAAACCTCAAAGCCATGAAAATAGGCAATAGATCTGATGCCACGTTTAATAGAAGACCATTATAAAACACAACACTTCAATCAAGTAATTCGCATACATAGCATAGAAAAGTACAAGGCCTGAAAAACAATTAATTTAAAGAGTAAACTTCACATTTCGTATCTGAGGATCGGTCGAAATTGCCACTTTCATCCAATTTAAAAGCTTTAACACTTTTGATTATCGCACCTTCATTTTCTAACTGTTTTCCTCCTAAATCATGACGTCATCTAAAGAATTCATTAAACCCCCCCCCCCCCCACCACCCCACCCACACACACACACAAATTCCTTCTTCAAAAGTGGTGTGAAGGTTGTGGAGAGCGGGTGAAGAAATAATTCATAAGAGATAAGGAGGTGATGGTGGTAGTGTTAATCCCGCCAGCGATTTCTTCCCGCTACTCATCTTGTAGTAGTGGTGGTGGTCGGAGATTGCACCGGGAAACGGAGGATCGAGACGGAAGCTCATCTATAGAACTGGATGGTTGTACTCATTGACAGTCGTACTTGCATGTTAAAAAATGAACATGCGATTACCAAAAGTATTAAAACTTTTCAAGTTGAAAGAAAGTGATAATTTTGACCAAACCACAGGGACGAAAAGTGAAGTTTACTCTAAATAGATGTATTGTTTACGTAATTCAATAATTTATTTTATATATAAATATACTGCTAAATCATGCTAGTAGATACATATGGATAGGAGATTGTCGATTGATGATGTTAATAAAATATGTTCATTTAAATAGATAATTTTATTTTGTATATTTACTAAAAAGGGTAGTTCTGCAAATTTCACGGCACATCGTTCAATAAAATTGTTCAGTTTAACAAATAAAACCAGTTACAACTTAGAAAGCAGAATGATATACAGTTAAATAATTTAGATTATGTGAATTGGGTTTTGATGATCGGTATTTTCATTCAACATGTGGTTTTAAAGTTAAAGAATTGACGGTATGCATAAAGGACAAAGACAATAAGTGAGTTTCATAATTCTCACGTGAAAATAGTTATTATAGTAGCATTCACGTACACTCACTATTTTTACTGTGAAGAACTAAAGTAGGCTTTTAGAGTGAAAAAATATTACATCGGATAAATAGAGTCCGGTTATATTAAATTTGTAAATATAATTCAAAACATACCGTAAATACCATTTAAAAAGGTAATATTTTTTCTATTTATTTATTATAAAAGTCCTTCAATAATTTTTAACACGTAAAAAAGTTACATACGTTCTGTTTTTTCTTTCAAAAGTCCTTTAACAACCTTTTAATCATTAAAGTTCATTCACATGTTAGATTTGAACAAACTTGTGAAAAAACATTTAAAAACATTTTCGAATCTGTATATCCGGTTGTTGCTTAAGTGCACTTTTTTAAAGTACTTAGGAGGTGTTTGGATTTGCTTTTGGAAATGACTTATTAAGTTATTGAATTTTTAAAAATCTAATAAGTTAATTAGTCATTTCCAAAAGCTAAGATTTCTTGACTTTTAAGAATGACTTATTGACTTATTGGCTTTTTCAAAAAAAAAAATACTAATTTTTTTTACTTGTCGGCTTTTTAAAAAAAAACCAATAAGTCAATAATCACTTTCCACTACACTCTCAAACATCCTCTTATATTTTTTTTAATGTAAAATACTGGAAAGAAAAGAGATAGACTAGAGAGAATATAGAAATGATGCTCTTCTTGAAAAAAATTAAATCATGAAAAGCTTATAAGAAAAAAAATACAAGAAACATTAAAGTTCATTCACATATAAAAATGGTCGCCTCAAAATAAGAATTCAAGAACTTGAAAAAAAGACTTAAAAGAAAAGAGACATACTAATATAAAAAATAGATTTTATTTTTATCCAAAGACGCTTTTCAAACTAAAAGCAACGTTCCTTATATAGGTAAGGAAAGGGCATCATTACATAAGCGATGATGTCATCATAAACAATACAAGAAATGAAGCTCATGGGCATTCATGAAAAGAGAGCGAGTTACATATATGTAATCATAAAACGATATTCTTATAAATGAGTTTCTTTTAGACAAAAAAATTATATGTTACATATGTAGCATTAGGATAGTTACTTATGTAAAATTTTGTAGTTACATATGCTAAAGACGCAAATTTACAAACAAGTTTAACTATCACTATAAATCTTAATAGACAATTGCAGCTAGTAGCAATTGAGATTAATAATCACTTCATGGTTGGCATAAAAAATAATTAGTGGATTAAAGTTGACATTCATCGTTAGAAGAAGCAAAAATAATTCTATCTTTAAAAATTAGATCGTGTTTACAAACACCCACCACTTTCATCTCTGATTAATAAATCAACAAGCACAAATTAGTAGCTATAGACCGAAATCCTGAAGGCTGAAATCAAACTAGAGGTTAAAACATAAAAAGAAACATCCAGATATCAAAAAAGTGGCAAGATCTTTTCTAATTAAATAAATGTTACATAATAAGAACCTAAACTACGTAATCAGTAACTGTTTATGTATGTATCTAACACATGTTACATTTTGTACAATATCAAAAATGTTACATATATATCTAATACATGTTACATATGTAACTAGTAGGCGCGTGCAAAAAAAAGTACACTGGTGTTATGTTTATGTAAAATTTTATTAAGTAGTTACATATGTAAATTTTACATATTCATCTTGATTATTAATTTATAAAACGATTGTAATATACACTAGTTTTACATAGAAGTAACATAATGTTGCATTTGTGTAATACACTAGTGTTGCATAGATGTAAATACAACACAATATAAAATTAAAGCCAATATATTACATGTTATACAAAATAACAAAAAACTAATATCTAGTTCTTGGTTTTTACTATACTTGTGAACCGTCATCTGTGTTTTTCCAACTTTTAACCCATTTGCTTCAGCCTCTCTTCTGTTGTCTGAGATTGCAACTCAGTTATGCTATTTAGGAAGCTTCTACTTCATAGATGACAATTCACTTCGTGTTACATATGTAAATTTTTGTTAATTACATATATAACCAACATTGTGCTGTAGACAAGACCCAAAACTGATCTGCTAAACTGCTTCAAACGTGTCCACATAAATTTTGAAGATCAAAATCGAAAGGGTGAAAAAAAAGAATGAATAAAAAGTAAATAACCATGAAAACCAACAAAGAGATAATTACTATCATTCAAAATCAAACCATACTCATGGATATTGAATCAACTAAAGAAGTAAAAATAATAAAATTAAATAAAAACCATAATACTATTTAATACTAAAAAAACAAAATAGAAAAAAAACAAGCGCCTTATCCCCTCATAGATTAAAAAAAATTTTAAATAAAAACTAACTATCTTCGTTTTGATGTTTCTCACCTCTATTCTTCACTTAAAGCTAACAAACAGGCAGTAAAGTTCGCAACAGACACGAGTTGTTCTGAAACACCCTACTTATCTCATTATTTTATCAGAGTATTTTATTGTGGAAAACAGTCCCAGATTAACAAAAACCTTGCCATAACGGCTAAGGTAACTTTTTCATTTATAATAATATTGTTTTTACAAAAGATGATATGATTATATCATATTACATAGGGATCTCTAACTCTGATTGCTCCGTCCTCAGGAATCTTTATTCGATATGCTTATTTCCTGCATTATTTGAAAAACGTTTTTGAATTAGCTTACGCTAAGTAAATACACGGTATCGTTCATTTTATTATGAACCCTTTAGGTTCTTATTATTGTTCAAGTTTCTCAGGCTCTCGGTGCCCCCGTGACCATCTCCGGATGTACCTCCGGTCACGTCATTCGTATATTTTATGGGTGTGCTAACCCCCTCGCAACCATCTTCGGTCGTACCCCCGATCCGAGTTATTAGCAAGGTTCTTATACTCGTCAGTATAGACCCCTTGCATTTGTCACGAAGACTTATTCATTCCTCAGCCCCGTAGGCTTGGTATCTTTTACTCTTTCAGCCTCGCAGGCCTAGAGTTTCCTTTTCCTTCTTTATTTATTGAGATCCACCTTACAGGCCGGGTATCTCATTTCATTTAGAACCTTGAGTATCTTTGACTCACAGCCTCCCAAATGTATCAAGCATTTGTTTTCATTTCATGTATATGCTTGATTTACTCACCAACCAATCCTCACCTTAAAACTTCGTAACGGTTTCTCCACGATGCATTATAAGGGTTTATATATAGGAAGTACCAGCGGGGTATCCACCACCCCTCTAACACTTCGTGAGTACTCTATTATTCCATTTTAGGCTTTAGACTCGTTCCATCATACTCATTCATATTTGCACGTATCATCATGCATTTACATATTCGTCATGCATTTCACGTATTCATAATCATTACATATTCATCTTCGTTATGCATGGTATACTTTCATTTCGTATTCGTATTCGTCATATATTGTAAACTGGGGTGATTTTCCTTACAGAGCAGTACCTCCAACAGAGATGTCCCTAGGAAAGAGTGACAGGTCTAGGAGAGATTTATACACCACTCTTTCCTTAGACAGAACATTTCGTTTATCAGATAACTATATACCGGTTGGATGTTCTCCCGTACGTTTACTGTATTTCATTATCATATATTAGTCTATACCCCTAAACATTCATAATGGTTTCATCACGAAGTACCAAGAAGTTTATATATAGGAAGTACCAATGGCGTATCCAGCACCCCTTGGATACGTCGTGACCACTCCATTATTCTCGTTTAGTGTTTAGACTAGTCCGTCATTACCCCGTACCCTCGTCATATCACATATCACGTATCATTTTAAACACATAATTCACGTATTTGTGTCTAGGGTACGGGTACAGTGTACTTACATTATCCTTGGGTAGTTCCTAAGTTCGTTCCTAGCTTTAAACGTTTCTCTGAACTCGAACCACACTCATAGTGTACCGAACTCACAACCAAACGCGCCGTAAAGGGTCTTCTAACCTTTCTTAGAGAGAGTGTGTGTTTTTGTGGTATTGGTGTGTGTTTTGTTGTTGTTTCATTTGAACGGCAATTGCTTTCTTATTTATAGGCTGAAACTGCGCCCATATCGGACCGACGTACAAAACGATTTCGATCTGATGTCCGCATGTCGGACCGACATCTAAAACCATATCGGTCCGACGTGGAGCTGAGTCATCAAACACGCGTCATAGCCTCTTGATTTGCTTCAGCAACATGTAACACCCAAAAATATAAAACATATATCTATACATCTTACAGAAAATAGGCCCATATTTTTTTCTTTTTAAATAAGAACTCATTTCACCAAAAGTAACACCTTATATAATAATTCACCAATATTCACCCCAAGAATACTCATAAAACGCACCCGGGTTTTCTCATAAAATTTTGACATAACCCGTTGGTAAAATAAACTACCCTTACGAAGCATTAATTTGTTTAGACACCAAATAAAACCAACCAAGTGACTAAAACATCCACGGACACATCGACAAGTAACAAATCAACATAAAGTTTAAACTCCATGACACCAATATAAAAACACAATGTAGATGAAAGACTTTACAAAATGACAATGCAAAATCATATGTCATGCCAACTCCAAATTTCCATCCCGTTGACCCGATCCCTTGACTTGATCACCAACGTCTTTCACCATCGAAAATTGTCACATGACATCACCCAATGGTTAGTTAACTCACAATTCAAGTATTTCTATAGTATTATCTCCATAACGACATATACATGTACACATATAATTATGTGTTTATCACATAGTCACATGGATCGCGGTACATTTCGATACGCGGAACGAAAACGGGAACGCAGTTCGTGCATTTCTTAAATCCGATACGAGGGGGTAGGCTCATTCGGAACGCCAATTCGGTACATGGTACGGTGTACTATAAAAGCTGGTACATAGTATCTAATACATAAGCGTTTAAAATATAAATTTTCATTCAATTTAAAATGACACATTTAATTTTCATTCAATTTAAAACTACATGTATTTATAGGGTAAGGGTGGAAGGAAAAAATAGCCGTCCATACTGTGTGAAAGTGTAAAAGTCGATGTGACTGTTGGGTTTTCGATTCCTCAAATCTCTCAAATTTTGCGGGCATAATTCTTCAGTTCATTCATAATTGGGACTTTTGGGTTTCCGATTCACCGTATTTAGCAACCGGGAACGCGAATCGGAGTAATCGGGAACGTGAATCGGAGCAATCGGGTTCGATTTCCCCAAACATCGGGATCGGTCAAAATCACCGAACCAGATCGCGATCGATACGCTTTTGTACCGCGATTGGGAACGAACGTTTTGGATCGCGGAACGTGGCTTGCGGAGCGATCCATGTGACTATGGTTTATCACCCAACTCAATTAATTGGAAACGGCTTATTTATTCACTTATCTCTTAAGTCGAGTTAAGCCACCTCTTTGACCTTCCCGTTACTCCAAGATAAACGCCTTCAGTTAATCCCCCAAAGGTATGTAATCCAAGTCGATCCGCTTAATCTACATATCTTCACCACCTCTGTGTATAAACGTCCCTTCATACCTGCACATTACCAGCGCCATAACTAATTAGCCGAAGCTAAGTGAGGACTCACATTCCACATATAATTTATACAAATACAATTCAAATATATAAACTCGAAGCGTGTCAAGCTTCACCCTCATGGCACCACTCCCACAACGGTTTAAAAGTCTGATGTATACTTCTTTGCTCTCTTATTCTCCCGACCCTAATGTCGGGTCGTTTCACCTTTGATATCCCTGTTAATACGGATTTAAAACACTACAAACACCATTAGTAGGTTAATTCACATCGTAAGAATTAAACAACATGATATACCAACATTCATTGTATTTCACACCACAACCCGTCCGGTTAACAACTTGTTATTAACCCTGCCACTCACCCTTATTAAGTTTGTAACATTAACCCGCCTTTGGTTTGTAGATCCACTTAAACACCACATACAGTAAAAGTATATTTAAACTGGGCTACAAACTTGTGACACCGTAATTACAACAACCCCACAACTTAACCAAAATCTCACAATTTAGTTTATTCTAATTCAAGATACACCTCATCCCTAACTCATCTAAAGAGTTTTAAACACCTTAAGGTTTACCACCATATAAAAGACACCCCTAACGAGTTCTCGTTTAATCCCCAACAATTTTATAAATATTATAAAATTCCTGTTTCAAAACAGCCTTAAGTGCCTGTAAAAGTTCAACATTTACACCTACTAACAATAGGTGTTTCACCTGAACTAAAATTATGAGTAAAGTAGATACATAGAGCTTTCCGTCGAGGTATAATACACCTGGAACGAACATCCAGTTAATTTACTATGAATATTTCAAAACCAGTTAAATTCTGGAAATATGCTGAATTTTCAGCACTTGGGTCACTTGACCCATTACCAATTCGCACTCTTTCTTTATGAGTTTAAACCCCCCCAAACACCGTCAAATCAATACGTTATTGTTAATTTCAACCATATTTAATAATTTATATTAAACCACCTAAATCATAAAAATCCCAAGTCATTATTATGATTATTCTAATCGAACTCAAATTCAAGTCACTCACCTTTGCCCGTAGTAAAGTTGTTGTTTTGTCACCCGTTTGATCCATTGCCATTAGAGACTTGTCACACCTATCTTGACAACAATCAAACTTGCAAACCATTAGAACACATAATCAGGGCGTTCATCCCTTTAATACGTATATATTATTCATCCACCCATAATATGTGTTCTAACTCACCATTCTTAACATACAAATAATTAACGGGTTACTCCCACCCATGAGACCCGTTATCACCCGTTCTTGTTCAACCACAACTATGGGTCAAAATCATCAGTTCAACATATACCATTTAACAAGAAGTAATGGTCTTTTGGGTTATAAACCAAACCTTGTTAATCCCATATACCCATCCGACCTGTTAAGGTGATTAACTAAAAAATAACATTCACATAATGTAATTTATGTTAACCCCATTCACCATTAGCTTAACCCAAGCTTATTGTTTACTAAACACCAATTGATTATTAATAAATCATTTAAATCAAATAAACATTATAAAATATAACGAACCAAAATCCGGGTTTCGTTATAAATAAATAAATATTCTAATAAATATTATGGTGAAAATAATATTTTAGAAATAAGTTGAAACAAGTGGGTTTCAAGTTAGTAATGGGGTTATATTAGATTTTAACTAATTTTGGAAACTTGAGGGGCTAAAGGTGAAAAATGGCCAAAATCTGCCATTTTGACTAGAAGAAGTCAAAATTGAGACTTCATTTGTGTTTTGATCGTTCTTGTGCAAGAGAGAAAAAGGAGAAAACGAAATTGAAGACAAAATCATGCATTTGAGCTTGAATTTGTGAAGGTTTTGGTTCACACATCACCTTCCTTACATTAAGTAAGTGATTATCTTCCACTGATTTCACCTTTGATGAGCTAGTAGGTCGGTTTTATAGAAATCCGAAAATTTATAATGCATGTGGTTAATTGGTGTTAGATTGTTGATAATCTATCTAAACTAAAGGTAAAGAATGGTGATTAACATCCTAGAACCCTTTGATTATGATTATGAGAAGTTAGAGTTCATATGGAGAAATTTTGGGTGTGTTTGGATTATGATGATAGGATGTTGAATTAGTGAATGATTAAGTGTTTATATGATGTTAGACACTTGAATGAACACCAAACTAACCTAATGAAAAATAGTGAATGAGAAATTAGTTTCAAGGAATTGGAAATGAAACTCAAGTAGGTGAGTTTGGATGGAAATAGGGTGTTTGAATATGGGAATCACCCAAACGGGTTAGTTTGGGTTGGAAATGGGAAATTGGGTTGTGAACCCGATTATAATGTGATTTTGATGTATGATTAGATTACTAAACTAGGTGTATATGTTTAGGTAATCAAATTATGAATCGAGAAGGTGGTGCGGGATCTTCTAACCCGAAAGGTAAGTGCTTTTGCACTTACTTAGTATTTGATGATAAATGGTGTTAAATGCAATGTGTTATGCATAGTGTTTATGAACTAGTATGTGTAAATGAATGAATGTAGTTATAATTGTAATAATTACATTGTTGAATTTTCAGCACTTGGGTCACTCGACCCATTACCAATTCGAACTCTTTCTTTATGAGTTTAAACCCCCCCAAACGCCGTCAAATCGATACGTTATTGTTAAGTTCAACCATATTTAATAATTTATATTAAACCACCTAAATCATAAGAATCCCAAGTCATTATTTTGATTATTCTAATCGAACTCAAATTCGAGTCACTCACCTTTGCCCGTAGGAAAGTTGTTGTTTTGTCACCCGTTTGATCCATTGCCATTACAGACTTGTTACACCTATCTTGACAACCATCAAACTTGCAAACCATTAGAACACATAATCGGGGCGTTCATCCCTTTATTACGTATATTATTCACCCACCCATAATATATGTTCTAACTCACCATTCTTAACATACAAATAATAAACGGGTTACTCCCACCCATGAGACCCGTCATCACCCATTTGACCCTTATCACCCGTTCTTGTTCAACCACAACTATGGGTCAAAATCATCAATTCAACATATACCATTTAACAAGAAGTAATGGTCTTTTGTGTTATAAACCAAACGATGTTAATCCCATATACCCATCCGACCCGTTAAGGTGATTAACTAAAAATAACATTCACATATGTAATTTATGTTAACCCCATTCACCATTAGCTTAACCCAAGCTTATTGTTTACTAAACACCAATTGATTATTAATAAACCATTTAAATCAAATAAACATTTTAAAATGCAACGAACCAAAATTCGGGTTTCATTATAAATAAATAAATATTCTAATAAATATTATGGTGAAAATAATATTTTAGAAATAAGTTGAAACAAGTGGGTTTCAAGTTAGTAATGGAGTTATATTAGTTTTTAACTAATTTTGGAAAGTTGAGGGGCTAAAGGTGTAAAATGGCCAAAATCTGCCATTTTGACTAGAAGAAGTCAAAATTGAGACTTCATTTGTGTTTTGGTCATTCTTGTGCAAGAGAGAAAAGGGGAAAATGAAATTGAAGCCAAAATCATGCATTTGATCTTGAATTTTTGAAGGTTTTGGTTCACACACCACCTTTCTAACATCAAGTAAGTGATTATCTTCCATTGATTTCACCTTTGATGAGCTAGTAGGTGGGTTTTATAGAAATCCAAAAATTTATGATGCATGTGGTTAATTGGTGTTAGATTGTTGATAATCTAGCTAAACTAAAGGTAAAGAATGGTGATTAACATCCTAGAACCCTTTGATTATGATTATGAGAAGTTAAGGTTCATATGGAGAAATTTTAGGGGTGTTTGGATTATGATAATAGGATGTTGAATTAATGAATGGTTAAGTGTTTATATGATGTTAGACGCTTGAATGAACACCAAATTAACCTAATGAAAAATATTGAATGAGAAATTAGTTTCAAGGAATTGGAAATGAAACTAAAGTAGGTGAGTTTGGATGGAAAGAGGGTGTTTGGATATGGGAATAACCTAAACGGGTCAGTTTGGGTTGGAAATGGGAAATTGAGTTGTGAACCCAATTATAATGTGATTTTGATGTATGATTAGATTACTAAACTAGGTGTATATGTTTAGGTAATCAAATTGTGAATCGAGAAGGTGGTGCGGGATCTTCTAACCCGAAAGGTAAGTGCTTTTGCACTTACTTAGTATTTGATGATAAATGGTGTTAAATGCAATGTGGTATGCATAATGTGTATGAATGTGTATGTGTAAATGAATGAATGTAGTTATAATTGTAATACTATAATGGATATGTGTATATGAGGTTATGGTCTAAGTATCATAATGGAAATGTAGATATGAGGTTATGGTTTAAATACCATAATGGAAATGAGGTTATGGTTTAAGTACCATACTTGATATGGGATATGAGGTTATGATCTAAGTATCATAATGTAAATAAGGTTATGGCCTATGTGCCATAATGGAAATGGAAATGTGCTAATTATGAATGATAAATGAAAAGATGGAACTTGTAAGGTGAAATGCAAGTGATACGTAGCCTAATGACAAATTGGGTGGAAACTGGTCAAATGGGTGAATGGGTGAAAACAAGTTGTATTTACTTGTTTGATATGTTTTATCTTCATTACTAATGGTGATATATGTGGTGTTATGTAGGAAAATCTCCGATGTAGTAAATGTTAAGTCCAATTGGCGAAAGGAGGATTCTCGTATGCGTTTTAGTGTTTTTGGGGTTTAAATGAAAATCCTTAAAATGTTGTGTAAATTAATGCATGAACTATGTTTTGGTGTATATATTAGTGTATGAATGTTTTGGTCAAAACGCAAGTGTTGGAAATTTTTGGTGTCAAGTTGGAAAAGGGAAAAATGGTGAAAAAATGGTTAAGTATGGAACTGGGCAGAAAAAGTGAATTTTCTGTTTACTGGTCTTCTTCGCGCCACGCGAAATCACACGGGAGGTTCTTTGCAACACGCGAAGAACCGGGTTCCCAGACTTGTGTTTTGGTGACTCCTTCGCTGCACGCGAAGGGATGTCCCCTGATGTTCGCGACACGCGAAGGATATATAATAATAAATAAAAAAATCTTGGGATAAATGCTTACGTGTGTGTAAATGTTTATTATAACATGTGTTTAAATTAAGGGTGTCACATAAAATCTCTCAGTTTCCACTATTTATTTAGTTTAGGCATTTCATCGAACACCTTGTGGGCATGATTAAAATTCACCATTAACATACCCATTTAAAACTCCCTAAATCACCATTTTATCATTAAAGTTATCATGTTCATTAAGCATACCTATGCAACTTGAAACTATAATCAAACTCTTATTTTGTTAATTAATTATCACTTTGCTAGAATCCGACATAAATCATTATGTTTACACCTTTTACACATCAAATCATATAATCTAACATTTAGATTATAACATGCAACTACATCGATAACTCAATAATAACAAACAATCATTGTAGCCCATAATAACAAATCGGGATGTTACACAACACATGTCGGACCGTTATGCTTTGGATATCGGTCCGACATATCTTATTTTCATATTCTCCTAGACGAAACACCCCATTTTCATATATTATGGCTCCCATGACTCATTTTCTAGCTTGAGATATGTTTATACGAAGTTTTGGGCGATTTCCAGACGAATAGTCTTCCGGTTTCGAACCAGGTTGGGTTCTTTGGCCACGTTTCTCAACCGACACGTTGTTGCCGAAGATCGCCATCACGTTCCAGTAAATCTACAAATCTCCGATGTCTGGAGATCGCAATTCACAAGGGCGTACACCAGAAGAGGCAGTACATTACCGCTGTACAAATCGAACACCGCTGGAACTCGTGCAGTCGGGTAACCGGCCGATAATGGAGATTCACTATTAGAAATCATTAATGGAGATTCGTTACTAGAAAATTAATAACATATTCATTATCTATATCTAAGGAAGAAGCCATGTAGGATAAAGAAAGGATAGTAGTGGAGAGTAATAATGGAGGATTGGGTAGGTAAAAAGACGAGGAAGAAGATAATATGGTATGGAGATGAAAAAAAGGAGAGAAAAGGGTATTAATGAAGATGTAAGATTGACAAGTTCTTAATAAGGGTGATTATATCGAGCATTAGGAAAGTTAATGCATTTTGTGTGTCTTAGACATAAAAGTACACAAAGAAATAACTTTTTACATAAGAAAGTACACAAGCAAGTTAGACAAAAAAAAATTGTTCCGATAATACCCTTGAGGGTTCAAACAAAATGAGGAGCAATTATATGACGTTGAACAATGTATGCCACACATTACGTTTTTAAGGTTTTCACATCCCACAAAGGTTTTCACATTATACTTTCCATATATATATATATATATATATATAGGGTGAAATTCAAATGCTAACCAATATTTATGTGATAACCATAATATATCAACCACTCTCAAACATAGTGTTACATATATGTAACAATTATCATTATGTTAATGTTATATATATGTAAACACTATGTGTCACGTATATGTAACATTATTTGATACGTATACGTAAGACTCATCATTTCCGTATTTACGTTCAAAATATTTTTTCAAGATACTTAAATACTATTTTAACAATTAAAAGAAAAAATAATTTATAAATTATGTGATTGTTTTATAGTGGTTAGCACGGTTATCACATAAAAAGTTGGTTAATATTTGAACATTTCCCTATGTGTGTCTATATATATATATATATATATATATATATATATATATATATATATATATATATATATATATATATATATATATATATATATTGGTTAGCACGGTTAATATTTGAACCATTCCCTATGAGTATTTAAACCTCATGAAACCACTATGTAACTTCTATGTATATATATATTTTAAATGTAAGTTTTATTAACATTTCCGTCACTTAAAAAAAAAAGCGTCGAATACTTTTTTTTTTTAAAATCTTGAAAAATTAACCAAAAATCCCGTTTTTGGCAAACAAAAAATTCATATAAATTCAGCATGTTACATATGTAACTCAGGTTGTTACATATGTAAATCAGGTAGTTACATATGTAAATTTTTATAAAATATTTTTTTTTAAATGACTTGGCGTTTTTAAAACTTGTTTTTTAAAAATGTCTTAAAATTATATATATAAGCTACCATAAAAAACTTTTTAATTTTTTATAAGAGTTTCATATGTTTCACAACTCAAGTGATGTTTCATTATTCATAACCCTCTATATATATGTTTGTTTATCATTTTCTATTTTTATACATTATTCTTATCAAAGTAAGATAAGTATATTTATTTATAATAATATCCATAATTACATTAACAGATAATGTATGATTATGTGTAATACTTCATGATGTCTCAGGCGTGAAGGAAGTTCATGTAACAACAAAAGAAGAAAAGTAGTCACAATTAGACCAGTAAGGGGCAACGTCACAACGCCCCTGACCACTCTCACAAAACCTCTAATGCCCCCTCTCACGGAGGGGCGTGCGGTGTTCCACGTCTCTCGCGGCTACCACGTCCTCTCCTCGCAAGCACTATTACACCTAGCCTAATACTAATTAAAAAAGCAAGATAAACTAAAAACTGAAAAAATTAGTTTTAGAAATATACTTCTTCAATCAAACTTTTCGATTTTCAATATCATTAATATAATACTCATTTATTAAATTAACCATTATGAGCTGCAAGATACTTGTTTTTACTTCTTGATTGTCTCATCAATTGTGTAAATTTATAATAACTTTGCACATAAATTATCATATCGTACGTTACAATTAGAAATAAGTGAGTATTTTCTTGGGTTCTTTTTTCTGTTTTTAAACATAAGCATTACAATTTTCTAACAATGGATAAGTATTGAGTTTAGTCCATTTGAAATTCAAAAATTTGAAGAGAAATTGAAGAGCCAAAAGGGTATTTTTTTTGTTTTCCATTTTAATATATATTTACGGGTGTCTTTCTCCAAACCTCATAAATGCAAATTCAAAGCTTCAAGCATGCTTTCGCATCAGTTTTCTTGGCTTTGCTTTTTGAGAAAATTATGCCCCCAACCTCCTTTTCTATTGTTGGGTTGTTGGCTTATTCAATGCGCATCCCCCCCCCCCCCCCCCCCCTCCCCCCACCCCTCAACTTCTCTCTGAGTGTGTGTATATATATACATACATATACTAGTGACATATTTTGTTTATAAATAGATAAGATTCCATCCCCATTTTTTTAATACATGCCTTCTTTTTCTTCTTACTAGATATCAACTTCTCTCTCAAAACCCTAACCTTTAAAAAGAAAGTAGTGATTTTTGAGAGGATTTGTGTGTTTGATACTATCAAGAACTTAGTGATCTTGGAGGGGTAGTGTGTATGGGTACAACAATAATACGAGATGTTGATACAGTTCAATCAGAAATCCATGCTTTTTAAGGGTTGCAGAGCCTCGTTTTTTTATTGAGCCGTGCCAATATCACGTATGACTTCTTCAACTACTGCATAACACACAACTCTCATCAATCTTCATCAAATAATCTTTATGAAAAAAAAAGTTAGTCTTTATTTCTTTGAAGTTTATATATCTCTTTCTAGGTCAAATATTAATTACCGTTTTAATTGTCTTATGTTCGTGTATCATATCATTAATAATTTATATAATATTTATTTTTCTTGTTTTACTTGGTTGTTTTGAGTAATAGTACATATATGTCGAAGAAATAAGAGTATTTGATTTCAATAAATAGAAACGTGGTTTGTAGTTAGACTAAAGGTCTAAAATTTGTTACTTTTTAAAATAGTGATTTGTTACTAAAAAAAATATCTTTTAATCATTATAATAAATTGAATATAAAGGATTATAAGAAAATAAAGTATATTTTTCCTGAAGTAGTTTACATATGTTTATGCAAAACAAATAGTACGCCATATCTTTTCCATGTTTGCCATGGTGGAGTTATACTTTATTTTCTGCCTACAATTCTTGTTTTTTTTTTTATCAATTTTTATAAATAAAATTTAACATGTATAAATATAATATATCATTTCCCTTCTTGAATGGTCTTTTTACCGTAGATATTACATTTTAAATTGAACTCTGGGGTAGTGGTGCACAAAAAAAAGGGGTTCCAGAATTGAACCTAAGGACTGGAATCGGTTCCGGTTTTTACCCGGCTAACAGTGTACCTGGTTTGGACCCGAATGAAACCAATGATTCCTACCCGGTTTCATAAATTTTTGGCAAAAAGACACGTGAAAAGCTTATCACAATAGTCTTTCGGAAAATGCTTGAGTCGTACCGTTTACAGAAGAGGGTTGGGAAAATATTCTATATCTCACTGAATTTCTTGATGTTTCAAAAACGCAACTACAAAATTATCGAGGGTTTATCATCCCAAGAGTAATTTGGTGCTTTCAGAATTATATTTAATGGTTTTAAATTTAAAAAAATTGAAAATGAAATGTTTAAAGAAATTGTAGCACCAATGAAAGAACAATTAAAAAACATTTCAAATAACCACCACACGTTTACTTGTACCGCCGCTTTAAACCCGGTTTTAAATATTACGGAGGTTGAATGTTTAATAGACGAAATAAATGACAATTTGGATTTGCACGAAGAAAATCCAAATTTTTCAAAAGAAACAAAAGGTTTTTTCAATCATAATCTTAAATAAATGTATGATTTTATTTGATAAGATATGAGTCGGACATAAATGTACCCACGTCAAGGGAATCACGTTCGAATGGCAAAACTTGAATGAGGAATGGTGGAATCAGAAGCTCAAAATAACATGTTGCCACAACATTTAGAAGAAGCTAAAAATCGTAATAATCCATAGGCATATAATTTTTTGTATTTTCCTTGATGATACTTTGTGAATAAATAAAATTCATATATCAAAAGTCTTCGACTTTGATGTTATTTCTAAATTGTTCATATAGAATGTCGAGTGGACCATTCAGTAATACTAAAGGAAAGAAGAAGCAACTCATACATAATAATAATGAGCAAGATGCTCAGAAGGCCGAGTTGCAAAAGCTTATTGCAACGGGAAATGAATAAGCTATTCCCAATATTATAGCAGCAATTCAATTAAATAAAGCCGCTAAAGAGAAGGAACTTTCAATCCAGGGGTCCCGAACTAAGAAAACCGAAGGAGAATATTTCAGCAACATACTTGCAAATAAAAAAGGACGCATGAAGAACTTCATGATTCTTTCGAGAAAACCTTAGGGGTGTGTGACGCTCACTGTTGGTTGGATTACATTTCAATCTCTTCAACAATACTAAAGTAACCAAAAGACAGATCACATTTGGATCTCACTATTTCAATACATTCAAGGAATACAAGGGGTAACCTGAAAACTCTCAATAAGACACAGGAATACAAAGAGACGCCTACAGAAACCTCTTTTCAGAGCCTTTACACCTAAATATCTAACACCAAGGACAACGCGACTACTTCTCACTTATTTGCTGTCGAAGTAGGTAGAATATCTAAGTCATCTAAACTCTCAATAACCGTTCCGGTGGATTATGATATCAATAAACCATACACAAATCACAAACACATAGTAAGTGACTTAATCATGCATCTATAACTGAAAGACATTCAACAAGCTACATGTGGAACGATAATTGATCATAAGACATAAACATGCATACATATCCAATCAATTATAATCAAGTTCTTTACTTTAATATTAATCCGTCACAAGGATCCAAAAATTGTTTTCAGAACCAGACGCTTTACCGGTTCACTGGTCGGGCCGGTCCAACTGGATTTAAGAACCGGATGACGTCATAACTAGTTCAAACTATTTAAAATATATATATATATATATATATATATATATATATATATATAACTTTTATAACAAAATATGGTCTTAATAGATTATCATTTATCCAAATATGAAAAAAACTTAAAATAGTAGTTATTAGAGATTTGTTTGTGTTAAAAATAGTTATAAAATCAATACTTTTTAGTTACAAACTTCACCATTGAAGCTAAAGATCTTATAAAATTTACATATACAATATATAAACATCAATTCAATCTTTGTGGAGTTGGCAAATCTTAATCAGCTTCTATGTATCAGGTCACAAGTTCGAAACTCATGGACATGTAATTTCTTTTTGTATTATTTTTCAGCATTCTTACAACCTAATTATCCAACAATGCATCCCACATCGGCCAGGCCACTCCTTAAATCTTGAATGTCCATTTTCTACCAAATCTAACATATCCCACATTGATTCCCTAATGAGTTATTGTAGAAGATGTGCTTCTATAAAAGGATCCATGCCCATCCCCAATAGAATTCAACCCAAATCCAATGTTTAAACGGGTTTCGGTCTAACCTTGTTTCCGGTCTAACCCTGTCCTACCATTGGGTTTTCAGTTTGACCGTTGGGTCGCTGCAGGACCGCTTTAACATATAGAACTGGACCACTTAAGTCTACTGTTTCGGTTCGACTGATCCGGCCGGTCCTGTCCGGGTTTGAAAACACTGCTAAAAACCGAAAGATTACCAATATTCAACAAACATTCATTAAAACCTAAGTAGCTACTAAAGTTTAGCCAACAGTAATGTCTAATACCAGTAAATCAGTAATAAAGAACAAGGACATGGTGTCAATTAAACAAATCAAACAGAAGGAAACGAAGAACGAGAACCGTATGATTACAAGCTAACCAATACGGGTTCAAAAACTCCAATTCCCTGCTCCAATGGCTTCCTCTACTCCCAAAATCACCTAAAGCTTCTGACTCTACGGCTGAAAGTCGAATTCCTTCTCATAATGACATTCAAAACATTAAATATTCGATTTTAGGGTTTTAGCCGTAATTAGGTTATTTCTCGTGCCGTGAACATGGACATGAGATTCTTCGCGTGGCACAAAGTCCAAAACAGTCGGGCCCGGTTTCCGTGGTGTGCGCGTGTCGCGAACAACTAATCCTCCATCTCTGTATGGCGCGAAGAACTACTTTTTCAACTTTTTTATTTTCTTTCCAAGGCTTCACTTCGTGTGCTCAATTTCTTCATGATATAACTCTGATATCTACTTCTTCTTCACATGATGTAAACACTGGCCCAGAGTCAGAACGAACTAAAAACGAATAAAAATGAATGCAAAACTAACTAAAACGCACAAAAACAATAGGATAAAAGATATGTGTTTTGTAACACATCAGCTTGAGTTACCCGTACTGGCACCCACTATTTGGACCCATTCGCAGTTTAAGTCTAGACATCGGGATGTCCAATGTGACATCCGTCAATTTTTCGTTAATCCCGTTAATCCAAATCTGGTTATCTAGTAACTCAGTTAACTCAATCTTGAACCTTAAGAACCAATTCTGTCAATATTTAAACTTGAACTACAGGGACTAGTTATGTAATTACTCAAAAATCAAATCTGTTGACTCTAAGAAGTCAAAATCACAAGTTTTGTATTCTGTTGACTTTTAGAAGTCAAACTCGTGAACCTCTGATCCAAATTCGCAGCAATAACTTGAAATCGGTTCAATTCACGACTGTAATGACGAGCATTGATGATCTCGACCTTGTCATAATCATTCCCATACGTTTTTTATAGTTAATGAGTACGAATTTAATCCTAGAACCCGTAACCGTCGACCCCTCGTCATTAACCCATCAAATTCGATTACTTCGATCAGAATTCGTACGAATTGAACCCCTGCGCATCTAAATCGCATCCCTCTGAACTTATTTCATCATCCAATTTGATCGAAAGTAAAGCCGTGGTAGCCGGAGACAAACTCACGCAAGTCGGAATCTGCATTTACTCGATCGTCGTCAATTCATGCATCATTTTGGTAATTTCTTACACCTATAGCTTCATTTTCATTCCTAGATTGAAAGCCCTATGATTATTGGGGCTTATAACAGCAAATCGATCAAGAACAGTTAGCTAGGGTTCATCGCAAACCGATCTAATCGAACCCTAACCTAGACCCCGTTTCAATTCAATTAAATTGCATGAACAGATTCGCCATCATCAACTATTTGAAAGCCCTATGAATCCAAACACTTGTATTATCAGAATTATGCAATTTGATTTTGAGTCCATGAACTAGGGTTTCTAAATTTCAATCGAGCAATTAACCGATCTAAACTTGTTGTTTTTGCAATTAAATCCACACACAGGTTCGCAAATCACCGATTAACAAAACCCCTATACTTCTGATTCAAATCTTAAATGAAATCGTCGGATCTGGGATGGCCTTGGGGTTCGATTCGCGTGGGACGAGAACTCACTAGAGTTCTGCGTTAAAAGAAATCGAGATCGAGTTTAGTTGCGAAACCCTAACGAGCGGGACTGGTTAAGGTGTTGGTGTGTGGGGGAGGAGACCCAGGTTCGAGTCCTCTAACCCCCTTTTTTTTTAAAGATTATTTTAATATAAAACCCACATATTATTATATTAATATATACATGTGTTTTAACCCCGGTTTTATAACTTATAATTAATATTATTTTCACTTTTAAAAATAATATATTTATATTTTTTTCAAACCATGACTTTAAATAAAATAATATATATTTTTATATTATTTCGCCACATTTATAAACATTATGAGACATTTCAAACTAATAAATAATATAACTATTTATATTATTTACGCACGTTCATATTCTCGAACAAAATAATAAATTTATTATTTTTGTCACATGATTAATTATTGTGTAGTTTGCTAAGTTTAAAAATAATATAATATTATATTATTTTCCTAGGCTATTTTGATGGCACAAACGCATGAATATATTTATTAGTTAATATTATTCGTAAATAGAGACGTTCGACACGAAAACGTATTTATCTTAATGATTACATTAAGAAACCCTTATTCTCGTAGACACGTTCGTCTACTCATTGTTCCTTAGAATACGTTAAGACATTCTAACCTTCCGTGTCGTCGTCACAAATCCCAATGTATCCCTAACTTATGTGTTTATGATTCTAGGGCATACGTAAGCCGTGCAGGCTAGCACTTTAGATTCTAAATCTCATACTTGTGTGATACTACTCGTACACAACTCAGGTGAGTTTCACGGCCCTTTTTTATTTGTTTTACTATTGAGGGAGAAACATGCTTACACACAAACATTATTTTACTTGTTTTTCTGTTAAGGAGAAACATGCATACTCCCAAATATTACTTTACTTGTTTTCCCATTGGGGAGAAACATGCATACACACAAACAGTATTTTACTTGCTTTCCCGTTGGGGAGAAACATGCGTACAAACAATCATCCGTGTTTTCCCGTTGGGGAGAAACATGCATACGAACAAGCATCCGTTACTTGTCTCCCAACCAGGGAGAGACATACACACGGACATGGATCACATAGTATTTCATTACCACTTGTGTACCTAAGTACAAACATAACATGCAAAGTCCTTACACACTCGGACCGTTAATATATGGAGTATAGCGAGGAAATTTAAGTAGTACTACTGGGTTTGACAAACCCCACCCGGGCTAGTCGCGATAGTACGATTCGAGGTCGAACGGGTGTAGATTGTCCTAAACATTTGCCATTGTTGATGTTAGCAATGGCGGAAGGCACCCAAACACAAACAGTCAGCTTCGGTTGTGAACGCTTAGAGTAACTTGTACATTGTCTAGCTAGCAATAGGTGTGACTTACGTATGTGGATCCAGCAACACTCAAACAAGTTTATTTACATACAAACCTGTGAACTCACCAGCCTCGTGTTGACACTTTTTCTTACATGTTTCTCAGGTCGTTTTGGCACAGGTTGCACACTTAGGACATGCATGGAGTCCTACTGTCATATCATTCATTTCAAACATTTTAAACAGTTTTACTTGTTTACATTAATTGACGCTTGTTGCGTGGAATTACTTTTGATTTCCTATTAACGTTTACGCTTCCGCATTTAACTCTGAACATTCATGTTATGACTCTTTAAGTCTCATATAATGTCGTTTGATGTAACTAATGACTGAGATCTAGGTGTGTCACCTTCCAAACGGTAAAACTTCGTTAGTGGAATTTGGGGGTGTGACATCCAAATCTCTCAAACTATGACTCTAATACCAACTTGTAAGCCCTCGAACCCGGGAGACCTCACTTATTGGGTTTACTCATCAACACATAGCTCATAAACATAAGACATTCAACAAATCACAACAGAAATGATTAAAACTTTAACATAATAGCGTAAGCATAACATATCTAAGCATAACTCGTATGGTACGAATTAAAACTTGTCATAAAACAAGATAAAATTAAACATAAAATGGGACGCCAGACTCTTGTCTTTGGGGTAACTCTTCTCACCAAGTCAAGCTTCCTCATCCATCTATATCCACCTACACTTAATTGATGTGCATACTAAAAACCATCAACGCTGAGTCAGTTCTAACGTTTACATTAATCATTCATACAAAATATTTACTAATACATACATACTTCCATTAAGGCAAAAATTTACATACTCAACTTTTAAAAACAGTTTAATACATACGATAACCATCAATTTCTTTACGTTGTACTGCCCCCATGGCTCACGTCCATGAACCGACAAGTACCGCTTAACTGTCAATTCTCTTATCACTACCGTACTGCCTCCGTGGCCAACGAACATGAACCGACAAGTACTGGTATTGTACTTGTGATTAATACCGGTTAACATGTACCGCCCCGTGGATAACATCTATGAACCGACAAGTACTGTTTTACTGTCCTCGTGATCAATAACGCTTAACACCACAGGGAGGTTGCGTGGACCCCTCGCGTAATCGCCATCACCCATCCCAATTGTACAACCGTTAACAAACCATGAAGGCTCTTACTAATGGGCCTAACCTATAACTAACCTCTTGTAATAGTAACATCTGTCCCCGAATGAACCTTAACAAGCTTGTACACATTCCCGTAGGAAAGCTATTCACTTTCTTTTCATAAAACATTCTTTAACTTGTTTATAACTTTACACGTAGATTATGCCTTTGTTTATGTATATGAAAATATAATAAATGTTTGCCATAAATACCTTTCTTTTACTAAAACATAACTTTACACATATATTATGCATTTGTTTATGTATATAGAAATATAGTAAACGATTGTCATAAATATAGCTATACTTTACATAAATCATACTTTTGCCTCTTTTAATCATTTCTCTAAAACATAACTTTTGCTTTTGTTTATTAACATAAAATATGTAATAAACACTTTTCATTAAGTGTGCACACCACCCCTAAAGTAGACAAAAATGAGATTAGAACACATTTGGTATCCTAGCTGGAACTTGAATCTCACACAATCTGAATAACCATAACAGTTCAATGCATATTAGACTTTACCCTACACTGAACGGTTTCACTACTTCCTGACCGGGCGAATTTAGGTTAAGTTCGCCTCCCATAGACTCCCCAAACTTATGGGCGTACATACCAAGCGAATATGATAGTTTCGCTTCGCTAGATTATACCTAGCGAACTTACCAAGCGAACTTGATAGTTTCGCTAGCCTCAAGCCCGAAGTTTTGGTCATCTCTAACTTTTTCTTCAAATACTTCTATAGGAGTTTACAAATGACAAATCCTAACATTACCTTTTTATATTTTTTAGTTTCGGTTATTGTTAAATTTACAATATGGCCCATCATGTTTAATTACACTTAACTTTTACACCCTAGACTTTTGTATTTTTTTTTCTTTTTTTGCCCAACGATCGACCTTTTGACACGTGGCCACTCACAACTTTTTTTTTTTATTTCTTATGACTTTTAAAATATGATGTTTTATAAAATTTCAAACATACCGTTGCGATTTGCTTATTTTTATCTATGTTTCGGTGCAAATTTCATTTGAAACGAAGTTTTCATGATAATGTACAAGTCATCGAAGCACGAATATACAAACAGTCGAAACTGCTTCAATGTTTTTTTTTTAGTTTTTTCCCCTCTTTTAGCATATGATGTTTTGTAAAATTTTGGATTTTCCGTTTTTACGTGCTTATTTTTATCAGTGTTTCAATGTGAACTTTTTTCACGGGATGAATATCAATGTATAGGTCGTTAAAACGCATTCTTACAAATTTTAATACATCCGCCGCTAGTTATCCACACAACATAAAAAACCATCCCCTGTCATCTTCATTAGACCACAATCATCTTTATCTCCTACCCAGTGACCCTCCAACCTTGACCATCCACCACCGCCACTAACCTCCCTACCGGCATCCGTGAAAAACTTTAGAGCTTAAGTTCTATGAGCTCTTCAGTACCATATATTTGATTATCTAAATGAAAACATAAAAACTAAAAGACTTTAACTATAATCACTTTGCGCTACAAACTAATGACTTTCACCGACGATCCTATCCCTCGGAAATCCGTGGTTGATACTGAGTTTAATTTCTTGTAGTGGTAAAACAAAGTAACACAAACAAAATTAGGAACATAACCTAGCAATCTTTGCAACAGAGATGATAATTGTTCATAAAATATCATTCAAGAAAACCAGTCTTGGTTAAGATAGCATTCCTCAATTTACTGAGGTCTCTTCCCTTGAGTGTTCTCCCAACACCTTCACACATTGAAAATGATGCAATCTGACTTCTTGCCACTCTTCTGTTGATGTATTCATGTGGTGGCATCATCTCATCATCACCATGAATACCACTGACATCGTAATCATCTTTATAACATCCATGATTTAAACCCTTTGACCAGTCAGGGATCCTTATTGGAGCTGCTGATTGTTGTTGCTTCTGCTGTTGTTGATGATGAGGTATATATCTTTCGAGTTTTTCAGATATGTTGAGTTTGGGATTTGACTCTTCTACCCTTTTCCCAAAAGCCCAAACTTCATCTTCTTGAAAGTCTTCATCTTTTATCAATCTTTCATCATGCCAATCTGCCATCTTTCTACAAGATTCAAGAAATTACCCAAATGAGTTATAAAAGCTACCACCTTTTCACCACATGACTCCTTTCTAGAATTCCATATTATCAAGTCCAAAACAATGCTTTTTGAATACCTTGTATAGTTGTATGTTCTGTGTCACAATCTGTGCACTAACATTAATTTATAAAACTAGCATTGGAAAAGGCGGTGGCCTTTTTAAGGGCAAACCCTGAAACAACCCACCTGATTTGTTTGTTTCTCAGGGCAAAACTTGTAGGTTTTATGTGTTTTTGTGTGTGTGTGAATTCAAGAAAGAATAATAGCAGAAATCCAACTTGCATTCTCACTAGATATACCTAATGTTTACACAGGAAAATCATGAGAATAAATATTACAAAAAATGTGTTTATTAAAATAGTAATAAATAAAACAAACATATCGAGTAAAATTCCTCCAACAATAGAGTTTGAGGAGGGTGATATGATAGCAAACTTTACCTCTTAAAATAGTCCACGCACGCATGTAATGTATTAATTAATACTTTTTTATAAAAGATGTTGTAACTCGTTCTAGAAAAGTATCAATAGTTATTTTAATAATATATTTAATCTATGCGGCTATTTTTTTAACAGTAAATGTACGTACACCACTTCTAAATTACACCAAATAATTCATCATATATATATATATATGATTGAACCCAGGATCTCTCATCTAAGATGGCGTTTGGTTCGCGTAATTTGTTGGAATTGGAATTAGAATTTTAAGGAATTGGATTTGGAATTGTATTTTGTTCAAGGATTTGAAATTTTAAGGATTGGAATCTATTAAAAGAATTTGAATTCTTAATCCATTTGATTGACAAAACAATCATTAACATTTGAATTTAGAATTGTATTTTTATAAAGCAAAAAAAACCCTAAAAAAATAAAGAAAAATATAAAAATAATAATAAAACAAAAAAAACTAAAAACTAAAAAAACCAAAATGTTTATCTCGTTTGCCTCGTTTCATAAATAAATATTAAAAAAACTCAAAAAAATAGTCAGTTTAGCTTTAGGCTTTAGTATTTTAGGTTTAGTTTAGCAGAGGCGGCGGCGGTCGGGGGCGGCAGCAGTTGGCGATGGGCAGAGGCTGCGTCCGTCGATCGACAGAGGTGCCGGGGGCTGCAGTCGGGGGTGGCGGCGGGGGTCGTCGGTGGTGGTCGTGGTGGCGGGGGCGGTGGCGGTGGCAATCGGGTGTGGGAATCAAGGTTGGGGGCGGCGGCGGTCGGGTGGAGTGTTGGTCGGTGGCGGTGGAAGGGTCGGTGGTCGGTAGTCGGTGATTCCATTTATTTTGGTTGAATTCTTTCATAAGTTGTAAGGAATTTGAAATTCTTTATTTGTAGGAATTTGAGAGAATTTATTCCAATTCTTTTCTCCACCAAACACGTTAAGAATGGAATTCAGATTCCAATTTCAACAAACTATGCAAACCAAACACAATAAGGAACGAAATCTCAATTCCATTAAATTTCATCAAACCAAACGCATCCTAAAAGTAAAGAGTTTATACCAAGGGGGCTAGTCTCACTTGACAATGGGACTACTTTAAAAAAAAATGGTGTTAGTCTTTTTTATTTTTCTTTTCCCGAATGGGAAAAAAAATATTCAATCAAGCTGATAAAGGGTATAGTTGCATATTTTCTGTGACTTCCCAAATTCCAAGAGGGGAAAATCACATGTTTCAAGAAACTGTTAGCGTTATGGGGGAAATGAAAGATATATGAGACGAACTGACAAATAACCAAACAACAGAAGAGTTAAAATTAAAACCTGTAGAGAGAATCTAAGTGGCTCATTTACTTTAGTGAATACATGTGAACAGAAACAACATTTTGTCTCTGCAAAAGAGCCATGGCATTCTGTAGGTAAAATATATAGCATGCATGTATGCAACCTTTGATTAATTAAGAAAGCTTCAATTTTATTTTACTTTTGTTTGGAAGGTTTAAGTGACTTAGAAACTAGATTCTTTTGTCTCTCACTACTTTTGTTCGCTATACGCTAAGTTAACCTCAACTTTCATTGGTTTTTTATAGAATTAATTACACGGATGGTCCCTATAGTTTACACAGATTTCATTTTTGACACTTAGGAATGGTAAATTACAGGTTCAGACCAATAGTTTACGCATTTGTAACAGAGATGACCCTGAGTTGAATGGAGGTTAACTTTTCTGTTAGTTTTTTTTAAAATGTGACTATAATACCCTTAGATATAAAAAAAAAATACTTAAATTTTAGTGGGCCCCAACCCTATTAAAGAGAGCACGCTATCTTTTTTAATCTCTGTCTCACTTTCCAGCCACCGGTCACCCTAATTCTGGCGGTTCTCTTTGTCTTCTCCGACATGAGCTCATCTCCTTCGTGTTTCAGAATCAATTATAAAGCTAACTATTTCATCTTCAATCATAAGATAATATGTATAGTTGTAAGATGTCGATTTCTACAAAGATAATAAACCATAGACACCTTCCGGCTCGTCCGCTGCAGCTCTTTCTCCTACACGGTCTCCGGCTCCGCCTACCGCTGCTGATACCTAGGAGACCTCTCCTTCCAGACTTTAGCTCTATCGGGACTCAATTGTTGATGTTGCATCCCGTACATAGTGGTGACATCTAGCAGCCACCTTGGTGTTCTCCTCATCTCCTTCGTCTTCTCCGACGTGGTGTAAGTTTTCTCCGACGTGGTGTAACGACACTAGTGTTATGGGCTGAATTTCATTGTAGGATCCTGAATGAGGCATAATCTAGAATTTGGTATCCTGGTATTTTCGGTATCCTGAATATTGTTATTAACGGTTACTTGTCTGTTATTTTCTTTATTGATGACATGTAAAACACTCGTAACATAATACTCACCTGAAGACTCGCTCAAGGGACGTGGACCACATGTGGAATACGTGTGAATTAACTTGCAACGGACACAAGAAGAAGATAGGGTCAAGACCATATCTTTCGGATAGTTAGTTATATTTGTATTTATTTACCAAAGAGATCGTATAGAAACACAACACCCACACTCGCAAACGACTGTAACACTTAGCTTACGATCTCTTTGGCTCTCTTTATACTCAATAATTTCAGTTTTATACAAGACATCAAGGCACTCCGACGTTCGTCGGCTCCCGAGGATTTATGCCGGAGATCATCAAGGATCAAGGGCTTTTCTCGTAAACACTCGTGTTGATTTTACTGTTTTACATTCATAGATTTAACAAGCACACTACCTCACTCTCAAAATTTGGTTACAAAGTTAGTTTGAATAATTTTTACCCAAAACAATTTGGCGCCCGCCGTGGTGCAAATGATGTTTTTTATCGTCAAACCTTTATTAAAATTTTTGTTTAATCACTATCTTTCGAAATTGATTTCAAAAATGTCGTCCCAATCCAAGAACGTTTCTGTTTCTGCTCCATCTTCAACCTCCGGGCTAGTCAGCCATATTCCTCCCCTTCCTTCATTCCAGAAAAAGAATGATAGTCAGCCTCGGAAGACTGTTTCTGGGTGTTTTTCGGGATCCGGAATATCCGCTAGCCCACCTGTGCTCGTTTCAAATGACGAAATTCTCAAATTGTTCTCGGAAGTGAAGTAGCAGATGGAACAGCAGAAAAAGACTAATCAAGCAATATTCAGAGAACTTGAAAGAATCAAAGATTCAAAGAAACCGATGGAAATGACAGCTCCATTGCAGCCGAGGGCTCTGAACTTTGACTATCCGGGATCTTCAGGGGTCCATCAGGGAGATTTCCTACCTATGCAGACCGGAGTGACAACTCTTGGTCCAACTCCGTCTACCAAAGTTACTGCAACTCAAGATCTTGGATTCACCCTGGGATCATCTCTCAGAGATACCGGCATGGTTAGCACATTTAATAATTTTTCAAATGCTAACGAATCTGTGCAGGATACGGGGATCACTCATTCCATGGTGAAAGAATTGAAAAAGCTGAGAGAGATGATCTCCGTGCCTGGTGTGGTACAACCTATACCTGAGATATCCACTACCAGCCACAGGACTTCCGGATTCACTCCTCCCATTTGTGATGTTGAGATCCCCAAGCGTTTCAAAAATCTCAACATGAAGCTGTATGATGGGACAACGGATCCTGAGGAGCATGTGGAGCAATATAGAGAGAGAATGGAGATCAACCCCATTCCCTTGGACCTGAAAGAGGCTTGCTTATGCAAAGGCTTCGGTTCTACCTTAACAGGATCAGCCTTAAAATGGATACTTAATGTTCCTCCATAGTCTATTACTTCATTTGCTCATCTAATTAATCTATTTAACAGTCAATTCTCTTGCAGCAGAACTTTTGAGAGATTGACCAGTGACTTATATAGGGTAATTCAAAATCTTGGGGAATCCCTCCGAGACTATGTCAACAAGTTTGGTAAAGAATCCCTAGATATCCAGAATCTTGACGTAGCCAGGCAATCCAAGCCTTCAAAATGGGATTAAGGAAGGATTCTCAGTTTTATGAGGACCTTGTCATGAACCCTTGCAAGAATCTCGACGAAGTCAGAAATTGGGCACTAAGATTCATCAAACTCGAAGACGATAAGAAGATTCAGCAAAGGATGGATGTTCCAACCAGTTATAGTCAACCTAATCGGAAGACTAAGACTGCACCTTTCAAACCATATAGATCCAAACCATATTCTAAACCCGATAATCACAGGATCATTGCTGTGGAAGATGACGAGGAAGAAGAGGAATATCCTAAATTATCTGAATATTGTTTTTCACGTAACACAACTAGTTTGTCATATGCCATGCAGGATCTTGGAGATAGAGCCAGGTGGCCCCGTAAATTTGAAAAGACTACTATGGGCAAAGACATATCTAAATGGTGTGCCTTCCATGAAGATTTTGGACACAACACTGAGGATTGCATTGCCCTGCGTAAAGAGATAAGTTATCTCTTGAGCAAGGGATATCTTAAGGAATTTCTAGGAAAAGGAAAGAAGCAAGTCAGGGATCATGACAAAATGCCGCAATGAGCCAAATCTCCGCCACCCGATGCTAAGGTAATAGGTTTTATTTCTGGTGGTTATGACATTTGTGGTAATTCTTACTCTGCAACTAAAAGAAACGCCAAAGAAGCTAAAACAGAGAAAGGTGATAGACCCGTCAGAACTTCCAGTCTAACAGAAGAGAAGGTAATCTCCTTCAACGAAGATGACAAGGATAATGTGCATGATCCTCATCATGATGGCCTAGTGATCAACCTATATGTTGCGAATCACTTCATTCGAAAGATACTGATCGACGGAGGAAGCTCAGTGAACATAATTCAGCATGATGTCTTCAAAAGGATGGGGATCCCGGATTCTGAAATCATCTCCAAATCTGCAGTGCTAGTAGGATTCAGCGAAGAAGTCAAAAACACAGTCGGAGAGATAAAGCTTCCAATATATGTCGAAGGGGTAAACACTATACAAAAATTTTGCATAATTGATTCTTTATCATGTTACAATATTATACTAAGGAGACCCTGGATACACGACATGAAAGCGGTACCCTCGACATACCACTAATGTGTCAAGATGCCAACTCCTTGGGGAGTAGTGTGTGACACCCGGCAAATTCAGGTTAATATCCATACCCGACTATTACTTGAATTCACGTGATTACACTTGCATCATACTTAATTATAGGATAATTAAGTACACATTTCATATAACAAGTTCATTCGTTTCATTTCATTACATGCATCGGTAATCGGACGGATTACCGGGTCACACACGCGTCCTGTCACACGAACGTTAACGAATATTAGAAATAATATTTAGACATATATTTGGTGTGTAAAAATTATATGTAATACTGTGATTTAATATTTCATGCTTGTGTGAATTTTTCCGGAATTTTTAGAACAACTTTTATTTTAACGTTTTTAAGCAAATACGCGATATGTGCCATCAACGCTAAATTAGATTTTTATAAAAATGATGGGTTCCTTACTTGGGCTAAATAATTCAGCAAATTAGTGTTAGTAATCCATATTAGTAGCCCATTTACTTAATAAAAAGCCTTGCAAGATAGAAAAGCCCAAACCCATTACCATTAAAAATCCCTTAAACCCCACACACCCTCACTTTTACCCTAACCACATTTCACAAACCCTAGCCCCTCTCCTCTCATTTCGGCCGCCACCATCACCACCTAGCCACCACCTCTCTCAAGCTTTCTCATCCATTTCAAGTGATTCTAAGGCCATTCAAGGGTGATTCAAGGTGAAACAAGACAAGAACACATCATTTCTAACATCATACTTGCTTTTGGTAAGAATCTACCCATTCTTTTTCATCATTTTCGGCCATGTGTAGTGCTACCATCATCCAAACGAGTTTTGTTGGTTCAAAGTGTTATAATGCTTGTTTTAACTAAAAGATTTCATAATAATGAGTTGTTGATGCACATATGCACATTTTATGTTTCGAAATATTTGTTTAGGTCATTATTTGCTCGTTTCTATTTATAGAAACTTTGTTGGATGCATTTTTGCAAAACTTGATGTGTGATATGTTTGTTGGTTTAAATGGTACACATAATAGTGGAATAGATAGGAAATATAAATTTTTTGGTTAAAATGTTGTTTTACACTCGGTTATGGACAACTTACTATTTAAGGAAACTTTAATTTTGCATATTTTGTGTTATGAGTTTCTATTGGATAAAAACTTGATATTATGGTTTTATAATATATATTAAAGTAGTAAAAAGAGTTATTTGAGGTTACACATGTGCAATAGGGTCGTTTGGACCACTTTCCTAAAAAGGAAACTTTAATTGTTCATATTTGGCATGTGTAGGTTATAAATGTTTAAAATGGATTATATAGCTTCATTATCATATGAATAGATGACTTATGCAAGAATATGTAATTTGAAGTTGTGTTATGACATGTTTTGGTGAACCTTGCTAAATAAGGAAACTTTATTTGTTGAGAAAGCTTCATAATTGCTTGAAATAGAAAGTAAATGCATAGGATCATGTTACTAATATGTTAATAGTATAAATTCATGTATAACTTGTTTGTTTGAGCTATGACACCTTAGATGCACTAAAACCCTAATTATCAAAAATGGAAACTTTGTTATGTTAAGAATTATGAAATTGCAATGACATGTTATGCTACTTGTCTAAAAGAATTGAAATGGTACTAATAGGTTATTAATATGATGACATGAATTATGTGTATGAAATGTGCCATAAAGATGTGCAAATGCTATGTCACTTATCACATGTTAGTTTCTTATACAACTAGTTGAAGCTTGTATGTTATGTCACAAGGGGTTACTTATACATTACTTAGGTACAACTTATATGTTCTTTATGTGTCACACATATACAACTTATATGCTACTTGTGCTACACATGTATAACTTGTATGATGCTTATGTGTTACATGTTTACAACTTATATGTTACTTGTGTGTTGTTTATACATGACTTCAATATGAGTCAACATTGGTCAACACTAGTCAACATTGGTCAACATTAGTCAACATTGGTCAAACATTAGTCAACATTGGTCAAACTTGGTCAACATTGGTCAACACTAGTCAACATTGGTCAACATTAGTCAACATTAGTCAAACTTGGTCAAAGTTGGTCAAACCTTGGTCAAAGTTGGTCAAACCTCGGTCAACTTTGGTCAAACCTTTTCAAAACGTCAATGTAACCTTTCAACGTTGAGTCGTTTGGATGAATGTGGTTACATAAACCATGTTTACTTTCATAGACCTTATAGCCTTATTAATTCTTAGGGCTCGGTTAGGTCGGTTACCCGGAGTTACTCGATTCCTCTCGTTACTCCTATTTCTCATTCACCGCATTTCCAGGTGAGTTTTCACGGCCCCATTTTACTTACTTTTCCATTTGGGGGAGATACATGCTAAACCATTTTCTTACTTAGTCGTATGACAATTACTTTGATTTCGCTTTAATTTATATAAGTGGGTGCATTTCCCGCACATAAAGTCCTCTCATATTCGAACCGTTAATTATTACACAAAGCGAGGTGATTCATGAATAGTACTATTGGGTTTAACAACCCCCACCCGGGTTAGTCGCGCTAACTCTGACTGGGAGTCAAACGGGTGCATAATTGACCTAATCCATTGCGTGCTGGGCACGTAAGAGGCAAAATGCTAGTTTCTGCATTCCTTCGTTGAGCTTCGGTTTCGGTGTTGCTTATATAGTTAATGTTTATTGTCTGATTAACAATCGAATCAATGGTATACATGCGTACTGTTACACTGTTTTCATTTCTGTTTCTGTTACTTAAACCTGTGAACTCACCAACCCTGTGTTGACACTTTAAGCATGTTTATCTCAGGTCGCTAAGCATTCATACACGGACTAGGATTGCACTCCAAGAGTCCCACAGCATGTTTTCATTTAGAAGCTTAGGTTTATGGGAACCTAATTTGTCATGCTTCTGTATTTTGCAACATTACTTTTGCTTCCGCACTTTACATTCCGCATTTTCAAACTCTGTATTACTATTTAATTTTGTATGATGTTCAAACGGAATGTCTTTTCGAAAACCAGTTAGAGGTCGTTCGAAATGACCGGGACTGATGATCCTTGACAGTCACAACCCGCGGGTAACCCGCTGTGGAATTTCAGGGTGTGACATAGTGAAAATCAACAGCGATCAGCAAGATGCAAAAGATTGTTATACTTCTTCAATGAAAGCTTCGGCGAAGACTAGATAAGCATAACAATTAAAGAAACAGGCTAGAGACGTCCTAGAAGCCAAGGAGCATGATGTCAAGGAATTATCCCTAAGTTCAGAGGATCCTAACATCAAAGTGCTTATTGGAACCAGTATCCCCAAGGATATTGAGCAAAGCTTCACAAGATTACTAAAGAGCAGGATTTCAAATTTTGCTTGGAAGCATGGAGATATGACAAGTATTTCTAAAAACGTTATTACTCATAAATTTGGACTTGATAAAAGTTTCAGGCCTATACACCAAAAGAGAAGAAAATTCGCTCCAGAAAGAAATACAATCATCCAAGAGGAAGTCGAGAGATTACTAAAAGCAGGAATGATAAGGGAAGTAAAATTCCCAAGGTGGCTAGCCAATGTAGTAGTGGTCCAGAAGAAGAATGGGAAATGGAGAATTTGTGTAGACTTCACAGACTTAAACAAAGCATGTCCGAAATATCCCTTCCCTCTACCACATATAGACTCAATGGTGGATGCTACAACATGCCATGAAATGTTAACCTTCATGGATGCCTCATCAGGATTTCAGCAGATCCAGATGGAACCCTCTGACCAAGAGGATACTACCTTCATGACTCCGACATATATCTATTGTTATATTGCTATGCCCTTTGGTCTAAAAAATGAAGGTGCTACATACCAAAGGCTAGTAAACATGATGTTCAAAGACAAACTTGGGGACACCATGGAAGTCTATATTGATAACATGGTGGTGAAATCAAAAAAAGCTGAAGATCATCCCAGGGATCTTGAGGAAGCATTGGATATCCTAGATCATTATAACATGAAGCTTAACCCTTCTAAATGCCACTTTGGAGTGGGGGCAGGAAAGTTTCTAGGATATATGGTAACTAAACGAAGGATAGAGGCAAGTCCTAAGCAGATCAAGGCAATAGTTAACCTGAAATCCCCAGCCAATACCAAAGATGTCCAAAGGCTAACTGGCAAAGTAGCAGCACTCAACAGATTTATCTCAAGATCCTCAGAAAGATGTAAAGAATTTTACGATATCCTAAAGAAAAACAAAAGATTCGAATGGGAAGAGAAGCATGAGCAAGCACTAAAGGAGTATTTGTCCACGACTCCTCTATTAATGAAACCTGAAGATGGCGAGCCATTATCCTTATACTTAGCAGTATCTGGACACTCTATAAGTGTTGTCCTAGTTAAAGATCATGAAGGTCAGCAACATCCAGTATACTATGTAAGTAAAAGTCTACTTCCGGCGGAAACCATGTATTCTCATTTAGAAAAATTGATATTAGCTTTAATAATGGCATCTACTAAACTTATACATTATTTTGAAACCCATACTATACATGTCAAGACTAATTATCCAATTAAGCGTGTTTTGAGAAAACCAGAAATGTCTGGAAGAATGGCTAAATGGTCAGTCAAACTCAGCGCATATGACCTCAAATATGAGCCCATAACTGTAATAAAATCTCAAGCACTTATAGACTTTGTGGCTGATTTCAGTAGTGATATCCAGCAAGAAGCAGATCTTGAAGTCCAATAGCTAGAGGAATCCAAGGATAAATGGATTTTATTCACAGATGGTGCATCTAATATAAGAGGAACAGGTCTTGGAATCATACTAAAATCGCCACGAGGGGACATACTACCCCAGTCAATAAGTTATGAATTCCAGGCAACCAACAATGAGGTAGAGTAGGAGGCGTTGATAGCAGGTTTCACTATTGCTTGTGATATGAAGAATTGCTTGTGATATGAAGATCAGGTATCTCCAGGTATATGTGGATTCACTATTGATAACTAACCATTTTAATGGCTCATATGCAGCATAGGGTGAAAGATTAATCAAGTACCTCGAGATAGTTAAACAATTATTTATGAAATTCGAAATATTTAGTATAACGCAGGTACCAAAAGAAGACAATGCTGAAGCGGATGCCTTAGCAAATCTCGGCTCTCAAGATACTAGAAGGGACCACGATACCAATTAGACATATCCTGAGTCCAGCAATTGAAAAGAAAAATGAAGTATCCAATACGGAAGCTGAAGAAGCAGACACTCGGGATCTCAAGTCCGGTCAAAGATCCAGGATCTCACCTATTATAAAATATTTACAGGATGGAGAATTCTTGAAAGATGAAAAGAACCACAGGGCTTTTCGTATGAGAATATCTCGTTTTATAATATTACATGGTGTTTTGTTAAGAAAATCTATTGCAGGTCCTTATTTGAAATATTTAGAAGATTCTGAAGCACTTGAAGTCCTCAAAGATATACACGAAGGCGATTGTGGTCATCACACTGCGGGCAAAGCACTCTTCTCAAAGATCCTGAGGACAGGATACTATTGGTCAACCATGAGAAAAGATGCCATGGATTATTCCCAAAAGTTTGATGCATGCTAGAGACATAGCAACATCCTTCATCAGCCAGCGGAACCCTGTACCCATTTATTTCTTCTTGGCCATTTATGAAGTGGGGAATGGATATAGTTGGCAAGCTCCCAAAGGCACAAGGAGGAAAAGTATTTATGTTAGCAATGACAGACTACTTCTCCAAATGGATCGAAGCTGAAGTATTTTTTTAAGTCAGAGAAAAGGAAGTCATATCCTTCATCAAGCGCAATATCCTAACGAGATTCGGGATCCCGACAAAAATTGTATGTGATAACGGATCTCAATTCATTGACAAAAGAACAACCAACTTCTGTTAGCTGGGGAATTAAGATGATAACTTCTACCCCTGTGCATCCTCAAGCCAACGGACAACCAGAATCCAGCAACAAGATCATCATCAATAACCTCAAGAAAAGATTGGGAACAAAGAAAGGGAAATGGGCCGAAGAACTGCCATTTGCACTATGGGCAGATAGAACAACTGCAAAAAATGCGACAGGTCAAACCCCATTCTCTTTGGTGTTTGGCACTGAAGCTATGATATCCACAGAAATGGTCATCCCTACAGCCAGAACCAGTCTTCGAACTCAGGAAAATAATAGTGAAGCTCTCTCAAATGATCTTGATACCGTTGATGAACTCAGAGACCTTGCCAAGGTTCGCATTACAGCCTATCAGCAAAGGATAGCAAGGTCATATAACAAAAACATAAGGATCAGGAGGTTTCAAGTGGATGATCTCGTATTGAGAAAAGCATTCCAGAATACTACCAATCCTAGCGACGAAAAACTCGCACCAAAATAGGAAGGCCCATATTTGATTGATTCAAAGGCATGCAAGGGTGCTTATTGGTTAGCAACTCTGGAAGGAGATATATTGCCAAGATCCTGGAACGCTATTCATCTAAAAGCCTATTTCATGTAAGTTAGAATTTATATTCTAACTTAGAATGGTACGTATTCTTTCTATTTTAGTTAATTTTATTATTATTATCATTTCATATCAATATACTAACTTGAGCGTCCTGTCTTGCAGGGATTATCTCCAGGGATCCCGACACAAGACAGAGATTGGTCATCTCTCCTACGTTAAGGTATCCTACATACCTTCTAAGGTTTAAAGGTTTTCACCTTTCTACGAATTGAGTTTAAACACTCCGCCAGTAGCGCACGACGTTCGAGTATGACAATTTCATCAGTGTTGGCTATAACTTGTTCTCTACGATACTAACAGACGTGTTACACCTAAGGTTTTTAGCATTTTCATACTTACTCATGTCTGGCTTGGCCCACGTTATTCTGGCTTGGCCCACGTTATGCTGGCTTGGCCCACATTATTCTGGCTTGGCCCATGTTACAGGCTTTGCCCATTTTTTTATATCACAAATGTTTAATACTTAACAAATGCTTATCATTGATACGCTAACTCAATACTCTCAATTGGAGTGAAGACTTATGAGAATCCTAAAGTTCTTTTACTAATCATACAACATGATTGGCAAAGATACACAGGGGACAACCCGAGATTACACGTAACATCCCAAAATTTAAGGAAATAAAAGTCCAGGGGCAAAGTGTAATTAGCCCAAAGTATAAAGACTTAAAATAAAAGAATTTGGAAATGGAAGTGGTAGCGGACCCCTACCAAGCCAGTAACGGTCCGCTAGCCGCAATTAGGATGGGTGACGAGGATGCAACACGTGTAAAGATGACTCGCTGAATAGGATTGGGTAGCGGACCGCTACCCAGAAGCATAACGGTCCGCTACGTAGTGAACAAGAAAACGGCTGACAATAGCGGTCCGCTACGGGCGGCAGTTTTGTAACGAACCAAAATCCGGGTTTCGTTTTCAAATAAATAAATATTTTAATAAATATTATGGTGAAAATAATATTTATGAAATACGTTGAAACAAGTGAGTTTCAAGTTAGTAATAGGGTTATGTTAGTTTTTAGCTAATTATGAAATGAAATGGATGAACTAAAAGTTGAGGGGCCAAAAGTGTAAATGGCAAAATTCTGCCATTTTGACTAGAGGAAAGTCAAAGTTGAACTCATTTTTGAGTTGGGGTCGTTTGGGAGCAAGAGGAAAAGGAGAAAATCGATTGTGAAGCTAAATCGTGCGTTTGAACTATGATTACACCTTCCTAACATCAAGTAAGTGATTATTTTCCTTTGATTTCACTTTTGAATGTGTTAGTGGGTGGGTTTTGTAGAAATCCAAAAATGTTGAATGCATGTGGTTAATCGGTGTTAGATTGTGGATAATCTAGCTAAACTAAAGGTAAAGAGTGATGCTTAACATCTTAGAACCCTTTGATTTTGATTATGAGAAGTTAGGGTTCATATGGTGAAAATTGGGGATGTTTGGATCATGATGCTAGAATATTGAATTAGTGATGATTAAGTGTTTAGGTGGTATTAGACACTTGAATGAACACCAAATTGACCTAATAAAAGTTATTGAAAGAGAAATTAATGTCAAGGTATTGGAAAGAAAAGTCAAGTAGGTGAGTATGTATTGAAAGAGGGTCCAAACAGGTCAGTTTGGGTTAGGAATGGAAATTTGGGTTGTGAACCCAATTGTAATGTGATTTTGATGAATGTTAGATTACTAAACTAGGTGTATATGTTTAGGTAATCAAATTGCAAAGCTAGAAGGTGGTGCGGGATCTTCTAACTCAAAAGGTAAGTGCCTTTGCACTTACTTAGTAATGTTGATAATTGGGTGGTATATGTGTTATGATGCATACTATGTGTTGAAATGAATGTGTGTTATTATTGAATGAACTAATATGTGGAAAAGTATGAATGTAGTTATAGTGATAAAACTATAATGGATAAGTGTAAATGAATGAATGTGGTTATTGTGGAAATACCATAATGGTTATGTGAATGAATGTAGCTATAGTTGAAATGCTATAATGGATATGTGCAATGAATGAATGTAGTTATATTGTAATTGTAGAAGCATGTTTTGTAACTATAGATTAAATTCTATGTATCGGTGTACGTGGCTAGTACGTAGGAGGGTGTTCCTGAGTACTTAGCCCGCACACCAGTTTGGTCCTGCGTACTTAGTAAGTACGCAAGGCTTTTGCCTTGCGTACTTAGTAAGTACACAAGGCTTTTGCCTTGCGTACTTGTTAAGTACGCAGGAAGTGTTCCTGCCCCTATAAATAGAAGACTTGTCTTCATTTGTAGGTGAAACTCTGGAACAGGTTGAGAGATGTCCGGGTCGGGAAGAGCTCTCCCGACCCCTGGACCGTGAGCTTAGATGAGAGATGTGTGTTCCTTCGGTATGTAGTCTGTAATACGGGATGACTTCTTTGTTATGGATTACGTTTTGTTTCATTATCTTTTGTCTTTGTTCTTGTTTATCTGTTTCGTTCTCTTTGTTCCCACACAAATCACAGAACAGATCGTGTTATTTCCGCTGCGCGACGAGGCTCCCGGGACCTACAGTAATACTATAATGGATATGTGGGAATGAGGTTATGATCTATGAATCATATTGGATATGAGGTTATGATCTATGAATCATAATGGATATGAGGTTATGGTTAAAATACCATAATGGATATGAGGTTATGATCTAAGTAACATAATGGATATGAGGGTATGGCCTATGTGCCATAATGGATATGAAATGGTGAAATATGAATGTTATATGAAATGAATAAAACTTGTAGTGGAAATGCAAGTTGTAAGGACCAAAAATATAATAGGCTGACGCAATAAAAGAATCACCGAGTTGTTCAGAAGTTTAGAAGATGAAGATTGGAAGAAGCAAGAAATTATGCAGCAGCATACTTCATCTGGCAGCATACTTGAAGTATGCGGTCAGACATCATACTTGAAGTATGCGGTTAGGAAACATATTTGAAGTATGAGGTCCCGGCAGCATACTTGAAGTATGCGGTCCGGGCAGCATACTTGAAGTATGCGATCAGGCAGCATACTTGAAGTATGCGGTCCCGGCAGCATACTTGAAGTATGCGGTCCGGGCAGCATACTTGAAGTATGCGGTCCAGGCCCACCGAATACTTTTTGTTTTAGTATAAATAGATGTGTTTGTAACAGTATTCAGGTTGGACAAGAGAGACATGTTAGACGAGTTGTTGAACGATTGTATTGTGTATTCAGTATTCATATCAATATACGAATCATTTGATTGTTGAATTGTGTCTCGTCCTTTTAGATTATACCTACAAGTCACGTGTCGAGTCTGTTTCTGCCAGGTTCAACACGTCGTTGAAATCGTTGATTGAAGATCCTCAAGAATCCGGACCTTACAATTGGTATCAGAGCCTTAGCGCTCATTTGTGAAGCTTGCAACGGGTGTCTTTGACTCATGAGGTATCAAAGTTACTGTTTTAGCATTTGTTTAAACTGACTTGTGCTTTTTGGAGAGTTTCTGGACAGTGATAGAACTGGGAATTGTGTTTCTGTCACTATTATTGAAGTTTGCGGGCCAATCAGTGGGTAATTGGCCTGAAAATTGAAGTATTTTGCTCTTAATTTCATAATATGCAAGTTTACGGTTCTGGAAGTTTGCGGATTTTTGAAGTTTACGGTTGTGAAGTTTGCGGTCATCATCTTTGCGTTCACGGCTGACTTCAAGTTTGCGGTCACCAAGTTTGCGGTCACCCAAGTTTGCGGTCACAAAGTTTGCGGTCACCCAAGTTTGCGGTCACCCAAGTTTGCGGTATTCCAAAGTTTGCGGTATTCCAAAGTTTACGGTATTCAAAGTTTGCGGTTTTCGAAGTTTGCGGTATTCAAAGTTTGCGGTCTTTCAAAGTTTGTGGTTTTTCAAAGTATTCTGTGCGAATACTTTTTGTTACTTATTTTTCCACGTGAACTTGCAACATGGGAGAAAGTAGAAAGGAAATGCAAAGCAAGATTTTAATATGTTCAATCATGTTAGTGGTGAAAATTTGGAGGTTCAGATTAACAGATTCACGCACTTGATGACTGAGATGAAGAATGCTGAAATAGAGTTGACAAAGGGAGAAATCAACAAAAGGCTAATCAACTCTTTACCAATAACCTGGAACTTCAACTGCACCGCCATCAAGAGAACCAAGGATATGTATCAGACATCCTTGAGTAAGTTGATCTCTATTTTGTACTCTTATGATATGGATGATAAACAGTGCCATCTTAATCATATCAGTTCAATGGATGTTTCTAAAATTGCTGGAGCTAGTACATCTACTTCACGTGAATCAAAGGCACTTGTGAGCCAGCACGACAGGAGTGATAAAATTCAAGATTTGGAAATGAAACATCATGCGTTCGTGGTTGAAGTCACCGACACTAAGGTAACCAATGATCTTTGCTCTGCTATTTGTATTGAGAAAGTCAATTGTTACAAACATGATAACGATACATTAAATCAAGAAATAACAAAGCTTAGATATTCCAACTCAGGACACAAATGATTAGAAAAGGTTTTCAAAGATACAATTGAAGCAAGGAAAAATGATTTTTCAAAACTTGAATTGGATTTTAGCAATAAGGAATGTCTTTATCGTAATGCATTAAAACGAATAGATGACGTTAGCATAAAATTAAATGATGTTGTGACTCAATTGGCAAACACCAAACTAACAATTGAAAAAATTGAACACTCTCGATCAGTGGTGTATGACATGATAGATTCCCAAGTCAGAAAGAAAGGGAATACATGAATTGGTTATCATGCTGTTGAACATCCGTTCAATGGAAACTTTACCTCAATGCCAAGTGTTCAACATGAAGATGTTGAGATGGAATATGGTATAGGCCGTAAACCAGATCCTACGGTAGAGCATGTGAACGTTACTAACCCGTCTAAGTCTTGTGCAGCAACATGATTAGTAGAGGGCATAGTGGAGGATTGTGGGAGTGATGATGATGAGGAGGATAGCCGCGTTTTTTAGTCTAAGTCTAATTCTGCGTCATTTAAAAACAAATTGTCTTGTTTTTAAAATGGTACTTTTTCAAAAGGGGATAAGTTGAAAGGGAGTTTGACATCCACATTTGTTAAAAGTGGTACTTTAGAAAGGGAAGAAAAACAAATTGCCAACGGTAAAAATCATCATTTTGTCAAAAATAAAAACCGTTCCCTTAATAGAGAAAGTAGCAAACCATCTACAAGTCAGTCAAATTCTAAACAATTGTCTCAAGGTTTACCAAAAATGAATTTTATTCAAAATTGAATAACCATCATGTTTTTGAACAAAATATTAAGAATTCTGATAGGAATTGTTTTAGATCGAATCACAAAAATTGTGATAGATATGATGACCAAGTGTTTGATAGAAGGTTTTCTAGGAACTGTGAAAATGCAGGTTACTTCACAGGCTCTCCTCAGCAGTCATCATCATGGTTCGACTTCGACAGATCAGGCTATGCTCCGTATGCTAGGAAACGGACACGCTACACATGTGGCAAAGTTTGTCACATTGCAAGAAACTGCACACATCGTCCTTATGAGCCATATTATTTGCAAAATCAGAGGGCTACACCAAGGGAAAAGCATTATTCTAAGCCAATGAAGGTTGAAAAACTTAAGGCAATGAAGAATAAGCATCCCAAAGTTAAGCCTTTTGATGGTGATTGGAATGCTGCTAAGAAAAAAAACAGGTTTTTAGTGAAAACAAGCAATGTAAAAAACCTAAAGAGGAAGAAAAACCTAAAGTTGGTACTCCTCAAGCAACCAAAAAGTTTGTTAAACCAACACCAATTTGGAAAACTAAATCAAAAATAGTTGAATCACCAGTGTTTGAGAATGATAAAGATATGTGTTTACAAGAAGTATCTTACATTGATGCTTTGGGCGTACCTAGGACCACAATGGCTTGGGTACCTCTGTCTAACTAACTTGCTTGAATCATGTAGGAACAGCCAAGGAGGACTGTCAATAACCTATGGTACGTTGATAGTGGTTGTTCCAAGCACATAATGCGGGACATCTCTCTACGACATGTAATCAAACACTTTGATGGAGGGTATGTTTCCTTTGCAAGAAATAAATGAGGTAAGATCAGCATGAAAGGTATGGTCACTAATGGTACTCTATGCTTTGAGGATGACATTTTTGATGTTTTTAAAAAATATTTTGATCTGACCAGATTCACTTTTCTGGTTCAGTGTTTCAAAATGTTCTGCTTCGATTAACGAGTCACAAGTTCGGTCACCAAAAATATATATTTCTTAGGATACAAATTTTGTTTTGTTTATTAGTTGTATAAAAGCAAAAGTTTTGGAGGGAGAAATTTCCTAAAAACGCCAAAAAGATTTTCGGTTTAAGTTTTTAGTTTCATCTTTAAATAAAAATCAGAAAAATACAAAAAAAGGGATTATGGTTCTTAAATAAGTCGTTCTATTGAGAAAATCTGAGAACTCTGTCTAGTGGGAAATGATAGTACATCATTCTAGAGATTGGATCATCTTATGTAAGGCCTGTAGTTGAAAAGATCAGGATCTTAGGGTGATAAGTTGATAGGCTCTGCTAAAACTGAAAGGACAGCATGATAGTGTTTCACTTAAACATAAAAGTCATTACTTTAGTGGGGAACATCTCATAAATTGGTAGAATATTTATTTCCTGTTAATAATTGAACACTTACACATAAAGGTTGATGAATTATGGATGAACATACTATCTCTAGATTTGCACGAGCCGAGACCCTTCACAAAGGGGTTCTGTATATATATGTATATAGATAAAAGACATACAATGACATGCATTAGGTGAAAAGACACTCAATGAAAGTGCAAAGCTACTTTGCAAAGCAGAAATTTGAGCAAAAAGACACGCAATGTTAATGTCGTGCTATATGAAAATTCAAAAAGATACGTCTAAAGACGTACATATTAATAAATACTTGTAAAATATTTTTCTTTTTGGGAATGTGTGACTGGGAAGGAATCTCTTATCAAGGCATGTAAGTCCGTAGTGCGATGACCCTGAACATTTACTGTTTCTGAATATGTAAGTCCGCCGTGCTATGTTCTTAATCAAATTTGTCAGAGATTTCCTGAACAGTTAACAGACCCGTGCTAGTTATGCTCTTTTAGTTATTTTTAGATGCTCAAAAAATCATGAGGAATGGAAGGTTTATCCGATAAGTTATGGGGTCCATTCAGTTCATCGAAAACTCATCTAATTCACACTAAAATAAATGCAGGTTTCTAAGATATGAGTGTGGGACCCACTAAGTCATGAATAACTATTACCAAAAAAAATGATAAATTCATGCACTGCTTGCTAGTCAATTAAAGTATAAAGGCTTGAGTTTAGAAGGATACTATATATTGACAATCACCGAGACCTGTCTAATAAAATGAGCGGATGATAAGTATAGTTTAGTCTACCCTAGAATGATATGATCCCACAACAGAGTTTCTCTCAAAATTATTGTGTTCTATTGTTTCAAGGCAGTTCGATATATTGAAAAGAACAAAAAGATTTTGTGTTTTTAGCTTAGTTGAAGTTATTTTATTTTTATCTTCGTGTGTATTTCATAAGTATTTAAATTGACCGTTCTTGTTTGATTCAATAATCATGAAAAAGAGGCTTTATGAACAAATGAGGTTTTTATTGAAAATTGGAAAGTTTCATAATTTTATAAGTTTGAGCATACATGCAATTTGCACATACTTATATTTGAGTGAACTTTCAGGAGCAACAAGATAACATTCCTTATCAAAGGGATGATGAAGAATAGATCAAACTGTTGCACCAAGTGTCATCAATGCCGAAAAGCACAAGAAGATGTTGACTCTTTAGAAACCGAAAGTGACAGAGAGAAAGTACCGATCAACAAACATCATAAAAGTGATTGTAAAAGAGAAAGGCTATTAGGAATCCTCCTCCTAACAACTATTCTCAACAAAATGATGATTTTTAATGATGTTGATAATGATCTCTGGGAGGATCAAACTCCAAAGAAAAGAACGAAAGCAAGTGAACAAAACAACAGCCTCAACAACCGCAAAGTCATTCGTGAAGGTTTTGGGAATGGCTATGGGAAAGAAGTTATTCCAATAGGCGGTGATCATTCAGTCAATTTTGAAATTTGAAGACTTCTTTGAATGCATCAGCCTAGGGGGAGATTGTAAGGATCAAAAATATAATAGGCTAACGCAATCAAAGAATCACCGAGTTGTTCAGAAGTTTAGAAGATGAAGATTGGAAGAAGCAAGAAATTATGTTGCAACATACTTCATCTGGCAGCATACTTCAGTGTCAGCATCATACTTGAAGTATGCGGTCCCGACAGCATACTTGAAGTATGCGGTCCAGGCCCAGGCCCAGGCCCACCGAATACTTTCTGTTTTAGCATAAATAGATGTGTTTGTAACAGTATTCAGGTTGGACGAGAGAGACAGGTTAGACGATTTGTTGAACGATTGTTTTGTTTATTCAGTATTCATATCAATATACGAATCGTTTGATTGTTGAATTGTGTCTCGTCCTCTTAGATTATACCTACAAGTCACGTGTCGATTTTGTTTCCGCCAGGTTCAACACGCTGTTGAAATCATTGATTGAAGATCCTCAAGAATCCAGACCTTACACAAGTGTTAAGAACCTTAATTGACCAAATGGATGCAAACGGGTCAAATGGGTGAAAGGGTGAAAACAAGTGTAAATAGTTGTTGAATAAGTTTATCGTCATTACTAACGGTGATTTATATATGTGTTTATGTAGGTAAAGCTCCGATGTAAGTCCAAGTCAAGTTCGAGGTGTGGAAGGATTCTAGTATGCAAAATTTTGGTGTTTTTGGGGATTTTAAGGAAAATCCTTGTAAAGTGGTGTAATTTGACACTTGAATTATGTTTTTGATATATATAAATGTGGTATAAATGTTTTTTGGTCAATACCCAAGTGTTAGGAAATTTTTGGGGTCTTGTAGGTTTGAAAATGGTGGAAAAATGGTACGCGAAGACCTGGACAAGGTCTCTCGTGGTACGCGAGAGACTTGTCTTCTGGGCAAGGTTTTGGAGCTCCCTAGCGGTACGTGAAGGAAGGTGTCAAATCCCTTGCGGTACGCGAGGATTGTAAAAAAAGAAATCTGGGACAAAAGCTTCCACGCGTTTAAATGTTTTATTAATTGGTGTTACAAGTTTCACCCTATAAACAGGTTCATTTGCCGTTCAAAATGAAAACAAACACACCAACACCAAAACCACCACTAACACACACGAATCCCGAGGAGCCCTGAATGACGATTATGAGTGCGGTGGTTACGAGTGCGGTACACAGAGAGTGCGGTTCGAGTCAGAGAAACGTCTAGACGAGGAACGAACTTAGAAACTACTCAAGGATAATGTAAGTACACTGGACCCGTACCCTAGACACAAATACATGAATTATGTGTTTAAATGATATGATTATGTGATATGTGTTATGTGTTATGTGATATGACGAGGGTACGGGATAACGACGGATTAGTCTAAACACTAAACGGGAGTAATGGAGTAGTCACGACGTATCCAAGGGGTGGTGGATACGCCGCTGGTACTTCCTATATATAAAGCTCTTGTGTACTTCGTGGTGAAACCATTATGAATGTTTAGGGGTATAGACTAATAAAGAAATATAGTAAACGTATGGGAGAACATCTAACCGGTATGTAGTTATCTGACAAACGGAATGTCCTGTCGAGGAAAGGCGGTGTATAAATCTCTCATACACCTGTCGCTCTTTCCTGGGGACATCTCTGTTGGAGGTACTGCTCTGGAAGGAAAATCACCCCAGTTTACAGTATATGACGAATACGAATACGAGATGAAAGTATACCATGCATAATGAATGCGAATACGTGATGAGTATGAATATGTGAAATGCATGATGAATATGTGAATGCATGATGATACGTGCAAACATGAATGAGTATGATGGAACGAGTCTAAACCCTAAAATGGAACAACGGAGTACTCACGAATTGTTAGAGGGGTGGTGGATACGCCGCTGGTACTTCCTATATATAAAGCTTTCTAATACATCGTGGAGAAACCGTTACGAAGTTTTAATGGTGAGTACTGGTTGGGGAATAAATCAAGCATATACATGAAATGAAAACAAATGCTTGATACATTTGTGAGGCTGTGAGTCAAAGATACTCAAGGTCCCAAATGAAATGAGATACCTGGCCTGAAAGGTGGATCTCAAAAAATAAATAAGAAAAGAAAAGAAAAAGGGAAACTCTAGGCCTACGGGGCTCAAAGAGTAAACTTTAGGCCTACGGGGCTGAAAGAGTAAAGGATTCCCAGCCAACGGGGCTGAGGAACGAATGAGTCTTCGTGACAAATGCAAGGATGCCTATACTGACGAGTATAAGGACCTTGCCAATGCTCGGACCGGAGGTACGGCCTGTGATGGTTGCGAGGGGGTTAGCACACCTATAAAATATACGAAAAGCGTGGTCGGAGGTACGTTCGGAGATGGTCACGTGGGCTCGAGATCCCCAGAAAACTTAAACAATAAGAACCTAAAGGGTTCATAATAAAATGAACGATGCAATGTACTTACTTAGCGTAAGCTAATTCAAAAACGTTTTTCAAACACTGTAGGACAGAAGCACGTGGAATAAAGCTTCCTGTGGACCGAGCTATCGGAGTTAGAAAATCCCTATGTATAAAGATGTAATTATATCATCTTTTGTAAAACAATATATTATTATAAATGAAAAGGTTACCTTAGCCATTATGGCAAGGTTTTGTTAATCTGAGATCAGTTTTCCACATTAAACTCTGATAAAATAATATTAAGATTAGTAGGGTGTTTCAAGTTGGTATCAGAGCACGGTTTGAAAGTCGATATCGTGATCCGAAAAACGTGTTATCTTTTTGCCCATTTTTTGCAAGAGGAAATCAAAAAATTTAGAAGATTGTGTAAGAAATCTTTACCTGGATTTCCAAAGAAAAAGAAGAAGATGAGCTCGAAAATAGAAAGAGAAAGACTAATTATATGGGGTTAATGATAACCACCTCGAACGATGCTTTATTGAACCTCGTTTATCGCACCACGTCTTATCACATTACTATCTGAAATTTGAAATTCAAATTTTAAAAAATTAACAGTTGTAAATTCTTCGAACAGCTGTCAATTTTTTGGGACAATTGTTATGGGCTGAATTTCATTGCAGGATCCTGAATGATGCATAATCCAGAATCCGGTATCCTGGTATTTTCAGTATCCTGAATATTGTTATTAACGGTTACTTGTCTGTTATTTTCTTTATTGATGACAGATAAAACACTCGTAACATAATACTCACCTGAAGACTCGCTCAAGGGACGTGGACCACGTGTGGAATACGTGTGAATTAACTTGCAACGGTCACAAGAAGAAGATAGGGTCAAGACCATATCTTTCGGATAGATAGTTATAGATAATTTGTATTTATTTACCAAAGAGATCGTATAGAAACACAACACCCGCACTCGCAAACGACTGTAACACTTAGCTTACGATCTCTTTAGCTCTCTTTGTACTCAATAATTTCAGTTTTATACAAGACATCAAGGCAGTCCGACGTTCGTCGGCTCCCGAGGTTTTATGCTGGAGATCATCAAGGATCAAGGGCTTTCCTCGTAAACACTCGTGTTGATTTTACTGTTTTACATTCATAGATTTAACAAGTGAAATCCCCTAGTAATAGTATATGAAAGTGTTTTCGTTGGGGATACCTAAAGAGAAAGTTTAGAGTTCTACTTTCGGCCTTTGTTGCTTCACTCTGCTAGGAAGGACTTTACCTCTCTATCTTATAGATGTAATATGATTTAGAGTTCTTCCTCTTAGAGATTTCCTACTAGGAAGGACTTTACCTCTCTATCTTATAGATGTAATATGATTTAGAGTTCTTCCTCTTAAAGCTTTCCATCATATTACAGTACTAGAGGAATGGAGGAAGCACTGAAAGGAAGAAATGAAAACCTTACTTGCTCCCCTATACATGAAGGACATATCAAAGAGGATATAACAGTAAGAAGGAATATAAAGAAAAAATTGGGGTTGGTTGAGTGAAATGCGGCATGAAACCAGTACTAGAATTCACATAAGGAGGAGTAACGAATGGTTTAGTAGGAGCTGAATAAGTCTCAGAAATTGCTGGCTTCACCGGTCAGGCATTCACCAGCTATTCTTTCTTTAGTTATCGCAAAGTCCTCTTAATTCAACTGGAAAAGGATTCCACCACTACAAGGGTAAGACACTTTCCCGATGACGGAGTGTAACTCTCTCCCGATGACAAGTCGTCGGTATAGGTCTTTAACATATCCAGACGACAAAATCGGCATAGGATGGACCTATACCGACAACATGTCCCTATAGGCCTGAAATTAAAAAAAAATGACATACACAACCAAATAACATGTGAGCCCATGTTACATCCTGTTGAAAGAATTAGCCCAAATGCAAAGTTAGTGAGCCCAATTCCAAAGTTAGTGATCCCATTAATCTTTAATAACAAACCCACTTCCAAATAGCACAACCAAATAACATTAATGTTAAACGAGCTCGCACTCCCACATCACCCAACTCGCTTAATCACTAACATTATTACCTCGATCGACAAGTTAATCCAATATACTAAAATATATTTTGATAACACTAAAATTACAAATATGTTGGTGATCAGGGTCATTTTAGTTTAGTTAGATTTAAAACCAAAGAAAAATGAGTAAAAAAATTGTTACAGGGAGATATGAAATGCACACTTGTACAAGACTATTCTTATTTCAATTACCTTAAATTAAGTGGTTCAAGGGGGCGAACCCCCAAGTGACCAAGGGAGGTTCCAAGGGGACACCGCCCTCTTAGTAGGGTATGGGGTAGCGCCCTGATGGTCGGGGGTAACCCTTGATGGGGTCCAAGGGGCAATGTCCTTAGTTGGGGTCATGCTGCACGATTAGCGTGAAAAATATTTACTTTGCTTAAAAGATGTTTCATTAAAAATGCACCAAATCTGCATGGATGATGAAAAATTGTTTGATATCGATGATAAAAAAAACTAATGAAACAGTAGTAGCATCAGTATAAAGCGAAGCTTCGGTGGTAATTAATCATCGGTAGTTACTTGGTGGTCACTAGTAATTGTGTTGCTGTTGATGTAACTAAATCGGTTACAATCAATTATAACCATCAACCGTCACCCCATTTTCATGAAGAATTTCAACGGTTCATTGTGAGTCTTCGATCCCTAAATATAAAGGATTATTTTGGTCTAGTTCAGACATCGAATTCAATATGAATTTTGGTAAAGTTTTCAAACAGAACTTCCATACTGGTTCTTGGCAATTTCTCTTTGTCTCATCCGATTTCAACTTTACTTGTAGCAACGAAATATTTCGCTCAGAAAGTGTCAAACCCGATTCAAAGAGATATCCAAGCATTCCCGAAATTCAAAACTTACACACTATCGAGCTATGGTACTTCACCATAGGTCTACGTAAATCCCCTTATTCTTGTGTGTTCTATCGGTGGTTACATGGTGAAAAAGGCTTATCGTTGGACGATAAGACTACAATGAGAACATTGTAGGCGCACGATGTTTTTTCTACGGATTTTCCTAGAGGTTTTAAATGTTGTTTTTCACAAATATTTTCAAGTTCAGACTCATGTATTTACTTAGTTTACATGCTAATTTGTGTTATGCATATCTTAGGCAAAGAAGCTTCTCAAAATCTGAAGTGAAGGTTCATCCCCGAGTTGGCAAGTGGTCTTGTAAGTACACCAATGTATATAACTCGGTGATGTGTAACATTTTGATTTTGAATTATGTTTTGATTACCGATATTGTACACCTTTAAGCGACTTCGAGAATTTGTGAACTTATTAGGACCTATTTCAGAAATATTAACTTTTTGGGAGAGTCAACATGTTTGACTATCCTCTTTTGGTAAGATGATTCATTGGACTTCTTTATAAAGTACACGGATAGTCATGTGGTTTATCAAAATTTTGGATCTGATCCATGGGGTTTGCACTTTGTAACGTATTTAGTCCCTAAACTTTTCCAAAAGTACATGTATGGTCCCTGTGGTTTGCACTTTATAATGCATTTAATCTCTAACTTGGACCTTTTAAAACTTTTAGATTTGTTGGCTGAGTACTAAATGCGTTACAAAGTTCAAACCACAGGGACCATCCATATACTTTTGAAAAACTAGAGACCAAATTCAAAATTTTGATAAACCACAGGGACCATCCATGTACTTTACTCTTAAAACAATGTTTGTGAAAGATATTCTGGTACAAGATTATTTATGAACAAAATACTAGAAGTATGTTGCACACTTTACTTCTTTTCTACACAGCCACCTCTTCTTATGACTTCTTTCCTCTCTACTATCCTCCTCATGGTAGCAACCGCAACTCGAAGCGTTCTAGAAGTGTACCCGTTTACCGAACGGGTAGAATGTCTATAAAATGAAGAAACGGATATAAAAACCACTCATGAATGATTGGCTTTCGATCACTTCAGTGAAATCGGCATGTAGGAAAACCAACCGAAAAATTCCATCCGGTTAAATGCCCAACAAAGAAACTAGGGGGGATAAACTGTAATTAAATGAAAGTACAAGGTATGTCTTGCAAAATATTTACATGAACTCCCTCTTTCTTTACAAAATTCTTATAAAATAACACTATGCAAGAATGCTTAAACAAATTTCCATAACAAACTCTCCATCACTACTAACTAAACTACCATGCAATCTTTTTTTTTCACATTTGCAAGTTTAAACAAATTTCCCGCCAAAAATCTTCACGGTTGGCATATTCACCGAAGGTTATCGGGCCTCTCGGGCAGGTTAATTTTCAAGAGTCTGACCTTTCAACTATAAGTAAGCAAGATCTTGATCCATTAGATAGTCAATGAATAGTCACAAGAATGAATGTCATCGCGTAAACAAGAAGCAGCATGACGTCATTGTTGTATAGACCTGTTGGTACAAATACAAATGCATTTGATGTAGCGGTAGCAATTTCTGACACAACGTGAAAATATCATGTTAACCCGTTTATTAAACGGGTGGTGTTCGGGCTGGCCTGTTTAATTAAATGGGTCATGTACGGGTTGAACTGTTTAAACCATTTATTACAACCAACTAACCCGATTATCACATTTACAACTTGATTACATCCCGTCAAATCAGTTGACTTGTTTAGATATATGGGTTAGACATGTCGTGTTCAAGTCCCGTGATTTTAAATGTGTCCAAATTGGGGTTGATATCTTTGATACGAATAAATATATAGGACGTGTTCGGGTTGAGCAATTCAACCTGCCAACCCAAAACCCGTCAACCTGACACAATTGATACCACTTAAGTGCAAGGAATTAAAATAAAGAATAAAAAAGGAAAAGCGACAGAATTTGAATTTACCTCTTTGTCCAGAAGCTGCTGCAGGAAGTGCAGGGATCTTAACAGCTGCAAGATCAAAAGGAGGTTGACAACATGAGTTTGATACAAGGATATTGAAGTTTATAAAAAGGGTAATTTCAGGGGCAGAAACGTACTTTTGTTGCAAGATGAAGGGGCTGGATGTGAAATTGAAGGCCATGGTGCAGGAATGTGATCATTTAGATCACAAAGGAAGCTCACTTGTGAATATCTGTCAAATGTTGCATCTGAAGGCAAGCTAGGAAGAAGACATCCAGACTCTATTTCATCCATACAAACAAGTTAGATATTTGACTAATGGTCAAACACTTCAAAACGTTGGTTCGACCCTTTAGTACTTATTTTTGTATATACTATTGTGGCATTTCTGTAATATTTGAGGGGCGTTTTAGATATTTTTACTAAGAGAAATGATACATTAACATAATGCCACATGGCATGAATCTACATATCATGTGACATTTGGTTGATTTTTAGGGGCGTATGGTCATACTGGTACATCATACGGGGAATAATTTTTTTATGTGGGTCGTGTCGTATGAGGCGGTGTCATCAAACTATACGGCCCGTATGATCTAGTACACTGACAAAAAAAGGACTGACGTGACAACTGCAAAGCATACGACCTGTATGACCATTTTCGCCATGTCGTACAGCCCGTATGATGTATGATGCCATCATTAATGTATCTATAGCAGCCCACTTTTTAGGTTAATATGTCGTTACTCTTTAACTAATGGTCAAACACTATCAAAAAGGGTTATTCTATCATGAAAATTTCCAAAAAATAATAACTATTAAAAGTGCTAATGAGAGATTTTTTTTTAATTACCTTGCATTCCATTGGCTGCAATTGAGTTGTAGATTCCAACATGTCAAGAAATGATATAAACTATCAGCTTCGAGTAATATTACCCAAAAGATTCATATTAAATAAATTAAAACAAAAAACAAACCTTGAAGGGAGAAGTCTTGGAGCGTTATACGACAAAGATTATAAACATTGTTGGTTATATTTTCTTTCTGTAACTTCTTCCCAAGTGAAGCCGCACAATTCATCGCTTGCAAATTGGTTAAAAAGCTTTGCTTCTGCAAGTGAGATACGTAACTTCCCATCGCACTACAACATGATGTCTGGTTGCTAATCTCATCTCCACAACCTCGTGCAACAGATCGAACATTTGGCAAAACCAATGGGCAAACTGGAATCAACAAAACAACATTTTTTTCTTATTTAGAAAGTAGTTGGCTTTTGTTACCATCGTACATACCATTTGGTTATAAATTAACAACTATTGTAACATCCGGCCCCTCATACCAGCCAATATTGTCCACTTTGCACCCTAGGACGACTTGTTTTAGGTTGTATAAATGGAGACTTCCTAGAAGTTTACTCATCCTGGAATTATTCCCACCCAAGCACGCTTCATTGGGGAGTTTTATCATCCACAACCAATTCGCCCAAAATGTGTTGTTGGTATTTGAGGCAGGACATTCTTTATTACCTACTATCTCTCCTAATTACCTAGTATCTCTCCTCTGGACAGAACAATGTGGGATTTGCTTAAGGTGTCACTATTATACGCCATAAATCCCCTACAAACTACTGTACTTGCAACTTACTTCAAAAAGGTTCCCATTTTGCCCCAACTCTTTCCAATGTTGAAGAGGAGTTCCTGGACATTTTCAATGTTGAACTCCATGTCCATTTAGTTGAAAATACAAATAAATAAAGTTATTTTGTAATGATTACAAATGGATAAATCTTCCATTTGAAATTTTCATAAAAATGATTGTAAATAGTATGAAATGTTTAAACTGTATGCAAGACGAAGAAAGCTAGGGCAAAATGGGAACTCTTGAAATATATGGAAAAATGGTTCCCTTTTAAATCTTGAAATAAATGATTTAAAAGATTAAATGAAGCATGATTGGCTCACCTTGATTAAGATTGCAATTAGCTAAACCTCTAAGGACTTCTTTGGCTCGTGACGGTTCAAGTTTACTAGCTAACCATCTCAAAACAATACTTTTGCAATCATTAATCACCCGATTTGAGATATCTGAAAGACGTTGTAGCCCCATTGCATCAGATTCATAAGAAACAGATGCAAGATCCATGGAAGCTTCTAATATAGCATTTTGACATGTCTCCTGACAGCACTCGTTAACAAGATCAATCTTTCCACAATTAGCAAGAATCTTAGATGTGTTGACCATTTTTTCAAACCCATCAACATCTTTGACCGGGCAAGAACCTTCAGTTAGGTTTGATGAACCAATGGAACAAATGTGCTGCAAACTGTTATCTGCACCTTGACCCGTGAGAATTAGGTCAAAGTCAGAAAGACAGTGTTTAGCGAGAGTCGAGTTTAGAGAAAGATTTTTGGTTTTTTTACTGGATTGACCAATGAGAATCACAAGAGTGGCTTCAAACTGTGGACAACATACTACATTGGCAAGGTATGGTGCAAAAACAGTGAAACAATCAGTTGCAGTCATGCTCATCATGGTACCTATGGCATCAAAGTCGAGCGTACAGAGGCCTGGAAGAAAAAGAAAAGAAAAGGAAATACTGTTTATTTAAAAAAAATGAAATTCAGTAAGATTGGAGGTGGCAATTTCAACTAATTTATTTGCAGTCAAAAGTCGTCCAAAGTGTAGTTTTAATGAATAAAACCTCCTAGATCAATTTATTTGAAAAAATAGATCATTACTGGAATAATATACTTTGGTAAGCATATTAGTTATTTACAAAAGGAAATATCCCACCCAATAATAACCAAGTTTTTTCAGTGTTACATTAAAATCACTCACTTTTTTCTAACAACAAAATGATTCAACTTTTAATATTGTTCCTTTGTTGTGAAATTCTTTTAAAAAAAAATTAAAATCAAGTAAACCAAAAGGAACATATATGAAAATTGGTTACTATTTAGTGATTATTTTTTTTCAAATTTAACCTGAAGTAGGAGGTAATCGTGAAGAAAAAAAATTCACTAAAAAATAACCGAGTTTCATAACTGTTTTATTTAAGTCAAGTTTAGAAAAAGTAATCACCAAATAGTAATCAGGTTACATATATATTCCATTTAAGTCACTTAATTTGAGAAAACTTGAATATTTATAAAACAAATTCACAACAATGGAACAATAAATGAAAGTTGAGTGGTGGTATGGTTAAAAACAATATGAACGACTTTATTGGAACAAAATTGAAACTTAGTTGTTATCTCACGATTTTATCCCTATAATAAAAGTATAAAATATACCAACTAAAGTGTTCCAGGTCAGCAAAACCCAACCGGACCCGTTTTGACTCCTTACCCGACCCATTATGCCACCAGTAAGCTAGATACATAAGGTGTGTGAAACGAACCTGATAACTTTGGGGCGGTGTTATTTGTCATTGTGAAGGGAGACAGTGGAGATGGTGCAAGAAGAGGATAAAGGGGTTGAGGATTTCCGGTGGGAGAAATCGCGGGCAACAAGTTATCCACTTTGTTATCAAATATTACTGAGTTTTGTCGTGAGCTGCAATGGGAGTCGTTGAAACCTGTCCAAACGCTCATGTGTCAATAAAAACAAATAGCAAAATAACTAATAGTCAAACACTCTACCAAGTCAATGCAACAAGAGAATGTAGAAACCAGATACCGTATATACATATGTTTCCAACTGAATTACCAATGTCTACAAATTTTGTAGGTAATTTTGTTACTTTCCGTGAAAAGGTTATGTGTATTTTACCAATGGAATTAAGAAAATAACTATTATAATTAACCATAAAAAATCATAACATAGATAAAGATTTGTACTTGACAGCATCATCCCAACAAGCATTAGCCCACCTCAACCATGTGAAAAGTAGGTAACAACCCAAGAAAATAAATAGCTTCAATAAATGCCAATAACTAAAAGTGGTTGTGTGCCATAAAGATTGATGAAAACTGCTTCTTTACCTTGGATATTGATTTTAAGCTTATCTTGAATGCACACAACTCATATATATAGGTGAATTGGTCTATAAACTAATGCAAAGATAAACATAAATCCACATCACAAATAGAAATGCAACGGCAATGTATATAGCCGCGTTGAGCTATTTCCCATGCGTTTTCTAGGGATGTTCACGGTCCAGTTCAACCAGTTTTCACAAAAAATTTGGGTCAAACCGCTAACTACAGTACACGTGTGTGACACATATATACATGTATACATAATTGCATCTTCCAAGTTCCAAACCGTCAGTCGGGCTGCGTTTCAAAGGCAGCATGTTTATTTCTGAAACAATTCAATTTGTGACATTTGTAACAAATTTAATTGTTAAATACTGAAGTTAAGACTTACTAAGTTTGACTCCAAAAAGTCAAAATCCCCAAAATTCAAAACCCTAGAATTAGTTCTAACCTCCATGAAACTGGCATGTTCTCTTGAATTAGAAAGTTAATACTTAAATGCAACTTCAACAACAAAGAAATAAAATCAACCCCCTCAAATCTTACAGCATCCAATCAACTAGCAACCGTTATTAACAGATCAAACACATTATCGTTCAAAACAAAATAAACAGCAAATACGAAAGCAATCCATCAAATCAGAAACAATAATTAGAGCTAACCCTAATTCACATTCTTGAAAAAACTTACAGAAAAGAAGCAGGAATAAGAAAATGAGGTTCTGAGGTTTAATTTGGGTCATGCTTGATGGGTTTTTGTGAGCAGAAATAAGAGTATGAATTTATTGTGATGAAAATGCAAAATTAAAGAGGGATGAGAGTTGAATTTGAAGAAAGATTTTGAGAAGTTTGTTGAAAAAGAGATGAAGGCATAAATGAGATGCAAGTGTGTGGGGACGATCGCAGTAATTAGTAGTAGCTGTCCATTTATGTGTCATGTGCCCACAATAAGAAGCAAAAAATAATAATAATGATTTTTTGTTGGGAGTAATTTATAAAAAAAATTATCTTTTATTCAGTGTTTCGGAGGTGGATCGGATAGCGAACCGGCCGTTTTTATTTGCACTCCTGGTTTTCGTTCTTTTCTTTTTAATTTGTTGTACACGCATCAGCATCAAGTAGCGCCGGGTTTTTTTTTATCATTTTTCCTGTGTATCGACTTTTTACTTTCTATACCTCTTTTCTTTTAATCAGTTTGACGATAGAAGTTCTTTTCGGTTGTTTCTTGCATCATCATGTGATTTGTTTTAATAGCAGTAAAGTGGAATCGCTTTTGTGTTTACATTTTCTTCAGTTACAAGTAATATCAACGATAGAGATTGTGTTGTTTGTTTGTCGAAATTTGAGGCGGTGGATCAACTTCGAGTTTTGTTGTTGTGTTGTCACGTGTTTAATGAGTGTATTGATGCTTGGCTTAAATCAAATCAGACGTGTCTGCTTTGCCAGTCTACGGTAAATCGTACCGAAGATGAAGGACTGAATAAGATACTTTATGTTGCCGATAGAAGTGGTGGTACCGGTGGCGGATATAGAAAGAACAGTTTTAGATTCTTTTCGGTCGTCCCTTGCCCATGTAAGCTTCCTATTAGGGTGGGGTATCTATCCATCTCATCTATGGATGGCAAAATAACTCGAGCCCGACGGGTATACCCGAAACCCGAAATATTCGGAGCGTGTATACCCGAAACCCGACGGGTACGTGGCCGGGTATGGGATTAGGTGATACCCAACCCGATTACCCAAAATCACATACCCGTTTACCCGAATCATATACCAAAAAAATTTGTAATTTATAATTTTATTTTCTCTTAACCAATGCCTATTAATGCTTCATTTTAGTAGGTTTGTTATATGAAACTTTAATTTTTCTTTTGAAATATGTATTTATAAATATAAAAAATAGAGTCATAGAAAAGTACACGACATATACCCGACGGTTACTGGCCGATACCCGTGAGTATGCCCGATACCCAATACTAACGGGTATGGCCATTACCCGCGGATATACCCGATACCCGACGGGTAATTACCCTACACAAACCCGATGGGTAATGGGCCGAGTATGGGACACAATTTTACAACGGGGTATGGGTTTGGGATTACCGATACCCGGCCCGAACCCGACCATTGTCATCCCTGATCTCATCCCTGAAATCACATCAGCGTCACATTATATTTTCCATCCTTTTTCAGTCCTTTCCTAGAGGGGTGGGATCCATACCTAAACCATTTTTTAGTTAAATTAAAAAAAAATAATTAAAATTAAAATATCAATTAAAATTTAATAAAAACTAATATTAAAAAAATACAAACTCTAAATCATTTCATTAACTAAAAAAATTACATAAACTTAAAATAATCTTCTACAAGAGGGAGTATCATCTCGTGTTGGTTTTCATCAAATTCTACCATTCAACTTTTTTCTAATATCAGATTTTAACTCTTCTCTAACGACATACAAGGTAATCTCTCATCAGTGGAACTAATCCCGTATCTAGATTACCAGACGGGGTTTTACAGTAGTACCACAAACCGATGGAAGAAGCTTGTATCCAAACCGTGTTATTATAAGGCCCAGATCAAAGACCTTAAACTCATGGACTTTCATATAGTCCACAAAATTTATGACATTGTTGTCACATGTTCGGTCTGGCATCGTCGTGAACTGATCACCATGATAAAATTTGAGACAAAAACATTGTGCCATGACCTCATAAAGATTTTCAATAACCAATGCTTGTTCGTACTCATTTAACGATCTAAGAGTCCACGAATCAGGATAAAGACCATTCTGGTACGCGTATCCGTTGTTATTGGTGTTCATGTTTGTGTGTGAAATAAAGGCTTGTATATATAGTAACTTATAATATAGTCATTGAAATATAGTTGTTGAAATATAGCCTTTTAAACATAGCATTGAAATCATTTCACAAAGTCGTTTACGAAAAAGTTAAAATTTACTTTATTTTGAATACAACTCGGTTTTGTTAAAATTTATATCGGAATGTTCAAAAAAACATAACCGTGTATTAAGATTTTTGAAAAAGTTATTAGAGAAAAAATCAAATTAAATGTTAAATGAAGTTTATTCATTTTCATCGGTACTGAATCAGCGTAGTCAACCCGTGAATTCGTGGTCTTCGTCGGTACCGGTAGGGGCGGGATCGTGCTCCCGTCGGTACCATCCCCTCCCGAATCCCTTCCCGGACTCACTCCGCCTCACCTTATGCCCTGCGTTTAGCGCCTTCTCAGTTTCTTTGTATTCCAAGTTTTCCTTTTGGGTTGACTGTATTTCAAGAAATCTGTAAATCCATGCTGTAAAAGCCTTTATTTGTTTCTTAGGTTTTACTTTCCTCTTTTCTTTTTACAAAATAAACCATGGATTTAGAGAAAATTAAAGAAGGAATTGATGGTGAAACTACCATCAAGAAGTGGGTTAGGGTCAAATTCAAAGAAATTGTTACTAAAGATTCATTTTTTTAGGGCAGACAAGATTGATTTCAAGAGCATGTATATTCAACTAGATAAACATTTAAGTAGGGTTTGATCAAGAGATAGAGAGGCAAATACTAAAAAGGAAGAGTGGGAAATTAATTTAGCAAAATTGGATATTAGGAATGTTATAGGTTTGAATTAATTGTTGTTTGGTATCTTTTTTTTTTCAACGGCGAACATTGAATGTTGTGACGTCGCAACCCCCCACCCATCACATTGGAGAGCCTCGTCCAACTCCGGCCAATATGTTGTCTTAACCGGGCCCACTTGGCGTCAGAGTTGGAGAGCATCCAATGAAAAATCTCACCCAATACGGCCCCTTCCGGGATTGAGGGAGAACCAAGGCTCGAACCATGGATCGACGTAGGTAAAACCCAAGTGCATCAGCCTAAGCTAGGCCTCATTTGCATACCGCAGAAACTAATGTGGAGAGCAGGGATTGAACCTGGGTCACTAGGAACACCAGGTCTCTCCTTTACCACTCCATCACTAGCTCATTGGTTGTTGTTTGGTATCTTAAAGTTTGATTCTTGAGAGGTTTTGATTCACTAGGTTTTATGGTTTTCGCTGTTCTTTGACTATTCTGTGTGTGTGTAATTTTGTCTCGGTTTTATGTTTAGAAGCAATTGATGATTTAATGAATAGAAGCCCACCAACGGCATTGCATGTCTTTGAAGACATTAAGTTGACCTAACTTTCTAACAATTCATGGCAAAGGTAGGTGCCCAAGAATGAAGACCACCTTTTGATCCTATGTCCGGTTGCGAGTGGAACCTGGAATCAGATTTCCAAGTGGCTTCCATTGGATCTTTCCGGTATTAGGACGGTTAAGAAATTGTCGGCCGTAATTCACAGCTCCAACGGCAGCAGAAAGTTAAAAAAAGGTTAGAATTTTATTCTCATATTGTACGATTTGGGAACTTTGGTTAACAAGGAATAGGTGGATTTTCTTGAACTCAAGGAGAAGAGTGGATAATATGGTGGACGACATCAAGATTAAGTCATTCAAATAGATGAAGAATAGAGGGAATAACCACGGTCCAAATTGGGACCCATCGACTGGGATCGTCTAGTGTTCGGATTCGGTGGTTTGGTTTCTCCCTGTTGTTGGTTAGCATAGTTGGAATTGTTGGGCTTCATAGCTTGGTTATTTTGGTGTTTGTATTTGGGGTTTTTTTGCTAGTTCCTCGTTAGCTTTCTTTGATTTATCTCATTGTGGCTGTTCAAAAAAAATTATAAATATTTGGCTAACGAAGTTCTAGTTAGGTGTAGCGGTGTGCATTATAACCGGATCTGGATCCGATCCGATGAATTATTCGGAATCGGATTTTTTTGGAACTGGATTTTTTTGGACCGGATCGGATATTTTTGGAACCGCCGGATACGGAACCGGTTGTATGGTTTTCCAAGGGACCGGATAAAAACCGGAAAAAATCGGAACCGGACAAAAATCGGACACAAAAAATTGGGATAAAACCGGATAAAAGGTTCCAATATGTTCCAAATCTCATACCCCAAAACCGGATCCGATTCAGAACCGGCTCCACTGGATCCGGTCCTTGACCACCGTTGACTTATCCGATCCGGATCCGGTTCCAAAAAATCCGATTTGTGCATCTCTAGTTGGGTGTCTACTTATAAGACTGAAAAACAGTTAAAAAAGATACTTCTAGTTTATATTTAAGATGCTAAAAGTCTTATTCTAGGTTATGTTACTTAAACTTTACAACTACAATGGTAAATCATTGACCCTCAATCTAAAACTATAATGGTCATAATATGAACCAGCTTTTAAGTCAATTCATACGCACTAAACTAAGAATCTAAATGCCAAATATATATTCATTAACTTTTGTTCTTTGGTTATGGAATGTATATAAATATTGAGTTTTATCAAGCAAATTTTTTGGTAAAATATATACAAAGACTAACTACAGTTTTATTTTATTTTTCTTTAAAAGCCTTGGTCTTTAATATGTATCTATGTAGTATAATATTGTATTTTGTTTTATATGCAAAAGATGTTTTTATACTTTTGATGATAACATAAAACGTGTCTTGTCGAATAACATAAGAAAAAAAAAACCAAATGCAACGTTTGAAATTAATAGGTAGACAACTAAGTCGGTGAGTATTAACAAACCAGATAAAAGCAACATACGTGGCAAAAGGTCAATGGATGCAGATAAGTTTATTGATTTTTAATCATCTTTTTATAAAACAATATGCCTTTCACACTACGGCGTTCATACAATTATTTGGCTTTGGCTTCCTGATATGGCTTGGCTTGGCTTTAAATATTATTGCAAGGTAGACTCTACCTGGTAGAGAGTGGTAGACTAGGTTAAATAAGGGGTTTTTTTTTAATATATTTAATGTTAGTAAAGTGATGTTTTTCTTAATTAAATGATTGTAGGTTCAAATCATATAGAGTGAAGGTGTGTTGATTTTAAGAGTAAAATAGATGTAAAGTAGATAGGAGGGATGATCAAATAAGAAGTGGATTTTGTCGCTAAGAAAGATTTTAGTGTTATGTGACACTTGTTTAAACTAAGGTTAAAGGGTATTTTGGTCCACTAACCAAACTCTCATTCTAACCCTTTTTACCTCAAAATCCAGCACACGCTCTCATCGTCCCCTTAGATATGTTATCGTTCTTAAATTAGGGTTTCATAACCAAATCAACACACCATCTCTACCAGATCCATCCAAATCTCTCATCCAAAACACGTCACGCCACCTCAACCAACGTATCTCTCTGCGGCGCTCACCATGCCGGAGAAGCTCGACATCCTCGTCCTCCGTTGCTCAAAAATCAGAGTCCTCTGTAGCTCAAAAGGTAGCTCCAGTCCGACGGTGCAGAGTCCTCCGTAGCTTCAATTCAGGTCTCTTAATTGAATTTTAACCAATTTACATTGTTCGAATATAACTATTTACTCTAATTCGCCACCATTGTTTTCGTACTCGTTCAATAAGCATGTTATTGTGTGTGAAATTATTCGTTATGCGTTGTTTAGAATGTTCAATTTTTTGAAAAATTAGTTTCTCATTATACTAATTATTAGCTTTTCATTTATAATGTTGTGTAACTTTAGCTATCACTTATTGATTCCAGCTTATTTAGGGTTTTCATGGTTTAAACCATAATTGCTTGTACTGTATTTTTCATCACTCATATTCCGGCTTTTAGTTTAGAATATCTATGACTAATTGTTTTTTTTCATTTCTCCTCATGTATCTAGTAAGATTTCTTTTTTCATTTTCTATTTAGTGTATGTGTTTATAGATTTCATTTGAGACACAACAAGATTTATAGTCGATGAGGTTTGCTGACTATTTGGTCACGCATTAGCTAGTGTGACGGCTTCCGTTGGGTGAAGGTTGCTGATGTAAGTTCTCTTTTTGAGTCTAGGCATGTATTAGAATAAAGGAAGTTGAACTTATACTTACCAAATTATTCTGCATTTCTGTCTGTGATTGTCTTTTCTACTAATTTATATGATATCTTGGTACATAGCGTTTGAAAATCAAATACTTTAAACTCTTTGTGTATGACTCAGCGCCTTTTGTATTAAAGTTAATCAAATCTGGTAGCTGTGATTCACTTTATGTTGGAAATCGGAGATAAAATCCCAATCACAACGTAAGATGGACCGGAACAAGTCGAATGAAATAACTTTATGTTAACAATTGGGAAAAACCCTTCAAATGGATTGCAATGGAAAGTAAAGTATACACATTTTAGGTGTTTAGTAGTTGCATCACACAAAAACCAGTACAAAAAATATAGGTAACAATAATACAATACAAAAAAAATACAGCACAAAAATTCAGCACACACAAATGCAACACAAAAATTCAGCACACAAATTCAATATAGAAAAATACAGCACATAATTCAGCACAGAAAAATACAGCAAACAAATTCAGAACATAACTACATCACACAAATTCAGCATAAAAAAATACAACACCCAAATTCAACCTAGAAAAACACAGCACAGTTTTTGAATTTTTTTTAAATCGTCGTTTTTTATATAGCAACACTATACTATAATTAAAGAGAAAAAAAACGTTCGATTTTATGGTGTAACTTTTTTTTTAAATAATGGCATATGAAAAAGTTATGAACATTTAAAAAAGTGGTGGAACTTGAAAAAAGTCAACAAAGTGGCTATTCCTTAAATACCCTTTCACCTCTATTTTTTCCCACACTTTAATTTCAACCATTATCATCAAATTTGATTGTCAAGATTACTTCTTAACCTACTTAGGCAAAATCCTCTTCTTAGTGGATCCTCCCTCAAGTAGATAGTGTGTGTTCATCAGTAAAAAAAAAGGTAAGTGTGTTCGTCGGTAAAAAAAGGTAAGGTTTTTTTTTTTCTTCGAGTGTTTAACATTTGATTACAAATTCAGTAAACCATAAAATAAACCGATTTGAAATCGTTTAAAATCAAACCAAATTACGTATTCAATTTTCAGCTGAATCAAATTAGTCAGTTGGTCGTCCAACAAATGAAGCATTCTCATTCAACACGTTGACCCTTCAAGTGAATGAGTGATCGAGTCCATCTTCGAGCCATCAAAAAATTTATGATTAAATTTCATTCAAGTGATGTCAAATATTCAATTAGGTTTGAAACCAAAACTGAGCCGAATTTAAATTCGGTTTTTTAGTTGGGTTTAAACCCAAAATCGAAGTGAATTCAAATTCGGTTTTGACCATTTTGAATTAGGTTCGGTTAATTTTGACAAAAATAATTTTAATCAAGGAACCGGATATCCAAACCGATTAACACCCCTAATTTCTTCTTTTAATGTTGTTACTTATGTAGTTTCTCAATGTAACTTGATTTAGTTTCGTACTCCATACCAATAAAATACACCAAACCAATTTTTCTTAACCACGTAAAATATAAGCGGTTTTCAAAAAGACATATTACTCTGGTTCAGACATGTTGGTTTTAACCGGTCTAACCAAAATATGAGAAATACACAAGAAAAATGTTTTAAAAAACCATTTAAAACACAAGGTGTGATCTAACTAGAAGGGTTTTCTTTTCATATTCTTTGTTTTTTTTAATTTAAGTATCTATTTCTACTCCCATTGTACAGACAATATCTGTTATTTTATTAAAGAAATATAGTAAATACATACAATTTCATAAACTTATTAGCTAGAGTCGATCTATGTCTATCAAACATTCAAACAACTAATATTTTCGTTAATAATCATAATTCCAATAAACATTTCTAAAACACATTCTTCTCCTAAATCCCTTTTTTAACAACTCATCATGTGATTTCAACTTTACCAAATAACTAATTTTCAGCCGGCTTAGCTACCGTCAGCAAATCCAAGCCAATTTTGTCATGTTAACATGGATCCTGTCAAACATACACGTATGACAGTTTCTACAAGAACCCACGTTACCATGCCTTTGGTCAACCCCCCCCCCCCCCACCCACCCCACCCCACCCAACCACTATATATATACATGAAATCTCAAACCCTTGAATCTTTCTCTATTTTTCCATCTTTATTCATCAAAACTCTCTACACCAATCATGGGTAACTGTTGTTTGAAAGGTTCAAGAAAATCATCAACAACGGTGTGGGCTGACGAAAACGATGAATGGGTGTACTACTCTGACCCTGATCTTCAACACAAACAGAGTCTTTTGGGTGATCAAAGAACCAATAACAGCAACAAGACAGAAGTTAAGATCATGTTGAGCAAGAAGAAGCTGGAGGAGTTGTTGGGTAAGATGGAGGATCTTCATAACATCCCTGTCGATCAAATCTTGGACCGTTTGATTGATTCTAGTGATCGAGTTCAGATCGATCATTATCATCTTCAGCAGCATCCATGGAGGCCCAATTTAAAGAGCATCCCTGAAGAGAATTAGAACAGTTTTGATGTTCTTGTTCATTTGTTTTTGTATTTTGTGTAAATATATGACAGGATTTATACAAAATTAATTCCCTCCCATATTTGTTATAAACTAGTTGTTACAACTGTATTAGATTTAATTATATAAAAGGTGTCATGTGTAACCAAATGATAAATGCGTAACATGTGGAAAAAAATATCGGAACGTCTTTTACATCGATAGTAGCTATGTGCATAGTTATGAAAATGGGTGTCGAATCTGTTTTTTTCATTAACCCGTGGAAGGTGGTAGACACTTTCACTTTTTTTAACGTGGTAATCATTTGAACCTGAAAAACTGGAAAAGTAAATACAATTTTAACCTTTTTTGTTTTTATTTGTTTCTTGTCTTTTAAATATTTAAGAAAGTTTTAATTAATTAATTTTATTATAAGTATTAACTATGGGTTGAATGAATATATAACACATTAACACCACCTTAAAAAAAACATATTTTATAGTTTTTATAAAAATACTCTATATGATTATTTTTTAAAGACATTTTATAAAAAATTAAAATACTAATTAGAAAAAAGTGTTTTTAAATATGTCTTAATTTATTTTTCGGTTTTGGCGGATAGGGGTTTGTAGTAGTGGAGGTTTGCGGCAATATGAGTGTTCAACGGTTCGTTTTTTTGTTCGGTTATTCGGAAGGGGTAAAAAAATGTAAAATAACAAGTTTTAAAGTCGTTTTTTCCAACGGAAGGGGTACGACAAGTTGACAAGTAAAGGAGGATGGTACGTATAGCCTGACTCTTTCTTATTTTAATAGATGAATACAACCCTCTATTTATTAGTTAATTTCAGTTTTCTTTTCCATGTTTTCCGCCCAAAAATCAGATTTCCTTCGTTTAGCCCACTAATTTCTCATCTACGAGCTATTTCATAAAAAAGTCTATACAAGTAAATGAGAATTAAACGAAATAAATGGATCACGTTCATATTCTTACTAAAATATTCATCTTATCCATATTTTTCTAATGCAAAAAAGTTCTAAAAACATATATATAAAAAATTATCTTCACCATCTGTTTCCTTTGCGTTCATTTACATCAACAGAAACTTCATAAAGTAAGTTGTTTAAATCTATGTATGTTCTTATAGACATCATCATATAATTGTCATATTCTTTTCAAGAATCACAAAAAAGTTAATTTTTTTTTCTTTTTTCATATGGGGTTGTTTTCTTGATCTTTAAATGCAATATGTTATCCATGATCATGTAGAATCTAGGACAATTTGAAGTATATTTTGTTTGATTATATCAAGATGCCTGTAGAATGAATCAACCGAACATGTCTAAGACACCTTCTTCTAGCGGGCTCGAGCTTCCTGTAAAGCGTAAACGAGGTCGTCCACGAAAGGATGAGAGCATGCCACGACACGAAAAGAGGCAAATACAAACATCCATATCACCATCACAACCACCAACTATTACCGCGGTCCAACCACCGCAAGTAACAATGAATCATGTTGGTGACAACCATAACATGGTGGGACAAGTGGTGACGGGTGTGATAGATGGTCTCTTTGATGCAGGATATCTTATTTCCGTTCGTGTAGGGCCGAACAATACCCTCCTTAGAGGTCTTGTGTTTCAACAAGGGCATCTTTGTCCAATCACACCAGCAAACGACGTCGCTCCACACCTAAATATATGTAGAAGGGAGAGTACTTTTCAAATTCCCATCTCAAACCAAACTCAGGTATGTACTCCATCATGTGCAAAACAACCACCACAACTACCAATGCCGGTAACAATGCAAAATTACCAAACTAACCCTATGTTGACCGGAGGAAGTAGCAATTCTTCTCTACCAACACCGGAGAATTTGAGGATGGTGGGACAAGATGAGTTTATGCAAGTTTTTGACGTCTCTAAGATTGTAGAAGAACCATCAAAGAATGATGATTGTGGCCCTGTGTTGAAAAATGATCGCTTGTTATCTGATTCTGATCTAATGGCTGAAAGTTTTCATAAAAACGACATTGTCAAGCACGCGAGTCTTCCTTGTGGTGCACCTATCGTTCAGGATTTTGATCACGAATTTGCAATTGATGACGCGAATAAGCAAAAACAACATGAAGGAAAATATTCGGTGTCTCTAACGTGCGTAGAGACCTCAATGGTAGAGCCACCACCATCATTTGAAATAGATGAAAGTGAAAAAAAAGGTATGTAATCTCCGGGTCAGATCCATATTGTGATATCATAGATCCATACTATGACTTCAATAAAAAGTTGTATATGTTATATAGTATCTAATACTTTTTTTTAACATTACACATGTAAAAAAATTTGACTGTCACACATAATCTCAATAGTTTGTTTGAGTTTATATTTCAATAATTTTACATGTCATATGTTGATTTTTTTTTTCAGGTGAAGTGAGCAAGATTGATGTTAATCAAGTTCCAACTCAAGGGGTAGCAACCGATTTTTTCAAACAGATTAGGACAGACAAGTATATATAGGTAACAATTGTATGTGTCTATATATATATATATATATATATATATATATATATATATATATATATATATATATTTTGTAAAGTTTCATCTATTATACAAATAAAGGATGAGAAGATGTATCTTATTCAATTTTTTTATTTTGATTTTTGAGTGTTTCTATATAAAAAGTTAGAGTTAATTACACGGGATGGCCATGTGGTCCGCTTAAATTACGGATTTAGTCTCTAATTTTAAGAAATTACGGGTTTGGTCCCAATATACTTTCATTTTATGAGATGTTTCTTTGAAACTTGACTCTTAAAAGTCAAACATGACTAGCTTTGAAACTTCTGAAACCATCTTCCACTAATTAACAGTAACGTTTTATGATTTCGTTACAATCATGTTTAGATTATATGATTTGAAACACAACGGTTTTGCATTGCTATGTTTTGAATGTTTTAATTGGTTGTGATATTTGTTTATGATATTGTAATACTTCCGTTGTATTAATTTTGAATTCGAAGTTTAAGAACTATGTTATCCATGTTTTGTGTCAACTATGAGATATACCCGGTTTGAGACGTTTCAATAACCCGAATCTACCCATTTACTACCCTACTATCAACCGACCATTATATAAGAGCAAAAATACACCAAATATCAAAAAGTCGACCAAGTTGAAGATTATTCACAAATTAGTTAGAAATTAGTTGCACAGAAATACAGAACCGAGTTTGTATTGGTCCAATAATATACAATACAAACTCGATTCAGTATTTTTGTACAGATAATAACCCGACAACAATCCTAGACAGCTACAGTCCAAGAAAAACAAGCAGGCGGCACAACACAAACCTATGAAACTTTCAAGGAATCACATGATCTCGACCACAGCTCGGCCGACAATACTTCCATGGTTTAGATCTTCATATGCTTTCCCTGCCTCTTCAAACTTGCATTTTCTTGAAACAGCTGCTCCAAGGTTGAATATGCCACTTTCTGCAAGTTTCACAAGCTTTGGAAGATCGTGTCGGGCCCGGCCTCCATACGAGCCCATTACTTTGATCTGTTATACCAAAACAACAAGTAAAATCATAAGTTTAGTGGAGTTGGGGATGGAGGTTATTTCTGTCATTTCAACGATAAGGACAAGGTCACAATGTTAGAAATTATGAATGGGTTGTGTAACGGGTCAAAACTATACCTTGTTTTTCTTCAACCCAATATGATCCGTGAGAAAAACACATTCGACCCAATTTGACACAGAAAAGTTATATTGACCCGATTTGACCCAAAAAAAAAGTTATCTTGATCCAATTTGACCCAAAAAAGTTATATTGATCCAATTTGACCCAAAAAAAGTTATATTGACCCGATTTGACCCAAAAAGGTTCTATTAGCCCAATTTGACCCCAGAAAGTTGCTTTGCCCCGATTTGACCCAAAAAAGTTGTTTTGCCCCGATTTGACCCAAAAAAGTTGTTTTGCCCCGACTTGACCCAAAAAAGTTGTATTGACCCTACTTGACCTAAAATTAGATCGTGTTAACCCGATGTGACCCGAAAAGGTTGCATTGACCCAATTTTGACTCAAAAAGGATGTATTGACCCGATTTGGCCCAAAAATTGTTATACTAACCTGATTTGACCCAAAAAAACAGTTGTATTGACCCGATTTAACCCAAAAAAGTTATATTGACCGGATTCGACCCAAAAAAGTTATATTGACTTGATTCAACCCAAAAAAGTTCAGCGGTAAAATGAACCATTAAGAGGTGGGCTTTTAGCGAAACAAACACACCTTACCTTTGAACGATTCAGAGGTAGCCTCTTAATAGCCTCTTAATGGAATCATTAAGAGGCTACCAAAAAGCCCCTTATATTGATTCGATTTGACCCAAAAAACTTGTATTGACCCGATTTGACCCAAAAACACTTGTTGACCCGATTTGACCCAAAAACTTGTATTGACCCTATTGGACCCAAAAAACTTGTATTTACCTGATTTGACACCCAAAAGCATTCAAAGAAGCAAATGTGCATAAATGATGTTAAAGAAAAACAAAAAGCATGAAAATATATTGGGCCTGTCACTGTGTCGCATACCTGTCTCCGGACCAAATGGTTTATATCAATTTCACCTTTGGCTCCAGAGAGTGTAAGACCGATCATTACAGCCTTTCCACCGTCTCTTACACTTTGTACACACTGCATAAATGTTTTAGGATTTCCCAATGCTTCAACAGCAGTATCGACACCCATCCCTCCAGTTATTTCCTGTCCAAAAATATGTCAACATTCAAGTTGTCACCACCCTGAATGTGAAAAATGGTACGGTTCACGGGCTGGGTTTTCTGGGCTTGTCGGACTCGGTCCGGTCCGCTGCCCATGAACAGGCCCGATGGCAACAAATAGAACGATGAAAAGAACACATATGCCGTCTTTTTGTTATAATTTAGAGATCAGAAGATATAATATAGTAGTATGAGTGCCAATTCAAATCCAAATTTTGAAAACAAAGGACCCTTCAGGCTTTAATGATATTCAAATGTAAAAAAAAATTAAAAACTCTGAAAAAAAGGTAAAAAATTAGTAAGCAAGTTTGGCCAAAGATAGCATTGAACTTGATACTAGCTTTCTTTTAACAATATTCAAACGTAAAATCGAATTGAAGGGCAAAATGGTCATTTTATCATTTCCAGTCACCATTTTGGTTGGATTTGGTGTAAATAATACCGATTGCATGTTGAGTGAATCACTTAAGACTTTTTATAGTTCAAGATCCTAAATGACACAATAAAAAAATAAAATAGAAAACAATACATACTTTAATCTTTGCAACTGCATCTTCAGTTCGAGCATTTACAACATGAGTAGCTCCAAGCATTTTAGCTTTCTCGAGTTTCTCATCTTGTATATCTACAGCAATAATCTCTGATGCACCAAACGCACGTGCTATCTGCAGACAACTGCAACATTCATCTAGTTAGAATTCAATAACTATTACATTTGATTATTTGATTCTTGTTATTCAGTATCGCATAATCACTTTCAAGTTTCAAATGGCAAATCCGTAAATCATGAAATTAAATATTTTTATATTATGGGTAGTGATATTATGATATCTTATAATTTCACCTTGAACCGACACCACCAACACCTATAACTGCAACCGCGTCACCGGGCCGAACCTGTGCTGCATGGGCCATAGCACCATAAGCAGTAAAAACAGCACAACCAATTATAGCAGACTCTGAATAAGGCAGTGAGTGAGGTAGAATAGCCAGCCCGTGTGCGGGCACGACTGCATATTCAGCCATCCCTCCCATACTGTACATATACACCGGTTTTCCTGCAAAATAACATAGGCCGTTGACCAAAATGAATTATAATGATAAAATAATTCAATTAATGATAAATACATTGACTATCATTAAAAGCACTTGATTTCAAATATAAGTTGAACTTCAAATGTAGTGTTTGAAACTTTGATGGTGTGTTATAAACAGTTTTTACGGTTTTGTGGTCGTATAATTATTTTTGGATAGTCAGTTTCATACATGCTGCAAATGAAACTTATTATTTGATAAATATTAGATTACTTATTTATCACTCCTCTTTACCCACATTTTTTAATAATATTAAAAGATAAATAATTAATTAATTATTGGAAATATATATGATATACTTTTTTGAAAAGAGGAAAATGCTGAATATAGTCAAAAGAAATGTAATATCTGGAGTAAAGGCATGATTACCACTGCCACGCAAAAAAAGCCGAGTTTCCCCATCATAAAGTGTCCCTTTTGCACGATTATAAGCAAAGAAAGCTTCACATAAATCATCTTGGCCCTGTTTAGCAAAATTTAGAAAATATTTTATCATTATAGGATTCATGTCAAAGATCGAAAGGGTACTCAGTGAGCTAGCGTGTCAAATGTATTGTAGGGGTGTCAACTAGGTCGGGTTAGTGGGCTGAATCGTTGAACCTGAACAAGACATCAACCCTAACCTGGGCAAACTTAAAACTGCGTAACACAAAGAAGACCCATATATCTAAACAAGTCAAACGGGTTGTAATCAAGTTGTGAACATGTTAAACGGATTGGTGGGTTGCAATAAATGGGTTAAACGGGTTGGCGGGCAGACCCGTTTAACCAAAATGGTTAAACAAGTCAAGCAAAACATGACCCATTTATTAAATGGGTTAGATTTGACTCAGATGTGTGTTATTCAACTATATACAATCTCATTATGTATTAGTATATAAAATGTTAAAACGCGTCACCTTAGTGCAAAAGAAACAGTTACCGCAAGGCATAATGAACGCACCCACAACACGAGCTCCCACAGGAAGTCTGTACAACAAATTATACAGCATAATATACACATATTCAAGAAACACACATCTTACCACTTGTCAAAATGAAACAAGAATTACAACCTTTCAATTACTTTAGTGTCGGTCAAAGGCCCGTGTTCAACAACCTCACCAGTGATCTCATGTCCCACAACACACGGGCTAGGGAACGGGAGTTCACCTTTGAGCACATGAAGATCAGAGTGGCATACACCACAAGCTGCAGAATTCAAATTGTCATTTGACTACAGTGTGTTCAAAGAAGTATAATCATTAAGGGATCAAGATAGTAAATTAACTATTAAATGTTGTATATTAATATTAAATTACATCAAATTATTAAATATAAATCAAGCAAGACATAGACCAAGATGTACTAAAAGAACCTTGCGCAGTGGTCAGCAGTAATACTAGTCTCAGGGTATTAGTGTGGCCCGTGAGATTTCCGGAGACAGGTTCTCACGGTTATAAAAAAACTGTACTAAAAGCTATTTTTCAAAACAATTTGAACACACCAAACTAAATACACTTTCTTTTTGCCTCAATACGGGCCGTAATTTTTTGCCTCAATACGGGTTGCATTGCATTTTTCGCCGTATCATTGTCAGTTTAACCACATGGGCCGTATGATGTGACAGCCCGAAAACAGGGGTGGTGTACCAATATTAGCTCCATATCAAACAACAATCACATCCAAACAATCAATTCATGAAATAACCCCCAAATCAGATGAAACAATTAGGGCACACATTTTGAACACTATTTTACAGAAATCAAAAGAACAATAATTAGTCAAAATTGGAAAGTGGTTGTGGTCAATCATCATACCTTTGGTTTTGATGAGAACTTCGTTGACTTTAGGGCGAGGCATTTCAAAGTCTTCAAAAGTCAAAGGCTTATTTGGTTCCCAGAAAACAGCTCCTCGCATATACGACGGTCCACCGTTAAGATGATACGATGAATTCGAGATCGTCGAAAACGATTTCGTTTTCGTATCATCTGAAGAAGACATCAGTGATCTTCTCCATTGATTACAAGGGTAGGTTGTTGTTGATCGAGAGGTGTTGATGAGAGTTCGGACTAATTTGTTGTATCGATTGAAACCCATTATCTGAGTTTTTGGTAATTTGGTTGCAGAATGAAGACTGAAACTATAGCAAATCTGTGTAGTGAAGAACGTGAGAGTTGGTAGTTGGTAGGATGATGACTCATGTTCTTCATTATCCAGATCAAATCTTTTTCAGTGACGCCTAATTCTGAATTAAAAATTATTTTTGTTGCCAAGACTTCTGTGATTCGTCGATATGGACGAAGTGTTCAAGATTATTTTTTTTAAACGCCCAACAAAACAGATTAAATTAAATAAGGGGACTACTAACCACACACGGAGAATGCTAATCGGACTTGGTCATATACGCATCGTATAGGTCAATACGATGCGTATAGCCCTTCACAATTTCCCATGCCCGACATCCTCGTACAACCTGGTCATTCCAATCCTATACGCATCGTATAGGACAATACGATGCGTATAGGGTACGAGGTACTTTCTGCAACTAGTCATCCATCAACTCGCTATACGTTCCGTATAGATCCATACGTAGCGTATAACTCGTACCCTATACGCACCGTATTGGCCTATACGATGCGTATAGGGCCCAAATTTTGTGTATTTAATGACACACGATATTCTCATTCGAACGTATACTTTCAAAAGAAAATTCCAAACAATCTCACAAAAATTATAAACATGTCTTGGTGGTGGGATGGTAACTACGGTTTTCAGGTATATTCTAACGAGTCGGTGGAAAACAACCCGCAAAGTTCTGGCGTTCAAGAGGTGAACCGAGAGGAGGTCTCGTCCGACGTTTATTCTCATCAACGGGTAAGGCTTCCAGATTTGAACGAGACACTGAGTAATCCCGAGTTCGTATACGGTGAACCGTCTTACCTTACACAGCCCACGAACGACTACGTATACGGTGAAGTCTCATACCTGACACAACAAACCGACGACTACGTATACGGTGAAGTCTCATACCCGACACAACAAACCGACGACTTCGTGTCCGAAGACGAGGAACAAAACCATCAAAACGTGTCGTATAAAACTGACCAGAATTTTCAGTCTCGTGAACAGTTGGTGGATTGGGCGGTCAGGATAGGACGTGAGAATGGTTACGTCCTTGTCACCCCACGATCGAGGAGAAAAGGCGACGATCCGACGGAACCGTTTATCAATGTTGATGATCGACGCGACTTACCAAACAAACATGTATAGACTTCCATTTGTCCAAGTGGTCGGTGTAACCTCCACACACCAGTCGTTTTGCGTCGCTCATGCATTTATATCAAAAGAACGAGAGGAAAACTTCGTCTGGGTGCTACTTCAAATAAAAGCAATGTTGCAAAAGTGTATGGAGCCGCGTGTGATAGTAACAGACAGGGACAAAGCTCTTATGAACGCATGTGATAAAATATTTCCGGATTGTTCGAAGAACCTATGTCGGTGGCACATACACGAGAATATCGCAAAACATTGCAGGGCATCATTTACAAACGAAGACTGGGTAAATTTCAAGTATTCATGGTCGGTATGTGAGTCTCCAACGCCAGATATATACCAGTACAACTTCAACCGGCTTTACGAACGACTGTATGCTGCCAGACGAGGAAGTAAGTTTTGAATATTTAATATTTTCAGTATTGAATGTAGGTCCTGAGCAGACCTGAAAGAACAGATCTGCGGAGAAATGAAAATAAACGCTCGATCATACACTAACAATTAGTCTCACCCCATGGTGAGCTCTCCCTGGGGTGGTGATTCCCTCTACAGACACACACTCACTCCTAGGGCATAATCTGCTATATATAGGAGGCCAAGCACATGCGCCTTGTTTTCCAAGCCACCGCCCAATGGCCTGAAAAACAGGTATCGAAACTACCTAGTTTCGATTGAACAAATGTTCAACCGAAACTAGTAGTTTCGATTGAACAAATGTTCAACCGAAACTAGTAGTTTCGATTGAACAAAAGTTCAACCGAAACTAGTAGTTTCGATTGAACAAAAGTTAAAAACAATATATTATTATTATTTATTTTTTATTAATTAAAATTAAAAACAATATATTATTATTATTTATCAGATATGGCGGATCATGATGATGATATTCATATGGAGGTGCTAGACGATCTTGCGCACTACCCTTTTTTAGGTTTTTCGGCTGACTCGGAGGCGTATGCCCGGTGCCAGAAGCTCCGGGAGGTGCGGTTGGGTCCAGGGACTGCAGTTGATTGGGCGCTACTCGAGGAGGTACAGGAGGCCGAGCGGGCTAGGGCCATCATCGGCCAGGACACGCCATGGTCGCGTCTTTTTGATCTATCGTTCACGGAGACCTACCGAGAGGTGGTCGTCGAGTTTCTTTCAACGTTCATCTTCTCAGAGGCTGGGCTAGAGCCTCTTCCCGGGGAGGCGCCGGATATGGATCCGGATCATATTTCCTTTTCGATCTTTGGGATCGTTTACCGTCAGACCCTCCGTTAGTGGGCCGTCACGACGGGTTTCTACCACGAGCCTGAGACGGTCACGCCACTTTTTGAAGAGGCGGTGACGGAGGTGGACAAGGAGGAACTCCTTGTTTTTTAGGGCTTGATTTCAGATAGTCCTTGGTTGGTTACCAAGGGGAGGGTCTCGGGTATTAGAGACCCTTTGTATAGATATCTGCACCGGCTTATTTCGACGTCGATCGCACCGCGTCTGAAAAGCCGTGAGTGGTGCACCGATAGAGACTTCTTCTTTCTCTATTGTCTGCTTACTGGCAGGCGGTGCGACCTATCGACGTGCCTAGCACTTTATTTTGCATCTGCCTATATGCGGCAGAAGCGCGGGCTTTTGTATGGCGGTGCTTTCATCACGCAGATCATGCGCTCGGTTACACCATTTGACGTGCATGAGCCTGCGATGTCACCGGCTATTCCCCCTGTCCGATTAGACTGTCGCACGGCGAGCGGCATGCGCATCACGCACCGATTCCCGCAGGGCCTTCGGTTCGTAGGGGCCGTCCAGGACCAGGTTTGGGTCCCGGTGCCGTTGCCGCAAATGCCTGGACAGGGGGACCCGCCTATGCCTCAGCCGCTACATGGTGTGGCGATGGAGGACGGGCCGCCGCACGTCGAGGCCATCCACGACCATCCGCCACAGCATCCCCGACACGTACGTCGGTCTGTTAGGCTGGAGAGGGCTACCCAGGCATTGCTTGATGGCCTTGTTGCCGACTCACGACGACAGGGTCGTCAACTCGATCGCATGGAGGACCTGATGATGTGGGCGGTTGGACAGATCGTTGATCTGTCACGAGCCGCCGACATCGAGCCACGCCCACTACCACCGCGACGTCATTATCCGGACGACCCCGTTCAGGATGAGGGCGTGGCGGGTCAGGATGAGGGCGGAGGCGGTCAGGGTGACGGCGGACCCGCTTAGCTTTAGTTATTTTATTTGTATTTTGTTTCTTTCGTTGTTATGTATGTAAAACATTTTGATGTATATATATTTAATTTTTTGATGTAATGTATATAATGTTTAGTTAATTTGTTTGGTTGTAATGTTTAATATTTTGTTTGGTTTGTAATGTTTAATACTTTGCTTGTTTATACTGTAAAAATATAACAAATGTTTAAAAAAGTATATATATAAAATTTATAAATAGATAACAAACTTATATTAACAAAATTATATAAATTAAAATAAAAATAAACAAAATATAAATAAAATAAAAAAATTATAATTAAATAAAAAATACCTATACGTGGCGTATAGGTCAATACGCCACGTATAGGATTCATAAACGAACAACTATTCCAACTTTTGAAGCAAAAATATAACCCGTGCCTCATACGCTGCGTATAGGTCAATACGCCACGTATTGGACCAGCCGCCAGACAGAGAATGACATGTGGCATTCTATTGGCAGTGACTGAATTCTATACGCCCTCGTATTGCCCTATACGAGGGCGTATAGGGGGGCGGCGGGTCCAATTAGCAATATTTCGTGTGTGGTTAGAATCACCCTTAAATAAATGATACTAGTAAAAGCTAGACCCGGATACTTATAATCGCCAATGAAATATGAATAAAAAAAACACCAAAGCTCACCAATTCAAAATATAGAAAAGCTACACCATTGATCCCAAGACAGACTTGGAACCTTAGAGCGAGATTTTACCCAAAGAAACCCGGTAATTTTAACTTCTCCAATAAACATAGCAAGGGAGATCTGACGGTTGTTAAAGATCTGATCATTGCGGGATTTGCATATGCACCAAATGGTGGTTTAACATAACTGAGTGAACTGCTTTTTTCCACTTCTTGGATCCATGTAGAAACTTATAACCATTCAAAATGTCAGTAATACCAAAAGCGAATAAGGGCGACAACTTACACCAAGAAGATATAGAGTCCCAAACTGACTGAGCAAAAGAGCATGAGACGAAAACATGCTCGACAGACTTTGGTAACCTCGCACAAAAGGAACACAGGGAAGATGGCACCTGAACATGCCTAACCAAAAGAGCGCTAGCAGTATGGAGCCGGTCCTAAGCCGCTTGCTAGGCTAAGAAACCCAACTTTACTGGCACCTAGTTATTCCATGAAAAGTGGTAGGCCGATTCCAACCTATTAAACAAGTGGATATGATTTTTAACACTTTTTACTGAGAAAACCGGTCCATCTAAAGACCATGCCCAACAATCAACACCCAAATGTAAAAGCAACAACCCGTAATAGCGAAGAGAGCTGGTGCATCTCACGAACTTCATCTAAGTGGTAGGATGATTTTTCATGGATGGAGTCCAAGAAACCGATCCGCAACAAAACGGGTTTTCAATTATTCGAGCAGGAAGAGATTTGGAAACCAGGAAGCCAACGGAACAGTTTTGATCCAACTGTCAATCCAAAGCATGATATCCATACCATTACCTAGCACACCTTTAATAATTTTCGAAAGGTCAATTCCAAACTGCAAAAGGTCGTGTGCGACTTTGTATATTTGCTTCCATGGGCCCGGGCTAGAGATTTTAGCCGGAATGGAATTCCATGATCTTAAAATAAAGTGGATAACCCAAACACATTTCTCCATAACCCTGTTTTTCTTGTTTAAATCGCCACCACCATTTGAAAAGCATAGCAATGTTAGCTTCCCAAAGTGAGCCAAGAGCTAGCCCACCTTGATCCTTTGGAGCAATGACCTTTCTCCACGCGACCCGGATTATCTTTGCTTTATCGGCACCACCACACTATAGAAACTCTCTACATATCCGCTCCAAGATTTTAATAACCTGAATGAGAGCCCTGTAAAGAGAGAAATAATATGTAAGTAAAGAGTTTAAGACAGATTTAATTAAAGTTATTATGCCTCCATAAGAAAGACGATTTCCTTTCTAAATGGAAGCCATTTTTTTAAACATTTCAACGATCGGCTTCCAACTCTTTGATGAGTTCATGTTTGCACCAACTTGCATACCAAGATATTTGAAAGGAAAGGCTCCAGTCTTGCAGTGAAGTAAATTAGCCATGCTTTGAGTCTCTTGACTATCAACACCAATGTCGTAGAGGCGGCTTTTAGCCAAGTTGATTTTCAGCCCTGATACTGATAAAAACATCTTAATATCCTCCTCATATTCCTTGCATTTAAGTTGTCCCAATCCCCTATGAAAACCACATCATCTGCAAATAAGAAATGAGACAAAGACGAGTCATTAATGCATTTGATACAACTAAATAAACCAATGGAGCATGCTCTTTTCATAATTCCAGAGAGCCTCCATTGCGATTATAAACAAGAAGGGGGAGAGGGGATTCATGGGCAGGTGACCCGTTCACCAAAACAAAAGCACTAGCCGATGACAAGATGACGGTCTTCCAATTTCTCCATTTTAGCGGGAAGTTCATCTGTGCCATAATGGAGTTAAAAAAAGCCCAGTTGGCGGGAAGTTCGAGATTATTTTAGATGGTTTAATTTCTCTCTTTTATTTTCTTGAATTCAAGATAAGGGTGTGCATTGGTCGGTTTGGTTTGGTTTGGTTTTAAGATAAAACCGAATTCAAAACTAAAATTTTGATTTTTGGTTTTTTAAAAACCGTTTTGTTTCAGTTTATGGTTTTTACAATTAGTTCAGTTCGGTTTCGGTAATTTTTTGGAATAATTTTTTTTGTTAATCAATGATTAATTGATTATTAAACATTTAGGCTTAAAAATTTTGGGTTACATAATTTATTATTTTCTTATAAAACACTTATCATTAAAAAATAAACATTATAATCCAAAAATTCAATAACAAATATAAATCTTAACCTATTATTAATGTAAATATGCGTAACACATATACGTATGCATACTATATATCATAAAAGTTTATATGTACATATTCGGTTCGGTTTTTTCGGTTTTCAAAAAACACAATAACAAAATCGAAATGTAATTTTCGGGTTTCATAAAATATTAAACCAAACCGTAGGTTTTTAGTTTGGATTAGTTTTTACGGTTAATTCGATTTCGGTTTGATTAATTCAATTTTTTACTCACATCTCAAGAGTTTATTTCCACTTCTTTCCATTCAAAAATTTAGAAACACAATTTTTTCATTTTCTTTTCACTTTCATAACTTACATTTAACCCCCTCTTCTTAAATAAATCATTTAGTTTATTTTAGTCTTACTTTTAATTATAAACATTAGATTCCGACAAAGTGACACAAAATTCTTGAAGTTTGAGACCTTTTATACCACCGTCTCTAGAATACCTGTTTGCAATGGAGTTGGATTTCTTACATGAGAGGAAGATGACTTGCTAAGTTTTTGAACGACTCTTGGATATCCATTCTCAGGATGGATTGATTACTTAGGAAAAGTTTGTGGGTGTTGTTCATAACCGGACACGCTTTTAAGCATTTTTAGCACCATTCTTAGATCCAGAATAGATGACCGGTCGAACCAAGAACTGACTACATAATTGGTCCAGTTGATTCCATTTGAACCACATCTATTTGAACCATCGAGTTATCTATCAGATCAATTGAACAAATGAACAATACCTAGTTGTTGGATCAGATTTTATTTTGTTCCCTTTCAATATCTCATTTAACGATCAATTTACTATTACAGGCTTAATATTTTACTAACATTGCAAATCCACACTAAAAGATAAAAGTAATTTCTTATAGTATTTTAAAGTAGTTATATATATACATCAATCTTTAAATTATATATGTTCTTCTACGGTTTTAAAACTGATCTCACTAAGGAACTAGCAAAAAGACCGTTTTGATCGGTCTAATTATAAAAACATTCGTTTTTACACCATATAATGCATAGTCTTAATAAAATATAAACAAATTAAATGGTATCCTGATGTGTTAAATTGATGTCCCTCCCCAGCTTCAAAAAGATCAAGGATTAATGTACAATTATGAGTAGATTGGACCGTTAAAAACATTTTAAGTTTGTAACCCTTTATGCTTAAAATCTTTTTTTTAAGACAGACAACGGGTTCCCCGTATATGGGTCGGGTTTAGGTTTACGATCACTCATTTCGCATACTACTTCCCCAAAAACCTAGGTCGAGAGTTGAAGAACCAGTTCGATAGATGGCAGGAGGTCATGGTTACGGGAATGGAACATACAAAGGCGTTCATTTGCATCAGCCTAAGCGCTGGCATACCGTCACCGGAAAGGGCATGTGCGCCATGATGTGGTAATTTACTCCACCTTTTCTGCTTTTGATTTCGTTTCTAAACTCGCGATTCCGCTGCAATATCATCCGATTGAGTTTTCTCCTGTGTTTAGCCGCTGATTGATGTATTGTGTGATTTGTGACTAGTGTTAATTTCATGATTTTTTAGTTTTGGTTGGTCAAATCTATGATGCATCACAAGTTTGATTTTGGGGGCCGAAATTGAAGTTGTATTTATAGGATCTAAAGATCTGATTGAAGACACGGTTGATCCGGAATTTCACATAATTTTATCAGGAAAATATTTATAATCTAGCACTCTTTGTATCGTTGAATGTATTTATTGTTGATTACACGAAGAAAAAAAATGCAATTTTCTTAACTTTGAAGTGAAAGAGTAATACAAGTGACGCCAGGTGTCAAATGTGTTATTATCATATCTGAAATGTAATTTGCGGTGTGTTATAATTTCTTCAATACTACTACTGTCTTGAATTGGTCAGTCAAAAAATGACCGATGCTGTCGGGCTGAATGTTCATTCCGACAGTTGATGTACCCTTTGGAGTTCTGAATGTTCTGCTGTTTATTGGAACTTTTTGGAAAGAATGCATATGCTGAGTAACATCTATAGGAGTTTTCTTTTATGAACCTGGTTTATCATATGCCGATGTGCGTAACGCTTACATAACAATTATGTTTGTATTGTAATTTGAAGTATAGGAATTTATCTTTGACAATCATGATTTATAGTACTTGTTTATACTTTGTTTTTTTTTTCAGAATTCTTTGTTTAAAATAGTGAATTTCTTGATATTCGTGTGGGTTGTTAAAATACATGCACTTTTTGCAAGCTTGTTTCTTTTATGAATTGCTATGACCTTTATAGATCGAACGAGACGAACCTCTTTCTTGCTTTTGATTGCTGTGATCTCTCTAGGTTATTATTTACTTTATAATATCTTGGATTATGAAAGTGAAAAGTGCATTATTGCTGGCCATTGGATGAGAACATAGACGAATCACACATTGTTGGCTTTGAATTCTTAGTACCATCCCTGCACACTTAAATTATTGATGTTCCTTAATCAATTTATATGTAGTAAATCAGAGATCGTGTTGTGTATAGGGCACATCTCTTCTCTTTGTAGGCTATAGCTTCATTCTGTCAGAAGTTTACTTAAATTCACGATTTGTATGTTTCTTGACCATGTTATTAGTTTTGGCATCTGGAATCCATTCTTTACAGCAGCTTTATTATTTGATGTATTTTATATGATAAATGACCTTGATATTGGATAATGACAAAGTCACCCTTTTATTTTAGTAACGTTCTGTCTTCAGTTTCTTGGTAATTTTTGCAAACAGTTGTGTATGTCACTCATCACACATGCATATATTTATGTACACTCCTATAACCCTAAATTTTTACAATACTGACTTTGAGAATATATCATGTATCCTTATTCTTGTGCCCATATCATGCAACGTAGGATGAGTCTAAGGGCCCAAAGTCAATGTGGTTATGTACCATGGAGGTAAAACTAGGATAGGTTTCTTGATAAGATGACTCGCACTTGGCATACGCAATAAAAAGTTATTTGGAATTGGATAAGTTGTTTATTGGTATAGAGAAGACATGTTATTTTGCTATTAATAAAGACCCCCTATCACAAACAGTTCACAATATGAAGATTTAGCTTTGATCTCCTTGCCTCAGCCCCCAAGTTATCCGGAATTAGCTTTTTATTCTTTCCAGTGTTTTGAACATACAGCTCCCATATAAGAGCTCAATATCTTTTGTGATCTAACTTCTCTACAGAAAGAATGTAACATAAAGATAAAATGAGACTTCTTCCATTAATTTCTTATGGCTACATCACCAAAATCTTCCCAACATTTCATATCCACCATAACTAGTTTCAGGTAAAAGAAGTGAACAAATAACGGAAATTGTGATGATTTTTTCTTAGATTGAGATGGACGCTGAATTATAAGGTTTAAGTGCAATGATTCAGTGATCAAAATCTAGATCAAAAGTACTAATTTTCAGAATGGAGGGACTTAGACTTGCTAAGAATTGTATTGGATATTGCCATCCCAACCTGTACTCTTGCTGCTAGAAGTTATCTGGGTGGTAGGAGAATTTATAAGGAACAATTTGAAGCCTAAACACAGCTTATTGTTAGTATGATGGAATGGAAATTTTATGAGCTCATAGCACCTTTGTTGGATCATAACTTTGATCTACTTAAATATCTCATTGGCTATAACCATTTGTTGCATAAAGTTGATGATGGAGGTCTTGATTATTATATTGTATTAATCATACTTTCTGAAATTACATTTTTTGCCCTACTACTTGTACAATGGAGGGGTTTATTATGCTTTTACTGCTGCTTTGCTTGTTAGACATATTTGTTTTTGTTAGACATTTAAATTACATGCATGTACATGGTAGGTATAACTCTTTTATGTTATGGTTTGACAAACCAGATATTGCTTGCTGCCATGATGGGCATTAACTTCCTTAATTAAAGCTTACCATATACGACGTGTTTCAGGTTTTGGATTCTTTATCGGGCTAAGCAAGACGGCCCTGTAGTTTTGGTGAGCATCAATTTATTACTTCTTTTAGTTTATTAGATCTTCCTTATTACTTCCTTAATTTGTTATATTGATACCGCCCAATAGAAATAGCTTGAAATACCATTAAACTGATCTTGGTTTTACACATTTAGGGATGGCGGCATCCTTGGGAAGGGCATGGACATGGAGATGAGCATTAGGTAATATCTTCTGCTGCTTATGAGTATGAAATATATACGTGATAAAATATAATCCGGGAACTTGGAAGTACATTTTGAGATTGGTTCATCTCCCTAGGTATAACTGACCATAATTGAAAGGATTCTCAGTATTTGATTTCAAAAAATGATACACAGACCAAAAACATCGGGCCAAATCCTTTCGATTCATGACACACGTCTTAGGGGCTGTTTGGTAGCATCTTAATGACATTAACAGGCTACCTCTTAATGGTTCAAAGTCTCTTAATGGTTAAGAGGTAAAGGGTCATGTAACTTGTGAGGACTTATCATTAAGATGTTACCTCTTAACCATTAAGACTTAAGGCTACCTCTTAACCATTAAGAGTCATTTTCTTTCTGGTCAACTTTTCTTTTGGATTTGTAATGTGTCTCAATCTTCTTATTAGTTTGGGAATATTTTGTTATTGATATTTTAGGTCTATATATCATTAGTCTTCGGTTTATTAATGATCATGTTTTTGATGCCATGTTTTTTTTTGTCTAATACTTCATTCTCAGGTGTCGCAATGATCAAAAGTGACCATAAAACTATATCCTGTTTTATTTAATGATTGCGTATTTGACGCCTTTCAGTACAATCTATGTTTCTGAGATACCATGCTTTTGTTTGTTAAATAAAAAAATGATGACTATGAACGAGTTATGTTATTTTTGGTATCCTATTTTGGACTTTTGTTGCTCTTGTTTACATGGCAAATTTGGATCGTCTCAGTAAACCAACCATCATTTATTGATTTAAGGTAAGTTTCTTTTATTGTTTTTTTTGTTATTAGTCTATTTAGAAATGTAGTTTTTTCATCTGAAGTTAAAAGAGTGGTTAATAAAAGATGATCGAATCGAAACTAATGTGCTACTGGTTGGAAACAAAATGGAACCAGAAAACGTCATAGAGCTTAGACTCGGGCTTGTTAACTAAACAAGTTTTATATGAGGTCTGAACTTGGGCTCAAGCTCATTTAAACTCGTCTTATTTACTAATTCAATCTTGAGTACCATGAGTGGCTTAGCTCGTTTACTTCGCTTTTCTTATGTTTCTCATTTAATTCACGGTCTACCGAAATATTAGTTTAAATAATTGGGTTATTTAAATATCAAATTTAGATTTGGCCTAATTGGTAATTACATAATTAAGAAGTGAAAAGAAAGGGAAACTATAGGTGTTGTTTTTCAAAACTTTGGCTCTCTCTTACGAGAGAAAATTAGAAAATTTAAAAAGAACATTTTTTTTAATATTTTGTATTGATAAAAATATATCTTACCATATAATTTACAAATTAGTTACACAATTATAAAATTATTAGTTTTGTTTCCTTTTTAGTGTTTTCTACTTAACAAAGGCCAAATATGAGATGAATTACAATTTCGAGGGTGTTTTGGATTGCTTATTTAACTCGAAAAATGTTTTTTTGTTAAAAGTGCTTATTGACTTATGACTTTTTCAAAATGAGTTTTTTAAAAAGTGTTTGGCTTAGCTTTTATGGTGGGGAAAGCAAATAAGTCAATAAGTTGTTTTTTAAAAAGTGTTTGACTTAGCTTATATTTATTATAGGGTAAAGGGTGGGTAAAAGTACATATTTTATTGCAAAAGCCAAAAACCATTTGAAAAGCCAGAAATTTGTGGCTTCTTAAAAAATAACTTTTTAGCTTTATAAAAAATATAAAATAAAAAGTGTTTTTATGTTTGCCAAACACTTTTTTTAACTTATTGACTTTTGAAAAAACCAATAAGTCAATAAGCAGTTTTCCAACGCAATCCCAAACACCTTCTTCATAGGATTTGAATTTAAAGTTTATGAATTTTGTAATGACAATTCTATAGCGGTTAGAACTTAAGAGTCTTAGAGAAAATGGATTATGCCGTTGAATTAAGTACAAACAGAAACTCACATAATTATCTTCCAAAGTACATATTTTTCAAACCCTAAACACCCTCCAAAATATCAAAGACAAAAAAAAGCAAAAAAGATGGAGAATCACAAACAAAAGAATACTATAAATTTCACTTCTCCTTTTCTTTTCAAACCTTCAAATATGCTTTGTAATTATGGTGTTAATTAACTTATAATGCTAATTGTGTCTCTTCACAACCCCCTCTTGCCTCTCAGACTCTTCCATTGTGTCAAACTCATATTTTGACTCTTCATTATTATTCTTATAATACCCTTCACCATTGTCATTCACTTCTTCCTCATAACTAGTTTCATGGTTATTCAAATTGTTGTTTGTATCATAAGAGTACTTACCATTCTCCAAAAACCATGTGTCACTCAATCCTTGTTGCTCCACCATGTACCCGTTGTTGTCGTTGTTGTTGTTGCTGTTGTTTTCCTCTTTAGGGCTTGTGTAGTCATTGCCATTGTAGCCGCTATTCTCGTTTGTGAAGGTCATGTAATTGTTGTACTTGTCATTGTTTTCGACGTAGCTATTGGTCTTGTAACCATTTTTCTCGTTCATAGAGCTTGAGTATTCATTGCCATTGTCGTTGTAGTTGTTGCTATACATATTCTGGTTGTAGCCGTTGTCATTGTTGTTGTAACCATTCTGGTTATAGGCATTCTCATTGTTGTAACCATTCTGGTTGTAGCCATTCCCGTTGGTGTAACCATTTTGGTTATAGCCATTCTGGTTGTTGTTGTAACCATTTTGGTTATAGCCATTCGCGTTGGTGTGACCATTTTGGTTATAGCCATTCTGGTTGTTGTTGTAACCATTTTGGTTGTAGCCATGGTTCTCATTCGCGTAGCTTGAGTAGTCATTCACATTGTTCGAATAACCATTATTGCTAGTAGAGTAACTCTGACTACTTAGCAGCTTCTCAAACGGGGTCTCCTTTTCCGAACTGAACTCATTCGAGGATTCATTCTTCGAATCCTCTTGGGACGACGTGTGGTATTCCTCTGAGGAATACTCACTCGATCCTTGACCATAAAGACCATAACCATACTCCTCATCAGCTGGTGCTGGTGCAGGAGCCAACAACAATGGCTCCTTATCCGGCACCAACCCTGGTACCAGCACTGGAGCTGGAGCTGGTGCTGGTACCGCTGACGAGGATGTTATTGGTGAATTTGAAAGGTAATGAATGACCTTGGTGAAGAACTTGCTCTCTCTAGCATGTGGTTGGAAAGAGAGTGAAAAAAGTATGAGCAAGAAGAAGTGGAAGGAGAGGGTGTTAGCAACAGAGGCCATGGCACTAAATCTGAGTTTGGCTGGCAAGATTTATGATGACAAAGTGTTGGATTTATAAGGGGTTTAACCGGATTGACATGCTAGGATTGAGGTGGTGGGGTACCCTTAAAATGATAGTCTCTTCTTGCATGTTCATATAATGAGAATGTTTAAAGAAGTGGGGTGGGGTGGGGTAGGGTAGGATAGGGTAGGTTTTTGGATGCACCCAATTTACGCTACCATAAATTATTACAACTTCTTTTTAGTTTACTATTGCAGACAAGAAGTACCGCAATGTTTGATATCCATAACCAACTTTTTTAAAGTTTATTTTAATAAATATTTGACAAAATAATGTCTATTTTTATAGGTATGTAACTTTTGGTATTAATAGTAGGTGTAATTACTATTGAGGCTGGTATAACTATGAGCAATTAGTGTATTCATTGTGAATTAAAACAGAAACTAATTTATAGTGGGAGATTGTAATGTCATTCACTAAATGCAACCCCTACCCTCTATTGATGTGATTCGATCTGACATGTATACGAGCGTATAAAACATGTATACAGACATATAACAAAAGTATACGGGACGAATATCATATGCATATGGTTGTAAAACAATGTGAGTGAGTGCTTTGAAAAGACAGAATGACTGATGTGACAAGGGAGGAAGGTACATTCAGTAAAAATAGAAGGGATGATATCTTTTTACTAATAGATGTATAAAAAGTTTCAAGAATAATTGGTTTGAGTTAATATCTACATGGTAAAAGAAATGCATGACAATTATATATGTTTCAAAAAAGGATTTGCACAAAAAATAATAAAATAATAAATCTTGAACCGAATAAGTTGCATGTTTTTCACTTTGATTGATCTTACAAAGTTGTCCCTTTTTGTTTAACATGTGAGACATAGTTTGATCACTACAAACTACTTGTAGGATTCGGAAACCATGCACTAGATCGTTGAAAACAAAAAGAAAGACCGACTTTTAGATAACGTAACTTATTTAGGAAGTAGCTATCGTAACTGCTCGTCATAGGAATAGGCTTTCCAGTGTCAACAAGGTTTGTTCTCGTAACCAACTGCTTTCACACCGTACGAACAACATCCGGGGCAAGGAAATATTAAATAATTGAATACCTAATGATTAAAAGAATTTAAGTGATTGTGTAAATTACCTCCTTCAAGGGGCCTAATTTCTAGCAAGTTATTCATATTAGAAAATTTTGTGTTAAAAGACAACCATGAAATATTATCACAAAGAATACGTATTCTCCTCAATATTAATACATAGGTTGATCGTCAGGTTTTAGGTTATACATGTCTGGTTAATCTAGTCTTAAACACTATTGTTTTTCTAATCAAGATTTTTATATAAAAGTCGATTTCCGGTCATCACTCCAACTAAGCCAACCATAAATTCTTCTAATTGATAATAGTAATTCGAATCCCCCCAAAAATGGATCTAATTGCACTTCACGCTCCAAATCTTTGATGATTCAATTAATCTTTAGTGGGCGAAACAGAGGATATCTCGATTGGGGAGAAAACAGGGAAATCCCATATAACCTAATATGTCTTACAAGTCGCACTATATATCAACCCAAGATGCATCTTCCTCTCCATGACTTCGAAAAGGTATGTAGAATGTTTTCTCCCTCTTGGTTTATTATGTTCTGTAATTTAGTTTTTTTAATAATCTATAACATTTAAAAAGAATTTGAATACACAATTTTGTTTAATTTTTTTTATCTGTGTATCTATATACATTTTATTGAAAACTAAGTTGTAAAGAAATAAAGTATGCTTTCGTCACGTGATGTTAAAAATACTTTATTTCAGATAAAACTCAATTTTTTTAACATTTAAAAAAAATATACTATGTAATTAGATGTTTTAAATCTTAAATACTACAAACTAATAGAAATAAAAAAAACTACAAAAGTGAATTTGTGGTCTTGAAATGTGAATTTAATTTTTTTTCGCTTCCAGTATATGAATTCCTACTCGTCATTTTAGAAGACAACAATAAACTACTAGTTTTACATATCATTTTTGAAGCCAACTAGTTTTATAAAAAAATTCAGAATAAAAGATATTACACCGTAAGATTCAAAATATAAACTTTCTTAGATAATATATAATTATCATTAACGCTATAGAAAAGATTTTTATAGTTTATCTTTTACACAAAGTTTGTAAATATGAAGAAACAAATGCATATTTAATAATTAGTTATGTTTTGAGAATTTTGATGATAGTAGATCAGAACTAGCTGCAACAACAGATTTATCATTTTTTTATGAGAAATTTATCAATCTAGCCATTTTACCAAATGAAAATTTCAAAACCACCATTGACTTTTTTTTTTACCAAAATAGCCATAGTGGCGAAATTTTGCCATAAATTTTCGCCAGAAAAATTTTTTTTTTTCGAAAATTTGAAAAAGTGGCGAAAATTTGAAGTCTGACCGGTACTGATAAAGTGGGGAAAATTTCTTTGCTAAACCCACATTTTTTACAAATAAGATTTTTCAAACCCACGTAACTAATATTACTAGGAACACAAAAAACACGTCGAAAACATTTTTTTTAAAAGAACATACTCCTCAACACCGTTAACAAAGTCCCATTTTCCACCGGTACATAAAATAATATTACAAGACATTACTTAAAAATGAATGGTAGGGAGGGGTATAAATATTTGATGAAGTTTGTTAGATAAGTGGTGAAAAAATGAATGGTAGAGAAAGGTATAAATATTTTTTTTAAAATAATATTTTATTAAAATTCGTTTTTTAAATAAAAATTATATTTTATTATTTTACAAAAATTGAAAAAAATAATAATTGAAAAAAATTTAAATATTAAAAAAGGCGAAAATTTAAAAATTAAAAAAAATAATAATATTTTAATATTAAAAATTATATTATATTTAATAATAAATGGCGAAAATATCCCATATTTTTTCGCCATTTTTCAAAATAGCGAAAATTCTATATATTTTGATTTTTTTTGGCGAAAAATCAGATGTTTTTTGGCGAAAATTTGGCCCAAATTTCCGCTGTTGGCGAAAATTTGGCCCAAATTTTTGCCATTTTGACAAATGGCACCTCCTGATTGGTTGGATATTTTAGTAAAAGAAAAAGTCAATGGCTGTTTTGGATTTTTTATTTGGTCAAATGGCTAGATTGGTAAATTTCCCTTTTTTTATATGATGAAAAAAATATAAAATATTTTGAAAAAAAAATGCAATTTAAAGCGGAAACGAACAGAAGTCAAAAAAAGAAATTAAAAAAAAAGTAAAGGTATTTGACCATCTTTTTACTTTTACTTCGTTTTCCCTTTTCTAATTAATTAATTATATTATATATTATATGTTATATATCTATATCTATATACTATATTATAATAGATAACACAAGGACATCTATATACATCTTAAAATGTAAGTAGTACAAGTATTATTTATTAAGGTATAACAATATATACATGTGTTAACTATTTTCTAAGGGTAAATATTTCTTTTAAACAATACTTACATATTTGCCCCCTCAACTTTACTTAACTTTTTTTTTATTTAAGCAATAATTACTTTTAAACCAACTACCCTTCACGGTTTTTAAATGACCATAACCTTTTGATACCTTAATATTTTTTATAAAAAGTTATACCGTAAAAACGAGCATTTTATTCTCTTTAATTTGAGTATGGTATTGCTATAGTTTTTTTCAATAAAATAAATTAACATTTTACGTGATTACATATCAACACCTTTATTTTTGGGGTTGGGATGACACTGGGTCGGGTTTAGGTAATCCCAACCCCATACCGGTTATAAAATCTTGTCATATACCCGGCCCAAAACCCGTCGTGTTTCTATCGGGTAAGTACCCGTCGGGTATCGGGTATACCTGTGAGTTTTGGGTAAACCCGTTAGTTTCTAAAAAAATACCCGTTGGGTATACTTGACATAAACCCGTCAGATATCTATCGGGTATACATAAAAGTTGTAACTGAAATAAAAAAATAAATAAATAAAATAATATCAGGTATATACATTTAAAATAAATATTGTATACATATACTTAAAATAAATACTATATGTATACTTAGAATAAATAAAAAAGAATGAAAACTATGTCGGGTATATAATCGGGTAAACGGGTATGCGTTATTGGGAGGGGGGGTAAACGGGTATATCACCATATCCGATACCCGTCCAAAACCCGCGAAAAATTTCAAAAGTAATCCCAAACTCGGTCCCATACCCGATTATCCGACCTCATACCGGTCCCAAATGTTTCGTGTTTCGGGTTTTCCCATCGGGCTCGGGTTTCATTGTCATCCCTAACTATACAATATATCACGAGATTTTGATAAATTAACAGAAAACGACTTTATATTATAATATTAGTAATGTAACATCCATGATTTTCCGACCTTATTTTTTATTTTTTTCTTCTATTTATTAATTATTTTATTATTATTTTGACATCTCATTTCAATCACATACTAGTTCAAACTCGAGATGTCACATTAACAGCTATTTCTTTTGTAGAAATTCAAGTTTCAACCTTACTTTTATATATACCTTGGATCATAATAAATAAAACAAACCTACAACTTTTAGATTTACAAAGGACAATGATGTAAAACGTTTTGAGTACAAAGCATGCATCTACAAATCTTTTTTTATGAACATGTATTTATTTTTAAATAAGTATGTAATCATATATACAATTGATTATGTTAAATAAACCATTTTATACTTTTATCTACACCTTTTAAGTAATAATAATTAAACAAATGGAGATCTAAAACAAATAAAAAAAATGAGTTGAACCCATCCAAATACCCTTGGACCCCCCAATTCCCATTTGAACCCTCACCAATTGAATCCCCACCTAATCAAACAATTGAACCCAACTGTGAGTTTGACTATCCAAGGTCAAACCCGGTTAATTCCGTTTCAAATCGTGGAATTTCAACAGGATTAACGACATCAAAACGTGCTCAAACATTAATCGACCCCTCCTTAATGACTGTAACGAGCCAACTAAAGCGTAATCAAAGGAATTAACTCAAAGTTAAAGTCGAAACCGTCCTGGTCGCAAACCAAATCGATTCGTATAATTGAGATGAAATGGAGTCATAAAACCAAGTCGTACACCTTCGAACAAACCCATTTGAACTTTCTTGACAATCCACCTCGATCCATTTCACCCCCGAAGCTCGGACTAACTCGATGAACAGCGGGATTGAAATCCTAACCATTCTCCTTCGTTGCGTGACCATCCCAGGTATTGCTAACATCCATAGCTTCGTTTTAACTCAGGGATTAAAAGCCCCATGGTTTGGGCAATGGATTCTGCGTATCGGGATCGACTGGATGGGTTAGGGTTTACCGATTATAATGGGGAAGAAGGGGAGGTGGGACTTGTGTTTTAAGTAATTAGCAGATCAGCCTATGACCAAGGCATTAACCCAGATCCGTTGGTTAAAGCACTCCCCCCTTATTCCGGAGGTCGCGGGTTCGAGCCCCCTTGTGGCCGAACCTAAACTTTTTCTGTTTTAATCACTTATTTCATTATTTTATCACACAAACTAATATTTTAAAATTCCGAAAATTCTTATAAAATCTAATAGATGTATTTAGTAATTTTTTTATAAAAACAGAAAAACATAAAATAATGTTTTATTCTTTTAAATTTATTAAAAACTCATTAGAAATATTATATAAAAAAAAACTCTTAAATAAACAATATAGAAGAAGGTTGTTTAAATAAAACCTAATTATGTTGTTTTACTTATAAAATTGTGATGTTTACAAAACAAATTTTAAACAATTATTTAAACATTACTAATCTATTTCTCAAGGCATATAAATATTTATTATGGAAGAGAATAGTTATTTAAAATATTTAAAAATTTATAGAATTACTTAAATAATTATTTTTAGATAAATAATTATACCAATTCATTTAATTCTACTAAAAGCTTACATACATTAAATGTTTACTTAATATCCCTTATAATTATCATTTAAGTAAATGGAATTAATTAAATAATTATTTACGTAAGACAATTATTTAAACCATTCCTAATCCATACATTGTTTATTAATTTTTCTTAGTATAATTAGTTAAATAAAAATCAAGCGTATTATTATCATAAATACTATACTTATACAATTAATTAGAGATCCTGATTAATTATTATTAATCTTATAAATTACCTTATCATTAATATTTCAACACTTATGATAAACATATACATTATCAAATCTTGTACAAATCCCAGCTCCGATCCCAAACCCTATGAAACTCTAGAATCTAAGAATATCCTACTTTTGTTAGACGTACTTTGAGGCTAGAATACAATAAAATGTGTAGGTTGATTGTGAGGAATCTCTACGAGCCAATCTTTCATTTACAATTCGTACAACATCCTAGTTTCGTTACAGGTGAGTTTACATAGCCCATTTTTACTGTTTTTGCTTTTGGGGTGAAACATGTTATCAACTTTATCTATTTAAACAATTCAATATATCTTGTGCTTGATCTTTATGCTTTATATTTGAACTACTTGGTGACCATTGCATGTGTTTCATGCCAGTACATTCATTAACTTGCAGCCCAAGCCTAAGGTAGTACCTAACATGATCATTTATATGGGAAACTGAAACTTTAACTTACCACAAGACCTTGGCGGGTTTTGTTGGGTATCAACTATAACTTGGAGTATCCGCTTGCTCCCTTTTTCAAAATGGCAATCAGTGGGATTGCGTATCTAGTTTTCTATTATCAGGCTTGAATTGTACGCTTGGAACCTTGTGTGTTTTCACATATATGCTTTAGACATGCTTTGAACATATTGAATTGAAATCTATACTTAACTTTTGTTTGGTGTCAAAACCTATGTTACTCACCAACTACTTGTAGTTAACAGTTACTCACATGTTTCAGGTGCACCAGTTTGAGGACACTACTTGATCACTTAGGACATTGGACCTAGCTCTATTAAAGATTAAATTCAACTTATGTCATGTTTGAAAGCTTTATTATCCATTTCTACTTGTAACGGATGCGTTTAATTTGATGAATAAATATTGTCACATTTAATAGATGATCGTGTGCTTATGAACAACCGCGTCAGCCCCGGCGTATAATCCGCCGCCGGCCGGGGTGTGACAGATTGGTATCAGAGCCAATGTTATAGGGAATTAGGTTATTAGACACACATGACCTAGACTATAACCTAGGAGTCCCCAAACATGAGTTTAGCTCGTGTCTTTTATTAAGAACTCCACTTTATACTCATTTATACACTTACTTACCCACATCTATCTACTTCTTCCTACATGAACTACAACAATCTAAGGACTACATGAAACTATTTGAAACTACATGGATTACTTGGAACATATTCTTAGTCTATAGTTTATAACCTTAGGGTACCTTGGCATAATTATTCTACATATTATCTAGTGCCTTACATGAATTATCTTATGTGCTATATTACTTGATAACCTACATGTTTACAAAAAAAAAAAAAAACCCGCTACTCATGTGATACCTTATTTGCTACACTATTTGAACTGTTTGCACAATACCTATTTGATATCACTAAATGCTATCCTAAGTTTTGACATACAATAAAATTTTCAAATCCCGTCTAAGTTTTGGGTTCTGAAAATTAGTAGAGAACATGTGCAATCCGGAAGGGTGAATGCCTGTACTTTGGGTCTTCTGTCTAGGAAAGCATTTCATATAAATCCAAATCAACCGAAGGATCCGTATGCTTTCTTGAGAATTCCCGAAGTGAGTGTTCACCTATAGGCTAAAGCATGTCTTCTTGAAAGTATAAGAACTTGAATCACTTTGATTTGCCATAGCATCCATTCGGCTATACGCCAGATGAATGTAATCTAAACATCATCCGCTGAATTATTATAATTTCGTACATAAGTCTAAACCTTATATTTTATACTTACGCTTAATAATATTTAAGTCAACTATACCTCTTCATCTTTATACCTTGGAAATTTTATCACCATTATTATCATTTGCAAAGGATTTAAACCCTTAGCCCTTACCATCCGAGGAAAAGAAACTGCTTCAATAGGTGAAGCACACCCTTGAGCCACAAGACACAATCCCTAACGATTCTCACCATAACCATGAGTTCAAATAATAATGCCACTTGTACATGATGGCTGGAAAAGTGGGTGTAAATCCATGAAAGATTCTGACTAAGGAAAGACTGAGTACTTCAGTGTGTCCTTTGTGACCCACCTCTCTTTCCTGGGAATCCTTTTCGTGGGTACACTACTTATAGGTCAAGTGTTACTCCTAATATATTATTAATAGAACTCGGTGTTATGATTAGTCAAATATTTTTTTTTAAAATCATGAATACCTTTGTACTTAACAACTTACCATTACACATACAACCTTTTCGTGCTAGACATGGTCTCTTACCCTCCTCATTCCCCTAAGAATCACCCCAAATCAGAGTCAACACAAGAGGAATACTTTGGGTTCCCATCACCAGTCACCGATATGACTAGCTGCCAGATCCATGTTTAACTACATAGCATATTGGCTTAGGAGCAGAATTGAGACTCCGAGAAGCTGAATCACCTCCGAGAGACCCTTATTTAACACCTAACCTATACCATCCATACCCAGGAGTAGGACAAGCCAAGGAACCTACCAGTACCCTAGGAGTTCCAGCTGATGCCGCTCACCTATATGTAAGGACCGTAGAGTTTCTGAGGCAAGGAATGGAGACAAGGGAATACTTGATTCACATACGAAAATAACTAGAGCTGAAACTCGGTTTACAATACGAAAAACCACAACGATGATCGCTTTGGTGTTTATCTGCTTCCTAGTGGAAAACTATTTGAGATGTTAGCCGGATATTCTATTTCGCGTTTCCTTAAAACTTAAATTGAAACCCATATCATGTACCCAAATATAAATGTTAATATTTTGACTCTCCTTAATGATTGACATCTAAATCTTCTTTGTAAACTAATCATTTTGCTATTTCCTGATTTGACTAACGTAGTGATTTTGTTTAAACAAAACCTTTATTAAACCTTTGGTTTATAGATTTTATCTAGATTACAAATTATTTCCAAACTCCTTTACCTTGGAAATAAATTTAATACCCATCTTTTGCAATCTATTTTTTTTACGAAATTAACAAATATTTCACTCTTTTAAATAATAATAACTATATTAATTAGTTCATCAAAACTTTATATTTCTTTAACTAATTACTATTCAAATCTTGGCTTAATTACTAAATAATTAGGTCATTATTATCTTTTGAAACACCCACTTTATGATAATCGAATTAAATAAATAAAAGGTTTTTATTTATCCAATTATTCATCCACTCAAATTATATTTTCACTTATTTTACAAACAAGAGTAAAATTTCAATTACTTGCTTATTTACAAACAAAAAGCACAAATTAAATATTCATGTACACATTATTCTGATTACCTGTAAAACTTTCTCATCACCTTGCACCTTTGAAAACGTATGAACTTACTAGCCACTTCAAAAAAGATGAATCATTTCGCGTAGACGTTAACCACCATATAAACCTCAACCAAAAATTGAAAACTTAAAACCCAACTACCTACATGATGCAAGAGTGTCAAGCAATACGCTTGTCCGCAACACTCTATCACCGACAAGATTCAATAGTTTACGTTACTCATGAGGTTCAACTATTTACATACTAATGTTCATAATATACCTGAGACTAAATTGTTTACATTATAGGCGCAACTTGATTGTTCACGTTATATATGAAACTTGGTTGTATACAAAATACATGAGTATTTACGTTATACATGAAACTTAATTACTTGTAATATAAACTTGATTATTTGAAATACACATGATACTAGATTGATCACATTATAGATGGAACTTTATTACTTGCAATATGCACGATACTAGATTGTTCACACGATACATGATACGTGGTTATTTACAATATGCATGATATTAGATTATTTACGCGATACATGAAACTTGAGTGTTTACATTACACACGAAACTAGACTGTTTACATTGTTTGCAATTACATGGGGCATGATCATTCACACTATCCATGAGCTATAAACTTTGAGCTACTCGGGGTTTGACGTATTCTTGTTCAAACACGAGGAAGCTATAAACTTTAAGTTACTCGGAGTTTGAACATATTCTTGTTCAAACACGAGAGAGCTATAAACTTTATGGATAACCTGGAAGGGTATGACATCTACTTAGGGCACCCATGTATGGGGTTATGCCACCTTGTTAGTCTTTACTCCATGATTGACTTTACTATCTAGACACACACTTACTCATTAGCAACTCAAGTATGAAAACAAAAATAAACTAAATGTCTTTGGGTGTTTCCCCCACCTCTGTACCCACACGCAATAGAATGATCTATACGGACCATACGACGATTTGAGTAATTACGGGTGCACACGTAATTATAAAAATCGGCACATGGAAAACATAGTAAGTTCTGCCGTGTGTGATGACATAAAACCTATGGTGATATATAGTAACAAACTAATGGGATATGATAAAGGCATAGTAGATATACCGCTGGTACATCTTATATATAAGTGCTCCTATTATACTGTCAGAAGTAACGTTGTCCGTATTCACGAAGGGTTTCCTATTACTTTGATCTTGACCAATAGTTGTGAAATCCTTATCTAGTGACATCACTTGAGCATCTTAGACGATATCCTAAACAAGTTTAGATTTGAAAATTTCCATCATCCTCATTACAAGTGATGCACCTCATCATTTGAGTCCAAAATCATTTCAGGGCAAACTTCTCCTTAGTTTCACTCAAACAAAATCCACTACCTCTATCCATACATGACGTGATGACCCGACCCAAATTTTGCCATCAACTATACTCATCAAAACGACAAGCAAAACTAGTTGAGAATCCAAACTCACGACTTTTCCTGATTCAGTAGCCTTCAAACAGTTGAATTTCGGGACGAAATTCCCTCAACTTGGGGATACTGTAACATCCATGATTTTTCGACCTTATTTTTTTATTTTTTTCTTCTATTTATTAATTATTTTATTATTATTTTGACATCCCATTTCAATCACATACTAGTTCAAACTCGAGATGTCACATTAACAGCTATTTCTTTCGTAGAAATTCAAGTTTCAACCTTACTTTTATATATACCTTAGATCATAATAAATAAAACAAACCTACAACTTTTAGATTTACAAAGGACAATGATGTAAAACGTTTTGAGTACAAAGCATGCATCTACAAATCTTTTTTTATGAACATGTATTTATTTTTAAATAAGTATGTAATCATATATACAATTGATTATGTTAAATAAACCATTTTATACTTTTATCTACACCTTTTAAGTAATAATGATTAAACAAATGGGGATCTAAAACAAATAAAAAAATGAGTTGAACCCATCCAAATACCCTTGGACCCCCCAATTCCCATTTGAACCCTCACCAATTGAATCCCCACCTAATCAAACAATTGAACCCAACTGTGAGTTTGACTATCCAAGGTCAAACCCGGTTAATTCCGTTTCAAATCGTGGAATTTCAACAGGGTTAACAACATCAAAACGTGCTCAAACATTAATCGACCCCTCCTTAATGACTGTAACGAGCCAACTAAAGCGTAATCAAAGGAATTAACTCAAAGTTAAAGTCGAAACCGTCCTGGTCGCAAACCAAATCGATTCGTATAATTGAGATGAAATGGAGTCATAAAACCAAGTCGTACACCTTCGAACAAACCCATTTGAACTTTCTTGACAATCCACCTCGATCCATTTCACCCCCGAAGCTCGGACTAACTCGATGAACAGCGGGATTGAAATCCTAACCATTCTCCTTCGTTGCGTGACCATCCCAGGTATTGCTAACATCCATAGCTTCGTTTTAACTCAGGGATTAAAAGCCCCATGGTTTGGGCAATGGATTCTGCGTATCGGGATCGACTGGATGGGTTAGGGTTTACCGATTATAATGGGGAAGAAGGGGAGGTGGGACTTGTGTTTTAAGTAATTAGCAGATCAGCCTATGACCAAGGCATTAACCCAGATCCGTTGGTTAAAGCACTCCCCCCTTATTCCGGAGGTCGCGGGTTCGAGCCCCCTTGTGGCCGAACCTAAACTTTTTCTGTTTTAATCACTTATTTCATTATTTTATCACACAAACTAATATTTTAAAATTCCGAAAATTCTTATAAAATCTAATAGATGTATTTAGTAATTTTTTTTATAAAAACAGAAAAACATAAAATAATGTTTTATTCTTTTAAATTTATTAAAAACTCATTAGAAATATTATATAAAAAAAAACTCTTAAATAAACAATATAGAAGAAGGTTGTTTAAATAAAACCTAATTATGTTGTTTTACTTATAAAATTGTGATGTTTACAAAACAAATTTTAAACAATTATTTAAACATTACTAATCTATTTCTCAAGGCATATAAATATTTATTATGGAAGAGAATAGTTATTTAAAATATTTAAAAATTTATAGAATTACTTAAATAATTATTTTTAGATAAATAATTATACCAATTCATTTAATTCTACTAAAAGCTTACATACATTAAATGTTTACTTAATATCCCTTATAATTATCATTTAAGTAAATGGAATTAATTAAATAATTATTTACGTAAGACAATTATTTAAACCATTCCTAATCCATACATTGTTTATTAATTTTTCTTAGTATAATTAGTTAAATAAAAATCAAGCGTATTATTATCATAAATACTATACTTATACAATTAATTAGAGATCCTGATTAATTATTATTAATCTTATAAATTACCTTATCATTAATATTTCAACACTTATGATAAACATATACATTATCAAATCTTGTACAAATCCCAGCTCCGATCCCAAACCCTATGAAACTCTAGAATCTAAGAATATCCTACTTTTGTTAGACGTACTTTGAGGCTAGAATACAATAAAATGTGTAGGTTGATTGTGAGGAATCTCTACGAGCCAATCTTTCATTTACAATTCATACAACATCCTAGTTTCGTTACAGGTGAGTTTACATAGCCCATTTTTACTGTTTTTGCTTTTGGGGTGAAACATGTTATCAACTTTATCTATTTAAACAATTCAATATATCTTGTGCTTGATCTTTATGCTTTATATTTGAACTACTTGGTGACCATTGCATGTGTTTCATGCCAGTACATTCATTAACTTGCAGCTCAAGCCTAAGGTAGTACCTAACATGATCATTTATATGGGAAACTGAAACTTTAACTTACCACAAGACCTTGGCGGGTTTTGTTGGGTATCAACTATAACTTGGAGTATCCGCTTGCTCCCTTTTTCAAAATGGCAATCAGTGGGATTGCGTATCTAGTTTTCTATTATCAGGCTTGAATTGTACGCTTGGAACCTTGTGTGTTTTCACATATATGCTTTAGACATGCTTTGAACATATTGAATTGAAATCTATACTTAACTTTTGTTTGGTGTCAAAACCTATGTTACTCACCAACTACTTGTAGTTAACAGTTACTCACATGTTTCAGGTGCACCAGTTTGAGGACACTACTTGATCACTTAGGACATTGGACCTAGCTCTATTAAAGATTAAATTCAACTTATGTCATGTTTGAAAGCTTTATTATCCATTTCTACTTGTAACGGATGCGTTTAATTTGATGAATAAATATTGTCACATTTAATAGATGATCGTGTGCTTATGAACAACCGCGTCAGCCCCGGCGTATAATCCGCCGCCGGCCGGGGTGTGACAAGTAAAGATATTAACTTGAATAATTCACTAACCTGATTGTGTACACAGAAATATAATTTCACATAATAATTTTTTTAAGAAAGAAAAATTTTACTTCCTTTTTCCTGAACAATTTGTATATAAATATGGTTTATAAAGATATGAGAGGGATCAAGAGAAAACCACAAAGTTAGGCGAAAACCTAGAAAACCACATCATTTCAGACAATTTTTTTATTTACGTATACGTATCCAAAAACAATTTTTTTGATTTACGTATACGTAACCGCAATTTTTTTGTTTTATGTTTACGTATACGTAACATTATGTGTAAAAATATTTTTTGGTAAAAATGTTTAATATTACATTCATACTCTTATAAATAAATAAAAAATAAAATAAATATTATTATATGATTGGGTAAAATTGGTTTTTTTTAGTGGGTTTCTCGGTTTTCGCCTAACTTGTGGTTTTCTCTGGAACCCTCCCCTATAAAGATAACCCTCACAAGATCTTTTGCGGTTCGCCAACATTGAATATACAGTAGCATGTGTAAACCCTGGAATTGAGAACGTCGATGTTAATTTTATTTATTTGATTGTATAAAGTTCTCAGAACGTTAATTTTAATGGTTTAGCGCGCCGAGGCGCGCAAGTATAAAACTAGTCATATAATATAAATAATCAAAAGGCATTGGGTTTACGATTTAATTTGTTTTGGCGCAATGATCGGAAGAAGGAGATAGTCAAAATTCGTTGCATAACTGCTCCAATTAGGCTTGACTTTATTACCAAATTTGCGCGGGGATCACATGTATACCATGACTTAGATTAAACATGGTATAATTGTATAAACTTAAATCATTTATATTTGAAAATTTTGTTTTTAATAATTCAAACTATGGCTAATTGGTTGATAATAATCCAATTTAATAGTTTGACTGGTGATAATCTCAACTTTAACTTTTGTTGTCAATGGTAGTCCCAGTAACGTAATCATCATATATTTACACTCGATTTCGCCTGCACGTTTCTTCATTTCATTTAAAATCGTCATTTTGAGCCAAAATAAGTGTAAATCTATATAATTATGCCACTGGAAAGTCATTGACAACAAAAGTGAAAGTTGAGATTAACATCGGTCAAACTGTTTGTTTGGATTATTATCAGCCAACGAGTAATAGTTTGAATTATTAAAAACCAATTTACCTTTATATTTTTAAGTTTCTGGACACGTTAGGTTTTTGCCCATGTGTATGAGTATAGTGATAATTTTCGTGAATTTAATATATTAAAGTTACTAAATTAGTCGAGATATATTCAAATAATTTTGATTATGAGTAAAAAAAAACAAATTTGAGTATGAACTTCCGTACTATATTCATTTCTTGACCTAATTTTCATAATTCACGCATCTAGTCATGACATGACCAAACTTCATAATATATCCATTTATTTCACTAATTCATTCAACCCAAACTTAACCCACCTAATGCCAAGCCCATTGGGCCAACCCTTATTCCTAGAAAAATTCATAATAGGCTCTAAATGTGAGATTGACCAAGTGAAACTTCATAGAAGAAAAAATTAATTAAAGTCACAAGTTTTCAGCTTATTACGTCGCTACCATCGTATGGCAAAAAAAGTTGCATCTTGGTGTAAGCTTCCTCCTAACTATGCCTTCTCAATTAATGATTTAATCCATTCTCAACCAATTGAGGGGCTTAGTGTGGTAAAAAAAACCAGGTTGTGCAATCCATCATACTTCTTGGATGTTAGGTAATCAGGAAAGCAAGGACAAATTGCTATTTGAAAACCACCAAGCATCGACTGTAAAAATTATTAAAGAAATAAAAACTCTTGAGTATCTGTGGGTCAAAAACATGTAAAATAACTTAATTGTAGTGGGGACTGGTGTTCTTTTAATATGTAATCAAGTTTTTGGTCAGGTCCTATTGCTAGTGAATAAGTTGGTGCATGTTTTTTTTCTATTTTCTTTTAACTTATTTCTCTCCTATTTCTTTTTTCCTTGTATTGTTATTCTCAGGCTTGCTTTGTTTGAAATGAAAAAAATAAAAAACTAAAGCCACAAGTGTACAAATGATCGTAAATTTAACGAAAAGAGTAAATTACTGTTTCCGTCCATGTGGTTTTAACAAAATAACAATTTTAATCCAATAGTTGTAATTTAACTTTTTATAGTCATTGTGATTTTATTTTTGTTTCAATCAAAGCCGGACATCTAATACCATCCATTTTTTCTATTATTTTTTTATAAAAAGAATAAAAATTAAAACAAAAGAAAACATAATGCCTCCATGACCACGTCACAGGTAAACACCATGTCGCTCACCTGTGAAAAGCTTTAATCCGGAAGGTGAAAAGCTTCACGAACTTGTTTGAATTCATTACCAATTTGTATTTTTGTTTCAATAATTGATGAAAATAATAGTGATGATTTCTGTTTCGATTTCATCATCGAGATCTAAATAACACACGTTGGGGGGAGATGAGTCGTCGATGGTGGAACGATGAGGATTATGTTTCGATTTATGAATCACCGATATAACATGAACTCGCAACAATAAAAATAAGGTTATTCCAACCCGTTTTAATGAAAAGGTGGTGTCTAGGACACTTAATAAACATATTGAGGTTGTACTCAAATTAAAAGTTTAAAATTAGGATAAATGATTAAAAATATATATAATTTATAAATGAATTATTGTATTTTAATAATCCCACCTTTTACCAATTGGTCAATAATAATCCCAACTGAGAATACTCTTACCACCGGTCCCTACTTTCAAACTATTTTTTTACATTGAACCCCCCGTTAAAAAACTTAACGCCGTTAGAGTTTATATGACGTGTACATATGCAAACCGCCGGGAAGTCGAACCAAGCTAGTAGTGGTCTCGTGTTGGCTTTTAAAATTGACTTTGGTGGTGTTTAACTGGTCTCATTAAATACCATCGTTGTCTCTGTTTGGACTTTCCGGACAAACGAGACCAGTTAAACGCCACCATAACCAATTTCAAAAGCCACCATGAGACCAATGCTAGCTTGGCTCGACTTTCCGGCGGTTTGCAAATGTCCACGTCATATAAACTCTAACGGCGTTAACTTTTTTAACGGGTGGTCTAATGTAAAAAAATAGGTTGAAAATAGAGACCAGTGGTAAGAATATTCTCAGTTGAGATTATTATTGACCAATTAATAAAATACGGGATTATTAAAATTCAATAATCCTTTATAAATTAACTCGCCACCACATTTATGACATATTTATCTTGTTTGCAACTTTATTATAACATGCTTACAAACTCATTTGACTTATTTAAATAAACGATTATACGAGTCAAATTTGGTTTACATGATTTTAAATGTGTTACACAAATAAATATATATGTGTGTTTGGGTTCATAAATTCAACTCGACAACATATTTGATTGTTACGAACCTTCATAAAAAGTATTGTAAATAATATAATGTTAAATGAAAACTTATTTTGTAGTTTCAAATAATGTGGAAGAAGTGGTGTAATTTTGAGTGGTAGTAATGCTCTAAAAATAGTGTTGTAACTTGGTTAGCTATTTGCTACCCTTTATTATTGTGAATGAAATTTTGTTGATCGTTCAAAAAAAAAAAAGAGTTTCAAATAATGTATTATTTAAGAGAAAGGATATAAACATTGAAAAAATATGAAATAATATTGGGCCTTGAGTTGAGTTGAAATATTTGGGGAAGTAGCACCGTTACACGTGTTTGAAAAATATCCTCTGCCGGCAAAACTTACTTCCGATCACCGACGACGATGAAGGCTGTAGTAATCACAACTCCGGGAGGTCCAGAAGTTCTGAAACTGCAACAAGTAGAAGATCCAAATATCAAAGACGACGACGTTTTGATCAGAGTCGTAGCCACAGCTCTCAACAGAGCTGATACGCTTCAACGGCAAGGGGTGTACCCTCCGCCGAAAGGAGAGAGTGAGTATCCCGGACTAGAGTGTTCTGGAACCGTCGAAGCCGTCGGGAAAAGCGTATCCCGGTGGAAAGTTGGAGATCAGGTGAGTTACTTAGGGCTCGACCTATTGTTTTTTATAAATATGTTCAATCGAGTACTAATTTAGCTTCCTATAAGTAATTTTGGCTCTTGAAATGTCTGTTAGGGCTTGAATTTTGAGATTACTGTAGATTATATTTCTCCTTGTTTGACATAAGATGAACACTGAATTTGCTTGTGTGTGATTTGATTTGTTGAATTATCGTTGCTAATGTTCAGAGAAGTCAATGAAATTTGACCTGAAGTTGTTCAATCAAGTACAAATTTAGCTTCCTGTATGGAATTTCGAAGTGTTTGAAATGAATGTTAGGGTTTGAATTTTGAGGTTATTGTACTTACGGAAGCTTCCTTGTGTGTGCATTAGATGAACACTGAATTTGCTTGTGTGATTTGATGTGTAGAATTATTGTTGCTAATGTCCAGAGAATTCAATCAAATTTGACGTGAAATTGTTCAATCATGTACAAATTTAGCTTCCTGTATGGAATTTCGAAGTGTTTGAAATGAATGTTAGGGTTTAAATTTTATGATTATTGTAGATTATACTTACGGAAGCTTCCTTGTGTGTATTATCGGTGCTAATATTCAGAGAATTCAATCACATTTGACCTAAAATTGTTGATCCATGAGCATAAGCAAGTTTATTTAGAAAATTGGGAATGGGACCTTGAGAAGATGTTGAATACACATCTAATCAATTTTTTGTATGCATAAATACAGGAATTTTTCTGCTGAGAAACTTGTTTAGATGACTAGATGTTCATATCATTAATCTGCAAATGTCATATACGTTGAATATAATTTTGAACTGGTTGTCCTGTCAAAGTGTTAATTGTCAAGATTCTTGTTCTTCATGTCCAATAATATGGGAATGTTGAACTGTAGGTGTGTGCTCTTATAAGTGGTGGAGGATATGCTGAAAAAGTGGCTGTACCTTCTGGTCAAGTCCTTCCTATCCCGTCTGGTGTTTCTTTGAAAGATGCTGCTAGCTTCCCAGAGGTGGTGTGCACCGTTTGGTCAACTGTCTTCATGACAAGCAAGCTATCTTCAGGGGAAACATTTCTGGTATAGTGTACTTTCTCCTCTCTTTCAATTTGGCTTGTGGGCATTGGATCCCAAAATGGGCAAATAAAATGAGCCAATGACTCAAAATGCTTTTGTAAGTTCAATTTGACCATCAAGAATTCAAGATCGTGTCGAACATATATACAATACCTTCAATATGGTCCAAGTAGAATAATCTTACAGCCCCAAATCCATGACATGAGTTCATATATAGCAATTATTACGGAAGGTAGGCAGTATGAAATATCCCCAATAAGAATATTTTAATTTTCGGACAGTCATAGAGAAAAAAGAAGAAGAAATTATTGGGATTTTCAAATTTCACTCTCAAAACATATTTACTCAGACCTTGTAAAATTTTCAGATTCATGGTGGTTCTAGTGGCATCGGTACATTTGCAATTCAAATTGTCAAGTACCTCGGTGTTAAAGTGTTTGTCACTGCAGGTAAACTCTCCTTTTTCTATATGTGCACTGTTGGTTCAGTTAACCATGGTTATCTGCAACCATACAACAATCATTTATATGTTCTTTTATTTCTTTATTTAGGGAGCGAGGAAAAGTTAAAGGCCTGTAAGGAGCTTGGAGCTGATGTTGGCATCAACTACAAAACCGAGGATTTTGGTGCACGAATAAAGGAGGAAACAGGAGGGAAAGGTGATAACGGTTTGCTCAAATGTTGACTTTTCCAACCATTGTCCTGGTGGTTCTTTGCAAAAATTATAATTTTTTTTTTCATTTTTACAATTTACAAGAACATTAGCTAGTTTACAATGAACAACCAACTATACTGGTTGAAAAATATCAACTACTCCTTTTACTTCCTTAAAGTCTGACCTTGGAAGAGCCGAACAATAGGTGTTGATGTTATACTGGATAACGTTGGTGGACCCTACTTCCAGAAAAACCTAGAGAGCTTAGGTATCGGTGGCAGGCTTTTCATCATTGGTTTCATGGGTGGAGTGAAAGGCGAAGCAAATTTATCATTGATGTTGGCAAAACGGCTCACTGTGCAAGGTATACGCGCCAAAGACCCTTTTGTCTATGCACATGTGTTTGTTTTGCAAATTATGTCTACAAAGATGACTGAAAAAAAATTGTCAACTTTTGTTCGTCGTTAGCATTGACTGTGTGGATTTGGGTAGGAAGATTTTTTTCTTTTTTATCATTATCGAAGGTTATTTCTTGATGAAATTTGGTCGATGCAGCTGCGGGTTTGAGAAACCGAAGTATAGAAAACAAAGCTGAAATAGTGAGTGATGTCGAGAAGAATATCGAACAAGGGAAGGTGAAACCTGTTATTTACAAGTACTTCCCTTTATCTGAAGCAGGAGAGGCTCACAAGCTTATGGAAACCAGTACACATATTGGCAAGGTACTCCTGCTTGCATGAAGCTTTTGTTCACACTCTCAATGTTACAACAACGCGTTTTATTTTATATCTTCTGTTTTACGCTGCATACATCAATAATAGCGCGTGTTTGAAGTAATAAACGATCTCGGATGATATCATCATTAATTCATTATACCTATCGGATCGATAGATTAGAATGTAATGAGTGAAACGTGTTGGAAGAAATTCATTCATGATGTGCATGATACAAAGGGCAATGGGGGAGGGAAATTCTCTTCAATATAGATTTGTATGCTGGTTGGTAATAGTATCAAAAATCAAGTTCAAGGTTAAATAATAAACAGTTAACGGTATCTCTAATCCATCATAACGGTGCGTCTAACTTTCTAGCTTTGATTCAGTTGTAATGAGTTGTGACTTAAAGTTGATAAACATGGTCACCTTTGAAATTAATGGGCTAAAAAATAACTAGAACAAAATTGCAATTTTAAATTTGTATACATCATGTTTGTGTATAACAACAAAAAAACATTTTTTTTAATTGTTAAACCTTTTACTATTTGTTTTGTAAAATCATGGTTACTCACTCAAGCATGTTAAAACTAAAAAATGGTGAGAAATGAAATACATCTTGTTCCAATTTTTTAGTTATGCTGATTTAGGTGATATTTTAAGAAAAAAACAAATATTGTATTTAACATTATTAGATAACAATAAAATTTCTTACTGTCCTATTTTATTAATACTAATTTACATAATTAGAGAAGAAAGAAACAAAATGTATATAATTACTTGTTTACCACATGATTAAATCTTAATCAATGAAGTTTTAAAAGCCCACCATATTTGTTGGATCATTTCATAGGATTCCTTATACACATTTAAATTGAAGATTATTAAACATTTCTACCTAATGTTTTGCAACCAAATCAGATCGGTAGTCTTACTGGTCCACTGGTTAGACCTATTGAACAAAATTGGTCCACTGGTTAGACCTATTGAGCAAAATTTAAGAACGAGACAACGTCATAAATATATATAAATAGTAATAATAATAAAATAGAACTCAGTCCGACCGATTCAAATGGAGACAGTTCAATGAAGCATAACCACACCATGTGAATACACTTTTTTACCATCATTTCAAAACCCTCATAACAAACAAATGGCTTGCATCTTCAACGATGTTGAAGATTATCAATCTATTGAATACATCCTTTTCTCATTCCAGCCAATCAGGAAGAAAAAAAAAGTAATATTGTTTCAAGAACTGCATAAAGCTTCAATTGCCAAGCTTTTTGTCACATCAGGGCACGGGTTTCCAAACTTAGCCGTTGCAACAGGAACCGAACACTTTGTCTTCCCTATACAATCCTGCATTGTTCATCAAACATGGCTTTATGCTCATCAATCATAAAAATCCAGATCAGAATTATGTTTATGCTACCAAATGCTATAGCCTATTAGACTAGTTATGTAAGTATCATAGTCTAGAGCGTATCTATGTGTAATATCACACTACATATGATTCTATATACAGTGGGCTATGTAATCCTGTTATGCACAAAATCAATATACAATACATTTATGGTTTAACTTGGTATCAAAGCAAAACAAATTCCAGAAAATCACCAACTAGATTTCTCTCTTTACGTTCCAAGCTACAAGTCGTTCCGTATCCTTAGCTTGCAGGGGCATTAGACAAGTTATGTACTTATATGTAATTATCACAGTCTTGTAATATCTAGCTATATATTACTGTACATATAGAAGCTTATGTAACCTTACTATGCACACAATCAATAGATAATCCATTTATGGTTTAACTTGGTATCAGAGCCAACAAAATTCCAAAAAATGACCGCCTATAATTTCTATCTATGCGTTCCAAGCTACAGGTTGTTCCGCGTCCTTAGCTTGTGAGGCATATTATACTAGTTATATACTTATCTGTAATAATCATAATCTAGAGGTATCTATGTGTGATATCTGACTATACATGACTCTATACAGAAGCATGTGTAACCCTATTATGCACACAATCAATAAACAATCCATTTATGGTTTACCTTGGTATCAAAGCCAACAAAATTCCAAAATATGTTTACGTTCCAAGCTATGGGTCGTTCCACGGAACTTAGCTTGCAGGAGCATATTAGACTAGTTATGTAGTTATAGGTATATATGTGTAATATCTATCTATATATGACTCTATACGACTATACATAGAAGCATGTGTAACCCTATTATGCACACAATCAATATACAATACATTTATGGTTTATCTTAGCTGGATTAAAGTTAGTATATGTTGTTGAATTAAATCAAACAAAGATGCAACAACAAACGATCAAAATGAAATGACAACTCTAGTACCTGTTGGACTATAGACAAGATATCTGTATGACAACTTCCTTGAGTAAACATGCCACAATCTCCTTTGGGATTCCCGAAACTCGCAAACCGAATGGATGTGATTTTCCAGCCTTGGTCACAAGTTAACCGGAGTTCAGGGGTTTGAGAAGTGGAATCAGAGTTAGGTTTCCAGAGGTCAACGGGAACGGAATCATCCTCCGAGACATGACCACACACCTCCTGCCCGATTCGTGTCAGCACAGAAATTTTTGACGGATCACCACCAAGCTCTTCATGAAGAACCAACAAGTTTTCACCGGCATGCACCCAGGTTCGTGGCACGTGATATCTAGACATATTTTCTTTAAATTATTTTACCCGCTTTATAACTCTTACTTACAATATTTTGAGTAGGGGTGTAAACGAGCCGAGCCGCTCAAGATCGACTCGCTAAAAGCTCAAATCGAGCTGAGCATAAACGAGAGCCTACTCACGAGTCGAGCTTGAGCTTTAGAAATAGAGCTCTAAACAAGCCAAGATTGAGTTCTCTTAAGTTAAATAAGCCAAACTCGAGCATAGGCAAGCTCGGGCGCGACCTGGTTGGTCACACTCCTTTACACACTAATTTTGAGTATGCTACTTACAATATCTGAGCAGGTTGGTCACACTTCTTCTGACATTTTTGTGCATCATAGGTTCCCCTGTAGTCACAATGATCGCACCCCGTTGATGGTGAAAGGTAAGTTGACCAATATCGTCCTAAATTTTGACCATTGACCCAAGCTTGACCTTTCCCCATCCCAGCAAGGTTCAGTGATATAGGACCTTTTCCTTCTGGGGCAATGAATGTGGACTGACAATACGTGATAGAAATGAGTGTTGATCACACACATGAATAGACAGTTTTAAGAATATATTACATACTTTATACCAAATGAGAGACTGATTAATAGGTAACGAAGCGCCCCGGGTCCACAGGGAGCTATTAGCAACATTGGTTTTATCAAGTCCAAGGCTTTCTCCTTCAGTTCCCACCTGAATGCAAATGAATGTTGTATATAAAGCTCGATGCTTGAGATAATGTCATAATAACAGACAAAACTAATAGTCGATGTTGAACATGAACCTGGTAGGTCCACTCGTTAGATGAATAGTCCTTTTTCTCGTTCTTTAGGTCAGTAAGAATGACTGAGTATAGGCCCGCCCCCATGACATCAAACCATGGACCATAGTTCTGTAGAAAAAAAATATAGAAGATAAAGATAAGACTTTATGAAAATTGGATATCTTAGAAACAACATTGCCTTTTTATCTTACTATAATCCTCTAGACCTATAAAGGGTTGGCGAGTTGTAAACAGGTTAGCGAGGTTGTAAACGAGTCATAAACGGGTTGGTGGGTAAACAACATTCATAGTACTGTAGGAAAAAAATATTAAAAACAAAATAAAGATAAGACGCTGTTAAAATTAGATATCTTAAAACAACCTTGCCTTTTATCTTGCTATAATCCTCTAGACCAATAACGGGTTGGAGGGGTCGTAATCAAGTTGTAGACGGGTTAGAACGGCTGGTTGGTTGTAATAAATGGGTTAAATGAATCATAACTGGGTTGACCTTATAAAATATATTAATTTTTTTAATCTTTTGTTCAAGTTTTAAACGAGTTGACGACCTGTTTTTATTAAACGGGTTAAACAAGTCAACCCAAACCTGGCCCGTCAATTAAACAGGTTAAACATGACAACCTAAACACATGCTTATTAAACAAGTTAGAAATGAGAACCCAAAACCAAATTATTTTCTGTCAGGAATTGACACCGCTACTTATACTTGTATCTTTAACAAAAAGATATATAACGAGTTATACCACTAGATGATTAGACATTTGATAGAACCCAAAGTTGTCGGCTTGATTGATTGAAAAGTAAAATACAGATAGTGCCCTGTTCGAGAAGGGTGATCTCCGATTACAAGGTTAGAAACCCTAAATTGATTAACATAAACATCGACCCCTAATTGAAACTCTTGACTCCCTATTTCTAGACTGCTAAAGCAGTTACAAAACTGAATAGAAACCCCCCCCCCCCCCCCCACTACTCTGGAACTACTCCCGCCACTTTTGAGTAGCTGGGCCAAGAACTGGGCCGACCCAGTCAGGTTAGCCCAATGGCCACCCCGACCCAGTCAACCTGGGTTCGTATCAACATTCCTGATCGACTCACTCATTGCTTATACCGATTAATAAGCATGTATAACTTTGTTTAATTGTACATTAATCTTGTTGTGATATTTGAAATCTAAAACCTATGAAGATATGGGCAAGTAACTAGAAAAGAAGAAAGAGACGGTCACCTGTACACCAATCAACATACTAATTACATCCAATGTGTTGTTTCCTGGTTTGAGACTAATCTTTTCACTTATGTTGAAGCTTGCATCATCATGATAACCATATCCAAATGCTACAATCGATCGAATATAAGAAAACAATGCATACCGTGTGAGTAGTTAATATGAGTTCACATATGCATAAGAAATACGATAAGTACCCTCTTAGTAATAGTACCTAAAACTTTTTTGTTCAGGAAAACAAGAGCAGCATGTCCCAAACTCTGAATGAGCAAAAATGCATCTTTCTTTTCATCTGCTTCTATGCTGCATAAGTGACGGAATATTATCATATAAGTAGTCATATTATATTTGTATGATTACACGTGGCAATCATGACCCGTTCCTAAATAAACGGGTTGATTTTGGTAATTTTTGTTAGCTAAATGGGTTGATTTGTGTCACTCAAATTATACAATGGGTCGACCGAGTCACTCCTATGAAACTAGCTAACTTTGAACGGATGCAAATGGGCCAGCGCCACCCACCGCCAGCCACCAACACGACCACCGTCACTGCCACCACCCCACCACCACCTTAGACGAGGCACACTGTCACCTCTGCCCTCTGTTTCCACTAGCCACCATAAAAACAGATATAGCGACCCGTTTCAAACCAAGCCCATTTTGATCAAAATCCGCTTTGCCTCAAACCCAATTGAGACTTTTTTGGAACGGCCCCTTAGTCAACCCGGCCCGCCCTTTTTGCCAGGCTTATGTATGACAATTTTTTAGTCACTCATTATATAAATATTAAGATTAACTACATATTACCTTGTACTGTACCATAGAAAATCGCTCGTGTCTTTTGTCATATTTATTTGCTCTAGCAAACTAGTTGTCGTGAACGAGTCGTTACTCCAAACACCCACTTTTTCCAAATACCAACTCCAAGATGAAGTTGACAGTGATAATTCACTCACACTAGCACTAGGAGCAAATGAAGCATCTCCAATACTTTTCTGAGCAACAACCTTTATCCATATTCAACATAAAGAACATATATAAATACACCAGATTTCAAACTTTATACAGTTTAATGAACAAAAAAAACATCTACATTGAAAAGATAAGTTTACCTTTGCTGTATTGAAAATAACATTCTTACAATCTGGAAGAATGCTCACAGACCATGCAGGGAGAAAATAAGATTTTCCATTAAATGTCACGTTTGCATCTACCTTGCTACCAAAATTCGCAAGAAAAGCTGCACAATCATCGGCTGTTTTATAGTACACATCTGCCTGGTGAATAAATCGATTGTGTCAGTAAGAGTAGAAAGAGTGTTATTTTGTAATATTTAATACAAATCTAAATACACAGTTTGTTTCAGCTTTTTTGCTACATTTCGATATAATTTTTTATTGAAAGCTGGGTTGTATCCAGATAAAGTATTTTTAGGAAGGTAATATCAAAATATGCGTACGTTGGATACAACTCAATTTTCAATAAAATTTATATCGAAAAGTATTTACGCTTTAGCATACCTCTAAGTTTATACCAAGATATTGATGAGCATAATCTCCATTTACCAAATACTCCTCACATTGTTTTATTGCCATGTGTAGGTCCCGCAAGTGACCCCACTTTGGCTGCCTTATAAATCCTGCAAAAGTTATCCTCAATCTGCTGATACTTCAATACTGCCAGTACTAGTTCTTTTAAAATCAGAAAATTACCATACTCATTTATTGGAGCATCATAATCATAGCTTGTAGCAACCAGAGGGCCTCCAGCTGTTCGCCCAAAATTTGTTCCACCAAAATACTGCAAGGATTTTTAGAGTTATGTACATGTCTATGTTAAACTAATAACCATTGACACATTGACAGGAAGCAAAATAATTGGTTGAATGTACCATATAATAGTTATGGAAAGTGCCTCCTTTCTCAAAAAACCGTGCAACAGCAAAAGCCAGGTCTTCAACCGGTCGGTAAGGAACGGGGTAACCAAATGAAAGAAACCTGTAAAATTAAAGAGAAATAGGATACTGTTTGTGTATATGCTTTCATGGAGAGTAGCAGGACAAAGCAAAAGGTTAACTGTACCATCCAGTGTAGTCCTCTGTCCAAATCTTCGGCTTTGAAGGAGAATTTGGGGTGAAATTATCACAATAGAACCCGTTACATGTGTTTATCTGCATTGCGGCGTGCCGTATCCTAGAAACTTAGATATACTTTCTAAAGGTTGACCTCAAAAGGGTGTAAATGAGCCGAGCTGCTTGTGAGTTACTCAAGATTGGTTCGCTAAAAGCTCGAATCAAGCCGAGCTTAAACGAGCTCGAGTCTAAATTGGAGCTCATTTAATAGACAAGCTCGAGCTAAGAGCCTATTATTTATATAAATATAATTATTTTTATTTGATATAATAAACGTATAATCACATAGCAAATATCGTTATATATAATTATGATAAAAGTAACTCAATAATATATATTATTTATAGATATAAAATTATAATTATAAAAAAATAACAAATGAGTTGAGCCTGATTCGAGCTCGAGTTTAGAAAATTACTCACGAATCGAGCTCTAGCTTTAGACATAGAGCTTGACCTCTCGGTTAAACGAGACAAATTTAGGCTCGGTCCATTTACAACCCTAAATATATTTCTCTGTCAAACATGTATCTATAATACTATAAGTTTTGAGATAATTTAACTTACGATCGGATCAGGTGCATCACTCTGTGAGCACATCACCCAAGGAACAGATGTGTTAAGATTGAGAGCAGTTTCTGCTGCCCATTTTACATATAGATCTCCACCAACTCCATACGCCCACTCCACATTTCCATATTCATTCTCGACCTGTTTTATAGAACAAACCACACACCCATATAAACCCAGAAGCACAAGAGATACAGAAATTCAAAAGTATTCATTTTGAACCAATGAGCAGTATAAAAAGGAATCACCTGAGCCAGAATAATTGGACCTCCTTGTGATGCAAAAAGATTCTCCTCTTTCATTAAATTAACAATTTTTGCAAGAAAAAGTTCCATTTCTGCCTGCACCATAATTTCATGTTAAAATCAGCAAGTTTATGCAATACTTGCTCACTAATAAGCCTGGAAAAACAGGCGGGTCAGGTAACGGGTTAAACAGGTTCAGACCAAAATGGGTCGTTTTCGAAAAGCGTTATCAAACTGGGATCTACCCGCTATATTCGTTTCTATGGCGGCTAGTAGCGATGGTGATGGCGGAGGTGGTGGTGGCGGATCTTCCCCTTCAGTGGTGAGGTAACAGTGGGAAGAAGAATCAAAACAAGATAAAACAGAAACTTTAACATTCTATGTGTTATTGGAGTACCTGAAAAGGGCCATTTGTGGTCCGGAACTGAATTCCTGGAATGAAGTGTAACCAAAGAGGAAATCCTCTGCTCAACAAAACACATTAATGAAATGGAGGATAAGTTTCAGATTCAGCATAGATGTCAAAACAGACCAGTAAGATTTGACACTGGCATATGAGCCAAAGTGTACTTTAAAACTAGAAATTTTAACAAGAAATAACCAACCCATAATTCCATTCGGCACATGCATATGGGCCGATACGAAGATGAACAAACAGGCCAGCATCCTGAACGGTCTTCACAAACCTAACCAAGTCAAACCGCCCTTCAAAGTAGTACTGTCGCATAAAGTAAGTAAGTGATGGTCATTACAACAACTAACTTCTTGTATCATGAAAACATAATCTTCCTTATAAAACATATACAGATGTACATTCAATACTATACCTGCCCCTTCAAAGGCTCATGATAATTCCAGAAAACATAAGTCTCGATGACGTCCAATCCTCCTTCCTTTGCTTTCTCAATGATACCCGGCCACATCTAAAATTCAAACAGAGATAAACCAAAAAGGGTAATTGTATATTGTCTGATACGGGCTCTATATATAGAGTTTCATATTGCACATAGATACCATATAGACTATGATAATTACACTTAAATGCATAACCAGTCTAATACTCTCTCGCAAGCTAAGGATGAGAAATGACTTGTAGCTTGGATCGTAATAAAGATAAAGGCAAATTGGATATTAATAATCCAAACCATAGTCGTCAAAGGTGAGGCGAGGCGAGGCGAGGCGAGGTGCAGGCAAAACGCCTTGCGGCCATCTAGGCGCTCTTGTGATCTTTCAACGAGACTCCGTCCAGATTTCGGATGAATCCTGCAGGCAAAATTCTACAAATTCCGGCCAAATTGGTCTAAACCATCCAAAAATGGCCAAGAACCAGCCTAAACTAGCCTTAAAAAAGCCTAAAACCCCTAAAAATGGCAAGTTAATGCTACGTGTTTTACTTATCCCGGGCCCTTGCTTTTAAAGTGTCTTGCGCGCTCACCCTTTGCACCTTGAGTGCACCTTGCACCTTCGATAACTATGATTCAAACTATGACCCATTGGCCAATAATAATCCATACTAACAATTTGACCAATGACACTCATAACTTTGACTTTTGTTGTCAAGGGTAATCCCACTCACATAATCATCATAAATTTACATTCTATTTACACTTGATTTTCACTCAATTTCACTTACAAGGAAGGTACATTTCCCAGTTTTGCTCATAATGAGCGAAATCGAGTGTAAATCTAAGATGATGCGAGTGAGATTACCCTTGGCAACAAAATTGAAAGCTACAAGTATCAATACGTTTTAGATTATGATAGTTACAGTTAAATACATAACAAGTGTAATAAACATCAAACACAATCTCATATGATACACAGAACAAAATCACCACTAACATTACAAAAACATTATAGAAAAAAAAATTGAACTCACTTCAGGTGTGGCTCTAGGATAATGAACGGATCCAGACTGCAAAATTCTCCTTCTCCCATCTATAACCAAAGCTTTACTGTCATAAGTTACAGTCACAGAAAACCCTGACTCACAGAACCAAGCTCCGTACAGTACAATTACGAACAAAATCAACCCTAACATCCCATCGTTCCCCATGAACTCAGTTCAAATTTCAAAATTACAGAAAGCTAACATGAAGAAGAATCTATACCGTCTAATTAAATAGAAATAAATGGACGATTGGTTTCATGTGATTGATTTGTAACATTTGTTGAGATCGAATTGAAGAATAAAAATTAATAAGACAGGAAATAGAATGGATTTTGTATTATACCTGTTGAGATTACTTGAAACGATGATCCCTAAAATTGATTCGAATCGATCATGATTGTAAGATTGTTATTTGCTAGGGTTCAATGGGTACGACAGTGCTGTGTGTGCTACTTAAGCGTGGCGGTTACGATTTGTCGCCGTTTGCTTACTTTGTCATTTAGGAGCACTAAAATACAATTAGAAAACAGATTTATTTATCTAAGGTGCGTCCAAGACCGGCTCAACATATTTTGCGGTATTAAGCGAACGTTAAAATTGACGTTTTGTGTGAAAGTTTTGTAAATATATATAAAAAAATGTAATTAAATGGAGCATCTATAATGTTGACATAAAAGTTATGAAATTATAATTTCTCTCTGAAAATAAAAAAATTGATAATACAAATTAAATTAGTTTTTCAATTTTTAGGGCCCTTCAAATTTGGAGGCTCTAAGCGGTTGCTTTATTTGCTTGTACTGTACAACCACCCCTGCATACACCACCGCATTACGCCTATACAACTCGTATTGGTGATATACGGGATTGCGTAGAATAAACTAAAGCCACAAAACGTCCGGACATGACATGTCACATTAGTCGCATCTATTTTACACAATACGGGCATATTGTGCAAAAAAAACACACAATACAACCGTATTATGTTAAAAAAAAACACAATACGACTTTATTGTTGTCCGTATTATGTCAAAATTTGCGCAATAGGACAATATTATATAAAATGAATGTGAAGTGTATAAATAGCCTATAAGGGTGACCAAATAACATGTGGGTATTCGAATTCGGTTCGGTTTGAATTTCTTTGTGCCATAATTCTAAAACAAATTATCAAATCTCATAAAATTAGAATTCAATTTTTGTTTTAGCAAATTGACCTTTTCTTTTAGAAAAAAAAAACAACGATAATTCTATTTCAGGACTAAATAAGGATGTATTTTAGATTTCGTTACTATATAGATTGTGTATATACATTTACAAGTTCATGAATAATATCTTTTATCATTTTTATCAGTCACATTTTTACGTTTGGCAAAAATAGGTTATGTATATTTGTGTGGAATAAAAGCTAAATCAGAATTGGGCGCTACCCTGGTGGTTAACGACGCCCTCCTTCACACAGGTGACTCGGGGTCAAAATGCCCTTGGCTAGTTATTTTGGAATTTTCTTGTTTTTTTCTTTTATTCAGCAAACTACTGATTAAATGAACTAGCTAACATCTTTTTCATCAGATGTGTGCTATGGATCAGTGGTGTGTGTCGGTCCAGAAAACACAAACCAGATCTAAATATGATTTCTAGATCTAAATCAACCTTCACAATCAACTACACAGAAGCTGATATGAAGATCTAAGATGATAAATAATAAAGAACACCAACATAAATCACACATAATCCATAAAGAAAACCCAAATCTATACTATATAATAAATAAATGTTTTGTATGCCACGTGTCGTCACCATATTCAATCTCATCATTATTTTCTCGGCTCTTTCTCTTATTAAATGCACCCATATATTTTAATAAATTACTAATTATACTAATAAAACAGATTTATTTTAAATTATCCTTTATTATAAATTTTTTTGAAATCTAATTATGTAATTTTATTTTCAATCAAATAGTAAATGAAAGTCAAATTACATCAAATAGTAATTGACGTATTTCCGAAACCCAATTATATATTATCTTTTTACATATTTTGAATTTTATTTTATATCCTTAGTATATGTATAGTAATACATTTTTACACCTGTAAGATACATAAATAAAATTTGTGAAATTTATGTATTGATATTTTTCATCCGTGTGTATTACACGCAGCCTAAGCTAGTGATTGATATAGTTAAGATCCTGACGGTTACACTTGAAACCCTAAATCTCATACTAGAAAAACACACAAAAACATGAATTACAATTAGACTAACCCTATAATGAGAAAAACAAGACTATTTATAGGCATCCCGTAGAGTGTCGCCATGTTTCGCGGCGACACTCTCCAAAATATCGTCAAATGACATGGACGACACAGGGAGTGTCGTATGTAGTGTCGCCGGGGTCCAAAACTTATCCAAAATGACAGAATCAACCCTTAATCTTTTGCCAAATGGTATACAACGGTCTAAATAGACCCAATAGTGTATCCCATGTCCTATAACCTAGAGGTTCCGGTTTGTTTTTGTTGGGGTTGGTATTTATTGCAGAATAAATCGGCACGGGGCGGTGAAGGTGGGACACAAGTGTTTAAATAAATTATGAATTGTCTTGTGGATTTATAGCATAGCACAAATTGTGAGCTTGGTTGATTGTTGACATAAATGAAATATATGGAATATTAGAAAGTTATGTTCGAGGAAATATTTTCAAATTGTGTTTAAACAAGGTTTGGTTTGTCCTACATAGGATACCATGATGTTTGAACCTTACAAGGGTACATAAGTGGGAGTCTTCCATAAAGATTAATTCCTTAGTAATAAAAAAAGAGACGTGTCCAAAACGTGTGGAACATACCCTTTCGCACATGCATCGTGACTCTAACCATATAGGTGATGAGTGTAATGTGACGTTTTGATGCCATAGTCGCCTTTACCATTTTGGAGTTAGCGAAGGGTTCCTACCAATGGCAGTCTCATCGTAAGAACTTGGTTAATACCGACAGAGTGATTTGGGCGGCACAAACTAGACAACTAGTTGTTGCCGATGGTTGTTTCTAGTCAGCAGGAACTTGCTACTGATGGGTCTAGTCGGTTCCTGCTGATGGGACTAGATGGCGTTGATGGTTCCTATGGACGACAAGTATCAAGCGGTTGGTTGCGATAGTTACATGCAGAGAATGAATAAATGCCATGGTTTCACTTGGCATTTTGTTCATGTAGATGCAATTAGTTGCAATTGTTCGATTGACAGTTAATCTGTTGGTGTCGAAGGAATTCCAGACATATCGCACCTGTTTGAAAAGGTGCTTCGATGCCTATATAAGCAACCCCTCTGGCTTCATTTTGTGATTAGATACAAACCAGAAAACCACATAGAAAGTCAGAAACTTCATATTCTCTGCCATTTTAGAAGTCAGAAGTACAAAAGCTTTGTTACTATAGAAGAAAAGGATTTGTATTGTAACACTCACTTTTCATGGTTTCAAAACATTAGTATCACAGTGGTATGGTACATTGGTAAGGAAAAATAACGTAGTTATACTACATAACTATAAACTACAAAGTCCTGTTCGATCCATTCCGAGCTTGTTGCTCTTTTTTATCTCGTTTCGGTGATCTACCTGAAAGCATACACCACTACACATTAGCAAAACTAAATGGAACATAAAAGATGGGAAGTAAACACAACTCCACCAATTGCATTTTAAATCTTCTTAATCAATTCAGTGTGGGAAGTAACCTTATTAAACTAAGAATCAAATACTTCCCAAATAACCTTATAAAACTAATTCCCGTCATCCGAGAATTATACGCTTTCAATTAACCTTAGCTTGCAAGCTTAACACAACTTAGTATGCATTTCTAACACATAAGGTCAAGAACTAGTATACTACACAATATACTAAGCACACAGACTTATTATTTAATTAAGCAAACCACTCAGATGCATATTTGCATACAAATTGAATATAACTTGGGCAATATAATACATTTAATATTGGAATGGACAATTTAAGTGTATACTAACTTTAGGAAACTCTATGTACTCACCTTATCAAGTTTAGGTTCCGGATAGATTAGCATGCATAAAAGTTGATTGAATACCTAATAACCAACCCAATTTCAACAAGTATGCTAATTTTAGCAATAATTGCTTTAAATTTTTTGACCAATTTTACCCTTTTCAAGACCATTCAACTCTAATTAACCAAATTCAACTATTGCAGATTCCAAAAGGCGGATTTAAGCTTAAATTTGCTAACCCGACCCAACCCGTTTGATTCAAAATCGCCAAAAATGAGCCTGTCCCATATGGATTTTAATGTTTACAAACATTTATGGAAGTATAATGATAAGATTAACCCAACAGCATTGCAAAAGAAAAACCCGAGATGTTACATGTTTATTCTAGAAGGGGCAAAGGGAAAGTTTCTACTAGTGGTTAAGAGTTTGTTAGAGATGCTAGTATAAATAGTAAGGAATAAAGAATTAGTAGGCAGGTATGAATTTGTAAGTTTGTTAGGCTCCTACATGTTGTAGAGAGAGAGGGCTGAGCCCTGGTTATCATTGCTATTTCTGTTTGCTGTTCATTTGAGATTTCTAATATTACCTTCTGCTGCGTTTGCTTTGATTATCTTCTTCATTTTGCCATTCATTCCTATCAGTTCTCTATCATTGGTCAGACCTGCCTTGACCTGCCGTTTCTTCCTCTCTTGCCATGGAAACACGTTCGATTGCTCGTTTGGATGCTCAAGAGGGTCAGATCAAACAGCTTCAGAGTGATGTGGCTGAAATCAAGTCCGCGATAGAGGTGGATAGTGCTGAGAATGGTGAATTTCACAAAGTGGTTCTCGCGTGGATGAAATCTCAGGAGAAATAAAGTGTCGATGGTTCACCAGGTTCGGGGTTATCTAGTGGGGTTTTCTCCACTTCTGGGTCCAAATCAGGTCCTAGTGAGCCTTCGTCTGGTTTACCTTGGGCGGTGAAGAAGGTCAAGCTTCCAGAATTTTGTGGTTTCGATCCTCAGGGATGGATCCAGAAGGCTACTCTGTATAACTAATCACTAAAAATCAATTTTAGCCCGTTTGGCTAACCAATTCACCATTTTCACCAAATTTCACAATTGTACTTCGGATTTTTATTTAAAGCAGGACCAATATTGATTGTAACTCATTTCAATCATAATTTAAGATTTAAAACCAAATTAACAAAACTTCACTTCTGGTCAAATTTAGTCAATTTTCACTACAAACACATATAGGTACAATCTTGGTTTAGCTATATAACCAAGACTGAGCTTAACCAACAATAGCTACTTGTCCAATTTCTAAAAATTCTACATATGGGTTCAAAAACCACTTAAATCCTATAAAAATTAAGATCTGAGTTGCAAGAACTTAGCCAAATGACTTCTTGTTTCCAATAAGTTGTAGAGGTTGAGAGTATGATTTGTTCATTGTTTTGAAGTTCAATTCACATCTGGAAATTTGATTGATTTGTTTGGTTTTGCAACACACATACAAAATAAAACTTTGCTTCCTTTGTTTCATTTTTACTTATGTGAGCAAATCAACCTTAGGGTCATGTATATTGTATAAGCATCAAGGGGTATTTGATTTTGCCATAATGGCAATTTCAGCCCCCTTGAGTAACCAAAAATTGGATATTTACATTTTTAACACTAATTTCATCAATTTAGGACATTTTCGTCCATTTTACAAAATAATTAAAGTGGAATTATACCGACAGAATATAAAATGGGATTTTAGCATTGTTATATGAAAAATAATATTCCCACTACAACATGTCACAAGATGTTGCAGGTTTGAGACTAAGGGGTTGTTTGGCAAGTGCTGAATCATTAAGAGGTCTGAATGGTTCAGCATGGTTTTTTTCAGCTGAACCATTAAGAGGTAAAATGAACCATTAAGAGGTGGGATGTCAGTGAAACAAACACCCCTTACCTCTGAACGATTCAGAGGTAGCCTCTTAATGGAATCATTAAGAGGCTACCAAACAGCCCCTAAGCCAATTCTGAACTGCTATTGACTGTTAAAAGAAATTTGGTTTTTGGTCCATTATCTTCTATATCGGGTTTTTATCAGGTTTAGCAGTTAATAAAGCTATAGTATAAAATATTGAAATCATAAATAAATTTCACACTTTCTTGAAACTAAAAGTTCATGCCTTGTTCCAACAACGATGCGGCCATATTGACATCTAAAACAAAATACGTGTGCTATATAAAAGGTGATATAATTAAAAACTAACCTTGTTGTAGTTTAGATCCTTCATAAGAAAACAAGCTCACTGCATTTCTGTAGCTTACATCTGCCACTTCTTCTTTAGACTGATCAAGCAAAGATGCAACATAAGAAAGCACAAATTGGATATTGGCCGGATGATTAAGCATCTCTTTCGGGTCTCCATTATTTTCATCTTCTTCCACCAAAAAAATGGATTCTGAACCGTTCAGTCTGGGTACTGCATCGGGTGCATCAGTCTCCAGTAAAATCCTATCAGAAGGTACCGCTTTCAGCATTTTCTTCGCCTTGGTTTCTTTCATTGACATAAGAGAATGAAAAATACGCCCCGAGTTTAGCAAACTCAGGAACCATCTCTGCAGAACCTAAGTATGAGTGCAATATTACACCTTCCGGGAATGGCCCGACAGATTTCATTATATCAAGAAGATCACCAAACGCACGCACACAATGAACAGACGCGGGTCTTTTCAGTTCTTTAGCAAGTTGAAGCTGCACGCGGAAAGTTTGAACCTGATCAGTGAAATCAATGGTCTTTCCATGTGACCCTTTGTCCAAACCGATCTCTCCTACTGCAGCTGCAGGGTTTGCATCAAAGAATTCCCGTAAAGAAGTCAGCCAGTTGGGGGTCCGGTCCATGATAAACCACGGGTGTAGCCCGAATGATGGGATGATACAAGGGTAACTGTCACTCATCTCCTTCACCAAGTGCCAGTCTTTCTCACAGACCCCATTAACTGCAAAATGATGTACGCCATTCTCTAGAGCTGTCTTGATTAGCTTCGGGGCCTTGTTAAAGATTTTGGGGTCTTGTAAGTGGCAGTGAGCGTCGAAGAGTTTTATCATGGCTTTAAGATCTAATCTTGCTTCACTTTCTTGATAAATGATGTACCTTTCCCTGTCCCACCATCAAATTGTTTTTTCAGGTGGCAATTTTTGACACGACCCAAAACAGAAAAAAGAAATTATTAGGTTTTGGGTTGTCATATCCACCTTTGCGTTGACCTGTTTGACCCACTTAAATAAACAGGTTGACATGCCAACCTGTTTAACCTATTCATTACAACCCACTGACCCTATTATCATGTTTACAATTTGATTACTCCCCGCCAATGACACGTTTAAATAAATGAGTTAAAAGGGCCGTGTTCTGGTTACATGATATTTAGGTGTGTTCGGGTTGGGGTTTGGTGTTTTTGACACTAATAGATATATGGGTCTTGTTCGGGTCGACCAATTCAACCGCCAACTCAAAACCCACCATCCCGCTAACCCAATACGATTGACACCCCTAGTTTTTTTATAACAATTAGGACCTTTATACTGTAAATCAATATGTTCCATTTGGGTTTCGGGTTTACGGTTTATGATAACAGCAGCTCTATGAGACTATGGGCATCATCATCAAAACCATATAAACATATGCCATTCAACTACCATTACCTTTCTTCCCAAGTTGCAAGAGGGATTGATACAAAAGCTTTCTTCATTTATTTGAAAGCAAAATCAAACAAAAAAAAAGTTATAATCCTGTTTCTCTTTTCTAAATTCCAAATCTTTCCTCCCCAAATTGAAAAAATAAAATAAAATAAAAAATGATGAATTAGGGTTTGAATTGAAACTGAAGCAAGTTAGTCCTGAACTAAAACGGCTACAATTCGGTTTCTATCATGAGCAAATGATCAATTAAACTTCAAATCAAAACAGAAGCGTCGTTCGATTTCTATAACTTAAAATTTGCCAATTAACAGGTGTGTTTTCTTCAATTCATGTTACAGTCAGATACGCAAATGAACACAGAAGCATGTACTATCAATGAAGACGATGAATTTTACAAAGATTAATCAAAGTAAGGCAATAATATATACAAAATTGGCACAAGATCACAATTGTTTGAGGATAATTTTACCTGTATGATCGATGTATCCACTGGTTCAAACGAGCGGATGAACTACTTACGGACACGCATGGCGGTATAGAAAAGAACAGAATGAAAGCGAACGTACAAATTCCGAAGCATAAGATACAAGTAGTTATGAGGATTTTTTTAACGAACAAGTTTTTACACGTAAATTCCACGTAATTTTACATTTATAAGGATTTAAACTCACACCTCCAATCATTCACGCCCTAATGCACGGTTGCTTCTTCGCCGGATAACACACTCGAATGATTTAGTTTTTACATTGGTTTGATGGCTTCATTGCTAGATGCACTCCACATTCACACAATTGACATCAACATCTATAATGTTGCATAATGTTACTCTATTGACACTCCTATAATAATAGTCTCACCCACTCCTAAAATATTGATCTGCCTTAGATTCATTAAGTGCTCAAGACTCCCGACCTATGCGGTACTAAGAAGTGTTTACACTTTTTGATACACATGTTACACCCTTGAACATTATACATTCTAAAATTAAGCACAAGAACTCGTGTATTATGAACATTTTCTAGTAGACGAAAACCTTAAAGTTTTGACTCGTCACACTAAGCCTTTGTTTTGATTGTTATATGGGTTACATCAAACCTAAATTAAACGAATACATTACATAACAATGTATTTTGTTCAATTTTTATTTTTTAAATATATGTTCTATTTTTGTCATTTGGAGGGCAAAAATACTATTCACAATAGGGGTTCCATACGTTGTGACAATGGCTTGTGTGCATCCGGTTTTGTTATGAAATATCAACATTGTCCTTAATTTTTGTTTATTGTTTACTCTTATTAGTTTTAGTCGTATATATGATCTTTAGCTCCCATGAACAATATCATCAACTTGTTGTCTTGTATATATTTCTCAACATTGACCACCATGATACCAGTTTAACTAAGAAATCAGACTAGCAAGCGTCAGAATATAAAAATCAAACTAAATTACTCGGTTAAATATTGCTCTCTAACCTATTTTCAGTGTTATTTGTTTGTTTTTGGAACTCATTTTGGTGTTAGGACGATATTAGGTTTGTATTAGTCAATTTTGAATGTGTTTTTAAATATATTTTGTGTACATAATTATATTTTCTATAATATATAATTTATAGGGGTGTGTAAAATCGGTAATGTGTTGGTTTTGGTCTCTTCCGTAACCATAACCATAACCGTTTTTCGGTTAACCGTCAGTTATGGGTCGGTTTCTGTTTTATTTTGGTTAATTAACCACTTTCGTTCCGTAATCACGAATCACATTTTTTAGTAAAAGACTCGTGATTATGTTAGTAATATTTTTTTTGTGTTGTACGCTATAGCGGGCGACCTTACCGTTGCGTTTCCGTGACAAACTCAACCGCTTATAAACGAACAAAATCGTTAGCGGTGTTGTGGTTTGATCGTATCCGGTATTTGTGTTCGTTTTTATGATTTTTTCCAAGTCAAAACGATCACAACCAAACTCCTGCCGCGTAATACGAAGAAAAAACGACCATGCTCACCCGCGAAGCACGGGGTAAAAATAGTAAAATACTTGTTCGGAGAGAACCCAAACTATTTCACTTCAACAATAATATAATCATAACACAAGGACCAAAAATGTAAATATTTATGTAAGGAGAGAGGCCTGCGTATCTACGCAAGCCCAAAAGGCTTCCAAACAGAAAAAAGGAATCTTTCATTCTTTTATAACAAATTCAAAAAGTCAAAATCCAATCAAACATACATACCATTCTTAGAGGGTGTTTGGGATTGCTTATTTAACTCAAAAAGCGCTTTTTGTTAAAAGTGCTTATTAGCTTATGACTTTTTAAAAATGAGTTTTTAAAAAAAATGTTTGGATTAGCTTTTGTGGTGGGAAAAGCCAATAAGTCAATAAGTTGTTTTTTAAAAAGTGTTTGTCTTAGCTTATTCACGTAAAATGACCAAAAAGGACACTTTTTTTAAAACCAAAATGATTAAAAAAAAAATACCAAAATGATTCATAAAAAACGAAATATAAGAGGGTGTTAGAAAAAAAAATTTAAAACCAAAACGATCATGCAGACCTGCGATGGATGTTATCTAGGGTTTTGATCTGATCGTAATATATATAAGAGGGTGTTAGAAAATTGTAAGGGTAGATTGGTAATATTATATTGCAAAAGCCAAAAGTCATTTGAAAAGCCAGGATTTTGTGGCTTCTTAAAAATCAACTTTTTAGCTTTATCAAAAAGTTAAAACCAAAAGTGCTTTTACATTTGCCAAACACTTTTTTTAGCTTATTGGCTTTTGAAAAAGCCAATAACTCAATAAGCAGTTTTCAAACGCAATCCCAAACACCCCCTTAAACCTTCAATCCAATCCCTGCAAATTCTTCATCATTTCTTCAATCTTCACAAAACCCGCGGATTCATATTTACAGAAGTTCGTCAACATGAACGAGAAAGCACGCGTCACCAAAGGCCTCGATGAAAAACACCGAAAGGTTTGCTTTCCGTCTCCTCTTTTGAGCTTTTTTCTGTTTCATAACAAAATCATCAAGTCTCAGTGGTTTATCGGATGAGTTATGATTGATTTTGTGTTAGTTTATATGATTTTGATTTTGATAATTTGATTCTATTTTCATGATCCAATTCCTCCTAGTTATTCCGTCGTGTATCTACTATCGAATGGTTTGAAATCAGCAATTAGGTTTATAATTCATACGAGATTAGGTTTTCTATGTGAGAAATTAAGTATGATTTGGTGCTTTATAATCTGGTTTGAGCTTTGATTATCGTTAATTTGAACACCTTCTGATTCAAATCGATGCAGTTTTCAGTTTTCTATGATTATTCACATGAGCTGGCTCCAGATTTCGAGATTAATCAGGAAATCCCCAAAAAACAGTTTAATTTTGTCTTGAAATTCAAATATTACTGTTCAAATTTTAAATCTGCTATTGAGCTTTGGTGTTTCGAATTCATGTTGATTATCAGTTACCACAGTCTGTTGTTATAAATGATTTTAAATGGTCCATGTTCTTTGTTGTTCATTAAGTTATACTCTGGCGCATTAAAAAGTTGTTTGAAAGGTCGAAAGGCCAAAATTATGCATTTCTTGTGGTTACAAGTTCTGATGCATGGTGTGCAAATATTGAAGCATGCTATCTTGTTGGAATATTTGGTAGAAATTATTTGAAAACTTATCTAGGTAGTCGGGTTCTTCTGATGAGAGTACAACTAGTCATGCAGGGTGTACAAGTCTTGAAGCATAAATCAGTGGTTTCAATAATTGGAATGTTAAATGGGTGGTTGAAAATTTGAAGAATAAATAATGTAGCGAGTAGTTGGCCAAATTCATCTATCAACAGAAAGTCAAAATTTTTATTCTTGTTGAAAGTACAACCACTAATGCATGGTGTACAAGCTGTAAAGTGCAAATGAAATATTTTACAGTAGTGGAGTCTGTTATGTACTATTCTCTAAAAATTGTAACTTATAAGTTATATCTGGAGCTCTTGTGACTTGTGAGTAACTTTCAAGTTGGTTATTTATTTATCAATTGTTTAATTATTTTAAATATACCATATATAATTATTTATATGTATGTATATATATATATATAATTTTAATTTTATATATAACATGATATTTATTATTTAATTATTTTTATCATAATTATATTTATAATCGTATTTATTATGTAGCTCGGGCTCGGTATATGAAGCCTAGTAAGCTAGATGTATGAAGTTCGGGCTTGGGTTCAAGCTCGTTTAAGCCTGGCTTGATATAAGCTCTTACTATGCCGATCTCGAGTACTTTACAAACGGTTCTGCTTCTTTAGGAATTATCGATGAAATTTTCATTTATTTGCAAATCGGCAATATTAAGAAATTCACTAAAGAGAATGACATGATGTTGTGATACATCAAACAAATAGAAAAATTACAAATCAAATCAAACGATTGTAAGACCTCTTTTTGTGTTTGTATTCACTTGTATGAGTTAACATAGCTGTCAAGGGATATTTTCGTAGATGCCAAGATGATACATTGGATCCTGGGCCCACTTTTGTGAGTTGTAATTCTTGTAAGACATATGATAACATAAATTTTAATAATTAAAGTTCTAAGGAAAATAAACGTGTTTAGTTGTTTGACAGTTGAAAATGGCTGTTTCTGCCTTAAATTGTTGCCCTTTAGTGTCATGAAATTCCAACAGAATCTCACATATGTTCTTAAAAAGTTGCAACTTTTGAGGGGGTTAAATACAAAAATCAAAAGCAAGACCTGCGAGAACCACATGTATTTATTGCTTTAACTATGATACATAATGTGGTTATGTATCTGCATAACCAACGACGTCTCTTTTACTCTCCCTGGGTTTTAAAAAGAGCACCGACCTCAGGTGCAAGGCAACTCGCTTCTGACTCGATGAGCGCCGTGCGCGTGGAAAAGCGGCATGAGGCGTTGTCTTGAGGCACGCTTCATGAGGTTTTGTGCATTAGGACGTTGTACATATAGCTTTTTATGTTGTACATATAGCTTTTTAGGTTGTTTATATAGGTTTTTTATATATTAAACCCTATATAGAGCTTATTTATGTCTAAATCGTGCGCTTTTGCACATGTGCCTCGGCTCAGGACTCTATCGCCAGTGCGCTTCGCGCTTTTAGAACCAAGCTCCCTCCCACTACGGCTTTAAAACACTACGTACAAGTACTTATGCGATTTTCACTGTTCCCAACTTAAAATTGGTTTTGTAATGGATGCGCCCGTAGTTATAAACTTACACTTACCTTTTAACAATGACAAGTTAAGGCAATATTCTCATTGACCCATGTTGCAGATACTTGAGGGGCTACTTAAATTACCAGAGAACCGGGAATGTGCTGACTGCAAAAGCAAGTAGGTGTCATGGCATTTTAGCACAGTAAAAAGATTAACTTAACCGTTAGATTAAGAAAAAGTTGTTGAAATGTGCAAATTATTCAAATATATTTATTATGATTTCAGGGGTCCAAGATGGGCTAGTGTGAATCTTGGAATTTTTATATGTATGTATTGTTCTGGTGTTCATAGAAGTCTTGGAGTACACATATCAAAGGTCATGTTCCATTACCAAGAACTTATGAAATAGTTATTTGAATTTTTGTTGATTTTGCTTTTATGTGTTTTAGGTGAGATCGGCTACACTCGATACATGGCTACCAGATCAGATTGCATGTATACAAGGTGAATTGTTAGAGCTTGTGCATCTAGCATTCTTGAAACTGTTCACAACTTCCTTCTTTACTAAGTATTAATATAATCAATAATTTGAACTTTTAACCTTTTTTATTTAACTTGGGGCGCGTTCAATACCGATTATAAGTAGAGCACCGTGATAACTATAATAAACACTTGTACATAACGCTTATCATATTTAGTGGAAGAGAGAAAGATACGCGCTTATGTTGTTACATAAACGCCTTATGTATCACATTTAAAGCAATAGTACACATGTTTATGCCGGTTATCGCAGTTTTCTACTTAAAATTGGTTCTATAATAAACATGGCTCTATTTAACTTCAGCATTCAAGATAACCGTTGTATTTGCAAAAGTCCTGTAAAAAAGTTATAGCGGGCATGTTCAAAGTTTTTGTCTCAATTCCTACAACTACCATGGTCTTTTTGAAAAACAACCACGGTTACAATTGTTGAGCTTTTCTGTTTTTGTAGTTTTTTTTCTCTTGGGAATTTTGCAACCACAATAGCTTATTAGGTACAAAAGTTACCTGTCTTTAATTTTTTAAGAATTAAAAATTAAAAAAAAAGGAAATTACAACAAAGAAATGGAGTTATATCTTGTTAACCAACGATTTGTGCCTATTGCAGCCATGGGAAATAATAAATCAAATCAATATTGGGAAGCTTTGTTGCCTCCTAAATATGATAGAGTTGGGATTGAAAATTTTATTCATGCAAAGTATGTTTCTCTTTCAAACTGTAGTTTCTTAATTAGGGGTGTTCACGGTCCGGTTCTGCAGGTTTTGATGAGAATTCTGGACCGAACCGCTAACTATGATATCTAGAAACAACAAATCAAACTGACCAGGTTGGGTCGGCCGGAACTGGCCGGTTTTAGCGGATTGACGGTCCAGTTTTGGTGGTTAGACGGTTTAAACCGATTTTTTTTTTTTAAATAGTTAGCTTGTAATAGAACTTCTAAATGGTAAAGACGGTTGATGAATATAATACATGTACATAAATACTGCATAATTTAAAAAAAAAATAACTAAGTAAGGTCAAAATACGTTCTAGCAAGCGGTTCCAAGTTTCAAGCAGTTGGCCGAACTGTTAAACCGTCCAAACTGTGAGTCGAACCGTATATATGAAACCGGCCGTACCGGCCCACTTGCTTCGGTTTGGGCGGTTCTGTTGGTTTCAACAGTTAATAAACATCCTAGTTTCGTTTAGCATTTTCACAAGAATGATCTTAATCTGTAAAATAAAAAGCCAAGCTTGATGTTTACAATGTGATTTTCTCCCTTTCCACTCTATTAATATGCCAACTTAATTTGTAAATGATTTTGATCAGGTATGTAGACAAGAGATGGGTTTCTCGAGATCGAAAAGTTGAACCTCATTCAAGCATAACACGTGAACAGCACGTCCCAGTTTATAAACACGGGCCCACGATCAGTACCTCGACTAGGGTCATCGTTCACTTGCCCGAGCAAAAGCAAAGCCCTCAGCTTCACAGTTTGAACAAAATCACACCTCCTCTTCCTCCTCGTGTTCTTGAACAAGAGGTACTAATGTTATCAATTAGTTTTTTAATCTGCTTTAGCTATTATTTGACTTATTTTTTAAAATATTTAGTAACATCAGTTGACTTGTGGTGCATATAGGTCATTGTTCAGCCAAAACAAATTGAACCCGAATCAAAAACAGTGGAACATAAAGTTGTTGAGATTGTATCGGATCAGAAGGTTGATGACTATCATGCTACTGATTTATTTGATCTTCCACAAGCAAGAAACCAAAGTAAGATCCTTTTGCTGTTGTTTTAGGATGTACCTGCAGGTGTTCACACACCTGTTGGGACCGGCTGGTTTGAGATCAAATTTCAGAATATGTCCTTTAACTAAGGAAATTACAGAAAACGTCCTTTGTGTTTAAAAAATCTTGCATGTTACGTCTTTTAGACTAACAAGCGTTAAATTTCACCGTTAAGTCAGGTCATGTGCAAGGCACGTGAGAGTAATTTGGTCTTTTTACCGTAAAATGACTATTTCTGTAATTCCAAGAATAGTCCTTTTAAGACCGGCCGGTTTGTAATTTGTAGAGGACGTAATTTGTAATTTGTAAAAAATGTATTCAAACAAATCTCTAAAACCGGCCGGTTTGGCTGACCCACCCAAACTAGCCATTCTAGTTTATCATTTCCAAAACTATAGTTAGTGGGCTATAATTTTTGTCAAAACCGACATAACCACGTAAACACTCTAGTACCATGTGTATTATCAACCATATCTTAAAGGGTATTTTAGTCTTTTATTTCTCAGGAAACAAGGATACTATTTTCAGCTGTATTCTTGATTAAAAGATTTATTTAATCTAAACATTTGCAGCATCTAGTCCAATGTTACCAGTGGCAGAATACAAGAACCTAAGTAACAAGGTACAAACAAAATCCGAATTTGAGGATCTTTTTGATGGATTAGATTGGGTCACCCCATCTCTCACGCAACAACCATGTAAACAAGACATCATGAATCTTTCCGAAAAGGTATGCTCACCAACATATATGTTCAAACCGAGTCACTCTGATCAATCTAATGGCAACATTTTAACATTTTCCGACAGCCAACTATGGTGCCACCATCTTCCGTCCAGGGACAACTAGTAGTTCATACTCAACCACAATCTAAGCTCACGGGTAATCATCAAAATGCAATGAACGGGTTCGGGCTCTACCGACCTATTGGGAATCCGGGATTTTACACTCCATCCAGGTAAACTTTTATCTGTATTATGTGTTGTGCATTCACACATGTAATTTCAGTTAGAGGTGTTCATAAACCGTTGAATTCTACCGAACCACCAAAATCAAAGCATGTTGTCCGGTTCAGCGGGTTTGAGATTTATGTCATTAAGTTTTGACAGTTTGGCGGTTTAATGGCCTAACAAACAGGTTGGAGCGTTCTGAACCGAACGCGCTTTGTATATGTATTGTATTCATGAACCATATTTGTCTTCTTAAAAATTTTAATTCAAACTAATAGTTTTTAAAAAATAATAAAAAATGGTTCACGGTCTGGCGGGCCCACTCAACACGGTCAGTTTGGTTTATCATTTTTTGAAACCTTAATTAGTAGTTCGGCCCATAGTTTTCGTCATAATCTGCTGAACTGAACCTTTCTCAGCCAAGTACAACTTTTCATCCATAATGTACAATCTGGTTGTGTTTCTTGTTTTGCAGTATGTATGGTGCAAGTCAGGTTGCCCCAAGCATGAAACCTATAGGGGCAAGTAGACCATCCAAGGGATCGTTAAGCTTACCGACTCAATTAGGAGGCGAATACGACTTCTCGTCTTTAACGCAGGGGATGTTTGCCAAGCGGTAACGACTTCAAGTCCATAATCATTTAGAAGTAGAAATTTATATTAAGTTTTGATTAATTGCTTTGGAGTTAGTTCTTTATTTTGTTTCATTCATTTATTTGTGTTGCTAAAAGCGAAATAATAAAAATGTATTTCATTTCATTAAACCAACATATAAAGTAAACACCAGTTCTATACTTCTATGGTTCTATCTTCTATGCCTGTCGTTTTTCGTTTAGCTTTTAGATTCTAAATTTCAGTCTTTATGCCCAATAAAGATAGTTGTTACCTTTTTTCAAAAAGGTTTTGTTAAGCAAATGAAAATTTTCATTGAAATGAAACTAAAGAAGATGGTAAATAGGTGATCTCACTTTCATAGATTCATTACTATTATCGACCTCAATGTATGAGGTGATGAACACACTTGCAATACAAGTACTAACCTATGAGAAATGATAGATGATCGCAATACAACCATAAAACAATATAAACTGATGTAATATGTTTCCTGAGACGTTCGCAACAACGTGAAGCTTGGATCGAAAAGTGGAAAAGTGAGGGAACGTTCAAAACAGCGTGAAGCTTGGACCGAAAAGTGAGGGGACGAAAGTCCCTTGGTTTTTTATCTTTTAATAATAAATATATTTTTAAAGAAAATATTAATTATACTAATAAAACACATTTATTTTAAATTATCCATTATTATAAAAAAAACTTTGAAATCAAATAGTAAATGAAAGTCAAATTAAATTAAATAGTAATTAATAATTTTTGAAACCCAATTATATATTAATTTTTATAGGGGTAACTTTGTAGAATACTAACCAAGTTTTAAAGGTGTTCCAATTAGTTCACTCAATACGTATTTTACACGGTATACACCATCGGGTATGGTATGGTGAGTGACTTAATTGAAACACTTTTGAAACTTGGTTACTATTCTGTGGTGTTAATTCCATTTTTATATATATTGAATTTTGTTTTTTATCCTTAGTATATATAAAATATTTTTACACTTGTAAAATATACACATAAAGATTTAGAATTTTTATATATTGATAGTTTTCACCATTTGTGTAGACACGAGCTTTAAGCTTTTGAACGAAAAGTACATCTCGGTAAACAAAACTTTTGAACTTTTTAAAAAGTAAATTCATTAAGAGTAAATTATTTTTTTTGAACAGTCAACACCCCCAACGAATACAAATGGTTCTCCTATGCGTGAAGCTTCTCACGGGAACCCTCTCAACCCCCCCCTCCTAATCATGTCATAGGGGGGAGGTGTTCCAACTTCCTTCACGTCGTGAAATCCCTCACGGGTACCCATGAGGGTATACCACACACCCTAAGAACACAACCTCACCTAGGGGTGTTAAAAATCGGATATCCAGAAACTCAGATATGCAAAATTTTCGGATAGTGAAACAGATATCCGAAACAATAAAAAAATTATATATATATATATATATAAATATAATATTTTTAAATTATAAAAAGTTTAAAAACAATAAAAAAATATACATATATAAATATATAACTATAATATTTCGGGTTTCTATTCAAATTTTCTTATTTTTAAATTATAAAAAAAATTAAAATATATATATATAAATATAATATTTCGGATATCCGAAATATCCGAATTTTTTAAAATCACTGAAATTTCGGATAATTTAGATTCCGAATTTCAGATAATTTGGGTTCGGTTTCGGATTTAGATTTTTTTGAACACCCCTGACCTATACTCACATAAGACTATATGTAATGAAATCACTAAAGAGTGATTCGCGTCCCATCACGTCATTACCATGTCAGCAGGAAGGTGATGCGAAATAGTTTCACTATTCCCATTAATTTAAAGATTATTTTTTTTTAATTTAAAGCACTAAAATGAATCAAGTTGGTTGCAAAACCTCACCCGTGCCCCACACCCGTTTTTCCCTTCACGCCCATTCACAAGCCAGGTGAATCAAGTCCCTAATCCTTCCCTCACTACACATAGCCTAAAAGAGTACAAGTGGTGTAGTTTTTTTTCCTTACAAAATTCCCATCAGTTTCGTATCTCAATCTCTATAATTACACTAATAATCACTGTATTTTCTCTCATTTTCAATTAATTAATATTTTTTAAACATTTATCTTTACCTTTTCTCTCTTCTCCACTCACAACAATTTTAAAAAAAATTAAAAAATTTATACAGGTGAATAATGTTTTCTTTTATTTAGTTAATATTATTAATTATAACTCCCAACTAAGGTTGGGACTAGACATGTCACATAAATACTAGAACAATAAGCCAGCAAACCAAGGATCCACTTTCCAATTTTCACATGGCCAAGTGTAATGGGGTGTGAAAAAGGGGGCGTGGTCCACCTGGTTCTTTCATGGGCGTGGAACACTGTCCTTCGGGGTGTGAAAGGGGGGTTGGGGCATTGGGCGTGAAGTTATTCATGGGGAAGGAGGCACAACTCACCCAATCAAATGGTGCCAACTAATAATTTCTTTTTCTTAGTTAATTATTATTTAATATTAAATAATAAATGCGGGGCGTGAAACCAAGCGCGTCATTAGTCTAGGGCTATTGTAGAGTCAATCGGGCCAAGCCAAAGTCATCTTGAACTCAGCTTGACTCGACTCGGCTCGAAATCTTCTAATGGACTTAAAACTTAAACTTAAACTCATACTTGATTCGTATACTAAGGGTATCATGTATACCCCGTGAAAGAGGCGTGAAGAGGCTTGAAGGGCGTGACACACCGCCCCCCAGTGGCGTGAGGTAGCGACGTGAGTCTACTTATGGGAGAAAGCCCACATCTGAACACACAAAACAATTGATAGCATTTGATTGGTTAAGATATGATGTAAGAATACCACCCCCTCTTACGTAAGAGGCATGAGTAGCCTAAGATACATGATGCTCTAACCAAGCTAGCTAGCTCGTGACTCGAAATCAAATGAGATGAAAATATATTTGTTACCTCGATTAAATCAAGAAAAATAAAGAGAAATGTTTTTTTTCTTAAAATAAAATAAAAACCAAAAATAATAAAAAGGTACTTTTTGTGAAAGAAGAATAAATGAATTGAGAAAATATTTTATTTTGACACTCAGAAATATTACCTAAACATTTTATTAGATTACGGGGTAAATACTATCGTATATGGATTAGTGGTCTTAAGTTCAAATGTTTGAGTATTCAACATATATTTTTTGATAATAGAGTTGGGGTTGGGAGAGTATTTATTTTTTATGCTTAAGAATAAATCAAACTTTTCATAAACGAGTTGGTAAAGGCTCTTTTATGTTGATAGGTTCAAGTTCAAATTATGTAAGGTACAAACTTTTTTTTTGAAAGGCGAACATTGAATGTTGAGGAGTCGCACCTCCTGTTATATGAGAGAGTTTCGTTCAACTCCGGCCAATATGCTATCTTAACCGGACTCACTTAACGTCAGAGGTGGAAAGCATCCAAGGAAAAATCCCACCCAATACGGCCCCTTCCGGACTTGAGGGACAGCCGAGGCTCGAACTCTGGATCGGCGTGGGTAAAACTCAGGTGCATCAGCCTAAGAGCTATGACTCATTTGTATGCCTCAGAAACTAATGGAGAGAACAGGGATTGAACCTGGGTCACAAGGAACACCAGGTCTCTTCCTTACCACTCCACCACCAGCTCATTGGCATGTAAGGTACAAACTTTAGTTCAGAAACATAGTTATAAAAAAAATTATTAAAACTTGATCCAATTAATGAACTGTTTAACAGTTATCCGCTAAAATCAGTCGACCCAAAACATAGGTTCCCGGTCCACTAGGTAGATGCAATCGAACTATGAAATAACATTTTTGTTTCAAGTGATGTAGATTTATGAGTAGATTTAGAGTGTACGTGAGTTTGCTCTTCTATTTTTTTTATTTAATTTTATAAATTTTTTATTTAATAATTAGAGTAAACTGTCATTTTCGTCCTTGTGGTTTGGTCAAAATTGCCACTTTAGTCCAATAGTTTGTTTCCTTGTATCTGAGTACTCGTGGTTTTAAAATCTTGTCATTTTCATCCAGTCAGTTAACACCATCCATTTTTCTCAGTTAAATGAGGGTATTTCAGTCTTTTTACATATTTGTTTTATTTCTTTATCTTTTTACTCTCACTTTTAATCATCCCCAATTTGACCTCTAATTTAATCATCCCCTTGTTGACATTCTTCCTCTTTTCCCGACCAATTTCCGGCGACCACCATTGGAACACCATCGTCGGTTGTTTCTACATCACTTTCACCACCGTTTCTACCCCCACAAAACAGGTTCTAACCTTTGTTGTATCCTAGTTTCACCGGAAATTAATCGTCCATTTGTTGGCCTTCTTCCTCTTTTTAGTCCCAGTGTTGTCACCGGAAATTGGTCGGGAAATGGGGAAGAAAGCCAACAAGGGACGATTAAATTAGAGGTTAAAGTGTGGATGATTAAAAATGAGAGTAAAACAGATGAAGAAATAAAATAAATATATAAAAAGACTGAAATACCTCATTTAACTAAGAAAAGTTGATGATGTTAACTGACTTGATGAAAATGACAAGATTTTAAAACCACGATAACCTAGATAAAAAAAACAAACTATTGAACTAAAGTGACAATTTAGACGGAAGGAACAAAAATGACAATTTACTCTAACAATTATTACTTTTCTCGTATTTAATACCCGTTGAAATGGTTGACTATATATTCAAATAGTCGGTTTCATATTCTCATAGTTTTAAGTTTCGTTTTGTCCCTCAACTTTATATTGTGATCTTTAGACCCCCCTGACTTTTAGTCTTTTAATTATTTTATTTGGGCAAACTCTCTTCCAAGACTTCATTGGTTCTTCTTGTATCAACAAGTTTTGATTAAGTTTCTGATAAAATTATCTTGAATTTTTGGCTCAAATTTCTGAATTATATATTTCGTACTAAGAACTCTTATTTTTTTAAAAATATTCTTAAACATGGTATAAATATATTTTTTAAATAAATAATATATTTGAAAAGAGTTGAGTTTTATAAAATTTATTAACAAGTGTTAATTCAAATCTGAAAAAATAATTCCAAGTTAGAAAAAACAATCTTAATCAAAAGGCTTGTAACTCAATGATAAAAGGTGTTAATAAAGGTGTCTCTCTTTAAATAGGTTAAGAGTTCAAGTCACATAATAAACAAAATTATGGTTAAACTTGATTAAAAAAACAATCTTATGTGTGATAAATTATAAAATCAGATTACTAAAACTAATGATTTTGAATGTATTGATTTTCTTCAAGTCTCGTGATTCATATTTATGTCATTTATTTTAAACTTGAATGCAGCATATTACATTTTATAACTATTTAATGAAGTTTAATAATTTCAAAATTTGTTAATTTTTAAAACTTGAAAGTACCCTCTCTATCCTTATGGATAGGGGTATGGTTTGTCTACAACTCACATTTTACAGACCCTACCAATAGCTCGTCTATTGATGAGATTTTACTGGACATAGTTTGTTGTTTTTCTTAATTCTAAAATTATTTATTTTTTTCAAATACTTTTGATCGTGAAACATGAATAAATATGTTTATTAAGTAATAAAAAAGTAATTGAATTTAAAAATGAGTGATCGATCTAGATGTAAAGGTGTAAACGAGTCTATTCACTCATTAAATACTTAATATTAGCTCGTTAAAAGTTTGAATTGAGTCAGCATGAGCAAAGCTCAAGCCTAATTTGAAGCTGGTTTGATAAACAATTTCGAACCCGAGCTAGTTAGAGCATCAAAAATAGGGAGCGCTATAAACGCACAAAAATGTATTCCGTCAATTGCTACATTAGATTTCCACCCATTATTACAAAATAACAATTTCCTATCCAACAGTAAAAGCTAAAAACGCTAAAAAAAAGTTGTCGCCACATCATATTCACCTTTTACGTTTATGTGTAATAAAACTATTTTTCAATTTTGTACAATTTAATATGATAAAATGTGTCTAAAATTCAGCCATGAAATATAGCCGTTTAAATTTTAATCTTTTAGATAAAACTAAAATAAAAAATTAGAACTTTAAAATTTAAAAATTTAAAATTATAACTTTTAAGATCTAATAAATCTGTTAATAAAAAAGTATAACTTGATAATATTTAAATATAATATTACAATTGATGTGATCTTAAGTGTTATTATTCACTATGCGATCTTATAATATCAAAACTCAAAGGACTAATTACAATAAAAACCACAAATTAAAGGGGCTAACATGTAAATATCTATTGTTTTTATACTGTGTGAATATCCTTTCCATTTGCATCCGAATCCCCAGCTCTCAGACATTCTCTCTCCTCTTACTCTCGCACACACACTTCACACACTCCAAAATTCGAAATGCTGGCGTCATCGTCAAGCAACTCATGGATTCTCCCTCTGAAACTTCTCTTAATCTCCGCCGGAGTCCTAACTGTCGCCGTATCGGCGAAATCAGCAGCCCCGTTGATATTCAACTTCGCCGTGAACGACCTCCCGGCGATTTGGTCCGGCGTCGTCTCCTGGCTGGAACCTCCGTATCTGTACGTTATCACTAACGGCATCATTATAGCTATCGTCGCATGCACTCACTTCCAACTCAATCTTCGTCAGGAGAATCAATCTCAGCAGCAGGTTGATTATAATCCGTCGATTAGTCTTCCACCGTCAGATCTGACGTCATTTCATTTTAGTTTCGGTTTAAAGGAGCCTCCACCTGTTACTTACGATATTGAGCCTCCGGTGGTGTATGAAACCAAACCCGTCGTTGTAGATGTTGAGACGGTAACAGTGGACGGTCCACGTGGCGTTGGAGGAAATGAAGATGAATTTAATACTACGAGATCAACGTGGAATCCACCGCCGGAGAGAGTTCAACCGGAGATCAATTTTCCGGTCAAAGAGAAACAACTCCTAACTTCTAGATTCGCGCACAATCGGAAACCGGTGAGAAACATTGTGGAAGGTAAATTTCGTGAATAAATTGTAATTTTACGATTTTCATTCAAATTTTCCGATGAATCTGAGTTCATAATTGTTTGATTGATAACATCAACGATCTAACACTGAACAGGTGCAAGAGCACTGAGAGTGCTGAAGACGAAGAAGCACGAGACGTTGGATAGCACGTGGAAGATGATAACCGACGGCCGTCGCACGCCGTTGACGACGTCGTTCCGGAAGTTAGACACCTTCGATAACCTCCGCCGTGACCGTCCGTACGACGAGTCAACGGAAGTGGAGAAGACAAAGGTGGTGAAGAAATCGGAGACGTTCAAGGACCGTACGACGTACGAAAACCAGAATCACTCTCCGCAACCGGCGTCGGCAAAATTGTCGCCGGCCTCCGTCTGGAAGCTGAAGAAAGATCTGTCGCTGAGTCAGGACGAGTTGACCCGGCGAGTTGAAGCGTTCATAAAGAAATTTAATGAAGATATGAGGCTGCAGAGACAACAGTCCCTTGACCAGTATTTTGAGATGGTTAACCGTGGGACCTGCTAATTTAGAATATGGTTAGCTGTGGGGCCCGCTAATAAAAATAATGCTTAAATGTGGGACCCGCTGGTAAAAAGACCTAAAGAAGGTTTAGTTAATTTTAAATACTGCCTTCCAAAAAAATAGTTAATTTTAAATACTAAAAAAAAGATATATATAGTTAATTTTAAATACTAAAAAAAGATATATATGTTTTTTGCCCATTAAATATCATGGGTTTTGACTTTTGTTGAGGGTGTACTTAATTATTTATTAAAATAATAATATACAGGATGAGTTATTTTAAGTTCAATTTTTTTTACAAAGTGGATAGTGAATTTATAAAAAAAAAATTAGTTGATTTTTTTTAAAATCAACATACTTTTTTAAATAAAAAAATGATTACAATAAAGTGTCTGGTAAACGGACAACAAGCTGCGTCGCAACCTCCTTTTGGATAGCAAAACCGATCCTACTAAACACTAAGTTTTGAGTCTTAGGGGCCGAGTTATTATCTATTTATAAATGTAATAATAAATGGGTAGATTTTATATTGTGATTATAAAGTTACAATTTATAAAAATTAATTTTTTTTTGTTTAATCTTGACTTATTATCTAACTAGGTTAAAATCCCGTATATTACATGGGTTAAATAAATAAAATGTTATATATTTAGTTACAAAAATTTTATATATTAAAAACCCGTGTAATACACGGGTTGAATAAACCAGTATATTACATCGGTTGAATAAAATATAATGTAATTTGTTAACAAACAAATTTGTCAAAATATGTTTTTAAAAAATGTAATTTGTCGTGACAGTTATAAGGTCTGTTAAGTTAGTTTTTAAAACATTTTTTTTCAACTGAGTATTAATTTTTTAATTTAATTGATAAATGTTAGTTCATATTAAGTTCAGTTGATTGGTGATATAATAACTATTTATAATTTAATAATAAGTATTCGTAATTAGATTTATTAATATAAAGATTATTATTTAATAGGAGAAAGAAATAGAAAATCTAATATTTAATAGAAGAGAGAGGCGAAAAAATAAAGATGAGGAGTAACCAGAGAGTAAAGCAAGATACATAAACAAAGGCATAATATATATGTTAGTATGTTCAAGTAAAGCAAGATATATATTTTATGGCAAGCGTTTACTATATTTTCATATACATAAACAAAGGCATATTATATATGAAAGTTATGAACAAGATTTACAGAAAAGTTTTATGAACAGTAAAGTGAACAGCTTTCCTTCGGGAATGTGTACCAGTTTGTAAAGGTCCTTGGGACAGATGTTACTTGTACAAGATGTCAGATATGGGTTCTACCCATTAGTAAGAGTCTCGGTGGCTCGTTAACAGTTGTACAATTGGAATGAGTGACGGCGGTTGCTCGGGGGACTACGCAATCCCCCATGTACCAGTTAAGAGGTATTGATCACGAGGACAATACCCGGTGTTGATCACGAGGACAACATCGTGTCATGTGGTGTTGCCCGCAAGGACAACATCATTGGGTCACGAGGACCCAGAAGGTATTGATCACGAGGACAATACCAGTATGTAACAGAATTGACGGATAAGCGGTAGTGTCGGTTCATGGTGTAAGCCATGGGGGCATTGACCAGGTACTTGTCGGTTCATGGATGTAAGCCATGAGGGCAGTACAGTAAAGATGAATTGACGGTTAAGTGGTACTGATCACGAGGACAATACCAGCAGTGATAAGAATTGATGGTTAAGTGGTATTGATCACGAGGACAGTACCAACAGCGACAAGGAATTGACGGATACTTTATGAATGTATTAAATTATGTTTTGAAAAGCGTAGTATGTAAAGTTTTGCCTTAAGGGCAGTATGTATGTATGTATTAGTAAATCTTTTGTATAAATGATTTAAAGTAAGCGTTAGAACTCACTCAGCGTTGCTGATTTTTAGTATGCATATCAGTTAAGTACAGGTTTAGTTGATGGATGTGGATGCTTGGCTTAGAGAGAAGAGTTACCCGAAGATCAGTGTCCGGCATCCCGATTATGTTTATGTTATGTTTTAGTTTGACGTTGTTAAAGACAGATTGTATTAGACATGTTTATGTTTCCGCTGTGTATGTTGAAGATTTTAATCGTTTTCGCTGTGTTAATGAATGTCTTATGTTTAAAGTGCTATGTGTTGATGAGTAAATCCAACAAGTGAGGCCTCCCGGGTTTGGGGCCTCACAATTATCAAGCTTTTTATCACCACGATTGAGGCAAAGGCTCCTGGAGCACTTATGTTTGGAAGTTTTGTGTTCAATTTAAGTCCCACATGAGTAAAAATATTCTGCGTTCTAAAACAAAAACCAATTAAGTTTCATTTATTATTTCACTAGTTTAGATCCCGTGTATACACACGAGTGAAAAATATTAATAAATAAAATTTTTAAAATTTTATATGTATATTTTACAGGTGTAAAAATGTATCATATACTAATAATAGAAAACAAAACTCAAAATATGTAAAAACTAATATATAATTGAGTTTCGAAAATACATTAAGTACTATTTAATGTAATTTGATTTTCATTTATTATTTGATTAAAAATAAAAGTTACGTAATTAAATTTTAAAGTTTCATAAGGGATAAATTAAAATAAATGTGTTTTATTAGTATAATTAATTTTTTCTTTAAATATATATTATTGTTAAAAGATGAAGATGCATTTAATAAGAGAAAGAGACGAGAAAAAATGATGAGAATAAATGTAGAGGCGAACGTGACATGGAAAAACTTTTATTTATTATATAGTATAGATTGTTTCATTTTTTTAAATCGACTATTGTTTAGTTATTATTTTTTTTCAACATAAATGAAACAGTTATGAAACTTGATTATTTTTAGTAAATATTTTTTTGTCCACAACTACTCATATTTAATGTTAAGGTTGAAAAAAATAATTATTAAATAGTAATCAAATTTCATATATCATCAGTTTAGGTTCTTTGATTTTAAAAATCATCAGTTTAGATCATTTAGTTTTAAGAGTAAACTTTGTTTTTGGCCATTAGTTGAATTTAGCGAAAGCTTGTTCTTATTGAATAAATTATTCTATATTAATAGTCTACATATAGCAATTATCTATTATATTATCATCACACAAATTAGTGAAGCTGATATTTCATCTACATTCTAAATAATATAAAAAAAACTGAATAAGGTAAAAATATATTATTAAAAGCTATAACTATAGTGTTCAATATGGCATGGTAATGAAATTTATCATAATCATAGTTATTATTTTAGTATTTAACTACTTTAACTACTTATATATAATTAAAAGGGGATATTGGTTGTGCGTGTCGATTTCAAAGGCAGTCCACGTTAGCACATTATGGTTGTGGTACTAAAGTTGCAATTTTTTTTTATTAAATGATTATTGGTGTATTTAATAATTTTTATTCTTATTTTATGTGCAACAAAAAGATGGGGCGTTTATATTTTGTTTAAAGATAAATTTCTTAATTTTTACGAGAGTGGAAACTTCTTAACCCTTGATGTCATAGAGAATTTTCCTTTATCACTAGGTCAGTCAGGGTGTTTAAATAGTTATATATTCTTATTTAATCAAGTAGTTAAAAAATTTTAATGCATTAAAGTAAACGAATGTCTTAATTCATCAATAATACAAATACCACAATACAACAAAGACATGATTATCTCATACCTACGAGAAGAATACTGTACAAACTGATTTTCGTTTTGATTTTCGTGTACAAAACGTATGAAGGATTCATAATAGACATCATTTTAATCGCGCAACTCAATCACGATTCATACATGGACAATTATCATCCCTTAGCCCAATGTGAGTTTTTCATTTTGATTTGCAATAACGTCGTGATTGTTGTAACGTTAGATGCATCATTGTAATAACGTAGACACACTGTTGTATCTAATTTAGATGGACATAGTAATTGTATCTAATTTAGATGGACATATTAATTAGAGTACATGAACAATTTTCTTTTAAACAATGTGTTCTTAAAACAAAATAAAGATAATAAAATTCCTATTTTATGTTATAATTTTTTAATAAAATAACGAACTAGTTTAAAAAAAAATGATGAAACTATATATAGTGAATAAAATCGACAAGACCGATTCCTCTTTTGTCGTTCCAACCATTTTAACTTTTTATTAGATACGATCTTACAAGTGGACTTTGTTTTAATCTAATTACTAATGGATACGAGATAATTAATATTTATTTAAATGCTTATAATATTTTAAGAAACAATATTACATTTTGTTATTTTAACTAGTGGGTTACCACCCGCGCTACGCGGCGGGTTCGAAACATAAATAAAAATAAGTAGATCGTAACGGTACATTCTACGTGACGTTAAAAAAACACGTTGCAACGGTATATTCGATAGTAACAAAAATGTGACCTCGTATACAAAAATGAAGTTACTATCGAATAAGTTACCTTGTATACGAAAGTGAAGTTATTCGAAAAAAATTTACACAGAAACATAAATAAAAATAAGCATGCCGGCGGCGCATTACGTCGGGTCGGTTTAAATGTAGATAAAAAAGCATCGCAACGGTGTATTTTGAGATGAGCGTTAGACGGTTTTAAAAAACGTATAAAACAACTTATCGGTTTAAAAATGACATTACGAAAATTTACGCCGAAACGTAGATAAAAGTAGACACGCCGCAACGTCAAATTTGAAATTTTATAAAACATTATATTTTAAAAGTTGTAAATGGAAAAAAAAACTATCAAAAAATTGAAACCTTGAAGCAGCTTTGATGACTCGTACGTTTAACGTTTTTGATTTGATTACTTGTACATTATTACGCCCAACTCCATTTCGAATGAAATTTACACCGAAACGTAGATAAAAATAAGCACGTCGCAACGGTATATTCAAAATTTTTAAAACATCATATCTTAAAAACTATAAAACTATAAGAAAAAAACAAAATAACTTCAAAATTAAACATAATAATAATAAAATAATCAATTAGTATACACGTTTTTATATTCGACCATTTACTTCAAATGGAAACTTAGGTGCGATTCCAAGTTCCTCGTTGATAAAAGGCGACGATTGTTGAAAATCATTTATGTCGTTGTTAGAGCCGGGTGTACCACAAAACGCATATGCCTCACAAAGTGTTATAAGTGATATAAGATAAACTGAACTATTCAATTTTGTTAAGAAATTGTTTACAATATTCTAATTGTTTAAATATTTTTTGTTAAACCCTTTTGTTTTTATAAAAAGTAGGTTTGAAATCAAATTTTATATTATTTATGGGCAATAAATAATTTTGAGAAAGTAAGACGGCGCAAGTATGTGAGAATATTATATGGCAATATGCATTGAAGAGAGTGTGTGAGAATATGTATTGAAGACTTGTAAGTTGTGGATAAACACTTATCATTTTGTGTTTCGTAAGTAATTGAATATACACTTTTATATAATTGTGTTTACCAAATTAGATATTTCCAAAATTAAAAATTATAAAAGAAATACCGGTGGGTGTCTACTTGAGTCGACCAAGTTGACCATGACATATGCAGATTATCCACATTGACACCATTAAATCATCATGTTTAACAAGGACATGCTTATTTCTTTTACTTGTTTATAATATAAAAACACATCAAACGTTAATTTATTTGTTATTTAATTAATTTATTATAATTATGATAGTTTTAAAAATAGATAATGATCCAACAAACGATAACTATCGCAATGGAAAGATAATCTTATATTCATATTCGATTGTAAAATCATGTTATATACTCGACCTAGTACTCAAAGGGTAATTACTCGTTAGTTGATTAAAAACTACCCTATCGGTATACAGTATACCTGTTAATTTTTATATAAATTTATGTTTTTAATAATTGTAAGAAATTAAAATATGATATATTACATACATATCACCATCACCCTAAAATGTTTGAACTATATAAAATATGCAATCATGTTAAACATGTAGTGTAACTAATCGTGTCGTGTGACTAAACAGACGCATTATCTTAGGGGAGACTTGAAATCGGTTTTAAGGGAGCCGTGTTAAACAAGATTATTTAGCCACAACCGTCAACAATTTGGTTTGCTCATTGTTTCAGTCAATGACAAAATTGAAGACTCAAGTCACGTATACTTCAAGAAATTTTCTTGAAGTATCCGCTAAAAACACCTGTTCGAATTAAGTTAGTTATATAATTTGTATTTGTTATTATTTTTCATTCAATTTTATAAACAATATTGTACTAATGTATTTTTCATGAATAACAAGAGTATCGTTATTTTTTTTTGAACGGCGGATGTAATATATATATATATATATATATATATATATAACCACACCAACTAGCAAGTTGCTAGAAGGCAAAGAAAGGGTTACATTACAAAAAATTTAGAGGGTTTTTCAACCATTCTATCCAAGTAAACTTATATTTGTTATTCCTACTAGCAAACCAAAGGAAAGAATACTTCACCACTTCATCAAAAAGTAACGATTCTCTGAGCCGATTCCTCATGAACACCGCATCATTACTCAATTTCCAAATCGTCCACCAAACAACAAAAACAATTGAACCAACTAGCTCTTTCTTACCTTTAGAGAAATTAGAGTTTTCTAGCCAATCCATCATATCATTCAAAAATCTGAGCACCGGTAACAAAACATTTAGTCAGACAGCCACTAACATCCAAATCCTCTCCACCTTAGTGCATTCGCCAACAATATGGGAAACTGTCTCAAAAGCATCATTACATAAAGGGCAGAGAACATCTGGGACATCCATACCTCTCTGATCCAAATTGCACTTTGTTGGGATTCGATTACCTAAAACACGCCAACCATAAATATTTACCTTACGCGGTAAAGATCTAAACCAGTATGTATTTCTGGAGCCACATAGAAGAAGAAACACGTCAATCCGCTCATGAAGTCCTTTCACCAAGAACCCCGTCATTTCGTCCATCAACCACACCCAACGGTATCTTACATGAGACAACTGAATTTGCGCAATAACGTTCACTTGGAAGAACTCCATCATTCCGTCCATCGACCACACCCAACGGTCACTTGGAAGAAGAACCCGTTCCGTCGTCCATCATTATTATTATTTTATTATTATCATTTTTCATAAAAAAAAATGACTGACTTTTCTACATATCATTTCTCTAAGGGTGAAGGGGACACCATACCCGGCTTAAGCCGGGTAGAAGAGAGTGACATCGGGTAAACGGGGACATAATTCGAGTATAATAATCGAGTAGATTTACTCGAGTGTGAGATGGAATAAAGCTGTTCAAAAGCATAAAACAACTACCCCTTTAATATTATTTTGACATTTCCATCCTCTTTATTCACCCAACTTAATCTTATATTTAATATTATTTTAAATATCCATGTGTTTCCAAAAGAAAAGATATCACAGGAATTCGGATATGATGTACCATTTTTTTCTCTCTTTAAGATTCTCGTAATATTTTTTTCCTAGATTTTTAATTGTATTATTTTTTTTCTAGATTTTTAATTGTATTATGTTAACTTTTATTTAATGAAATTGATTTTTTTATTTAAATGTTTTTTTTAAGTTGGTGAGTAATAAGTAAGGTGTTTTCAGTGAAATATGAGTAAATGAGTAATTTTGAGGTGACAGAATTCTCTTGGACAGTTTTGGTAAGTGAATGTGTAAGGTGCCCCCTTCACTCTAAGCGAAGAAAATATTAAATGTCGAGATAAATTCCAAGAGTCAACATTATTTGTTTTAGGGCGTGCACCTAAAAAACAATTCCAAAAAGATTAGCTTATTCATTCTTGCATGCTATGTATTCAACAAAATGTCACATTGAACTACTACATGTACTAGTTTTAATCCCATATATTATACGGTATAAACTTTAATATTAAATTAATGAATATTTGAATATGTCTTCTTATACAACATTTGATGATATTTGTGTTTGTCAAAAATTAAAACATATTTAATTAGTGAAAAACAAAAGTTGAGAAAAAGGATGCAAACTATAGTTGGTATTGTAGTTATCATACACGTACATTTGTATAATATATCCAATGTAAATAAAAGTGGGGTTGGAAATGTATATGTATTGATATATACAACTGTAAAAACTCCTGAAAACCCATTTGAGTTGAGAAAAAAAACCCCTATGTAACAATTTATTTTTAAATGGTAGGCTTGTTATATATTTTTATCATTTTTTATTAAAAAAATAAAAAAATACCGAGTACTTTTTTTTAACATGTAAAAATGGAAAAAACCTCGTTTTTGGTCATGTTACATAACATTTTCAGTTATATATGTAAAAATAATTATAAAAAACCGGTCGGCGCTTTTTTATTATTTTTTTTTGTAAAAAGTGTTAAAATTATATATAGAGTTTATCCTAAAAAATTACGATATATCTTTAAGAAATAAATTAAAAGAATACTTTGAAGAAATATATTAAAAGAATGTTGATACTTTAGTAGTTCACCTGCTATTATCCTCCCAAAACATCTACAATATAATACTGAAACGTTATATTATGCAAAATAGATATATGAAATAGTAAAATACATGATTTTAAATTAAAGATTTCCTATTTTAAAGTGATTTAAGTTCGGAATGTAGCCTTTTGGTATTTTGAATATTAATTTGAAATTTATTTAAGAAAGGTTAACTGTACTGAGGTTAATAATTTAAGAATAACGTAAATTTTGAAAACCATAATTGCATTTAATTAGCTATTTATTAACAATAATAATAAACATAAATAATTATAATGAGAATTTGTGAAGAATGTTTTTGGCGGAAAAAGATGGCTGAGAATGAAGCACATGATGACAAGTGACAAATTCATTTAGTCTTTTATTAGAAGAGTGATGAATACATATGATTTTTGTTTATAAATACATTCTTTGTGGATTATGAGAATTGAGAATACTTTACTTTATTCACTATCGAATATACATGTATTCGTATGTGAATAAAATAGTTTTAAACATTATATTCACCGATAAATAGTGTCGATCGCATGTCGCATACAAATAGACAAATTCGCAAACTATATGAATAGATTTAGAGCCAAAAAGAGAATGCAAAAGATTGTATGGTAGAAAGTCAGTTTCAAGTATCTTGTTGACAAATGTTAAATATTCTAACAATTAAAATTACAAAGATCTTAGTTTGAAATTATTCAAGTAGGTACAAGATACTATAATATGAATTTAAATAGTATAATGTTAATAGTATTTAATTAATACAATTCTTTTATTATTTAACTATTTATACAATTTTATAATGAGAAAATGACAAATTTAGGATTTTTTTTAGATGAAATATACCTCTATAAGAAACCAGAAACGACGATTAATTTTATTATTGTAAAGAATTTCGATAATCACTTCACTGGTAAAATATCACTGATTCATAGTGACCTCTATATTTATATTGTTTGGATGAGTTAAGAAATTGGTTTATAAATGCGTCCATACTTCATTCAGTAAATAGGAATACTAGTTACCAAACACACAGACATTACAGGGATCAATAAGCGAAACAATTACGGGTATGATTTGAATTCATCAGCAAAACATACGTTTTACTAATAATACGACGATTAATTATTGTAACCAGAAACGACGATTAATTATTGTAAAGAATTTCGATAATCACTTCACTGGTAAAATATCACTGATTCATAGTGACCTCTATATTTATATTGTTTGGATGAGTTAAGAAATTGGTTTATGAATGCGTCCATACTTCATTCATTAAATAGGAATACTAGTTACCAAACACACATACATTACAGGGATCAATAAGCGAAGCAATTACGGGTATGATTTGAATTCATCAGCAAAACATACGTTTTACTGATAATACGCGATGAAAATACAACAAATAAGAGGCTTTTTTGCGTACAATGAAAACTAAAGCAAACATTTCTTTCTCACCTATCTACATATGTATATCACATCCTAAAAATAATAATAGTTTTATGATTTTTTTTAATTCTATAGTTATGTTTAACAAATTATTTATTTGCCAAATTGAAAAATAGAAAACAATAACCGGTGGGTCTAGTGACTTGACCAATTTGATAATGACATGCAAATTATCCAATTTGTGTACTTGTGGACACAAATGATATGACATATTTTCCAAAGGACATAATCGTACTTGCCTATGAACGTGTTACTAGAAAAAAAAAATAATATATATATATATATATATAGGGGAAGGTTCCGCTAAGAAACGCTAAGAAGTAAGTCAAACGAACTCCGATTGAGCTCATTCGAGCGGCGTTGGAACCGTCTCATCGAACTTTAATCCGGACCCAAAAACCTAAACCCCCCTCCACCCGCACCCCCAAAAACCTAAACCCCCCCTCCAACCCCACCCCAAAAAGCCTAAAACCACCACCCCCAAAAAAAACCTAAACCCTAAAATCTAAACCCTAAAAGCTAAACCCTAAAATTCAACGCTAAGATCTAAACCCTAAAAGCTAAGATGGTAGAGTTCGACGATACGGTTCCAACGCCGCTGGAATGAGCTCAATCCGAGTTTGTTTGATATCGTTTCTTAATGTTTTTGTCACTTCTTAGAGTTCTTAGCCGAAAATAACTTCTTATTTGATCCTACCCCTATATATATATATATATATAATTTCAATGAATATTAATTGTCTTTAAAACTTTTATTACTTTATTTGTTAATATAAATGGATCGACGGAGTTTTGTAGCAAATATTGAATGTCACGTCAATTCGTAGATATTTCGTAGATATGTATGCTATAAAACCCGTAGACCCTAATGTGTATGGGGTTGTTTTAAAACAAAACAAAACCAAGGACCCATTATAATGTTTGATGAAAACATATACTAAAACATATCGGTGTCAGCATTTAGTACTATTTGTAAAATCATCACACGTAATAGAGAAGATACAAAAATACGAGGAAGTGAAATCTTTGTTGTGTTTCATGACATACATGAATCCGTTGTATTCGCATTTTCTAGACTTTCCAATCAAGGGTTTGAGTCAAAAATTGTTGTTAGGCAAATAAAAATCTTGTTTTTGTGACTACACTTTGTCATATCAATTTTAGTACACCAGACAGAAAATGATTTATTAATATCGAATTTATATTTTGAGTAAATTACAAAAATCATCATTGAGGTTTGGTTAAAAATCATTTTTTGTTTAATTGAAAACTTTTTAATACTATGAGGCATCCACATGTATGATTTTAACCGTTTTTCGTCCAGTTGGGTAACAGTGAGTAACAAAGAATGTGGACACTCCCGTCATCCACGTTTCCTTCATCACCATCGTGTCTTGTTTTAGATGGCCCAACATCAGGTGCTACAAAGAAGGTGGACACTCTTGTCTCGCAATGTTGAACATACATCAATAAGCTTAAACCCCCTTTGGACATAATCAAACAAGCTTTTGAAATCATTCTCATTACATAAGGGTCTTAGACCGTATTCCAAATCTAGGGCTGTAAACGAACCGGACGTTCAGCGAACAGTTCGTGAACCGTTCGGCGGGAAGTTTGTGTACGTTCGTTCGTTTAATAAATGAACGAACATGAACAATGAATCCCGTCCGATTAACTAAATGAACGAACATGAACACAGGTCTCGTTCGTTCAATTGTGTTCGTGAACGTTCGGTAACGTGTTCGTGAACGTTCGTTTATTAACATTCTTTCGTTTATGTTCGTTTACGTTCGTGTTAGTTCATGTGTCGTTTGTTTATGTTGTTCATTAAATATTTTTGTATATTTCTATTTTCATTTATCTCAACTTTATATATTCTTTAATTTTTATTTTTTTTTTACCGTAAAATTAACTAAGTAAAGTAAGTTCGATACAAGTACAAAAAACTTGATATTAAAATGATCCTATTAAATGTTTATTTCGAAAGACATTAGGGTTAACATCAAAAGTCTCAAACTAGCATTCGTTCGGTTTCGTTAGTGAACAAATCCATTTCCTTAATTAACGAACATGAACATGAAATTCCGTTTGGTTAGTGTTCGTGAACCGTTTATGATCAAGTTAAATGCTTAACGAACGAACACGAACAAGGCTTCGTACTGTTCGGTTCGTTTACAGCCATATCCAAATCCATTTATGGAATACTAAAATGATAGATAAAGACTCTATAAACTGTATAACCTAGAGCATCTACAATTGTGACATCCGACCTTTTTAGACTAACCCCGTTAGCAAATCTAGTTAAATAGTAACCCCATTAACTCAGTTACAAACCTCAAGGATCAATTCTATCAATATTTAATCTTAAACTACAAGGACTAGTCATGTAAATATGCAAATCCAAATTTGTTGACTCCTGAAAGTCAAAATCCAAAGAGTTTAACTTCTGAAAGTCAAACAATGAGCCTTTGAATCCAAATCAAACCCGAATTCCTCAAATCTGTTTGAAATCTCGTCGGTTATGCAAAGCCTTATTGATCTCGACCGTTTTCCAAACATTTACATGCATAATCAATCCATAATGATTACGAATTAAGCATATTAACATTGTTCTAAAACTGAAACCGTCGAGCCATCATCACAATTCATCAATTCGACCATTTCAATCATCATACTCACAAATTAATCACCTACACACCTCATTCGAACTCCCCTGAGGCAATTGCACACACAAAGTTCGTCGGAGACATAGCAGGAGACGTCGGGGACCAATCCATCGATATCGCGACTGTGTGTTTAGTCGGGCATCATCAATTCGAAAAACATTCTGGTAATTAAACCCTCCCTCACTGTCACACCCCGACCGATGGCGGAATCATCGAGGCGGACAATGGATGATTGTTCAAAAGCACATGATAGCTAAAATGTCGCATAATTCATTAATTTAATTAAAAGTAACAAATATTCAAGTACAATACAATTCAAATAACCTAGTCTATTTCAAAACATTGATTTAATTAACTAGGTCCATAAGTTCTTAAGTGGAAGAATCTTCAGCAAGCAATCACATATCCAAACCTGAAACATTAGTTAAATCAAGTGTCAACTATAAAGTTGGTGAGTACATAGGTTTTGTGGACCCGATAAATAGTAGATAAAAACGTTTTGCAAACTCATTGTTTAACTTGTTAGACATAGCATATATGGTTGAATCCTTCATGTTTATCTAAGCACAATTCAAACCTTGATTGACGCGATTGAGAATAGCACAACAGCTAGGCCCGGTATGATTGAATATAGTTATCCACTATATCCGATATGTTTGAATATAACACACGGCTATACCCGAGTATGCAGTAATAAACACCCTACACGGGTGGGCTGGTCAGGCACAATAGATCTATTAATATTACTGTTGGTTCTCTTTGTGTTTACAGTTAATGAATGTACACCCCAGATAATTCACGATGAACAAGCATATAATCCACATGTATAACATGTATAAACAATTTGATGAGTAGCATGAAGTGTATAGGTAATAATGTTTCACCCCAAAGCATGTAAAAATGTAAAATAGGGGCTATGTAACTCACATTGCTAGCGGATGTTTTAATCCACGTGTGTAGGTGATAAGGATAATGATATCTAAGCACGTTGAAACCCTATGTAGATAAATATGTATTATTGTATGTTTGTATATGTGTATTCGCATTTTAAACGTGTATGGGTCTATAAATAAAAACATTCCTTAAAATTATTTGTATAAAATATTGTAGTAAGATGATAACGATTTTTTTTGTAAAACTTAACATCTAAAAATATATTTTAATCTTGTTAAAATATTATATTTTTAAATAAGTAGCTATTATGTTTATTGTATTTATAAGGAAAAAATTTCTATTTGTTTATTTATATTATTATTATTATATATTATTTTTTTTTGTAAGTTAAAACTATTTAGACAAGTTTATAAAAATATAGGGCTTATTAAATATTTGACGGGTTAAATACGTGTAAACAGTCGTTTAAAGGTTTCCAAAATAAACGAACGAGTCAACCGGTTCGTAATAGTTTTTAATGTGTAGAGAAAATAATAAAATAAAAAGAAAATGGTTGGGCCGGAGGCCAACAAGGGTCGAACCCGAGACCTCGGACATAACACACGCACACGCATAACCAGCCGGGCTATCGCCCATCGCTGGTTATGTGTGTGGCGTTTAATATATAACCACACAAGCAACTGGTCGCTGGGTTCTCGGCAACCGGCAAACCAGTGTCCGAGAATATTGGTTTGCTCGGAAATCAAAGGCCTGAGGCCGAGGTAGCGCTTGGAACAGATGGTGATAACCGAAGGTAAAGGAACGAATTTGAGGTTCTTACCTGGTCGCGAAGGGTCGAGACGACTGGGCCGATATTCCGAAGATACCACGAATGGGGAAATACGACTCGAGACGAATTGAGCTCTGAGAATCCGGTCACAGCTTCACACTGAGGAGACGAACACAATGACAGTTTCAATTTGGAGTGAGAGTGAGTGTCGAAGGGAGAGTGAGCTTGAGAATGTCCGTTAATGGCCATTTATACCCGAACCTGATCCCGACAATGAAACATGAAATTGAGTATGTCTAGACACTCGTCTGGGCAAGCCGAAGCTATCGAGCCGTTTTACAGGCGTGGAGGTCTACTGACGAGGCCAATCTCGCGGCGTTGACTTTCGATCACAAAAGCGAACAGACTTTTCGTATGATAAAGAGACAAATTGGTCAGGGGCTTAGGTTCGCGTGGGGACGACGAGCTCAGAGAGCCCTTTTTCGGCTGTCGAGGTGCAGGGAACAAGCGTGTCGAGGGTTCGCCGGAAAAACGCTTGGACCGCCGGACCATGGGGGAGACGACCGGAAATACGAATTGAGAGTTGGCAAGAATGGTCCCTGGAGTTTGTTTTTGAATTAAAATAGTCCCCGAGATTTTTACCAATAGGTCCCTATGGTTTAGTTTGTCCATGAATAGCCCCTTAACTTATTTTTATTTTAAAACCCTTTTAGTTTAATAATTTTCAAAACCGACCCTTTAACTTTTATAAAAATAAACTAATTAAATTTCTTTTTAATTTAAATTATATTTAAATGGTTTTATAAACTTATATTATTATTATATATATTTTTATAAAAGTTAATTATCTTATAGATCATCTTATTTATATATGAACCTTTTAAATTTAGATTTTTTTTATATATAAAATTTTATATAAGTTTAAAACTTATAAAATTTTAATTATTTTAAATCCATAAAATTAAAAATATATACTTTGTACATTATATACATACAAAAATTAAATAAAAACACTTGCATTTCACTGAATAGAAATTGTTTACATGACATATATTATAAAAGTGTGCATAAAAACCCGAAATATCACAGTCTCCCTATGTTAAAGGAATTTCGCCCCGAAATTCAACTAGTGGAAGCTATGAAAAGAGATGCGGATATTTGGTCTTCATTTGGTCTTCACGTTCCCAAGTGAACTCGGGTCCACGTTTAGACTCCCAACGGACCTTGACAATGGGGATGCGGTTACGCTTGAGTTTCTTGACTTCACGGTCCATGATTTCCACGGGTTTCTCCACGAAGTGCATTTTCTTGTTAATGCGCACTTCATCAAGAGGGATGTGGAGATTCTCGTCGGCTAGACACTTTTTCAAATTAGATACGTGAAAAGTTGGATGAACGTTGCTGAGCTCAGGAGGAAGATCGAGTTTGTAGGCCACTTTTCCTACCCTTTCGAGTATCTTGAATGGACCCACATATCGAGATGCAAGTTTTCCCTTCTTTCCAAATCGGACTACGCCTTTCCAGGGTGATACCTTTAGAAGAACCATATCCCTAACTTGAAATTCCAAGGGTTTTCGTCGTTTATCGGCATAGCTCTTTTGCCGACTCCTTGCTACTCGAATGTTGCCACGAATAAGAGAGATTTTATCGGTGGTCTCTTGGATAAGCTCGAGACCGGTGATTTGTGCTTCACCAATTTCGCTCCAACAAATCGGTGAACGACATTTTCGTCCATAAAGAGCTTCAAACGGTGCCATGTTAATACTTGTGTGGTAGCTGTTGTTGTAGGAAAATTCGATCAGCGGTAGGTGAGAATCCCAATTGCCGCTAAAGTCAATGACACAAGCTCTAAGCATATCCTCGAGAGTTTGGATTGTTCGCTCGGTTTGTCCATCGGTTTGAGGATGGTAAGCCGTGCTTAAATCCAAACGAGTACCAAGTGCAGATTGTAATGATTGCCAAAATCGGGAAGTAAAACGCGAATCATGATCGGAGATGATGTTCAATGGGATTCCGTGGCGACTTACGATCTCATCAATGTAGATCCGAGCCAATTTCTCGACTCAATAGTCCTCACGAATAGGCAAGAAATGAGCAGACTTTGTGAGTCGATCGATAATAACCCAGATACTATCGTGCCCACTAGAGGTGCGTGGGAGTTTGGTGATGAAGTCCATAGCAAGGTTCTCCCATTTCCACATAGGAATTTCAGGTTGTTCGAGAAGTCCGGAAGGCTTCTGGTGTTCGGCCTTTACTTTAGAACAAGTTAAGCATTTTGCCACAAAGAGGGCAATATCCTTTTTCATGCCGGGCCACCAATATTGTTGACGAAGACCCATGTACTTCTTATCAGCTCTGGGATGTACCGAATATCGCATCTTGTGGGACTCGTTCATCAAAAATATACGAAGGTCGTCGCGATTGGGAACCCAGATACGATCCAAGTAATACAACAGGCCGTTGGCTTTAGTTTCTAACAAGAGTTCCACACCACATGCCATCTCGTGATACATGTTTCCCTCGGTAACCGAGGTGTGTTGTGCTTGGAGAATGCGGGCTTGGATATCGCTATGAATACGAACACTATGAAGCATGATACGTTCTTTACGACTCAAGGCGTCGGCTACAACATTTGCTTTGCCGGGGTGGTAGCGAATCTCGCAGTCGTAGTCGTTAAGGAGTTCGACCCATCTTCGTTGCCTCATATTAAGCTCTCTTTGATTGAAAATATGTTGGAGACTTTTGTGGTCGGTGAAAACCACGCATTTGGTGCCATAAAGATAGTGTCTCCAAATTTTCAAGGCGAAGACGACAGTACCAAGCTCGAGATCATGGGTCGTATAGTTCTTCTCGTGGGTTTTGAGATGACGTGATACGTATGCAATTACTTGGCCACGCTGCATAAGAACACAACCAAGATCTTGGTTGGATGCATCTCAATAAACGACAAAGTCGTCATTACCCCTAGGAAGAGTTAGAACAGGAGCATTGCAGAGCTTGTGCTTGAGAGTTTGAAAAGCTTCCTCTTGTTTGGGCCCCCACTCGTAAGGTTTACCTTTGTGATTCAAGGTAGTGAGCGGGACCACAATCTTGGAGAAATTTGAAATGAAGCGGCGATAGTAACCCGCTAGTCCAAGGAAGGAACGAATCTCGGTAGGAGTCTTGGGAGTACTCCAATTCTTTACCGCCTCGGTCTTTGCCGGGTCCACATGAATCCCCTTTTCGTTGACTATGTGTCCCAAAAATTGAACTTCCTTTAGCCAGAATTCACACTTGGAGAACTTGGCGTATAGTCGTTCTTTCTTTAAGAGCTCCAAAATCAAACGAAGATGTTGTTCATGTTCCGCTTTCGTTTTAGAATAGATGAGAATGTCGTCAATGAAAACGATCACGAACTTGTACAAATAAGGTTTGCATACGCGGTTCATGAGATCCATGAAAACCACAGGTGCATTAGTCAAACCAAAAGGCATGACCATGAACTCGTAGTGGCCATATCTAGTCCGAAAGGCAGTCTTCGGAATTTCTTCATCGAGAACACGAAGTTGATGGTATCCGGAACGAAGGTCGATCTTGGAAAAACATGTTGAACCTTGAAGTTGGTTGAAAAGATCGTCGATACGGGGTAAAGGATAACGGTTCTTGATCGTAAGTTTGTTGAGTTCACGATAATCAATGCACATTCGAAACGATCCATCATTTTTCTTTACGAAAAGCACGGGAGCACCCCAAGGTGAATGGCTTGGTCGGATGAAACCTTTGGATGAGAGCTCTTGTAATTGACTTGCGAGCTCTTGCATCTCGGAAGGTGCAAGACGATAAGGAGCTTTTGCCACGGGAGTTGCTCCGGGCACAAGGTCAATACGAAACTCTACTTGTCTTGGGGGAGGAAGACCGGGTAAATCCTCGGGGAATACCTCGGGAAAGTCTCGAATGATCGGAATATCTTGTAATTTCTTACCCTTGTATTTAGTGTCAACTACGTGGGCCAAGAAAGCAACGTATTTTTTCCGCAAGTACTTTTGTGCCAATGTGCAAGACATGAGTTGAAGACCACGACACGGTTTTTCACCGAAAATAACTAACGTGTCGCCCGAAGGGAGAGGTATACGAATGCACTTTTCGTAGCAAATAACCTCGGCATGGTGCTTGGACAACCAATCCATGCCAATTATAATATCGAAGCTTCCCAATTGCATTGGAAGGAGATCAACAGAGAACACATGATTATTAAGACCGAGATTGCAGTCGCGGATAACAGAATTTATAGTAATAGATTTCCCGTTTGCTATCTCCACGGAATAAGAATTGTCAAGTTTCGTTGTTTGTTTAGCAAGTCGAGATTCAAAGGTAAGAGACACGAAACTCCTATCGGCACCGGTATCAAATAAAACGGATGCATAATGATTGTTTATGAGAAACGTACCGTTTATCACGTCGTTGTTTGCTTGTGCCTCATTAGCGTTTATATTAAACGCTCGTCCTTGGGGACCACCTTGTTGATGAAGTTTTGGGCATCGGTCACGGAAATGGTTTAGGTCTCCACATTCGTAACATGCCTGACCATTGAGAGGTGCTAGATAGTTTGGACGGTTGGCTGGAGCAGCTTGATGGACGGGAGGACGGGTACGGCAAGTAGTGGCCACGTGTCCATATCGTCCGCAGCTTGAACACAATCGGCATGGTACGTTGGCAGGATGGTGGTATTTTCAGGTCTGACATTGGGATTTGGGCCCATATAAGGTTTTGGGTTTTGACCCAAAGGTGCCACTTGAATAGCAGGTACGGTGGGAGTTACGGCTGCGAAGTTTCGACCCTTTCGTTTCTTGTTGCGGTTAGAAGACTCGGGCCTTACATATTTGACGTCCGCAAGAGTAGAAACAACCTTCTTGGAACCCTTTCTTGATAAGGTTCCGGATTTGACGTGGTTGTCGGATAGCATAGCGGATAGGCGGATAGCAGCTTCAAGTGTGGGAGGATTGCTTCCTAATACGGCATCCTGAATTTGCATAGGCAGCCCGCCTATGTATTTTTCAATTTCCCGAGCAAGGGGAGTGATCATATGAGGTACCAATAGGCTCAGCTATTGAAATCGGGTGGTGTAAGCCAGATTATACCCGCTGTCTTGGGCAAGATCCCAAAACTCAGTCTCGAGCTTCCTTATTTCATTTCGAGGACAGAATTCATCGGTCATGGCTTTCTTCAGGTCGTCCCATGATAAAGATGTAGCAACCTCAACTCCACGAGTGCGTTTCTCACCGTTCCACAAGGTGAGGGCTCTCTTTTGAAGTACACTTGTGGAATAGCGAACTCGAAGATTATCGGGACAGTCACTGTTTAAGAACGTGCTTTCCATGCTTTCAAACCATTGTAGTAGGCCGGTAGCACATTCAGTCCCGTAAAATTTTGTAGGGTTGCACGAGTTAAAGTGCTTAAACGTGCATTGAGGCGGGTTGGCACCACCGTTTCCTTGGATGTTGTGAGACCCGTCACTGTTGTTATTGGCTTGGGTCATTTGTCCCTCCAGTTGGGCAAGAAGAGTAGCAAGATCCGGATTGGAAGTGGTAGAGTTTGTATTGACCGCACGTCGAGGAGGCATTCTAACACCATAAGAAAAGACAATAGTTTATAATATTTTAGATAAAGTGGATATATATATGAGCCATAGTGGGAATAATGTAAGCAGAGATGCGAGATTCATCATGTCGCGTGCCAATGTATGTGTATTTATTCAAGGTTGATAGGGGAAATAAGCCATCTATTCCTGGTAGGATATGATGTCATAGATCATTATTCGCGCAATAGGAATCACCGGGATTCGCATGCACTACAAATCGTTATTACGTGTGCACCCGTAATAATGATTTGCTTCGCATGTTCATCTAGTTCTCCCTATCTTACTATAATGTCCCCAAATTGAGTTTAGGTTCGGATCGTATTCTTGCGAATACAATGACTTATCAACGTTAAGTAATTTCTCAAAACTTTCAAGGAGACATGCTTTAGCCTATAGGTAAACACTCACTTCAGGAATTCCCAGGAAAGCATACGGGTCCGTTTATTTGGATTTATACGAAATGCTTTCCTAGACAGAAAACCCAATGTACAGGTGTCACCCTTTCGGATTGCACATGTCCTTTACTGATTTTCAAGAAATTAATTCGTTGACGAGATAAACTTGTGAGTCTATGAGTATAATTAAATATGTAAGAATGTTGCAAATGATGAGGAAAGAGTATGGATAAGGATGTGTAGTGTATTTGTTTGCACATGTTTGTTTGTCAAATGTGTATGTAAAGTAGGTATTGTGTGTTTAAAGCCTTGTATGTATGTGTATAAGTCTCATGCACTAAACTTGGGAAAATTCAAATAATACCTAATTACAAATAATTCACATAGCAAATAATCATTTAGCTCGTAACACGTAAAAGGGAGTCCTAGGGTTATAGTCTAGGTCATTGTGTCTAATAACCTAATTCTCTATAACCATGGCTCTGATACCAATCTGTCACACCCCGACCGATGACGGAATAATTGAGGCGGACAATGGATGATTGTTCAAAAGCACATGATAGCTAAAATGTCGCATAATTCATTAATTTAATTAAAAGTAACAAATATTCAAGTACAATACAATTCAAATAACCTAGTCTATTTCAAAACATTGATTTAATTAACTAGGTCCATAAGTTCTTAAGTGGAAGAATCTTCAGCAAGCAATCACATATCCAAACCTGAAACATTAGTTAAATCAAGTGTCAACTATAAAGTTGGTGAGTACATAGGTTTTGTGGACCCGATAAATAGTAGATAAAAACGTTTTGCAAACTCATTGTTTAACTTGTTAGACATAGCATATATGGTTGAATCCTTCATGTTTATCTAAGCACAATTCAAACCTTGATTGGCGCGATTGAGCATAGCACAACAGCTAGGCCCGGTATGATTGAATATAGTTATCCACTATATCCGATATGTTTGAATATAACACACGGCTATACCCGAGTATGCAGTAATAAACACCCTACACGGGTGGGTTGGTCAGGCATAATAGATCTATTAATATTACTGTTGGTTCTCTTTGTGTTTACAGTTAATGAATGTACACCCCAGATAATTCACGATGAACAAGCATATAATCCACATGTATAACATGTATAAACAATTTGATGAGTAGCATGGAGTGTATAGGTAATAATGTTTCACCCCAAAGCATGTAAAAATGTAAAATAGGGGCTATGTAACTCACATTGCTAGCGGATGTTTTAATCCACGTGTGTAGGTGATAAGGATAATGATATCTAAGCACGTTGAAACCCTATGTAGATAAATATGTATTATTGTATGTTTGTATATGTGTATTCGCATTTTAAACGTGTATGGGTCTATAAATAAAAACATTCCTTAAAATTATTTGTATAAAATATTGTAGTAAGATGATAACGATTTTTTTTGTAAAACTTAACATCTAAAAATATATTTTAATCTTGTTAAAATATTATATTTTTAAATAAGTAGCTATTATGTTTATTGTATTTATAAGAAAAAATTTTCTATTTGTTTATTTATATTATTATTATTATATATTATTTTTTTTGTAAGTTAAAACTATTTAGACAAGTTTATAAAAATATAGGGCTTATTAAATATTTGACGGGTTAAATACGTGTAAACAGTCGTTTAAAGGTTTCCAAAATAAACGAACGAGTCAACCGGTTCGTAATAGTTTTTAATGTGTAGAGAAAATAATAAAATAAAAAGAAAATGGTTGGGCCGGAGGCCAACAAGGGTCGAACCCGAGACCTCGGACATAACACACGCACACGCATAACCAGCCGGGCTATCGCCCATCGCTGGTTATGTGTGTGGCGTTTAATATATAACCACACAAGCAACTGGTCGCTGGGTTCTCGGCAACCGGCAAACCAGTGTCCGAGAATATTGGTTTGCTCGGAAATCAAAGGCCTGAGGCCGAGGTAGCGCTTGGAACAGATGGTGATAACCGAAGGTAAAGGAACGAATTTGAGGTTCTTACCTGGTCGCGAAGGGTCGAGACGACTGGGCCGATATTCCGAAGATACCACGAATGGGGAAATACGACTCGAGACGAATTGAGCTCTGAGAATCCGGTCACAGCTTCACACTGAGGAGACGAACACAATGACAGTTTCAATTTGGAGTGAGAGTGAGTGTCGAAGGGAGAGTGAGCTTGAGAAGGTCCGTTAATGGCCATTTATACCCGAACCTGATCCCGACAATGAAACATGAAATTGAGTATGTCTAGACACTCGTCTGGGCAAGCCGAAGCTATCGAGCCGTTTTGCAGGCGTGGAGGTCTACTGACAAATCCCTCTATTTTTTGGAATATTGTATTCATATGTTATCAATGTTAAAGCTAAGCGTAACACGCTATCACTGAAAGTCCTCAACACACATCGAACCGTTTATATGGATCTTAGCGAGGTAATATTTAGTAGTACTATTGGGTTTGACAAATCCCACCCTCGTTAGTCGCGCTAACTCGATTGGAGGTCAAACGGGTGAAATGTTAGCCTACTCATATCGCCAGAGTTGATAGACTTGGCAGGAGGCAAATAAACAAACAGTCAGCTTCGGTTGCGAGGGCTTTAGTAAGACATGAACATAGGTTAGCTACCTATAGATACACATATTGAATGTACATAATCTGATAAACTCTTTCATTACGATATTGAAACCTGTGAACTCACCAACCTAGTGTTGACACGTTTTTCTTACATGTTTTCTCAGGACGTTAAGCAGGTGCACGTTAGGGCATGCATGGTGTCAACTTGATATATTCAATAATTGTCAATCTATTGAACATTTATTATGTTCCTGTTATTGTTAGACTTGGGCGCGTTGTTTTGCGCATTTACTATCTTGTTTAAGTGCTTCCGCATTAACTCTGAACTTTTATATTATTTCAATTTGAGTCACATACAGTGTAGTTTGATGTAACTAATGACTGAGATCCTGGTTTGTCACGCACCAAACGGTAAAACTCCGTTAGTGGAATTTGGGGGTGTGACAACAATTTTGTCCAACACAAATATATTGAAATCCCTAGCTTCTACCATGTCAACTAGGTTAGAGGCCCGGGTAATACACGGGTTGAATAATGGATAAAATGAAAAGTAAAAAAATAATGTTCATAATATGATTTAATAAACGGGTTGAATAAAGGATACAACGTGAAGTAAAAAAGGAGGTTCGTAATTTGATATAGAATATCTCACATATATCTTAAAGGAAAACAAAATAACTCATAATTCTCTAAAAAATTCCAATAACTTATATTAGATATTACATATAATAATAAAAAATTAAAAATTACATTTATAATTCAAAAATGCATATATGAGTGACATGTTTCATTTTCAAAAGCTTGTTAGTATACAAACATTAAGATATTTTAGATGGTAATTATATTTCGCTGGAAAATCAAATCCCTAAAAATATGTTTTTAAAAAATTAAAAATATTGGAAGCATAATTTTGACAACTTAAAATTTGATTGTAATATTTAAAAAATGAATTCAAATAAAAAATAATTAGTTAATTAGTTTCGCTTAATTTATATTATATATAGTTTAGTAAAGAAAGTAATTAAATGTACATGTGATTAATTTATATTAATAAATTAAAAAAAGATTATAATTAGTGTGAACTTAAATTTGAAATGTAAAATTTAAAAAATGAATTTAAATACCAAGTAATTAGGAAATTGACACGTGACAGAAGTGGGTTAAAAAGGTAACACGTGGCAAAGTTGTGTTCCTTTATTAGAATAGGAAGATATAACTGACATGGTCATATTCACATCTCCTCCCATTCAAATGCATAAATTTTCCTCCATCGAACAGACGGATACTAAACATGCCAGGTTCATTTGCTGTAATTATGTGCAATGTAACATAAATAGTTAAAACTTATACAAAAAACTCACATATTGTATACTAATTTGAGCTTCAAAAGCTTTGAAATCGCATTGCTTACCATAACACTCTTTAGGCTCCACGAAATCTCTTGCTTCAGTGTCACGCATGTTTCATAGATAATTAGCCATATGAATTTACGAAGAGATCCTGGGAGTTGGAAATGGCGATGTTGGAGTTGGAAATGGCGGGAGCTGACCTATGAGAACCTAAGTGACGGAAACGAAGAAGAATGGGATCTTTGGGGTATGGCCAAAGGTAGGGTTTTAAAGTTTTTGAACGAAAAGACCATATAACCCCTCACGTGACGAGCAAGTGAGGCATACTTAACAGACCTTTATCAAAGCATTTGTGATTGGACATAAACTGATAAAATCATAAATTTTGATGGCTTAAAGTGTTACTTAGGAACTAAAAATGTTATTTGGATCAAACCTCAAGAACGATTTTTGTAATTTACTATTATATTTTTTTATTAGTTTTTAGTGTCAAGGAACACACGGATGCTAAATATGTTACACTTCTAGTTTGCATCAAATAATAGAGTAATGCATATGATTAACTCTCCACTAAATCGTATCAAACTTAGTACAAATTATCTATACTCTATAATAAATAAATGTTTTGGTGAGACATATTTTCTCGCTCTCTCTCATATTAATTGCACAAGTTTTCCTTAATTGTTTTTTAATAATTTTTTGTTTTCCGTCTCTTCCTCCCATTAAATAATAATGATTTCTATAATTATTTTTATTTAAAAAAAATAAAGGTTTGTTCATAAAACATTTTTTGAAATTGAACATTTATTTCATTATTTTTATAAAACGTTTTTAAAGGTAACCATATGACGTTTCTAAAATGTATTAAAAAACTATGTAATATGTCATAAATATGTAATATGTAAATATTTATTATTAAGTATATAACATTGCATTTATTCAACTCGTGTAATACACGAGGTTTCTAACCTAGTTACTGAATATAGTAAACTTTTAAAAATCTCATTTGATATATCAATTTTGATAACTTACCTTACAGTATATCGGGTTACCGATACAACATGTAGCTGATAACTTTTTTAATTTTATTATTATAAGTAGTTGTATCAAAATATATTAAATTTTATACAAATTATTATTGTATTATTTTTTATTGTGAAAGATTCGATTAAGAAAGTAAAGAATCATGCCTTACCCACGACCTAGTGAGCCAGTGGTACAACGATGATGTTTTCATGGTTAAAAGTGTTCGTATTATTATTGACAGTGTAGTCTTGCCTTCTAACGACACTCAGACTAGGTGGAGCAAAATTGTCCCAAAAAGGTTAATATTATGGCTTGGAGAGTTCTCTTGGATCACCTTTCTACGAGGAGTAACCTTTTTAAAAAGGGTTTGGATATTCCTTCGATTCTATATTTGTGGTGTAAAGATTTTGTGAAGGATAGTGACCATGTATTGGGTGATTGTGTTTTGGTTACTAAGGCGTGGAACTCTATTTTTAAATGGCTTGAATTTGATGATCCGACTTCTACTCGCCCGATGATGATAACGTGGTTTGCTGATTCTCTTAAAATGCCGATTCAAAGGAAAGACTTGGTTGAAGCAATATGTTTCACTACTTGATGGGTCCGTTGGAGATTGAGGAACAAGATTATTTTCGAGCCTAAGCTGTCTAAGGATGAGGGAGTTTATGATTTAATTGTTAATTATTCTTATTTGTGATTCAATAGTAGGAATAGGAAAGCTAACTTTGGTTGGGATGAGTGGTTTAAAAACCCTCTCTTTGTGATGTAATTTTGTTTTTTCCTGCCTGGCTTAGTTGGGTCGTTTTTTTTATATAATTATGTAGTTGTTGAAAAAAAGTAGAATATTTTGTGATATTTAGGTGTAAAAAATTGCTCTTAAGTATAATATTATGTGATATTTAGGTGTAAAAAATTGCTCTTAAAAAAAAGAAACACGCCAAACGTTAATGTTCACTACCAAGGGAGTTGTGTTCATGCTTGATTAATCATCCAATAATAAACTTCTGGTCTCTCTCCTCCTTTGATAACCTAGTTATAATCTGATTTCATGTTACAAAAATCTAACCTGGTTTTCTGATACCAATTCAAATATATTGTAAGTAATGAGTATATGGTTTCAATGCTTCGGTCCCATTATACATTAGATGTTTCTTGATCGGGTGTTGTAAAGGAGACACCATACCATATCAAGGTTTTGAGCCACTAACAAGTTTTCGTATGAAACACGATAGACGACTTCCTTTACATCTGATCATTTAATGTCTTCTTTACTTCTCATCATTTAATTTATTTGACTATAGGTTAAGTTTACGCGTTTTTAACATAAACACCTCTAATCATGTTTCAAACGCAACTCAGTCTGGCTCAGCTCAACTCGGCTTGACCCAGCTTGAGTCAATTAGGATTTAGGACAATGGCATATGGTCAAGAAAGGCATTCTTTTTCCCCTGGTCCACCACTAGGCCCATTGATGTCAACATATGAATGAAATGGGCCCAATGCCAACAGTAACAGCTCGGCCCTGTTTCACGTCTCACAGTAATTTCATAACTAATGATAATAAAATATTTTTAAAAGCCAATTATTACGGTTCCTTTAATCCATTTTAAATTCGACTAGTGGAAATAATTTTGACTTTTGGCACCAAGCAATAAAATATACCATGTATTATGCATATATGTTTGAAAAAATTATGTTCCTTTAAAAAACTATCTATAAAACTTTCTGAAATATATTCAATACAAGTTTATACTTAAAATCTACAATTGATGCTTGCTTATTTAAAAAAAAAACCCTACCAAATCGATTTTCGTACATACATGCACTACAGAAACACGATTAATGATTAGATAGAGGCTGATGATACCCGTAATGTCAATTAAAACGAACGATCGTGGCGAATTTGGATTAATATTTCCTTGAAATCGTTATCTGAAAACAGTAAAACAAAAAAAAACGATTTTGAGGGTTTTAGAGAAAGAGAGAGATAATAATGGTATATACCTAGGGACATGTTCAATTAAGAACCATAAATTTGGCGAGAACTAAAAAACCATGTATTTTTACACATATTTAAGGATGCATGTATGCATTTGTGCATATATGTAGTAAGGATGTATGTATGCATTTGTGTATAGATGCATGGTTCTTTTGGTTCTCGTCAAAATTATGGTTCTTAATTGAATAGCTGCCTATATACCTAATGTAGTGGAATTGTATTTTACTAAAAAGTCATTTGATTAAAATAAAAAAGGTTGAAAATTATTTGATTGGCTTAAAGTGATTATAATGACAATCACATAAAAAATGTTCAACCTCTGAACCATTATCTATATATATTGATAGATGTTACATTAGAAATGACTAAAACACTACAAAGTCTAGCAAGGAATGTAGGTCACAAGATCATTGTGATTTGTGACTGAGATTCACGCGGTGGCATTTTGGTACATAGTTGCAAATTAGAAATCATCAAGATGGGTAGAACTTGATGTACATGTTGGTGTTGACTAACCGTCGATATTCGAGGCAGAAGGCTTTTTGTACATGTTGGATAAAGACTTCAATAATCCAAACGTGGTATTTTTCATTAACGGTGTTGTAGGCAACGCTCTTCGCTAACAAAAGTCTGATCACTCCTAAGGTGTGTCGATCCATCAAATCATAATCTAAATCTGTCATATCTTTTGGATTTTTACCTGACATAGACAAATATAGATTCTTCTGAGATAGGTAATCCTCAATATGCATCTTCCAGAACCTGAAATCATACCCGTCAAACTTGTCGATTCTAGTCTTCTCATCTTCTTCCATGATATCCAAAAAACAAACGAGTTTGAGCTCTGATACCACTTGTTAGGGATCAGGTATTACGGTTCTTCAAATCTCTAAACTTTTATCTTTGAATTTTTATGGTTAAATCCGAATGAAACTGGTCAAACCCCACAATCTTGGTCAAACCTTGTTTCTGGTCCATGATCCTCCTGACCAGTTGTTGACCCACAACAGTTGACATACAACGTTGACCTAGGTTGACCGGCGGCGGGAGCAGCAACTAACAGCGATGGTGACTGGTTGCGCAAACAACAAACACCCACACACACAAATCGCAAAACAGAAAATAGAACACATGAATTTACGTGGTTCGGTCTTAACTGGCCTACATCCACGACTACACTAGCGAGATGTGTTGAAGATTACAGTTACATTAGCCATATATTTATAGACTAGAGATTAGGATTACAAACTTGAAGATTAAGAAACGATTTAAATTTGTCAATCGCCAAAAGTCAACGTTGTCGTACCAACTAGGATCGGCTGCCCTGTTGGACGCATCTAGGACCGGCTGTCCGTTATTGTAATCGCAGGATACCTTATTTTTCGAGAAGTGAAAATCGAGTCAGAACTTACCACGTGAGTTTCATGCGAGTTAAACTTGGATACATGTATATGTAGAATGTAAGTGTGATCTACAAGTTTTATGATCAAGCGTTATGTTTTAGAGTTGTTGAGCCACATGCTAAGTTTTAAAAGTAAAAAGATGATTTGGTAATATGAACTATGTGGCCTGGTTCTGTAGTGATTCAAAGACATTGTCAATAGGCAAACTTACAAGACAAAGATATGATGATAACATCATACCATACCATGTTATTCAATTTATCCTATGACAAGACACTTTACTTTTGCTTGCTATGTTATTTTCAAGCCTGCCTTTTTTTCTTCTCATATCTACCACATAAAACGTTCGCGCACCTACCTGTCGATGACATGTCGGACCACAGACTACCCAAAATTATGCAACTGAACAACAAACCAAACTAAACATGGTTAAAAACAATAAGAATTATGGCGAAAACTAGTGGTTTTTCAATAGTTTACAAATGAATCATAGTGACATTGTGGTTCTTTTTTCTGTTCACATGAATGAGAATAAACAAAGGTGTGACCCGTAAAATGATGATTAGAAACGGGCAGAAAAAATGAGAATCTTATGTATATAACATGTAACAAGAGATTTTCACGTCATATGTCATGAAATAACCGAGGATTTGGATGCAATGATCTGTAGTATCTCTTGGTGTAAGCTGTTGTTTGATACAAGAATGCCACCCGGAGGGAATAACGCCTTGCGCTCACCTTCATCTGCAGCAAGGTTGAGTTGATCTCCATTCCAGTCAGTAACCTGTTACAGGTTCATCAATGTTTCAAAAACACATCAGAGTATAGGTCTGCGAGTCATACATCGACAGAGGTTAACATATGCATACATACATATGTATATATAGGTGGGCGTTCAATACAGAACCAACTTTAAGTAGAGAACTGTAAGAACCGTTATACAGTTGCACAAAAATATTAAATTACCTTTCCACCTGCTTCCTGCACACATATGACTCCAACAGCATGATCCCAGACCTAATTTTCAATGTAAAGAAGCTAACTTCAGTTCCTTCAATCTTTTCTCTTTAGGAAATACGTACGGACCCTGTTTACTTTATGCGAGGATATAGATATTGGACCCGTAAAATGGGACTTTTTTTTTCTTTTTTTGTAAAAAGTGGTTTTTTCAATAAGTATTTTTTTTTCAAAATTTGGTGGGTTTTGTTTTCTGGTTTGTATTTCTAGGGAATCTTCAGTTTCAAACCAGGAATTCTCCCTCAATCTCCCACAAAATTTTGATTTTTTCTATTTTATTTTTGTTTTTCAATTTTTACATTTGATATATAAGTTAGTTTTTTCTAATAATCTGTAATACATCAAAAAAATCTAAATTCACAGTTTCGATATATATTTTATTGAAAAATGAGTTGTATCCCAAATAAAATAGTTTCTCTTGTAATATAAAAAATATTTTATTTTGAATACAACTCGGCTTTCAATAAAATTTATACGGAAATGTAGACAAAAAGAAAATGAACCAAACCGTGTATTTATATTTTTTTTAATTTTATAAATTATTAGAGAAAAATTAAATTATATGTGAAATGAAAATTGAAGAAAAAATTAATTTTACAAAAAAACATCCATAAAATGAAGATCAAATAGATTATAAACTCGTACCTTGATCACCCTTTCAGCCCTTGCACGTTGAATGAAAACAGACGCCCTCCCCGAAGCTACCATCAGATACTTGCATAAACTGAATTCAAAATAGTAACCTTATAGCATTAATAAAGCAAAACTTCTAAAGCAAGTAACCATAACAGAAGTAAAAAAAAACAAAAAAACCTTCCACAACATGTAGGCAAAAGAACAACTTCCTCATCCCCGACATTATCGACATTGGTTGTTGAACCGAAGGAAGATGACAGTGGCAATGACTCCCATGTTTGACTCTCTGAAATGCAATACCGTCCTTTATGAACCAAAGTATAGCCATCAACTAAGCATCTGGACCAGTTAACCGATCGGTTCTGTAGATCAGGTAGTCCCTTGGCCCATGTTCCACAGCCAACATGTGCAACCATTATGATGCCCGACTCGTTTTCATACTCTGGGCCCTTAGAAGCGGGTTTATCTCCCCGCCAGTTGGGGCATCCCATAACTCCCAACACAATCTGTCCTTCTACCACAAGAGCCAAACCTACCTTTAATGCAGGGGAGTGAAATATAAATATAGAAAGGATAAAACAATGAAATTCATTTTTTGTAAGGGCTAAAACGGGTTGGGCCAGCACGCAAACACTTTTTGTCTATTTTCTTGAATTTTATAAATGATTGATTTGTTAGTTAAATTTAAAAAATAATTTTATTACAATAATCTAACTTCGTTTGATAAAGTGATTTAGGAGGTTTTATGCATCCGAATACACTTCTAATGACTTTCGACCCGTTTGACCCATATGTCATGTTTCCTTTTTACGTAGATCTACTAGCATAACCTGTTTGACAAGATAGAGATAAAACATAACCCATATCGACCCATTTGAAGGTGAACGGATCGAAACTGCCACCTTAAAGGTCGTTACAAATTATTTTACCAGTGAACTAAGAAAATAAGAGGTGGTTAAACTTGAAACAAACAGAATGTACAATCTGCTAAGTTCAATAATGTGCGGTTGATTATAATCAAGTGTAAAGTGGATTGGAAAATATCTGATTGTGTAATTAGAATATAAGGGGAACCCTCAATATATACAAGTGAGAAGCCCTAGAGAAACCTATGTTAGGCTCATGGGTTAACTACAACTAAACCTTAATATTAAACTACTACTAATTATAATTAACAAATAACAAAGAGGATCCAAAACTTACCACATATAAGGCCTCACTACCCTTGACAAATCCCCGGGTGCCATCAATAGGATCCAAAACCTGCAAAAGGCCTGTTCATCAAATCAAATGTGGCGGGTCGGGTCCAAATAAAGCATGAACATACCCAATATGTGGCAGGTTCGGGTCCAAATTCGCCTCTTCGGTCAATAGCTCCAAGTACATCAGCTTGTGTTAATGCTTTACCTTGGGAGTTTGTTTTATCGGTTACCACATTTACAACAGAATCTACAAGATTATTTGACTGTAAGAATGCTGAGTCCTCCTCGGCCACCAATGGAATGGAAGGAAATAATTTCCCAAGCTCTGCCATGATTATGGAATAAGATACATAGTGAACAAACCATAGTAGTCAAAGGTTCAATCCGCACCCAAGGCGCAATTTGCTAAAAAAGCAAGGGTTTTTTTTAAGCTAGGCACACAGTATAAACATGCCATTTTTAGGGGTTTTAGACTGGTTTACGCTGGTTTAGAGTCTAAACTTTAGACATGTTCTGGACATTTTTAGATGTTTCAGATCAATTTTGGCCGGAATTTGGCGGCTGGATGCATGAAGAGATTCATCAAAAACATCAAAAATAGTATAAAGAGAAGGAACCGGATGTATATACCGAGGCTAATTAGAGCTTGGACTCCAAAATCTGCAATTGTGACGGGTGACTGGTCGTTTTTTTCGAGAATCCTTCCGTCACTTGTGAACAAAGATCGCTTCACCTGAATCATAAAAAGTGGTTTATGTTGTTTAACACTAGATTCTTAACTTACACAATCAAGATGATCACATTAAACATGATGAACAATCAAGAAAATATAACACAAGTTATAATCCAACTCCATATGAGAAGACAAGTTATAATTGAATATGAATAATCCAAACCATGACTCAATAATCCATACTTGCAATTTGCCATGTGTTTGTCCTAACTTTCACTTTTGTTGTCAACGACGGTTCTAGTAGCATAATTATCATATATTTACACTTGATTTGAAACTAAAGAAATAAGAAATGTATATATGATGAGCTTACGTCAACACAAAGACGGCAAGCTCGCTCGACGGCGTCTACGGCGGCTCGCAACTCACTGTGATACTTAGCATTCTGAGCCGGAGATGGAAGGCTCGATCTGCAGAAAGCAAAATAAGTCAAAATCCCGTCGATTAGAACCTTAGATTTGGGGGTTAGAAGCGGAGTGATAAGAATTAAGTGGAGGATACCTGACGCTGAAGCGCCGGGGAGACAATGACGAGGAGAATACAGTGAATCGACGGTGAGGTTGTAGCAATTTGGTTGTAGGGTTTTGAAGCCTTGAGTATTGAAGGAGGTCCATGGCGGAAATCAAAAAACGGCAGTGGTGGTTGGTTGTTGAGATAGGTGATCCGAGAACGGTGTAGTCCCTCCGTCCATTAAATATATCGAAATATTTTTCGTTTTTATTAAATCTATATCTATACTATACAATAAATAAAGGTTTGTCAATGTCACGTGTCGCTTCAATATTCTTTTTTATAAAAAATTTCCCGCCTCTCATAATAAATACACTTTCATATTTCAATAATAATATATTTTTAAACAAATTATTAATTATATTAATAAAACACATTTATTTTTAATTATCTCATATTATAAGAAAGTTTGAAATGTAATTACCTAGCTTATGTTTTCAATCAAATATTAAATAAAATTCAAATTATATTAAATAGTATTTTATGTACTTTTTAAACTCAAAAAAATATTAGTTTTTACATTTTTTTTGTTTTCTATTGTTAGTATATGTAATACATTTTTCCACCTATAAGATACATATATATAAATTTAAGAATTTTATATACTGATATTTTTTCACCCTGTGTAGTACACAGGTTCTAAGCTAGTATCTAATAAATAAAGGTTTTTTCATACCACTTGTCGTCTCCATATTTATCCTCATCATTTTTTTTTCGGCTCTCTCTCCTATTAATTACACCATTATCTTTTAACATAAAATATTTTTAAATAAAATACTAAATCTATACTATATAATACATAAAGGTTTTTGTATGTCACGTGTCGCCTCCATATTCAATCTCACAATTCTTTTCCGGCATCTCTCTCTTATTAAATGCACCCATATCTTTTAATAACTTATTAATTATACTAATAAAACACATTTATTTTAAATTATTCCTCTATTATAAAAAACTTTAAAATCTAATTATGTAACTTTTATTTTTAATCAAATAGTAAATGAAAGTCATATTACATTAAATAGTAATTGACGTAAATTATATATTATTTTTTCACATTTTGAGTTTTGTTTTCTATCATTAGTATCTGTAATACATTTTTACATCTGTAAAATATATAAATAAAATTTAAGAAACTTATGTATTTATACTTTTCACCCCGTGTGTATTACACGAGGTCTAAACTAGTATAGTAATAAAACACATTTGTTTTAAATTATCTCTTATTATAAGAAATTTTGAAATCTAATTATGAAACTTTTATTTTAAATCAAATAGTAAATGAAAGTCAAATTTTATTAAATAGTAATTAACGTACTTTTGAAACCAAATTATATATTAATTTTTACATATTTTGAATTTTATTTTCTATCCTTAGTATATGTAATACATTTTTACACCTGTAAAATATATATACATAAAAATTTTAGAATTTTATTTATTAATATTTTTCACCCTGTGTGTATTACACGGGTTCTAAACTAGTTACTAAATAAAAGTAGGATGTTTGTATTATGCTCTATGCGTGTGGTTTGATTTCGTTCAATGAGAATTCTTTAAGGGTGTGGGGCATTGTCCGACTACACATAGCCTAATGTTAAGATCATCTACAAGGAATCTTCCACGAACGTTTGTGGGCTAAGGTGCCATCGGAATGGAGGAGAAGAGCAACGAATGATGCGATATTTCAGGGTGAATGTTTGTGGCCAATGACGGTAGGAAGGAGAATCTGTGAGAGAGGGTGAGAGGGGGAGGCGCTCGTGGTAGCTAGGTGTTTACGTGGCGGTCCATACTTCATGGTGTTTCTCCGACTATAGATGCTCTAAGTGTTGGTAATTGGATTTAACTAAGACTAAAGAGAAATTTGAATAAATTTCAACACGAGTTAGGAAGTATGGAGTGCACGCTCGTCCAATGCTAATATATTTTCTGGCTTTGGCGAACGCTAGGATCAAGGGGGTAGTGCCCCAAGTGGGGGGGGGGGGGGGGGTTAAGAACCAAATATCACAGTTTAGAGCCTTTGGAGCTGGATTCTGAACTACCCAGTTGGTAGAGTACTAAGTAGGAACAAAGCGATCAATATTAACTAAGCTATCAATAGTAATTGGTGCTTGTGATGAATGCCAACCATATAGTAGGAACCATCGGTGACCAATTATTAGTATTAACCACCAAACTGACACAATGTTTCTTGAATCACAGTGTTGTTTTAACAACAATTGTGGTGATGATCTGCAAGATATAGATATAACAATAGTAACATTTAGTAAAAAAGCAAAAATGAGGATATCGCTTTGAAAATAATAAATTTCATACAAGAAAAATGAGGTTCATAACAAGACACTTTGTAAGCTTCTCGCGTCAAAAAAATGTCTTTTGAACTGTTTTTGTTAGCACTTTATTTTAACAATAAATATTGTTGTTTTAAGTGCATAACTACAATGAACTGGAAGGGACACCTTATACATCATTCATTGTACCATATCAAATAGGATGCAATTTCTCTTTTCAAATATTTCATTCACTTTGTGGCGTGTAAGGATGTGTTAAAGTAGAAGGTTCATTTGGGAGATTTGATAAATATTTCATAAATACTTAGATGGTTTTGAATCCAAAACAGAATTGTGTGAAACACCGCCCCCTAAGGTGTTATCCTGGGCTTGGGGCGGGCTTGTGAGTGTGGTCACGTGTGTTGACCTTACTCTCTGCGTGTGGTTTGATTTAGCCCAATGAGAATTCCCCAAGGGGGGTGGGGCGTTACCCGACTACACATAGCCTAATGTTAAGACAATCTACAACGTATCTTCCGCGGATGTCTGTGGGGCGTGGAGGAGGAGCAACGGTTGATGCAATATTTATGGTGGATGTTTGTGGCCAATGATAGTAGGAAGGAGAATCTGTAAGAGAGGGATGAGGGGATGAGAATCTAGGGGTGTTTTGTCATTTCAGAAAAAATTAACATCTAAATCTAACGCCGCTAAAAAAATGGACGAAAACCATTATGATTTTGAAACCTTAGGCCAAGACAAAATAAACCTTGATACTGAAATGGTTAAGGTTTACAAAGCTTATGCACAAAAAAATGAACTAACTCTAATTAAATTTTTTTGAACTTGTCGACATAATCAACTCATGACTATGAAAATATATTTATACAGAATGATGAGTATTTTTTATTTATTTTTTACTATTTTATAACTATGTTAACAAATTTATAGTTATGTGTATTTTGTTAATATATAACTTTTAGTAGGTTAGAATTTTATGTATTACACGTGTTGAATAAAAGTAATATTAGTAATAATAAAAAATTTATGTATTTAAAAACCCTAGTGTTACACGAGTTGAATAAAGGGGCCGGTTATCGTACAAAGTGTTTTAACGTACGAAGCGTACGAAGTCACCAACATGCGACACGTGTTCAGTGGGCGAGGGGTAAATGCGTCCGTGTTATAATCACGCATGATTTATAATAACGTATGACCATAATAACGTAATCACGCATGTTATAATCATGACCATAATTGTCACACCTCGGCCGACGGCGGATTATGCGCCGGAGCTGACACGGTTGTTCATAAGAACATGATCATCTATTAATAAGTGATAATATTATTTCATCATAATTAAAGCATCCGTTACAAATAGAAATGGAAAACAAAGAGTTCAAACATGACATAAGTTGAATTTAATCTTTAATAAAGTGATCAAGTAGTGTCCTCAAACTGGTGCACCTGAAACATGTGAGTAACTGTCAACTACAAGTAGTTGGTGAGTAACATAGGTTTTGACACTAACAAAAGTTAAGTAAAAAGTATTTGTAATTCAATATTGTTCAAAGCATAACTATGGCATAAATGTGAAAACATACAAGGTTCCAAGCGTACAATTCAATCCGTAGTAAATGGAAAACTGGTAAGTACAATCCCACTGATTGTGTTTTGGAAAAATAGTAATATGGTCACACAAAACCCGCCAAGGTCTGTGTTAACTGGAATCGGATTCCCCTATAAATGATCATGTTAGGTACTACCTTAGGCTTGGGTAGCAGGTTAATGAATGTACTAGCATGAACACATGTAATGGTCGCCAAGTAGTTTAGGACATAAAGCACATAGTAATTTGCGAGAGAACAAATGGTATTGAATTTGGTAAGTATAGTATGTATACATGTTCCACCCCGAGTATTTGTAAACAATAGTAAAGAGAAAGGGGGCTATGAACTCACCTAGCAATGAGTAGCTTGGATGTCACACAAGTATATTGCACAAATGTTCTAGCTAACCACAAGGTTAACCTATGTTTGATGGAACATATATATCAATGATTTGTACAACTGAAATAGAGAATCCTATTGTACGAGGAGATTGATGTGGGTGTCCTCATTTTAATAATAAAATAATTATTTGATTTGCAAATAATATTTTATGTAAATCTTTGATAAATATTTGTATTGTAATAAGTGAAAGAATTAATAAAGATGTTGTTTGTTTGTAATAATTATATAAACGTATGAATAAATAATTAGGTTTCTTTTGTTTTGTAAATAAATACACAAATAAATAAATGACTAGTTTTCTTTTATTTGTAATTGCATAAATTAATAGATGGATAGATGAGTAAATAAATGAGTAATAATTAGTTGAGTAATTAAATAATTTACTACATAAATAAATGAATAAAACCTTTCATTTGATTTATGAAAAACAAGTGTTAAAAATAATGATTTAATTAGTTGGTAATTAAACCAAAATTTAAAGTATAATAATGTTTTAATTAATTAATAATTAAACCATAATTAATTATTAATTAAAAGTATAGAATTGAGTTTTAAATGTTCTCATATAATAAAAATAAATTATATAAAAGTTTGTATAAATATTTGTAAAGAAATGAGTTTATAATCATAATCATAATTAGTTGAAAGTGGTTGTTGTACACTAGAATGGTTATCATTCCAGAGTAGTACCTTCAACAGAAAAGTTTCCAGGAAAGAGTTGGTCGGATCAGAACCCCGTCTTTTCCTAGCCAGAACTTTAATGTTTGCCAGATAACTACATACTGGTTTGAAATTTACTCTATTTGCATACTTAACCAAGTTTAGTTTGTGTTTGAAAAGTATATGGGCTAAAGTGAAAATATAAGTTTATGTAAAGATATAAATTGAATATTAAATAATTTAATTTGAAAATAAGGATTTTTAGTAAAAAATATGATTTTTGAAATTGAAATGAGTAAGAATGATCAAACCAAGCTTTTAAATAAAAGTTTGACACAATTTTAATTAAAATAGGGCTTTTGATCTTGGATAGGTCTATGATTATAACATAAATATGTTAGGGATCATAGATCTAGCTAGTTATGAGAGATTTTTAAAGAAAAAATATGAACAAGCAAGAATATAAGAAAAACTTACTTATGAATATGGAAACGACTTTGAATCTTGAGAGAGGGATTAGAACTTGATATGGTGTGAAAATGAGGGAAGAATAAGGGTCTATTTATAAGGTAATATCATGGGCTTATTTACAAAATTTAATTTGTTATAGGGATTAAGATTGCAAAATATGAAAAATAGTTTTTAATTTCATAACATATTTTAACTTAAGTGCTCATAAATTTTATGTTCATGACTTCATTTCATCATAATTCATATTTAATATGTTTATAAATATAATTATATATTTATTTGTTTTATTTACCTTTAGTAATTTAAAAATACTAACAATGTTAATTAACAATGTTATATTTTCATAATAAATTGTTTAAATGGTTTATTTATCATGTGTGTGTATATATATATATAGTCACATATATATTTATAAGTAAACACATAAAGGATATCAATTTATAATAAAAGCTTGTAAGCTTAGATTTTGTTATTATAACAAAGTGTATATATTTATTTCATAACAATCATATAAGTATGTATGCATACTCATGAATTATAATGAATAAATAGGATACCTTCATAAATGTGAATAATAAAATAATGAAATTACAATTTTTGCTGGAAAAGTTAAAATAAAGGTCGAAATTTCCTGGGGATTACAGTCTCCCCTACTTTAGGAATTTCGTCCCGAAATTTTTAGGAGAAGGGCTGAAGGAAGTGACATGTGTTTGGATTCTCAACTAGTTTTGCTTTTCGGTTTGAGTATAGTTGATGACAAACTTTATGTCAGGTCATCGTGTCAGGTATGGATGGTGGTAATGGATTTCATTTGAGTGGAAATAAGGAAAAGATTGCCCGAGAATGATTTTGGATTCAAATGATGGGATGCATCCCTTGTAATGAGGATGAAGGAAATTTTTAGATCTTAACTTGTTTAAGATATAGTCTAAGATGTTTGAGTGATGTCACTAGATAAGGATTTCATAACTACTGGTCAAGATCAGAGTAATAAGAAACCCTATGTGAATACGGACAACGTTACTTCTGAAAATATGACAGGAGCACCTATATATAGGATGTACCATCGGTATATCTACTATGCCCTTACCATATCCCGTTAGTTTCGTTACTGTATTTCACCATAGGTTTTATGTCATCACACACGACAGAATTTACTATGTTTTCCATGCGCTGATTTTTATAATTACGTGTGCACCCGTAATTACTCAAATCGTCGTATGGTCCGTATATATCATTCTATTGTGTGTGGGTACAGAGGTGGGGGAAACACCCAAAAACATTTAGTTTATTATTGTTTTCATACTTGAGTTGCTAATGAGTAATTGTACGTCTAGATGGTAAAGTCAATCAGAGAGTAAGACTAACAAGGTGGCACAACCCCATACACGGGTGCCCTAAATAGATGGCATACCCTCCAGGTTATCCATAAAGTTTATAGCTCTCTCGTGTTTGAACAAGAATACGTCAACCACGAGTAACTCAAAGTTTATAGCTTTCTCGTGTTTGAACAAGAATACGTCAAACCCCGAGTAGCTCAAAGTTTATACTATCAAGTATAATGGATAAAGTGAATGATCATGCCTTATGTATATAGTGGGCAATTAATTGTAAACAATGTAAACAGTCTAGTTTCGTGTGTATGTAGGCACTCAAGTTTCATGTATGGCGTAAATAATACAATACTATGTATATTGTAATTAACCAAGTATCACGTATCGTGTGAACAATCTAGTGTCATGCATGTTGCAAATAATCAAGTTCCGTCTATAATGTGATCAATCTGGTATCATGTATTGTAACGAACCAAAATCCGGGTCTCGTTATAAATAATTAATATTTCTAAATAAATATTATGTTGAAAATAATATTTTGAAATAAATTGAAACAAGCGGGTTTCAAGTTGGTAACGGGAGTTACACTAGTTTTTAACTAGTTATGGAAGGATATGGGTGAATTGGAAGTGGAAGGACTAATGTTGTAATTATGCAAATCTGCCATATTTGACTCCTTAGAGTCAAAATTAGGCTCATTTGGCAAATTGGGTCGTTCATCTCAAGAGAGCTAAAAGGAGAAAACGAGTTTGAAGCCAATTTCGTGCATTTGAGCTTGATTTGAGAAGGTTTTGGCTTACTCATCACCTTCCTAACATCAAGTAAGTGCTAATCTTCCTCTTTGATTCACCAATGTTGTGTTCTTGGTGGGTTTTGGGTGAAACCCGAAATTTATGTTGCATGTGGTAAAATGGTGTTAGATTATTGATAATCTAGCTAAACTAAAGGTGTAGGAAGGTGAATAACACCATGGAACCCTTGGATTTTGATTTTTGAAAGTTAGGGTTCATATGGAAGATATTGGGGGTTTTGGGGTTTTGATGAAAAATTGATAAATTGATGATGATTAAGTGTTATAGAGGTGTTAGACACTTAAACAAACCCCAAATGAACTTAAAGAAACTAGTTTGATGAAAAATTAGTGTCAAGGTATTGGAAAGAGAATTCAAGTGGTTGAGTTCTTGATTAAAGGGGGTGTTTGGTTATAGGGATAACCCAAACGGGTCAATTTGGGTTGAATTGTGGGAATTGGGTTGTAAGCTCAATTAAATTGTAAAATGGAGAAATGAATGGATTACTAAACTAGATGAATGTGTTTAGGTAATCTAATTGCAAAGCTTGAAAGCGGTGCGGGGTCTTCTAACCCGAAAGGTAAGTGCCTACGCACTTACTTAGTATTGATGATAAATGGTGAATTTTGTGGATTATGTGTTATGTGATTTTGTGCATACTTGTGATATGATAAATTGTGAATGATTTAGTATGTACAAGGAATGAATGTAGTTATAGTGATAATCTATAATGGAAATGGATCATGTGTTGACCATAAACGAAACGGAGTTATGGCCTTGTGCCATAATGGAAATGGATCATGTGTTGATCATAAACGAAACGGAGTTATGGCCTAGTGCCATAATGGAAATGGATCATGTGTTGATCATAAATGAAACGGAGTTATGGCCTTTGTGCCATAATGGAAATGGATTATGTGTTGATCATAATTGAAACTTGTAGTAAGGGTTCAAGAATATATAGCCTAAATGATAATTTGGGTGGAAACGGGTCAAATGGGTGAATGGGTGAAACAAGTAGGAATTTACTTGTTTGTTATGAATTTATCTTCATTACTAATGGTGTTATATGTGGTGAATGTAGGAAAAACTCCGAAGTAGTCAAAGTCAAGTCCAAGGCGTTGGCGGATTCTCGTATGCAAAATTTATGTTTTTGATGAATTAGTAGAATTCCCCCTTTTTACTTGTAAATTGATAAACAAAACTTGTTTTTGGTGTGTGACCATGTTGATAAAGGTTTTGTGTCAATTTTTATGTTGTGGGAAAGTTGTTGTTAAGTGATATTGGTAAAAGATGGAAATTTTGGCTAAGTAGAAAAGCTGCTGAGAAAACTGAAACTTTCTGGAAATCTGGTCCCTCGCGGTACGCGAAGAACCTGAGAGGTTTCTCTCGCGGTACGCGAGAGACAAGTCTCTCGGATTGCTTTCCTGACGCCCCCTCGCGGTACGCGAGAGTTGTGGGTCTGGTCCCTCGCGGTACGCGAGGACGTAAAAAAAAAAAAAAAAAAAAATTTTCCTGGGTTTTTACTTATGCTTCCGCGTGTTTAAGAATGGTGTGTTATAAATTGGTATCAGAGCAATGGTTTGAGGGAATTGGTGCGCAAGGCACTAAACTCAAACCGGATGCTCTTGATATGGGGAATTGATACGAGAATCCATGAAGGACTTGACTAAGACTCGGAGCTTCCGGAAATGAAAGGTTAGTAATGATTGGATAAAAGAGATATGTAGATATGCTATAATCGCATGATTGAATGATAAAGTGTTATGTGTGCCGAAACTTGTCTTGTAAGTTGTTATATGAATATGATAATTGTACTTGGGCATAACGTATTATTAAACATGTCTGGCCAATATGATTAATAAGACGAGATGTGCAAGAGCTTTTATGATAACCATATGACAATGAACATTTGCAAGGATTAGGTGAAGGTGATCGTATATGTATGTATATAAGTAGGTAAATATAGATATATACCTAATTCATATAAGTGCATAAGTGTGACGGATACCCTAGGTGATTTGAAAGTGTAGGAATGTTAAGGTGTTTTTGGTTCTATTTCTCAGTTAAGAGATGACGGACGAGGGTGACCACCACGAAAATGTTGATGTGAACGAAGAACCGTTGGATACAAGAATCCAAAATATGATAAAAGAAGAAGTGGCCAAGGCGTTTGAGCAAGCCACGAATCTCTTGATGGAGGAAATGAGGGGGACTATCAAGCTCTCTCTTGAAGAGGTCATGAAGGGAAAAGAAAAGGAACCTCGAGGTTGTACTCTCAAGGATTTCATGGTAATTAAACCAAAGGAATACGACGGTCAGGTGGACCCGATACTTAGCCACCGGTGGGTGGTGGATATGGAGTCGAACTTTGAAACGACTAAATGTAAACCCGAGGACAGGGTAATGTTTAGTGTGCCTCTGTTGACTGGGAGGGCAAAGGAATGGTTGTTGAATCTCCGTAGGGAGAGAGGTGTTTCTGGGGTGACCTCCATGTCTTGGGAGGAATTTAAGGCGGCTTTTCTGAAATACCACTGCCCACAAGCCACGGTGGACAGGATGACTGAGGAGTTTCTCCTTATGAGACAGACGACTGAGTCAATTGACGAATTGGCTGGGGCCTTCTTTGATCGGGCTAAGTTTTGTCCGGATGTGGTATCTACCGAAAAGGCCAAGATTGATAGATTCTATGCTATGCTAACAGTAGAATTCAGAGATAGCATATCTCCATCCTCATTTACCACGCTTGTTGATTTAATAAACAGGTGTCGGGAAAGGGAGGTGGAGTTAAAGAGGCAAGAGGCTAGGGGTGAGAAGAGAAAAAGGGAAATTGTGGATCAGGTAATGAAGAAGATCAAGGGCGGGAGCCCTAGTAAGAAGCCGTTTATTAAATCCTCTTCACAAGGTTGTAAGTTATGTGGAAAAGTGCATTATGGGGAATGTAGGAAGGGTTCTTCAAGTTGCTATAAATGCGGAAAGCCGGGGCATTTGGCTAATCAATGTCCAAGCCAAGTCCGTATATGCTACAACTGTTACAAGCCCGGGCACAATAGAGCGGATTGTCCCGAGTTAAAGCAAGGTGGAAGCGGAGCGAGTGTTGAGATGCCAAAGCCTAAGGGTAGAGCCTTCCACATTTCGGCGGAAGAGGCGAAGACTGACCCAGAGATGGTGACAGGTACATTCAAGATTAACTCTTTACCTGCACTAGTTCTTTTTGATTCGGGGGCTAGTCGTTCGTTTGTGTCTCTGAAATTTGTTAAGCACTTTTCTTTTCATAGTAGCAAGTTAGATGAGCCCTTAGAAATCGAGGCGGCTAATAACAAGAGCTTCCTAGTGTTTGACATTTTTAAAAATTGTAAGCTACGAGCGGGGGGTGAGACGTTTCTTATAGACTTGATTCCTATGACCATGGGAGACTTTGATGTTATTGTGGGAATGGATTGGTTGTCAAAGAATAAGGCGAGTATTTTATGTGGACCGAAGGCGATCCAACTTGATTCCCCGTCGGGAGAGTCCATCTACATTGAAGGTGATAAGAAAGGTAAGGTGAGGTTGTGCTCCTTTGTGAAGGCAACCAAGTACATGGCGCGTGGGTGCAAGGCGTTCATGGCATGTGTTACGGATATGGATGGAAAGGTAAAAGAGATTCACGATGTGCCGGTCGTGAATCAGTTTGCGGATGTGTTTCCTGACGAGTTACCGGGGGTTCCGCCGGATAGGGAGATAGAGTTTGGGATCGACTTGATGCCGGGTGCTAAACCGGTAGCCAAAGCGCCTTATAGATTAGCACCGCCAGAAATGAAAGAGCTTATGGAGCAATTGCAAGAACTTCTTGATAAAGGTTTCATACGCCCAAGTGTCTCACCTTGGGGTGCGCCCGTTCTCTTTGTTAAAAAGAAGGATGGGAGCATGAGGATGTGTATGGATTATCGGGAGTTGAATAAGTTGACTGTGAAGAATAGGTACCCTTTACCTCGGATTGACGACCTTTTTGATCAATTGCAAGGGGCGTCGTGGTTCTCTAAGGTTGATTTGAAATCCGGGTACCATCAGCTGAAGGTGAAAGAAGATGACATTCCTAAAACCGCTTTTCGCACTCGTTACGGTCACTATGAATTTACAGTTATGCCTTTCGGTTTAACCAACGCACCCGCGGTTTTCATGGATCTTATGAACCGGGTGTGTAGACCGTTCCTCGACCGCTCGGTCATTGTTTTCATTGACGATCTTCTCATCTTTTCAAGGAGCGAAGGTGATCACGCTTGCCATTTGCGTGAAATTCTCGAAGTCTTGCAAAAGGAGAAACTTTATGCTAAATTCTCCAAGTGTGCCTTTTGGTTACGCGAAATTCAATTCTTGGGTCATGTGATTAATGATAAAGGGATTACTGTCGACCCATCCAAGATAGAGGCGGTTAAAGATTGGCCTCCACCGAAGACGCCTTCGGAGATTAGAAGTTTCTTGGGGTTGGCGGGTTATTACCGGCGGTTTATCGAAAACTTCTCTCGGATTGCCTTACCGATGACGAAGTTGACCCGTAAAGAGACTAAGTTTGTTTGGGGTTCCGAGCAAGAATCTGCCTTTCAACTCTTGAAAGAAAAGTTGACTAAGGCGCCTGTTTTATCCTTGCCAGACGGGACCGATGATTTTGTTGTGTATTCGGATGCCTCGCATTCGGGGTTGGGTTGTGTTTTGATGCAAAGGGGGAAGGTGATTGCCTACGCATCTAGGCAATTAAAGACTCATGAAGTGAACTACCCTACTCACGATTTGGAGCTAGCGGCCGTGATTTCCGCACTCAAAATTTGGAGGCATTATTTGTATGGGGCTAAGTGTACGATTTACACGGATCACAAAAGTCTCAAGTACTTCTTTGACCAAAAGGACCTCAACATGAGGCAAAGGCGGTGGCTTGAACTGGTCAAGGATTACGATTGTGAAATACTTTATCATCCGGGAAAAGCGAATGTTGTGGCGGATGCACTTAGCCGGAAGTCGAGTCATGCACCTTTGAAGGTGAAGTCATTTAAGATGACAATTTCATCATCCCTAATTGATGAAATCCGGGAGGCTCAATTGTTAGCCTTCGGGGGTGACTTAAAGAAAGGGCGGATGGTTGCTTACGTTGATAAGCTTGGGGAAAACAGCACGGGTTTGAAGACGTGCTTTGATAGAATTTGGATTCCTAGGTTGTCAAGTGTTTTGACAACTATTCTTGATGAGGCGCACAAATCCAAATATTCTATCCATCCGGGGGCCACAAAAATGTTTTATGATTTGAGGAGTCATTTTTGGTGGCCGGGAATGAGGCGTGATATTGTTAAGTATGTGGAGAGGTGTCTCACATGCTTAAGGGTAAAGGCAGAACACCAAAAGCCGTATGGAAAGCTGCAATCGCTTGAAATACCGCTTTGGAAGTGGGAAAATGTTACCATGGATTTGATCACCAAACTACCAAAGACGCGAAAGGGTTATGATGCAATTTGGGTAGTTGTGGATCGGTTGACAAAGAGTGCGCATTTCCTTCCTATAAAGGAAACGTACTCATCGGATAGATTGGCGGATTTATATGTGCAAGAAATTGTGTCACGCCATGGGGTGCCGGTGTCGATTATATCGGACCGGGATACGAGATTCACTTCTCGTTTTTGGAAGAAATTCCATGAGGACATGGGTACGAGGTTGAACCTTAGCACCGCTTATCATCCACAAACGGATGGGCAAAGCGAGCGTACGATTCAAACGCTCGAGGATATGTTACGTGCGTGTGCTTTGGATTTTGGGGGTAGTTGGGATGACCATTTACCGTTGGCGGAATTTGCATACAACAATAGCTACCATTCTAGCATTGGTATGCCGCCTTTTGAGGCATTGTATGGGAGGAAATGTAGGACACCCGTGTGTTGGGGTGAAATCGGTCAACGGGAACTTGGTAGTAAGGATGTGGTTGATGTAACGAATGTTAGTATTGACCAAATTAAGGCTCGCTTAAAGGCAGCGCAAGATCGCCAGAAGTCCTATGCGGATAATAGGAGACGGGCGATTGAGTTTCAAGTGGGGGACTTTGTGCTTTTAAAGGTCTCTCCTTGGAAGGGGGTCATACGGTTTAGGAAACGGGGGAAGTTAAGCCCACGTTTCATTGGGCCGTTTAAGGTTGTTACTAGAGTGGGTGCGGTAGCTTACCGTTTGGAGCTACCGGAGGAACTAAGTAGACTTCATAATACGTTTCATGTGTCCCATTTACGCAAGTGTTTAGCGGATGAGTCTACTTTTGTTCCATTGGATGATATTGAGGTGGATGAAAAGTTAAATTATGTTGAGGAACCGGTGGCAATCTTGGATAGGAAAGTGAAACAGTTACGCAATAAAGAGATTAGCCAAGTATTGGTTCGATGGAAGCATAGAAAGGGGGCGGAAATGACTTGGGAAACCGAGGAAGAGATGCTTAAATACTATCCGAACCTTTTTATGTGAAGTCGGGTTTCGGGGGCGAAACCCAAATAAGGGGAGGAGATTTGTAACGAACCAAAATCCGGGTCTCGTTATAAATAATTAATATTTCTAAATAAATATTATGTTGAAAATAATATTTTGAAATAAATTGAAACAAGCGGGTTTCAAGTTGGTAACGGGAGTTACACTAGTTTTTAACTAGTTATGGAAGGATATGGGTGAATTGGAAGTGGAAGGACTAATGTTGTAATTATGCAAATCTGCCATATTTGACTCCTTAGAGTCAAAATTAGGCTCATTTGGCAAATTGGGTCGTTCATCTCAAGAGAGCTAAAAGGAGAAAACGAGTTTGAAGCCAATTTCGTGCATTTGAGCTTGATTTGAGAAGGTTTTGGCTTACTCATCACCTTCCTAACATCAAGTAAGTGCTAATCTTCCTCTTTGATTCACCAATGTTGTGTTCTTGGTGGGTTTTGGGTGAAACCCGAAATTTATGTTGCATGTGGTAAAATGGTGTTAGATTATTGATAATCTAGCTAAACTAAAGGTGTAGGAAGGTGAATAACACCATGGAACCCTTGGACTTTGATTTTTGAAAGTTAGGGTTCATATGGAAGATATTGGGGGTTTTGGGGTTTTGATGAAAAATTGATAAATTGATGATGATTAAGTGTTATAGAGGTGTTAGACACTTAAACAAACCCCAAATGAACTTAAAGAAACTAGTTTGATGAAAAATTAGTGTCAAGGTATTGGAAAGAGAATTCAAGTGGTTGAGTTCTTGATTAAAGGGGGTGTTTGGTTATGGGGATAACCCAAACGGGTCAATTTGGGTTGAATTGTGGGAATTGGGTTGTAAGCTCAATTAAATTGTAAAATGGAGAAATGAATGGATTACTAAACTAGATGAATGTGTTTAGGTAATCTAATTGCAAAGCTTGAAAGCGGTGCGGGGTCTTCTAACCCGAAAGGTAAGTGCCTACGCACTTACTTAGTATTGATGATAAATGGTGAATTTTGTGGATTATGTGTTATGTGATTTTGTGCATACTTGTGATATGATAAATTGTGAATGATTTAGTATGTACAAGGAATGAATGTAGTTATAGTGATAATCTATAATGGAAATGGATCATGTGTTGACCATAAACGAAACGGAGTTATGGCCTTGTGCCATAATGGAAATGGATCATGTGTTGATCATAAACGAAACGGAGTTATGGCCTAGTGCCATAATGGAAATGGATCATGTGTTGATCATAAATGAAACGGAGTTATGGCCTTTGTGCCATAATGGAAATGGATTATGTGTTGATCATAATTGAAACTTGTAGTAAGGGTTCAAGAATATATAGCCTAAATGATAATTTGGGTGGAAACGGGTCAAATGGGTGAATGGGTGAAACAAGTAGGAATTTACTTGTTTGTTATGAATTTATCTTCATTACTAATGGTGTTATATGTGGTGAATGTAGGAAAAACTCCGAAGTAGTCAAAGTCAAGTCCAAGGCGTTGGCGGATTCTCGTATGCAAAATTTATGTTTTTGATGAATTAGTAGAATTCCCCCTTTTTGCTTGTAAATTGATAAACAAAACTTGTTTTTGGTGTGTGACCATGTTGATAAAGGTTTTGTGTCAATTTTTATGTTGTGGGAAAGTTGTTGTTAAGTGATATTGGTAAAAGATGGAAATTTTGGCTAAGTAGAAAAGCTGCTGAGAAAACTGAAACTTTCTGGAAATCTGGTCCCTCGCGGTACGCGAAGAACCTGAGAGGTTTCTCTCGCGGTACGCGAGAGACAAGTCTCTCGGATTGCTTTCCTGACGCCCCCTCGCGGTACGCGAGAGTTGTGGGTCTGGTCCCTCGCGGTACGCGAGGACGTAAAAAAAAAAAAAAAAAAAAAAATTTTCCTGGGTTTTTACTTATGCTTCCGCGTGTTTAAGAATGGTGTGTTATATGTATATTGTAAACATCCAAGTATATGTATCATGTGAACAAGCTAGTATCATGTATATTGCAAACGAGTAAGTTTCAAGTGTGATGTGAACAATCTAGTATCATGCATATTGCAAAGATCCAAGTTTCGTGTATAATGTGACTAATTAAGTTTCATCTATGATGTAAACAAATCAGTTTTCACGTGCAATTTGAACGTTCATATGTAGTTAATCGACTCTCATGAGTAACGTAAGCTATCAAATTTCGTAGGTGATCGAGTTTTGCAGCCAAGCATGTTGCTTGACATTCATGTATCATGTAGGTAGTTGGGTTTTAAGTTTTTTTTGTTGAGGTTTATATGGGTGGTTAACGTCTACACGAAATGATTCATCTCCTTGAAGTGACTAGTAAGCTCATACATTCCCGAAGATGCAAGGTGATGGGAAGGTTTTGCAGGTAATCAGCATAATGTGTACATGAATATCTAATTTGTGATTTTTGTTTGTAAATAAACAGATAATTGAAATTTGTACTCTTGTTTGTAAATTAATACATAAGTGGAATAATAATTTGAGCGGATGGATAATTGCATAAATAAAAACCTTTTAATTCGATTATCATATAGCAAATGTTTCAAAAGATAAGAATGGCCTTATTATTTAATAAATAAGCCAATATTTAAATAGTAATTAGTTTAACGAAATAAAAAGTCATAATAAAATAGTTAATCATGTCATCATAAAAAGAATGAAATAGTTGTTATTATTTTTATAAAACCATTTGTACAAGACTGGTATTAAGTTTCTTTACGAGGTAAAGGGGGTTTGTAAATAGTTTATACTCTAGATAAAATCTATAAACCAAGAGTTTGATAAAGGTTTTGTTTGAACAAAATAACTATATTAGTTAAATCGGGGAAATAACAAGATAATTAGTTTACAAAGAAGGTTTAGATATCAATCATTAAGTAGAGTTAAAAATAATAACATTTATATTTGGGTACAGGATATGGGTTTCAATTTAAGTTTTTAATAAGACGTGAAATAGGGTATCCGGCTAACATCTCCGATAGATTTCCACCAGGAAGCAGACGAGTACCAAGACGAACACCGTTGTAGTTATTCATATTTCAAACCGGGCGTCAGTGCTAGTTATTTCCGTATGTGAATCAAGTATTACCTTATCTCCACTCCTTGCCTCAGAAACTCTGCGGTCCTTACATATAGGTGAGCGGTATCAGGTGGAACTCCTAAGCCACTGGTAGGTTCCTTGTCTTATCCTGCTCCTGGATCTAGATGGTATAGGTTAGGTGTTAAATAAGGGTCTCTCGGAGGTGATTCAGCTTCTCGGAGTCTCAATTCTGCTCCTAAGCCAATCTGCTATGCAGTTAAACATGGATCTGGCAGCTAGTCATATCGGTGACTGGTGATGGGAACCCAAAGTATTCCTCTTGTGTTGACTCTGATTTGGGGTGATTCTTAGGGGAATGAGGAGGGTAAGAGACCATGTCTAGCACGAAAAGGTCGTATGTGTAATGGTAAGTTGTTAAGTACAAAGATATTCATGAGTTTAAAAAAACATTTGACTAATCATAACACCGAGTTCTAATAATAATATATTAGGAGTAACACTTAACCTATAAGTAGTGTACCCACGAAAAGGATTCCCAGAAAAAAGAGGTGGGTCACAAAGGACACACTGAAGTACTCAGTCTTTCCTTAGTCAGAATCTTTCATGGAGTTACACCCACTCTTCCAGCCATCATGTACAAGTGACATTATTATTTGAACTCATGGTTATGGTGAGAATCGTTAGGGATTGTGTCTTGTGGCTCAAGGGTGTGCTTCACCTATTGAAGCAGTTTCTTTTCCTCGGATGGTAAGGGCAAAGGGTTTAAATCCTTTGCAAATGATAATAATGGTGATTAAATTTCCAATCTGTCACACCCCGGCCGACGGCGGATTATGCGCCGGGGCTGACACGGTTGTTCATAAGCACATGATCATTTATTAATAAGTGATAATATTATTTCATCATAATTAAAGCATCCGTTACAAATAGAAATGGAAAACAAAGAGTTCAAACATGACATAAGTTGAATTTAATATTTAATAAAGTTAGGTCCAAAGTCCTAAGTGATCAAGTAGTGTCCTTAAACTGGTGCACCTGAAACATGTGAGTAACTGTCAACTACAAGTAGTTGGTGAGTAACATAGGTTTTGACACTAACAAAAGTTAAGTAAAAAGTATTTGTAATTCAATATTGTTCAAAGCATAACTATGGCATAAATGTGAAAACATACAAGGTTCCAAGCGTACAATTCAATCCGTAGTAAATGGAAAACTGGTAAGTACAATCCCACTGATTGTGTTTTGGAAAAATAGTAATATGGTCACACAAAACCCGCCAAGGTCTGTGTTAACTGGAATCGGATTCCCCTATAAATGATCATGTTAGGTACTACCTTAGGCTTGGGTAGCAGGTTAATGAATGTACTAGCATGAATACATGTAATGGTCGCCAAGTAGTTTAGGACATAAAGCACATAGTAATTTGCAAGAGAACAAATGGTATTGAATTTGGTAAGTATAGTATGTATACATGTTCCACCCCGAGTATTTGTAAACAATAGTAAAGAGAAAGGGGGCTATGAACTCACCTGGCAATGAGTAGCTTGGATGTCACACAAGTATATTGCACAAATGTTCTAGCTAACCACAAGGTTAACCTACGTTTGATGGAACATATATATATCAATGATTTGTACAACTGAAATAGAGAATCCTATTGTACGAGGAGATTGATGTGGGCGTCCTCATTTTAATAATAAAATAATTATTTGATTTGCAAATAATATTTTATATAAATCTTTGATAAATATTTGTATCGTAATAAGTGAAAGAATTAATAAAGATGTTGTTTGTAATAATTATATAAACGTATGAATAAATAATTAGGTTTCTTTTGTTTTGTAAATAAATACACAAATAAATAAATGACTAGTTTTCTTTTATTTGTAATTGCATAAATTAATAGATGGATAGATGAGTAAATAAATGAGTAATAATTAGTTGAGTAATTAAATAATTTACTACATAAATAAATGAATAAAACCTTTCATTTGATTTATGAAAAACAAGTGTTAAAAATAATGATTTAATTAATTGGTAATTAAACCAAAATTTAAAGTATAATAATGTTTTAATTAATTAATAAATAAATGACTAGTTTTCTTTTATTTGTAATTGCATAAATTAATAGATAGATAGATGAGTAAATAAATGAGTAATAATTAGTTGAGTAATTAAATAATTTACTACATAAATAAATGAATAAAACCTTTCATTTGATTTATGAAAAATAAGTGTTAAAAATAATGATTTAATTAGTTGGTAATTAAACCAAAATTTAAAGTATAATAATGTTTTAATTAATTAATAAATAATATAAATTGAATATTAAATAATTTAATTTGAAAATAAGGATTTTTAGTAAAAAATATGATTTTTGAAATTGAAAGGAGTAAGAATGATCAAACCAAGCTTTTAAATAAAAGTTTGACACAATTTTAATTAAAATAGGGCTTTTGATCTTGGATAGGTCTATGATTATAACATAAACATGTTAGGGATCATAGATCTAGCTAGTTATGAGAGATTTTTAAAGAAAAAATATGAACAAACAAGAATATAAGAAAAACTTACTTATGAATATGGAAACGACTTTGAATCTTGAGAGAGGGATTAGAACTTGATATGGTGTGAGAATGAGGGAAGAATAAGGGTCTATTTATAAGGTAATATCATGGGTTTATTTACAAAATTTAATTTGTTATAGGGATTAAGATTGCAAAATATGAAAAATAGTTTTTAATTTCATAACATATTTTAACTTAAGTGCTCATAAATTTTATGTTCATGACTTCATTTCATCATAATTCATATTTAATATGTTTATAAATATAATTATATATTTATTTGTTTTATTTACCTTTAGTAATTTAAAAATACTAACAATGTTAATTAACAATGTTATATTTTCATAATAAATTGTTTAAATGGTTTATTTATCATGTGTGTATATATATATATATAGTCACATATATATTTATAAGTAAACACATAAAGGATATCAATTTATAATAAAAGCTTATAAGCTTAGATTTTGTTATTATAACAAAGTGTATATATTTATTTCATAACAATCATATAAGTATGTATGCATACTCATGAATTATAATGAATAAATAGGATACATTCATAAATGTGAATAATAAAATAATGAAATTACAATTTTTGCCGAAAAAGTTAAAATAAAGGTCGAAATTTCCTGGGAATTACAATAATCACGTAATCACGTAACCACGCATGTTATAATCATGACCATAATCATGTAAATCACGTAATCATGCATGTTATACACATGACTGATATGTCATAATTTATACATATTTTACATAAATAATAATCCCGCATTATGGTACTAAATTGAATAATAACCTTGCAGTTTGTGCTTAAAATACAAATATTGATAATTGCAGGTTATTCGGTGTTAAAAATACAAATCAAGCTAAATCCTATCAAGAACACCGAGAATTCAAGCTTCTAGAAGGTTCATTCCCGGAGCATTGACCCCCAAAAAGTTAAAATTGGTCAACAATAGTCAACAAGAAGCTACAAGACAAATCTAGGGAGAAAAGGTGGGTTGCATGACCGTGCATCCCAATGCACGGTCGTGCATTGCCCAACTCTGCTCCCCACGGCCCGGTACCGTGTCCTCTATACCCTGTTTGATTCCTTGGGCCTTTGCACGGTTGTGCATTGCACATTTTGAGGTCTATAAATAGGAGGCTTGGGTTCTTCATTCAACACACCAATCTAGAGAGAAATTATACTCAAGAAGAGAGCATTCTCGTAGTTAGAGTAGAGAGTAGAGAGTAGAGGGGCTCTTCCTCCTTGTTACACAATAGGGGAGCCTACGAAACTCATCATTACGCTAGTCGTTATGGCCATTCGTGGCTAAAACTTCTTTGTATTGCTAGGGTGAAGCTGGTGTTTGGTGCATGTTAATGTTTAACTTATTAATGAAGTGGTATGTTTATGTCTTTAACTAATTCGTCCTCAAAAACCATCTTTTGATGGACTTTTATTATTGTCTAAATCCGTCTTTATATTTGTGAGTGTCTTGATTTTAAAGAGTAAGATCGTAAAACCCTTTTTAATCAAACTTCCTTTGAAACTCGTACATCTTTATACGAGCAAAGATTGATAATCCAAGGCTTGGTCTATACTTCTAAGATCGTACGTCTTTATACGAGATTATTATGCAACCAAGAATTGGTGAACTCATGTTGGGAACGGTACGTCTTTATACTTGGTCCCATTGTTACACCGCCTCTCGGTGAGCAAAATATAATCACCTATTTAACTTAATATAAAACATTTTGAGTCTGATGTCTTTATCCAACCCGGAGATGACCATTCAATGGGTTGTGGGTAAATGTTGTCCCTAACGGGAGGCACTACCACTTTAAAAAAATATAATTTACAAATCAAATGTCGTGAGCACGAGGCTCTAGCGGTGACCTGGGTCACAAGTTTGTAGTAGTCATACCGCTGAATTAGTTAACTTAACATTATCACGTACCAAGCTGATTCGAATCCCGAAGCAATACATCTCGTAATCTGATCATTTTCGCTTTATTTACTTTTTTGCTATTTACTATTATGCTAGTTACATTTCTGTTACACACTTTACGCACATTTTTACTTTTATGTTATTTACTCTATCGTCATTTACTTTCCTACTTCACAAGCACACAAAACCCACCTACTAATTAATTCGGCTAAACGATAACAAAAGTTGAGCATTGGAACTCGACCGTGTCCATTGGTTCGATACTTGGTTCTTACCTAATTATATTACGCTGCGATAGGTACACTTGCCTATTGTGTGTGTTTTAAGTTAACGTAATTATCATTTTACTTTATAAATTTAAAACCTGATATCGTGAAATCAATTAACCTAAAAATATATTTATTTATATTTTTATACTATATTCACACACACTATCAATAACCATAATCACGCATGGTTTATGCACAGCACATCGACCTTTTAAAAAAATTATTTTTTTAATAAAAGTATAGCAAAAGTATAATCAAATTAAAGGGAATAAAATGCTCGATTTATGTAATTTTTTTTAAATAATGACGTATAAAAAAGTTATTCTTGTTTTAAAAAAAATGGGGGAACTTGTAAAAAGTCAACAAATGTAGGCTATTCCAATTTTACCCTTTTCGAAATCTTTTCACGCTTAAAACAAACACATTTGATCTTAACCATTGATTTCCTAGATCAACGCTTCAAAATACTTCTTACGTTTCTCACGTTAAAAACACTTTGTATTTAAACCATTCCCGTTGAATCAAATATAATGTAATATTTTAACATATACACTTGTTAAAATGTACTTTGACATGATAGTTATAAATTTTGTTAAGTTATTTTTTAAAACATATTTTTTTCAACATTGTATTAATTTTTTTTATGTAATTGATAAATGTTAATCCATATTAACTCTATTTGATTAATTATATAATAGTTATCCATGATTAAATAATAAATATCCATAATTATATTAATATTAAATATTAAAAAATATATTATTGTAATACATAGAGACGGAAAAAAGAATGTCAAGAATACACCAGAAAATAACACGTGTTTCCTTAGTATTTTTATTTATTAATATAGAGAAAATTTTTGAGTACAAATGATTTTTTGGTGAGAAGCGTACAAAGGATATTAAGGCGTTTATCTAGAAAGTCAATGGTTAAGATTAAATATGGTTGTTTTAAGCGTGAAAAGACTCTGAAAGGTTAAAATTGGAATAACATAACTTTGTTGACTTTTTACAAGTTCGCCCATTTTTTTAAAAACAAGTATAACTTTTTTATACGATATTATTTTAAAAAAAAATTACACCATAAAATCGAGCATATAAATATTAAAAAAATTGCTGGAGTTACTGTAAATAAAACTAAATTAATTCATATTATCTAAATAAACATACGTAATTAATAAAACTTCGATATTTAAAAGTTTAGAGATAAATGTAAAGTAAATTTTGTAGCGAAGTCAACTAGGTTCCTAGTTTGACATTGTCTGACATGTCAAAGTTTCATACGCTGTCGTTTCAGCCGCAGAAACAAACAAGCGGACACGTAGGACCATCATTATGATTAACGAATATTATCCAGCTACGAAAGTCACTTTATGGTGTAGTTTTCACTTTACTACCCTCAACTATTTAAGATACTCACATTGCTCCATCACCTTCCCAAATTCAAATTTTTTGCCGTATGGAGACGAAAAAAAATTCTAAGTTCTAATCAGGGTCGGAGATGACCATGGACGAGAGGGGGCGATCGCCCAGGGCCCGCTCTCATAGAGGGCCCAAAATTTCTAAATTTTTATATATATATATATATATATATTGTATATATAATTTTTTTAAAACTATTACAGTATGTCATTTTAAAACTATAATTTTGTTATGTTTATTGTTATAAATATTTTTGTTTTAATAAAGATTTTTTATTTAAATTTTTTATCGTTTGGGGCTCATTTTTCTAACTCGCCCCGGGTCCATAAATCCTCAGCTCCGGCTCTGGTTCTATTCATAATTCATTCAACTGATACAATATGACTCTTTATGTTGCTACAAATACACCTCGATCTAGTTTCAGGACATTAAGCACCAATGTCTAAAAGAAGACTTATTCGGTTCAAATTTCTCTCAGTTTTTGTGTTGCTATCTCGGCTTCTCGAGCTACGAACAAAGTTGAAACATGTTGAAACAACCGTTAGAAGGTCTATGGGACTGGGGCCATGACGACACTCCAATTGTCAAGTCAATGTACACATACAAGAAAGAAATGAGTATAATCATGTGTTATATAATGTAAATTAACTATGAAAAACAAACAAACAAAAATACTCGGTAAAAGCTCACTCATACTTAGCTATTTGTAAGATCCAAAGAGGATGTGATGAAAACAAACATGTCCAATATCCCAGGGGTAGAGAGACTACTCCTATCGAGACCCCAGCTAAAAAAAGTCTTTTTGTGTTTTTTTTTGTTGTGTACAATTATAGCCTACACATTTAAACTTTTTGTCGTTAATAAAAGAATAAATTACAGTTTTCGTCCCTTTATGTTTATGTCAAATTTCAAATTTCGTCCTTAAAGAAAGATAATAACAGAAATTATCATTTATGTTTAAACTTGTTTGCACATTTGGCCTTTTACACTAATGTCTAGGGATGAGACCGGTAATATACCGATACCGAATTTATGAAAAAGTGGGTATCGGTACGGTATCAATACTATTTTCAAAATGTTCATCTGTAGATGGTATCGGTACCGTACCGGTACCGAATCTATAGAAAAATGAGTACCGATACCGGTAATGAATCTCTCGGTACGGTATCGATACCGGTACCAAATGCTCATCCCTACTAATGTCCGTCTATCTTTGACGTTAAATGAAGGCTTTTTTACATATTTTCTCCTATTAAACTTCTAAATTACATAAATCCCTAACCCCTAACTTTAATTATATATTTCCCCGATTAATTTAAAGTTATCTAATTGTCCTCACAAATATTTAGGAAATGGATAATTGTAAATAGTACTTTAATTGGTTAATTAAGGGTAAAATGATAATAAAATAAGTTATTTTAAGTGAATTGAATAAATATATAATATATATATTTTAGAAAGAGAATATGCGATTAAATTTTATGATTAGATAAATATGTAATAAAAGAATTTAGAAAAGAAATATACGTAAATGTTTCTTAAAGAAAACCATCTTTATCTTAAAAAAAAACGTGAAATTCCACACATGTCCATTTCTTAAAACAAATGAATATAGAGGAGGAGTTAAAAGGAAAATATTTGAGAGATAAAAAGGAAGCATTTTGTCACGTAGATTTAATGTGTGTGAGAGAGAGTAAATTGAGTGTGTGTGTGTGTGAGAGAGCTTTAAGAAGGCTGGAAAGTGAAAAGACGCTGGAAAGTTAATCTGATTCACCGGAGATGGCAATCGTTGACGATATACCTTCGTCGGACGGCGGCAGCAAAGTTTGGGGATTATTTAAGCTACCGTTTCGGAGCACTAACAGCAGTACTACACATACAACCTCCTCGTCTTCTTCGTACCAAATTGAAGGATCTAACGCTCACATCATCAACAACCATAGCTCCACCACCTCCGTCTCATCGGTCGCTAGATCTCTGCTTCCAACACGACGTCGTCTCCGACTAGATCCTCGGAATAAGCTCTACTTCCCCTGTACGAACACTCGCCTTCACTACTGCTCTATTTTCTCCGATAATTACTGATTTTTTAGTATTTAGTTGTTCTACATCTGGCCTATCTGTTTTTAACTCGATAAGATCTATCTGAATTTGTTAATTGATTTGAATTTTCTGTTTGTAATATGCCTTTATTTATAAGTACTGCTTATATGTTTGTGGCTTGAAGATATTGAAATCGAACCACATTACTTTTTCAAGTTTGTAGTAGCTAGTTTCATGATGTTCATTTGATTCTTCCTGTAGCAACTATCATTTCGATCAGGAACAGATATTGTGCTGAAACCTGTTAGGTCAAGTCACTATACATATACAGATATTGTGCTGAAACCCGTACGTGATGCATGTGCCTCGCGCCTTGGTTTTTGGTACCTAATCGTCTCGGAGAGCCTCACACTTTTTTAAACCAAGGTAGCAAGCATAAACATATAAATAGATCATAAGAATGAGATGAGTGAGCATTGAGAGGGAGAGAGATCTGAAGGGAGGTGGGAAGAGGAGAGGGCCTCTAGAATGAGGGGTTAAGTTCCCTTCTATAAGGGAAGTGTGGCAACCCTAAGGCACCTTCTACATTAGCAAATTAGTTGAGATTGAGTTTGTTTAGTAGTGGTGGTTGAGCATGTACATTACTCAAGGGAAATGTTAGAAACAATCAATTTGAAGATGAAAGGTACATCCGCACCAAGTTCATCAGTCTTTGGACACAGGTTCAGGATGAGGTCTTTTGCCATATATAGCATCGGGGGAAAGATTCAGACTCAGCCAAGCATCAAATTATAACCAATCAATATGGACTATGGCATAATGGCATATATGTTTCAGTTATAGTCAAGAAAAATAAATAATTTGATTATTGAAACAAAGAAAAATGGAAAACAAGTGACAAACAAGAATCAAAGAGGTATAGTAGTTCACAAGAAGAAGATATATAGAGAGTTAACCCAGCGATAATACGTATCTGACATTCTGACCAGTTCCCTTTAATTGATCTTACATGTGCTCTATGAGTAGTTGTTGATGGTTAGTTGTAGGGAGAACTGTGAAACAATACTTCTACTAGACCCTTGGTGCAAGTTAGCAGTATTTATTTGAATGGTCTCTGTCTCTCTGCATTTTGTTTCCCTAACTTCTAAAGGTTGACTTCCCTAAAGATAAAGAAAGGAAAAAAGGTTATAAAAGCTCCCTTTTGTTCTAGTTTCTACTTCATGAGTTTATTTAAACTATTCATTGTGTAGTGATAAACACACAGAGGAAAACAAGGACTATCCTGGACAGCTCTCCACTATGCCTTTTTTTAATGTTCTTAACTTAGAAAACTAATGCCTTGAATATTTAACACTGAATCTGCCTTCTGGCTGAAGTAAAAAACACTAAGTAGTAAGTAGAGATTGTAGGATGCTAACCTTGATTTTGCTATTTAGTTACCACTTACCAGACTGAATTTAGCATCCATAGATATATCGAGATTGCAGAGGGTCATTTAGATGAAACGAATCAAAGTTCAAACATAAAGAAATCGGACAATCTAATCAATCGCATACTTTAATGACTTGAATTCCTTTCCTTTTTTATAGCATTTTGTCATTTCCAGCTTCTATGTGCATGGGTTTATTATTATTATTGTTGTTATTATTAATGATTTTGCTTTATTTACATGTTATATAACAGATCATGTCTATTTTCCATCTTTAACTTTCTAGATGAACCTGGTAAGCAAGTCCAAAGTGCTATTAAGATAAAGAACACCAGCAAGTCTCATGTAGCTTTCAAGGTATGGCCATAAACTTGTGTAGATAGTTTTCTATATTCTTGTATTAGTTGTACAAGCAGAATGCCCAAGTTTTACTTTTATAGATCTTCTTTTTAAACTCAAACCCAACTTTAATATTAATGCATCCATCTAATAAATGCTGTTTGCTTGTATTGCTAAAGTTTCAAACAACCGCCCCGAAAAGCTGCTTCATGCGTCCTCCTGGTGCTATTCTTGTTCCTGGCGAAACTATTATTGCGACCGGTAATAAAATTTGTGTACATGTTTTTTTTAAGTTTGTAAGTATTAAACATTATACAAGAAGGTTTATTTTTTTGGCAGATTTGATGTAATTTGGTGGATTATAATTTTGATTTGAAGTTAAATATTAGCCTCTTTGTCTGTGATTACTGATTGAAATATTCAATTTACGTTTTGATAGTTTTTAAGTTTGTGGAGCCTCCCGACAACAACGAGAGACCAATGGATCAAAAAAGAAAGGTGAAATTCAAAATCATGAGCCTGAAAGTGAAGGGGATGATGGATTATGTACTTGAGCTGGTGAGTATATAAGCTTACTTGCTCTTGTTCTTGATATTGTCTTTCTAAATTATGATTATAAATTTATAATTTTTCCATTTGGTGTTTTCAACTGAATATCGACTGTACTCACGAGTATGACATAATTTGTATATGTTTTGCTATGTAATCGACTAACCGTCAACTATGGTTTACAATGTCTCACTTATACTGCATATGAATCTAACCCGAGTGGTTGAATATTAAGTTTGTTCTGCTTGGATTCAGTTTGATGAGCAGAAAGATCAAGTGGCTGTGGAACAGATATTGCAAGTTGTTTTTCTAGACGTGGAACGTCCCAGTCCGGTATGTTTAGTTATGATGCATTTTTATTAGTGTTGATAATCCTAGCGGGTTGAATCGTCTAACCCGAACAACCCATATACCTATTCGTGTCAAAGACATCAACCCTAACCCGAACACACTTAAAATCGTCTAACCTGAACTCGACCCGTTTAACCCATTTATTTAAATGTGTCAAATGGGTCAAGCGGTTGTAAATGGGTAGACGTGTTGTCATAAAGTTGTAGACAAGCTGACGGGTTGTAATAAATGGGTTAAACGGGTTGACGGGTCGACCTGACTAACTAAATAGGTTAAACAGGCCAACCCGAATACGACCTATTTAATTAAATGGGTTAAACAAGTCAACCTGAACATGACCTGTTTATTAAATGGGTTAGATATAACATCCCAAAACCTGATTCTTGTTATTTTTTAAACCTATCTCTGTTTGTAGGCCCTGGAAAAACTAAAGTGGCAATTAGCCGAGGCTGAGGCTGCTCTCGAATCCCGCAAGAAACCTCCCGAGGAAGTCGGTACCAAAATCGTTGGTGAAGGTTTTGTCATAGATGAATGGGTGAGCTGAGCTCTCATTTCGTTTTATAATAATAATATAAATTTATGAATAAAAAGATCTTTTTCATTTTTGTGTACCATGTAGAAAGAAAGAAGAGAGAGATATTTGGCCCGACAACAAGTTGAAGGCGTGGACTCGGTTTAATAACAAAAAAAGGTTGGTTCTCTCTTAATCATGCAACTGATCGGTGCTCAACGATTTGGGCAGAAGACGATGTAAAAAGCTTTTGCAAGTCGAGTCATTAACTTGAACGGTTTATATGGTATATTGTTGTCGCACATTCCACTTGTTTGATTCCACAAAGGTGATGTTCAGGCTTGCACCCATCACTTCCTTCAGCATCAAATCTAAGATTTCGGGTTTATGTTTTCTTTCGTGTTTTGCTTTGCCTATAATTTATCAAGTCAACACAATAATTGTCACGGAAAGAAAGTAAATGTCTTAGTTTTAACTCGTTTATGAGACAATTCGAGTTATGTTTGGTCCCATTTTTTGTAAGATAAGGAGAAAGAAATAGCCATGTAACACCCATTAAGCACGGGCGTGGACAATGACAACCCTGCTAATGGCCGGTTCGATGAACTGGCTGTTAGTGATTTTAGTGTTATCAAGCTATTTAATGTATTTGGATTTACTTGGTTGGAAAGTGTGGAGTAGATCTCCATAAATCGGGTTTTTTTAGAATCGATTCTGGTTCCAGAACCGGGTTGGGCTTGACCGGGTACTCAATGGAACCAGGTAGAGGTGGAACCGGTTCAGGTTTCGGGTCGGGTTGTTGACTAGGTATTGATCGAGTTGTTGATCGGGTTTTGGCCGATTTTTTACCGGTTCGGTTCCTGTTTTAGTTTAAATCTGAATAATAAGTACTGGGTAGAGGTTGAAACTGGGTCCACTGCAGAACGGGTAGGAACCGGTTTTGGGTCAAGTCTTCGGGTCCAGTTCTAGAACCGGGTTTTTTGTGCACCTTTAGTGTGGTGAGCACAATTGTGTTGATGATCTTATAACTTCTGATGCTAAGCCCAATGGAAAACGGGGGTCTAGGGGCAGCGCCCCTGGTTAACACTTAGCAGGGTCCTAGGGGAACCAGGGGCGGCAACCCCTAGTGGGGTCCAAGGGGCAACGCCCCTGGCTGTGGTCAAGCTGATTTTCCATGTTTAGTTATGCATAGGAAAATGATCTTGGAAGTGAAAACTACTAAACGATGGTATTCCGGACCAGTTGGTCATGCTGACCAGTTTACTCATCCTGTGTAAAGATTACTCCCGAGTAAATTTGCTCTCTTGAGTCAGTTTACATCTCCGTAGTAGATTGTCTCTCCGGAACAGTTTACTTCTATTGAATAGAATGACTTAGCAGTTGTGGATTGACGGTTATGACAGTTTTCAGCCAATAATCGTCATAATGTTCCAATGTATCTGTTACACCATAAATACATGAGTTTTTGGTCATTGTAAATACACATAATACTTATTTGTTCTTGTTTTTCTCTCTGAGTCTTGTTTGATTGAAAATTCGAGAGTATCATTGAACTGTTTCAATTTGAAAGTGACACATGATTCTTAGAGATATCCAGGAAGTACGATCTCGAAAATACTACAAAATTGAAACAATCTGTTGAAGATGAAGAACGATTATGTGAAGGATATGACGAGCAAGTTTGCAAAACTGGACAAATTCGAAGGGTAGGACTCTCGAAGATGACAGAAGAAGATGCACTTTAAGTTCCGGAATAAGTTGAACAATTCATCTCTCTTCTTGGAATCCAACTCAAATGATTCTAAACAGCCAGATAGTTCATCCAAGGTCCCCTTCAAGTTGTAAGTTCTCTTGATTAACATGCATTGCATACTCCATGCTGTAAGAAGAGATTCCAATAACTTTTTCACCAAGGTATAGTCCTTTAGTTCCACTCCAAATTTTCTCAACTTACTCACCACCATAGAAAATCTTGCTATTTGTTCATATAAGCTTTCACCTCTCACATGCCCAAACATGTTATATTGCATTTGTACCATGTCCATTCGGCTTTCCTTAACATCTTCATTCTCTTCATATCTTTCACACAATGCTTCCCACAAAGATTGAGCAGTCTTATAGTTATCAAACATGTTGATATCCGTTGGAAGGACCATTATGATAGCACCAATCTCGATCTAGCAGTTTCTTGTCATCTTCATCATACTTCAGAGTTTTAGTGTTAGGAACCACGCCATCCACACCAGCAATCATAGGCGTGTGTGGTCCATTGATGATGGAATTCCACATATTGTAGTCAGTATAGTAGAAAAACGATTGCATCTTATTCTCCCAATTAGAGAAATCGACAATAAATTGAAGCTTCAGAGGTCTATTACCGGTGCTGATTTCATTGTCAAAACTGAATTGAGCCATTTCGAAGAAAACAGTCACTTGTTTAAAACCAAATAAAAACTTTCGTCGAAATTTTCACCTAAAGTTTTGTTCAGACTTCTGTTTAAAGGTTCGTCCCAACTTTCGTTCACACAGAAAATGTTGTCTGACCGATTTTTCGTTCAAGAAACGTTCGTGTTTTCAAAAACCTTTGTTTCTGGAAAACTGTCGTTTGGCTAAAAGTTCAAATTTCGTCCAAAATTTTGAAAGAAAAATTTCGTCCAAACAATCAAACTTTCGTCACCATCAAAACTTCAACCAAATCTCAGATCTCAATCCAAAAACTCTCTCAAATGATCAAATGAATGCTATCAATCGATTTCGGAGTTCATTACGACAAATCCAATGCAATAAGAAAGCAAAATGATGAGAAATCAAGCTAGAAAATCCAAATTTCCCAAACAAGAGCACTAAAGCTCTGATACCAAATTGTAGTCCCAAACACGCGGGTCTTAGTGTCTTCTTGTATGGAATGATTAGATAATGCACACTTGGTCTAAAAGCACATCCGTGTGTTGTCAATTATTGGGAGGAAAACTTGTAAGCTGAATTAAAAAATCAAAACTAAGTATCAACTGTAACTTTTAAACCAAATACATAGCTCTCAAGTGATATGGATGCAAACTCAGTTGAGAGATCACACTAAGAAAATAATGCTCAAAACTAATCCGTCACGTCAGTAATAGTGTTGTTTTCTTGTAATCTCTCTCTTTTTATTTTTATTTTTTTAAAACAATACATGTGACTTAATTTTTGCTCCATAGATTTCTCCCCAATATTGGAGTAGAAGACCCGATAGTCCACATCATCTAACCTCCACACGTTTCTACTACACTTTAAAGATTGGATCAACCATCATCATTGTTGGAATTTTTTTTCCATTTTTTTAAAATCAAGAATTCTATTTCTAACCCCTTAAATATCCTACATCTCCTGTCTCCTAAATCATAGAAAAAATGTTCATCCTTAAACGAAAACTACTCTTATGGTTATTATCTTTTCTTTCCATACATTTAACCAATAATACCACCATCTTAGCTCAACCCAATCATTTCAACATGTACTTCTGCGAAAACAATGCTAACTATACCGTAAACAGCACGTACGAAAGAAATCTCGACACCACCCTCTCCGCCCTCCCCACCACCACCAACGGCTTTGGTTTCTACAACCTGTCAACCGGGCTAGGCAATGACCGAGTCAACTCAGCCGCCCTTTGTCGAGGCGACATCAACCCTGTTTTGTGTCGGAGTTGTCTTAATGAGTCCATTGTTACCCTGCGACAACGCTGCCCTAACCAAAAGCAAGCAGTCATATACTATGACTACTGTTTGTTGAAATACTCCAATGAGACAGTTTTGGGAATCACAGGATTTAAGTTTTCCGTGTATTTAGCTAACCCCGAAAATACAACGGATGTTGATCGGTTTTATGGTGCTCTGAGACCACTATTGTCTCGGCTGAGAGGTGATGCGGCTGCTGGCGGTTCACTACAGAAATTTGCGAGCGGGAACACGAGTGTTATGGGTTTACCGATGATCCATGCACTTGTGCAGTGTACTCCAGATCTATTGGAGCAACAGTGTAGTGAATGCTTGATGGATGCAATGGGTTATATTACACAGTTACTTGATAGGAAAGTTGGAGGTAGAATTCTTTTACAGATGTGTAATTTTAGATATGAGTCATATGGATTTTTCAACCTGAGTACACTGGTTATCCCACCACCACCGCCGCCGCCGCCACCCCCGATTTTACAGCCATCTCCGCCGGTGCCACAACCATCACCACCACTAGGTATGAGTTATATTTCCTTAAATCATGTTACTCTGAGTACGACTAATTTAAAAGTCTATCGACTCGTATAGGTGCTATACATGTCGTATAGACGACTCGTATAGGTGCTATATGGGTCGTATACGGCCGTATTGTGTCAAAAAAGCACAATACGGCTGTATTGTTACTCGTATTGTGTAAAAAAAGCACAATACGGCTGTATTGTTACCCGTATTGTGTAAAAAAAGCACAATACGACCGTATTGTGTAAAAAAAGACGGTGGTGTACGGATAGCATCAGGTGGTGTACGATTAAATGTTCCCATTAAAAAAGATGTTTGGGGTGTAAGCTAACCAGGCTAGATTTTAGCGGGCAAAAAAAACATGGTGCCACGAAAACAACCAATCAAAAAATGTAATGTAAGCTACCCGGCTAAAAATTAACCGGCTTCTCCCAAACCCGCCTATAATTTAGACGACACACTAAACCAACCAAATAAAACATAACAAGTCACGTGTACATGTCGGCTAAAATCTAGCATGGTTGTGTGCCTACTAAGTTTTTTATTGTGGCCGGGTTGGGAGACGTTTGCTAGATTTTAGCTGGGTTAGATTACATGGCTTGTTTTGATTGTTTGGTTTTGTGGACCCATATGTTTTTTCTCTTTTTCCTTTTCTTCTAAAATTTAGCCGGGTAAGCTAATATGACGATTTCTTATTGATTATTTTTAATATGTTTAGTATTTTGCAAAAAGAATGGGTTAACGTGTACAATTTTTTGTATTCTCATTTATACAGAGATAAATAATTTTACTTTGACTAAGACTAAAAGGGTTTTCCAGCTACAATGAGTGTCTCCTACGTGACTGAACCATCGCCATTCAATTCGTTGATCTTGAATAAAAATATATAAAAGTCAATACAAAATTGAGAAATTAAGCTAATATCTTTTTCTAACAAAACCACTTGTGGTTGAGAAATCTTCTATAATTAATGACATTTTTTTTTCATAATTACCTTCTAACTTTATTTTGAAAATAATCATTACTAACTACTAATCAGGCTTTAGTTATGTTTTATTTATTTCACTTAATATTAGTATTTATACAAATAAAATAATATTGAAACTTAAGCGACCTTATAATCTTAAAAGAGTTTAAGCGACTTTAATAAAACATCAGAAAAACTTATTACTGATAAGTGAAATATTTCTCTACGAAAAATAAAGAAATGAATATACATCAGATCCTTATATCCTACAAATTAGGGTTCTATTAAAGTATTCACATTAAACTTTTTATCCTTATCTTTGTAATGTATGAAAAAAACACATTCACAGTAAACCCTCCACATCTGATTCTTTATTCTTATCTCCGTATTTTTTTTTTAATTTTTTCCTCTTTCTTTTATTTACAATCTTAACTACTAATTATTTTGTCTTATTATATTTTTCATCTAAAATTGACTTTTAATAGAAAGGGTTGTGGTCAAGACGGGCCGGTAAAAAATGGTCTTAACTACACAACTTTGACTGTAAGAACAACCAAGAAGCTTCCCTCCATAACCAGGTCGGGTTGATGCCGGAGAAGGCGTTGGCTGTGAGACGAGGACGACGAGTAGCTGATGCCGGAGAAGGTGTTGAACATGACCGGCATTCGTTTGTGATTTTTGTCAAGAGGTCACAATTGATGAGGGAGAAAAAAGGGAGGGAGAAAAGGGCGGGGAATGAGGGAAAATATTTGGGGAAATAAGGATATAGGATGAACTGGGATTGGTATATTTAAGTTTCTACTATTCATTTCCATATAATTTTAAGAGTAAATTTCGTTTTGAGTCTCTGTGGTTTGCTCAAAAAATCGCTTTGAGTCCAAAAGTTTTAATTGGACTTTTTGAGTCCTTGTGGTTTCGTTTTTGTTTCAAACCCATGACACTAACACCATTAGTTTCTTCTATTAAATTAAGAGATATTTTAGTCTTTTTACTGATATGGACTAATAGTATAGTTTTGAAGGGACTACTTCTGTAAATACGTTTTATATACAATCAAAAGGACTAATAGTATAGTTTTGAAGGGACTACTTCTGTAAATACGTTTTATATACAATCAAAAGCCCATAACATCCCCAATCTAGGTTTCTTCATCGTCATCTCTCACCCACCCCAATCCACCACCGTCTCCCACACCACTGCCTCCCTACACCACCGCCAGCCTACTCCCCTCCCAAGACCCACCCACCACCGTCGTCGATAAACCTAGCTCTGACAAAAAGCTTTTACAAAATTATAGTAGGGTTAGAAGTCTCGGTTAGCAAGTTATGTATTAGTCTCCGGTTCACATACTGTTTGAGATAAACACAAAAGATAAGAAAAGGTAGATCATTCATGGATGGATAAATCGATAATGCATGAAGAGAGAAGATAAATGTGATGTTTATCTAGTTGTTAAGGTTCCTTATTACTAGAATTATAGTAGGGTTAGAAGTCTCGGTTAGCAAGTTATGTATTAGTATAAATAGAGATGTTAGGGTATTGTATTTTGGTGGTTTGGTCAATATAATAAAGAAGAAAGAGTCGTGTCCCGAAGTTGGGTTGCAAACTTAGTTGCCATTGTGTGTGCTTGATCCAATTAATTCCAACAATTGGTATCCGAGAGAGACGATCAATATCTATGTGGTGTGGTGAAAAGAGATCGAGCAAGGAAGATGTATAGTAACCGAACAGAAGACCAAGGGCATCAAGGAATAAGATTGTGACCGCTAAGGAAGATGGGTCACAACTATGTGTTTGTGAACGAGAAAGTAAGAGATCCGGTACTGAGAAGGCTACGGAAGATCACATCTATGAGAGATAAATCAAGAAACAAGTCGCGAGAGGTGACTACGCCTATTTGAAGGCAATGAAATCAGGAAGAATTATTAGCTTGTGAGAAGAAATCGAAAAGAACCTAAGTGATTCAGGTTGTGAGTTAACCTGTGTGATTCAGGTCAACAAGAATTTAAGATATAGAAGAAAAAGTTAGCATAAGGAAGAAAAGAAAGATTTTTTAAGCTGCTGTTTGCGTGAAGTAAACAAGAAAAAGAAGAAACACATTGTTGGAAAAGAGGGAATTTTTTTCTTAAATGGTGCTATATATCGATAGTAGTTTCACAACCGGTGTTTGATTTGAAAAATTTAACACAAATGGTGTTTCCATTGTTGCTAACCACGAATTGTATGTTTACCTAGTTCCTAACCACGAATTGTGGTGAAACCTTGCTTGCTAACCACGAATTGTGGCTGCTAACCACGAATTATGGTTGCTAAGGTTGCCAACCACGAATTAGTTAAAAAAATGTGGTTTCTAAGGTTACCAACCACGAATTGGTTGAACCTAAGGGTTGCCAACCACGAATTGGTTGGAATTGTGTTTGCTAACCACGAATTGGTGGTTCTTTTGGGTTTCCAACCACGAATTGGTGGTTCTTGTTGTTGCCAACCACGAATTGGTTGGAATTGTGGTTGCTAACCACGAATTGGTGGTTCTTTTGGGTTGCTAACCACGAATTGGTGGTTCTTTTGGGTTTCCAACCACGAATTGGTGGTTCTTGTTGTTGCCAACCACGAATTGGTTGGTTTTCTTTTTTTTTATTATCAAATATTTTGTCTATCCTTTTTTATTCTTTGTTTAATATCTTTAATCATAAATGATTTATCATGTCACGGGTTTTAAATGATTTGATATCACTACTACAAAACTACAAATAAGTACATACATTAATTTGTCGATATGTTTCACATGTCTTTGTTTAGGGTAGCTAGTATGCCAGGAAGTCTTCAATAATGATATCATATGATATCATTACAATTATAAGTAGCATATCTTGTTTCAAATTTTATCATATCACATTTTAACTTTTTATCAAATCATATTTGTTTCACAATTCACTCATGGAACCACAAGTGTTTCCCGGTCCTAGTTGTCCAGAAGTATTATTCCTTGAAAGAAACCATAGAGCTTATCAGTTGTTTCATTCATCATCCTATAGTCATGAAGCACTTATTCTTAGACGTGCTGATCGGAGATTCTGGAATCACTTTAAAAATTTTGAGGTTCCAGAAAATGTAATGTTACATATACGAGAATCTGGTTTTGGTGGTGTTTTTGACTGTGGTTACCGAAAGGTGGATAATCACTTGATAACCGCACTTGTAGAGAGGTGGCGTCCAGAAACCCACACCTTTCATTTTAAATTTGGAGAAGCCACTGTTACATTGCAAGATGTTCAAGTTCTTTGGGGTATGCCGATCACCGACAACGTCGTTTCTGGAGAGGAGATAAGATTATCTGAAACTCAGTGGAAAAGCCGTTGTTATGAAATGTTGGGTTTGGATCCTGCATTTTGTCATTTGAAGGGTTCTCTGCTTAGGTTATCTTCTATAATGGATGAACTAGAGAAGCCGCTTCCTGAGTCCACTGTATCGCCTATACAACGAGCAAGGTTATACATCTTACATTTAATTGGAGGAACCCTATTTCCTGATTCTACTGGGAACCACGTATCTTTACAATTTTTAAATCATCTAGAGGATTTAAATGAATGTGGTCGGCTAAGTTGGGGGAGCGCTGTTGTTGCTAGCCTTTTTAGAAATCTCTGCAAAGCATCATCCCCGCAAGCCACAGAAATTTATGGGCCGATGGTATTGTTACAGTTATGGGCATGGGAGAGAATACCATCAATTGCTCCCATACGGACAGAAGATTATGCTAGAGAAAAACCGTATGGTGCACGGTAAGTTAAAAACAACATATATTATATATGTTTATTTTTAATTATTTATAAAATCAATTTTATACGATTTTGATAGGTGGAGTGTTCCTTTAAGCTTCAGAGAAGCAACAAGTCATGTTCTTGTTATGTTTCGTTCACAATTTACATCTTTACAAGCGGATGAGGTAATTTAAATTATATACATTTATTTTTCATTATAAAAATATAGTAATGTAATTTAGTTTCAATTTTGTAGTTCATATGGACGCCCTACTATGGGGTTATGTTGGATCTACCGGATATGTGTAGAAGCGACCACCTTAGTTGGATGTGTGATACCACTCTCGTATTTTGGGACGTTGTTGAGGCCCATCTAGCAAGTAGGGTAATGCGACAGTTCGGTTTTGCTCAACCGATCCCTTCTAATGTAATGTTCGACAAAAGCGAACATGAAAATTTGCATAAATCTAATCGTAAGGGCAAAGGTAAAGATTGGAGACAACGCCATCATAAATACATTACAAATTGGGAGTCTCGTTTAGAGCGTGTTGTTGATGGTGTCCCTGCTAATACGGTTTTTGCAAGTAATGAGTATTTGAATTGGTATTTTCCACGTACTGTTTTATTCATTACTAAACCTGGTCGTCATCATTCTTCACAATCGCATCAAGATCATGGTGGCAGACTTGAACTACTGGTAATTATATTTTATTATGATTTTTTTGTAAATTAAAAACTTTAACATTTATGGTTGGTTATTGTAGGGAGATGGAATGAGTCAAATATATAGAGCTACAGGAGAATTAATGGGAATGGATTCACAAAATACACAATTTTTGCAGCCTTTACAAAATATGGCGAACCAATATATGGGACTTGCAAACATGGGAGAGCATATTTATTGCCCAAGTTCACATGTGGCTACGAACAACAGTCAATATTCTTTCCCAACTGAACCCTTAGATATGGTTCAAAGTGTGCGTAGACGCGGTGGTAGACGCGGTGGTAGACGAGGTGGCATCCATGGTGTTGGTAACCAAGATGGTGACGATTTACAAAACCCTGATCGTGATGGTCGAAACCCAGAATCTGAACACCAAAATCTAAATTTGGAACTAGGCGGTTCATCGTCTAATAATGTTGGTTTTGGACAATTTTCAAACTTGATGGGTAATTTTAGTCAAGCTTATTATACACCATCACAACAAACTAGTCCCCCATTAACGTATAATCATTCAAACGATTTTGTGAACATGGTCATGCCTCAAAATACCAACACCGACACCATGACAGATCAACACGTACGACCATCTGTAACCCCTATACCATTCCCAAACTTTGATATTAGTCAAAATCCAAATCTTACAGATCAAGAAGGGCGACCTAGACGGACTTCTAGGCCACCTTGGTGTGGCACGCATAGCAGACTAGATCGTCATTAGATTTTAAACATGTTTATTTAAGTTTAATTTTTTATTGTATGGTAAAAGTACATGTTTTGTTTTATATAAGTTTAATTTTTTATTGTATGGTAAAAGGACATGTATTGTTTTATATAAGTTTAATTTTTTATTGTATGGTAAAAGTACATGTTTTGTTTTTTTGTAAATGTCACGTGAATCTAATGCAAGTTGGATCTATTGTCTTATAACCATTATAAATATTGTCATTCACATACATCACACTTTCATTGATCTAAATTTAACACTTAAATAAACATGTCTTCTAGTGCACCCGGTAGTGACATACCGGCACCGGTAGAGAACCATTTTTGGAGAAATAATGAGAACTGGTCTAGAAATGTTGTCCAATTCTTTTACAACGGAGATAGTGATTGGTGTAGGGTTCATTGTATGGGCGATGAAGAACTTGTCTGCGAATTTTGGGGTACCCTTTTAGGGCTTTGTGGAGACGCTTTTATACAGGAGATTGTAAGTATAAAAAATTTATTCATGTCATATTAAAGTAGATGGTAATTGGTGTAATAATTGTTTTTTTTTTGTACAGCATGTTCGCGCTTGGACAAGAAATCTTATGTATTGGAGGTTATATTACATATTAATAAGCGATGAGTTGCCTAGGGGGGATCGTTGGACTATTCTACCGCCTAAGTTTATGGACCTAATAACTGACGGACATCACGATTCCTTTCAATATGGTGATGGGACGAACCAGTTGTATCCTGCACTTTGGGAGGTCGAAACGGTAAAGTTATATAATTACTAAATAATTATAATTTATTATAAATAAATAATAATTATTTATATGTTTTAACAGACATTTTTACCTCTATCTCCTGATGGTGTAAACTGGTACCTTTTTAAAATTTGTATGCATTCACTACAAGTTCATGTAATTTATCCATATGATTGTGTTGCAAATACATGTGCTAATTCATGGTGCATACATCGTGGTATTCACCGAGTATTTTTGGAATTCGAGTTACATTTTAGATGGTTTCTACAACGTATTTTGTTTTTTCAACGCTCTGGCCTACAAGAAGTAGAGACTTTAGAAAATTCCGGGGAAAGTGTCTGGCCTCCAAATGGTGTTCACATTGGTCGAGATGCGGGAGTCGTAATATGTATGTTATTACGAAGGCTAGTACAAAACAGGTCGTTAGTGTGGGAGGAAGATAGTGTTCAAAATGCTTGTCTAAATTATAGACGTTTTATGGCAGATCAATTATATGGTAGTCGTATATGAACACCAATGTAAGATTTTGATTCCTCATGTTTAAGATTGTGTATTAATGTACTCGAATATTCTAATCTTTTATTATTCTCAACAAAGACTTTTACATAAAACATTAAAGTTACATTTTTCGAAACTAATATAAGTTACATAACTTAATTCCATAGAAATATCATAAATCTGTTCCTGTTACGACCGGTTGGGACATCTGTTCCTGTTATGACCGGTTTCATTGCAGATTCCGCACCTACGAGCGACACATTCTTCACGGTAATGAACATCCATCTCGTTATGTATCCTACGTGCTCGTCTCCTACCACGCGATGTGACAATTTTTGATTCGTCTGCTATAATCCTCCAACCAGGATCTATCCATAAAGCAGGATGAGGTAGTGGCCGAAAATCACTCTGATATTGTTGTAGATATGTTGCATTTTTGTAAACCCTATGAACCATGTCATGAGGTCTTTCACCTCGATGACGACAAATGGAAATTGCATGTGAACATGGAAATCTTTCAGCTTGCCACTTTCCGCATGAGCATTTTTTGTTTTTATATTGGACAATATAATCGTTGTCTCCATCTTGATTTGTTTGCATTATTGAAGTAACCCTGTACCACCCTTCTTCTTCATTAAACTCAGTTACAGTGTGGTCTTGACCCCGTTTGTCACGTTCATCAAAGGTGTGCCATACACGTGGGGGTAAAGATGTTTTACAATGCTTTGCAATGTCAGTATGGTTTCGAAATTGTTGCACGACTTTATTAAACGTATAATCAATACACGCCTTTATGGGCAGCACCCTTGCTCCACGTAATGCGTTGTTTAAGCTCTCTGAAATATTTGTTGTTAAGTTACCCCAACGACTATCTTTTTCATCGTGCATAAGTGTCCACTTATTGAAACCAATTTGTTTCAAATACTCCCAAGCCTCAGGATTGATCTTTTTCATTTGTTGTATACAGCTTCGATACTTTCGACGTTGTGTGGTGCTACCAATAGACCAACATAGCCTTTTTAAGCTAACATTCTTGAACTTCTTCATGAAGTTGCTCCTAACATGACGCAAACAAAAACGATGATATGCAAGTGGCTCCTTCCACATATCAAGATTATTCATTGCATGAATAATACCTTTGTGTCTATCTGAAATAACACACAATCTTCTCCTAGTTAGACTACCAATATGTTTCCAAAACTGTATAAAAAACCAACCCCAGCTATCATTAGTTTCCTCGTCAACGATTGCATAAGCTACTGGCAGTATATAGTTGTTTGCATCTTTTGTAACTGCAATTAACAACTTACCACGATATGATCCCGTCAAATGTGTACCGTCTACGCATATAATGGGCCGACAATGTTGAAAAGCTTTTATGACAGGCCCAAATGCCCAAAATACATATTTAAATGTATTGTATTCACTTGAACCATCTGTTTGATGATACCATTCCACAATAGTGCCATTATTTGATGACATCAGAGCTGTAATATACTTAGGTAACTCCTCGAAATTAGACTTCCAGTTACCGTAAATACTATCAACAGCTATTCTCCTAGCTCGCCAAGCCTTAATATATGAAATATCAACCTTCAATGTTTCCTTTATATACGCCTGGATTTGTTTTACAGGGAAAGCAATGTCCGCACGAACCGCATGGTTGATGTATGCTGCAACATTTTTAGATGTAAGGCTTCTATTGTTGTTGCGAATGACTGACCCATAACAGTTGTGAGACGCAACCCATTTTACTATCCTCCACATGGTTTCACCATGCTTCACACGTGCATACACATACCAGTTACACGGAGGAGCGTATGGAAGGTTACTTGTTTGAAAAGCGACTGTGGTGTAACATCTTGCCCTCCATTTTTGAGGTCTAGTTTCAACTACTATTAACTCTCTATTACAGGCAACATTCCACTTTCGAACAACATACATCAACTCAGTTTTAGATTTGAAGTACATACCAACTCGAATTTCATTTAGCTCATTGTTCCACAAATCTATGTGGTCATCTTCTTCAAAACCACCAGCGTCGTAATCTCTTAATTCCTCAACATCATCAGAATAGTTCACCGGGCCTTGAGAAAGCCCTTGAACAATTCCGAGATTATATTCTGCTGGAGTTTCACGGTAGCCGTCGTCATCAGTTTCGTCAGTGGACATGTTTAAATCCTCTCTTACATCTTCAGAATCTTCAGACCTTAATTCTTCAACAATGTTATCCAAGACTTCTTCATCGTCATCATGAATAGTGTCATCAACTTGTTCATTTGAATTATCTTCTACTATGGTATGTTGGTTTGACGGGCCTGCTTCAAAAGTTGATGGGTATTGTATTGGATCATTGTATTGATAACAAGGGGGTGTTGGTGTTATTTGGGGTGCCATTGAAACAGAAACACTACGAAGCAGATCCATACATCCGTCTCGTTGGACTGACATTATTGGCTGACAATTAACGTGTATGTCAGCCCTGAAATTTGGTTTTGCTTCTGCTAAATAATACATAATATCTAAACTTGCATCACTAGAAATATAGGATGCCTCAGATATCCCTTGAAACTGATAATATAATAATAATCCTAAGTTAAAGGATTCTTTTTGAACACCAAGATGATTATAAACCATACGAAGCAATTCTTCATATCGGATTCTGTGGTCAATAATAAAGGAAGTCATTCGAGTAGATTCATCTGAGGAAACAACTCCGTTATCATACGAAATATTACCACCATAGAATAATCTAACAAGAAACGGACGGATTAAGGACATTATGAAAGAAAGACTTAAAAAAGTTTGAAATATTTTAAAGAGTATGAAAGAGTTGAAAGGGTTTGAGATGGTTTTTGCTGAAGTCTAATATATATTTGTTGAGCAAATCTTCAAAAGAGTTTGAAACATTTTTCTCTTGTTTGAAACATTTTTCACACACAGTGAACATTACGAAAGAAAGACTAAAAAGAGTTTGAAACATTTTTCACACACAGTAATCATAAAGATTCTTTATAAAAATAAAGCTGACAGATTCTCTTATTTCTTTATAAAAAACAAAGACATGTGAAACATATCGACAAATTAATGTATGTACTTATTTGTAGTTTTGTAGTAGTGATATCAAATCATTTAAAACCCGTGACAGGATAAAGCATAATAAAAAAAAAGAAAACCAACCAATTCGTGGTTGGCAAACAAGAACCTCGTGGTTGGCACCACCAATTTGTGGTTGGCAACAACAAGAACCACCAATTCGTGGTTGGCAACCCAAAAGAACCACCAATTCGTGGTTGGCACCACCAATTCGTGGTTAGTAACCACAATTCCAACCAATTCGTGGTTGGCAACAACAAGAACCACCAATTCGTGGTTGGCAACCCAAAAGAACCACCAATTCGTGGTTGGCACCACCAATTCGTGGTTAGCAACCACAATTCCAACCAATTCGTGGTTGGCAACAACAAGAACCACCAATTCGTGGTTGGCAACCCAAAAGAACCACCAATTCGTGGTTAGCAACCACAATTCCAACCAATTCGTGGTTGGCAACCCTTAGGTTCAACCAATTCGTGGTTGGCAACCTTAAAAACCACATTTTTTCACCACAATTCGTGGTTAGGAACTAGGTAAACATACAATTCGTGGTTAGCAACAATGGAAACATCATTTGTGTTAAATTTTTCAAATCAAACACCGGTTGTGAAACTACTATCGATATATAGCACCATTTAAGAAAAAAATTCGAAAAGAGGAAAACGCAAGTTGTGACTGTTGTGCTCTGCAAGAAAAACAAGACAAAAAGGAGAGCTATTGTGTTCAAGATATAACCAAGGCAGGAGAGATTCAAATCATGATTGTGAGTATCATGATGATGTTGAAAGAGATAGGGCTACTAAGATCAATGATGGTGTTGAAAGACAATAGTCTGCGTGACCAGTGAGTGGATCAAAATAAAGAATGTGAGGTAAACTGTTCAATGATTAGAGTGGAAGAGTTACGCTTTTGTTGGGAATTCAAGATCTATGAGGTACAAAATCAAGATTAAGGGGAGAATGAAGGCGTTAATCTTGATTGTGAAAGGGCTAAAATGGATGAACCAAGAAGTTGAGGTCTGATACGGTTCACATGTGAAAGTTAGTGTTTGAGATAAACACAAAAGAAAAGAGTCTTACATGGATAAGCCGATAATACATGAAGAGAAAAGATAAATGTTATGTTTAACTAGTTGTTAAGGTTCCTTATTAATAGAATTATAGTAGGGTTAGAAGTCCCGGTTAGCAAGTAGATATTTTATTTTGGGTGGTTCGATCAATATAATAAAGAATAAAGAGTCGTGTCCCAGAACTGGGTCAAAAACCTGGTTTTAGATATGTTAAAGGTCCAAACATAACACCATTCATTGTAACATTTTTTTCAGTTTATGCAGGCAAACAGAATAACACCACACGAACTGTGATAACGATAATCGTAGTTGTGATATTCACCGTTGTTATAATAGTCGCTTCATTTTGTATCTTTATGAGATTGAGGAAGAAGAAAAGGCAAACAACTCCTCAATCGAGCTCAGAGAGTATTCAGAGTAAGTTCTATGTTTCCAGCTTAAAATTCATTGTTACACATGGATGTGAGGATTACTTATGCAAATGTCATGTGTTGGGGCTAAAACTCTAACATGCATTTTTCTATTAGGGACAAGACATTGTTGCTAAACCATTCTAACTCCTCTGTGTTTATGATAGTTGATACTATAGAAACTAGAACTCCAGAATCATTCCAGTATGACTTTAGTACAGTGAAAGCAGCAACAAATGACTTTTCCAAAGAAAATGAGCTTGGACGAGGTGGTTTTGGAACAGTATACAAGGTATTAAAAATTGACAACGGTTGATTATTAGAAATGCATATTTGTTATTTGCACATACTTTTATTAAGCACATTTTTTTATAAAGACATAGAAAAGATTGAACTTCTTCGCACTTATAAAAAAATTATAAAATAATGGCATATATGAGCGAAAAGAATACAAAAAAATCATAACATTTTTTTATATTGATAATTGTAGAAAAAAATGTTCATACATATAAGTGTAGACAAACATAAAAATGTTTGCTTTTCAAAAGTGTAAAGATAAATTTGAAATATACCAAGTTCACTAGGACATAAAGTGTAAAATAAGTTTTTTGTTTTAATGTAAGTGCAAAATTATAGACTCATAATATTAGTTAAGTATTGATTTATCTATCGGATGATAATAAGGGTAAGCTTGGAGACGACCGACAAATAGCAGTAAAGAGGCTAGCACGGGATTCTGGGCAGGGTGACCAACAATTCAAGAATGAAGTTTTACTATTGGCAAAACTTCAACATCGTAATCTGGTTCGTTTGCTAGGTTTCAGTATAGAAAGAAACGAACGACTTCTCATTTATGAGTTCATGTCAAATGCAAGTCTTGACCAATTTATATTTGGTGAGTTATTAAAAGGACACCTTCTTTTGAATACCCCAATTTGTGTCGTAGAAACCAAAACAACATAACTAAACAATATACATATTTGGGGGTTGAATATTGTATTTTTGCAGCAAATTTGCCCCGTTTATCAACCTATTGCATGCATCCATTAGTTTACATTTGGAAAGTTTATAACAAAACCCCTCTTTTTTAATGTCACAAATAACATCATAAAAGAAATAACATAATGATGCTTCACCAATTTAACGTTTATAGCAAATGATGTTTTGGTTGTTGTAAATAGTTACTCATACCAAATAAACGATGGTGTTTGTAGATCCAACTAAACGTACACTTCTTGACTGGGAAAATCGATACAATATCATTATAGGCATTGCAAAGGGACTACTATACCTTCATGAAGATTCTCGTCTAAGGATAATTCACCGTGATATGAAGGCAAGTAATGTTTTGTTAGATGCACAAATAAACCCCAAAATTGCTGATTTTGGCATGGCTAGATTGTTTGAAACCGAGGAAACTCATGGGGACACAAGCCGAATTGTTGGAACCTAGTAAGTAAACTTCCTTTAGATGAAGTTCATTATATTAGAGTTGCTTTAATTATAAGTCATGGATAACTACACCTTGTTCTTCCATAAGTCTCTAATTTGATCTAGTTATTGCTCAAATTCAATCATTCCCCTTTCATGACAAAGTGAACGCATCAATCATTCCCCTTTTGTGACAAAGTGAACGCAACAATTTTTGAATTACATTGTTTTCTTCTTAACTATTGAGTATGTTGTACTAAAAACTAATTTCAAAATGTTGAAGGCATGTAAGTGTTTGTAGGTATGTATTCGTGTGAAAACAAGTGCTAACTTTAGTACCATTCATTCTTATAGTGGTTATATGGCACCTGAATATGCCATGCATGGCCAATTCTCAGTAAAGTCGGATGTCTTTAGCTACGGAGTGTTAGTACTAGAGATGGTAACATGCCAAAAGAACCAATGCTTCCACAAAGGAGAGAACGTAGAAGATCTTCTAAGCTTTGTAAGTATTCTCCCTTTTTACAAAGTCATGAACACCATATATACGCCAAGGGGATCTAATTGTTTTTATTGGAATCTATTCAATTGAAAATTTGTACTTTTTTCCTTTATGATATATGAATCCTGAAAACAAAACTATTAATATCTTTTAGGCATGGAAAAGTTAGAAGAATGGGACAACATCAGATATAATAGATCCCACCTTGAAGACAGGATTAAGTTCATTGCGTCACATCAATAGAAGCATCCACATTGGGTTATTGTGTGTTCAAGAAAATGTTAACGATAGGCCAACCATGGCTTCAGTTGTTCTTATGCTTAATAGCTTCTCTATCACGCTTCCCATACCAAAACAACCGGCATTTTTCATGCACAGTACCACTGATCCTGAAATGCCACTCATACAATACAGTTCTTCTACGGGGAACAGTGGTTTAAGAAAACTTGGAATATCAAAATCTAGATCAAGATCATCTCAATATTCTTTAAATGATGTTTCAGTGTCTGATTTTGTTCCTACATAGGTATCTAGAATGGATTTGATATTATTAAAGGTTATAATTCAAATCACTAGATACCTATGGAGGGTGGAAGCTTAAGGGAAAAGTTGGTGCTAATTTATAGGCTCATACTAAATAATTTTATGAGAGTTTGTTGTTATGTCAAATAAATGATTCATATTGAACAACTAGATTGATGAGTGTTGAACAATTTTATGTTCCTATTTTGTTTTTCTACCTATTTAAATGCATGTTTTCATGAAATTAAAAAAAAAGTGTGGTTGTATATACATCATTTCCTTAGTATACTAATCTATTCCAACACTAGCTTAGAACCTGTGTACTACACAGGTTGAAAAAATATCAACACATAAAAATAATAAATCTTTATATATGTATCTTATAGCTGGAAAAATGTATTACATATGATAACAATAGAAATCAAAATAAAAAAATATGTAAAAATTAATATATAATTGATTTTAAAAATTACATTAATTACACTATTTAATATAATTTGACTTTCATTATTATTTGATTGAAAACATAATCTAAGTAATTACATTTCAAAGTTTCTTATAATATTAGATAATTTAAAATAAATGTGTTAGTTAATTAATAATTTGTTTAAAAATATATTATTATTGAAAATATGAAAGTGTATTTATTATGAGAGAGATGCGGGAAAAAAATTATAAGAATAAATGTGGAGGCGACATGTGGCATCAAGAAAATGTTAACGATAGGCCAACCATGGCTTTAGTTGTTCTTATGCTTAATAGCTTCTCTATCACGCTTCCCATACCAAAACAACCGGCATTTTTCATGCACAGTACCACTGACCCTGAAATGCCACTCGTACAATACAGTTCTTCTACGGGGAGCAGTGGTTTAAGAAAACCTGGAATATCAAAATCTAAATCAAGATCATCTCAATACTTTTTAAATGATGTTTCAGTATCTGATTTTGTTCCTAGATAGGTATCTAGAATGAATTTGATATTATCAACGGTTATAATTCAAATCACTAGATACATATAGAGGGTGAAAGCTTAAGGGAAAAGTTGGGGCTAATTTATAGGCTCATACGAAATAAATTTATGAGAGTTTGTTGTTATGTCAAATAAATTATTCATATTGAACAACTAGATTGATTAGTGTTGAACAATTTTATTTTCCTATTTTGTTTTTCTACCTATTTAAATGCATGTTTTCATGAAGTGTGGTTGCATATACATCATTTCCTTACTATACTAATCTATTCCGACACTAGATTAGAACCTGTGTACTACACAGGCTGAAAAAATATCAATACATAAAATTAATAAATCTTTATATATGTATCTTATAGCTGGAAAAATGTGTTACATATGATAACAATAGAAATCAAATAAAAAATATGTAAAAATTAATATATAATTGAGTTAAAAAAAACATAAATTACACTATTTAATGTAATTTGACTTTCATTATTATTTGATTGAAAACATAATCTAAGTAATTGCATTTCAAAGTTTCTTATAATATTAGATAATTTAAAATAAATGTGTTTTATTAGTTATTTAATAATTTGTTTAAAAATATATTATTATTGAAAATATAGAAGTGTATTTATTATGAGAGAGAGACGGGAAAAAATTTATAAGAATGAATGTGGAGGCGACATGTGGCATCAAGAAAATGTTAACGATAGGCCAACCATGGCTTTAGTTGTTCTTATGCTTAATAGCTTCTCTATCACGCTTCCCATACCAAAACAACCGGCATTTTTCATGCATAGTACAACTGACCCTGAAATGCCACTCGTACAATGCAGTTCTTCTACGGGGAGCAGTGGTTTAAGAAAACCTGGAATATCAAAATCTAAATCAAGATCATCTCAATATTCTTTAAATGATGTTTCAGTATCTGATTTTGTTCCTAGATAGGTATCTAGAATGGATTTGATATTATCAACGGTTATAATTCAAATCACTAGATACATATGGAGGGTGGAAGCTTAAGGGAAAAGTTGGGGCTAATTTATAGGCTCATACTAAATAAATTTACGAGAGTTTGTTGTTAAGTCAAATAAATGATTCATATTGAACAACTAGATTGATTAGTGTTGAATAATTTTATGTTCCTATTTTGTTTTTCTACCTATTTAAATGCATGTTTTCATGAAATTAAAAAAAAGTGTGGTTGTATATACATCATTTCCTTACTATACTAATCTATTCTAACACTAGCTTACACAGGTTAAAAAAATATCAATACATAAAATTATTAAATCTTTTTATATGTATCTTATAGCTGGAAAAATGTATTACATATGGTAATAATAGAAATCAAAATAAAAAAATATGTAAAAATTAATATATAATTGAGTTTAAAAAATACATAAATTACACTATTTAATGTAATTTGACTTTCATTATTATTTGATTGAAAACATAATCTAAGTAATTACATTTCAAAGTTTCTTATAATATTAGATAATTTAAAATAAATATGTTTTTTTAGTTAATTAATAATTTGTTTAAAAATATATTATTATTGAAAATATGGAAGTGTATTTATTATGAGAGAGAGGCGGGAAAAAAATTATAAGAATGAATGTGGAGGCGACATGTGGCATCAAGAAAATGTTAACGATAGGCCAACCATGGCTTTAGTTGTTCTTATGCTTAATAGCTTCTCTATCACATTTCCAATACCAAAACAACCGGCATTTTTCATGCACATTACCACTGACCCTGAAATGCCACTCGTACAATACAGTTCTTCTACGGGGAGCAGTGGTTTAAGAAAACCCGGAATATCAAAATCTAGATCAAGATCATCTTAATATTCTTTAAATGATGTTTCAGTATCTAATTTTGTTCCTAGATAGGTATCTAGAATGGATTTGATATTATCAACGGTTATAATTCAAATCACTAGATACCTATGGAGGGTGGAAGCTTAAGGGAAAAGTTAGGGCTAATTTATAGGCTCATACTAAATAAATTTATGAGAGTTTGTTGTTATGTCAAATAAATGATTCATATTGAACAACTAGATTGATTAGTGTTGAACAATTTTATGTTCCTATTTTGTTTTTCTACCTATTTAAATGCATGTTTTCATGAAATTAAAAAAAAAGTGTGGTTGTATATACATCATTTCCTTACTATACTAATCTATTCTAACACTAGCTTACACAGGTTAAAAAAATATTAATACATAAAATTATTAAATCTTTATATATGTATCTTATATCTGGAAAAATGTATTACATATGATAATAATAAAAATCAAAATAAAAAAATATGTAAAAATTAATATATAATTGAGTTTAAAAAATACATAAATTATACTATTTAATGTAATTTGACTTTCATTATTATTTGATTGAAAACATAATCTAAGTAATTATATTTCAAAGTTTCTTATAATATTAGATAATTTAAAATAAATGTGTTTTATTAGTTAATTAATAATTTGTTTAAAAATATATTATTATTGAAAATATGGAAGTGTATTTATTATGAGAGAGGGGCGGGAAAAAATTTATAAGAATGAATGTGGATGCGACATGTGGCATTGAGAAACCTTTATTTATTATATAGTATAGATATAGATTATAGCAGTGACAAAAATCCAATAGGTTGTTCCTGATAGTGTGTTCTTAATAATAGTTTCAACTTAAAAACCACGAAATGCATTGACTGTGCTTCAACTCAAAATTCATGATGGTGTTACATGCTCTAATGATGATGAAAATTCAACCAAAAATGCATTTATGGTGAAAATGCCATCGATCAAACTACGATAGAGAGGTTCTTAAGAAGCTTACGTTCATGATGGGATGGTGTGGTAACAACGATTAAGAATGCATATGATGACGTGAGTTGGTGCGCTGACCTGGTTAAATGAACGAAGCAGGTAAGCGCACTAAGCAAACGAGCGTAAAGAGCTCTTGCAGTCGGATAATGACATAGCATGAGGTCATCTCTTGATGGTGAATTGCAGGGCATCTGTTCAAGTCAACAAGATGAGACAAATCATAATTAAGGCCATTAGTAACCTAGGTATAAGAGCTTTGTCCCAATAGTGGACTTTAACTCCTTACAACAAAGAGGGAAAGACCAAACATGCACAATAGAAAGAAAGAGAGAGAGAGATTAGCCAAAAGAAGGTATGGATCTAACGGCCAAGTCTCACTTGGGCAGGAACTCCTCACTGTATAAGAGTGTCTTGGGCACTCAAGGTACACACACTCTCTCAATATCCTAGTTCATAACTTTCCACTCTTTTACTCCATTATTACCTCCAAAGAATAGCTAACTTATTCTCACATTGGAGGTCCCCTCCTGCGGCGAGTAACGGTTCTTTCATCTTAGCATGTGCAATTCAGCTAGTGATCCCCAAGAACGTCCAACCCCTCACCCGATGTATATTTGTTATAGTAACAACATATATCTCAACACTCTCTCATTTGATCAACTCAATATCATGAAACCAGGGTTAATCATTTTGTGGAAAATGGTGAAGAACGGTTATTCCAAGGAAAGCAAGTTATTTTTCACGGTTATTTCAAGGGTTAGGAAGGACACGTAAGCATGGTAGTGGTATTAGCTGAGGAACATTTGATATAAGGGAAGTCGGAATAGTGATCGACATGGGTGTGCCAAGCCCTTGCATGGCCGTGATGGTTAGTGCAGTAAGACAATTCTCGGATTAAGTGATCAACATAGGCATGCCAGGCCCTCGCACGACCGTGCCGCCTACAGATCAACAAACTATGATGGTTTTGCCAAACCACCTGCCAAGTGGCGCGATCTGATTGGTCAGAAGTTTTTATATATAGAGGGGCTTGGATCCAGATTTAGTTGCTCGTTTTGTGCAATTAAGTCTCTCCTAGAGAGAATCTAGAGAGTGTGTGGGAATTCTTCTTTGAGGGTACCCCATGTTTTAACGCTCGTTCAAGTATTGGAACTTCTCTTAGTATATTTCGGTGTGTCAGAGGTATAGTGGGTATACATGGAAATACGATAGTACCCTTATACTCTCGGTATATCGGGATTATTTTAGAGAGAGTGTGTGTGGTGTTTGAGTGCTGAGACGGTGCTCACGGAGGTAGTTAGAAAGTTCTGGTGAAGACCGGTGGGCAGGAGGTAAAACCCTTCAACCTAATCTTAGTAGGTTATGTTTATTTCCAGCCAAATCCTAGTTAGGGATGGGTAATTATAGGGATCGGGGTTGTGCATCAAGTGCCCAATCACGTTAGGAAGCCTAGTAGTCGATACTGGCATGTAGGATTGAATGCCTAGTCATGCCGAAGTATATAGGTTGTGCACAATTATGCAGTGTAGATTAAACAAGCACATCCTAGAGTAGAGAAGTAGTGATAAATCTCAGAATAGTATTGGATGTGAACATGATTCCCAAGGTAAAATCACTATAGAGATACTGCTAATATGCAGACTTGTGACCCTGTTAGGATGTCTTCGTTATAGAATATCTGAATAACGTGGGTGTGAGATTGGATTAGTCAAGTGCATAGTAGAGACTAAGATGAGTTCTAACAAGTAATCTTGACTCCGCAAAAAATTAGTAGCGCAATCACAGGAAATAATTTTGTGCCAGTGTGTTGAGAAAATTGCTTGTTTTAAAATAAGAGTTTATGTGAACGAAAAACTTAAAAACTCACTAGCGTTACTTGACTCGTTTTAGCGTTTTAGCATGTATTTCAGGGAAGAGTTAGTTCCTTGCATGGACTTTGAGTTGGCAAGATAGAATGCATTTGGATAGCTATTTGACGAGACTAGTATTAGCTCAAAGAAACTCGGATTTTCGTAGCCTTGGATTGCATTAGAAAGGCTTTGATTGTATTTTTAGTTTAAGAACTTCGTATTTTCCGTTGTGTATTAATAACAAGGCTATGATTGTGTAAATCCAACCGTGTTCGTCGTGCCTCGCGAGTGGGGTGTGACAAGTCAGTATCAAAGCCCTAGTTTAAGTTAATTAGATGCTAAACGTTAGTATCTAGACTTAAACTGAGATTCAGGGGATCGTAAGAAATGCCAATGCAGTCAAATAGTCTGATGTTCTACATATATATAGAAACGAAGATGTTAGGTGTTCTACATATAGATTGAAAAATATGATTAAAAATGTCAAATACTAAATGAATAATGCTATGCAATCTTTACTTTTTAGCAGTGTTGTAAAAATCGGGGACGCCTAAGCGCTAGGCGGTCATTTAACTTGTAATTTTGAGCTAGGCGGGCCTAGCGCCTAGCGATTTTTCCAACCATGCTTTTTAGACCTTGTCCATCTCCTTTTGACGATAATCATCATGCACCTAAATTACATTATTACACAAATAAAATACAAGTACATACTATTTTTCTTTCATAAACAACACCGCAATTCATTACATTCAAACATACTATTTTATTACAACTGATTATTTGATTCAGATTTTCGCGTAATTAACTTCAAAACCGACATCAAAGTACCTTCAAATTTTCTTGACACAAACAAATCTGACCAGAAAGTAGATGATTCTCAACATAAGTACTGAATTCAAATCAGTTGAACGAACAGGAGACCTACTTACACACAAAGATTCTGAATTCTAACAATATAAAGTAGAAAGAATAACATGTTCATCATCGGTTCACCCGACCCGACTACCACATAAAACTACTAATTTTATCGATAGCGATTTTACCCCTGATCAAGAGTCTGACGTATATACATCTTATTCATCATTTGCAGCCTCCAAATTCTAACCATCAAGGGCCTTTCTGTCATATTCCCAGATTCAGATTCGGGCTTCTCGGGTGTCGAACTCAGAGGGTGAGGACAAAAGGCGGCGCATCCCTGCGTGGGCCCGCCACAGACCGATAGACGTACACTTTATGGGCCTGGCTATCATCACTACCTTCCTCGTCTCTCATGACCTCAACGTTTAACCTCGGTTTTTCTTTAGCCAACATGCGACACGCGTTCATAGTCACGTTACAAGCTGACATCCACAGGGATCGCATTGACTCGTATTTGGTCAAACCCGAAAGCAACGCAGCGTTTCCAAACGGGCAGTCGCGTATCTCGAGCTTCCTTAGTTTCGGGCAGCCTTTTAACACACACTCCATCCCCAAATCACTATTTCCTGCAAAAGCCACAGAAAGTGTTTCCATGTTTTTCGCGTGTTGCCCGATATACTCGAATGTCCGGTCAGTTAACAGACCGGAAACTGCGAGCCGTTGAAGCTTGGTACAAGTTTTCACAATGGCACCAAAAGCTTCATCCATTGGCTCCTTGGTTAGATAATCGGGTTGACCCGGGTTCATTATGCAGAGGCGAAAGTGAGTGAAATCCGGGCAGTTTCTGGCAATGGTGGCCACAGCAGCATTTGTCATTTGACGACAGAAGTAGAGGACGTGGCGGAGCTTCGGGCAGCCACGGGAAACAGACACGAACCCTGATTCGGTCACGCCTAGGAAGATTTCTTGGTCAAACGGGTCAGCTGGAAAGACCCGGAGTTCTTCGAGTAACGGGCAGCAGGATCCAACTGCTTCTAGACCCTTGTCACCTACAGTATCAAGAAGCTATACCAAAAGGCTTCTATTAGTTCATCATAGGGAGGGTTTAGGAGAAAACCACACAGTTATGCGAAAACTACATAAAAATCAAGATATTTGAAATTTTAGTTGTTCTAAACTTCTGATTTTGTAATAAATTAATATATATAACCAAAATAATGATTTCTGATTTTTTGAATGTTGGAAATTTTTCTGATTTTTAATAAAATTAATATATGAAAATAGCCCAAATGACATTTCTTGTGAAAAAGGATCCAGATTTCTGATATGGAAATAGAAGTCTCAAATTAGATAAATGGAAGGGGTAAGGAAGTAATATACCTGTTCAAAATACTTAAAATTTCATTTATCAGTTTAATTAATTATAATTTATAATATGACCATTATACCCATCTCTCTCCTTAAACTCCAAACGCTCATATCCTAATGCAAGTTTTTAGGCAAGGGTACAATTGTCATAAATTTGAAAATGAATACATTTGATATTATGATTTTCTGTTGGTTAACTAGAGTCAGGAATGCAAACGAGCCAATCCGCACGTGAGCTACTCAAGATCGGCTCGCTAAAAGTACGAAACGAGCCGAGCTTAAACGAGCCCGAGCCCATACTTGAGCTTATATTGGGGCTCATTTAATAAACGAGATCGAGCCCAAACTTCACATATTGAGCTCAACTAAGCTCATGAACCTTAATATTATTTACATAGTTTTTATTTAATATATTAAAAATATATTCACATATTAAATTAATATTTATTATTATTATATATAAAATTATGATAAAAATAGTTACATAGTATGTATTATATTGTTTATATAAAAAAATATAATATAATTATAAATAATAAACAAGTGGAGCCTTAGACGAGCTCAGGCTCGGCTCAACTCGTTTACACCCCTACTTAGAGCAAATTCTTGTCTTCCCTTATATAACCATTCTCGTTGCAGTCAGTATGAATATGAACATCAAAAACCGACCATTATACCCTTCTCTCCCCTCCAAACTCTCATATCCTAACTCAAGTTTTAAGGGAAGGGTATAAATGTGATAAACTTAAAAATGCTTATAACAAGGGTACTTACCCAGAGGCGACGGAGACTTCTACAGTGAAAAAGAAGATTGGCAAGTTCACTGCTTTGTAAAGTTGCATAACTCAGGTTCAAAAAGGTCAAACTAGCACATACCGGATAGATAACCGGGAGATAAAGTGGAGTAGCATCCCATAAACCCGAAACAGTAACTAACTTTCTACAGTTACTAAACATATTTTTGAACTCAGTGACCGGGCCCGAGATGAGTTCTTGCATAAAGGTTCCAGTACCAAGTTCCATCAACTGTGGACAATGTAACAGAAGCTTTTGCAATTGATCTAAGCTTATATTCCGGTTTAGTTTTAAAACCCGTAATGATTTGCATCTGCTGACGAGCTTTTCAAGGGCATCAAAACTGACTTCACTGTTTAAGCTTGCAAAGTTTAGAACTTCTAGTGAAGTTTGGCTTTCTGGGAAGCAACTTAACCAATGCCCCCCAAGATCATCTATTCCATTTTCTTGAATATCCAATTCTGTCAAGTTCCTACACAAAAACATTTTTTACCTCAAATTGAACACTTCAAATTTGATTGAAATATTAAATTAATTTATTAAAGATACTACTTAAATATTAAGTATGGAATTGAAATATTAAACTTCAAATTTAAATAATAAATTCCAAGTTAAATTATTAAATACTTAATACTGAACTAAAATACTGCAGATTAAATTAAAATATTAAATACTAAATATTATTTTTTTATTGAATATACATACCAAATAATAAATACTAAAACTATTAATGAGATATTTAATATTATCTATTAATTATTAAAATGTTAAATATAATATATTAATACTTTTTAAAATGGATATTAAATAATATATATTATATTAAAATATTAAGTTGAAATAATAATTATTAAAAAATTATGGCACTTAAAATCCTTTCATTTTACCTACTCTGCATACTATTGGGATTTCAGTTTCAAATCCCAGGAAATTTCACAAATATCCCACCAATCAAACGCTCCCTTAGTGTTTGAAAAGTAATATGTGGATTGAATACTTGTCAATTGTAAAAAAAGAAATTTGTATAAAGTTACTATGTGTTTCTTCATTTTGAAATTGTGATAATGAGATAATTTAGGTGTTTAAGTGTATGCCAAATTTCTGATCATATAATTAATAGTTAAAATGACATTTTCAAGAAAAGAATAGACTGTTGATAAAATGAAAATAGAAGTTTCTTGAATTAGATTAAAACAAGGAGCAAAAAGTAATTTAACTGTTGACATAAAACTGATTATTTGACCCAAATAATACCATAATTAGACGCAGAACTAGATTCAACTAGCAATCCAAATGCATAAAACCATTTATAAAAAGCTAAACAAGAAAAACCATATTGGCAATTTGGCATGTGAAGGTAGGTAAAGAAGAAAAGAAATCATTCTCATTAATTTAGTATATATCTCAAATCAAATTGTAAACATCATTATCCAATTTATAGATTTTTCTGTAGAGAATGACATCAAGAACATGCAGCCCATTAAATAGGTCAAATGTCACAATCAAGAAAGCAACCAAAGAAAAGGCAAAGAAAAAGAAACAATAAAGTAGTACCACCTCAGTTTCCACTCAAACCCTCTATTCCAAACAAGCCTAGAAGAAGAATTAACCATTCACTAAATCTTGAAATTGAGTTGTACCTTGTTCAGTAAACATTGTACATTGCTTTCAACTGGTGAATCAAGCACAAGGAAATCAATGGAAGTGATTTGTTCTATATGCAATAAATTGTGTACCTTATGAGGGAAAATGTCTAGCCAAATTGAGCAGATTTTATCAGCTAAATCAAGCTTTTTCTACACAAATCAAACCCTATCTTGTAAGGGCACCCCCACCATTAACTCCCACAGCCAAATCAGACACCAAGATGTGATCTTTTCCAAAAGAAATCAAACAAAACATGCAAATATCTTACTTTCTCTACCCTTTTCATTCATATCAATTAAATATATTCTATTTTTCATTTTGGATCATCAACAGTAATAATAAATTATTAATGATTTATCTCTAAGTATGCATCAGAAAGAAGCTTTATTAGGTAATAACCATAATCCAGATTCCCAATTTTCCAATAATATCAGCAGAATCAAGAATAAGTTTGATCTGTTGAAAAGTCAATACATAATTTTAAAAATAAAAAATTAAAAAAAAAATGAAATAAGATCTTACTTGCAATGAGAAGCAATAGCTTTTAATCCATCAGTACTAAATCCATCACAGCTCAATAGCGACAGAGCTTTAAATCCATGAAAACTCGTGGCTAAAAACTCCAAACTCTCGTCGCTAACAGCCATCCTCTTCAGCCGGAGCTCCTCCAGGAACGGATACGCCGACGAGAAAACACTCAGCCACGGATGAACATCGGCTCCCCAATCCTCCGGTACCAAATTAAAATCCGAAAACCTAGGTTTTCCTTTAAGCGTCACGCTCCGAATTCTCGGAAACCTAGCGGCCACAATCTCCGGCGACACCGAGTAGCAGTTTCCGATAAACACATGCCGCCGGCTCCACCGTTCGGCGTTGTACCAGTCTTTACAAACGAGTGACACCGAGCTACGGTCCTTGTGCGAGTCAATTAGAGATAGAACTCGCTCTAAAACCTCGTCCGGAAACGGACACGAACGAGTCGACTCGGTCAATTCTACACGAGAATCGACCGAGTCAACTAGGTCAACCGGTTTGGATTTCTTCCGATTTGGATCCATAGTTGGCTGCAATGTAAGAAGGTCTGAGAAATCCAGATTCAGTGAAATGATTGGGGAAAGTAAATGATATACGTACCAGTGGTTATCGGAGGATTTGATTTACATGATGAGAGAAGCCATTAATGGAGCTCTGTGTTGTCCTTCTCCTTCTCTCTCTCTCTCTCTCTCTCTAGTTTCTCTCACCAAAAACACAGAAGAAACTAGCAGGTTATTGGCGATTATAAGACAGGTAGGAGATGAAAAGAAAATGTTACAATGTTAGCCCCTCTATTATGGGATGATGTGTGGTTTACTACCTCAAGTCATTATTAGCCTCCATTCAACCCATTTTCTCCAATTTTCAAATTTTCATCTCTTTTGTCTTTTAGTCTTGGATTTAAATTTTTATATATATTTAATTAAACGGGCTTGAATGTTAAAGCATGATACCGGCCTGTTAAAGCCTGGACCAACCTATCTATAAATGGTCCGGTCCTCGGTTCCCGATTTATCCCTTTAACGATCTGGGTCCCGGTCCGGTCAAAGCCCGATGCTCAACCCTAGTGTCGGTGGTTAATGGAAAGCCACCGACAAAGCTATGTTTCTATGTTTAATAATTTATTTTCCGTATTCTAATAAAAGTTTAGGCTTTGGTTGTTGGTTAATTCTGTGTTACTAGCGAGTCGGAGGTTCGAATTTTTAGTTTTTTGTTTCTTTTTAGATTTTTGATTTGTTTTACACCGACCAATTCCTCCCCCTCTCACTTTGGCTAAATGACAAAACTCACCTCAAACTTTGTAAATTGTTAATTTTACCATCTCATGTTTATAAAGTTTCACGTTTACCCCTAGTATTCAATGTATGGTATTTTTTAAGTGCTGTGTGTTATATCGACTGACAGTAACGTGTTGGTAGCGTGAAGAATGAGACCGAAACCAACTGGAAAATATCAGTTCTGTTATATAATTGTTTTTTATCTATGTTTCAATGGTAGTAAATTTACATGTTTCTTCTATGTACTTAATTACGTTTTTTAACCATGTTAATGCCACCGCCTCAACCGTATAAGTCCCGCCTCCCACCGTAAAACACGAACCTACTTTTCTAGTTAACTAATAACCAATAGTAACTCATCTTAAAAAGTTAGCCTTTATCAACATCCACTTTTTCGTGAGCACCAAAACACTTGCTTCAATTTCAACATACCATTAATAGTAAGTAAGTTGCTTTTAATCCTTCAATATAAAACACTTCATTAGCGGTACAATTATTCCATCAACGGGAACATGTTATAAGTAGTGAGTCCATCATCTAGGAATCATCACAAAATTATATTTAACTACTTATAACATCATTTATAGGATCATATTATCCCAAAAATAATATAAACAAAATAAGGAACTAAAGATTTAACTTTTAATTCTGAAAAAGTCTAAAGAAGAAAATGTTGATGTGACTAATCTAGGATATGTATTCATAAAAAAGGGAATTTATGTTGATAACCACATTAAGACTTAGACTTCTGTTAAGTTTGTAATCACATTAGTTTTTATCAACAAATACACACCCTCTACCCTCTACCCTCTACTCTTAAAATCACCACACATATATTCTATATGATTTAAAATCTACAATCATTTGGTTGTAAAGTACACCACTTTACTACTAGAACGTCCTATTGAACTAATGTGTCACAAGCACAATGGGATATAGTTGTTTGCGGTTGTTCACATTAATCCTTTGGGGTTTGTAGTAGGTTATTTGTTAGGGAAAAATACTAAACTGGACATTTTTTCCATCTAAATTAAAAATGTGTCGCTTAGCCAGCAAAAACTAAAGGTTTAGCCGGCTTATTCCGGCTAAATATCCATTTTAGTATTTTTTTTTTTTAGAAAACTATGTCCATTTTGATATTTTTCACTATTTGTTAACCTACCTAAGACAAATGATTTACTCAAGTACTTTTATACAAGCAACAACATGATGGTGCATCATACTGTTACCTAAGTGTTAATAACATTAATCGATGTGTTTGTTAGCACTAAGTTGATCGTTGATTCCACGGTTGATTTGGAACTCAAAAAACAGTTGATCAATTCTTCAAGAACAGAACCCCTAATATTCGTTCATATCCAGAAACTTCGCACGTCTGTTCATACCAAAATCGATTTGGAACCCAAAATTATCAACTTCCAATTTCAGTTGGACTTGATTGAGGAACATAAAACCTTATAAATCTTTAACGATGGTGGCAATAGGGTAAGGGAAGTGGCAATTGGGTTGAGAAAAAGGAGGGTTTTAAAGGGTGATTTTGTCATTTCAATATTTTTAAATTCCAATTACAATCATAATTTTGCAAACCAGACACAATATTTAGAACCAAACGACCCCTTTGTATGTTATATAGAACTTGTAATTCATAATTGTTTGTCGCTCACTATTACATTTCACATAACATGTTTGTTTTGTATAGATATTAAACTAATCAAATATAATCTCTAAAACTAAAATTTAATGTGTTCTACATTATAATCAAGAAAAGTGCATTAACCCCTTATACATAATACACACACAATACTTTTTAACCGGGGCCAAACAAGGTGCTCTACGATGCCTAGTTGATATGAGTTCTAAACCTGTTCAATTGGTCCGAGCTAACATCTCCGAGCTAATATGAGCATGTCCGTTAATTTAAATGGTTGCAGTACATATTATAAAAGCCGGGTTTTTTTTTTGCTATTAACGAAAGAAAAAGATATAATCATTTTATAACTAACTATTCATAGAAATTTAATTAATTGTTAACACCAACGAAAAGTATTTCAAATTATTTAATTAATTTTTTTACAAAATCCATTTATATTTGAAAATAAGAATGTATATAATGTTTCATTTCCATATGATCATCACTAGTCCACAAAGTTAAAGCTGACAATATTTGCAGGGAAGAGACCCACCCCACCCCAACCCAACCCACCCCACCCCACCCCACCCCACCCCCAAACTATATCTTCTTAAAAACATCTAGCAAATCAAGTTACGACACGTGTACAGGTAACATGGATAGAACCAAGAGCCCTGTAGTGGGGTCGCAGCTGTTGCACCGTGCGTAGTGCGCATAAAGTGCACGTTAGTAGCGTCATCTGCAAAATAATACATATTTAATTAATTTAATTGCTGTTTCTCGTAATTAGAAACTGAATTATATTAAAATGAGTTAAGTACGATTATAATTAATGACGACGAGGTTGTCGGCGTAAGTTAAAGAAGTGTACCATCGTTTATGCCTACTGTACAAGTGGACTTTGCATAGATCTTGTTAAGAATAATTTTTCGTTGGGTATAATTATGCTTGTTTTAGAATTTTAACTTTTACCCCTCAAATTATTTAATTAAGTTAAGATAAGCCCATGTTTGTTTTTGTTTAACTTCAAAATCATATACAAACTAATTAATTGTTATTATACATAGAGTTAGAATTCTTATTCTCCAACACTTACTGTTTGACAGTCTCTTCCTTTAATATCAGCGATACATCAGATTGCTCATTACATCTCTAAACATTTCATAAGAAGGATGCGGTCATCATTCACATTTTCACATCCATAAACTTTGGGTTTAAATGATATAAAAAAATGAATGTAAAGTACCTAATAATAGAGTAAACTTCGTTTTTAGCCCTTTTAGTTTGGTTAAAATAAAGGTTTTGATCAATTAGTTTCAATTTGATTTTTTGCTTCTTGTGCTTACCTAATTGTTTTAATCAGACCCCTAACACTAACTCTGTTAGTTTTTCTGGTTAAAGATAAGGGTATTTTAGTCTTTTTTTTACTAATAAGGATTAATTGTGTCATTTTCTTAAATTAATATAGGGACCATTTGTGTAAAATACACAAAACAAAAACTAAGAGGGCGTTTGGTTTGCGGAATTTATTGAAATTAGAAATTGAATTTGAATTGGAATTTTAAGAAATTGGATTTGGAATTGTATTTTGTTCAAAGGATTTAAAATTTTAAGAAATTGAAATCTATTAAAGTAATTTGAATTTCTAATCCGTTTGATTGACAAAACAATCATTAAGAATTGGATTTGAAATTGTATTTTTATAAGACAAAAAAAAACCTTCAAAAAAAGATAAAGAAAAATATAAAAAATAATAATAAAACAAAAAATAACTAAAAACTAAAAAAACCAAAATGTTTATTTCGTTTGCCTCGTTTCATAAAACAAAAACAAAATAGTCGAATTTTCATTTGCGGTCGATGGCGGTGGTCGGAGTCGGAGTGCCGAGGGCGAAAAGTGGCGGTGGGGTTGGTCGGGGGTGGCGGCGGTGGGGTTGGTCGGGGCGAAGGTGGTGGTCGGTGGCGGTGGTGGGGTTGGCGGAAGTGGTCGCAACGGTCGGTGTCGGAGGCGGCGGTTGGCGGAGGTGGAGAGGACGGCGAGCGGCGGTGGGGATGGTCGGGGTGGCGGCGGAGGGAGTCGGGGCAACGGTGGTGGCGGCAGGGTTGGTAGCAGTGGTCGCAAGAGTCGGTGACGATGTTGGCGACGGTGACAAGGGTCGGTAGTCGGAGATTCTATTTGTTTTAGTTGAATTCCTTCACAAGTTGGTAGGAATTTGAAATCCTTCATTTAAAGTACCCCATACGGAAGTCTTATGCAAACAACCGCCTAAAAAATAATTGGCTAACTTTGCGCCCACATGACCCTACAAGTCTGGTTGGCGCGACCAAACCATGAGCGGAGGTGTCAACCCAAGTAGTACTACTCAAAATTCCCAACGGCTACGCTCAGCTAATTGATTACAAAAAAAAAATTTGGGGACTTTAATGCATAAATATAAAATAACTCATGTAATCAATGTATCATGTAACATGTGACTAGATAAAATAAATGAAACAGCTTTCCCCCAAAAACAGTAAAACAGTAAGTAAAAAGGGGCCGCGAAAACTCACCTGAGAGTGAAACGCGAAAAAATGCGGTAAAACAGTGAAACAGCCAACGATGGTATCCTAACCGAGTCCTACTAATAAGTAGACACAAAATGTATTTAGGAAACCTAATATGTGTGGCTAAGTCAACAAAAGTCAATAGCCAAAACCCGTGCACGTGCGTACGAACCGTTAAGAATTGTAAAACCGGCTTTTATATGAATTAATAACCTTAAAGTTTTAAGTTTTAGATTTTTAATAAATAACATCAGTAGTAAAAAAAATCACATTTGATAAAATCTCATGTCACGGTTTCGTAAGATCAAAAACGCGATTACACGCTTAAAGTCCGGTCTACGGTTTAAATACGATTCGTCCAAAATTAGGGTTTTAGTGTGATATTAGCACCCAATTTAAAAGTCAAATTTTATGTTCTAAATTGGGTTATACTTCTGTCCAAAATCCCTTAGAGTTTTTATAAAATCAATTTTATATAAAAAATTTCCAAAATTAATAACTTTTTATAAAATTTAAATGGACCATAATTTCAAAACCATACTTAGACATAAATTTACTGCTTCAAATTTATACCAATTGATCATATATATAAATAAAAATTTCTGAACCAATTTTCATATTTTTTTCAATATCCAGATTATTTAATATGAATTTAATATTATTAAAACTTTACAAATTCGGGAAAAATATTTAAACATATCAAAACTTTACCAAATTTTTACCATATTATTTTTAAGTCAATATAAGATCCCATACCAAATTTCAAGTCCTTATTTTATCCAAAAGTATACAAACCCTAAATCGTACGTTTAAAATTTATAAATACTAAACGTATACTTAAACAACCCAAATTTTCATAAATTTTGGACAGGAATCTTAATTCATCATATAATAATCACTGTCCAATTTTCAGAATTTTTCAATACTCAGAAGTATTTTTTCCAAATTTCCATGTATTAAACTTGTGTGAATTTTAATAAATAATCTATAAAGAGTTAGATAACCAAAATTTTCAGATATTCATTTTAAAACTTATTCTACTGATTAAAACCACTTTTGGGTGTTGGATAAATATTTTTTTAAAATCCACCAAAAACATGTTTGTTCTTGATCATTTAAGTTAAACTACAAGTTTGATTAAGAATTATACCTTCCAAATTCAACAAATGATGATGAAATTTGATTATAATCTACTTAGTTTTTCTTGATTTATAATCTACAATCACAATGTGGTTCAATTCCAAGATCAAAAACTCAAAAATCAACAAAATGCTCTTTTAATTCAAGAAGATGCAAGCATGAACACCCAAGTGTCCATGTCCATACACTTTGATCATCAAATCTTGTAAGCTTTTCACTAGATAACTCATCGTGGATGATTACAACTAGTTTTTATCCACAAATCCTTGTTAAAACCACAAGATTCAAGCTAAAAATTATTGAAAACAACAAAACTTGAAAATCAAAGTGAGTGTGTGTAGTGTGTGTGTTCTTGGTGTTCTTGAGAACACATGCAAGAATCAAAACAAAAATTTTAAAGATGAAATCATGTTAAAATACCTTTAAAACACTAAAAACAAGCTCATGAATTCATTGGAACCAAGAATCAAACTTAGAATTGGATTATTCTTGAGCTTGGAAGGAGATTTGGGGGTGTTTGGATGAAAGGGGGGGGGGGGGGTTACGGCTGAGTTGAAGGAGAATGGAAGGGAAAAATGGGGTGGAGGGTTGGGTATTTATAATAGAAATGTAATCTAGTGGTTTAAAAGACCAAATGTATAAAAAAATACTCACTTTTTATAAAAATTACACCCCTAAACACTCTAATAAATATTTTTATCCAAAAATTTAAATTCTAGTATCCAAAATAATGAATTTTAGAAAATTTTAAAACATAAAAACTCAAAAATTTTCAAAAAGTTATACCGGGTTTTTAACGGAAGAACCACCTGTGATCGTTAGTTAAATCAAGAAACACAAAAGTTAGCACATATAATGTTATAAAATATGATTCTTAACTAAAATATAAATGATAAAATTATTTTCGAGAATTTAATTTTTACCGTTTATTTAACGCGTTCGCAGTATACGCAGTGTATGCACTTAACCGGGTTTTCTAGTTCAGACCTTAGTGTTTGTCTAAGGTAGTATTCCTAGAATTCCTAGAAACACTAAAAATATATAAAATCATAATATATAAAAAAAAATATAACGTATAAAAGTCGAGAAACGGTAAGGATCTGAAAAACCGCAATTGTCACACTACCAAACACGTTAAGAATGGAATTCGGATTCCAATTCCAATGAATTTTACGAACCAAACACCCAAAGGAATGGAATTCAAATTCCAATTCCATTGAATTCCGGCGTACCAAACGCCCCCTTAGGGTGCGTTTGGTTCGCGGAATTTTAAGGAATTGGAATCTATTAAAGGGTGCGTTTGGTTTGCGGAATTCGTCGGAATTTGAATTGGAATTTTAAGGAATTGGATTTGGAATTGTAATTATGCAAAGGATTTGGAATTTAAATGAATTGGAATCTATTAAAAGGAATTTGAATTTCAAATCCATTTAAGTGACAAAACAATTATTAAGTAATTGGAATATATCACAATTACCACCACTTAGCTAATGTAGTCGGCCCTGCCAACCACCACCACTAACCGCTGCCGGCCTCGGGTCGTGCGGGTTCGGGTCAATACGGGTTAGGAGCAAAATGACTTCGGGTCAAAACGGGTTTGGAGCAAAATTAGTACGGGTCAAAACGGATCATTTTTTTTAACTATCAATTTGGTTCGAGACAAAACGGGTTCGACCAAAACGGTGTGAGGTGGGGGGGGGGGGGGCGACGGCGGCGGTCGGGGGCGTGGTCGGGGGTCGACGGTGGCGGTGAGTGGTGGAAGATTCCATTTCTTTTTGGTGAATTGCTTCACAATTTGGAAGGAATTTGGAATCATTTATTTGTAGGAATTTGAAGGAATTTATTCCAGTTCCAATTCTAATTCCTTTCTCTACCAAACACGTTAAAAATAGAATTCAGATTCCAATTCCAACAAACTATACAAACCAAACACAATAAGGAATGGAATCTTAATTCCAATTCAATCGAACTCCATCATACCAAACAAAAGAATTTGGAATCCTTTGTTTGTAAGTCTTTGTCTTCCCCAAAACAAAAACCCAAGAACTTCAAATTCACTCCCCCTCCCCTTGCCACCACCAACCACGTCCTATACACTTTCAAACATGACGGAATTCTTTGATTTGGAACCCAAGATGCTGTACGGATGCCTTTTTGAAGAAGCCAAGACCGACTACTGGAGTTGTTGTGGGTGTTAAGGATGGGCTTTCACATGAGATGTGGTTTACTAAAACGAAGATGCAAAAAGGGGATTACATGGTCACATGAAGTAAATCAAGAATAAAAATTAAAGAATTTATGATCTTGTATTAATTTAAGAAAATCAACCAAGTTCTAGGGTTTTGTTTTGGAGAAGACAAAGACTTAGTTTTTGTTTTGTGTAATTTACACAAATGGTTTCCTATATTAATTTAAGAAAATGACATAATTAGTCCTTAACAGTAAAAAAAAGACTAAAATACCCTTATCATTTAAAAGTAAAAAATCTGGTTGCATATTAAAATTATAAAACCAAACTGTTGATTTTTTTCATTTAATTCGGTTTTTTCTCACCTCTATATTTCGAAATGGATATTTCTCTTTCTGGATTGAAGCTTCCAGGTATTCTTGTCAATTGGATTGATTCGATAAGAGGTAAGAAGGTTAAGAAGGAGATGTTTGTTTTGTAGCTATCATTTTGTCGGCTTGGTGGGTTCTGAAGAAACGATGTTGTTTTCAAGATGACAAGTAAGCCTAAAGAGATGATATTTGAAGCAATAGTTAATTATTCGTTTGTTTGGTTTGTGCATAGGAATTGTAAGTTAAACTTGAAGTAAGTAGATCGGTTGAGAAACCCTATAATGTTCTTGTAACTTTTTCCCTCCCTGGCTGGTAGTTTGCTAGCCGGTGATGTTATAATTTTATCTTTTGATTTGTTTAAAAGAATAGGATATATGATACGATTAGATTTGCTTTGCAATCATACTTATTGTACTCGTATAAATAGTTGATGAATAACACACAATATCTTATATAATTTTAATTATTATATATTTCAATAAGGTTATTACCTTTTTCTTCTTCCCCCTTATATCTCTCTTCGTCGCTTTTACCACCTGGTTGTCATCAGCCCTCATTCTCCATTGTTCCTTGTGTTCGACTTTATTTCTCTAATAATAACCCTACGGATTAAGTTACATATTTCATCTATGTATTTTAGCAACATTCATATTTTTCAATTTGTTACCCCAACTTATATAACTAGTGCTGAAATAATGAAACTAGAAATCTTACTACTCTAATAAATGAAAATCTTTTCAGGACACGTGTCACTCTCTGGTTCCTCTTCACCTTTATTTTCCCGCCTCTCTCTCATATTAAATATTAGATTTTCTACTTATCTCTTCTATTAAATAATAATATTTATATTAATAAATCTAATTACGGGTAGTTATTATTTAATTATAAATAGTTATTATATCATCAATCAAATGAACTTAATATGAACTAAAATTTATCAATTAAAAAAAAAATTAAAACTCAGTTGAAAAAAAAATATTTTAAAAACCAACTTAACAGACCTTATAACTGTCACGACAAATTACATTTTTTTAAAACATATATTTGACAAATGTGTTTGTTAACAAATTACATTATATTTTATTCAACCAGTGTAATATACTGGTTTATTCACCCCGTGTATTACTCGGGTTTTTAAAAATATAAAATTTTTATTAATAAATATATAATATTTTATTTATTTAACCCGTGTAATACACGAGATTTTAACCTAGTTTAATATATATATTAAAATGTAAGTTTGGAATGTGAGGGGAACTTATTGTAGATGTTATACCATTTTTATTGCATTTGATACAAGTGACTTATGCAATTTTTCAATGTTACATTTTAGTCATTCTAAAAACTATAAAATATATCCTTCCACTTCAACTAAACATACCACTTAAACCTTGGACTTTTTCAAATGTCTATTTTTTTTCTTCTGGTAGATCACAAGTTGACACGTGTCATATTTATAATTTTTTTTCATTTATAACTTTTAAAATATGATATTTTATAAAAATATAATATATCATTGCAACGTGTCTATTTTTATATACGTTTGATTGATGTAAGTTTCGTTTAAAACAGAGTTGAGCGTGATAATGTACAATTTGTCTAAGCGCCTATGTACACGTCGTCGAAGTTGTATACATAGCCGTAACGCGAGAGGTGAGTTTACGTAAAGATTTTGACTTTATTTTATAAATTTTGGGGGACATTAGTTTTTTTCGTGGTTTAGCGCGCCGCAACGCGCACGGTTAGGGTGGGTGTATTGTTTAATCCAGACGATGAGTACTATATCCAAACTTTATGAGCATAATGCATTTAACGTGCTCCGCCGTAACACACGAGTAATCGTACTAGTTTAATAAAAATAGTAACTCGGTTTATAAATGAAAATCAATATATGAATTAAAAACTAAAATATTATGTTGAGTGTATAAAAGGATTCCATTACCAATATCAATTTCATAGTTCATTCAAAACACTAGAAGATGATATTGTAACATTGTTTCAACCAAAATAAAATAAAATAAAAACAAAACATACAATTGGTAAGCCGAATTGATAGTGATTAGGACTTGAAAACTTATTACTTCTTTAAAGTATATAACATAATTATATTATTTTTTAAGTATACAAAATATTTACTTTTTATTAAAAACCGGTGTATTACACGAGTTTTTAAAAATATAAAATTTTTATTAATAAATATATAACATTTTATTTATTTAACCCGTGTAATACACGAGATTTTAACCTAGTTTAATATATATTAAAATGTAAGTTTGGAATTTGAGGGGAACTTATTTTAGATGTTATACCATTTTTATTGCATTTGATACAAGTGACTTATGCAATTTTTCAATGTTACATTTTAGTCATTCTAAAAACTATAAAATATATCCTTCCACTTCAACTAAACATACCACTTAAACCTTGGACTTTTTTTTTTCTTCTGGTAGATCAGAAGTTGACACGTGTCATATTTATACTTTTTTTTCGTTTGTAACTTTTAAAATATGATATTTCATAAAAATATGAATATATCATTGCGACGTGTCTATTTTTATATACGTTTGATTGATGTAAGTTTCGTTTAAAGCAGAGTTGAGCGTGATAATGTACAATTTGTCTAAGCGCCTATGTACACGTCGTCGAAGTTGTATACATAGCCGTAACGCGAGAGGTGAGTTTACGTAAATGTTTTGACTTTATTTTATAAATTTTGGGGGACATTAGTTTTTTTCGTGGTTTAGCGCGCCGCAACGCGCACGGTTAGGGTGGGTGTATTGTTTAATCCAGACGATGAGTAATATATCCAAACTTTATGAGCATAATGCATTTAACGCGCTCCGCCGCAACACAAGAGTAATCGTACTAGTTTAATAAAAATAGTAACTCGGTTTATAAATGAAAATCAATATATGAATTAAAAACTAAAATATTATGTTGAGTATATAAAAGGATTCCATTACCAATATCAATTTCATAGTTCATACAAAACACTAGATGATATTGTAACATTCTTTCAACCAAAATAAAATAAAATAAAAACATACAATTGGTAAGCCGAATTGATAGTGATTAGGACTTGAAAACTTATTACTTCTTTAAAGTATATAACATAATTATATTCATTTTTTAAGTATATAAAATATTTACTCTTCATTAAAAACCCGTGTATTAAACGAGTTTTTAAAAATATAAAATTTTTATTTAATAAATATATAACATTTTATTTATTTAACACGTGTAATACACGAGATTTTAACCTAGTTTAATATATATTAAAATGTAAGTTTGGAATGTGAGGGGAACTTATTGTAGATGTTATACCATTTTTATTGCATTTGATACAAGTGACTTGTGCAATTTTTCAATGTTACATTTTAGTCATTCTAAAATCTATAAAATATATCCTTCCACTTCAACTAAACATACCACTTAAACCTTGGACTTTTTCAAATGTCTTTTTTTTTTCTTCTGGTAGGTCAAAAGTTGACACGTGTCATATTTATAAATTTTTTTCGTTTGTAACTTTTAAAATATGATATTTTATAAAAATATGAATATATCATTGCGACGTGTCTATTTTTATATACGTTTGATTGATGTAAGTTTCGTTTAAAGCAGAGTTGAGCGTGATAATGTACAATTTGTCTAAGCGCTTATATACACGTCGTCGAAGTTGTATACATAGGGTTATTATTGACTTATTGATTTTCCCCACCACATAAGTTAACTCAAACACTTTTTTTTAAAACTTCTTTTTAAAAATTAATAAGTTAATAAGTACTTTTGATAAAAAGAACTTTTAGGGTTAATAAGTAATCCCAAACACCCCCTTAGTAAATGAGAAAAGTATGAAAAGAAAAAGTAATGTGGCAAAATTTGAAAAGAAGTAAAGGTTACTATTCCCCCACGTTTTACTTTAATACGTAGTAAATTCCTCATATACTAAAAAGAAAATAATCACTTTTGAATGTTAGGACGCTACGTTATACCTTACTGAATCATCTACCATGTTTTCTTGGTACTAAAGAACATCAAACTAACACAATATTTAGCATGCATTAGGGGTGTTTATCGGTTTGCGTTACGGTTTTTTCGATTCGGGGTTTTCGGGTTGATTTTTTTGCTGGAACCATAATCCGAACCGAACTTAATTCGTGGAAACCTAATCTAAACCTTAAAACCACTTTATAATTAGGTTTGGTTTTTGGTTTGAACTTACCAAACTGAATTAGCTAAAAAAAAGATATTTTTTTCTTTTCTTTTGAGTAGACATAACAAGTTCGGTTTAAACAACATAACATTTTATAAAATTTTAAACAAAAATATACAATAATCAAATAACAAGTTTGATTCAAACATAACGACTAAAACATCCAAATTGCTTTCTTCGTTCGTTTCTAGAGCTTCCCTCTAATATTTCTTTTTTGTTTCAATCCAAAGTCTCAAGACCCCAAAATAGATTCTTGTTCTTTCTTTTGTTGGTGCACAATTCCAAAACTAAACAAAAAATGATTTTATATTCATTCTCATCAAACTTTTTTCGTCTCTCTTATTAAATACACCTATATCTTTTAATAATAATAATAGATTTTTTTTAAAATACTAATATTTATATTAATAAATCCCCTGACATATTTTGACAAGTGTATGAGTTTACATATTATATTGTATTCCACGGTTTTATTCAACCCATCTAAAACATGAGTTTTTAAAAAATATATTTTTTACTTAATATATAGTATTATATTTATTCAACTCTTGTAATACACGAGATTTTAACATAGTTAATATATAATTGGGTTTCGGAAATATCTTAATTACTATTTAATGTAATATGAATTTCATTTACTATTTGATTGAAAATAAAAGTTATATAATTAGATTTTAAAGTTTCCTATAATAAGGGATAATTTAAAATAAATGAGTTTTATTAGTATAATTAGTGTTTTCTTTTAAAAAAATACATTATTATTATTATTAAAAGATAGAGTTGTATTTAATAAGAGAGAGACTTGAAAAAAATGATGAAAAGAATATGTAGACGGTACGTGACATGAAAAAACCTTTATTTATTAGATAGTATAAATATAGATTAATATTAATTAATTCTTAATCTCATATTATGTTGAGTAGGTTTACCGTTACCACATTTACCTTCTTAACTAAATGTTTTTTATCGGTTTAAAACCAAATATTGAACACCCCTAGTATCCATATACGTGAAAACAAAAAAATATGACACCTAAACAAGTTTTTTTTCTAGTGTTTTACTCAACTCATTTACACTTTTTCCTATTTTTCGAACTACTCAAGTTTCTATATTATTCTACTAGGTTAGAAACCATGTATTACGCGGGTTAAATAAATTCAAATTGTTATAAACCAAAAGTTTTTATAAAGATCTGTATGTTGGATATAATCAGCTATTAATAGATAAGATATAAAAAAGATTTAAGAATTATAATTAACAAATAATGAAGATTTAGAAATTATAAAATTATATTTTAAGATAAAATATAACTGAAATATTCTTATAATTTAGTAAGTTTTAATAAAATATTAGATAAATTCTAGATATTTGATTATGTAAGATCATTATAATTTAACTAGAGAGAGCGTTATTTAATAGGAGAGAGAGACGAAAAACAAAAATGTTGACTTCATTAGAAGTCGACAAGTGACAGTTAAAGTTATTTATTTATTATAATAAAATTGTTTTACAACTTTTATAAACTATCATAACCAAGTACACCTCCTATGGTTATCCGTAATGGTTTCATCAAAAAGTGATTACCGCTCTGCCACGTCACTGCCACATCAGTACATGGATAATATCTTGATAGAATCACTAAGCTATGTAATGGTTTCTCTGATACGTCGTCACCCACTGCATTAATAAGTGAATTTTTTTAATTTTTAATTTATTGCATTAATTTTTTTTAAACAATTGACATTAGTTTTTTAAAACACATATTTATCATCTGAAACGTTGATCCAAACATGCTACAAAACCATTTACGAGACCAAAAATATTTTTTTTAAAACAACTTTATTTTTATTAAAAGTTATACCGGGATGTTCAGGAAAAAAAGAACCTGTGTATTTCGTTTTTTATAAATAATTATCAAACATGAGTTATTTAAAATAATAAAATAAATCTAAATGTGAAATTGGATAAAAAATAGAAAAATGAAATGATGAGGTGTTCATTGTTATTTATTGGTGAGAGCTTTGTCCCTTTCACCTTGATTTGCCTCATGCCTTAAACCCCACACCCCCTTTCATACTATAAGGGGCGGTGTTCCGCGTCCTTCACGCCGTCATGGTGGATCACGCCCCGTTCAAAACTTCATTACGAATAGCCTAATGAAACAGTTACAAAATTTGGGTATACTTTATGATTATTGTCAAGTTTAATGTGAAAAAAATTACTAAGCAGTAACCAAATTTTATAAGTGTTCTAATTAATTCATCACATTTAATAATGGAATTTTTCTTAAAAATAAAATAATATCAAAACTAGTGGTTTTAACATTAAAAAATAATGATATAATTAAAAATAATAATATTAAAGTTTTGAGCATCTACAACCATGCATTTAGAAACAAGATATACCCACTTAAATGATAAGGATAACATCAAGTGGGTGAAGAGGCCCTAAACACAACTTAATGACACATGACCATGGAGACATGGGTGTGATGTTTGATTAGTAATAAAGTAGACTTTTGTCCCCTAAACTTTAAGAAGCACATGTTCTTTCTCTCATTCTTTGAACCGATCTCTTTCTCTATCATTGGCAACGGGTGTTATGGTATATTCTAGGGGGTTTGACAAGTTGCTCGCGACTTTATTGACTAGGTCGATTGATTCACGCCATCGAAAACAATTTTAACTTTGTACCTTTTATATTCGGGATAAATTTTGTATGATAATTTGTTTTTTATTCACAATTTAGTACATGATTGATGTCATTTTATATTTTAGATTTACTATGTTTTAGATATCATTAAGTTTTACAAAATATTAGTCGTGATGATAAACACTTTATAATATTATTAGTAATAATTTAATAAACATAGACACACCTCTTTTATAGATCAAGCAAGCACACAAGTAGACACACAATGAATTAGCACACTCATATGCACACAATTGGTTTGTCACTTTTAGATGTCACTTATAATATGATAATATTGCAGTTATTATTGATTTTTATTTATATAAATATCTAAAGCTGCTAACGGTTATCGGTTGTGACAGTTATTTCTGAAAAAAGTTGCTATGGTTCTATGTACCGATTCACCCCTATAAATAGATATCAATTTGGTCATAATTAGGTATAGGAAATTCCTAACATAATTCATATTTGTTCTTGATCTCTCTTACAATCATCCAATTGAATATTCGTGAGTACCTACAAAATAATTCAATTTGAAAAGTGTTTACAATTTTAAGAGAGATCTCAGTTTAACGAATCACAAAACCTTCGATAAAAATTAACAAATCACACAAATTTAAAGACAAAATCCAATAAAAAAACATAAAAAATAGATTGTCAGCGTAATGTCAATGTGAAACTTTTTATTGTAAGCTTATGGTGATCTACCATAAAGCTACGATGCTTATGTTACAAATCCAACTTTACATCATTCAGATGTGGCTCGATTAAATAAAAAAATAATATGTTGCGTATGGCCCATAATATTTGAAGGCCTCTAATTTATGATTTAATTTTGTTTAATTTTCAGGTTTTGACAAAAAAATATATAAAATCAGTATACTTAGAGGAGTTTTATTTTTATTAAAAACTCACTCTAACTTTAATATGTGTGATTGTGTGCATTTTAGAAATTGTATACAAAAAACGTGAATCATTATATTCTCAAGTATTATGATTTTAAGAAAAAGTTTTTTTTTTCTATAAGAGGTTCCGATTTTATAATTCGTTTTGGGCCCTTAAAAGCAATGTTTTGAAACCCGGATCGGATCGGCCAGGAATCTTTGGTTAACGGAAGTCTTAGGTTAATTAATCAAGAATATTATTTGATCAAGAACAAGAACACAAGTAATTCTCGGAATTGCAACACATTTCAATAATAATTCGTAGAGTTTATTGTTTTACTCATTTGAATTGCGGCGACGGAATCTTCGCATGTCGTATTGGTTTCTTCTTGGTACGGACCTATCTTCTCATGCATACCGTACTCTAAACCATACGGTCTATACTCTCTCGCCTGAGTAGATGGTCAACCCTCCATTGACTAGGTATTAATCTAGATTTTTTTAAATGGTTCTTTGGGAAAAAGTTAATGGTTTTTGGTGCTGTCATTTAAAGACTTTGGTTTTTAGGTCTTCTGGGATTCCCATTCCCGTAACTATCCTACGTGGCGCCATCCTACTCTAGTTCGGGAATCCCATTCGCGGAAGTATGATCTGAGTTGTTCTCATTCCCGGAACACCCTTCTTACGTGACTGGAGTTTGCGGAGCTAGCTGCTTACGTGATTGGCAATCACGTAACTCCATGTTTACGTGAATGGGATGGTCGGATCTTATTCTCGCCGTTAACGCCGATAGAGTTGGGCATTTAATGTCTTTGTGAAGCCAGTTTGTGAGTCATTGTGAAGCCCATATGAGATGTATATATAGGGGAATGTTCCACTAAAAAGTGGTTTTTCGCTAAGAAATGGGTTAAACGAACTCTGGTTGAGCTCATACCAGCGGCGTTGGAACCGTCTCATCGAACCTTAACCCGCCACCAAAAATCTAAACCTCTCATCTAACCCCACCACGAAAAGCTTAAAACCCTCACCCCACCCCCCCTAAAAACCTAAACCCACCCGTACCCACCCCCCAAAACCTAAACCCTCCACCCCCCCCCTAAAAAAAAACCTAAACCCTAAGGCCAACCCCATAAAATTCAACCCTAAAAGCTAAGATGATAGAGTTCGACGAGATGGTTCCAACGTCGCTGGAATGAGCTCAATCGGAGTTCGTTTGATATTGTTTCTTAAGGTTTTTATCATTTCTTAGCGAAATATCATTTCTTATTTGAACCCCCCCTGTATATATGATTTAGAACCTCCCGCTGTATATATGATTTATATAAAATATAATATATATATATATATATATATATATATATATATATATATGATTAAAGAATATAATGAATTTTTTTAGAATGTGATATATATATCACCAGTTTAAAGAATATATATATATATATATTTTTATTTTAAATAAAAAAACAATTATTAAAATGTTTATATTTAAATGTCTTTATATATCTTCAAAAGTAAAAAATATTATGCATTTTAATGTCTTTAAAAAATATTATGCATTTCAAAAGTAAAAAAATTCAAAGTAAAAAAAATATTATATTTTTTCAAAAAAGTAAAAAAAAGTTGAGTTAAAAAATATACATTTCAAATATATAGGACAAAACTGTTAAAAGCATTTTACATACTGTTAAAATTTACCCGTTGATATCTCCTAACATTAACTTTGATATGATATCACATGAAGTCTTTTGAAATGTACTCCTCATAATTCACGTGAATGGCTCTTGTGACCCCACCATTTCATAGGACTTTATGTGATATCATATCAAAATTAATGTTGCGTGAATGAGAATCATATTAATGACAGCACAAAAAACCATTAACTTTTTTCCCAAACAACCATTTCAAAAAAAATTCTATTAATCTCATGAATTTATTCAGCAGGTCTTCATTCTTGTACTCTATACAAGATGTTTTGAGTTCACTTATAAGACAAGTAAACCTCTCAAACTGTTGGGATAAAGACTTTCCATTGATGTATGAGATCAACATCCCATACTATTGAACAAAGATCTCACCTCTGTTAGCAAGCACATCTGGTGTAATAATCAGTTCCAATACTTAGAAACAACTTGAATTTAACCATCAAATTTGATGATCAAGTGGCAAACGTGACCTCCAATATCAATCAATTGCCTTTAGATGTGATAGAGGTCGTTTTATAAAAACGTAGAAATTTTTGTGGTTGATAAATCTTGGTCCCTGCATGATTGCTCTTAGAGCATCCGGTATACAACCCAATTACCACGCCGTGATTTTACGTGGAGTAAAAATCATGCCGTGATTACTCTTCTTTTACGGTTTTTTTTTTCTAATTATCCAACTTTATTTCATTTTCAAATTGTTACAAGTTCTTTTTATTTATTATAAGACATTTTAGGATTATTAAATTATATATAAGATTGAAAGTACACAATTGAAACAAGGAAAACATATTAATGTAATTTTTTAATTAAAAAAAACAAAAAGAGATTAAAGAACGTCATGGTATACCGTAGTTTTTTTAGTAATTTGATTAATGTATTTTAATTTTAGTAATTTGATTAATGTATTTTTATTTTATTAGTTGAATTAATGTATTTTTATTTTTATTAATGAAATATTATGTTTTATTATTTAAATAAAAATTAAAAAAAAATATTTAATTATCACACCACCTTAATCATTTAAGTATTTCCCTTGACAAGTGATGAATAGTGTGATAATAAAGGGTGTGACGTGACGTGACGGCAAATAACGTGCACTTTATTATCACTTGACACGCCATATCACATGATCTTTGCTATGATTGATATTTTTGTTTCCAAATCAAGTTTGGATGGGAACATGACATTTTGCTATTATTTAGTTATTAAAATCAATTACTTATATTTTATATTTTTGTTAAGTTCTTTCCAAATCTTTATAAATTGGTATTAGTGTTTTGAATGTTGCATCAAAACTACACAGTTTTGTAAAAGCCTCTAGGATTCATAATTATAACACCTAATAGAATAGAAAGAACATGAAGACAACAAAATTGAATCGAAACTTACGATTTCTTCGTGCACTTTGTCAACGACTCTTGTATGAACTAATACACGACATTGTGTTTTATTGTTAACTCGAAAGCGTAACAAATACAAATACGCGCTCCCCTTTAGTACACATTTCAACAACAGAGTAATATACGTTAGCAAAACAAAAATGGATTGAGCAAAAGGTATGTATCATGAAACAAAACTTGCCATTATGATAACTGGAAATATAGGGACTTACTGCACGCTTTGTATTCGCTGAGGTCAACTCATATTTGACTGGAATCCCGCCCGAAGATGAAACACCTCATCCAGTCTGACACCACCAGTGATCGTGTATGCCAACTGACTTGCTTGCTGTATATGTCAGGTAAAAAAAAAGTAAAAAAAGTCAAACCACCGTGTTATGCTGTATATTGGGTGGGTGGGTGTGTTACCTTGCATACACAGAATACCAAAGCCACTGAGAGCTGTGGCCAATAGACACCCAATCACCTGGGAGTTGTGCTGCTGTTTGTTCTCCCCCTAATGGAGCAAATTGACCAAGATGCTTGTACCTAGATACAAGTCATAAGGCATTAACCTTTGACTTTTAAGAGTCAATATGGCTATATCGCGCAGTGGATTGACAAAGGCTTGCCCACAAAAATGACTGATAAAAGGATATTTCACATCAAAAATCACCACAAACTTGTTTAGACTAGAGAGACATCCAATACAAACCAATTTTAAGTAGAAAATTGCAAGAACTGCATATAACTATGATACATAAGACGGTTATGTAACCGCATAACGGCCCCACTTTATCTAACAAGCAATACACACAAGTGCTTAAGCGGTTTTGCAACACTCTACTTAATATTGGTTATATATTGAACGTACCTCTATGTAACTGTTTCACAAACTCTTCTCCAATATCCATGAAAAGATGATTGCTTTATCCTTTCTTGGTGGGGACATTTTAGAGATATTCCTAAAATGTTATCACAGTTTAAGCAAGTTATCTTTGATGGGTGGTTACATGACTACACTCTTTATGATGTAGATCTGCCTCTATAATCTATATGTGGTACAAAATAATGAAAGTCCCTTCAGGTATTGTATATATTATGATCAACTATTTACAAAAGTACAATGAGGATAATTACAAAGGATAACTAACCAAATCATATCTCCTAGTTATGTTAAAAATAATTGGGATGAACTCTAACTAATATATTTTGTCTAATATGTACCTGAATGGACGGAATCTATGTCGGCCAAACTCTCTAAAACGTAGTGGACCTTCTGGATTTTTCGTGCATTGTTCCATGCGGTTAAAACAATCAGCAAGATATGAACCTTGCTGAGCTGCAACCTGCAAAACAGTCACTAAACCACATAAAGAAAAAGAAAAACAATAGATGAGTTAAACCTGTGGACAGATGTTTACCTGAGCTGTTGCTGGAAGATTCTTCATCTATGAATCAACTTGAGAAAGAGCCGATTTAAATTCTTCAACGTTCAGTTCCATCGACTCTTGTGCAACATCTCCTTTGGATTCTTTGAGTAGATCAACGAGACTGCTCATCTGTTTATTGTTTAGATAAAGTTGCACCTGAGGATACCTGTCACATATGTCATCAAGCGCTTCTTGAAACTCTTTGACCGTAAGTGTTCCCGAGCTGTCCTTGTCTGCCTTTTGAAATATGGCTGAAATATCCTCCTGATACATGATTTTTTAACTAAAATTTAAGGGTGTGAATTTCTGGCACGACACGAACACATGAAATTCATGGGTTTGGGTTTAATCTAAACGGGTTTGGATCGAAACTACAAACACGTTTAGCTAAACAGGTGGTGTTCAGGTTGACCTAGTAGGTTCACAAGTTGACCCGTTTAATTTTATACTTGTTCTTCTAAAATGTGATTTATGTGACAACTTAAACTGATAAGATATTTTGTGCCAAAATTTAAGAGATAAAATAAAAAGTGAGCATCAAGTTTTATAGTTTAAACATAATTAAATAAATTTGTATTTTTGGTGTAAATTTGTAATTGTAGAGTATTAATATGAAAAATAAAATAAAATTCCGGGTTAAACGGGTCATGTATGTGTCAACTGTCAACCCACGAAAACTCCACTCGTGTTCGGGTTCATATGAATGACAAGATTTTCAGATCCATATCTTATTCGGGTTCATTTGTTCTGAGGGTCTCGTTGGGAGCAACCTCTTTATCCCATGGAATAGAGGTAAGACGTGCCCTCATCCCACCCTCCCCGGAACCTACTGTGAGTGGGATTTGACTGGGCACATTTTTTTGTTTGTTTATCTTATTCGGGTTCATATCAAATTTCCGGGGTGGTGTCGGGTTCAACCAGCGAACAGGACCCATTCAACACCCTTAACTAAAATGATGGATGTAATAAGAGAAAGTTAATAGAGCCGAACTAATTCAGTGGGTATAATAACTCCAAGGGTACATCTATAATTGTAAACAGACCATGACTTTACGCTGGTTGATAGTGGCACAATCTCCAAGTGCATATATGCTGTTGGTACCTTCAACTCGAAGCCATTCATCAGTAGCTAATACGCGTCTATTTGCCTATGTGGGAAGAGGCACAAATCTTGTCACAAGATGTAATCATTAAGTTGGAAAGAGAAAATAACAACCAAACCAAAATTTAATAATACCTGCCCAATCTGCTTCATGAAATCCATTACAACAGGACGAGTTGCAATACCCGTTGACCAGACAGCCATTCCATAGGGTATAGTAGAGGTCTCTCCGGTCTTGATCACTTTGGTAGAAATTTCTTTATCTGATACTTTCACAACCATCTCCCCAGTCCTCAAATCTATACCATCTCTGTGAAAATTTTCTTCTGCAAAAGTAGCGATTCGTTTGTCAAACCTGAACAAAACAAGCAACTAATTGCGTAAGTGATGCGGAATTAATCCAAGAGTTGGAAGATTCATATTTGGAGCGACCGGATAAAAGCAAGTGGGCTAGAAAATGAAAATGGCCAAACTTAAAACGGACATAACTTGATCCATCTAGGGTCACAGGCCATAATATATGCACCAAAACGGCGTAACGGCTAGACGTTGTGACCTCGGACCCAGATCCTCTCGTCTGGAGCCCCGATTTTAACTTCTACTGTTCTCCCCAATTTTAGCAATTTTATTTATTTTGATTGTAAACACCCATAAATCTTTAAACCTTTTTAGGCAGTTAATTTCAAGACTAGGCTGTCAATTTTGAATTTTCAAGATTTGACAAAACATGTCATAGTTCTAATTTCCCTATAAAAAGGGATTGGTGTTTTGGTTTAGTTCATTCAGAAATATATCCGTTATATTCAAAGGGCATTCTCTTGTTATCTTTTGTGCTTCCGCTCTTCAATATACATGAAAAGCAAAAATGAAAAAAAAAGTAATATTGGTTTTCTTAAACAGTAATAAAGGCGTACATGTTCAAGATATGGTCAGTTGCCTCAAGAAGCGTAATTTTAACCAAATCTTTAACGGATGGGTACCAAACCAAACCAAACCAAACCAAACGTACCCAGTATAATCCCACACATAGCTAACGCTATTAGTAGGGTCTGGGGAGGGTGTGATGAGGGCAAACCTTACCCCTATCCCAAGGGATAGAGAGGCTGCTCCCGTTTAGACCCCCGACTCCATGGGAAAGAAAAAGATAAAAATATAAATAAAATTAATGAGTAATAAAGTAAAATAAATCTAAAAGTAATCTAACAATTAGCAGTGTATGACTAGAGTATATTAGTCACAAGAAACACAACACACCTACAAGAAACAAGACATACGCAAAATCTTTGCTAAACAACTCTACTCTCCCACACAACGGGTCACTCATCCTAAAACCCTAATACGACGTCTCCATGAAATCCTATCTTTAACGGATGGGTACAACTTCACCAAATCCTCAGACACAAAATCGTGAAGCTCGGCTGCAAACTCCACTCCAGTTGGACCGCCACCAACAACAACAAACTGAAGAACTCTTTTCCTCTCATCATCACTCAAAGTAGGTAAGCATGCCTTCTCAAAACAGTCTATCACAGTCCTCCTGATCTTCTGAGCATCTTCAACTTCCTGAATCATAATTAGTGAAATGATTAAGTTTTTGTATGTTGCAAAACCAGACTATACAGTATGCAAGTTCAAGATTTGATGAGTGATTTACCTTCAAATAGTGACAGTTTTCTTCTACACCTGGAGTGTTAAAGGTGTTAACACGAGCTCCCATGGCAATGACCAGGTAATCATAATCTACAACAAATTCTTCTTTATCCTTTTCACTTGAGCGGCAGTAAACTTTCTTGGTTTTTGCATCAATCCTATAGCATTCAGCTTCCCAGTATATAACATTTAAATTCTTCTGTTAAAGATTGAATAGCCATTGGTCAGTAGCTAAACCATACTAACTATAACTTGAAACAAGTCCACACAACAACAAGTAGGAAATAAGAAAAGCATGAGATACACCAGTATGTGTGTCAAGATAATAAATCGTCTGGTCTTTTGAAAGATACACTCACTGACTAGCGCTAAACATGATAGCCAGAACAAAAAAAATCCATTTAAATTACCAAAAAAATGCTAGTGTTTAGAGTAGTGGCAATTCCTAACACGTCCCGAAAAATGACAAGAACATGACATGAAAATAATCAGGTTTTGGGTTGTCCTAGCTAACCCGTGTAATTAAACATGTCAACCGCCAACTCGTTTAACCCATTTATTACAACCCGCCAACCTGTTTATGACCCGTTTAACATTTTTACAACTTGATTACTACCCCCCAACCCATTTACAACCTGCCAACCCGTTTGACTTGTTTAGTTTTTTTTAACCGCAAACTCACACACTCTCTAAATCTACACCACTTGTCCCCGACGGGACTAGAACCTACAACCTCTTGTTAAGGAGACACCATGCAACACCTGGGTACCATTGGACTAAATCACCTTGTTTCACTTGTTTAGTAAATGGGTTAAACTTGTCGTGTTTGGGTTACACGATTTTAAGTGTGTCCAGGTTAATGTCTTTGACACGAATAAATATATGTGTTCGTGTTTGGTTTAACAATTCAACCGATGTCCATCAAACCACCAACCAGCTAACCCGACATGATTTAAACCCCTAGTTTAGGGTAGCTTTATATTGTATTATGATAGATTAGTGGCAGACGCCACAGAGAAACCATTATGATTACCTTCTTGATGATGTTGCGAATTGGTTCAACAACACTACGAGCTTCCACTGTACCAACTGTAACATTTGGTAGTAAAGGTGTGAAAGCAAAGTAATTCCGTGGTGATATCACTTGGATATCATATGAGGGATTCTTGAGATTCTTCAAGAAACTTGTTCCAGCCCAACCAGTTCCAAGTATCACCACCCTCTTTTTCTCACTACCTGCCTCTGGTAACTCATCAATCTTTGCACCAGTTTGTATGTTCCCCTCAGAATAAGCCACCAGACCCCCACCGCTACAAAGTTATATTAGATAAGCAACTGAAATTACAAGTTTCATCCTCAAAATTATAGTTTGACCAAAATTAATCAAGACTTTTACACTTTTTTTCATTTATCACTTTATAAAATTACAAGTTTCATCCTTAAAATTATAGTTTTAATAAAATTGTGCGTCAAGATGTTGTATATATAGGTTTTTAGGTTGTACATGTATATTTTTTATATATTAAAACATATATAAAGCTTGATAAAATGGCTAAGTTTTTGGTAAATAATTTTAAAAACATACAAATTCCAATCCTATTAATCGCCACCGACTAGTGATTTTTACAAACACTAACAATATAGAAATAGAACCATAGAATCCAACAATACTTTAGTAACTTTTTTTCTTGAACTATGGATCTAAATAGTGTGTCAACTATATAACACTAATCATCATATATCCAATTCAGACTAGTAGAATACAATCAATTGTATAAAACTTACACTATAATCTAGATCTAATTTACACCTAATGTCAACAGCACTAGATCACCGTGAATCAAGCAATAGGATCAACAACTATCGAACTGACGGAATTCAACTGAATTTGACGGAGTACCTGACGGCGAAAACAACGAGAAATCTCGATATCGAAGGATATTCACGGAACGTTCTAGAAAACCTCTCGTAAAAACTCAAATTCCTCATTGCTGCTTCAAAATTAATCAAAATCTAACAATTTCAGATATAGATACTTCAATAACAATACGATCATCCGCCTATACATACATATGTAGTGAAAATAGAGAGATGAGTTGAAGAAGTTGCTGTGTTTGTACCACTATTCTTCGCGATTTCGTCGGAAAGAAGCGAATCTTCGTCGGTGCCTGATGGTTTGGGGGTGACGTGGAGAACAAGAGAGTTGGACACGTGGATATCTGATCGGTGGCGGTGAACGGAAAAGTAGGATTCCGATCGATCTGGAGGCAATAGTTACGTGTGAGTGAACATGGCACGTGAGTGGCGCCTATCGTTAAATTATTTTAACCGAAAAGGCCCCCCGCTTTTGATTTGGTTTTACTTTTGCAAGGTTTTTGCTAATTAATTTAAGAAAATTAATTCAAATAAAATATTATTTTTTAAGAATATTCTAATTATGTTATCTTGAAGCACCTTACACTATACTAGGTTATATACTATGTATTATATAGGGTTGTTTAATTGAAAAATAAAAATACAATAATATAAAGAAAAATTAGATTTCAACTTTTATATTAGAATTCAAATTAAGTAATTATTAGAATTTAAATTTTTTATTATTTTTTTTTAAAACAACATTAACATAATTAAATATTAAAACTCAAACTTACTTAAAATAGGGGAAAATAAAAGATTTTAGTGAGAAAAAGTATGGTATTGTCACATGACATTAAGTAAAATTGTTTATTAGAAATAAGATTTTACGTAGGCATTTAACTATTTTTAAGTTTTACTATACATTATTTAGATTGCTTGATAATACAATACAAGAAGTCGGCCTTTTAAATTTTAAGAATTAAAACATTATCGCCTTTTGTATTTATGATTTCTTCTATTGTAAATGGACAATAAGTCTAAACAATGAAACCAAATTGTTAAAAATGTTTGATTGAGGTTTAATTTCCAACCGTATAGCTAAAAATCGTTTATTTGTTTGTTTTCTTTTGGAATCATTAGTTCATTAGTCTAATATCTTTTTCAACAGTTAAATATTGGTAGAGAACTAATATTAGGAGCCAACGTGTCCATAAATTAATATCTGGTTTGTTTGTTGCTTTTTATGATCATTATATTTACCTACTAGGGGAAGGTTCCGCTAAGAAGTGGTTTTTCGCTAAGAAACGCTAAGAAGTGGGTCAAACGAACTCCGATTGAGCTCATTCGAGCGGCGTTGGAACCGTCTCATCGAACTCTAATCCGGACCCAAAAACCTAAACCCCCCTCCACCTGCACCCCCAAAAACCTAAACCCCCCTCCAACCCCACCCCGAAAAGCCTAAAACCACCACCCCCCACCCCCCAAAAACCTAAACCCACCCCTAAAAACCTAAACCCCCACCCCAAAAAAAAAAGCCTAAAACCACCACCCCCACCCCCCAAAAACCTAAACCCACCCCTAAAAACCTAAACCCCCACCCAAAAAAAAAACCTAAACCCTAAGGCTAAAATCCTAAAATTCAACGCTAAGATCTAAACCCTAAAAGCTAAGATGGTAGAGTTCGACGATACGGTTCCAACGCCGCTGGAATGAGCTCAATCCGAGTTCGTTTGATATCGTTTCTTAATGTTTTTGTCACTTCTTAGAGTTCTTAGCTGAAAACAACTTCTTATTTGATCATCCCCTACCTACTAGTATTACTTACTATGTATTACGATCATTATATTTACCTACTAATATTACTTACTATGTATTACGATCATTATATTTACCTACTAATATTACTTACTATGCATTACGATGGATTGATAAATCTTAAATCTTATTAAATATTATATTCAATTTAGTTTAAAGCAATCATGTAATAATATGTGGCTGTTCACTCAAAATATCTTGTTTTAATTTTTCAAATGTTATCCATTATGCATCTCTTTTAAGTTCTAACTCTTCATTTCATATTTTGTAAATATATTTTATTTGGGTGTTTCACCAGTGACGGATCCAGGAAAATTTTCCAGATGATTCACTGTTTTTTGATGCTCCAATTTTATAGGGTCGGACATAAAAAAAATCGGTTCGATTGTTCGGGTCGGGTAAGGTTCATCACATAATAAAAATACGATACAATAATAAAAAGACATCGTTATTAGAAATTAAAAAAACACATAATATAGATCAAATGGTCTTCATCAACACATCATTCCACTCATAGTTGTCAACGGCGCAACGTGTACTCAAGACGCAAATGGTGAGCCTTGGGTATAGGCGCAAGGCGTTTAAAAAGCCAGGGCCCCATATTATTAAGACACAATAACAAAAAAAATTAAAAAATATATAAGTATATTAAAACTAGTATTACTCCCAAGTATAATTAAAAAACTAATGTAATTTGCAATTTAAATTATACAAAATATGTTAAAAACCTTTTAAACTAATTAGATTAAAAGAATCTAACATAACTACACTAGTAATACATAGTAAAAAATCAATAAAATAAACTTTTAAACGTTAAACTAAACTAATAAAGATATTTTCTAGAATTAAACTAAAACTCTAAAGGTAATTTAAATTAAATAAACTAAAAATAAAATATAAATTAAAGGAGCAATGGAGATTATAAGTAACATTAGCAAGTCTCCAATCTTTTATTGAGAACTGCAAAAGTAAAACCTAATAAAAAAGTGTTAGGGAGTTGTGTCACTGATTGGAAATAGATAATCTATACTATATAATAAATAAAAAAATTTGTATGACACGTATCGTCACCATATTCAATCTCATCATTTTTTTTGCGCCCCTCTCTCTTATTAAATACATACATATCTTTTAATAAATTATTAATTATACTAATAAAACATATTTATTTTAATTTATCCTTTATTATAAAAAAAAACTTTAAAATCTAATTATGTAATTTTTATTTTCAATCAAATAGTAAATGAAAGTCAAATTACATTAAATAGTAATTGACGTATTTTCGAAACCCAATTATATATTATTTTTTATATATTTTGAATTTTGTTTTATATCCTTAGCATACAGTAATACATTTTTACACCTGTAAAATACATAAATAAAATTTGAGAAATTTATGTATTGATATTTTTCACTCGTGTGTATTACATGGGGTCTAAGCTAGTAAATACTATAAAACAAAGAGTACATCTTCATTTTCTCATCTTTATTTTTTCATTGAGAAACTATTCTCTCTGGGTATTTTCACTTCAGGCGACCGGTTTTGCAGAATTTTCCCTGGAATTTACAGAATCTTTCCGGAGAGTCGTTGGAGTCGTCGGAAACTCGTCTGGACTGTCACAAGGCGTTTTAAGGGGTTCACCCTATTTTTTTCAAGGGGTGCACCCTAGTTTTCTATATACATTTCTATTACAATTTCAAAACTCGGAACCCCCCAGCCCTATGTAGATCCGCCCCTGTGTTTCACACATACATTGAGAAAATAAAATGTAGTAAAACGAAAACATACAATAAAACTCTATGGGTCAAACGATGGCTTATTTGACTAAATCTATTCCGAAGGGGTTGCATTATGTTTTGTATGAAAGAGGATATTTGAATAACGGAGCACTTGTGATTATACGTGTGGTGTATATATGCTTCTTATTTTGAAGTGGTGAAGAGTTCAAGTCTAAATTTAAATATGAATAGAATATATGATTGTGTAAGATTACAATTCAAAAACAATGTGACATCATTTTTTCAAATTCAATATAATACAAGTATACAACTATGAGAGAAGGGGGAAAGGAGATATAGAGATGTGTAGGAATAATAAACAATACAAAATGCCATGCAAACACCAAAGTGGCTTTGACTAATCATATATTAGAGACTAAATTGTTAGGGAATCATCCTTTCGAACCATCTATGCAAAAACAACTAGACTACAATTATTAGATAATGATAGTTCATGGATGAGATTTTGATAAAAACCAATTTGATGACACAAAATACCAAAATACATATATTTATATAATATATGATTATGTAAGCTTACTATTCATCAATTTCTTGTGAGAAAATGTCAATTTCGATCAAATTATCTTCCTCGTCTTGACAAAATTCAATACTTCTCTTTCCATAATGATCTAGTGAAATTTCAATAAGCTCTTCCCTTTCATCTTCTTCCGCTTCCCATTTAAAAAACACACTCTCATGTGTTTCCCACTTTTCATTTACTGGAAATTCATCATCTGACGAGCTAGCTGACTCACTTTCTGGGTAATACATCGATAATGATGAAGATCTCTCACACCTCAACACGCATGGATCGCTAGAAACCATGTTGTTTTCATTACTATCCTCGACCACTTCTTCTTCCCCTTCATATGCTTCATATATGATCTCTAATGGTTGTTTCATGTTCCATTCAATAAATTTCATTGTTGTATCCACTTGCATTGAGTTCATGTCCATTATTCTCTCTCCTTTTTCAACCACTTGTGATGATTCCATTAAACTCGTTTCTAGTGACTCCCCTTTGTAGCAATCATCTTGGGAATTGGATTCCGGTCCTAAATCATGCTCAATTTCTATGTTCATTTGATTGGATTCTAGGTCTAAACCAGAATTAGGCTTGGACCCCACGTCGATTTGATTAGATCCAAAGCCTAATTCCACTTTAGCCTTGAATTTTATGTTGGTTTGGATATGATCTACCATGTCAAGAGATCTTTGTTCCAAAGAAGTCGACTCCAGCCCAAAACTTGAATACAAAGCCAAGTTGCCACCATCATTTGACAACTTCTCATAATGTTTATATTTGTGATCAAGAACTCTTGGTTCCAAACAATTGGGTTCCTTTTCCAATCTCTCATTTGCACTTGAATCAAGAATTCTTATTCCTTCAGAACTTTGATCTTTCCTCGACCTCTCGTTAGCGCCTAACTTGAGAAGGAAAAGGAGTATGATTCCCGTCGAGTTGAGTAGGGGCGAAAGAACTGCTCTTAGGAAAAAAGATGGAGCATAAATAAGAATCAAAGTGTATAGAGTAACAATGGTGGAGAAGAGTGGGTGTGAGCAAAAACATGAGAATGTTGAAAAGAAATCATGGATGGAATTGATGAAGGAAATGAATGGAATGGAATTGGATTCCATTGATTGTACTTGTGACTTGTGAGGAATTCAAGACAGGAATTGGAAGTAATCCATTAACAAGTGATGGTGATGGTGATGGTGAATATATACATGTGTAGTGAAATAAAGGGAACCTTTTGGAAGTGCTTAAAAGCAAGGTATGGAATGATAAAGTTATGTTCTTATGGGTTAAAATAATTTAAATTACTATTGAAATTTTATGTGTTTTTTATCTATATATTTAATTTAAAATTTTGAAATTATAGGTCTAACTTTTACTTATTTTGTTGGGTCTAAAAGTTATGGCCAAATTGATAACCACCAACTTGTACAAAAAGGGCACTATGATTGTTTTCGCAGCAAGACACTTTATTTTTTATAACTATCTTTTATAAAATATCTTATACATTTGAGACATGCATATTTTGCTTCTGTAAATGAAATCATTTCAAGAAATTCTTATTTATTAAGTAAAATAAAGTTATTGTTACATGTTAGATAAAAAAACTAGTGTGTTAAAACTCTCGTAAATTTTAGATTTTATCATAAAAATCTCACTATAAAGGTAAATAGTTTATGGCTAGAATTTCATTATAGCATCTTTTGACTTTAATGTTACACCATACCCCTTTCATCGTTATTCGTTAATAGAAAGTTGTCTTACTGTTCGGTTGAGAATGTTGTTGATTTTTGTGATCTAATTTTGTGTAACTAGGTTTATTTGATGAATAAATGAGAATTTATGATAAAATATTAAACAAGTCGGTAAGTGTGGAATGTACACTTATTTGATGACATTATGACTTCCGGTGCTAAAGACACCTTATTGACAATAAGTTATTGTATCAAGGGGCGAAGCCCACTGAACAATGGGGATCGGCAGCTCCTAGTGGGGTCAAAGGGGCAACACCCTTGGCTGTGGTTATGATGCTAAATAAAAATTATTTTGAAAGTGAAAACTGCTAAATGATGGTCATCTGTGACAGTCTAGTCATGTTGATCAATTTACTCATCCAGAGTAAGATTGCTCATCTGGAGTAAATTGTCTCTCTAAAGTAGATTGTTCATTCGAAGTAGATTTCCTCTCCATAGTAGAATGACTCATCAGTTATGGATTGATGGTTGTGACGTTTTCAGCCAATAACCGTCATGACATTCCATTGTATCTGTTTACCCCATATATACATACGAATTTGGTCAGTATCATATATATGAAATTCTTAACGGCCTTTCACATTTTATGTTCTTGAATCTCTGGTTCTTATCCGATTGAACATTCGTATACCCGCGATATAATTCAATCTAAGAGCGACATCTATGTGATTATTAGAAAATCCAGACAATCACAAATACACAAACACCCAGAATTCCTCAAAATCCTTTATTATTCATGTAACGCTGTTTTTTTTATTTGGCTAGCCTTTTCTAACCAAATCGGTATATAATACAATTTCCTTGTTCATAAAAAAAGAGTGAAAGCGGCTCTGATGTAATTAGTTGAAGTAAGGCAAATTAGATTTTAATAATTCAAACTAATTAGTTGATGATATTTCATACTAATAATTTGACTAGTGGCTGTCATAACTTTCACTTTTTTAGCCAAGGGCAGTCCCGGTAGCATTACAATCATAGATTTACACTTGTTTTCGCTCAAAATGATTATTTTAAACGAAATGAAGAAACGTACAAGCGAAATTGAGTGAGAATCAAGTGTATGACTGTCATCGATCAAATTACGAGTATTGATTATTATCGATTAATGGGTCATACTTTGGATTATTAAAATCCAATTCGATGAAATTAGTAATTTTTGAATGGGAAATCTTTTTATTCAATTGTTTCACATTCAAAAGTGAAGTATAAATAATTTTGTTTAGATGATAGTCATCTATTATTTTTACAACTAAAAAACAAAAGAAAAATCAAAATTAACAAGAAAGTTGATTAAATATCTTAAATATAAATTTGGTAACATGTGATTCGAGTAATTTTCTTGTCATATAAAAAAGAATAAAAGCTTATTTTATAGCAAATTAAGGAATTGAATTTTATTTTTAAGAACTATAAGGGTGGAAGTTTATATTTTAATAAATTTAAATGTAATTTAAGTTTAACAAAGTTTTGCTAATTCACTCCTTTAATTACTAACTACACGTATTGATATAAAAAAAATCAGTTAACTCAATCCTGTTGATAAAAGTTAGTTTTGTTGTCAAATTTAATTTAGTTTTATTTAACATTAAAATCTATTTAAATGTCTTTTGCAAAAATAACAATGATGAAATGAAAATCCAAAACAAAACAAGGGTTTTTTCGCTGGCTCCTTTAGAAAGAAAAACAAAGTGTCGGTCTTTGTCAAGGAAAGAAACAAGGGATGTCACAATAGAAATTAAAATCAATGCATTTTGGTTAACAAATATTTTTTTTAACGACCAACAAACAGAGAATTGTCTAGCTACTCCGTACGGAGTGACCCATTGGCAAAAGACCACCGCCAGCTGGCCCAGTCCAGCCGTACGGAGTCCTTAAGCGCCCCAAGTTATCTCCAGTTTTGGGGAAAACCCACCCGCTCGAAGGCCCACTGATGGTAAAACCCGGAAGCCCTCGGGATCAAACCGGAGATCACAAAGATCCCGGTCTTCCTTCATTGAGTCATCATGCCTTTTCCCAAAGTGATGCATGTGAGGATAGAACCTGAGTATTTTTTAAAGAATCCAGAAATCCTACCACTACACCACATTAGAAGTTTCATTTTGGTTAACAATTAAATAATGTTTTCTCTCACCATCATTTTCAACCTTTTTTTGTTACAAGCAATAAAATAAAACAATTTTTTTTAAGTACAAATTCTCTCATTTTATAAGATAAGTGTATGGGTCAAATGTACACATACTAAAAAACCTAAGGCGAACACAAGGTATAAAAAGATAGTCTTTTGCTCTTTAAAAAAGTAAGGGTTTTATTAAACAAGTTGCACAGTATAAATAAATCATTTTAGGGGTTTAGATATGTTTTAAGCTTATTTCAATATCCTTCAGGTTAGTATTTGGAAAAAATTTGCTGGAAATTACGCATATGTATTTTGATGGATCGGAGGTGATTTGGTTGTATTGCGCCTAAACGCCTAGGTGAGCGCTTTGTGCGCCTTCGACTATTATGATTGTATACCAAGTATGATGCTTGTTTTACCTGAATTTATTGCAAATTAAGTTATGCAATTTCTGATAAGATTTAAAACACGACATGATACGAAAATAAATAGATTTTGAATTGACAAGTATAACTTGTTTATTAAACGGGACATGTTGGTTAATCCGTTAACCAGTTTAAGTTTATGGGTTTTTAAATTTCCTAGTTGCCGATTTGGGATTTGTGAGTAATAAAATTAAATTGGGCAAGTGTGAAGTAATATTGGGTCATGTGCTAGTGGGGGTTAGAGGTGCACAAATCGGTTTTTTAACCCAAACCGGTTCAACCTGACCCGAACCGGTTTGGTCAACGAAAAGTCAAAACCAGTTTGGCCCTAAACCGGTTCGGGTTAAACCGGTTTCGGAGGTGAAAAATGTCTATCTGGTCAAACCGGTTAGGGTTGGTTACAAACCGGTTTGCCCTATAAACCGGTTTAAACCGGTTTTTATTAAAAAAAATTAATAAATTTTATTTCCAATTTCCTCACCAAAAATCCCTCAATCTGATCCCTTTCTTCATCGAATTCACTTCCAGCCATGGTGTCGTCATTACCGTTTCAGACGAACAAAATAAACTCAAACGAAGAAGCTATTTGATTTTTGAAGTACCGTACCAGGTAATCTTCTTCAATCATGAATCGTTCTTCCTTTACTTTGATATGGCTATGAGGAAAAAACACAGATGCAGATGAAGATTAAAACAAGTTTGATTCTTGATGACGATAGGGTTTGAAAAAACACAGGAGAAGATGATGGACCACGATCGTTGACGGAGACGTTATTTATATATAGATCCCCAAATGCATCCTCTTCTCTCTTCTTCTCCAACCATCGTCTCTCTCGCAAAGTAGCAATCATCGTCCCTGAAATTGTTAAACTTTACTTGAAGGTGTCCACTGAGATGAAATCGTCCATTGAAGGCAAACTATGGTTTCTCGTTTTTTTCAAGTTGGTTTAAACCGGTTCAAACCGGTTTAAAAACCGGTTTTCCAACCCGGTTCACACAAACCGGTCCCTAACCCGGTATACTCCTAAATGCTTCAAACCGGTTTCAACCCGGCGGTTTTAGCCTAACCCAAACCGGTTTGGTCCAAACCGGTTTGCCGGCTTGAACCGGGTTAAAAAAAAACCGGTTTTTTTGTGCACCTCTAGTGGGGGTTCACATCTCTTGATGATCCAACTTTATGATGTCAAAATGTTTCTTTACATTGTGGGTTTCATCGACATAGACTACTCAATCTCCTAATTATGTACCAACTAAAACATTTAATAATAACTTATTAATTTATTATAATTGAAAGTGTCATTTCTTTTAATATGATCAATACTTTTAAACTTGCAATATGTTCTAAGATCAAGTGTTTTTGTATATGAACACTTTCCCCTTTAATCTAGAACCACAAACGTCATCAAAAAATAAATAAAACCTAAAAATCTTCTTTTCTTATTTACAAAACAATAAAAAAAGAAGAAGTTAGAAACAAGGTAACATACTATACACAATTTAGACGACTTACTTTTTTCACAATTAAGATAACATAATATGTGTAAATAAACAATCAAGATAGACACCAAGAAATCAATCAAATGTTTTGAATTTCCCACGTTCGACCTCTTCCCTGTCGAAGTAAACACAACCATGACATTAGTTCACAACCACCACGACCATCTTCCCACTTCTGGTGACCATCACTTATGGCCTCTAACATGGCCAACACTGTCACTCCCATCAATTCAAACAAACATCTTCGACTACCTCCTAAACTATTGCAAACCATCATTTCCTGCCACATTTACCCATCAGCAACGACCTCCTCTACCGTATTTCCTTTTTCTCCTGTTGATGACTAGATGATCATCAATGGTTCGTAAACATACACACCTATGTACATCAAACACATAAGATGCATATCATATCCATTCATAACCCTAAAAATAAGGTCCATCCATAAACACTACATCTAACCCTTCTACCAATTCCAAATCAAAACTTCATAGAAACAACTAGATATCAGATCGGAATGTGTGTTTCACATGTAAGTGTGTCACTAAGAACCAGTAGGAGGAAACGTGTGTCATCGGAGAAGAAAGTTGGGGTAGGGAAGCCAAAAGCGTCTCAAGGAACAAAGAAAGAGTATGGTTAGGCCTTTATCCTCTTTGAAGGTCACCTACCTAGTGCAAGTTACGTTTGATCTAATCTCATTAGTTACCAGAGTATTAGCGTCTCATTAGTTTACCAGTAACTAGTTCTCACAATAAAAATATGATAGTAAGGTTAGGGATTTTAGTTTTTGTATTTTTACTATGGAAATCTAAATTACCTTCACTAAGAGGAAAATTAAGAAAAATACTAATTACATTAATAGGTCAAACATTATATATTACATTGTTTTATAGTTTGCATTAAATAACCGATTAATATAAAATTCTACTTATGAAAACCATACAAACACATTATGTGTTAGAAAGAAATGAAAATGACACACCCAAACAAAAAAGCCAACGTATCATTTCCATTGGAGACTAACCCCACATAACAAAGGAGAGTCGCTTTTAGAAAATTAAACAAATAAAAGAAATTAGGTGATTTGCATTTAGCTCAATTGGATTTAGTATTTTCATTTGAAAATTTGACGTTGTATTTCATATAATAGTACTAGGTTAAAATCCCGTGTATTACACGGGTTGAATAAATAAAATGTTAAATACTTAGTAATAAAAAATTCATATTTTTAAAAACACGTGTAATACACAGGTTGAATAAACCGATATATTACATCGGTTGAACTATTTATAATTAAATAATAAGTATTTGTAATTAGATTTATATTAAAAATAAATTCTTTTAATATCATTTTTTAATATGAGAGAGAAATGGGAAAAAATGATACAAATAAACCATAAAGTAACATGTGTCCACACAATTTTATTTATTAATATAAATATTATTATTTGATATTATTATTTAATAGGAGAAAGAAACAGAAAAATTAATATTTAATAGGAGATAGAAGCGGAAAAATAAAGGTGGGGAGTAACCAGAGAGTGACACGTGTTCTCTATGGTTTTCCTTTATTATATAGTATAGATATAGATTATTAAAAGATAGAAGTGCATTAAACAGGAGAGATGGGCGGGAAAAAAATGGTAAGAATGAATATTAAGACGACACGTGTCATGTAAAAACTTTTATTTATTATATAATATAGATTTACATCATAAAAGATACTACTAGAGTATTAGTTTATAATTTAATATTTGTACTTATATAATTCAAAATGACTACCTATATTTTCATTTAAAAAAAAACTTTAAATCTCTCTTTAAATATCGATCTTTTATAATGAAAAAGAATAACCATTTAGATTTGAATACTCCACACTTTCAAATGAGGGAGAAAGATAAGAAAGTTCAACCATCACAAGATGAATTAGTGGTAACGCGTCTGCAAGGTCTCTTAAAAGACCCGGGTTAAAACCTCCCCTAGGTAAAACATTTTGGATAATCATCGCCATTAAAAAAAAGAGAGTTCAAAATATGTAATTAGTGTGTTCTATATTGTCACGATAGAGTTAAATCTTTGTTTGTAATAGTGTATTCTAGGGGTGTGCAAAAAAACCGAAAACCAAAGAAACCGAAATCTGAATCGTATCCGTAACCGAAAAAAACCAAACCGAATTGTGAATTCGGTTTTCGGTTCGGTTATTAACCGTATCCGAATTGCGAATTCGGTTTTCGGTTAACAGATATAACTTTTTTTTGAATTCGGTTTATTCGGTTTGTTTGGTTAGACATATTTCCAATTCGGTTAGGTTTATTCGATTTATTTGGTTTATTCGGATATACTTTCCTTTTGAAATCGGTTTATTCGGTTCGGTTAGAAAAGTTTCCAATTCGGTTCGGTTAACGGATAAGGGTTAAAAAAAATCAAAACCAAACAAACCGAATCGAATAAACCGAACAAACCGTTAACCGAACCGATGAACACCCCTAGTGTATTCATGAGTAAAGACACTATATAGTTCCTAGTAATGTATTACCTGTTGTTTACTTGCGTTCCTTGATGAATAGAATGTTGTTTTACGTTAATTACGAAAATGTTATCACGTTCACGTAGTGTATTTAGTGGTGAATACAATGAATGTACAAATGTTACTCTTTATGTTTACATGTAGTGTATTCACTTGTGACTACTATATGTTTTCGGGTTGGTTACAAACATTGGCGGACTTACTAGGTGGGCGGCGGGTCGGCCGACACCGATAAATTTTTTGTTTGTTTGTTATATATATGGTATATTTCCGAGCGACCCCCATAAAATTTTGACGCCGACCCCCATAAAAATTTGACACCGACCCCAAAGAAATATTTTTTCGGATTATTGATTTTATAAATAAAAATCAATTAAACCAAACATTTAACCTTATAACAATTGACCCATTAATTATTAACCTCTTAAACCAAACCTTTAATAGTTAACCTATTAACTTTTAAACAAAATAGACTCAAATAACACATTACACATAAACTCATAAATAAACCCAATACCCATTTAAAATTTTTAAACCTAATTAAGTATTGAAAGAAAAAAATAGCGGCATTACTTATCAAGAACCAAGCAACGATCGAAGATTTGAAGCTGTTGAAAGAATTTCAAATTGAAAATTGAAAGTTGAAATTTAATGTTTTCTTTCGTCATTGGCGGGACTCAAAATTCAAGAAGCATTTGAAAGAATATTAACTTGGAGTCTTGTAAGCAATTGAAATTGAAACTTGAAAGAAACTTAACTTGAACAGCAGGTTAGTGATTTAGTCCCAACTCTCATTCCACTCTCTATTTGTGTTTTAGTTTAATTTATAGGTTAATTAAATTTATATGTTATGTGTGTATTTGATTAGTGATTAGTTAAAATGTGAAACTTGTTTGTTGATTTAGGTTTAATTTTTCAATTTTAGGAATATGAATATTGAAAGGTTTCTTAAAAAAAAGTTGGGTCTTCATCTTCTAAGACTCCCGCTTTCATAGATTTGGAAAATCTTCCATGGGATCCCGCCGAATATCCACCAATTTCATCTTATCACCCTAATCAACGAGACGAAATTAGAAGAACTTACCTAATTAAAGGAACATGTCAACCAAAACGTCACGATTTTCCAAAAAAAATGGTTGGTCGCAATGCAAGACGTTTTAATAGTGATTGGTTTAAAACTTAATCAAATTGGTTAGAGTATAGTATTAAAGTCGATCGAGTATTTTGTTTGTATTGCAATGAACTACGTGAAGTCGGATTTGCGTAATCGGATTGGTGATGAGAATTTGAGTGATAGTTGTGTTTGTTATATTGAAAAATAGTTGCTTAAAAAAGTTTCTATAGATGATGTAATGGTTCGGTTTCAAAAAATGAAAACCCATACAGAACAATTATAGGGATATATTGTTTTTTTATTATGCATTTCTAATGACAAACATCGTATTATTATTGTTCATCTATAATTTTGTTTGTTTTTATCGTTTTATTGTGTGACCCGACCCTACCCGATTCGACTAGACCCGAAAAAAACTAATATTTAGTTATTGACAATCGACCCCAAAAATTCTCCGACCCCAATGAAAAAAATTCCTGGGTCCGTCACTGGTTACAAAAATACACTACATAGCACAAATATATACATCAAGTAGATTTAAGAGCTAAGAAATAGTTTTTATTTTCTAAGTGATTTGATAATTTATAATAATTCTTATATATAATATCTAGCCTTCCATTTCAATAATGGTACGTGTAAATAATGAAAAGAAGCTATTGAAAAGGAGAGGCACTATGATGTGTTGAAAATGAAAAGTCAATAGAAGTGATATAAAGAAAATTGTTGAAGAGGGATGGATGGGTGCATAACTTTAAATTGAAGAATTGATTTTAGGGACTTTTTGCCTTTTTGGTACTTTGAATAGAGACCAACCAGCCCTGTGAGAGACTCAAAAGGGCCCAATATCTAGCAATAGAAAAGTTAAAATCATTTATCATTATATAAAATCTAGTCATATTTTGTTATAATAAGATAGTCTTATAGTAATGACTAATTAGTCTTCAATCTTTTTTATTTATTTATTTTAATAACTAATCTAGTTTTTAATAGCGTATAAATAAATATGATATAATTTAAGATTAAAAAATTTTATTTAATAAATTGTGTTAAGTTTATATATTTATAATTTACAAGTTTGTATATAGATATACAATTTTATAAATATAACTTAAACTTTTTAAAAAGAATAAGAGAAAAATAAAAATAAGAAAAAATAGAAAAATAAATAAATAAAATGAATGCCCACCCTTGTAGGTTTTTGGAAGTTATTCCTCACAAATCTTTTAATACCAAAAACCAACTAATGACCTACTACATCCATCATAAGCGTCATTAAGTTTCCATTGCGGATGGTGTTTTTATTTTAAAGGAGGAAGAAATATATTAAAGCTAGAAGAAGCTAGCAAGGAACCAAACCGATACAAGAAAAAAATAAAAACACACAGAGCGCACACTACAAACTATGACCAACAACCAAATTAAAACTTAAAATAACACCAATGCTTCCGGTTTCCGACTCCAATTTCCTTCCTATTTTTTGCCCACATGTGGCTAGAGCATTTAAGATCTTCACAAAGTCATCTAAGAGAAGCCCGCTTGCCATCGAAAATAACTCCGTTCCTTAATTTCCAAATACTCCAAACCGTCGACAAGATAACTACTTGGAACGCTCCTCGCTTATGAGTAGCAACCAAGTCTGATACAACGAGGTCCAAAATGTCGTTGAAAGAGAAGACATAGATGGGAGAGATTTGGCACCAAGTGCTAATGAAACTCCAAAGCATTGTGGCATAATAGCATGAAGTGAAAAGATGCTCGGTGGACTCAACGCTTTGAGAACAAAGGGGGCAAAGATCAGAATTCAAGGATAGCTTTCTCTTGATCAAAGCTTGTCTAGTAGGAATCCTATCCATCCCCACTCGCCAGGCCATAATATTCACCTTCAACGGAACCAAACGACACCAACTGAACACAAGACCATCCGATGAGTTAGGGGCTGGGCATAACAGAGCGCACATTGATTTAACAGAAAAAACTCCATGCTCAGAATGCCTCCAAAACCACAATCCCTCCTTTTCTTCAATCATATCCTTGAAATTCAGATTTCGAATACTAAATGCAACTTCCAGCCTTTTGATATTCCCCCAAACCCAGCCAAGTCTCTCCGGCCAGGAATGCAAGCCGAACCCCTCGGTGACCCGTGGATGCTGAAAATGACTTCTTTCCATAAGGAATTCCCTTCCGAATTAAATCTCCACCACCATTTTGATAATAGGCTTAAGTTAACTGATTTTAGCGACCTTAACCCGAGACCCCCGGATGCTTTCGGGGAGCAAACCGTGTCCCATTTAACCCAATTTATTCGCCTGGAGTTCCCATCCCCTCCCCAAAGAAAGTTCCTTCTGATTTTTTCGAGCCTATTAATCACCAAATCCGGGGCTTTGTATAAAGAAAAATAGTACACCGGCAAACTGTCCAAAACAGATTTTATAAGAACCACCTGCCCCCCAATTGATAGATTTTTCGCTTTCCAGCCCGATAGCCTTGCCTCGAAAACGTCTATAACCGGCCGCCAATTTTTCGACAAGTTCATATTTGCTCCCACCTGCAACCCAAGATACGAGAAGGGAAGTTGCCCCAATTGGCACTTAGCGATCCCTGCCGGTTCGGCCACACTGCTGCCCACAACATTTATGCCTATTAAACTGCATTTATTCAAGTTGATGGCCAGCCCAGAAGCGAGATAAAAGCATCTTAACAGCCGCAGCAAATTCTGAAAGTTCATTTTAGACCACTCCCCAAGGATTATGACATCATCTGCAAATAGGAAATGAGATATAGTCGGCCCATTGTTGGTCATTTTAATACCTCGGAAGACCCCTAAGACCCCGCTCTTTCCATCATCCAGTTGAGGGACTCCATAGCGATAAGAAAAAGAAAAGGAGATAGGGGGTCCCCTTGCCTAACCCCACGGGAACAAGTAAACTCTTTAGAAGGGGATCCGTTAATCAAGACGAATGCTTTGGCCGAGCCCAGAACACCCCTGACCCAAAGCCTCCACCTATGTGAAAAATTCATTTGCTGCAATATGGAGTCAGTGAACCCCCAAGAAATTGAATCAAAGGCCTTGTTGAAGTCCACTTTGAAGACCAACCCCTTGGGTTTAGATTTTTTCGGCCATGATAATACCTCGTTAACCACCAGCGGCCCGTCGAGAATATTTCTTTTAGCGAGGAAGGTCGTTTGCGAATCCGAAATGACAGACCCCAGAACAGTAGTAATACGATTTGCCAAGATTTTTTAGATCACTTTGCTAATACATCCAATTAAGGAAATAGGCCGATGATCATTTAGGGAGCTCGGGTTCTTAGACTTTGGAATGAGAGATATAAAAGACGAACTGCAAGCTCCGCTTATAACCCCATCTTCATAAAAGACGTTTAAAATATTCGTGAAGTCCTCCTTTAATAATTCCCAATAGTGTTTAATAAAGGTAAAATTAAAGCCATCCGGACCTGGGGCCTTATCCCCCCCCCCCACCCCACCCCACCCCTCCCCTAGACAGCTGATCTAATCTCTTCACTAGAAAATGGCAAGGAGATAGCTTCTGCCTCACCATCCGAAAGCCTCAGCAAATTAACCTTGGCCTAATGGGCAAGGATTCCCTATATCGAGCCCCAAAAAAATTACAAGCCTCTGCCTTAATTTCTCTTGGGCATGTAATCCACACCCCATTTACATGAATCCCATTAATCCTGTTTGCTACCTTTCTGGAGTTGTACAACCCGTGAAAAAAGCAAGAGTTCTCATCCCCCTCAATGACCCATTTGATCCTAGCCTTTTGCCTTATATCCTCCACTTTTCGCTTTTCGAGCTCGACAAGTTTACTTTTAACCAACATTCTTTCCTCGCTTTCATCAGAAGACAGCCCAATTAATTCAGCCATAGTTTCCAAGGCATTCAATTGCACCCGAAGAGTTTTTGCTTGTTCATCCTCTTTTAAACATAAAGCCGAATACCATTTTTTGATAGCAAATTTGACATTCTTAAGCTTGGCAGCAAGCATAGCATCTGGTCTTGCTGCGGGAACTGGGCACCTTAAAGCCCCTTCAACTATCTCCTGTAGCCCATCCCTCCCTAGCCATGAATTAAAAAACCTAAATGGTTTAGGCCCAAACCCCACGCTGGAGCATTTTTAAAGAAAGAGGACAGTGATCCGAAATAACACGAAGCCAAGCCGTGAGAGCCGCGTCCGGCCATTTGTTCATAAAGTCACTACATACCAGAACCCTGTCGATTTTGCTTACATTGAGCCCGTTGTCACTCATGTACGTGTACATGAACCCACCCATGTTATATTCAAACAAATCCGACTCAAAAATAAATTCATTAAAGATCCCTGCTTCAACCGCATTGAATTCTGAATTTAACCTCTCCGAAGCATGAAGAACTTCATTAAAGTCCCCAAGCATAATCCAAGCCCCTGGGATGTTTTCCTTTGTCCCCTTGAGAAAACTCCAAAGAGAGGATTTTGAAGCTTGATCCTGCGGCGCATATACGTTTGCTATGGAAATCTCCACGCGGGATCCTTTCAGGCTACCCACAGTGATCAGCGCGTGGCGATTCTTAATTGAGTAAGATTTTTCAAAGACATTTGGGTCCCAAAGACTAATCAACCCCCCAGACCGCCCGTTTGACTCAACCCAATCAAAATCCAAGTCTCCACCCCCCCCTCCCCCCAAGCTTCTGGGATTAACCTTTTCTAATTCCCATATGTGAGATTCTTGAATACAACCAAACTGAATTTTATTTTTTAATCTAAATTCCTTAATCCAGGCCCTCTTAGCGGGATCACTTAACCCCCTGGAATTTAAGGTCCATTACACCCGTTTTTCACCCCCTTCCCCCAAAATCAAGTCTCGTACCTGTTCTCGAAAATTGGAGACATCGATTCCGACACACATCCCCACCTCAATCGTGTTCTGAATTTCCTGTTCTACATTTTCCAACTCTAAATTCTTGCTATTAGGATTGAGCTCCTCCCTTTCACAGCCCATACTAGTTGATACTCCAGGCATCTCATTGAGATCTACCGCAGGAAAGGATGAATTAGGAACACTTCCCCCATCTTGATAACCAGGCCCCTTCCCACTGATTTCCACGCCCCGACCCGTTACTTTAACCGGCGACATCACCCCCCCCCCCCCGATCTGCTCACTATAATTTTTAATCTTTATTATAGTAAATATATAACTTTTATCTGTTATGTGGCGAATTCCGTTAAAGTCTAGCTTTTTGAGTTTGATCAATAACTCTAGTTTTTGCTTTGACAAGTAATTTACTATATGAACCGGTTAGAATGAATGAAAGTGTACATTTACTTTATCATCACCTACTGAAGGGGAACATGTTATGACCCAAGCACCAGAACACATTTCGAATGGTTACACAACCTAACCCCAACCCAACCATTTTACCACTCAAACTAGGGCTGAGCATTTGGTTCGAACCGGGCCGAACCGGACTGGAACCGTGAACCGTATATAAACGGTTCGGACTGGACCGGTACCGTATTAAACGGGTTGGAACCGTTTAATTTCTGGATCGAACCGATATTAAGATAAAGTTCCACTTTCATTATACCAAATTATGTTTCCTTCTAAAATAAGTTTCAATTCAACTCCACAAAACAAAAAACAAAAACAACCCCAAAATACTCCACAAACGGTTCTAAAGGGTCTGAACTGGAACCGTCGGGTTATTAACCGAACCGAACCGCGAACCGTTTAATAACCATATGAAGAACCGATGACCGGACCTGTTTAGTATTTCGTGGGTCGGTTCCGGTTCCAATTGGTTCGGTTCCACGGTTCTAATGGTTCTAACGGTTTCAAATGGTCCGGTTTTACGGTTCTAACGGTTTCAAACCGTGAACTGCTCACCCCTACTCAAACCAACAAATGAAGATAAAATAATTATTTTCCTTATCTAACATTTAAAAGTTTCATTCTTCACTAATTCAAAAGTTATATTTGCAAGGTGCAAATTACATTATAAAAAATAAATACAGATTCATACCATCTCTTTCAATACTTCCTGTGATCCTGTCTATCCTAAATGTAGGCAAATTGCCACATCTACACAACTCTTTACACATTTTCTACAACATAAACAGAATCGGTACACCCGAAAACCTAACATATCATCATTCAGTCACAGTTTCGTATCTCGAAACAAGGCCATTGAGAGGTGGTCCCGTTTTTTCCCGCACAATCGAGAACGAGCTACTCTCGATTGTCTTGGAGCGTTTGGAGCCTCGACTTCATCAACATCGGGTGATTGATCAAATGAAAACCGAAAAGCCGGGACCTTTTTTGGTGTACTGTATGCAAAATGCAGTTTCTTTGCAATCATAACCTGTCATAAATCATTTGATATATTAGAAACAATGCATAAAACCCTAATCTTGAATTGATGAATCTACAAATCTTGAATTTGAAATTGGAAATAGAACTTACAGCTTCTTTAATCTGTTTGGATACATGAAACAGTCTCTTCAGATCATCATGTTCCACCCCACATATAACCTTAATCTGAGAAAAAAAAAACACACACCATCACTATGTGTACAATTGGGATTAATTGGACCCAAAGGTGTTTAGAAACCGTTGAAACCGATCCAACCGTCCATATTGGGTTAATATTGATTAGAATTATTTTATTAATTTTGGTTTATTATTTGGGGTTTTAGGTAGAATATTGAGTTTGATTTATTCTGATTTTGTTTGATTTACTTTCCTAAGTTGAGTCTAATTAGGTTGCTTGGTCCCTAAGTTTGCTTAGTTATAAATGGAGGTCTTTGGTTTATTGTAATTGTGAACATTATTCTTAATAAAAGAGTCGATCAGTTGTGTTGGTCAAAAACAACCGAGTATTCTTTTTCATCTATTTTTCTGTTAGTGTTGGTGATTAAGGGCCTGTGCCAACAATTGGTATCAGAGCTCTGCTCGATTAGAGGTCTAAAAAAGAAAAAAAAAAGGGTCGTTAGTTTTTTTTCTTTTGAGGCAGTAGGCGGCAGCAGTAGGAGGTCTCGACTGAGACTTGGGTTACAAGGATTTCTTAGCCGGAAATCAACTGCGGGGGCGGTTTTTTTGGCAGGTAACAAGCCAACAGAATTAGTGCAAAAGAAACGATATCAGCAGGGGCTGAAGAAGATCGTTTAGCATCCAAGGAAGACAATATAGCAGGGGCTTGTCGTGTTGGTGGTCGATAGCAGCAGGTGCAGATCGATCAAGGAGGTTCTTGGTATAATCCAGTCAAAGTTAGACGTTTCTACTGTTTACAAAAGAAAATATGGGTGACAAACAAGTGGCGGCCGTACCAGTTCGGGAGGTGGGTTCCATGAATTATTTGTGTCCTGTTTTAACTACTACAAACTACACGATTTGGGTGATGCGCATTCGGGCGATTTTCAACGTTCATGGCGTATGGGATGCCATTGAACCGGGAACAGGGGTGGATGCTAAGAAAAACAATGTGGCAATCGCTCTCTTGTTTCAATCAATACCCGAAGAATTAATTTTGCAAATTGGCAATCTAAAAAATGCAAAGGAGATGTGGGATGCAATCAAGACCCGACATCTAGGTGCAGATCGGGTGAAGGAGGCTAGACTTCAAACTCTAATGACTGAGTTTGACGGATTGAAGATGAATGACACGGGCACCATCGATGACTTTGCAGGCAAGTTATCGGGTATAGCGTCAAAATCAGCCTCCCTTGGTGAGATAATCGAGGAATCTAAGCTCGTCAAGAAGTTCCTCACTAGCCTCCCTAGACGTTTTATTCATATTGTAGCTTCGATCGAACAAGTGCTAGATTTGAAGACTATCGGTTTCGAAGATGTCGTGGGCCGGCTTAAAGCCTACGAAGAACGCGTCAAAGAACTGGATCAAGGAGGAGATCCATCTGGACAGTTGTTGCTTACAAAGGATGTTGGGAAGGAAAAAGGGAATGACTTGTTTTGTGAGCACTGTGGTCGAGGTGGTCAAGGAGGTTCGAGCCGTGAAGATCATGGACGTGGTCGGGGTGAAGGTCGCGGGGCTGATCAAGGAAAAAACGGTAAACTCCAACAAAATAGAGGTCAAAGGGAGCGGGACAAAAGCCGGGTGCGGTGTTTCAAGTGTAACGAGCTTGGGCATTTTGTGGGGGAGTGTCCAAAGTGGAAGGAGAAGGAAGACATGGCAAATTTAGTTCAAGATGATGGTCTACCGTTGCTGTGAAGATTAGAAGTGGTTAAATCAATATTAAAGGGGTGATTATTGGGTTAATATTGATTAGAATTATTTTATTAATTTTGGTTTATTATTTGGGGTTTTAGGTAGAATATTGAGTTTGATTTATTCTGATTTTGTTTGATTTACTTTCCTAAGTTGAGTCTAATTAGGTTGCTTGGTCCCTAAGTTTGCTTAGTTATAAATGAAGGTCTTTGGTTTATTGTAATTGTGAACATTATTCTTAATAAAAGAGTCGATCAGTTGTGTTGGTAAAAAACAACCGAGTATTCTTTTTCATCTATTTTTCTGTTAGTGTTGGTGATTAAGGGCCTGTGCCAACAGTCCAAACTTAATAAAGTCGGCTGGTTCAACCGACTTGATATTAGTATGGTTTGTTCACGGCTTGGTTTTGCCAGTTTGACGGTTTAAAACTTGAAACCGGTCATTAATTAACTTTTCCAATTTACATTTTTTTTCTAATTTTTTGAAATATACAATTGTGTGTGTTCATTATATTCATAAACATCATTATCATTTATTTTTCATTTTAATAGTAACCAACTCATTTAAAAAAAAATTAGGGGCATTTACGTATATCCCCTTACTAAGTTTCCTTATTACATATTTACCCAACCCTAAAATTTAATTACATATTTCCTCTTCCTAAACCTAGATATTACATATTTATCCAATTCATTTGAATTAACTTATTTTATTATCATTTTACACTTAATTAACCAATTAAAGTACTATTTATATATATATATATATATATGACTTACTAAATATTTCTGAGGGGCAATTGGTTAATTTTAAGTTAATTGAGAAAATATGAAATTAAAGTTAGGGGTTGGAGACATGTAATTTAAAAGTTTAATAGAGAAAAATATGTAACAAAAAAAACCATTAAACCGTAAAAACCAAACCGTCAACCTAGACAGCTAAAACAATCGTAACTATAACTAAAACGGCATCAAACATTCGTAGAATTCAAACTTACAAGAATATCCTGAGGGAGAGCTTCCATCAACGATCTTTCGAAGCTAAAACCGCCACGAACCGATCGTTTCTTCATCGGCAAATCAACATCTACCGAATCGATATCCATTTGATTCAAAATCAAAACCCTCTTTCTTCCGAACGAACTCGTGCGTCTCACTAACCCTAACCCGCAATTCGTCCCCATCGCCATCGAATTCCTGAAATTCCCATCAATCAGATCAGAATCATGAACAAGGTGAACCCATAAATCAAATTAAAACATGAATTTCGAAAGCACAAACCTTGTTTTAAAGCCTAATTTGTTGTGGTGGTAAATTGGGATTGATGTAACCGTTGTTGTTGAGAGGGAAACAATACTAAATCTGCAAATCTTGTGGAGGGGTTTAAGGGGTTTTGTATAGGTATAGAATTAAATCGGATTTTACCTTTTAATTTAATTTGAAATTTCACGTTTGTGTGTTTTATAGGAGGGAAGTGGAAAACTAGCCGTTGAGGAATGGAGGATTGCGATTGGTCGGATTTGAGCTGACGTGTGGATTTGGTCGGTTTGAGTAGGTGAGGGTTTAGATTTTGGCGAATGGAGAAGGGACACGTGTGTGGTGGTGATGGTTTAGATGTTGACTCGTTTAGTGGAGTGATGGACGGTTGGGATTTAGTGGGAGTAATTACGGTGAGTTTGTTTGTTGTTCTATTTCGGCGGCTAGCTTTCGACGGCTGTTATTACACGGTTTTATGCCACTAGCTGAGTTGACCCATGTCAACTTGTCAAACGCGGTTCAATGATTAATTTATGGAATTTAATTTTTGTTATATATTTTTCTTTTGACACTAACTAGTATTTAACTCACACGCTTCGCGGCGAGAGCCTAGTCGTTATTGGTTTGACACGTTTGTGCAGATAAAACTTAAATCGAATCGTAGACTCGTTATAGTGTGTGATACCAGCCGTACCCCCCGTAAAAGCGTATATTATATAGTATAAGGGTTGAAAACGAAAAAATATTATATCGGAACGTTTACAAAAAAAACTAAAAACAGCCGCGCCCTCCATATTTTGAAAAAAGTTAACGAACGAAAGTTATTAAAAAAAATAAAATTAATAAAAAAATGAAACGGACTAAAAACTTATATTATATAGTATAAAGGTTGAAAATGAAGATGTTGAAAAATATAAAAAAATAATAATAAAAAAGTTTGATGGTGAAAACGAAAAAAATCAAAACTTTACTATTACTCAAAGTTTTTTTTTAACCTTTACTTTAATATTAGGTTTTCATGTTACAGCACTTAAAACATTTGGGGCAAGGAACTCTCCCCTTAAATCTGACCCATGTCAACTTGTCAAACCCGGATTTGAACTGCCGACCTCACATTTGAAAGTTACCAGGATACCGACAGGACAGCCTCTACGCTGATTTTTGTTATATGACTTGTAGGTTATGAGAGAATTTTAAAAATTGATGGGGAAATTCAACGTTAAGTAAAATTAGTTGACGATATGATATATTTTATTTAATATACCAGTAATTTTACCTGTCGCGCGTTGTGACGGTGTCAAAACGTAGCCTAACTCGAATTCTCGTGATTTCGTGACGTGAAGCGGATCTTAAACGGTTGAGACTGTTAAAAAAACATAGTTAGGTACATAAAAAACATGTGAGGTTATGATTACTCATTTAACCCTGAAAGTAAATATAAACAAACAAAAGAAAAAACCAAAGAAGAAAAATGTTTTGACGTTGACACTAACGTATTTAAGTACATAAAAGTAATGTACAGATTTTAGACGGGTCGGTTTTGAAAATCGAACCATAGATATAAAATTGTATTATGTCTCTCTCATTGAGTATAATAATTAAAAAAAATAATCAAAAGAAATAAAAAAAAGTTTGCAAGCTACATTCCAGAGGTTATGAGGCAATGTTGAGATTTTGGGAAGCATGGAGGATCATGGCATTGAGTAGAGAATAAAAAGAAGCAAAACAACATATTTGGTCTTGGATGTATCATACGCCGAGCTCGGCGTATGATACGTTGGGTAGCATATAGGTGGCCGTTTTTACCAGCTTAGGCATAGACAACATTTTTGGAGTTGAACAACGTATGATACGCAAGGAAATTCGGGATTTTTCAAATTTGGTCATATTTAAAGCATGGATCTTTAGGGTTTAGGGATCCAACTTTTCTTGGATGAATTCTAGAGACCAGGGGAGATTTTTAGAGTTCTTAGGCGTTCGGTTCACCATTCCATTGAAGATTGAAGTCCCCGAATCAAGTGTTGAAGTTATAATGACGATGATGCATAGCTAGTCTCTTCGCGGTCACTTTCAGGTGGGTAGTTCTTGGTAAGTGAAACATTAGGAATAATTTAATTTTGAATTGGATTGGGATTTTGACCGGCATATTAAGACATATGGATTCGATTGTGTTTGTTTGGTTGAGTTTAAAGATTTATTTTTGTGTTTTTCATTGGTGCATTGCCTTCAGTTTGGTGTATTGCCTTCACTTTTTGGTTTTTATTGCATCGTGAACTCCTTGGTTATGTGTCTTGTTAGACAACTATAGATTGGTAATTGTGTGCACGAGCGAGCATTTAAAAGTTTGTCTAGTTTTATCACTTTATTCAAATATTTTACAAGATCATGTCTATGTGATTTCCGTCTAAGTTAATTAAACAAATTGTGAATCTTGAGCTTGAACCCCAAACATGGTTGTTTTTCTCTAATAGTTTTTAAATCGGTAATCAAATTTTGTTGCTTTTGCAATAGTGTTCTCAAATCAAATCCAAAATCCAAGTTTCAATTTAATAGTTAAGTAATTTAGATAATCTTAACACTTTCCACTAATTCCCTGTGTAGGCGATCTTACTTACCTTTACTACCTTTATTCATTAAAGGTAGATAAGTCCCTAGCTTTACTTTGTTTTTTATTGACTTACGACAACTCGATCACTGCCTTCTCGTGGCCTGGGCGTAGAGGTGCTCAAAAGAACCGGAACCGAATCCGATCCGATGGATTATCCGAAACCGGATCCTTCTGGAACCGGTTTTTTTCGGACCGGACCGGATTTTGTGAGAACCGGCGGATCCAGAACCGGTTCTGGTTTTTTTTACGGACCGGATAAAAATCGGACAAAATGGAACCGGTTTTTTTCGGACAATTTGGAACCGGTTATAGCCGTTGGAAGAAAAAAAAACGGCTATATAGCCGTTTTTTTTAGCCGTTTTTTGTTTTGTTTTTGTTTTTAAGGCTTGAAACTTAGTATAAATAGGTATTGGGTGTATGGGTTAGTTCACCACAACATTCTAGCTCTCAAAACTCAAAAACGCTCTCAAAACGCAAAAAAACGCCCACTTTACGCAAAAAAAAAAACGCTCTCATGGCTTCCGCTTCCGCAAGCACTCAAAATTCGGTTGGTGGTTCTACTAGCGATGTCACGGTGGTGTCAATACTTCCTTGCTCCCGAAACCAAGAGATATGGGCTTATTTTGATTTATGCGAAATGTCGAACGGTTCGCAAAAGGCTCGTTGCAAACGTTGTGGTAGAATTTTGGGTGCGGCGGGAAATAGCACTTTGAGGAAACATATTGCTAGTCACGCAAAACACACTCAAGGTGAAGATCAAACTCAAATTGGTAGGGATGGAGGAGTTTGGCAATACAATGTCGAGAGGGTTCGTGAGAGAATGACACATTTCGTCATTCAAGAAGGATTGCCTTTTGATCACTTTGATAATCCGCGCTTGACGAGGATGATACAAGAGACGCTTCAACCGAGTTACACAAATGTAAGTCGTTCTACTTTGAGAAGAGATTGTTTAAAAATGTGGAAAAGAGCTAAAAAAGAATTAATTTTAGGTTTTGAAAATTTAAATACCGGCATTAACTTAACAACGGACGTTTGGTCCGCTCCACATGGTTTACCCGAATCGTACCTTTGCGTTACCGCACATTGGGTTCAACCGGAGTCGTGGCCAATGATGAAGCGTACGATTGCGTTTGATTATTTTGGATATCCACATACCGGTGAAAACTTATTTTATATTTTAGACTCGGTCATTCAAACTTATAAAATTCAACCAAAAATATTTTCAATATCTTTTGATAACGCTTCAAATAACACAAACGCGGTGGAAAAATTAAAAATAAAATATGAACCGTCTTGTAACGGTGTTTTCTTTCATAGTCGATGTGTTGCACACATCATTAACTTGGTTGTGCAAGACGGTCTAAACGTCCAAGAAATAAGAGACGTAAAAGAAAATTTTAAAGTGATGTTACGTGAAGTTTTTAGCACAAGCAAAAAAAGATATATAAACTATAGAAACTTGTGCCAACAAACGGATTCCATCTTTTTAGGTCCGAATTGGGACGTACCTACTAGATGGAACTCGACATGGAAAATGTTTGAATCGGCCTTAAGGCAAAGAGTTATTTTAAAACATTTCCATGATGAACTTGTACAAAAGAAACGTTGTTCACAAAAATTTGATAATATAAGTTGGGATATGATCGAGAAACTAACTAATTTGCTTGAGGTTTTTAAAAATGCAACTACATGTTTATCGGGAGTTTATTATCCCACGTCTTTGCTAATACTTCAACAATTATACTTAATATGTAATAAATTAAAAGAGTTTGAATATCACGGCCCTATTTTTGAAAAAATGGTAAAACCTATGAAAGCTAAATTTAAAAAATATTTTTCGGAAATGCCGGCCGTTGTTACATGTTCGGCCGCCTTAAACCCAACGATTAATGTAACCGGTGTTGAAACATTAATTGGATCAATATCGGATGATTTAAATATGTTCGAGGAAAACCCAAATTTTGAATCAAAGGCAATAAGGGATTTCAATTCGGCTTTTAATAATATGTTTGATTATTATTTACGCAAATATGGTGGAAGTGGTGATCAATCAAACATACGTGAATCAATGGGTTCGGGTTCAAGTTCTAGTAGTTCAAGGAACCCGATGCTAAATTTATTTAACATTTTAAGAAACGAAAATACTAAACGAGCTCGTGGAACCACACCAAGTAGCGAGCTTGGGAGATATCAAGCAACCGACTTTATTTCAACTCTAAGATCCGAAGAGTTTGAAAACTTTGATATCTTGAGTTGGTGGCAAGGAAGGGAATCCCAATATCCCGTTCTAGCCGCAATGACCCGTGACCTACTAACCGTCCAAGCTTCTACGGTAGCTTCGGAATCTGCTTTTTCTCTTAGTGGCAGGGTTTTATCTATTCGAAGAACGAGGCTTACACCGGAATCTATGGAGATGTGTATTTGCTTGAAGGACCATTTGGATGCCGCCGAACGTGTACAACATGTTGCAAAACTAGAAGGCGAACTTGACATTGAACAAGAAATACATGAATTCGAAGTAGAACAAGGGGCGGCGAATCCACTTTCGGACGAAGAACAAGCTTATGATGAAGCCCAACGTATCTCAAGCGAAGAAGAATGAAAACCGATGTTACGAAGACTACGACGAAGAAGATTGAAAACATAATAAATAATATATATTTTCTGATTCAATTATGTTTTTTTTATTTATTTTTTACGAACTATTGTTAAATCACTTAAAAAAGCTACAAAATAAATAAAACATGTATTTTATAGTGTATCTTTGTTAATTTTTTTAATTACCGGTTTTTTTTGTCCGGTCCGGTTCCATAAATCCGGTTCGGTCCCAATAGGTTCCAAGTCTCCACTCTCTTAACCGGATCCGATCCGGAACCGGTTCCATTGGATCCGGTTGTTGACCATCGTTGACGGAACCGGTCCGGATCCGATCCGGATCCGGTTCCAGAAAAAAACCGGTTTGTGCACCTCTACCTGGGCATGAGTGGTGTTTGGTGAGTGTGGTAACAAAGGGAGAAGAACAAAAGAGCCGTTGCAAATCTATGGCCGAGAGAAAAAGAGTCATGTTTAATTTTTGTAATTTTTTAAAAATCTATAAATACAACTCTTTTATACTTGAATTTACAACACAAAATTACCTATTCTACTCTTCTTCTATTCCTTATTTTTATACAGTTGCTTATCTTCTCCTACAACCAACTTAAACCCCAACAACCCGTGGTGTAACGTGAACAACCCGAACAACCCGTGGTGTAACGTCAACAACCTGAACAATCCCTTGAAGGCGGAACAAATACAACAGATATCATCGCTTGAAGGCGAAACCCTTTTAGAATGTGAGATATACGATGACAAGGTACAATGAGGATTGACGGACCCACTAAACGATAAGGAAGCCGTTCTCGACGATTACCTACGAGCCAACTCGGGTTCCGACGAAGGCTAAACATAACGTATCGAATAATCTTTTTTATTACGAGTATCGACCACTATTATTTTTGTGACGTATTTTGTAATTTTTAAAACACTTAATAAAAACTCGAAGTTTATTTTGATAAAACAAAAAAAAGTTTTATTTTTTAAATTAGTTCAACCCGAACTACTCTGGGCTCAACCCGGTTCCGGCCCGACCCAAACTGATTCGCATAGGGCAGGGCCGATAGGCTCATTCCATTGCTCAGTTTGGGCTGAACCCATTTGACCCTCAACCTGGTTTTGTCCATCTTTGACCAATAAGCTTGAAGGGGAGGAGTGCAGGGGCAGCTCAAGGTACTTGGTGGCCTCAAGCGGACTAAAAGTTTGGGACCCTTTTTCAAAAGTCATTATAAAAAACTCTCATCTTTTTTGGCCATTTTTATGCACCCAATTCATGCTTACGGGGTTCCGGTTTGACATTTTAATCTAAATAACCAAACTAATCAATTTAAAATAACCAAACCAAACTAATCAATAAAGCCAAATAATCAAAACGAATTAATCTAATCAATTAATATAAATTTATAAAATAACCAAATCAAACTAATCAATAAAGCCATATAACCAAGTTAATCTAAATTTAACAAACCAAATTAGTCTACTCAATTAATCAAAACTTCTAAAATAACCGAACCAAACTAATAAATAAAACCAAATAACCAAATTAATCTAAATAACCAAACAGAAATAACAACTAATCACTAAAATGTACCTCTGGCCAAGGTTCCAATTCTGAAATATGAGAAAGTTCCAATTCCAATCTAAACTATTTGTTGTACCTTATGCATCTCCACTTGTACGCATACAAGATTTGGTGAAGAAGAGGAATAAAAGGAAATACATCAAAGAACCAACTTCTGTACTTGATAACATCACCACTAATCCAAGCCCACCTGCCTCTACTTCACCATGTCTTCCTCTCACGATGGTGCTAACACCGCCGACGTGGAGACGCTTTCTTCCAAATGGCCATCGCCGGTAAATAAAGAAACCAGACTTCCAACAACACCGACAATGTTAACGTTTGATTTTCCCCCCTTCAATCTGCTCACTATCCAAGCCACTTGCCATTAGAGCATTCACAGTCGGTCATGTATATTTATGTGAGTGAGTCCCAGTATTTTATGGGTTGACTTAAAATGATCGTGGGTGGAGGATAGAAAAAAGATATAAATTTTCTATATATCTGAGGGAAACACTGTTCACTCGCATAATTTTTTAATATTTTTTAAAAGTGGTTGTGAGTGGAGGAAAGAGAAAAGATAATAATAATTGTATAAAAAATATTATTTAATTAAAAAGAAAAAATAAAAGATAGCGATTTTAGGGTAATTATGGGGATGTGGATAGGAATGCTACTGCGAATACTCTTAGTTTACCCTAATTCATGTCAATACTATCAGGGCCGGTCCTGAGGATTTAAGTGCCTCGGCCGAGCCGAAAAAAAAGGCCCATACGAACAAAATATATTAACTAAATTTTTTTTAAACGACGATTAACGTTATACCAATAAATATAGAAAAAATATAGTATGTTATATTAAATACCGTAATACTTAACCGATGAATCGCGAAGCTCTCGTAGTAGCAATTCGTCCTTTTTTTCAAAAAAAAACCATGGTTTGATATTGGGTTTTAAGTTTAAAGAGACCCAATCATTCTAAAGATTAAAAGGGACCAACAATTATAAAAATGCCCCAATATATTTTTAAGTTTATAAAAAGGACCCAATATATAAAACCGATATTTGAAATTTTATAAAAAACATATACATATACAAGCCCTGGAAAAATTTTAGGCCCCAAAAAATAACGGGCCGGGCCTGAATACTATAAGCCCAACTATATATAATTTTTTATTTTATTTTATTATTATTATTATTATCTTGTAAACGAGGCCCCTATTTTTTGTGTAACGGGCCGGCCCTGGAGGAGTGGTCAACTATTAACGGGCTTGATGGGCTTACAAGTCACTAAACCTCTAAACGTACACATTTAGCCATTGAGGAGTGGCGCCCAGATGAGACTCAAAACACAGACGCACTAAAACCTCACTAATCAATCCAGATGGAAACTGATGAAGTTTCAAGAATCGTTCCTTTCCAGCTTCAATTCGACAAGCCAGTAGCTTCACAGGTGCGAAAACCTTTATACCCTTTAATCAATTTTTAATTTTTAAGAACCAAATTGATCTTGTTGTTATATCTGAATTAGGAAGTTAAAATCTTGAATATTAATTAGGGTAAAAAGCCTTGCACCAAGCAACAATTTCTATGCTTTTACCAAACAAATTTGTTAATCATCAAGTTTACAAGATTGGTTGATTGAGTAGGCCATTGTAGCTGATCAAAACCTAGAATTTGTGTGTGTGTGTGTTTAATTTTTCTTCCCAATTTTAAACTCTTTTTTTTTTTTAATAAAGTATTGAATTTAAAGAAATAATATTGAATTTGTGAAGATTAAAATAGCTGAATGGAACCCGGAGAAAGATTTGCTGGCTATAGTTACAGAGGATTCAAAGATTTTGTTGCACCGGTTTAATTGGCAGAGGCTATGGACCATCTCTCCGGGTCAGTTCTATCTCTCTAATTCATTTATTTTCTGTTTCTCATTGTTTGTATCATCATTGTGCTATATGGGTATGTTTGTATGTGTTTGTGCATATGTGCAATTCAGTATGACTTTATGAACTAGGAATGCTATTTTAAATGTGATTTGTATTAAGTTAGTTTCGTGCTGAATCAAATAGAAGATTTGAAAAGTTTGGTATTTGGTCACAATTAGAGCAAGTTTTTGGGCTAGATTTTGTCTAGGATTTACTTTTTTTTTCTTTTGGTAAAAAGAACATCTATTCGAATTACCGGTATGTTTACATTACACCGATTTTTTTACAACCTTTTGAGTTTATGTTATGCTTATCGTATCTTTAACCAAACAGAAGTGTTTGATTACTAACTTTTTGGATATTGATTTACAGGAAGGTGCATAACATCTCTATGTTGGCGTCCGGATGGTAAAGCAATAGCTGTTGGGCTTCAAGATGGGACTATTTCATTGCATGATGTTGAAGTGAGCTGTTTTTTGCATTTAAAATTAGAGTTTGTAGTGAAAAGCAATGGATTCCAATAATTAAAACTTATGCATTTTATTAAGCAGAATGGGAAGCTGTTACGAAGCATGAAATCCCACGCTGTTGCTGTTGTATGCCTTAACTGGGAGGACGATGAAGATGATGAAATTTCAGTATGATTTTTTGAAAATATTTTAGGCTCTTTGAATAATTAACACTTCATGATTTTTTTAATGCTTTTTTATTTGTGTTGTTCAGGATGACAGCTTTGCTCTTTGAATAATTAACACTTCATGATTTTTTTAATGCTTTTTTATTTGTGTTGTTCAGGATGACAGCTTTGTCTCAAAATATGAAGATCGAACCTCTCGTTTCTTTCCCCCTGCCCCAAGAGCTCCTCGTGTGCCTGGACTTGTGCCCGGAGAAACGGGGTTTATGGATGAAAGTGAAAATTTATCACAAGAATTATCAAATTCTTCACATCAGCGGTTTAACATCCTGTGCAGTGCAGATAAAGACGGAACCATAAGCTTTACTATATTTGGCATATTTCCGATTGGGAAAATTGTAAGCTTTAATGTTCCTCCCTTCTTCATTTTGTGGGCCCATCTTTTTTTTAATCCTCACTTCAAGCAAATATGATCCACTAAAGAAATAATGAAAAAGAATGTAGCCTTGATCTTCAAAGATAAGTATGGGTTTGTATCTTGATTTATGTTTTGCTTTACATGGTTTATTTTGGTTGGATTGCAGGATATACATGACTTTTCTGTTTGTTGTCCACTTGCAAACAAGCATGTTGACTGCAAATTGCTGAATGCTTCAATCTGTAAGGTAATACCTTTACCACTTAGATAAGTTTTGTTTCGGTTTCATTTAGATATACTAGAGGTGGCAAGATGGGTGGGTCACGTAGGTAACATATCAAAATGAGTTCGGGTCAAAATGAGTGTTTTTTGTATGTGTGAAGCCGGTGGGGTGGGGTTGGGTTGACCTGAAACACCTTTTGTTCAAGAATATTATCTTTAATATGAATATTCATTGTGTCAAGTATGATTAAAAATATGTCTTATTCCAATAACAGTCCAATTGTTTTTGAATAAAATGGTTTAGGAGGTTTATGCACTTTGGGTGACTTCCGGTTTGTTTGACCTATTTGACCCGTTTCCTTTTAAGTAATTGTTATTTTTTTATTTTACTAGATCAAAAACACCCTGTTAATAAGTAAATGGGTCGAAATTGGACCTCTAAGAAATAGGATCAAGTCTAAATGAATATCTTTCAATCTCAAGGTAAACGAGCTTTACCTTAATTGATCGGTATTAACAAAATGTTGTGTAAAATTGTCATGTGTACAGATGGTGTTATCCAAAGATCGTTGTCATTTGACAGTATTATGCTCTGGTGATCTTCAAGTTCCAGAACATGATTTGCACGGGTTTCATTGTTTAACACTTGACACTTCAATATTCTATAAAAGGTAATTTATGAACTTATAGTAAAACTTGTCTACTCCTTCGTCCTACAAAATTTCAGAACTTTTCAATTTGGGACTTCTCATGAAAATAGTATCATTTCCTTTTTTGGAATATTTTCAATGTTAAACTTACCTACTTGCTCATTGTCATCATTTGATGTTATAAATCTTAGTCCACAAGATTTTCTTCTTTAGTCAATGTTAAAGGGTAACTGTCTCATCAACTGTTACTAATAATTTGATGGATGATGTATACCAATAGTCTTATGTTTTCGGGTTTTTTTTTTTCTTTTTCATGATCTAGAGAATGTCTTTAGTTGTGATAACATGTGACACTCTTCAACTGTTTCTGAGAACGTCTTATGTCTCACTATTATGGTAGTGATCACCAGTTCTTGTTCCACTAAAATGATAGTGATCACCAATACAACTGAGTGTTTATTATTGTTTACCGTCAAGCTCACAACCTCACTTATTCTCTTGCTCACTGTGGATATTTGATCTTGATGATGGATTGTGAAAAAGTAAAAACCACTTTAGAATACTTGCGATAGTGTAATTTTGCTTTGCAAGAGTTAAGTATCAAGTGTTGGATTTTATAGGAGATTGAAAATCAAGGACAAATCTGATCATTTTTTTTTCTGTAATCAGCCATTGCTCTTCATTTGACTTATACAAATTTGTAAAATTTGAATTTGATTCGGAAGGTTAGTGTTCCATGGACCAAAGCACACTTAAGATACTCGCGCAATTTTAATAACTTTAGACAAAATTGTATGTGTAGTGTGTTCAAAGTAGAAGTATGGTGGATAGCTTCTTCTCAGAGAAGATACCACCAACACTTGTTTAACCGAAGTTTATAAAAAATAAATTATTCTTGTAAAATATTGCTTAGTTTGATCCTTTTATAAAAGGTTAATTATTTGAAAATGTAATTTCTTATTAAGTGAACTTTACTTACTCTTAACAAATTCCAGTTTCCTTGGTTCATCTTGTATTCGATCTTGTTAACCTTTGCATTAGGCTCCCATCATGTTTCTGTTCTTTTATTTTGACTTTTTTCATGATAATTGATGTGTACATAGTTTTATATATTAGTGCATGTCCTTAGATTTTGTAAATTTGATGTCATCACAATAAGTGGATGTATATTTATAAAAATATTAACATGAGGAAAAACATCAAAATTTTCCCTCCATTTCTTCCTTAAAAAAACTTGAGAACACGATATTCTTTTTATCTTTCCCTCACTCTCCCTCCAAAATAAAACTTGATAACAGTGTTAGGGAATACTAAAATCACCAATCATCAGTTAATTTTAAAGTTTATATTTATGTAATTTTTAAATGTTGCAGGAGAAATGAGCTTCACCAAGTTGCTCAACAGGCTTCAAACATTGAGGATTTAACAGAAGTCATCCGAGCTTCACTATCTGTCATGTCTAAGCAATGGTCCGATGCAATGCACACATTTCATGATAAATTTGATTCCCTATCTAGTCTCATTCATGACCATGGTAATTACTAAAAGACTTAAAAATCAAATCCCAAATGTTTTAATATCTCATTATGATGGTTTTTGACTTTTTCTAACTTATCAAACATAGGGTTGGACTCGACCCCACAAGAGGAGTTTCTTAGCCTTATAGGTGGCGCCCGCACGAGTCCAGCTGTTCACCAGTTTTTAGTCAACTCTCTTGGTGAAGTGGTACATCAATGTTTACTAGATTTTGTCAATTATAAAATTTACAGAAATATTGAGTAATATTTTATTATTTTTTGAATTGCGGGAGATCTTTTGTTGATGAAAGCTTATTGCTGATCAGGGTCTCAAGCGGATAACAAAGTCGGTTTGTGGAGCTGGAAAGGAGCTTCAGGTTATTGTTCTTGAACATCTACAGGTAAATTAACATTTCTCAAGTTTGTAACTAAAACATCCATAGGTAGGGCTTGGTTGGACTACTTCGGTGATGGGTCAAATTGCTACAAAAGTTACTTGGGGTCAAAATGGATTGCTTCGGGTGGGTAACCACAAACACTTTTTGATATAGTTTTTCGAAATATAAAATTATAAATGTACAAAATATGATTATAAAAAGGGGAAACCTTACAAATGGTAACCAAGTTTCTGATATGTTCCCCTAAAGTTTCTCAACTTTCATTAGGTGTTCCAATCTTGTGATTTTTTTTAATAATTATCAAATATTTTTAAAAATGAAGTCCACTTAATAGAACATATATGAATCTTGGTTACTATTCAATGATTAGTTTTTTAAAGTTTAACTTGAAGTAGGAGATAATAGTGAAGGAAAATAATCACTAAATAATAACCAAGTTTCATAATTGTTCCATGTAAGTCAAATTGGAAAAAATAATTACTAAATAGTAACCAAGATTCATATATGTTCCATTTAGATAACTTAATCTAAAAAAATATTATTTATAAAAAAATTCACAAGATTGGAACACCTAATGGAAGTCGAGTGACTTTAGAGAGACAAAAAACTTTGAATAACCTATAGTGGAACAAATGAGAAACTTGGTTACTATTGGGTGAAGTTTTTCCTTGTAAAAACTGTATTTTGGAGGGCTTTCAATCCGTTTGACCGGGTCAAACCATTTTGCATGTTTCTTTTCTAGTTAAATCCTTGAGCTTTAACCCATTTGACCCGTTAGAGATAGATTATAACCCAAGCCAACCTCTATTGTTAAAAAAAATTGTTTTGGCGTTCAGCCTGCTGCAGAGATGATTGGTTTTAGATTAGGGGAGCTGAGAGGACTTTCTAAGTGGCGTTCACGTTATCAAGGTGTCGGTTTGGATGAGACTTTAATAGATAATGCAACACAGAAGGCGGGGATGTTGCTCATTCAAATCCAACGCTTTATGAGGGTTTTATCCTCTGCGGTCCAACAGGTTATTATTTTAATTCAAAAGATCCTCATATTTTATCATTAATAAATATTTTACACAAAAACAATGCAGGAGTCAAACATTGTAATTTTATCAAGACAGTTGGAGTAGTCATAATAATAAAAGCAAAAACGATTTTTTTTTCTTTGCAGTTTTCAAACTTCTTCAATTGGCTTCACAAATGTGTGAAAATGTTCATGTCAGAACCAAGTGACCAGCACCAGCTCCCGGCGTTCAATAGGTTTGTTGTTGTTAGATTTTATCTCTAATGGGTGAAATGGGTCAAGTTTGAAGACTTACCTAAAAGTGAAACGGATCAAGTTTAAAGACTTACCCAAAAGTGAAACGGGTCAAACAAGCTGAAATTTACCCGAAGTGTTATTCAACCTCTTAAAATTGTTTTCTTCAAGCAAATTAGATATTATTAGTATAGTTTATAAAATCATATTTCATACATTAATCATTTGTAGAGTTCTAAAGGGCAACAAAAGTTGGCAGGTCAACGCAACGACCCTTTATACCCGCATTAAAAAGTGCTCGTTTTGACCCGTTACTGAGCCTTGCCATTTTGCCAACTCTTCTACCTGTCGTTCTTGTAGTTCTCTTTCTATTGGTGATGATCAAGATTTTACTTATCTGCATCCCACTTTGTTTTGGCAGTGAACTGGTTATTTTATTTTTGAAGTATTTATATGATCAAGATCCAGTAAGGCGGTTGCTCGAATCAACTGAAGTTGACCATAGTATTGAGGTTGACTTGTAAGTAACTTATCCAACAAACTCTATTCAACTCGGGTGACATTTTAAACAACAAGCATGAATCTTTTTAGCTCAGAGTTCACACACATGTAATTTTGGTTCAGAGCATGCTTGTATCGTCCAACTTCTTTTACATATTTAACAACAGCATATTATCTTTAATTATTTTGTACCCTTCTATCAAAAATCGGAACTAATTACCTTTCTGGGTTCTCGTAAAAATGAATTTGAAGTTTATCTTTCTGGAAAAGTTATAGTCTGAAATTACCTTTTTGCCCTTCCAGTAGTCATTACAAAGTAATACCATTAATTATTCAGGGAGACGATGGAAAGAGTACAAGAATTGGCTCATTTTGGGGGTTTCACAGAGTTTGATTACCTGCGAAGAACATTAGCGAAAGAATTTCAACTAATGGAGTTTTGGTATGCTTTCTATTCCTGTTTGACCTTTGGAGTCAAACTAACTAATTTTATGTTGATGTTAAGTATATAACAAGATTTCATTGGCCATAGCACAGGGTTTCCTTTTAAAATTTGAAATTCTAAAGTAATGACTTAATCGTTGCAGTTTCAAAGAGGCGTTCCAAATGCCTTTCACTACAATTTCCAAGAAGATACTCTGCCAAAACTTGTTGCCATTGTTTCCAATCGAATCGTTGTCAAAATCTGCATCCTCCACTGTTCCAGCATCCATATCATATTACAAGGCATGTTAATACTTAATAGACGATTATGCCCCCTAAAAGCCATCATTATCAGTATCTTTGGACCCCACCTCCCATCATTGTTTCATATGCTAATAATTTACTACTTGATCGTTTTAGGAAGCAATGCACGAGAAACAACAGAGCTTTGTGGATTATTTATCTTTTATGTTACCCAATGAGCCTTCATCAGAGCTTGCAAATTGCATAGTCGTTACAAGGTGTTTAATGAATAATGATCTAGAAGCTGTGTTGCTATGTGTTCCTGAGGGCTATCATTGTGTAGATTTGTCTCTATATAAGGTACTTTACATGTTCGTCCAATTCACATCTTTATTTATCCCAAAACAGTAGCAACATGCAACAAACAAAAACCTTAGAAAAGATCGAGTTGTTTTCTACAAGTTTTTGACTTTTAGTCAAATGTCTAAAATACCCTTCACGATGATATAAAATGGAGCGATCTTGTTGACCAAATCCATGATAAAATCAGTAGTTGAATTGAAACTTTGTGAAGAAGGGCAATCTTGTCATTTTTGTAGGATATAGAGGTGCACTTTATCAACATTTTGCTGGTAACAGGAATGTCAACTTGTTCTACTATTGAACGGGCCGTCTTCTGAAAACTTGGAGAAGGCTTATATGACAATTGTGCAAGCAGATGATCTTCCATTTGTATCTATACCTAGTTTAGATTCTTCAAGCCTTTGGAAGTTGCATGAACTTAAGGTACAAATCCTCTAAAAGTTACAAGAACATAATAGCATTTTTCATTTCACTTTGATCTCAAGATAAACGGCTATAATTCTTTTAGGACATCTGACATGTTCGCTTTATGGGTCCCACTTATTACGGTGAGAGAAAAGAACAAATGTGTGAATCTTTCATTGAAATGAGGACGAGATCATTTACTTATCAATGGGCCGATTAAATTATGTTTTATCTCAAACGAGCCTTATTGGTAAAATAAAAATTAGCATAAAAGAGTGTATTTTTAATGCCGCACTCTGTGATCGCTCCTCTCAATAATGCCGCACTCTGTTTTATCTCAAACGGGCCTTCAAGTAATAAATATCAATTTGATAATCTTGCTTCCCTAAATCTTGATATGATGTTCATTTCAGGACTCTGTTGTATACTTGCAAATGAATAGTTTGAAAGTACGAGGAATTCCGCACTCTGTGATCGCTCCTCTAGCAGTTAGTGGTAAGTACCTCTGTCAACAAATCCGAGTTTTTTCCTTCCTTTGACCCGTCTCTCTCTAGTTATGTGCATCTGGTACATACATCCATGTACTCTAGTTATGTGCATTTGGTACATACATCATCATGATGTATCCTTGTTTATTCTCTGTTTTTGTAATAACCAAATATGCATTTTATAAATGTTCAGCATCTAGAGGTGTTGCTTGTATCTTTGCATCGAGAAAGCGCGCTCTAGTTTACATCTTGGATGAAGATGAAGATGAAATCTCAGATGCAGATTAGCTTCATTATGTTATCGATTTCTTTTTCTAGTTTTATGTATTTTTATACAACTTTTTTGGTTCGACGAGCAACCAATTTTCTCCGTGTGAATGTGTATACGGGGGACAGGGTAGAATCGCGTGTCGTCCATATTTAGTTTCAGGTTTTGTAGACTCTTTTTTGAGTAATCATATAAAAAACCATCTGGTTTTAAGGAGCTTTCACAACATGGTTTGAAGCAGTTCATGAGGTTGCATCTTTTTTTTTTATATGTTTGTAGTTATCTTTATATATGAGTATAGAATCCTTAAAAGTGAAAAGGAATAGTGAATTATAAATTTCCTCATTTGGATGATACCCAAATTTTGGTAATGAACTCAACAATTTAAATGATCTAAAAGATGTAGAGCATGCAAAAAATAATTATTTTTAAATAAATCAAACATGAAATTTTTACTGGATCATATGTTCTATTTTTGGAATTTTCTGTTTTTCAATTATATTAGAAAAATAAAACTATTTACTAACCCTTAAACCCCATAGTCGGCTACCAATGAGGTTGAGCCACTAGCCATATCTTCTTTTTAATTTATTAAATTGTGTGGCCCACTAAGCCTGTGCTGCTAGTTACATTATTTTAAGATTTCTTTATGTATTGTATATTCCTTTAATTTTCTGATACATGCCTAATTATGTGATTTAAATAATGTTATTTTAATCAATGAGCTTCAACTTAAATTACATTTTCATGTTGGCGTGACTTTTCGTGTTTTATAAAATTTTTAGTTTTACGTTTTTGACATGGCTATTTTTATCTACGTGTTCGCGTGAATTTTCATAACATCATTTTTAAACCGACCGGTTGTTTTAAACGTTTTTTAAAACGTTATGTTTCTTAAACGGTTCAATGCTCATAAAAATATACCGATGCAACAGTTTTTTTTTCTTTTCACGGTTTTACGCTCCAACCGGCACATGTTTCGTCTTTTTTATACAAAAATTCAAATGTTACCAACAACGTCCAAATTTCGTTTTTCTTATATAAAGTTACGTATGTTATCAACGTCTACTTTAAAGCGCGAGTTCACGGCAATGTGTTGACGTTAATTTTTCACGGCTTTACGCCCCGCCGCAACGCGGGGTTCTTAATACTAGTTACTATTAACTAAGAAAAATATATTATTTTTGATATATTTTTAAATAATATAATAACTTAATAGGTTTTGATGCAAAAAAGGTTCCATTATTAAAAATTGTATCATAGCATACAACAAAAGGTTGTTATGTTACATATTAACCACTACAACACAAGAACACCACAACATACAACAAATCAATGACTATAGGACTGAAATCAGACACTTTTGTTAGGGTTCCAGGTACCCTGCCCTCAATCCTCGACGAATTGCTAATAAAACTTAGCCCGCGATTATGATACAACAAATACCATTCCTATTGTGCGAGTCCAAGACCGAAAGGATGCATTTGAAACCGGCTGCAAATGAAGTTGTATATGTCAACCTGGTCTTTCATGTTTAACAGCCAAACAAGCCGTGAATCGACAAAACAAAACAGGGTTACTTCAAATACAACATAAGGATTACGGGTCATCTTCCAACTCAACTATTTGGGCCCGTCTTTCGGCCGCTTGTTTCCTTATAAAGATTCCCCACCTCAAAGCCGCCTTAAGTTTAAGCCATCCCACCACAGCCTTCCCAGAAGAACGGGTTTTATCCACATCAAACCCATGCCCGAAACTAGGTGTGTTTGGCATATAACCTGTTGAATATGGATAATAGTTTTCATTAACATGACTACCCGAGGTTTGACCTTGACCACCACCACCACCCATGTTGAATAACCGAAGCATATGCTGCATATCTTCATTTTCAAGCATTTCATGACTTCTCATACGGATTTCTTCTTCAGGAAAGTAATCGTCTAATCCTCTAAACGAAGAACTCAAATTCAATGTGTTGGTGTTGAAAGAAGGGAAATTAGGGGTGGATGGCTGTGTCAATCCAAGGGCCAGCGTGTTGTTATCATTCCTGGGAGGCTGTTGTGAACCGCTGAACAAGGGATTGTGAAGAGTGAACGAAGTTGTATCGAATTCACTAGGTGCATTCAGATTCATGTTCTGTGATTCCGCAGCATATCTAGTTGTGACACTACTCTCATAACCTGCACAAGAAAGGATAAACGTCCTGTTTATTCACAAGGGTATTTTCGACATTTCACTGATAGACGTGAAAGAAAGCAAATAAACAGTTACCTCCAATGATGACACCTGGATTTGAAGTGGGTTGTTCTTGAGTGGCTGGAGGTGGTAGGCTGAGTTGATGATCAAATGAGTCTGAATAGTTTTGTTGGCGCGTTCCCGTATCAATTTGTGCAGCAGGCATTATTCCGTGATGCGCTCCTAAAAATGATTTTCCATCATATTCCACCACATGCATCCAGTTATCATATGCCTTGTTCATCAAGGTATCTACAAAAATCTGCAAATATAAAAAGAGTCACATTCATTAAAGACCTTTTCTTGTCTTTTTTCTTGGACTCGCAAGGGGCGCTAACCCCTTGACCCCCGCCTGCTGACCTGGCAGCATGACCCTAGCCGCATTGCTGCCAGCCATCATGGCGTCTATGTGTTTCTTCAGGCAACCATTAAGACTCCATAACTCGACAATGAGGTTACTGACCTTTTGATTATCAGAAAGGGCATCGGTTGCATAGTAATGGCCATCAGCAACTAAACCACTTAATTCATAGATGTTATTGAAAACGACACCAACATTTCGCACATCATCGGAATAGTAAACGTAAAGTTTGTGGCTCAAAATACACGTCTTTGAATGCTCCACGAGAACGTCCCACATTTTATTTGACATGCCACTCCCCAATACCTACAAATGATTCCAAGATAGTAAGATGCCACACATGGGGTGTTTGGATTCAAACCTGAGCTCTGTTAATATGTAATTTTATTCTTGGTTTTAAAAAGCGTGAGGCTTACCGAGGCGATACGGTCCCCGAAGCCAGGGCGAATGCGCATGCATCACGTACGTGAGGCGCAACGTATTTTGTAAGATGTTTTTTTTTATATTTCTACTAGGTTTCTATCATCACATGCTCAAAATTTAGATATAATTTAAATAACCTCTACATAGGATTTAATATATAAATAACTTATATGTACAAGCTAAAAAACTATATGCATCTCCTAATGGACAAAATTTGCCCATGTACAAGAGGCTCGCCTCCTGCCTGTGCCTCAAGCCTTTTTTACCCGTGCCTCATGCATGCTCGTCGCCTGACACAGCCGGAAGCGCAAGACTCATTGCATGAGGGTGCCTCGTGCTTTTTTAAACTAAGATTTTATTTAACCCTTACATAATTAGTTTTGTTGCAGCAGCTATGAAACGATTATGGAATTACTTGTCTAAATGATCAAAAGTAAGGAAAAAAGAATAATCATACATTTCGCAACTTCTTTTGATCTCTCACTACGAGGCGCAGAAAATCTTCTACACTAAATATGCCAGCTTTGTTTAGCTTCTTGTGAAATGATCCATCTTTCCCAATCTTCTCCAATCTCCAAACTTCATCCGCTAGAGCGGGTGGATAATGTTTCTTGTATACTGTAGATCCAAATGTAGATTTCTTAACATCATATGTTATGGTTCATTTAAATGCAATATTTATTTGGGAATTTAGATGGTTATAGTAACAGTACAGTTTTTCTAATCATTTAAATGCAATATTTATTAAAAATCGGGCAAAAAAGTGTCAAATCAATCCAATCCGACCTATTACCAAACACACATTTTGCCATCTCTAATGAAAAAATTAAAAAACAAAAAAACTCACATTCTCCTCGGTGATCCTTAACAGTGAATGCATCCGTTTTGGCCTCACGAATACGAACCCCTTCATGGTATCCTGATGCAACTTTAAGCCCGAGTCTGAACTTCCTACTTCTTATCCAACTAGAGTTGTCTGTAAAAGTCAACTCCCCTAATGTCCCCACACCTTCCTTTAATACCACTTGTAATTCTCCAGATAAAAGTGGTCGTTTTCCTTCTCTCTCTTTTACCATATGTGTTTCAAATTCTTCTTGAGTCCATCCTTCCTCATCCTCGTTATTGAAATCACCTTCTAGCACAACAATATCTAGTTTGACCGAAGATTCGGGGCCAGATGTCACAACATGACCCGTGTTAGCATCGATCAACACCACATGGATTGCAACACCTCTTTCTCCTTCTACTTTTCCTCCCGTGAAAAGGGAGAGTGATAATTTGGACTTGAATTGTAGTTGTAAGTCTCTTCCATCCGGCCCTTCTATTCGCTTTGGAGAAACCCTGTTCACATTTCCAAATAAAAATTTAACAAATAGGAATTCTTGCTTTGTCCCATGAAAACTCTAGTCTTTAACCGCCCACACAGCAGAGTTTTGTGGATTATTTAATGTAACAGAATCTTGTGGACCCGAATGGTCAAACGGGTAATTTTAAAAGCTTAAATAATTATTTAATACAAAAGCAAGAAGTAGCAAACGATACAAAGATAGAAAGTACTCCATCTGTCCCATGAACATTATAACCTTTACTTGACACTTACTAAAAGTCTATAGAATCTAAAATAGTCTTTAGTGAAAACAAATAAAGAAAGTCTATTGGTCCAAATCGATGTCATTGATTATTTTTAATGATCCCAAGACATAGATTGTTGCAAATCTCATGTTCTGGAGTAAAACAAACAACTTAGAGGGAATCATGCAATCCACAAGAAAAAACCAACAAAAATAACCATTAGAATGAGAGATAACAAAAACTCCCACACGGTCACACTATCTCATCAAGAATCTTTGGTAAAAACTAAAAAGCCGAAAGGCAAGATGAAACTTCTAGTAGCCTATACTGCCTAAATTAACCTTCAATCATGGAAAAACAAAGATGAAAATCATGTACCTTCCACTAAGTTTCGCCGGGCCCAACTTTGCTAATGCGCGCTCCACTTCTTCACTAACCTATTTAATTAGAAAGCCAAATAGAATTAATAGTAATTACAATCAAACAATAGCTCCATAAGTTATATCTCAAATAAATTCTTCTGTGAATATTGTGCAACAAATATTAGAAAAAGTGTAATAGTTTATTTTTCTTCTTTCTTTTAAAAAAGTGACCAATATCCATCCTGGGACCCGTGAACCCGACTGGTAATGAGTAATAAGTATGGGACACAGTTTTACAATCAGGTATGAGACATGGATTACCAAAACTGTCCCCCTGACATCCATACACACTGTAATATACTTGAACTCATATGTAAGTTAATATATTACGGTTTTCACAAGACCAAGAGTACATATAGAACGACTAGGAGTTAGGCAACATGTATCCCTTTTAATATATTTTCTTTTCCTTGTAAACTTTCTCATGCATATGCATTTAAGAAATTTAGAATTAAAGGTTCATTTATTAATCAGATATCACATAAGAAACATGGAACAACTAGAAGACAGTATTCAATCCGGATACTTAAAATTTTCACTTGGAGAAAGAATCTTACAACTCTTCGAAGAATAGGCTCCAATGATGAACAAAATTTCTGCAAACTATCCACCTTCAGAGCTTCAACAATGACACTGTATAAACATGTTGGATTAATTATTTATATAAAATGTAATATAAATATCCCAAAAAACTATAATAACTAAAAAAAATTGAATCTTTAGAAATATATTGTTAACCTTTACTCATTGTAGCTAGGGTGTCAATCGTGTAGGGTTGACGGGATGACAGGTTGAATCGTTGAACCCGAATACAACCGGTATATTTATTCATGTCACAAAGACAACCCGGAAACACTTAAAATTAGTGCGACTTGAACACAACCCGTTTAACCCGTTTATCTAAACTAGTTTGCGTTTAGTTTGCTTGTAAACAAGTTGTAAGCCTGTTAAATGGATTGGCAAATTGTAACAAATGGGTTAAACGGGTCTTAAACTGATTGAAACGTCGACCCGAAACGACATGATTATTAACCGGGCTAGATATGACAACCTAAAACATTTTTCACCTCTATAGCCTTTAAATCTTGCAAAATAGCCAATCATATTTCACCAATTGGATATTGAATTTCTTAGAATGAGAATCCATTAATTGTAAACATGTTAAGAAACTGATTGAAGACATGTTTTCTCTCCATATTACAACATTCCAGCTCTTCATTCAAGAAAAAAATTGCAGGTTTGAAGCTAATTTAAGGTTTCCATTGACTTATTTAAGTCAAGAAAACATAAATGAACACATGACTAGCATTAATTCCCAAAAGCTAACAATAACAAACACTACCACACATTACTAAATTAGACCAAAAATCAGCACAACAATTAAACAATTTACATAATATTTTTACCAAAGATAACAAACAACAAAATCCCACTTCAAATATTAACAAACCATTTGAAAAAAAAAATCAGAAAAATAAATAAAAATTAATTCAAGAAATTACCTAGCAAGAGCTGGTCTTTTCTTTTCAGGTTGACCTTCTTCACTACCACTGGGATCTAATCCCCTTTTCTCCATTAACTTTCTCTGCATTTTCTCTGCTCAAGAACACAACCCCCTCTTCAGATCTGGTCTAACCCTAATTGGGTTTTACTAAAAATTGAAATTGACAAAAGGTTTTTTTTTTTGCACTCAAAACAAAAGATTAAAGAAGAACAAGAAAGATGGAAAATTAAATGAAAAATTTTCGACCTTCTTTTATTTTCTTTGGAGAATTTACCAAGAACTATCAAATCCGAACCTGGGAACTTTGATATTTTTCTATTTTGATATTTATTCCACCAACAAATAAAGGGGATTTCCATTGTGGTGGCTGAAGAAATTGCATATCCATCCGTAAGATTTGTGAAGTTTCACTAATAACCCTTATGTGGTTTTGACCATACCATCTACTATCCTTGTTTTGTATCACAAAAGTATTTAATTTTGTTTTTCTTTTCTACATATAAAGTGGTTTTCATATTATTTTGTCAAATAGCAAAATAAATTTACGTGTAGGAGTAGAAACTAAAATGTGTAAAGAAAGTTAGTTAGGTGAGAGCTAAAGAAATATCATACGTATTTTTATCCGGATATGAATGGTTATACGACCCATATGATTTTTTATGCGTCACGTATAAGGCTGTGTTCGTTAAATCACATTGAAATGACAGATATGACCACCGAAAAAGTTATACTGCCTATATGACGATTTTTCGTTCCATTATACGGCTTGTATGATGTGACAAGAATGTTGTTGTGCACTTTTAGGGATGTTGTCTAAAAGCGTCCATTAGTTATATCCTAAATTGACATAATATTTATACAAAGTGTTTTACTATATGAAGTCTATACTTTGTCTTCAAGAAATTTGATGTTATCACTTTGTAGACATCAAAGGAATGACACTTGAAATTAGTGTGCTCATGGGCTTACCTTTCATTACTTCTTCTTGACAAGAGAACCTCGTCCACATCAGTTGAAGTAACGAGACACCTTTAGGTGTTCAAGTAGGTTGGGTGGTAAATCGACTATAGGGGAATTTCAGGATATAAACTAGGGCATCAAAGTGAAGCATACGGTGATGTCAATAATGTCACTAAGTTTCTTGACCCTTTATCTTAGGATTAATCGGTTCGATCCACCGATAGGGACAGGGAAGAGATATAACTCAGCGGTACAATTTTACCTTGACGTGGTGGAAGTCATTGAAACTGGTGGTGCCACTCAAAGTGAAACGAAGTTGTCTAGTTTGTTATTTTTATTGTTCGATTTTGGCGGTCTAAACCGACGTCATTAGTTTTTTTATATTACATTTTTGGATCATGGAATTATGTATATGTATATTGAAAATTTTAATATAAACTAATGATTTTGAGTAAAACAATAAGGCAAAACTGTTAAACCACCAGTCTAGTAGGCCCTCCCAATTCAATCGGTTTGATTTGTCGTCTTCTGAAATCGTAATTAACAGTCTAACCTATAATTTTTATCAAAACCGACATAAATGGCCTATAATTACACCTACTTGAAATCATGATTTACAAAGTTTCTTATTAATATGATCTACCCAGTGATGTACCAAAGCATTAAGAGACGAACCAACTATATGAAGAATTTTTACAACATGATCATATAACTAAGAAGACTAATGTGAACATTTTCTATTTAAGCATGTAGCTATACAAATCCCAAATAGTTAATAACGATGTATCAAGTCCAAAAAAGTGAGTGCTTCAAAATAAATAAAATGTAAAAGATGAGGGGCTTAAATGTAAATATATCCAAACAACAAGCACACATTCAATGTATCCATCAGTTTGGATCATCAGCAAATGCGCTGGAATGCTGGATATGACCCATTGACCTTTTCTGACATTTTGCAGTCAACTTAATCTGAAATATCCCAATGTACAACAATTGATGCACAAGATACACACAGCTATAACACAATTAAAAAAAATACGCTATGTTTTCAGAACCGGACTACAGGTGGTTTTAGAGGTTCACTGGTCGGATCGGATGGATAAGATGACGTGTTAAATAATATAAAAATTAAAACCATGTATATAGATATAAATATAAAAAAACATTTTTTTTGTTTTGACGGAATTTATAATTTTTATGACATATAAAGGCTTAAATAAATAAAATATGCAACTTAAAATACTAAATTAATCAAAAAATGAGATGTTAAAGGAAAAAAAATACAAAAAAGATTATTAAAAATTGAAATCCGATCTGATCCGACCAGCCAGTCCGGTTCATCGGTCCGACCAGTAACAGACCGATTCAAACAAAAGCGGTTCAATTACATACAACCGGACCGGTTATATATCCGCTTCCCGGTCCAACTGGCCGATCCAGTCCAGTTCTGAAAACAATGCCCTTTTTATAGTCGGTCCATTGCCATGAATTTGACACAAGCCCGTGGCAAAAGAATATAATTTCCCATGTTGTACAACATGCATAGATAATTGTACTTTGCAAGATTTGGGGTTAATTCCGACTAAAGACCAATTACTTAAACGAGGGGTTAATACCGGAAGTATAAGTTGTCCACTTTGTGGGATAGCGGATGAGTCAGCGGATCACATGTTTGTGTCCTGTCTAGTTACAAAATCGGTATGTTGGTCGATTGGGAGATGGGTCGGAATGCAGGATTTGACCACCTGTAACTCGGTTAGGGAGTTGCTGGTTCAAACCAACGAGATGGCGGTACCAAACGGAGGAAGAAGGCACTATATGGTGTCATAATTACGACATTGTGGCTGCTGTAGGTGCACCGGAACAACAAAAATTTCAGGGGGAATCCTTTTTCTGGAACAAAAATTGTGGAGGAAGTGCATGAGGCAACATTATTAAACCTGCAGGTAAGGGCAAGAATTTTAGATTTGAGGTTACAAACTTGGGTATTGTATGGTTTTGAAGCATTATTGGTGTAATTAATGATTGTATGTACTTTGTCTCATCTAGTGTCTTACTAGATGGTATGGTGAATGAAGAAGCATGCATTTCTTTTAAAAAAAAATAGTCTTTCACCTTTTCAATTCCCTTTGACTTCTCTGTGTGTCAGTTCTCACCCATCGAGCTAGAAGAGTACTCCCCTCCGTACTGTCGTGCCACTCACACCAAAGTACCGTACGATCACGGCAAACCACATTACGGCTACGCTAGGCACGCGTCATTCCTTTGCTTTTTAAAGTTTTAATAACTTTTATACACTTCATTTTTTTTATAAAAATTACGCCATAAAATCAAACATTTTTTTATTTTAATTAGAGTATAGTATTGCCATATTTGTATAAAAAAATTATAATTTTATTTAAAAAAATTGGCTCAATTTTTATAATTTTTTTATAACTTTTGGCGTGTGTGGTTGTTGGTTCAACCCCTTGATGATCGAATAATCATAGGAGAAAATAAGAACACGAACAAAGACACACGGTTATTTGTGGAATCCATCCCATGACTCTTTTTTTATATATCAATGAAAACACACTTTTATACTCTTTAGGATCTTATTTATATATACTAAAACTTAACCAACTTGATCAACTTGCACAATTAGATTAAAGTCCCTAAAAAAGCAAGTTACCAAACACTATCTTCCTAGATTTGTTAAATCTATTTATTTTATCTATTCCTTCCTTTTAATTTATCAAGATTAGTCTAACAATCATCATCCTAATCTTGATTCGTACACATTTTTCACAGCAACGTTGGTTCCCCGTCTTCCTAGATCATCTCGACTTTCCTCGACCCCCCGACCTCCACAAAATCTCCAATCAACCCTCGTGATCTGACCTTTGCTACCTCGGTACATCAATTCCTTCATGGGTTGTAAGCCACATGCTATCAACCACAAAGTAAAAAAGAAAAAAACAAAGCATGTTGCTTCTATCGTTTTTCTTTCACCCGCTAATTGTGATAAGATTCAAAGCCTCTTACTTGACGAATCCTCTTGTCCGTTTTATAACACTTCTGGTTGGAATACTTCCGCCAATAGAACCAAGCCACATGTTGTTCTTGTCCTAGGAGAGGAAGAAAACCGGTCGAAGATTCCTGATATGTTGTCAATTTGATCAAACCCGTTGTTCCTCGTGAACAGCCTGATTTGCATGCAGTAGTAGCAAGCTGCTACCCTCCTGGTTAAGACCCAAGTTAGCAGCCCAAAAGCAACCGTGGAACCTTTTTTTTCTTCTTCTATCACATCCGTCACCAAGATGCTTCGGTAGCCCTTGTTGCCTAAAAAAGATGACGCTGTTGGACAACCTGCAGCCAAAGGCTGCTCCCCTCTCAAAAGTCAACTCTCAAACCTGCTTTGATACCAAATGTTGGTTCAGCCTCTTGATGATCGAATAATACCAACAGAAAATAAGAACACAAACAAAGACACGGTTATTTGTGGAATCCCTCCCACAACTCTTTTTTTGTATTAAATGGAAACACACTTTTACAACTCATTAGACTCCTATTTATTTATACTAAAACTTGACCAACGCGATCAACTTGCACAACCAGACTAAAGTCCCTACAGATTTGCAATTTATCAAACCTTATTTTCCTAGATTTGCTAAATCTCATTTTTTTTAAAACGACAACACCCAGATATTCTAGGACAATTGGGTTTCCCCGGGACAACTAGAATATCCATGACAACCCACCCCAAGAGGAACTTGACCTAGCCACACACCCTTTTTTTGTCTGATAGTGGCGTGGCAGAGCAAGGCGGTACTATACTTACGTTCGTGAAATGCCCCATGCCACAACCAGGGCTGACAATTTTTGACACGGATCTGTCAACACGACACGACAGGTTTCGTGTCTTAAACAGGTCGACACGTTAGGGACATGTTAAATTCGTGTCTTAATAGGTTAAAGACATGTTAACCTATTAAGACCCGTTAGTGACATGTTAACACTTAACATCCTATTTGCATCTAGATTCTAGGCTGAATCCATTAATTAATTTCGCTTTTATGGGTTTTTGTTTTAAAAAAGTTTGGATTTATTATGTTAATGAATGTTATGATTGGACTTTTTAAAATTTTACTAAGTTTTGGTATTTTTTTCTTTTATTACATATGTTATATTTATTCTCTCTTTAAACAGGTTTCTAAACATGTGACCTATTTCCAAACATGTCGTGTTCGTGTTGAACACAACAGGTCATCGTGTCTTATTATGTGGTGTCGTGTCTGACATGCTATACTAGCCCAAACCACAACATATAGGTATCTGGTTTTGAAAATGGCAACCACCAAACACTATGTCAATTTGACTTGAACAAACTATTCTAGTGATTTTCCTTAATGCCTGAAGTACAAGTCTATTATTGCACAACAGCCAGAAACAGGAAACCTATGCATAAATAGTAGTAATCTGCATAAAAATCAATTCTTTTTGACCATTTCAAGCTACAAAATGATAAATTCTGGAAATTTATAAAACTATTAGTGCCTCTTTTCGACCTTGTTCTTGCCCTTTCTTTTATCCCTTTTGGTTAGAGTCTTGGGGCGCGATCGTCTTTTCTCAACTTTCTTGAACAGCTTCTTCTTTATCACAGGTAAATTCGGCTTCTTTTCTGACCCTAGGGGCAATTTGGGTATTTCTGCAGAGTCGTCTTCACGAGAGATCTCACTTGTTGTCACCATGACCTTGACATTACCAGTATCATAAACTTTTGTTCCTATGTTCAACAGGAAGATAATTCAGATGGAGCTGAAAGATCATTGTAAAATGACTATTTTGTCCCTGACAGCAAAAAGATGATGATAGTCCTTCTGCCCCAATGTAAAGGGCCTTTCAGGAAAATCACTTTCATACCCTTTCTTAGAGGGCATTTAAGGCAACTTTATGTTTATCTCTAACGGGTCAAATGGATAAAATCATAAAGTTTAGCAAAAAAAAGTAAGATTATTATTGTATATAATAAAATTTCCATCATCATATTTAAGCCACAAATTATCATAAATTACCAGTTTTGATCCAACCCATACCAAAATTACCAGTTTTGACTCGTTACCATCCTGCCTGTTTTTCCACCTCTAAATTCAAATGATGTTTGATTTCATTTGCTTCTTAAGTCATCAAGAAACACATTTTAATTAACTTGAAAGCTTCAGAATTAACTGTCAAAACAACTTGCGCGCATACCAGAAATCGATGTTAGATGCTCATCATCATCACCATCATCGCTGTCTCGTTCATCTTCTTCTACTTCATCATTTTCATTAGGTTCGCCATCTGGACGTGGAGCTCCACCATACAGAACATACTCTCTGTCTAGTTTTCTCTACCAATAATGTAGAAAATCAAGAAGGTGGTAAGTTTAGACAGGTTTTAAAACATGACTTGTGACCATTACTCGATAAATTTCTCAACTATAAGTTGTAAAGTGTTTGTAATGAAAATGCATCCATCTTTTTTATTAATATTAGGCTAATAATACGAACACCGGCAATTTAGAAGGATCTAAGATGTCAAAAAACATACTCGAAGCACACGCCAGCTTCCATATGTCAAAAATACATATTAGAAGTAGGTGTGTCAGTATTTGAATCACACTTGAAAAAACTAAATTTCAATTCGGTTTTTGAATCGAATTTGAATTTGTGATTTTCAAACTGAACCGACCCGGATATCTAAATTCAAATTATACACATGCACACACACACATTAATGGTACCTTTTTACGCAGTTCAATACGCTTGCGGCGTAAGGCTTCCTGTTGCTGATTCTGTGCTTCTTTTCTCCTCTTCTTCTTTCTCTTGTGAAATCCAGTCACGAAATCACTATACAATACACCCGGTTAACAATTAGATTGTAGTAGAAAAAAATAGCTCGATTCAGATTGTGTTTTATCTGAAACGGGTCAAATTTAAAAAAATAACTAAAATGGGAACGAGTCAGATGGGTCGAAAGTGCAGAAAGTCTCCCAAAGTCTAATTCTAGTGCATACAATTTCTAAACTATTTTATTCAAAGACTTATATTATTAATGTAAAGCTATTGTCTTGTAACAACCCTAATTAGCGAGTTATCTATTAGAAATATTTTTAACAAATACAAAAAAGTGTGATTGACCCGTTTCAACCTGTGCTAAATAATGGCTCATTACGACCTGAACCCTTTTTGAGCCACTACCCAACCCGCCCATCATGCCACCTCTCATAAATATACTCCAAATTAAGTGGAAAGACCAATGAACTTGAGCATTCTAATTAAACAAAAGAACCCATTCTAAGTTTCATATCAGAATGTCATAAAGTAACTGAAAAATAAATCAACCTATTTATCCATTGTACCATTACAAAATTGTGAGTTTGTAACTATAATGTTCATTTACCAGTTGACAAATTCAAGCCAGAGATCTACACATACTAAACCCTTTACAATCAATATGTGTGAAAAATCTTGAACTTGGGCCTCTTGGCACATCATAATATGCTATAAATCAATCAAATTTGCTTCAAATCTTGAAATTCATCATGTTACATTGGAGATTAAATAAACAATCATCAAGAAATCAAATTTGCTTTAGAACTTGCACTTTGAGTGTTAAAGTCAAATGGGGTAAAATCCATCTTCATATCATAGCTAATGAAAATCAAATAAAAATCTTGTAAGTAACCCTAGAAGAAGTTTGAAAATTTGATTGAGGGGGAGTAAAAGGATGGAAACCTGAGATCCTTTTCGTTGAAGGAAACAGAAAGGGCTTTGTTCTTGAGAGACCTCTTCTTGATATGGTGAGCTTGTAGTTGTGATTGAGCATCGTCGCCATCCACCTCCATCGCCGCCGCTCAACAGATGCCAAAACCCTTCAAAATAACCTAAACATGCCTTCTAGAGTTTCCAAGGCTAAAAAATTATCGATTTATTAATTAATTTTAAACAGTATTACAATAAAGATTAAAAAAAAACTTTCGTAAATAGTAAAGTTTCAGTTATTTTCGTTTACAATTACAATAATAATTATTAACTAAATTAAAGACTAATGTGTGAATAGTGATCGTTCCGATATAATTTTTTTGTTAACGTTCTGATATAATTTTTTTTAAACGGAGTTGTATTCAAAATGTAAGGTTTTTTATCGTTACCTATAGCGAGAGCCATTACCGTTGTCGTACCGTGACGAGCCGAACCTGTTATAAGAGAACAACATCATTTTCGGTATTAATATTATCGGAAACCGTATCGGTATTTGCTTTTATGGTTTTCGACGACCCGATCCATTAATTTTTTTATTTCTTTTTTTTATTATTTAGTTTTATGTTTCTCTTTGATTAATACTATTTTTATCGTTGCACTTACGTTTTAAAATTGTCAACATTCTGCTTTAACTTTTATTGAAAACGGATTTGTATTCAAATTCGAGTGTTTTTTTTTGTATCATACACTATAACGAGTCTACGATTCGATTTAAGTTTTATCCGCGCAAACGAGTCAAACCAATAACGACCATGCTCCCGCCGCGAAGCGCGGGAGTTAAAAACTAGTTTTTCTTATTTAAAAGATAGAAGTAACTAGAAATGATAAAATTAGAAGCTCATTGGAGTTAAGAAAACCCATTAAAATCCTATGTAACTTTGTTTTATTTTTTAGTAGTTTTTATATGTAATTTTGTCACCAAAAAAATAAAAAATAAAAAACGTCAAGTACTTAAAAAAATCATGAAAAAATAACAAAAAAGTACCATTTTTACATCGTATGTCAGCATTACGACAGCATGTTACATACGAAATACAGGATGTTACATACGTAAACAGGTACATTGTTTTCACAAAAAAATTTTATAAAAAACAACTCTGCGTTTTTTTCTTTCAAAAGTGATTCAATTAAATATAGAAGTTATCCAAAAAAAATTACACATGTTTTTAACTATTACTCAACTCAAAGGGTTTTCACCATAGTCCTCCCCTATAAATGACATGTTAGAAAAAGTGTAATTAACCTATTAGACAAGGGAATACAATTTAATCATGGTTAAGTATAATTAAACTTCATAATTATACCTATAGATCTTTATCGTTCTCTTAGCTATAAAACTTTTGATGTGAAAAGTTGGAATTTTTTTTTTTAAAGCGTTGGACATATAAGTAATGTGTTCATCATAGAGATTTGATGGTTTACTATAGGTCTACGTTCAATATGTCAATTTTCATTTTGTAGTGAGTTTATGCTTTTTGTAGAAAGTTTGATCATTTATTGGAAAATGTTATGTTCAAGCAATGATTAAAAATTACGTTTTAGTCAAAGATTACATGTTGAATATAAAAATGGTTTGAAATTTTGATTGTTACATATTGATGTGTCATGCATTTTAGTTTATTCCATTAAATTAAAAAGAGATGGTTTGAGATTATTGGTTAATCAGATAAAACTTTAAGTGTATATAACGTGATAGTGTTGATAATTGTAATTATAATAAGGTTTCAAAACATGTTATATAGGATAACTATATTTATATAATACTACTTCTAACATTACTAATTATAGCATGATCTAATATTTCCTCGCAATCTAACGGTAGGGAGGAATCTGTAGCTTGGAGTGTAAGAACATAAATATTTGAGTCAACGATTTTGTGAAGATGTCTGTAATCAGATCGTTTGTTAGCATAAAATGTACCATGCGTTTCCCTTGTGCTACATTTTCGCGAACAAGGTGAAAATCAATTTAGTGCTTTGTTCGGACATTGAAAGACCGCATTGGTTGCAAGGTAGGTTGTATCGAGATTGTCACATCAGAGAGTGGGAGTAGATTTTGTGTCTTTCTCAAGTTCTCTAAGAAAAGCTTCTAGGCAGGTTAATTCTATAACCATGTTAGCTAGAATTTTGTATTCCGACTCAATGGACGACCTGGAAACTATTCACACAAAGCTTGTGATTCGCACGAGACCCGGAAACTTTCGTGTAGAACAAGAAACGAAAGCTGTAACTTTCGTGTGACATAGATTCATAAATCTATCATACAATCAGACTATTGTATGAAATAGAATGTCATTTGAGTGGGAGTTTACAAGCCATATGAATTATGAAATAGACTATGTTAAGTACAAAACCCTTTGTATAGAATTTTAGATAGAAAAATACTTTGTATTGTAACTTATGATTCGTATGTCCGACATTATATTGTAACAATGAACAACCTAAAAGATAGATCGTGTATTGACCATCTTAAGTTGTTCATTGAGTCAGAATAACATCCGCTGACCAACAATAGCTCAAAAGTTCAAGTTGTAACTTAGTGGAACGTACCAAGTCAAAAAATCCATAGGTAAAGGGTCAATTGTACGAGAGTTGTAAGTCATGAGAACATGTTCTCATGACCGGTTGAATGTTTATGTTGACCATATAGAGACTTAGCATTTCAATCAAGATTGAAGATCAAGACAAAAGACATTCATGTAGGCTAGAAAACACATGCACATCGTTTGATTTGACATGTGTTTCTCATGTGCTCAAAGGAAATAAACTGCATATAGCGACAGAATATTTGAATAAGCTTCAAATCTTTATCCAAGTTTATCTTCTCAGTCACACAAAGCCGTTACAATTAAGGTAACTGAATATCGAGGATATACGTCAAATTAATTCTTTTCAGTCACACAAACCCGTTACAATTAAGGTAACTGAATATTGAGGATATACATCTAATTAATTGAAGATTGAGCACAAACTTCTTTATAAAACCGTTGAATTTGAAAACCTAATGCATTTTACCGTTCAGTTGGTTAGACCACTTCCTTTTTCTTCTGTAAATAAAAAAGATCGTATGTTTGTACTGATTTTAAGTCTTTATTATATTTATTTTTGTTTTTAAAAAATAATACATTTTTATTAAATTTTTTTATTTAGTTAGATGTTTGTTTTACAAATAAATTATTGTTATTTCAATAAAATATATTTAAAATTCTAAGAAACAGATTGTTAGATACCACAATACATCCAGAATTATGATCAAGTTTAAGAAAAAAATATGGTGAAACTTCACAATAAAATAATTAGAATACTTCATAAGAAAAATATTTAGTTGTTATTGTATTAGTACAACCCAACATAAATAAAAAATGAGAACAAATAAAAATTTCTATTTTTTCCTAAAAAATTTACGTTAAGAATCGATATATATATAACTTGGCAATGCCACAATTTCAAACATCTTCGACAAGGGGAGGGAGTGACAAGACACCTTGGTTTAACAAGGATCGAAAATGAAACAAAAAGCGAAATAATTGTGTGACGAAAATATTTGCGACGAAAATACGCTACTCAAAACTTTCCATTACCGATCAACCATAGCCAATCCAGAGCGACACCCAAGAAAATTCCTCCTAAAAGAAACACCACCAAAATGTTTCCTAAAGCGTTCGCCTCAGGACCCTGAAGAAAAATTCACATAAAAACACAATCTATGAATAAACTATGCTAAATTATTTATAACATATTTTGTGGAGTAAAGTGCCAATGTGGTTTGACCATTTTAGCCGGTTTATTTAAAAACTTTTTTTTAGCTTTTTCGTCCCTAACTTTTCAAAATGGCTAGATTTTGAAAAGTCACGGACGAAAAAACTAAAAAAAAGTTTTTGGATGAAACTGACTAAAATGGCCAAACCACAGGGACGAAAATGACACTTTACTCTATTTTGTGTAATATCAACTCACCGTGTAACCTTTAGGAGCTTCTGTCATGACACATACAGTGAGATAACCATTTGTTAATCCGAGGAAAGATATAAGCATAATCATCCAACCTTGATCACCATATTTTGCAGTGAAATAGAAAGCGGGGACGAACAAGAAACGTGATAATATAGCAATCATTAGCCACTTGCGTGATTTAATCTTTATAGATTTGATTAGAGGAATGTATCTTGCTATAAAATCCCAAACATTGTACATTGCGATTAGAACAAGCGGGTACCTATGAAAAACACCATTGTTAGAGAAAAACATTGTACATTTCATGATTTGACCCGTTTAGGATAAAACACAGTCAATAAAGAAACACATTCTAGATTGGTTGTATAAGAAATTACCATGAGCCCAAACTATGTTTTCCTGTATTTTCAAACAAGAATCCGGGGAAAATGGAGAGGGTAAGGACATATATCAAGAACAGATCCAATGCATAATCAATGTTCTTGATCAACAGTTGTTTGTTGCTCAATCGCTCGGGTGCCTTGTCATCATTTTCAGCCTACAAAAATACAAAAAAAAAAAAATCTCTTTAAACACTTTAGAATGATTTTCAGACTATGAAATATATATCATCTCTAAGGAAAATTGAAAAGTTACTGTTCTGTTTGGATCAGTTTGGATGCCTGCTGCAGCAAGATCAGATGCAACAGTTTTTGACCCTTCTCGTGCTGCTTTAGTGCGATAATACTTCACAATCGGTAATTTAGCAAATACAAACGCGTAGAGTAAAATGCATAGAAACTCAAAGAATGTAGCGATTGCAAGGAATAACACTGCAGAAAAAAACATCAAGATTAAAGATTGGAACTTCTAAGGGATAAAATAGTAACCAAATTTCAATATTGTTTAACAAAACCACTCAAGTTTCAATATTATTCCATCGTTGTGAATTTTTTCATAAATGGTTAAACTGAATGACCTAAATGAAATTTGAACTAGTTTACCATTTAGTGACTTCTTTTCACATAAAACTTGAAACAAATGGTTACTAAATAGTAACCAAGTTTTATATTTGTTCTATTTAAGTCACTTAGTTTTGACCATCGATGAAAAACTTCACAATAATGAAACAATACTGAAACCTGAATGGTTTTTGTAGTTCAAATAAGTTTAGAGTGACTTTAACAGAATAATGAAACAATATTGAAACAAGTATCAATGAAAATAATATGACACTCACTAGTCCCTTTTCGTAGACCATTGGAAGATTTGTCAAAAGCGGCTTTTGTAATTAGCCTTAAGCCCGAGGTTAGAACACCCGATGCTGCTAAACCAGCAAAGAAAGACTGCAAAATCGAAATTTTCATTAACTTTGAGGGATTAAAGCAAAAACAAAGAGCCTGATTTTGAATTCGACTTTTAATGCAAAATCTTACTTGGATGAATTCGGGCTTCATGAAGGCCAAATCTCCAACCATTCCACCTTGAACATGAGCATCAGCAACACCAAAACCCGCCACAAAAACACATATGCAGATGTAATTTCCTACTCCACCTTTCCCAGATGAGGCTAAATCTACCTGTGAACATGTTTAGAAATTAGACCAATTTTTTCTTGAATTTAAAAAAAAAGGGAAAATCATGAGAATAAACAAAGTTGACACATAACTTGGAGACATCTGGGCCCGTTGGCGTAAAAGTGACCATAGTCTGTGCAAAAGTACATAATCTTGAGACACGTGGCAAGTTCTGATTGGAAGTAATCATGATTACATAATCATGTGTATTGTGTAATCATGTTTTGATTGGTAAACAAGTTTGGTCAAATGTTTATTCTCATGATTTTCCTAAAAAAAACCAACTGCTGAGGTCCAAAAGGGCAGAATCTGGCTTACCACAATGAGGGCTAGAGTACATAAAAAGAACAATATGTATCCTGCAATGTTACGTTTCCTAGTATCGACTCTCGACTCATTATACGCAAGTAATGTCATCGTTCCTAAAGCAAACGGTTGGTAGACAAGGGTAAGTACCCTGGATGGATGATAATCCTATACAATAAGAAGAAATGAATCACTAAAGATTACCAAATTTATGTATTCCAAATGCCAAAAATGCCAAAATATATAAAAAGGTTTTCAAATTTATGTATTTTAAATCCTTTTACTCACTGGAAATACTGCATAGTAGTAGTCTCCTATGGTTAACATACTATTCCATGCCACCAAAGATCCAAATCCAAGAATCCAACATACTACAATTGCAACTGACTTCCCCTGAAAATTCAAGATATTATCAAAACCTAAAATATTTAGAATTCAAACTACAATTATTTGGCAAATTCTGGCTCCAATGTTTGTGGACATGATAAAAAAATCATAAGATTTTTATCACAAACTACAACTATTTGGCAGATTCTGGCAACCAAATTTTGTGGTGATGATAAAAATTCATAGGATTTTTTTAGCACAAACAAGAATTTTTAGCACAAACTACAATTATTTGGCAAATTCTGGCTCCAATGTTTGTGGAGATGATACAAAATCATAGAATTATTAGCACAAACTACAATTATTTGGCAAATTCTGGCTCTAATGTTTGTGGAGATGATAAAAAAGTCATAGAATTATTAGCACAAACTATAATTATTGGGCAAACTCTGGCTCCAAAGTGTGTTAAGATGATAAAAATCAGATGATATTTGATCACAAACCTCAAGTTTCAGTGGTGCTTCACCAGGACCACCAGCACCATTCATGGCTGACAAACTGCAAAAACAGATAAAAAAAACATAAATTTCACATAATCTTTCACAAAGTAAAGATCATCAACAACAATATTTTTGAAACCCCACATGGAATTTGCAAAAAAGTTTTGATTTTTAGACTGATCTAATCACCTAAATCAAAACTCCCCTTTTGAATGTGTGTCAGTGTGTGTTTTTTACACAAAAAACAAACAAATGGACATAAATATCCACAAAGAAGCCAAGATTCTTGTTTTATGATCCCATAACTTACCCTTTTATGTAACCAAAAAAACATACAAATACAAAATCAAGAATAAGAACAAGAACAAGAACAAGAACAAGATAACAACTTACAAGGATGAACTCAAGTGGGTTTAGTGTGTGTTAAGGTGAAGCGTGTGAATCTGATGATTAAAGTTGAAAACTTGAAAGATACTCTCTTACTTTATAGACAGTTAGGTTGAAATAAATTCAGAGATTCAAAGAAAACGGAATCTGTTGATGATGAAGAGTAGAATTTTAAAATATTGTTTTTGACCAAATCAAAGGTGAGAACCAATGGGATATGAAAGGCGCATGTAGCCTATGGGCTCGCCGGAAAAACAGTGCATTGATTCTATGACAAATCGGTTCTTTTTAAAAGAGTTTGAAATATATTTAGTGAAGAAATAATTTAATATTTTGATTACGATACTTTCTCTTTATTATTTTATATTGTTACTATAATTATCTTAAAGTTATAGGTTTAATTAATTAATTAATTAATTTTAAAAATTTATAGACTTATTAAACTTCTAAAAGGTAATTCTTTTTAAACGATTTATTAGTTACTATTTTAAAAAATTAATGTATTATACGAGCTGAATCATTAAAAAAAATATAGCTAAGAATAAAACTTATCTCTTAAATAAAACATAAGTTATGATTTGTTTAATCGGTCCACACCTCTAGTTCTAGAGCTAGACCTAAAATTATTTTAAGATTCACATCAATCATGAGTAGACAATTTAGTAAAATAATAATTTTGAACAAATATATCGTATATGTAATTGATTAAATGTAGAATCTGTATTTAATAAATAAGTAATTTATTGAATCACGTGTCACAATTTAATGAGTTCAAGATTTTTTTACTGCTTATTTTTCTCAATCCTAGTATTATAAATACAAATCAATCGCATTTATAATTAGTAACTATTCAATTATATCTTTCATCAAAATATCATTTTATAATTTTTAAATCTTCACTACTAACTATTTATATTTTCTTTTATTTAACCCGTTTAATAAACGGGTGTCTAAGAGCATTCACACCAGTGTGTTTATATTTATCTTCATCTCTATTATTACAGATTTCTCTCATTTTACATCTACATCAGTATCTCTATCTTTATCTCTGTTTTTAAAATTTAGAGTTTAATAAATAGAGGTTACTTTAAATATAGAGATTCATTTTCATTGATCTCTATATTTTTTATGAGTGTATAAGAAAGAAAAAAATAAATAAATGTTTATAAGTGAGATAAAGATAGATAATGCGATTTGAGAGATTGAAACAAATTTAAAGAAAATTATGAAAAATAATGGTATTTAATTAAATTATTGAGATAAAGATAAATAAGCTGATTTAAAAGATGTAACTTAGTTATATAATAGAGTTTTTTTTACATATTTCCCCCTTTTAACCTTCTTAATAACATATATACCCAACTATAAAAATCAATTACATATTTACCCAATGCTTACACAATTACCTATTTACCATTATATGTTTTAGGAAGGGTATATATGTAAATACTATTTTAATTGGTTCATTAAGGGTAAAATAGTAATTCAATAAAAAATTTAAATGAACTGGGTAAATCTATACTAATAAATAAAGGTTTAAGTTGGACACTTGTCACTTTCTCATGCTTTCTCACATTGGTTTTCCCGCCTCTCTCTCCTAATAAATGTACCTCTATCTTATTAAATAATAATGATATTATAAATATATTATTAAAAAAGAATACTAATTATATTAAACAAGAATATATAATAGGAAATCAAAATATAACTAATTAAAAAAATACTAATTTGTTATATACACACACATTTTCTTTTGATATATCTCGAGACGATCATAATATTCTGACAAGTTGGGACGTATTTACAAATTTATAAGTTTTATCTTTTTTTAATATACAATCTCGTGTAATACACGGGATTCTAACCTAGTATGTAATATATAGGCTTTAAAAAAGGGAAATATGTAATTAAAATTAGCGGTTAGATAAATATGTAATAAATGAATTTAGTAAAGAGATATATGTAAATGACTAAGTTAATAACCTACTTATATAAAGAAAGTAGTATAAATTAATGAAAAAACTATTTAGTTTGTTTAACATGATTTCGAAAATCTGTGGGTCCATTTCCGAATTAATGGTTAAACAACTAATAAATTTGTTCACATGACAGATTATAATAAATTAATTATTTTATATGTTGTTGTGAAAATCGAATATTAAAAAAGATTCTGGTATGATTTGACTTATTTGGCGAAAATATCATGTAAAAAGGTGTGTACCCTCGAGAAATTGAGAGCAGCCGCTTTCCAATTGGCGACAACGAAAAGGCTTTTAAAGCGTTCAAATTCACATACTAGTGTTCAAATCAAACACTATTAAAAGAAATTTATACAACTAGATGTAAAACTCTAGAAACACTTCAGGTTTAAAGGTAACGGGTTCAAATCACATTAAGTGACAAGATTAAAAGAAATTTACCATTCTAAAAAGAAAAAAGGTATTCAAATCAAACGTTTGGATTTAGTGGTTGTGTCGATTACGAATATTCAAATCAACATCTCTATTTTTATTATTTAAGTTTTTTTTTGTTTTGAAGCTCATCACCATCTCAATCTCTATTTATAAATTTTATAGTTTAATATATAGAGGTTATCTAAATATAGAGATTCATTTTCACAAATCTTTATATTTTTGTGTAAGTTTCTAAGAAAGAAAAAATAACAAAATAATTGTTTGAGAGTGAGATAAAGTTAGAGATGACGAAGCTAATGTGAATGCTCTAAATCGGACTTTAAAATTGAATGAATTCCTAATTAGTTTTAAAATTTAAAAACTATATTAAATTATTAACTGAATTAAATTGAAAGTTTAAAACAATTATATTGATAGAGGATAAATCATTTGAAAACTTTTAAATATTACGAGAACTCGCGAGAACCACCAGAAAACCAATCAAAACCATACATTTTTTTTGGGAAAATTACCAAAATGGATATTTGACCAGTCAGATTTACCAAATGGACAAACTTTTTTCAGTCTACTAAGTTGTCATTTAGACCAATAGTCGGCTGAAGTCTTGGTTTTAAAAAACGAGAAGCGCACAAAAGCGACAAAGTCTAAAACCGAGGCGCAAAACGCAAAAGTGGTAAGCTTTTCGTACGCGAGGCGCAAAATGATTATATATATTTTTTATATATATCATAGGTTTTTAGCATCCCCTACACAAAATGATTAACAAAGGCAAATAGTCGGCTAAGGAAAATCATATAGCAGTCTAAAATCGAGCAAAAAAACGCGCCGGTTAAGCCTACTGTTTAGTGCGCTTTAGCCGGCTTGGGAGTCAGTGCCGCCACGTGTCGTTTTCTGGTTGGTTGAAAATCTGAAAAAAGTTGGTGGGCACGGAATTTGGAGCCGGCTGAACTAGCCTACTTCAGCCGGCTATTGATTTAAATGACTACAACTTAGTAGGCTGAAAAAGTTTGTCTATTTTAGTAAGTTTAATTGGTAAAATATCCATTTTGGTATTTTTTTTCTTTTTTTTACTTTTACTACCTTTATCATTATAATAAAACAAAAACAAATGAGTTTATATATGTATATAAATTTATATGCATTCGTATATTTGTGTAAGTGCACCATTTACACATGTGTACAAAATTGTTTAAGAATAGTTTAGAGAGGAGTAATGATTTAATTGGAGGTATAAATTATTTTTTTATATTGTATTTTAATAATAAAAATAGTAAAAATAAAATTTTGATTGTTTTTTACACGAGTTCTCGCGGTTTTCAAGTATTTATAAGTTTTTAAAAGATTTTCCTCTTCATTGATATGCTAACTATATTTTAAAATAATGCTAAAATATATTATTTTCTTAAAGTGGATTAAGAACATGTTTTTACCATTATATCGTATTCTAATATATAGATTTTTCTCTCATGTTGCTTCTATTTATTTTTGTAATTGTTCTCTTATTTCAAAATAATTTAATTGTTGTTGTTTGAGGTATCACATACGCATGCTTTTTGTTGAAAGATCATATTATGATGTTCACTCCTAATGAATTATATTACTATATTTTGACATTGATGGCCATTATATAATTCATTAGATTCCATTAATGTGATATAATTCATGTACAAACAAATGTAAAGTTTTTGATTAGTTTTAAACTTCTTGTGTTTTGGAGTAATAGAGGGTGATAGAAATACCGTGGACCAATTGAGAAAACAATGGTATACTTGGGGTTTTTTAAAACTCATATTTGCTTTCAAATTATAACCAATTTTTTATGTGATAACCGTGATAATTAATATCAAACAATCACATAATTTATATTTTTTTTCTTTTAATTATTAAAAGAGTATTTAAGTATCTTCAACATACATCTTGAACATAAATACGAAAAATAATGAGTCTTACATATATGTATCAAATAACGTTACATATACGTGACACATAATGTTTATGTATATGTAATACTAACAGAATGGTAACTGTTACATATACGTAACACTATCTTAAGAGTGGTTTTAATGGTTATCAAATAAATATTGGTTATCATTTAAACCTCACCCTATGATTATATGTGTATAAATAATTAAACCAACCCTATCAAAACACAGTATTTGTATTTTTACTTTTTACAAATAATATATTATGTAATAAACGTTTTATATAACTTTTATTTTTTTTGTTAAATAACATATCACACATCTCCTAATTCTTTTTTTTATAAACTAATAGGTTTGTTGTTTCTCATTTGAATAGAATTAACGAACCACATTCCCATGTAACAAAAAAAAGAAATCATGGTTATCGGTTACACAAATCTAAAAAATGAAACATCATGTATACGTTTGCCTATCCTATAACCAATTCGAAAAAAACACTTCTTAAAAAGTTGGCATAACGACATTGTCTTGAATAATTGAATGACCTTAGAATATTAGTTATTACGTCTACACAACAATAATCATACCCAGTAAAAATGAAAAATAATAGTCTAAAGGGCTGTTTGGAAAGTGCTGAACCATTAAGTGCTGAACCATTAAGAGGTTTGAATGGTTCAACGTGGTTTTTCAGCTGAACCATTAAGAGGTAAAATGAACCATTAAGAGGTGGGCTGTCAGCGAAACAAACACCCCTTACCTCTGAACGATTCAGAGGCAGCCTCTTAATGGAATCATTAAAAGGCTACCAAACAACCCCTAAGAATAGTGAGATGTAGACAAAACATAAGACAAATGATAGAGAGATTGCTTCCACATAAACACTCAACTCCAAAAATTTTATTTAACCATGGAATTACGTCTACATGTGTAGTATAAAAATATATTCAATTTCTTTTACAGAGATTTATAAATATTATCTATTTTTATATTTGAACAAAATTTATAAATTTGACTACAAAATTCTCTTTAGGTTTCACATCTATCACATGGGTGGATAATTTATTAAAATAATAGTTTTAAACAAATATATGCAATACATAATTGATTAATTATTATATTATGTAAATAAAGTAGCATAAATTTATCGAAAAGCCAATTGGCCCGGCGGTAGCCCCATGGCTTCCTTTGTGGGAGGTCGTGGGATCAAGGGTCGTCTAGTGTAATTTGTTTCGGGTTAAGCCAGAGGGTTTTTTTCTAGTTGTGAGTTTTCTCCTAGGGTAGTCACGAGTTCGATACCCTGGAGCGTAAAAAAATTGGGATGGTTGAAATTCCGTCACAGGAGTTGAACTCGGGTATTGAGGATCCAATAAAACGCCGTTCAATTTTTTTTTATCGAAAAGCTATTAGTTTTAAGGCGAATTCAGAAATATATGGATCCGCTTCTTAATTAACAATTAAAATAATTTTTTTGAACGGTGGAATTTTGTATTAAAAAATCTAGCAAGGAGCTACAAATGAAAGCATTGCATCTTCAAGAAAGAAAAAACAAAAAAGCTATAAGTACATAGAGTTTATATTGAAATTTCACCAATAAGACCGCTCGAGAGTTTTAAGTTTTGATCGGTTTTTCACCCATAAATAGGTTAGCGCCTTGATTTCTTTTGTTATCGTCTGCACGATATGTTCACCTTAGTATGGACTTTGTCATTCCGAGCCTCCAAATGCACCAACAAGTAGCAAGGAAAATGACATGCACTAACCGCCAGATCGAAAAGCAAAGGAAAACGTAGATGGAGAGGTTCAGTGTCTGCCCAAGTATCTATCCAGAAGTGGATTCTATTCACTCGGCCCCACACCCCTTTTATGCAATTCAACATACTCATATTAGACTGTAGAAGATCTTGATTAATGTTTGAGATTGCTTTCCACACGCCTGAAAGAGTGGATTTAACAGGTAAAGGCTGCCATGAATGTGGGTTGTGATGAATATCCCATATGATCTTCCACCAAAGTCGACTTTTTTCCACCTTGAAACGCCACCACCATTTGGCTAAGAGGCCAAGATTTGTAGCTATTAACGATCCCACACCTAGAACACCTATATCCTTTAGAGCAACATTTTTCCCTAAGCCACCCAGTAGGTTTTTTTCGACTTTCACTGTTCCCAACCCATAAAAAAGTTTTCCTGATTTTCTCCAAGTTTGCAATGACTTTGGTTGGAGTTTTATACAATGAGAAATAGTATACGGGTAGTCTACCGAGCACTGGCTTGATTAGAGTTAATTGACCGCGCACGGATAAAGTTTTTGCCCTCCATTTAGAGGGTCTAGAATCAAAACTTTCAAAGAACTAGCCTCCATTTCTTTTCCAACTTCATATTTGCTCAAACCGGAAGGCCAAGGTAAGTGAGCGAGAGAAATCAAATCCGACATACTAGGCAAATCATGGACCAAAACTTCCTCTATCCCAATGCAATATAGGCCGCTCTTCTAAAAGATTTACCTTTAAGCCCCCACGTGATGGAAACATCTCATGATTTTAGCCAGATTTATATACTGATTATAGACCACTCCTCGAGAAATATGACATCGTTAGCATAAAATAAGCGTAAGAGAGTAGGCCCATTGTTTGGAGTTGGGATACCATGAAAAATACCAAGAGAAACCGCGGTTACTTTTAATGAATAATTAAATAACTAGTAATTTTGTTCACATGTCATATGATTATGACATAAATTAATTATTCTATATTATTGTCAAACTCGTGGATTAAAACAATATTTTTTTGGTATAATTTGACTTCTAAGGCGAAACTATCAAATGAAAAGGTGTATACACAACATATCCCACTCGAGAATTTGAGAGTAGCAAGTGATGCTTTCCGATGGGTGACAATTTAAGATTTTTGTTTTTATAAAGCATTTAGTAGCACCTTTTTTTTTCGACTAGTTTGGATATCTTTTGAACAATCGTTTCATTTTATTTGTTTTCTTGGTGTGTTATAACATTCATTTGTCTAGTATTCAGTAACTTTCATAAATCTATTATACAACTAGTTTAGATCTCGTGTCTACACACGGGGTGAAAACTGAAAAATATCAATATATAGATTTTTTAAATCTTTATGTATATATTTTACAGGTGTAAAAATATATTACATAAACTAAGGATAGAAACAAACTCAAAATATGTAAAAATTAATATATGATTGAGTTTCGAAAATAAGTTAATTACTATTTAATTTAATTTAACTTTCATTTACTATTTGATTGAAATACAAGTTTCTTATAATAAGGGATAATTTATAATAAATGTGCATAATTAGTATTTTCTTTAAATATATATTATTATTAAAAGATAAAAGTACATTAAATAAGGCGAAAAAAAAATGATGAGAATGAATATGGAGGCGACATGTGTCAGTAAAAAATCTTTATTTATTATATAGTATAGATTAGTCTACCATATGAATTGAAATAGAAAATTTGAAATAGAATATGACAGTCAAGTAGGATTTTATAAAAAAAAATGAAATAGACTAGGACGCTTCAGTGTATTGAACTTTTAAAAATATTTATTTTACAATGTAGTTTATTATTAATACCGAAGAAAATTATGTAAAGGGTAACTAAAGGAAAGTTTGATTCCTTTTAGACCATAGGATCGAAACTTTTTAGATCTCTTTGTTGCCTCATGAAATTGGTGTAAACCGCTATTCAATATCACCAGATCGAAACTTTCACCTTTTGAGATATGGGTGACAGCTCTTTCACACTAACATCAAACTATCAAAGCACGCTTTAACGTAACATCACCATCTTTCACTCTATCAATCCACCGCACTTGATAGAAGGGTGGGGGCTGTGTTACCACTACCCGTCACACCTCCACCTCATCAACACCACCTATGCGGTGTTACCATTACACACAACCTTATCCTCCATCAATGTATCAACTACAAATATCTAAGATCCTGATTTTGATCTTTGTTTTTTTTTAGGAAAGGGGAAACCCCAATAAAACTTTTATTAGGTCATGGGGGTATACCCTATCTGAAAACACTTCATGTGAAAATAAAGTGCACGTCACGTGGGTGCCACCTCGCCATATGAAGTTTTCACACCACTTTCACATGGTAAGGGGTATACTCGTGTGAAAGTAAGTAAGTTAAAAGTCGAGCCAGTGAGTATTTCCAGTTGTGGGTTTCCTCCTAGTGGGTCCCGGGTTCGAGTTCGCTACGGTTACAACCCATTGGAAAAGACATGCATGACTCATATGAATACCTGGGCTGCTCCCGAAAGGAGTAGGGTTTAGTAAAGTCGTCTTCAAAAGAAAAAAAGGTATATAGCCCTTCCCGAGACAAACCCCTAGACAAGGCTAGAACCCATGAAACAAACAACCTAGTACTTGGGCTAACAATTGGGTTATGAAAGCCCAGCCCAAGCCAAAGCCAATCTAACTTGAGCCGGCCCTATACAAATGGATTTTTAATCCGCCTAAACAAACACCTAACTCATTTCTAGACCATAAGGCATTAACGCATACAAATCTATACCACACTACAATTCTATACCAGCTATACAAAAGAAAATAGAATTCATTGTACAATGGGTCATGAAACTAATGAACGAACATAAACGAATATGATAACACTTTAGTTTAGATATTCATGTTTACTTTTAATTGGTGTTAGTTTATGTTCATTTATGTTCGTTCGTTTATGTTAGTGAACCGTTCATTTAGAATATTAATGAACGAACAAGAAAATCCGTTCGTTTAAGTGTTCGTGTTCGTTCATTTGCTCGGTTAAAGTTAAACAAACAAGCCTCCATTCGTGTTCGTTCGCTTCATTTACAAACCTACTAACGTCACAACATTACAACTTACAACATCTTTGATCACACGGGGACGGGCGACCCCGTGCAACATTTGGTTTCACAAACAAAAATGCTAACAATGTTCATTGAACAACGGAAAATGAAATAGTTGACTCCTCAAAAGCTTCCATTGCCGATTATCCATAACCAATCAAGAGCCACACCCAAAAATATTCCTCCTAGAAGAAACAACACCAAAATATTTCCTAAAGCGTTTGCTTCTGGACCCTAAACAAAATTCACACAAAAACATAATTATGAGCAAATTATTAAAAAATAAATAAAACTTTTTGTGTAATTTCAACTCACCGTGCAACCTTTAGGAGCTACTGTCATGACACATACAGTGAGATAACCGTTTGTTATTCCTAGAAAAGATATAAGCATAATCATCCAACCTTGATCACCGTATTTTGCAGTGAAATAGAAAGCGGGGATGAACAAGAAACGCGATAATACCGCAATCATCAACCATTTCCGTGACTCAAGCTTAATAGATTCGATTAGAGGGATGTATCTTGCTATGAGATCCCAAGTATTGTACATTGCGATTAGAATGAGTGGATACCTATGAAAAATACCATTGTTAAATTTACACTTTGGGCAATGAGCAATTTGCAGAGCCGTCTAATATTTCGATTAGGTCAGTTAGAAGTAGTTTAAATGGTCACAACTATTTAGATTTGAGCGGTCTAGTTGGTTGGTTCAAATGGTCATGTCGTGATGATTCAGTTGTAAATGATTCAAGTGGTTCCTCATGCAACGTCGATTCAGTCCGGGGCAGTCACATGTAGTACTGTTCACACCCTACGGTTTAGTGGACTAAAACCGTTGAGCAAATTACAAATTACATGCTTTAAGTATTAACTATATTTCAGTATACGTTCTTTAACTAAGGAAATTACAGAAAACGTCCTTTGTGTTTAAAAAACCTTGCACGTTACGTCATTTGGCCTAACGATCGTTAAATTTTACCGTTATGTCTGGTCACGTGCCATGCACATGAGGGTATTTTGAGGCTTTTACACATAAAAGGACTATTATTGTAATTTGTTTCTATGAATGAGAGTTTACAAAAAATAGTCCTTTTACGGTAAAAAGACCTAAATACTCTCATGTACCTTGCACATGACCTGACTTAACAGTAAACTTTAACCGTCATTAGGCTAAAGTAAGTAACTTGCATGGTTTTTTAAGCATAAAGAACGCTTTCTGTAATTTCATTAGTTAAAGGATATATACTGAAATTTAGGTAATACTTAAAAGGCTGTAATTTGTAATTTGCTCAAAACTGTTTGTCTTGGTACAAGCCAAGGATCGCGATGGTTTAAAGGAACACATCAACACACCTAGACCTTTTAGTACATTCGCAACACGAAATTGGTCCACAACGGTTAGGCCCGTTGATTACGTTCATACCATCACGCCTAATGGTTGAATTATGGTTGGTTCAAGTGAACAGTTCACAAACATTCTAGATTAGTTTTATGAGAAATTACCATGAACCCAAACCATGTTTTCCTGTATTTTCATACAAGAAGCCGGGGAAAATGGAGAGCGTAACGACATGTAGCAAGAACATATCCAACGCGTAATCCATGTTCTTGAACAACAATTCTTTGTTGCTCAATCGCTCAGGAACCTTAGCATCAATATCAGCCTGCAAAAACACAAAAAAAGTAAAATATTTCCCCTTCTGAAATTTATATCACGTCCAAGGAAAATTAAAGAGTTACAGTTCTGTTTGGATCAGTTAGGATGCCTGCTGCAGCAAGATCAGATGCAACAGTTTTTGATCCTTCTCGTGCTGCTTTAGTGCGATAATACTTCACAATCGGTAATTTAGCAAACACAAACGCGTAGAGTAAAATGCATAGAAACTCAAAGAATGTAGCGATTGCAAGGAATAACACTACAGAAAAAAAAACATCAAGATTAAAGATTGGAACTTCTAAATCTATGAAAATGATAAGCACTTACTAGTCCCTTTTCGTAGACCATTTGAGGTTTTGTCAAACGCAGCTTTTGTAATTAGCCTTAAGCCCGAGATTAGAGCACCTGATGCTGCTAAACCAGCAAAGTAAGACTGCAAAATCAGAACAATTGTATTTTCAGTAATTTTAGGAAAATAAAGAGACTGATTTCGAATATGTTTTTTAGTGCAGAATCTCACTTGGATGAATTCGGGCTTCATGAAGGCCAAATCTCCGGCCATTCCACCTTGAACATGAGCATCAGCTACACCAAAACCCGCCGAAAAAATGCATATACTTATGTAATTTCCGATTCCACCTTTCCCAGATGAGGCTAAATCTGTCTGTCAACATGTTTAGAATAATGTTTTCTTGAATCAGACAAAAAAAAAGGAAAAAAACTGGCCAGTAGGGATGAAAACGAGCTGAGCCGCTCGTGAGCTACTTGAGATCGGCTCGTTAAAAACTCGAATCAAACTGAGCTTAAACGAGCTCTAGCCCGAGCTCGAGCTTATATTGGGGCTCATTTAATGAGCATAAGCTTCACATATCTAGCTCGAGCAGACTCGTGAGCCTAAATGAGTCTTTTATTTATATAATTATTATTATATAATATTATAATAAAATAATAGAATAATATATACAAATTTTAACTGTAAAAAAATATAATTTATATAAATAAATCATAAATAATAAGTTAAACGTGCCAAGCTCGACCTTAGGCAAGCTTTGACTTGGCTCGATTCGTTTACTCCCTTGTTGAGGCCCGAAAAGGAAATCTGGATTACCACAATGAGGGCTAGAGTGCATAGAAAGAACAATATGTATCCTGCAATGTTACGTTTTCTAGTATCGACTTTTGATTCGTTATAAGCAAGTAACGCCAATGTTCCTAACGCGAAGGGTTGGTAGACAAGGGTAAGTACCTTTGATGGATGGTAATCCTACACAACAAGAAAGAAATGAACACTAAACATTACCAAATTTATGTATTCCAAATGCCCAAAATGCCAAAAATATAAAAAGTTTTCAACTTTATGAATCTTGAACCCTTTTACTTACTGGAAATAATACATAGTAATAATCTCCTATGGTTAACATACTATTCCATGACACCAAAGTTCCAAATCCAAGAATCCAACATACTAAAACTGCAACTGACTTCCCCTGAAAATTCAAGATATTATCAAAAACCTAAAATATTTAGAGATTATAGGATGTGGAGATGGTGAAAAATCATTGGATGTTTGAGCACAAACCTCAAGTTTCACTGGTGTTTCATTAGGATAATCAACATTCATGGCTGACATACTGCATAAACAGAGAAGAAACATATGTTTCAATGAATCTTTCACCTAGTAAAGATTATCAAAGATAATGTTTTTTGAAATCCCACATGGAATTTGCATAGTTTTTTTGATGATGGTAGGCTAATTTGCATAAAAGACCCTATTTTGCATGTGTGTTTTTTAACAAAAAAACAAACAAAATAACTTTTATAATTCACTCAACAAGAACAAGATAACAACTTACCAAGGATAGACTAAAGTGTGTAAATTTGACAATAAAAATGGAAAGCTCTACAAAACTGGAAAGACACCCTTTACTTGAAAAATATATAGACTCAAAGAAAACGGAGTCTGTTGATGATGATGCTGATGATGATGATGATGATGATGATGATGATAATCAAGGGTAGGGATTTGGTATTTTGTAGGATTTAAAAATATTGATGATGATGAAGGGTAGCCACCTCCGGCCGGAAAAAAACAGTGAAATGATTCCATAGGAAATCAATTCATTTAAAAGGTTTCATATGTCTATGGTAAACAAAATAAATATTTAATATTTTTAGTATAAACCAACGGTTCAATGACATAAATAAGCATAAATGAACATAACTTAACGAAAATATACAAACATAATAGAACAAACATAGTTGGGTTTTGAAGGTAATAAAAAAATATGTTGAATAATTTATTGAGAAAAACAAACAAACGGACATAAACGAACGTAAATTAACGAATATAAAGGAACTTAAATGAGCGAACATAATGAACATTCACGAACGTAAATGAAAGAATGAGGCGCGTGTTCATGTTCGTTCATTTAATTAAATAAACAAAAAATGTGTTCATGTACGTTCGTTTATTAAATAAACGAACTTCCCGTCGAATGGTTCATGACCGGTTAACTGAACATTTGGTTCATTTACAAGCCTAGTTCATAAATTAAAGGTTTGATATGTGTATACTAAAGAGGGTTGCTATAGCTACACTACCCCCTCTGCACAAACGACCCATATTGAGGTGACATGTCACATCAATCACGTCCCATGCATTCAACATGGCCCGTATTGGGGCGAAAAACACGCGATACAACCGGTATTGTCTGTAATACGATCCTTTTTGGGGCAAAAAATGTGTAATACCCGTATCAGGAGGTGGGGTTGGTGTGGCTCTAGTATGAAGTTGTGACAACCACTAATTTCAAGTCAACATCTTACCATCCTATTTCTAAGCATCATTAGTCAATAAACATCATTAGGACTTTAGTTAAATGAATAATTGGTTGTCATACGATGTGCACAACAATTTTATAGAACATTCATGTGTACAAGAGAAAATAAACAAACATTGGTGATGAATGACGCACTAAGGTCAAACAAAAAGTCAAACACATTCATTTTATGTTAAACACATTGATACAACTCATAATTTATGCATGCATGAACATTCTATTTCCTTAACATAATATACATACATGCATACATAAATCATTATACCCACATTATTCATGAAAAAGATGAAGTGAGAGATTTAAGTAAATTACATAAATAGTCATCCAGTGGGTAAAAATATCATTATTGCCTCATGTAGAAGGCATATGTCTATATTTAATAAAAAAAGTTAACACCAGTTAGTGAAAGAAACGAAATGATTCCATAGGAAACCAGTTTATTTAAAAGGTTTCATATGTATATGGTAAACAAAATAAAGATTTAGTATTTTTAGTATAAACGAACTGTTCACGAGCATAAATGAACAGGGGCGGACCTACCCTATGGGTAGGGTAGCCCCCGCTACCCCTCAACTTTTACGCGCAGTGCAATTTTTTTTTACGGTTTTATGTATCCGGTTATCTTTTACGTTACCCCTGAGCAAAATTTACGTTACCCCTCAATTTTTTTTAAAAGCTCACACTTGATAAAAAGTTCAAAATTTTATAAAAAACCTAATACTTTATAAAAAGTCCCCACATTTTTTAAAGGTTTTGAGGTATTGAGTTTTAATAAAACAATTGTGCTTTAGCCAGACCAAATGTTTATTAAAACCCAATACCTCAAAGTCTCAATTCTCAAACCCAACTTACCCAAGCGGCCGGCCAAGAAGAAAGACAGAGAACGGGAACTGTAAGAGTCAGAGACCGACCACTCGACCAAGCGCTCGACCTGAGTTGAGACCACCGCATGGTGCAGCCTCCGCCAAACCCCGGTCCTCCACCTCTGCAGTCCGCCTCGCCAGTCGCATGTTACGGTAACATATATATGTATTCGGCCGAAAACTTTATAGTTCCGCCCCCTGATAGGGAAAAAAATCCCGGCCCCACTGCATTTTTTTCAAGCTCCGACACTGATGTTATCGTAAAAAAAAATTGTTTACATGAAAGTACGGTCTAAAAAAATTTGTTTCATTTACATGAAGGTACGGTAAAAAAAATTCGCTACCCCTGAACTTTTGTTCTATATCTACCACTTTAAATGAACATATCTTAACGAACATATACAAACATAATAGAACGGACATAGTTGGGTTTTGAATAGGCTTAGTTAGTAATAAAAAATATGTTGAACGATTTATTGAGAAAAACAAACAAACGGACATAAACGAACGTAAATGAACTTAAATGAGCGAACATAAATGAACGTTCACGAACATAAATGAACGTTCACGAACGTAAATGAACGAATGAGGCGTGTGTTCATGTTCGTTCATTTAGTTAAATGAACAAAAAATGTGTTCACGTACGTTCATTTATTAAATAAACGAACATAAACGAACTTTCCGTCAAATGGTTCATGACCGGTTCACTGAACGTTCGGTTCATTTACAAGCCTAGTTCTTAAATTAAAGGTTTGATATGTGTATACTAAAGAGGGTTGCTATAGCTACACTACCCCCTCTGCACAATACGACTTGTATTGAGGTGACATGTCACATCAATCACGTCCTAGACATTCAACATGGACCGTATTGGCGCGAAAAACGTGCGATACATCCTGTATTATCTGTAATACAACCCTTTTGGGTCAAAAACGTATAAAACATTGGTGATGAATGACGCACTAAGGTCAAACATATTCATTTTATGTTAAACACATGGATACAACTCCTAACATGTATGAACATTCTATTTCTTTAACATAATATACATACATGCATACATAAATCATTATACCCACATTATCCATGAAGAAGATAAAGTGGGAGATTTAAGTAAGTTCCACAAATAGTCATTTAGTGGGTAAAAATATCATTATATCCTCATTTAGAAGGCACATGTCTATATTTAATTTAACTGAAAAAGTTAACACCAGTTAGTGGAAGGAACGAAATGTGTGCATAATTTAAAAAAAACAGAGCAATCTTTGTAATTACTGAAGACATGTGACATATAGTGCAATTTGATATATAATTAAAGGACAATCTGTATAATTTACTCTATAATATTATACACATTTATTTCTCATCTATAAAATATATAGACAATATATAAGTTTTATTACTAAATTCTCTTTAGGATTCATATGTATCATATGGGTAGATAATCCAATAAAATAATAATTTAAAAGGTATACAAGTCATACTAATTTATTATATATAAATCTACAAGTGGTAAGTGTTTGTCCTTTTATCAAAAGTTCATAATTTGAATCTAGTTTTTACTGATTTTCTTCTTTAAACTATTTTAAATGTTAGCCGTCTAGGGTAAGCTGAATATAATATTTTTTGATAGTGGATTCTTATTTATCACCATAAAAAAATAGTGTTTTAGAAATCTATGGATCTGATTTTGAATTAACAGTTAAACAACCAATGATTTTGTGCACACATCATATAATTATAATAAATTAATTAATAAAAAATATATTTTCTAGCATTATTTGACTTCTAAGGCCAAAGTATCAAAGAAAAAAAATGTAAATAACCGACAATTTGAGGCAGCTGCTTACAAATCGGTGAAAATGAAACGTTTTTAAACATTTCTACATTGGAAAGCAACTACTAATACGACCAATATATTAAAAAAAGCTATATCCGCGTGCGTTGCAGCATCTTTTTTTCTGTGCCATGTGTTCCTTTACATGTTTAAAATAACGAACAAACACTAACGAACATAAATAAACAAACAAATTATTAAATATTCACGAACATAACATTTTGTTCGTATCCATTCTTTTAATTAATCGAACGAAATTTCTTTCTTCGTGTTCATTCGCTTATTAAACAAACGAACTTTGTGTGTATGACGATGATAATAATCAAATTAGGCTTTCATTTTAGTGGAAGGTACAGTAATTATCCTAAAATTTGGATTTGCTCTCAGAATTAGGGGTGTTCATCGGGTCGGTTTGATATTTTTTTTTGTTGAAATCACAATCCGAACCGAATCATATTTGAGGAAACCTAATCCAAACCTAAACCACATTGTAATTCGGTTTGGTTTTCGGTTTAAACCTAACAACCCGAATTCACGAAAGAAAAACTTTTTTTTTCATTTCGGTAGCCGTAACCTATTCGGTTTAAACAACACAACAATTTAGGAAAAATTAAACAAAAAACATACCTTCATCAAATAAAGATTTATAATCCATATATGTGTATTGGTTACTGAAATAGTGGTATAAAATATGGATTAAAATAGTGGTATAACCCAATTCGGGTTTTTCGGTTCAAATCGAATTCAAAATCTTAAAACCTAAACCAAACTAAAAACCAAATTAGGGATGGCAATGAAACCCGAACTATATGGGAAAACCCGAAACCCGAAACATTTGGGGACGGGTATAGGGTCGGGTAATCGGGTATGGGATCGGGTTTGGGATCACTTTTGAATTTTTTCATGGGTTTGGGACGGGTATGGGATATGGTGATATACCCGTTTAACAGATATAGTTTTGTAATATCCCGGTTTTTCGTTTAGAAAATGGGTTTGTAATTATTGTAATTAAATGTTCGCGAGGTTGGTGCGTTATTGTTTTATAAATAATTAGACGGGGTGTAAAGGGTATATAGCAAGACCTTAGGGAAGGAATTGTAACAAGCGTCAAGGCGGGCAGAGCCCGAGTGTGAGCCGGCTAGCGCAAGGGAGGGCCGAGCCCGGTCCAACACCAACACCAACACCATTAGGGCGTTACGCAAATGAGGAGACCCTCATTTGCATGTTGCGGCTGCCGAGATCACAAGGAAGAGAAGGGAGAGCCGATCTTAGGGCGACGAGTTCATTCCAAGGTAAAATCGCAAACCCTCAATCGTCATGTAATTGGTTTAGGTGTTTGATGATCATAACAATCATCTTGTGACTTTAGGGTTTCGAGAAAAGGGACGAGTGCAAGGGAGACGAGACGTATCGGGAGTTCGACGAGCACGAGTTCTCCGATTTGCAAGGTATAACCTCTTGTTCCCTCTGTATATCCATTTTAGTTTGACTCTTGTTGTGTGGTGATCGGGAGGTGCTTAGCCGAGAATCCAAGGGTGCTCGTGGGGGTTGTCGCGACGCCGAGAGGAGGAAGCAAGGGTCACGGCACCACTCGGTGGTGGCCGGACACAGCGGTGGTGGCGCGGGAAGGTGTACGACAGTAGTAGGATGGCCGGGGGACCACTCGTAGGTCCGACTAAGGGCGAAGTGCACACACGAGGGGGGTGACAGGTGCTCCAAGCGGCGGCGACGGGGCTGTGGTGGTTCGGAGAAGACAAGGGCTGACTGTGGTGGTACCGGGTGACCAAGGTGGTGGCCCACGGAGTTGGAAAGCGGCGGTGTAGGGCCAACCGAGGGTGGGGACACGCAAGTGAGGAGCTAGGACCCGAAGCGGAGACGAGGCCGAGAACGAGGGTTTTCGTGATACATGGAAGCCATGCATGGTGTCATGCACGTGTATGCGGTCGTGTGTAGCGTTAAGGTATTCGTGTAGGAGAAAGTTTAATGTCGGGTCATGTATTGACTCGTAAACTTGTGTGTAATATAGGACCGAAGTCAAAAAGCGAGTACGAGGTGTTAGCGGGTTCTAGAGATCAAGTTGCGTCATGCACGAGAATTGTGTCTGACCTTAGTCGGATGAAATGGGTTGCTTAAGCGTGATAGTAAGTCGGTGTTGGTCGATGAATGTTATGATTGACGATGATCGGTCAGCAAGTCATGATCGTACGAGTCTTTAGACCAGTCGATGTGATTTCGTGTATGTCAATAAAATATTTAATTGATTAATCGGTAAAGAAATGAGAAAAACCTTTGTGACGTAAATCGTTTAAATAAAGGTTCGAGATTTAATATCCTCGAACGAATTACTATAGAACTCACTCAGCTTAGCTGAATTTTTAGCATGTATTTCAGGTAAGGAGAAAGTGTGAGCTGACGGCTTCTGGATGGCGTTTGGTTACCGTGATCGTTGTGATGACATTTACTTTTTCGTTATGATGTTGAATGATTAAGATATTATTACTTGTTTGGATTATGATTGAGATTTAGGTCATTGACCACTGTTGACTGTTTGTTTTTCGCTGCATTTATTGAGACAATTTGATGTCATTTACTACTGTGCTTACGTGTATGCCAACGTGCCGGGTTCCTGGGTTTGGGGCCTTACAAGTTGGTATCAGAGCAGTGGTTTAAATAATCTGGGCATCTTCGATGCCTAGACTTAGACTGAGAATGAGACCAATGTGTAGGGAATGTCATCACACGTAACCAAAAGCTAGAAGCGCCAGGTATAAGTTAGTGTATATCTGTGTGTGTTAGTAGGATAAAACAGGGGCGTTATGCAAAGATGCAGCATAGGGATGGTTTAAAACCTGAAAGGCAAGGCAAGCGGGTAATGGCGATTGGCCACCGTTATTAACTAATTGCACTGCTCAGATCGTTTTAAATGATACCTAAGTATTGCTATGTTTGTTATTAATTTCAGTAACTGATGGCACCTAAGAGACAGATTGCTGCTAATACTACTGGTAAGGGGCGTCGTGAGAACGCTCAGGACGACAATGCTAATCATGAAGAGGTGTCGGTTCATACTAAACTGTCAGTGCGTGCTGAACCTTCGGTGCATTCTGAGCACAACGAAGGGTTCCAATTCGAACCATAGGTTTGCGAGGTGGTCAAGAAGGAAGTGACTGAGATGATTCATGAGTACTTGTGAAGGCAGCGTTCGAGGAGCTAGAGACGAGAGTGCTAATGGATGTGGAAAAGAAGAAGATGTCGGCTGGAACTGGCGACAACTGTGACTATGGGCACTTTAAGAAGTGCGATCCGCCTAAGTTCGATGGTTTGAAGGATGTAGTGGCCACATATCACTGGCTTACTGAGATGGAGTCCACCATCTCTATCAGTGAGTGCAAGCTGGAGCAGATAGTGAAGTTCGTTTCTCACTCTTTCTCTGCTGAGGCTTTGAACTGGTGGAACTCGGTGAAAGAAAGAAAGACGACTCAGGAGTTGGAAGCTATGACTTGGGAGGATCTGAAGGGTTTGGTTAGGAAGAAGTTCTGTGCTCTGGGAGAGCTGGAAAGAGTAGAGAGAGAGTTTCTGACTTTCAAGGCAGGTAAATCGACTCATCGAGAGTACACGTCGAAGTTCATAGAAATGGCACGTCTGGTGCCACATTTAGCTAGAAAAGATGAGCGATGGATGAAGTTGTATATAGCCAGTCTACCGGATCGTGTTAGACATTTAGTCAAGGTTCAGCAGCCTTCAAGTTTTGGTGGTACGGTGGAGCTTAGTGGGACTTTGTATGATGATGTCATGGGAGCTGAGGTGCAAGAGCAGAAACCGGAGGATAAGAAGTGGACCGTACCCCTCAAAAGGTTCGGTAAGGATTTGAAGGTTCCGTTTGTGAAGAAGGCTAGGACCGATGGACCTGATTCGTGTCGCAAGTGTGGTAAGATGCACTCGGGTGAGTGCAGGGCTGATGCGTGTTCTTGTTATAGTTGCGGTAAGGCGGGACACTTTGCTAGAGGCTGCCCGCGCAGTCCTAAGTGTTACCAGTGTGGGGGTTTTGGCCATCTGGCGAAAGAGTGTAAGGCAGGACAGGGTGCGGGCCAAGAAGGGAAGCAGTCCCAGTGAAGAAAGAAGATGAAAAGTCTAAGGCTAAAGCTAGAGCTTTCACCATGACTGCAGCTGAAGCCAAGAATGACCCTGATGTTGTTTCAGGTACTTTTCTTATTAATAACGTATCAGCTTCGGTTTTATTTGATTCGAGGGCAAGCAAGAGCTTTGTAGCCCCATGTTTTTGCAAGAGTTTGTATAGAACGGCTAGAATGATTGAAAATCCGTTTAGTGTTGAGACCGCGGTGGGATCACCCACCAGAGTCATTGAAGCGTTAAATGACTGTTTTATTGATCTAGAGGGTCATAGGTTCCCTGTTAGATTATATATTATTGTTGTAGGAGGATTCGACGTTGTGCTGGGGATGAACTGGTTGGCCACGTTCGATGCAGACATTGTTTGTCGATAGAAAATGATAAGGTGGAAGTCCTTAGAAGGAACGGTGGTGACGGTGTATGGCGACAGAGTGAGCTCTCTACCGAGAGTTATCTCTATGATGAAGGCGGTGAAGTCTTTGAGGCATGGGTGTGGGGCATACTTAGCTTATGTCACCAGTACAGAAGCAAAGAGTGTGGATTTATCAGAGGTTCCAGTGGTGAAGGAGTTTGCGGATGTCTTCCCTGATGATTTGACAGGAGTGCCACCGGAACGAGAGATCGAATTCCAGATCGATCTACAGCCAGGAGCTCAGCCGGTTGCTAAAGCTCTGTATCGATTGGCACCGACAGAGATGAAGGAGCTCATGGAGCAACTTCAAGACTTGTTGGACAAAGGGTTCATAAGACCAAGTATATCACCATGGGGTGCACCGGTCTTGTTTGTGAAGAAGAAGGATGGTAGCATGCGTATGTGCATCGATTACCGGGAGCTCAATAAGTTGACGGTTAAGAACAAGTATCCGTTACTGCGTATCGATGACTTGTTCGATCAACTACAAGGAGCAAAGTGGTTTTCATGTATAGATCTGAGGTCAGGATATCATCAGCTGAAGGTTAAGGAAGAAGATATTCTGAATACGGCATTTAGGACACGCTATGGACATTATGAGTTTTTGGTTATGTCATTTGGGTTGACGAATGCTCCGGCAGCATTCATGGACTTGATGAACCGCGTGTGTCGTCCAATGCTGGATAGATCGGTGATTGTGTTCATTGATGATATTCTAATTTACTCTAAGAGTGAGGAGGAGCACGGAGATCATCTACAAGAAGTGTTAGAGACGTTAAGATGAGAAAAGCTTTACGCTAAATTCTCAAAGTGTGCGTTTTGGTTGCGGGAAGTGCAGTTTCTAGGGCATGTTATTAACCCAGAAGGGATCATGGTGGATCCTGCAAAGATTGAAGCAGTGGTTGAGTGGAACGCTCCTAAGACTCCAATGGAGGTGTGTAGCTTCTTATGGTTAGCCGGTTATTACAGGAAGTTCATTAAGGACTTCTCTAAGCTGGCAACACCATTAACTAAGTTGACTCGAAAGGGAGTGAAGTTTGCTTGGGGACCGGATCAAGAAGGTGAATTTCAAGAGTTAAAGAAGCGGTTGACTGGAGCACCAGTGTTAACATTACCGGAAGGAACGGATGACTTAGTGGTGTATTCGGATGCGTCTTATTTGGGGTCAGGTTGCGTGTTAATGCAACGAGGGAAAGTGATAGCGTATGCATCGAGGAAATTGAAGACGCATGAAGTGAATTACCCCACTCATGATTTAGAGTTAGCGGAGGTGGTGTTTGCACTCAAGTTGTGGAGACACTACTTGTACGGAATCAAGTGTACGATCTACACAGATCATAAGAGCTTGAAGTACTTATTCGAGCAAAAAGAGTTGAACATGAGGCAGAGGAGGTGGTTAGAGCTAATCAAGGACTACGACTATGAGATCCTTTACCATCCGGGAAAGGCAAATGTAGTTGCTGACGTGTTAAGTCGAAAGGAAGAACACACGCCAATTAGAGTTAAAGCGTGTCAACTAGTAGTAACGTCAGATTTTCTGACCTTACTAAAGGACGTGCAGACGGAAGCCTTGAGAGATGAAAGGCTAAAAGAAGAAAGGATTTTTGGACAACGTGATCTGTTGACAGTGAATAGTCAAGGGGTGTGGGTCATGGATGACCGGATCTGGATACCAAGGTTTGGTGGATTTAGATAGCAGATACTTGACGAAGCGCACAAGTCGAGATACTCGGTACATCCGGGAATGACAAAGATGTACCAGGACATGAAGGGCAACTATTGGTGGCCGAGAATAAAGCATGATATGACCCAGTATGTGAGCAAGTGTTTGACATGTTTGCAAGTTAAAGCAGAACATCAGAAGCCTTATGGCAAGATCCAACCTTTAGAGATTCCGAAGTGGAAGTGGGAGCATATTACAATGGATTTTATTACGAAATTGCCTAAGACGGTTAAGGGGCACGATACCATTTGGGTAGTAGTGGATCGGTTGACGAAAAACGCTCATTTTCTACCAATTAAGGAAACTTTCTCATCAGAAAGGTTATCCGAAGTGTTTGTTAATGGGATCGTTGCTAGGCATGGAGTGCCGATTTCTATTGTATCCGACCGGGATACGTGATTCACGTCCAAGTTTTGGAAGAGGTTCGTTCAATGAATCCATGGGGACGAGGTTGCACATTAGCACTACGTATCACCCTCAGACTGACGGACAGTCAGAGCGAACGATACAAACGTTGGAGGACATGTTGCGTGCATGTGTGATTGATTTCGGAGGTGCATGGGATGCTCACCTACCGTTAGCGGATTTCTCTTATAACAATGGTTATCATGCGACTATTGGGATGCCGCCGTATGAGATGCTTTATGGGAGAAGGCGTAGAACCCCGGTGTGCTAGGGAGAGATCGGACAGAATGAGTTAGGAAGTTTAGACGTTGTAAAAGCAACTTCCTAGAAATTTGAATTGGTGAAGCAAAGTATGAAAGCCGCTCAGGATCGACAGAAGTCTTACACCGAAAAGAGACGGTGACCTATAGAGTTTAATGCAGGAGATTAAGTGATGCTTAAGGTGTCACCCTAGAAGGGCATTATTCGTTTCCAGAAACGGAGAAAACTTAGTCCGAGATATATTGGACCGTTTATGATCGAGGAACGTGTTGGTAGTGTTGCCTACAGACTGCAATTGCCAGATGCATTGGCATGGATTCACCCAACGTTTCATGTGTCCCATTTACGGAAGCGGATATGCGTGAACTTTATCCGCATTTGTTTCCAGATGATGCAGGTTTCGGGGACGAAACCTCTTTAAGGGGGGAAGACTTGTAACATCCCGATTTTTCGTTTAGAAAATGGGTTTGTAATTAACTGTTCGCAAGGTTAGTGCGTTATTTTTTTATAAATAATTAGACGGGGTGTAAAGGGTATATAGCAAGACCTTAGGGAAGGAATTGTAACTAGCGTCAAGGCGAGCCGAGCTCGAGTGCGAGCCGGCTAGCGCAAGGGAGGGCCGAGCCTGGTCCAACACCAACACCATTAGGGTGTTACGCAAATGAGGAGACCCTCATTTGCATGTTGCGGCTGCCGAGATCACAAGGAAGAGAAGGGAGAGCCGATCTTCGCGGTAAAATCGCAAACCCTCAATCGTCGTGTAATTGGTTTAGGTGTTTGACGATCATAACGATCATCTTGTGACTTTAGGGTTTCGAGAAAAAAAGATGAGTGCAAGGGAGACGAGACATATCGGGAGTTCGACGAGCACGAGTTCTCCGATTTTCAAGGTATAACCTCTTGTTCCCTCCGTATATCCATTTTACTTTGACTCTTATTGCGTGGTGATCGGGAGGTGCTTAGCCGAGAATCCAAGGGTGCTCGTGGGGGTTGTCGCGACGCCGAGAGGAGGAAGCAAGGGTCACGGCACCACTCGGTGGTGGCCGGACACAGCCGGGGGACCGCTCGCAGGTCCAACCAAGGGCGAAGTGCATGCACGAGGGGGGGTGACGGGTGCTCCAAGCGGCGACGACGGGGCTGTGGTGGTTCGACGAAGACAAGGGCGGACTGTGGTGGTACCTGGTGACCAAGGTGGCGGCCCACGGAGTTGGACAACGACAGTGTAGTGCCAACTGGGGGCGGGGACACGCAAGTGAGGAGCTAGGACCCGAAGCGGAGACGAGGCCGATAACGAGGGTTTTCTTGATGCATGGAAGCCATGCATGGTGCCATGCACGTGCATGCGGTCGTGCGTAGCGTTAAGGTATTTGTGTAGGAGAAAGTTTAATGTCGGGTCACGTATTGACTCGTATTTTTTCGTTTTTGTATATAACGACACTATACTCGTTTTAAAGATAAAAAAATCTCGTTTTTATGGTGTAATTTTTTTTTAAAAATAATGTCGTATGCAAAAGCTGTGAACGTTTAAAAAGGGGGGGACTTGATAAAAAATCAACAAAAGTGATCAAGACTAAAATACATTTCCAACAAATTTTTCTCCTACAATTTAATCTCAACCATTAAATCTTTTTTACAATTTGATCTAATGACCCTAAATCCTTCTCATCTTTCTTAAAATTAGAATCATTTTTACCAGAACCTTTTCCATGTTTTAGAGTACAACCCCCTTTCTAACGTTTACAATACTCAATACAAACACCCTTACTAAAGAAGCACATGTGTTCATTCACAAAATCAGCGCAACAACAATATTCTTCATCACTGCGTTGAACACAACCAATTTTTCTGCATAACTCTTTTGGTGGTGGTGAAGCAAATGGTCTTACATTGGTGACAAATTGACAATATTATACAACATATAAAGATGACCTTCACATGTGATTCAAGAAGCTTCATCATGGTACCAAGTGTGGTTGATATGATAAAAATTAAGTTAACGGAGAGAGTATCTCCAATTATAATGAAGATGCACCTTTATTTATATTCACTTTTTGGTATCATCATTTATGTATGTTTTACGTCCGCTTTTGTCTAATCATCACATATTTGTGTTTAAAAATAATATTTACATGTGTATCTCTATGATGGAGTGATTTCTTTTAATAAAACACTAGATTTATATATATATATATATATATATATATATATATATATATATATATATATTAATTGAGTTTGTTACTATGTAAGAAGGATAGAAATATATATTAGCAACTCCTATTTTATGTTTAAGAATCAAAATTAAATTATTTTATGAACATTTCATAGTTCACACATACTTAAAAAAGGTATTTCCTTAATAACATTTAATTTCTCATTATTGTCTCTTTAAATATGAAATTATTTTTGCATTTTACAGAAAAATAAAATTCACTACCTTTATTAAAAGATATAATTTAAGATTTCCCTAAATATAAGGACATGTTTATTTTTTATACTTTTTTGATGAAATTGGATACGGTATCGGGTATCGGCCAGTACCCGTCGGGTATGTGTCGTGTACATTGCTAAGACTATTTTTATATTTTTCTTAACGCACTAAATATGAATAAGGTACGTACATTAATATCATCAAATGCGTATTTCAAAAGAAAATTTAATTTTCATAGGGGACTACTAATGGCACACGAGAATTGCTATTTGGACTTGGCCATATACGCATCGTATAGGGCAATACGATGCGTATAGCCCTTCACAATTTCCCATACCGGACATTCTCTTACAACATGGTCATTCCAATCCTATACGCATCGTATAGGACAATACGAGGACGTATAGCGTACGAGGTATTTTCTGCAACTAGTCATCCATCACCTCGCTATACGCCTCGTATTGACCTATACGCGGCGTATAGAGATGTGATGGATGACTAGTTGCAGAAAGTACCTCGTATCCTATACCGTATTGCCCTATACGATGCGTATAGGGCCCAAAATTTGTGTATTTAACCATAAAGAATTCTCATTCGAACGTATCATTTCTTACAAAAAATTCAAACAATCTCCCAAAAATTATAAAAATGTCTTGGTGGTGGGATGGTAACTACGGTTTTCAGGTAGATTCTAACGAGTCGCTGGAAAACAACATGCAAAGTTCTGGCGTTCAAGAGGTGAACTGGGAGGAGGTCTCGTCCGACGTTTATTCTAATCAACGGGTAAGGCTTCCAGATTTGAACGAGCAACTGAGCAATCCCGAGTTCGTATACGGTGAACCATCTTACCTTACACAACCCACGAACGACTACGTACACGGTGAAGTCTCTTACCCGACACAACAAACCGACGACTCCGAAGACGAAGAACAAAACAATCAAAATGTGTCTTATAAAACTGACCAGAATTTTCAGTCTCGTGAACAGTTGGTTGATTGGGCTATCCGGAGAGGACGTGAGAATGGTTACGTCCTTGTCACCCGACGATCGAGGAGAAAAGGCGACGATCCGACGGAACCGTTTATCAAGGTGTGGCTTGTGTGTGACCGTCACGGCGAACGTGCGTCTACTGCCACGGTTAGACGTGCCAGTAGCAAGAAAATAGGTTGTCCCTTTAAATTGGAAGGAGAGTACCAAGAAAATACCGGTGATTGGAAATTAACGGTGAAGGATGACAGTCATAACCACGATCCTAGTCAACATCTTGTGGCGCACTCGTTTGCAAGGAGACTGTCTCAGTCGGAACAACTTTTGGTGGGGAAGTTGTATTCGCAAAACATGTTGCCACGAAAGATTCTGGCAACTATAAGGGAACAAAACCCAGAGAGTAGTTGCATTAAAAATGACATTTATAATGCGATACAAAAGATAAAAAACGAAACGAGAGTCGGTGAAACTCTAATACAGATTCTGGAAAACCTGTTTTCTTCTAAAAAATACGTCTACTATACTCGAGAAGATCCTGTCACAAATAGTGTGGAGGAGATATTCTTTGTTCATCCGAAATCGTACGAGATGTGGCGTGCATTCCCGCACATGTTGATGATCGACGCGACCTACAAAACAAACATGTATAAACTTCCATTTGTCCAAGTGGTCGGTGTGACCTCCACACACCAGTCGTTTTGCGTCGCTCATGCATTTATATCAAAAGAACGGGAGGAAAACTTTGTTTGGGTGCTACTTCAAATAAAAGCAATGTTGCAAAAGTGTATGGAGCCGCGTGTGATAGTAACAGACAGGGACAAAGCTCTTATGAACGCGTGTGATAAAATATTTCCGGGCTGTTCCAAGAACCTATGTCGGTGGCACATACACGAGAATATCGCAAAACATTGCAGGGCATCATTTACAGACGAAGACTAGAAAAATTTCAAGTATTCATGGTCGGTATTATGTGAGTCTCCCACGCCAGATATATACCAGTACAACTTCAACCGGTTTTACGAACGTCTGTATGCAGCCAAACTAGGAAGTAAGTTTTAAATATTAAATATTTAATATTTTCAGTATTTAAATATTTATTCAATATTAAATATTTTTCCAGGAGTTATAGATTATGTGACTAAAAATTGGTTGGACCCGTATAAAGAAAAGTTTGTATCCGCGTGGTCCAACAGAAACCTCAATTTTGGTCAACATACAACGAACCGAGTCGAGAGCCAGCATTCGCTCTTAAAGAGCTATCTTAGAAACGCTAACAGCTCGCTAGATAAACTTGTTAGGTTTTTTGATGAAATTGTATCAGATCAGTATTATCAGTTACAGTTTGGGTTTGGAACAAGCCTCATAAGGAAAATGGACAGCCACATAACTATTGAATTGTTTGATAACCTGCACGGTAAAGTTTCACATAAAGCTCTAGATTTGATAGAAAACGAGTGGTACAAGCTATCAAATATACGGAAACAAAATGCAACGTGTGGGTGCCAACTTTTCAGTAGTTGTGGGTTGCCGTGTGCTTGTCGTCTGGCAAATATCGAAGCTACAGGTAAACTGTTTTGACTATTTAGTAGTTGTGGGTTGCTGTGTGCTTTTCAAAATGTTCTGACTATTTTGTTTAAAATACATGTGGCATAATCCCTCTAGATGCGGTGGACGTCTTCCGGAAGAAACTTGATTTAAAATCGTCGTTTGTCGATGATGAAAATGTAGACGTGGATAAGGTACTGGGTCAAGTGAGAAACAAAATTATGTCACAACCCGATCAGGTCAAAAGAAGTATGCTGTCGAGAATCGCAGGGGTTGTCTTTCCGAGCAAAAGTAACAAGAAAGGGCCTATGGTACAAGAAGATACTCACGGTCGTCCAACTTTGAAAAAGCAACAACAAAGGAAACAGGATGTCGCGAGAAACAGCTCATTCACAGGATCCCAACAAAGCAAATGTGACCATGCGAGACACAACTCGTATATTGCGTCACAAGAGTCTATACAAGCGAGTTCGGTCTTTCAACACCGTCGTTCAACGAAGGGTAAAGGAAAGCAACCGCAAGATGATAACGCCCATCTTGGGTTTCCATTGATTACGGGGAAAGATGCGGTTAACAATATAAAATGTTTTAAGGATTCGATACCGTCTTTATTTTATCGATACATTTCACATATATAGGATGTAAATCCCGATGGTAACTGTGGTTTTCGATCGGTAGCTTTGGGCTTAGGGTTAAATGAAAACCGGTGGCTCTTTATCCGACGTAAAAAATGCTCATTTCCTCCACGTCAAGTTAGACGGAGAATTTCCGATTCCTACGCCGAATACACTTTGGAATTTGCACCGAAATGATGATGCATCAAAATGGGAAAATATATACAATGATCGTATTGAACGATTTAAGAAAATAATGGCTACTAATAGATCCAGATTTCCACAATATTTCACGAATCTCGGTTGATATTTGTTTAAAATTGTATTGTAACTATTTTTGAATTAATTTTATGGTCATTTTAAATATTTTTATTTAATTATAACTAATTATAATTAAACTACTAATACATGTGATTAATTTTAATTAAATATAATTATAATTAATTTTTATTCAATATCCTATACGCCACGTATAGTCCAATACGTGGCGTATAGATATAAATCAGAGGGAATTCAAAATTTTCAAATGTATTTAAAGGCTATACGACACGTATTGATCAATACGTGGCGTATAGAATACCAAAGGTTGGGGGAGATACGACACGTATTGATCTATACGTGGCGTATAGACTTTTGTTATATCAGTTTTTACCCCCGTACTGTACCAAACGAACCAAACAAACAAACACAAAGCCATACGCGACCCGCTTATAAAACGCTCGTTGATTTGGATTGTAGCCTCAAAAAAACTTTGTAAAGGTACGTGTCTCAACCCACGATCATTAATGTTAGGTTTTTATTGAATATTAGCGGGTAAAACTGGGTAGATTAGCGATTTTTAGGTTTGAACTTAAGAACTATACGCCACGTATAGGGCCATACATAGCGTATAGTTCGTCTTAGGAAGACGATGAAGCCATACGCTACGTATAAGTCTATACGATGCGTATGACTTGGTTTACCCGGTCACTTTCCTGCGTATGGCCTGGTTTGGGTCGCGTATGCTTGGTTTACCCGGCAACTCGCCCGCGTATGGCTTAATTGGCCTGCGTATGGCTTAATTGGCCTGCGTATGACTTATTTTACCCGGCAACCGCCTATACCCCACGTATAAGCCTATACGTAGCGTATAGGTTTTTAAAAAATTAATAATTATTATTATTTATTAATTCAATTAAAAACAATATATTATTCTTATTATTTATTATTTAAAATTTAAACAATATATTATTATTATTTATTATTTAAATTAAAAACAATATATTATTATTATTTATTGTTTAAATTAAAAACAATATATTATTATTATTTATTATTTAAATTAAAAACAATATATTATTATTATTTATTATTTAAAATTTAAACAATATTATATTATTATTTATTATTTAAAATTTAAACAATATATTATTATTATTTATTATTTAAATTAAAAAATTAAAAACAGTTAATTATTATCAGATATGGCGGATCATGATGATGATATTCAGATGGATCAGCTAGACGATCTTGCGCACTACCCTTTTCTAGATTTTCCGCCCGATACAGAGGCTTATTCCCGTTGCCAGAAGCTCCGGGAGGTGCAGATGGGTCCAGGTACGGCGGTGGATTGGGCTCTCCTCGAGGAGGTGCAAGAGGCCGAGCGAGCTAGGGCCATCATCGGTCAGGACACGCCATGGTCGCGTCTTTTTGGACTTTCTTTTGCGAAGACATACCGAGAGCTGGTCGTCGAGTTTCTTTCGACGTTCATCTACTCAGAGACTGGGCTGCAGCCTCTACCCGGGGAGGCGCCGGATATTGATCTGAATCGTATTTCTTTTTCTATTTTTGGGGTCGTTTACCGTCAGACCCTCCGTCAGTGGGCCGTCACGACGGGTTTATACTACGAGCCTGAGACGGTCACGCCGCTTTTCACCGAGGCGGTGACGGAGGTGGACAAGGAGGAACTCCTTGTTTTTTGGGGCTTGATTTCATATAGTCCTTGGTTGGGTACCAAGGGGAGGGTCTCGGGTATTAGAGACCCTTTGTATAGATATCTGCACCGGCTTATTTCGACGTTGATCGCACCGCGTCTGAAAAGCCGTGAGTGGTGCACTGATAGAGATCTTTTCTTCCTTTTCTGCCTGCTTACTGGGAGGCGGTGCGACCTGTCCACGAGCATGGCGCTTTATTTTGCTTCTGCCTATATGCGACAGAAGCGCGGACTTTTATATGGCGGTGCTTTCATCACGCATATCATGCGGTCGGTTATACCATTTGACCACCATGAGCCTGCGATGTTACCGCCCATTCCTCCTGTCCGATTAGACCGCCGCACGACGAGCGGCATGCGCATCACGCACCGATTCCCGCAGGGCCTTCGGTTCGTAGGGGCCGTCCAGGACCAGGTTTGGGTCCCGGTGCCGTTGCCGCAGATGCCTGGACAGGGGGACACGCCTATGCCTGAGCCGCTACAGGGTATGGCGATTGAGGACGAGCCGCCACACGTCGAGCAGGTCCACGAGCATCCGCCACAGCATCCCCAACACGTACGTCGGTCTGTTAGGCTGGATAGGGCTACCCAGGCATTGCTTGATGGCCTTGTTGCCGACTCACGGCGACAGGGTCGTCAACTCGATCGCATGGAAGACCTGATGATGTGGGCGGTTGGACAGCTCGTGAATCAGTCACGAGCCGCCGGCATCGAGCCACCCCCACTACCACCGCCACGTCATTATCCAGACGACCCCGTTTAGGGTGAGGGCGGGGCGGGTCAGGGTGACGGCGGAGCCGGTTAGGTTTAGTTCTTTTATTTGTATTTTGTTTCTTTCGTTGTTATGTATGTAAAACATTTTGATGTATATATTTAATTTTTTGATGTAATATATATAATTTTAGTTTATTTGTTTGGTTGTAATGTTTAATATTTTGTTTGGTTTGTAATGTTTAATATTTTGTTTGATTAACAAACTTATATTAACAAAATTATATAAATTAAAATAAAAATAAACAAAATATAAATAAATTAAAAAAATTATAATTAAATAAAAAACACCTATACGTGGCGTATAGGTCAATACGCCACGTATAGGATTCTTTAACCCCAAATCTTTCAACTTTTGAAGAAAATTATTGTGCCCTGTCACATACGCTGCGTATAGGGCAATACGAATCGTATGGGATATATACTTCAGACAGAGAATGACACGTGTCATTCTTATGTCAGAGAGTGAACCCTATACGCCATCGTATTGATCTATACGAGGGCGTATAGCGCGACGACGGGTCCAATTAGCAATATTCCGTGTGTGGTTAGAATTTCCCTTTTCATATAATTAACCTACTAAAATTAAGCATTAAAAGGCAAAATGTTAAAAGAAAAAGAAAAATTAAAATTAAAACTTTTTAGGTATACGGTTCGGGTAAACGGGTATGTGATTTCGGGTAACCAGGATGAGTATCACTTAATCCCATACCTATAAAATATTTTAAAAGTAATCTCATACCTGCTCTCATACCCGTCGAGTTTCGGGTATACTTGTCCAGGATGTTTCAGATTTCAGATATACCCATCAAACTTTTTTTTACATCCCTAACCCTGATGGCCTCTCGAACTAGGGGTGAGCAAGTTGTGGTTCTGGACCCTCAGAACCGTGAACCGGACCCGAAACCTCAAGGACCCGAACCACATATGCTTATAAGGTTCGGTTCATGGTTTCCGATTTCATCAATAAAAGGGTATTCGGTTCTGGAGGGTCCGGGTCGGATCGGTTCCGACCCTTTGCACAGCCCTATCTCGAACAATTATCACAATCAAATTAGGTGTTGAATACTTCAATTTAGTGGGAGGTACGACAATTAATTATTCTAAAACTAGGTTATATACCCATGTATTACATGAGTTTGTTTAATAGAAAAATAAAAATTCAATAATGTGTAAAATAAAATTTTTTGTTTACTTAATTAAGTAATAATTAGAATTTAATTTTTATATTATTTTTTTGAAAAATAAAAACATTAAGATAATTAAATTTCAAAATCAAACTTATTTAAAAAAGAAAAAATTAGAATATTTTAGTAAGAAAAATATGATGATAACAAGTGTCATTATTTGATATCATTTATTAGAATAAAAATATGATTACCCTTAGAATCCCTAAAATTGATACTTTTATTCTAAAATACATAAAATAAGTAAGAAATTTTAGGGATTCACCGTTCATCTTCCCTAGCAACGATCGACATCTTTCCTGAGATGCAGAGAGGTGAAGATGGAAACTAATTTCGATTTGTGATTTGATTTCTATTTGCCTCATTTTTACAGTGACTTGATTGAATTTTACCAGATAGATTGAAATCCTAGCCCTAATTTTCAGTATCATTCATCTTTAATCTCCCATCAAGTAAGTTAATTTGTCTTCTCTATCAGTAGCTTGATAGTTTACTGTTGAATTTGTGGTTTCTTGATGAGGCACTAGTGTGTGAATTGTTGGAAGGATAGTTTTCAGTTCATCACACCAATGTAGGATTGCAAACAATAGCTCCAACAAGTTACACTTTTTTCCTGTTGATGATACTATGCAATTGTGTTTTTCAGTTTTTTAGATATAAGACCAACAAGTTAAGAAATCAACCAGGGGTGTCAACTTCAGCACCGAAGAAGACAAGTTACTTGTCTCCGCGTGGCTAAATTGTAGCCTTGATATCGTTCTACGAACAGATGAGAAACATTCCCAGATATGGGAAAAAATCTTTGAGTACTTTCAGCAATATAAAGAAACCACAACTGAGCGGACAATGAAGTCTTTAATACAAACGATGGTCGTGTATTTAAAAGGCCACAAATAAATTTTGTGCTAAACTAGCTCAAGTTGAAGGGTTAAATCAAAGTGGCATGACGGAGCAGGATAAGGTGTAGAAATTCTACACTCTTACTTGTTTTGAGTCTCTTTAATACTCTGTGATTTTTTATTCGTTTTTCTAATGTTTTATTTGTTTGTTTAAATACAAGGTTGAGAAGGCGAGGATTATGTACTATTCACTAGAAAAATGCCACTTTCAGTACGAGCATTGTTGGCACCTATTAAAGGACCAACCTAAGTGGATTTCGCGCGCCGATCCAAAGCACAGGAAGACGATGTTCCCATCCCTGACCCCAACCCCAATTCGATGTTTCGTTCCTATAGGTGATTCCGTTTTTGATCTCGAGAACGAGGATGTGATTGAGAGGGAGGGAAGTTATCGAATTGGACCAACCAATGGGTAGGAAAGCTGAAAAAGGAAAACGAAAGTCCCAAGGCACACAAACAGAGGAAAGTATCCGACTCAAAAGGATAAAGTATACTGTTTTAGAAGAGGCGGATACTCGGGAGGAAGAGTTTTATCGTGTTAAGGCCGAGAAGATTGAGTATGACAAGAAGAAAGAGGAAAGAAAATCACATCTTGAAGATGAAAGGTTGAGGTTAGAGGCAGAGAAGTTGAGGATTGAAGTTGAAAAAGTGCAAAATAAAATCCGTCAAGAGGACGAAAGATTAAGGTTGAAAGCTGAGAAAATGGAACTTGCGAAGAAGGAATTAGATCAGCGAATTATGATGATGGATGTTAGTGTCATGCCTGAAATACTGCGACTATATTTCGAGAAACTTAAGAAGAAAATCATGATAAGACACGACCATGATTGAGATAATCAACTTTGCCTAAAGACTAGTATATATGATTTTGAATGTTTAGTTTACTTGATGCTAACATTATGCTTCTGTGTTTTTGTTGTGGTACATGGAAACATCATTGACTATTTTAGTGTTAAATGGTTTTAGGAGTTATGAGACTACTATTATGTTGCTATCGGTTTGTTTTAGAATTTAATGTTGTCCATTACACTTATCAATTATTATTTTAAGTTTTTTTTAGATTGGCCTTAAACTTTATGCTTTGGATAGTCTAAAATTGTATAGTCAAAATTATATAAACATTAAATAGAAATAGTTGATTTGCATGAAACAGTTCATTATAAATCATTAGGCACGTAAAAAAGAGATGAATTAGTTCAATACAAGCTTCAAGAAAATGTTGGCCATCAACATCAATTCAGACATCTAAGAAGATGTTTGAATAAACAAAGATCAAAATTTGGCATACCTAATTATTATTACTCATGCCTCAAGTCAAATGAGATGTTATAAGGTATAAGTAAAGCTAGAGAGTATATATATATATATGTATTTTTTTGTAATTTATATTAATATTTGGATAATTTGAACATATAGTATTTAAATTTAATCTGACTAAGAAATAAAGGTTATGTTCTCACTCGTTAATGTGTATTGTGTTCTATATTAACACGTTGAAGATCGATTGTAAAATTGTTTATTTTAAATGTCCGTAGTCGATTGGGTCAGTGGGAGATGATCTGAAGTGAGAACAGTTGGCTGATTTCATGGAGTTGAAATAGGCAAAAGTTATAGCCAAGTTCACATATATTTATTAAAGATAGGTATTGGATATGCCTGATTTAAAGCTACTTGAGACCGTTGTCATAAATAAAATTTTGAAATGGTTTTGTCAATAGTATGATATACATACTACAACTTGATTTTACAATTGTTATTCATTGACAATGGTCTAACGATGTTCTTTAATCATGCTTTCATAAGTGTCATAGTTGGAGTTATAAAAAGTATAGCGAGAGTTGTATGTAGTCAATACATGATACGTTACTGCGCAAGCGAAAGACATCTATAGGCCCATTGTTGATTCAAACTAGTGTAAATACATGTCGTGCTTAAACTGAGAATTTGAATAGACCACTTTGAATCTGAACCGAGAAAAGATAATAGTTGAACAATATATGAGAATAAATTTTGATTCAAGTATCATGTTCAACAAGATATTGATAACAGAAGGATGATTGGTAGAATGAACCATGACTTTCTCACAACAGTAAAGTTAGAGAACTTTGACTTGGTTCGCGACTGAGGATTACATAAAAGTATCTAGCTTCGTTAGGGGCAGTGGTGGCGACTATGGTGTGGAGGTTGGCGCCGACTACGATGCTATGAGAGAGAGAGAGTGATTTTTTTTTTGTCTTTTATAGGGGTAAAATGACCGTATTGCTTTCATGTGCAAGACACATGTCTGCCTTAACTAAAAAAAGGGTTAACGCCAATTAGCGGAAAGAACAGAAAAGCATGACAACTTTTCAAATCAAGGACAGTTACTGTAATTATTGAAGTCAAATGACCACCTGCAAGTTACCCCCTTAGTTAAAGGACACAACATGTAGTTTACTTTTTTTTCTTTATTGTCGTTAATGGTAACATAAAGTAGCAAGACTCAGGTCGTTAATGTTGATGAATTAAGCTTTTGTTAACAAAAGGATTTAATCCCAAAGTTTCAAGGCCATTTTTTCAGCCCAAATTATAAAATTGAAACGAACCCACTGCAAAAAGTGAAAAAAGCTGACACCGAACGATCTTCAAAATCCCAAAAATGGAAATTTGGATTTGGGTTCACTTTGAACCCAAAACCGATTCAAATATGCACAGCCCTACACCGACCCACTAACGCCGTGTTTCCGAGTTCTTTTTAAAGAGAGAAGTGAAAAGAAATGAAAAGAAACTGAAAAAAAAATTATGTTTCTGAGTTTTTTAATGAAAGAAAGTGAAAATAAACTAAAAAAACTTGTGTTTTTGAGATTTTTAATGAAATGAAGTTGAAAGAAAAAAAAGGAAGGTTTTAAATAATATTTCCTCTCAACTTTCCTTCGAAATTGGAAGGAATTGAAAAAAAAATCTATAATTTCTTTTCTTTCCTTCGATATATTATATCTTTCTCTCTCTCCCTTATTTTTCTCTCTTTAATTCGTTTGTTTTCATTCCGCTCCATTTCTTTTCTCTCGTTATTATTCCTCTCGCTTTTTTAACTCCTTTATTAAACTCGGGAACATAGCGTAAGAAGACTCCCATCACGCTTAAGAGAAAAAGAAAATAAAGATTTGTTTTATTTGAGAGTTTCATGAGAGAAATTAGGGGTTCAATTTAACGGGAGGTACGATAATTACCCTAAAATATGGAATTGCCCTTCAGAATCCCTAAAATGATACTTTATTGTCCTCAGAATCCCTAAAATAAGTATGAATTTTAGGGATTCACCGTACATCTTCCCTAGCAACGCTCGACATCTTTCCTGAGATTCAGAGAGGTGAAGATGGAAACTAATTTCGATTTATGATTTGATTTCTGTTTCTCATTTAATTTTACCAGAGAGATTGAAACCCCTACTCGTTAGCAGATCGGCGATAGAAACCCTAACCCTAATTTGGACTTCGTCGCCTGTGCAGACCTTCTAATCTGCCACCAATAATTTCAAGTAAGTTACCCTGTCTTCTCTATGAAGATGTAAATTGTTACATTCAACCAACATATACATCCTTTCAAAAATGTTTTTTTTTTTTTGATAATTTGTGTGAATTGTTGGTTAGATAGTGAGTATTAGTTATATACTACTGTTTGATGCAATTGTGTTGTTCAGTTTTCTATATATGGATTCACAAGACCAAGATAAGAACTTTAGCCAGGTTCCTCAACTCGGTCCTACTTATCCGGTGACCGTTGACGAGTCTCCTCCACCCTTACCCCCAGACAACCCAACCGGCGTTAAGAGATCAACCAGGGGTGTCAACTTCAGCTCCGAAGAAGACAAGTTACTTGTCTCCGCATGGCTAAATTGTAGCGTTGATGCCGTTCATCGAACAGATGAAAAACAGTCCCAACTCTAGGAAAAAATCTTAAAGTACTTTCAGCAAAATAAAGAAACTGCAACTGAGCGGACAATGAAGTCTTTAATACATCGATGGTCGTTTATTCAAAAGGCCACGAATAAATTTTGTGCAAAGCTAGCTCAAGTTGAAGAGTTAAATCAAAGTGGCATGACGCAGCAGGATAAGGTGGAAATTCCACACTCTTACTTGTTTTAGGTGTGTTAAATACTTTGAGGTTTTTTATTCGTTTTTCTAATATATGTTTTATTTGTTTAAATAAAGGTTGAGAAGGTGTGGATTATGTACTATTCACTAGAAAAATGTCACTTCCCGTTCGAGTATTGTTGGCACCTATTAAAGGACCAACCTAAGTGGATTTCGCTTAGGATTTCGCGTGACGATGTAAAGCAAAGGAGGACAATGTTCTCATCCCCGACCCCAACCCCAATTCGATGTTCCGTTCCGATAGATGATTCTGTTGTTGATCTTGAGTCGGAGAATGTGATCGAGAGGGAAGTTATCGAATGGGACGGACCAATGGGTAGGAAAGCTGAAAAAGAAAAACGAAAGTCCCAAGGCATGCAAACAGAGGAAATTATCCAACTCAAAAAGTTGAAATATAGTAGTCATTTCTTTCTCAATGGCCATAGGAATCCCTATCAATTTACAAGTATAAACAAGCATTTTGACTTGTAGAAGTCAAATGTGGACTTTAATTTCCTGGAAGGTCAAAGCATATGTTTTTCTAACAATTACATTTAGTAAATGCTTCATGTGGGTGTTCTTGGATTAACATATTGATGCTTAAGTTAATCTTTTTGAAGAATAATTGGTGACTGGTGTCGATTTGAGTAAGCCGATCTCAAGTAGCTTCACTTTAGGATGGGCTTGAGCCCGTTTATTAAATGAGCTTTATTTTTTATTGCTTTTATTTGTATGACAGGCTCGGATTGTTGAAGATGCAAGTTCAAGATATTGTGTTTATGAATCTGATATAGCCACGGGGATGGGTGTGGGTGCGCTATTGTTCCTTCTTGTGAGCCAACTCCTTGTGATGATTGCAACCCGTTGCCTGTGTTGTGGACAAGTCCTGAGCCCTGGTCGTTCCAGGGCATTAGCCATCTTCTTATTCATTACATGCTGGTAAATTACATCTTGATCTTAACATACCTAGAAAGGGTATGCTTTGACTTTTGAAGTCAAACAGTTATATTTACAAAAAGTCAAACTGTTACCTCCTAGCATAGTAAATGACACATTGTTATAGTTAGAGGACATCCTATGTTGTGAAGAATTACCAACTTTTTTAAAAGTAACTGATTTTTCCCCAAAAGAAAAACGAATAAACCGTTTTCCAAACTTGGTTTAAAAAGCGGGGCGCTCTGAGGTGTTTTGGTCCCAAAAGCTGAGGGCCCGAGGCGTGAGGTGCAGCCATCACGTTTGTGACGTGTGCGTCTTTGTGCAACCAAATAAGCTTTATTTACAGCCAGAAGCTACGTCTCTATCATTTGTTTTACTTATCAATCTATTTATCAAGTAAACCTTTCATAATTTCCTCATCCTTTTGATTGTTTTTATTTATAAACCTCCTACAAACCTTAATTTTGACCTAGAACTACATGAGGCGTGCCTTCTTCACACAGATGCGTTTTCCTGAGCCCCCGAGCTTCAGGCGCACCTTTTTAAACCAAGTTTCCAAGCTATGAAGAATAAGAAGAGTTGGAAATTTTAACCCATTAACTTATGAATTGGTTGATACAGGGTATGTTTTATTTCTAACGGGTCAAATAGATAAAATAAACTTAAATTAGCTAAAAAGGTAACACTTGGTCCAAAGTCATCAAAAAGTTATATCTTAATTAAAAAAAAAGAATTTAATTAACATTTGACATGCTGATTATCTATAAAAGAAAATAATAAGTTTTGGACACAAAGTGTTTTAGGTCAACTCAACCTTCTTCGACCCGTACAAAAAATACCCGTTTGGACCCGTTACCCAACCAACCCATATCCAACACAGACTGTGCTCTATCACCGTCAACTTCCATAACCCGTTTTCCATTATCAATTGTTCATTGTTTTTGTATTGATCTTCATCAGGGTGACATTCATCATTGCTGAGGCATGCTTGCTTGCGGGTTCCGTCAGAAACGCGTATCACACAAAGTACAGGACTGTACTTTCTGCTAACCCTCCTTCATGTGAGACCCTGAGGAAGGGAGTTTTTGGTGCTGGGGCTGCGTTTGTGGTCTTCACTGGTATCGTCTCTGAGCTTTATTACGTTTTCTACTCGAAATCAGATGAAGGTGTCATTCCTACCAGAGATACTGGCATAAGAATGGGGGCATTCAACTAAATCATTTTCATTAGTTTTACCCTTGTTAATTTCCTTTTATGGGTGTAAATGTTACCACATTTGTTATATTGTATCATTTTTTTTCGGACTTAAGACGGCTTAAAGTAAGAATATTTGATGCTAAGAATCTCGTCAGTGGTTAAGAGTTGTGGATGTTTATTTGAGAAACTATGTAAATGGATCTACTTTATTAGGATCACACTTGTTTTATAAGCTCGACTTGATTTAAACTTCTGGTGAGTCTATCTTGGTAGCTCATGATTGATGATGCCCCTATTCTTAGTTCTTACAAATAGTTCTAGGCTCTAACCATGGAGCTAGCTTTTATGAAACGTGAAGAACATATTCTTGTTCTTATTTGAAGTTGATAGTTTCTCCCAAGGCATGGGAATGCCATTTTTTTGCTCAATGATGAATTGTGAAACCATGACATTTTTTTAACGTCAAATCTACCATACGCCTACTTCTAAATTACGCTAAATAATTTACCATATGCCTTTAAACCTAAGACCTCCTATCTAATAGGCAAGAGCCTCTACCAAGTGGGATAGTCTCACGTTGGCGAAACCATGACATTTTGAAACCTTAAGATCACTTAAAAATTACAATTTATAAAGAGTTATTCTTGAAATCTTATCTATTAATAAGTGATTCTTGAAATTTTAATATTGGGCACCCATAATGGTTTTCAGTGTGGAGAAACCAACACCCAAATCACCGCTGGCTTTCTTAACTTTGTAAAGGTTTATTTAGGTTTATTTGATATTTTTTAGGCAAGCATAAAGTGAAGTATTTTTTTATGGGAAAATTACCAAAATATACATTGACCAGCATCAAAAAATGGGCGCCGGTTAAGCCTACAATAACAAAGGCTTTAGCCGGCGAAATACAAAGGCTTAGTCTGCGTTTCGCTGGCTTAGCCTTCAATCCGTCGGCTAAATGTCTATTTTGGTAATTATACTTTTTCTTAATAGAGTGAACTGAATGGAGTATGATCTGACGCTGAAATAACACAAAATGAAAGAATAAATAGAGAGTGAAATACACCCCTAGCCTTACTTATTACAAATACCAGTTTCGACAGAAACAAGAGTGAAATGCAAGAGAATCTTGTATCAACTCAAACAAGTCATTGTACCCTTCAAATCGTCAAGTTTCCTAAATTTAAATCTTAGGATACATCTAGTTGAAGATTTAATGAAAATCAATGAACACTAAAACAAGATCATAATTAAGATACAAGACCTTTGATGCAATAATGATCTCCCCACAAATTAGGTTTTAAATGTTGGATCCTCCCATAGTGTATTCAAATCTTCAAGAACCATAGTATCAAGATCATTCCAACTCAAATCACTTGTAATTTGTTGAGAACTTGACATGATCATCATGCTTGTTGCACTAGTTAAATCATCATCTTCATCATCATTTTCAAACATTCTTATAAAAGATGATCTTGGAATAGTTGAATTAGGGTTTGTATCAAAATCCCAAGAAACCAAACCCTTTAACTCTTCAATATTTGTGTATGATCCATGATCATATAATGTTTCTTTGGGTTGATCACTTAAACTTGGAAGAAGGTTATCTTGATCTACAACGGCCATGGTAGCGGTGGCGGGCCGTCGGATCCGCTTGTTTTTTAGGTCACCGCCCACGGGGACGTTGCGAAGAATGCCGCCTTTGGTCCAATGCCTCTTGCAAGCTTTGCAAAAGTATCTAGGTTGAGTTTTGTTGTAGTTGTTGTAGTAACAAAACTTTGTGTTGGTTGAGTCACATCGTGGGCATGTTAAAGGGTCGGGATGTTGTTGTGTCTTTGGTTGTGTTCTTAAAGATCGACGCTTTCGTGACACAAAACCATTGGATTCTAACATGGTTGTTACAAGTTACAACAACACTACAATTGGTTGATATGAAAGTGAGGTTGCTATTGGTTGGTTGTGAGAAAGTGAATGACAAAGGTGATGTGAAGATTTAAGGAAGAGGAAGGGAGAATAATAGTGAAATGTGTAAGAATGTCACACATATATATACTTTCATCCAACAAAATAAAAAATACTTGTAATATTATGGTACTTTATCTAAGAATTATTTTATTTGAATAATAATACTTGTAATGTTATTTGTGTTCTAACATGTTTAAACCATAAGAAACATGTAGACACATGTTTTTATACGCGCTTATATAAATTCATATGACTACTAGAAAACTGAAGTATCAACTACGGATAATCCTGTCGGAAATTTGTTAGTGATAGTCGTTACCAACGAGAATCCGACGGTGATAGTTTGTCATATATTTGGGCGTGGGTAGTTATTGGTATGAGATTACTGATGAATTACGGTAATTACCCTCGGAAGGCCGATTGTGTGTACCGAAATCCAAAAGGTAACTAAAAATATATGGAACTTAGTGTTCGGAACTGTCCGAAGATAATCATCCGTTAATGAAAATACAACTTTCTAGTAGTTTATGTACGTTATTACTCAAAGTTATTCTTCAAAGCAATGTAACTTTGATTTGAATATTTTTAATATTAGTGAACTTGTTTTCCATCATAAAATTTGTAACTAAATTGATGTCATGTCATCAACCTTGATGATAAGATTACTAAAATCATCATTTTAAGAGTATTTTCATATACGAGACTTTATAAAGAAAAAACTTGGCAAAAGGGTTGATGACAATAACTTTTTATGTAAGTATAAACTTTTATCTATATATGTTAAAAGTATGTTTACAAAGTTTAAACGAAACAAAAGTTATCAAAATTGGTAAGTTGGAATGGGAGAATTGAGACCATTGATAGTGCTTTATGTGTCATTTGGCTTCTTAAGGTATGAGTATGACCTAAAACCCTTCATTCCCATTCTACCCCTATAAGGGTTATGAATGCATGTTTGAAATATCTTTGCTAATATTGATTCATCTATGATGCAAGTGAAATATATCCTTGTAGATTTAAAATTATATATATTAATGTGGATACTAAGATTTTTTTTTTCTCTAAAATAACATGATAACAAACCACATTATGTTAATAATTAATTATGTAAAATGACAAATATTTTAGCTTTTTTTATTAAATCATTGTTTTTCGATACTTGAGAGTGTAAAAAAATAAAATTCATATTTGAGAGCGTATAAAAATATAATGAATATTTATGAGAAATTATACATATATAAGTAACATCCATATATATAATATTCTTTTCTAATAATAAATATAAATTTACATAAAGACAAAATAATAACCAATAATAACATTAAGAAAGTAGGATATGGGAATATGAAAATGAAAGAGAATAGAGATTGGCCGGTTTGTCATGTTTCAACTAAAAGTAAATAAGTGTACTACACGTTTTCATCTCTATTATGGGTATTTTTGGGGTTACTTTTTTAGTTCCTTATTAACTTATTAAATTTTTTTAAAAATTAATAAGTTAAAAGTTTGTTTGGTTAAATCAAAAGGAGATGAAAAAATAAAAGAAAATAAGGAGTTTTCAAGAAGTAATTCCCACTTACTTTTCAAAACTACTTATTAACTTTTTACAAAAGTTAGTAAGGAGATTTCAAAAGTAATTCCAAACACCCCCTATATAAACTTCTGTAAATATAATACTGGTTTTTTAACGAATTCATGATATACTTTATACTAATAATTTTAAATTATTTTATTACATAGGTTTAAACCTAAGGCCTCATTTTAAAGAGGCGTATACTTCTACCAAGTAGGCTAACCTAACATTGATAAATATACTACAAATTAACCATTATTAATATTTAAACTATTTCAGTTTATAAAGAGCATTCATAGTGACTTCTCTATCAACATCCCTATAATTTAGCTAAAACCATTTTTTTCCTCTAAATTTTGTTTATCTTTTAAAATTTCTTATATTTCATTTTTCTCATTCTCTATTTGATTAAATAATATTCTCTATATTTATATTACTTTGTCTCTTTCTTATACCCACCAACATTTATATAGAATAACTAGTTTAGATACCGTGTCTACACACGGGGTAAAATATATATCAATACTAAAAAATTTAATTATTTATGTGTATAGTTTACATGTGTAAAAATATATTACATATAATAAGGATAGAAAACAAATTCAAAATATGTAAAAATTAATATATAATTGAGTTTCGAAAATACGTTAATTACTATTTAATATAATTTGACTTTCATTTACTATTTGATTGAAAATAAAAGTTATATAATTAAATTTTATAGTTTCTTATGATAAGAGATAATTTAAAATAAATGTGTTTTATTAGTATAATTAATATTTTTTTAAATATATATTATTATTAAAAGATAGAAGTGCATTAAATAAGAGAGAGTCGGAAAAAAATGGTGAGAATGAATATGGAGGCGACATGTGACATGCAAAAACCTTTATTTATTATATAGTACAGATAGTGTGTCTCTATATTTAAAGATTCATTGTAACATCTCTAAACTTTTTCTTTGTTTTAGAGAATGTGATGCAAGTAGATTTTTCTACCATCCTCTAGGTCAAGGAGACACAATAGGTATTCACTACAACAATATCACCCTATATCGATGATTTTTTTTTGCCCTATAGCGACGACTTGTCGTCGGGATAGGTTATACCGATGACCTGTCATCACAATAGGTATTCACTACAACAATATCACCCTATACCGATGATTTTTTTTTGCCCTATAGCGACGACTTGTCGTCGGGATAGGTTATACCGATGACCTGTCATCGGTATAGATGTCGTCGGGATTGCCTCGTACCAATAGCCCAAGATTGTCGTCGGTATAGGTCAGCCTATACCGACGACTTGTCGTCGGTACGTCTATTTAAATAATCCAAAAATAAAATCTATAGCGACGACATGTCGTCGGTATAGAGTCCATCCCTGTACTGACGACATGTCGTCGGCATAGGGTCAACCTATACCGACATCCCGACGACATGTCGTCGGTATAGGTCTTTTCTGTTTTTTTTATATTTTTTAATTTTTAATATTTTTCCTGAAATATTAAATTTCTAAAAACAAAAACCTGAAAATCATTAAATATAAACCATTCAAATCCGATAAAAACTAATATCCGAAACATAAACCAAACATCCAAATTGTTCGACACACAAACTTGTCCCACAAATCAAACATAAACTTGTTCGACACACAAATATGCAAATTGTTCAAGACAAACACCAACAACAAAGGCAAAGGCTCAACAACTCCAAGCTAATTATCGTCGCTATCAGGGGCGGATCTATGAAGAGGCGAGGGGTACCTAACTTTCGACGCGTAGTGGGAATTTTCGACGCGCAGCGGGAATTTTTTTTTTACCGTTTTATGTATCCAGATACCCTTGAACGAACTTTTAGATACCCCTGAATTTTTTCCTAGATCCGCCACTGGTCGCTACTATGCAAAGTGATTGTCATGCGAAGAGCTTTGCTTGGAGAAATCAAAGGAACATGTATCACACGCATAAAATTTGAGAAAATCTCACACGAATATTAAAAAGAGATAGAAAAATATTCATATTAATAAATCAAAATCAAGAAATAAGTAAATAAAAATGAAGTAGAAGAACTCATATTCTAAATGAACAAATTCAAACTTAAAAAAGATCTTTCTAATTCTCAAAGAATGAGGGGCAAGAGGATTGATCTAACTTTAAATGTTGAAGACATGGATAGATACTCTAATGTGCTCTAATTTCTAAACAATAGAAATTTTGTAAATAAAAATCAAAGGAATTAATGTTTATTAAAGGGTAAGTAATTTATGGAGTAAAAACTTAATAAAAGAAGAAGAAATATGATTTATTTTTAGATAAATTTATAACCAAAAATGTTTTTATTTTATTTAGAAATAATTGCACAAACTGTATTCTTAAATTTTGATTTTTTTTATAAGTATAAGAAGCTATATATTTATTTTTAATAATTTAATACTTCCAGGTTTCATCGTGGACAATGGTTTTTTTAGGGTTTCATCGTGGACAATGGTTTTTTTGGTATGATAACTAGTCTTTTTTTTTGTCACATTCTTTTCGTGCAAGTGTGCCACTTAAACGCTAACATAGACATCTTTAATAATTGGGTTACATAACAAATTCACGTCACAATTAAATATATCAGTTAAAATATCACAAATGGCACATTAACACGATTATTTACAAGACTCGTTTTAGACGATTAATACGATTTTCAATCTGAAAGTAGGATAGATGAATTTTCAAATTTAATCATTTTTATTTTTAAAAACTTTAATAAAGTTGAACCGGAATTAGAGTTCATTTAACAAATGAGTGAGAGGTGATTGTTTTGCACTTCACCTTTTGGAGTTCAGAAAAACTTGTACCGTACAGCAAGAGAATCATGTGAGAAAACAAAAGTTGTAATTTAGTAGAGTAATCATAGTTATTTCAGAAGTAGCACAATAATGATAAAAAGACCTCGTACGGTCCGGTCCAGGAATCTTAGTTTGGTAACAAAATTTATTTACTTTTTTATTTTTAAGGCAAAATTTATTTACTTCTTAATCATAAACAAATCATTAACAAACTTAAAAAAAATGAAATTACATAAAGTTATTTGTATTTGTAGCGTGAAAGGGGCTCATGATCCACATGGCCCTTTCACGGGTGTGAAACACCGACCCCCTAGAGCGTGATAGGGGCAAACTCACCATTTAAGTTTTCCAATTCTATTCTATTATACTAATACTTAAAACTAAACTTTAATAAATGACAAAAATATTCTCTTAACTTTATAAAATATTATTTTGATCCCCTCAAGTTTTTAAAGTTCCCTATTTACTCCCTTTATTATGTATAATTTGATTTTTCCTAAATAATTTTCGCTTGTTTGTTTAATTTTTTTTCTTAACGCCCCGGTATAATTTTTTTTAAAAATGGAGTCGTATTCAAAATAGAGTACTTTTAGGTGTCGTGGGTTATATCGACTGATGGTGATATGCTAGTACCGTGAAGAATGAGACCGACACCGACTGAAAAACATCAACATCGTTATATAATTGTCTTTTTATCTATGTTTCGATCCCCACAACCGAGTCGACGTAACTTCATTCGTTTCTTTTATGTAATTGACCACATTTCTTTTTTATGCTTAGCCACGTTAATGTCACCGCCTCAACTGTTTAAAGTCCACCTTCCGTCGTTTAGCGCGTGACAAAATTTATTTAACCACGTTTATTTTTTTTCTTAGCCACGTTAAGGTCACCATCTCAATCGTTTAAGGTCTTTTTCTCGCCGCGAAGCACGGGACAACATTTCTAGTTAAATCCTTATACCTCATTACTTTTTTTCCTCTTTTTTAGTTAAATATTTAGTTTAGGATTTAATTTGGTTTTTCTCAAATAACTAATGCTCGGTAGTTATTTAAAAAAAATAAAATATACGAGCTTTTTTATTTTAATCTTCTGAACATCCAGGTATAAATTTTAATGAAAACGTAGTTTAAAAAAAATATATTTTTCGTCACATAAGTGGTTTTTTAACGTGTTTGGATCAGCATTTCAACTAATAAATAATTGTTTTAAAAAATAAACATCAACTGTTTATAAAAACTAACAAAATGAAATAAAAAAAAAATCACTTATTAATGTGGGGCGTGAAACTCACTACGTACATTAGTGATTCTGGGCAGTGAGAGCCCTTGTGCTGATGTGGCAGTGACATGGCGAAGCATGAATCACTTGGACGTGAAACCACAACAGATGACCTAATATTCAATAAATAAAACTTGTGGGTTATAAACGGGTTCAAGTCAACACATTTAGCTAAATAGGTTAAGTTCTACTTGGCTAGGTAAGTTCACGGGTTCCCCCTTATTGTTTTTTTTAAATGTGTTACCATATCATAACTTAAAATCATTGGGCATTTATGCAAAATATAAAAATTAAAATTACTTCCGCTATTTAAACATAATTACTTTATATGCATGTGTTTTTTTTTGTAAAATTATAATTTTAAAATATTAATATAAAAAAAAGTAAAAAAAAAAATCATGGTCAAACAAGTTGTGTTTGTATCAACCCGTGAATACTCGTGTCATGTTTGGACTCACGTGTATTACACGATTTTCAGATCTGTATCGCATTCGAGTTAGACCTACCAACCCACAAACACAGTTAGTCTAGCACTCCTACCCTTCACTATTAATGGTTGTAGCTAGTGACTAAAAAAAACAACAAAATCGGTGACAACTAATCATTAAACAACTTGAATATGGGGAGATTTGCATTCAGATGAACATCCAGTGTATGTAACTACACAATAGTTGTGAACATAAGGCCATTTAGAATAAACCATTCATAACGAAGAATCGGCTGACGGTGTTAATGCATAACAAGACGCGACTAGTGAAACGCCGTAGAAATAATACCGTACGGCTTTTCAGGTATGAGATTAGTTGCAAAAAGTTTCGACCTTCTGAACACTATTATAGAATGTACAATCCAATCATCTTCAACGAGACCCCTGGCAACGCCTAATTAGTGCATTGAACCCGGACTACAATGGTATGATACCACTCAAAACCGACACCCCAGTATGTCGAGTTCGGGGTGAGTCGATCCAAACCTTCAACACGATATACTGGAAGCGGATATACAACACTATTACTAGGCAAAGAAAGCAAAAGACACCCTTTAAATCTAGCATAACGCGTCTAAATAACATGATAGATTCAAGGACTTAACGGATAAACATAGTTGATATAATGCATAAACATAGTCTAAGCATAGTCGATAAAATGCATAAAACGTGAACCATTTAGTCATCGATCTGAACGAGACAGTTTGGACGGGTTGCAAAATGAGAACTGACAAAGTAGGATTAAAAAGCAAGTACATGATTACTTTTTCTTGTCATAGGCCTCTATGTTCTGGGGTTCACATTCTGGACTAAAAAGACGAACCAGTAAAGCTGTGCTTGAACTTACGGTGATGGCCCCGGTACCAGCCCACCTCAGACTGCGAGGAACGTTCACTCTAGGACCTGCAACATGACACAACGCACTCAACTATCAAAAATGAAATAACTACAATAGCTGACAAAATAAGTGAGTTTCAAAATAAGACTGCACAAGAAAATAATATGAAGTGAGGAAAGTAGGGGTGTAAACGAGCCAAGCCGTCTCGTAAGCTACTCGAGATTAGCTCACTAAAAGCTCGAATCAAGCCGAGCTTAAACGAGCTCAAGCTCGAGCCTAAAATAAGATTGTTTAATAAACGAGCCCGAGCCCGAGCTTCACTTATCGACCTGGAGAGGGCTCGCGAGCCTAAACAAGCCTATTTATCTATATAATTTTATTTAGTATATTAAATATATATATATATATATACAATAATAATTAGTATATATATATATATATATAAAATTGTGATAAAAATAATTAAATAATATATATTATGTTATATAAAATAATTATATATATCTATGCACAAATTAATCAACAAATAATAAACAAGCCAAGCTCGGGCCGAGCTTCAGCTTGAAAAACTACTCAGGAGCCGAGCTCGAGCTCTCTGTAAGTTAAACGAGCCGAGCTCGGCTCGTTTACACCCCTAGTAGAAAGTAATCTTTCAAGTTTACCAATGTACTACTTCATATGCAAGAAGTACAAAATGTTATTCAAGCATAACAAAGAGCAACAGAATAGAAGTTGAACATAGGGGACAGACCATAATGCAATCGACAGAGAATCCAAAATCCAAGAGCTCCACCAACACTAAAAACCCCAGCAGTATGCCTCATCAACCTCGAACAAGGTTTTGAATCAGATCTCATTAACTCACCATCAGAAAAACCAAACAAACGCCTTAACGCCATTTCTTTAATCAAATGCCTTCCACACAGCAATCAGGTAGTCTACTAATAAATGATTCAACAATGCTAATAATGAACTTCCGCAACCTGAATCCAACAAGAAAACACGTCTAAGAATGTAGACTGTAGCACAAATAAGCAACATATCTCTAAGAAGAAAACATGGACATGATTGATATTAAAAAAAAACTCTCTGTTGTTCCTGGATTTCTGAAGCTCAAACCAATGATTTGAAATCTAAAAAATACACTACAAAAGCACACACATGTGTGTGTGCGCGCACACTAAAACTAATGTCACATTGTCATCAATCATCATAGTCCTTTTGCATTCTACTTCTTTAAAGTTCTTGAGTTTACGTTATGTCTTTAAACATGTATTGATATGCAGAACCACTAGTTGTTGGATAATCTGTGGGCTTACCAAGTTTGTTATAACATAACAGAATATAAAACACTGCATGACATCTTTATAAAGATGGTTTTCCAGTGTAAATTCAAATTCTAAATATTCAAAAAAAATATGGCTCCCCAATTTCACTAATACATTGAGGAGAAACGTAGTGCTTTATATATGTACAAGATTTGTGTGCCTTTTACTCGGGCGTGTTTTATCTTTTAACAGTGATAAATTGCAGCACCTGCAGCTATAATGAAGATAGCATAAAATGGGAACTTTTAGCTGTTCAGAAATTACTAAAACAATAACCATACCCAGTAGAATCCCACCAAAAGCAAAGCTATTGGTAGGGTCTGGGAGGGTGGGATGCAGGCAAACTAATACCTCTATCCCAAAGGATAGAGAGGCTGCTTCCACGGAGACCCCCAGCTCCAAAAACCCTAACCAGGCAGAAACAAGAACTGCTTAGAAATTCCTAAATCCATCATATGCAAATACAAGAATACTAGTGAAAATGCTACATCCAATTTACAAAATTTAACAACCAGCTTCCTTTTATGGATAAAAGAGTCAACCTAAATTAAACTATATGTAAACCCTAAAATAAACTCTAACTTTAAAACAAATATTTTAAACCCAAAACAATAATAAGAAATGATTCTGTCCACGTTATGTCACAGACAAGACCATATACAAAGATCCCTAGAAGTAGAAACTACTACCAAACATGCAAAATAAAACCATATGCACAAATAATCATAAGGATTACAAATTACTATGGAAAACTGACAAATTAAGGTAATTCAGTGAAGAAAAGATGAAATTATGAAAATGATGAACAAGAATAAGAAACTTACCAGCCACTAAGAAGCAGAGACGTTGGAATTATTGTTATTATTAAGACTAAGGGTGTTGTAAAAACGTGAGAAACGGTGGCGAGTTACGGGTTTAGGAAGATAATGTTTCTTCTTAAGACCAAAAATCTCCTGGACCAAAGGGACGTGAACCAGTAGAAGCTTCCAAGCCAAACACCAACCAAGAATAAGAAAGGAAAGTACAAATGACAAGGCAAGGAGCGGACGGACAACAAAGAGATTCAAGCGGTCTGTATATGCAAGAGAGCAGCCAAGAGATGGTTCCATTTACCAGAGGTAAAACTTTCTGCCTGAAAATAATTAACCTAAGTTGAGTATAATTTGGCACAATTTGGGACTAACAACTAGGCATAAGTCAAAACTGAAAGTAAGCAAAAGCACCAAGCCAAGCAGACCAAGTTCCAGGACCTTGTCATCGTATCACGTAGTGATTGATAGAAAAAAAAATGTTACAAGGCATTTACCCTAGTGGTTTGGTGGTTTGGCTAAAATATAACTAGATATCAAAATGTTACTAGCAATTGATTTATATATTAACTAGGATTCAGGATCTGTTTTACATTATGTATAAGAACAAGTGTAGTGGAGTAGCGCCCCTCGCCGCCTCACCATTTTCCGGCGGCAAACACCAAAACGAGTGCGCCAAGGGCACCTCCGCCAAGCCCATTACAGGCGTGAAAGAAGAGCGAGATGGGGCCCATTCTTTGATCAACCAATCACTACATTTTTTTTCTTTTTTTTTAATTTTTAAAGATGTAATTTAGTTAAAGGCCCACTGTCTACGAGGCCGTGACAGCAGCTTTTGCACTTTTTAGTTAAACCACTGCACTTGGTCTAACAAGCTAGGGTTTATTATCATTATCTTTTTATCATCTAACACCTGCTAATCTTATATATCTAGTCATCTCTTTGTACTTCAAATTCAAATATCTAGAGCACTTAACGCTTCTTCGGCATCAAAAGACTTACAAATCTTTGTTTGGTAACCGTGAGAATCCGTCACTGGAAACTGCTAACCAAAGGGATCAGGTAAAGCAAATACAGCTTGTGTTAGACATATTATTTGATTACATTGTTCTAACTAATTGATTGATATTGTCTTGCTTAGAAACTAGATGTAATGATTTAAACTTGATTACTAATTTGGAGCAAAGGTTTATAGTTTATCATCTAACCAAAATCATACAGTTGTCAATTTTAGCAGCTAGATCAGATCAGTGTAACTGTAATTGTGGCTTACTGAGTCAACTCAAATCAGGAGATTATCATCCAAAAAGTGAGCATGAACATCGATTAACTTACACAATCAAAAAGAAAAGGGGAAATTCAACGATGAATACATACACAAAACTACAGATCGAATAAATACAGAAGTAAACGATTACCTGTGTGTGTTGACGAGATTGAAAGATAGAGTTTCTCGGACTCCTAAAACGACGCCGTTGAGGTGTGGAAGATGTGTACGGTTTCGTGAGATGACGAGGCGATATGTGTAGAACACGAAAAGTAAACGGAGGTGACGGATAAGAACGGCGGTGACGGAGGAGTTAAACGGCGGATATGGGAGAAAATCTAATGGCGAAAGAATAAAGTATTTTTAGAGGAGGCTGAAGAAAAGAAAATATCCGGTAGAGTTTGTTGATTTAAAAAACTTTATAATCATTTTATAAAAAAACTAGAATTGTACCCCCACGTTTACGGTAGGAACCGGATCTTAAACGGTTGAGCCGGTTTAATTAACGTGCCTAATAAAAAAAACATGTTTAAATAAATTTTGCTCTGCGCTCCGCGACGGGAGGACTTTAAACGGTTGAGGCGGTGACATTAACGTGGCTAAGCGCAAAAGAAAACGTATGAAATGACGGTGAATCGGTTGTGGAGGTCGAAACGTAGATAAAAGACAGTTAGATAACGGTAAAAATGTTTTTCAGTCAGTGCCTGTCTCATTTTTCACGGTTGTTAGTTGATATAACCCACGATACAAAAAAAATACTCTATTTTGAATACGACTCTGTTTTAACAAAATTTACGTCGGGACGTCAACTAAAAATAATAAACAAACAAACGCGGAATTTATTGAGGAAAAATGTGATATTTATGGTGAACCTAAATAGGTCATATCGTGTAACATGTTTTTAGATAGATTCGTGTTTGTGTTTGGAAAAAATGACAAGATTATTTATTATGTCGTGTTTGTGTCTAACACTTCAGGTAATCGTGTCTTGTCTAACCTCTAGTATGTAGCCTGTGAGTAGTGATCACTGTCTAACTTGGGTGACCCCAATCAACCCAGAACTGATCTCCTTCGCGTGGTAGTCTTCATCCCAATGAAGAACATCAGTCCCCCGAACAGCGCCAGATTCTACAAAATGGAAAATTATATAATACCAAAAATGGTGGTAACTAAATAGTTACTCCAAACATAATCTACCAAAAAAAACGAGAGAGGAGCATTTAGGGGCCTGAATTTTTGACAGAAATGAGCTTAACATGGAATTCGCAGGGTTACGTCTTCGGGTTAGTTTCAGGTCGAACCCATGAACATATTTAGCTAAACGAGTCATCTTCGGTTAACCTGTTTAATTTTAGAATTCTTCTAGAAAAAATTGTCCTTGAGTCATAAGTCATAACTTTGTAATTTTATACACATTTGTATTTTTTTTTCTTTTTTGAAAATTTGTAATTTTAGAGCATTAATATGCAAAAACATAATATAAAATAAATTTTCAGATTAAACGGGTCGTGCTCGTATATGATGGAAATCAGGCCCATTTACGAACACTCCAAAATCACGATCTTTGAACAAAACATGTTCGACTCTTTTATTATGATAACCAAGAAAAAACCATACTTTACAATGACCCCTAAACCCTCTATGTATACTAAAACTAAACTAATCCTACCCAACTCAGTAACTATTAAATAATCAAATAAATAAACAAACTCACTTCTAGTATAATACGAACTCAACCAAACAATTAATAAACTAATACTCATAATTATTTTTAATCAAGATTAAACCTTCAGTATAAACCTGTGAAGGCCAACCTGCGAGCATGACCCGGTGACCCATTTAACACCTTTAGACGAGATGTGTTGTTCTAACCTCTGTAAATTTTACAAAAAGCTGAGTGAATTCCTTCTTCTCCGCGTCATAGTTGTAGAAATCATACAAGATTGGAGTAGCAATGAGCTGGTGCAGAATCTGAAACAAAAGGTTTCTTGTTGGCAAATGATGAAGAATATGATGTTTTATAACTAATCAAATCAGGAGTTAGTTACCAGGAGAAAAGCACCAATTGTGTTGTCAAAGATGAAAAGGAGGCTTCCAATACCCTTCAGGGCTATGGCTCCAGCAACCAAGGATTTGATCTATATCACAACAGTTTAAAATAGGCGGGCCTATGGTAAATAAGCACGACATTCATCTTGTTAAAAATTAAGCAGCATTTTTTCATAAGGGTGGCAATTTCTGACACGACATCAAAATAATCCGTTGTCATATCTAGCCCATTTAATAAACGGGTCGTTTAGTGTTTAACCCATTTATAACAACCCACAAACCTGGTTAACGCGTTTACAACTTGATTACAATCCGTCAACATATTTGACTCGTTTATATAAATGGGTTAAAGGTTCGTGTTCGGATTACACGATTTTAAGTATGTATTCAATGACTCAACCTGGCAACCTGCTTACCCAACATGATTGAGACCCCTAATTTCTTACCTCGAATTCTGGTACTTGGAAGCCAGTATGGGTTGTAAAATGCTCCGAGAACATAGGGAGCTTAACCGCAAGGGTTTTTGCTGCTGATCCACCATTGATGCCAAATTCGTTAAACCTACATTCGACACAAGGTCAAAACAGGAAAACTAGCCCTTGTGTTTTGTAAAGTTGTATAAAACATAATATAGAGGAATATTCAAATGAGAACGGTTAAATAACTAGAAACCAAAGGAACAAGTTTTTAGCCTTTGTATCATATTTCAATAGATAATTAAGATCTCCCTTTATTACGACGAGTCTCTCCTCGCCAACTAAAAATGGTTCATCTGATTCCTAGTTATTTAACGGATTCTCATTTGAACACAAACTTGTAAACTAAGATCTTATTCAAAAATAATAAACTTCAAGATCCATCTCAAAGGAGACATATTGTAAATTAGACATATTTCATGATCCTATATTTATTTAACATCTGAAATTTTCTCTTAAAATCCTTTTAATATAGTTCAAAGTAGATACTTTTTGGGAGGGTGTAATGCCATACAGTTGAATTTATAAATCCTGTATCCACCTAAAATATAATGCCTAATTATATGTTATAAAAATTTTACGTTCTGTTCATTTACGTTCCTTTATCGGGTTAATGATGAACAAGTACGAACAAGATAGTTTTTGTTTACGAATGAACACAAACACCAAAATCTATACGTTTAAACTTAAATAGCTAACACAAACAACTTCTTTAACGTCTGTTTGGTTAGCAATAGTTAAAATAGCGAGGGGTAAATTAGGAATAAGAAAACAATCTTAAATATGGAGAAAATTTAGTCACATGGTAGTTCATTACCAATTGAAACTTTCAAGTCGAAATAAATCAATCGGTTTGAGATTTATACACTTTAGTTTAGGGTTTGAAAAAATTGGTTTAATTTTTTGTTTCATCGTTTAGAACTTCAAGCATTAACAGTAGCATCTCCATTTCCATCTCCAAAGGTGTAAACGAGCCGAGCCGAGCCCGGGCCTGACACTAATCGAGCTCGGCTTGTTGGATTATCCTAAAGCTCGAGCTCAAGCTCAGCTCGTGGAGTAAAAATAAAGCTCAAGATCGTCGATTTCATTGAAGACGATTAAACGAGCAAAAGCTTAGCTCGAGGTTGTTTATAGGAAGCCTTAAACAAGCCAAAGCTCGGCTCGAGCTCGATTTGGAGGTTAAATTGAATAATATATTAAATATATATAAAAATAAGCTCGTTAAGGCTTGCGAGCCTAAAGATGTTAGAAGGCAAAGCTCGAATTCAGGCTCGATAACTAAACGAGCCATATTTTAGGCTCGAGATAGGGCTCGTTAAGGCTCGACTCGTTCGAGCTTTTTACCGATCAGATCTCGAGCCGGCTTGACTCGTTTACACCCCTAATCACCATCTTTATAATTTAATTAAATATCACATTTCTTTAAATTTATCTCTAAATTTGGTTTAACATTCCTCCACATCTCATTTTCCATCTCTATCTCACTTACAAACGTTTATTTTATTATTTTTTTCTCTTTCTTCTTATACTATTAATAGAATCTCTATTTACTAAATGGAGGAAATTTCTAAACAATGGAGATGGAGACTCTGTTATAAAATCAGTGATGTAAACCAAACCAACCGTTTATCTTTAAAATTTAAACTTTTTGTTCATATGTATTATATTCATCAATAGTCTTTTATTATTTTTATAAATGCAATGAAAACTAATAATTAAAAAATAATAAAAAAAAATCTACCCAAACCGTTAAATTGAACAGTTTTATTACAAGGATTTAGCTTCATCTTTCAAATTTTCAATTTTCAGATAAAAAAACCAGAAACACGAATCAGTAATCAACGTCATCAATCTGATCAGATCTGAAGTTTATAACAAACTTACTCTTGCCAAGCAGAGAGAACGAATACGGAGACGAAGAGCAGACGGCCGAGGAAAGAAATGAACGCCATTGATGAACCTCTCAAGGTTTCTCTCTCTACACAACAAGGAGAAGAGGTTTAGAGAGAGAGAGAAAGAACTTGTTTAAATTTTCATCTATCTTTTCCAATACAACTTTAATCCTTTATTTATTTCAACTTGTCAGCTTGAGTACTTTAACTCACTAAATAGACATTTTATAGTTGTTTTTCATCACATAATAAAGAATGCGTATCCGTTGAAACTTCAATTACCAGAAACCTGATCTTAAAACCAAGTTGAGATATAAAATACTTTAACTACATAAAGAATGTTTCTTTTTTAATACACATTGAGCATTCGGTCTATTTGATTCAATCTGAAAACCACAGGGACTAATTAGAGAGTTTAACATTGTTAAAGGGGGTAAAATTATATTAAGCGATTTCATTGCAATGAAAGAGGATTTACAAGGAAAAGGTGTTCATACGACAACACGCTTCTTTCACGAGGGTAAAGCGTGTTTTGAAACTTTCATCACCAATATATTTCATATTATGTTTAGTAGTTTTAGGTTGGACATTAAATAATTACTTTAAAATATTGTTAAAACTAGGTTAAATCATATGTATTACATGGGTTGAATAAAGACAGTTTATTGTAAAACAGTAGTTTTTATTAATATTTGTATGTTGAATGTTATTGGTGAAATAATTATTTTTTAAAAATATTTTATAAAAAGAATTAAAAAACAGTTCAATTTATAAAAAAAATAGTTTATAAACATGCATATTTTTTAAATAAATAAACGTTTTATAAAAATCATTATTATTTAATAGGAGAGAGAGACAGGAAACCAAAAGAAATTAAAGAAACTTGTGTAATTAATATGAGAGAGAGGCGGGAAAAAAAATGTTAAGAATGAATATAACTAAAATCTTTATTTATTATAGACTATAGATTATATATTATACGCATTAAAGACCAATGTGTTTTGGACAGTATGTATTTTTGTGCTGTTGGGGGCACATTGACACGTGTCGCTTGAGTAACGGGTGGGTTTTTTTTTGGGAAAAGCCGATAAGTTTTTTTTGTATTTACATTTTGCTGCGTAATAAAAACCAAAATAGGGTTTGGTTGGGATGGTTAAGCACGCTAGCCTCCCCCTTCCCTTGGAACCCAGGTTGAAATCTCCTCCCAGCCACTTATCCTGATTTTCCTTTTTTTTTTTTTTGCCCTTTTTCTATTTCTATTTTATTTAAATTTTTTAACTGTTTTGCGTTTAATTAAGATCGATTTGGGTTTAATATTTTTTTCTTATTGATACCTTAGGTTTTCCGAATACGCGTTTTGATATTTGAGATCGTAGCAAAGTTCCCGGCTGTCGGACAACCCTCTATTTGTTTTTAACCATACAAAAATCTACTACAAAAGCGTTTATTTTGCTCGGCATTTATATATTAGTGTTAATTTGTAAAATATATCAAGAAAGAATAATATATTGTTTTGCCAATTTTCACTATTAAAAATTACTTTTCAGAAACGAGCCAAGTCAAGTTAAGCCGTTGGCAGTCCATAGAGGTGGACATTAGAACCAGATCCAATAGATTATCCGCATGAGGATTTTTTTTTTCATGTGAAGGCTTCAAAATCACTGACATCAACCTTCTAATTAGTTGCTTAAAGTCATCATTTTCATGTGAAAGCTTCAAAGATCCACTTTATGCAAAAGTCATATGAAATACAATTGTACAACTTTTAATGCCCAAAGCACAACAAATCAAAGCTTGAACAAACAAAACAATCTAAACTCAATGAACTACATACATCATCATTCAAGAATCAAGAATCAATTTACAACCCATTTACACCAAATTCTTGATCATCTCATACCAGAACCCGACTTATCGATCATGTACAGCGAACGAGACCTTTCGCCTAGCGAACTAACCTCGAATCGTATAGTTAGTTCCTGTCGCATTGCACAAAACACAACGATCCAAGAAAATCTTCTTAACAACACTCCCTTCTTCAACTCGAAACCCTCTACTTTGCTTATTCCAAAGATGAAGTGTATAACTCTGGTTCCTAATCTGCTCCAACATCCCATTCAACCACCGCGATTCACTCTCATTTTCATTTTTCGCCCCACGAAACAGCACCCGAATCCTGTCCCAACTCACGGGATAAAACGCGACCGGGGGCAAAACAGTAAATTTATACCCAGGCCTCCCTTGGAGCCTAGAAACCACCCTGGAAACCATGTAAGGACCATTATGCCCCCATTTGTTACCATTAAAAGATAAAGAAAACTCCTCAATAAACTTGTAAAGTAGAGGATGCATTTTGTCGAACACCATGACTGCATTATTCAACCGGCTCCAGGTTTTCGAATTCGGACCCACTGATTGAGCTCCGATCGAGTTTTTTAACTTTGTGAAGCTACTCAACACGATGACGTCAGCGTCGATGTAAACGCCGCCGTATTTGTAGAGCAAACAGAGACGAAGAAGGTTGGAAATGTTTTGACCTAATGCGATGTCGCCGGTGCGGATTTGGCCTCTGATTAGGCGGGAAAACCAGGATTCTGCGGTGGTGTTCTTGAACAGGAAGGTGAAATCAGGGGAGATTGATGTTACTCGGAAGCCTTTGGTGGTGAAGGGTTTGAGAATCTGGCGGCCTTTGATTGAATCGAGTGAGTTTGAGACGATAAGAAGACAGGCGTTTGGGTGTGATTTGAATACCGATTCGATTGAATGAATTGCGCGTTGGTTGAAGGAATTGGATGAAGATATCCACGTCATGAAGAACCGGATCTTGCAGGTTGAGGTTGAGGTTGAGTTTGATACGTTCTTGTTGGAAAAGAATTCGTTCACTCTCGTCGGAAAATCTTCTCCCCGGCGGCGAGAGGAGGCTCCCAAACCGGCGAGTATTTTCAGGAGCTTCTTGTTTCTGTTTTCCGATAGGTTCTCGGATTCGATCTCGAAACTGAGAGATTTACGGAGATGTGGGAAGTAGGTGTACATTCCGGCGCCGGCGGGGAGGAATTCCGGTGTTGGAGTTTTGGATGGGGATTCTTGTTTGACTGCGTGCATGGAATGAGATGGTGAAGGTACGGAGATTAGGTTTCTTGAGGGTCTGGATGGTTTTTCCGGCGAGCGGCCGGTGGGGCCCAGTGAAGGGATCTTGAGGGAGAAGATTGAAGCGCCGTTGATGGACAGGAGGAGGAGGAAAACGAGGGAGAGGAAAGCGAAGAGAGATCGCTTCTTGTTCATGGTGGTGAATTGGATTGAAGAGTGTTGTTTCATGGTGGTGCTTCAATGGCGATTGGCGGGAAAGTGTTTGTTGGAAAAGTCAAAGAAATTTGACGGTGGTGATGTGAAGGAAGGAAGGGGGGATTTGTATTTATAGTGGGTGAGATACTGAGATAAGTTGGTTAAGGGGATTCTATGGAAAATTAAAATTAAAATTAAAATTTAGAGTAAATTACGTTTTGAGTGTACGTGATTTGCTTAAAAAATCGCTTTAATTTCAATGATTTCAATTAGATTTTTTAGTCCTCGTGGTTTGTCAATTGCCTCAATTAACTACGTGCTTCTAGCGTCATCTATTTTTTCTGTTAAGTATTTGTGAAAAGACGAATATACCTTGATGTTAAAAAAATAAAAATCTTAATATATATATATAAACTCTTTCTTAAGAATACCCTGTACACCTCTTCTCCATCATCAAAACCCAACCCTAAATCACTTCTTCCCCAACAGCCACCGCGGCTCTTCTCCGACGACTTCTTCTTCCTCGACTGCCACCGCCTCCACTCCCCCACAAAAATTCAACCATCAACAGATCGTGATGCTCTCCGCCCCCATTGTGCTGCCACCGCCCCTCATCGTGCTGATTTTGAGCTCATGTACAGGTAGGAAATGCTGATGTGAGAGGGGCGGTGGCTGTCTTGAAACAGATTTCGCCGAAGAGGTGCTAGATCGGAGCCAAACCACAAAAGGCCCACCCGATTCCATTTGAATCTTCTGCTCTGTTCGTATCTGATTCTCTCGAACCATCGCAGGCGAATGTCCCAAATCGGTCGACTGCCACCGTCCCTCATCGTGCTGATTTTTTAGCTCGTGTACAGGTCTGTTGCTGCGGGATGATTCAATTGTTATACTGAATTCACCTAAATCGGTTGAGCCCTAAATCGCTCAACGATCTGGCGGCGAGTACTTGCTGTTCATGTCTCCTTTCCACAATTTCAGTTGATATTGTTTTCAAGGGCAAAGTCTTAGAACATGGTTCATCTCTTTTCCACAATTACAATCACGTGGAGCACTTTTCTTTTACAAGGGCAAACCCTAAATAACGGGGATGAACTTACTTTTCATTTTCTTGTTCTAGGGGAAATCATTAAGATCAGGAGTTTGATCAAGGGTAATAGGATTACCTATTGAAGGTTCCATTAACAGAGCTTAGCAAGTAGAAATCTTAGCGGTACTGGTTAATGGGCTGGAATTTAAGGGGTGTTTGGCCTGGCTTTTATTTTTTGGCTTATACTTATATTTTAAAGTAGCTTATAGCTTATTTTCTATCATTTAATAAGCTATTTTTAAGTGTTTGGATTAACTTATATTCTACAAGTTGATAAGCTCTTTTTAAGTGTTTGTGTTAGTTTTTTTTATTTAGCTTATGTTAGTAAAATGATCAAAAGGGGCATGGTTACATATTATCACATAACTTATATTTTATATGCATCTACTTTGTTTTTATGAGTTATACCATCATTTTTGGATAAATTTATATCGAGGATGACGTAAAACTTCTACAAAAATACATTAATATTAAATAAACATTCATTTTGGTTTGCTTTGATCTCCTGCAATCATATCTCTAACTGCACTCACGTATAAATCATCTATTCTACGTTGTGTACTTGTATCTTCATCTATTTCATTAATGTCACTAGATCCTCGACTATCAATACCATTATTTGGAGTGTAAATTCTTGTTGCGCCTTGTTAAATCCTTCATCACATGTATCTTTTTTTCTAATATAATTATGAATTGCCATAGATGCTAGCACGATCTTCACTTGTGTCTCGTAGGTGTAATTGACATGCATATGTTGTAATATCTCCCATCTAGCCTTCCATACTCTAAAAGTTCGTTCAATGACATTTCTCAATGATGAATGATGGTAGTTAAATATCTCTTTAGGTCCTCTAGGAGCACGACTAGCAACCGTTTTTTCACGACGAAAATCTGGTATATGATAACGAATGTTGGTTCCTTTATATGGAGCAAGATAACCTCTAGTATTTGGATATCCAGCATCAACAACGTAATATTTATCTATAATGAATAAAATAAATAGTATTACTTATATAAAAGTTAAGCAAAACATAAGGTTTAAGCAAACATGGAATGGTACTAACCACCTATTGGACGTGGAAAATTAACTTCGGGCCTACGCAATGCTTCACTGAAAATTCTAGTATCATGTGATGTCCCCTCTCATCCAGCCCATGCAAACGTAAAACACATATTAAAATCACATGCCGCCATTATGTTTTGCGTCGCGTATCCTTTTCTACCAATATATTTTTAATACCCGTAATGCGTTGAAAGATCCGAACATAACATTTTTAATACCGGTACGTGAAGCCTAAAAACTTCATAACAACGTCTCGGATTACCATTAAGTATTTCTTGAATAAAGACATTGCCTGTGCGGGAAGATGTGTGACAAAGCATATGTGGATTATTCAATTTATGACTGATTATTATCCCTTCAATCGCTAAACCACATAATAAGAGCCAATTTTTCTCTTCCTCTGCCTCGTTTTCTTCATCTCTATCACAATCGGTTTCGTCACTATCCGTATCCATCCTATTAAAAAACACACATATAGATAAACACAACTAAGATTAAAATAAGACAAAGAGAAAACAATTCAATAAGTAAAAAACGAAGAGAACAAATTACCTCAGTATATGAAAACAGGTTGGTGTTACTCCACTTCAAGCAAATTTTTTGAATGCTTGATAAATGGTAGATGAGTGTTTGATAAATAGGATCTTTTAAGGTAAGAGTTAATGGTTTGAGAAATGGTAGATGGATGGTAAGAGTTGATCTTTTCTCCATATGGTTTGAGAATAGCTCTCCACTAATACCTTTGCAATTTTGACGAGAAAATGAATACATATTTGCTTCAATCTTCTGCAGTTTTCACGAGAATGGCTTCTTGAAGAAGTTAGTTTCTTTTAATTTGCTTCAATAATTATCACCAACTTCTGCACAAGTTGGTTTGTTACAGTGTATAGGCATTTAATTAAATAAGGACCAAAAAATGTAGATGGATATTTAATTAATAGTTGATCTTCCACCAACGTATTAATTATCCACCATTTGCCTCTTATTAATTATGCGTCTTAATAAGTTGTTAAATCCACCATTCTTTAATTTGTTACGGTAATAAGTTGCTTCAATAATTATTAATCCACCACCATTTGAGGGCAAATGAGTAACTTACACCCTTACACAAATAAGCTTCTTCAAATAAGCTAAAAAACCATCTTCAAATAAGCTTCTTCAAATTAGCTTAGCTAATAAGCATAAGCTTAAAAAGCTAAACCAAACACCAAGTTAAGCTTATTTTGTAAAAAAAAAAAAGCTAAAAAAGCTATAAGCTTTATTAAAAAAGCTAGGCCAAACACCCCCTAAATCAGGGAAGAGGATGAGAGAATAGAAAGAGGAGGGCAGATAGATTGAGAGATGGATTTTTTTTATTTTATTAAAAAGGGTATTTCGGTCTTTTAAAAAAAGTTAACGGAGAAAAACAAACAGCGTTAGTCTTCTGGCTTTAATTGAGAAGAATATGAAACCACATGGACTCAAAAAGTCCAATTGAAACCATTTGAGTCAAAGCGATTTTTTAAGCAAACCACAGAGACTCAAAACGAAATTTACTCTAAAATTTATTTATTACTTTATTATAGTAAATAGAATTTGATTAAGAATGATACTTGATTTACACATAAGAATTAAGATGTGTTGCTATTATTTGCATTTAAACTAACATTATTAATGTAGTTAACTTGTAAAATAGAAGAAATTTGTAGAAATTATTAGGGTATATCATCTTTTACTTTTCTTTATTAAATTCTTTTAGTTGTATAAATTGAATCTTTAAGCTATAAGATTATGTGTTATACTTTAACGAGTGTAACTAAAATTTACTATTGACTAGGCGTCATCTAAGAAGGGTGTGATCATACTCATCAAACATGTGTTATGGTTTAATGAGTGTGACTATTTTTTACCACCGACATCCGTTACGATAATATCAAAACAGCAATAACGATATTGTTCGCTCATAAGCGGTTGAGTTTGTTACGGCTACGCAACGTTCACGTCGCTCGTCATAGCGTAGAATAAAAAAATATATACTCGATTATGAATACAAATTTGTTTTAAAAAAATTAATGCGAAACATTCACAAAAAAAACTAAAATCAGCCACACATTCCGGTTTTTTAAAAACTAACAAACAAAAGCTATTATAGAAGAACGATATTAATCGAAAATCAAATGAGTTAAAAACGTATCTATACTATATAATAAAGGAAAACAATGGGGAACACGTGTCACTCTCTAGTTACTCATCACCTTTATTTTTTCCTGCCTCTCTCTCTTATTAAATATTAATTTTTCTGTTTCTCTCTCCTATTAAATAATAATATCAAATAACAATCTTTATATTAATAAATAAAGTTTTATGAACACGTGTCACTTTCTGGTTCATTTGTATCATTTTTTTACTACCTCTGTCTCTCATATTGAATAATGATATTAAAAGAATTTATTTTTAGACTTTTAATATAAATCTAATTACGGATACTTATTATTTAATTATAAATAGTTCAACCGATGTAATATACATGTTTATTCAACCCGTGTAGTACACGGGTTTTTAAAAATATAAATTTTTTATTATTAAGTATATAACATTTTATTTATTCAACTCGTGTAATAAACTGGATTTTAACCTAGTATTATATACAGTAGAATGAGTGAAAATGAAAACGAAAAAAAAAGGTGTAAACGGATATTGAAAAAAAAAGTGGATTACTCGTATTGAACTATGAGGTAAAGAAGATTAGAGAAGAATGATCGAACCTACATTGAATTAGACACTAAGAAGCCTTGAAACCATTAGGCCATAAATTGCTATTTAATAATTATAATTTCGGTGGATATATATAGAGATAAAAGTAAGTTTAATATAAAAAAAAAGATACCACTTGAACCTTACAATCAAATTGCTCGCTGTGAACATTTTGTAACCGACGTTCGTAAATGTTAGTATTAGTAATTGCAATAAAATGCATTTAATATTAATTTTTAGAACATTTATTTATTATCTGAAATGTCAATACAAACATGTGTCAAAATTATTTACGAGACCAGTAATATATTTTTTTTTAAAACAACTACATTTTTGTTAAAGTTTATACCAGAATGTTCAGGAAAAAACAAACAAGCCTGTATATTTTGGTTTTTTTAGCTAACGAGTGAAAAATTAAAATAAATCTTAAACTAAATTTTATGATAAAAAATAAAGAAAATTTGTGTGAGATGTCAAGTAGTACAAACCTATATAAAAAGGTCTGGCATCACGTATAAATAAAGAAAATTTTCTAGTTATATCACACAAAATTTGTAGGACATAGGATTTATATAAAAAACTAGTTATAAATTTATGATTTCATAAAAGTTGGTATATGTAAAGTAAATAAATTGTCTACTAAATGCGTATGTTGGTTTTATCTAAAATATGTATGAAAAAATATATAATACGGTTTATAGTAGGAGATCTCATCAAATACCGGTGTAGGTTGTCACCTACGGTGTTGTTCCAAAAGTATTAACTTTTATAATATTATATAATTAATATAAAAGTATTTATTAATTTACTTAACCTGATAACATAAACATAGTTAGATTTAAAATGTCAAAGTTTTGGAATTGGGCTTTGGAAAATAGATCGGATGTGTAGATGTTCGGGAATATATTTTTTTTTCAAATTGGCTCTATTTTCATAGTTGTTATAGTGGTGGCGACGATGGGCACGACGATGATGAGGGTGGTGGTAGTGGCGATGATGATGTGTGGTGGTGGCATTGAGGTGGCGACGGTGATGACGTCAACGCGGGTAGTAGCGGCAATGATGAGAGTGAGAGAGAGATTTTGATTCATTGGTTTAACTCTCACTATTTGGAAGGAATAAGTTTCTTTACTATATACGAGGTATAAAGAACTTTAGGGAATTCATTTCAGCTTCTATTATTTTGAGACAGAAAGATTTCGATTCATTTGGTCTAATTCTTTCACTAGTTGAAAAGAACAAAAAAAAAATCTTTACTATTCACGAGGAATAAAGAACTTTAGGGAATTCACTTCGGATTCAATTATTTTGTTATCACTTGAATTTAAATTCGAATTGTAATCGATTTTAAAGAATTTCATAAAACCAAACAACTAAACAGATAAAATCTAAATTTCATTCCAATGAATTTCATTAAGCCAAACAACCAAAAGTTGACTTTGGTCAACCGAAGTAAATTTGGAGCAAAATATAAAAAAGATGGCTATTAAAGAGAGAAGTTATTAAATTAAACCGTTACACCACTAATCTATACTATATAATAAATAAAGATATTGATGTGTCACTTGTCACTCTCTCATGTAGGGGTGAGCAAATTTCGGGTATACCCGTTTAAGACTGAAGTCCGGCCCGAAAAAAACCTTAACTCGGACCGAGTTATAGTACATGGGTTTTCATTCGGGTTTAAATTTTTCCAGATTTCGGGCCTGGGTTTAATCCATAAAACCCGAATAACAAGTCAGGCCCGATTTTAGTCTACCAGGTGTAATTCACAGGCCCAAGACTTGTCGCTGGTCTGCTTCAACTTCAAGTCCTCAATTACAAAATCCTTATATTATCTTTTAGAGACTTAGAATTTTTTAAATTAAGAAAAAAGATAACTACAAATCACAATCATATCTAATCTTAAAATAAAGTTTAAAAAAAACCCTACATATACTTGATATATTCGATCAGAAGAACAGAACCTGTTAATGTGCATTGAAGCATAAAATTGGTATCACAACAGAAAGCAACAATAGAGGTTACAGAAACTTACCTTCCGGCTTCATCAATCAATTTGCCCATAAAAGAATTATTCCGAGTCTCCCAGGTCCATAAGGAAGAAGTCTTCAATAAAGTTTGGCTAATTTTGTAGTAAAAAAGAAGAAAAAAGGTTAGTTTATGATTTTAAAACTGATATACAACTTGTTTTGATTGGCATGCCTTTTGACAATTACCAGGTAATCATAATCTACAACAAATTCTTCTTTATCCTCTTCACTTGAGCCCCAGTAATTAATAATTAACAAATTCTTCATTCTGTTATAGATTGAATAGCCATTGGTCAGTAGCTACTAACTATAACTTGAAACAAGTCCACACAACAATTAGGAAAGAAGAAAAACATGAGATACTACACCGGTTTGTGTCTCGAGATAATAAAATGTCTGGTCTTTTGAAAGATACACTCACTGACTAGCGCCAAACAAAAAAATCCATTTAAGTGTTTAGGGTAGGGGGTGGCAATTCCTGAAACGTCCCGAAACATGATAAGAACACGACATGAAAATAAATAGGTTTTGGATTGTCTTAGCTAATCCGTGTAATTTAACATGTCAACTGCCAACCCGTTTAACCCATTTATTACAACCCACCAACCTGTTTATGACCCGTTTAACATTTTTACAACTTGATTACTACTGGCCAACCCATTTACAACCTGCCAATCCGTTTGACTTGTTTAGTAAGTTAATTCAACAAGAATTAGAATACACAGTTGTATATAATCTAATGTTCACAAATATGCTACCAAAAATTAAAAGGTAATTCTGTTGACATTCAAAGGTCATATAACAACCATTCAAAGAATTATTTGATCAGCATGCTTTTTGTTTTTATGAGCAATTGTTTATTATAACTTGGTTTATTTTTCTTGTTGATGAGGTAAGATGGATCCTGTGAATGTCGAGCACTTATCAAGTGACTAATCTCACGGGCGAGATAAAAGGAAGGCAAAACAACCGGCACAAGAGAATACAAATCAGAAAAAAAGTAAACAGACGGGACGTTCTTTAGTTTGGAAGGTGTTTGATACTAAGTATACTGACAAGGATGGAATTCTAAAGGCAAGATGCAAATACTGCAAGAAAGGGATGCGTTGCGACATAGGAAAAAACGGCACAAGCGCACTGAGACGTCATATTAAAATTTGTCCAGAAAACCCTGACAAGATGAAGGGTCAATCCAACTTGCTTGTGAAAATGGATGACGATGTTGCGGGTGAGGGTAGTGTGAAAACTTAGAAATTAAGTCAGGAAAAAGGTAGGAAGGCTGTAGCCGAGATGATCATATTAGATGAGTTACCGTTTACTACAGTCGAACATGAAGGTTTTCATAGGCTAATGGAAACAGTGTGTCCGAACTTTAAGATACCAAGCCGGTCTACGGTATCTAGAGTGTAACGAACCAAAATCCGGGTTTCGTTTTCAAATAAATAAAATATTCTAATAAATATTGTGGTGAAAATAATATATTAGAAATAAGTTGAAACAAGTGGGTTTCAAGTTAGTAATGGGATTATGTTAGTTTTTAACTAATTATGGAATGAAATGGGTAAAATAAAAGTTAAGGGGCCAAAAGTGTAAATGGCAAAATTCTGCCATTTTGATTAGTGGAAGTCAAAATAGAACCCATTTGGTGTTTGGGGTCGTTCATAGCAAGAGGAGAAAAGGAGAAAATCGATTGTGGAGCTAAATCGTGCGTTTGAACTCGGATTTGTGAAGGTTTTGGCTCACACAACACCTTCCTAACATCAAGTAAGTGTAATCTTCCATTGATTTCACATTTGAATGTGTTAGTAGGTGGGTTTTGTAGAAATCCGGAAATTTTGTATGCATGTGGTAAATTGGTGTTAGATTGTGGATAATCTAGCTCAACTAAAGGTAAAGAGTGGTGATTAACATCCTAAAACCCTTTGATTTTGATTATGAGAAGTTAGGGTTCATATGATGAAAATTGGGGGGGTGTTTGGATCATGATGCTAGAATGTTGAATTAGTGATGATTAAGTGTTTAGGTGGTATTAGACACTTGAACGAACAACAAATTGACATAATAAAAGTTATTGAATGAGAAATTAGTGTCAAGGTATTGGAAAGAAAACTCAAGTATGTGAGTTTGTATTGAAAGATGGTGTTTGGTTATGGGAATAACCCAAACGGGTCAGTTTGGGTTGGGAATGGAAATTGGGTTGTGAACTCAATTATAATGTGATTTTGATGAATGTTAGATTACTAAACTAAGTGTATATGTTTAGGTAATCAAATTGCAAAGCTAGAAGGTGGTGCGGGATCTTCTAACTCAAAAAGTAAGTGCCTATGCACTTACTGAGTAATGTTGATAAATTAGTGGTATATGTGTTATGATGCATACATTGTGTTGAAATGAATGTGTGTGATTATTGAATGAACTAGTATGTGGAAGAGTATGAATGTAGTTATAGTGATAAAACTATAATGGATATGTGTAAATGAATGAATGTGGTTATAATGGAAATACCATAATGGTTATGTGAATGAATTTAGTTATAGTGTAATACTATAATGGATATGTGTGAATGAGGTTATGATCTAAGAATCATAATGGATATGAGGTTATGATCTATGAATTATAATGGATACGAGGTTATGGTTAAAATACCATAATGGATATGAGGTTATGATCTAAGTATCATAATGAATATGAGGTTATAGCCTAAGTGCCATAATGGATATGAAATGATGTATTATGAATGAAAAATGGAAAGAATGAAACTTGTAGTGGAATTGCAAGTGTTAAGAATCTTATTTGACTATTTGGGTGCAAACGGGTCAAATGGGTGAACGAGTGGAAACAAGTAGTAATTACTTGTTTGATATGTTTATCTTCATTACTAATGGTGATATGTTCATGTGGTTATATAGGAAAAGCTCCGATGTAGGTCAATGTCAAGTCCAAGGCGTTGGAGGATTCTCGTATGCGCTTTGGTATTTTAGGGGTTTAAAAGAAAATCCTTAGTATGTATTATGAATTGATACAAAAGTTAATGTTTTGGTGTGTAATTTGGTGAATGAATGTTTGGTCAAAAACCCAAGTGATTGGGATATTTTTGGTGATATGTTGATATGGTGAAATCTTGAAAAATTTAGTTAAGTGTTGAAACTGGAAGAAAAAGTAAACTTTCTGTTTACTGGGCAAGTTCGCACCACGCGAAGAAGGGAAAGAGGTTTTTCGCGCCACGCGAAGGACCAAAAATCCGGCCTGGGTATTTTGAGCCTCTTCGCGGCACGCGAAGATGGCTGTATGGTTTTTCGCGACACGCGAAGGGTAAAAAAATAAAAAACTCACCCCAACTCTCATGTATTCTCAAGTTTTTTTTTCGCTTCTCTCTCCTATTAATTATATAAATTTCTTTAATTATTTTTTCTCTCTTCTATTAAATAATAATGTCTTCTATAATTTTTTTATAAAACGTTTTTCTTGAATATGTAATGTGTAAATCTTTATTACTAAGTATATATAACATGACATTTATTTAACACGTGTAATACTTTGGGTTTCTAAAGTTTAATATTAATTAACATTTATCAGTTACATAAAAAAAGTTAATATTTAGCTAAAAAAATGTTTTAAAAATTAACTTGACATAATTTATAACTGTCACGTAAAATTTTATTCAACTCGTATAATACACGAGTTTTTAAAAACATAAAATTTTTTATTACTAAGTATATAAAATTACATTTATTCAGTCTGTGTAATACAAGGGATTCTAACCTAGTTTTTTATAAACAGAAAAAATCTAATTTTCACAGTTATTGACTTATTGTCAAATCTCGGGAAATGAAAACTGACATCGTAAAAGGCGTGAATTAATGAAATTATGTTTAACTCATTTTTACGATCGAAGTAAAATTAATCTTTTTTTAACAACAATGATAGATTCACCTAGAAAAACTAACGGGAACTAGCAGATTCACATAGAAAAACTAACAAGAACTAGCAAAAACCTCAATTATATCAACCGCCCACATGCAATACACCAAGTAACTCTTCCCAATTTTCACTAGATAAAATTAACATAATTAGTGTTTTAACCTACACCTATTGTAGGGTTAACTATCGGGACTCTAGAAGGAATTTGAGAAATTGTTGTTTCAGTCCATTACACCGTTTCCATCCATATTTAACGGGGCCATGATTCCAAATGGATCAAAAGTTATGTCTAGCCCACATGCTTTAATCCGATGACCAGTTGCTCCAACTATAAGTATGTCAATTCTTGTATCAGCTTCGTATCAACAACTACCATAAACATTGAAAGTTTTCTCTCTTTAATAGGGGTGAAAGAAATTAAAACCTCAAGTGGGTGTCTCCATTGTCCACTCAACAAAAACCACAACACCTTTTCATATTTATTTTTATTTCAAATCTTAAATTCTCAATCCTAATCTCTAAATTTGTACTCTAAAATTAATTCTCTAAACTTGTTGCGCGGTTCAATGTGTTTAAGATTGATTTAGCTCGATGCGATTTTCAACCTATTTTGATCCGACCTGAATAAACTTGGTTGCAAACAGTCTATCAAAATTTATACACATGTAAAAGATTATACGAAAGTGTTGTAACTTGTAAGCTATTTGCATATGAAAACTGATGAGAGGACTAGCCCAACATGCAAAACCAATAGCCCAATAAAGACAAGACCCAAAGTAAAACCCAATAACGGCATAGGAAGCCAAACCCCAGCTCGGGGAATGCCCCCAGGAACATCAAAGTAGTAGCCTACAACGCAATAAAGAATGTAATCCAAATAAGAGCATAAATAAGGAATGTCGAGGGTGAATAGAAATAGAACAGTACCTTATTTCCTCGGCACGATAGGGTAAGAGAGAAGGTTAACGTGTAAGACAAAAGGGCCTGATAGAAGACCAACATCAACAACTTATACCCTTTAAGGGGAATCTCCCAGACAAAGGGCAGGGACAAGAAAATGAGGCGCCTGCCAAGCCACCAAAGTAGAAACCCACAAGTCACGTGAACTCTCAAGACCATAGTATAAATAGAAGACCCCTCTCCAAGGTAATGGCATCCAATTCTAGCCTACTTCACTTCCTTTATCCTTCACTCCACATAAAGAACCTTGTACTGATTCTCACGCCAGAGGTGGATCGCAGGAGACCATCTCCTGCTGTGAGCCTAACGGTTTTATTTACTCTTAGCAGGTTGGAGTTACCTTGGGCCATTCTCATTGGTGTAGCAACAAAAACAGTATCCACTTAGTTAACTATTTGATGCTTGATCTAATGTACATTCCCTCATTTACTATTTTCGAAGTTTTTGTTGTGTTCATGTTCCATGCATCTTAAAATCATTTAGGTTTAGTGTTCTTGATTCCACGTTTTCTCTTTATACCTTAATTTTAATTTATATATGCGTGTGTAAATATATATGAGGAAAAAAAAGCAAGAATTCAAATGTGAAAAAAATAATCACTTTTGTATTTATTTGAATAGAAATTATAAAATAAAACGAATGAAGTCACAAAGAAATAAAGAAAAAGAAGAAGACAAATGCATGAAGCGATGCCATTGTTATGCCTTCGTTTACAAGAAATTCCCTCAAGGCATCATCATCAAGCCACAATAAATAATCTTTTTAAATATAAATACCATATCTAAATTTATGAGTTTTAGTCCTATAAATTATTCCTACATTTTTTTATTATAAATTTAAATCAAGAAAATATTATTCACAAATTTTATAATTTCATATTCATCTCAATTATATCATTTTATTCCACACTCGTTAATATAAATAATAAATTTAATCACTTATATATACAATGGCTTAAAATAAAAAATATAGTTATGTTCTCAGAACTTATGAGAACATAAATACACATTTTGGTAATATATTTTTGAGTAAACTGTCATTTTTGTCTCTTTGGTTTGGTCAAGATTGTCACTTTCATCTAATAGTTTGTTTTTTTGTATCTGGGTACTCGTGGTTTTAAAATCTTGTCATTTTCATCTAGTCAGCTAACACCATCCATTTTTCTCAGTTAAATGAGGGGTATTTTAGTCTTTTTACATATTTGTTTTATTTTTTCGTCTTTTTTACTCTCACTTTTTAATCATCACCAATTTAACCTCTAATTTAATCACCCCCTGTTGGCCTTCTTCCTCTTTTCCCGACCAATTTCTGGAGACAAGGGGATGATTAAATTAGAGGTTAAATTAGGGATGATTAAAAAGTGAGAGCAAAAAAGATGAAGAAATAAAAAAAAAATATGTAAAATGACTAAAATACCCCTTATTTAACTGAGAAAAATGGATGGTGTTAGTTGACTGGATAAAAGTGGCAAAATTTTAAAACCACGAGGACCCAAATACAAGAAAACAAACTATTGGATGAAAGTGACAATCTTGACCAAACCACAGGGACGAAAATGACAGTTTACTCTATATTTTTTAGGATTATTGGATTTTAATAATCCCACATTTTACCAATTGACCAATAACAATCCCAACTAAGAATATTCTTACCACCAGTCATTACTTTCAAACTATTTTTTCTTACATTATACCCCCGTTAAAAAAACTTAACGCCATTAGATTTTATATGACGTGGACAACTGCAAACCGCCGGAAAGTCGAGTTAAGCTAGCAGTGGTCTCGTGGTGAGTTTTGAAATTGGTTGGTGGTGTTTAACTGGTCTCATTTGTCCGGCAAGTCCAAACAGAGACAATTGTGGTGTTTAACGAGACCATTTAAACACAACCAGATCCAATTTCAAAACCCACCACGAGACCACTGCTAGTCTGGCTCGACTTTCCGATGGTTTGCAGATGTCCACGTCATATAAAATCTAACGACATTAAGTTTTTTTAACGGGGGTCTAATGTAAGAAAATAGTTTGAAAGTAGAGACTAGTAGTAAGGATATTATCAGTTAGGATTATTATTGGCCAATTGTTAAAATGTGATATTATTAAAATCCAATAATCCATTTTTTTTAAATGTATAATCAAATAAATAAAAAGATTAATAATAACTTATTTATTTATTTATTTATTTGTGTAGCATGCTCATCAATCAAGGTATCACATATTGCTTCCTCTATATATAGTCACTCAAAACACCAAAACGTCTTTTTACAAATAAATCCAATAAATATATATCCAATTACTGTTATACCCCTCTCAATCCAAGCCAACACACGATGAAGGCTGGGGTAATCGTGGTATTGTGTCTTCTGTTGTTAGTGTTTAACGTATTACCGTCGTCTTCTTCCGATGATCGTCATCAAAAATGGTGGAAATGGCCGTCGTCTTCTCAGGCCGGAAATTCAATCTGTTCGTCCGTCGTACTTCCCCTATACGGCAATGTTTATCCTCAAGGGTAAATTACTTCATACCTTGCTTATGGATTCAATTTTGAAACCGAATTCGAGTTTGTTTATGTTGGTATTTCGGTTTTTTCAAGTCTGATTCGAATACTGAACACTCTACGACAATCTACCATAAACTGTTGAAACCGTCAAAACCGAAGCTAGTTGATGATTTGACATTAATGATGTCAAAATATCTTTTTATAGAAAAAATCTTTCAAAAATAAGTGAACCGGGTTGAGATTCATGATAATCTACTATAAACGGTTAAAATCAACTGAACCATCCAAATCGAAGCAAGTCAGCTCCTTCAGACGGTTTAAATCATGTCCTCAAAATAATACACATTCGCTAAATTCAGGGTCGAAGGTTAGTGACCCCCCTCCGATTTTTCGCTCAGTAGTGTTAATTAAAACGTATTCGGCCGATTTTTCGCTTAGTAGTGTTAGTTTATACGTATTCGGCCAAAAAAAATTATAGTTCTAAAGAAAATTCCGGCCCCCTGCGTTTTTATTCAAGCTCCGCCACTAGGTAAATTTGAGGCCATATGTCATCACACACTCTCAACGACGACCCTAAATTTTTTTTGAACAGCAAAATAAATTTTTTTGTTTTTGTTTTGGGCAAGGTTTGAACTCAGAGAGTCTTGGTTGTAGGACTCTCCTCTTATCACTAGACCCCAACTCCCACAATCGACGACCCTAAATTATGGCTTGTTTTAAGGAATCATGATGATTTCTCTTAGATTTATTCAGTTTTTATGTATGACGTCAAGTTTCTATTTATGGCAAAAAAAAGGTACTATTATGCTCAGATAAACATAGGACATCCTCCGAGGCCGTATTTTGTGGATCCCGATACGGGCAGTGATCTGACGTGGCTTCAGTGTGACGCGCCATGTGTACATTGTACTCAGGTTGTTATTGTTAATGTTATTGCTTATGATATGATCGGTTTTTAAACATTTGATTCTTTTCCATTAATACTATGTTTTGGTATTGTGTTTGTGTGTTTTAGGCACCTCATCCTTATTACAGACCAAACAATGACTTGGTTCCGTGTAAAGATCCACTTTGTGCATCATTACACCATGGTGATCACAGATGCGATGACCCGGGTCAATGTGATTATGAGGTCGAGTATGCCGATGGGGGTTCATCTCTGGGTGTCCTTATTAACGACGTGTCCCTTGTCAATCTTACCACTGGAGTTCGGATCACTCCTCGTATCACTATCGGGTCTGTAACACTGTTTTCTTCATTTTAGTTACCTATTTGTCTATCCTCTCTATTTATAGTTGAAATATCAAGAGTGCTTGGTGTCTTGAGATATGAACACACGAACCCAACACGAAATTTGTGGGTTCGAGTTTAGTCTAAACAGGTCTGGGTCAGTTTCGAGTCAAACCCACAAACACATGTAGCTAAACAGGTCATATTCATGACCCGTTTTTTTTTTATTAAAATGTGTTTTATGTTATAACTTAAAGTAAATGAGTATTTTATGTCAAAAATTAACAATTAAAAGAGAAATGACAATCAAATTCACTGTTTAAACAATTGTTTTATACATGTTTGTATTTTTGGTCATAAATTTGTAACTTTAAAATAATAACATAAAAAATTCCCATGTTAAACGGGCCAAGTTTGTGTTAACCCACAAATATGTGTATTGTATTCAAGTTCACGGGTCTGACATGACTTTCGGGCCGTGTAGCATTTTAAGGTTCGTGTCGGGTTGGATCCACCAAGCATGACTCATTTAACACCCCTTCCAATGCCCACTTCTAATTTAAGAAGTATTTGGTTTGTCAATACTTTCTCGTGTTTTTGACAGGTGTGGATATGATCAGATCCCTGGTCCATGTTATCAACCTCTCGACGGGGTTCTTGGGCTCGGGAAGGGTAAAACCGGAATTGTGTCACAACTTCACAGTCAGGGTCTAATCCGGAACGTTGTTGGCCATTGTTTTAGCAGTCGTGGAGGCGGGTTTCTCTTCTTTGGAGACGACGTATACGATCCTTCACGAGTTGTATCAACTCCGATGTCACGCGATTATAGGTTTGAAGCACCCGTATGCCGACTTTTGGTAGAAAGTTAACAGTTTTTTTTATGAAAACTTGATACATTTTGGTTTCAGAAAGCACTACTCACCTGGGTATGGAGAAGTAATTTATGGTGGAAGACCAACTGGGCTCAAGGATCTACTTGTAATTTTTGACAGTGGAAGTTCATACACATACCTAAGTTCACAGGCTTATGAACGCTTACTTTATTTGGTAAGATTTTATAAATATAATAAGAATATATTATTAATATTATTATGGCCAGCATGCCTAGTTGGTGCCAGGCATCAGCCCAAACCTGAACACACTAAAAATCGTGTAATTCGAACACAAATACACAGCCCATGTAACCCATTTATCTTAACGAGTGAAGCAAGTAGGCGGATTGTAAATGAGTTGTCTGGTTGTAAACGGTTAAATGGGTTGGCGATTGTAATAAATTGGTTAATCGGGTGGAAAACGGGTTGACGGTTAACCTTATAAAATTTACTTTTTTATTCTAATTTTAAACAGGTTGACGGGTCGACTTGTTTAATTGAATGGGTACAAGTCAGCCCGAACACGGCTCGTTTAATTAAACGGGTTAAACATGTCAACTCAAGCACAATCTATATATTAAGCGGGTTAAATATAACGGTCCAAAACTTGAATATTCTTGTGTCGTGTTTCGAGTAATGTAAATTGACACCCATTGTTATTATTATCATTATGTAGGTAACAAAAGAATTGAGTGGGAAGCCTGTGAGAGAAGCAGTAGAGGACAGAACGCTGCCGTTTTGCTGGAAAGGAAGAAGACCATTTAGAAGCATAAGGGATGTAAGCAAGTACTTCAAGCCTTTGGCATTGAGGTTTTCTAGTGGCTGGAGATCTAAAACTCAGTTTGAAATTCCCCTAGAAGGATATCTTCTAATCTCGGTAACTCGTCTTTCTTAACCTCGGTTTTCAAACCCGAAATATTTTCAACTAAATAACAGAAGTTCTAAGGTTTGGGCCGTTTTTCTGGGCAGTCGAAAGGGAATGTATGCTTGGGAGTTCTTAACGGTACTGAGGTCGGGCTTCAAGATTTCAACATAATCGGAGGTAATTTCTCGTTCTTTCACCCCGTATCAGTAATCAACATAGATATAGCAAGTAGGGGGCTCTTTTGCACCCCTAGTGGCACGATGGACGAGTCAGGTCGGGTCACAAGTTAAAATGGTGATATAAACAAATATTTTACTTTCGGCTTGCATTCTGCAGATATATCTATGCAAGATAAAATGGTGATATACGACAATGAAAAACAAACCATAGGATGGACTCCTGCAGACTGTGACCGGCCACCAAGGCCCGACACGATGAGCATTTGATTAATAACTCGATCATATAAGGATGTAAAAGGGCGTATCTGGTACCCGAAATGATATATACTCTGTATAGGTCTACAAAAACTGATAAAAGAGGAACTTAGTTCATAAAAAACATTTAAACATGTATACTTTTTAATACACACTTCAGTAGTCTAATTGTCTTTTAAACTAAACCGAGAGTAGAGCACACCCATTTTGGTAGACTAGAACTTAGAAGTGGCTCGATGACATGAAGATGCAGCTTCTAGCTTGTAGGTCAGATAACTTTTATGCTATTCGAGGCCAAGAAATCAAAAATCATAGTTTGTAAGATCCGAGAGCTGAAAATAACAAAAAAAAATGTGTTCAAACTTCAAACAATCTCACGAATGATGAAGCATAAATCTTGGTAAGCAAAGATGTAGTTGTTATACGTGTTTTTCTTCTTTTTATAGCACAGATTTAGACTAGTTTCATACTTTCAAATTCATCTATGACAATTGTTGGGGGTTTGGCGGTATAATGGTCCGGCCGATGTTTTAGAACAGTGTTGTCAAAAGCGCACAAGGCGCGCGCCTAGGTGAGGCGCAGCTTGTGGGCCTAGCCTGGATAGGTGCAGTTTCAGGCTCTCAGCGCAGATTCAGGTCAATATCTAGCCAAATTCAGGCTAAATTCAGGCCAAAAGTCATCTGAAACAGGTCTAAACAGCTTAAATCAGCCTACAATAGCCCAAAACAAGTCTGGAATCAACATAAACCAGCCCAAACAAGCCTAAAACATGTCTAAAACCCCTAAAATGGTATTTTTATACTATGCGCCTCGTTTATAAAAGCCGTCGCTTTTTTTTTGCGCCTCACAATTAGGCTCCGGGCGAGGCCTATGAGCCTTGAGTGCGCCTATGCTCCTTAACAACTACGGTTTAGAGCCCCTAATCAATCCTGGAATCAACTTAAAAAAGGCTAAAACATGTCTAAAACTCCCAAAAATGGTATTCTTACACTATGCGCCTAGCTTAAAAAAGCCCTCACTTTTTTGCGCTTTGTGACTAGGCTCCGGGCGAGGCTTTTGCGCCTTGAGTGCGCCTGTGCGCCTTGACAACTATGGAAAGGAACTAAACAGGACACAGCTTTACCTTTGCAAAGGAATTAGGAATATAAAAATTCAATAAGGTATTCTTACACTATGCGCCTAGCTTAAAAAAGCCCTCACTTTTTTGCGCTTTGTGACTAGGCTCCGGGCGAGGCTTTTGCGCCTTGAGTGCGCCTGTGCGCCTTGACAACTATGGAAAGGAACTAAACAGGACACAGCTTTACCTTTGCAAAGGAATTAGGAATATAAAAATTCAATAAGGTAAACCCTAACATGATTATAAAATTACCATTAAACTTAATAACATCATGACTATATTGTCAATTACCCGTGTCAAACTATAGAAACAAAGCACTCTTAGCCAAACAATAACAAACTAATGAGTCATTAAAATCAAATCAAGCAAAACTGCAAAAACCGACCAGGCATGTAGTTTCAGAGTACGGGTGAAATAGCTAAGCTACCCCTTAACAATGACAAAATAAGGCATCAAAATCATTGATACTAAATATTCTCTAATAACTACCAACAATAGGCAAAAAGTAGTTTTAACTTGAGAACCTAAGGGAGCATTTCAACAAATTCAGCACAACCCCGAAAGAAAACGGTTGCAACTAGTATCTCAAAAAGTGAAGATGCATCCCACCAATCCACCCTCAAACCAGCTCCCAGACTACCTCAAAAATGAGAGAATAACACATTGGAAGTAGTTTGTGTACAATGTTAAAGTATTGGAAAAACCCCTTTGCCCGATCTTACCTGTCATTATGTTAAAGTATAGGGATGGCAACCTCACGTACCAAGGTTCTTCAAGATTGTGTGTGCTAGGAAGTGATTTTTCTATGTGGTTTTGCCCTAGACTTTATGCAAAAAGGTCAAACTTTACCCTACAAATGTTCAAATGGGACTATTGGCATTTCCATTTACAACAATTTTACACACCTGATATTTAAAGTGTTTCCTTTTTTCATATTTGGGTTTCGTGTACAGAGTTAACAACCAACAATTTAACATGATTAAATCTAAAATAAACATTACAAACTAGAATATATAAGTTTGTAGAAATACTACAACAATAAATACTTTGCAGACTAAAAAATCTATGTTTAGACTTTTAGGAATCCCTCGAAAGCAACCAGAATACTATAACATACGCTTACTAAACACCTATGTTGTCAAAAGCCCTTTGGGCGTGCGCCTTGCTGCAACCCAGGCCCTCCGGCGACCTTCAAGCAAGATTTCTGTGGGATTCCAGCCAAATCCTGAAAATTCTAGCAAAATTCTATAAATTCCGGGCAAACTGGTCTTAACAATCCAAAAATGGCCCCGCAAGTAGCCTAAACTAGCCCTGAACAAGCCTAAAACCCCAAAAATGGTATATTTGTGCTATGCGCCTTGCTTATCTCGGGCCCTCGCTTTTTAAGTGCCTTGCACCTAGGCCCAAGGCTCACCCTTTGCGCCTTGAGTGGGCCTTGCGCCTTTGACAACACAAATCCCTGCTTCCGGAATTACACGGCCATCAAATTTGCTACTGTGTCATTATAATCATCTGCTATTTGACCGTGTATAAATTCAAAAGAAAAATGTAACACAATCTGATGAATCAACTGTTTTCCAATCTTAAGCTGTTTATCTAATAATAATTCAAGATATTAACTATGGCAATCAACAAAGCACTTGAATCAAATCAAACACAAATACACAATAATGTTGAATCATGTAAGATTTGTATATGAAGTTGCAATCTGACCTAGAATTACTGAACACCAAACAATGTCTAATTCAACGAAAATAAGTACCTTCAGTTACGAAATCATTTGCAATAACGATCAGCCTTCTTCTTCACTCTGTCGTCAAGTGCGTCCTCAACCGACTTCACCTTCGCTTTTGGATCATATCCGAACTTCTTAGCCTCCACAGGAAACAGGTCATCGTACTTCATTTTCTTCGCCGCATCAATCGTGTAAATACCGTCATCTCCTCCAGCTTCTGCGGCGGAGGAACCACCGGCCTCTCCCGCAGCGGCGGCGGCGGCGTCTCCTGTGAGAATTTCTTCGGTGAAATCAGCGTTTGAATCTGATGATTTCTTGTGCTTTTTCTTCTTCTTTTTGTCGATTGATTTGGTTCTGGAAGCTAGGGCTCCTCCTTTGAAGATCAGCCTGCCCCCTTTCACTCGCTCGTAAGCATCCGACATTGATGAAGGAAAACCAAACCCTTCTTTTCTTTTGGCGTTCCGTGTGTTGTGTGGTGTTGTGTTGTGTTGTGTTGTGTTGTGTTGTGTTAAAGTGACGAGAATAAAAAAGAAGCTTTAAAACCCTATTATATATTGGGAAAATATGTGGAAAAAAATAGTTGTGTTTCGTAAGGGTGTTTAACCTTTGTTTTAACTAGTTTTGAATACTCGCGTGTTGCGACGGGGCGCGTTACGACGACTCGGTTCTGAACATTGACCGAAACGTATATAGAAATAAGATTGTCGCAACAATATATTCGAAATTAAAAAAAAATACCAAGTTGTTTTGAAAAAAAATCAAAACATGTTATATTTGGAATTTTAAAACTGCGTAGGCTCAGTTTTTAATAATATTTGTATTAAAACTTAGACAGAAAGTGTTGTGACCGCTCGATTTTGAAAATAATTTACTTATAAACATAGATAGAAATAACCATGTTTTAACGGTAAACAGTGGCGGATCCAGAAGTTTTTGTGAGCGGGTGCACAAAGTAGGTCTGGTTAAAGCGGGTTTGCTCAAAACAAATCGGTTCAAAATGGGTGGGGTAAAAATAAATAGTTATTTACATAATGATATAATAAAAATATTTATACATATTTACTTAAAGATATTGTAAAACCATTCATACTTATTGCTTAAACGTGTGCAGATAATTGATTAAAAACAAGAATATACCACAAATAAGGAAAAAAAACACTTGTAAACCATAAATAAGAAAAAAATATACTTATAAACCCAAAGTAAAAAATATTATAAATCAGTTGAATAATCAATAATAAAACATATTATTTATCTACAAAATTTAATTTGTTACGATTAATGTCTATTTTTTAGATGTTTAATATAAAACTATTTAAAAATCAAATGAATGTAAGGTTTAATATGTAATTTTAGTTGTATTAGAAGTGTTAATATGAAATTTGTATTTATTCTTCTAACTATGAATGAACATTTTAGGTTTCTCACCTTTCCACTTTTTCATGCCACTTTCTTCTTCATCTTCTTCTCTCTCATCTTTTTTCTCCATTAAAATTTTAAGCTTTCATGGTTTTTTTTATAGAAAAATTATCATCTTTACTTAAAATTATCATCAACCTCTTTGGTTTCTCTCTCTTGGTTTGTTGAAAATCGGATGACGGGTGCCTCTTAGCATATTTAGGAAGGGGCCTACTAAGAGAGATCGAAAATTTCTCACTCGTTGATGAATCTCAGCGGGTGCCTCGTCACCCGCTGAGCCATACATAAATTCGCCCATGACGGTAAACATGGTTATATATTTTAGATCTAATACATTTTTGCCTATGAAATGAATCCAGATTTGAGGAGCATTTGAAAAAAGTTATTACATTCGAGTTTAATTTATGATTTCAAAATACTGTAAAAAATATAATATTTAAAATATAAAATAATGCATAATTTAAAAATAACTTTCTAACTACGTTTTAAGAAAACTATAAAAAAAAACTTATGTGGCCGAATTCTAAAAGATGGAAAGCTTACTATTGCTAGGCGTTTCATTTTAATACGTAGTATAATTCGAACTTGGAGAATTTAATGTTTTGTTGGCCGACTTATGACAACTTTAGCTTAAACACTTTAGGGTATTAGGGTTATGCCTCCAACACTTTAAGATAGTATTTGGGTAGAAATAAGGTGACACCCTAATTAGGTATTTTTTTAAGGTACTTTATAGATGAGCGTTGTGCCCCCTTCACCCTAATAAGTGTTGGAAGTTTACACCAAGGATGATTCAACTTAGAAGCCCTTGTAAATTGTAATATGAGTTATTGAGTTACTTGTGTGTCGTTATAAGTGAAGTGTCACAAAGTTGATTAAAGTGGATGAATGTGGGGGGATGAACTGTAAGAAGTTTTCAGAAAGTAAGAAAGGGAGAACATGGAAGGAACTCTCCCTCACATGTGATTTTCTAGTTGTGGTCTCTCTTCTTTTCTTGTTTTTTTTTCAAATGAAGAGCCCAAATGTCACACCCTAACCGACGGCAGATTATACGTCGGGACGGACGCGGTTGTTCAATAGCACAAGGTTGACTATTAAAGTTTCAATATTTCATTAATAATATATTCAAAGGTTCAATACAAAGGAAATAACAAGCACTACTACAAAATATACCTTTAATGACACGCGAACGATGACACGCAACAACGTGTGTCATCGTTGTAATGTAATTCTAGTGAAACAGGGCTTTAATGACATGCTATCTATGACACGTAAAAACATATGTCATCTTTTAATGTCATATTAAGAAACACACGGAGTGCACTTTTTCAACACGCGTGTGATCTCTAAAGTGTCATCTTTTAATTTCACATGTCCCGCTCATATATGCTCGCCCTTCCTCTAAAAACCTTAGAACACGCATTTGTATCAAATGTGGTCATCCTCCAGGCGATTTCCAAGAAAAGCTAGGTGATTTCATCTTAAAAGCTAGGCGATTTCCTTTTAAAAACCTAGTCGATTTCCGGGCAGGCGTATTCCGAGCAGGCTATTTCGGAGCAGGCGTTTTCCAAGAACCAGCCCTAGTTTCACCACCGGAATCTTCTTCCTCCGCCAGAAACTTCACGAACCACGTCATCCTCCACCGGTTTCCTCCCCGTCACAGCAAGAGAGGGAAAAAGGAACCTGGCGCGACTGTTTTAGGGCATAACATCAGAGGGTGAGCAAAAATTCAGATATTCTCTGTTGTTTACTTTGATTTAGGGTTTATTTTTGGTGTTAGGGCTTTTGGATTAATTGATTTTGAGGCGAACTTTTGTTTGAAGAAACGTCAAAAAGAACATGAAATCATTAGCAGAAAGCTTGTTTAAATCTGACAAAGAACATAAGTTTGAAATCAATTTCCTTCGCGGTGTTGTGTTTATATGTTATTGGCTTTGGTTAAGGTTGGAGCAATAGTCCGGTTTTTTCTTCAACATCTGATATTTTGTGGAAATGGTGACGAACGTCGAATGGGATGAGGTGGAATGGTATCTTTCTGGATTCACGAAGGTGGATGATAACAGATATTCAATAAAGATCTTCTTTGAGATACGAAAGCAGAAGCATTTAGAAACCCCATATAGTTATGTTTTTTGCATAATTTATTGTTAAATTGAGAGCTTTCATACGCGAATGCCTCAAATAACATTTATTTTATTTTTTAGCAGGTGGTTATGCCATTAACCAGAAATGCAGTTCATGGCAGTAAAGACGGAAACTTTTGAGGCTTTGTTTCCATTTACTCGACCTTTGATCCATAAGTTAACGATTTATTTATTAGGAGTTTTGATTTTGATAAAATCAAAGAATGGAATTGGGTTTGAAAATCATAATGAGACTGTTTTAACGGGTCAAAGTGGGTTAAGGTCCAGATGTAACCATTTCGTACCAGTTGAAACGGGCCAGGACGGGTTTACATTGAACACATTTTGGTACCCGTTGAAACGGGGCAAGATTTTTTATAGGTGTTTAGTGTGTCAAATATGATAAAAGAAAATACACGATTTTAGTAACAACATGTTTTTTTAAATAAAATGATTTAGTAGGTTTTATGCATCAAAAATACATTTAGGCGTGTTTAGACATGTTTGACTCTTTTCCGACCTATTTAACTGTTTTCTTATAACTTATAAGTCCTTTTTTCCAATAAAAAAACTACCCGTTTGACTTGGTAAAGATAAGTATAACTCGAATGTCCCATTTACAAGTAAATGGGTCCAAATTTGCTATCTCTAATTTAGGAACTCGGAAATTGAGGTTTGGAATCCGACTGATTTGCCTTCATATTTTTAATCTGATTCTTGATCCAAATTTCAATTTCAGTTTCAATTTTGATGCCACTAAATTAAAGTTCTGAAGTATACTATATAGTTTTTGTTACCGAGTCGATTTCCATAGGATTATGTAATGGTTCTGGAAGCATATGTAAAATCATGGGTTTATGATTCTCTTGACACATCACTAACTAGAAAAACACTTACATTCACATTGGTCATTCACCATTTATCATACTTCATCTTTGGCAATCATTTTGGTGACAACAATTCATTGCGAAATAAGTTGGCCACATCTATCCTCCGGGATTACTCCCGAAAATCAAACCATGAGGTATGTTTTATGTATCAAAGTTCTTTTATTTTACTGAGTTTTAAGATCATACATCATACTCATAATGGACTAACACATAAAATTTGAAACTATTTTTGAAGTTCTTTTATTTTAATTTACTGGAGATATGTCGTATATCAATTTGTTTTCTTTTACCGTATTATTTGATGACTGTATGAGACAGTTTCAGTTGACATACTACGAGTGGTTTAAATTACTTTTTTTGTTTATAGTCAACTGTAAGACTACCAGAATAGTCGGGTCAATGAGAGATCTTTTATTGTCATCAAGAGATTCTTCACCTGTGAGGGAGGAAGATGGTTTAAACTTCTCTATAGTGAAATCATTAGTACTTAGGTAAAGAAGATAAGGTTGATATGGATTTTAGTGCTGGTGGGGGAGTATTTTCACTTGTAAATTCTCTTCTTGGTGTAGGTAGATTCTTTTTTTGTGAAAGAAATATATTTGCCAAATTTTCTTGCATTTTTCCTTTGCGTCTTTACTCTTCATGGTGCTTCACCTGATGGTTTTATTGTAGAGATTGCAGAAGCCGGTGGATGTTTGAAAACTTTGAGAATGGCATCATTTTGGTTTTAGGGTTGTTGCTGCAGTAAGTGAGCAGCTCTAACTTTTTATTATTATATTTAGAACAAAAAATTTATAATAGAAAAAGCATATTTAGAATATGACAGGTTTACATGTTATATTATTATAAATTTCTTTCGATCTTTGTATAATTGTAGGCGATTATGTAGATCCTTCAATAATAACATGTTTTGTTATTATACTAGAGGTGGCAAGACGAGAGGGTTGGATAAGGAGTCAACACAGGCTTGGGTTACTTTTAAACAGAAGCAAATAATTATCTAACCACATTTGGTTGGACGGGTCATACTTTTTTTTGTGTTTTGATTGAGACATGTTGTAGGCTATTTGAGTCAAGGCATCCTGTTGAATCACAGGTTTTTGGGTGAGTAGTTGCTTACCTTTTCTAAGTTTTATGTGTCATTTTTGTCTATTTAGTAATGAGCCCAACAAATTGAATAAAATGAGAGACTTGAAGTAGTAAAATAATGTGAGTTTTCGTGTGTGTTTGTTTGGTGTTTTTTTTTGCCTGAACCAACAAGAAACGGTCTCATTCATGTGTTTTTGTAGGTTCCAATGTTTACAACATCTGAATTAAGAGTAAGGTTTCTCAAGTTACATTTTACCAACACTAAATGGTGTTTTCAATTGGTGAAATAATACAATCCCTTTTAATTGTCTTATGTTTGATACTAGGGTTCTACCATTTGGGTTTTTAAATTCTATTGTGGATAGGTGTTTCTGACCTGTGAAGTGTATTTATTTTGGGTTTTTATTAGTTGACATTTGTAGGATCTATTCATGAACATTAATTGACCTGTGTAGGATCTATTCAAGAATAGTTAGTTTGGTTTTTTAAACTTTTAATTGACCTGTGAAATGGATACATGTGTTAATATATGTTTATAAATTTTTTCTTAGGTTGGAGGAAGCAAAGATGAATACACTGATGTTGATATTGATGAAGTTTGTGAAGAATGGTCGACTTATGTATCAAACTTTATTTTTCGGTGAAACTTTGTAATATTTTGAATTCGTAATCGACTTTTGTTACATTTAAATCGTTCTTTATACTTTATGAAATGGATTGTTGTCATATGTATTTTATTTTATATTATGAAATGTTTATTACTATTTTATGATATTAATGTGGAAAACTGGAAATTAATAATTCTGTAAAAAATATTTTAAACAACTTTAACAATGACATACATTGATGACAAAAAATGCGCGTCATAAGTAAATGACACACAAAGTGCGCGTCATCTTCATTCTTAACATGGCTATCTTTGACACGCATTGTGTGTCTTGAAGGCGTGTCATAAATGCGTGTCATAAAAAGATGACACACAAAATGCGTGTTATCTTCATTCTTGACAGGGCTATCCTTGACACGCATTCGCGTGTCATCTACCCCCTTTTATGATACGCAATGCGTGTCATCTAAGGTGTTTTTTCTTGTAGTGAAGTATACAACATTTATTTAATAAGTAGTCTAGGTCCAAATCGTCCTATGTGATCACAAACAAGTCTCATGATGTAGAACCTGAAACATGTGAAAGAATCTGTCAACTACAAAATAGTTGGTGAGATACAAAGGTTTTGACACAGTTTAACAAGTATTTGGAAAGAATTACAATTCACTATGATATATGCATTCTATAATGTAAGTATGAGAATAAGTATCTTAAACATTGTGCACTTCAACCCTCCAACCAAGTTTAGGCATAACCCGCAGGTTACCCTTATAAGTCTCAAGTTTAAAGTTTAATTCAGTAACAATCACCAAGCCCCCCCCCCCCCCCAAAGGGGTCAATCAATCAAGGTGGATTGGTCAAATGCAATAGATCTATCATTGTTACTATAGGCTTGATCAAAGTTAATGAATGTGCTAGTTTTAAGTTTAATCTAAGCATATAAGTCTCAAGTTTAACATAAGAATAAGCATCTAGTCATAGTTGTACAAGAATTGCATAAGTTTAATGTTTTTGAACATGTTTCACCCCAAAAGTATAGAAAGGAAAAAGGGGCTAAGTATACTCACTTGGATTGATGAAGAGTATCCGATAAGAGTAAGTTTGCAAGACTTTGAGAGGGAGAATATCCTCACAATAAGCCTAGGAATATAAGTCTAACGTTTTAAGTAAAAAGTCTAAGACAAAGGATCTAGGATCTCAAGATTGACTAGGGTTCCAAATGGGAGATGGGTTGGTTGTGTTTATGAAGTTTTTAAATCAAGTTTAAAACAAAAGGTTTTTGAATGAATGCTTCAAGACTTATGTATCAAAGTTTAAATAAGTTTATAGCTTAGAATGATTTAGTAAGATCATTATTCAAAAGTTTCACAATTATTACGCCCAATTGGTAATAATAATTAAAATAGTTTTCTAAGTAATGGTACCTAATATTTAAACGAAAGGCTAAACAATTATTTAAAGATTTAAAATAATTATTTAAAGTATGGATAATTATTAAAGATTACTAATAATTATTGCGAGGATAAACAATAAGTATTTAGAGAATAAATAGTTTTTAAATTATAAGTTTATAAATTATAAAGTTTCTTAGGTATTAAAATGAAGTTTGTAAGTTTGAAATGTTTAAAGTTTCTATTTAGGATTTATAGGGTTTATAAATTTAGGATGAATGAGTAAACGGTTCCCTATCTTTATAAAGTTTATAGATTCATAGGTTTTCTAGTTTTTTTAAATAAACGATGTTTATTTACTTTTCTTGTTTTAAAATAGATACACAAATAGCCTTGATTTAGATTCCTAATAATTTACAAAAGTTTATAATTTTATGTTTTCTAAGTAGTGTGTAAATTTTATAAGTTTTACTTATATAAATTATTTAAAGTTTTGAATAGAAAACAATTTAAAGTTTTTATGTTAGATTAAAGTTTCAAGTTTTATAAATCATTTTCTGTTTAATAAATAGGTTTAATAAAGTCTTATAAATTTTTTTCTTTTTCTTTTTTTTTATAATTTTTTTAAACCTTTAAAACTATAAAATGTTATAGGTTCTAACTAATTCTAATTAAATAAGATAGCCTTGTTATGCAAAAATGTAAAAAGAATTCATGTTTATGATTATAACAGTTTACTATAATTTATAAAAATTATAAGATTTTTTAAAATTGAGTAAAAAGCATCAAAAAAATGAAAAACAAAAGTGGGGTGCGCCTGGGTCGAACCCGGGTCTGTGACCGGGTCACCAACCATACGCACACATCTAACCATACGCATACATCTAACCATCCCGCCTACGGGTCTCGGTGGTTTAATACATGGAAAATCAAATAGATAAGTATATTCCCAAATCGTCCCTAATCCCTTGATGAACCCTAGAAACGAAATTCGACAAATACGGATCGAATCACCCTCTGTTTATGAAATTAAACAGAGGGCTTTTGGTCCTCTCGTGAAATCGATCGTGATGCATACAAAGATTACCTTATTTGATGTCGATTCGAGGGAGATTGGTTCTGGGTTGGACGTCGGCTGTTGCGAGGATCAAATGAGCAATGCCAGTGATGAACGACCAAATTGAGGGTGTGTGTAGTTAGAGGGTGATGTCGCTAGTCGATCGCGACTGGTATTTATAGGCGATTTGGGCATTAAATGCGTAATTGGTTGAGAGGTTTACGGTTAGGGCCGACGAGTTAATTTCGACTCCACGCGATGCCTCGGTCGAAGTGGATCATTAAGACACCTCGGGGACGGGTCGCATGCGCGAGTGTGAGCCCGAGGTTCGGTGAACCTGGACTATTTCGTGATTTCGGTCGAAAAGAGGCAAAAGTCGGGGGTTATGGATTTCGAACCCATGACCAATTCTGAGACCGGAAGTTTGAACAAATGGCAAAACAGGCCCTTGGAGTTTCACTGTTGTAACATTTCATGTTAAAAGTTAACTTCTTAGTTTAAAACGAGTTTCCGCTTTTGACAGTTTTGGTCCCCGAACTTTTATAAAAATAAATATATATATATTTTTTTTGAAACTAAATAAGTTTAAATTATGTAAAATGATTTCTAAGTTTTAAGTTTACATTATTTCCATAATAATAATCTTAAATTTATAAAGTTTCAAGAGTTTTATTATAAGGTATATATATATATATACACATATTTTGAATAAGTTTTATGTGTGTATATATATAAGCATAAATGATTTTCTTAAATCCATATTAAATAAATGAATTTTATTATTTAGGAAGATAGTTTTAGATTCAAGTTTAAAATAATACAGGTAAATGTTTAGGAAAAGGTACATCGGAAAATACTGGATATTAAAGTCTCCCCTGCTTTAGGAAATTTCGTCCCGAAATTAAAGTAGAAGGGTTTAGTTTAGGATTTGAATCTACGATACGTACAAGGATGATGAGAAGGATACTTTACGTTCCCAAGTAAACCCTGGGTTACGTTTAGAGTTCTGAAGGGAAAGTATCTATAGGAATAAGGTTTCGCTTGAGTTTCTAAGTTTTCAAAGCGTATGGTTACCAAGAGTTTCCCTAAGAAGTATATAGTTTCATTGAAATATGCGAAGATTTGTTTTCAGAAATGTATTTGAGAGAATAGCTGATGGATTTCCATTCAAGGTTCAAGGTGAGATGCATCACTCAGAATGGATTCGATGATAGTGTAATGATTCGAGTTTACATTTTAATACGTCTAAGGATTTGCTACGGTACCTAAGTTCCGTGGCTACCTTTTACGATAGGTCTTAGATCATAGCACACGACAGAGTTCACTATGTCTTCCCACACGCTGATTTTTATACTTACGTGTGCACCCGCAAGCATTTACATCGTCGCATAGTCCGCATAGGTCCTTCCGTTTGTGCGTGGATCAAGAAAGAGTACAAGAATTTGTTTAACTCACGACTAAGGTTTCCACGTAAGAGCGATCGTTGATTAACGAGTCTCTTAGAGAGAAACGTCATTCGATAATTAAAGAGAAAAGAATGTGACAAGATTTAGAGTTTCAAAGTTTCCTCGTGATTGAATAAGAATACTTCAATCATTGAGTAGTTTAAAGTCTTTACACTTTCCTCGTGTTTGATCAAGAATACATCAAACCTTGAGTAGTTTAAAAGTCTTATACGTTCCTCATGTTTGAACAAGAATACGTCAAACATAGAATAGTTTAAATTGTGTTTGAACAAGAATACGTCAAACATAGAATAGTTTAAAGTCTTATAAGTTCATCATGTTTGAACAAGAATACGTCAAACATGGAGTAGTTTAAAGTCTTATACGTTCATCATGTTTGAACAAGAATACGTCAAACATGGAGTAGTTTAAAGTCTTATACGTTCATCATGTTTGAACAAGAATACGTCAAACATGGAGTAGTTTAAAGTCTTATACGTTCATCATGTTTGAACAAGAATACGTCAAACATGGAGTAGTTTAAAGTCTTATACGTTCATCATGTTTGAACAAGAATACGTCAAACATGGAGTAGTTTAAAGTCTTTACACGTTCATAGTGTTTGAACAAGAATACGTCAAGCATAGAATTGTGTTTGAATTGTGTTTGAACAAGAATACATTAAACATAGAATGGTTTAAATTGTGTTTGAACAAGAATACGTCAAACACAGAATAGTTTAAATTGTGTTTGAACAAGAATACGTCAAACATATAATAGTTTAAAGTCTTTTAGTTTAGCTTCAGTGTATAGAAGCATACGATTACGCTTTGAGTATAAAGCGATTATCTAACTACTCTAGTATTTAAGAGCGGTGTGGGACAGCGTTTGGAACAGGATTAACCGTTATACGCTCTCTGACAAAAGATTCGAGTCGTTCAGAAGGTTAGGTGGATTTCCGATGTTTGGTTTTGTAAGGAGTCAGGGGAAGTACTCCACTAAAGAGAGAGTAATGTCCTCCTTCTTGCTAGTTTCTAGTATCAAGAGTGAAGTTTTCTCGTGTATTTGGAATGTACATTTATCAAGTCTTATAAGGTTTAGCTGAGACGAACACAAAAAGTTTTCAAGACTAAGAATCTAAGTATGAGTTTGAAAGTAGGATAAGTCAGTTGATTTCAAGTTTCAATATCAAGTTTTTCATGATCCTTTATTGGACATGCTTTCTTTGGTGGTTTAGAAGGTGTTTAGTTTCAGGAATACGGGTTTGAGTATTTGTATAAGTTTTTACATGACTCAAAAGTCTCTGACTTTGTGTAGACGAAGTTTAATGTTTTAGCAACGTTCATTTAAGATTTTAGTTCCCGTTGTGATTTATAGCAAATCTTTTACGTGACAAGATTTGGATGAGGAAAGTCTCCTAGCATAGGGTAACGGGAAAAGTTTTGATAAGGTTTATGATAGTGTGTTTACAGTTGATTTATCTTGTTTCATAATAGCAGGCATAGTGTTCTTTTGTATAGAATGTAATTAAGATGTTAAAAAACGACGAGTTAGGCAATGATAAGTAGTATAAGTAGGACTCATAATAAGGTATGTATGATTGTCAAACGAAAAGTTGGTCAAGTTTAGAAGTGTGAAGTCTATATAAGGGGTAAGGATCATAGTTGATTACGGCAGTGGTTCGTAAGTCGTGTTGTTTTAAGAGAGTGCTTACGAATTAGAAGGTTTGTTCAAAGTTTATTCTTCAAGTATGTGTGTGTCACTTAGGATTTTTATAGTTTGATGCAACGTTGTTAATTATCTCAAGTACTAACGTGAGCTACTCTTGACGAAAGTGTTTGGGTAGAAGTGTTAAGTTTGTAGTGCTAGAAGGAAAGTCAAGCTAGTAAGTGATAACAAGATAAATTTCAAAATAACTTTCGTTAAATGTTTCAAAATTGGGACTTCTAGCCCTTACATAATACAATTTAAACGGAAAATTAAGGTGTGTAAGTAAGTTGATTTAATATGTTCAAAAGGTTTTTATTCATAATACTGAGTTATCACCGTAATACTTTCAAAAATAGTTTTGATTAGAAGTTGATGGGCTAACGAGGAGGATTCCCGGAAGAAAGGGGTGGTCATAAGGACTCACTTAAGTACCATATTTCCCTAGCCAGAATTTCCTCGTGGACCTACAACTTCTCTTAGTTATTGTCACCGATGTTTGGGTTTATGGTACTATGTCGAGGTTCATTATGGGTTTAGAGTCTTAAACGTGGAGCTTGTTTATTCTATAGTAGGCTTCTTCTCTTGCGGGAAAACGATCAGGTTACTAATCTCTTTGTTAATGTACTTTAGGTTTAAAAGACGTTAAGTTTTGTTTACAACAAACGGTGATGTGTAAGTTTTAAGGACGTATGAAAGTTTTGAGGTATATAAAAGTGTAACAAAGTTTTGAGTTAGTCATAAAATGAAGTTTGCTTGAGTGACGAAAAAATGAAATGAGACACAAGGTTTCCCCTTATGTGCCAAGTTTATAAAATAATGAAGTTTGTAAAAGGACTTGTAGGGCAATACATAGTTTTAATGGGCTGTTAGTTCAAGGATCATGAAGTTTAAGGATGTATGCACACTTTGAGATGTATAAAAGTGTAGCAAAAGTTTGAGTGAGTTATCTAGAGTAGTTTGGTTGATTGATGAAAATAAGATGAAACACAAGGATTTCCCCTTAAGTGTTATGTTCATAAAATAATGAAGTTTATAGGAGAATTTGTAGAGTAATACATAGTTTTAAGGGTTGTATTACAACGATCATGAAGTTTATTGGGTAGTATCTATAAATATAAGTTTATGTATGTAGTTTTTAAGTATAATCTCGTAAGAATTTCTCCTTGAAGGTAACTCCTTCAGGTCATGACGAGTAAGCATGCTGTCATGTGACCATTCTTGAAAAGACGAAACATAAGAATCATAGAGTAAAGGTTATAGAGGAAAGTCTTGAAATCATGAATTTATGAGGTGTAAAGTATTTGAGGTGGTACTCATTTAGTGCACATCACTAAGTGAGTACTTTGACATATCAAGAGGGATCTAAGCTCACTAATGTTTAGAGAAGTCATGCATTCCTATAAGTGGATACTCATCCCAAGAATTCACAGGAAAGCATACGGGTCCAACTGTTGATTTGGATTTATACGAAATGCTTTCCTTGACAGAATTTCCCAGAATACAGGTATCCACCCTTCCGGTCCTCACAAGTTCTTACACATTATCTAGAACTTAAATATTCTTGACGAGAGTTTAGTGGTGGCTTAGACTTGAAGCCTAAGAACGTGTCCTCGATGTAGTAGCCTCTTGTAGTACGTATGTAAGTAGAATCGTAGAATCTCCAAGCGTTCACGAATAAGATTTAAGAATAGAATGAGGAGAGAATTCCTAGTAAAGGACATGAGATAACTCATGTTTGGGTCTCCTAAGTTATAGTCTAGGTCATGTGTCTAATAACCTAATTCCCTATAACCAAGGCTCTGATACCAATCTGTCACACCCCAACCGACGGCGGATTATACGTCGGGGCGGACGCGGTTGTTCAATAGCACAAGGTTGACTATTAAATTTTCAATATTTCATTAATAATAGATTCAAAGGTTCAATACAAAGGAAATACAAGTATACAACATTTATTTAATAAGTAGTCTAGGTCCAAAGCGTCCCATGTGATCACAAATAAGTCTCGTGATGTAGAACCTGAAACATGTGAAAGAATCTGTCAACTACAAAATAGTTGGTGAGATACAAAGGTTTTGACACAGTTTAACAAGTATTTGGAAAGAATTACAATTCACTATGATATATGCATTCTATAATGTAAGTATGAGAACAAGTATCTTAAACATTGTGCACTTCAATCCTCCAACCAAGTTTAGGCATAACCCGCAGGTTACCCTTATAAGTCTCAAGTTTAAAGTTTAATTCAGTAACAATCACCAAGCCCCCCCCCCCCCCCGAAGGGGTCAATCAATCAAGGTGGATTGGTCAAATGCAATAGATCTATCATTGTTACTATAGGCGTGATCAAAGTTAATGAATGTGCTAGTTTTAAGTTTAATCTAAGCATACAAGTCTCAAGTTTAACATAAGAATAAGCATCTAGTCATAGTTGTACAAGAATTGCATAAGTTTAATGTTTTTGAACATGTTTCACCCCAAAAGTATAGAAAGGAAAAAGGGGCTAAGTATACTCACTTGGATTGATGAAGAGTATCCGATAAGAGTAAGTTTGCAAGACTTTGAGAGGGAGAATATCCTCACAATAAGCCTAGGAATATAAGTCTAACGTTTTAAGTAAAAAGTCTAAGACAAAGGATCTAGGATCTCAAGATTGACTAGGGTTCCAAATGGGAGATGGGTTGGTTGTGTTTATGAAGTTTTTAAATCAAGTTTAAAACAAAAGGTTTTTGAATGAATGCTTCAAGACTTATGTATCAAAGTTTAAATAAGTTTATAGCTTAGAATGATTTAGTAAGATCATTATTCAAAAGTTTCACAATTATTACGCCCAATTGGTAATAATAATTAAAATAGTTTTCTAAGTAATGGTACCTAATATTTAAACGAAAGGCTAAACAATTATTTAAAGATTTAAAATAATTATTTAAAGTATGGATAATTATTAAAGATTACTAATAATTATTGCGAGGATAAACAATAAGTATTTAGAGAATAAATAGTTTTTAAATTATAAGTTTATAAATTATAAAGTTTCTTAGATATTAAAATAAAGTTTGTAAGTTTGAAATGTTTAAAGTTTCTATTTAGGATTTATAGGGTTAAGTCTTCCGCGCGTTAAAGTTTTATTTTTTTTTAAAAAGTGGTGTGTTTCAACTTGGTATCAGAGCAATGGTTTGAGGGATTTGGTGTGCGGGACACTAAACTCAAACCGGATGCTCTTGATATGGGGGAAATGATACGAGAATCCACGAAGGACTTGACTAAGACTCGGAGCTTTCGGAAATGAAAGGTTAGTAATGATTTAATAAGTGATTATGTATATATGTTGTAAATGCATATGATTGATTGAATGACAAAGTGTTATGTGTGCCTAAACTTGTCTTGTGAATTGTTATATGCATATGATAATTACACTTGGGCATAACGTATTATTAAACATGTCTGGCCAATATGATTAATAAGACGAGATGTGCAAGAGCTTTTATGATAACCATATGACAATGAACATTTGCAAGGATTAGGTGAAGGTGATCGTATATGTATGTGTATAAGTAGGTAAATATATATATACCCTAGGTGATTTGAAGGTATAGGAATGTTAAGGTATTTTTGGTACTATTTCTCAGTTAAGAGATGACGGACGAGGGTGACCACCACGAAAATGTTGATGTGAACGAAGAACCGTTGGATCCAAGGATCCAAGATATGATAAAGGAAGAAGTGGCCAAGGCGTTTGAGCAAGCCACAAATCTCTTGATGGAGGAAATGAGGGGAACTATTAAGCTCTCTCTTGAAGAGGTCATGAAAGAGAAAGATAAGGAACCTCGAGGTTGTACTCTCAAGGATTTCATGGTGATTAAACCGAAAGAATACGACGGTCAGGTGGACCCGATACTTAGCCACCGGTGGGTGGTGGATATGGAGTCGAATTTCGAAACGACTAGATGCAGGCCCGAGGATAGGGTAATGTTCAGTGTGCCTCTATTGACTGGGAGGGCAAAGGAATGGCTGTTGAATCTCCGTAGAGAGAGAGGTGTTTCTGGGGTGACCTCTATGTCTTGGGAGGAATTTAAAGCGGCTTTTCTAAAATACCACTGCCCGCAAGCCGCGGTGGACAGGATGACTGAGGAGTTTCTCCTCATGAGGCAGACGACTGAGTCAATTGACGAATTGGCCGGGGCCTTCTTTGATCGGGCCAAGTTTTGTCCGGATGTGGTATCGACCGAAAAGGGCAAGATTGATAGGTTCTATGCTATGCTAACAGTGGAATTCTTATCTCCATCCTTATTTACCACGCTTGTTGATTTAATAAACAGGTGTCGGGAAAGGGAGGTGGAGTTAAAGAGGCAAGAGGCTAGGGGTGAGAAGAGAAAAAGGGAAATTGTGGAACAGGTGGTGAAGAAGATAAAGGGCGAGAGCCCTAGTAAGAAGCCGTTTGTTAAACCTTCTTCGCAAGATTGTAAGTTATGTGGAAAAGTGCATTTTGGGGAATGTAGAAAGGGTTCTTCAAGATGCTATAAATGCGGAAAGCCGGGGCATATGGCTAATCATTGCCCAAGCCAAGTCCGTATATGCTACAACTGTTACAAGCCCGGGCACAATAGGGTGGATTGTCCCGAGTTAAAGCAGCAAGGTGGAAGCGGGGTGAAGGTTGAGACGCCAAAGCCTAAGGGAAGAGCCTTCCACATTTCGGCGGAAGAGGCAAAGAACAACGCGGATGTAGTGTCAGGTACATTCAAGATTAACTCATTACCTGCACTAGTTCTTTTTGATTCGGGGGCTAGCCGTTCTTTTGTTTCCTTAAAAATTGTTAAGCATTCCTCTTTTGTAAGTAACAAGTTAGATGAACCCTTAGAAATCGAAGCGGCTAATGATAAGAGTTTCCTTGTCTTTGACATTTTTAGAGATTGCAAGTTGAGAGCGGGGGGCGAAACTTTCTTTATTGATTTGATTCCTATGGCTATGGGAGATTTTGATGTTATTGTGGGGATGGATTGGTTGTCAAAGAATAAGGCGAGTATTTTATGTGGACCGAAGGCGATCCAACTTGTTTCCCCGTCGGGAGAGTCCATCTACATAGAAGGTGATAAAAAGGGTAAGGTAAGGTTGTGCACTTATGTGAAGGCAACCAAGTACATGGCGCGTGGGTGCAAGGCGTTCATGGCTTGTGTCGCGGATGTGAATGAAAGAGTAAAGGAGATTCACGATGTACCGGTCGTGAACCAATTCGTAGATGTGTTTCCTGACGAGTTACCGGGGATTCTGCCGGATAGGGAGATAGAGTTTGGAATTGACTTGATGCCGGGTGCTAAACCGGTAGCTAAAGCGCCTTATAGATTGGCACCGCCAGAAATGAAAGAACTCATGGAGCAATTACAAGAGTTACTTGACAAAGGTTTCATACACCCAAGTGTTTCACCTTGGGGTGCGCCCGTTCTCTTCGTCAAAAAGAAGGATGGGAGCATGAGAATGTGTATGGATTACCGGGAGTTGAACAAGTTGACAGTGAAGAATAGGTACCCATTGCCTAGGATTGACGATCTTTTCGACCAATTGCAAGGGGCGTCATGGTTTTCTAAGATTGACTTGAAGTCCGGGTATCATCAGTTGAAAGTGAAGGAAGAGGATGTTCATAAGACAGCTTTTCGCACTCGTTACGGTCACTATGAGTTTACGGTTATGCCTTTCGGTTTGACCAACGCACCTGCGGTTTTCATGGATCTCATGAACCGGGTGTGCAGACCGTTCCTTGATCGTTCGGTCATTGTGTTTATTGACGATCTTCTCATCTATTCAAGGAGCGAGGGTGATCACGCTTGTCATTTGCGTGAGATTCTTGAAGTCTTGCAAAAGGAGAAGCTTTATGCTAAATTCTCCAAGTGCGCATTTTGGATGCGCGAGATCCAATTCTTGGGTCATGTGATTAATGAAAGAGGAATTACCGTTGACCCATCCAAGATTATGGCGGTTAAAGAATGGTCATCACCGAAGACGCCTTCGGAGATTAGAAGTTTCTTGGGGTTAGCGGGTTATTATCGGAGGTTCATCAAAAACTTCTCTCAGATTGCTTTGCCGATGACGAAGTTGACTCGTAAGGAGACAAAGTTTGTTTGGAGTCCCGAGCAAGAATCCGCCTTTCAACTCTTGAAAGAAAAGTTGACTAAGGCGCCTGTTTTATCCTTGCCGGACGGGACCGAGGATTTTGTTGTTTATTCGGATGCCTCGCATTCGGGGTTGGGGTGTGTTTTGATGCAAAGGGGGAAAGTGATTGCCTATGCATCTAGGCAATTAAAGACTCACGAGGTGAATTACCCAACCTATGATTTAGAGCTTGCAGCCGTGGTTTTCGCGCTCAAGATTTGGAGGCATTATTTGTATGGTGCTAAGTGTACGATCTACACGGATCACAAAAGTCTCAAATATTTCTTTGACCAAAAGGACCTCAATATGAGGCAAAGACGGTGGCTTGAATTGGTTAAGGATTATGATTGTGAGATACTTTATCATCCGGGTAAAGCGAATGTTGTGGCGGATGCGCTTAGTAGAAAGTCAAGTCATTCACCTATCAAGGTGAAGTCATTTAAGATGACAATTTCATCATCTCTTATTGATGAAATCCGGGAGGCCCAAGTGTTAGCACTTGGTGGCGACTTGAAGAAAGAACGGATGATTTCTTATGTTGATAAGCTTGGTGAAAATAGCATGGGTTTGAAGACATGCTTTGATAGAATTTGGATACCTAGGTTGTCAAGTGTCTTGACAACTATTCTTGACGAGGCGCATAAATCCAAATATTCTATCCATCCGGGGGCCACAAAGATGTTTTATGATTTGAGGTGTCATTTTTGGTGGCCGGGTATGAGGCGTGATATTGTTAAGTATGTGGAGAGGTGTCTCACATGTTTAAGGGTTAAGGCGGAGCATCAAAAGCCGTATGGAAAGCTTCAACCGCTTGAAATACCGCTTTGGAAATGGGAAAATATAACCATGGATTTGATCACTAAACTACCAAAGACTCGAAAGGGTTATGATGCGATATGGGTAGTAGTGGATCGGTTGACGAAGAGTGCACATTTCCTTCCTATAAAGGAAACGTATTCTTCGGATAGATTGGCGGAAATGTATGCGAAGGAAATTGTGTCACGTCATGGTGTGCCGGTGTCGATTATATCGGATCGTGATACGAGATTTACTTCTCATTTTTGGAAGAAATTCCATGAGGATATGGGGACTAGATTAAATCTTAGCACCGCTTATCATCCACAAACGGATGGTCAAAGCGAGCGAACGATTCAAACGCTCGAGGATATGTTGCGAGCGTGTGCCTTGGATTTTGGTGGTAGTTGGGACGACCATTTACCATTGACGGAATTCTCTTACAACAATAGTTACCATTCTAGTATTGGTATGCCGCCTTTTGAGGCATTGTATGGGAGAAAGTGTCGAACACCCGTGTGTTGGGGTGAGATTTGTCAACGGGAGCTTGGTAGTGTCGAAGTGGTCAAGGAAACTAATGATAGTATTGACCAAATTAGAGCACGCTTGAAGGCGGCTCAGGATCGCCAAAAGTCTTATGCGGATAATAGGAAGCGGGAGATTGAATTTCAAGTGGGGGACTTTGTGCTTTTGAAAGTCTCTCCTTGGAAAGGGGTGATACGGTTTAGGAAACAGGGGAAGTTAAGTCCTCGTTTCATCGGGACGTTTAAGGTGATAGCAAAGGTGGGTACGGTAGCTTATCGATTGGAGTTACCGGAGGGACTAAGTAGACTTCATAACACGTTCCATGTGTCTCATTTGCGGAAGTGTTTGGCAGATGAATCTACTTTTGTCCCTTTGGACGATATCGAATTGGATGAAAAGTTGAATTATGTTGAAGAAGCGGTGGCAATCTTGGATAGGAAGGTGAAGAAGTTACGTAATAAAGAGATTAGCCAAGTATTGGTTAGATGGAAGCATAGAAAGGGGGCGGAAATGACTTGGGAAACCGAGGAAGAGATGCTCAAATGCTATCCGAACATTTTTATGTGAAGTCGGGTTTCGGGGACGAAACCCAAATAAGGGGAGGAGATTTGTAACGAACCAAAATCCGGGTCTCGTTATAAATAAATAAATAATTCTAATAAATATTATGGTGAAAATAATATTTTAGAAATAAGTTGAAACAAGCGGGTTTCAAGTTAGTAACGGGGATATACTAGTTTTAACTAGTTATGGAAGGAAATGGAAAAGATTGAAAGTAGAGGGGCTAAAGGTGAAACATGGCAAATTTGCCATATTTGATCTTTAGAAGTCAAAATTGACTTCATTTTGGAGTTGGGCCGTTCAAGAGAGGAGAAATCGGGTTGAAGCCAAAATTCGTGTGTTTGACGCTTGTAACTTGAAGGTGTTGGCTCACACATCACCTTTCTAACATCAAGTAAGTGATTTCTTCCTCTTTAATCCACCATTTATGGTGTTCTTGTTGGGTTTTGTTGAAAACCCGAAATTATGGTTGCATGTGGTAAAATGGTGTTAGATTATTGATAATCTAGCTAAACTAAAGGTGTAGGAAGGTGAACAACACCATGGAACCCTTTGATTTTGATTTTTGAAAGTTAGGGTTCATATGGAGGAAATTGGGGGTTTTGGGGTTTTGATAAAAAAATTGATAAATTGATGATGATTAAGTGTTATAGAAGTGTTAGACACTTAAACAAACCCCAAATTAACTTAAAGAAACTAGTTTGATAAAAATTAGTGTCAAGGTATTGGAAAGAGAATTCTAGTGGTTGAGTTGAGTTCTTGATTAAAGGGGGTGTTTGGATATGGAAATAACCCAAACGGGTCAATTTGGGTTGAAAATGGAAATTTGGGTGGCAAACTCAATTGTATGTGTTTTGAATGAATGATTAGATTACTAAACTAGGATGTATGTTTAGGCAATCAAATTGTGGGTCTAGAAGGCGGAGCGGAGTCGTCTAACCCAAAAAGTAAGTGCCTATGCACTTACTTAGTATTGATGATAAATGGTGAATTTTATGGATTATGTGTTATGTGATTGTGTGCATACTTGTGATATGATAAATTGTGAATGATTTAGTATGTGCAATGAATGAATGTAGTTATAGTGTTAACCTATAATGGTAATGGATCATGTGTAGATCATAAATGAAACGGAGATATAGCCTTGTGCCATATTGGAAATGGATCATGTGTTGATCATAAATGAAACGGAGATATGGCCTTGTGCCATATTGGAAATGGATCATGTGTTGATCATAAATGAAACGGAGATATGGCCTTGTGCCATATTGGAAATGGATCATGTGTTAATCATAAATGAAAAGGAGTTATGGCCTTTGTGCCATAATGGAAATGGATCATGTGTTGATCATAATTGAAACTTGTAGTAAGGGTGCAAGAATATGTAGCCTAAATGACAATTTGGGTGGAAACGGGTCAAATGGGTGAATGGGTGAAACAAGTAGGAATTTACTTGTTTGTTATGAATTTATCTTCATTACTAATGGTGATATGTGTGGTGAATGTAGGAAAAGCTCCGAGGTAGTCGAAGTCAAGTCCAAGGCGTTGGCGGATCCTCGTATGCATATTTTCATGTTTTGATGATTTGGTGGAATTTCCCCCTTTTTGATTGTAATTTGATAAACAAAACATGTTTTTGGGTTGTGATCATGTTGTTGAGGGGGTTTTTGGTTAAAACCCATGTGTTGGGCAAAATTATTGTCTTGTATTTTGGAAAAAGTTGGAAAAATGGCTAAGTATGAAAACCTGCTGAAACCTGAGAAACTTTCTGAGTTTTTTACTACCTCGCGTATCGCGAGGGAGGAAGCTTGTTTTCTCGCGCTACGCGAGATGGTAAAAAAAAAAAAAATCCTGGGTTAAGTCTTCCGCGCGTTAAAGTTTTGTTTTTTTTTTAAAAAGTGGTGTGTTTCAAATGAGTAAACGGTTCCCTATCTTTATAAAGTTTATAGATTCATAGGTTTTCTAGTTTTTTTAAATAAACGATGTTTATTTACTTTTCTTGTTTTAAAATAGATACACAAATAGCCTTGATTTAGATTCTTAATAATTTACAAAAGTTTATAATTTTATGTTTTCTAAGTAGTGTGTAAATTTTATAAGTTTTACTTATATAAATTATTTAAAGTTTTGAATAGAAAACAATTTAAAGTTTTTATGTTAGATTAAAGTTTCAAGTTTTATAAATCATTTTCTGTTTAATAAATAGGTTTAATAAAGTCTTATAAATTTTTTTCTTTTTCTTTTTTTTTATAATTTTTTTAAACATTTAAAACTATAAAATGTTATAGGTTCTAACTAATTCTAATTAAATAAGATAGCCTTGTTATGCAAAAATGTAAAAAGAATTCATGTTTATGATTATAACAGTTTAATATAATTTATAAAAATTATAAGATTTTTTAAAATTGAGTAAAAAGCATAAAAAAAATGAAAAACAAAAGTGGGGTGCGCCTGGGTCGAACCCGGGTCTGTGACCGGGTCACCAACCATGCGCACACATCTAAACATCCCGCCTACGGGTCTCGGTGGTTTAATACATGGAAAATCAAATAGATAAGTATATTCCCAAATCGTCCCTAATCCCTTGATGAACCCTAGAAACGAAATTCGACAAATACGGATCGAATCACCCTCTGTTTATGAAATTAAACAGAGGGCTTTTGGTCCTCTCGTGAAATCGATCGTGATGCATACAAAGATTACCTTATTTGATGTCGATTCGAGGGAGATTGGTTCTGGGTTGGATGTCGGCTGTCGCGAGGATCAAATGAGCAATGCCAGTGATGAATGACCAAATTGAGGGTGTGTGTAGTTAGAGGGTGATGTCGCTAGTCGATCGCGACTGGTATTTATAGGCGATTTGGGCATTAAATGCGTAATTGGTTGAGAGGTTTACGGTTAGGGCCGACGAGTTAATTTCGACTCCACGCGATGCCTCGGTCGAAGTGGATCATTAAGACACCTCGGGGACGGGTCGCATGCGCGAGTGTGAGCCCGAGGTTCGGTGAACCTGGACTATTTCGTGATTTCGGTCGAAAAGAGGCAAAAGTCGGGGGTTATGGGTTTCGAACCCATGACCGATTCTGAGACTGGAAGTTTGAACAAATGGCAAAACAGGCCCTTGGAGTTTCACTGTTGTAACATTTCATGTTAAAAGTTAACTTCTTAGTTTAAAACGAGTTTCCGCTTTTGACAGTTTTGGTCCCCGAACTTTTATAAAAATAAATATATATATTTTTTTTGAAACTAAATAAGTTTAAATTATGTAAAATGATTTCTAAGTTTTAAGTTTACATTATTTCCATAATAATAATCTTAAATTTATAAAGTTTCAAGAGTTTTATTATAAGGTATATATATATACATATTTTGAATAAGTTTTATGTGTATATATATAAGCATAAATGATTTCCTTAAATCCATATTAAATAAATGAATTTTATTATTTAGGAAGATAGTTTTAGATTCAAGTTTAAAATAATACAGGTAAATGTTTAGAAAAAGGTACATCGGAAAATACTGGATATTACACCAAAGGCCTATATTTATAAGTTGATCCGGAGGGGAGGCACAACCATTCCTCCGTGGTAGTGGAGAATCTTTGATGTCCTTGTTTGCAACTTTTTCTAGCAGACTCTGGGACAATGCACGTATGTGCCTTGTGTTGACAAAGAGTTGACTGGTTCTAGAATGTTTCTGCTTGACCTGGCTCAATTTCTAAGGGGCACGACCGTGCATTGGTAGGCACGGGTGTGCCTTTCCTCTGACTTTCACATGTTGTTGACTTTTCGTTCCTTTATGCACAGTAGGTCAATTAATCTGCAAAATTCAAAAGGGAAGCAATTAAATAGTTTTCCGATATGATTGCTTCTGAATCAACCGGATATGTGGACGATAATGCGTGTGAAACATATATAATTTGATGCATATCAATGAGGAACCTCAAGGTGATGTTGAATGAGTTGTTATAGCCTTATAGGTGATGAGGAAGTTCGAGGTGATGTTGAAGGAGATGTTTGGTTAAAACATATTCCAACTAGGTGCTACGATAGTACCTCAGTTGATAAGGCAATGGAAACAATAAGAAAGCAAGATTCATCTCTACATGTTTGGCTAAAACAGATTCTAGTTAGGTGATGGGTCATATCTCATTTTTGTGGTAAGACAGATTCCATTTGTGTAATTCAGTTTTTATCAACTAGCATAATGTGTATAATACATGCAAGGTTTACTAAACATGATAAGCTAATTGTGATGTGCTCTTAAATAGCTTGTGTTTAACAGACAATTAGTAGGAGCCAGAGACAAGCCTATAATCACATGTTTAGAGTAAATTAGAGATTACTTGATGAAAATAATTGTTGTGGTGTACAAAATGATCGCAAAATGTGATGGACCATTGACACCCACTGTAACAAGTACTTTAAATGAAATAAAATGAAGCCTCTAAATACACTGTTATTATGGAATGTGTACTAAGTAAGTCTCTCAAGACAACTTGTGATTAAGCAATGATGTTAATGCAATGTTACTAATGTTCTTCGCTCTAAAAAATAAAATAAGTAATTGTTGTCTCCCTTATGGTCGACATTCTCTCCTCTCATCCTCTCCTCTCCCTACCGGTTCCAATAGGCGAATACAAAAGGTTCTGAAAGAATTGAAAAAGCTCTGAAAAAGAAACAACCCGACCTGATACCCATCGGGGGCATCCCTCTCTTGCTGGTTGAGGAGATCGGGGTATTTAAGAAGGATTTCGAACACAGATGTAGGCTAAGTAAATCAACGAGCAATCTTGGTCCTATTGAAAATGCCAACGAAAGTAAATATCCGAATATAAATGATACGGATTAAAACATTCAGAGTTACATGTAAGTAGACGTCAGACCAATGTGTGGTGGATGTGCAACAAAAAACGTGTAGTTGCAGGAAGTGGGAGCTGACTGACATTCCTTGCAAGCATATAGTTGTAGTAAATTGGAAGATGGCAGTGAATGGCGTTGAAGTTGGAATTTCAGAAACATGGGTCTATGAGGTTTACTGGCTAGAAACATGGAAGAATATTTATGTGAATACAATAAATCCAATCAATGGTGTAGATATTTCATTAGCATTGTACTATGTCTGTCAAAAACAAAGGTAGTGTTTCCATTTCAAACATATTTCATTAGCATTGTCTAAAGTCTTAGTACATGATTTTAGTAACAAAAAATATACCAAATTAACATTTACAACATTTACAGATCAATGGATGATAAGGTAGAATGCAAAGAACACCCAACTAACAACCAAAACACATTTAATTCTTTTGATTTCAATTGGCCTTCTTTTACCCATTGCTTCATGGCTGTTAATTGATTTTAGCAATCCAAAAATGATTTCAGGAGATCTTGCACACATGGGAGGATCGACTCAACTAACAAAACCACATTTTGATCCTTATTCATGAATTTCAAAAATTTAGGTTAAAAGAACGAAAGAGGAGGATTGAATCGAAGTTCTTGACCCAAAAGAAAAAAAATAAGCATAGTTGACATATACAACAATGGAACTGGTGGCCTAGATCTGTAGAAGTTCATGAGGTTCGAATCGAAGTTGTTGACCTACAAGCATAAATAACATTTGTGGAGTTATTTGATAACATTACAAGTGATAAAGCTTCGAAGGGTACGAAACAATTGAAAGAGAAGGTTAATGGTGGAGTTTTAAATGTGTGAAATGAGAAAGCTAAAGTGAAAGGATGAAAATATCCCTCAGATGCAGGACATGTAAGTCTGACTTAACATTTATGTGGACGACGTTAGATCTAGTGACGAAAAAGGTTGTAAATTACACCTCAGCCACCGAAATAACAACATTTTTAGGTTTACGACTAAAATGTTTAAAATCATCAAACCACAAGGACTAAAAAGTGCTTTACTCTTATTCTAATTTTATTATTTTTCAATTTATTTTCTTACAAGTCCTCATAAAAAAAAAGCAAAAATGATTTATTTGGAACTCCACATGAACAGAGATGAATATATAAACCGAGAGCACCGTGACAGCCCGGATTCCCACAGGCGACAGTCATACCCACCGAGAATCGAGAGAGATGTCGTCCGATCCATTTACCGTTAACGGCGAAGAATCCACAATTCCATCTTCCGGCCAATTCGACCAAGGTTACTTCGATGCCAACAATTCCTACTCCACCGCCGATGCTCCGCCGTACAACGGAGAACAAATTTCTCATCAATCCGTACACGCCTCAGATCCGTTCGGATTCGGTGATCCCGATCCTAACACCTACTCCCAGCCTGGATCGTCTCCCTTCGATGTTTCCTCTGTTTCGATCTCGAATGGCAATGGCAGTCATGGCTACAATATTGGAGAGGATGCAGATGGAATTTTCACCTCCGATGGACCACTGCTTCCTCCTCCGAGTGAAATGAAACGCGATGAAGGATCTGCTCTTCGCGAATGGCGCAGGTGAGGTTCCTTCTGCACTTGATTTTGTGCATTTTTGTACTGATCTTAAATTACCTATTCTAGATCTTGTAATATTTCTATTGGATCATAATTCTGTTTGAATTTCAGCAATCTCGTGTAGGTAATTTAACTATCGTTTGGCAATTTGAATGTTACTTTCGATTTAGTTATCACTGGATTGTTTCAGGAGTATTTAGGGTTGGATTTGAGATATGAATCATAAGGAAGAGTAGATCTATGGAGTGATCTGGATGATAAGCAAATAGCAATCATTTGACCATGGATTATTGTGAATTGCCAAATTCGTTGTAAAAATGGACAGATGATCTTCAATTTTTGTATGTTTTTGGTTCTTACATTGTTAGCCTTCATTTAATCTGTTGATTTGGATTAAGGAACTAGGGATGAGAATTCGAAGAAATTCAAGGAGGTTATATTACATTAATTGCACATCAAGATCCATATGATCTTCACTGCAAGTAATTATGGTCTGGCCAAATTATTCTGGTCAGCATTTTAAATCTAGACTAGATATGTCATAGGACCAGATCAGTAGACGTTTAGGTGTTGCTATCATATGTTTAGTAGTTTAATATTGTTGCAAGCTTTAGTTTTCTTGATTTTGTTAAATACTGTAGAAGTGTGCTGGGAAAGACTTCCACAAGTTAGTACTATGCTAAATTAAGCATGAGACTCAAGAGATGCAAGTTGGAATACAACACTAAAGAAACTTAAGTTAAAATCATCTAAATCAGGTATACAACCAATATTTTGGGCTTTGACCCACCACCAAACTTAACAGTGAAGAAGGCCAACTAGCAGGACCAGTTATTGGTCATTAGGCTTGATGTTTTCCTCATTAAGTTAATTTGTTAGTAACTGTATCGTTCAAGGCTTAAAATGTTACTTTATGGCATCCATGTATGGATCATGTGATAATTTAACCGACATGTGTTTGCCTTTTGGTTTTAGCCGGTACTTGGCACACTTCCAATAATCAGGTTTTGGGTGTCATATCTAACCCGTTTAATAAGCAGGTCGTGCTCGGGTTGACTTGCTCAGTTGAATTAAAAGGTCGACTCATCAACCTGTTTATAAGTTATAACCTGCCAACCGGTTTGACTTATTTATATAAATGAGTTAAACGGGTGTTGTTAAGGTTACACATTTTTAAGTGTGTCATGATTAGGGTTGAGTATGTCTTTGACATGAATAAATACATGGGTCGTGTTCGGGTTGAACGATTCAACCCACCAACCTGACACTATTGCCACCCCTAGTTTTAACCTTAGCAGGCGTAGTACCAATAGTCATAAGATGGCTTGGGTTTTAGATGTTAGGTCCTTGGATGTTAAAGGCCATTTCTTCTTCATCCTACATCTTGTTTCATGTAAATGTGACCCATGTTTACATCTTTTATCTGCATTGTATAGATTGAAAGGTTAGGCTTTCTATGAACTGTAGAAATACTGTAAATGGTTATCTTGAAGACTTGAACCTCTTGGGCATAACAAGGTGGTTGCAAACTTGCTAAGCAAGAAATATGTTTTAGAATGCAATTTTGTGTTTCTTGTGCAGGCTTAATTCACTTCGCTTGGAGGAGAAGGAAAACAAGGAGAAGGAATTACGAAGTCAGATCATGGAAGAAGGCGAAGTGTACAAACGAGCTTTCCATGAGAAGAGACTCCAGAACGTTGAGACTAACAAGCTCACCAATAGAGAAGGAGAAAAGGTAATTCGGGATTATAAGGATGTGAGTATGTCACAAAATGGGCCGGTGGGGGTAAAATTGGGTTTGGTACCAAACTTGTCAGGCCGGGTTGGGCCCACTTGACAACACCTTTTGTCCATTTTTATGTTTTTAAAAAATAGGGACAACCATCACTATGTTGGCAGCACCCAAGATCCTTGTAGCAAATGGATGATATCCCTTTTGTTTAGGAGGTTTAAGGTTTTAAGCATTTGAAAACACTTTGGGTGACTTTTGACCCATTCCTTTTTTGCTAAGTTTTCATAGTTTACCATTTGACCCCTGGTTACAAAATACAACAGGAAACAAGAATTAGTTAAATGGGTTGAATTTGCCACCTCTAAGAGCCGTCATGCATGTTTGCTTTAGCCGAATAACAACTAGTGTGATAAAAAGTTCAGTGAAACCTATATTCGTGTTTTTTTATTTCAGATCTTTTTAAAATTTTGAAAGATTTAATCACCTGATCATTGGTTTCAGTAAAAGATAGAAGAGAAACGGGCATCAGGTTAAATGGGCCTAGGGGTGTAAACGAGCCCGAGCTTGGCTTGTTTAACTTAAGAGAGCTCGAGCTCGGCTCATTTATTATTTATTAATTATTTAATTGTTTTATTTACATATTTTTATAATTATTTATATATATATATATATATATATTTATAATTATAGTTTTTTGTATATGATAGTAGTTATATTTAATACATTAAATAAAGTATATAAATAAAAGGATCGTTTAGGCTCGCGAGTCTGCTCGGGCAGCGAGCCGATCTCGAGTAGCTCACGAGCGGCTTGGCTCCTTTACACCCCTAAACGGGCCATGTTCATTTCAACCTACGAATACGCGTGCCGTGTTCAGGTGATACATCCGACATGAAATTTTCGTGCTCGTGTGTTGGGCTTGTTTGTGTTCAACCCGCCAACCTTCGAACATGGCATTGGGTCTGCAGTTTTTACTCGCATCTCTGTGATTTAATTTTCAATAATTTCATCATTTTTGCTTTAAATCAGTATCCTTGATTGAAACAGTTATATTTAGCAAAGCAAGAGACGTTCCACAAAGAAGCAGATAAACAGTACTGGAAAGCAATAGCCGAACTGGTTCCTCGTGAGGTCCCTAACATCGAGAAGCGAGGCAAGAAGGATAAAGACAAGAAACCATCGATTGAAGTCATTCAGGGACCCAAGCCCGGAAAACCAACTGATCTCTCCAGGATGCGACAGATTCTGGTGAAGGTGAAGCAAACACCGCCAGCACACATGGTTCCACCACCTCCTCCCGCCAAGGTTTCTAAAGACACAAAAGATGCAGCAACAGCAACCGTACCTGCTAAAGATGATGCCACCAATGGAACCACTGAAGTTCCGACTGCACCAGCTGTCCAACCTATCACCGCCATTGCCGCCAACTAATTTCTTATCGTAGTTCGTGTGAATGACTGTATAACTTTCTTGTGGTGGTTGATTGTTTACAGAAACGGTTATAGTTTGTGTTTGGTGGGTTGTATTGTTTTCATTACATTGGTTCTGAGAGTTGATTCTATTATTCATTTTGTTTATAATAATGGTGTTTTTATATAAAAATAATTCCTTTTAATATGTGGTTCCATTATTCTAGACTAATTTCTTCCTTTATCATCTTTGGTAATTACACATGTATCTAAAGTGACCATAAATAGTTATCAAAACCTGTTTATAAAAAAAGCATGGGTGGTGGATTAAACATAAAAGATCATTCATTATGGGCCATTTGCTGGATAAGAAACATGATGTATTCATATGATAAATTTATAAAATTTTCATGTTTATTGATCATTTTTATATTTTTCAAAAGTGGTCGGTTCTAACATTCTTATAATGTTAAGAAACATTAAGTGTCACACTTATATGGAAGAACTTCATATAGACGTATCCTACCGATTTTAGTTTTCCATCGCCGATAGCTGTCAATCTTAGGTTTGTTACCACACGAGTTATAAACGCAAGAGAGATCCGTCTTATGTGATTTGGTAATACATATAATCATTGTATATGCTTGAACCGACGTTGTCCACTTTATGGTAAATAGACACAAACTTAACAACTTAACAAACACGACTATGGATATCGATATGCGATTCTACCAACATTTGTTTGTGAAGTGAAGTGAAAACATGTTTGCCGACGTCTACCCGACCCGTTAGGGTTTGTAAGAATTTTTTTATTAACTTTTGATTATTCATGTAAAAGAACATTAAGTTTTGAATTAACCATCAGTAGATGGTTGAATATTCCAATCCAAGTGACTAGAAGTCAAATGTGCAAGTCCCAAAAAGTCAACTAATACAAAAAGAGGAGAAATAACAAAACAGAATAGATAAACTGATAAACTCTTGATGATTATATTATGATAACAAAAAATGACATCCAAATGCAGTTGAAGTCAATGAAAGTGATTGACTTTTGATATAAGAAAAAGTCAAAATTGATTTAAGCCTCTTGGCTCCAAGCCCAATTAGCATGACTTCCAACCCTTGGCATGCTTTTGGTCTTTGCAAAGAGATCAACTTTGAAAGTGGCTCCACACATTGCACCCTCACTGTCAACCCTTGAGATTGCTTTCATTTTGTTCTTTGGATGCTCAAAGTTCATCAACTCTCCTCCTGTGTGGTACAAACAACCTACATTCCATCCATCCATTTTCATGTTTAGTAAATTACCATGTTGCCCTTTTTCCCCTTTAAAATTTAACAAAAATTGTTAATTTTTCTAGGGTGTCAATTTCTAACACAACACAAATATAGTCATATTTTGGGTTGAACAATGTTATCCGTTTAATAAACGGGCCATGTTGGATTATACTGAAGTTCAATGGATCAACCCATCAACATACTGTAAAACTAAAATTAAAAAAGGTACAACTTATAACTTCAATCCACCAACCGTGCACGACCCATATAAAACATGACTACAACCCATTTACAAACCCTTTGACTTGTTTATATGAACTGGTTACACTAGTCACGTTTTGGTTACAGTTGAGTTGATTTGTTTGACACGAATAAATATATGGGTCATGTTCGGGTTTATTACTTTCAACCCGCCTGCCCGAACTGGCTAGCCCATCAACAAACATGACTACCACCCTTATTTTTCCCATAACAATTTGTGAAATCTCTCATAATACAAAAGTTTTAATTCATAAACTACATTTTATTTATGATTTAACCAAAGGATGCACCTAAGGAGAAGACATAAGTACCCCTACTTACATACCAGTTGGGAAGGGAGCAAAAGACTTGGAGCAGCTAGACTTTATAACCTCCAAATTATCAGAAATTACAACAGACCCATCAGCAGTTATCCCCCAATAAAGCATCACCCTTCCATCATTACTCTGTTCAAGTAAAATGTCAAAACTCAAAAATCCCTTATGATTTTACAATTTACATATTCATTTTTTTAGAAAGAACTTACAAGTGAAATGAAGACAGTTTTGGCCTTGGAATCAAATACCACAAAACCAAAACTGCCTTCAAGGTCCTTTAGGACCGAATGGGCCGGATATGGACCTCGATCTCGAAGGGTCTTGTAGGCTTGGATCACAAACATGGACTCATTTGTTCCCTTGGCTAGCCCATACTGCTTGTTAAGCGCGCATAAATTGTTCAAATTACCCAAGAATATGCAATATACATCATCCACACTACAAAACAACCTACAAGATAGAGAGAATTTAGTGAAAACCTACAAGATGGTTAACTTATAAGAAACCGCGATTTTGTCTTTGATTAAGATTTAAACAATATTCAAATCGCTTTCCTTAACTAGTTAACATAATTGATGTCATTTAAGGGCTTTAGGCTTAAATATATTTATCTCGTAACACAATATAATCTTCAAAAATAAACCTTTATTTGTCATAAAGACCAAATAGTTAACATCACGTATATATGCATGCATGCATATATGTGTGTCTTGAAATTGGGGCAACTAAATAAAAGTGAACCCCCTGTAAAAAATTCTTGGATCCGCCACATATATTACCTTTGTGTGGCCAAAAGGGAGTGAGAAGAATGAGCAAAGGCTAATGAAGCATCATTTCCCAATGAGATGTTGGAAACATTATTTTGATAAGAGGAGAAGAAGGCTTGAAGTGGTGATTGATTGCTTGATTGATTCGGGTTAGGGCTATTTAGCTCTTTTGGAGGCTTAATAATTCCGTTCTTGAATACTCCTAACATCTTTCTTTCTTTCTGTTTTTCTTGTTGTTAGTTATCTAACGACAACTCGAATCAATCAAATTCGTGTTTTATATGCAAACAATACACACAAAAATAGGAACATTGGATGGTGTCAAGATGTTTGTTTGTGTCTTTGGTTATTTATAGATATATACAACATTTGAGAGAGGGAAATACATGTTGCTAAATATAGAGACATTTTTTTAAGTCATTACACTATGTAAAAATGCCACTTCTTGTGGTATTGTCTAGTGATGTGTGGGTGTCCAAAGTTATATCAACGCATCGGTTAGGAAAGACTAATTAATAAAGATGATATGTCCATTCTAATAAAAGACTTAGGTAGGGTCTTACATGGGTCGTGTTCATGGGTTGGTGGGTCACACCTAACATAAACATGAAAATTGTGTAAGACACGTGAACCTGAGTATGACCAAAAGTTTTAAAGGTTGACATGAACACGACCCGTTTAACCCGATTTTCTTTTACTATTTTTGCTTATCACTTGTGTAAGACACATGAACCCGAGTATGGCGAAAAGTTTTAAAGGTTGACATGAACACGACCCGTTTAACCCGATTTTCTTTTACCTTTTTGCTTATTACTTCTCACTAGTTAAAAGTTTATATAAAATAAAGATGTATATAATAAAACAATTATGTTTAAATTATAAAACTTGTTGCACGTTTTTTTTTCCTTTTAAATTGTAGTATAAAATACCAAATCAATTTAAGTTATGACATAAAACATATTTTTTTAAAATTTATAAAAATAAACAAGTTAAACAGGTCAACCGTGAACCTGCAAGGTCGAACCGAGCATGAACTGTTTAGATAAACATGTTCGCGGGTCAACCTGAAACTGACACAAATCTGTTTAAACTAAATCCAAACCCGTAAATTTTGTGTTAGGCTTGTACCGTATAGAAATTGACACCTAATCGACTCCCCCTACAAATAATTTGAAGTCAATATCTTCAATCAGAGATAAAAATGATCTCCAAAAGTAAGCCAAAGAGAGGTACACTCGCAAATGAAATCTAGACTATATAAATTTCGGACTCAACCTATGTATATATACATCATATTTCAAATAAACTCTCAAAGACATTATACATGTTTTATATAAAGAATCATTTTCGATCTGTTTATATCATTAATTTCATTTTGTTCATTGTTTATCTATGTGAGCATATGATATTAAAACCTAAGTCACCGACACGAAGTGGTTCTATGGTGTAGTGGTTAGCACTCTGGACTTTGAATCCAGCGACCTGGGTTCGACTCCCGGTAGGACCTTTTTTCCTTTTTTTATTTGTTTTTGACTTGTGTTGTATTCAATTTACACTTGATTAATTTCAACATGTTTTTTTATAGTTTTGTAACAACAATTCAATGGAAAACGATACATGTCAACCATTTTGACCGATTATAGATCATACACCAAAAATTTTATAAACAAATTCGATTACCCATTAAAAATATTTTTCCTTCCAAAATAAATAATCAAAGTTTAACCGCAAAATCTGTTTTCATTTTCTAGTCTTAATTGTAGAAAAGTGATTATAAAATTTCAAATTCGATGAATAAAATCAGTTTATAAAAAAGCATAAAAAACATCTTTTCCCTCACACTATCACGTAAACATCAAGTATCTTTTAGTTGTTAATCATTTCTAATATGTATATGCGATTAAAATGAGTGAACATAGTGTGTAACTATATATTTGTTAGATCAGTTTTTTTCTTCAATAAAACATGATGTGACTGATATGACGGAGACATTTTTACGAGATAATTGGAATATGGATTAAGATATATGGAATTATGGATGGCTTTGGAAAAAAAATTCTTTTATGGTGTTTGTTCTTTTGAGGAAAAACATATTTAACCGATGGTAGTACAATTTGCTAGGGTTCATAGGAGAAAGATCACTTGTGTCAATTGGTTTGTTGGGGATCCTGAGGTCACATTCGCTAGTCCTCATCAATTATCATGGTTTTTAAACACTTATTGTTTTTATGTGAATTTACAATTTTAATGTCATATGAAGACTTAAATAAATGAAATATGCAACTTGGAACATTAAATTAATAACAAAATGAGATTTTGAAGAAAAAAATTGAAATCCGGTCCGACTCTCGGTTCGGTTCACTAGTCCGACCGGTGACCGGTCGGTTCAAACGAGAGTGGTTCAACTACACACAACCGGACCGGTTATGTGCCCGGTTTCCGGTCCGACCGGTCCGGTTCTGTTCTGAAAACGCTAGTATTGGGACATCCGGCAATTTCAGGTTAACCCCGTTAACTCAAACCTCGTTAGTTCAAACATTATTTGTTACAAACTCAGTTAGTCACGCGTACATTGCATTTAATTAGGTTAATTAAATGTGTCTGTCAGTTCACACACAGCGGATCGCACTCGAGTCTAACCCGGAACGTTGGTGATTAAGTAAAATAAATATTTAGAATATTTAATAATTTATATTTAATATAAATTATGTGAATTTTATGTGATTACGTGACTCTACGTGAACTATGTGAATATTCTGGTTATCGTGCATGTTTATTGAATATTAATCGTGTTAATTATTTTTATAAAAATTAGAGTTTTTATATATATAATAGTTAAGGGATTTAATTAGTTATTAAGTGTTAATTAATTAATAAAAGCCCATGAACTTATAAAGCCCATGATTCATTAAAACTCATCCAAATATGTATAAAAGGAAAATCTTAAAATTAAAAACCCTAATCCCCTTTTTTTTTGTTGGAGCCGTCGCCCCCCCCCCCTCTTTTCTCCCTTTGAGCCGAGAGCTCCAAGGCACCCAAACACCCTCGTTTGATCTTCGATCGTGAATCCGGAAGTGGATACGTGCTAGTCTAGGCATTCCTAACATTCCTACGTAAGTTATTTTATTAAAATCCGTCGTTATTTCATTATTATTTTTGAGATCGAAACCCTAGTTCATCTAAACTTGATATTTTCAAAAAATATTAATGAATTGGTTAATTGATTTGTAGTATTGTATCGTATTGGTGATTTTATAAAAATATGTGAAACTCTAGTTTCCATACGAAGTGTAAATTGAGATTTGTTAATTATGTGAAGTATAGGAATTGCATGCTAGACGTGGATTATAATTAATATAGTTATAGTTATATTAGTTGAAAGATTTGAGATTGATTTGACGAGTTAATTGTGTAAACAAAACGTGTAATGGACGACTTACTAAAAGAGGAAACTTTGTTGAAATGTGATTTTTGAATGTGAAGGTTTCTAGGTGTGTATGATGCTATTATTTGACTCTAGTATGTTAGTATGGTTGTATTAATAATTGCTAAAGGATTTTAGAATGCAAATAGCTTAAATAGATCATAGGTTACTAAAAGTGAAAACTTTGTGATTTGGAACTTAATGTCTAAACTTAATGTTGTGTGTTATGGTAATCTATTATGTATTAGCATGTGTAGATAGACATGGAATGATGATATGAACGTGTTATAGATAATGTGATTCATTTGAAAGCAAACATGAGTTTATATTATTTTTAAAAAAATAATAAATTAATGTAACGTGTATTGTTGACGTAGTTGCCATGCTAAGTTAGTTATGACTTAGGTAGCATGAAACGTGAATTATTTGTGTGCTAAGCGTGTTGTCATACAAGTCAAACATTTAATCACTAAACGGGTCACCAACGGGTCGTCGAGTCAAACTTGGTCAAACTTAGTCAAACTTGGTCAAACTAATAAATATTTTATAAACATTAAAACAATGAGATTGTTTGGATACTTAGGGTTCCTATCGTCTTGCACAAACACACACTTATAAACCGGTGTTTATAGGTGGCAGTTAGTCGTCAAGCATTCTAAGTTCGCTTTCTTTCGCACGCACTCTAAGGTAAGTTTCACGGCCCCTTTTCTTATGGTTTAAACTCGGGGGAGAAAACATGGGTACGAACATTTAGATTTTACATTTCAATTATATCACTTGTTGTACTAAGCGCAAACATATCATGCAAGTCCTTACTTATCGAACCGTTTAATATATGGGATAGCGAGGTAATCTTGAGTAGTACTACTAGGCATTGACAAGCCCCACCCGCGTTAGTCGCGCTAACACGACTGGAAGTCGAACGGGTGTAATATTGACCTAAACATTTACCATTGATCATGATAGTCATGGTAGGAGGCAAGTTCAAAGATAATCAGTCAGCTTCGGTGTCGAAACGATTTAGTAACATGTAATTAGGTTAGCTACCTATGATATAAATTGTAAATGGTTTTATCTAGTAAACTTTACAAACATTGAAACCTGTGAACTCACCAACCTAGTGTTGACACGTTTTAGCATTTTTCTCAGGTCATTAAGGTACAAGCACAAGCTAAGGCATGCATGCATTCGAAGTCCATCATTTTCAAACTCAAGAACTATTTATTTTATTTATCGTTGGATTATTTATTCTTGGCGTGACTGTTTTGGCACATGCTTTTCATTTAACTTTTCGCTTCCGCAGTCTTACATTAAATCAGTGTTTTCATTACTAGTGTTGCATCGTGACTATGAGCAATACTAGTGGTTTTCTTAAACTCATATAGAGTCGTTCAACGTAACTAATGACTGAGATCCTGGTATGTCACGCTCCTAACGGTAAAACTCCGTTAGTGGATTTTGGGGGTGTGACAGATTGGTATCAGAGCCATTGGTTATAGGGAACTAGGAAATGCATACTAGACTATAACCACGCACATGCATTAGTTACACAACACTTACACTCATACATGGAACTCACTCATCCCGTTACAGGAAATGTCGACCCCGCCTAATTCACCTGCATCCCCACTCGTTCAGGAGCAAGATGTTCCTACCGTACCTTTGCCAGAGACGAGGAGACGTCGACTCAACCCGATCAATACCACTGTAGGGCATGACGAGCCTTTTCATGTGCGTGTCAGATATAACACGCAGGACTGGGATTGGTATCCCGATAGGATCAGGAACTGGATCCGTGAGGAGGAAGTCCCACCTCCACTCACTGCTGACATTGCTTCTTCTTCATCATCTTCTGTGCGAGCTTTGCCACCATTACAGTACCCCTTTGAGCAGGTGTTTGCTGCATTTGTAGCTAGGATGGACCGGGAGATCCGGAACATGAGAGATGCAGCAGGGGAGATTTCAGGTATATTAGAGCGACAGATTCTGATGAATCATAAAATTGATAAACTAACTTCAGATTTGGCACTCACTGATAAAGTCCATGAGAATTTGGAAAATGGATGTGTGGATATGGAAGACCGGCTGAACACTGCAGAGTGGAACCTAGATATACTCCACACCAGGATTGAGCAAGTGGAGGCTCGACTCGCAGCTGCTGAAGCAGTAGGAGTTGCACCAGATGATGCACCCGCAGGAGATCCGACCGAGGACGAGGATGCAGCATCTGATGTTACATCAGCTAGCAATGGCATTTGATATCTTATCTTCATTACTTATTTATGTCTTTTCTTTTGAACCTAGATGGGCAGGGTTGTTCCCATCCAACAGATGTTTCTGGATTTTGGTTAAGATTATGCTGCGGGAGGAGTATTGTCCCTGCGATGAAGTGCAGAAACTTGAGGGAGAGTTCTGGAACCTCAAGATGGAGGGATCTGAAATTGAAGCCTGCACTACTCGTTCAAATGAACTGGCGAAATTGTGTCCACAAATGGTAACACCTCCCTATAATAGGATCGAGAAATTCATTGATGGTTTGGTCCTGCAAATTCAGAGCATGGTGACATCTTCTAATCCCACTACAATCCAGCAAGCAATCAGGTTGGCTCACAGGCTAACCGACCAGGCAGTCGCTCAGGGCACCCTACCCCCTAGAGGTGCGTTATCAAAGACAACTGACAACAAGCAGAAGTTTGACAGTTCATTCCCTAAAACCTTCCAGTCAAACCCACCTTCTCAACAGCAACAACAGCAACATCGTAAGCTTGAACCTTCAAAGAACAACAATCAGTCTAACTCTTCTCAGCAGAATCAGGATTCTTATATTGGCAAGTACCCGAAGTGCAACAAATGTAACTTCCACCATCATGGAGCGTGTGACCGGTACCGTTGCCACCGGTGTGGAAAGATGGGTCATTTGGCCAAAGACTGTAGAGTAGATCTGCAGAACAAACAGACCCCACCTGGAGACGCACCCAAAGGCTGTTTTGAGTGTGGTAAAGAAGGGCATTTCAAGAAAAAATGCCCGCAGTTGAGGAGAAACGAAAACGGGAATGGAAATGGCAACAATCATCAGGGCGGTAATGGAAATGGTAATAACCACCAGGGTGGAAATGGTAATAACAACGGAAATGGTGCAAAGGGCCGAGCATTTGTGATTGGATCGGGAGAAGCTCGGAATGATCGAAACGTGGTTAACGGTATGTTTCTCTTAAACGATCATTATGTTTCTGTACTTTTTGATACTGGCGCCGATAGAAGTTTTATATCTAGAGAACATAGTCGGTTAGGAATAAACCCAACTTTATTAGAACACCATTATACCATAGAGATAGCAGACGGTAAAGTAATCGAGGCAACCCACATTCTCAAGGGATGTAAGTTAGAACTTTCTGGTCACAAACTCGACATCGATCTCATGCCAGTTACACTTGGCAGTTTTGACATAATTGTGGGCATGGATTGGTTGTCTAAAAACCAAGCTGAGATCATCTGTAGTGAGAAGATCGTTCATATACCCCTTCCTAGTGGAGAGATTCTATCTGTTCAGGGCGAAAGAAGTGGTGCAGTCATGGGCATCATATCTTTCATGAAGGCTCAGAAGTGTCTGTGTAAGGGTCATACCACGATATTAGCCCTTGTCGCCGACAAGTCCATCGAGGAGAAAAAGTTAGAAGATATCCCTATCGTTCATGAATTCCCAGAAGTATTTACTGAAGACCTACCTGGTCTTCCACCTCATCGTCAAGTCGAATTCCAGATTGACCTAACACCCGGAGCAGCGTCTATTGCTCGAGCACCATATAGACTGGCACCAAGCGAGTTGCATGAGTTATCCACACAACTGCAAGAGTTGTTGGATAAAGGTTTCATCCGACCGAGCTCATCGCCATGGGGAGCTCCAGTCCTATTTGTTAAAAAGAAAGACGGAACTTTCCGCATGTGCATTGATTACCGAGAGTTAAACAAGGTAACAGTCAAGAACCGCTACCCACTACCCCGCATTGACGATTTATTCGACCAACTTCAAGGGTCAAGTTTCTACTCAAAAATCGATTTAAGGTCTGGATATCATCAGCTGAGAGTTCGAGATGAGGATATATCCAAGACTGCATTCAGAACCCAGTACGGCAATTTCGAGTTTTTGGTCATGCCATTTGGATTAACTAACGCACCCGCGGTGTTCATGGACCTCATGAACCGTGTGTGTAAACCTTATCTGGATCAATTCGCCATTGTCTTTATTGACGATATCCTCATATACTCTAAGAGTCAGGAAGAGCATGAGGAGCATCTGCGTTTGATCCTTGAACTACTGAAGCAGGAACAGTTGTACGCAAAGTTTTCCAAATGCGATTTTTGGATTCGCGAGGTTCAATTTTTAGGACATGTGATCAATGAGAAGGGAATACATGTCGATCCAGCCAAAGTGGAAGCTATTAAGAATTGGGCGGCACCATCAACTCCAACCGAAGTTCGGCAATTCCTAGGATTGGCCGGATACTACCGTCGTTTTATCGAAGGATTTTCAAAGATTGCCCAACCCCTCACCGCCTTAACCCAAAAAGATAAACCCTATAATTGGAGCGAGACTCAAGAATCAGCATTCCAGCTACTGAAGCAGAAACTATGTAGCGCACCCATCATGTCTCTACCAGAGGGAACGGATGACTTCGTGGTGTATTGCGATGCCTCCATCCAAGGTCTCGGTTGTGTATTGATGCAACGCGACAAGGTTATCGCATACGCTTCTCGACAGTTAAAAATCCACGAAAAGAACTACACGACTCACGATTTGGAGTTAGGAGCCGTGGTGTTTGCACTCAAGATATGAAGACATTACTTGTACGGTACCAAGTTGTGACAACCGACAATATCCGGTAATTATCCGTACGTACGTTAAACGTGTTCATGATTCGTAATTTCATATTTTACTTAATTATTATTAATTAGGTCATTCCATGTCTAGCAAAGCCGTTAGTTCATATATTTTGCATTGGTAGTTTCAAAAATTGTCGGTATGCACGCCCGGGTTAATTCGACGAAAGCGATCGTTGGTGATTAATGCAGCGTCTTAATCAATGTCCAAAGACACATAACACATTATATTATATTTATACATTTTATTTTAAGGGTTAGAGTCCTCGTTACATAAAATAATCCATGACGGCATAATTTCAAGAATTTACCGTTTAAAGTTATCTTTAATCGTGCTTACATACTATTAAGCGTGTCTATGACTTTCATAATATATAATTAGACGTTTTCGAAAAACTAGTTAACCCTCCTATTTAAAATAATTAAAGAACATAAAAACGAGCTAAATTACCGTTCCGAACCGTAACCGAAACTAAACGCGTTAAAGGCCGGTTAAACTCTTAACCCACCTACTAAATCACTTAACTACCCAAACCCCCTTCCCCTCCTTGACTTTTTCAGCCAAAAAGGTCCATGTGGGACCCACTCAAGATCTTTCTTTCCTTCCTTGTTGATGTAAGAAACGTGCCATACCCATACACATTCCCAAGACTTTAAAATCATATTTTTCTTACCCATATTATCATTTCATATCTCAATCCAAGAATCACACTCATTTTCTCTTTTCATCTACTTTCTTACGGCACATATACAACACCCATAATCCTCTACTTTCTTTCATCCTAACTACAAGAATTCAAGTAATTTTGGTGCATTCTCAGAAGGTGTAACAAGATTCAAGGCTTGGAACTTCATTCTCCATCTAGCTTCATTACTCTCCTTATTTGTAAGAACTAAAAAAAAAAAAACTCCATCCTTATAAAAATACTCTTTGATGCATGACATCTAGTCCATGCATGAAATCCTCACCTAAAAGCTTGTTAACTTGAGATTTAAAGCATGGATCCACATTCTAAACAATGTTTTCCTTTAAAAATACATGGTTCCTAGTTTAGAAATTATATAGAACTTTTATATAAAAATGAACTTTTCAAAAACTATAGATTCTCTCTAAAATGAAAAGCTAGAAAAAGAAGTTATTAAAAACCTATAAAAGTTATGGATCTATGACTTTAATATAGTGCATCTTTTAAAAATGGGTGTCATACTTCTTGGTGTTACAAAAAAAAGGTTTATATAAATTTAGTCATATGGAGATATATAAAACATTTATTACAAAGAAAAATTACACAAATAAGTCGTTGGTGATACATGTAATTTATTATGAGGTGTTACATTTTATGGTTTATTATATAACATTTATATAAATCTAAGTAGTTTTATGTTTTATGCTTGTATATATATCATTTGGACCATTTATAAGTTTATTTAGTGACTTGAACCTTTTGTAAAATTTGGACTCTTTGAGATGATTTGAACCTTATGGACATTTGGACTTTTAGCATATTAAATGGTCAAAACACTAAATGTGGACTTGTTGTATATATATATATATATATATATATGTATATATAAAGAGACTTAATAAAAAGTGAATATATATTTTACTAGTAATATTAGTAAATAATATAACCTTATCGTACTTAAAAGACTCAAAAATTAATGAAAGTAAACCTTGATAAAAAAATATATATATAGAGGTTTAATCATGAAAACGTATTTTTGTTAAAAAGATATCTTTAAAAACTCTAGTAAAAATTTTGGTCAATTGGGTCATAAAGGATATAAATATATATATATATATATATATATATATATATAAAAGTTTAGACTTTCTAATGAAAAATAGGTTAATTTATAAAACTATTTATAAAACTAGAAACAGTTTTATGACGTTACAAATCTATATACATATATATATATAACTATTTTGAGATGTCTTATGTAATAAAATCCCTTCTTCGTAAAGATTTTATAAGTGTAAACGATATATTTGTGCGCTAAATGAGTAAATAATCATGTTCGAGAAATACGAAGTAATAAATTCAATTTAATTAAGAATAATAAGCATCATTATATGATTACAATAATTGAATTATATTATGAATATTTGTAGTATTTTGAATGAAATCCTTCTCTACAGTGAACATATAAATTTATATATGTAAATTTATTTTCGCTTGACTCGAGTCGATATATATGTATATATATAAATAATTCGTTTAATCGAGTACGTTATTTCTAAACGAGAATCTGAGAAAGAGTTGCGTGGATTGTATTATTTATATTTATTTACTTTATAAATATATATTTTTGTATTATTCCAAGACATAATCACCAACGAGTCGTCGAGTCACACGTTCAAACACAAATGATTTTCCAAACGAGTCTAGCTAGTTGGGTGAATGTTATGTTACCAACATGATTGCTAGTGTATTTCATTAGACCTTAAGGTGCCTTTGTTGTAATAGGGCACGGGTAGGTCGGTATTCCTTACACATTTGGGCTTGTGCTAACATTTCCTTAAAGGTTTTCCAGGTGAGTTTCACGGCCCCTTTTTACTGCTTTTCATATTTGGGGGAAAAACATGTTGAATTCAAATGGTATGATAACTAGAAAACGAGAAACAAGCATATGATTCCCTTGTGTGCATGAGTTAACACTTAAAGGTCCTCGGTATTTCGAACTATAACCATTAGCTATAGACTTAGCCGTAGATCGATATGAATAGTACTATTTGGGTTGACACCCCCTTTCATGGTTAGTCGCGCTGACCACGACCAACATGGTTAAATGATTGCATACTAGGTCTTGTTGTTCTCATTGTTTAAAGGGACAATGGGCTGGGGCAAATTCGAGAATTCGTTAAAGGTTTGGTTATAGGCTTGTGCATCACATAATTCGTATGTCCTAGCTAGACTTCGATGAATCAACCGCTAACTTGTTTTGTTTATCATACGGATTTCCGAATTACCATTAAATGTTTTCTTTTTGGTAAAATAAACCTGTGAACTCACCAACGTTATGTTGACATTTTTAAGCATGTTTTTCAGGTAACTAATTCAAGTATGGCGTCTCACATTTCGACTTGCATGCATTTTGAAGTATCGAACTTTTGGAAGATTTCCTTTAATTGCTTTTTAATTTAAGCTATTGCTATAAATCTTTGAAACCTTTAAACAAGAAATGTTTTGTATAACTACTTTTAACATTCGGTATTAATGTTATGTAAGTGTTTGCGATAATCATATGCGATGAAAACCATGAACGTTACATCCCGCGGATTCCGCCATGGCGGGGTGTGACAGATTGGTATCAGAGCCAATGGTTATAGCGAACTAGGTGTCTTAACAAGCCTAGATTATAACTCTAGGGACCCGCATTCAAAAACGTTTTCATTGCATGTGAATTTGTATGACATACAATTCATCTATTATATTATATTATACGGATATTGTTGTCACAACTATGACTTCTCCAGCACACCCGATTTACATCTCTGACGATGACGACGTTCACGAAGTCATCGTCATCCTAGATCCCGAGATTTTCAATGTTTCAGACGATGAGGCCGAGGTGGAGCCCGATGTCCTTGAGGCTGGTGACGAGTCCGAGCCGGAAAGTGACTACGAGGAGGATCCCGGAGATATGACCGACGTGGAGTATGAGGTTCCCGAACCTGAGGATGACCCGGAGGTTGTAGTTGGTGAGGAGCCCGAGGCACCTATGGAGGCTGAGCCGGAGATGGAGGCAAGAGTACAAGTTATGCGCCGACCATCATTCCGACCTTACCGTCTGCGTCCGGGTGGTGCTCTATTCATGTTTACTCCTAGGAAGCAGATCCTTCCCCCTCGCAAGAGGAAGTTAGCGCCTGCTTTTGGCGAAGAGGACACCGTGCCACCACCACCATCGCCCAAAAGGGCAAGTGCTGCTGACATTATTGAGGATGATGACACCAGTGATGAAGAACCACCCTCGACCTTCGAGGTGGGTGGGACTTCTCAGCCGCCCCTACCTGTTACTGCTGACATGGAGACTGAGGACGTTGATCCCCCTACTTTGGCGGTTAGGTGCGAGATTTATGACCATCAGCTGGAGTCACTGCGAGGAGTCGTGCATGCTATTCAGGAGGCCCAATACCTGGACGACCAGGCCAGGCACATCCTCCATGATCAGGTCGTTAGGACCGAACAGATGGCGGGAGTCGCCGAGGCGAGGAGCATCGCGGCACGTGACCGCGTGGAGCTATTTGGAATCCTTGCTGTAGTGAGTGCTATCCTTGCTACTATTGCCATGATGACTGGCGTGTACTCACGTTTTATTTAGTAGACCTATCGGGGGCGGGTTGTGCCCACGTAATATTTTAGTATGAAAACTTGTGTTAATGAGGCTTTATATCCTCATTCATTTTGTATCATATTGCAAACGATGTAACAAGTTATTCTATCTATGTATTATGTGATGTTATGGTTGTTTTTCATTCTTGTGCTCATGTATTGACATTAATATTTACATATTGTCTTATTTCTTTTACATTGTGTAATTAAGGAAACTCATGGCGCCGAAAAAGCGACCCACTAGGAACACCCGATCGGAGCCAACCCTCATGACTACGGAGGCCGTGGAAGCGTTGGTGGCACAACGAGTCAACGCTGCGATGGCCCAGTATGAAGCAAATCGAAATGTCGCAGGAGGCACCAACAGTGGCGCCGGAGGAGGAGGAACCAGCGGTAACATGAACAGCAGCGGTAATGAAAATGGAGGTGGTAGTGGAGGTGGTAATGGGAATGGTACTGCTAATACTAGCGGTGCTGGAGGCAGTGGAACTAGAGGTGAAGACACCAACGGTAACCAGTTAACCTTAGCATCATCATTAGAAAGGTCGCTGCTTATGATTATTATGTTTTAATCGGATAATCTTGTGTATGCAGCTACCAAGGATGCACAGAAAGGCTGCAACTACAAATCCTTCTTGGCCTGCAAACCTAAGAACTTCAATGGGTCGGAAGGAGCTATCAGAATTGTCAGATGGATTGAGAAAATGGAATCTGTCCTGAACATTAGTGATTGCGCACCCGACTGCAAAGTCAAGTATGCCACCTGCACGTTCCATGATGAAGCATTGACCTGGTGGAATTCGTAAGTCCAGACTCTGGGGATGGAAAACGCCTATGCATTGACATGGGAGGAATTGAAGATCATGGTTTTGGAAGAGTATTGCCCGCGTAACGAACTCCAAAAGATCGAGGAGGAATTCTAGAATTTAAGAATGACAGGAGCTGAGATAGCTGCTTACACTACTCGTTTTCACGAACTTTCACGGCTCGTTCCACATATGGTTACACCAGTGTATGTCGGGACCGAGCGATACATTTGGGGTCTGGTTCCCCAAATTCAGGGCATGGTTACTTCATCAAAGCCTGCTACCCTTCTGAGTGCTATAAAACTCGCTACCAGTTTGACTGACCAAGCCGTTCGTGCTGGAACCTTGGTTAAAAAGAGTGCTGAAAAGAAAGAAGTGTTGGTGAAAAGAGGAAATGGTCGATTAGGAACAACAAGTCTGGATTCAAGAGGCAAGAAACAGTGAAGGTGTATGCTGCTAACACCAGTGAATCAAAGAAATACACTGGTCCACATCCCAAATGTAACAAATGTAACTATCACCATGTGGGCTCTTGTGACAGCATCTTGTGCGGAAGGTGTAAAAGGATCGGGCATCAAACCCAATTCTGTTGTTCTAACCTGACTGGACAGACCACCAGAGGATGTTACGAATGTGGTGCTGTAGACCACTACAAGAGGGATTGCCCTAAGTCAAAGAACCAGAATGCTAACCAAGCACGGGGCAGAGCTTTTGTAATTGGAGCCGGGGATGCTCGTAAGGATCCTTCAGTGGTTACTGGTACGTTCCTTATTAATAATCACTATGCATCTATACTGTTTGATACGGGTGCCGACTTGAGTTTTGTGTCAACCGACTTTAGACCTTCGCTAGGTTTAAAATCAAGAAAGTTGAAAAGTAGTTATACCATAGAATTAGCAAATGGGAAGTTAATAGAAACTGGAGAAGTTATTCAAGGGTGTACTTTAAACTTAGAGGGTCATTCATTTGGCATAGACTTATTACCCGTTGAGCTTGGAAGTTTTGATATCGTCATTGGTATGGATTGGCTGTCAAAGAACCGCGCCGAGATTGTTTGTCATGATAAAGTCGTCCGTATTCCACTTTCGACTGGAGAAATCCTTATGATCCAAGGAGAAAAGAATGGAACTACCTTGAAGATTATTACTTGTATGAAGGCCCATAAATATTTGAGAAAAGGATACTACGCGATGTTGGCACATGTAGTTGAAAAGAAGGCCGACGAGAGACGGCTTGAGGATATACCGGTCGTTCGTGACTTTCCCGAAGTTTTTCCTGAAGACTTGCCTGGACTCCCACCGCCTCGACAAGTCGAGTTCCGAATTGATTTGGTACCTGGAGCCGCACCGATCGCACGGTCGCCTTATCGTTTAGCACCATTAGAAATGCAAGAATTATCCAATCAGTTGCAAGAATTGTTGGATAAAGGATTCATAAGACCAAGTTTCTCGCCTTGGGGAGCACCGGTCTTGTTTGTGAAGAAAAAGGACGGAACCTTTAGGATGTGTATCGACTACCGGGAATTAAACAAGCTAACTATCAAGAACCGGTATCCACTTCCTAGAATAGATGATTTATTTGATCAATTGCAAGGTTCTAGTTTCTATTCGAAGATTGATCTACGTTCGGGGTATCACCAGTTGAGGATTCAAGAAGAAGATATTTCGAAAACCGCATTTAGAACTCGTTACGGGCACTACGAGTTTCTAGTCATGCCTTTCGGTTTGACGAATGCACCAGCAGTTTTCATGGACCTCATGAATAGGGTCTGCAAACCTTATTTAGATAAATTAGTGATTGTGTTTATTGATGACATTTTAATATATTCACGAAGTAAGGAGGAACATGAACATCACTTGAAGCTAATTTTGGAACTACTTAGTAACGAGAAATTGTATGCCAAATTATCTAAGTGTGAATTTTGGATCCGAGAGGTGCATTTTCTTGGACATGTCATCAACGAGAAAGGTATACACGTGGATCCGTCCAAAATTGAGGCAATCAAAAACTGGGAAGCGCCAAAGACTCCGACTGAAGTGCGTCAATTTCTGGGTCTAGCCGGCTATTACAGATGGTTCATCGAGATTTTTTCAAAAATAGCCCAACCTTTGACCACGCTAACCCAGAAAGACAAAAACTTTGACTGGGGTGATAAACAAGAATCAGCCTTTCGGTTACTAAAGCAGAAGCTATACAGTGCATCGATTCTATCTCTTCCCGAGGGAACCGACAATTTTGTTGTGTACTGAGACGTGTCACATCAAGGTTTAGGTTGTGTACTGATGCAGAAGGATAAAGTGATAGCCTATGCGTCGAGACAACTTAAGGTACATGAGAAAAACTACACGACTCATGACTTAGAATTGGGTGCTGTTGTGTTTGTACTGAAGATTTGGAGGCATTATTTATACGGTACGGTACAAAGAGTACTATTTTTACGGATCACAAGACCCTTCAACATATTTTTGATCAAAAAGAACTGAATATGAGACAACGTCGTTGGGTGGAATTACTAAACGACTATGATTGTGAGATCAAGTACCACCCTGGAAAGGCCAATGTCGTAGCGGACGCCTTAAGCCGTAAGGAGCGAGTTAAAACTCTTCGTGTCCGTGCTTTAGGATTAACAATTCACACGAGCCTTACTACTCAAATCTGAATGGCACAGCAAGAGGCACTTAAGGAAGAGAACATGCAGAATGAGGCTCTACGAGGAATGATTAAGCAATTGGAATCTAAATCAGATGATACATTATACTTCATGGATAGAATTTGGGTGCCAAGTACGGGAAACCTGAGGGAATTAGTTCTGGAAGAAGCCCATAAGTCTAGATACTCGATTCACCCAGGTGCTGACAAGATGTATAAGGATCTCAAGGAATTATATTGGTGGCCCAACATTAAAGGGTGTATCGCGTCTTATGTCAGTCGATGCTTAACTTGTTCTAAAGTTAAAGCGGAACATCAAAAGCCATAAGGGCTTTTGCAACAACCCGAAATACCGCAGTGGAAATGGGAACAGATCTCTATGGATTTCATCACAAAGTTGCCTAGAACGTCGAGTGGATGTGATACAATTTGGGTAATTGTCGACCGATTAACTAAGTCTCATTTCCTACCGATCAAAGAGACTGACAAGATGGAGAAGTTGACCAGGATGTACCTGAAGGAGGTTGTGGCAAGACATGGTGTGCCACTCTCGATTATCTCTGACAGGGACAGTCGTTTCACTTCAACATTCTGGCAATCTTTGCAGAAAGCACTAGGCACGTGCCTAGATATGAGTACAGCATATCACCCCCAGACGGATGGCCAAAGCGAAAGAACCATTCAAACCCTTGAAGATATGCTTCGAGCTTGTGTGATGGATTTTGGAGGCAATTGGGATACTCATCTACCATTGGCTGAGTTTTCCTATAACAACAGTTATCACACTAGTATCAAAGTCGCACCATTTGAAGCCTTGTATATACGTAAGTGTCGATCACCGCTATGTTGGACGGAAATCGGCGACAAACAAGTAACCGGTCCTGAAATTATACAAGAGACTACCGATAAGATCTTCCAGATTAAGGATCGAATCAAGGCAGCAAGGGATAGACAGAAGAGTTATGCTGATGTCAGACGAAAACCCTTAGAATTTCAAGTGGGAGACAATGTTCTTTTAAAAGTCGCACCTTGGAAAGAGGTAATTAGATTTGGTAAGAGAGATAAACTCAACCCTAGATATATCGGACCATTTGAAATTCTGGCAAGAGTTGGTCCAGTAGCTTACAAGCTCAAGTTACCTCAAGAATTCAGTAGTGTGCATGACGTCTTTCACGTGTCGAATCTGAAAAAGTGCTTATCAGACGAAACACTTATCATACCACACGAGGAAGTGCATATAGATAGAAAACTTTACTTCATCGAAGAACCCGTGGAAATCACGGATTGGAAAGTTCAGAAGCTTAGACGCAGCCGCATTAAATTAGTGAAGGTACGTTGGAATTCAAAACGTGGTCCTGAATTTACTTGGGAACGCGAAGATCAGATGAAACTCAAGTACCCTTCAATGTTCGAGAACATTCCTATTGCTGACAATAACAACTGAATTTCGGGACGAAATTCTTCTAACAAGGGGAGAATGTGACAACCGACAATATCCGGTAATTATCCGTACGTACGTTAAACGTGTTCATGATTCGTAATTTCATATTTTACTTAATTATTATTAATTAGGTCATTCCATGTCTAGCAAATCCGTTAGTTCGTATATTTTGCATTGGTAGTTTCAAAAATTGTCGGTATGCACGGGTTAATTCGACGAAAGCGATCGTTGGTGATTAATGCAGCGTCTTAATCAATGTCCAAAGACCCATAACACATTATATTATATTTATACATTTTATTTTAAGGGTTAGAGTCCTCGTTACATAAAATAATCCATGACGGCATAATTTCAAGAATTTACCATTTAAAGTTATCTTTAATCGTGCTTACATACTATTAAGCGTGTCTATGACTTTTATAATATATAATTAGACATTTTCGACAAACTAGTTAACCCTCCTATTTAAAATAATTAAAGAACATAAAAAAGAGCTAAATTACCGTTCCGAACCGTAACCGAAACTAAACGCGTTAAAGGCCGGTTAAACTCTTAACCCACCTACTAAATCACTTAACTACCCAAACCCCCTTCCCCTCCTTGACTTTTTCAGCCAAAAAGGTCCATGTGGGACCCACTCAAGATCTTTCTTTCCTTCCTTGTTGATGTAAGAAACGTGCCATACCCATACACATTCCCAAGACTTCAAAATCATATTTTTCTTACCCATATTATCATTTCATATCTCAATCCAAGAATCACACTCATTTTCTCTTTTCATCTACTTTCTTACGGCATATATACAACACCCATAATCCTCTACTTTCTTTCATCCTAACTACAAGAATTCAAGTAATTTTGGTGCATTTTGAGAAGGTGTAACAAGATTCAAGGCTTGGAACTTCATTCTCCATCTAGCTTCATTACTCTCCTTATTTGTAAGAACTAAAAAAAAAACTCCATCCTTTTAAAAATACTCTTTGATGCATGACATCTAGTCCATGCATGAAATCCTCACCCAAAAGCTTGTTAACTTGAGATTTAAAGCATGGATCCACATTCTAAACAAGGTTTTCCTTTAAAAATACATGGTTCCTAGTTTAGAAATTATATAAAAACTTTTATATAAAAATGAACTTTTTCAAAAACTATAGATTCTCTCTAAAATGAACTTTTATATAACTACTTTTAACATTCGGTATTAATGTTATGTAAGTGTTTGCGATAATCATATGCGATGAAAACCATGAACGTTACATCCCGCGGATTCCGCCATGGCGGGGTGTGACACAAGTGCACCATCTACACCGATCACAAGAGTCTTCAGCATATTTTTGAGCAGAAAGAGTTGAACATGCGTCAACGTCGTTGGATCGAGTTATTAAACGATTATGATTGCGCAATCAAGTACCATCCGGGCAAAGCTAATGTGGTAGCCGATGCCCTAAGCAGAAAAGAAACCAAACCCCGACGGGTTAGAGCATTACAACTCACTATTCATACAGGATTACTCGAACAAATCCGCAATGCCCAACTCGAAGCCTTAAAAGAGGAGAACTTGTCATTAGAATCCACTCGTGGTATGGAGAAACAACTTGAGGTTAAAGCAGATGGTATTCGTTACTTCGCGGAACGAATATGGATACCAGTATATGGAAACCTAAGAGACCTAGTCATAGATGAAGCTCACAAATCCCGATACTCTATCCATCCGGGATCCGACAAGATGTATCACGATCTCAAGGTTTTGTATTGGTGGCCGAACATGAAAGCCGACATAGCCACCTACGTGAGCAAGTTCCTGACTTGTTCCAAGGTCAAGGTGGAGTACCAAAAGCCATCCGGATTACTTCAACAACCGGAAATCCCGATGTGGAAATGGGAGCAGATTTCTATGGATTTCATAACCAAATTACCCCGAACCCCTACTGGATGTGACACAATCTGGGTGATAGTGGATCGCCTGACCAAATCCGCTCATTTCCTTGCTATCAAAGAGACCGATAAAATGGAAAAGTTAACTCGTCTCTACCTTAAGGAAGTAATATCTCGACATGGAGTTCCAATCTCCATCATTTCCGATAGAGATGCCCGATTCACCTCACGTTTCTGGCAATCATTACAGAAAGCTCTAGGCACGCGCCTGGACATGAGTACAGCGTATCACCCTCAAACAGATGGCCAGAGCGAGCGTACCTTTCAAACCCTAGAAGACATGCTACGGGCTTGTGTGATCAATTTCGAAAACAGTTGGGAGACTCACTTGCCGTTAGTGGAATTCTCTTACAATAATAGCTATCATACGAGCATCAAAGCAGCACCGTTGGAGGCTTTGTACGGACGAAAATGCCGATCACCACTTTGTTGGGCTGAAGTTGGAGATAGTCAACTTACGGGTCCTGAACTTGTGCATGAAACCTCAGAGAAAATCATGCAAATCCGAAACCGTATGGCGGCAGCTCGTGACCGTCAAAAGAGTTATGCAGACAAGCGCAGAAAACCGCTAGAATTCCAAGTGGGCGACAAAGTATTATTAAAGGTCTCACCGTGGAAAGGTGTGATTCGTTTTGGAAAACGAGGAAAGTTAAACCCGCGTTATGTTGGACCATTCGAGATAGTGAAAAGGATCGGTCCAGTAGCATACCAACTGAACCTACCGGATACACTCAATGGAGTGCATAATGTCTTTCATGTCTCAAACCTAAAGAAGTGCCTATCAGATGAGACACTTGTAGTTCCACTCGAGGAGTTGGAAATTGATGAACAGCTACGTTTTATTAAGGAACCAGTTGAGATCATGGACAGAGAGGTCAAAACCCTCAAGCGCAGTAAGATACCTATTGTCAGAGTTCGCTGGAACTCGAAGCATGGACCGGAGTTCACATGGGAACGCGATGATCAGATGATGAAAAAGTATCCTCATCTTTTCAAACAGTCAACGGCAAACACAGAAGATACTAACTAAATTTCGAGACGAAATTTATTTCAACAAGGGGATGATGTGACAAACCTAAACTTTTTGTTTCAGACGTTACCGACTTCGTTTAATTTTCGGGACGAAAATTCTTTCAACAAGGGGATGATGTGACATCCGGCAATTTCAGGTTAACCCCGTTAACTCAAACCCCGTTAGTTCAAACATTATTTGTTACAAACTCAGTTAGTCACGCGTACATTGCATTTAATTAGGTTAATTAAATGTGTCTGTCAGTTCACACACAGCGGATCGCACTCGAGTCTAACCCGGAACGTCGGTGATTAAGTAAAATAAATATTTAGAATATTTAATAATTTATATTTAATATAAATTATGTGAATTTTATTTGATTACGTGACTCTACGTGAACTATGTGAATATTCTGGTTATCGTGCATGTTTATTGAATATTATTCGTGTTAATTATTTTTATAAAAATTAGAGTTTTTATAAATATAATAGTTAAGGGATTTAATTAGTTATTAAGTGTTAATTAATTAATAAAAGCCCATGAACTTAGAAAGCCCATGATTCATTAAAACTCATCCAAATATGTATAAAAGGAAAATCTTAAAAGTAAAAACCCTAATCCCTTTTTTTGTTGGAGCCGTCGACCCCCCCCCCCCCTCTTTCTCCCTTTGAGCCGAGAGCTCCAAGGCACCCAAACACCCTCGTTTGATCTTCGATCGTGAATCCGGAAGTGGATACGTGCTAGTCTAGGCATTCCTAACATTCCTACGTAAGTTATTTTATTAAAATCCGTCGTTATTTCATTATTATTTTTGAGATCGAAACCCTAGTTCATCCAAACTTGATATTTTTGAAAAATATTAATGAATTGGTTAATTGATTTGTAGTATTGTATCGTATTGGTGATTTTATAAAAATATGTGAAACCCTAGTTTCCATACGAAGTGTAAATTGAGATTTGTTAATTATGTGAAGCATAGGAATTGCATGCTAGACGTGGATTATAATTAATATATTTATAGTTATATTAGTTGAAAGATTTGGGATTGATTTGACGAGTTAATTGTGTAAACAAAACGTGTAATGGACGACTTACTAAAAGAGGAAACTTTGTTGAAAGGTGATTTTTGAATGTGAAGGTTTCTAGGTGTGTATGATGCTATTATTTGACTCTAGTATGGTTGTATTAATGATTGCTAAAGGATTTTAGAATGCAAATAGCTTAAATAGATCATAGGTTACTAAAAGTGGAAACTTTGTGATTTGAAACTTGATGTCTAAACTTAATGTTGTGTGTTATGGTAATCTATTATGTATTAGCATGTGTAGATAGACATGGAATGATGATACGAACGTGTTATAGATAATGTGATTCATTTGAAAGCAAACATGAGTTTATATTATTTTTAAAAAATAATAAATTAATGTAACGTGTATTGTTGACGTAGTTGCCATGCTAAGTTAGTTATGACTTAGGTAGCATGAAACGTGAATTATTTGTGTGCTAAGCGTGTTGTCATACAAGTCAAACATTTAATCACTAAACGGGTCACCAACGGGTCGTCGAGTCAAACTTGGTCAAACTTAGTCAAACTTGGTCAAACTAATAAATATTTTCTAAACATTAAAACAATGAGATTGTTTGGATACTTAGGGTTCCTATCGTCTTGCACAAACACACACTTATAAACCGGTGTTTATAGGTGGCAGTTAGTCGTCAAGCATTCTAAGTTCGCTTTCTTTCGCACGCACTCTAAGGTGAGTTTCACGGCCCCTTTTCTTATGGTTTAAACTCGGGGGAGAAAACATGGGTACGAACATTTAGATTTTACATTTCAATTATATCACTTGTTGTACTAAGTGCAAACATATCATGCAAGTCCTTACTTATCGAACCGTTTAATATATGGGATAGCGAGGTAATCTTGAGTAGTACTACTGGGCATTGACAAGCCCCACCCGCGTTAGTCGCGCTAACACGACAGGAAGTCGAACGAGTGTAACATTGACCTAAACATTTACCATTGATCATGATAGTCATGGTAGGAGGCAAGTTCAAACATAAACAGTCAGCTTCGGTGTCGAAACGCTTTAGTAACATGTAATTAAGTTAGCTACCTATGATATAAATTGTAAATGGTTTTATCTAGTAAACTTTACAAACATTGAAACCTGTGAACTCACCAACCTAGTGTTGACACGTTTTAGCATGTTTTCTCAGGTCATTAAGGTACAAGCACAAGCTAAGGCATGCATGCATTCGAAGTCCATCATTTTCAAACTCAAGAACTATTTATTTTATTTATCGTTGGATTATTTATTCTTGGCGCGACTGTTTTGGCGCATGCTTTTCATTTAACTTTTCGCTTCCGCAGTCTTACATTAAATCAGTGTTTTCATTACTAGTGTTGCATCGTGACTATGAGCAATACTAGTGGTTTTCTTAAACTCATATAGAGTCATTCAACGTAACTAATGACTGAGATCCTGGTATGTCACGCTCCTAACGGTAAAACTTCGTTAGTGGATTTTGGGGGTCTGACAAGTATTTTCTTCGTATTTCCTCTCGAATATCAACCTAATAATCACTAATTGGTTCACGTAAAGCCGGATCACTAACATTTCCATTTCCTAATGATTCAACTTCTTTCCTACCCTTTCTATTATTATTTTCATTAGTATTTGATTATTACTTTCATTTCATAATCAATAATATGTTGATAATCGCGAGAACCGCATAAACACTTATACCAATTGCAGGAGAGTCCCTAAGATTTCGAATCCTCTATGCTATATAATACAGTTTAAGGGGATGGGGGATTAATTATGAGTTTAAAATATTGATAAAATAAAAATGTATATAAAAAGACGTAAATACTCATTTAAAGTTCAAATATGGATCGAGTTAACAGATTGGATGAAAATGACAAGTTTTGTAAACCACGAGGATACATAGACGAAAAATAAACTTTTTGAATGAAACTAGCAAAAGTGACTAAAGCACAAGAACGAAAATGTCAGGTTACTCTTTTATGTTTCTGTGTTTCGATATTTAGGACCGAACCGTCACAACTTACCACAATAACCGGGTATATAACGATTTTATTTTTTTAGTTTTTCTCTTTAAGTTGCTATATCAAGTGTCGGTATGTCACACCCCACCTCAGGCACACCATGAACGTGTGCGAGCCCGATTGGTATCGCTTGGTTACTTGATTTCAGAGTTTTTGTAAAACACAGCGGAAGTCTTTTTCAAAGGATCGTTTCATCATTTTGTCTCAATCTCAAGGATTGTATTAGTAAATATCAAAACTCAGTTGGAAAACAAAAGCCTTGTATTTATTTTTATAAACATAGGGTTTCAATACTCTTCTCATTTGATTACAAAACAAGTTTGAAATCAAATACATGATAAGCCACTGGAAATAGTACAACACATGGTTGATCAGTTCCCTAGTCCTATCTCCTTTCTTTAGGATTTCCCTTTACACGAGGCCTGAGAATCCTACGTGCATTCCATCCTTTTTCCTGGGTCAGATCTCACGTCACCCTTCTCATCATATTTTAATAGTTACCTGGAAAACATTTTGAAAATAAAATGTCAGCGCGAACGCTGGTGAATACAGTATCTTGACATAAAATCATTTTGGCACAAACAAGTATTAATTTCATAATCACAACCTCCTGCTCAATCTACACACTCAGCAGGCCCGTCATGTTCAATCGCACCACAGTATACACTGACGTCATAGCTTATAACAGCGGATAGGTCTACGCCTCCGGATTTGTTATAAGATAAGCACCGGCCGCAATCCGGGAATTTCACCCGAGACCCGTGTATCCCTTGAAGGTTTTACGTATAAATATGGCCTGAATGCTTGGTTCGTAGAAGAACGTTGAGCGTTATTTCATTAACCTTTATTTGGCCATTTCCGTAAATAAAATGTTTGACACAAGTTTTAAAATAGATAAAGTATTCACCTTGTTTGTAGGAATGAGTCTCTAAAGTCCAAAGCTTAGCTTCTAGCTTCTTAACCTGATTTTTCTAGCGTCTTGACCTTCTCACGAGTGTCTCTTCTTACACCGAGTACTACAACGAGCGGGAGTTGGACCTGGATCGTCGGGAGTAGGATAGGGATCGCCTGGAACGAGTTTTAGAAGTTGGAAACGTGTTTGGGATGAAGAAAATCGAATGAACTCGTTCAACTATTTATAGGCTGCCATTAGGGTTCATGTCGGACCGATATGGCTATGGATGTCGGTCCGACATCCGACTTAGCCCACGTCAGCCCTAGATGTCCACATCTGATTGGACCGAACATATTTGACGACATATTGGATCGATATGTGGACCATGTCGGTCGATAGCCAGACCATTGTCCCATCATTAGGGCTGAGTCATTGGACACGTGTCAACACCACAAATTGCGGCTGAGAGGAGGTTGTCGGACCGTTATGAATCGATGTCGGTCCGATAACCGACTTAGCAACTTATTACGGACCGATATAAGAATGGATGTCGGTCCGCTATTTGATCCTGGTTCACTTCGGACCGATATGGACTTAGACGTCGGTCCGCTATGAGACTTAGTTTAACCTCTGTCTGATATCATAACTTAGTTCACTTCGGACCGATCTGAAGTATGATGTCGGTCCGATATCAACTTAATTTCATAAGTTTCCTTTATTTTCAACCCTAGACTTTGGTGTATTTACACTTATAGTCCCTAGGGTTTACCTTTCGTCAAATCTTGGACATTTTTGTAGCAGGTGTTACACGGTATCAGTACTACTGCTACCATAACAAATGAATTGATACCGACTGAATTCGTAGTGCGTAGCGCTGGAAAATCCCAACAGTACATGTTACAGAACAAAAGATTTTTATTTTCCAAAATATCCTTATTCTAATAAAAAAAACTAAATCTTTTGTCACTTGTCATCACCATATTCATTCTCACAACTTTTTCCCCCTAAACCACATTTACATCCACTATTCAATCTTTCCATATTTCGCATAACTTTTCTGAAAAATTACATATTTAAACATTTTACCAAATTAATTCATTATTATTACCATTGATTCAAATTTATTTTTAAATTATTAAAAGTGAATATTTAAAAAATATCAAGAATTAAAAAATAGGAGATTTAAAAAAGACTACTTTTGTATTTAAATAAATATGTGTTAAAATAAAGTTTACTAATATTTAATTAGTAGGTTTTTTTAATTAAGTTTAGTATTTATAAATATTTGTTTTATTTTAATATTTTAATAGTTAGTTTTTAAACTAAAATTAAGAAATTTATAAATATTTATTTTTAAAAGTGTACTATAATTTAAGCTTAATTTTTTTTAAATGACGAGATTTTTTTTCAAAAAAATATGTTTGGCTTCAGTTCTAATTTATTGGTTTTAATTTTTTTTTTTCATATTTAATTTTGGAGTTTTATATTTAAATTATGCTAATATATTAAGGAGTGCGATTTTTAAATTTTGAATTTAAAAGACGATATATTGTTGAAATTTAAATTTTATTTTATTTAAATGAGAGATTAAATATTAAAAGTTTAGCGAGATTTTCAATAAAATACGAGATTTAAAAAAAAGTAACTTAATTTTGATACGTAAATTTAGTTACAACTTAAGTATTTGTAAATATGTTACAACATCAAGATTAAAGTTTATACAAAAAGGCTTATAGAGTTCAAGAAACTAATAAAATGAGGAAACAACGTATGCAAGGAAATCGTTGACGAATTTGATTATCTTCGATTTCTTTGACTCCCTACTAGCTTCAATCATGTTCGCACCGCTTGCCCCCTATTTTTCGAACGGCGTTGGCTATTTTGTGGTTTCAGTCATTTATGAAAAGAAAACTCTATTATTTGTTACATTTAGTGGGTGTTAAACGTTGAAAAGTTACCAATATCACGTCAAATGTTGTATACAATGAAGTATTTTCAAGTTTGTAAAGTATCATTGTAAGGTTTCATTTGATATGTAGTTTAATGTATAGTAAAAATACACCACTTATGAAATGCATTTTAATGTATTTTTTTATGTTTTGATTACTACCATCCATAAAATAGTAACATTTAACAAAATAAAAAAGTTATCAATACATATCAAATGAAACCTTACAATGAAACTCTATTATTTGTTGCATTTAGTGGGTGTTAAACGTTGAAAAGTTACCAATATCACGTCAAATATTGTATACAATAAAGTATTTTCAAGTTTGTAAAGTATCATTGTAAGGTTTCATTTGATATGTAGTTTAATGTATAGTAAAAATACACCACTTATGAAATGCATTTTCATGAAATTAGGACCCAAGCCATGTTAGTCATAAGTCTTCCATCTGTATCAAATAAACAGATGTAACCGTCTAGACCAAAGCATATCAGCCGGTTTGAGATCTTTGTGGTTCAGGTAACAGTTTGAGATCAGTCACTGTGTGGTTTGAGTAACGGTCTAAGATCGACATCGGTTCACGGTTTAAGATGTATATTATATCTATATGGTTTGGATTGAAACCGAACCGACCGTTTAACCTTATCTATTTATTTTACAAATATATAGTTATGTATATGTATTATAGTATTATTTTGAAAGTTCAAATACAAAGTATATGATTTAAAAAAAATAAAAAAATCAGTTCAAACTACTTACAAGCCGAGCCCGACCTTTAGAAATAGAGCTCAAATCGAGTTCTCAGTAAGTTAAACGAGCTGAGGTCGAGCCTAGTCAAGCTCGGTTCGGCTCGTTTACACCACTACCTCAACCGTTTTGGGTGCGTCTCCGGTCACGAAGTGCGGGGGCACATTTCTATTATTTACTATCAACAAGCATCAAAGATGATTAAAATCTAACTTCCTTTTTGTTCTTGTAAAACAATATTTCTTAGAATAAAAGCAATATAAGAAAGGTGGCAAGTGTTGTAGCCTACCCCGCCTAAAGGGAGGGGCAGGCTCCAGGCCCGGTCTTTCGAGAGGCCGAAAGTTTTTAAAAATTTTGTATATGTTTTAAATAATATATTTAGTTTATACATCCATTTTGTGTATATCAAAGTTTTCTTAGTGCAATTGGAAAACCCATTGCAAGAAAATATAAAAGTTATAGGTTCAAGTCTTGATAACAACACTATTTATTTTTCATGTGTAATTTCTTCTTTTCTATTATTTTTCTCTCTTTAAAAGTTTGTCTCACAAAAACTCATAATTGTTTAAACTATTAAACCAACACCAAAAAAAGACAAAGAAAATGTATATATTTAAACCCATTACATATAAAAAAATTATTAACGCCCGCTTTCTTTTTATTTATCCTGGACTCAAAACGTTTTGAAAATTCTCGGGACCGGCCCTGTGCTGTAGTCAAGTGTCACTCTCCCAAGTGTCACTCTCCCAAAGATATAATACATTAATACCTATAAAAAACAATAGAAATTGGGTCCCAATAATAAGATTAACACATGCCTACCCATCCTACATTATATCCTGAATCCATCAAAATCATGATGATATGTCTTCTTTATACATGTACTGTATAGCGATAGTAACATTCCAAACTAGTTTTTTTTTATTTTTTATTTTATTTTTTATTTTAAGATCATTAGCGAACTAGATAAGTTCGTTTGATACTGTCTGAGCGAACTTAATAAGTTCGCTGAACTTCACCAAGCGAACAAGACCCCAAGCGAACTTGACCCGAGCGAACTTGTTAAGTTCGCCTGATCTTCACCGAGCGAACTTATTAAGTTCGCCTCCCTAAGTTCGCCTGCAATTGAAACAGTAAGTTCGTCTAAAACGCTGAAACTTCAGAAAAACGAAAACACGAACTCAGACCTCTGAAAATCATGATTTCTGATGTATATGATCAAATTAGACAAATCTGAACCGTATGAATGTGTAGGGACTGATTAGGAATACTTCTATCGGATCAATTTCATCAAAAGAATCCAAAATCATCAAAAATCTTCCATTTTTATCAAGAACACTAAAAAGATGAAAAATCCTTCAAATCCTCATCAAATTCAGTGATATTTGATGTTGATTGTACACGAAAACACCACGAATCTTCTGCTAATTAAGAGCAAAAGCTCTGATACCACTTGTAGGTCCCGATTCGGTGCGTGACGGATCTCTAGACTCGCGGTACGATACGGTGATAACGTGCGGAATCCATTATCAACGTGTAACTCAATCAACAATACTGTGTAAATAAACGCTTTGTTTTACTATAATCCTTGATTACAACAGTTCTCTCCAAAACACACACTTACACATTTTTCTTCTCTAGTGTTCTATGAAATATGAACTTGTAACTCCTATTTATAGGAACACACAGCACCTTAGGCGAACTTAACAAGTTCGCTCCTAAAGTTCGCCTCTCTATGAACTTGAACAATATTCTAAGTTCGCTCCTAAAGATGTCTCTATGAACTTACACAGAATTTTATCAACAGTTACAAAACATGTCCTAACAATTTGTTGCATTTAGTGGGTGTTAAACGTTGAAAAGTTACCAATATCACGTCAAATGTTGTATACAATGAAGTATTTTCAATTTTGTAAAGTATCATTGTAAGGTTTTATTTGATATGTAATTTAATGTATGGTAAAAATACACCACTTATGAAATGCATTTTCATGTATTTTTTTTATGTTTTGATTACTACCATCCATAAAATCTTAACATTTAACAAAATGAAAAAGTTACCAATACAATATCAAATTTATATAAAAAAAGATGTTAAGATAGTTATCAATATAATGTTAACGTTTCAACCCATGTAACACATAAGATTAAAGCTACTATTTTTATACAAAGAATGATTTTCAAATTGTTTAGTTATTTCCGGCTCTTAACTTTCACTTTGGCTTTCTATCAAATTGTTCTAAAATATAGAAGCTTTAAAACTAGATGATGTCACAAATTGGTTCTATGGTGTAGTGGTTAGCACTCTGGACTTTGAATCCAGCGACCTGGGTTCGACTCCCGGTAGGACCTATTTTTATTTATTTAACTTATTTTTGGCTTGTTTACGTCTTAACACTGGTTTAGCTCATGGACTATAGCTCCAGATCTCTTGAAGGAATAAAGTAAGGGCATAGAGCAATCAAAATAATGGCTACTTTTGTAGTTATCTTACAAGAATCTAACACTATCAAGACCCTCACGTAAGATGTAACCTTATTCGAGCTTGCGACTATGGTCATAATAAACCGACGTAACCGTCTAGACCAAAGCATATCAGCCGGTTTGAGATCTTTGTGGTTCGGGTAACAGTTTGAGATCAGTCACTGTGTGGTTTGAGTAACGGACTATGATCGATATCGGTTCACGGTTTAAGATGTGTATTATATCTATATGGTTTGGATTGAAACCGAACCGACCGTTTAACCTTATCTATTTATTTTACAAATATATAGTTATGTATATGTATTATAGTATTATTTTGAAAGTTCGAATACAAAGTATATGATTTAAAAAAAATAAAGAAATCAGTTCAAACTACTCACAAGCCGAGCCCGAGCTTTAGAAATAGAGCTCAAATCGAGCGGAGCTACAACTCGAGTTCTCAGTAAGTTAAACGAGCTGAGCTCGAGCCTAGTCAAGCTCGGTTCGGCTCGTTTACACCACTACCTCAACCGTTTTGGGTGCGTCTCCGGTCACGAAGTGCGGGGGCACATTTCTAGTATTTACTATCAACAAGCATCAAAGATGATTAAAATCTAACTTCCTTTTTGTTCTTGTAAAACAATATTTCTTAGAATATAAGCAATATAAGAAAGGTGGCAAGTGCTGTAGCACGCCCAGCCTAAAGGGAGGGGCAGGCTCCAGGCCCGGTCTTTCGAGAGGCCCAAAGTTTTTTAAAATTTTGTATATGCTTTAAATAGTATATTTAGTTTATACAATCATTTTGTGTATATCAAAGTTTTCTTAGTGCAATTGGAAAACCCATTGCAAGAAAATATAAAAGTTATAGGTTCAAGTCTTGATAACAACACTATTTATTTTTCATGTGTAACTTCTTTTCTATTATTTTTTTCTTTCTTTAAAAGTTTGTCCCACAAAAACTCATAATTGTTTAAACTATTAAACCAACACCAAAAAAAGACAAAGAAAATGTATATATTTAAACCCATTACATATAAAAAAATTATTCAGGCCCGCTTACTTTTTATTTATCCTGGACCCAAAACATTTTAAAAATTATCGGGATCGGCCCTGTGCTGTAGTCAAGTATCACTCACCCAAAGATATAATACATTAATACCTATAAAAAACAATAGAAATTGGGTCCCAAGAATAAGATTAACACATGCCTACCCATCCTACTTTATATCCTGATCCATCAAAATCATGATGATATGTCTTCTTTATACATGTGGCATGACTGTATAGCGATAGTAACATTCCAAACTAGTTTTAACTTGCTGGTTCTAGCGTTTTGTGATGAGATTCTATTCACGTAGAATAAAAAAAAAGACTTAAATAAGTTTCTATAAATGAATACTCATACTTCGTCGTGAAAGTCTGGTCGTTTTTCATCAACGTCACGTGACATAATATTTTCTATAAATAAATATTCTAATTAATATTATGGTGGAAATAATATTTTAAAAATAAGTTGAAACAAGTGGGTTTCAAGTTAGTGATAGGATTATATTAGTTTTTAACTAATTTTGATATGAAAATGGATGAAATGAAAGTTGAGAGACTAAATGTGTAAATATGGAAAATCTGCCATATTTAACTTAAGAGAAGTCAAAATTGGCTTTTGTGTTTAGAGTGGGGATCGATCATTACAAGAGAAAAGGGGAGAAAAGAAGCTTTGAAGCTAAATCTTGCAATTGGAGCTTGAATTGTAAAGGTTTTGGCTTGCACATCACCTTCCTAACATCAAGTAAGTGATAATCTTCCATTTGATTTCACCATTGTTAAGTTAGTAAGTGGGTTTTGTAGAAATCCGAAATTTGATGATGCATGGGGTTAATTAGGGTTAGATTGTTGATAATCTAGCTAAACTGAAGGTAAAGAATGGTAAATAAAATCCTAGAACCCTTTGATTTTGATTATGAGAAGTTAAGGTTCATATGGAAAGAATTGGGGGTTTTTGGTTTATGATGATGAATTAATGAATGATTAAGTGTTTATATGATGTTAGGCACTTGAAAGAAATTAATCTAATGTTAAAGATTTAATGAAAAATTAGTGTTAAGGAAATGGTAATGGAACTCAAGTAGGTGAGTTTGAGTGGAAAGAGTGTGTTTGGATATGAGTATAACTCAAACGGGTCAGTTTGGGTTAGAAATGGAATATTGGGTTGTGAAACCAGTTATAATGTGATTTTGATGTATGATAGATTACTAAACTAGGTGTATATATTTAGGTAATCAAATTGCAAATTGTGAAGGGGGAACGGGATCTTCAAACCCGAAAGGTAAGTGCAATACTTAGTTTTGTCGATATATGGTGTTATATGCAATATTGTTTGCCTAATGTGTTATGTGCTATGAATGTGTATAGAGGTGAATGAATGTTGTTATAGTTGTAATGCTATAATGGAAATGTGGATACGAAGTTATGGTTTAAATACCATAATAGGAATGTGGTGATGTTGTTATGATCTAAGTATCATAATGGAAATGTGGTGATGAAGTTATGGTTTAAATACCATAATGGAAATGGGTAATGAAGTTATGATCTAAGAATCATAATGAAAATGTGGTGATGAAGTTATGGTCTACGTGCCATAATGGAAATGGAAATGTGTTAAGTATGATGGTTAATTGAAAAGAATGAAACTTGTAAGGTGTTATGGAAGTAATACAGCCTAATGACTAATTGGGTGGAAACGGACAAATGGGTGAATGGGTGAAAACAAGTAATACACCCTTAGTTCGGTTTAGTTGTTTCGATTTAGCGCTCGCTTCGAATTGCAACCGTACACTTACAAAAATCTCTACCGCAACACACGAGCTAACCCTCTAGTTAAATAAAATATACAAACTTTCACAATGTATAATACAACAAAAAAAGATTATAAATATGGACACAACACATTACTGATAAATTATGACTTGGTGGATCATATGTGCGACATGTGTCATAACCTAAGAGTTACGTCTTGGATATAGTTGGATGCTCTCTTTAGTTCGCATAGAAAGAAGTAGAAACTATAAAATCGTTGCGTGTGAGCAGTGGCGGATCCAGAAATTTCCTGTAGGGGGTGGCAAAAAAAATGGGTCGGTCGAAAATGGGTCGAGTCAAATAAAACAATAAACTATACAAGTGTTATGACCGCATGATTAACAAAGTCCATTTAAATTTAATAATTATTTTAAATTAGTTAACCAAATAAGTAATAAAATTAACATTGAGAATAGACTAAATAAGAAAAATTAATTTCTTAACTAAATATCTAATCAACGTTTTATGTAAAAAAATTCAAAATAATGAAAATGTTTAACAATTTTTCTTATTTCTAGTTAATCAAGTCAATGTTTTGTGTGTGTGTCCTTACCCTTCATTTTGTTTATAGTATGCCCCTTACCCTTAGTTTTTTTTTATAGTGTGCCCCTTCCCCTTTTCGAAATAGGCTAAATTCATCTTTACAAATAAAATTTGAAAAATTTTAATGGAGTGTTGGCTGCTGTATGGGGTGCCTGTCAACCCGTTCTCAATAAGTTGTATCCGCCCCTGCATGTGAGCTTCTTGAGGCACGACAATGGTGAAGCAAAGAGTAAATATAAAATTGAATAGCAAGTTCCAATTTGATCGAAGGTCATAAGTTGTGATGAATGGTCCCAAGAAGTTAAGGAGAATATGACATAAGGAGCCAAGAATGATATTTCATTTCTTTTTATTAATTTTTTGTCCCACAATATGAAAAAGGTTGATCGAATGTCACGAGTTGTGATGAATATGTCCTAAGAACAATATGAAAAATGTTCACAAACCTTCTTTGTGAATCTGTTTACAGTTGTCCCTTTGAAATCAATTTTTTGTCTACATTTTCTATCATTTTAATATTTTGTAAGATAGTCATTTAACCTTGCAAGATATTTCTTATTATTTAAGAAAGAAAAAGATTGTTGGCATTTTATTAATGAGTGGCACGTGTACGACATGATCGTTTTTGCGATTAACCCTTTATAATGATGATTTGGTTAAAAAAAACCCATAAAACCAATTGAACCGCTGATACTGCATAAAAAAGTTACAGTTTAACAGTGTCTTAAACTTTAAATAATTATGAATATTTTTTAAAAAACTTACACTTTTGCTAAATTTAAACAGCCTATGGTTGTTGGAAAAATTAGTAATAAAAAACGACTGATTAATTAATTAAATTGGTCAAACACCCGCTGGATGATTTTGTACATCCCACCGAATCACCGCGTCAAACTGGTATGCTGTTTGACTTTTCAACGTTCTTCTTCTACACACTTTTTCATATTACAAAATGACCATCCAACTTTTAGCATTGACCATGTTCTCCCCTTATTGTTATTTTACATCTTAACAAATCTTTCAACTTAATTTGGTTCCTCATATCAAATCAGATTTGAGATTAGGAACCCAAAATCTCTTATTCCAAGTCAACTAAAACATATTTTATATAAAAAAAGAAAAGAAAATCAAACTGTACAAAGAGACTTGAGCATACTATTAATAGTAATAGACAATAACCGCGTATTTAATAAAAAAGATATTAAGTTTTCCTATCCCGATAAACACGGGCTGACATGAGCTTTCATGACATAAATGGTGGTGCTCTAACAATACATTAGCTACATGTTAGGATATATACCATACATCAGATGGATTTAGATTTTTTTTCTTTTTTGAACATTATTTTTTTACTCCTAAATATCATTTAAATCTATGATTACAGAATTTGAACTCACATTATTTTTATAGAGGACAATCATAAATGTTACTAAGTCGTGAGCCACTAGGCTGATGGATTGTTCTTTATAAAAACCTTAAATTTTAAATTCAAGAATTGAAACTAACAGAAAATAGTAAAACATGTAGGACAGAGTCATAAAACATGGATTATATAGAATGCATTATGTATCGAAACACGATTTTAAAACAATTTATATCTCATAGATAGGTAAATACATCCTATTTATATTTGGAAAATAAAAAAAAATAGAAATTAAAAAAAATTATGTCCCTAGTTCTCTGACGACATCATAACTTTATTATTTAAGCTACTTTAAAAAAAACTGTTTAATATCTAAAAGTATTTTGATCATTTTCAAAAATATTTAACAGAAAATTAACTTTCATCAACTCCAAGGACCTAACATGTTACATTTATGCATAATTTGGTAGGGATGAGATCAGTACCGAAAATACAGATACCGAATTTATTGAGAGTGAGTACCGTATCAATTGATACGGTAGTTATTACAAAATGCTCCTCTAAATGGTATCAGTACCGTACCAGTACCGAAATTACCGATACCAAATTTTTAAAATCAAATACAATACTGAATCTATCAGTACGATACCGGTTCAACACGATATTGATACTAAATGATTATCCCTATATTCTGAGGACTAATAGTATAATTTTACAAAATTAAAGATCAAATCCAAATAAGTATCTGTGTACTTTAACTCTAAAAGAAAAAATTAGATTCGCTGAATCTTTTTTTATTTAAAAAAGATGTAATAAATGCATTCAAACATGTTTGAAATGTGACCTGTCAACCTAGAAAACAACGTTTTGGTATGAAATGAAATGTTTTAAACATGAAGGACTGATTTTATAAATATCCCAATATCTTCGATTCACCCTTCACCTATAAATACCAGACGTTCGATTTCATTCAAAACGGGCGACTGAAACCGCAACTTGCCCCACCGTATCTCATCATCCTATAAATACCAGACGTTCGATTTCGATTTCGATTTTACTCTCTTTCTCTCTCTAGATTTCGATTCAATTGTATGGCACGTAAATTTCTTGCAACAGAAGTCTCAGATTTGTGCGTTGGAAAACAGCCGCTGAGTTCGTTGCCGGCAACTGCAACCGTCGCGGACGCCGTCGCTGCACTGAAGAGGTCCGGCGATATCAATGTAAGTGTCTGGATCTGTAATCATTCCGATTCCACGGTGACCGGTAACGACGTCGTTTCCTGTAAGTGTATTGGAAAGATCTGTATGGTTGATGTGATTGCTTATCTCTGTAAAGAGGAGAATCAATCGCGTCCTTTTGAAGCTCTTCAAACAAGTGTCCTGGATCTGGTTCCCAAAGTGAAAGGCCAAATTAGGCATCTGGAACCTAATTCGAGGTTTGTTTGTTTTCTGACCTAATTTAGTTAGGGTTTTTCTTCGAATTCGTGTCATTAAATCATTGTTTCTTTCATCGGAATCTGCTTTATGTGTAAATTTGATTATTCCGATCCAAATTGATCCAGAAATGTTGCCGGAAATGAAAATCATACAAAACCTAATTATGTATTTCAAAATCGGTCTAGATTTTAGGTTTTCAGGATCTAATCTCGAAAAACACTAACCGATTCAAATTTGATTCAGATTTTCGTTTTTAGGCTCTAATTATGCATAAATTTGCTTATTCCGATTCAAATTTGAGCTAGAAATGCGTGATGTGTAGGTTTGATTGTGTCCGTACGAAAACACTTGATGAATCGCATATAGCTAAATGTTAGGAATTCAATCAGAGGAAACAGTTGATGATTCTATGTTTGTTGTTTATGTTAATCTTAGTTCATAGGGTTGTAAACAAACTGAACGTTCAGTGAATCGTTCAGTGGGAAGTTCATTTACGTTTGTTTGTTTAATAAGTGAACGAACACGAACAAAGGCCGAATTCGTTCAAACGGGCACGAACAAATTCATTTCCTTAACAAACGAAACATAAAATTCCATTCGGTTAAGTGTTCTGAACCGTTGGTTTGTCGGATAAAATCTTAACAAACGAACATGAACATCTCGTTCGGTTCAGTTCGGCTCGTTTACAACCCTGTTAGTTCATCTTCTTCTCACAGTCAGTTACATTCATGGTGCTTTCATTGAATTTTGGTTTTCTGTTTTTAATTTTACCAGCTTGTTAAAGGCAATAGATTACATACTTGAAGGGGCTCAGAACCTGGTTATACCAATACAAACCACCACAACATATAATCAAAGGAAACAACAACTAACTACCAATCCTTCTCCTTTGAGTACTACTACTGCACTTCACAATGGCAAAGAATTCTGTTGGCTGACTCGAGAAGACATTATCCGTTTCATCCTAAACTCAATCCGTGTCTTCTCCCCGATACACACGTTCACAATCGAATCACTCAACATAATCAGTACAGAAACCCTAACCGTCCATTACGGTGACCCTGCGATTTCTGCATTACCCTTGATCACCCACTCACATTTAAACCAAACTTCTGTAGCAGTAATTAACCAAGACAACACTTTAATAGGTGAAATTTCCCCTTTTGCCCTCTCGTGTTGTGATGAAACCATCGCCGCCGCCATCACCACCCTAGCCGCCGGAGATCTCATGGCATACCTTGACTTCATCGGGCCACCAGAGGATCTAGTCCACTTGGTTAAAATGAGGCTGCAGGAGAGAAACTTGACTGGGATGTTGGATTTAATGGATGATTATTACAACACTTCATCTTCTTCCTCGTGTTCAAGTTCAGATGAGGAGTTTGGGGCGGGGAAGAATGGCGGCATGGGGCGGAGTTACCCCGGGAGGCGGTCAGAGGCGATTGTTTGCAACCCGTGGAATACATTGATGGCGGTTATGGTTCAGATGATTGCTCATCGTGTTAGCTATGCTTGGGTTGTTAAAGAGGATTACGGTTTGGTGGGAATCGTAACGTTTACGGAGATTTTGAGGCAGTTTAGGAGTATTGTTGGTTCATCGAATACAAAGGTACAATAACAATAAGTGTTTTCTGTATTTTGTAGTTTCAAATGATGTACACATTTTGTTGATCCAGTTTATTAAAGGTAATAAAAATGGGATACGGTTACCATGGTATTCGAGCAAGACGTTACAATAATTTGGATATTTGATTTGATTCGATTATGTACGGCATCTGGGTTGTGAACTCGAATGTGATATTATGATGTTTTACGAATAAATGTTTTGAATACTAAAAGTATTATAAAGTTTAATGAAGGTTGTGATGCATGTCACATTTTAGAAGTTTTTGTAAGTTTTGAAGGTGGATTTTACGAGTGTATAAGTTTACAAGCTTAAAAGTTACATCTTTACAGGATTGTATGTGTATAAGTTTACAAGGTTACAAGTATACGTGCTTAGATGTTCATATGTCATACATAATTATAAAGTTTACAAGTTTATAAATATGTTTTATAAAGTGCCATACAAGAAATATTTTATGCAACTATGCATGTAACACGTATTGGTCATACGTAGTATGAACACGTGATTTAACTTTTATTGTTATACTTATAATTCATATAATCATATGACCTGTTATACTTATAAGCTCAAGTTTATCACCCTTTATCTGCTCACTGAGCAATTTGCTTTGGCGTACTTCTAATCGGGAAAGATAAAGAAGGGCTCTCGAGAGTTAAAAGAGGCCATTGAAGCAGTAAATGTAATTATTGAACTTTTAAAAAGCATGGGGAAATATTAACTCCTCCAATAAACATCTGTCACATGTAAAGTCAGCCACTAAGAACCTGTCACGTGGAAAGCATTAGTTTTAACTTTTTTGTTTCAGCTCATATTTTATTTGCATACTAGCTTAGACCCCGTGTAATACACACGGCTAAAAAACATCAATGCATAAATTTCTCAAATTTTATTTATATATTTTACAGGTGTAAAAATGTATTACTGTATGTTAAGGATATAAAACAAAATTCAAAATATGTAAAAAATAATATATAATTGGGTTTCGGAAATACGTCAATTACTATTTAATGTAATTTGACTTTCATTTACTATTTGATTGAAAATAAAAATTACATAATTAGATTTCAAAGTTTTTTTTATAATAAAGGATAATTTAAAATAAATGTGTTTTATTAATATAATTAGTAATTTATTAAAAGATATTGGTGCATTTAATAAGAGAGGCGGAAAAATATTGATGAGATTGAATATGGTGACGACATGTGTGATACAAAAACCTTTATTTATTATATAGTATATATGTGCTTAAAATTGGAATTAAAAAAAACTCAAGTGGGTTAGTTGGAGTGGTTCTGGGCACGCGCGCAGTCTTATCCGAGTGATGTGGTTTCGAATCTTGGGAGACATTTTACTAATTTTTTTTCTAAAAAACTCAAGTATTCTTTGGATATGTGGGTTTAAAAATGTAACTAAAATACTAAAGTGGGTTGGTTGGAGTGGTTTTAGGCCGGTGTGCATTTGTAATCCGGTGTCGTAAGTTTGAATCCTGGGAGGCACGTTTTATACCTTTATTTTTAAATCAACACTCTATTTTGTTTCTTTATCTAAAAATGTAAATATGTTTTTTGTACTTTTAGTTTTATTTTGTAATGGTTGAACGTTAGTTTTTTCGTTGGGTCAATAATATTGAAGTGGTAGTCAAAACAGAGCGTTACAGATCTTAACATTCCCGCCGCAACGCACGGGTTTTTGTCAACGGAGTTGTATTCAAATTCAGGGTTTTTTTATATCGTATGCTATAGCGAGTCTGTGTTTTATGGTAAAACATATTTGATAGTTATGCGTTGTTCGTTTTGTACGACATACTGCGGTGACTTTCACAACCCATCAGAAAGCAACCGATGGTCAAAAATAAAGGGCAACTGGAGGTTTCTGGTCCAAGTTCTTCGGCCACCGTGTTACTCTCTTCTCTAGCGACCTACTCTGCTACTCGAGATTTCGGTCAACTGGTGCTGTGAATCCCAAACCAAGGTACATCTTGTAAAATCCTTCCACACTCTCTTTGATTTTATTTTTCCCATCAACCAATTAAATGCATTTCTCTGTTTCCCTTTTTTCAATTTTAAATTGATTATTCCATTTAAATGCATTTCTTTGTTTTCTTTATATCACAAAAGCAAAAGTTTTCAAATTGGATGTTAACACAGGACACTTTAAGCCTACTTTTCATTATTTTACTTTATTCTTTGCTAGAATGATCAATGAGAAGGATAGTCTACTGACTGCGGAAACACTAATCAAAAGAAACATCCAGGTTCCGGATCCATGGTGTACCTTCTATGGGGATCATATGGAGGCTGCAAAACATGTTTTACTATCGTGTGCTTTCGCACAAGATGTTTGGCAGGTCATCTCGACGTGGTGTAAGACGCTGCCTTTCTTTGCTGCAGATATTAGAGACCTCCTAGAGATGTGGAAAACTACCCACGGACCACACCGAAAGTGGTGCACGCGGTAACGCTTATAACTATTTGGAGCATTTGAAAACTCCGGAATGCTCTAAGGTTTGGTAATGGGGAGGTATCTCTAATTCAAACGATAGAGGAGATAAAGGTTAAGGGGTTCTTGTGGGTGCGTAACCGGTCACGGATGACGTCAATATCCTAGGACCAATGGAAGCGGTTTGATGCAACAACATTTGGTTTGCTTGGTTGGTTTAGTTAGCTTGTCTTGTCTTTGCCTTGGCGGTTTGAGGTTAACTAGTTGGGTGGCCTGGCTTAGATATGCATATATTTATGTCTTATTGCTTTCATGTTATTTTACATTATGGTGTTGTCCGGTTAGTTTCTGACTAGCCTTGGTGGTAATAAAATTGGTTTTTGTTGGTTGTTAAAAAAAAAGTTCCTATCATTACTCATATAGACAAATCAATTTTCTCATTTATAGTATTCCAAAAAAAAAAATCTTTATGAATTTTCTTTTGAGATAACACAAAAATAGAACAATCAAAATAAACTGAATTTTTTTTTGGTAAATTTCTTTTTCTGCATTTCTCCCCTTAATTTTTTGTTTTTGTAGAATCATTTTTCAAAAACATGAAAAACACACAAGTCTTCTACATTATTTGAAACGTGTCATCAAGAAAAATGTAGTGATTGTGACATAGTTAGCTTCCAAAATAAGTAAATAAAAAACATGTTTCCATATGATACCATACCCTAACATGTGAGTTTACCTTCTTAAACATGTGCCTGTGACAACTATTGTCAATAAACCGAATGTTACTAACATGCCTCATAGGTTGTTCAATTCCTACGCTCATCAGCAAATCGATATTATAGTGAACCCAAGCCATAGTGGTATTGGGGTGTCCCTGAGCATCTAAATATATAACCTCCTAGCAGTGTTGTAAAAATCGCTAGGCGGTGGGTACCGACTAGGGATTAATCAGATTGAAATTTTTACATGTAATTTTTCAAACTTATATATATAATCTATACTATACAAACACACAAATACAAACATTAACATATTATCATATTAGTCCAAAATCTAAAACACTTCAAAAATCAAATAGTTTAACATACTTCAAAGATAAAATAGTTCAAATATTTCAAAATAAAAAACTTCAAATATCAAATACTTCAAAATTAATCATCGTCTTGATTGTATTGATCAATGATTTGAATGTCATCCGACTCATACTCAACCTCCTCATCTAATTCTTCCTCCTCCTCCTCCTCATCCTCCGACACAAGTTCTTGATCAAAAAGTTTTCTCGATGCATTTGTCTTAGCACTTGTTCGAATACCCAATACTTCATCAACCCCCCCCCCCTCATTAACCACCTCCCGATTTAGCCTCGGCTCAACTTGTTCGATTACCCAATATATAGTCACTGACCGGTGAAGAATCAGGTAGTCGCTAGATAGAGATTAGGTTTAAACTCTTTTTAAAACACAACACACACTATACAAACTGGGCCCATTTGGGCTAAAAGTTCAAATTTAACATAATTGGGCTTAAAATTCAATTTAAAACACAAAAATTAGATTGGGCCGATTAGGGCGATTAACTCCGATTAATACCCATTAGACCCGACTAATACCGATTACCGATTAATAGCCCGACTAGCCTAAAATTACTAGGTATTTTACCGATTAGCGATTAATCCACCGATAAATTCCGATTTTTACAACACTGCCTCGTAGTATACCAAGTATTTTGTCTTATCAATTAAGTTTTCAACTTTTGGTTTGAGTTGTCAAATTTGTTTGGGTTCAACTTTTGGTTTGAGTCAATAGTTTTGTTGACTTCTTCATTTGACAAGTTAGCAGGATATAGAATAGAGTTGGGAGCGGTCTTTTTTGATATAGCAAGATTCACAACTTTCTGAACTTGAGAAACATAAGATCGATCACTTTCTTTTTCAAAACAAGGCATTGGAGCATAATTGTCATTAAAAGGAAAAGGAACTTAATTATCCCTCTTTTGTTTTTCCTTTGAATTTGGGCATCAACGATCCCATTAAAAATTTTATGTGTTTATGTTCTTTTTATCTTCAGCTTCTAATAAACCCTCTTGTGATATTATGTCTTGTTACTTTCTAATATGTTTTTTGTATCCCCTCTTTTTTTCTTTTCTTTTTTTGTAAAAAAAGGATATTTTCTTAAGCCGGTGTTATCTTTAGAAGCAATCTCTTTATCTTTTGAAATAGGGGTAAGAGTTGTACTCATCTCATCATTCTCAGACCCTACTATTTGATTGAGACTTTTACTCTGTATATTTATTTATTATGTTATATACTCATGTATCATATGAGGTTATTTAATAAAAAAATAAAAATACAATAATGTGTAAAAAATTTAAAATAATGTGTAAAACAAAAAATAAAATTCTTTGTTTCCTTAATTAAATAATAATTAGAATTTAAATTTTATATTATTTTTCTGAAAACAAAAATTAAGATATTTAAATTTTAAAATTCAAACTTACTTAAAATAGTGAAAACTAAAAGATTTTAATAAGAATAAATATAGTAATGACTTGTGTTTTTCTTGAAATCATTTATTAAAATAAGGATACGTTTTTTTTTATAATTATCTTAGTTAAATAACACAACCTACGTTAACACAAGTGACATACGTGATTGGATATATCTATTTTTTATTACAAATTGATGTCTCTAAATGTTATTAATTAAAAAGTTAAAGTTATTTTTCATACAATTATTATTAGTAATAAAATTAGTACCATTACATCCTATAAAAAACAAATCATTAAAAAAAAGCTTCAAAGTTCCACCAGCTTCTTATCCACGTGTCAGCTTTACATTCACCCAGTTCTTCTTCTTCTCCTTCAATTCTCTCGAGAAGTTCCCACTGATCCCACTCGTTCTAGAGAGAGAAAGTATTTCTAGGGTTTCTAGAGAGAGAGAAAGTCATCACGAATCAGCAGATGGTCTGTCAATTCGTATAAAACATCATTATTTCGTGAAGAAATTTATACAAACAAAAAAAAGATGTATGTGGGATCAATGAGAAGATCTTTCAAGGATTCTCTCAAAGTTCTTGAAGCGGATATTCAACACGCCAATAATCTGTAAGAAGTCCCCAATTTCACTCCTTTTTCATGTTCAATTTTCGATTTTTTTTTTCTTTTTATTTTGTGAAAGTTGTTCTGTTCATGAATCCTTCAATTTAGTTTCTGGGATTTTGATCTTTCAGAAGAATTTAGGGTTTTTTTACGAGTTAATTTTTTACTCATATTTGGTCAAAATTATATACATGTATTTGGTGTCCTTTGACTTTAGTGATTGCTTGCATATGGGATAAAGGTATCTCATTTTTTTAATCAAACAGAAAAATCCTCAATTTTGAATTTCGAAGAGTATTTGAATTTTTTTTAATTAAGTTATTAATCAATATTATGTGGGTTGGTTCTATGTTGGCCAATTTTGATGTATTTAGACTATGAAATAGTAAACAAAACTAAAAAAATTGGTAAATATTGTTTAGTACCTTGTTTCTGGTGAAAGATTGAGGTTGATCTAGATTAGTTCACCAAGAAAAAAGAGGTCTTCATTATTTTCAAAAAAATAAACTAAAAAATTGATCCTGAATCATTGAAGTGTAGAAAGATGCACACTTTGACTTTTGAGGTCAAATCTACTATGTATACTATGTCTTATGTTTAAGATGGATGATGGTATTTTTTTGTCTTTGCTAGATTTGTTGATGTTATTGTAAATGTATGTTTGGTTGATGTATGATGGTGCAGGGCATCTGATTTTTCAAGGGAGTATGATGGCGCGTGTGTGCAGATGAGAATGTCGTATAGCCCGGCGGCACAGTTTTTCCTTTTCTTTGTTCAATGGTCAGACTGCCACCTCGTGGGTGCTCTTGGACTCTTGAGGATCCTGATATTTCAGGTGAAGATCTCAAACCCGATTGAATATTTTTCATTTCTAGGATTTAGCAGTTAATATGCACTGATAAAGTTTCCTGCTTGCACATCAGGTTTATGAGGATGGCACCACCACCATGTCTACACACGAAAGGAAGGCGAGCATAAGAGAATTCTATGGTATGATCCAAACTGCCAAACGCCTGACTTTCTTTTACCCAAGTCAAACCTCAACCCCTATTCCTACTTTTGGCTTCTTTCATTGTTCTAAATAGTGCTAAATGGAGTTAAGCACACACGCATAAAGGATTCATTTAAGGGCGTACCTGGTGCTTGACTTAGCTCTCGCGTTTGTGCAGGGTATGGGGAGGGGCCAGATCGCTTCGCGATCTGATGTACTCAGCCTTGCCCTACACTTTGTGCAGGAGGCTGTTTCCCCCGGCTTGAACCCATGACCTCAAGGTCACAAAGCAGCAACCTTAACAGTTGCTCCAAGGCCTGCCCTCTTTAAAGGATTCATTTAACCATATATATATATAATTATCACAACATAAATGTTTATACATGAGTTTTGTTGCTATTTTATATACTATAATAATAACTAATAAATGACTGGTTCCAATTCCATTGTTCCAAAACTACAATTACACATAGTCACAGGAAACGCTGGACAAGCCACGTACCGCGATCCAGATCGCCCGTACCGGAATCGGGTACTAAGTCGTACTGATCGCCTATGGTACGCAATCCGGATCGGTAAAATCAAGCGATCCCGATTGAACAACAATTCGAACCTTTATCAGCAGATTCGCGATCCCGATCCCTTTGGTACGCGATCCCGATCCCTTTGGTACGCCTACCGGAATCTCAACAGCCATTCAACCTTTTTTTTTGGTATCTGAACAGTTTAATATGAACGGCTCTTTTTGAAATCACTGCATTTTTACTCTATAAATACACGAAAAATATTACCTTTTAGCATACACATTACATTGAAATTTATGAATTTTCTGTTATGATTATGAAATGTGTCATTTTAAATTGAAATTTTATAAAAAATATATTTTAAAATGTTTTGTATATGATACACCGTACCGGACTTTATGGTACACCGTACCACGTACCGAATTGGCGTTCCAAATGAACCTACCCCCCTTGTACCGAATTATAGAAATGCACGTACCGCGTACCAGTTTTCGTTCCGCGTTCCATGTGACTATGCAATTACATATAAAAGGATTGGAAAACTTACCTCTTGGTGAGAAAAGTTCACTAATTATTTCTTGAAACACCTAATTGGGCATAAGAGGTTTCTTTAACTATTTTCTTTTTCTTATTGTTTCATGGGAGTTAATATTTAGCATGATGTGATGAATAGGAATCATATATCCATCATTAATGCAACTTCAAAGTGGTGTAACGGATTCAGAAGAAAAAAATCAGAAGAAGGTATGCATGGAAAGGTACAGAAAAAGAGATGACGATTTCAATCATTGTTCTGATGTTGACATTGAACGGGAAGAAGAATGTGGTATTTGCATGGAGATGAATACCAAACTCGTCTTACCTAAATGTAACCACGCCATGTGCTCAAACTGCTACAGTGACTGGTATGCTCCTCTACACACACACACACATTGTTTGCGGGTCAATTGCTCCCGTACCAAAAAGTACTTGTTCGACCCGAACCTGTATTAACCAATTTACAAAATATTATTTAGCACACTGGACATATGTGATCTTTAGGTTAAACATAGAAGTGGCAAAATGAGAGGACTGGTCATTTTTTAATACCGGCCGGGGTTGGGTTAGCCTGAAACACTCTTTGGGAAAAAGCTTTCAACTTTCTTTAGATAACTAAATTGTGAGAAATTATTACAGAAATCACTTTCTTTCTGAAATTTTGAGTAAATTTGTTTTGGAGGGCTTTATGCATTCATATTATACTTTCAGCACCTTTCAGCCCGTTCGACCCGTTTGACCCGTTTGCTTTTATAGCAATCTTTTATTTGACCCGTTTGGCCTATTACTTCATCGAATATTTTAGTTTTTATATTTTTTCACATGACACAATTATGTTATGGCAGGCGTTCAAGATCCCTATCATGCCCCTTTTGCCGGGTCAGCCTAAAGAGAGTTGACTCGAGTGAGCTGTGGGTATATATTGACCATAAAGAAACCATTGACATGGCCACAATAACAAGAGAAAATATCAAGAGATTGTTCATGTACATAGACAACCTGCCTCTTGTTATTCCTGACTCAAATTTTGACACCTACGACTCGCATTTGATGTAACCACCTTAACCCCAGCATCTGTACTAATTTACGTATCTACCCCCCTCGTCAAATGAAGAAGACTCGAGATCTGTGTGGGTGTGTATAGGCTTTTAGAAATGTAATGGGTTGTTGATTGTTGTTTAGATGAGCCCGGCCCAAGTTTGTTGCGGGCACGGGGTTGAAGCAAAGATAGTTTACTTGCAACATAAAATGGTTGTGGTAGTAATTGTATGTAGTGAATATGTATATGCTTGATGCTAAAATGTCTATTCCTTGGGTGCTTACATCCGGAGATCATGAAAGCGAATCCTACACCTTGTCAATAGTAAATGTACAATAGATTTCGGGTTTGCATAAAAAGTCCATGAACATCTCTATTTCTGTGTTGGGACTAAAGGTGATAAAATGAACGGGTCGGGTTAGGTTGATCCGGGTTAACCCGGACATTAGACGCTTTCTTTTCAAGTCTTTTCAACTTTTATGTAAACAATAATTAGTGTGTTAAGTATGATTCAGTCAGGTTTTAAGCAGTTAATGCGGTAAAATATCGGATATCGGTCAAGGACCGATATTTGAGATATCGGTTATCGCGGTGAGATATAGGTGGGATATCGGTAACCATAATTTTATATAAAAATTATATATTAATAATCAGATTCAATAGTCATAGACTAGAAATATAAAATTTATGTATAAATTTTTAAATTTATAAATATTACATTACTTTTATGTTTTTTATGTATAAATTTATAAGTTTGAGGATCAGATATAAACTAGTAAAAATGTAGAGGGGTTAAAAGTTAAAAATCCAAACTTAATAAACCCTAAATCCCTCCACCTCGTTCATTGCGCCGTTCCCCCTCATGCCTCCAATCTCACGCACACCAGCCCCAAAATCAGATCGATTGGGTTCGAAATCGTGGATTGCTGGGTTGAATTTCCCACAATGCAGACAAAGGTGGTTCGATTATGCTTCGAAATAAGGTAAGAATTCGTTCTCCTTGCTCGATTTGGTCCAAACCGAGAATATCGGTGATGTAACCGATATTTAAGCTCCAAATTTCGACGATATATCGGTTATCTTGTCCGATATTCTCGGGAACGATATTCTAATCGATATTTTAAACCGATATGCTAGCCTATGACCGATAACCAATATATCGGTGATATATCACCGACTCGGGTTTGGGTCTATCCGTTTGAGCAGTTCCTCAAATGGAAAAATAGAACTCAAAAATTAAGATCAATAAGAGTGAAAAATGCTAAAATCACTGAAAGTGCAAAACTCACAAGTAAAATTAAATCTTACTCGTCACAAGTCGTAGTGTTAAAAGACTGATTCAACTGGTTTTTCACAACACAAACCTAACACGAATTCAGGTGGAACCCGGACATGATCCATCAACCCGGACCTCAATCATTTATAGATAAAACATACCCAAATTGATTTGTTGTTAGTAAAACGCAGAAATAAAGACATCTTATTCCAGTATATGAAAGAGGGGGCAAACTAAAAAAATAAACTTATATTCAACTGTTTTGAAAACTGAATTTCACTGATGTTACAAGTTCACTTCAGTGGAACTGAGTTTGCAATTTAAACACCAAAGATACTTTTGATGGCTCAGAAAATCTTTCATGTGCCCATAGATTTCGGCTTTCACTATAAGACAGCATCTTTTTCGCGTCTTCACACAACAAACTGCTTAATTCTCTTGCAAACTTGCAGGCAGCTTCAAACACGTCCTACAATATCCAGGGGCAAATTGGGTATTACAAACCAAAGATTTACTGGAAATACCTACCATTTGACAGTTTGTGATATAGCACCTTAAAACTTGATATAACATCATATTTAGTTAACTTAACCAACAAAAAAATATGATATCAAATATACGTAATTTTTTTAACTTAACGGACATTTATACCCTTCCAGTGAAACTTGCATTAAACAACTAAACAGTAAGATAATAACTAGGAATTAGTAAACAACTACGTGTCAATCAACAGCATTTGAAGAGGCTGTTTATAGTTGAAGAAGGGCTTGCAGTTGGAGCATCGGGCAGTTTAGTACTATATCTTTTGTACCATAAAAGTTCCAGGACATTTCATAGAGTTGCATTGTTTATGTTTTTAGCAGAAGCGTTCAAGATTTCATACTTAACCAACAGTCATCATTACATATTGGTGATGGTATGGTTTTGGTTCACTAATTCTTGTATTTTGTTACTAATAAAGGGTATTTTATACTTTTAGTTAATGGTCGTTAGGCATTGTAGTTTGGCGAAAATGTTTTGGCCCTACAATCAACAAAAACTCTTGTTATGTCAATATTAGTGTCATGAGCATTTTGTAACGGTCATAAATGAGTAAAAAGGTAATTTTGAATGTAACTTTGCCAAAAAAAAAAAGGAAATGTAACAATCTCCATTTTGGAACATCTTATAGTAATTTATGTTTCTTAGAAAATAGATTAGAATAGAGGTGATGGGGAACCTGATCCGTGATATTTTCTGGTGGTACAAATGGCACTCTTTCTGTAACACGAGGATGAGCATTCTGCTGAAGAAATGAAACTATCTGCATGTATCTCCACAAAGAAGAAAAACAGAATGACACATTTGTGTAAAACAGTTAAGACTGTTATTTAACTGTGACCGTTACAAAATGCTCAAAGTTATTTTCCTTTCTTTAGTAGGAGTGTTAGGTTAGTAGAGTAGTTAATTTGTATTTATGTCCACGTAGTTATTTTCCTGCATATTGATTTCAGTTGTAGGCCTTTAAAAGGTCATGAGAACTATGAATGAAGATTATTATGAATTGAGTCAAATTTCTCCTAATTATCTCCTGTTAATATTCTCTACCCCAAAAGGGTTCATATCAAATTGGTTTTGAATTGAACAGCCCTCTCTCTATGTGTGTGTAATTGTATATGTATTCGATACTTGCCTGATCTGCTGTAATGCCATTTAAAATGGCTTTGTACAAGTTCTCTTTTATAATTCATAGCTAATACCATCATAGGATTATAACGAGATGACCGTCACAATTACAAACTAATGGCGGGTAGACGGGCAACAAGCTGCGCCGCTACCCCCTTCTGAATAGCAAATCCTACTCTACTAAACACAAAGTTCCCCCCATAAATATATGCGGTGTTACTGCTGACCACCCGCTGAACCCGCTTAAGGAACCGCACCGCATCAGGGGCGAGAGCGCCAAAGGTGTCAAAGGCAAACAGTACGAACACGTGCTGATTCACGAGGCAAGCTTTTTCGTGCTTAGCTACTTTACCCGCCTCTGCCTTGTTTATCGCCTGACCCGCCTTAAACCCATGGTCCCTTATCCCAACTAGGGGGGACACACCTGTCAAATCAACACATGCGTGTTTCCCTCCTTCCCATCCAAAAACAAGAATGTCAGCGGGCCGAAGGGTTGATCTCCCATCTAATGGGTCGGTCAAGAAGTTCACCGGGGCTTCCTTTTTAGCCGAGATCCCTGCCCGCTTAAGGACATCAAAAAGCACATCTCGAACTAGGTCATGTCGGTATTTGAAGCCCGGTAATTCTCTGCAATGGACAGCATGCTCCCCAAAAGAATCCAAGCAAGCCTTCCGACAAACGGGACACGGGTCATCAACCGGGAAAAGGGGTACCATCAGCCGGTATTTGAGGATAGCCCGATATTCCACTGGCGACATACATTGCCCTAAACCTTTTATAATGGATCCAACAATAAGGTTAGGAAGTTGATATTCTACCCTGCACAAAAGTGAAGCTCAGCAGAGAGGGAGGATAGACTACTAGGTAGTATGCCCATTTTTTTCTTTTTTAAGAGGTCAACATTATTCGATGAAATGATGAATCATTCAAAAAGTTTATACTTTTAAGGTCTGGGATGTGTTAGTTTGATGATCTCCAAAAACAATTTAGGCTTATTATTCACTAATATGCATACTCAAAACACAAATGCTCAATGACTGCTCATTGTTTGTCAAGCTTGAGAATCAAGCACGCTTGTCTAGCTCTAATATAAAAACACACCTGGTTTGAGATCGTACACCCCTAGATGCAGTAACCTATGTTGTCAAAATCCCACAAGGCGCGCGCCTAGGCTCCCAGGCGCAGCCTTGTCGCCTCGCTTCAAAAGCCCCATTTTGAAGCGCTCAGGCGCATTTTCCGGCCAAATTCTGGCTAAAAAACTTCTAATAAGCCTGAAACAATTACACTAGCCCTAAACAAGCCTGAAATTAGCCTAAACTAGCCAAAAACAAACCTAAAACATGTCTAAAACCCCTAAAAATAGTAATTTATACTACACACCTCGCTTTTTAAGCGCCTATGCTCCGGGCGAGGCCTATGCGCCTTGACAACATAGGCAGTAACAATGTCTAATGATGATTTTAAAAACATTACAATATGTAATTACATAAACTAAATGATAGCAGAGCTACCCAAACAGTTCAAATGGTTATTCTATTGCAAAAACTTAGGTGATAATATTAAGATTGTTAACAATTATCAGAAATTGCTTTAAACTGAAAATATGTTATATAATTATCAATAATTGCAAAAACTTAGGTGATAATATTAAGATTGTTAATAATTGTCAGAAATTGCTTTAAACTGAAAATATGTTATATAATCATCAATAATTACATTTAAATTTAAATCGATGCACATTTTAAACTGAAAATATGTTATATATTCATCAATAATCACTTTTGATTGACTCAAAAAGCTTTGCATGGATCCAATGTGTTCCTCTAGAAAGCTGTTGGCCTACTATCATCTTGGTTTTGTTCAAGTTACCAGAACAAATGAACCGTTTTGGTAAATAAAACACGAAGAATATATTAAGAAATAGAGTTATGAGTACCTTGCAATGAGTCTCAAGATTTCACAATGTAACTTAGAGGTGGAGTAGGCATATAGCCTGAAGTTTGTTTCCACAGCAACATTTCCCTGGAGCAGAGCATAAAGTCAGCTGAATAAAAGTCACAACAATACAAGCCTTTAAACCAAATCAGGCTAAGAAACCAAGAGAAGATATAAAATGGTGCAGCCCCAAAGCAAGTCAAGTGAATGGTTCAAGAAGATATGGTTGCTGTTTTTTCAGATAATAGCACATTAAGCAGGTCTTGTATCTATTTCAGGCTTTATTCTTGCATAGAGACATTAGATAAAAAAAATTAACAATTATGGCGTATTAGAAATTTTGAAATCTGCTTCAGAAGTATTCTTAATAGGCTTTTTTTTTCTGAAGAGCATGTAAGAACATCACTTTCACAGTGTACTTGTATATTGGCGAGATGTTAAGAAAAACAAGAAACACCAACCCAATTACAAGAATCTGAATCTAAGGCATTTCAATTTTTGTTTCTGATTGACGAAAATACACACAATGATGTGAAATATAGTTTAAGGCTCAATTGCAGATCTGTATGGAAAAAGTTGCTTGAAGATTAAACAAGTAAACGCACCTTAGATTGAATATGCAAAGGAGAAAGGAGTAGACTGTAAGTCATAACTTCAGATCACATGTCTTCTCTAATTGATCCTCTTTCTCCATTCTCCAACATCTTTTTCTGTTCACTACTAAACATAACCTAGAGTACATACAAAGTTGGGGAATTGGGGGACCTATGGAATTGGTGGCCCAGGCAAGGGCTTTTTTGCCCAAGCAATCAGGCTGGCCCTGTGTCCATATATACATGTTAAAATAATAAGTCAATACAAAAACACAAAGCAAACCTAACACAAATCCAAACTGACATGAAACTAAACATTTAAACCTGGTGGAAATTTGGTCTACACAATTATTTGGGTTGACCGAATATGATATATCAACCCGAACCCAACCACTTAACTGTTTATGGATTGATTTGTTATTAATAAACAGGTATTTGAACTTGGTGCCAAGCGTTCAACGCCTTGCAGACCCAAGTTCAAATCCAATAACACCCAATGACTAGGCCATGTCAGCATCCTTGCAGGGAAAGTTCACCCGGTTCCCATACGGTTGGGGTGGAGGGTGTCTTTTGAATGCCATGGATTAATGAGACTCCCTAGTGTCAGTATCATGATTTAACAAAAGAAAAAATAGTCAATATTATCACCTCTACTTGAGATATAACTAAAACTTTCATGACTTTCATGTATATAATTTAACAAAATTAATTACCAGTTCGTATATTTAAATTCTTATAATTATATAATTAGAAGAGAGGACAAATAAAATAAAACAACAATTTATATTTCAATGGTTTTGAAAACTGAATCTCATTAAAGTTACAAGTTCATAACAGTGAAATGAGTATGCAATTTGAACTCCACAGATCCCTCTGGTTGCTGGAAAAAAACAGTTGAATGCAGCTACTTTTGATGGCTGAGAAAATCTTTCATGTGCCCATAGATTTCGGTTTTCACTATTAGACGCATCTTTTTCGAGTCTTCCCACAGCAAACTGCTGTATTCTCTAGCAAAATCGCAGGCTGCGTCAAACACTTCCTACAATATCCAATGGCAAATTAGGAATTATACACCGAAATTTTACTGGAAATACCTGCCATTTGGCGGTTTGTGATATATCTCCTTAAAACTTTATATAATATCAAGTTTAGTTATTTACCCAACAAAAAATTATAATATCAAATATACCCAGATTTTATATTTATGACATTATACCCTTCATGTAAATTTGCATTAGGATATGAGAGTCTGGATTTTAAGGAGAAACAGATGGGTATGACGGTCATATTATAAATTGTATTTAATGAAATTTTAAGTTTCTTATACTTGTATATTTTATATAAAGTCTTTTGGTATCGTAAATATGATGATAGTATACAAGTTTCAAGAGGTATATACAATACTGACCATTTTTCTTACCCTTGATGGGAAATCATCAAAGAAATGAGCAGGTGTCATCTCAACCCTATTAAGATCCGATTCCCACAGCCTAATCTGTAATCAATACAAATTAGCAATTAGTAAACGACTAAACGTCAATCAACAGCATCTGAAGAGGACGTTTATATATATTTGAAGAGGGGATTACGGTTGGATTATCAGGCATTTTATTGCTACTCCTTTTGTACCATAAAAGTTCAAGGTATTTCATATAGTTGCTTTGTTCATGTTTTCAAGATTTCCTAATTAACCAACGATCATCATTATACATAAGTGATGCTGTGATGGTATGGTTTTGGTTCACTTGATTCTTGCATTTTGTTACTAACGAAGGGTATTTTAGACTTTTAGTTAGAGGTCAAATAGTTGTACTCCATATCAATATTGATGTGAGCATGGTTGGGCGTTATAGACATAGTTTGGACTTGGTGAACATGTTTTGCTCCTTTAAAAATAAATTAGAATATAAGAGATGGCGAACCTGATCCGTGACATTTTCTGGTATAGATGGCACTCTTTCTGCAACACGAGGATGAGCATTCTGCTGAAGAAAAGAAACTATCTGCACGCATATCCATCCAAAAAAGAAGATAAATAGAATGAAGCATTTGCATAAACCAGTTAAGACTGTTATTCAACTGTGACATCCTTAACCGATGGATTTGTGTGCAGAATCCATGGTGACATTTTCGACCAACTAATATCCAGAAAAGGGCACTTCATTCTCTCATGTTTCTAAACTAAGTTTGTTCCTTTTGTGTTATCAATTTCTACGTTTGCAAATTGTCTTCAGATCACAGTCTAAGATAACCACCACTCCGGAAACGTAAACAGATAATGTAACTCTTTGGCAACGATACAGCTTAGCATACAAAGTAGATCATTAATGGTGCTCAGTGATACTAAGACCCATAATATCCTGTGAAAAATATAAAAAGGAAAGGGCAAAAAGTACATAAAAGCATACACACACACACATATATATATGTTGTGTGTATGTATGTGTATGTGTGTACGTATGGTACTTGCCTGATCTGCTGTAATGCCATTTGAAAAAGCTTTGTATAAGTTCTCTTTTGTAATGGATCCAACAATAAGGTTCGGAAGTTGATATTCTACCCTGCACAAAAGAGAAGCTCAGGAGAGAGAGAGAGAGAGAGAGATCAACATAATTCTACTGCCCATTATTCTTTCGCGAGATCAACATTATACGATGAATCATTCCAAAGGTTTATACTTTAAAATCTGGGTCATGTTAGTTTTAGTGATCTTACAAAAATAATTTAGGCTTATTATCCACTTATATGCATAAAACACACAGCCCATGAGTGCTCAAGCCTCGATGGATGCTTGGTGCAAGTCAAGCTTGAGAACCAAACAAGCTTGTCTAACTCTAGTATATAAATACACCTGATTTAAAATCGTAAAACCCTAGAAGCACCTACATGCAGTAATAGTGTGTAATTATGTTTTAGGAAACATTACAATCTGTAATAAGAGAAACAAAATAGCATTAAGATTCTTAATAATCATCAGAAATTGCTTTAAACAGAAAATGTTATATAATTATCAATAACTATGTTCAAAGGAAAATAAATGTACACTTTAAGGTGGGAGAAATCGTAGCTACTAGGCTTAACTATATAAAGTTTGACTCTCAACTAGCTGCAGCTTTGGTTCACTATTCTTGGTTGACTTGTAAAGCTTTGCATGGATTAGGATGAGTTCCTAAAATCAGGTGGCCTACTATCATCTTGGTTTTGTTCAAGTTACCAGAACAAATGAACCTTTTTGGTAAATAAAACACGAAGAAAATATTAAGAAATAGAGTCACCGGTACCTTGCAAAGAGTCTCAAGATTTCACAATGCAACTTAGAGGTGGAGTAGGCATATAGCCTGAAGTTTGTTTCCACAACAACATATCCCTGGAGCAGAACATAAAGTCAGCTGACTACAGTCTTAATTCTTTCCAACATTATGACAAAAATATAAGTCTTTTAACCAAACTAGTCAATTAGGCTGGAGAAACCAAGATATAAATTGATGCAACCCCAAAGCTAGTCAAGTTACTGATTCAAGAAGATATAGCTGCTGTTTTTTCAGATATAGCTGCTGTTTTTTCAGATAATGGCACATTCAGCAGGGGTAATTGTATTTTTTGTCCGTCTTTATTCTTGCATACAGAAACATTACATAACAAGTCAACAATATAGCATGCAAGAAATCTTGAGGTTTACTTCATAAGTTTTCTTAATAGCCTTTTTTTCTGAAGAGAGCATTTGTGAGAGCTTCACTTTCAATGTGTTTGTGAAGCTTCATGTCTGTGGTCAATATTAACCATCTATGGTACCATATTTTTATCCATATATGAGAGATTTTCTAGAAAGTAGTAATAAGGTCTTATACCAGTCTCCCTCAACTTTGTTAAACTAAACAAACAAGTGTTATCTGGATAAAGAGGTCTTCATGGAATCAAACTCTGACAAAAATAAGTGGTAAATGAAAACTTACTGTTTGTTAAAGAGTGTTGAATGAGATCTCTTTGAGAGGAGATAATCATACAACATCAAGAGGTATTGTGAAAAAATACTAGAACTTATGTGGAATACAAACCCCTAATGACTTACAGAAAAAGCCCCTCATCTACGAAACTGATTACAAAAACCATCACTAATTGCAACTACAGAACTGATCGAAAACAAAAGGTTGACTCCCAATGTAAAAAACAAATTGATTCATGTGTGAATGGTCTAGGTATTTAATAATTGTGAGGATGAATTCATCAAATTGTAAAAATTTGAGGTAAGTTACCTGTTTCCTAGATGATGCATCTGACAAGCTAATAGAGAGGTTGGTAGCCAGTTTCGTAGGAATGAACCAACTTTCTTTCCTCCCCTAGAGAAACGAAGAAACCAAGATACTCAAGAGAAGTACTAAATGCGTACAATAAGAATTAAATTATTTCAAAATAAGCTAGAGAGAACATAGCATTCACCTGCTGGAGTTTGATGAGCCCTAAGTCTGCAAGGTCTTTAACTGTTGTCCTTTGTATATCATTTAAAGTATTCACATTATATGCCTGTGCAAAATTGTAGATATCAACTCCTTGAATAGGGAACATTCATCAGAGGGTCTGAGACAAAGAATTCATGTCATATGTACGTGACATATCAAATACCTCGCCAGTAACATGAAAGCTAAGTTCAAGCAGAAATGAGATAAGATCTGCTGAATCCACGCCTCTATCCTGTTCATAAAAAGTTCAAGAAAGACTCCTATCATCAATATGTTTCTATTATATGCTAAAATCATCGAAAAGACACCTGATTTGTTTTAGAAATTGAGTCAACCAAGTGATCCGATATGATAGGAAGTCTCAGGAATGAATACCTCAGAATTACTGATATACTCTCTGATAATATACCAGAGTTGTGCATTGGTATCCATTAGCTGTAAGGGAAACAAATGGTAATCAGAATTAAAGAAATAGAGAGTATATAGCATTGCAGCTACATATTTATCATACCAGAAACTGGAACCCACTTTCAGTAAGCCTAGAACCTTCTTTGTCTCTGTAGAAATGTGGATCAACCTTAATATGTCAGAATCCAGAGTGCTAAAGATAAAATTAGTATTCAACAATATTTGGATAGCAATAATTATGTAAAACACCTTTGACTTAAAAGGCCCCGTTGGAAGACTTTCATCATAGAAGGGCTTATGCTTTTTGTTGTAACCTCAGCTTCCGCAGAGTTTATGAGATGCAGCAAGAAACACTAGATTGCCACAATAGCAAATCATGAAATAGAATACACTGGAGCTGCAGAAATGATTAAAGGTAGAAACCAGAATATATTGTTCACAAACTCAGTATCAGTGATATAGGTTCTAGGAAGTTGGAATCAACTACTTAGGAACAGTATAATAAACATGATATATAAGAAAATTACGGCTAGGTTTTATACCTCCCATTGTTGAGCTGCATAGATGTCTAGATCCTCCAAGCTTGGGAGTCTTACTGTTATAGTTGCAGCCATAGGTTCTCTTGGTAATACACCACTACAAAAGCCAGCTCAAATGTCACATAAGGCTTGGAGCTTCGAGATGTAAGTATAACAATTTGGTTAATACATAACATAAACAATCAACATTACCATAATCGAGATCAACAATTACAAGTGACAAGTAAATGGGGAATCAGAAAGTAGCAAGAAGCCAAAACAAGCAAATGAGAACCATCAGTGAGCATTTATAACTTACCCATGAATAATATGCTCCCGGAGGTTCATCTGAAACATCGGGTTTAACAAGTAAGTGGTTTCCTTTTTCCTGCAGACAAAATTCTGACCGTTAGAAAAAGCAGCCTGAATTCATAGGAAGAGACTTTCCAATAATGTTGTATGCTCCATAAATAGGAAAGCTACTTCAAACCATTATTTTTCCAGTTTTTCCTTGAGGAACATGCTTTCTTTTTAACGTATCCTTTTGAAAGGTAATGTAACCCAAAAACATCCACGCATATAATGTCACGTATAGACATACAAAAGAAAGTTTCCATATCTTATGAAACTGCTCTTTGCATACAAATAAACCGAAAGACTTGAAGGATTGAAAGTCAAGAAGGCCTGCCCATCACTCCATCATATATAATACTTATTAGACACTTAATGCATCCATCTAAACATAAACTAAAGATGTGAAAGTAACTCTACTTCAAATAACATAAAGTAAAAAATAAGCAAACAAATGTACCTATCAACAAATTCAGTAAATACTCTCAACTGAATGAGTCTATCAACAGCAACTCTATGCTTTGAAGCCCCATCAGCAAGAACCCACTCTTGCAATGAACTGGCTGTCACAGGAACATCTATATACAACAACTGGAGAACATACTTCTTCGCCAATGGTGGCAAAGACCTGAGCAACAGACAAGATTACAAAATTCGACTTCTAAGCACAAATCATAATAAGATTGAGAGAGATAACCTTAGAATAGCTTCACAGATGAAGGCGTTCTCGTAGAGCTTGTCGAGCTTCATGGCAGGCAATGAAGCTACCATGTCCATGAAATTCTTCGCTATGATCCTCACTTGCGGCATCTTGATCAAACGTTTGATGATCTCACAGTGCGCGTGGATGAATTTGTTATTGAATTTTGAAACTAGGGCTTGGGAGTTTGTGGTGGCGTTTTTTTATTCTAGAAGGCTTACGAGTTACACCTTATATAGTTACAGGAGAGGGTTAGAATGGAAATTTAATTCAGACGACAAACACGGTAACTCAATGTAACTCGTGGTTTTTTTTTTTAGCCTTTTTTATCACTATTTTCGTAAATAAAAAATCTAAAAAAACAAAAACCGTCGACTATTTAAAAAAAATCTTAAAAAAATTACTGAAACTAACGTTTTTTTTTTAATATTAGTCAACATGACGTCAGCAGTAACATATGTAACACATGAAAAATAACAAAAATTCACGTTTTACATACGTAATAACATTCAGCGATTTTATAAAAAAAAACATTTGGCGTTTTTTTTTATTTTTTTTACCAAAGGTTATAAAATTAGATATATAATCTATCTAAAAAAATTATTTTTTTTTTTAATTTTCACTAATTTTTAGTTATTACATACGTTAGTAAAGAGTTTCTATAGTTTTCTAAACTTAATGGGTTTTCTCCATATAGTTACCCTATAGTTATATACCACCATGACGTCAGATAAGAAGATATATATTTTTTTTAACAGCAATTTTTTTTTTTTTTTGTGTTTTGGATGAGGTTAGAACCCACAACCTTTTGATTGTGGGACTATCCTCTTACCACTACACCCCAACCCCCACTCAGATAAGAAGATATATAATAGACTAAATTACAAGAAACGTCCTTTATGTTTATAAAAATTGACAAATTCCATCCTTTATCTTTAAAAACATGTTAAACATCTTTTATCTAATGAGTTTGTTATAGATTACGACTATTAGCCTAACTACTCTTAACTTTTTTATTAATTAATTTTAAAATACCAAACTGTCATCACAAATAAAAATAAAAGTAAAAACAGATAGATAGGATCTACTAGTTTTTTATTATTAAAATACAAACGTTCAATTCGTACTTCTTCAACCTAATTTAACTGGCTCGCCAATTTTAAGATGATTCCCTTACTCACTAGATTTGTGTATAAACATTAAACACAAACAAAAATTGAACCCACCCCATCGAACTTTGATGATGAAGTATGACACGATAATTTGTATTTTATAATTTTTTATTATTATTTGTTTTTGAAGTGGGTTATGTCATTCTTTAGTTTGGTTTTATTATTTTGTTTTTGTTTGTTTATTTTATTTTAGTTAATTTAAATCTAACAACACTTAGGCTAAATGATGAAATCTGTTACAAATAGTTTTCATAAATGATGTTTAGTAGGCTTTTTAAAGATAAATGATGAAAATAAAATTTCATATAAACCTAAAGGCCGTTTTTCTTTATAATTTAGTCTTATAATAATGATTTATATATATAAGATATTAGAGTACTCTATATATTGTTTAATTATTATTATCATAATTTTATATGTAATAATAATTATTACATAAATATATATACATATATTTAACACACTAAATAAAAGACGTGATAATCTAGTAAATGTTATATATATGATAATGCAATCGACCTACGGTCAACCCGTGACATCAGCCGTAAGATGCACCTTTTTGTTTTAGACACGTAAGTTGAAAGTCCATTGAACGATCAAGGCACAATATGATCATGATATCGACGGTAGTACTTTTGTGCAATCTTGTGTCGATTTGGCATTGACCATTGAACTTTTTTGCAGTTTTATAAAAAACCATCTTTTGAGACATTTGGTTGATTTAAAGGATTTACAGCAAAACTTATGACCATATGATTTTCTTTAGATGATATTTGGCTTATATAACTTATTTTTATCATTCTCAAATTAGAGATTTAATATTTAGTTTCGTCTTTTTTTAACGACAAACTCGCACACACTTTTAATCTACTCCTAAATTTACATCATTTGTCCATGAATAACTAAACCTACAATTTCTTGAAAAGATAACACCATACAAAACACATCGGTACCATTGGGCCAAATGCCCAAATGTTTTTAAAGGTCGATTCACACCCCTATCTATATGTTGTTTTGTTTCCCTGAGTGCGTACACATGAATCCGTGTCTTAAGCATACTTCGAAAGTCGAAACCCCCTGGCCCAACCTGAAACCCTTTTTTTTGTCACAAGTGGGACTTAAACCTAAGACCTCCCCATTTTAATGAAGTTTTGGGTAATCCAAATTAAGTTACCGGGTGTTTATTGGATTAGATGGTTTTTATGTTAATTTGAATCTAAGTGGTGATTAAATGAATCAAGCACACAAGATTTTTCTAAATAAAAATAAAGTAAAAAATTAAATCACCCCAAAATGTGTATAACATGTTACATGTCACAAAATGTTTATAGTTGATCAAAATCATTATGATTACCGTTATCTTTCTTAAAGTATATATACAACAAAAAATGATAAACCGACAAAACTAACACGTATATAATGTCCACTATCTTGACCTTCGAGTGGACAACACTCATCTTGCATAAATTTTTCTATCCCGTAAACAGTTTCTCTAAACGGGAAATGAAAAGACTAATGACTTCATTTTGATATACAAATCTTTTTAGTCTCCGTTCGACCCGACAACTTTCCTATGTCGTCTTGACCCGACTCTTCTCCGGCGTCTTGGTGATGGGATCTTTGTGGGATTACTTACAATATGTTCCAAAGGTGTCTCTAAAGTGGGAATGTTTGGTGTTTCATCAATTGGGGTGGAGGGTGGCGGCACAAAAGCAGCAAGTGCGCCAGGAGGTGGCGGCAGTGGCGGTGATGGCGGTGGCGGCCAATGCTCGAGAATATCTCGATGGTATCCCTGAGAGAGAGTGGAGGAACCAACAGGATCAGCATTATCCAGAAATAAAGTTGTATGAATTAGATGGGAGATCAAACACTTAGCATGGTGTTGACATTTGAGGTCAACAGAAGTATTCTTTGAATTCAAAATTATATCATTTTTTTCAGAATCTTGAGAAATGTTATATAACCTTGTTCAAACTATTGTAAATATTTCAGTATGGTAACATCTATTGCTAAGTTTGAAACTAAATCCTGGTCAAAATCGCGTCGAAGAAAAACTTATTTTGACTCTGAAAGTCAAAGTGCATCAGGATGAAGTGAATTTTATTACCTGAACTACAAAGTTTTGCCTTATTGACATTTGAGGTCAACAGAACTATTCTTCAAATCCAAAACATATTGAAGTTTTTAGAATCTTGAGAAAAGTTTTAAAACCATGTTCAAACTACTGTAAATCTTTCAATATGATAACATCTAATGCTAAGTTTGAAACTAAATCCTAGTTAAAATTGCGTCGAAGAAAATTTTATTTTGACTCTGAAAGTCAAACTGCATCAGGATGAAGAGAGTTTTATTACCTGAACTACAAAGTTTCGCCTTTATTGACATTTGAGGTCAACAGAAGTATTTTTTGAATCCAAAACTATATCAAAGTTTTTAGAATCTTGAGAAAAGTTTTATAATATGTTCAAATTATTGTTAATCTTTCAATATGGTATCATCTAGTGCTGAGTTTGAAACTAAATCCTAGTTAAAATTGCGTCGAGGAAAAAATTATTTTGACTCTGAAAGTTTTGTATCGGGATGAGGAAAATTATACCTGTACTACAAAGTTTCGGCGTTGACAATCCCAAAACATATGAATGGTCCAATTGGTCTTAGATGTGATCTTATCCCTCACTGTTGAGAAACTAATCTGATCTCTTGAAGTAAACCGGTCAACTTCATTGAACCAAAGACAAGTAAAAAGGTTTGAGATAGGAATATGCTCTCTTATCACCACACATCCTTCAGGAACATCTGTATGATTAAATGTGCGTACAGTGATTATATGATATTGAATAATGTTAATCAAATAATTATTTGTAATCAAACGAGCTGCAGAACATAATGTTGTTTGAAGTTGTGATCACAAAGGTATATATAAAAACTAAGTAGTAAAAATGTAAAAAAATTAAAAATAATAAAAGGGTGTATTTATGTACCACTTCTGATAGGAAGTTTGGCCTCCGAATATGGGGTTAAACCCTCGGTTTTATAAAAGTTGACCTGGAAATCGATGGAGGCGTTGTCATACTTGGAGGCTGCTTTATTAGCTTCGGCTTCTACAAACACATCAAACCGCTTGTAGTGTCTAGATATTGCAAAACTAGCATTCTTCCTCCATAAGAACCTGAAATCATATCCGGTTAGGAACTTTTGGATCCTCTACCGTGTGGAGACCATATTTCATATTGGACCAAACCCGTAGGTGAACTAAACGAGTTGACTGTAGCAAAATGACTAAAATGGTCTTGGAAAACGGAAAGTACATTCAATATTCATCGGGTTGTGCTAAATGTACACCGCCCAATTTTTTTTTACCGAATGTAACCCGCTCCTCCTATCACATTAGTCGTTCCATCTTTTCAAATCACTCACTCGCGTATGTATACACCCATATAAGTTCGTTTACACCCCCGTATACAAACAAACATGCCCAGTAAAATCCCACTCAAAAAGTTGGGTCTAGGGAGGGTGGGATGAGAGCAAACTTTACCTCTATCCCATAGGATAGAGAGGTTGCACCCAGAGAGACCCTCCGACTCGGAAAACATACTAAACATGAATACAATAAACAACAAATAACAAATATCCAATATCAAAAGCGTATATGAGAACAAGACATATAAGTTCATACCATAGGCAGACAAAAGGAGTAGCAGACATAATAGTCCCTAAATATAAAATGTGAAGCATACAGAAAACATACATGAACTACATGTCATAACTATATAATCAAGTAGCCATAACAGATACAAGAACAATAAGGCATACAAAATCCGTGTCATAACCATGTATAAAGTGCGACTATGACGTACAAGTCCTTAAGGCTAAAGTAGATAAGACTAGAGTCGCACCTGCAACTAAGGGCAAACCTAGAACGAAGCTAGCATCAACACCTACGAGTAAAGGCAACCTAAAGGTAGCCTAAGTGGCGAATCAAGGCCAAACCTATACTCATCCCTAGAAATCCCTAACCTTTATCCGACGTCTCCACAAACCCCTATCACTGATCATGTGTTATATACCCATATACATGTCAAATCAAATCACATAAATAGGGGGTATAACAAGCATACAAAGGGGGTACATTTAGCCAACTCCTATTCATATAGAAGGAAATGTTGTGATCTAAATGAAAGCAAAACATTTGCGGTACTTCATTAGTGATAGATATGCTTGACGTGTACATAAAACATAAATCTACCCGGGTTTTTCATAGTAATGCAACTCTAAGTTACTATCCATATGTGAATGAGGAGCGTAGCTAAGCCCATCTTGGTAAGACCCATTTTGATGTGAACCAAATTGATATTTTTTTTAAAACGACCTATTTTGACCTGAACCCGTTTCGACTTGTTACTTAACCCGAGTTGGATTTAGCCACGCTTAGCTTAAGTTTTTAGACAAATGGATTTCAATCTTACATAAACAAAACATATTAAACCTGCATTAAAAGATATATTTTTTTTTAAAACGACCCGCTTTGACTTGAACATGTTTCAACCCATTAAACTACCCAGCCATTTAGCCAAGCTTAGTTTAAACTTTTAGAGCAGAAGGGATTCAATCTTACTTAAGAAGATCACATATTAATATTGCATCAAAAGATAATACCTCTCAAGAATTTGATAAGGATCCACAACAAGCTCGAGTTTCCCATCCACCCATAAGGAATAACGAGCATTTGGGAAAAGCCTATGTAATAGAAGTTTTGGAACCTGCAAATATGTAACTTTATGAGAAACATCGTCAATTTTATGGAAAACTAGAGGTGACAAGATAGGGCTTGTTAGGTAATGGGTCAAAAAGAATTCGGTTGAAACATGATAATTTAGGAGCTATCAACGGGTAGAAACGAGCAGCGTTGACCAGCAAAACACTTTTTCTCCACTTTGTAAAACATTTAATCAAAAACAAGTTAATTCAACAATGTCCAAGTGATTTAGGACGTCGTATGTTTTATGGGTGGCTTTCAACTTATTTAGCTAGTTGTTTTATTTGGCCCGTTTGACATAAAAAAAACAACCCAAATCAACTTATTCTTAAATAAATGTGGCAAAATTACATAATGAAATATGGAGGACCAGAAATATAGCTATACCTTCCCATTGCGTCTTGGATCAGTATACGGTAAGTTATGGACAACAACAACTCTCCATAATCCAATCCTTTTGGTATCATTAAGATCACTTGAATTTCTTAAAAAACTAGCTGTTTCTTCATCAACAAACATGAAAAAGCAAACATGTTTCTTTGCGGTTTCACTGATGTTTTTGGGCTGTTGAATCAAATCATACGCGCCTGCCAAACACCAAATTTAAAAAAAAAATCTAGACTTTGAAAAAAGGAAAGCTTGAGCAGAGTGTTATGATATGATACCAAATATGGCCGATGCAACCACCACTTCCCGGCACTGATCCATCTCAAAAAGATCTGAATCATCAATATCAAAGCTTGTTTTGTGCCCCGGCTTATCTCCTCTAACAAATCTGTTTGCATAGTTATGCACCAACCAAAGAAGAATCAGTGGAAATAAGCATACCCTCTTTCAACAAACTAGAGGTGGCAATATCGACCCATTTATCTCTAACCGGTCAAACGGATAAAATAATATGATTGGTAATACAAAAACCAGTCAAATGGGTCGAAAGTTGCCCAAAGTGTATTTTTAGCAAGTAAAAGCCCCTAAATTATTTATCTAGAACATTAGGTTTATTACTAAAATAATGAAATTATTGTAATCATATTTGACATAGAAACTATCTTTAAAAACATAAAATTTGAGCAAATGTTGTTATGGGTCAACCCAACTCGGCCCATATCAACAAATACCCATTTAACCGAGTTGTGGGGAAAATTTTACCCGCAATGGACAGTCATTGACTCTTTTATGTCATAAGATTCAAGTCTTTGCTTCAAAGAAGGATATCCACCGAATTCTGAACCTCCAAACTCACTTTTGGTGAGATTTTCTTCATGAATGTATGTCAAATTTTGGAGGACCGGAGAAAATGATGGTACTTTTGGCATTAATGCAATAGCTTCTTCCACAGGAAGGTAACACACAGGACATGCTGACAAGCAAAAAAAAATTATTTTCAAATAAAAAGAAACAGAAAGTAGGAGTGTGAGATTATGAAAACTCACGTCGTGGGCCTGTTCTTTTTTTATCTGCAGGTGGTGGCGGCATTGTGAAGGTTTCACAAGGATGACCATGAGGAAGGGTGTATCCAGTAAAATAAACAGGCGGCGGCGGCGGCGGTGGTGGCGAGACGGTTGTCATTGTTTTATCATCATTCAAAGTGATCATCATTTCGTGATTTGCCAACGAAGAATTAATAGCTTTTACTGTGTCTTCATCAACACTCGTTGGTGAAAGATTTGTGATGGAGTTGTTCTTGAAATCCAAACTTTGAACATTGTGAACATCTTGTGTAACTTCACCTGCAAATACCCTCATATATTAACTCTTAATTGATCAAATTCAACTACAATTGAACAAAATGAAGCGAAAAATCATTAGAATAACAAAAACCCAATATTAGGATAAGCTCAAGATCAACCAAAAATGTAGTCAATATTGATTAAAATGTGTGGTGGTTGGGAGGGGGTAAATTGAGCTAAAAATGCACAAAAGTAGTACAATGCACAATGACCCAGAAACCAAATTGAGCTAAAAACAATCAAAATTTAGTAAATTTGATAAATTGCTAAAGATAATGCTACTACATTGAGTAAAAGTGTACAAAATGCAGTCAAATCAAAGATCCAGAAATGAATTTGAGCTCAAAATTAATTAAGATGCAGCTAATTAATCAACTTTCTAATGAACAAATGGAACCAAATTGAGCTAAAATCTAACAAATTCAAGTAAAAAAATGATTAATTTCAAGACAATAAAAACCAAACCTTTGCCAACATAAAGAACCCACATCATAGCTGCAATTGAAACAAGGCACAAGAACATCATTCCCACTTTCTTTCTATGCACAAATTTAAAGATCCACATCAACAAACTCTCCTTCTCTTTATTAACAAACATTTTGGAACCTTTCCTTGAAGCAATCGGCGGTGTTGACTGATTGGGTTTCTGCTGCAAGAACACTCCCCCATTTTGAATCTGCTGTTGGTGTTGCAATAAAGACCCATAGCTTGAAGATCTTTGACCCAATGACCCACTAGTCATTGTTGTTCACTTCCTCTGTTACACAATGCCCACCATAAAAAAGCAGGAATCTTTACCTCATTAGCAGCCCCAATTGATATTGATTTCTGCAGATCTGGATCGAGTTCTTGTGTTCTTGATAGATTGTGTACAAACCCAGAATGATTTCGATAATGGGTTCGTCGATTGAAGGGGTTTTGTTGTGGAATCAGCAGGCGGGCTCTGTTTTGGGGAAGAAGATGATGACGTGCAGAGCATTTATTGAGCTCCACTGTTATTTTCTGTTGTAATTTGTAAAAGATCCTTTTCAAGATGTTATCATTATTACTGAATTTGATTCTCATTGGAATTGTGATGATATTTTTATTTTTTTTATGAGTGGAATTTGCCCTAAAATGAAATCATAATGTTGGATTATAAAATGGTTTTGTTGATTTTTTTTTAAATATTGTAACAATAAAAAAAGTACTAGAATTGTTGTGTTGAAGTACCGATCACGGACCATGTTTCAGCACCTCGAAGTCCTCAACTTACGATAGCTAGCGGACTGATTTTTATCCGGACATCATGATCTTTAAAAGTTAAAACCACGGTTAGAGACCCGGTTTCTTAAAATTGTTGTTATATAGTCATATCTATCGTCAAGTTGTTGAAATGATAGATTTGTTATGTTAGTATACGTCAAGGAACCACATGTATCAAGTTTATGAAATGGTATAAGACTACTACTTAGAATTGTTTATTAGACTATGTGTTATACTCCCGTGAGGGAGTGGAGCGTGGAACACCGCCCCTGGGCACGAGTGGTGTGTTGCCTCTGAAATGTGAGTGTGGTCAGGGCATTGCCCCTAGATGTGAGAATGGGATTGACATACAGACGAACGCCATGCTTGAGACGTGGAGTACAACAAATAGACTGACCGCAATGTATAAAATTATGTTGAAGATTCATATAGATGGTTTGTTGGATCACTATTATTGGCTCCAAGTAATTTTTAGCTATTCCGGCAAAATAGTACTAAACTATATTCACTCCAATTTTTATAACCTGATTATTCATATTTTAAAAAATTAAATCAACCAGTATTGAAACATCACCAGCTTATAGTTTTAACACATTCATATAATTATGTCTATCTAACAGTTTGGAGCATGGTGAAATATTCCTACAATTTAAAAATGAATAATTACGTAAGATAAAATTGTTAAAAATTTTGTTTATTTTTTGAAATATATAAACTATTGCTTTTAAATAAACGAAAAGTATAACTTTGATAATCCTAGGAAAAAAATAATAAAATAGAAGATTCATAAACTCACAACAAACCACGAACTCACTACCTCTTTTGAAAACAACTCTAAAAATCCTTATCAATATAGATTTTTGTATGATTGTATAATAGCTGGCTAAGTTTTTTCAAATTATTAAAATACAAAAAATAACTTAAAAACGAAAATGATTAAAAAGGTACACTTGTGTCTTTTTATGTCTTAACAAGGGTAAAATTCGAATCTTACCGGCAGAAATCCAAAATGTTAAGGTTAAGTATTTAAATTTAAGTCAGTATTATAAATTTATTTAAAAAATTCTTTTAAGTTTGGAAGAGTACAATATTAGGTGATATCTGGGTGAGCCCATACACCGGGTACCAGGACAAATAGGGATGGCATGTGAATTCGAATGTCATGGGAAAATCTGAAACATTATAGACATGTAATGGGACTGATATTAGTTAGGAGGAGGCGTCTGCGAGTAAAGTTGGGGGTTGGGCAGGAATACCGCCGCAACCGGCACGGAGGGAATCGGGTTCAAAATTGGGTTCACGAATCTGCACTTGAAGCCACATGATGTGTGGGTTTTGAACATTATTTTTATGCAATAGTAGTTTTGGGTTAAAAGATGGGCACCCCTTTCCTTTAAGGTACTTGTTTTGGTTCAAACGACATGACAAGTTTTAATTGGATGGTGTTGATGGTACTTTCGGGTAAAAAAAGGAGGTGCCCCCTCCAAACTTAGGGTATGTGATTAATTCTCCAAACTTAGGGTATATAGTATAAATAAAGGTTTTTTGATACCACGTGTCGTCTCCATATTAATTCTCATCATTTTTTTCCCGCCTCTATCTTTTAATAATAATATATTTTTAAAGAATATAATAATTATTATACTAATAAAATACATTTATTTTAAATTATCACTTGTTATAAGAAACTATAAAATCTAATTATATAACTTTTATTTTCAATCAAATAGTAAATGAAAGTCAATTTATATTAAATAGTAATTAACATATTTTTAAAACCCAATTATATATTAGTTTTTACATATTTTGAATTTTGTTTTCTATCCTTATTATATTTAATACATTGTTACACATGTAAAATATATAGATAAATATTTAAGAATTTTATATATTGATATTTTTCACCTCGTGTGTAGTACACGGGATCTAAGCTAGTCGTATATAAAGCGAACGGTCTTTAAGAATGCTACACTTCCGTTTTAGATAGCTCTTTAATACCCTAATACTTTTTGTTCTTTGACGCCTTACAATCTTCTAGAAAACATGCTAACAAATGATGATCACCTGAGTTCATGGTAATAACCCTTATAAATATCGCATCAAACTGAAATTCATACAAACACAAATGAATAACATACATATCATTTATGAGTAAATGCTCATTATCCCTATAAAGACATTTTCATCTTTTTTATACAAGGTATGAAGGTACAATGGCTTTTTTCCTTAGTGGAACTAACCCACATTATGTTGTGTTTAATGCTTGTTATTGCAAATGTGTGCCCACATTACCCTCTACGATGGTTTGAGTTGTGAACCTTAACTCATGACCATCATTAGCCAATCATTTGTCTCTACGGACCCCATCGCAAACTCATTCATTTGCCGGAAAGCATATCATTTCAAAAGAATTCAATTTATCAGACACGATGAACTATAACATGGACATACTTAAAAACATAAATGTCGATACAAACAAGACTATTACACAAGTATTCCAAGCTAAGATTGGTAAAGACCATATGAATTTAACCTAAAGTTGTTCAATATAGACTATGCATCCACTCTCACTTACAAAGCCTTATAGTGTTGCAATAGCACATATGCATATAGGTGCATAAACACACCGGATCCGGATCCAATCCGAAACCGGATCTGACCCAAACCGGATAAAAAAGAACCGGACCGAATTTTTTAGGATCCACCGGATCTACAACCGGTTCCAAGGATTTATGCGGACCGAATAAAAATTGAACAAAATGGAACCGGACAAAATTGGACACACGCCTGCACCGACACCACCACCTGTAACTTCCACCATCTCCTCCTCACACCTGCACCTGCACCTGCACCGGTACCACCATCTACTCTGCCGTGTCTCTTTCTCGTTTTTTTTTGCAAGGATTCGGACAGAGATCATCCTTTCAGATCCGGTTCCAAATAGGTTCCACCTCTCCACTCCCAAAACAGGATCCGGATCCGAAAAAAATCCGGTTTGTGCACCTCTACATATGCATACTTTACTCATATGATGACATACTTTATGTAACAACTTTAAGTTAACAAAATTTAACTTTTTGATTTATTAAGAAAACACACTTTACTTACTCTGGACATATTGCTAAGCCCCTAGAGCTTTACAAAGCATAGATGCTCGTTCTAATAGTATACAAACAAATCATTATCACAAGTAGGCGCAAGTGCACAACTTTCACATAGAAGTGTAGGATGCACTTACCACTCTATAGGGCTTCCAAAGCTTCCTGTCTAGTTTTCAAACCTTCTCCTGAGCCTTCGAGACAACATCTAGACATTCTAAAGCTTTCCCTATGGCCAAGGTGTTTTTCAGTGTGTATATACATTCCTCCAAGGTAGCAGAGATTTTAGTGCGTCCCCTTAGCATATCGAGCATCTTTAATCACTAAGAGCGCATATCGTAAGCTAAGGTTATTCATCATTGAGATGGTTTAGGTTCTAAGGAACATGTCTTAAAATCAACATAATGTGATATGAACAATATGAGGATAAGGCACATGAGATCTTAATGTCAACCATATAACATGGCATCACATCCTCTCCTAGGCTCATGCTATGTCAACAAGAACAAGAAGGTATCCACATGTCATGACTTTGAATGATTAATCATAATCGGATTATTATGGGCTTAAGCTAAAGTTTGTTTTGGTTTAATTATAGAGTTGTTAGGTCTAGATAATTATTGGTATTTTATTTAATGGGTTATGTTTATCGGTTTATTAGATAGGATTATGTTGTTGGTATTTAAATATTTTTTTTAATGAGTTTGAGTCGGATTAGAATTGGAATTGTAGTCTAGTATGATTAGGACTGTTTAGTAATAAATAGGGTTGTATTGTATTGGTTTTAGTGTGTCGAGAATTTTAATAAGATAAGAGTCTATCGGTGGTTTTCGATTAATAAACGTGTTTGTGATTCTTGGACATGATTTCCAACAAACCTTCCTTGGTAGCACATATGTTATTCGGTTATCATAAACCGGTTTGGTTTGGTTAATTCAGTTATGCCACACATCAAAACTGTAACCAAACCATAGTTTTCAGTTAGTTGGTAATGATTTAACCAAACCATCGATTAATTGGCCAGTTCAATTAAATCGATTAATTCGGTTATTTACTTACCCCTATTTTTTTAGTGTGGTTAACTATTAGATTCATAGGAGAGTGGAAAACAAAGTTATGATAGAATGACAGCTGGTTAGTGGTAAATCCTCGTGTTCGTGATTGTTTAAACTCTAAAAACTTGCAAGTTTAAAACTCTAAAAACACATGGAAAGACTCTTTTATGGAATGTTTTTCCATCCTACCGTTTTTTACTTACACATTTTATAAAAAGTTATATAACATTTTTATAATCTTTTACAAACTTAATTTGTCTTTTTTTTAATAAAAACGTACTTTTATATAAAAAATCAGTTTATGATAATTATTTATTCTTAACATGCTCCATTAAATGATCATGCATCTTGAAGTTGACTATGTTGATCTTGTATTTGATATTTTTAATGTTGTATTTGATCTTCTTTATCTTGTGTAGTTGTATTGATTTTGTATCCCATATTGGTCTTCCATCTCGATCGTATTTCTTCTTGTATTTTGACATGAATTTGACTTCTACGGTGAAGCAGTTCTTTTGTGATCTTTGGATTCTTCTGGATTTGGTGTTGTGATTATTTTGACATGAATTTTAAAATTCCGGTTTTAATGCATTTAAGTTAATTCTGTGATTTTTGGATTGTTATGAATTTGGTGCTGTAACTATTGCTAATTTAAATATTCATTTGTCGCGGTTTTGAAATGACGTCTAAAGAGAATGACGGCTTTGGATTGTTAAAATTAGGTGGTTTTTAATAGATTTGGCAGGTTCGTGATTTGGTGCTGTAATTATTGCGAACTTATTTTTTTAATGTTAAAAATTCGTTTGACGCGGTTTTGAAATGGCGTCTAAAGACAATTTATTGAAAAATATTAAGATTCATTTGACGTAGCTTTGATATCATTTGACGCGGTTTTGGTATGGAAAAACTAAATATTTTTTAATGCGGTTTTTTGCGTCGGCATGACGCGGTCACTAAAAACCAAAATCACCGCATCAAAATATCGTGTTTCTACTAGCGATGATTATCAAATATGGTAAGAGTCAAATACTATAAGAACACTATTTAAAATTTCTTCTTTAAAGGTAAAATCGATTCCCTTTAGTTTCAACTTAGTTTCACGATTCGATTAGTCGTTCAAACTTAGTTTTGTCAAAGTTACTTTTTGGTCATTGGCAAACATTCTTTACCATCAGAAGCTCATGTGTTAATATTTGACCCCTGTAGTAATTTATATAAGGAACATGTTGCTCTTTCTTAGATAAATTATAATAATAATACTCAAGTTTAATACATTTTGTATGCTTGAATAATAAATTTTTTTATGAATTGTGTTATTTATATAGTAAGTATTTCATGTGTATACGAAATATTCAATCGGATAAGACAGAATGCTAATTCAAAACAACAAGCACGTATGAAAACGACATGTTAAAATCAGACAAAATAAAACCTTTATATATGGGTCGAACAATCACGATTAATTGGCAGTTGACGGTGATAACCGCTTATAATCGTTGTAGTTATACTCAGTAAGAACTTTAGTAAATATCACCATACTACATACCATCATTTGTTACTATTGATTACTTAGTTCCTACTAATGCAAAGTTGCTACTGATGTACTTAGTTACTACGGATCTTAGTTTCTACCGAATATCATAGTTGCTGCCGATGCTCATACTTGCTATCAACCTTAATAGTTATTACCGACGATCAATAGTAACTTACCATTATTTAATCAATTATTTCTGAACATCAATTTCATGCAACTTTTCACTATCCTTGATCGACCCTTTCGAACTCCCCTTGATTTAGAGTTGAACCTTAGAGGTCCCATGATTCCAATTCCAATATATAGGATAGTCTTGACTGTTTGTATACTCCACGCCTCCTAACTCAACCAAAGTATTTCTAGTTTTGACGGTTTGATTTTACTAGTTTAATACTTTGAATCAATATTTTTTAGAGTTATTTACATATTTCTCATTCTTAAGTCTCTTAATAACATATATACCCAACTATAAAAATCAATTACATATTTACCCAATTCTTATACAATTACTTATTTACCCTCTTATGTTTTAAAACCTAATAATGATATATTTAGGAAATGATATATGTAAATATTATTTTAATTGGTTCATTAAGGGTAAAATAGTAATTCAATAAGTTATTTTAAATGAATTGGGTAAATATGTAATATATATGTTTTAGGAAGGAAAAATATGTAATTAAAATTAAAAGTTAGGTAAATATGTAATAAATGAAGTTAGAAAGGGGATATATGTAAATGACCCTGTTTTTTAAACTTATGAGGCTTATATTAAAATTCCAATACATCCTCCACCTCCAATTCTCAATCTCAATGTCCACCACCAACTGTCATTCATCTTCAATCTCCCCGCCATGAACACCAACCTCCGATCTCTTCACCTCCTCCTCATCCTCTCCCTCCTCCAGTCCCCACCATCCTCCGCCGTCAATTTCATCATCAACTCCTTCAACTCCACCTCCATCTCACTCTACGGCAACGCCACCATCCAATCCAACATCCTCACCCTCACCACCTCCCCGGCCACGGATTCGTCTTCATCTTCATCTTCACCCCCGTCACCGGAATCCAAAACGCAAACGCAGCTCAAAACCTCGGCCTGTTTAGCCGTACAGTTGACGGGAATTCAAGCAATCACGTGTCCGGAGTTGAATTCGATGTGTTTAGGAACGAAGAGTTTAGGGATATTAACGATAATCATGTTGGGATTGATGTTAACTCTTTGACTTCTTTCAATTCTTCTGAAGCTGGGTATTATGAAGATGAAGATGGTGGGTTTAGGGTTTTGCAGCTTAATAACGGTAGAAACTATCAGGTTTGGATTGATTATAAATATTTTATGATTAATGTTACTATGGCTCCTGTAGGTGTAAACAAGCCCACCAGGTGTTTGATATGTGTCCCCTTGAATCTTTCTGATGTTTATGAAGATGAAATGTATGTGGGATTCACTGCTTCGACCGGGACGTTGACTCAAAGTCATAACATTTTGAGTTGGAGTTTTAGCAACTCGGATTTCTCGTTGAGTGATGGTTTGGTTACCGAAAATTTGCCTTCGTTTGTGCTTCCGGATGAGGGGTTTTTCAAGTCGAAAGGTTTTGTAATTGGTTTGGTTTCAGGGGTTTTCTTTGCTTTAATAGGTTGTGGATTTGTTACTTGTGTGTGGATCAAGAGAAAGAGGAGGATAGCGAAGGAGAAAGGCGATTTAGAGGATTGGGAATTGGAGTATTGGCCTCATAGAATTGCGTTTCAAGATGTCGATTTGGCGACGAAGAGTTTTAGTGATGAGAATGTGATTGGAATTGGTGGGAATGGGAAGGTTTATAAAGGGGTTCTTGGAGGCGTAGAGATTGCTGTTAAACGAATCAGTCATGACAATGATGATGTGGTTCAAGAGTTCTTAGCCGAGGTTTCGAGTCTTGGAAGATTAAAGCATAAAAACTTGGTTGGGTTAAGAGGATGGTGCAAGAAAGAAAAGGGTAGTTTGATCTTGGTTTATGATTATATGGAAAATGGGAGTTTGGACAAAATGTTGTTTGATTGTAAAGACTATGTCAAAATCTTGAATTTCAACGATAGGATGAAAATCTTGAAAGACATTACAAACGGGATTTGGTATTTACACGAAGGGTGGGAATCGAAGGTGTTACATAGAGATATCAAGTCGAGCAATGTGTTGCTTGACAAAGAAATGAATGCAAAGTTGGGTGATTTTGGGTTAACCCGTATGCACCAACATGGTCAAGTGGCTACCACAACGGATTAAAACAGGGCGAGCCTCGACACAAACAGGTGTTTTTAGTTTTGGGATTCTAATTCTTGAAGTTATATGTGGAAAACGTCCGATAAAGGTGGGAAACATCCCTTTTGTCAATTGGGTATCCAAATTAATGCAAAAAGATGAACTTGTTAACGCCATAGAAGAGAGGTTAATGGCTAAGGGTGGGCTTGACCACAAGGAGGTCGAAATGGTGCTACATTTGGGACTATTGTGCGCACCCGGATGCAAAATTGAGGCCTACAATGAGACAAGTTGTTAAGGCATTAGAAGGGAGGAACAAGAATGAAGTAGATTAAGGTCAAGGTCAAAGTTAAAGGGATGGGGAAGATGGGGAAGATATGGAAGTTCACTTGTTAGACAGGATGAACTCTCAAGATTTATGGTCAAAATATGCTCAAATACTAAATTCAGAATCATCATCATTTTATTCACATCCAACATTTGGGGAGGTTAGAAATGGGATTTCTTCTTCCATGTGAATTACATCATCTGTTTTTATTTATTTTTACTTATTCAAATTATTTTGTATTTACTTTATTGTGTATTTATGTGTAGTTAATGAGCTTGAATGAAGCATTAGAAGTCCTTTTATTAACATTTTTAAAACTAAAACAGTATGGATTTTAATATATTTTATGGATTTTTTTTCTTATAATTTGATTGTGTCTAGACAGGCATTTATTTTAAATAAAATATTCTAGTGATAAAATAATTTTCACATATATAAATTAAATATGAGCAACATGATGACAACTTTGTTCAGTTTGGACTTTGGACAAAGATTTTATTTAAATTAAAAAAGTTGTAGTTTGAAAAAATGTGAAGATTTGGATTCTTGTTTGGTTGGAGGTAGGCGCACAAGGAAGAAAAATCAAAGATGATTTTGGTTAATTATTGATGTCTTGATAGCTTTAGACCGCGTTGGATATATTCTTATGTTATTAAACATGTGACACTCTCTTTGGGATTCAAAAATATCATTTTAAAAGTAAAATAAAAGGACGAATATTTATTAAATCTATACTATCTAATAAATAAAGGTTTTTCATGCCACAAGTCACCTTCATATTCACTCTCATCATTTTTTTCCCGCCTCTCTCTCCTATTAAAGACATTTCTATCTTTTAATAATAATAATATATTTAAAAAAATACTAATTATACTAATAAAACACATTTATTTAAATTATCTTTTATCATTAAAAACTTTGAAATCTAATTATTTAACTTTTATTTTCAATCAAGTAGTTAATGAAAGTCAAATTATATTAAATAATAATTAACGTATTTTCAAAACCCAATTATATTTTAATTTTTACATCATTTGAATTTTGTTTTTTTATCTTTAGTATATGTAATAAATTTTTACACATTTAATATATATATATATGTATATATATAAAGATTTAAGAATTTTATGTATGATATTTTTCATCCCGTGTGTAATACACAGGGTCTAAGCTAGTTGACTAATATAAGGGTGATGAGTTTAATACACCATTTAAACTTAATACACCACTTTAATTAAAAGTTTATTTAAAAAGTTGTGTCAATCATTATTATTAACTTATTATATTTAAATAAAATTAAGGGTGATAAGTTTAATACATCATTTAAACTTCATACACCACTTTAATTAAAAGTTTACTTAAAAAGTTGTGCCAATCATTATTATTAACTTATTATCTATACTATATAATAAAGAAAAGTTTTTGTATGTCACGTATTGTCACCATATTTAATCTCATCATTGTTTTCCCGCCTCTCTCTCTTATTAAATGCACTCATATATTTTAATAAATTAATAATATACTAATAAAGCACATTTATTTTTAAATTATCCTTTATTATGAAAAAACTTTAAATTCTAATTATGTAATTTTTATTTTCAATCAAATAGTAAATGAAAGTCAAATTACATTAAATAGTAATTGACGTATTTCCGAAACCCAATTATATATTATTTTTTACATATTTTGAATTTTGTTTTATATCCTTAATATACAATAATACATTTTTACAGTTGTAAAACACATGAGTAAAACTTAAGAAATTTATGTATTGATATTTTTCACCCGTGTGTATTACACGGGGTCTAAGCTAGTATCTAATAAATAAAGGTTTTTCATGCCACATGTCACCTCCATATTCACTCTTATCATTTTTTTCCAGTCTCTCTCTCCTATTAAAGACATTTTATCTTTTAATAATAATAATATATTTAAAAAAATACTAATTATACTAATAAAACACATTTATTTAAATTATCTTTTATCATTAAAAACTTTGAAATCTAATTATTTAACTTTTATTTTCAATCAAGTAGTAAATGAAAGTCAAATTATATTAAATAATAATTAACGTATTTTCAAAACCCAATTATATTTTAATTTTTACATCATTTGAATTTTTTTTTTGTCTTTAGTATATGTAATAAATTTTTACACATTTAATATATATATATATCATTTGAATTAACGTATTTTCAAAACCCGTTCGGTCCGGTGTCCAATGCATATGTGGCCAAGAAGAAGGATGGTAGAGGAAACTGCTTTGGATTTGTCAGGTTTCTGGATGTAACCAGCTTGGAGAGGATTCTGGAGGGAATGAACGGGGTTACAATACAGAATGCAAAAGTATCTGCAGCGCTGGCAAAATACGATAAGAACCACAGAAGGGTAGCTCATTTGCAAGGAAATCCAAGACACCAGGGTTGGGTACCTAAGCAGCAGCATCCATCGGAGGGGATACGCTAGGAAGGGAGATCTTACAAGGATGTCCTGAATAACGCCGTCCAAGAGAAGAAGTCAGTCAACATCGCGGGGCAGGGAGGGTTGTTCCCGCGGTATTATGTGGGGAAGGTAGTGGTAGGGGAAGCCAAGGATGCCACGGCTTTAGCTAATATGTTGATCCTTTTTTCGGACTGGGAGTGCAAGGAGGTGTCGTTGTCTTATATTGGTGGTTTTAAATGTTTAATCTCCTTAAACTCGCCGGACTTGGCCAAGGATTTTGTGGCAAAGAATGACATTTGGAAGGATCACCTGGTTGCCACCGCAATCTGGGAGGGTCAGGAGATGATGTTTGAACGGGTGGTAAAAATACAAATGGATGGTATACCAATTGTGCTAAGGGAGGAAAAAACATTCCTAGAATTTGCGGGACTCTTTGGAAAGGTGATTGAACCATTCGAGTTTTCATGGGACGGTTTCGACATCTCTTCGGGGGCTTGTTTAGTACTGCATAGTTCCGAGAGAAAAATTGACGAGGAGGTAAATTTGATCTGGAATAATAGGTCCTATCCGATATGGGTAAAAGAGGTTGAGCATGCTTGGCCCCCGGCATTGAAAGAACCTTCAGCAACATCGACGGTGGGAGACAAAGGTGTTGACGCGGAGGGAGGGGCGGAACTGGAGGAAGGTGAATTCCGTGCCACTCCGGCCACCGGTAACCAGGAACTCCAGGGGGAAGTTGAAACGATCCGTCACATAGGGGATGCAGCCGCACCGACGTTGCTGGGGAAAGTCAGGAGCTGCATGTCGGGATGGATTTCCTATGCACTCCTCGGAAATCACGTGTGACAGAAGATGGAATAATTGGGGGTCCAGATCATCTTGGGCCGTCAAACCAGGTGGGCCTGCCTTCGGTAGTAAGCTCAATAAAAAGGCCCCGTTTTTTCGAAGCCCATGGTCGAGTAAATCCCCTGGTGGGCCATCTCACGAGCAATCCCACGTGTCGGATATACCCCCTTTCCCTGACCTAAATAATCCTGCTTTCGTCGGTTCTGGGTCTCCATCAGATTCATATCCTCGTGGATTTGATACTCAAATCGAGGGCCTGTGTAACCTTTCTGATTTTCACTTTTTCATTTTGGTACAATAAGACATGTATGAACTTCAATCTTGGTGAAATGATTATATCAAGCCCTACTTCAAAATTTCTATCCGCATTTGTTCTAGAATCCCTATATACACATAAATATTTGAACACATATGTATATATATATATATATACATTTATACATCATACAAGTACATATACACATATATATACATACCCAAACATTATACAAGTACATACACATATACATGCATACTAGTTTGAACCCTAACCGATTGAACCCTAAATTAAACTCCACACACAGAATTTGACTTTTAAAACATTGATTTGACTTTTCTTAATCAGTTTGACTTCTAAAAGTCAAAGGGGCCAAGAACCGTGATAATCCAAGACTACGGATGACAGATCTTTGTCGAATTGGACTCCTCGTGGATCCACAAACAGAAATCGACCCAACCTCAGCCCAATTATCATATCAATTTGATAATTCAAGAGGGTGAATTCGAATTCAAACAGATTTGACTTCGCAAAGTCAAATTCGTATCAATTCAATTTCAATCCAAAAAATTAACGCGTTTAAATTCCCGGAAATCACGCGCAAACGCTTCCCGGATGAATGTGGACCTGTACACGACCCAATGCATCCAAAAATCAAACCAATTTCGTGTGATTTGATCTCGACAGCTGTCACTTTCAAACCGTAATCAAATCGTGCGATTTTGATAAAATTAAACTAATTAAACACGACACACCCCTTCACACAACTCGTTGTAAGCTCTCTAAACGCTCATTCGACTCCCATTTTACCCCTGCTCCCCAATCGAGTACCAAGAACGTCGGAACTGAAATCGTAGCCTTCATTACTCGACCATATCAAGTAAGATTTAAGCCATTCGATTCGTTTTTGAATGAATATCATTAGCCTTTTATTGAATCGTATCATCAGGTTGTATCAAGTTCGATTGCCATTAGGGTTCTTGAGCCGCTCATGCGATTTGAATTTGGGGATTTTGTTTTGATTCATCTAACGCATTTATGATTTTAGATTTCATTGTTTGAATGCTATAAGTTAAGACTACATATACATGACTTTAGTACAATCATTAACTCCGTACAAGCCAACGGTTAACATTGATAGATCTATTGAGTCTGACAAACCCACCCGGTTAGGGTGTTTGTTACCGACTTTACATTAGGGTAACCTGCGTGTTATACCTCAGTCACAAGGTTTGATTGTACACACCTAGTTTAACTATAGATTCTCCATAAATGCCTTATACACGTGTATCGTATGAATTGTATAAAATACTTTAAACTTGGTTATGTGTCAAAACCTATGTATGCTCACCAACTTTTAGTTGACCTCGTTTTCATCATGTTTCAGGTACTAATGCTTGAGAATAAGTGCAAGATGCTTCACTTAGGACCGATAGCCTAGAATTTAAATTAATGAGACTATTTATGTATTTCCATTTTCTTTGTAAAGTTGGATTTATGTTTATTTGTGACATGAAATTGGATGTTTAATTATTTAAACTTTAGCAAACCTTGAGCTTTTGAACAGTCTACATGTCCCGCCCCGACGTATTCCACCGTCGGTTGGGGTGTGACAGATTGGTATCAGAGCCTTGGTTATAGGGAATTAGGTTATTAGACACCTTTGACCTAGACTATAACCTTAGGATACCCATTATTGACATGTTCTATGATTATATGATATGCTACATGCTATGTGTTACTTGCCTATTATATTAATATTTATTTATTTTGATACCTTATTTTCTAAAATTCATGACTTAGTAGACTATACTAGATAAATAAATAATATCCCTACCCATACCCTAAGCCTCATAACCTTCTTACCTACTTCTCTGTCATCATCATCATAGCATGTGGAAACTTCATGAATTTAAATCTATAGAATTTCTTTACTTCCTCGTTAAGGTTTTAAACTTTGTTAATTATTAGAGGACACGTGCAATCTGGAAGGGTGACACATGTATTCTGGGTTTTCTGTCTAGGAAAACATTTCATATAAATCACAATCAACCGAGGGACCCGTATGCTTTCCTGGGAATTCCCGGGATGAGTGTTTACTTATAGGCTAAAGCATGTATCCTTGAAAATTATATGAGTTTAACTGACCTTAATGTGTCATAGTATTCAAGTGATTATGTCACTATTTGAGTACAATCCAAACTATGATTTACTACTTCATCTATCATTTTATTCCCTTTTAAATTCAATCAAAAGTCCTTACATCTTTTATTGTCTTATGCAAATCTGTAGAATGTCTCCCCGTCGTGCTACCGTGGCCAACAACAACACTGATATTGCTGCTATCCTTGCACAACTTGTAACGCAACTCACTCAAGTTAATGGTGCTACAAACGGTAACCATGGGACTAATGGTGGTGGTGGTGCCAACCCACCGCAATGTACTTTCAAGCACTTTAACTCGTGCAACCCTACTAAGTTTTATGGCACTGAAGGAGCCACGGGTCTTTTGCAATGGTTCGAGAGCATAGAAAGCACTTTTCTCAACAGCGATTGTCCCGACAACCTCCGGGTCCGCTATGCCACCAGCGTCTTCCAAAAACGAGCGCTCACTTGGTGGAATGGTGAAAAGGGGAATAGGGGCATGGATGTGGCAATGTCCTTGCCATGGGATGAGGTCAAACGGCTCATGACCGAGGAGTTCTGTCCTCGCAATGAAATGAAGAAGTTAGAGGCCGAATTTTGGGATCTTGCCCAAGATAGTGGTGAAAGTTTAGCCTACACCACCCGCTTCCATGAGCTAAGTCTTCTAGTACCTCATATGTCACACATTTAGCTCGGGGTATTGAAAAGTACATCGGTGGACTGCCGATGAAGATTCAAGACACTGTTTTAGGGAGGAACCCAGCTACCCTTGAAGATGCCATCCGCCTATCCGCCACATTAACCGATAACCAAGTAAAGGCGGGTACGTTAACAAGGAGGGGTGCTAAGAAAGTCCTAGACACGGCAACACCTTCTGAGTCCTCCAAAGGGGTCAAACTCGAACCTTTCTCCAACAACAAGAAACGAAAGACTAGGAATTTTGCTGTTGTTACCCCGGCTGCCCCAGTCAATCACGTTGCTCCTATGACTCAGAATTCAGCCAAGAAACATTATGTGGGCAGCAGCCCTTTGTGCAACACGTGCAATTACCATCATTTCCCAAATATATCGTGTCGGATATGTGCTAGCTGTGGAAGATATGAGCATTTAGCCAACACCTGCAGGGTCAAACCACCCGACAATACAGCCAACCAGGGAAACAAAGGGGTTCCAACTATCACTAATGGGAATGCTTGCTTTGAATGTGGTAACCCAAACCACTTCCGAAACCGATGCCCAAAACTTATCAACCCAAATCAAGGTGGAGCTAGAGGGCGTGCTTTTAACATAAATGCTAATGAGGCCCAGGCCAACAATGATGTGGTCAACGGTACGTTCCTCGTTAATAACCAGTATGCTTCCATACTATTTGATACCGGTGCCGATAAGAGTTTTGTTTCACTTAATTTTGAACCTTTGCTTGCTAAAAACCGAACTAAGTTAGAAAAAATGTTTACCGTTGAAGTAGCGGATGGAAACCCCATCATCATTGACTCCATTATCCGCGATTGCGTCATCGAACTTAATGAATATTCCTTTCCCGTCAAACTCATACCTATGTAACTGGGAAGCTTTGATATCATCATAGGTATGGATTGACTATCTAGTCATCATGCCGAGGTCGTTTGTTTCGAGAAGTGCATCCGAATTCCTCTCCCCTCGGGTGATACATTAAAGGTTTTTGGTGAGAAACCGTGTAGTGGGCTTAAGCTCATGTCGTGCACTACGGCCCGAAAGTACTTACGGAAGAAGTATGTGGCGTTTCTAGCCCATATCGTTCAAAAGAAGGACCAAGAGAAGAATATTCAAGACATCCCCATCATTTGTGACTTTCCCGAAGTATTTCCTGAAGATCTATTCGGTCTTCCACCCGTTCGTCAAGTAGAGTTTCGTATCGACCTTGTACCTGGAGTTAATCCTGTGGCTAAAGCTCCATACCGCCTAGCACCTTCTGAAATGCAAGAACTTGCAAGTCAGCTTCAAGAACTTTCCGATAAAGGTTTCATTCGTCCCAGTCATTCACCATGGGGTGCACCCGTCCTATTCGTGAAGAAGAAAGATGGCTCATTCCGGATGTGTATTGACTACCGCGAACTCAACAAACTTACCATCAAGAACCGTTATCCCTTGCCTAGGATTGATGACCTCTTTGATCAACTCCAAGGTTCCACCTACTTCTCGAAGATTGATCTTCGATCCGGATATCACCAACTTCGTGTACAAGAGGAGGATATTCCAAAGACTGCCTTTCGTACAAGATACGGTCACTACGAATTTATGGTTATGCCTTTTGGGCTAACCAATGCCCCGCAGTTTTCATGGATCTCATGAATCGCGTATGCAAACCATACCTAGATAAATTCGTGATCGTTTTCATTGACGACATCTTGATCTACTCCAAGACCAAATCAGATCTTGAGCAACACCTTAAGTTGGTTTTAGACCTTTTAAGAAAAGAACAACTATATGCTAAGTTCTCCAAGTGTGAATTTTGGCTAAAGGAAGTTTAATTTTTGGGTCACATTGTCAACGAAAAGGGAATTCATGTTGATCCCGCTAAGATCTAAGCCGTTAAGAATTGGAGTACCCCTAAGACCCCTACCGAAGTTCGTTCATTTCTTGGTCTTGCTGGTTATTACCGTCGTTTTATCTCAAACTTCTCCAAGATTGCGGTCCCTCTCACGGCCTTGACCCACAAAGGTAAACACTATGAGTGGGGACCAAAGCAAGAGGAAGCCTTCCAACTCCTCAAACAAAAATTGTGCAATGCTTCTATTCTCACTCTTCCTGATGGTAACGATGATCTGGTGGTCTACTGCGATGCATCAAACCAAGGTCTAGGTTGTGTTCTCATGCAACGGGGCAAAGTGATCTCTTATGCATCAAGACAACTTAAAATTCACAAAAAGAATTATACGACGCACGATCTTGAGTTGGGTGCGGTCGTCTTCGCATTAAAGATTTGGAGACATTATCTCTATGGCACGAAATGTGTGGTGTTCACTGACCACAAAAGTCTCCAACACATCTTCAATCAGAAAGAGCTCAACATGAGGCAACGACGTTGGGTCGAGCTCCTTAACGACTACGACTGCGAGATTCGGTACCATCCCGGTAAAGCAAATGTTGTAGCCGATGCCTTGAGTCGTAAGGACCACGTTATGCTTCATTGTGTTAGGATTCAAACCGATATTCAAAATCGCATCTTAGGAGCTCAACACGTCTCGGTCACCGAGGGTAATCTGTATAACGAAATGTCATGTGGTGTTGAACTTCTATTTGAAACCAAACCTAATGGTCTCCTCTATTACTTGAATCGTATCTGGATCCCCGATCGTGATGAACTTCGCGCAGTCCTTATGAACGAGGCACACAAAACTCGTTACTCCGTCCATCCCGGGGCTGATAAAATGTACAAGGGTCTTCACCAACAATACTGGTGGCCCGGGATGAAGAAAGGCATTGCACTATATGTTGCAAAATGTCTAACTTGCTCCAAAGTCAAAGCTGAACATCAACGTCTTTCTGATTTACTTGAACAACCGGAAATCCCAGTGTGGAAATGGGAAAATCTAGCCATGGATTTCATTACCAAACTCCCTCGTACTTCTAGAGGTTATGATAGCATTTGGGTGATTAATGACCGTCTCACCAAATCTGCTCACTTTCTACCCATCCGAGAAGACTATCGGGTAGAGAAACTAACCCGAATCTACATTGACGAAATTGTGAGTCGTCACGGGGTCCTACTTAACATAATATCTGATAGGGATGCTCGTTTCACCTCCTGCTTTTGGAAATCCCTCCAAACTGCTCTTGGTACACGCTTAGATTTAAGCACGGCTTACCATCCCCAAACTGATGGTCAGACCGAGCGAACAATCCAGACGCTCGAGGACATGCTTAGAGCTTGTGTAATTGATTTTGGTGGCAATTGGGATTCACATCTATCCCTCATCGAGTTCTCTTACAACAATAGCTACCACACAAGCATCAACATGGCTCCATTTGAAGCTCTCTATGGTTGGAAGTGTCGCTCTCCTATCTGTTGGAACGAGATTGGTGAAGCACAAATCACCGGTCCCGAATTAATCCAAGAAATATCCGACAAGATCCTACAGATCCGCAACAACATTCAAGTAGCAAGGAGTCGGCAAAAGAGCTATGCCGACAAGAGACGTAAACCCTTGGAATTTCAAGTCGGCGATCTTGTACTTCTAAAGGTATCTCCTTGGAAGGGGGTGATCCGTTTCGGGAAGAAGGGTAAACTAGCACCTCGCTATGTGGGTCCATTCAAGATCCTCGAAAGGATCGGGAAAGTGGCTTACAAACTGGAATTACCTCCATCACTTGCTAATGTACATCCTACTTTCCACGTGTCCAACCTAAAGAAATGTCTTGCTGATGAGAATCTCCATATACCTCTTGACGATGTGCGCATTGACGAAACGATGCACTTCGTGGAGAGACCAGTAGAGATCATGGGTCGCGAGATCAAGCAACTCAAGCGAAGCCGTATCCCTATTGTCAAAGTACGATGGGAATCTAAGCGTGGACCTGAATTTACTTGGAAACGTGAGGACCAAATGAAGCTCAAGTACCCTCACCTCTTTGTTGATACAGTCGCCTCAACTAGCTAAAATTTCGGGACGAAATTCCCTCAACATGGGGATACTGTAACCTTTCTAATTTTCACGTTTTCATTTTGGTACAATAAGACATGTATGAACTTCAATCTTGGTGAAATGATTATATCAAGCCCTACTTCAAAATTTCTACCCACATTTGTTCTAGAATCCCTATATACACATAAATATTTGAACACATATGTGTATATATATATATACATTTATACATCATACAAGTACATATACACATATATATACATATATATATATATACATACCCAAACATTATACAAGTACATACACATATACATGCATACTAGTTTGAACCCTAACCGATTGAACCCTAAATTAAACCCCACACACGGAATTTGACTTTTAAAACATTGATTTTGACTTTTCTTAATCAGTTTGACTTCCAAAAGTCAAAGGGGCCAAGAACCGTGATAATCCAAGACTACGGGTGACGGATCTTTGTCGAATTGGACTCCTCGTGGATCCACAAACAGAAATCGACCCAACCTCAGCCCAATTATCATATCAATTCGATAATTCAAGCGGGTGAATTCGAATTGAAACAGATTTGACTTCGCAAAGTCAAATTCGTATCAATTCAATTTCAATCCAAAAAATTAACGCGTTTAAATTCCCAGAAATCACGCGCAAACGTTTCCCGGATGAATGTGGACCTGTACACGACCCAATGCATCCAAAAATCAAACCAATTTCGTGTGATTTGATCCCGACAGCTGTCACTTTCAAACCGTAATCAAATCGTGCGATTTTGATAAAATTAAACGAATTAAACACGACACACCCCTTCACACAACTCGTTGTAAGCTCTCTAAACGCTCATTCGACTCCCATTTCCCCAATCGAGTACCAAGAACGTCAGCACTTAAATCGTAGCCGTCAGCCTTCATTACTCGACCATATCAAGTAAGATTTAAGCCATTCGATTCGTTTTTGAATGAATATCATTAGCCCCTTATTGAATCGTATCATCAGGTTGTATCAAGTTCGATTGCCATTAGGGTTCTTGAGCCGCTCATGCGATTTGAATTTGGGGATTTTGTTTTGATTCATTTAACGCATTTATGATTTTAGATTTCATTATTTATCAGCGAAACCATCTAGCCCAGCCGGTAAGCCACTACACCGCCGGGCTAGATGGCGTGGGTTCGAAACCCACCACCAGCGGCCTTTTTGCCTTAAATGCTACATTGCAACGTTGCGACGTAAATATTACTTAACATTGCAACAACAAACTCGTCAAAACACTTAGTAAAAAAAACAATTATACAACGATAACGATGTTCTTCGGTCGGTGTCGTTCTCATTTTTGTAGGTATCAGCATTTTACCGCTAGTTGATATAACCAACGATACCTAAAAAATATATTTAACGATTTAAAAAAAATTAACAAACGAAAGTTATTGGAGAAAAGAAATTTAGTAAAAAAATTAATATAGTTAAAAGCATATATTATGCATAGTAAAGGAGTCAAATTAAATTTTAAGAAGTTAAAGGTCTAGATAGTAATTACAACAAACTTGAGGGTTAAAATTGTCGGTGGCTTGTAAATGAGTAGTAAGGGAATGTTTTGTTTCAAAAGCCTTAAAAATGAAAAATTCATATAGTGTTATGGTACCCCTATTTTGGGTTTAGTCCAGCTAGCTAAGGCACAATTTTTTGGTTGGCCCATTTATTCCTTACTGGCCTATGTAAGGGGAGAATCCCTCTCTGGACATTATTAGATCAAACAATTATCAACCCCATAAATAGTAACTTACTCTTTATATTGCAAGTGGTACAACCACTTGAAGCATGAACACATACCAAACACCCACGAATTCATTCTAAAGAGAAACCCACTTTATAGTTATCAGACAACTCTCTCATCGTTGGTCATTTGGTGTAATGTTAGCCTCAAAACTTTCCATAGTGGAGGTCTTGGGTTCGAATCCTGGCAACAGCAAAAAAAAGGTATGTGGCCAGGTCAGAGGGTTTACCCAGTTGGGGGTTCCTCCTGTGGTGGGCTGCCATGGATGTTCTAGGTGTTGCCCCAAAGAAACACAATTATTCTAAAATATCTAAGTATTGCCGTTAAAAAAAAAACACAACTCTCTCTCTCATCAAATTACTATATTCTATATTTTAATTTTCAACCCTTATACTATATATAATATACATTTTTATGTGAGTTAGTATTTGAGTATTTTGAACATATAAGTTACAATATTTATCTAATATGGTGCCGCTTCATTTTCTATTAATTTCGTTTTCCTTTAATAACTTCCGTTCGTTAACTTTTTTCAAAATACGAAGTGCGCGACTGTTTTTAGTTTTTTTTTGTCGACGTTTCGATATATTTTTTTTTAACGGAGTTGTATTCAAAATCAAGTTTTTTGTGGTAGCGTCACGAGCGGAACCTATTATGAGCGAACAACATCATTGTCAGTATTGGTATTATCAGAACCCTTATCGGTATTCGCTTTATGGTTTTCGATAACCCGAACCGGTCATTTTTTATTTTGTTTTTTCCCTTTTTTATTATTAACATAGACAATGAGTTGAATAGTAACTTACTACCTGTTTTGCAAGTGGTACAACCATTAAAGCATCACCAAACCCACGTATTCATTTCTTGAGAGAAACCCAGCCACTTAGTGAAACCTGCAATTCTTTTTGGGGGAAGAAGACGATCGGTTTCTACCACCGTAACCAGCAGGCTTCTCACGGAAGATCTATATGATAGTGATGAGGAAGAAGAATATAGCTCCATATACAACTCATAGACACTGGATTCAAAGGATCTACTGGTAAGTTTTAAAGATTACTATTTTATATTTTTTATTAACATAATTACTGAAAAAGTTGATGAAAATTGATGCTTAGATATGCTTTTCAACATATTCATGTTGTGATCATCTTAATTTGCAACTCAGTTGGTATCAAGTTTTAGGGTAATAATATGATAAGTTTCAGACAACATAATTAGAAAAAAAAAACTTAAACTAAAACTAAAACACAAGAAAGTTAAAACATGGCCTTTTTTTTGGTAATTTTTCTCATAATGAAATAATTAAATCTGTATTAAGAAAAATAGTCATCGAAAGTTCTATATAATGGTGTTTTTTTGGTAATTTTTCTCATTACCTCTTTCAAAATACTATTGTTGTATTATGATATTTTCAACAACAAAAAAACATGTGTTGTAGGTGCGGATTTTTGAACTGGTTGCATTATGTGACTTACAGTTTCATGAATCTCCCATATTACCGTCACAAACTATTTTCCTTTCTTTTCAATACACGATACAATATTGAAGCAACAATAAAGATCTTTATTAAGGCTTTGAAATCATTTTAGTTACTTCAGGAAGTGTTGGAGCCGGTTACCAAAGGCTTAGATACAGGAAAATGATCTACAACAGATCGTTCTCTTTCTTTTCCATTTGGCTTTCATATCTTCCAGGCAAGTTAGCTAAACATCGGTCCTGCAACCACAGTGTAAGCTATGCAGGAAAGAAAGACGGAAATTCTTATATAAAACACATTTTTATAGCGCATTTACTGTTCCATATACACACGAATTCTCAAATTCGAGTATTTTTTTGATATCGTAAGCTATAGCGAGTCTGCGTTTTGATGTAAATTTTTCCACGTAGAAGCGATAACGATCAAACTCCCGCCGCGAAGCGCGGGGGAGAAAACTAGTTATATATAACATCTATATACATAAATGTTTTTCAATGTTACGTATCTTTATATTTATTTTTATTATTTTTTTATGTCCCTCTTTTTTTATATACATTTCTATATTTTTAATAATAATATATTTTTTAAGAAAAACTAATCCTTATATTAATAAATCTCCTGACATATTTTGATGAATGTATGAGTTAACAGATTATATTGTATTTCACGGATTTATTCAACTCGTGTAAAACACGAGTTTTAAAAAAAAAATATATTTTTATTTAGAATATAAATTATATTTATTCAAATCGTGTAATACACGAAATTTAACCTAGTTTACAATAAATATGATGCTTGTTTATTTTTTATAACGATATACTCACTGTCACGGTATATGCTAGGCTTTGGCTCCGTGTACCTTCTAATGGGTATTCACGGGTTTTGAAAATAGTTTACTCCTAGATGATTCTTCTTATTATGCTTGCTTATAGTATTTTCCAATCATATTTCTAGTATTTTCCAATCATAGTTTGAAAAACTATGTAATATGTCATAAATATGTAATATGTAAATATTTGTTATTAAGTATATAACATTGCGTTTATTTAAACCGTGTAATATACGGGGTTTCTAACCTAGTGTATAATACAAGATGGCGATACTATAAAAAATTTAAAACTTTATATGATCACATACTCTACCATTGATGAATCAATAAACTGTCTCATATGAAAATAAACCATAAGATAAATAAATCATATAAATATAACAAACTTTGCAACTAACCCAACTACATTATAATACAAAATCTTTTTCTTATATCTAGTTTACTATGTTAGAAACACGTGTATTACACGACTTAAATAAAAAAATATTAAACATTACATATACTATTGTAACTAACGACATTATATTAATTGTAGGGAGTTACCCAAATATGAATATTTACTAAACATCTATACTATATAATAAATAAAGGTTTTTGCATGCCACGTGTCGTCTCCATATTTATTCTCACAATTTTTCCCGCATCTCTCTCCTATTTAATGCAGTTCTATCTTTTAATAATAATATATATTTAAGAAAAAAATACTAATTATACTAATAAAACACATTTATTTTAAATTGTCTCTTATCATAAGAAACTTTAAAATTTAATTATATAACTTTTATCTTCAATCAAATAGTAAATAAAAGTCAAATTATATTAAAAAATAGTAATTAACGTATTTTCGAAACCCAATTATATACTAATTTTTACATATTTTATATTTGTTTTCTATCCTTGCTATATGTAATAAATTTATACACATGTAAAATATATACATAAAGATTTAAATTTTTTATGTATTGATATATTTCACCCCGTGTGTAAACACGAGATCTAAACTAGTTACATATATAACAAAGGCATAGTAGGAAACCGTTATGCATATAATGCAAGTACTTTACACATGTTACTTAGGTCATCTGTTTATATGAAAATTTACACTTAGGCCACAAAGTTAAGATAGATTTACTTTTAGAACCCTAAACTAAAAAAAAACTTTTTTTTTAATTTTCTTTAAAAGATGACATGGCATACACACAACTGTAACGTCGTTATGAATTTTTTCACGGTTTAACGGCCGCAATGTGCGTGAACACAATTCAAATACTTACGATTCTTAAAATGAGAAGAAGCAAAACATAAAGTACAAGTTCATACAACATTTGATGATGTAAGCAATTTTAACTTTTTTTGGAATTTTACACTTAGACCCTTAGACTATAGCAGATTTACTTTAAAGCCTCTAAATTTTTAAAAAAAAGTTCTTTTCAAAAATTTATACTACAACCCATAAACTTTAATAAAGTTATCATTTACATATTGTAAGTTATGTTCACTTTTTCTACCAACCAATTTACGAGACGTGACACACGCACAAGTGTACACGTTATCTACCCACTTGCGTGTAATGTCGTTATAATTTTTTTTTAACTCTTTCAGATTTACTTTAAAGCCTCTAATTTAAAAAAAAAACTTTTCTTTTCATAAATTTACACTACAACCCATGAACTTTAATAAAATTATCATTTACATATTGTAAGTTTTTTTTCTCTTTTCTTACCAACCAAGTTACGAGACGTGACACGCACGATTGTAACGAAGTTGTGCGTAATAATATACACGTTATCTACCCATTAGCGTGTAATGTCGTTATGAATTTTTTTAACTCTTTACTTTTTTTAAACAATTTTGTTTTCTTTTTCTAATTTATTTACCAGTTAACTTCTTTTTACCGGAGAAGTTATTTTTAGAACACTTAAATATTGGGATGTTTTTGCCTTTTTATATAAGGTTCTAAATATATTTATTATTTTGTAAATGATAACTTTTTGAATAGTTTCATTTTTATAGGGCTTTGTTTTATAAGCTTTTATGTTTTATTCAAAATAGGCCCGCCCCGTCGCGGAGCGCGGGTGTACCCACTAGTTCTAGTGTATTATACAAACAGGTAGAGTTTCATTTATTATGTATGTTTTTTTAACTCTTTTATTTTTTTTTTGAACGAACAACAAACATAGAATTGCCTAGATACTCCGTACGGGGTGACCCATTGGAAAAAAGACCACCGCCAGCTGGCCCAACCCAGTCGTACGGAGCCCTTACGCGCCCCAAGTTATCTCCAGTTCCGGGAAAAACCCACCGGCCCGAAAGCCCACTGGTGGTAAAACCCGGACGCCCTTAGGATCGAACCGGAGATCACAAAAATCCCGGTCTTCCTTAATTAAGCCACATGCTCCTTCTCAAAGTGATGACAGTGGGGATAGAAACTGAGTTCTTTGTAAAGAATTCAGGTTTACTATCACTACACCATATTGAAAGTTGCTCTTTTATAAAATACAAAAGTTGCATAAAAAGGGAGAATAAAAAAAAGAGTTGTTGATTTTCCAAACATGCCCTTCGTCCCCACTTAATTATTTTCTCATTTGTTTATCGAAAATATTAGTTGATTAATTCAATTATCCTCTACTCTTACCCGCACAATTACATCCATGTTACCTAATTTGTGTTCTCTTTCCACCATACAACACGTAACACAAGTACAACTCACCATAGTATCCGTGCGTACCTTATTTGATCCCACAAATCTCACAAACATATTTTTCATATTCGACCACTTTACTTTGAATAAAGACCAAATAGGTCCCTAGACATACACAAATAAAAACTTTATCACTAAACATTTCATAATATTATTAGGATGGCAAATGAAACCACGGCAAACCCACACCAATCGAGATGGGTATTCGGGTATGAGGTCGGGTTTAAATTTTTTTACCATGCATGGGATGGTTACCTGAAACATAATACATGTTTATCTAAATCACACCCACAAACAATCACTTAGGTATCGAATCCTCTTAACTATAATGACTGGCTGGAATAAACCTATTTATGATAATTGCTCCCTAAATAGACTATCCCCTATTAAGGATGCAACTTTTTCGAATAGAACCTAAAGCCATTAGACTCACTACCTAGTTACCCTAAATCCTATTACAATGAAGAATCAACAACTGTATGAAGTGCTCGAACATATTAGATTCCGTCAAGGCTTGTAATCTCACAATAGAAGAAAGCTAGTGTTATAGACACACGCTAACACTCTAAGACTATGAAGCAACATCTGATTAAAACCTACTTATTACTTAGAATCCCCTAATCACAACCAAATAGATAAGTGCCATAGCGATTTAAAATCTACCTACAAGGTGAAGAGCAAAACTCTAACAAGTTCCTACATCCTTTATTTAGATCTAATCCAAGGCAATACACTCAATTAACCAATTATATTCTTGATTTGGTTATCACCCGTTAAGGTTTCACGCCCTAAATTTGCAAACCGAAAAATTAACAAACTAAAGATAACTAAAATCAATCAGGGAGCATAAATTCTCTCAAGATCAAAGGTAGCCACACAAACCAATCATACAATCAACACAAAATAGCATGTGAATACATCATAAGAGTATAAAACTAGAATTCTACTAAAATTATACATTCATAAGTAAAAGTTAAACCATAAACTCAATCAATTACAAGATTTATCTAAACCTAGACGATTATAGAGATTTTAGCCACTTATAGTGATAAACAAAGTAAAATCAGTTCCAAACATGTTTGGAAATCAAGTAAAAATAAGAAAATGAATGCAATATTGTTAACAGCGTATAGTGAGTTTGGAATGAGTTTAAACTATGGGGGTTAAACTTGTAATTAACGTGAGTTAGTAAAGTCTTCCATTGTATGTTGTGAGTAAATTCAACCAAAGTCACGCGCCCTGGTTTTGGTGTGTGAGAAGTTATCATTTAAGGGCGTCGTGACTAGCTCCAATCAAGAATCCGTGTAACGCTCTTATCATCATCATCCCTGTTTACATAATCATATAAAAATGTTATAAATACGAATGTTACAGTATGGAGCATGCTGGTGCTTTGATTATTTCTTAAGTGGAGATTTAATTATTAAATCTAAAACTTCCCAATGTGCAACATTAGGTTGGTAAAAGAAGTGAGGGGGGGGGGGGGGGTGGTGGTTGGGTTTAGTTTAATGGCAAAGTCATTTGAGTTAAGTGGTGAAGTTCCTCTTGAGGTCAAGAATTCGAGCCCCGTCATAGACGGATTGATATAAACTATTAGAAGGGCCCCACAGGGTATTTGTTGTTAAAAAAAAAAAGTGACAGCAAACTTCACAGTTGAGCTCTCGACGTTCATTGTGAACCTTGGAAAACTTCATGTACCATCTTTATTACTTGGGACTAAAGTGAAGTACGTTTCTAGTTTATGGACTCAAACCTAAATCATAAGAAAATATATTTACATTTATGTTGAAAAATAAAAACAAATACTTTTTAATTAATACTTAATTGCTTCATAGTTGCATTTTGAGACCCTGAGCTACAAGCCTACAATAGATTCTATAAAACTAAAGCTAAAGAAGACAATTTGCAATGTATTTTCTAACATGGATTAGCTAATACCCTAGTTCCTATAAAATAAAACAAACACCACATTAGTGTGTTAATGCCTAAAATTTCACACTCAATTCTTTTCTTAAATCCGAGTTAAATAAACTCGTATTCTATACTTACAATTATAAATTACATCATGTCACCTCAACCTTAACAATGACAATTAAAATCACTGATTTAAAATAACATAAAACCATAAAACCTCAACCTTCTTCTAAATCCACAAAAAAACACATTTACCTATTATGTATCACAACTCTTTTAAAAATTCTAATTACATTGGCGCTTGATTTGAGTGGCACAAGCATAAAACCCATAAAGATTGAGGCTTATTTTGCCAAATTTCTAATGTTAAAGGGGGTAGAATGACAAAATAAAAGAAAAAGAAAATTCTGTGATTGTGACGGTAGCATTTTCTCTTTCTCTCTCTAATATTATTCCTCTATTTTCTTTTAATATTATTTGTCATCTATTTAATATTTTCCTTTACTTGACTTTGTAGAAACAATAACCACCGAGGCCCCACCCACATCACCACCACGACACCGTCCACCGCCCCTACCACCGGGTCCACCGAATCATCATCAAACTCGTACCATCACACAAAGATCCGTATAATATACCACCACCATCACCACCACCACCACAACCACCTTTTTAATATATGTTTTTTAAATTAAATCTTTTTTATTTATGGGTTCCTTTTCTTTCTTTCTTTTTTCCATTCACATTTAAATAACACCACCTAAAAATCAAATTTTATTTATGTTCTTGAACATCTCTCTTTTTAGGTCATAAATCCTCTGGAAGCCACATCAAATTATATACCCTTTTGGTAGGTTTTTGATTTGATTGTTTGTGTTTTTTAGTTTTTTAGTGTTTTGGGGGCAAATAATTGTCTCCATCTTATGCAGTCAAGCCTCTGTTTCTTGATTTATTTATTCAATTATTTAATATATTGTTTGTTAATTTATGGTTTTGTGGGTTCTTTCAGGCTTTCAGGGTAGGTGGTATTTGACTTTTGATGCTGAAAAGTCATCATCTTTAATCCAGGGTTTGTTGATTCCATCCAGATCTGATCAAAGGTACACTCCAATCTGCTTTTGATTTGTTTCTTGAAATTGCAACTGATTTTCAAGATTTCTTGAAGAACATATGTTGTGTAATTAGGGATATGGGATTGCTTTGATTTGATTAGATTAAGGATTTGCTGTATGTATGGAGTCATCTTGTTCATAAAAGGCTTGATCTTGATCGAATCGAAAACCAGAGTAGGATAGTTCTTTTTAGAAGCCAACAATGGATGGGGAGGCTAATTCTTGGATTAGAAGAACAAAATTTTCGCATACAGTTTGCCATAGGTTAGATTCTGCAAGATTAGCCTCATTCCTAACGGATGTTGAACCGATTCGATTTGCGGGTATGAAAACAAGGCCCTCAAAAGCTCTTGTTGACCCTAAACCCACACGAATCCAAACAAATCCGGTTACAAACAAGTATAGAACGGTTACCCCGCCCCCGAAAACCAGTCTTCCTGAGACCTTTAAGGAAGCAAGGTCTGATACTATACGGTTCTCGACCCCACATCCACAAAGGGTGGAAACCGAGAAAGGGTATAAAGGGAAAAAGATGTTTCAAAGGAACATGACGACCGGGGTTGATTTAAGGTCGGACCGTGATGGCTTGAGTCCGCTTAAGAACTTCAATTCGATGAAGGTTAATGACAAAAGGAGGATGAAACGGGATTATTCGTGGTCAAAGTTGTTTGACCATGGTGGAGGGAAAGTTAGTTCGGTTGAAACGATTGATGATTTTATGGTTGATCTATCGAAGCTTTTTCTCGGCCATAGGTTTGCTCATGGTGCAAATAGTCAACTTTACCATGGAATATATAAGGATGAAGCCGTTGCTGTTAAGATAATTAGGGTTCCTGATGATGATGAAAATGATGAACTAGTTGTTCGACTTGAGAATCAATTTACAAGAGAAATAAATCTTTTGTCCCGTCTCCACCATCCAAATGTCATTAAGGTGATATATCTTTTGCTCTTTGTTCTTTTCCTACAAAATGTATAAAATTTTATGTTATATATTGAAATGTATACACTTATATGGGGGGTGTTTGGATGTGCTGTCATACTGATTATTGCGATTTTGAAGTTACAATACTCGGTTTTGACCCTTTTTGGCTAAATCGGTTGTTAAAGGTGTAAAATTTTGACACGAAACAAACCTAACCCAAAATTCGCAGGTTTGGGTTTACTCTAAACGGCTTCGTGTAAGTTTCGGGTCAAACCCTATGTTAAGCTAAACAGGTCATGTTTGGGTTGACCCGTTTATTTTTAAAAAAAGTGACCTTTTGTTATAACTTAACTAATTGGGTATTTTAATATTTTATGATAAAATTTAAAAGATAAAAAGTGAAGTGAGCAATGCTATTTTTGGTTGTTTACAGGTAATTATTTTGTTGTTTACAGGTAATTATTTTGTTGTTTACAGGTAATTATTTTATTTACAATTGTATTTTTGGTTGTAATCTTGTAATTTTAGAGTAATAAGCAAAAAAATAAAATAAATATATTTTTTGGGTTAAATGGATCGAGTTCATGTAAACATGCCAGTACGTGTTGTGTTCGTGTTCATGTAACTAGCATGATTTTCGGTTTCATGTTGTGTTCTGGTTCGTGTAAGGTTTTTTGGACCCGCCAACCCACGAACACGACCCATTTATCACCTAAATGATGTTTTTCAGATTTTTTAGATTCAAAACAACCATATTTGGGTAATCAGATAAGGTGTAGCTATATAAAACTGATTATTAAGCTATGCCCAACCGGTTAATTCTTATTATGGGGTGTTTGGATATGGGTTGAAATTGATTATTGTGATTATATAGTTACAATAATCAACTTTTAGTCTGCCTAAATTGATTATGATTTTATGCAAATAATTGAATCATTTTCTTTAAATTTTCTTGTGGCTGTAGTTCGTGGCGGCATGTAGACAACCACGGGTTTACTGTATCATCACCGAGTACCTCTCGGAAGGCTCATTGAGGGCATACCTGCATAAGCTCGAGGACAACACGGGCAAAGAGAAGCAGTATCTTCCATTAGGAAAGCTAATCAAGATGGCTTTAGACATCACTCGAGGGATGGAATACATCCATTCTCAAGGCATTATTCATCGGGATCTCAAACCCGAAAATATACTAATAAATGAACATTTTCAGCTCAAAATTGCTGATTTTGGTATTGGTTGTGAGGAGGCGTATTGTGATATTTTGGCCGATGATCCGGGAACGTACCGTTGGATGGCCCCCGAGATGATCAAACAGAAATCCTACGGTCGGAAAGTTGATGTGTACGGGTTTGGACTCATTTTATGGGAGATGGTGGCCGGGACTATACCGTATAAAGATATGACTCCAATACAAGCTGCATTTGCAGTAGTTCATAAGGTACTACATCTAGGGGTGTGAATTTATGACATATAAATTCGTGGGTTTGGTTTTACTCTAAACGGGTTCGGGTCAGTTTTAGGTCAAACCTGCGAACATGTTTAGCTAAACGGGTTGGTTTCAGGTTGACTTATAGGTTCACAGGTTGACCCGCTTAACCTGTTTAGTTATTTTAATTGATTTAAAATGTGTTTTTGTCGTAATTTAAAATGATTGGGTATTTTCTATTAAAATTGTAAAACTAAAAGAAAAATTGACTTTAACTTTTATAATTTAAATGTGATTGTTTTATATACATTTGTATTTTTGTTGTAAATTTGTTATTTTAGAGTATTATTATGTGAAATAAAATGGGTTAACGGGCCGTGTTCGTGTGAAGCCACAAATATTCTTGTCGTGTTCGGTTTCACATGTATGGCATGATTTTCGGGTTCATGTCAAATTTTTGGGTTCACGTCGGGTTCTACTCACGAACACGACCCATTTATCACCCCTAACTACATCTCCTTCATCTGTTCTTTTTCTGTTTTCTAGCTCTGAAAATTATTTATTTTGGTGTTTCCAGAACCTGCGACCATCTATCCCGGATAACTGCCCTCCGGCAATGAGAGCACTGATTGAGCAATGTTGGTCTAGGAATCCCGAAAAGAGGCCCGAATTCTGGCAGGTAGTGAAGGTGTTAGAGGAGTTTGAAACTTTAATAGCCCGTGATGGAAACTTGAATCTTTTACAACACTCGGGTTGGTTAGATCATAAAAAGGGACTTCGCCACTGGATTCAGAAGCTTGGGCCTCATCATCATCATCATCATCAACATCAACACATCACGCCCACGCCTAAACCAAGGTTTGCATGAAACTTTCTGAGCTTTCGGCATTGATGTAAGTAAAGACGCGTGTGATTTTCAACCCGTTTTGTCGTCTCTTATGTGAATGATTAGCTTTTATCGATACATTGTTGTTAAAGATTGCTTCTTTAGTACATAACCGAAAACCCGACACATTTCAGTTGTACTTTGTCCCATGAATATGGTTTCGGGTTCTTGTCTGGAGGCGGGATCACGCCGTTTATGATGTTCATATCATTTTGCTAACACACTGCTTGTTTTGCTTCATGTTGTGGGGATAGTGAAATCTAGTTTCTTGAAATCAATTGTGTTTAGTGTTTACAGATTCACCATTCATGATTTCATGGGCTTTTGATGACGTGTCTGGATCGGGCTAGGCCCGTTGAGGCCTGGACCATTAGGTTGCTAACATAGTTTTTTTTATTCATATCTACATCTTTATTTGATCTTATATGTAGTTTGCATGCATTCTGGCTGGAGTCACCCTCCTTTTTACAAATTATAAAATGATGTTGGGGTTGAGTGATTTTTTCAACTAGGATTTGTTATTTTTGTTTAATCATCTTTTATGATTTTTCTAACGGCGGCAAAATATTATAAAACAAACCGATAACAAGTTCTAGCAAGTAACTAGTCATCTATATATATCTATACTACCTAATAAACAAGTAATTAGATGGACAATTGTCACATTTTTAGGCATACTTATTCTAATTTTTTCGTATCTCTCTTATATTAATAACCAACTCTATTATTTTAGTTAACTGAATTAATTATTTGTTTCAATTTTTATCTACATATTTTTTTATTTAAGATTGTGTTTATCATCATTTAAATTGTTCAATCATATTTTTATAAATTCTATAAACTGAAAATAAGTTTATAGTCAAGTGGGATTCAAATAAAAAACCTTTAATCATATATTTACATATTCACATTGTTCCATTTTGACGAGTGTGTGTTTACAGATTACATTATATATTATTCAACACATGTAATACACGAGTCTTTAAAAACACAATTTTGACTACTAAGTATATATAATATTACACTTATTCAAGCTGTATAATACACGAGATTCTAACCTATTATTACAATACACCAAAAACAGAAACCAATCTAGAAATCAGGAAAAGAAAAGTTACACCATTGAGTATTTGAGTCCACTCCAAAGATTGATTTTTTACTTCATTTTTCACCCAAGTATCCGGTTGTTTTTACTTCTATCAAGTGGAAGCAGTTTTGTTATTAAAGACTTTCTCGTTTCGAGCTCTCCAAAAGACCCAACATGTGGTACATAAGATAGCTTGTAGATGCATTGCTTTTTATAATCTCGTTACAGATGAGCTACCCATTTGTTGAATGCATAAATATAATAAATGCACATAAATAATCTCCTATAATCTCAAATCAACAAAGCTCATATGAAAAGAAAACCACAAAACCAAAAGAAGACTATTATTTACACACTTAATATAGTATTTATGTCATGATTAGACCATAATGCTCTATTAGTTCATGTGTCGACTTTTGATAAAATCTATATTTTTGTTTCCCGTCTCTCTTTCTAATTAAATAACCATCTCTCCTATTAAATGATAATAATTTTAAATATTTAGTTATCTAAAATTTATTCTAATATTTTATTAAAACTTACTAAATCATAAGATTTCAATTATATCTTATCTTAAAGTATAATTTTATAATTTTTAAATCTTTATTATATGTTATTTAGAATTCTTAAATCTTTATTTTTTCTTATTTCACTAATAACTGATGACATCCAACATATAAATCTTCATAAAAACTGATGGTCTACGACAAGTTACGATAAGTTGAAATTATTCAACCCGTATAAAAGATTAGGTTTTAATCTAGTTAAAATAATAAATAAATAAGGTGTTAGATCATATTACTAATGGTATATTTATAGAACATCTATCTATACTATATAATAAATAAAGGTTTTTCAATGCCACTTGTCGCCTCCGTATTCATTATCATAATTTTTTTCCCGACTCTCTCTTTTATTAAATACACATCTATTTTTTAAAATAATACATCTTTATAGAAATTACTAATTATACTAATAAAACACATTTATTTTAAATTATTTTTTGTTATAAGAAACTTTAAATTCTAATTATGTAACTTTTATTTCCAATGAAATCTTACTACTCTAATAAATGAAAATATCTTCAGGACACGTGTCGCTCTCTGGCTACTCCCCATCTTTATTTTCCCGCCTCTCTCCTATTAAATATTAGATTTTCTATTTCCCTCTTCTATTAAATAATAATATTTATATTAATAAATCTAATTACGAATACTTATTATTTAATTATAAATAGTTATAATCTCATCAATCAAATGAACTTATTATGAACTAATATTTATCAGTTAAATTAAAAAAATTAATATTTAGTTGAAAAAAAAAGTTTTAAAAACTAACTTAACAGACCTTATAACTGTCACGACAAATTACATTTTTTAAAAACATATTTTGACAAATGTGTTTGTTAAGAAATTATATTATATTTTATTCAACCGATGTAATATACTGGTTTATTCAACCCGTGTATTACACGTGTTTTTAAAAATATAAAATTTTTATTACTAAATATATAACATTTTATTTATTTAACCCGTGTAATACACAGGATTTTAACCTAGTAGTAAATGAAAGTCAGATTACGGCAAATCGTAATTTACTTATTTTTGAAACCTAATTATATACTAATTTTTGCATATTTTGAGTTTTGTTTTCTATCCTTAGTATATGTAATACATTTTTACACTGTAAAATATCTATATAAATATTTAAGAATTTTATGTATTGATATTTTTCACACGTGTGTAGACACGGGGTCTAAGCTAGTTTTCATTATATAAAAACTCATAAAAAGAATCGTAATAAGTATTTTTTGAATATATGTTTAACACTTTATAACGAACCAATGTTACTTGTTTTGTTAGTTGTTACCCAAGTAGTCATAATTAGAGGTGGGCAAAAAAACCGGTTTGGAATAGTTAAACCGGTTTCGACCCGAAAACCGACCCGAATACGAACCGGTTTAAGTGGAACCGGTTTCAAACCGGTATGAACCGGCGGTTATGAACCGGTTTAGTAGGCAAATATATAAAACCGGTTTTTTGTGAACCGGTTTGGGGAACCGGTTTGTCAAACCGGTTTAACGGTAACTTTCAAAATTTAACCGTTGGGATAACGGCTATATAGCCGTTTTTTGACCGTTAGACCCGTTTTTGACCGTTTTTTTCACCCATTTTAACACCCAAACACATTATAAATAGGTAGTGGGTGTTTTGGTTAAATCACACTTTTCAAACCCGCTCTCTACACTCTCGTTTATAAAAAACGCTCGAAAACGCTCAAAAAACGATAAAAAAAACTCGAAAAAAAACGCTATGGCAGATTCAAGTTTTGGTGTTTCCTCTTACGAAGTTAGCGTTGTGAAAATCATACCAACAACGAGGAACCCCGCAATTTGGTCAAACTACGATCTATGTGAGTTGTCTAACAGGTTGGAACGTGCTCGTTGCAAAAATTGTGGTGGTTTTTTTAAAAAGGAATCAAATTCTACTCTAAAAACTCATCTGGAAAAATTGTGTCCGAGTTTGAAGAATATTCCGGGTGAGGGTCAAGCATCTATGACAAGCGAGGGTGGAATTTGGAACTTCGATCCAAATATTGTTCGAGATAGAATGGCGAAATTAGTTATTCAAAGAGGTTTGGCATTCAACCACTTCGACAACCCGCTCGTGACGAGGATGATTCAAGAAGCCCTTCAACCACGTTATCATCAAGTAAGTCGTAGTACTCTTAGACGTGATTGTCTAAAAATGTGGAAAAAAGCAAAAAAAGAATTAATTTTAGGTTTTGAAAAATTGGAAACGGGTGTGAACTTAACCACCGACGTTTGGTCGGCTCCACATGGTATTCCCGACTCATATATTTGCGTTACCGCTCATTGGGTTGATCCCAATACGTGGCAAATGATGAAACGTACATTCGCGTTTGAGATGTTTGAATAACCGAATTTAAATTACAAAATAAATTATTTTCAATATCTTTTGATAATGCCTCAAATAATACAAATGCGGTTCAAAAATTAATATTAAAATATAATCCGATTTGTAACGGCGTTTTTTCCATAGTCGATGTATTGCACACATCATCAACTTAGCCGTGCAAGACGGGCTTGCGGTTGAACCCGTTATTGAATTAAGTAATGCATTTCGAGTCATGCTTAAAGACGTTTTTAGTAGTAGTAAAAAAAGATACCATGAATATATTAGATTATGTAACGATACGGGTTTGATTTGCTTAGGTCCCAATTGGGACCTCCCAACAAGATGGAATTCAACTTATAAAATGTTTCATAGTGCTATACGTCAAAAAGATACTTTATCAATTTTTCATGATATGCTTTCATCAAAACCGCGTCGTAAAATTCAAAGTTTTCCGTCTACGAGTTGGGACATTCTTGAAAATATAACCGAATTGCTCGAAGTTTTCAAAACCGTCACTACTTTTTTATCCGGGGTTTATTACCCCACAAGTCCCTTGGCTCTTAAACAAATATTTCTAATGTGTAACAAATTACCGAACTTGAAAATAAAAATACTCTTTTTACGAGAATGATAAAACCGATGAAAGAAAAATTTGTTAAATATTTTAAAGAAATGCCTCCGGTTATAACTTGTGCCGCCGCATTAAACCCTACAATTAATGTTTACGGTGTTGAAACCTTGATTGATAAAATAACTTACGATTTGGATTTGAATGCCGAAGATATTCATTTTTCAACCGTAACAAAAACTTATTTTAACAAATGTTTGCAAGATTTGTTTGATATTTATTTAAATAAATATGGTACAACACAAACCCCAAATGATACGATGGGCGCGGGCGCATCAAGTAGTAGCTCGAGGAATGTGAACTTAAATTTGTATAACGAAATGAGAAATGAATTTACTAAACGGGCTAGAGGGTCCACCCCGAGTAGCGAACTCGGAAGGTATACGGGAACAAACTTTTTATCATTTATGAGTCCGGATGTTTTTGAGGACTTTGATATTTTGGCTTGGTGGAAAGGAAACGAATCTACTTTTCCGGTCCTTTCCGCCATGGCCCGTGATTTACTAACCGTCCAAGCTTCCACGGTAGCTTCGGAATCCGTTTTTTCTCTTAGTGACAGGGTTTTATCTATTCGAAGAACTAGACTCACCCCCGCGACAATGGAAATGTGCATTTGTTTGAAAGACCATTTGGATGCGGTAGATAGGAGACAAGATAGGAGTTCGCTTGAAGACGAAATTGAAGTTGAAGAATTCATACACGAATCTGAGGTCAACCAAGGATTGGCGAGCCCACTTACAAATGAAGAACTCGCCGAAGATGATAGACTACGAGGATCAACTAGTAACTCCGAGAATGACGGCTAAAATTAAACAAAAAAACAAAAAAAAATATATATTTTTCTTTTTGTCGAATTGTAATGTTTAATTTTGTAATGTTTTGTGATTTTCGAACTCCTACGGTATGAATAAACGTTGAACTTTATGTTTTTATTTGTTAAATATGTAAACAAATTTTTTTTTTTTAATAAAACCGGTTTAAACCGGTTCACCAACCCGAACCGGTCCAGAACCGAACTAAACCGGTTCAACAGGTTCGGGATTCTACATGTGGAAAACCGGTTTATACCCGAACCGGTTTAGTCAAAACCGGTTTCACTTTTGGTCAACTCAAACCGGTCCGGGCCGGTTTGAAACCGGTTCAGGCCAAAAACCCGGTTTGTGCACAACTAGTCATAATCCTATCACAATCCCATAACTTTTTACAAGGACCACGAATAAAAAAGTTCTAGACATCGCTAAAATAATGGAATTTAGCCCACACCCTTTTACCCGAATATATGCAGCCTTTCCCCTTTTCCGTATACTACTTTATTTTAATTAAATTTAATTCTTCTTCACTTTGATTTTCTATTACCTAAAACCATAAACGAATCAAGTCCGTTTTTGTTGGTTCAAACCACATCACATCCGTACAAGTGTCTCATCATATATTGACTTCAAAGTTTATTCACCATGGGATCCTACTTATTATATTTAATCACTACTACACGCGAATTAATATGAATCAGTTAAAATAGGTATTATAAGGGTGGTGGGAGTGGAGCGCGGGTAGGGTGGTGAGTTGCGGGTACACCGCCACAAACCCAGCGGCTTCAGCATGTAAGGTTGGGCAGATACTGTTATGATATCGAGAATGATCGCTAAAAACAAGCGAGAATGATAAACGAAAGAAAGAAAAAGAGAGAGAATGATTGGTGGTAATACTGAAATGATTTGACTGACAACTTGAATAATGTTACAAAGAAGCTATTTATAGACAAAACAATAAAAACTAACAAACTATTGAGCCGGACGAATTTAATAAGTTCGCTACTAAGTTGTCTAACACCCCCTCAAGTTGGAGGCGTATACAACCCCAACATGGAAATGATAGTTGAATGCGGTTGACCAACCAAACTCTTAGTGAATAAATCCGCAAGTTAATCAGTAGTCCGTGTATGAGAAAGTAGAATCAAACCGGTTTGAAGGTTCTCGCGGACAAAATGACAATCCAACTCGATATGTTTAGTTCACTTATGAAAGACTGGATTCTTAGCAATATGAATGGCCGCCTGACTGTCACATTTGAGAGGAACGGGAGTAAGATTATCAAGCCTAAACTCCACAAACAACCGAGTCAACCAAGCAAGTTCCTGTGTGACACGACGAAGAGAACGATATTCAGCTTCAGCGGAACTAAGAGAAACAGCAGCTTGCTTCTTTGATTTCCAGGAAATAGGACTGCCTAAAAGAGAAATGAAATAGCCACTGACAGAACACCGAGTATTAGGGCAAGCTGCCCAATCTGAATCACAATAAGCAGATAAAGACATATTAGGATCATCATTAAAGAACAAGCCTTGAGAACAAGTGCCTTTGACATACCGAAGAGTATGCCACTCAACATCCCAATGAGGAACACGCGGATCACTCATAAACTGGCTGAGAAATTGAACCGCAAAAGCAAGATCAGGGCGAGTATGAGTGAGATAATTGAGTTTACCAACAAGTCGACGATGGGCGAAAGGATCATCAAGAACTTGACCTAAATGTAAAGGCAAAGGAGACGAAACAGAAGAAACATCGTTTGTAGGAAACTCAGTCAGCAAATCCTTTGCAAATTTGTGTTGAGTCACGATAAGACTAGAGGGAGATTTGAGAACCTCAATGCCCAGAAAGTAGTTGAGAGTGCTAAGATCCTTGATCTGAAACGTGAAATGTAAGAAAGCCTTTAAATCGACATTTCTTGTTCATTATTACCAGTAATGAGAATGTCATCAACATAGGTAGCGACATGAACAACATAATCCCCCATCGTCTTAGAGAACAAGGAATAATCATTGGGAGAGCGCATATAACCTTTGGTCTTAAGAGCATCAGAAAGCTTACCATACCATTGCCTTGAAGCTTGCTTCAAACCATAAAGAGACTTCTTGAGTTTAAAAACATGACCAGGAGAAGATAAAGGCATTTCAAGAGGAGGAAGCATATAAATGTCTTCATCAAGATCCCCATGTAAGAAAACATTATTGACATCCAATTGATATAAACCCCAATGTCGTTTAGTTGCAACAAAAATGAGACTACAAATGGTAGTCATTTTAATGACAGGAGAAAAAGTCTCATTATAATCAATACCAGCTTTCTAGCGAACTTAGCAAGTTCGTCTATTTCAGTCTTCTTTTCTTTTTGTTTCTTGTCATGGCAGCTAATTATGATCTCGCAATGGTTGTCCCTATGGATTCTTCTAATCCTTTGTTCTTACATTCAGCTGATCATCCGGGTCTCTTACTCGTTTCTAAAACTTTTGACGGCTCTGCATTCAGATCTTGGAAACGTGCCATGTCTATTGCTTTATCTGCTAAGAACAAGATTGGTTTTGTTGATGGAACTGTTGTCAGACCTACTTCCTCTCATAATCTGGAGCTATGGAAAAGTTGCAACGATATGGTTATTTCTTGGATTTTGAACACTCTGTCTAGTGATATCAGTGAGAGTGTCTTGTATGTTGAGACTGCCCGACAGCTTTGGACCGAGTTAACTGACCGATATGGGCAGAGTAATGAGGCAAAGTATTATCAGTTGCAGAAGTCTCTTTCTTATTTCTCAAGGAAATGATTTGATTGATAACTTGAATAATGTTACAAAGAAGCTATTTATAAACAACGCAATAAAAGCTAACAAACTATTGAACCGAGCGAACTTAATAAGTTCACCCCAAAACTAAGCAAGCGAACTTAGCAAGTTCGCTACTAAGTTTGCTAACGGTATCAAGTTTTATAATTCAAAAGCAATTGTTTATGTGCATTTATATAATTTTTTTTGTCTTAAATTTATAATTTAGACCTTAATATATAGAATGCAATTTCTGATTAATCTGCTCATGTTTGTGTAAACATACAAAAACACGTGTCGTGATTAGATTCATTCATCTGACATGATTTTTAGGTTTATGTCAAATCTTTGGATTCATATAGGGTTCGACCCGTCAAGGCGTCAACCCGTCCCCGTCGTTATGGTTAGTCTTCAACTATTTCCTGTTGATACCTACTTGCCTTATTTCAAGAATGTTTTGATTATAGAACTTATTTGTTTATCGACATTGCTAATGAGGCGGGAACATATTTTATAACTTAAGACAATTAAATATCATTTTTTGTGTTTTTTCATAGCACGTTGATTTCAAGATTTGAATGATAAGACGTGAACGAGGCATATAATTGGAAACCGAATTGTCATTTTTGTATCACTATAAATTAAATTCAAAAGATTTATACAATTTGTTTTCACTTTTAAGTATGAAAATTTAACAAATTTGTTCCCATTCAAAGTAGTGGAAATGTAAAAGTAAAATGGAAGAACACATTTTTAGCAAAAGAATAAACGTGTACTTTACAACTTTTTCACTTTAAAGTGTCTCTCTATCCGAACAATGTGGAAACGTAGAGATTCCTGCTTGCCTACTTCACGGATCGAAGGGAGAAGACCTATTAAAAAAGAAAAAAAAAAAAGAAAAAAGATCAAGATGACTACCAAATCACAAAAATTATAATATTAAAGAAATTAGAGAGACAATTAAATATCATTTTAGTGTCTCTCTATCCGAACAAATGGTTCCTCTTTAGGGTTGTGCATTCTAGGTTCAAAGATGCCCACGTTCACTAACACTTAACCTAAACTTAGAGAGACAAAAAGTAAACATTTTGCATTTAGTTGAATGGTAATTGGACGGCTTTTAGGTAAAAAAATGTTTTTTTAGGTACACATTTTGCATTTATAAAAAATGTTTTTTAGGTAAACTTTTTCTAATCTTAATTTTTTCTTTTATTGGTTAGCTAATTTTACTTAATTATAATATTAAAGAAATTGTACTACTTAATCCTGAGTGTCGGTTAAGTTTTTGGAAATGCAATTCTCACCCCTCGACTATTTAATGACACGTAGTAGTATATAATAACATTTGTTCGTTAATTTTTTTTTCTTGACGTCCCGATATGGAGTCGTATTAAATGTAAGGTATTTTTTAGGTGTTGTGGGTTATATCGACCGACGGTAACGTACTGGTACCGTGAAGAACGAGACCGACACCTACTGAAAAACATCGATTCTGTTATATAACTGTTTTTTATCGATCATTCGATCTCCACAACCGATTCACCGTAACTTTATACGTTTCTTCTATGTACTTAACCACATTTCTTTTTGTGTTTAGCCACATTAATAATGCCATCTCCTCAGACGTTTAAGATCCGCCTCCCACCGCGTGGTGCGGACGCCAACCGCTGCGGAGCGCGAGGCTCATTTTCTAGTTATTTCTTAAATGCTAAATTTATGTATGTGAACGTTTTGCATGATTTTTATCTTCAACTACCGATTTTTTCAGTATCACGTTCGTATTCCTTAACGTTCGTTTTTACAACGATGTAACTTTTATTCCTTTCCGAATATATCGTGATGACGTGTTTTTAACCTACGTATCGATTTTCGAATACAACCAGTCACAATCCACGAACTACATATTTTCTACTTATAATCAAACAAAATCATTTCAACTAAAGGGGGTAAAAGTTGAATTATCGTTAGGTGGTATATTAATAGGACAGTTTTTTATATTAATTTCTCTTCAATATTGAATAATAATGAATCATGAGTTAAAGGACTTTACACACACTAGCTAGCTTCTTGGCACTTTCTTTGAGTGTTAAAATAATCCAACGGCAAAGCATTTGTAAGAACATCCATTAACCCATTCATACCACCAGACTCCACACAACAAATCGATGTTATATTTTCTATTCTTAAAAAAAAAATACATATAATATTTTTATGAAAAAGTTTAAATAGAAAGATTGAGATATATAATCAAACATAAAGATGAAGAGAGAGATTTTTCAAGTCAACTGCCTCTAATTAAATAAAGAGGGAAATTTTCTAAGTCTGATTAATTTTAATTTTAGTAATAATATTATTCTAAGTGTTTAAACTAGGGAGAGGAATAAATTATATTTTACTTTATAAACTTTACTAGGTTAAAATCCCGTATATTACATGGGTTGATAAAATATAATATTATATACTTAGTAATAAAAAATTTGTATTTTAAAAACCCGTGTATTACACGGGTTGATAAAATGTAATGTTATATACTTAGTAATAAAAAATTTTATATTTTTAAAAACCCGTATATTATACGGTTTGAATACATTAATTTCTATTTAATATAATTTGACTTACATTACTATTTAGTTAAAAAAAACATAATTAAATTTCAAAATTTCTTAAAATAAGAGATAATTTAAAATAAATGTGTTATATAATTAATATTTTTCTTTAAATATAAATCATTATTAAAAAAAGAGAGGTGCATTTAATAAGAGAGAGAGACGGGAAAAAATGATAAGAAAAGATGTGGACGCGACACATGTCATAAATTATTTTTTATTTATTATATAGTATAGATATAGATATAGAGGATTAGGTTCAGGTAAAAAAAATTCTAATTCTAAGAAGGGTGAGAAGGATTTAGGGCCATTAGATCAAATTGTAGAAAAGATTTAAAGGTTGAGATTAAATTGTAGGAGAAAAAGTTGTTGGAAGGGTATTTTAGTCTTAGCCACTTTTGTTGACTTTTTATCAAGTTCCCCCCTCATTTTTCAACGTTCATAACTTTTACATATGACATTATTTTTTCAAAAAATTTACACCATAAAAACGAGCTTTTTTTATCTTTAAAACGAGTATAGTGTCGTTATAAACAAAAACGAATTTTTTTTTATGTTTTCCAGCTCATTGTGTAATTAGTCAGGTCATTGTGTAATACAAGTTCATTGTGTAATACAAGTTAATTGTGTACTACAAGTTCATTGTGTAATACAAGTTAATTGTGTACTACAAGTTCATTGTGTTATATGTATTTATCATTGTGTTTTACGTTTTCCAGCTAATTGTGTAATTAGTCAGGTTATTGTGTAATACAAGTTCATTGTGTAATACCACGTTTGGTCATTGTGTAATATCTGGTCATTGTGTAATTAGTCATGTCATTGTGTAATACAAGTTCATTGTGTAATACCACGTCTGGTCATTGTGTAATATATGGTCATTGTGTAATTAGTCAGGTAATTGTGTAATACAAGTTCATTGTGTAATACAAGTTCATTGTGTAATTGTCATTGTGTAATACAAGTTCATTGTGTAATACAAATTCATTGTGTAATACCACGTCTGGTCATTGTGTAATATCTGCTCATTGTGTAATTAGTCAGGTCATTGTATAATACAAGTTCATTGTTTAATTAGTCAGGTCATTGTGTCAAATATTTTTCATCATTGTGTTATATGTATTCATCATTGTGTTTTACGTTTACAACTCATTGTGTAATTTGCTCAAATATGTCAGGTCATTGTGTAATATGCTCATTGTGTAATATCAATTCATTGTGTAATATCAGGTCTAGTCATTGTGTACTATTATACCTTGTATTACACATTGACCTGGTATATTACACATTGACCATTATGCCCTCTCTTTAAAAACAATAAAATGAAACATGTCAAGCTTAGAATCCTTCTTATTTTTAAACCCTTTTTACTATAACCTAACTTTATGTAATATCCGAGATTTTCCAACCTACCTTTTTACACGTGTTACCAAATTTAAACTCGACTTCCTGTTAAAACTATTTCCTTAAAACTATAAATATTAATTTTAGATTAATACATAAATAGTTTATACATAAAACATAAAGTTTGTAATTATATAAACCTATTTCTTAAACTTAAGATAAATCTTATAGATCATCTTATAAAGTTTATAAAAATCATTAGAGAAAAACTTATTTAATTTTTAATTAGATAGTTTTCTTATCTACAAAGTCCAGGGACTGTAACTGTCAATTTTTGAAACTTGTTTTGAACTAAAACTTCACTTTTATCACGTAATGCCAAAACTTCAAACTACAGGGACCGGTTGTGTATTTATCCCAAACTTGCAGTTTGGAAACAGGTTCCAAGTTCGAATCCCGTTTCAACCGATTTTGAACCCGTTTTAGCCAAAATCGCGATCCCGTCCACATTCGTCGAACCTCGGGCGTCGCCTCCCGCGTGCGATCGAAACCCAAGAACCATCAATGCTCAAACACGACCCGAGACACGCATAAATTCAAATTCAATCCGTTCGGCTCAACCGCCCAACTCCCACCTAATCGGGCATTTAACGCTGAAATCAGCTATAAAAACCCGTTGCCACACATCAACAACACCACTCACAAACTTCCTAAACCCTCAATTCCATCGTATCATACCTGCATTCTTCAATTTGGAGCCACGACCGCCGACGACCACCCCAGACCCGTTCTCACCCGTTTCTCCATCTTTTCAGGTAATTCTTGTGACTAACACGATCGCTATACCCTGTAGATCGAAAGCCCTCTGTTTAATTCCATTAACAGAGGGCAATTCGAAGTGTATTTGACAAATCAAAATTCTAGGGTTCATAGGGAATTTGGGTCGATTTGAGATTGTGGTTATCAAATTCTTTTCCGCATTATAACTCAACGAACCCGTAGTCGGGTTGGTTGCTGTGCGAGTGTGTTGGTGACCCGGGTTCGACCCAGGCGCGCCCCATTTTTGTTCTTAATTTTTCTAATTGCTTTTTACACGATTTTAAAAATTCTAATAATTTTTATAAATTATAATAAACTGTTATAATCATAAAAATGAATTCTTTTTATAATTTTGCATAACAGGGCTATTGTATTTAATTAAAATTGGTTAAAACGTATAAAGTTTTATCCTTTAAAAATAGTTTTAAAGGTTTAAAAATTATACAAAAAAAAACATTTATAAGACTTTATTAAACTTATTTATTAAACAGAAAATAATTTATAAAACTTGAAACTTTAATCTAACATAAAAACTTTAATTGTTTTCTATTCAAAACTTTAAATAAATAATTTATATAAATTTTATAAGTAAAACTTATAAAATTTGTACACTACTTAGAAAACATAAAATTATAATCTTTTGTAAATTATTAGGGATCTAAATCGAGGCTACTTGTATATCTATTTTAAAACAAGAAAAGTAAATAAACAATCGTTTATTTAAAACTAGAAAACCTATGAATCTATAAACTTTATAAAGATAGAAAATCGTTTACTCATTCATCCTAAATTTATAAACCCTATAAATCTTAAATAGAAACTTTAAACATTTCAAACTTACAAACTTCATTTTTAATACCTAAGAAACTTTATAATTTATAAACTTATAATTTAAAGACTATTTGTTTATCCTTGCAATATGTACAATTACTTAGAAAACTATCTTAATTATTATTACCAATTGGATGTAATAATTGTGAAACTTTTGAATAATGATCTTACTAAATCATTTTAAGCTATAAACTTATTTAAACTTTGATACATAAGTCTTGAATCATTCATTCAAAAACCTTTGTTTTAAACTTGATTTAAAACGTCATGAACACAACCAACCCGTCACCCGTTTGGAACCCTAGTCAATCTTGAAATCCCAAATCGTTGCCATAGACTTATAGGATCATGCTTGAAACTTTAGACTTGTATTCTTAGGCTTATTGTGAGGATACTCTCCCTCAAAGTCTTGCTACACTTAATCTTTGTTGGACACTCTTCATCAAACCAAGTGAGTATACTTAGCCCATTTTTCCTTTCATGCTTTTGGGGTGAAACATGTTCACAATTCTTAAACTTATACAATTCTTGTACAACTATGACTACGTGTTTATTCTTATGTTAAACTTGAGACTTGTATGCTTAGATTAAACTTAAAACTAGCACATTCATTAGCTTTGATCAAGCCGATAGTAACAATGATAGATCTATTGCATTTGACCAATCCACCTTGATTGATTGACCCCTTCGAGGGGGAGCCCTTGGTGTTTGTTACTACATTAAACTTTAAACTTGAGACTTATAAGGGTAACCTGCGGGTTATGCCTAAACTTGGTTGGAGGGTTGATGTGCACAATGTCTAACATGCTTGTTTTCTCATACTTACATTATAGAATGCACAAATCATAGTGAATTGTAATACTTTTCAAATACTTGTTAAACTGTGTCAAAACCTTTGCATCTCACCAACTATTTTGTAGTTGACAGATTCTTTCACATGTTTCAGGTTCTACATCATGAGGCTTATCTGTGATCACATAGGATGCTTTTGGACCTAGTCTACTTATAAATTAAACGTTGTATTTCTTGTTATATTCCTTGTATTGAATCTTAAATTATTATTTAATGAAATATCAAAACTTTAATAGTCAACCTTGTGCTATTGAACAACCGCGTCCGCCCCGACGTATAATCCGCCGTCGGTTGGTGTGTGACAGATTGGTATCAGAGCCTTGGTTATAGGGAATTAGGTTATTAGACACATGACCTAGACTTTAACTTAGGAGACCCAAACATGAGTTACCTCATGTCCTTTATTAGGAACTTTCTCCTCATTCTATTCGTAATTCTTTTACGTGAACACTTGGAGATTTTACGTTTCTACGTGCTACAAGAGGCTACTACATCAAGGACACGTTCTTAGGCTTCAAGTCTAATCCACCACTAAACTCTCGTCAAGAGTATTTAAGTTCTAGATAATGTGTGAGAACTTGTGCGGACCGGAAGGGTGAATACCTGTATTCTGGGAAATTCTGTCAAGGAAAGCATTTCGTACAAATCCAAATCAACCGTTGGACCCGTATGCTTTCCTGGGAATTCTTGGGATGAGTATTCACTTATAGGAATGCATGACTTCTCTAAAACACTAGTGAGCTTAGATCTCCCTTGATATGTCAAAGTACTTACTTAGTGATATGCACTAAACGAGTACTATCTCAAACACTATATACTTCATAAATTCATGATTCAAAAACTTTCCTCTGTAATCTTTATTCTATGATTCTTAAGTCCCGTCTTGTCACATGACAGCATGCTTACTCGTCATGACCTGAAGGAGTTACCTTCAAGGAGAAATTCTTACGAGATTATACTACGTACATAAACTTATATTTATAGATACTACCCAATAAACTTCGTGATCGTTGTAATACAACCCTTAAAACTATGTATTACTCTACAAATTCTCCTATAAATTTCATTATTTTATAAACTTGGCACATAAGGGGAAACCCTTGTGTCTCATTTCATTTTTCGTCACTCAAGCAAACTTCATTTTATGACTAACTCAAAACTTTGTTACACTTTTAATCTCAAAACCTTCATACGTCCTTAAAACTTACACATCACCGTTTCTTGTAAAAACTTAACGTCTTTCAAACCCAAAGTACCTTAACAAAGAAATTCGTAACCTAAGTAATTTCCTTGTAGAGGAAGAAGCCTGCTATAGAATAAACAAGCTCCACGTTTAAGACTCTAAACCCACAATGAAACCTCGACATAGTACCATACACCCAAACATCGGTGACAACAACTGAGAGAAGTTGTAGGCCCATGAGAAAGTTCTGGCTAGGGAAATAGGGTACTTAAGTGAGTCCTGATGACCACCCCTTTCTTCCGGGAATCTTCCTCGTTAGCCCATCAACTTCCAATTAAAACTATTTTTGAAAACATTACTGTGATAACTCAGTATTATGTATAAAAACTTTCGAATATATTTGATCAACTTACTTACAACCTTTTCTTTCTACTCTTGCTAGGTAATGGACTCCCACTCACACTCTTCACCAGTGTATCGTCCAAGAGGAGAGTCCGACCGAGAAGAGAGTAGCGAGTCACCGGTCTATCAACCAAGTCCCTACCCTAATGCTAGGGCAAGAGCTGAGCTCAACACCAATTGGACCAGAAACCCTAGGACATCACCACCGAGGAATCCCTATCAACCACCTCATCTTCACCACCGGTTCTCATCACCACCAAGGGACCCGTACCTAGCACCTACCCCTACCCTAAGGGCTAGGCATGCCGGAGTACCTGCCGTGGCAATGGGGATCCCGGTGCCTAACATTCCTAGGTTTCTGGAAACCGAAGAATTTACGAGGAGGGAGATGGAGCATAGGGCTAGACACGACCTGTTAAACCAAAGGATCAACGACCTGGCCGATCAAATCTGGATCCAGGAAGAAAAGATCGTAACTTTGGAAGAAGACAGAGAAATCCTCGAGCACCGGACCGAGACCACTAGGGCAGAGGCTAGGTTTGCCATCCGAGTAACCCTAGCAGTACTTGTGGTAGTATTAATCTGTTTCTTGGTGGAGAGCTACTTAAGACGTGCATGAAGCCTCCATTTCTATTAAATTTTAAATTTTGTCTTATGTAAGGGCTAGAAGCCCAAATTTTGAAACATCTAATGAAAGTTATTTTGAAATTTCATCTTGTTATCACTTGTTATTTCACTTCTTTCATCATTACAAACTTAACCCTCTCACCCAAACACTTCCGTCAAGAGCAGCCCGCGTTAGTACTAGAGATAATTAAAAAAGGGGCATTAAACTATAAAAACCCTAAGTGACGCGTATACTTGCAGAATAAACTTTGAACAAACCTTCTAATTCGTAAGCACTCTTTTAAAACAACTCGACTTACGAACCACTGCCGTAATCAACTATGATCCTTACCCCTTATATAGACTTCACCCTACTAAACTTGACCAACGTTTCATTTGACAATCACACATACTTTTTCATGAGACCTACTTATACTATTTATCAATGTCCAACTCGTCATTTTTAAAACATCTTAATTACACTCCATATAGAAGAAAACTATACCTGCTGTTATGAAACAAGATGAAATCATTTATAAACACACTATCATCAACCTTATCGAAACTTTCCCGTTACCCTATACTTGGAGACCTTCCTCATTTAACTCTTGTCACGTAAAAGACTCACTATAAATCACAACGGGAACTAAAAAGCTTAAATACACGTTGCTAAGGCATTAAACTTCGTATACACAACTATGAGGTCAGAAACTTTTGAGTCATGCAAAAACTTATACAAATACTCAAACCTACATTCTTAAAACTAAACATGATCAATAAAGGATCATGTAAAGCTTAATATTGCAACTTGTGACTTTTCCTACCTTGAAACTTATACTTGGATTCTTAGTCTTAAAACTCATACTTGGACTATTAGTCTTGAAACTTATACTTGGATTCTTAACACTCATACTTGGATTCTTAAAACTTATACTTGGATTCTTAACACTCATACTTGGATTCTTAAAACTTATACTTGGATTCTTAACACTCATACTTGGATTCTTAAAACTCATACTTGAATTCTTAACACTCATACTTGGATTCTTAAAACTCATACTTGGATTCTTAACACTCATACTTGGATTCTTAAAACTCATACTTGGATTTTTAGTCTTAAAACTCATACTTGGATTCTTAAAACTCATACTTGAATTCTTAGTCTTGAAAACTCATTGTGTGCGTCTTAACTAAACCTTGTAAAACTTGATAAAACGTTCGTTTCTATATACACGGGAAAACTTCACTCATGATACTAGACTCTAGCAGAAAGGAGGACATTACTCTCGTTAGCAGAGTACATCCCCTGACTCCTATCTAAACCAAACATCGGGATCCAATAATCTTCTGGACAACTCGAATCTTCTGTGAGAAAGCGTATAACGGTTAATCCTGTTCCAAACGCTGTCCCACACCTCTCTTAAACACTAGAGTATTTAGATAACCACTTTATACTTAAAACGTAATCGTATACTTCTATACACTGAAGCTAAACTAAGAGACTTTAAGGCTATTCTATGTTTGACGTATTCTTGTTCAAACACAACTTAAACTACCCCAAGTTTGATGTATTCTTATTCAAACATGATGAACGTATGAGACTTTAAACTACTCCATGTTTGACGTATTCTTGTTCAAACATGATGAACGTATGAGACTTTAGACTACTCCATGTTTGACGTATTCTTGTTCAAACATGATGAACGTATGAGACTTTAAACTACTCCATGTTTGGCGTATTCTTGTTCAAACATGATGAACGTACGAGACTTTAAGCTACTCCATGTTTGACGTATGCTTGTTCAAACCCGATGGACGTATAAGACTTTAAGCTACTCCATGTTTGACGCATGCTTGTTCAAACCCGATGGACGTATAAGACTTTAAGCTACTCCATGTTTGACGTATGCTTGTTCAAACACGATGGACGTATAAGACTTTAAGCTACTCCATGTTTGACGTATGCTTGTTCAAACACGATGGACGTATAAGACTTTAAACTATTCCATGTTTGACGTATGCTTATTCAAACATGATGAACGTATAAGACTTTTAAACTACTCAAGGTTTGATGTATTCTTGATCAAACACGAGGAAAGTGTAAAGACTTTAAACTACTCAATGATTGAAGTATTCTTAATCAATCACAAGGAAACTTGGAAACTCTAAATCTTATCACATCCTTCTCCCTTTAATCATTGAAAGACGTTTCTCTCTAAGGGACTCGTTAATCAATGATCACTCTTATGTGGAAACTCTAGTCATGTGTTAAACAAATTCTTGTACTCTTTCTGGATCCACACACAAACGGAAGGACCTATGCGGACTATACGGCGATTTAAATGCTTGCGGGTGCACACGTAAGTATGAAGATCGAAATATGGGAAGGCATAGTAAACTCTGTCGTGTGCAATGATCTAAGACTTATCGTAAAAAGTAGCCTTAGGTACCGTAGCAAAACCCTTAGACGTGTTCGACTATAAACTCAAATCATTTCCACTATCATCGAAACCATCCCAAGTGATGCATCTCACTTTAAATCTTGAGTGGAAGTTCATCAGTTATTTTCTCAAATACATTTCTGAAGACAAATTTTCATGTATTTCAATGAAACTATATGCTTTGTAGGGAAACTCTTGACAACCCTAGACTTTGGAAACTTAGAAACTTGAGCGTAATCTTATCCCTGTCATTCCAGTTAGGATTCTAAACGTAACCCGTAGTTTACTAAAGGACGTAAAGTATCTTTCTCATTATTCCTATGCGCATCATGAACTTAAATCTTGGAAAAACAGAAACTTTCTACTTTAATTTCGGGACGAAATTTCCTAAAGTAGGGGAGACTGTAATATCCGAGATTTTTCAAGCTACCTTTTTACACGTGTTACCAAATTTAAACTCGACTTCGTGTTAAAACTATTTCCTTAAAACTATAAATATTAATTTTAGATTAATACATAAATAGTTTATACATAAAACATAAAGTTTGTAATTATATAAACCTATTTCTTAAACTTAAGATAAATCTTATAGATCATCTTATAAAGTTTATAAAAATCATTAGAGAAAAACTTATTTAATTTTTAATTAGATAGTTTTCTTATCTACAAAGTCCAGGGACTGTAACTGTCAATTTTTGAAACTTGTTTTGAACTAAAACTTCACTTTTATCACGTAATGCCAAAACTTCAAACTACAGGGACCGGTTGTGTATTTATCCCAAACTTGCAGTTTGGAAACAGGTTCCAAGTTCGAATCCCATTTCAACCGATTTTGAACCCGTTTTAGCCAAAATCGCGATCCCGTCCACATTCGTCGAACCTCGGGCGTCGCCTCCCGCGTGCGATCGAAACCCAAGAACCATCAATGCTCAAACACGACCCGAGACACGCATAAATTCAAATTCAATCCGTTCGGCTCAACCGCCCAACTCCCACCTAATCGGGCATTTAACGCTGAAATCAGCTATAAAAACCCGTTGCCACACATCAACAACACCACTCACAAACTTCCTAAACCCTCAATTCCATCGTATCATACCTGCATTCTTCAATTTGGAGCCACGACCGCCGACGACCACCCCGGACCCGTTCTCACCCGTTTCTCCATCTTTTCAGGTAATTCTTGTGACTAACACGATCGCTATACCCTGTAGATCGAAAGCCCTCTGTTTAATTCCATTAACAGAGGGCAATTCGAAGTGTATTTGACAAATCAAAATTCTAGGGTTCATAGGGAATTTGGGTCGATTTGAGATTGTGGTTATCAAATTCTTTTCCGCATTATAACTCAACGAACCCGTAGTCGGGTTGGTTGCTGTGCGAGTGTGTTGGTGACCCGGGTTCGACCCAGGCGCGCCCCATTTTTGTTCTTAATTTTTCTAATTGCTTTTTACACGATTTTAAAAATTCTAATAATTTTTATAAATTATAATAAACTGTTATAATCATAAAAATGAATTCTTTTTACAATTTTGCATAACAGGGCTATTGTATTTAATTAAAATTGGTTAAAACGTATAAAGTTTTATCCTTTAAAAATAGTTTTAAAGGTTTAAAAATTATACAAAAAAAAACATTTATAAGACTTTATTAAACTTATTTATTAAACAGAAAATAATTTATAAAACTTGAAACTTTAATCTAACATAAAAACTTTAATTGTTTTCTATTCAAAACTTTAAATAAATAATTTATATAAATTTTATAAGTAAAACTTATAAAATTTGTACACTACTTAGAAAACATAAAATTATAATCTTTTGTAAATTATTAGGGATCTAAATCGAGGCTACTTGTATATCTATTTTAAAACAAGAAAAGTAAATAAACAATCGTTTATTTAAAACTAGAAAACCTATGAATCTATAAACTTTATAAAGATAGAAAATCGTTTACTCATTCATCCTAAATTTATAAACCCTATAAATCTTAAATAGAAACTTTAAACATTTCAAACTTACAAACTTCATTTTTAATACCTAAGAAACTTTATAATTTATAAACTTATAATTTAAAGACTATTTGTTTATCCTTGCAATATGTACAATTACTTAGAAAACTATCTTAATTATTATTACCAATTGGATGTAATAATTGTGAAACTTTTGAATAATGATCTTACTAAATCATTTTAAACTATAAACTTATTTAAACTTTGATACATAAGTCTTGAATCATTCATTCAAAAACCTTTGTTTTAAACTTGATTTAAAACGTCATGAACACAACCAACCCGTCACCCGTTTGGAACCCTAGTCAATCTTGAAATCCCAAATCGTTGCCATAGACTTATAGGATCATGCTTGAAACTTTAGACTTGTATTCTTAGGCTTATTGTGAGGATACTCTCCCTCAAAGTCTTGCTACACTTAATCTTTGTTGGACACTCTTCATCAAACCAAGTGAGTATACTTAGCCCATTTTTCCTTTCATTCTTTTGGGGTGAAACATGTTCACAATTCTTAAACTTATACAATTCTTGTACAACTATGACTACGTGTTTATTCTTATGTTAAACTTGAGACTTGTATGCTTAGATTAAACTTAAAACTAGCACATTCATTAGCTTTGATCAAGCCGATAGTAACAATGATAGATCTATTGCATTTGACCAATCCACCTTGATTGATTGACCCCTTCGGGGGGGAGCCCTTGGTGTTTGTTACTACATTAAACTTTAAACTTGAGACTTATAAGGGTAACCTGCGGGTTATGCCTAAACTTGGTTGGAGGGTTGATGTGCACAATGTCTAACATGCTTGTTTTCTCATACTTACATTATAGAATGCACAAATCATAGTGAATTGTAATACTTTTCAAATACTTGTTAAACTGTGTCAAAACCTTTGCATCTCACCAACTATTTTGTAGTTGACAGATTCTTTCACATGTTTCAGGTTCTACATCATGAGGCTTATCTGTGATCACATATGATGCTTTTGGACCTAGTCTACTTATAAATTAAACGTTGTATTTCTTGTTATATTCCTTGTATTGAATCTTAAATTATTATTTAATGAAATATCGAAACTTTAATAGTCAACCTTGTGCTATTGAACAACCGCGTCTGCCCCGACGTATAATCCGCCGTCGGTTGGGGTGTGACACTTTAGATATAGATTACCAATTCTTATAAGAACTCCTTGCAAAAATAAATGTTCCAAGCAGTATAGAGGAAATACAAAGAAGCCGTATAACTTTACACAAAATTTAATTTTATGTCAAATTTGCTTAAGAACAAATACTCCATAGCTTTGTTTTAATAGATAACCAAAATAAAACTAACCAAATCGTATGTGTAAGGTTGTTTAAATTGCACTACAAGGAAATCAGTCTGTCCCGATGCCCTCTATCAATACGACATTTGTCGTCTGGATAGGTCAGCCTATACCGACAATATGTCGTCGGGATAAGGTATTTCCAAAATTTAGTGAAGGAAACCCTATACCGACGACATGTCGTTGGTATAGGGTTGAGGTAGATTGGAGGGAAATCTGGCGACTAATGAATTATCGGGGAAAACCTATACCGACAACATGTCTTCGGTATAGGGTATTTATGATTTTCTTTTTGCTTTTTTTATTTAATAAATTTCTCGTGGTCAATTTTTTTTAAATAAAAAAAATCTGGAAAACCTGTACGGACGACATGACGTCGACATAGGGTTTTTACTTTATTGACCGGTCAACACCCTACGAAGCCTATACCGACGACATGTCATCGGTACAGGGTGCCTATGACGACGACAAGCAGGTCCCAGCGCAAACAAATAGGGAAAACAGATGACAGACCCTCATTTCCACCCAAAACTCTACCAAACTCTTCTCTCCGGGGATTTTGAGGTTTGAAGGCTTTTTTGGAGCAATTTTCACAATACCTCTCGGGTTTTAAGGTGAGGTAACATCCGGGTTTCATATTTTAGCTTTGTGAAAGTAATTACTCGTTTTAATTACTAAATTGTGATGAAATTTGGTTTAGATCTAAGATTTTTATGATTTTGTATGTATGTGTATGTATGTTTGTATTTATGATGGAATTAGTAATTTATGCCTAGTTTATATAATTTGGTTTAGATGTGTGATTAGTTTATATATGTATGTGTGTAATTTGTGTTTATGATGATTAATTTTTATGATTAGTTTGTATGTATGTGTATAATTTGTGTTTATGATGATTAGTTTGGATGTATGTGTATGTATGTGTGTAATTTGTGTTTATGAAGATTAATTTGGATGATTAGTTTGTATGTATGTGTATGCATGTGTGTAATTTGTGTTTATGATGGTTAGTTTGTATGTATGTGTGTAATTTGTGTTTATGATGATTAGTTAATATGAATGTATATATGTGTATGTATGTTTGTATGTATATATTTGTAATTATGTAATTGGCATTTATTTATGTATGTATGTTTGTAATTATGTAATTGGGCTTTTATTTATGTATGTATGTATATGTTTGTAATTATGTAATTGGGCTTTTATTTATGTATGTATGTTTGTATGTATATGTTTGTAATTATGTAATTGGGCTTTTATTTACGTATATATATATGTGTATGTATGTTTGTATGTTTATGTATTCGTATGATTTGTATGTATATAAGAGGGTATTTATTCATATGTTTATATATGTATTTGTATGTATGTTTGTTAATGTTGTACAATTCTAAGCATATTGATATTGTAATCGATGTTCACCTGCATCATTCTTCTTCATAAATTTCTTCTCAACCTAGTCTGGAATTGCATCGAAAAAGAAGATACCAATCTCCACGCTGTCTTCGGGGAAAGAAAGGAATACACTAGGGAAAGAAAACGGTATCACCAAATCAAACCCAAATATGATATTGTATTAAGAATGTTGTCGATTAGGGTTATAAAAGGTGTCCTTATATAAAGGACAATATTATATTCACACCCCTAGACTATTACCTAATATCTAGGGTTTCGGCGGTGGCTGGAGGCGACATATCTAGGGTTTGTGATAGCGGCGGCTAGGGTTAGTGGTGGCGGCGGTGGCGATGAAGGGCGTTGGTGTCTGATGGCGGTGGTTGTCGGCTGTGTTGTAGCGGTGGTGGCGGTGGTTGACGGAATCGGTAGAAGGAGATGACAACAACAGTAGAAGTAGATGAAGAAGAAGACCACGCGTAACTATTTACGGTGGTGGTGGGTAGGGCGGCGGCGGCGCCAAGCTGCCCCTTCAGCGAGTTTTTCGGTGGTTGTATTCAAGGCTCTGATACCAAATCAAACCCTAAATATGATATTGTATTGATAATGTTGTAGATTATGGTTATAATAGGTGTCCTTATATAGAGGACAATATTACATTCACACCCCTAGACTATTACCTAATGTTCAGGTCTAATACACACCCGATCACCGCTTGATTTCTCCTGAAAGCCGAAAGTAGTAGAACCATTCTCACGTCCGGTCATCATCTCCATCGATGCCACCATACAAAGAAGAAAGATGAGTATTCATACATTGTGGGTGCGCTTATACGTGTTGATGCGGGATAAAGATGACAACATTGGAGAAGATCACGTCCCTTTAAACCACCACATCTTTATTGTATCAAACACAACTTTTCTCTAGTATGATAGAGACCACCACAACTTTTCTCTTAGTAATAGTACATGAGAGATCATCGTAATTTATCATTATCATGTGTCATGGGTAGTTATCAATGATGATCAAATAGTACTTGTATCCTCTTTTGCTTGGTAGCGGTGAGGTCCACAAATCGTAGTGGATAAGGTCAAAAAGTTTTAATGTTGTCGATGTGGAAATATGGAAAGGTAACCGTTTCTTTTTAGCAATTTCACAAGATTAACATACAAACGAAGGATCATGTTTATGACGAGAAATAGTTTTATTAGAACTAATAACATCCATTACATGATGTCTTGGATGTCCTAGACTATTATGCGAAAAATTAGAATCAGATGCAATAAAAAACGAAGCATCTGGAGCGGGTGCGGGAGCGGTAAGTGGGTATATGTCACCCGTGATATTGTGCCGAGTAAAGAGCTCCCCATTCTTGAAATGTTTCACGAAAAAACAGAAATGGGTCAATTCGACGACGCAAAATTGTCATGAGTAAACTTTCTGACGAATATGAGGTTTTTGATAAAATCGAGTGTCTGGAGTATGTTTATGAGTTGGAGAGGTGTTGAGGAGCGGGGTAAGGGTGAATGGCCTAATCCAAGTACCTACACTCGATTACCATTCCCAACAAAACATATTTAATGGATGATACGAACGGGAAATAAGTTTTACCTGAGTTCGCAGTTAAGTGAGTGGTTGCACTTGTATCCATATACCACTAGTTTTCACCCGGTCCAATGTCATTGCCTGAAATGCAACGCCAAGTTTTTTGGGCTCGAGAGCGAGGTTAGCCTGTGGAGAGTCATTCTGGAGCTATGAATGATCATTAGGCTTGCGATCTGGTGGCGGGAGCCCAATGAGAAGCCTACACTATTTGGGTCGGGTAAGGGCATTGGGGAGGTGTGGTCCACCACATGGGAGGAGCCTAGAAGAGAACAATGTGAGTTGGACTGTTGGCCCAAGAGTATCGTGGTTGACTCGAAAGCCTGGAGGGGTCCACGACCCGATGAAGCATGCCTATTTGAGGAGGCAAGCCCGTTGGAGTTTTTGGCCGAGGGTACTGGGCCTTGGTTTGCAACATGCAGACGTGGATGATGTCTTCTGTTTCCAGATTGCTCACTCCGGCGGGGTTGCGGTGGTTCGTGGCCGACTATAGCCGCCAACTCCGGCAAGGTAAGCGACTCGCTGGAAGAATGACGGTGCTGCTCGAGTTGCAGCATACTACAAGCCATGTCCCATGTTGGGACGCTTTGGTTAATGTGGGATGCTACATTTTCATACTTAGGTGGTAGTCCCCGAACAAGTTGGAAGACAAGTCGTTAATCATTGACTAGACTATCCATATCGTTTAGTTGATATCATAGTTCTTTGAGTAGTTGGCAGTAGGCGTCGAGTGATGGCATGACTGATGTAAGGTCAAATATCCTATGTATACGTGTCGGTTTTTATGTGTTTTAATAGTTTAATTGTGTTTATCGAGTCCGTTTTATGTGTCTTGGAGTTTGGTGTGATACAGGGTAATTGTGCTAAAGAGCGGGATCTTATGAGATATATATAAGAAGGTACAAAGCCTGAGAAGCTCTAAGGTGATTTGCATCATTGTTTGGCCAGTTGTTCTTGTTTTTCAATGCTTGTAAGTTATAGAATAATTATTAAGATGTTTGCTACAATCATGAGCGGCTAAGCTCTTTGTGATCCCTCCGGGTGAACGATTTGTGCATGTATTCATATAATTTTTGTTGATTATCAGTATTGGATTGAAGTTTTGTGAACCTATTAAGTTCTTTGAATTTAATTGTGTATTTGATTTATGAACAATTGCATGTTTTCAGTTTATCGCATCTATCATCGTTTCTTGGTTTTCTTGCATCGGGAATAATCTGATTTTGTGATTGAATTGATTATTGTGTGATTGGGTTAAACAGTTAAACAAGGTTATGTCTATATAATCTCTGATCTGATTTGAAACTGAAATTGTGCTTGTGTTTTGCTGAATCTGAAACCCGGAGTGGTTGTTTTTCTCTAATAGTTTTCTAAAAGTCAAAGTTCGTTGCTTTTTGCAAATTGCATTAGTTTAATTAATAAAGTTTTAAAATTCAGTAGTCTTTGAATCGTTTTAACTTGGATAGCATTCTCCACGAGTTCCCTGTGGATTCGACAACCCTATTTTTCTATCTATAGTCTAAGTAGTTAAAGAGTAGTTTTTAATATAGTTTTTGATTAGCCTTCGATACACGATCAATGACGCGTAGAGAAAGATTTGTGAACTCGTGTTCTAGGGTGGCTGCCTTAGAACCGTGTTGTTGAGGAAGATGTTCTTGATCCGGTTCCATGCTTCAAAGACCGTCGATTCTTGTTCAAGTATGCGAACAAGGAGATCGTCAAACAGTGCCTCATAGATCCACTACAAGATGATGGAATCAATCTCTGACCATGACTCGTAGTCACGGTCATTTTTGGCAAGGGGTTGTGTTCCTTCAATGTGGGAGAGCACCTTGTACCCTCTAGCATGAAGCAAGAAGAGTTTCACCCATGAAGAATAGGTGACCTTTGTTCCATCGAGGAAACAAACCTTGTTATGTATGCTCGTTACAGTGTAGACGGGGTGAAGCGGTTTGGGAGAGGAAGTATCAACCTTATCACCCATAGCGATTGAACAGGAGCAAAATAAACCAAGTGACTAGTGACGGGGTTTCACGAACAGAAGAAGAAAGTCACTCGACCGGTAATGGGGTTTCACAACGGCGACGACCGACTATAGCCGTGGCTAGACAGGTGGCGGCGACGGGTTTTTCGTAGAAAGCCCTAGGCTCTGATACCATGTAATTCTTGAAGGATAGATGGTAATTCTCATTCCAATCATCCACATAAATACAGGGAAATACCAACTGTCTTTGAGTTGATTTAGGAAATATACAACTAATACAATCAACGCTAGATAATTACAAATAAATACAAGATTAAGGATGAGCATTCGGTAACGAGTACCTAAACCGTACCATACCGATAGATTCGGTACGGTATTCGATACCTACTTTTTTCAGAAATTCGGTATTGCTATTTTCGGTACCGATACTATCTATAAATGAACATTTTAACAAGTACCGGTACCGTATCGATAGATTCAGTATGGTATTCGGCACCTATTTTTCCAGAAATTCAGTATCGTTATTTTCAATACCGATTCTCGTTCGATATCAATCTCATCAATCAGATATGCAATATAAGTGACTAATAACGTGTCTGTACTATTGTTGGGTAACGACTTTTCTTTCTAAAGCACGTGTAGTGAGAGAGATCGAACTTCGTGGTGCCATTCATTTTTGGGTTACTATATATCATCTTTGTACCAGCAGCTTTATGCACAAACAATAATGAGTATTGCTTTGCTAGAAACAAAATTCTGAATTATAGATATTATACAAACTAAATCCAAACTTTCACTACAACAGTAACACTCTATATGGACGATAAAACCTAGACCTATCGCGACGACCTTTCATCGGGATAGGCAGTGGCGAATACATGAATTTTTTTACGGGGTGGCAAAAATTGGGTCGGTTTAAAAACGGGTCGGGTAAAAAAAATAGTGATAAAATATATTAAACCTTTAAATGTAACTAAAAAAACATCGTTCATTTAATATAATAAAAAAAAGTAAATCCTACAATTGGTCTCTACGCATTTTCATCTTTTGGAACCGGTTGATTACATCTTCATTAATAACATTGGCAAGTTCATCTTTCTCTATAGCACAAATTACATAGCGTTCAAGAAATCATCACTAATACGATTCGTAAACTTGATTTTACACGCTTCACTACACGATTATCCAAATCAATTAACTTAGGCATAGAAGGAGTAGGGATAGGCGGGGGAATACTACTAGATCCATTTTCACTTGAAGATGATATTTTTCTTTGTAAATTTTTTTCCATAGCTCCTAATATAAACAAATAAATGAACATAAACAAACAATATAACAAGAGAAAAATAAACGTAATCAAGCAAATCTAATAAAAAACAATCTATAGAAGAAATAGAAAAACTAAAAGGAATTTGAAAAGAATTAAAAAGGCTTAATCTTAAAAACTTAAAAAAAATTTACAATGAGGAAGAGCCTTAGAGAGGTGCAATTGTATTTGTGGGGATGGTGGTGACTTGTGAGCTACTGAGTCATGATCTTTGAAGAGTAATTCGTAATTTGCCGAAGACATATAGGACTAGATGAGAAACTAGGGTTTAAAATTACATATTTAAAATCAAAATCAAATTTAAGTTGGGTTTATGAAATTAGTAGTCCACTATTGGACCCCATCAGAAAATTAGAGTGCACCCATTGATAGGTTTTTGGCTGGATATTATATTAAATAAGTTTCTTTTTTACCTTGCAAGAGGCCCACTAGGGGGTGCCTTTCCACCCCGTGTTTGTTAATTGGATCCGCTACCGGGGATAGGCCATTTTGGCCTATAGCGACGACTTGTTGTCGGTATAGCCTTCGTCGGAATTGTTTCGTACCAATAGGTCAAAGATGTCGTCGGTATAGGTGTCGTCGACCTATACCGACGACATGTCGTCGGTATAGGGAGTAAAAAAAATTCAAAAAGAAAATTTATACCGACAACATGTCGTCGGTATAGGGTTTGGGCCTATCCAGACGACATGTCGTATATGTTATTTTCAATTTTTTTAATTAATTTTAATTAATTTCTTATTAGATTATATATATATATATTCTTATCTATTTTTAAGAATCCAGATATCCCCGAGAAACTACACTAAAGGGGAACTGTTAAGTATAGACGATGCCTAGAAATGATAGTAATGGGGTCTTCGAAATACCAAATCCCAGCTTAAGTCCAAGTGATTCTCTGAGCCGGTCTGGATTTTCAACGCCTCGAGATAGATGACAGCGCATTTCCCCCTCTTCCTTAGCGGGAGGGCAATCTTCTCTTATGGCCTTCACCTCTCACCCGGCTCGGAAATAGAGAATCCAGCCCCCTTCTGATGTCGTCGGGATAGGCTTTTCTGTTTTTTTTATATATTTTTTAAATTTCCAAATTTTTCGAGAAATATTAAATTTCTAAACACAAAAATCTGCAAATCAGTAAATATAAACCATTCAACCATTCAAATCCGAACCGTAAATACTAATATCCGAACCATAAACCAAACATCCAAATTGTTCGACAACTTATCCGACAAACCAAACATTCAAAATATAAACTTGTTCGACACACAAATATGAAAATTGTTCAAGACAAACACCAACAACAAAGGCAAAGACGCAACAACTCCAAGCTAATTATCATCGCTGCTAGTTCGGCGGTCCCACATTCGATTTCCATTTGCCGTTGCATTTCAAGCAGCAGTTGATTATGTTGTCGTTGTTCTTCCTCTCATTGTTGCTCTCGTCGTTGTTGTTCTTCGACTTGTTGAAGTTGAGCCACACGCCCATCCACTTCTTTCCAATGGGGTTGTGGAGTGGGGGAGGGGGTACTGAACACATCGGGTGTGGGATTACTCATCACACGACCAACACCACCCATATGTCCACGTCGATGACCCAATGCACGCTCCATGCATGCAAACTTATCGACAGCAGATGAGTCACCACCAGACTCGGCAGAGGATCTTGTATACTCCTCTTGGATTCGGTCATGCATTAAACAATATAATAAACAATCACTTGACTATTTTACTAAAATTCGACAGCATAACTGTTGTAAAATGGATAACCAACATGTTAAACTATAAGTCATAAACGACCCAAATTCACAAATTTCAATCAACCAATACTAATATCAACAAATACTAATAATACTAGCAAAATTATTCAACAATTGGGATCAAGTTGAATGATCTAAGTCTATTAAAATACGTTTGGATCATTTTGACCCGTTTTAAAGTTACAGTTAAAAGTTTTAAGTCTATTAAAATTTTAATGTCTAATCTAGTTAGGGATCAAATTAATGGCGGTAAAGGGATATTTTCCACATGTGGAGGGCTATAATGGTCTTTCTCCGTAGTGTGAAATGGATTTTCGGTTGTTGAATTTATTACTACATAATTATTATTTCAAATGTCTAACCTCCATAAACACCGCTTTTGAACCAAAAATACGCAATGTAATGATTCTAGTTAAAGTTGGTTTCAATGTTTCGATATTTAAACGTAACTAAATTTAACTGAAAGTAACATTTGTTTCAAAGAACACCTTACTTAATGTGTAATTGTGTGTATATCAAGAACAACTACAAACTTGTTGCCAAGTCTTTTTGACCTGTGGATCCCACAAAAGGTGCTTTATCAAAGAAAGGTCGTATGTGAAATTTCTTGCTTTAATCATAAAGAAGGCCAATCGCAATCACAGTGAACAGAAATGAATTTGAAGCTATAAAAACTGGTGACAACCTTTCATTAATTTGTGAAGACAAAGTGTAGAGAAGTGATGGAATACAACCCTAGTTCTTCATCTTCCAGAGTTGACAGAAGAACCATTGAGAAAAACAGAAGGATTCACATGAAAGACCTATACTTGAAGCTCCATTCTCTTGTTCCTCATGACTCTTCTAGGGTTTTTACTCTCTCTCTCTCTCTCTCTCTCTCTATATATATATATATATATATATATATATATATATATATATATATATATATATATATATATATATATATATTGCTCACCTTTGAATTCACGCGCTTTGATACTCTTGGGTCCAAACTACACTCTGCTACAAATGTCTAGCTTGATATTAGAGCAGAGTAGTTATTAGTATATAGCAATTGTCTAGACATTACACATCATACTTCTCTATTATTTCAGCTACTTCATCTTCAAATTTTAGGGCTTCATCTTGAGATTTTATGGGGCTAAATCTTGAGGAATTAAAACCCCCTTGGTGTATTAAATTTTCACTATGTTGATTAGTTTACTCTTATGGATGTTGTAGGAAATGGTATCACTACCAGATCAACTACAGGAAGCTGCAAACTACATTAAGAAATTGCAAATAAAACTGGAGAAAATGAAGGAAGAAAAGGATAATTTGACGCGGATGATCAAAAATTTGGAAATTGATCATGACAAGAAAATCAAAACCTCGAGTTTGATGGTCGGGCAACAAAGAACACCGCAAATTGATGTTCGTGAAATCGGCTCATCTCTTGAAGCAATTCTAGTCACTGGGGTTGATTTTCAGTTCTTGTTCAGTGAAACCATTCGTGTGATTCATGAAGAAGGATTTGATGTTGTCAACGCTAGCTTTTCGATCATAAACGACATTGTTGTTCATACCATACATGCTCAGGTATACCCTTTAGTTTTCTTTACAATCACACACACGCGTACCAGATTTTTTGGATTTATATGTCAGTTATGAAATTATAATTGTTTTGTAGGTAATTTGCTGGTTAATTGGACCAATGAATTCAACAAAATCATTTATCATGTGAGAAGCGGAGTCAACCAATTTTCGTTGATGGAACAAGTGAACTCCACACACATTTGTTGCATCAACGTAAAGTAAAAAGAAAAAGGAATAATAAATATAATTTGTTTAGTTTGTTTGGCCAACTAACAAATTACCTATAAACCAAGTATGCTTAAAAAAAACTTAGGAACTAAATATAATCTTCTAAGCCACTTATAAATCCAAAAAACACACCCCTTCATTTGTGTGCATGCATGTTCTAATTTCCAAACAATTATTTATCAAGTACTATACTATTTTTGTTTTCTTAAATGAATCCAAAAATTGTACACACACAGCAGAAAGTAGACAAGACATCTTGCCTAATTATATAATGAGAAGAGTCAATTAAACAACTGTGGTATGCCTTTCAAATATAAAGGATTTGATGTTACTATTTGTTAAATGTCCTTTGATTTTTATTTTTTTATCACTTACATAGGTTAAATACTCTATTAAATTCACATAAAATAAAATAAAAAACATTAACATTTGGTGGGAAACAAGTTTTGATAGAAGTTCAGTGAATAGTTACTTTCTTGTTCTCTTTACAGCTGAAGACTGATAAAAAAGGGACAATTTTAGACAGATTTCAAAGGTTATTTTGCTATGAAATAAATTGCATCACTTTGGCGTACAACAATTCTTCTAATCTTAACGAGTTGAGTTGGTGGTCGTATTAGCGTTTAAACCTTTTATTGTGTAAATAATGATATACAGATTGGAGAGAGTTATGGCTCAGAGAATGGTGTTTCAAGGATCATAGAGAAACTGAATAACATTGTGTATGGCATTTGATCTTACTTTAGTGCCCAGCTTTAATTATTTGGAAGAATGAATTTAGTGGAATTATGTATGGTTAGGATTCAATATCTTTTTCGACACATTAATTGGAATATATCCTTATCAGATGATTAGATATCTGCTTTTCAGACATGTTTCTGTATATGTGTTTTCATGTATTTGCTACAACTCCTGATACTGTTCAAATTCCGGCTAATTTATTCACGTACATAGTGTGGGTTTGTGAAGGTTTGGGGTATAGAACAATTGCTAAAAAGGACTTAATATTATTCACAAAAATGTTCGTCATTTATAGACCAAGTACAACAATGGAAATGGAAGGAGATATTCACGAGAGTGATACAAGGAGAGCAATTAAAGAATTAGTTACATAATACTGACCTTGCATATTATTAGCCATTTGAATGGGTTTCCGAAGTTTGATATTTCCTTAACAGATGGTGAGCCATGATTTGTGGTTTCCTTAACAGATGGTGATCCATGATTTGTACTAATCACTACAAGGAAATGACCCTGTGCCGACGTCGCCTATACCGAAGACATTAGTCGTCCGCATAGGTCACCCTATAGCGACGACATCTCGTCGCTATAGGTCAAAACCAAACTTTTGGTAGGGAGACCCTATAGCGACGACATGTCGTCGGTATAGGGTTGAGACAGGTTGAATGGAAAACTGGCGCCCAATGAATTTTTGGGGAAAATTTATAGCGACGACAGGTTAATTTTGATTTTATTTTTGTTTTTTTTATTTAATAAATTTTCGTCGGTCAAATTTTTTTTTTAAATTAAAAAAATTCTGGAAAACTCTATAGCGACGACATGTCGTCGCTATAGGTTAATTTTGATTTTCTTTTTGTTTTTTTTATTTAATAAATTTCCGTTGGTCAAAATTTTTTTTTAAAATTAAAAAAATTTTTGGAAAACCCTATAGCGACGACATGTCGTCGCTATAGGTTAATTTTGATTTTCTTTTTGTTCTTTTTTATTTAATAAATTTCCGTCAGTCAAAATTTTTTTTTTAATTAAAAAAAACTCTGAAAAAATTATTTGTGTATTTAACGGGTTCCGGGCTTCCTCATGCCTCGTCGGACACCCATCCCCCCAATCGGCCACCTCTAGGGTTCGGCCGAACCCATGCACACACATGAAGGTTCCCTACGATCACAAACAAGCATTTAAACATGAAAGTTTTCAAGATTATACCTCTAGATCGGAGAACCCGTGCCAATCAAATTCCCGAATCACCTAGTCTTCTTTGAAACTCAACTTCTCTTCTAAACCATTGAATTATGAAACATGTGTAGTATTGATTCAAGGATCCCGACACACTAAGGATGATTAGAGATCGACAAAATACATCAAATCGGACTTGAAACGCGATGAACGGCTCTCTCCCTCTCCTCCTTGCTCTTCGACGGCTAAATGTGAAAATGGGGTCTCCATATTTGCGTTGCACCCTAAAGGGTGTTCTTCTCTAGGGCCAGGCTTGGCCCACGCGCACCCAAGGTCTCCCGGGCTTGGTTTTGTTCACGTTTTTAAATAAAACCCGTCAAAACCCTGTTAATTACCCGTTAACCTTTACAATAATTTACATAATTACAAACCCAGTTATTTTATGAAAAACCGGGATGTTACATCTTGGGTCGTTGAACCCTTATGGGTTAGTATTGAAGTGTGGGTTATTAACATGTCAATAAACGACAAACCGTTTTATAAAGGATTGTAATGTTCTGAGTTCAATCAAATTGTATTTCTTGTTAATATACACTGTTAGAACTCACTAAGCGTAGATGACTTTGTATGTACGTTAGATTGTTTACAGGTGAGGTATCTTGGCTAGGGAGCGGTGCTACTCGGATTGGTGTGTAGGCATTTGTAAGATAAGATTAAGATTGATATTGAGTTTATAAAGGGTTACAACTATTTTAAATTAAGACTTCCACTGATTGTTTGTAATAAAGCGAGTATTTTTAAAGAGAACACCCAGTGATGAGAACCAACTGTAGGGTACCCAGTTTGGGGCCATACAAGCTGGTATTGGGTGTTTCACAAACGTCCGAGACATCGTGAACGCAATCAACAGACTTCTAATGTCTTGCACGGTGGGGTTCCGATTAAAAATCCTTTTTATTCCATGAATCTTGCTCAGGTAACGGTTTCGATTTTTCTCACGAATTTCCCACTTAATTCTTCAGTGAATGAGATTTGGAAGTTCTGCTAGGATTATGGGATAGTTGCAGATGTGTATCTATCCGATCGGTAATCAAAGGTCGGTTCTGTGTTTGGTTTTGTGAGGTTTCTTCGTGTCAATGACGTGGGTCTTCTGATTGAGGATTTACATAACATCTGGATCGGGAGTCACTGACTTTATGCCGTTGAGGCTAGGTTCGATTTTTCTCACGAATTTCTCACTTAATTCTTCAGTGATTGAGGATTTCAAAATTTTTTTTAAATTAAAAAAAATTCTGGAAAACCCTATGGCGACGACATGTCGTCGCTATAGGTTAATTTTGATTTTCTTTTTGTTTTTTTTATTTAATAATTTTTTTTTAAATTAAAAAAAATTCTGGAAAACCCTATAGCAACGACATGTCGTCGGGATAGGGTTTTTCCAAAATTTTGAATGGGACACCCTATAGCGACGACATGTCGTCGGTATAGGGTTAAGCAGGTTGGAGAGAAAACTGACGCCCAATGAATTTTTTGGGAAAACCTATAGCGACGACATGGGTAAATTTTGATTTTCTTTTTGTTTTTTTTATTTAATAATTTTATTTTTTTAAAATTAAAAAAATTCTTGAAAACCCTATGGCGACGACATGTCATCGGGATAGGGTTTTTACCTTTATTGACTGGTCAACATCCTACGAAACCTGTGCTGACGACATGTCGTCGCTATAGGCCACCTGTACCGACGACAAGTGGACCTATGCCGACGACATGTCGTCGCTATAGGGTGCAGCGCGAACAAATAGGGAAACTAGACGGCAGAACTTCATTTTCATCAAAAACTCTCCAAAACTCCCCCAATTTTGTCTCTCCGGCGATTTCAACGTTTTTGGGCTATTTGGGAGCAACTTTCACACAAACTCTCGGGATTTAAGGTGAGCTAACATCCGGGTTCATATTTTAGCTAATTTTTCAAGATTTTGAAGTTTTGTTTGTTTATTTTGGTTAGGTTTTGGAGGAATTTCACCATTTCTTGATTTCTAGCTTTGTGAAGGTAAGTACTCGTTTTAATTACTAATTTGTGTTGAAATTTGGTTTAGATCAAAGATTATTATGATTTTGTATGTATGTGTTATGTATGTATGTATGAGTATGTATATTTGTATGATGGAATTATTAAATTATGATTAGTTTATGTCATTTGGTTTAGATGTGTGTTTATTTTATATAATTTAGTTTATGTAAATTAGTGTTTGTATGTATGTGTATGTATGTGTGTAATTTGTGTTTATGATGATTAGTTTTAATGTTTAGTTTGTATGTATGTGTGTAATTTGTGTTTATGATGATTAGTTTGAATGTTTAGTTGGTATGTATGTGTGTAATTTGTGTTTATGATGAAATTTGGTTTTGATCTAAGATTTTTATGATTTTGTATGTATGTGTATGTATGTATGTTTGTATGTATGATAGAATTATTAAATTATGATTAGTTTAGGTCATTTGGTTTAGATGTGTGCTTATTTTATATAATTTAGTTTATGTAAATTAGTGTTTGTATGTATATGTATGTATGTGTGTAATTTGTGTTTATAATGATTAGTTTGAATATTTAGTTTGTATGTATGTGTATGTATGTGTGCAATTTGTGTTTATGATGATTAGTTTGGATGTATGTGTGTAATTTGTGTTTATGATGATTAGTTAATATGAATGTATATATGTGTATGTATATGTTTGTACTTATGTAATTGGACATTTATTTATGTTTGTATGTATATGTTTGTAATTATGTAATTGGGCTTTTATTTATGTATGTATGTAATTGTGATGTGTAGGTATATAAGATGGTATTTATTGGGAGCAACTTTCACAAAAACTTTCGGGATTTAAGGTGAGGTAACATCCGGGTTTCATATTTTAGCTACTTTTTCAAGATTTTGAAGTTTTGTTTGTTTATTTTGGTTAGGTTTTGGAGGAATTTCACCATTTCTTGATTTCTAGCTTTGTGAAGGTAAGTATTCGTTTTAATTACTAATTTGTGATGAAATTTGGTTTAGTTTATGTTTTGAATGTTTGATTTGTCGAACAAATTTGTGTGTCGAACAAGTTTGTGTGTCGAACAATTTGGATGTTTGGTTTATGTTTCGGATATTAGTTTTTATCCGATTTGAATGTTTGAATGGTTTATATTTATGATTTGCAAGTTTTTGTTTTTAGAAATTTAATATTTCTGGATAAAATATTAAATATTAAAAAATAAAAACAGAAAAGACCTCTACCGACGACATGTCGTCGCTATAGGCCTTTTTAAAAAATTATTAAAAAAACAGAAAAGACCTATACCGACGACATGTCGTCGCTATAGGCCTTTTTCAAAAATTATTAAAAAAACAAAAAAAACCTATACCGACGACATGTCGTCGCTATAGGCCTTTTTCAAAAATTATTAAAAAAACAAAAAAAACCTATACCGACGACATGTCGTCGGTAGTCGTCGGTATAAGGTTTCTTTTTGAATTTTTTAATTAAACCCTATAGCGACGACAAGTCGTCGGTATAGGCTGACCTATCCCGAAGACACCTATCCCGACGACAATCTTGGGCTATTGGTACGACTCAATCCCGACGACACCTATCCCGACGACATGTCGTCGGTATAAGCTATCCCGACGACAAATCGTCGCTATAGGGTCAAAAAAAGTCATCGGTATAGGGTGATATTGTTGTAGTGTTAACAGATGGTGATCCATGATTTGTGCTAATCACTACAAGGAAATGACCCTGTGCCGACGTCGCCTATACCGACGACATTAGTCGTCCGCATAGGTCACCCTATAGCGACGACATGTCGTCGCTATAGGTGAAAACCAAAATTTTGAATGGGACACCCTATACCGACGACATGTCGTCGCTATAGGGTTGAGGCAGATTGGAGGTAAAGTTGATGCCCAATGAATTTTTTCCCCAACCCTATAGCGACGACATGTTGTCGGTATAGGGTAATTTTGATTTTCTTTTTTTTAATATAATAATTTTTATACGGTCAAAATTATTTTTTTTTAAATTAAAAAAACTCTAGAATGCCCTATACCGACGACATGTCGTCAGCATAGGGTTTTTACTTTATTGACTGGTCAAAACCCTACGAAGCCTATACTGACGACATGTCGTCGGTACAGGATCCTATTACGCCTAATTTAGAGCCTATACCGACGACATGTCGTCGCTATAGGGTTGAGCAGATTGGAGGGAAAGTTGGCGCCCAATGAATTTTTTCCTCAACCCTATACCGACGACATGTCGTCGGTATAGGGTAATTTTGATTTTCTTTTTGTTTTTTTTAATATAATAATTTTTATACGGTCAAAAATTTTTTTTAAATTAAAAAAATTCTTGAATGCCCTATATCGACGACATGTCGTCGGCATAAGGTTTTTACTTTATTAACTGGTCAAAACCCTACAAAGCCTATACCGACGACATGTTGTCGGTACAGGGGACCTATTGCGCCTACTTTCTAGTCTATAGCGACGACATGTCGTCGATAGGTCTTAGCGCGAATTAAACCAGAAAACAGCTTTCTGCTTCTCATTTCCAACAAAAAATCTCAAATCACTCCATCTCTCTCTCCGGCGATTTCACGATTTTTGGGTATTTTGTGTAGCAATCTTCACCAATCTCTTCGGTTTTGAGGTGAGTTAACATCTATTGTTGAACCTTAACAAGAAAATCAACATTTTGGTGTTTTTTTTTGCTTAATTTCTTTGATTTTTGTTAGGTGTTTGAAGCTTTAACCATTTTTTAAGGATTTCAAGCTGAGAGGAAGCTAATTTGCAAACTTGGTTAGTAATTTTTCTAAAAATTAGGTTTAGATATATGTTTTTATGTATATGTTTGGGTTTATTTGTATGTATATATATATATATGGTTTAGATGTATGATTTTATAAATATTTTTTAAAATTTTATAATGAAATTAGGTTTAGATGAAACTTGGGAATTTGGGCATTTATATATGTATGTTTGTATATAATATGTATGTATATATGTGTATGTATTTTTATGTATGTAATTATGTTTGTGTATGTAATTTTAGAATTTGGGCATTGTTGTGTTTATTTGTATCTATGTATATATGGTTTAGATGTATGATTTTATAAATATTTTTAAAATTTTATGATGAAATTAGGTTTAGATGAAATTTTAGAATTTGAGCATTTATATATGTATGTTTGTATATAATATGTATGTATATATATGTATGTGTGTTTGTATGTATTTGTATTATGTTTATGTATGAAATTGTGTTTATGTATGTAATTTGGGAATTTGGGTATTTGTTTATGTATGTTTGTAAAGGCTATGTATATATACATGTATGTCTGTTTGTATATATTTGTATTATGTTTATGTTTATTATAGAATTGTGTTTATGTATGTAATTTGGGAATTTGGGTATTTGTTTATGTATGTTTGTAAAGGCTATGTATGTATATACGTGTATGTATGTATTTTTATGTATGTAATTGTGTTTGTGTATGTAATTTTATAATTTGGGCATTTATTTATGTGTGTTTGTATATAATATGAATGTATATTTGTATGTATGATTATGTAATTGTATGATTTGTATGTATATAATTGTGCATGTATTTATGTAATTGTGAATGTATGTATATATCTTTGTATGTATATGTAACTTTATTTAATTTTGTTGTAAGTTCGGAACTCATTGCGGTTGGAGAGGTGTGAATAGCATCTTATTTGTGTTTCATTGAATTTTTTTAAGGTACGCATCCCGACTTTTATACCTTTATGTACGTCTCATGTTGTGTACACTAGTATGTTTATTTAGGATAACTCTTTAGAATATACCCGTTCGAAATTTATCTGATAGAGATAAATTTTGGATTGTCCCCTTTGGGACTGCTTTTTGAATATTCTATCTTATTTAGGATATGTATATATTTTAACGGGTTGACATTTAAGAAAAAATTGGTAGATATTTCTCCTTACTCCTTCGAGTTTACGGTTTATCTGCATACTTGGAGAGTTAAAGTGAAATGCTGCTGATTTTTTCTTAAATAGTCAACTCGTTAAAATGTATACATATGAGATAGAATATTCAAAAAGTGGGTTAGGATCCACCGCCTTAGAGTACCGATCAAATCACATACATTCATTTATATCATTTATTACATGTAAGTATATGTGTATGCTTATAACACAATAGATATGACACTAGATATGACAATTGATAAAAGCTGGGTTATACTGGGAAATCGGAATTCTCCGGCTTTCTTAAGCGGTCTTCGCAACTTTATAGAGACGGCCAAGAACCATGTCGACGGTCAAGGTAGAGCGTTTTGCCCGTGTAGACGTTGTTGTAATGCGTGTCGACAGGATTTGAACACAATATATGGCCACATACATGACCGTGGGTTTCTACAATCATATCAGAATTGGATTTATCATGGTGAACAACATCCTCGTGTAGCGGAGATAGCATCATTTTTTGCCCCAAGAACAACACCAACTCCTCCAATAACTACAACAACAAATAATGAGATGTTTGATGCCATAGATGATGTGATGGCTGAGCAAAATACAAACGAGGATAATATAGATGAAGATGGAACTGGTTTAGACCCAGAGTTTGATGCGTTGTTTGAGGAGCTAAATAAGAAGTTATACCCCGGTTGTAGTCAAATGTCTTCCCTAAACTTCATAGCCAAATTGATGCATATCAAAGTTATCAACAAATGGACGAATAGTTCGTTTAACCAACTGTTAGAGCTTCTACAAATTGCAATGCCGAAGGAAAATCACGTTCCAACGTCACACTATGAAGCTAAGAAGAAACTGCGTAAGATTGGGTTAGGATATCAGTCTATCCATGCTTGCATTAATGATTGTGCACTATTTTGGAAGGAGAATGAATCAATGCAAAACTGTCCGGTTTGTAATGAGAGTAGGTGGGTTGATAAAAACACAAATGAGAAGAAAGTACCACATAAAGTGTTGCGCTACTTTCCTTTAACTTCACGGCTTCGACGAAGGTATAGTTCAAGATTAACGGCAAAAGAAATGATCTGTCATAATACTGGGCGCTCAACGGATGGTATGATGTGACATCCGGTTGATGGGAAGGCATAGCAAGATTTTGATGAGAGATATCCAGATTTTGCTAAAGAACCAAGGAATGTCCGCTTAGGTTTGGCTGCCGATGGTTTTAATCCGTTCGGTAACATGAGTCAGACTTATAGTATGTGGCCGGTAGTGTTAACAACATATAATACACCACCGTGGTTATGTATGAAAGAGTCTTCTTTCATGTTAACCTTGCTAATTCCCGGGCCTAAATCACCTAGTAAGGACATTGATGTATTCTTAAGGCCGTTGGTTGATGAGTTGAAAATGTTGTGGGCTGAAGGAGTCCAGGTGAGAGATGCATCAACCAAAACTGTATTTAGGATGCATGTTGCACTGTTATGGACTATCAACGATTATCCTACTCGTAGTAGCTTGTCTGATGGAGTGGTCAAGGTTATAAAGCATGCCCTACGTGTAACGTTGACACACCTTCATGCGCTATAATGAATAAGATAGCTTTTGTTGGACACAGAAGATTCTTGCCTAAAAAGCATAAATGGAGGAACGATCTGTCGTTTGATAGCAAGAAAGAGACAAAACATCCTCCCCGACGATTGACTAATGCTCAAATATTAGAACAACTAAAAAATCTCCCAGATCGTGTTCCGGGGAAACATCCAATATATGGAGGGGTAAAAAGAAAGCGCCTAACATCAGAGTTGAATTGGACTAAACGAAGTATCTTCTTTGAGTTAGATTATTGGTCTTCTCTGCTTTTAAAACACAATCTTGATGTTATGCACGTGGAGAAAAATATGTGTGAGAGTTTATTGGGTACTTTGTTGATGAACGATAAATCAAAAGACACACACAAAGCCCGCAAAGACTTGAAAAATATGGGTATTCGACATAACATATGGCTAACACAAAAAAACAACAAGTTGTACCAACCACAAGCTCCTTACTCTTTCAAACCCAGTGATCGAGAACACTTTTGTTAGTTTATTCGAGGAGTGAGACTGCCTGATGGATTTGGATCGAATTTAAAAAATAAGGTACTTCCCAATAATTCAAATATAATTGGCTTAAAGTCTCATGATTATCACATCCTCATGCAATGATTGCTGCCAATAGGGGTACGATCGGGTCTGCACAAAAATGTTTAAACAACAATCAATGACGTTTGCACATTCTTTCAAAAAATTTGTGCACGATCAGTAGATGTGAAAGACATGTATGAAGCAAAATGAGGAAGTGGTTAAGATATTATGCAATTTGGAAATGATATATCCTCCAATATTTTTTGACATAATGGTTCATCTCATTCTTCATTTACCTGAAGAAGCTATTCTTGGTGGCCTTGTGTATATGAGATTGATGTATCCTTTTGAAAGATACATGAAAAAGCTCAAAGCATATGTTAGAAACAAAGCCAAACCTGAAGGCTCAATTGCGGAGGGTTATGTTGCAGATGAAGCCTTGACATTCTGCTCTATGTATCTGGACGGTATGCAGACCAAATTTAACCGACTAGATAGAAATGCAGATGCTGGCATTCCCAAAAGGCAGTTTCAAGTGTTTTCTTCACAATGTCGACCAATATCAAAAAAGAAAATCAAGGCGCTCTCTGAACATGCTAACAAATCATTACAATGGTTTGTGTTGAACAACTGCGATGAAATCAAAGCCTACAAATCGTAAGTGTTTTTGTCCATCTACCCGTGATAAACTATTATATTTTCATTTAATTCTACTAATTTAAGTTTTGTTTTGTCCATCTACCAGTGATATTAAATCTAAATTTCCTGAACTCAATATGCAAACCGATTTTTCTTCATGATTAAAATATGAAGCAAATGTATTTTCATCTTCAACTTCATCTTCTACACCCGATAACAAAGAATTAATGGGCATTGGCACATGGTCCCTTGTACGCATCTTCTTACACTGCTTGCATAGTCAATGGTGTTAGATTTGTGGTACAAAATCGTGATTCCCGACGCACTACTCAGAACAGTGGTGTGGTTACAATAGGAGAAGACGATACTCCATTTTATGGTCAACTAAAAGAGATCATAGAGTTGAACTACATAGATGGTTACTCGGTTGTATTATTCCGTTGTAAATGGTTCGACACGAGAGGTAAAAGATTAATTAAGCAAAACAATACTACTATAATTGACATTGGCCGTGATTGATATGTTGACAAAGAATGGTATGATATAAACAAATATAAATTTTGGTGAAATAAATTTTTTTTTTTGATAAAAGTTCAGTGAATTGTTGCTTTCTTGTTCTCTTTACCATATATGAGAAAAGAATTACAAAAACAACACTGAAGTCTGATTAATTAAAAGGACAATTAGACAAGTTTTAGAGGTATGAAATTATAAGTACAAAGTTAAAATCGCTTCACTTAACGAGCCCGAGAAGAAATAAATCACATCATTGTGACGTACAAATTAATGTACCGCATTACTCTATATATATGTTAGATCAATGTCCTTAAATATGTTGATTGTGTAAATAATGATCTACAGATTGGAGAGAGTTATGCCTCAGAGAATGGTGTTTCAAGGATCATAGAGAAACTGAACAACATTGTGTATGGCATTTGATCTTACATTTCCTACTTTTGTGCCCAGCTTTAATTATTTGGAAGAATTAATTTAGTGGAAATATTATATATGAATAGGATCCAATATCTTATCAACACTAATTGAAATACATCCATCCTTTATCAAATCATTAGAGATTTGCTTTTCAGTCTTCAGACATGTTTGAAACCTATTCAGAAATGTTGCATGCATGTGGTCTGTTTTGTCATTAGTTTAAAGTTTTCGATCAGAATATACAATGCGATAACAAAAAAATAAAGAGTAAATTACAGATATCGTCCTTTATGTTTATACCCTTTTTCAGATTACGTCCTTTAGCAAAAAAATTATCATGTATCATCCTTTATTTTTAAAACTCTTGCATCCCATGTCCTTTACCCCAAACGACGTTAACTTTTATAGTTAAAACCTCTCACGTGGCCCCCACGTGAAGGCAAAAGAGTCTAACCCTAGATCTTCATCTACCCTATCCAACCATCATCATCACCGGATCTTCATCATCTCCTACCCCCACCTCCTCCGCCTCATCTCCGACACCATCATCTCCACCCTCTACGACCTCATCTGCGAGTCCCCTACAATGCCCTCCCCATCGTCACCGTCATCTCCACCTCCTCGCCACTGTCATCTCCATCTCCTCACCACTGTCATCTCCACCTCCTCGATCTGTTTGGGCAAAAATGGATGGTTCGGAAGGGGAGAACAGGAATCCGGCGGTGGCAGTGGATTTGTTGAACTAGGCTATGCTCAAAATTTGTGATTGAAGTCGGATTAGGGTTTGTTGCTGTTCTTGTTACGACAGTAGCAGTGGGTTTCCACGCCGGTGGTGGCATCTTCATCTGAATTTTCAACTCTCAGCGTCAATTTCTTCGTCGATCGTTTGTGGATGTTTCTGAAATCGATTGCTTTTCCATAAATCACCAACTCTCAAGTGTCAATTAGACATAAAGGTATGGTTATGGCTAATTTGCTTTTCCATGAATCTTCCATACTTGTACTAATATTTTCTAGAATTTGTGGACCTAGAAATTCAGATTAAGATGACTAATTTGCATCTATATGATTCTGAAATTGATTTCCCCTATTAATTCATCAACGAAACCCTAGCAGATACTATATAATCGATTTCCCCTATTAATGGCCGGTTTTGAGACGTGGCTGTGGTGATGTTGACGGGCGGTGATGGTGGTTTTAACCGACAGTAATGGTTGAGAGGGGGGAGTAGAGAGAGGAGAGTGGATGTAGAGAGAGATGGATATCATTATCATTAACTTAATTACACAAATAGTCCTTTAAAAGATGGAAAGACCATTTTGCCCTCACGTGAGTGGCACCTGACTTGAGTTAACTGAAAAAATTAACGCTTGTTAGGCCAAAGGACGTAAACTGCAAAAAAATTAAACATAAAGGATGATACCAGATAATTTTTTTACGAAAGAACGCAATCTGAAAAAAGATATAAACATAAAAGACGATATATGTAATTTACTCAAAAATAAAAATGAAAGAAGTTTTTTCTTTTTCAAATGTATTCAGTCATACTATAGTCTACAAAAGTGAACTGATGTGGTGGTGGTGGTGGTGGTGGTGGTGGTGGTGGTGGTGGTGGTGGTGGTGGTGGTGGTGGTGGTGATGATGATGATGTTTTGTACTTTCAAAAACAAAAATATCACGTTCCACAACAAGATGGCCGAAAAAGCTATTCAAGACTGTTTATATTTGAAAATGGAACCTCGAAGTACAGTTGGCCTCTATCCAAAGGATCTCTAATCAAAGAGCAAATGAGTGTGCCCGGATAACCATTTACCTATTCTCCTTTATTCAACTAAACTAGGTTAAAATCCCGTGTATTACACGAGTTAAATAAATAAAATGTTATATATTTAGTAATAAAAATTTTATATTTTTAAAAACCCGTGTAATACACGGGTTGAATAAACCAGTATATTAAATCGGTTGAATAAAATATAATGTAATTTGTTAACAATCACATTTGTCAAAATATTTTTAAAAAAATGTAATTTGTCGTGACAGTTATAAGGTTTGTTAAGTTAGTTTTTAAAACATTTTTTTTCAACTGAGTATTAATTTTTTTATTTAGTTGATAAATGTTAGTTCATATCAAGTTCATTTGATTGATGATATAATAACTATTTATAATTAAATAATAAGTATTCGTAATTAGATTTATTAATATAAAGATTATTATTTAATAGGAGAGAGAAATAGAAAATCTAATATTTAATAGGAGAGAGAGCCGGGAAAATAAATATGAGAAGTAACCAGAGAGTGACACATGTCCTGAAGAAATTTTTATTTATTAAAGTAGTAACATAAAACAACCTAAAATATTAACTTAAACCATGCAGAAAAACATAACTAAAATGACCCATTTTACCCAACCCATGACCCGTGAAATAAACGATTACCCAACACCTTTAAGGCCATCAACGGGGGCAGCCGCCTTTAAGGCCTTTATGTCTGGGAGACGCGACAACATAACCGTGGCGGATGCTTGAAGAGAATTGGGTATCTAGAATGCTGGCAGGGTAAGGGTAAACGCGATGAAGGAAAGCCGAGGGCAGCGCACGTTGAGACTGACACGAATCCAAACTTTTTTCTACTTTTAATATATTCGTTTGTAAATATTAGTTTTTTCAATTTTTATTTTGTTTTTTTATCTGTTACTAACTTTTTAACGACTTTGTTGTTTCAATGTTAACTCCTATTCGCGCCGCAATTTGTATATTTTTTGATCTCAAGAATCGAGTTGTGGCAACTTCATATGTTTCTTTTATTTACATAGTCACGTTATTGCTGTCGCCGCAACGAGGTTCGCAAACCCGTCGCATTGCGTACACTTTAATATGTACTTAAACACGTTAATGTCACCGTACGGCCACGCCGCGACGCGCGAGTCATATTTTCTAGTTTTAAACAAACACACGGATTATAATTTAATGAAAAATTGAATTCAAGAACTTTTAATACAAGGAAAACCGAGGGCAGCGTACTAGGTTTGACACAAGAGCAATATCAATTGTTCATAAAACATTTTGCAGGAAGTGACCTCAAAGATGACATTCCAAGAATGGGCATAATATGGCAGGTAATAAAGATCAAGAAGATGAGTGGGTAGTAGACTCGGGAGCCACAGAACATCACCTACAAAACAACATTCTTGATAATAAAATCGAAAACCAATAGGAAAGGCTCGCTATCATTCCTAACGGGGACGCCTTCCTTGTAAAAGGAAAGGGTGGTTATGTTCTAAAAGGGGGCTAGAATGAAAGGGTCCTTTATGTTTCCGATTTTACTTACAACCTCCTGTCTGTTTGCCGATTGTCTAACGATTTGCATTGCACAGTAACCTTTTTCCCTAACTTTTGTGTTAGGCATGAGCTCCACACAAGGAACTTGATCGGTGCGGGTAACTGCAAGATAGGTCTGTACCGGATGGGGATGGTAGATGTTGAAAGGAAAGCTACGATGAAAACTGGGAACATTTGACATAAAAGATTGGGACACATGCCTCTCATGAGAAACTTACCAAACTTGACTTCTTTAGAGGTACCACTTTAGACAAATTTTGTGATTCTTGTTCTAAATCCAAACATACTAGACTTCATTTTGAGAATAGTATTACCAAGACAAGTGTTCGTTTTGAATTAGTTCATTGTTGTATTTGAGGAAAGTACACTACGTCCTCATTTTCAAGAGCAAGTTATTTCTTGACCATTGTGGATGATTATAGTAGAGCCACATTGATATATCTTTTAAAGTTTAAACATGAAGAAAGTAAATGTTTAAGAGATTTTGTAAAATTGTGAATAATCAATTCGAAAAACTCGTTAAGAAAGTAAATGTGACAGTGGTGAAAAGTTTGTGTCAAATGAAATGTTGTCCTTTTACAAAGAACAGAGAATTTCACTTCAAACAACTTGCCCCCACACCCCTCAACATAATGGGGTCGTGGAGCGAAAACATCGACAACTACTCAAAGTTGCTCGTTACCAAAGATTTGAAGCAAAATTACCAAAAAAATGTTTTGGGGTGAATGCATTCTAAAGACAGCATACATCATTAACCGTCTACCCTCTAAATTCACCAATGGCAAAACTCCTTTTGAGTTATTGTTCGACGAGAGTCCTGATTATGACATTCTGAGGGTACTTGGTTGCCTAGCAATAGGAAGTATATACACGCCCAATTAATGTTCGTGTATCGCATGTCTATTGACGTGATTATATATATGTAAAATGACTATAGACGTAAAACACACTCAAAAAAATAGCTACTTAGTGATTTTCACATAGTTTTAACGTTTTTCTATAAATTTCGTAAATGAGTATATTCTAAAACCATTAAACATCAATGTCGGTGACCAATACCAAGCCACCGACAAAGGTTTACTAATGACCTTTCAAGTTTCTTCATTTTCATATATTAACCCTTGATTTTTTAAAATTTTAAATATACCCTTCAAGTTTCTAAAGTTTCAAGTTTATCTCTACACATAATTTTAAACTCTATCTCTCAAATTTGTAAAATCTCAAGTTTAACTATCAATTTTTTTTCTTTTATTTTTTTTAAATTCGTTTATAAATATTAGTTTTAGTGTTTGAGGCCCTTATAATTTAATTGTTCAGATGTATTTTTAGGATTTATGGTCTTTATTTGGTAAAAAAAACTATTTTTTTATGTGTAATATTTTTTACCCTAATTTAATTGTTTAAGTTCCACTACTGGTTCCAGTATGATGGAAACTACATTAAGATTAATTGAAGGGTTGGGGTGACCGGACCCTATTTATACTTGTTTGGCCATTTTGGCATCATGTATGTGTAACTTGAGACTTTTTATTATTAATGGGTAACCATTCGAGTACACGAATGATTGTGCATTGGGGACTACATTCATACATAGTTGATTATTTGAATTTATGTTTCTGTTTACTTGTATGCACCACCTCTTTGTTAATCGTGTCTTATATTACGGATTTACCGGTTGTGTAACTAGATTTTTTTTTACAACACCATCTAGAATATCCAGAATAGAAGGAGCAACACATAAATAATCCAAGATCTGCTACTCCCCAAAACTTGAACTCATAACCTTTGATTAAGGTGAAATCACCACTGTAACTCGTACATATTTACCACTACACCCAACCTTCCCACCCCTCGCATAGTTAGCTAACTCGTGGCCAACTTTTGGACATTCAAACTGTTAGCAAGTGGCTCCAGAAACAAAAAGACAACCATTACTGTTTTGGGCTAAGAGAGGAGATGAAAAAATAAGTTTAGGCCCAAACTATGTGGCTAAGCCAGCCCATTTTAGGCCCATTAGCAGTGTATATATGTTATTTTTACCAAAACAGCAAATTAGGGTTTTCCTTCTGTTTCAATCTCAACACACAGAGCACTCACCATGGTAGGATTCGAAATCGGCGACGTTCCGTTCAACGCCGACGGCTGGGGCCCACCGGAATCCGCCACCTCCGCTGCATCAATCCTCAACCACCCCGTCAACGTTCCCTTCGCCCCTTTCTCCCGCTCCGAAAAACTCGGCCGTATTGCCGATTGGACCAAATCCAACTACAACAACCCTAATCGCTCCAACAACCGCAACAACAACCCCGCCGATTCCGCCTTCGATTTCACCACCGACGATTCCTTCGCCGGCGGCTTCAACGCCGACGACGATTCCACCTTCCGCCTTGTCGACGGCAAGCCTCCACCACGCCCCAAATTCGGTCCTAAATGGAGGTTTCAAAACAACCGAAACCAGCTCCCGCAGCGCCGGGATGAAGAGGTTGAGGCGCGGAAACGTGAAGCGGAGAAACAGCGTGCTCGCCGTGACCGGTTGTACCATGCGAACAGATCTGGAAATAATAACCCTAGGCGCGAAGCGGCGGTGTTCAAATCGTCCGTCGATATTCAACCGGAATGGAATATGATCGATCAGATCCCGTTCTCAACGTTCACGAAACTCTCGTTCGCAGTTTCCGAACCCGAAGATTTACTAACTTGTGGCTCACTTGAATTTTACGACAAAAGCTACGATAGAACGACTCCGAAGAACGAACGGCGATTGGAGCGGTTTAAGAACAGGAACTTCTTCAAAGTGACAACCACAGACGATCCGATCATTCGCAGGCTTGCGAATGAGGATAAAGCAACGGTATTTGTTACAGATTCTATTCTCTCAACCCTAATGTGTGCACCTAGGTCAGTTCACTCTTGGGACATAGTAATTCAACGTGTAGGAAATAAACTGTTTTTCGATAAACGAGACGGATCACAGTTAGATTTGTTATCTGTTAACGAAACATCACAAGAACCGTTGCCTGAATCGAAAGATGATATTAATTCTGCTCATTCGTTGTCTGTTGAGGCTGCTTATATTAACCAGAATTTTTCACAGCAAGTGTTGGTTAGAGATGGGAAAAAGGTAGGGTTTGAAGAGGGGAATCCGTTTGCAGGGGAAGGGGAGGAAGTGGCTTCGGTTGGGTATAGGTATAGGCGTTGGAAGCTTGATAATGATGTGTCTTTGGTGGCTAGGTGTGAGGTTCAGAGTGTTATGGAGGTTAATGGTCAGAAGTCGTTTATGACTGTGAATGCGTTGAATGAGTTTGATCCGAAGTATTCTGGTGTGGATTGGAGAAGGAAGTTGGATACTCAAAGGGGGGCGGTTTTGGCTACTGAGTTGAAGAACAATGCGAATAAGTTGGCTAAGTGGACTGCGCAGGCGATCCTGGCTAGTGCGGATATGATGAAGTTGGGTTATGTGACTAGGGTTCATCCGCGTGATCATTTTAACCATGTGATATTGGCTGTTGTTGGGTATAAGCCGAAGGAATTTGCAGGGCAGATTAACTTGAATACTGCAAATATGTGGGGGATAGTGAAGGCGATTGTGGATTTGTGTATGAAGTTGAATGAAGGGAAGTATGTGCTTGTGAAGGATCCGTTGAAGCCGCAAGTTAGATTGTATGAGGTTCCTGCTGATGCTTTTGAGAATGATTATGTGGAGGAGCCTCTGCCTGAGGATGAACAAGTGCAACCTGTTGAGAATGGTGATGCTGTTGAACAAAATGGAGCTGCAAATGGTGTGGAAGAGAAAGAAGTTAAAGCCTAAACATAGAAGGTACTTGTTTCTTTTTTGTACTCTGTTTTTTTAATTATCAATTTAATGCTTAAAACTTGTGCTTTATATTTATAAATATTGTATAAAGAGTTGCATCATAAATATAGTTTGATTCACTTGTCATAAGTTATATGTAAACAATTGGTGTTGAGCTTTGGTCCCAAATCAATCAAAACTAAGTGGTTTCATTGAGGTCATGCATACAAGAACATTCACATAAGATTTTGTATCCCCATTCCTATAATTTAACTAAAATCAACATTTTTTTAAATTTATTTATGATTTTCTAAGAGCATCCACATCATGATTGGTATATACCATATTCTTAACTTATAAGGGAAAAAATAAGATTTAAATTAAAAAACTCTTACATCTGATTATTTAAACATTATCTTTATCCTTAAAATTATAAGGAAATATACACTAGAATCTTAAATATAACAATTCCTTAACAATTTCTTTAAAATTATAAGGATAAGGAATGAGATATGAGAGGTTTTAAAAAATGAACAATTCTTTTATGGAATGACGATTTTTAGTTAAATTATAAAGATAAGGATAAAGAACATGATGTGAATGCTCTAAAAAACCTCTTAGGATTCGTATATATACCATAACCTTAAATATAAGAAAAAAAAGATTTAAGTTAAAATGGTCTTACATTAGTTTTTTTAAACCTTATCTTTATCCTTAAAATTATAAGGAAATGTACACTAGAATCTTAAATATACCAATTCTTTAACATATTCTTTAAATTTATAAGGATAAGGAATGAGATGTGAGAGGTTTTTAAAAAATGAACAATTTTTTTTATGGAATGATGGTTTTAGTTAAATTATGAAGACCTGAAGCTGATGTAAATGCTCATATCTCATTCTCCATCCCAATCTCTATGTTCTTTTTTAGAATTTATACAAAACAATATATACATATATAAGAAATAATATTTTAAAATAAAAAAACTAAAAAATTAATAAAATAATAATTTTAGGGGTGAACAGTAAATTTAGGGGTCTTACTTTATTAAACTCTAAAATTGAAGGACAAGGGATGTAGACAGGGAGCCTGATGTGAAGTGAAAAAACAAGTTTTTTTTTGACATTTACCTTAAATTTTTAGAAATGAGTAGCGTTTTCATCAGTTCCCTATTTTTATCCCTATCTCTGAAATTCAGGGAGATTATAAGAAATTATTGTTTTTTCACTCCACATCAGGATCCTCGTCCCATACCATATTCCTAAAGTTTAAAGGAAAACTTTAGGTGGCTCCTAAATATAGGGAGGTACTATTAAAACCTATATTATTTTATATTTTATATATTATTTTTGTTAGGGGGTGGGAGTGGTACCCTCCCAACCAAACTACCCTTCCAAATTACACCAATTAGAAGATGCCACCTCAATTAGCCAAAGTCCCCTCCCAAAGTCCCCTCTTTGGTGGGAGTGGTACCCTCTTATTAACTAAATTAAAACAAATTAATAACTAAATGGTTCCACATCTTCACAATGTCAAATTACTATTTTTTAGTTCATATCTGTTTATTTTATTTTGACTAAATAATTTAATAAATGAAAGGTCCCTAAAAAATGCAAAATTTTAAAAATTTTGCTTGATCATCGAACCCTACAAGTCATAAAACCTATAAAATATCAAAATACAAAGAAATAAAAAAAAAGAACTTTTTCAAGAAAAATAACCAAACCTTTTGGCACATTTCATAAACTTGACAACAAACTACCTTTAGTTTCAGCGGGTATATATACCCGCCCAAAGTACCCTCCCACTTCTACCCTCTGAACCCTCCACCCTTGCGGCGGTGTACCCGTTGAACCCTCCCTACCCGCTGTCCATTGCCAGTCCCTTTAGTGGTTGTGAGTGGATAAAAGAGAAAAAGTAATAAAAAGAATTAAAAATATTATTTAATTGAATAGGGATATATATGGAGAGGTAGTATTCAACCCTGTATTATTTTTTATTCTATTTTTGTGAGTGAATGAAAAAGAAAATGTGATGAAAAGAATTTTAAAAAATATTATGTAATTGAATAGAGATAGATATGAGGAACCTGATGTGAAAGGTTCTAAAAAGTCTTTAAATTTTAAAGTTAAATGTGTGTTTTTAGTTAAATTATAGGGATAAAAATGAGGAGACTTTTTGAATATCTGAGCTTATAGTTCAAATTTGTAGTATGATAATATGCGTTTTATAGTTTTATCTAATATGTTATACTCGGGGTTGTAACAGGTGGTAAAATGAGGTGTTGGGTGGTCGGTCACTCGGGTCTTCGGTTCAAGTTTTTGCCTGGCGACCTCAAATTTTTGTTTGTTTTTCACATTTAGTCATATGTTATTGTTTCGTACATTTTTTTAATTTAGCTACTTACATTTTCTTTAATTAAAACTTTTTTACTAATTACTTGGCACGAACCCCTCTTGAACTGTTTGGTAGGAATCTTTTTTATTTAATAAACTGACGAACATGAACTTAAACTTTTGTTTTTTTGGGTTTCTAAAGAGTTTCCCCTTTATGGAGGTCATGAGTTCGTATCTTGTAAGATGCACTTCATTAAAACTAGGAACACCCATTGCAGATTTTGAATTCTTTGGGGTTGTTTGAGTAGATTGATATACGAGTCTCCTTTGGTTGGACGTGCCAGTTGAGCCCATGTCATTCAAAAAATTAGTCTAGAATAGAATAATATGTCAATTATAATAAACGCATACAATTAACAAGCACAAAAGCACCGCCATTTGCTGAACCTAAGCGCGAGTTTCACAAGCATTAGAGCATTGAAGCCGAGATCATTGTAAGCCATCAAGAAGAAGAAATACCAATGGCAGCACCTAGAAGAGATCAGAAGACAATTGCCGACTACGTTAAACAATCACAGGAAGGGGCAAGTCCGAGCGTTGCAAGACCAACCGTGGAGGCAAATAACTTTCAGTTGATACAAAACACGTCAGTTTGATGGTCTTACCGATGAAGACCTAAATGCTCATGCCTCATACTTCTTAGAGGTGTGGTCTTACTGATGAAGACCTAAATGCTCATGCCTCATACTTCTTAGAGGTGTGCGACACTTTTCGAATCAAAGGTGTTTCTGAAGACGTAGTCAAGCTGAGATGTTTGAATTTTCTCTTCGAGGAAAAGCCAGAGCGTGGCGTAGTTCATTACCAGTAGGATCCATTACTACATCGGCCATTATGGCTGAAAGTTTTTTTGTTGAAGCACTTTCCACCGTTGAGAACTACTCAATACAGAAACAAGATCCATGCTTTCATCCAAGATGATGAAGAAACACTTTATGAAGCATAGGAGAGGTTTAAGGGGTTTCCAAGGAAATGTCCTCATCACAGATTGGAGGTTTAGCTTCAAGTCCAAACTGTAACGAACCGATAATGGGAGTTTATAACATAATACACTTAATAATATATTATGAGGGTGTTTATAAATAAGTTGGTAAAGTAGATTTTTTTTTGAACAATGAGCATACTTAGATTTTTGGAAGACAATGAGTAATTATGAAAGTTTCAGGAGCTGAAATGAAAAATGGTGAATTGTGGCCTATATGGGGTGTAACACCCTAAACCCTAGGGTATCATCAGTTGGATTTACTCATTCACAACATATTTCTTAAACTGTAAAACATAATACAAACGTAGCGAAAACATTTAATTGCAACATAATATCTTTCAAGTCAATACATAATCCATAACAAAACATAAATGTCTAAGACAAATCATAAATAACATGATGTCAGTCTTCGGGTAGGGTAACCAATCGTACTTCTAATTTCTATAACATGTCTTAAGCATTAACCTTTTATGCATATTAAAAGTCAGCTTCGCTGAGTGTTCTAGTTTACGCAAATCATTAAGACATTAAACTTTAGCATATCAGAGTTATAAAAATAATAGTTTATAACAATATTACTTTGCATATAAAACATCACTTTATCTTTACTTTAACTTTTAACACATAATAATGCTTGTAACAAATATAAGGCTCCTTTATCTGCTTGCACATAGGCAAGACTCATTTATCTGCTTGCACATAGGCAAGACTCATTTATCTAGCCTAACTATGGTATGTGACAACCGGCAATTTCAGGTCATTACCCGTCCCCGTCTCAGTCATAAATTGCATACATCATATACGTGTTAGACTTAATTATGGTTAATTGAGGTCGTTTAATACATAGCAAAGTCCATTAATAACCGGGTCACATGCAGTATAACCGGCATACGCGAACGTTGGTGTTAATTAATATTTATGTTCCAATAAATATTTCAAAGTGTTGACACTATTTTAGAACCCAAATATATGTGTGTATTTATTTATTTCAACTTAGTATTTATAACGCGCTCTTTTATCGTTTCACTCGTATACTTTATTTTAACACGCTATTTCGCTATACTAAATTACTAAACATATATTTAGTTGTTAGTAAACCACTAAATATATAATGTATAAGTTTAGTAAACTCGGTTATGATAAAAAAATGGTTTTTTTTATCACGTCCAACTTATACCCCTACCACCCCATACTCATCTCTACTTAACCTATTATATACTTGTGATCTAAATACCCTTATGTGTTTTCCTTGTTCACGACCCCCATTAAGAAACCCAAAGCACATGTGTCATATATGAAATGAATAATTAAGTAAAAGCATTTCATTTTTTTCCCTCCTTCCTGTGAACGGCTACAAAGAAACATCCAACAAATTTTCAATTTGGAAGTACTAGTATAATGCATATTCTCATCCAAACTTTACTTGATCAACTAAACAAAACAACCTAGCACCACCCTTTATTTCCTAATTCACGGCTAGAAGAGGGACCCACCTCAAACACAACTTTGAACTTCCGAAGACTAGTACATAAATCCATGCACACCATATCTTTATTTCTTTTTGTTTACGGCTACACAAGGGACCCCCTTCACATCACCAAATCCCTATAAACTAAACAATATTATTATCCATCATTTCCTTTCATTTCCTTTCTCTTTTCCCTCCATTACGGCTCAAGAAGGGGGCCATACACAAATCTACATATTTCATCTAAACTAAGCCATACTATTCCCCATCATTTTCTTACTCTTGTCACGACGGAATAGGATGTCCCTTCCCTTCCCTTCACTTGCAATTCCAAGATAACATGCCATACTCTCTTTTATTTACAAGAACTAACACCATAATCAAACACCACTATAAATAACTCTTCATTGGAAAACAAAACCACATACTAAAAACTCTATCAACAAAATTCAGTGAAGGTTCTTGTTCCTGTGTTGAGTTCGAATCCTACACCTCATAAAGACAACTTCAAGCTTCAAGTTCGCCATCTTTATTCATTCCTTCTTCCTTGTTTGCCTTTAGTGAGAAATATTCCTAACTATTTACATTTTGTTCTTGTTTTATGTTTCCTTTTACATATAAATGTCATGTACCAACTTTCACCTACGAAGACCTATTTTGTTAAATATGGTGTTTTCTATAAACTTAAAACTACATGAGACTTACTCTAGTGTAAAAATAATATTAATAACTTAATATTGGTTCTTGAACTAAAATAAATGTTTAAGTTGGAGACCTTAATATGTGCTAAAATATCTATATGGTTTCTTTTCAAGTTATTGGTATTTTGAGTAAACTTATGACAAATTATGGATATATATTATTACTAGTTGTAAAATTAGTATTACGTGGGTCTAGTTATGGAGTTTGAAATATATAAATTTTAGGTATTGATTTTTAGTAAATGTAACTATTTAAATGCCAAGACTAGATTCTAAAATATATGATTTTATAAATATATATATGTATATACTTTGGACGTTAAACGAAAACCGACATTATTTTAAGAGTAATAATTCTCAAAGTTATATTTTGTAGAAATAATATAAATATTATTTTTGCCTAAAATCATAACGTGTTTCGAAAACGTTATTTTAAATAAATATATATGATATATTTATTTACCGTTCGCAACGAGTTACGACTCGGGTCGAGTCAAACATTACTTTGAAAACCAAACACTAAGTTGTCACCAAATTACTTATAGACATGGACGTACATGACCGATTATAGTTTATATTTATTTTATGTAAATATATATTTTCTAGTAACAAATACATATCACCAACAGGTCATCAAGTCAAAATGATTTAAACCAAAACTTACTCACATAACGTAACGAGTTGGGTGAAATTGTTACATGGCCAACTTGCATGTAGAATAATTACTTAGATTGTAAGGTGTCTTATATATTCTAGGGCATGCATAGATCGATATACTCTCGGACTTTGATACTTGCACGTTTCCAGTACTCACGTTTCGGGTGAGTCTCACGACCCCATTTTACTTATTTTCCTTTTAGGGTAGATTACATGCATACTTACATTTTCGGTGGACATAATCACATTTATATGATTTCACATATTACATAAGCGGTTTACTTACCGTACTAAGTCCCCTCACAACTGGACTGTTAGTTTCTTTCACAAAGCGTGGTAATTATAGATAGTACTATCGGGTTTGACAACCCCCACCCGAGTTAGTCACTGGAGGTCAAAACGGGTGCATCATTAGTCTAAACACCCCCATGTATTCGGTAGGCATGGGTAGGGGCAAGAGATTACAGTTACATTTACAGTTACAGTCTAGCTTCGGTTTTGATGTGCTTATGGTAATATTGACACATTGTTTGATCAACAATCAAATCTTATAAAGTATTGTGGTCCATTACAACGATTTACTTTTACAATTAAAACTTGTGAACTCACCAACATTATTTGTTGACCCGTTTTACGCATGTATTCTCATGTAATTGATATTGCTTGGAAGTTAACTACATACTTTCATGGAGTTGCACTACCACTTAGGGACACAATTACTTTTGGACATTTAGCATTACCAAATGTCGTATTTTAAAACAATTATTACTTCCATATTTGCTTCCGCACTAAAACTTTGTAAAACAATTATGTATTTTGAAATGATTTACTACGTATGATTTTCAAACTACTTAGTGGTCGTTCGATGTAATCAATGATGATGATTTCCATGACCGTCACATCCCACGGGAGTTACCGCCGTGGTTGGGGTGTGACATGGTAATACTTCCTTTATCATGCTGCAAGACTTCTTTATCATTTGCTTGCAAAACTCCTTTAGCTATTACTTTAATATATACACTGTCACATACTTTACTTCAACACATTCATCTATCACATACTTTACTTTATCATAGTACTATATCAATCGCTTTACTTTATCACATTCCCATTAGGAATACGTCATTTATTTAATATGAACAATTGCTCATAAAACACTTATAATTTATTCATTTCTTTAACAAACTTTAACACGTATGCAAATTACCCCAAAAGTAGGTAAAAAATGGATTATAGAACTCTCATGTAGAAAGTAACTCTATCTATTATAAGAAATTTGGGGTCTTGTTGTTGTTTATCCTTTTTAAAATCGAGTAGCTTCTCAAGCTTTGCGTTTATTTTATCAAACTGGTCGTCCAAGGTGGAAGAAGAAGTAGCCCGTTTACCATTGTTGTTTCTGTCGGGTAGAAGAACCCGTTGTTCCGATGTTTCAAGTTCGTTATCGTTATCATTTAGATTAATGCGTGAACATATACCCGATGAAAAATCGTCGGACGATGACGTTTTTTTAGGTTTAGACGATAGGCTCATCAACGGGACTTGGCCCCACCTCGGAGATTTTCTCACAATCTCTCATGCTTTACAGGAATTAAAAGTCGTACCGCTACGGCTTTGTACTTAGGGCTGTAAACGAGCCGAGCCGAGCCAGGCTTGGCTCGAGCTCGAGCTCGAAATTAAACGAGCCAGCTCGGCTCGGCTCGATTTTTTTTCCGAGCTGAAAAGTTGAGCTCGAGCCAGCTCGTGGCTCGTCGAGCTAGCTCGTTTTTTTTTTTTTTTTTTAAATTTTTTTTTACATATTAATATATATATAAACAACAAAAAAAAAAAATTTATTCTCGGTTTGAAGTTGATTGTCTTCAAAAAACTAAATAGATGGAAGGGACAATATATAAAATACAAAAAAAAACATAGATAACCCAAAACTTACAAAGTAGAGAGTAAATACAATTGTAGATAAAGTAAAATTTTAGTCCAAAACTCAGAGTTCCTGAAAACAAATTAACTTAAAAAATCAAAACATCATATTTCAAATATAACACATATATAACATATATATATATATATATATTAGTTATTTAGACGAGCCGAGCCACGAGCCGAGCCCGAGCCGAGCCAACCCTAGCTCGAGCTCGGCTCGTTTAGAATTCGAGCCAGCTCGGCTCGGCTCGTTTAAAACCGAGCTTTTCCCGAGCCGAGCTTTTTCCGAGCTTTTTTCGAGCGAACTTCGAGCGAACCACGAGCCACGGGCTTTTTGAACAGCCCTATTTGTACTCATCACAAGCTTCTAAATAAATATCTTGGTCGTTTTGACCACTTTTACGGTTATTGTAATGTTTGTGTCAAAGCTAATTACTCTTCTGGTGTCCACTTTTCATGTACACATGGGATTGTGTCGTCGGTTGATGTTGTCGGTTTTTTATGAGACCGTTTCTTTGGTTTCTATCGACGGTTGTGTCTCGGGGACGGATTCGGTGAATTGTAGTGTTTCGGGTATGGAATCCGGTGTGGGAAAGATTTGGGTTGGAGGTGGTTGTTGTGTTTGAGGCGTTTGGTAAAACGTAAAGTTTCCCGGATAAATATTGGGAGTGAATTGGTGAAAAATGTCTTGGTTCCGGTGACGTACTTGGAACATAAACATCTTGAATAATGGGTATGAAAAGTTTTCTCGGGTCATTGTTTGGGTCGGGATTTTGAGGGAAGGTCCGAGTAATTGGGTTGTTGGGAATGTTCGCGTAATGGAGATGGTTTGAGTTTCAAAGATTCATTTTTGAGAGAATTTGAGAGTTTGAGAAATGGTTATGAAAGATTGAAAGATTATATGTTTTAATTGGAAAAATGGTTAGATATTTATAAAAGATTTTTAAAAAAATATAGCCAACGACTATATATATAACCGTTAGAGAGTTTGGAGTGCCCTTTCACCCTTGAAAACCCTCACGCTCTCTCCACACCCACTTTCACACCTCAGGGGGCGGTTTTCCATGTTCATGAAAAGGTCAGTAGGCTCAAGCCCTACGATTCACACCTATAATACCGATTCACACCTCTATTACAGGTATAAACATGATTCATTAATGCCTTATTAATTAAAATATTAAAATGCAATAATATATTCAATTTAATTTTCTTTGAATGGAAGTTGCAATGCAATTCTTTATTAATTATAAAATATTAAAGTAGTTTAAGTTGCAATATTTTAAAAGACGGGGAAGTGGTAGTAAAAGGGTCTGAAAAGTCAATGAGAATAATTGAACCTTGTTTGACATTTTCGTCATACTGGGTCCCACACAAAGGAAACCGCCTGCAATACTCCTAGAGTAGCGCGTGCATCACGCTCACCCCGTCGCTAACAATGGTTGTATAACGTTGAAATCAATAGTTTCTATCGACCGAGTTTAAAGAATATTGTTAAAGATAAATACTTTAGAAACTAAAACAAAAACTAAAAATAAATAAATTATGGAAATTGATTCATCACCGGTCTGGTTCACCGGACAAACGGTTAGTGTTATAATCTGTTGAGATAAGCAATGTTTTAAAAACCGGTTTTTAAATTATGCCGGATTAGGCTCAGAAATGGTTCAACCGGTTGTATCGGGTTGTACCTGGTTCAACCGAGTTGACTAGTAAACCTATAATTTCATAAAAATACAACTCTAACTGAAAAAATAATCTAAAAATACATGATGACATGATAAAAATTAATCCAAATGTTAATCCAGAATCAAAAGATAATCCAAAAGCACTCAATTTTTCAATAAAGTTTTTTTAAATAAAAGTGCATAATTGTTTTATGTCATTGGAGTGTTGAATGTATTAATTTCATGATTGATTAAAAGATAAAAATTCACCATCATCATCATCCTCATCAAGAGCATAACTATTTTCCTTTTCTACAATATTAAATAAGAAGTTTTATCGCTTAAATGTTTTTAACGGCAAGCAGAAGGATAATGGTTGAACATAGTTTTTATATGGACCGCTATTTTCTGAAGAGGAGCATATCAATTGATTATTTTTCTAAACTGGCTGTAGGTAAGGTAATTGATCAACAAGTCTTCTGTTTGTGACTTTGTGTGTATCCCGACAAACAAATTTTTTTTTTAAGTTTAAACATAAAATTTTACTTGTAACTAAAACCGGTACAACGGTATAACCCGGTATTACCGGTAATACCGGCGGTTCAACTAACATACCGGTTTTCTAATTTACCGGGCTAGTGGCCGAGACCCGGTTTAACCGGTATTGCTGGCCGGTTTAAACCGATTTTTAAAAGAATCGACATAAGTGAATCGGAAAAGTAAACCGGTCCGGTTGTTTATGTGGTTTTGACATGACCGGTCCAATTCTATTCAAACTATTAACACTAATTCATAAATATTTAAATATTAATTTGTATATAAGTCACTTATTCTATTGGTTGTCTAAATCCCGAACTATTGTTATATGATCCCGTGCTAAGCTTTGTAATTTATAGCATGATATATTTTTAAGTTTGTACTTTTTATTGCATGTTCCTTAATTACTGTCAGTTTAGACGTGTGCCTTTATATTCAGTTATTGTATGTTAGGTAGTTACACTACCCTTCAGACTTAGTACTCTGTAAACTGAGCATATCAGACACATCATTTGGGCGTCAATAATGTGACACTTTTCGTGACAATGTGTAATAAAAAGTTCACGACATCTTTGTTTACACGTTTAACACCCAGGGAGTACTTTGGCCACATTACATGAGATGAGGATGGATCGATCCTAGTTTAGTTATTAGTTATCAGCATCAGGGGATGAAACAATGTGTGTTACGCCACACACCATCTCATTTGGTGCATAGCCTAGCTAGCTATGTACCCCTCAGTTTCAGTTTTGGCTTTGGGTACTCTCTTATATTACACGACTTATTTTATTGATATATCGTGTCGTGTAGATTAGATTAGTTTTAGACTTCAGATTTCAGTATTACATGGTCCGCATCAGATATCATTATTACATATCCAGTTCAGTATTATATGTTCAACATCAGATATTAGTATTATATGTTCAGTATCAGATTTCAGTATTACATGTTTCGTTCAGTAGCAGTTATGACTTTGAATCGCTTCCGTTTCATTGTTATTGTTTTTTTGCGTTGAACAATTTTTGGCTCAACCGTATTTTTTTGTGTTCTCTTACAATAGGTACTCATGAAAATTAGGGAAATCAGGGGATCAAGACTATCTCTTTAGTTTGTTAATATAATGAATAATATCTAGGGTTTTTCAAATTATCCAGGATGTTGAATTTCTAAACTTTGGGTTGTTTCCTTAATATTATGGAATGATATTTTATTTGAAATCAGTAATAGTGACACATTCTGGCCCTACCGAGTTATGATGTTACATGTTTACAACCCAAAAGTTGTTCCAACTCCCTCTATCTGTCCCAATAACCATATATTCATATTCTTTTGGAGAGTGTTGATCGTTTAGATACTTACCTAAACGAAAAGGGAATTAGGTCAGTTTTAAGTGATCGAGTCAAAGAACTTCTGTGTTTATCCTCAAAGAAATGGGAATTAAGTAAGTTCTTAATTCCGGTCCGACCAGTGAACCTCTCTAAGGCGTCCTGTTCTTTGTCCGTCTGATTCTGAAAACATTGGTTTTAACTGATCGAGTTGGCCCCTCAATTGTTGAATATTAGATCTATATTTACAGTTTTGGCCCTAGATCTAACAATTTATGGCATTTTAAGTTCAATTTTAACAACAATTGAAATGGACTCATACCTAGAATATTCCAATTATATTACACCGAGAGATGTTACATATTTATTCATTCCTTTATCTCTACAGTTTATAAACTCCAAAAACCAAAGCTTATGAAGATGATGCCGAGGATAACGATGGTGAATGATCTTGAAACAACGATGACATATGTTCACATGAAAATGTTTATTCACTTGAAGATCATGGAAAATATGATGCTATGACAAGGCCTAAAAATGTTTCGACACATGTGCACACCTCACAACTCATGAAAGAAAGATGATGCATTCACACGTGAACAACTACTATATATATACAATTCTTCTTCACAAACTACATATGTTCATATATCACAACTAGTCGGATTCTCCCGAGCTACACGACAGGAATTCAGCTGGTATCGGTTCAGTCCGTTGCTATACTAATTTGATACCGGAACTCGCTATAGCAACCGAAATAGAAAATATAAAAAATAAAGTCGTAATATGCCCAAAAGGAATCCACCGTACAATGCTATGGGTTGCCAACAGTAAGTTAACTTTTTCTTAGTTTTTAGGCATTAGCGGTCACGTACTACATACGTGAGGAAGATAATAAACAAAGAAAGAAGATGAGTTTGAATTATTATTTTAGATTTTGGATGTGTTGTTGCCATCATAGTAAGAACCCATGATAGCTTATTTTAATGGTTTATAAGTTATTAATTATAGGTTATTTATTATTAACTTTTATTTAGTTACGTAATTTCGTACAATAAAAGTAATACTTTACATAATTTCGTACAATAAAAGAAATACTTAAAGTAATAAAGATTCATATGATTAATCGTTTAGCGTTTACAAAATTTATAAACTTATTTTAAGTTCATATCTTATAACCATAAATTATTTAAACATATTTATTTAAATTTTCACACAACTTGAATTATTAGTTTTTAAATAAAATAGATTGTATATTAATACTTTATACAAATTTAGATTACTAATTTAATCTAGTTTTTTTTTTTAATTTCCCAAATATTACAATAGAGAGAAAATAATTTTTAAATATTTTGTTTTTATAAGTATAATTTTAATAGAAAAAAATAAATATTTAATGGATGGTGATGATGCTGTCATAGGGGTCCATAATTACTTAGCAATATGTAAATCGTAAGTTAGTAATAATTATAATATTCTTCTCAAAAATCAGCTTTATATCCCAGATTTCTTTTAATCATCCTCATGTCTAGAAGTTTAATTTTTTTATTGGAGTAAACTTCGTTTTTTTAATTCTGTGGTTTAGTCAAAGTAACAGTTTTGCTCCGTTAGTTTCAATTTGACCTTTTCATTCCTTGTGGTTACCTAATTGTCTTAATCAAAACCATAACACTAACTTAGGCCGTGTTTGGTAGCCTCTTAATGACATTAAGAGGCTACCTCTTAATGGTTCATAGCCTCTTAATGGTTAAGAGGTAGCCTTAAGTCTGAATGGTTAAGAGGTAACATCTTAATGGTAAGTCCTCACAAGTTACATGGCCCCTTATCTCTTAACCATTAAGAGATTTTCAACCATTAAGAGGTAGCCTCTTAATGTCATTAAGAGTCTACCAAACAGCCCCTTAGTTTTTATGTTAAATATAAGGGTATTTTAGACTTTTAACATATAAAAACTATTTATGTAACATACTCAAATTAATAAGGACTAGTTGTGTCATTGCCTTAAATTTATAATCTACCCACCCCACCTTCCGGTCATCATCTAACCAGCACCACTATCATCGACCACCATCATCATCAACCACCCACTACCCTTCCAAATCACCGGAACCACCCAAACCAATGTCGTCAGCCACCCAAATATGTCCAAAATCATACTAGAAACGGGGTTAGAGGAGAGCAACACAGTCCTCACACTCACAAATTAGGGTTTCTAATGCAAACAATTTCCATTTGCACTTAGAGGAGATCAAATCGAAGTTTGATTTTGACTTTATCTGGTCAAAATTCGTCTTCATGCCCGATGATTCTTTTCAAATTTCAACAACCCCTTTGATATGGAAGTTTTAGTTGGGGGGAAGGAGGGATAGGGAGGGAGAGGCCAATTGAAACAAATGAAATAAAATCGTTATTTTGACCAAACCGATAAAAATCTCATCATTTCAACGAAGTTTACTTTTTTAATTATTTTTAGATGAATGTCTCTACTATTAAATAACAACCAAAATGTATTAGCATTATGTTACCATTTACTCGCTTAAAGTTTGTAACATGTTAATATCATAAAATCAATTGGTAAATCGGTTACAAACTAACATGGCCAATTTTTGAGTTGACGAGTAACACTTTGAGTCAGACTTGAATTTTGTATTGTTCTTCTTTTATCACTACTTTTTATTATTTTCTTATATAATAAAATCTTACAACAAATCAGAGAATCCAAGGGGGAAATGATGAGATTTTTGTCGATTTGGATCAGTTAGAGATATATGTACTCTTTCCAAGATATTTAAATTTTACTACAAATCACTAATAGATAATTACTAACGAAAACAGTTGTAGGAAAATAGACATGCAACACCGACGAAATTCATCAAAATCTAACCTTTTATTTACTTTTATGTATTTTGGTGAAACATGCCGGTAGCCGTCAAAAAAATATCGGCAGATTACAGATGGAATTCACCAATATCCAGCTTTAATTTTATTTATTTGTGAATTTTGGTTGAACCCGTCGGTATTTTCCCGACAGACCGATAAGTCCTCGGTAAATAAAGCTAACGATTCCCATCCGCAAGTTTTTACATTAAAGATTCTCACCTTTTTGTCTAGTAATGTTTTCTAACGGGTCGGTAATTCATCGGAGACTACAGGATTAGATTCTGATAAGATTCTCAACATGATTTTTTTAGGCGTTTGTTTGTGTGTGCGACTCCCGCCAGGTTTCCCGATGGGTTATCCAACGATAATGACTTCTATAAATAGCGACATTCTAGTCTTTCCAAAATGAAAACAAAAACCAAACGTTTTAATCCGCAAATCTTTCTATAAAAAGTCAGGATGATAGTCGTGGAGTTTCTTAAGTCTAAAATTGACAATCTCAGTGTATTTCAAATATTGTTAAGACGTGATATATGGGAAAAGTTAACATGTTAGATCATTGTTAACGAGTTTGTTAGAATTGATGGTCTCATTAAATTTAAATATTCCGACATGAGTATGTATTTTGTCATGGGCTCAGCTCTTCGGGTTGGAATTGCTGTACTCACAATATAAAGAATCGTCCTTACCGGGAGTAGATTTATTATTTTGTGTAATCTATATTATTTTAAATTTAGTTTATTATTATATGTGTAGTCGGTGTCGAGCCATTGACACACACATATGCACAAATATATAGATCATGGAATATGCACAAATATATAGATCATGGAATGTGTAGTATCTGTTTATAAGATCTGAAAATGTAAAATAACTTGTTTGAAAGATCTAGAAACATATATAATTAATGTAACTTAATTGTAACCGAGTCTCTCAAGTATGTCGTATCCTTATTAGCGGGTTTGTCAGAATTGGTGTTCTCAAAATTTGTTTTTAAGATTTGAAAATGATGCCGTATTTCGTAACAACCCCGCACTCTTGGAAAGTATACATGCCCCACACTCTTGGAAAGTATGCATGCTGGATCGTAGCATGCACTAGAGATATTTGATATACATATCTAATTACGCATTACATCACATATGGAACAATGTTTCTTAACATAATATATAAAAGTTATACGCTATAGGAATAACATAATAAAAGTTATACGCTATAGGAATACGTCGGGTATCGCTAATAAAAGATTATAACGACTCAAAACTTACGAGTATTATGGTTTAACGTAGTGTAACATCCCGGGTGCAACGAGGATAATATTATTGGTTTTGTCCTCTAGCGTACAAATTTTTTCTTCGCTATCACTCAATAAATTTTCGAGAGGTTACCTATCATGGTACTAGCAGTAGCTGAAGTACACTTAATTATTGAAGTTTTTATAAGACACATTAGTATATATTAGGGGGCCTACAACGCATAATGTTTTATAAGATGGTGTATTATGGTTAATGTGAGATTTATCTAAAGTGTCACAAACACCCCTTTAAGATGTCATTGCCATCCATGATGTTTTCTTGTCCATCCTAAACATCACATGAACGACTATGATATTATATTGTAAGACCCTCATCACGTCCTTTATATTTTATGATACCTCATCCACGATTACTACAATAATATTATCCACTTTGCCCGTTTGACACAAGACTTTGCTTTTGACGTTCACGTAAGAACTTCCCAATTGGTCATCATCTCCGTATTAGTTTTACTTAAGCGTATTTAATGATAATGTTCTTATGAGATCCGTTATTGCCTCAAAAATATGTCATACCTAATAAGATGATGTATTCAATCTAACCTAAAATTCGTTATGTTACATGGGAATGTGATATTATAGCAACGATTATCTCATGTTTTTCCGGTTTGAGTTATTTGTTTAACAAACGGTTCGCTCGCTTGTCTAGAAGTTAAACATCATTATGGATATTATAGTATTTAAGAATACTTCAATCCCCATGTGATAGGGCTTAAGTTGGTTATTTTCTTAAACCCATAGATTCATAAGATTAACTTAAGAATATCATGGTATTTAAGTGAAACGTTATTTTATTTTATTTGATCTTCTACGTTTAGTTATACATTTACTATTTACGGTCTGATTCGGTTGATTTAACAAAATTTTAAGATCCAACCGTTAATTATGGTTTCAAGTAACGACAAACTAAACGAGTTAGGTTGGTGGATTGATCATATTAGTTCTAACAATATGATTTTGTAGCATGCCAAACTTAAGAGAGTAGAGCAATGTTTTAAAAACCGGTTCAAACCGGCCAGTAATACCGGTTGAATCGGGTGTCGGCCACTAGCCGGTAAGTTTGAGCCCGGTAAATTGGTAGAACGGTATTTTAGTTGAACATCCGGTATTACCGGTGTCGGGTTATACCGTTATACCGGTTTTAGTTACACGTAAAAGTTTATGTTTAAACTTTAAAAAAAATTGTTTGCCGGGATATACAAAGTCATAAATACGAGGCTTGTTGATCAAATACCTTACCTACGAACTAGTTTAGAAAAAAAAAATTGATGTGTTCCTCTTCAACAAGTAGCGGCCCATGTAAATACTATGTTTAACCGTCATCCTTCAGCTTGTCGTTAAAAACTTTTAAGCGATAAAACTTCTTATTTAATATCGTAGGAAACAAAAATAGTTATACTCTTGTTGATAAGAATGATGATAATAGTGAATTTCATCTTTTAAGCGATCGTGAACTTGATGCATTTAACACTCCTTCTGCTTGCCGTTAAAAACTTTTAACTGAATTTCATTTTTTAAGCGATCGTGTACTTTTATTTAAAAAACTTTGTTAAAAAATTGAGTGTTTGATTAATTTTTTTTATTATGGATTAACTTTTAGATTGTTTTTTATCATGGAATTATGTAGTTTTGGATTGCTTTTGAGTTGAAGTTGTATTTTTATGAAATTATAGGGTTAGCTAGTTAACCTGGTTGAAGCGTCCGGTATAACTCGGTACAACCTGTTAAACCATTTGAGACTATCCAGTACAGTTTAAAAACCGATTTTTAAAACATTGGAGTAGAGGAAGAGAAAGAAATAAAGTATAAGACTCAACATCATTATTTAAAAAATAAGTTAGATACAAAAAAATATAGGAAATATGTTTTTTCGTATTACTAAATGTCGGCTGCGAATAAGGAATTTTTTTTTTTTTTTTGCTTTTTTCTATTTTTACATTTTATTTTTCATATTTTCAAATAAAACTCCTTAACTTTCTAAAAATTCAAATATACTTCAATAAAAATTAATTTGTTCTTATGTTTAATATTTTTTTTCTTGACGTCCTGGTATAAATTTTGTTATATATACTCATTTACAAATATCTACCACAACTCCCCCTCAACTTTATATATTGTCAAAATTAGATGGTTTTTCCCACCGTAACGTCACATGTCACCTATCTTTTGAGCCATAATTTATTTTGGGTTTTTTATTGAACTAACCGAGTCGCCGTAACTTTATACATTTTTTCTATGTAGTAAATCATGTCTTTTTGTGCTTAGCCACGTTATTGTCACTGCCTCAACCATTTAAAATTTTGTTATACTTATTTACAAGTGTCTACCACAACTCCCCCCTCAACTTTATAAAATGTCAAAATTAGGTGTTTTTTCCCACCATCACGTCACATCTCACCTATCTTTTGAGACATAATTTATTTTTGGGTTTCTTTTATTTGTTTTTTTTACTTTCTTTTTATTGAACTAAACGGGTCGCCGAAAGTTCATACATTTTTTATGTACTTAATCACGTTTTTTATGCTTAGTCACGTTATTGTCACTGCCTCAACCGTTTAAAATTTTGTTATACTCATTTACAAGTGTCTACCACAACTCCCACCTCAACTTTGTAAAATGTCAAAATTAGGTGTTTTTCCCAACCGTCACGCCACATGTCACCTATCTTTTGAGCCATAATTTATTTTGGGTTTTTTTATTTGGTTTTTTTACTTTCTTTTTATTGAACTAACCGAGTCGCTGTAAATTCATACATTTTTTTATGTACATAATCACGTTTTTTGTGCTTAGTCACGTTATTGTCACTGCCTCAACCGTTTATGGTACGCTTCCCGTCGCAGATCGCGAGGTGCTAATGTCATCGTACTTAACGACGTTAGTGTCACAACCGCAACACGTGTAGCGATATTCACAAACGCACGGGCTTAGTTATGTACTTAACCATGTTAATTTCACTGTACGACCCCGATAATCACTTTTTTTGTACTTAGCCACGTTATTGTCACTGCCTCAACCGTTTATGGTACGCTTCCCGCCGCAGATCGCGGGGTGCTAATGTCATCGTACTTAACGACGTTAGTGTTACAACCGCAACACGTGTAGCGAGATTCACAAACGCACGAGCTTAATTATGTACTTAACCATGTTAATTTTACTGTACGACCCCGCCGCAACGAGCGGGTCATAATTTCTAGTTTAATCATATCAGCACAATGAAACGAATGTTTTGAAGTATGTTTTAAAACAGTTACTTATAATGAATTTATGTCGCTATAATGAACTTTTCAAGTTTCGATTGTGTTGTTTTACACAATGACTTTCAATTCTTATTATTGTAATAAATTTAATAATCATAATCAAAACTTATGAATTTTCTTTTTAAACACACTACATATTACGGACTTAAGTCTCAAAAACACTGTGCTCCAGTCTTATAAATTTTACCTAAAATGCTAGGTCGAGCAGTTAACTAACGTTTCAATAAATGACAAAAAGAAAAAGACAGTGTTTGGTGTGTCGGTTGCACCGTCAAACCAGTTAAAATGGTTTGATTCGACGGTTTGAGTGATTTGAATTGATTCCTTCTTGTTTTTCTTTAAATCGCTGGTTTTTATTAGATTTTTAAAAATAACACGTATGTATAATTGTAGTCTATATATTCTAAAATAAAAACACATCCCATCAACCCGGTCAATACAATTACAACTAATTCAGTTTAGTAGCATATCACATTTTAAGTTTTCAACCGTAAACCAAATCAACAAGCGTAAACCAAACCATATAAATTTAAAATCGAACCAACCGACCGACCTGCTTCACTCAACGGGTCAACCGGGTCAAATCCACGTGTAATCCACGCTCCTACCACGCGCGTGAGAATGTAGAAAGGAATAGATCCAGAGTCTCACCAAGACATTTCCTACCAAAACCAAAAAAATGCAAAATGCCAAACCATCATCTCCTTCTTTCTTACTTCTTCATCCCCACTCTCTCTGTTCTTTCATACTCTCTCTCTCTCTCGATTCACTCACCATGGAGAATTATTCACCCACACCTCTAGACTCCAAAAATTCCCACCACCACCACCACCCATCCCCTCCCCCCACCCCCCTCCCCAGATCCGACCCCAACCACCCATACCCAACAACCTTCGTTCAAGCCGACACCACTTCCTTCAAGAAAGTAGTCCAGATGCTCACCGGATCCTCCGAAACCGCCAAACACGCCGCCGCCGCCCCCACCAGAAACCCGATTCCGCCGATGAAAACCGGTCCAAACAAAAAACCCTCCAAATTATACGAACGGAGAAACAGTATGAAGAATTTCAAGATCAGCCCGTTAATACCCGGGTTTATAAACGGGTTATCGGATTCCCCCCGGAGACCGGGTACGCCGGAGATTCTCTCGCCGGGGATTCTCAATTTCCCATCTCTGGTAATCAGTCCGGTCACGCCTCTCGTACCGGACCTTTTTATTAAATCTCCGGTCACAGGAGATACTCCGAATTTCAACGTTGAAGCGGAAGATAAGGCGATTGCGAAGAAGGGTTTTTATTTGCATCCGTCGCCGGCGAGTACTCCGAGAAGGGAAACGGAGCCACGGCTTTTGCCGTTGTTTCCGGTGACGTCACCTAGGGTTTCAGGTTCTTCTTGAATAATGAGTGTTTTGATTTAATTTGTAATGTAACCATTATTCCATGTTAGTTGAATTTTGTATAAGAAATTTGGTCAAATTTGAGGGGAAGGTGTTTGAGAAGATAAGACCAAAGGTAGAAATTGACCAACCATGAATGCACAATGTACAAGTTACCATTGCAGTGTTGTACTCGAGACAATTCACCCTTGAAAGATTCTTTCATCTCAACATTGTACAAGTTTGATGTTTCTATCATGTTGTCAATTTCTAGCTATGCTTAAAAATGTGTGTGATTTTAATCTCATTCGCGGTGCATCACATGGTTGTACATGTTCTGACGTATTTACAATCAAAACATGATTATTTCACCGGATTTTGTTCCATTTTGACGACCGAGTGCATGACACGTTTTGCAGTGTGTTACATGTTTGTAACTATAATGTCAAAGTTACAATCCAAACATGATTATTTCAAGCGGATTTTATTCTATTCTGACGAATAAACACATGACACAATTTGTCGTGCATTATATGCTTGTACCATAATGCATCAATTCCAACGAATTTATAATCCGAACATGATTATCTTAAAGATTTTATTCCATTCCGTCAACTAAATACATGACACGATTTTCTGTACATTACATGTTGGTACTAATTCGAACATTTTTACAATCCAAACATGATTATTAAAGGATTTCATTCCATTATGACATTCTGTCAACCGTAATGCATTATTTTTCGTGCATTACGTGTTTGTACTGATTCTGATACTTTAACAATCCGAACATGATAATCTTAAAGGATTTCATTCCATTTCGTCAACTAAACGGATGACAGATTTCAATCCTGCCAACGGTCCATTAAAGTTTGGCATGGAAATCATGTAGTGGGTGCATCTTTTCAACATATCTAAACATACTCACTTGCTTTTTGACTTCAAAACACATAAAGGAGACCAAAGCATAATGAATAAAGACATGAGAAAGTGAAATGGTAGGGGAAAGTGGGAGATTGTGATAATGAAAGACAAGAAAAGAAGTGGTGCAAGTCATGAGTGATTGAGATGGACCATACGGCTCATTTTAGTGAGATGGTGGTCCTTGTAAATTAACAAAGCAAATTATTTTTAATTTTTTTTTAAATTTGAGTTCGATTTTATAAATTAAAAATATATATATATTTAGGTGTTTTGACTCAAAATCCTAAACTTATAGCTGTGTGGATGTGATTTGAGTAAGGATTGGACCTTTTAAGGGATTGGTGGTGGGTAGATTTGAAAACTTTCATGTGGTATGTTTGGGTCATCCTTAACTTTGCCCATCATAAGTCTCTATCTTGATTAGTTGTTGATGTCCATATGGTTGGTACTCATTGTTTGACCATACATGTCAACATGCTAGTTTATGTTGATATTGACACTCTTCTAATATCGATCTGTAATACATAATGTGTAATTTATAAAAAAAAAACATATGAAATTATATAATGTGAGTTCACTGTTTTGATTTTATACTAAAATATGCAACGGTTATAAAATGGTCGCGACTGAAATATACACTTTCTTTGCGTAGTGAAGATGTTCCACTCGTGTGACATATGCTAACTATTATTATAATATACATACTCTTACAGTATTTAATCTAAAAGGGAGAAGATAGTATGAAATAAAAATGAGTATTTCCTTTCTCTCAAGACATTACCAGAAAAATCATGTATATGCTCACTACGATAGAATCTCGTGTATTTAAAAACTCGTTTAATCGGATTGAATAAACTCGTGTATTACACGGGTTGAATAAAATATAATGTAATATGTTAACACATACACTTGTTAAAATATGTATTTAAAAATGTATTTTGACATGATAGTTATAATTATGTTTAGTGAATTTTTAAAACATTTTTTTTCAACTGGCCAGGTATTAATTCTTTTATATGTAATTGATAAAATTTAATTCATATTAAATTTATTTTGTTAATGATATAATAAGTATCCATAATTAGATTTATATATATATTTTTAATATAATTATTTAATAGGAGAGAGACGCGAAAAAAACATGTTGAAAATGCATCAAAAAATGACACGTGTGCCCTGGTTTAGTTTTTTATTAGGTAGTATAGATATAGATGGCATATATTTTTACATTACATACTATATGGTAACTAAGAAAAAATACCAACCGGAACCACATAAACTCTACGATGAGTGCTATTCATTAACATACTATATCGAAGTTTCCCGTCAAGCTAAACGTGTCATTTCCGATGCAATGTTTTGACATTACATATTATATCGAAGTTTATGATTTAGGGTTTTAGGTGCTGCTGGCTGTGATTGTAGACTGAATCGTTCGCTTGTTTTTGGAAATCATTGGATCTTGTTTTTCGTACATTATGTATTACATGATTTAGGGTTAGGTTTGTTATGGTCGACTTTCTTGATCGATCAGTACAACTGTTGGAGCCGTGATATTTCTGACAGAATGAAGGAGCATAGCCGCTAGGTCGGAATTTTTTTTTTCCGATTATGGTTTGGACGAGAAACCCTTGTGAGTCGTTGGGTTGTGTTGTTTCTTTTTTTGTTGGTCGAGATTGTTAGCCGACAGGAGCGCCAGTGGTTGTGGTCGAAAAAGGTGATCATCTGTTTGGGGCAGGAGGTTTGATCGAGACCAGGTACCAAGTTTAATGTTGGCAGGGGGATATAATAGGGACAGTGGAAGCAAGACAAGAAGTTCTTCTAGAACTTGGTGATGCTGCATGGAGGTAGGACATTTGAAGAGTCGATGTCCAAAAGATTTGTATTCTGTTTTTGAGAATATGTTTGGGGTTGAAATAATGGTACTCAGTGTTGACAGCAGTGAAGACTCTTGGCCGGGTTCTAAATTCTGGTATTTCATTTCATGATATCCACTGTAGTAAACTATTGGAGAATCTGTTGATTTAAGTCTTTGGGAAGGTACGAGTTTATGTATCGCCGGAAGGAGCAAACCAACTTCCGAGTAGTAAAGTCTGGCTCACTGAATCGGGTAGAGCTAAGTGTATTCATGTTGGAAGTATGAGTTATGCAGCCACGAGGATGTCAGTTAAGCATGTTCGGTGGTCTAAACAAAGTCGAGATTTTGGTAATAGTGGGAGCACAGGACGTGTTGTAGGTACAATTCCAACAAATCGTTATGTTTTAAAGACCAGGATTCCGAATAGTAAAATCTCTCCTGGGTACTTGCAAAATTTGGAGAGTGTTTGTCCTCTGAGGGTCTCTAGATCCGGCGTTTCGAATCAAAGGGAGCCGGTTGAGATTGAGGATGGGTCTGTAGCGGTTTCAGCCACCGCTGGGTCTTTAAAGACTGTTGGGTTGAACCTTGGGGGAGCTTCAACTGGCCCTTCATGTGCTTGATGAAAGAGGTGGTTACAACTAGCGGATATAGCTGGATTTTGTGTTATGGGAATTGCGGCTCGAAAGACTTGTATATGAAGATTGCTGGAGTTATCGGATCTAGGTTTACTTGGATGGCGTTTGTGGACTATGCAAAGCCTCAAAGCGGGAGATTGTTGGGTTTTTGGAGGCTTTTAGCTGGCCCTAACCCTAATGGGTTATTTTAGGCTTGTTGCCTAAAATATATTTTTTTATTCTCCAAGTTATTTATCTTATAAATACCTATAATGTAATTGTAATCTTTGTAGCACCTAGTAAAGAGAGATCCCTAGTTGCACATGTGGATGTAGGTCACCTTGACCAAACCACGTTAATTCTTGTGTCGTTTATTTTTCTTTCATTTTTGCGTATGTGTCCGCGTGTTTCCGTTGCGTACCGACTCTGATTGATACCTAACAGGGTCCGGGTATCTTACATGCTAATGAACCACAAAGGGTCTAGGTTTTCTTGCTTTCAAAACTAATTCCAATTGGTTTTTTTCAAAATTAATCAAAATTAGATTTTATAAGAACATGAATCAATAAACTAACAAATTGTTCCAAAAATTACTAGATTTAAAATCAAGACTTTCTAACCTTTTGAATCCACTTATTTCAATTGATGATGTCCAAAAACTTGAACCACAAAGATCGTAGCCTTGGGACTTATGATCGAGATTTAACAGATTATCGGGTTTGATAGGGACGATGCCAATTGATTTCCGATTTGCAACGTTGATTGTACAACCTTCTATTTCTTAAATTGATGGCGATTTTAATTCTCAACAGGATGTAATACTGGGCTTCTTTAGATCGAGATATAGGGACCCAACAAGCCTTCTTCTTCGTCTACAATTGAAAACGAGTGGCACCAATTATGATTTTTTGTGATTTCTTTTCCTTGGATTGATTGAAAAATCCCGAATCTTCTTGTTCGTATTTGATAACTCTTACTTCCTCCCATGTGCTCTGATACCACTATTGATAATCAAGAACAAGATTTGACAAACTATGAACTTCTGATTGAGAAATCGTTCCACTAGATTTACAGATCTCCGATGGGCATATATACCCATTCAACAGACATAACGTTTCTATGAAGCGTTGTGACCCTAAACCAAATAACCTTTCATGCAATTTTTAACTTTGGGTTTATACTTACACAACCCTTGACCCGGGGGGTGGGTTTGCTCCCCTTTCTTAGGAAAATGACTCTTAAAACGGTCATTTCTCTGATACCAAGTGTTGGTTCATGTCCTGGTTCACGAGATTAAACAGACAAAAAAGATGCAACAAAACACAGCGATTGATCAAACATGATGATTGACTCCTTTTGGTTGAAAGTACTCAACTGAACAATAACATCACCTATTTAACCCTAAAACTACAGCTTCCTAACATAAAAAGAGCCTAAAATCACGTAAACATTACCCTTGATCTGAACCACTACTTTGACCCTAATAAAACACAAAATAAACATATCAAAATAAACTAAACTAACAGCTGAATCATGACCCGTTAACCTGTGACCCATCGGCCCGTGAACAAATCGATTAGCCCAACATTGCACACTAAAATCAATAATGTACTTCTAATTTCTTAAAACTCAATATTGACTGATGTAGTTAGTATTTGGGTGTCTATATGAATGAAGCACGTTGTATAGATTAATGTGTTACTAAAGACCAAGGATCATAAAGACCACGTTGAGAAAATAAACACCACAGACTATCTGCTAGTCTATTTAATTATTTTCAACCTAATCACCTATCAGAAGAAATAGTACTCCATCCAGCATACTCGGACATAGAACCACGAAAACGTTTTTAAGGCAATCCGGTATACAATGGAAAAAGTTGGCGTGATCCCATGTGGAGACCACGATCACGCCGTGATCTTGGTGGAACACCGCCCCCTCGAGCATTTTATCACGCCGTCGTCTTCCACCGTGAGAATTATCACGCCAAAGTGTCCCCCATTTTAATGAAATATATCCGTTGTACAACGGGTATATTCCATATTTAATAAAAAAAAGTTTTTTTTTTAAATTTCATTCTCTAAACCTATATAAACACCTCCTATATAACACAAAATCAATAACAATTTATCTCATCTTCTCTATACTACAAAAAAATTATAAAATGTCTTCATCATCAAGCGAGGAAGCCGGGGTAATGGCGTTCGGAGCTATGGCATCGGCGGCGGTTAGTTGGTGGCAAGAGGCGGAATCGTCCTCAAGACCATTAAAACGAAGTGCACGTCTCAACCGTGACCTGGCGGCTGCTAACACACTTTTACTCAAAGATTACTTTGACGAAGGTTGTTTATACGGGGAGGAGCAATTTAATACACGGTTTCGAATGAGTCGGAGATTATTTTTAAGAATTAATACTGATCTCGAGAGAGACGTGCCTTGGTTCCGTCAACGTGTTGATGCTAGAGGTCGGGTTGGCTTCACATCCATTCAAAAGTGTATGGCTGCGATTCGTCAAATGGCGTATGGTACCGCTAGAGATTCGTTTGACAATTACTTGAAGATGTCAGAACGAACGATCAGGTCATGTATTTAGATCAATGTCGTTTGGTTGGTCAAAAACAATCCTTAAACACCTTAACTAGTAATGATAAGTAGAGTATCGTATCCACGAAAAGTATCTGAAAAGTGTTACTTTATTACAATATTCAAAGACAGAAAACAATAACAACCGATTTGGATTTGGGTTTAAAACAATAATGAAAGAGGTAATCCTCTCCGGGATTCGGGTATGCGAACACGAGTTACTTCAATACAATTAGCAAGTGTCACACCCCCAATTTCAACTAACGGAGTTTTATCGATTGGAAGGTGACACACCAGGATCTCAGTCATTAGTTACATCAACCGACACTACATGGGACTTGAAATGTCATAACATAAAAGTTCAGAGCTAATGCGGAAGCGTAAACGTTAATATAAAATTTAAAGTAGTTACACGCAACAAGCGTCAATCAATATAATTAAGTAAACTGTTTATTATGTTTGAAATGAATGAAATAACAGTAGGACTCCATGCATGTCCTAATTGTGCAACCTGTGCCAAAGCGACCTGAGAAACATGTAAGAAAAAGTGTCAACACGAGGTTGGTGAGTTCACAGGTTTCAAGTTTGTAATAAGAAAGTGTTTGCCAGATTATGTACATTCAATATGCTTATCTATAGGTAGCTAGCCTATGTTCATGTCTTACTAAAGCGCTCACAACCGAAGCTGACTGTTTGTGTATTTGCCTCCTTCCAGGTCTATCAACTCTGGCAAATGTGAGTAGGCTAACATTTCACCCGTTCGATCTCCAATCGAGTTAGCGCGACTAACGCGGGTGGGATTTGTCAAACCCAGTAGTACTACTAAATATTACCTCGCTAAGATCCATATTAACGGTTCGATGTATGATGAGGACTTTCTGTGATAGTGTGTCACGCTTAGCCTCAACAGTAATAACATATGAATTACAGTAATCTAAAATAGTTGTGTCATGTTTTCTCCCCCAACGGGAAAACATGTAACATAATGTTTGTCTGTGTACCTGTTCCTCCCCCACGGGGAAAACAAGTAAAAGTATGATAGTTCGTGTACATGTTCGTTTCTCCTCAACAGGAAAACAAGTAAAATATATTTGTGTGTAAGCATGTTTCTCCCCCAATAGTAAAACAAGTAAAAAGGGGCCGTGAAACTCACCTGCTTTGCGTTGAAGGTAGTTTCACCCTAGAGGTAAGTTGGAACCACGAGTGTAAGTCTCAAAAGACCTACGAATGTCCTAAAATTATAAACACATAAATTAGGAATGATAATGGGAATTGTGACTGTGACACGGAAAGGAGCGTCTTAAAGAACCTCTCTAATAAACGAGAGTGGACGAACGTGTTCACGAGTTTAGGAATCACTTTACGTGACGAATGACACAAATAATAATATATATACGAGTGGATAATATAATTAATTATATTATTATTTAATCTTAATTGTTACACGGCGTTATAAAATGATTCGAAATAATATAAACATATATTATTTAATAATACGGGTCACAATTTGAGAATAATATAAATATATTATTTTACACGAGTTTACGGCTTAGAAATAATATAAACATATTATTTTTACTTAATAATAATAATAATGTATAAATTATAAAAACGGGTATAATTTATAAAAATAAGCTAATAATTCAAACCCAAGCCTACGGGTTGTTTTCCGAGTTAAAACGCATTTATATAATAATATAATATTATAAGGTTTGATTTTTATTAATATAATATTCCAGAAAAATGTTCCAAAAATGATTGTGGGAGCCCGGTCTCGAACCCGGGTCCCTCCCACACGCACACACTGACTAAACCATCACGCCCGCTAGGGTCATCGCAAACAAACCCGAGACCCATTTCTTTTAACCTCCTGATCAGACGTGCTTTCCTTCCCCACATGTACCCAGATCGAATCCCGTCCCAAACGCCACGAATTCGATCGCGACTGGTTTCCAAATCATGGGGGTTTTGCTCACCTATGGATTGCGAGTTTGAGGATGTATTTTAATTGTAAAAACATTAAGTTTTAGGTAGTTAAAATCCATATTGAAAAGCCGAAACTTAGACTTAAAAACGTAGGATCAATCTGATCAATTCTTATGATGTTAGAGACTGAATTCATGGGGCTATTACAGAGCATTAGGTTCCGATTCTATCCATGTATTTTAATTATATTGAGATTAAGGTTTGACTGGTGTTCGATTAAACCCGAAATATGATGAACCCCAGAATCGGTTCATCACTAATTCGATGTTATATCTTCGAATTAGCATAGGGCTTTCAAAGAATAGATGATGGCGATTCTAACCATATAGTTTAATTTGATTAACATTGTGTTTAGGTTAGAGTTTGATTAAAACGTGAACCTATGAACCCTAGGTTCTGGATTTTGTAAAATTGGATGTTGTTTGATTCAATTAACATGGGGCTTTCATTAAACAGAAGATTTCGAAACTAATGGTATGATTTAATTGCATTGAGAACAAGTCTAGAATCAAAATCCCCAAATCCGATTTCATATGAACCATAGAATCGGATTATGATTAAACCGATAATGTAAGCCCTGATTAGGATAGGGCTTTCATTCTACAGACTGAAACGAATCAAATGAATGTTTCAATTACCCGATTGGACGTCGGATTGACAGTGCACGACTAAAACTGAGTTCGTCGACTGCAGGTTGATCTTTGATGCTTCCGGTTGCTTCTCCGGCGCGACTGGTGTATGGAATTTCTCCTGAAGGACTCGAACAAGATTCGCAGGTGTGTGATTTGTGAGGGGAATACAGGAATTAACGAATTCGATGATCGCTTGGAATAATGTCGACGGTTTTGGATTTAATTACCATTATTTGGGTTTAACTCGATTAAGGCTCATTGATGAACGATTAATACAGTTAAGTGTTAATCAATTACAAAGATCGATCAATTTCGGTTATCAATCGCGAATTTGAAATCAAAGGGTCACAATGTTGACTTCCAAAAGTCAACAGAAGTCATTTTGTTAATTTTGACTTTGAGGAGTCAAATTATTCAATTTGGCATATTCACACAACTAGTCCCTGCAGTTTTGAGTTGAATTTGTGACAGAATCAGTCCCTGGGATTAGATTTAGTTAATTAAGTTAAGGTTTAACTGGATTTAGTTAGCGAGGTTAAGTTTTTAACAGAAAACTTAACGGAATTGTTTAACGGAGTTAACCTAAAAAGTCGAATTGTCACAGCAAGCAATTACATAGACATAATCATACAGTTCAATTGAATTCAGTGATAATATGAGAACCCGTTGTAAATAAAACTTATTCTCACACAACCATCAATGATCAACCAACTATAATCCAACCCCCAAGTTGTCCCCGATGTAAAGAAACCCGAGACTATTGAGACTTGAACAACAATTCAAAATCAATCAATGAAGTTTAAAGCATTCAATCAATAAATGAAATCATATGGCTTAACATGCCAATCAAGATTACAAACCAAAGCTAATCATTCAAGAAATTACAAGTGTTTACAAACCCTAGACCCAAAGAGGATTACAAGAGATTTAGCTACTCATACTCATAACAATAATCAAAACTAGTGTACTAGGACTTACAATCATGAATTATTAAGAACAATCGACCTAAAGATAGTGGAAGTCGCCTTCTTGGAGCCCTGGAATGGCTGGAATCGAAGTTAGATCGGAATGGGGGCTGCTAGAGATTAAAACCTGATTTAGGTTAAAATTTTTGTAAAAACACATATTCGCGTGTCGCGAAGATGCTTGCCCTAGTCCTTCGCGTTGCGCGAAGGACAAAACAGTCGGGGTGCCTCTTTACTTCTTCGCATGTCGCGAAGACTAAAGACCATAAAATCCAGGAAATTGACTTTTTGACTTTTCAATCTCTCATGCTTCGCTTCCATTTCCCGCTCATTTAGCACACAAAACCTGGGATGTAGACACAACCACAAACACGCATAAAACCACACAAAGATACATACAAAGATAACTAAAACGCACGCAAAGCGGCATGTAAACACGGGTTATCTACATCACATCCCCACACTAACTCTTTTGCGACCCAAAAAAGAATTATGCAATGGAATCATAATTGGAACCTGCTCTCACATTCTCAAACAATTAAAACATAATCACGCATTGATTGTAGCAATTGGTATTTCTTTCCGACCAAACCCAACCACCGACCTATTGAGCCCCCAATTATGTGATCTACTATCATATTCATTACCACGCAACAGTTTGTCTATGAGTCTCACACTCAGGAAGCTACAGCTTAGTCTAATCCTATCTCAAGGTCATGTTTAGGCATGGGTTAAATCATATAGATTTCCCATCACTATAAACACCAATTTACAAGTTTTTTAAAATTATGGAATTATGGATCGAGAGATACGTGTTTTGAGCTTTGATTAACACTTATATGAAGAAACCTCACCCAGTGGCGTATCCCCCAAGTCACCATCCCGAGGGGTAAGACGTAGGTTTAGCTTTGCACGCAATGATGTTCATAAGGTTCAGAATAGTGGTGTATCCTTCAAGTCGCCATCCCGAAGGGTAACACGTAGACCTAACTTATTCATCCCATTTTTTATCACTTAAGTCCCGCCCATGAGTGTATCAACCAAGTCACTATCCCGGAGGGTAACACGTAGGAGAAACTCAAGCTTTCAATTGATTTAATTAAGCTCATGCAAGATGGATAATGGATGCGGGCGCCATCAACTTTCAGATTATTTTCATAAAAAGAAAGTGGTGTGCCAAGTAATTTTAAAAACTTATAAACTTTTGCTTATAGTGGTACCTATCACCCTATATTGACAGTTTCAACCTTGTCGAAACCCCTAAGATGAGAACCCACAAGACATCCTAAATTAATTATCAATTAAACCTAGATACACTACCAGGATATTTAAGCTCTTTATATCGGTTGGGCCTAGGCCCGTCGATTTTACCCGTACCCGATTAACCCGACCCGACCCGACCCGATTTCACCCGAACCGATTAAACCCATACCCGAATAACCCGTAACCAATTAACCCGAAAACCGATCAAACTGATTCTTATTAGGGTCGGGTATCGGTTAGACTTTCAAACATCAAAAACTCGAATAACCCGAACCGATTAACCCGAATAAACCGATTAATATCCCACTATATAGTTTTCTTTGAGCTGTCGTGTTTAGCCGGGTTTCATCACCGTTGATATCAGAGTTCCGTTAGCTAATAACCACCACCGTCGTAGAAACACCTCTAAACACCACCGATTATCTCCACCACTTATTTTTCTTCTCTCTCAGTTATATCCACGAAACAGAGAATCACACAACTGAATTATTTATATCCATTTATGAAAATCATACAATTGATTTGTATATATATAATTCGATCGAGAAAGTTGGTGATTAAACAAGTGACAAAGAAAATGGTGAGTGGTGGTGCTACGTGGGAAAATCACAGAAGCAAAATCATATTTTTTTTGTTTGGACACTAACAATCGTTTCATTTAGCAACTTAAACCGTTAAACGGACGTTTAAGTTGAGGGTGGGTAGAAATTTGTTTGTTACATAAACTGATGACTTGCAATCTATGAAAAACTATAGATTAACGTAAAACCCGAACTACCCGACCCGATCTACCCGACAACCGAACTACCCGAGAACCGAACTACCCGAACCCGATCTACCCGACAAGCATACGGATCGGTTATCGGTTATAATATGAAACATGAAAAACCTGAACTACCCGACCCGATCTACCCGAAACCCGATTAATAAACCCGAAGAACACCCTTACGGGCCGACCAAAACATTACAAATCAGACACGCTTTCTATTGTTTATTCAATTTAATCACACGCAAGCATAGCTCCAATTATACCTATCATTTTCCATGTAACTGCACAAATTCTAATCCAAAGACCTTTTTGAAATTTTTTTAATTTTTATGGATTTTCAAAAAATTTAAACTATACAGACTCAACGTACACTCATACAACAGTATCCCTCCCCACACTTAAGCGCTACATTGCCCCCAATGTAGGAAGAGAAACGGGAACGAAAAGAAACATACGAAAACAAAGGACTTAACTGGAGATGCGATCGTATAGCATTTCATTCACGATCGTTCTCCACAGTTGCAAGCTGGTAGCCATGTACAAGAATTAAGCGGAAGTCGGAAGTCATCACCCGAATGGAGATTAAGTACGGGCAAGTAATTCCAAATCTGCAAAATTAAGCTCAAAGCACACCAACAAGCATCATATCGACTCTATAACAAGACTCAAATAAAATAAAAGAACAAGATGGACTTACACAATTAATTTTTTTTCGCGTGTCGCGAGAAAATTGGAAGGGGTCTTCGTGTCACTACTACCAGACAAACAATCCTTCGTGTGTCGCGAAGAACTGGGCAGAGATCTTCGCGTGGCGCGAAGACCTGAAAAACTGCCGGATGACTAAATTCTTCGCGTGTCGCGAAGAAAGGTGTCGCAATGTTCGCGTGGCGCGAAGATGGTCTGGTGACAGAAAGTTAAGATGAAAAACAGAGTTTTTGCCTTAGAAAAATTTTCAACCTCTAAAACCCAAAATTTTCAACTTCTCCTAAAATTTGTTCCAATACTTTATTTAACTACTTACATACTTGGAACGTGATTCCCCACCGTTTTCCTTGCCAAAATTGACACGAAAACCTACAAAACCTTGAAAAACTACAAAAACATACCGAAAACATAAAAAATTACAAAACTCTACAAATGGTTCCCTACCCCTGAAGAACTTGTGCATTGCCCTCAATAGCACATAGATGAGCCCAAAACACTTCAAAGGCTTCCCCCCACTTGGTCAAATGCACAACAACAAAGAAACAAAGCGATAAAATCCTAACTCACTTTCGTAGGCATCACGAGTGCATTTAGCATTTTCACTAAGCCTTTTAAACCCCTCGGTAGCCCTAGTGGACGAGTTTAGTCTTGTGAGGGTTTCTAGTGAACACACCCACAACGTTCAAACAGTAAATCAAGACTAGACAAATGTAAAACTTAGGTTGCCTCCTAAGTGCGCTAAGTTTAACGTCTTCAGCCAGATGCGGTGTACCTGAGATTAGTTACGTGTCTCCATCTTCTAGCGTGCTCAAGAACAACACCTCCACTTGCTTGTCCGGACCATTGATGTCATTAGGCTCCAAGTATGGCTTTAGCCGATGGCCATTCACTGTTTGCCTCAAATGATCCTCAAAGTCCTCTATATCAATATCACCCGAGTGACCCAATTTGGTCACCAAGTAAGGACCTGTCCACTTGCTCTTCAACTTACCAGGGAAGAGCTTCAACCTTGAGTTAAACAACCACACCTTTTGCCCAATTGAAAAGGTTTTCAACCAGATCTTTGCATCATGCACCTTCTTCATCTTATCTTTGTAGGCCGAGGCACTCTCATATGCATCATCCCTTAGTTCCTCCAACTCACTCAAGCACAACTGTCTTTGCTTACCTGCAGCATCATAATCAAGATTAACATTTTTAATAGCCCATAATGCTCGATGAGCCAACTCCACAGGTAAGTGACATCCCTTCCCATAGACCAACCGGTATGGAGTAGTGCCAATAGGTGTTTTGTAAGCAGTACGGTATGCCCCCAAGGCATCATTTAGTTTGTTTGACCAATCCTTGCAGTCAGACCGTACTGTTTTCTACAAAATTTCTTTTATTTGCCTATTGGACAACTCCACTTGACCACTTGTTTGTGGATGGTAAGGTGTGACAATCCGGTGGTCTACACCATAGCGTTTCAGAAGTTTACCAAAATGAAAATTCTTAAAATGAGATCCCCCATCACTTATGATCACACGGGGAAGCCCAAATCTAGAAAAAAAAAATGTTTGATTGCACAAATTTGCAAACTACGCTATAGTCATTGGTCTTGGTGGCAATTGCTTTGACCCATGTTGACACATAGTCAACGACCACCAAGATGTAAAAATTGCCAAATGAATTTGGGAGTGGGCCCATGAAATCAATCTCCCATACATCAAAAATATCAACAACGAGGATTGTGTATGGGAATCTCATTCCTCTTAGTGATACTACCCATATTTTGGCAATTAGTACAAGTTCTAGCAAATTCAAAGGCATCTTTAAAGATAGTGGGCCAAAATAACCTGCAAGATAAGATTTTATGTCCTGTTTTCTGGCCACTAAAATGGCCACCACACGCAGATGCATGTGCAAGTTCCAACACAGCCGAGATTTCAGATTCAGGGATGCAACGCCTGATGAGTTGGTCCGCTCCCACCTTGAACAAATCTGGTTCATCCCAGATGTACTGGTTGACCTTTATCAGGAATTTGTTCTTCTTTTTCTTGGTCCAGTCTTCAGGAATAGTGTCTGTAACTAAATAGTTAGCAATACTTGCATATCAAGGATCAGAAGATGTAATAGACATTAAACACTCTTCAGGGAACCACTCATTTATCTCAGGAATGACATTCTCCTCTTCCCTTTGGATCCGTGACAGATGGCCATCCACGAAATTTTCACATCCCTTCTTGTCCCGGATCTCTAGATCAAATTCCTGCAACAAAAGGACCCTCCTGATCAACCTAGGCTTGGCATCCTTCTTTGCCATCAAATATCGAACAGCTGCATGATCAGAATACACAATTACTTTGCTACCCTAAATATAAGACCTGAATTTATCTAAGGCATAGACAACTGCAAGAAACTCCTTCTCTGTTGTGGTGTAATTCAATTGAGCACCAATGAGAGTCTTGCTTGAATAGTAAATGACAACAGGTCTTTTGTCTACCTTTTGACCCAAAACAGCCCCAACTGCATAATCACTCGCATCACGCATTATTTCAAAAGGAAGATTCTAGTCCGGTGATTGCAAAATTGGGGCTTATACCAATTGATTTTTTAACACATGAAAAGCATTTAAATCATCTTTATCGAATTCAAACTGTACATATTTAAGAAGTAAGTTACATAAAGGTTTTGTGATGACACTAAACCCCTTAATAAACATACGGTAAAATCCGACATGCCCTAGAAAAGAGAGCACACCCTTGACATTCATCGGGGGAGGTAATGTTGAAATAACACTAATTTTTGCTTTGTCTACCTCAATTCCCCGACTTGACACCACATAACCCAAAACAATACCCTCTTAAACCATGAAATGACTATTTTTCCAGCTTAAAACCAAATTAGTTTCTACACATCGTTGTAAAACTTTAGATAATTCATGTAAACAAACTTAAAATGATGAGCCAAAAATTGAAAAATCATCCATAAAGACCTCAAGCGACTCCCTGACCATGTCTGAGAAAATACTCATCATACACCTTTGAAAGGTGGTTGGGGCGTTGCACAACCCAAATGGCATCCGCCTAAAG